>JAZDUH010000136.1:17287500-20160000 GCA_036419115.1 Scarus forsteni | reverse complement strand
ATGGGGGGCGAGGGCCCGATCATCGCCGCTTGCGGCTTTAATTATTATTATTATTATTATTCTTCCGCCACTTTAACCCCAAATTGCGTGCCCTCAACTTCAGATAAACGCGAACGCGCCTAGGCCCAAAAATTAGTCCGCCCGAAAAATTTATGAATCCAGTGTTTGCACAAAAATACGTGCGCCATAGCGCCCCCTAGTGGCCTTAAACTGCAGCCCCTCCGGCAACTTTCAAGTATCAACCTGAAATATTTAAGCCATAGCTATCATGCCTATACCTACAAAAAAGTCTCTTACGACCATGGTCAATTCCGAACACGAAGTTCGCAAGTTAGCATTGAAAGTCGCATTTTGGCAATTTTCAGGGTAGGTATTTGAACGAACTCCTCCTAGGTTTTTTATCGGATCAACTCCAGATTTAAACAGTCCATACTAGACACTTTGACAATAAAAAGTTATTAAAAGATTTGTCGTAACTCAATGGGCGTGGCCAGAAACCACGCCCAAATTTAGCGAACTTTTCACTAACTCCGGTTTGCACGAAATTTTTTGGCCATAATCCCCAGGCCAAGACGATCACAAATATATATAAATGTCATAGGGAATTCAGAACAGGAAGTTCGTAAATTAACGTTGAAATTCCGATTTTAGCGATTCTAAGGCTCGCATTTGAACGAACTCCTCCTAGGTTTTTTATCGGATCAATTCCAGATGTGGTTTGTGTATACTAGACACATTGACGATGAAAAGTTATTAAAAGATATTTCGTAAGTCAATGGGCGTGGCCAGGAAGGACGCCCAAAGTTCGCCATTTTTGGTAAACACATAAACCGTAATAACTCTCTAGTAAAATGTTAGATTTGGACCAAAATATGTACACATGTTCACTGTCCATGCCTGAGTATATCTATAGGCTTTGTTTCACTCTCAAATATAGCGCCCCCTGCTGGTAACAGGAAGTCTGATGTTTTACTCTATCATTAAAATCTCCTCCGTTTTTCAACATTTTTCTCTCAAATATTCTCAGAAAGGGTCTTCACACCTTCATGAAGCATCAGTGTTCAGGTCGTGTCCTTAGGTGAAACGGTCTGGCGATGGCGAAGCCTCAAACTTCACTGATCGCCATGAACCTGGAAATCACTCTTATTTCCTTCATTTAAGGTCCAATCTGCTTCAAAATCCACAAACATGATCAATGTCCACCTCCTAACACATCTATGAGCTCAATTCTCTGATACTGCAATCGCACCAAGCTCTAGAAATTACATAAATTACATATGTAAGTGATGAATACTCCAATCTTCCCCAAATTCAACACACATGATCACAGCTCCACTCTGGACTTATTTTTTTTTTCTTAAAACATATATTTGTGTTATAGGAATAGCACCATCTAATACACACAAGCAGTGTTAATGCCAAAAACACTTAAACATGCTTTAAATCATCCTCCCCTCCCCCTCCTCTCAGACTGAGCTGAGGTTATCTCTCACACCAATTCACCCACCCCCCTTCTTCACCCCACACCAACCTCAGAGATCTGTAAGCCAAGCTTCCACCTCCCTGCTTAGAGTGAGACACCATAGATTCTTGACATGTCATCATCTTTATTCACTGAGTAACACTGAGGTTAAAAGTGTTCAAGAGACATTTGTGATATTGGTCGCATCACATGGTCTGACATAATGCTCATAGGCTCTGTATGTTGCTGTTTTAAGTGGTGGACTCTGTATGTTGCTGTTTTAAGCGGTGGAAGACATTTTCTCATGCTGGTGATCTGACACTGTTAATCCTAATTATTGAGCCATTACTTTTTCCTTTTAATGACCAACTCGTCTAGGTCCAGCTCTACACTGTTTGAGTCATTGCCATCATTCATCTGTATGCTGTACAGGCCTAACCATATCTATGTGGTGGCTATTTGCTGCACATGAAGCGCCTGCGACATAGGAACAGTGCCACTGGGCATTAGCTGTGTTTCATATTTCAAATACCTGCTTGTATATGGTGGCAGCAACATGCAGCGGTTGTGACGTGGGGCCAGCAACATTTAGCAGCACCACCGTTGCGCAACAGCAGCATTTGGTGGAAGCAATATGTGGCGGAGGCAACAGGTCCCGACGGACGCATGGAGGCGAGGGCCCGATCATCGCCGCTTGCGGCTTTAATTCTCCTTCTTCTTCTCGCTCCACTTTAACCCCAAATTGCGTGCCCTCAACTTGAGATAAACGCGATCGCGCCTAGGCCCAAAAATTAGTCCCGGCGAAAAATTTATGATTCTGGAGTTTGCACAAAAATACATGCTCCATAGCGCCACCTAGTGGCTTTATACTGCAGCCCCTCCAGCTACTTTCACATATCGGCCTGAAATTTTTAGGGCATAACTACCATGCCCAAACCTACAAAAAAGCCTCTTATGACCATCGTCCATTCTGAACAGGAAGTTCGCAACTTAGCGCTAAATGTCGCGTGTTGGCGATTTTCAGGGTACGTATTTGAACGAACTCCTCCTAGGGTTTTTATCGGATCAACTCTAGATTTGGATTGTGTATACTAGACACATTGACAATGAAAAGTTATTAAAAGATTTTTCGTAAGTCAATGGGCGTGGCCAGAAACCACGCCCCAATTTGACCAATTTTTCACCAACTCCGAAATGCAAAAAATTTTTTGGGCATAACCACCACGCCAAGACCTTTCCAAAGATATATAATTGTCATGGGAATACCAAACAGGAAGTTCGTAAATTAACGTTGAAATTCCGATTTTCGCGATTCTAAGGCTCGCATTTGAACGAACTCCTCCTAGGTTTTTGATTGGATCAACTCCAGATTTGGATTGTGTATACAAGACACATTGAGGATGAAAAGTTATTAAAAGATTTTTCGTAAGTCAATGGGCCTGGCCAGGAAGGACTCCCAAAGTTCGCCATTTTTGGAAAACACGTAAAACTTAACAACTCTCTAATAAAATGTTAGATCCGGACCAAAATCTGTACACATGTTCACTGTCCATGCCTGAGTATATCTATAAGCTTTATTTCACTCTCAAATATAGCGCCCCCTGCTGGTAACAGGAAGTCTGATGTTTTACTTGATCATTTAAATCTCCTTTGTTTTTCAACATTTTTCTTTCAAATATTCTCAGAAAGGGTCTTCACACCTTCATGAAGCATCAGTGTTGAGGTCGTGTCCTGAGGTGAAACGGTCTGGCGATGGCGAAGCCTCAAACTTCACTGATCGCCATGAACTTGGAAATCACTCTATTTCCTTCATTTAAGGTCCAATCTGCTTCAAAATCCACAAACATGATCAATGTCCACCTCCTAAAACATCTATAAGCTCAATTCTCTGATACTGCAATCGCACCAAGCTCTAGAAATTACTTAAATTACATATGTAAGTGATGAATACTCCAATCTTCCCCAAATTCAACACACATGATCACAGCTCCACTCTGGACTTATTTTTTTTATTTAAACATATATTTGTGTTATAGGAATAGCACCATCTAATAGACACAAGCAGTGTTAATGCCAAAAACACTTAAACATGCTTTAAATCATCCTTCCCTCTCCTTCCTCCACAGACTGAGCTGAGGTTACCTCACATACTAATTAGCCCACCCCCCTTCTTCACCCCACACCAACCTCAGAGACCTGTCAGTCATTCTGCCAGCTCCCTGCTTAGAGTGAGAAACCATAGATTCTTGACATGTCATCCTCTTTATTTGATGTTCTCTGTTGACTTTAGATGCTTCATATAGATTTTATGTTCGATAAAATGTTGTTTTCTAGCTTATTTTTTAACTGTTGTCCTTTAAGTTTTATCTTCTTTATGAAGTCAACACACAGCATGTAGAAAGTGCACTCAGGGACTGACAGTCTTTTCTCAGCCTCTGTCTGCATGTTTGTTTGTGTGTGTGTGTGTGTGTGTGCGTGTGCGTGTGTGTGTGTGTGTGTGTGTGGCTATTTGCTGAGACAGGTATTGCTTCACATGAAGTGCCTGCGACAAAGGAACATTAGCTGTGTTTTATATCTCAAATTCCTGCTTGTATGTGGGGGCAGCAACATGCAGCAGTTGGGACATGTGGTGCCAGCAACATTTAGTGGCACATATTCGCCACAGCATCATTTGGCGGAAGCAATATGTGGCGGTAGCCACATGGCCCAACGGGCGCGTGGGGGGCGAGGGCCCGATCATCGCCGCTTGCGGCTTTAATTAGGGCCCGAGCCGCGACCCGCAGGGGTCGGCGAAGGCCCTATTGTAATCGCTCGGATTATTATTATTATTTTTCTTGTTCTCCAGCCTCTTTAACCCCAAATTGCGTGCCTTCAACTTGAGATAAACGCGAACGCGCCTAGGCCCAAAGATTAGTCACGCCGAAAATCGGATTAATCCAGTGTTTGCACAAAAAAATGTGTGCCATAGCGCCCCCTAGTGGCCTTATACTGCAGCCCCTCTGGCAACTTTCACATATCCACCTGAAATTTTTTGGGGATAAGTATCATGCCCGGGCCTACAAAAAAGTCTCTTATGACCATGGTCAATTCCGAACAGGAAGTTCGCAAATTAGCGTTGAGAATCGCATTTTGGTGATTTACAGGGTACGTATTTGAACGAACTCCTCCTTGGGTTTTAATTGGATCAACTCCAGATTTAGTCAGTCCAAACTAGTCACACTGACGATGAAAAGTTATTAAAAGATTTTTCGTAGGTCAATGGGCGTGGCCACAAACCACGCCCAAATTTGACGAATTTTTCACTAACTCCGATTTCCATGACATTTTTTGGGCATAACCACCAGGCAAAGACCTTTCCAAAGATATATAATTGTCATCGGGAATTCCGAACAGGAAGTCCATAAATTAACGTTGAAATTCCGATTTTGGTGATTCTAAGGCTCGCATTTGAACGAACTCCTCCTAGGGTTTTTATCGGATCAATTCCAGATTGGGTTTGTGTATACTAGACACATTGATGATGAAAAGTTATTAAAAGATTTTTTGTAAGTCAATGGGCGTGGCCAGGAAGGCCGCCCTAAGTTGACCATTTTTGGAAAACACGTAAACCTTAATAACTCTCTAGCAATATGTTAGATCCGGACCAAAACATGTACACATGTTCACTGTCCGTGCCTGAGTAAATCTATATGCTTTATTTCACTCTCAAATATTGCCCCCCCTGCTGGTAACAGGAAGTCTGATCTTTATTCGGACCCGAGCCCAAAAGGCCGGATCATCCAGCGAATTCCCACCCATTTTAGCCCCAAATTGCGTGTATTGCACTTGAGATAAACATGAATCTAGTCCCAAAATTCAGTCACGGCAACAAATTTATGAATTCAGCGTTTGCTCAAAAATGTACTCCATAGCGCCCCTAGTGGCTTAAAACTGCAGCCCCTCCAGCTACTTTCACCTATTGATCTGAAATTTTTAGGGCATCACTGTCATGCCAGGACCTACAAAAAAGTCTCTTACGACCATCGTCAATTGTGGACAGGAAGTTTGCAAATTAGCGATAAAGGTCGCATTTAGGCGATTTGCAGGGTACGTATTTGAACAAACTCCTCCTCGGATTTTTATCAGATCAACTCCAGATTTGGATTGTGTATAGTAGACACACTGACAATGAAAAGTTATTACAAGATTTTTCAGAAGTCAATGGGCGTGGCCAGGACCAGTTTTGGAAAACACGTAAACCTTAATAATAACTGTCTTTTACAATCTTAGATCCGAAACAAAACATGTACACATGTTCACTGTCCCTGCCTGACTTAATCAACATGCTTTGTTTCACTCTCAAATATAGCGCCCCCTGCTGGTGACAGGAAGTCTGATGTTTTACTCAATCATTAAAATCTCCTCCGTTATTCAGCATATTTTTTTCAAATATTCTCAGAAAGGGTCTTCACACCTTCATGAAGCATCAGTGTTCAGGTGGTGTCCAGAGGTGAAACGGTGTGGCCATGGCGAAGCCTCAAACTTCACCGATGGCCATGAACCTGGAAATCACTCTAACTCCTTCATTTAAGGTCCAATCTGCTTCAAAATTCACAAACATGATCAAGGTTCACCTCCCAACTTATCTATAAGCTCAATTCTCTGCTAATCCAATCACATTAAGCTTTAGATATGTCATACATTACATACATGTGATGGCAGCATCAAGCAGTGGTTGTGACATGAGGAGCCAGCAATGTCTAGCAGCACCAACGCTTCGCAACAGCATTTGGCGAAACCCATGTGCTGCGGTAGCAACAGGGCCCAACGGCGCGTGGGGGGCGAGGGCCCGATCATCGCCGCTTGCGGCTTTAATTAGGGCCCGAGCCGCGACCCGCAGGGGTCGGCGAAGGCCCTATTGGAATTGCTCGGGTTATTATTAGGGCCCGAGCCGCGACCCGTAGGGGTCGGCGAAGGCCCTATTGGAATCGCTCGGATTATTATTATTATTATTATTATTCTCCAGCCTCTTTAACCCCAAATTGCGTGCCCTCAACTTGACTTATACGTGACCACACCTAGTTCAAATTGTCAGGCATGGTGAAAATTTTATGAATCCAGTGATTGCACAAAAAAATTGTGCGCCATAGCGCACCCTAGTGGCCGTAAACTGCAGCCCCTCCGACTGCTTTCACGTATCGATGTGAAATTTTCCGGGCATAACTATCATGCCCGGCCCAACAAAAAAGTCTCTTACGACCATGGTCAATTCCGAACAGGAAGTTCGCTAATTAGCGTTGAATGTCGCATTTGGGCGATTTGCAGGGTACGTATTTGAACGAACTCCTCCTAGGTTTTTGATCGGATCATCTCCAGATTTGGATTGTGTATACTAGATGCATTGAGGATGAAAAGTTATTAAAAGATTTTTCGTAATTCAATGGGAGTGGCCACAAACCACGCCCAAATTTGACCTATTTTTCACATACTCCAATCTGCACGAAATTTTTTGGGCATAACCACCAGGCCAAGACCTTTCCAAAGATATATAATTGTCCTAGGGAATTCCGTACAGGAAGTTCGTAAATTAACGTTGAAATTCCGATTTTTGCAATTCTAAGGCTCCTATTTGAACGAACTCCTCCTAGGTTTTTTATCAAATCAACGCAAGATTTGGTTTGTGGATACTAGACACATTGATGATTAAAAGTTATTAAAAGATTTCTCGTAAGTCAATGGGCGTGGCCAGGATGGACGCCCAAAGTTCGCCATTTTTGGAAAACACGTAAACCTTAATAACTCTCTAGTAAAATGTTAGATCCGGACCAAAACATGTACACATGTTCACTGTCCTTGCCTGAGTATATCGTTAAGCTTTATTTCACTCTCAAATATAGCGCCCCCTGCTGGTAACAGGAAGTATGATGTTTTACTTGATCATTTCAATCTCCTCCGTTTTTCAACATTTCTCTTTCAAATATTCTCAGAAAGGGTCTTCACACCTTCATGAAGCATCAGTGTTCAGGTCGTGTCCTCAAGTGAAACAGTGTGGTGATGGCGAAGCCTCAAACTTCACTGATCGCCATGAACCTGGAAATCACTCTATTTCCTTCATTTAAGGTCCAGTCTGCTTCAAAATGAACAACCCTGATAAATGTCCACCTCCTAACACATCTATGAGCTCAATTCTCTGATACTGCAATTGCACCCAGCTCTAGAAATTACATAAATTACATATGTAAGTGATGAATACTCCAATCTTCCCCAAATTCAACACACATGATCACAGCTCCACTCTGGATTTATTTTTTTAATTTAAACATATATTTGTGTTATAGGAATAGCACCATCTAATAGACACAAGCAGTGTTAATGCCAACAACACTTAAACATGTTTTAAATCATCCTTCCCTCCCCCTCCTCTTCAGACTGAGCTGAGGTTACCTCACATACTAATTAGCCCACCCCCCTTCTTCACCCCACACCAACCTCAGAGTTGGTGTGGGGTCAGTCATGCTCCCACCTCCCTGCTTAGAGTGAGAAACCATAGATTCTTGACATGTCATCCTCTTTATTTAGTGTTATCTATTTACTTTAGATGCTTCATTCAGACTTTATTTTGTGTATGTGTGTGTGTGCGTGTGTGTGTGTGTGTGGCAGAGGCAGTGACTGTCAGGGATAGTAACTTCTTCAAAAAATCTCAGAAAGGGTCTTCACACCTTCATGAAGCATCTGTCTGCATGTTTGTGTGTGTGTGGCTATTTGCTGAGACAGATATTGCTTCACATGACGTGCCTGGGACAAAGGAACAGTGCCATCCAATGGGCATTAGCTGTTTTTTATATCTCAAATACCTGCTTGCATGTAGGGGCAGCAACATGCAGCTGTTGGGACATATGGTGCCAGCAAAATTTAGCGGCACCAATGTTTCGCAACAGCAGTATTTGGCGAAAGCAATATGTGGCGGTAGCGGCAGGGCCCAACGGGCGCATGGGGGGCGAGGGCCCGATCATCGCCGCTTGCGGCTTTAATTATTATTTTTCTTCTTCCGCCACTTTAACCCCAAATTGCGTGCCTTCAACTTGAGATAAACGCGAACGCGCCTAGGGCAAAAAATTAGTCCCCCCGAAAAATTTATGAATCCAGTGTTTGCACAAAAATACGTGCGCCATAGCGCCCCCTAGTGGCCTTACACTGCAGCCCCTGGGGCTACTTTCAAGTATCAACGTGAAATATTTAAACCATAGCAATCATGCCCGGGCCTACAAAAAAGTCTCTTATGACCATGGTCAATTCCGAACAGGAAGTTCGCAAATTAGCGTTGAATTTCGCATTTTGCCAATTTCCAGGGTACGTATTTAAACGAACTCCTCCTAGGTTTTTTATCGGATCAACTCCAGATTCAAACAGTCCATACTAGACACATTGACGATGAAAAGTTATTAAAAGATTTTTCGTAAGTCAATGGGCGTGGCCACAAACCACGCCCAAATTTGACAAATTTTTCACTAACTCCAAAATGCACGAAATTTTTTGGGCATAACCACCACGCCAAGACCTTTCCAAAGATATATAATTGTCATGGGAATTCCAAACAGGAAGTTCGTAAATTCACGTTGAAATTCCGATTTTTGAGATTCTAAGGCTCGCATTTGAACGAACTCCTCCTAGGGTTTTTATCGGATCAATTCCAGATTGGGTTTGTGTATACTTCACACATTGACGATGAAAAGTTATTAAAAGATTTTTTGTAAGTCAATGGGCGTGGCCAGGAAGGCCGCCCTAAGTTGACCATTTTTGGAAAACACGTAAACCTTAATAACTCTCTAGCAATATGTTAGATCCGGACCAAAACATGTACACATGTTCACTGTCCGTGCCTGAGTAAATCTATATGCTTTATTTCACTCTCAAATATTGCCCCCTGCTGGTAACAGGAAGTCTGATCTTTATTCGACCCGAGCCCAAAAGGCCGGATCATCCAGCAATTCCCACCCATTTTAGCCCCAAATTGCGGTATTGCACTTGAGATAAACATGAATGCGCCTAGTCCCAAAATTCAGTCACGGCAACAAATTTATGAATTCAGCGTTTGCTCAAAAAATGTACTCCATAGCGCCCCCTAGTGGCTTAAAACTGCAGCCCCTCCAGCTACTTTCACCTATTGATCTGAAATTTTTAGGGCATCACTGTCATGCCAGGACCTACAAAAAAGTCTCTTACGACCATCGTCAAATGTGGAACGGAAGTTTGCAAATTAGCGATAAAGGTCGCATTTAGGCGATTTGCAGGGTACGTATTTGAACAAACTCCTCCTCGGGTTTTTATCAGATCAACTCCAGATTTGGATTGTGTATACTAGACACACTGACGATGAAAAGTTATTAAAAGATTGTAAGTCAGTGGGCGTGGCCAGGAAGGATGCCCAAAGTGGACCAGTGTTGGAAAACACGTAAACCTTAATAATAACTGTCTTGTACAATCTTAGATCCGAAATGAAACATGTACACATGTTCACTGTCCCTGCCTGAGTTAATCCACATGCTTTCTTTCACTCTCAAATATAGCGCCCCCTGCTGGTGACAGGAAGTCTGATGTTTTACTCTATCATTTAAATCTCCTCCGTTTTTCAGCATATTTTTTCAAATATTCTCAGAAAGGGTCTTCACACCTTCATGAAGCATCAGTGTTCAGGTGGTGTCCAGAGGTGAAACGGTGTGGCCATGGCGAAGCCTCAAACTTCACAGATGGCCATGAACCTGAAAATCACTCTATTTCCTCCATTTAAGGTCCAATCTGCTTCAAAATTCACAAACATGATCAAGGTCCACCTCCCAACTTATCTATAAGCTCAATTCTCTGCTAATCCAATCGCATTAAGCTTTGGATATGTCATACATTACATACATGTGATGGCAGCATCAAGCAGTGGTTGTGACATGTGGAGCCAGCAATGTCTAGCGGCACCAACGCTTTGCAACAGCATTTGGCGAAAGCCATGTGCTGCGGTAGCAACAGGGCCGAACGGTGCGTGGGGGGCGAGGGCCCGATCATCGCCGCTTGCGGCTTTAATTATTATTATTCTCCCGCGACTTTAACCCCAAATTGCGTGCCTTCAACTTGAGATAAACGCGAACGCACCCCGGCCCAAAAATTAGTCCCGCCGAAAAATTTATGAATCCAGTGTTTGCACAAAAAAAAGTGCGTCATAGCGCCCCCTAGTGGCCTAAAACTGCAGCCCCTCCGACAACTTACACGGATCGACCTGAAACTTTTAGGGCATGACTATCATGCCAGGACCTACAAAAAAGTCTCTTACGACCATGGTCAATTCCGAACAGGAAGTTCGCAAATTAGCGTTGAATGTTGCGTTTTGGCGATTTGCACTATACGTATTTGAACGAACTCCTCCTAGGTTTTTGATCGGATCAACTCCAGATTTGGACTGTGTATACTAGACACAATGAAGATGAAAAGTTATTAAAAGAATTTTCGTAGCTCAATGGGCGTGGCCAGAAACCACGCCCAAATTTGGCAAATTTTTCAGTAACTCCGATTTGCACGAAATTTTTTGGCCATAATCCCTCGGCCGAGCCGATCACAAATATATAAATTGTCATAGGGAATTCCGAACAGGAAGTTCGGAAATTAACGTTGAAAATCCGATTTTCGCGATTTTAAGGCTCGCATTTGAACGAACTCCTCCTAGGTTTTTTGACGGATCAACTTCAGATTTGGTTTGTGTATACTAGACACATTGACGATGAAAAGTTGTTAAAAGATTTCTCATAGGTCAATGGGCGTGGCCAGGAAGGACGCCCAAAGTTGACCATTTTTGGAAAACACGTAAACCTTAATAACTCTCTAGTAACATGTTAGATCTGGACCAAAACAAGTACACATGTTCACTGTCCCTGCCTGACTTAATCTTTCTGCTTTGTTTCACAATCAAATATAGCGCCCCCTGCTGGTAACAGGAAGTCTGATGTTTTACTCTATTATTAAAATCTCCTCCGTTTTTCAACATATATTTTTTAAATAATCTCAGAAAGGGTCTTCACACCTTCATGAAGCAGCAGTGTTGAGGTCGTGTCCTGAGGTGAAAGGGTGTGGCCATGGCGAAGCCTCAAACTTCACTGATCGCCATGAAACTGAAAATCACTCTAACTCCTTCATTTAAGGTCCAATCTGCTTCAAAATTCACAAACATGATCAAGGAACAACTCCTAACACATCTTTAACTTTAATTCTCTGGTCCTCCAATCGCATCAACCTTTAGATATGTCATAAATTACATGCGTGTGGTTGCAGCAGCATTTAGCGGCACCAATGTTTCGCAACAGCAGCATTTGGCGGAAGCAATATTCGGCGGTAGCGGCAGGGCCCAACGGGCGCATGGGGGGCGAGGGCCCGATCATCGCCGCTTGCGGCTTTAATTCTTATTCTTATTCTTATTATTATTGTTGTTGTTGTTGTTACATTCAATTACAAATGTACACGGGCACATTACTGAACATACAGTGTAATGTGAAGTTATACAAGGTTGATGTGAATTTGTTAGATCTAACATAATGCTCATTTCCCAAACATAATTCCAAACATAAAATCAATGTTGCAATAACAGATATAATTACAAACAAAAAGAGATAAAACATCACAAGTTGAATTGAAACCTACCCTAAAGCACTAACAGTAAAAACGGCCATTATGGAAGTTCCTATTTTTAGTGTTTTTGTTTGTTATGTTCACAATTTTGATTGCATGTCAGCCATAGTTGAAGCCGAACTATGGCCCTATCTTCTTTTAAGTTGAAGTCTTAAAAGAAGATAGGACTTTGTATTCCAGTAAGTGCAACAATTAATAAACAAGACATTCTTTGCAAATGTAGACTTTCTAAGTTGTACTCCACCATCTTCTCTGAAGGCTGGCCTGTGTGGTACATTAAATGATTTTATATAAAGTAAGTACATTTTAAATTCTCAAAACTTCCATCAGGAAAATTTTCTAAAACTGCAGAGTTGAAATGACTGTGGTTTCCTGTCAGATACTAGGTCTGACAGGGTTTAGAGTTGTTACACCAGCAAACAACCAGGTTGTGGAGCAGTATTTGATGAGGAAAATTGAAAGTATTTTTAATATATGAATATATATTTCCTGGAGGCAGAAACTTGTTCTAACTGATGCACAGTTCACAGTTCACAGTTTTGTCATGAAAGCAATAGAGCTTTTGCAAGAAGTACATCACAGATGTCAGATTTTATCATGGTCCATCCATCTATCCATCCATCTTCCAATGCTTATTTGGGGCAGGGTCGCAAGCTAATCCCTGGACAAGAGCTCCTGGGATCACAGGGTGACACAAACCCTTCACCACAATCAGGTGGCAATTCTTGGAGGGTCTTGCACAAAATATCTTTTATTGCTTTATGATGGTAAACAGTGAGAAATATTTTTGAACAGATGTCCCTCCAAGGGGTGTGACAAACTTTTTGGATAGTTTATTGCATATTTATTCAGCAGGGGCATCATTGGTGCAGTCTGATAGTTCACTCTGTCTGTGATTGGAAGGTTGCAAGACACTTTACTCTTAGTTGCTCCCACTTCGTCAGTAGCGTTTTAATCTCCATGCAAGGGTGTGAATGTAAGAGTGAATGGGTGTGAATGGTTAGATGCATTGTACCGTACCGTACCGTCTTCTCCCGCTTATCCGTGGTCGGGTCGCGGGGGCAGCAGCCTAAGCAGGGAAGCCCAGATGCATTGTAAAACTGATTTTAGTAGTCAAAGGGACTAAAAAGACACTACATAAGTTCATTTACCATTTAGTGCTCTGTCGTAGTGCAGCGTCTTAGCTCTTGTACACCAGGTAACTTCAGTCAGGTGGTTATTAGGTGAAAATGTGTGTTAACATTTTACAACAACATATTGTATCTGTCCCAACGTGCATTGACATAAATCTTTGCATCGAGCTACATTCAGCTTCAGTTTGAAAACACACCCATGTTCAAAACACTGGAACATAGGCTATGTGTTAGCATCTGCACATCTGTTTTAGCATGTCTTTTGTAAGTCAGTTCCCACAGAGCCCCCACTGTCCCATACAGGCTTCATCCAGCACACAAACACCCACACACACATTTGTCATGGATATATGCAAAGTCACACACAGTCCAGCAGTAAAATTAACACATTTATGCCAGAACAGCATGTATGTAATGCTGTATAGGTTGACATGAACACGTTGTACTCACTACAGTTTCCCCTTCGTGTTTCCCCCATATTTTACATCATTGCGTAAGCTCTTTCTTACATGTTTGCAGCTGGTTTTATCTGAATGATATGGGGGGAATGTAACTGAGTTAAAGCTGAATGACCCCTATGTTCAGTCCATAAAGAAACAGCTGCTTGAACAACAGAGTGAATGGAGACTCAAGATGTGTACATGCAGCAGGCGGCAAAACTTCACCAACTCCACTGATGTCAAAGAGAGATGATTTTTTATTATTTCAACTACTCCATGGGCTGTAGAGTCTGAACTGGGGCGGAAAACAACACAACTGTATGTGGAGAGTAAAAGTGCAGTGGTCAGCAGAGCCTCCTTTTTTGTTGATTATGTTGTAACCTATTGTTATCAGAGAAGGCATTTTTTTGTTAATTACCTAGAATGTGGTTTCATAAAATGTGTCCAGTTAAAGTTGTCATGCCACTGTTCAACAACAAGGTCAATGGCATTACATTTTTTGGTCTGTCTGTCTTAATCTTAAAATTATTCAAGGCACTTCTTTCTAACTTCTCTCTGCACATACAGTAAGATAGATCACTTTGACTCCAGGGAGAACGATTTAGATTTGCAGGTCAAGACCAAAGCTATTATGCCTCATGTTTATCCCTTGCTTGTGAACAAAGTGCCCTAAGAAAGTTCTCAAGTAGTTATTTAAAGCTGTGCACAAAGTTCAACACTGGTTCTTAGCAAAGAGACTGCACTTTGGGAGTCAGAGATCACAGGCCTTACCTATAATTGATTTTACTTTGAGAATCAATTTGACTCCAATGTATTTCACTTGTTCTGTAATCCAAAGCTTATCACAAAACATACTTCTTATATACTAAACATATTAATTCAGTCATTGAGTCAACTTAAAATAAGAAGGCTGGATAATAAGAAGATTTTTTCTAGGTCAGAAACAAAGGAATTTGGTGGCAGACTTTGCTCCTATTGATTCATGTTCCTTGCTGTAGCCCCTAATAAGGGAAAAAGTGACTGTGTGCAAGTCTTCTTCAGTGATGATCCAGCATGGCTCAGTTTTTACCTTCACTCTCCTTTCATTAGTCTGGCTGTTCCTAAATCTGGATGTACTTGGCAGTCAAAAATAAAGCTTGTTTCACCATTTGTCTCCTTCTGCTGCCCAGCTGGCTGACATGAAGTCTGGGTGTTTTACATGAGAAAAAGAGGTCGTGGATCAGAGCTCTGGCAGCAGCAATGCAGATGACAGATTAACTGATATTTTGTAAACATCCGTCACATTGTTTTAATTAAATTCATATCAAATCCAGAGTAGAGGTATTTAAAATCTCTTCAGAACTGATGTCAATGGAGCAAAAGTTGTTCATAACAGGAAATGCTTGTTGTGGGTTGAAACCAGAACTATTGTTAGGGCAAACGTCCAACAATGACAGTTGAGTGGTGTATCCAAAACTAGGGAAGGAGTGTGTTGGTTTTGGCTTAGTCTGTTATTTCTTTAATGGTTTAAGTGCATGGTGCTTTTGTTTGCCACATGGTTGGAGCTGATGCATAAATCAATATCATGTTAGTAGTGATAACATAAGGATAATAATTTAATCATATATCTGACACTGAGCTCAAAAGCAAGGAAAGAACGTCACATAAGGCTGAATGACTTTGGCCTATGACCCCTAAAATCTGAACAGTTCACCCTTCAGTCAAAATACAACGATGCAGAAATGAGTCCAAAAGCTCTGAAGTGAGTTAGCATTTAGCACTTCCTGGTCCCCAAGCCTGGAACTATTTGGGATTCAGAGTAATAGTTTTGAATAAATGCCCCCAAAGTAAGGTTTGTTTTGTGCTTAACCCTCTTCGGGGGGCTGGAGCCTATCCCACTTGACATTAGGCCAGAGTCAGGGTACATCCTGAACCAGTCGCCAGTCAATCACAGGGGCAACATAGAGAGAAAAACACCCAGTCATGCTCACTGTCATACCTATTTGCAATTTAGTTTCACATATTAACTTAGCATATTTCTGGTGGGAGGAGGAGCCCAGAGAGAACCCATGCATGCACAGGGAGAACATGCACACTCTGCACAGAGAGGCTCTGGCTGACACATGATTGAAGCAGCAATTTTCTCCCTGTGTGGCACGTGCACTACCTGCGCACCACTGAACTGTAAAAATAAAACTGTCTTACATTTGTGGTTTTTCCATTGAGCTGTCCTGTTTGGTTCAGGATAGTTTGATACAGGTCACCTGATCTTGCTTGCACTTGATACCCTAATAAAGGGGTACCAAAAGGTAGGACAGTACCAATAGGTCACCTTGGAAAATATTTGCACATTTCAATTTCTTCAACTTTGTTTTTAAAATGCAAATGATATAAATATCTTGGGTTGTCTGCAATTGATATCTTCTTGGATGTGGATTACTGTATTATATGACAGTTCTAAACATCTGGAAAGAATAAAGAACAGAAATTATAAGCTAGTAATTGTGTGCCAAACTGAACCACAGTGTTTGGTGGAAACACACCAGGATGTCAGCCATTTTTCTTATGATAACTCAAAATATAAGAAAAATAAAACTTTAAGGTGCAGTGTGTAGAATTTGGCAGCATTTTGCCGAACAGAAACGTTGAATATTGTTAAATATGTAAAATCTATCAAAATAGGAGTAAAATCATCCCCATAAACCAATTGTTTTATTTTTATGTAGTTAGAAAAAGTTTTAAAAAATGTACATTATTGCAGGCTGCGTTCATGTAGGCCGACATAACGATCAGCAATGTTGTGTAAGGGTGGACTTTAGGGAGAACGAAATGAGGATCTGTCCGTCGGTTCTGAAATCTTGAAATCTACCCGGAATGCAGGTGAAGAAGAGGAGAGAGGACGGCAGTGGATGTATAGGCAGTTGTTCCTCTCCTCTATGGATTTAAACTATGTGTATAGACAATGGTTACAAACCATGTCACTTAAGTAAATGATGCCGTGATCACGACCCCTTTTGGTCTTCACAGTGTTCCGTTGCTCAGCGTCATGGCGTTTTGGTTACGGTTAGGCTCATTCTAGAATCTGAATGTCACTAAAATGCCAAATTCTACACACTGCACCTTTAAAGAGGCCAGGTTGCATGCTAGTATTTACAGGTATGGTAAGACATCAAAATGTGTGAATAAGCAAGTAGAAATACGGCTATTAAATGTGAGAATCAAAGTTTAACTTTAGGTCAGATTGACTAAGGATTTTTTTTAACTTCTACAAACATTGGATTTTTCACAACCCATCAGCTCTTCATGGTATTGTGAATAGAAAGGCCTACAGGTCAAGACGTTATTGTTAAAGTTTGATGGCAGAGTCAGAACAAGTATGAAAACAAAATCATTATTTATACTCCTATATGCCTCTCTCTCTTTATGTTTGTCCTCTCTACGGGTCAGGCTGTCCATCTTTTCTGGAAACATAACAGGGATGTTGTCTCAGCTTTGTTTTCCCTCAGCTGTCTGAGGAAGCTCCTGCTGAATCCACTGGCACCGGGCCCTGAGGTGGTCCGAGGTTCAGTGTCCGTCAGACTTAGACAGAGACAAGCGTTTGCACATGAGAGTGACGCAGAATGCAAACATGACCCTGTTTTGCCTTGGCTCTCCTGCTCACAATCACATGCACCGCAGCTGATTCTCAAGCGGAAAACCTTTCAGAGCCATGATATACTGCTCCGACCGCCTGCTGTGTGATATGATGTGATTCCATGACGCCTGCATTCATCCTCACGTGCAGGACACAGGTGGAACATTGGCATCTCTCATCCACATATGAAAGGAGAAATAAACCTTGAGAGGGGAAGACATTAAGTACAGCCAAACAGTGGACACAGATATCTGACCTATAGCATTACTGACAGCCGGAGGGTGTAAAGAGGGGAAACGTCAGGAAGATTCTTCGGACCCATGACTGACAGGGGGCCAAATAATATAATTATTTTAACATATTAATTAATAAACTTTTAGCCATAAGTCTTTTAAGATCTCTTTCTCTTCACATGCAAACTACCAATCATTTATTTCTTATTATTTGCAAAGGTGTAAAAATTCATGTATATTTTACATCAGTTAACTTCCATACAATAACATTTCAATATTTTTTAAAGGATAACAGTTTGGATTTGCTTTTGTTGCAGCAAATAGCATGGCAAATTTCTTAGTCATTCAAAAACAGATTTAAGCCCAGAACAAATACATCATCTGCACAACTTTTTACAAATTTTGAATCTTTTAAAATTCAGAGATCCATAAAGACTGATTATGGAATAAATAAAACATTGTAAATGCTTCAGATGGTCCAGATGCCAGAAAGTTCTTTACAGTCCGTAGTTTAATCTATTATTTATCTATCTATTATTTATTCTCTCATTTCAGCAAAGAATTCTCAGCAAAGAATGTGGGTTTTTTGTGTATTTAATTTAATCTATGATCATTATTTTTGTTCAAAGTTTTTTGTTTAATTTAATGGAGATGATAATGGTGAAATCTAAGTGGTCCACTAAAAAACGTCATATCCATTTATCAGTCAATCATTCAATCAAACAAACAAACAAACAATCTATCAACCAATAAATCTTTATTTGTATAGTCCCAGATAAAAAAAGGTTTATCTTAAGACTCCTAACGAAAGGGCTGGGTCAGAGTTATACTCTCCTTTCTTCTTTATTTTTTAACTGCAACCTCCAAGAAATGTTATATGCTTGCTGACATTTGTTTGTCTGTTTTATGAACAGTAAACTTATAAAAGCTACAAACAGATTTGATAAAAATGTCAATGTTGGTCATAGCACAAGGGAGAAGTAATTAGAGTTTGGATGATCCACATACGGATGTTGATCCAGAAATTTTTCAATGATTGTAACAGTGTGAGATAACAAACAAATGCCTTGTTAGGGGAGCTTTTTTAATCTTATTGTTTTTTTTTCCACTTATATGTTTGCTTTAAATATGCTTGATTTGGGATAGGTCCCAATCTGCTGTCTTTACTTGGGGCCTAAAATTTCTAGCAGTGCTCCTGATGACAGCCGATTGACGGGTCAACATGTTATGGAAAGATGTAAAAAAAAAAAAAAATAGACAAGGACAGGAGTGACACAGAGGCAAAATCAGGACTGGAGGATTCTTCTGAGAGACTATTCATCAGAGCAGACATGAGAGAAAATGAACACAGGTCAGGAATCTGGGTAAATGATGCCGCACAGCGAGGGGGTGACACCCGGGATCACTGGTGTTTGTGGTTGTGTGTGTGTGTGCATTCCTTCTACGCTGACTTGTGTGGGTGCTTTTGTGAACATATATTCGCTTTTAAATCCATGAGTCTTTCCTAAAAGTTGGACCCTTTCCCAATCACACTCCGGGGTCTCCTCTCCCTGCTGACCCCACTGACTCAAGCTGCTGGTTCTTACATCTGGTGAACTTGGTGTGGTGGTCATTCAGGGCAAAGAGAAGAAATGAGGTGAGCCAGCTGTGCAGATACTAACATATGTTCCAATTTTATCCCAAAAAGTTACGTTGTCTTAGCCCCTCTCTGGTGTCTCCATTTTTTACCTGCTGGCCTGGCGCTGCTGTCAGACAGACTTATGGAGAGTAAACAGTGGATGCAGTGGCAGCATCATCTGAGGCTGTGTTATGTTGTATTTGTATTAAATCATTCTTCTTTTGCACTCACACAGCTCTGCTCTGCCATTATTTTTAATTGAAAGGACAAGTGAGTTGCTTACTAATATTTGTGCGGTAGAGATGCCCCCTAGTGAACAAAAGGTAAAATACAACTAAAAATACAACGAAAATACTACTACAAGGCTGTACTTAACATTTATACTTTTTGAGTTACTATGGACATTTCTATGAAAGAGCATTACAGTCTGGGGGGTATAAGGAAGACTCCTTTTCATTGTAACCACTGGGAAAAAGACACTTATAATTAAAGACCTTTTTTCTAATGGAGTTGAGACATTTCCTCAGTAGTAATTAGAAACAGATCACATAGATTTGTAAATCATTTTCAACCAATATTAAATTGAATATAAAACAAAGACAAGATATTTAATTCAAAAAATAAAATTAACTGCTTTTTGCAAATACTCTCATTTTGAATTAGATGCCTGCAGCACACTCCAAAAAACATTTATGACAGTGGCATGTTTACAATGCTACGTCACCTCTCCTTTTAAAGCTCAGTATGTTTGGAAATGGAGGACACAACTCTTTCCTGTGCCGGAGCTCATCTGAAATGGACTGATCTTAAGTGGAAAAGTGTGCTGTTGTCTCAACAGTCCATATATTCTATTTTTTTCTAACCATTCAGATTGTTAGCAGCACAAAGTTAACAAGCCAGCATCTGAGATGGGGTCTGATAGTGCCCATGGCATAGGTAACTCGCACATCTGTGAAGGCACCAATGCTGAATGGTCATACAGGTCATGGAGCAATCTATGCTCCAATCCACGCAACACCTGTTTCAGGAGATCCCTGCTTATTTCTGGGAAGACCTTCATGAGAATCCAGAAAAAAAAAAACCTTCCGTTCTTCGTAACTTTTCTCATACATGACATTGATCCAAAAATAAATAATTCTTAACTTTTATTTGGTAAACATGGTGGCAGTGTTAATATATCGATTTACTTGTTTTCTTTTGGTGTTTTTTTTTAGTTATGTATATATTTATCCCCTTGTAAGACTTTTAAGTAAAAAATGTACACTTTCAAAAACAGCCATAGAAAGATTACAAAATAAAACTTTTCCACTTTCAGTTCTGACCATAACTGTTGAACATCTAATTATCTTCCAATAATCGACTTAAAATAAACAAGTGAAAAAAATACATGTACAGTAAAATTGTGTTTTCAAAAAAACACTGTTACCTCTTACTGTGTAGCCATCAGTCAGAGTGGACATTTGTGTTGTGTCCAAAGAAAATCCCTTAAATCACTTGCAAATTTCACTTTGACAAGAATTGCAAGAATAAACCAACATACACAGACAGACAACCTGAAAAGATAATGCCCTGGTCATGTTTTGGGATAAATCATTATTTTCAAAACGATAGCATGGGATTGCTGTAGAACAATAACTCCATTTACAGGCTCATTAAATTACCAAAAATACTTTGAACATTTTATCACAGGCTACAATTCATAAAAAGTTAAACACTCCACAGTTCACGGCCTGATGTGGGCTTTCCAATGAATGTGCTCACAGGGCCAGTGATTGGTTTAAGTTGAAATGATGGAGAAGGAGGAACTCAATTCTCAGATGAGGAACTAAAAGATTAAAATCAGGGAAGTCATTGAAGCAGGATCTGTCTGTAAATCATTTGTGAATGAGTGTATTCACAGTGTGAACACTCTTGACCTACATGAGTGTGAAGTATAGAGGTCAGGGTAACGTCATACAGACAAAACCTCACAAACACAATGCTCACACACAACTAACAGCTCACCTAAGACAAAAAGTAATCCCCAACTAAACTCATTATTCAAGAATAATACAATTATACATTTAAATAACTTAATGGTTTACATAGTCAATAATGGGTAAAGAAAAAAATAAGGCAAAAACAAAACAAAAAGGGAACAGATAAAAAAGACATCAACATTAGGGCTTCAGAGGCATTTATTACCATAATTCAATTTTCACACAAACCAAGTACTATGTACAAAAAGTCACTGATTGGAACATGGGAAAAAAAATACTCAAAATGTGACATTTAATTTAAAAACCCTTCCTGAAACGTAACTGTACCAGTTGTCAGTCATACTGTATAAAAAAAAACTTTCAAAGGAAACTTCTCTGAAAAAAAATAATTTTAGCAAAGACTCATTCAACAAGAATTAATAAAAAAGTTTCAGACCTAAACAGAGGACAAGCGAGCTAACAGGTGAGCTTAGGTCCAGCATCCAGGAGTCTAAAATCATCTTACAGCACATAGCTTTAAACGACTCCAACATGGATCTACCTGTGAAATATTTATTCCTGTGTGCAGAAAGTCACGTTTACTAACAATGCAAATCTGACTGTATGAAAAGTACGAGGGGAGAAGATCACCGTTACACATACTTACAGAAGCAATCAAAATAAAAATAAACTTACGACAACAAAAAAGATTTCAAATTATCAGAAAAGAAAAAAAACTGTACAAGACCAAGATGGTGTGACCTCCTGAAAGGGTCCCCCCTGAAATTTTCGAACAAACGTTAGTAACGCCGACCAAAAGCTCCACCCTGCAGCCCCCCACCCTGCATCATCTGGTTCTGTCTGTTCAGAGCTCCAGAGAGGGACTGGGATGTTCCTGTGTTCATGTAGCCTCCACGGCTGGTGAGGGAAAAGAAACAGAAAACTGGTCACAAACAGCACTTACATCTTAAACCTGCCATTCATCAAAATAATGTCTTAACCCTCATGTCCAAGAGGAACACGCAGACTTAACACACCGCATCTTAAAAGTGGATTCACAAGAAGGATTTTGCAGAATAATGTTATTTTCATTTCCAACTTCCAGTGCACCAGCGTTTTGTATTTACTTCAGTGAGTCTGTTCAGAGATACTTCTCTTCCAAAGCTAAAACCCTTTACATATCAGACAAAGTAGATTAATGTTCCAGGGCAACAGAGTGCAACCACTTTGGGAGCACATGCACCCAAAATTTTAGAGAGTGCACCGAACATTTTTCCTGTGCACCAAGAAAAACTGTTAGGCGCACTCTTAAACATTTAAGTTGACAGAAGTAACTGCAGAACTGGAAAAATCTGCAGAAAGATGGACAAGACAGTTTTATACTAGGTTCAACTGTATCGGAGAACAAGACCATCCAGTTGAGGTAACTGTTCTGTTGTTGGTTGTTAAAATCTGGATCTTTATTTCATTTTTTAGTTCAGTAAACCTTAAACATTAGCTCTTTTTATTTTAAAAATATTTTATTTAACTTGATTGAGTTTGAAATGTTAAATTTCAGCTCAGTAACACACTTAAAGCACAAGCACTTATTCTTGTTTACATTCTCATTTACATTATATAAAAGTTATGGAGAGTAATAAATGGTGACCTTATGGCAAAATAGGTGACACTATGAAAATTTGGGTGCACCTTAAAAAATTAGGTGCACCACTGCAACCAATGCAAAAAGTTAGTCTGGAGCCCTGTGTTCTGATATTTTCACGGAAAAAATAGTTATTTCCTAAGAACAAAATGCAAGGAAGGACTTTTGATTTAAGAGCAGTGGCTATATCAATGACTACAAACAGGGCAAATTGTGATCATAAGGTAATTCTGTTTCATTACTTCAGAAACTTTAACCAACCTCAAGCCTATCCATGACTGTCTTTTTATTTTCACAACCTATACATTTATTAGGCAATATTTGTATATTAGACCACACATTCATATAAAAATCCCAAATACATAAGGCATATAAGGAAAGGATTCATAATCTGGCATATGTTAATAATTATCATAAAACATAAGTACTTTTTTGATGTGCCAGTAATAGAAGAAAAACTCCATTCTCTTTTGATTCATGAGAATCATTTTAATCCTGGTGTACAAAAATGACAAAGTTTCGCCGTCTGCTTGAAATCAGTGAAAAGAACAAATTTGTAGATTACATCTTAGTGAAAACCAATAAATCATCTCATGTTTTAATGCTGCAGGTGACACATGATGAAACAATAGTTACAATAGTTTTCTTATGGCCATGTTCATCCTTAATAAGCTAAATATTCTTCCTTTTTTTTTAAAGTAAGAGAGAACTAAATACCAGCAGAAATGGATACATGTTAATTTTGAGAGTTTGCGAAACAACGGAAGTGTCAGCCAAATTCATGTCATCTGGATTTTTGACAGAAAGGTAATGTAAACAAAAAAATTTAATATGTGTGATGTCAGCTTCTCACCCAGCCATTCCTCCACGTGCCATGTGGCTCTGGCCTGGGATGGCACCATCCCGACCTGGAATTAAAAGTTTAATGTCAGACACACTAAGGCCGGCATCACAGAAGCTACAGTCCTCTAAAAGAACACAAAATGTGTTTGCTAGAATGTTTGAAGCATGAAGAGTAGCTAACAGTGCAGTCCTCACAATCAAACAAAACTGTCCTAACCTTGCCACGATCTGTCCCCATCCACTTTCCGTCCAGAGTCCCAGTCTCGACCTCCCTCCCTACAAGGCAAACAAAGACAATATTTGGATTTTTCATGTCATTTAGGGTTTTCTGCTTTTACTGTAGCCACTTTGAGCTCAGTGTCCAACTAACCTTGGATTTATGCGTTTGTCATATCCTCCACTCCAAGAGTCACGGCCATCCCTGCCGTGTCGGTCAGATCGATCAAAATGCTGCAAACACAAGCACAGAACAGGACAGTCAGGCCTTTGGTCTGAAAACATTTCTACACATTTCAGAAAACACATGCTACATGTTTCCTGACTCAAACGACAGACTCTTCCAATTGACAGAATTATCATAACGGGAGTTTTACATTTTATTAGTGCTGTACGTCTTCTTTTTTAGTTTTTGATTTTTGTTCACGTCTGTCTTGTTGGGTTTGCGACAGCAGCAGGCTTAGTGAATTGACCCAGACACCCTACTTTTAGTAAAACCTTCAAGGGACCCAGACTTATCTCTCAATTGTTGTGTGAATTGTCGTGGGCTTTTCTGTTTTGTAAGATTCTGTTGTGACAAAGAAATTTTAAACCTTAATCAATTAATCTTACTTTTTTGCACAACTGTGTGTTTAGCTTGAGTCTTAATTTACACGAGATTTGTAGTGTCCCAAAAAGTGCACGCGGAACATTTGGACTGTACAGAAATTTGTCACTGCACAAAATCAAAGCGCAGCATTTTTCTACTTGGTCTTGTAAGAGTGCAGCCTGTGGGTTAAGGGTGACTGCCTCTCACCTGGCCATCTCTGTCTGCACCCAGACCACGATTATTGTCACGCCTGTCCATCATCATGTTGTCTTGGTAACGGCCCCTATCCCTGTGGTCAAAGTCCTGGTAACGATCCTGCCGGCCCAAGTCTGAGCGTCCGTAGCGGTCGTCCATGGCCATGCGTTTATCAGGCCAGTCATCCTTCCTGAATGAGGAGCAGAGAAGCACACTTAGAAATATCTGCACACATAAAACAAATATAGACACTAATCTACATCTCACTTGTTACCGTCATTATAACACCTTTACTGTCTTCATTTACCTGCCGTCCATATCGTACGGCCTCTTAACAGGCCGTCGCTCCTGATCATAACGCAGCTGCTCCTGCTGCCGTCGCAGCTCCTCGCGCTCTCTGAGGATCCTCTCCTGCTCGCGCCGCCTCTCGTACTCAATGCGCAGCCTTTCCCGCTCTAGGAACTGACGCTCCATGCGGTCTGCCTCAAGGCGCTGCTTTTCATCCTTCAATGACAAATTTGGGTTCAATAAGAGGAAAAGACTTTCTCATCAGGGCTGTTCATGAGGAATTTGGTAAATGTCTCTCAGTGCACATCAACTAAGAATAAACAGTGATGGAAATTTAAAAGGGTAGCCTGTGGCACAATTAAATGCCATTACCTCAAGCCAGCGTCTCTTCCGAAGCAGATGGTTTCTCTCCTCTCTCTCCCGGAACAGACGGATGCGCTCACGCTCACGGTCTGGCCTGTTGTCACGATCACGGTCACTGAACAAGAACAGCAAAATACATATAAATATATATATGGCATTACTGTGTTTACTAGCTGTTCAAGTCAATTGTAGACACGAGTTTCACAGTTTCACATCTTAATGAATATACGATTTGTAGTTTTATTTTTAGTCATGGACTGGTCTGCAATGTGGTTTTAAACTATTTGTGATGCTTACGTGACTCTGCGTCTTTCCACCTCTCTGATCTCCCGCTCTCGTTGTCTCTGCCTCTCTCGCTCTCTCTGCTCCTTGATCTGATCAAATGAAAGAATGTCTTTCTTTTCCTTGCTTGGTGATTTGCGGTCGCGGCTCTTTGTGCTCTGGGAGAGGGGAGTGGATGAAACGATGTTAATTGAAAAAAAGAAGCGATAACAGAGTGTCTGGTGAAGATAAGGTGAAAATGACTCCCTCATATCCAGCACAAGCCTGAAGTTAAGTTCTCAAATAGTTGGTGTGAAAGATAGTGAGAACTAACCCGCTCCTTGCTTTTGGTTTTGACGCTGATGACGGGCTCTCCTTTGGACTTGTCCATGACGACAGTCCTCTCGTTTCGCCCTGTTGAACAATCACAGTTCATTTGAAAAGAGGAACAGAGCTGTTGTAGCAGAGATCAACTTTCATTTAGAACATTAACTTGAAAACTCTCAAACAGTTGCTACCTTTTCCATCTTTTCCTTCCCCCTCGGATTTCTCATCCTTTCCATCCGATCTACAAAAGGAAAAACAGAGACCGCTCAATGTGAAAAACATCAATGGATAAAGTATTATTCGCTTCATCCTTAAAATGTTGATAAGATTCTCTCGTCTGAGGATATCTGACTGCAACCTGTGATATTTTAAAACAGAGCTTAAAAACACAGTAAAGACCTTCAGCCTGAACACACAGCAGCTCGTGTGCAGTCTTACTTGGAGTCAGAAGAGTGTCTCCTGTCAGATTTCTTGGCATCACTCTTGTCTGCTGGCTTCTTCCCCACAGGCTCATTTTTAGCCTGAAATAATGAAACATGAACAAGTACATTTGGTGAAGAGACTGCAAGTTACATCAACTGTAACACCTGCTGAAAATTACCACAAGAAACAACTTTTGCACAAACAAAGGGACAGGGGGAGTACATGCCGATAAACAGATGATAGTCCATCCAAGAAATTATTAAGAAATGGAAAATATTGCATCACCAAAGTCTAAACATTTTGGAGGTTTGCAGACAGCTGATCAAGTGTGCCTACAAATAACAGCCAACAAATGAAATCTACATTTGTCTGACACTCACCCGCTCCACAGAGATCATCCTGCCATGCAGCTCAGTCCTGTGAAGGTGGCTGATGCACTTGGTGGCTTCTTCTGTGGATGACATGGTGACGAACCCATAGCAGCGTGCTCCAGGGCTTTTAGCATTGGTCACCACTTTAGCTCCGACCACCTGCAGGGGACAAAGAGTTAAAAGAGGGAAACCAAGGTTGTAAAACTGTTCAATGCTACCACACTTTTCTGATAACATTTTAATGATCCATTTATTATTCTGATAACTGACTTAAAGAAGCTCTGGGCTCTGCAAGGAGATAATCACAGTCAAGGTTGGGCTGTATATTGCTGGTGTTGGGGGCAAAGGATTAGTAGAATTAGGTGAAAGATAAATAGATAATTAACAAAGCAGCATCAGGTTGATTTTATACTATACTGGACTCATTTACAATGCTATGCTTTCAGTTGCGACTTCCTTGGAACACTGTACAGCATGCATGGACTTGTAACTTGGGCAAAGTAGTGACATACAACCCATTAGAAAAAAACAACAACTCTATATTTAGTTTTTAAAACTGTGGTAACAAAGTATCAATTCAGTCTGACTGTTTTTAGCATTGTTGTGAGCCCCAGTAAAACACACCACTAACAAAGAAATGGGTTTACATGCACACAAAACATCTCAAAGTTTTGTGTTGTTCCAATAAAACTAGACTTTTAAAGAGCTTTTCAATGTGGTGTTCAGACTGAAAATGATTTTCTCCAGGTCAGGCTATCATACCAACAAAATGTGGTTAAAGATTGATGTGCTTCTGCATGGATACCACCAGTCAGACTGGACCAGACCAGTCCTTTTGTTTGACCAAAGAGTAAATAACATTCAAGCAGAAGACAACAAAAGTTCACTTATGGTTGGAGCTAGGCCTGTCACAAAAACTAATTTTGCTGGACGATAATCGTTCGAAAAATTATTGCCGGTAAACAATATTGCTGTCAACATTATTTTTTCATTACTGTAATTATGTCATAATAAAGGGTGTACACCATATCAAAAGCAATAAACTTTAATCTTCTAAGAGTATGTAACTGTAACTGGAATGCCAAGAGCTTTTAAATAAAATAAACTAAACAAACAGAAAGAGAAAAAAATCCAATGAAAATAAAATGGACTCTCTTTTAGGAAAAATTACATGTATAAAAAAATCATTATAACCAAAAGCAATAAAAAATAGACCCCGTCTCTGTAAAGAACAAAACAAAATCCAATAAAAACCAACACAATAAAAAAATAAAATGGAGTTTATACAGTTCCAGAATTGTTTCTGACATGTACTTTCTCACAGTCCATTTGTACTGTCTGTCAAACAATGTAGCATTTCCTGAAATACTAGCTTTTCAATTGTATTGAAGGATTGAATTTCTTATGCAATGTAACAACACTGTCTTGGAGCGCGCACCATTTTGCTCTGTTTTCTTTAGATTCACTCTGCTGACCAGTTTCTTTTTTAAGTTAGGAAAAATGTACAGGATGGTTGTGTTTGAGGTGCGCATGCAAGTCTGTCGTATTCCCCTTCTACTTCACCAAACAAATACGAAAAATTGGCTTGTCGGTGTTCATGGGCTCACACCTTGTTCATTCTGTTTAAAACCAAAATATCCCCGCACAAGGACTGTGGCAGCTGACTTAGCAACCATCACCTTTGTGCCATCATTCATATTTGTGTTTGTTTCTTTGCTACTCCTCACAATGCTTGCTTGCAGCTCTGTGTGCGTACGCGCTTGGCTTTTATTTATCGGGCAGTTAATGGATTTACTGATTATCGTGAAAGGCTGAGTTGGAGCTTTCAGAAACAATAAAACTATCATAGCGAATCATGAAGTGTGAATGTTATGTGCAGAGTTGTAACTCTCGACAAAAAGCATATTAGCTGTTCACTAAATTATTGGTCGGATTGACGAGAAGAACAACTGTAACAGAAAAAGTTGTAAAATGGCAGACAAGCCTCAGCAAATACAATCAATGTTCCCTGACGACAGGCACATTGAGGCAAGAACAGAATTTGGATTAAATTGTCTAATCATCCTTTTTCCCCAGCTTGGCTGAGCTGAGCATATAAAAGTTCTGAATGAAGAGAAATAGTTTATGCAGACCTACCTTGCCATATTTGCTGAAAAGCGTCTTCAGATCAGTCGCTCTGGTTGTGGAGGAGAGCCCACTGACCCACAGATTCCTGCTACTGCTTGCTGCAGCACCGCTTCCAGCAGCTACAAAAAAACAAGGGAAATCAAATAAGAATTTATCCACTGATTTTAAAAGACCCAGAAGGTGGACCAAAGTCTTAAATCACTGACCCTTCTCATCTTTTGACTCGGTCTTGTCATCTTTTTCCTCAGAGCTAGAGAGAAAGAAAACACCCCATCAACACAGAGCTGAGAAAGTAAGTGATGCATGTTTAATATTGTGTTTTTTGATAAAGAAGCCTGACAGTGATTAGCCCATCATGTACCAAAGTGCAGGGATTTAAGAGTGATTAAATGCGTTTTTATCATTTGAAAATCTTGATGCGTTCTCTTACAAATGGTAAAGTGGGACAGGTGAGTGTCAAGAAATGACAAATGAGAACAGACAAATGCAAAGAACGATTTTACCTCCAAAAGAGCATCCAATTTTTTCTAGCACAAAGGAGCCAATGCAACAGAGATAGCCATTTTGGTTTCTAGTAGACAGAAAGCAACAAACCTCTTTTTCTGATCATCGCCCTCAACAGAAGAGGACTCTTTCACAGTCGAGGTTGAATCCGCAGCAGCTTTCTCTTCAGTCTTCTCATCCTCCTCCCCCTTTGACCCCTTTTCTGAATCAACAGTTTCACCCACAGCGCCCTGTTCGCTTACACTAACAGCCTGCGAGCTTTGCTTTTCAGAGTCTAATGTCTCTTCTGGGGCGTCCCCGACCTCTTTGGCGTCAGTCTCAACATCATCCCTGTCGCTCCCCTCTGCGTCTCCTGAGGCTTCCTTGGCGCTGACGTCGGACACATCTTCCTTCTCTGCGATGGTGGTAGCAGAGTGCTCTTCTTTGGGGCTCGTCTCGTGGCACTGGCGCTGATCTTCGTTAAGTGGCTCAGATAAACAAGACCCGGCTACTTTGTCATTTTCTACGGATTTAACAGGAATAGAATGGCACAGAGTTTAATCACTTCTGAAACACAGCAATGGTTAACGTGGAACTGGCAAGGCCTGGATTAGGAACGTCATGACCACTGGCCTGTGCTTTTTAGCTCTATGTATTTAATCGCTGACCATAACGAGAGACTGGAAGAGAAACCCAAAAGGCTGGAGGACAGCTAGGGGTACTGGGGCTCAATTCTCAAGTGGAACCACTGTTCACCTGATCCAAAGCAGACAAAGAGTTCAGAGCTGAAGAAAGCCACAAAATACGCAGAGCAGCAGGGTAGGGGGGATCCTCACTGCGGTTCGTCTTCTCTCAGCTTTCAACTTTGCCAGAGACGAGGAGAGAGGAACACAAGTCCAGAGACATCACATCCAGCTGAGTCCATGTCTTTAAAAACTTGATAGTTTTTGATGCATCTTCTCTGTCTTGATCTTCTCGTGGCAACCTAGAAACACTGCACTCACCTACAACACCTCCCTGAGCTGAAATCTGATTGCTGTCAATGTGCATCAAATTGTTAACCACTGCTGTTTGACTACAAGAAAAACAAAACTCTTTATGTATTCAACCATTATTCAAATGTGGTTAGCCAAACTTCAACACATAGACAGCAATTCCCTTTGGGCTTCCAGTCTCTCTATCTCATGGAAACTAAACAAAGTGTCTGCAATCCAAGCTCAACACTTTCAAACAGATGTCTCCACCTCTCCATAAACATTTTCTACAGTACCTGTTTCTTCATTCGCGTCATCAGCATCTGGATCTTGAGGCTAAAGAGAAAAGGATATGTAAGTGCACAAGACTTTTTTTATATCAAGTTTTACTGTAGCATTGCATAAATGTGTTTATCGGGAAACGTACCACATCAACCAACGAGCTGGTCATAAATTCATCTTTTTCAATCATGTCAGGTTCCTCTGTCTGTTAAACAAAAACAGGTATGTTAAAACAGAGTCAACTGCACACTAAATTGCAGTTTAATCTGCACTGAAATGCAAGCTTTTGCAACAAATACAATGCAAATAAATATCTTATGTTTATGAAAGTGGACACTACAAGCCATCAACTACCCTCAGAGTGTTGACGACAAATAAAGTGGTCAACAAAGAGCTAATATGTTGATTTAGTTTTAAGTCATGGTCAACAAAGTTGTTCTAAAGCTTCAGTAAAACCAAACATTGATTTTTATATTATTTAAAGCTGGGGTCGGCGACTTTGGAAAACTAGCATGAATTTGAAAGTAGCAGGGCTCCGCCCCCCCACAGGTGTCCTGGCATGATTATTGGTTGGTGTTTTCCCTGTTTTACTCCTGCTGTAGATAGCGGATATTTTTTCGCTCTGTTTTAAGAACACATTATGAGTCGATTACCATCGGGTCATAAAGACCATTTTAACGAGAATTTAAAAAAGTGTATCTAAATCAAATCACAGACCCTAGCTTCAACTCACTGGTGTTAATACGGGAAAAAAATGAATATCCACCTTTCAACCCAGAGTAATTTGGCAAGGCTTCCTTGTTAAATTTCATGGTGCAATGTATATCACAGAGTCATTTTACTCTCATCCAATAGTGACTTCCTGATTTACCTCTTTTTTTTCTCACCTCTGAACCTCTGGCTTCTTCCTCTGAGTCAAAGGCCCTGTGATGTTCTTCATTCATCAACACATCTTCGTCTAAGTTTTCTGTTTCAAACTCGTCATCCTCAGCTGGTATGCCATTGTCATTCTCCGTCTCATCGAGGATGTTCATGTCTAAGATGTCCATGTCCTGCATGTTCTCATGCTCATCTGCATGCTCCTCCTTAGAAAGAAAAAAAGTAAATCATCCAAACGCAGAGTCAAGTAGACAGAGTTGTTCAAATACCAAAACTCAACATATCTCATCCAGTAAACTGACCACAGAGCTGACCCTGACTCAAAAACAAACCCCAGGAAAAACAGACACTGAAAAGCTGACACTGATGTATCTCGCTTTAACCTTCAAATCAAACACTGTTTTTAATAAGGAGTTTTTAAAATTTCCACCTAATTGTATTTCAACATATGATAACATTCTGATTTTAGGTGATAATAATATACATGTATGTTGCCCTTCCTACCCAGAACTGTTGTTTTAATTGAAACTCTGGACTCTTTTAATTTAACCCAGACAATAGAGGAATCCACACACTCAGAGTAACATTGCCTAGATTAAGTTTATGTACTGGACTTTGCCCTGATAAGCTTTTAACCAAGAATATCTGTGTCATATCACAAACTGGTTTCATTTTCTGTGGTTTTCTCTCAGTCTTCTTTTATCATAACACTCCTGTTTTTAAAGTCTGCTCACAAGTTTCCTGCAACTCTTATTTCTGCATCATGAACTGCCTCTGCCTTCAATCCACATGTAAACTGGTCTTTTTAATGACACTTGTACATTTATCCTGGACTTCATTACACGTGGAAAGATTCTTTATAAATCTTACCAGAAGGCAGCTGGAGATGCAAGGGCAGAATTTTATTTTTTCTAATTTAAGCTAATTATTCCAACCCCAGAGTTTTATTTAAGGTTTGAGAGTAGGTCTTAATTTATTTTTTATAAGATGCCCCTTGGCCAAATGGTTCAGCAATGCCAAGCCTTTTTATTCTCCTGTCTTCTGCTTCCACCCCTCTTTATTTTTGTTTTTATCTTTTGACTTTGGTCCTCGTGGTCTCAATTTATGTTGGTTTTTGTACTATCTGTGTTCCAATGATACAAGAACAGGTATTTATTGTAGAGATGAAGGAGAGATTTGGGGACCCAGGTGGGCACAGGTGGTCCAGGTTGGGCCACTTAGTATGGTTTTGGAAATATGGAAGGCCTTGATTGCCATTGGGGCTGATCCAGGATGTCGGCTTGCATCCTCTTTGGCGTGCAGTTGCACACTGAGTCATCGCACCACTCTGTGTCACAACACCCTGAGGTGGTGCAGTCTCTGGTGATTCTAGTCCAAAAGGTTGGTATCCCTTCAGTTTTTAAACCATGTTGAGTTATTTAGGGGTCTTAGGTTTTCCTCATGTTCCTTAATTTTTTCCCCTCCCATGAGAGTTGACTGTCTCTCCCCTTGGTTTTTATTTTGTTTGGATAATTCTGCCATTGTTTTGTTTTTTTTGTGAGGGTTCTTTGATTCAAATTATGCTTTTTGTAGATTAGTTCCATTTGTGCATAAGCTCCTCAAAGCAATTGGTAAACATTTGTTTTTAAAGTGCTATACAAATTAAGTTACTACGTTGTTATTTATTATTTCACGCTAATACTTGGTCAGAATGAACAGAATTGGTCAGTTATAGTGAGAGACTTAGTGCTCTTGCCAAAAATATCAGTATAAATCTCAATATCTGTGATAATTAGTTCAGAAATAACAATATATCAAATATTGGCAAAAATATAATTTCATGCATCCCTAGTCAATATAAAGAGCTGCATGTTAGTAAGCCAGTTAATGGCAGCAGATGCAAAGTCAAAAGCACAATAATGATAATTATGCAGCATAGCAGCACCCAAAATTAGACAATAGGACTTTACTCAAGAACCAGTGATTAATCAACTGATTATGCATGACAACAATGGAAGTTGGTGACGGCAAAGAAGACAATACTTTTCTTATTTTCCATTTATTATGAGTAGTTCTCTGCCAGTGCTCTGCTGAGGATTCCTTTGGAAACAAGACTTAAAGCAACTCAGCACGGGCAGATATCAGCAATACAGAGCAGCTACCTATGTACTTTCAGATACCATGTCTCAACACCAAGTCAATTCTTTATCTTTCTACTGCTTATCATTCTAAGTTATGCACTGCCATTGAAGATATAACCTGTTTTGTACGCAAATAACTGCATCTCTTTCAATGTTTTTTTCAATTACTTAACTGCTGTCAAAGGCAATCCCATACAGTAGTCCCAAAACTTGCAAAAGCACTTAAATCTCAAAGTAAACTCACAAGGCCATCATGCGAATCCTCTTCCATCGTGCCGTCGTCTGGTTCATCAGTGTCTTGCTTTGTGTCTGCAAAGAGAAATTAGTTCATTCTCCAGGTCTTTTAATGTCCTTAAAGTTTCAGAATAAGGTGCTTCCACGAGAGTGAAACATATGAAGGTGATCCAACAAACAAAGTGGCAAACTCCACCCAGCATTTCCCAGCCTCAATGCCAACACCCAGCCCTGGCTCCACCTGACTTAACAGGGATGTCTATGATTGGTCTAAAATCAGGTGACGGACTAGAAAAATCAAGCCCAGGTCCTTGTGAGTTATGTTTAGAGGCATGAATTGGAACTGTTACTGTGTGAAACACCTGTCTGTCCTGTAAATCCTGCTCCCCTCCCGTTTGCAATGGCAACAAGCTACACATTTTACGGCATTTACAAAAGCAGAGCACGATGCCTCTGTGCGCTTGTGTGGGAATAATTTCACCACAAGTATTTGACTGTATGGAAAGGGGTTCATCAGTTAAATGACGGTTGGCTAGTTTTCACAAATATGCATTATCTGTAACATTATTATTGTCATAAGATTAGGTGGCCCATTTGCATTTTTTTTTCCACATAGTGTCATCAAATTGGCTTGGTGTTGAGTTCTATCAGTTGAAACTGAGTTCCACAGACTTGTAGCTGAGTTTGTTCTGTCTTATTTGTTGTGACCTGTGCACATGTTTGAGAAAGATTAGTGTGCTCTTTGGTGTACTTTATTTCAGACCTTGCTCCTGAAAAGCAGCTGCATTATGACTATGTTAGGGCTCAGGAGACAATCACAGGCTACCTAAAACAACTACCTTATGGAATTGATGTATCAGTATTTTTACGAATCATTAATTACTTATCAGTGCCATCCACTTTCTTGATGGTGGCAGGCAGCAGTTAGTGGTGCTTAAAACTGTGGTTTAATTTACAAAAATCATGTAACTGCACAACTTTCAGTGAGTGGAAAAGGAAGCTGGCAGATGGATTCATCTGTGCAGCACTGCTTTGAGTATCAGGACATTTATGTTTGATATTAATGTCACTGGAATCTATGTAGGTCAACTACAACCGACAAGGAAAATAAACAGGAATCAACAAGCTAATCATTAAACCAGGATCGATAGCAGAATCCCGGCATATATACTAATAAAATCTCGACAACTTCCATCTATGATCACAAGTACAGGTTGTGTGTGTCTGAATCCACAAGTGCTCGCGCATTTCTGCTGTGCCATGTGACTGTGAACAGGGCCATGCATTAGCATTTCGTGGTTTGCACATCATCCATGTGCAAACGAAACCACGGTATGCTGCAAAGTAGTAACCTAGTCTGCACCTCTCACCCCTCCATAACCTCACCTTTAGCTGTTCGCTTGGATGTCGTCTTCTTTGGCGCTGCCTCTGGGGTGACAACAATCTCGTCAGGGTTTCCCCCCTCCTCCTCTATAGCCTGTTTATGGAAGATTATAAAGTTACCTTACAATGAAACAATAGACTATATACGTTAAATGAAGCAGAATGAGCCAATTAATTAAAACAAACAGGTAAAAGCTTTCACGTTAGCTGTGTGCCGTATGCGTCGGCTAACGGGGGCAGCTAGCAAACAGTATGGGTTGGTGGGCCGCTAATGCTAATGTTCGGCCTCCTCGCTGCCTTGACAGGGGCTATTTGCATATTAGAAAGCTTTGATGGCGAGATCATTGTGTTAGTGATATTCAGTGTCTAATTATGCAGTATTGCAGTGGGTATTGAACCTTTTTCAGACGCTCTGATAGCACGCTCTTGACGCCGGTGGTGTCCAGGTTTCGTTTCTTTAGCTCGGCCTTCAGATCGATGACCCTCAGCTCGGACAGCTTTCGGACCTCTGCACCCTCCAGGACCTCCACGTCTGCTGATGGATCAGCCATCGTTTTGTCCCAGAAATATCGCCTTGAATTGAAGTATTTCCTTTTTGGCGCTATGACACACTCCTGCTGCTCCTCGGGTAGAAATAGATCGCTAGCAAACCCACTGCAAAATGGAGACCGTGGTAATGCGCATGCGCAGGTTGCATTTAGGCGCATAGATACTGTCGTCATGTAAACGTGAGCCGTCCTCATTTAGGGCTCAAAACAGGATAAGATGCTGCTGAGGGGTTTCGTAAGGCGCAAATAACTCGTAAATAGGCGTTCATCAATTCTTGAATTCACCCTATAATGCTGTTGTGTTATATTCCTTATTTATTTTCCCCAAACAGAGCATACATAACACTTGATGTGGTTAAAATCCGTTCATTATGAAGTCAGAGATGGAAAGACAACACAAATCCTTTACTCCAGAAAAAATAATGACATATATTTTGACTAGCATACAAGTTGAACAATCACGCTATAAATCAACAAAACAGTACATAAATTGCAATGAGAGTGATGGGTCAAGCAGTTATTTATCAAAGTACACAGCACATGATATTTTGCTCAGAAAATAATTACCACAGTCTGTCAATTTATTCTGATGTGAAATAAAATATGGGGGCATAATTAAAAAGTTATTTTGTGTGTCCGATGTGTCATAATTTAAAATGAGCAATCTGCATGTGACCATAAAGAAGAGTCAAAACAATCAGTTTTCAAAACATGACCAGTCCTTGTGGGCATCCTTTTTCTCAATTTGAAGTATCATGATTCCAAGTTTGGGTCAGAATCTAAGTTAAAATTTTGGTCATGGGACAGCAGTCACCAGTGTAAAGCTCTGATCAGTTTAGTTCTCCTTTTTTAAACTGTCCTTCAGTGCAATGCACAATTTTTTGAAGAATATTTACCTCAGTTATTACGAAAGTACAAGTACTGATCAAAAAGTACACAAAAATACAGGTGCTAAAAAGAGCTGCTTAACATCAGTATCCTGGAAAACTTAATAAGACACACCTTAACCCCAATGAGAATTTCAAAAACATGAAAACAAAACAATGAAGACATACAATAAGCAGAAAAATAAGTCAGCTCTTATGAAGCAGCAAATTCACCAGTGTTTTCCTTCATATTGTTGAGGGGACCTCATTCTTATCCTTGTCTCGCTAGCTGGGAAGGCGTCACTATCCTCAGTAAGAATTAAAATTGTACATGTCACTGAATTTGTAGTTTGTCTCACTCACTTGGCCAATAGGCAAACTTTTACTGGCAACAAGAGGTTTGGGTGAATCAAAAAAATCAGGGCAGTCTGTCTCCTCTGGTTCTTTAGCCCCTATGAAAAAAGGCATGGAGTTGATGTCTTTTGACTGTGCACCACTTTGTTCGTAACATGACCACGAGTCTGATGTACTGACAGAGGCACAGGCCTCCAACAGAGAAGAGCACTCAGACACATCAAATGAATCGAGGCTGCGGGATGAGGAGGAAGAAGCACTGGATGGTCGTGGTTCATGCAGGTTGAGTTTCGAGACCAGTGGTTTACCAACAGTCACTGGCAGCCTCTTCTGCACTTCTTCATCCATGTTAGCGTAGGTGTAATGGAGGCAGATGGTGAATGTGAACTCCCTCTGCAATGACAGTGAAAGTTCAAATGAGTTTTAAGCTGGCAAAAGCCCTTTCAGCTTTGGTTTCATTTATTTATTACTGCAAAATCTTGCTGAAATGAGTTCAGAAAATAAAAGGTGAGGCTTTTTATCAGAAATTTTGCATAAGATAACAAAAATAGAACCTGAGACAAATACTAAATGAATAAGGAAACTAATAATATAAACAATTAATGTCTGACCCTGAGCCTTTGCAGGTTTCGGACACGTGTGTAGAGATTACGGGCTTCCGGTGGAGCAAGAACTTCATCAATCAAGATCAAACTGCCAGCTTCAAGCAGAGTCTCCTGGTTACTCTTCTTCAGATCAACATCAACGTCCTGCAAAAGTAACATTAAATAATGCTTTGTGTTGTGCAAATAAGACAACAGTTGACACGATCAGGTTCTGATAAACTAATATAAGTCTTTAATGTTAGACCCAAATAGACCACGATCAAATAACACAGAAGTGGAATTGTGTTATTTCACTTTCTGCTGTTTATGACCTGGTATTTGTACACTGTATCTGACCAAATATATATAAATAGAATACTAAGTACAAAACAGATAAATATTATATTAATACAACTTAACAGTCAAGGTACTTTTTTATGTTCATAAACTTTCAGTTCCAAAATGGAACCAACTTCTGTAGTCATACTGTCTTTGAGCAGTCAGTTATTGAGTGTCAAACCAGTACTGTTTAAGTTTGAAGTACTATATTAGTGTAGTGATATATGGTATCAGAAATTACTCAAGAAAAAGCAAAAGAACTGTTTTTAAAAAATACATTAACAAGTACTCAAAAAGTACTGAATTACAGCGACATCAGTAAAAGCTTTTAGTTACCTTCCACCCATGACAATGACAAAATAAAACATGAACCTGCGCCATAAAATAAAAATAAAGCTGCATTTTGGCTTTCAGGGGACACTTGTATATTCACCAAAGCGATGAATAACTTACTACTACAAATTTGTGGATTAACTTGTTTAGAAGACCCGAGACTGACAGTGCTAATTTTAGCCGCATCCTGCTTGATGGTGTCAGTGCATGCGAGGCTGCTGTCTTACTTGTCCGAATTCAAACTGCAAAACAAGGCTTTTTTGTTCACTTGCCTCATTTGGTGGTTTTTTGGTTTGGGCCAGTGTCAAACCCACTGTAAAATGAAAACTGGTTTGCTAAGTAGGTGGTTCAGGTGGACTAGAGTTTGGTTCATTGGTCCCCATTGGAGCTCACACACCACCCCAAATCAACTGAACTTTCAAAAAGAGTGCACCGGAGTTCATTTGGTCTGAATCAACCAGCTTCAGACATTCGGATGGCAAGAGCAACAAAGACAGCTAACTGCCCCAACAAGTAGCATGTGGCTGTATCGGGCAGTGTTATGTAGCCTTTGTCTGCCTGAAAAAGTGTAGTGTGAAAGAAAACCAAATTAAAACTGATTCCAACTTCTGCCCAACCTGAATCAAGTGTTCTGAACTTTAGGTGTGAATGTGACCTCAACAGCAGTGGTTTCCAAATGATGTGTCGGGGACACTGGCGTGCCTTGAGGGAAATCTCGGTGTGCCTTATCTCATTATAGTTACACAGCAACAATTGGTAGTGTTTTGAATGAAGAGCTACTGACCACGTTACAGCTTAAAAAACATTTAAAGGTTTAAAACCACAACATTTCATAGTGTTACTAATTAGTTCATCCAATTCTAAAACTGAGATGTAAGAAGTTAAAAAAAGTTTGCAAAATTTTTGAAATTTTTGGGATGCCAAACATTATTGGCATAAATGTCGTTAATGGCAGATATGAACATTTCTGACAATATTTATTGCTAATAATTTCCCCCAATATGTCAGTATGAAGTTTGCAAATTTTAAGCATATTGATTTTAATTTGATGATGAAAGTTCCAGAAAATAGCAACTTTTGTCAGCAAATTCAAATAAAAAGCAGATTTTTTTTACCCTTAAAATGACAAAATGAGCTTCAGTTTGCAGTGTATTAATGTGCAGAATAAAAACACATAATCCAACAATGTACCCACATAATTTTGTTTATAAATTTCAGAAACAGTTGTTCTGCAAATTATGCTGAACAACCTGCCATCCATTATATATAAAATATATGTAAGACTAATATGTTATTAGAACACATGTCAGGGCTGTCTGACAAGGAGATGGACAAGGTGTACCTTGAGATTTTGACTTGGTTGTAAGTGTGCTTTGGGAAAAAAAACTTTGGAAACTAATGTCTTAGAGTGATCAGGCCTTAGTTAAAAACAGAATGAAATTTGGCTTTGTTGCTATATATCAAGTAGTCTCCTTTCAGTTTCTGCTTTTAAAATATTTTATGTCTCACGGGGATGGGCCGAATATAACTTTTTTATAACTTTAAATTTCGTTTGTTCTGCTAATGCACCTCAGGAAAGTCAGTAAGCTGAGCAGAGCAGGAGATGATTTCCTTGGGCTGCTCCAGTATTCGAGTGTAGATGACCATGACGTTGGAGAACTCTGCAGCAAAGCCGAGCTGCACCTTCACTCCGCAGTCAAACTCCAAGCACCGGCTCTCTGGTAGCTCTGTCATGAAAGTGCATCTTAACTTGATTTCTTATTAGGCACAGAGTAATCCACAAACATGAAGAACACCTAAAAGAAAAGTTTATGAAGGCATATGTTCTCAAGAAAAAATTACCATGAGCAACAGCCCATTGCAGGTTTCGGGCTGACTGTGCAGCTGAACACTCAGAGGTTTGTATGGGGTCAGTAAGGGAGCGTCTCTCGGAGAGATTACTGCGCAGCTCCAAAGCCTGCCGCCCTCTGGTGATCTCATAACGACCCATATCTGATAACAAGAAATGACATATAAATGAACAGTATACATAATAATAATAATAATGATAATAATAATGACAATAATGATAATAATAATAACAATAATAATAATAATAATAATAATAATAATAATAATAATAATAATAAAAGTGCTTTAAAGCAAAGTGTAAGTGAGTGCAAATGGAAACAAAGCATCCGTCAGTGCTATTTTTGTTTATTTGACTGAAAACTGTCGCCACAGAGATGTGTTCCATCACCACTCAACTCTGTATCATTACATGATGGAGTGTGGTTTGTTTAACACATCAAACACTTTGGTTGTCGCAACAGAAAGAGCTCAGATGGAGCAAGCAGCAGAAAGATAACTTGAAGTATGAAAGTAACTTGTTGTGTGGGTAACAAACACAACACAAGCACCCTAGAATGCTGAGAAAGAAACTTTCCAACTAGGAGGTACAGTGCTACTTTAAAACATAAGTTGAGAGGAGCTAAGTTTGGCATGCAACTTCAGCAAGGTTTGTTACATTTTTTATCTTTTCTTCAGAGTCATTTTTGCCTGTTCCTCCCTCTAAAACAGATGTCCAGAGCTGGGAAACACATTCTTACCTCACAATGGCAGCAGCAGGGCCTATCAAAACTAATCATGTCAACATTACTGATCTATGGGAGAATTCTTTGATATGTACAAAATGGTGATTATTCAGCAAGTTGTGTTTTTTTTTTGTTTGTTTGTTGTTTTTTTGGGGGGGCACATGGGTCGTCCCTGGATGCTTACCACTCCGCCAAACCAGCACTCTGGTTGTGTTATATTTTTTTACTTTAACTTGCCATTTATGTTGCAACTGGACCATATTCTATGGCTTTCATGGATTAAGATACAACCAAGACCACCTTGTTTTTACAGAGGAGAACATTATCAGCAAACTTTGTTGCTGTTTATTATTATCATTATGATTATTATTTCACTCATTGTTTACTAAAGAATGCTGTTAACTAAAGGTGGTTGGATATTGTCATTAGTAAATATAAAATATGAAATTTATGCACATTTCATATTATCATGCATATTTTTTCATATTGTTATGCATATTTTACCTCCACCAGGGAGGTTATGTTTTCAGGAGAGTTTGTCTGTCTGTCTGTCTGTCTGTGAATAAAATAAATCAAAAAGTTATGGATAGATTTTGATGAAATTTCCAGGAAATGTTCAGCATGGGAAAAGGAAGAAGTGATTAAATTTTGGTGTTGATCCGGATCACCATCTGGGAACTGTGCTGCTTGGCCGAGGTCTGCGCTCTCTGAGTGCTGTTCTAGTTTCATTCTAATATTCTTTCTGCAGTTTTCCTTAACAATAACTAATTTACTCTTCTTTTACAAACACAGCTTTTGATAGTTATTTCTACACTGATTCCCTACACTGTTAGGATGTTGCCACTCCAAACATTTATTAGGAATTTGTCTGACACAAGTCTGACATGCAGAGCAGTAACTATCACATGCGCGCCTGAAGTAACCTACTGAAGGAGAGAAGTCGACTTCAGACAGAGAGAAGAAGAGAAGAAAGGTATTGTCAAGGTAACCATTGTGCTGGTTACTTTGGCTATAAATAAATTTGTTGAGTGGCAGTGACAATAAATAAATCTGTTCGCTTGATCAGTCTGTTAAGATTAAACCAGTTAAAAAACATGGCTGTAACCATGTTATGTAATGACAGTGTCACTGAAATGCAATCTGAAAGGTCTTTCAATATAAAGATATCCCATATAAACATACCTCCATGCAAGCTGGTTCATTTCATTTGATTAACATATAATTAGTAAAATAAAAATAAAAAATCTCATGAGTCACATTCTGCTCTACATACCTTCTGCCACTTTGTCCAGCATGAATGTGACCTTCTCATCGTCGCAAACTCTCCGTTTAAGGAAGCTGATAAAGATGCCGTTTGACACATCCTCCCTCTTCACCTCATATGCCTCAGCGTCTGCACATCTGAACAAAAGAGCCAACATGTTAGTGATGCCTTGGAGCCAATGTTTCTGAAATGGTGGGGCAAGACCCCGAGGGCTACATGGTCACACCTCAGGGGGGCACAATTTGTTGTCTGGGCAGGGACATGTCCAACTAAGTCCATAGTACTGTGATGGCGCTCCAACATTCTGCAATGTGATTGGCTACTTGCCATGTCGGAATAGGAAATTCATGTAAAAATCAATGTGGGCCATGTGACAATGGGCTTCTGTTGGGTTTCTACTGATACTGAATGTTGCTTAATGTGAATTTCTTTTGTTAGAACTTCAGACTGAGACTTTGGAATAATCTTTTCCTCAAGTCTTGGGAGAAATGCATGTCTCAGTTTTTATCATCTTTTGGACAGAATGATGGTTGGGATATTAATCCTAACTTATGTGTGGATAGCTCGAGGACAATAAATATTTGTTTCTGTGTTGACACATTGATGCTTAAGAAAGAAATTAATATTCACATATTAGGATGAATCTTAATGTTTAGTATTTTTTTGGGTGGTGAAGCACTAAAAATTAAAGGGGGGGCAATAGAATGTAATCATAGCCACTGCTTACACTCAAGAGCAAAGGGGATTAATTAAGACTATATGTTCTGACTACAATGGTAGTGTAATGAAACATGATTTAAACATAATAATAGATGAGTTATAAATGGAGATGATAGGAAACTTACGTGGCATATCCAAACACGATGTTTGCTGTGACCTTCAGCAGTCCCGGCTGAACAATGACATCATCATTTGGGTTTCTAATAATAAATTATGACACATAAATATGCAAAAAATATACCTTCTGCATCAATTGCTACATTTCAATGTTTTTTTTTACCTTTTGCGGCACATGTCCAGAAGAAAAACATTTAGTCCTGTCTTTTTCTCCTGCATTCTTGTGAGGATGTTCTGTACACACAGACAGTGCTCTGATGTGTAGGAGGCCGGTGCATCTATGGGGACCATAAAACTGTTGCCAAAGTTCTCATAACCATGACCAGCAAAGTATAACAAGCCTAGGGAAAAAAGGACAAAGCAGTGTCAATAGCTTGACAACATAAAAATACTGTTCATATTAATTTGACATCATTGAGGTACTGAGGGGTATTTCGGATTTGAGGCAGGGTTCTAAGTTACATACTGAGCACACTGAGTGATACAGACCATAGACTCCCTTATCGAGAAGCAAGAGGAACTCTGTAACAGCACTGTGCATCTCCTGCCAGTTGAGGTCAAGCAGGGAAACCACCTTAAAGTTCAGCTGTCTGAGCAGATTGGTCAGCTCATGGACATCAGCAATGGGAGCGCACAGCTGCATGTGGTGGACATATCTCATGTTGCCGATCAGGAGGGCAACTTTATCTGTTGCTGTGAAGGGAAAGAAAAAGACAAGAGCAAATAAAAACATGTCTTTAATGACAGTAAATTCATATCTGCACATAATATATATTAACACAAAAGTCACCATGGAATCGTTTGGTTGGCGAAGATGATGGTTGCTGAGAAATCTGTTGTAGTGGATTTACTCCTGTTCCATGGGTCCTGTGGCCTCCTTGTGTATCTGTCAATATCAGTACATAAAGATTTCAACACATGAAATAATTCGAATGCAGTTGGATTTTTCATATGTTAATCTTTACATATTTATTATATTTGAATTTTTTGGTAAAAAGGAAAATGGATGTCTTCGGAAAGTGGGATTGAGAGTGGAGAAATGACAGGAAGTGAAGAGGCCACAGGCCTGATCCAACCCAGGCTGCCTACAATTAGGATCATGAGCACATTGGTAATGCATACAGACCTGCACCACCAGTGGCCCAGTGTTAAGGTTTTTTCATTGACTACTTAAGGAGTTGGACAAATGTGACTTCAGTCATTTGATTATTAAAGGAGGAACTTTGCAGAGGAAGTCGTGTGCAACATTTCAGCTATGATTTAGACGAACCTGCATACATAGAGGGGCTATGTTGAGGCAGGTCTTAAAGTTGTCTGACCAATAGCAAGTCTTCACAGACTTGTTACACTGTCAATCACGTCTCTAATTTCCAAAATGATTTGACCTATGTACAGTGAGAGCCTTTTGATACAATTACACTTTGATGCCAAAGCAGTTTGTTAAACCAGGTTGTAAACATGTTTATTTAGGCTGTAAACTGTTCAAACACTACTTTCACTCTACACTGCATACTCATGACAAATTATTGCTTAGCAAATATTCTAGATAATGACTCAAATATCTTTCTATGATGCTTGGTAGCCATAAATACAGTATTTGACAAGATGCTCTCAAGTATTGTCTGCTAATAACATCATGCATTTTCACAGCTTATCCATGCCAGAGGCAGATTAGTAGCTTTGACACACAAAATTAATTTACATTATATGCTGTACTCTTCCACTTCTATTAAAAAGGGTTTACAGTAACAATGTCATGTTATCTTACAAAAAGAACAAATAAACTTCAACAATAACCATGTTCTTTTTTCCTAAATATGTAAAAAGACTATAAAAAAAAGAAATACCTGAACCACGATCAACCTCAACCCATGAGGGCTCAGTGATAGAACTGGGGCCTACATAAAAAAGCAAAACAGGAAGTTGCTTATTTCACACGTTTACTCAGGGCACACTTTGAGCTGGTGCACGTGTTATGTTATTTATATTGCTTTCTTTGAGATCACATTTTCATATTGTGAACGTCAGAAGAAAAAAAATCGACCAAGTCTCACCAATGCTAACTGATGCCGTCTCACTCCATGCTTGGTGATACAAATTAAACACTTTGCATTTGTACTGTCCTCTGTTTGCTGTGGTCACACAAGGGATCTACAGAAAAATGCAAGAATTAAACACACAATGAATGCTGGTGGCAGAAAATTGTAAGTCTCTTCCTTGAAGTTGAAACTCATTGACTTTTCTCAGGTTTTGGCTCATAAAGGTTCATAGAGGTCATGTTAAAAAAATACTGGTCCTGAGTCTCATTTGGTTGAGTTGGCAGGTTACTGTGATCCTGAGGCACACTAGCTTGGTTAAAAACTTGAAAAAAAAACTATCAAAAAAATATTCAATGCTACAATCTTGCTTATCCATTTGATAGGCCCCATAATGCTTCGCTATACCTTAAAGCACAAACCAAAAGTCCACTTCTGAAAGATTTTCTCCCTTATTACTGGACATTTATCCATAAACAGAAACCTGAGTAAATGCACCTGATGAAGTATGGTTTTATTGAATATTGTTCTCTCTAAAACAAAAAGTAAACTGTCGAGGCAGGGTGAGGTGACAGTCTATCAGCCGGTACTGATGTTTTTGTTTAGAGCTGACTGATGTTAGACTTTTGCATATGGTGAGCATATTTTTATTCCATTCTTTTACCTATAACAAGAATTATATTTTCACTTTCTTAAGACTTCCACTGATTACTCTCCTTTTCTTTAGACAATAATGCAGTTTTCACATGATAAGAGTTCATCACCTCATTGGCAAACAACAAAAATTTCATAACAGGAAAATTAAAATTACGTTTACTTGCATGTCCTTTATGGGATTTTGGTATAAGTGTGCTTTTTTAACCTTTTGATTGTGTCTGAAATCTTTTTTCAGAATCATCTAAAATCAAACTGCATATTTTTAGTTATAAATTTGAACAACTGAAATTTTCAGAAATATGGATTGCAATTTATCATGAAGAAGGAGGTGATGGGAAAATATTGACTGTGTTAAACATCTACCCTAAGTGAACGTGTCTTGTGTTGATTCAGCGCCTCTGTGTTGTGGTACCACTCATACTGGGCAGGAGGGTTGGCCTCTGCATTGCACTCCAGGACAAGAGTGTCGCCCTCTGACACAGCTTGAGACTGAGGATGAAGGGTGATCCTCAGTCCACTCACTGAGCCTGGAAACAGACTGCCACTGCAGCCTAAGAATACACAATGTACATTAAATAGGGTTAAATACAAATTACAAAAAACAGAGGGAGGAGGCAGAGGCTACCTGCAGAAAGGACACAGCGAACTTGAGCCCACTTAGAGAAGACAAAGTTGTCTCCATGGTTTACTCGACAGATGTAGTGACCCTGTTGGACCGCGGTAAGGGGACAGAAAACGAGCTCTGGAGTACATCCCGTCTCATCCAGGATCTAAAACATCAAAAATTCCATAAAACACCTGTTTAAAATAATTAAGATAATGAACAATTATTTATGTTAAAAGATTAAAACAACTGAGTCTAAAACATATATCAACATCACAATAGCACTGATTATAAGTTCAGGAGACAGACTGAACATTTAATGATCTTGGAATTTATTGTCTCTCTTTATAAGTGCATGATCAAAATGCTGGACTGACCTCCTCTTTGCCCCTGAACCACTGGTAGCCGAGCCCAGGAGGACCAGAGGCTCTGCAGGTCAGGACCACCCTGCCCCCCTCCGCAGCCTGCTGGGACTGAGGCTGCACTGTGATCTGTATCAACCCCTCCACTGTATGCACAGACACAACAATAATGCAAAAAGTCATGCCATATTTGCCTCTTTAATAAGCTTGAACATGTGATTGATCATAAAAGATACCACTTCTCCTTTTCCTGTGTTAAAAACACATTTGGTTTTTGAGTAAAAACTAATGATGCACATTATTGACTATGACTGTCATAATGCTCGGTACTTTAACATTTTTCAATAGTTAACATTTGAAGCAACAACTTGCAAGATTTCTGCCTTGAAAGAATAGTTTCAAGGTTGAATAGTGCAATAACTTTCATCAGGGAAATGGCATCCTACCCCATGGCATCCCTCCCATTTCCATTGAGAGCTCCGGTAACTTGCTTTCAGCACTTTGTAACTCTGTCAGCAGGCGGGTTCTCCCCCCTCAAATCTGTTCACCTTTGTGCCACCAACTGATACACCCAAAACAGAAGTCAGTCAACCTGTCTTTGCATTGGCTGATCCAGTGGTTGAAGCTTAAGAGACAAAAACTGTCAGAGAGGAATGGAGTTGAAAAGAGAACAACAAAGAGTGATCAAGCAAGGAGTGAGACAAAAGAATTCCCTTATTATCCCTGATGGAAGTTGCACTGCAAGATCAACAGTGAAAACACCTTTTTCAGGCAGAAAAGTAACAAATTGTTATCTAAAAAACAACTAAATCTCATTATATTGATGCTGAACATAAAAAGTTACAAAGCTTTAAAAACAATGTTTTACAATAAAGGCATAAGAAGATGAGAAAGAGTTCATTAAAAACTACAAGTTGACTGCATAAAGATATTGCCAGTGCCTCTTTGTGGATGTTTTTTTCTACTCAAGTGTTGCAACGTTTATAAATCCAAAAAGCAAAGCTGTGCTTTATTTGGTGCCTTTTACTTCTACTTTGCTGCTTAAATATAAACATATAAGTATCATTTAATTCTCTTACTAGAATTACATCAAGGTTAAGAAATTTGTGATCATAACAGCCCTTCTAAAATGAATGTTTGATAATAGATAATTTCAATATGAAGAGCTGACTATGGACATATATGTAGAAACTTGAAGATTACACAGTGACACATTTACACAAACACTGTGTTTTACAGCATCCTGATATTTTTAATGGGTACTCTGCATTTGGTCATGCCTAAAAATTCACAGTAACTTGTTGTACATGGAAAACAGCAGCTACTCAGTCTTTCGATTTACATTTCTAGTTTAAAGCCTTGGATTGTTGGTGGATTTTAGTATGACATAATCTGTTTTTTTTCTTGTCAAACATCCTGTTTAAAGCTGCACATGGGAAGTATCCATCACTTCTGCCTTACCTGTAGAAGTGAGGCACTGAACGGCTTCCTGGTGGTCGATCTTCCTCAGGCAGTGCAGCACTAAGTCCAGAGGGCAGGAACGCTCAGCCAGCCAGGCCAGAAGGGTTCGTCCTGGACTGCCTGCAGCGCACAGAACCTGAAGTGAGCAGTCGGTCAGCTCTTTCTCACTGCAGGGAGGAAGGGTTCAAAAAATTATTTTACTTAAGGGAAGTGTTTTAGATACACAACAAACTACAAAAGACAGCCCCTTTGATTCACATTGATAATTAAACCATTGGCAAATATAATCCAATGCCTGGTCCTCAAGCTCCAAGAGGCCTCAAGATATGGTCATTCTTGGTGGGCATCACATACAAAGTATACATCTGAATTACATTCAATCACAAGTCTAATCTGGTATTTTCTAGATTGGAAAATATGTTGGAGATGTCTGACAGTATTTGGACAAGTGGGTGACACTGGCAAAGTTTACACAGGTGCCACCCACTCCCATAAAACAGTGTCACTTTCAGTAATGATATTGCATATAATTTAATATTATTCAATCAATTTTCAATAAATTTAATGTTGCCCACACCACAAAACATGGTGCTGAATAATTTAGCAGAAATGTGTATTTTAACACAAAACTCCAATCATTTGATTAATCTTTTAGTAATAATGTGTTTTTTAAGTTAATGGAGTACTGTCCTAACAAATAAGTTGGTGACACCGGGATTGGTGGGTGGAACTGAAAAGAAAAAGTGAGCTCCACTCACTTCTCTGAAATGCTGATATTTTTCTTGCCTTGGAGACTGTTTTGGATCACTGGTGTGAACGGCCTGCTGCTGTGGACCAAGGTTCAACTGCTCCAGTCCTTCCCTTTAGCCCTATTCCATCAGCATTTCAGTTCCCAATATTAACCTCCAACAAGCATTTCGGTAACACTTTCTATGAAGGTCTCGTTTATAATGCATTAGAAGCACATGCATAAGACGTTATAATGCATGTATAATGCTTCATAAGTGTCATTATAATTGTGTATAACCATGTATAAGAACTTGTACCAAGGTTTATAAAATATTACAAGTGTGGACATAATGTATTATAATCAAGCCTTTATAATGTTTTATACCTGCATACTCTATGCAGGTATAAAACATTAAAAAGCCTTTAATCTTCTAAAGCCTACATTATAAAGCCTTTATAAAACATTAAAAAAACTTGATTATAATACATTACGTCCACACTTGTAATATTTTATAAACCTTGGTACAAGTTCTTATACATGGTTATACACCATTATAATGACACTTATGAAGCATTACACATGCATTATAACGTCTTATGCATGTGCTTCTAATGCATTATAAACGAGACCTTCATAGAAAGTGTTACCAGCATTTCCAACAAATATCACACATGTATAACCATAATCATGACTACTAACATCAGAGAGGAGGACCCTCTTGAAACTAAGATGTCTCATCTCAAGGGGCTTACCTCTAAAAAACTTATGTTCCACAAAAAGACAAAGGCTAAGACAAAATTATGGTCTGGGCATCCATAAATGATCACCATCATGAGTTCTAGTCCCTTTGTCTTTGCCCACCTCTTTATCCTTTTTGCATCCCTCTTTAAAAAAATTAATTACATTTTAAGTAAATAAATAAAATATAAAGCAAAAGTGTTGCAGTAATCTACTCTTTTTAAAGGCATCTTGAGACATCTCATATGAATTTAGATTGATTGACGAGGAAACAGAATTTCGTTACCTATAAATTATAGAGAAATTGGCAACCTCTAGCTACTAACTTGATTTCACAAACAAGTTGACAACCCTTGCTCCTGTCCAGTTTCATCCAGCTGTCCAAACATGAACAGACATTATGTATTGTTGACTTTTGTCCTGAAATGAACTTACTTTTATACTGTATTAAATATGCGACCTTGGGTGTCCTGAAATACTATTCAGACCTTGTTATCAACCTTCAATGGTCATTCTGTCTGAGATGAGAGGAACTGTCCTCAGGACTATAATGGAGTGTTTGTGTGATGCCTTCAATGTCTCACCTGCATCGGAATTTCGGGTTCTCGGACACAGCATTGGCGAGTTGCCTCCATCCGCAGGTTGAATGGTCCAACATCTTTGACAGCCTCTTCAGGACTTCTTCATTTAAAATGCCAAGACTCATTTTCCACTTGTCCATCTCAGTGTCGCCGACAACTTACCCAGAGAGAAAAAGCAGTGAAGCTCACTTTTATGCAGTTAATTTTCCCTATTTTTGATTTATTTTTCTCTGTGGGGCAAGACAGCTTCGCGGTTTCACTTCGGATGTGACTTCAGGTTAAGTGCCAACAATGATTAATGAACCTCTGTACTCTTACATGACCTGTCCGTTATAAAAACGTCAGGTTGTGAAGAGCCCGGGGTTTCCCGATTACTGTAAGAATGTAGATGATTCACCTTCATCTCTTCTGGACAAGCACACACTTGAACTACAGCGTGAGGTACTAACATTAATGAAAGAAGAAAGTGAAGAAACAGCGATGCTACAAAATGAAACAACTTTCAGACCTGACTTTTGCCGTCGCTAAATAAAGTTGTCGCTTCCGCCATGAATGTTTATACAATTTATCTGTAAAGCTTTGTACTCACCGGGTATAGTGTAAATTTATAATAAAATCTTTCTGCACAGGAAGAGGACCGACCTCTACAATCCTCCTATGTTGCGTAATTCTGTTCTCCTTCTTCTCATTTCGGTTCCTCATTTCGGCCAGCTCCCACAGCCTCTATCATTTGCATGAAGCGTTGTCACAGAAACGACCTTTAACGGAACCAACTTTCCCAAAAGTCATCATCAGTAGATCGGGGTTTAACCTGGCAACCGATCATAATCAGCATTACAAATCACAGGGGTAAAGTGATTCATTATATTACTCAAGTTAAAACTGAGTAGCTTTTTGGTGTGTTTTAAGCAGTGGCTTTGCCATCACTTCAGTATGTTTTTGGGGATACAAATACTACATTTATCAGGGCTGTGTAGCCTACTGAGTTCAAACAAATAGGTGGAAAGATCTAAGTATTAGAGTTAAATGACTAAAATATCATTCATTCAACTCTAATACTGATAGGGTTTAGTGTAACAATACTTGAAGCCAAGTAGGTTTGATTTTGACATTGGTGGGGATGTAAAAGTACACCAAGATGGCACCCCTGAAAGTTAATGTGTTTTTCATTTATGACTGTTTTTTAATGTCATGTCGAGCTAATCAAACAAACAAGCAAACTATCTTATTCAGAAAAAACTACTCTAAATCTCTACTGTCTGTTCCTTGACAGAAATATATCGATGCATGACACATGAACAGTGGGACGGTTTGGGATTAATCATAAATTTGGATGGTTATAGTCTGATAAATATAGAACCAAAACCAAAAAGGACTACCGATAAGTGTATTCCCCAACAATATGAATGTGTAAAGTCATGTTATTAATTCGAGGTTTTATTGTGTTTTTTCCCACTAACTTTTCATTGTTGGTCTTCAACAGCTGCTGCCTTTTAATACACAAATAATACATGGATAATAAACAAAAAAACCTCTAACTATCTCTTTGGCATTAGATATAAGCATTTTTTAGTTATAACTATATATACTATGCATGTGTTTTATGTTTGGGACCATGCCGTAGTGGCATAATATTGATAGGGACGTGTCCCTAGCATCCCTTCCCAATTCTACGCCCCTGCTTTAAGCAGAAAAAATGCTGGCTTGATATCTCATGAGTTACAAAAACGATGTCCACAAGAGTTCTTCACATTTCTAAACTGACTGCTTATTAAATACATGAAGAGTAAATAATATATTTAGAAGTATGTGCAAATAATTCATACCTACTTGCAACATGTAATTTCATAAATATCTGAATCTACATCTTTGGTTACATTGTGTTATTTTTGTCACACATTTCACCATCATAAACCAAAACAAATACCTTGTTGACTCATCCCACTCCAGCTGTTTACCACTGAACAGCTCACAGCAGTGTGTATGTAGGAGCTTGATTGCCCAAGTAGATTTTTATAGTAATACTTTATTAAATCAGAGTAACTGTACAGTTACTTAAGTACAATATTTGTGTTATATCTCAAGCCATACTAAATCACAACTAAGCTTTTGGTATCAAGGGAATTTTTATGTTCTCATATTAGTTTCATTTTTACTTGTTTTTCAGTTCCGGTTAGCTATAATCTGTGTTTAATGCCGATCTGTCCAGAAATCCCTTTTTTTGTTATTTCAAACACTGTTTTTTTGTCAATAAAAACTGAATTTTAAATGCCTAAGTAAAAAAAGTAAGCTTCAAACAAGGTTCCTCAGTATGCATGTTGTCAAAGACAGTGAATAATGAGGTAAAAAAAAAAAAGTTTTAGTTGGCTTTGTAAACTTGCTCTTAAAAAGCGCTCGGTAAATTGTTTTCTAAAAAGCAATTTGTACATAATACTGTAATAATGGAAATATATTTCCATTACAGTTTTAATGATTCAATTACATTCTTATTGACAATAATAGCCTTGATTATTACAAAGTGAGTAACTTATTAACTATTCATTAAGTATGTCTTTAAATGAATTCTGAATAATAAGGTAATCTTAAACGTTTTCATCTGAATTTCCAAACTTATAAAAAATCAGTGAAGTGGTTTGTGGAGATGCCGCTCAGGTCTTGTATTTTCAACATGAATTCAAAGCAGAGCAATATCCTTGGAACAAACTGCTGAACTCCCGTTTGTCAAGTCAAGATGATTTGTTTAGCTGTTGAATAGCTTTTTAATCATGGATAAACTTTTAACAATAGCCAGGTAACCTCAGTATGCTGAAAAGGAGGAATGTCAATTCATTATGCTTTTATCCCACCAACTTGTACCTTGACGTATAGTGTGTTTCTTTTACCTTGAAGGACAGATTTTGGAGATGGGAAAGAGCTTCTGGGTCACAATTATGACTATAGGGAGCATTTGGGTTGATGTATCCAGCGAACATATTTGAATTCCAGGCTTTCAAGATCAAATGAAATGTCATTTATTTATCCAAGGTTGAGACTGATGTTTGAGCCTTTATTTCACTTGAGATTAATTTAAGGTTTAAGAATTCACCCCTTTACCATGTAAGATAGTACCTGAAAATGCTGTAGGAGTAAAATAATACAAGAAATGAAGCAAAGACATGATTTTATGATCTTTCATTCAAGACTTTGAAGAAATTTGCCGTCAAACAGAGCCCATGGAAAGTCAATTCACAAAGTCCTTAGAAAATCCAACATACACAGAAATGAATGAGTCCAGAGAAGCCCTAAAACTTCTGTACTTTACGAAGTCTGTTGTGACGCCAAATGTTTTCTTTCCTGAGACGGTTCCAGTACTCAATCATGTCAGGATCCAATTCATTCAACTTCTTTGGGGGTCCGAGATGCAACTGGAACAGCCTGAGTGGGGATGATATAAGAACAAAGACACTTTAGAGCTGAACATCAAACACTTTAGAAGAATATGAAGGTAGACAGGGGACTGTGCAAACTTTAGTTTTATGCTCATAAAAGGCACTCTTTGTCCAGAGAAAATAACATCTAAAGGTACAAAAAATGACAGAAGACAGGACAAAGTATAACCCAATGAAATAGTAATATAAACTTTCTCAGGTGTACTCAACTTTAAGGATGTAAAACATGTGAGTCAGGACTTTCCTCAAGTGTGAACTATAGGCCTGACAGACAACTACTGTCCTGCTTGCTACTTTTTGTAAATGACTTAACCCTCGAATGGATAAAAATGTACAACTTTTTTTGGAAAATATTCAGTACTTTTTCAATTACAGCTACACTGACAAAGCAATATATCATACTTTTTTTAAAATATGAAATGTATTTTCCATTTACATTCTGAATCTGTGTCAATATGTGCAATTTCATCCATAGTTTTAATACTATGAAAATTATATGAGTGATTAATTGGCTCTCTTTGCATTCATGTTTTAGAGACACAGTTTAAAAACAACAATAACAAAACAGTGGTTATCTTAAACAACAATTAAAAATAATAACCAAATGAAATCCAACAGACTATTTAAAAGCATTTTTGTATTTTACAGTTTTAGGACACTAACATGTTTTGACCACATACGAGCATTTGGCTAACAGTTGAGTCAAAAAGCAGAACATTAGTTTGCAGTTCTGACAAATGATGCAGTGCTATTTAAAAAACATACACAAAGGAGAAGTAATGAAATTAACTTTTTGGTCTGATAAGAGAGACTGCAGGAACCCTGCTGGCTGCTACATGTCTGCCTAAAAACCTGGTTGGTCGAAACATGCATTCTTCTTCATTTTCCAATTAGAAACTACAACCTAATTTTCTTAGATTTCCAATCACTTTGAATAATTCAGTATTCTTTGTTTTTTAGCTTGGACCTTAGTTATATCTGAACAAGGGACATCACAAAACAATCATGTCTTTAAAAATCACAAAAATGCTGAATCCCTGAGAGGTTCTTTTCCCTTTCTGTGTATGTTTACATTTCCTGAGAGATGTCTCATTACATCAAGATAATTAAATTACAATCTATAAAAACCCTAGTCAGGTGTAATTCTGATAATAAGAACACAGGGCATAACCAAAATCACGGATCTTTAGAGCCTTACGTCTTCCATACATAATTTTCATCCACACTCTGGAGGCATATTTAGTACAAACTTGAATCTTTCCTTCCTTTTAAGTTCAGTAATGCAACTCTTAAAAACCATATAGCATAAGGAAGGACTACTGTGATCTACACAGTTATTTTTAAATTTGAAAGCCAGTGAAATTTTTGGAAGGTATTTAAGGACAAATTTTAGGCCCTAGAGAAAGAAAAATATCTGTTTTAACCACATTTACCAAGTTATGAAGTTAGGCTTTTGTAGATGGGGTGAAGAGCTCTGCATTATTTGCTCTACTTTAGGCACAATAAAATGGACAAAACAGTGTTGGGGTGAGTATCTAGTTCCTAACACATTTACAATGCTAGTAAGCCTCTTTGTTTTGGTTCTACTTCACTCCAGGTGGAAATAACACAAACTATGCAGTGTGCTGACATGCTCACAAAACAAAGAGGTTCACTGGCATGAATGTAAAGCACTTTATTTATGGTCAGTCAAGTCTACAATCACCTTTATCATATAAAGTTTAGTGAGGCACACAGAGCTACTGGCCCCATTCCCAGCAATGATCGGCTTTGCTTCTGGAAAAGTTCTTTTCTCACAGCTGATTAAATTTTGTACTATAACAACAAAATTATACAACCTTACTGAAAATTACAGATTTATCCCTTCAACACAACAGTACACATACAAATGAGGCCTGAGATGAGTAGAGGGTGTAAACCAGAAGAGTTCATTTATCTTTATTTTTCTCCTCTATTAGTTCACATGAAAGTTAAAGAGAGAGACAGAGACAGACAAACGGACTTGAAAAAGCAATGAGTGCTGGAAAGACTGAGAAAAGGATGAGAAGAGGAATCAGGAAAGTGTGCCCTTACCACTCTGGATATTGCTCAGGAGGCTTCAGCTTTGGATCGTCACCCTGCTTGAAGATATTGACACCCACTGCATACGAGGTCAGTCTGTCGGCGTCTTTGCATACCTCTGGACCCTTCAGCTCCTCTTTCACCAAAATTTTACTTCTTGCTTTCGCCCCTGCAAAGAAAAAAAAACATTTTTTTGTATTACATTTACTTAATCTTCATTTAATGTAGAAAAATAAGCCAGTCCAACTTTTCTCAATGGTACTGAGCTTAAAATTGGCAGTATGCTATTTATAGGATACCGTCACAGTGATTGGATCAGGCTAATTTCACACATCAGTCATCAAACTTTTCTTGGTGCCTATTTTTTGAAACTTGGAAAGTAAAAATGTTCCTGAGTTGTCACATGTGGGCCCAGCTTTCAGCTTCTGTGATCAGAAAAGGTCTAGTCCTTTTAAATTCTGAATGACTGGTCTGTAAAGTGATGAATGTTACAAGGCAAAAAATGGAAATATCACTTTTCAGGGTGCTAGTTTACAATAATTTACAACTGGCTACTGATGCTAGAATCCTTAGATTTGAGGACAGGACTGTCTGCAGGAGGGAACCTGACTTTAAAAGGCTGAATTTATAAGTAAGGGCACCCTAAAAATGGTTCTGGTTTGAAAAACTAACCGACCAATTTATGACTGGCACATTCCCTATGTGGGCAACTACGCATGACCATTGAACGTTTTCTACAAAGTACACATCTTAGAATCATCTGCTCAAAAAAGCTGTATTAGAACTGTCTGTATTCTATTCTCTTTTCACCAGGTGTTTCTTTTCTTTCTCTTGATATTGCATACATCAAAAATAATAATTTACTGCAAATCACCTAGAAGTCAGTTTTTGGAGATGATCTTAAAAATATCACTTTCTGTGATGCAGGGCTGATTCTGATACCATTGTATTTCTGATCATGTTTTTGGTATAATACACACTCAATTGCAGTATTTTCTCTCACACCTGATCATGAAAAAAAACAGTTTGTACAAAGAGTCAGTTTTACCACCCTTAATGAAGCATCTTCTATAAACCAGCAGCAAGGTATACCAGATTTCAAATAATAAAAGCATGACAAAACCAACATATGAACATCTGAAAACTGATGTCAGTTCACATAACCTTAACTTACTGATAGCCGATGATTGCAAAAACAAATGTCAATGAATGATGCAAAAGTTCAACCAATATCACTGTGCATCCCTAATCATACTGTAAACATTTGTTGCCAACACAGATTTCAAAACTGTGACAATATTTTCAACAAACAGGACTCGATTATCATTTTCTTTTTCAAGCAGACAGTGAAAAGGTATGTCATGTTGGTTTAATCTCATCCTTACTGCTAATGCTTAAGGCGTAATATTTATTGATACAATTAAAAGATTGAAGTTTCAGGTTTTGAAAAATGCCAAACAAATTCTGTTTCAACCTCTATTTTGACCTTTTTATCTTGTAAACTCTTCAGAGATTTAAAGTGTTGTTTCAAGTTATTGATATGCATGTATCACAGAGATTAAAGGATCTGAAGTCTAATAGGGGGAATTAAAAACAACATCACACCTGCGTAGTTGTATTAATAAATCGCGTACAATCGTGTACAAAATCCCAAGAAACACATCTGAGAATCTCTGCGTGAGCACATCATACAGACAGCAGTGAACAGAGAGATGGTGGTGTCCTCTTTACTCACCAACTTTCTTGGCATATTCACACGTCTGCATCCTGTTCGGTGTGTTCGTCCTGCACAACAACGTCGTGGCGTTGGGGTCGATACATTTTGTAAACGTGAATATTCTGAATGAACCTCTGCCGAACATTTTTGTATTGTTGGTTACCTAATTTAAGAGCTCAGCATGCTACAGTTTGACATTCACAGCTCTCACAACTTCCGCTTTCCTTGCTCCCCCCCTGGACTTAACCTGCTGCCCCCTCTGGACGGGAAGACCCACTGCAGTTACAGTGAGTAGGGTCAGAGCGTTCTGAGTAGGGGAAAGTGGCCCAGTGTATCTGTCTGCGGCTTGCAAGACGGAGGCGTGTCCTGTAGCGTGTCCTGTCTGCGGCTTGCAAGACGGAGGCGTGTCCTGTAGCGTGTCCTGTGTATCTGTCTGCGGCTTGCAAGACGGAGGCGTGTCCTGTAGCGTGTCCTGTCTGCGGCTTGCAAGACGGAGGCGTGTCCTGTAGCGTGTCCTGTGTATCTGTCTGCGGCTTGCAAGACGGAGGCGTGTCCTGTAGCGTGTCCTGTAGTGGGCGTGTCCTGTAGTGGGTTCTGTCGCGTAGTTGGCGTGTCGTGTACTGACGTCACTGAGCCCGGGTAGCATTTAAAGTTTGAACGTTCTGTTCTGTTTCTACACGAAATACAGTTTTACTTGTTGCCTTATAATGAATTGATTTAAAACCATTGAAATGTTAATATTATTTGACTCTGCCACGAAATAATAATAATAATTAAACAACTCGGGACAAGAATTAATGAGCTAAAATACATACATACATACATATATGTATATATATGTATGTAGGCCTATGTATATTTATATTCAAGGGGAAACTTAGATTTAGGCACCAAAAGAGTGATTGTTAGGTTAAGGGTTAGCAGATGGGTGACGTTAGGTTTTATTTGTGTAAGTTATTATAACATTAAAAGGGGAAACTTAGATTTAGGCACTAAAAGAGTGATGGTTAGGTTAAGGGTTAGCAGATGGGTGACGTTAGGTTTTATTTGTGTCAGAGAAACCACAGACCAAACGTTCTTTTCCCTCTTATTTTTCGTCTTCTTCCTTTTTATAAACTTTTAACAGTGTCTCGCGTGGTTTTCCGTGATTTCCGTCTTAGCTAGTGGGCGTGTCGTGTAGTCATTACATCATAACGCGACACGCCCACTACATGACACGGCTCCGGACGGACCCTTCTCGATAGTGGGGGTGGAGCACGGCTGTTGTTTTATTTTGCGCCTGTAGGTGGCAGCACTGACGTGACCCCGTATACGACAATAACAAAGCAGAAGAAGAGGCGACGGAGCTTCTCAAAATGTCTGAGTACGCCTCGGCTCAAAAGAGTGCCCTGAAACTTAAGGGTGTAGGGGTCGTTTCAGCTGGGAAGAAGTAAGTTTTGCCGAATATCGTTACGCATATAATAGATGTAATAGTGTCAACGCTGAAAACACCAGGAATAAAAAAGAGGAGAAGAGAAAGCACAGTGACCAATGTCAGGCCATGCTATTGTTAGCATGTTTGCTAACTGGAGGAAACGGTTGTTAAATGTTTACATTACTATAATGTCATTGTTTCAGATTTTGGTGAGCTTATTGTGATATCTTATTGATTGGTTTAGGTCAGAGAAAGACTGGTGTGATTATCACAGTTCATAAGGAATTTGTGGAGGGTTTTGCCAATATGGGAGCTAAACTGATCTGAATTTGTAGGGAAAAGGGGACATTAGAAAAGAAAAAGATTTAGAAATATTCCTAGATTTTTGCAGTTGTATGGTCCTCTATTTTAGCAAACACTTCCAATAAATCCAACTTAAACTCCAAAGTCTCGGACCCACCAAACACTTAATTTCACATGGTGATGACTCCGACAATGAGAGCTGCCTCTGTGTCCCTGCCTCACAGTCATCTGTTTGTGTCGGTATCAGGGCCTCTGGTATGGTGTACCTTGCTTTTCTCTGAGCCACTTCTGCGTCTGCATTTCAGGAAGAAGAAGAAGGATAAGGAGGGTAAGCATCGTTTGGAGCAGGTTGCGACCAACCAGAACGACGAAGAGGTGAAGACCAAGAAGGCATACATAGACAAAAGGACGCCAGCACAGATTGCTTTTGACAAGATGCAAGAAAAAAGGGTAAGTTGTTTCATAGTTTGAAAAAGTGCAGACAATACACAGGGATAATGTTGAGAAAGTACATTGTAAAGGCTGTAAGTAGATGTGTAGGAAAATAAAAATGTGAAGAGTAAATTTGGATCTGCAATGTCCCAAATTTCTACAATTCTAAATTAAAGAAGCTGATATTGATATATGCACACCTTTATAATTCATTTTAAGGATCATCAAGTTTAGTACTGCAATTTTTTACATATCACCCAATATGTGCTAGAAACAGACATTAAGCAACCCATGAAGTATTTTAGTCCACAACCAACGATAGAAGAATGTGTGTGTACAGCAATGGCCTTCCTGTGAGCCAGCATTTCTATCTTTGGTTCTACCATGTGGATATACCTAAGCTAATAAAACAGCAGGTTTAAAGTCTGTGTACTAAGTAAATTCTTTAAAAGTGTTTCAAGCAACACAGAAGTCTCATTCTCCTCAAGTACCAGAATTTAACCTGACAATAAGAGAGAGAACAAAATTCAGCCTCACAAATCCCAAAGAAAATGGACAGTCAAAAAATCTCCTCAGAGGTAGGTCTGTTGGTTCAGCTTGAAAATCCTCAAAGGTGATCCTTCATTGTGCATAGTCTAATATAAAGTTTGTGTATTGCTCATTTATTTGCGGAACACACTGTCCAATATTCTCCTTTCTGTCAGTAGTACAGTACCAATACAAATATTTTGTAAAACGCCTTCAACTGGTGTCAGTTAACACCATCACCATCACCATCATTATTATCAATCACTGGTCTCATAGCACCCCAAAGCAACTCAGTACAGACACTATTCTGTTGAATTGTGTGCTATATGGTAAAACCTTATAGCAACCTTAAAGACAACCAGAAGTTAAGATGTAGTTTTAGTTCAGCAGGAATGTGACTACTTCACATGTCTATTTTTTTTTATTTTTTGACAAATCAGGTAATTTGTTAGCACACTTGTATTTGCTTGCTCTATGTAAGCCACTTGATACTTAACAGAAGTGTGACCTCATCATATTCATGTATTTTTACGAGTCTCTGGGACAAAATCTGAGTGTTACAAATTTGACTCTTGAGTGCATTGGTTAACATTTAGAATTTGGATTTAAGTTGTTTGCCAGAGTGGGATATCTACATGGAACCTTGAGGGTTACAAAGCCTTTATTTTCATTAAGGGGCCATAGATAGCATACTTAAATACAGTCAAAATAATATTTAGTGGAAGTGTAAAAGAAATATTACTAGGACACAACTGACGCAGTAAAATAGATCAGTCCTAAAAATGTTTTTTCCTCATTTGCTTCTAAGTGTATTTACAGTCTTTTGTTAGTCTAATTAGCGCTCTTGTCTCATGAAGTTTATCAGCCCTCAAAGTACAAAGTTCAGGTTCATAGCACTCATTCCCCGTCGATATGGGGACAGTGTGTCTCTTTTACTCTCTTAGTTGATGGCCATGTTGAATCCTCTTTTGATTTGTGTATTACAAAATGCAGCATAAAATATCAGTGGAATCATGTCATTTTAAGCACAATTTTTGGAATTATATCCAAAGCAAATGCTGTCATTGACACCAATATAGATATCAAGATAATTAACATTGGCTTGAAATAAATAAAAACATTTTACTTTGTTCCCTCCCCTTCTTTCCATACAGCAAATGGAGAGGATTTTGAACAAAGCCTCAAAGACACACAAGCATAGAGTTGAGGTATGTAATGTCAGATTTTTTTAGCAGCTCATTCATTCAAATAACATGTTTTTTTCCACATTGAACATGCCATAAAATATAATCCTGTATTATTCACATATTTTCTTACAGGACTTTAATCGCCATCTGGACAACCTGACAGAACATTATGATATCCCCAAAGTCAGCTGGACCAAATAAGAGGAGCAGATGTTTGTTTTATCATACCATTTCTTTTTTTAAAAATGTTACTTTCTGTCTCAATATATTAACATTTAAAATTAGCTCAGTTTGCATTCATTCATTGTTTGTTTTAAGTTCTAATGTGGATAATAAAGGATTTGAGTAAAGACACATTAAGGACAGGCTTTCTTTCTTCTACATTACATATTGTTTCTTTTTTATCATTGAGAACATTAGCAGATAGATTACCTAACATAACAAAAATAACGAGAAAAGATCATCAGACTCATGTTCTTGCTTCTCAAACAATGTTTAATTGAACTGAACATCAGTAAAAATGGCACACAAACTGTAAGCCAGAAAACAGGAGGTACAGTTGTGCAGACTGTTGTTTGAGATGGCACAGTGCAGACATTTTTGATACCAACCTGTTGTGAAAAAGTATTTAAGACTAGTTCCAAAAAGTTGGTAAACAAACACACAATGACACAAATATTTAGCCACAAATACAAAACTTTCAACAGCATGTTACACTGTGTAGTTTTTGAATTTCTTGCTAAAAAGTGGGTCTCTACACTGTGTAGAAACAAGCTTACAACAGTTTTTGTTACACAGCCAGTATGGAACACAAAACTGAGTAACAGGCTGCAGAGAATTTGTATTGAGAGGAAGATGTTCATGTTTGGGACAGCATTTTTGTACAGAAACCTGCGAAAGACATGCACCCATTTGTTTACTCAGTTCTTATATCACAACAAGTACATTTGGTTGTTTCTTTAGATCCCAACTTACACATATGTTTTCCTGTGATGAAAGGTTAGTCTTGGGTGTCTAACCCTTGAAAAACTGATCACAGTACAGAAAGAAGTCTAAATGTCAGCGGAGGACATGACTCGTGAGAAAATTAAGTGAAATAAAATTAGTGGTGCACTTTTGCATTGACTATACATCAGTCAGTATCGCCCCTATCGCCCCAAAAACACTGGTAAATTTAGCGCTAAAGACAAGCACAGCCAGCAGCTAATGTAGAAATACTTTTTTAATAAGGCAGAAAAAACTTATTGGATGGATGAACTCTGATCTGTTGTCATGATCCAATATGAGAGAAAATACAGCTTTTTTAGGGAGGAATACTTATAAGTTCTAGAAACATATGTATATGCCAATAAATGTTTTAACATTGGTATTGGGGATCAGTGCTGGTTTTCACAATCAGTGCGTCACTGAATAAAACAAACAGGTGCATGTTAGCCTCTCTGGTTTGGTGATCATGGTCCAGTTCTTTTGTATCAGGTCTGATCTTCTCTCACACTGGAAAACATATTCTCTTTGATTTGTAGTGTTTCTCTGAGTCCTCGGTTTACTTTGGCCCCAACATTTCACTTGGCTTCACCCACTGATCAAACTGCTCCTCAGTCAGGTACCCCAGCTCCACAGCGACAGCCTTCAGCGTAGACCCCTTCTTGTGAGCCGTCTTGGCGATGGTGGCAGCTTTGTCGTAACCGATGTGCGGGTTGAGCGCGGTGACCAGCATGAGCGACTCGTTCATGAGCTTGTTGATCCTCTCCGTGTTGGCCTCGATGCCCACCACACAGTTGTTTGTAAAGGAGACGGAGGCGTCGCCCAGGAGCCGAGCTGAGTTCAGCACGTTCTTCACTATCATGGGTTTGAAGACGTTGAGCTCAAAGTGTCCGTTGCTTCCTCCGATAGTGACCGCCACATGGTTCCCCATCACCTGGGCAGCCACCATGGTCATGGCCTCACACTGGGTGGGGTTCACCTTCCCGGGCATGATGCTGCTTCCTGGTTCGTTTTCTGGAAGGATGAGCTCCCCCAAGCCGGAGCGAGGTCCAGACCCCAAGAAGCGAATGTCGTTGGCGATCTTCATCATGCTGACGGCTATGGTGTTCAAGGCTCCACTCAGCTCCACCAGGGCATCATGGGCCGCCAAGGCTTCGAACTTGTTGGGCGCTGTCACAAATGGCAGGCCTGTGAGGGAGGCAACGGTGGAAGCGACTTTCTCAGCAAAGCCGATGCGGGTGTTGAGTCCTGTTCCAACCGCTGTGCCCCCTGCTGCCAGCTCATACACCCTGGGCATGGCACTCTTGACCCTCTCAATGCTATACTTCACCTGCTGGACATAGCCACCAAACTCTTGCCCGAGGGAGAGGGGGACAGCATCCTGCGTGTGTGTGCGCCCGATCTTGATGATGTCTTTGAACTCTTCAGCCTTAGCTGCCAGAGCATCGTGCAGGGTCTGCAGGCCAGGCAACAGGACGTGGTGGACCTCTGTGGCTGCGGCGATGTGCATGGCAGTGGGAAAGGTGTCATTGGAGCTTTGACTCTTGTTCACGTGATCATTAGGGTGCACAGGGTCCTTGGAGCCCAGTTTACCCCCGAGGATCTCAATGGCTCTGTTACTGATCACCTCATTCACGTTCATGTTGCTCTGAGTACCAGATCCAGTCTGCCACACCACCAGAGGGAAATGATCGTCCAGTTTGCCAGCTGACACCTCGTCTGCAGCTTGGACGATCGCGTCTGCTATCTTTGGGTCCAGGCCGTAGTCCTTGTTGACTTCAGCGGCCGCTCTCTTCAGGATCCCAAAGGCCTTGATCACTTGGATGGGCATTCTCTCACTCGGTCCTCCTATTTTGAAGTTCATAGTTGATCTGACGGTCTGAGCGCCGTAGTACTTGTCAGCTGGGACCTTCAGCTCACCGAAAGTGTCCCGCTCGAGCCTGAAGTCCGCGCCGGCCATCCTGGAGGTGCAGATCGGGAGTTTGGAGTTGACACAGACTCTTTGTAAAGTCAGGAGGTTGCAGTTAAACTGCTGGACGCGTCTAAAAGACCGAATCATGGCTGCACATTAGAGGTGAATCCGGGGGAGGTCAATGCAGCCTTCCACACTGTAAGCTGTTATTGGGTGGAGAGGAAACTGACTGCACGTCAGCCAATAGCGAGGCAGAGTAGGCGGGACTTCCGCTGGTTTTGTCGAATCGCGTGGAGGTGATCAGGAAGACTGATCCGGATTAATGAAGCGGTCCGCATCGCTGAACGACTGAATTTCCGGTGGGACATAGAGGAGCATTTTGCTTTACTAAAATAAAAGTCAGGGAAATTACATAATGTCCAATGTAACATGTTGTATCAGTCATATCAAACGAATGAATTCATGTTATAAAGTAAGGAAAGAATTTCATCCATATGAACTTTTTAACTTCATCAAATAAACAAACATCATCCTTGTGCGCGGTGTGTGTGGTAAACATTTAAAACATATTGTTTGTGTCCCAACTGGTGGTGCTGTCAGCAATGTTTTGCCCTATGAAAAAAAGTACCTTATTTGGTTCTATCCCAATCTATCTGTGCACAGATTCTCAAAGCAAAATGATAAATAATTATGGTGGCACATATTGTAATTGTACTGTTATAATCAGTACAGCAATGCTGTTCAGTTTTAAGGCAAAATAAGCCCTAAACAAGGGAGACAACACTTTTTGTTTCCTTCTCCTTCTTCTCCCTATGACTGCCATCAATCTGTCCCTGATCACTGTAGAACACACCAAAAACATAACTATTTTTGTGAACTTAATAGTGCTGCTTTTTCTGTTTTAAATACTTAACTAATATTAAACAACACATTTTAAAGTCAGAAAACCCAAAACATTCTTTAAGCAGTTATGCGAGAAGTATTTATATTTGCTAGACTCACCCTTATGTTTTGCCTGTTGTGTGAAATTCATGTCTATTTTTTGGTGTTTCTTAAATGAATGAAGAAAGCCTCAGTGAACAGCTTACTCTTAATGCACACAGACCGTGTCCAAGTTTGTCAGCAGCTTTCTGTTTTGTATTGCTGAATATATTTCTCCTGTCCCAGTCAGTGTAAGCTGGTTTTCGGTGTAGTTTGGTGACACTTTGCTGATGAAGCAGAGTATAGTCATGTAACAGGGTAGAATATTGCCCCCTGAACTTTCTGTTTTTGTTGTTGTAAATGTTTAATCTGTATTAGGCATTTGAATACCAAGTTGACTGCACTTTTGTCAGGCGATGGTTATTTAGTTAGTTCACATTAGTTAATGTTAATATAGGCCTACATGGTAGTCTCCGATGCTGCTTGCCAGCTTGTTGTAGTGGTTTATGTTTGCCTCCAGATGGGCAATGTTTTCTCTCAAAGCCATACTATGACAAGGAAAGAGTAATAAATAGGAAATAGCCTCAAGGTTTGATGTTTTTTTTCTTTTCATTGGTGGTTTGAGGCTACTTTTTTCCAGACATTGTAAGTTTGTGAATAACTCAAAAAGTTACAAATGATTTTGATGAAATTTTCAGGAAATCTTGGTCATGGCACAAGGAAAAAATAATTACATTTCATGTCGATCTGAATCCAGACAAGATTCAAGTATTTTAAAAAGATTGGTTAACACTGTAACTTGTGTTTTTTTTTTTTCTCTACATTTTGCTTGATAAATCAATTGGTTCTCAAAAGGTTTTGATGGCATTTTCAATGAATGTTGGTCAGTGGACAGGGGAAACTTCAGTTGATGGAGATAATCCAAATCCTGATGTGGATCAAGGAGGTTTTTCAGGTATTTCTCAACAGTGCAATACAGAGCAGGTTTCACATTTTTGACATTTATTGCTTTAAATATAGTGGGAATACCTAGGTGGAGGACTGATTTCTAGACACAGTTCTAGTTTTTAATGTTTGTCTCATGCATGTTAACATTGTGCCTCTGGTTTTTAATTAAAGTGGCATTCGTCCGCTCCTACTGCAAACTCAGGTACATGTCGTAGATCATCAAAATGAAGATGTTAATTAAAACATCACTTTGGAGTGCACAATAACATATGACCCACATTTCTCATTTATCATGAAAAGCCAGGGAAACTATACCCCTGACTGGCTGAGAAATTGACATTTCTAATACTGCACCATTTTCTGTATGGTCATAAATAAACTCTGAATTTTAAGGCAATGGTAGGCTGTTTTTGATTTTTTTTATGTTATGGATGTCCTGAGTATTGACTATTAAAGTTTTTTTTTACTTATTTGTGCTTTGTAAGTTGGAAATTAATGTATTGTTTTAATATCTAACCGTCTTCAGGACATTTAAAAAATATTTTTAAACGTGATTTATCAGTGATAGACGGCCCTTTGCTCTGAAGAGTGAAATGAACAAACTCCCGGAAGTGCTCCGTTTTTTTCGCGAGCTTCACGCCGCCATCTCTTCTCGCGGTAACGTTAGTGTACTGTTAGCTTGCTAGCTAACTCCATCGTTTCCAGGTTTCGTGTCGTCCTGAAAAACAGCAAACGCAGAAAGACACGGGCACAATACGCCCACGAATCCTTTCTGAGTCCAGGCTGCACAGGGGAGCGGCACAATGCCTCACAACTTCCAGGCCGGAGACCTGGTCTTCGCTAAAATGAAGGGGTACCCCCACTGGCCAGCCAGGGTAAGTTAACATTAGCAGCAGCCGGAGGGGCGGAGGGGATGAGCTGCTCTGCATGGGACGATGTAAAGGTTTTCTGTGTCTCCTCGGAGCTGTCTGACATGGAGAAACACCAAACAGAGACAGATCTGATCATTAATGTTGTGTGGGCTTGCTCTGATGCTCTTCAGCCCCGCAGCCGGAGCATGAGCTGCATGATTTAGATATGATGACGTTGGCCTGTCGATAATCTGCCACAGCAGAGCTAATGTTTTTCTTCTGATGATGATCAACTCTGTTTAATGAGGAGCCCTGACCCTCACCAAGTGTTCAGCTTCAATACACAGCAGAAAATACACGAGCAGTAGTTTACTTGCAGCTATACCCATCTTAAACAGGCAATGCCTTATCAGGAATGAGGCTTTATTTTTTTTAAATTACATCTGAGGGTTTGTTTTCAAGTTCAATTAATTATTTATTATTTTAAGTGCCCACACGTTTCATTGGGTCTAATATTATTACATTAAGGGGTAGTTGTCTGTAGACAGCATACAAATTAAATGATTTTGCTTTTAAAAATAGAACATGAAAAACATTACTAAATATAAACAAGCTGTGGCACCCAAGAATAACTTGTGCCTCTGAAGTTGCTTGAATACAAGAACTTTTTTTGTTTAAATATTACTTGTATTTGATACCCATGTTCAATCAGAACCTTAAACATAAGTATTTTTATCCACTGACCTGCATGTGTTAGTGGAGTGTAAGGAAATATTGATCCATCAATGTTTTGCAGCTCAAAACTAGATGGATTTTTTCAGTACGATATCACAATATTTCATTATTCAGTTATTTCTTAAAATATGGGACATTTGTTGTGTATTTCAGTGCATCCTCCAGCTGTTGGAAGGAGACATTCAATAACCCGACCCTCTTTCTCTCTGGTATAATCATAGTCATTATTACTATCACTGGGACTCACACTAGAGGTGTATGATTTTTTTCTTATGTATACTGTGTGTGCTTAATGTAACCAAACAACATTCAGGGCATGGATGTTACTGTTAATGATGTATTTACCTGTTTATAAGTATTGAGATATATCACAATATATTGGATTGAAACTGTTGCTTTGTAATATCATATTGTGAGAGTCTTTCCAGCACACATCCATAATGTGTTCCTCCAGTTTAAACACTTGTTTATAATGAGTCAGTCAGTGTGGTGTTTCTGTTCCAGAGGCAGATCTCAAGCAAGATTTTTTCAACAATTCATTAATACAGCAAAAGACACTTTTAAATGTAGCTACTTCAGCTAAGGATTGGCAATGTTGTCATTCCTAAAACCAAATGTATGTGTTGGGATGCACTTTGGCATCGATTAAACATTGATATCAGCTAATATCTGCCCTTTTAAAAGGCAAGATTTCTTCATTGGCATTCAGACTGTGTACAACAGTGCACAGTAGAAGGAAATTATGTTGCACCAGGCTCAAGATGCTAAGTAATATTAACATAATACAGAGATTTTCTTAGGTTCACTGAGGTAGTTTAAAATGTTCACGTTGTAGAATTGAGCTTTAGTCTAGTTTAGCATAGGTCAACACAGATCAGCCATCAGCACCGGAGTGTAGTAAGAACAGACTTTCAGAATAGAAGAGAATCTTTATTGTCATTGCACAAGTACAACAGAATAAAAGCAGTCCCTGGTGCATCAAATAATATATATAGTTCAATTCAGAAGTTTATCTTTTGTGCCTTACAAATTTATATCTGACCTTTGGCAAAGCTAGCTGCTGATTCAGAGTCAGGGAAGGTTTATTTTTTAACTGGTAGAAGAAATGACCTGTAGGACAAACTCTGATCTGTTTTCATTATCAAACACAAGAGAGAGAGTCAGTTTCATCAAAAGAGGCATTCAGAAAACACCACCCGTGGAACAGACTAAATAGTTTTTTTGATCATTGGTGTGATCATTGGTCCTGATTCTCACAATCAGTACAAACTATGTGTCAGACATAATGCCTGTTTCAAAAGCTAACACCAAGGACGTATTGACTTTAACTGTGACACATTCAGGATCAAACATGCCACACAGCTGATTTCATTACCGTTTTATGATCTTCTAATGCTTTGCTTACATTTTAGTGTTGGATTATTATGTTATGTTTTATATTTAAAATTTTGCAGCTCATTTTTTTGCCTTCATTAAGAAAAATCATGCATGAATGGAAGAAAAAAACCCTTGTGTATTTTCATATTGTTATTTGTTACAATGGTTTTAAAGTACTCTTTTGTTTTCAGATTGAAGATGTAGCTGATGGGGCAGTGAAACCACCTCCAAATAAAATCCCAATTTTCTTTTTTGGGACACATGAAACGTGAGTAATGTGGTTAATTTATACTATATTTATGTGATGTACAGTATGTTGTGTACAGTCTTTACTGAGGACTAGGCCTGACTTCTGCTTTTTTGGAATCAATGTTCCATTGTCTGGAATATCTACACCTTTGAAAATCTGTCTGTATATTATGAACAAATCAGTGTGTTTTCCAGCCCTATGTGTGTGCTTTTTGTTTTTAAACCTTATTTTCTGTTGTGAGCAGTAACTATTAGACAAAAAAGTGACTTTTATCTCACAGTGCAGCAGTTAAGTCCTCTGTCTTCAGCTGTGTTCTCTCCTCAGGCTTTCCTGTTGGCCATGAAATGATGCCAGCTTTAGTGTGCAGTATGTTTCACAGAAAAGCGTTGATATGTCTGCTGGCATCAGACGCCATCTGTTTAACAAGATGGCACCTGCAGTATCCTGACCCACCTCTAGAGGGCACAGTGTGCTGCTTGATTGTCTCCAGTCAGCTTGTCATTGAGCATCTGTGGTTTATACCCTTTGATGATAACTGGGGTTTTTCTTCGAATAAATTTTATGTAATTTTCTCAATCATTTTGTCTTAAAGAGCTTTCCTTGCTGCCAAGGACCTTTTTTCCTATGAAAAGTACAAAGAACGTTATGGAAAGCCCAACAAGCGAAAAGGATTCAATGAAGGTTTATGGGAGATCCAGAACAATCCACATGCCTCCTACAGTGCTCCACCTGTTGTAAGTTTTTCCTTTGAATGAAATGATTTTAAAATCCTGAGGCATCTGTTTGTCAGCACACAGTGTTTTATCACTCTTTAAGATAATGTGCATCTATATTTGGATTCAAGTAAACCATGTTGATGCCTTTGTAGACTGCAGTGTGATTAAATGAGATTAAACTGTTATTGTGTGTTTGCAGCCCGCCAGTTCTTCTGACAGTGAGGGCAACAACTCTGCAAAAGGAGGCAGTGATGAAGAAGAGGATGAAGAAGAAGCCCCAGTTCCTCAGAAAGCAGAGTCAGGGAGTGAGGTGGACTCAGATTCTGGAAGTGAAGACCAAGAACGGGGAGGGGGAGGGGGAGGGGGAGTGAAGAGAAAGCCACCGCCGGCTAAGGTAACTTATGTTATATATAACTGCAAAGTTGTGTAATTTTAAATATTTTCTTCAGATAGTCCTCTTAAAGTGGAAACGGGAGGCTTCAAAAATGGACTTAGCACTTAGCTTGAGGTTTTTTTAAACATGTTTGAGGGTCCCATAGGTACCACCCAGATACACTGCTTGACTTTTGTTTTAAAGTTTGACGTCTTTGTAAAAACATGAAGTTCATGCACAGAGTATTTTTCAAAATAGCTTTATGAAGCAGACGGCAGGTGTCGTTTATCTTTAAGTCTGTATAGTATACCAGCCAAGACGCATGGGCAGCACTGTCCCTGATATCTGAAATTTGATTTTGTTTTCTTTTTCAGCGACCTCCACCTCCCAAAAAGGCTCGAGGCTCATCCAGTGACAGAGATGAAGAGAGTGGATCCCCCTCTGAATCAGACCCCACAGCATCAGAGTCTGACTCTGGAAAAAACAGTGACCAGGTCTATAAACCCACAGCACATGATATGATTGTTGGCTGATCTGAAACGGTACAGCCTCTAAATATTACTTTTTTCTTTTCTCTGGATAGGATTTCACCCCAGAAAAGAAATCCGGTGTACGAGGTGGAAAGAAAGCAGGAGGCAGAGGGAAGAAGAAGGTGAATCATCAGCTCTCACTGAAATATGAAGTTTGTTTTTTTGTCCCGTTATGTTTAGCTCTAACCCTTTGCCTTTTTATCTCAGAAGGCCTCGTCTGGGTCGGACTCTGAGTCTGGATCTGGCTCTGAGAAGAAACCAGCTGAAAGTGACTCTGAAGACGACAAGCCACGGCCCGCTGTGTCCGGCTCTGAATCTCAGTCTGGCTCAAAGTCTGACTCCGACTCAGATGCACCACCCAAGAAGGGCCCACAAGCACGCAAGAAAGGTGAGAGGAGACTCAGGATTAGATGGATCAGTTCCAGCAAAGATTTGTATTACAGCCCCAATCACACATTTCCATTTCTAATGACGATTGTGCACAATTGTCATAATCCTGATGAACATGGTTTGGTTGTTGTGCATGTGCTACTTCATCTGGATCAACTTTGTATAGTCATGGATCAACGCCAGGGAACAGGGAACGTTCCCGATTGTTTTGAACCGTTTAAAAGTATCGTAGAGAGCTGCCGCCCTCAGTATTGCGGGGTGGAAGCCTGATGCATTCCTAAGGCGAAAGGTATTAGCCTGGGATGTACGTTGCTCAATACAGAGAGCTTTCTGAGGACAACTGACGAGGACGTATACGATTGTGCCCCGACTGTGTCTCACTCAAGGCGATTCCACTGTGTTGTTCTTACGTATGGAAAGTAAACGCAACAAAACGCAAGTGACGGAGCTCAATCTGGTCTTACATGATGCAAACTGGGCTCGAACGGTGCTGACATCCTGTCAGCAGGATGGAAATTCATGGAATCCTCATTGTATCCATTTGTTGACGTATTTATTGACGACCTTTTGCATTCTTTCAGTTCTTTTTGTGACTAAAATATAAGCAAATTAAGGGTCCAAACCAGTGGTTCCCAAACTTTTCACAGCATGTACCCCTTCAGACACTTGACCTCCAGCCATGTACCCCCTACTCTCTTGCGCTTATAGCAGCTAGAAAAACAAATGTGTCTGTCAGCCTGCCGCCAACCCCACCTTCCACATTTAACATGTATAACACACCAATTTCTTAAAGTTAATTATTTCTCACTAATTAAATTAATTTACCACCAGTTCACTTTTGAAAAAGAAATGTACATTTCTTGGACATATTCAGTTATGAACTTGAAGCTGTGACAAACTCACCACAGCTCTAATGAGAAGGCTGTCTGACTGAATTTATGTTACTATAAGAATCTTAGATAATTCAGGACAGATTTTCTTCTCCAAGATGCCTCACCAATCCATCCTTCAGCCTCTGCCAATACTTCAGGCCATTATAAAATCTCACAATGCAAACATTTGTCAGTTTGAATTTGAACTACTAAACCAACTGTTTGAAACCTGACAAGTATTCGCGTACCCCCTACGTCACTTCGCGTACCCCCCGGGGTACACGTACCCCAGTTTGGGAATCACTGGTCTAAAAAATTGCTTTGTTGGGGTAAAATAATATTAATATAAAAAAGCAGTATGAAAATTTTACCAAACTATTTACACAATAACCCCCCGCCCCCCTTCCCAGCTTCAATTCCTTCACAATGGATTTTATGCCCCCAGTTTTTGTTGAACAGTAGTACATATACACCATAGCCCACAGCCATGGACACCAATTGATTAAGAGGAAATTCTCAAACAAGGAGTCACAAAGGGGACACAGGGACTGTGGTTGTTGCTTTTAAGTTAAACCATCATGTCGTAGTTTCATATTGGCTTGATAATAGCTTTTTTCCCTTGAAGATTGCATCTAACCTTGAAAAAAGTGAAAGTTGGGTTTGTTTGTGAAGACTAGCATGATGTGCATAACATGTAGGTTTCATGAACTTTTGTTCGCCAGAGACCTTGTTATCAGCAGTGATTAAAGAACACAGTGAAAAATCTCATAGGTCTTTAGTTGAAGGAACCAGATCGAGGTTAACCTCCTGGTTGACCCACGAAAATCGGCCATGTGTGCAGAGTGCATAGATGCATGAAGGATGGGAGGGTGTTATTTTCATGATTAAAGGTGAGTCTCTAGAGTGAAAATACATCAGCTAAAGTACAGTTTCAGTTGATGTAGTATCTCTGGAGTACTGCACAGTGATTGTTCTTAAGCTCAGTGAGATGTGTCATGAGAGGATCAGTTCGGAGGAGAAAACACTCTTGAATGTAGTTTTTTTTGCAGTGATCCACACTGGAGGAACACAATTGGGCACAGCAATGAAAAGTAACTATCAGCTGGATATGTCTGAAATCGAAGGATTTATTATTCTTTTATAAATTTGCTGAAGGATTTTATGTTTTTTATTCACAGAAAAACCTGCACCAAAGCCTCGTGCACGCAAACCCAAACCTGCTCCAGCAAAACGAGCACCTTCATCATCCTCCGACAGTGACAGGTCAGATCCCCTCAAAGACATTCCTCCTGTTTCAAATGTGTCTTTTCATAAAATCTATTACCTGAACTCTGAGGTGCACACACCAGCCTATGCATAAAACAACCTTTTTTTTATATCAACAGTGACAGTGAAACAGACCACATCAGTGAATGGAAAAAACGAGACGAGGAGCGCAGAAGAGAGCTGGAGGAACGGCGGAAAAAGGAGGAGGCTGAGGAGCTCCGCAGGCTCCGAGAGAGAGAAAAAGAGGAGGAGGAAGAGAAGAAGAGAAAAGAGAAGGAAAAGGGCAAAAAAGGAAGTGATAGTGGAGACAGCAGCAGCTCGGATGAAGGCGTAGATGATCATCCGCTGAAGAAGTCAAAGAAACCTCCTCCACCCCCGATCCCTGCGCCTTCAGACTCCGATTCTCCACCACCAGCTGAGGTACTCTTACATGAATGTGCACATTAATAGCTTTGACTGGTAGGATGCACAGGATTGAATTTTTGCTTGTATCCAATATGCCAATATTTCCAAACTAATCTTAGCCAATATTGATACTGTTGCCAGTGTAGTCAAACTTTTTGTCTTTGTAAAACTGAGGTCTGTATTCTGTCTTTAGAGGTACAAACAGCAGCGTACAGACCATGAGGTCTTTAGCCCACAATTAAAAGTAAAGACCTTTATACATAGAAATCAGCATTAATATTTTTGTAATATTCAAGTTATCAGGTTGATTTACAAGTATAGTTCAAAAATTATAACTCTTACAACTCTGTTTAAAGTTTATACAGGAAGGATGAAAGTAGGACAAACTTCTTTCTCCAGCTGAGATCTAACCTGATACTTTGGTTGGTAATCTGCACCATATCATACTGATCATGTTATGCATCCATATGAACTACTATAGCTTAATTATAGGTGAAGGCTGCAAGATATGTACTGAATTATTCTCCTGTATGTCAGTGAAATTGTCAAACACTGTATACATCTTTTTCTGTACTAAAACAGTCATCACAAAACGAAATGTCTTAATTTTGATATAATTGAGTCAAATCAGACATTACTATTACTTGATTGTAACCATGGCAAGAAAGAAGTCCAAGACTTAAAACAGTGAGTAATTATTCAAAAATTATAACCAAAATAATGAAGCGAGACCATCACGCTGTTTTAATTGTACCAAAAGATTGGCAACATATTCTTATGTTGAATTGTCTGAATTTTCTGTACTAAGTAATTAAATTATTTGTATTATTTGTTTTGTCGTATATGAAAAAACTAAGTTGTCTTATTGTCTTATTTGTTTTTTTAACAAGAAAGGAAAAGAGCACTGTATCATTTTTTTATTACCTTACCTTGCCAGTTCAGTTATCTTTGTTTTATTTTGTCAAAGTGCAATGAGGACAAGTATGGAAGAATGTTCAAAGTTTTTTTAAAACTTAAAAACATTTAAAACCAAATGTTTGGTGTTTAGGTTCCTTTATTTATGTGACTGTGGTATCAAACGTGTATCAATGTTACTGGTATTTTCCACAGTATGAATGCTCCTTAAATAAAATAGAAAAAATCAAATTGTATCTTCCAGTCTACAGCAAACATTTTATCAAAATATTTTTTTTTACTTATGCATTAATTTAATAACAGGTGGTCTGAAATATATAGATATTTTTCATTAACATCTATATAAACTATATCCATATAAAACTATTGTCCTATTCTGTATCTCATTTTTGTATTCATCAGCTTATGCTTAAACCCCTGTATTTCTACAACTGTATGCATTAGCCTCTTGACTTTATACATAGAAAAATGACAACCTATTTTTCTTTTCTCATCGAAAGGCAAAGAAACCATCCAAGAAGCCTGACCAGCAGAAGAAGGCACGAATAAAAAAAGAGAAAGAGAGGAAGGAAAGAAAAGAGAAAGAGCTAAAAGAGAAGAAAGCCAGACGGACAGAGGAGAAGTCCAGAGCCAGGTGAGTGCACAGAGGCTAATACACTATAGTATGCAAAGCTCATGAACAGAACTTCATTAACTTTTCATGTACACAGATCACCAAGTTTCTCCCCCCTTGTCTCTCTCTCGCAGATCTAAGCCTGAAAAACCTAAACGCAAACCAGAGAGGCCACCAGAGAAGAAAGTGGAAAAGAAAAAGGGTGAGTGTTAAGAGCAGAAGCACAGAGTTTACAGAATGTTCTCTGATTAAAACTTGAAAATGTTCATTGAGATTATGGTCCAAAAGTAACACCTAATATTTTTAAGTTACTGTTAAAGCAGACTGTTTTGACGTTAAGGGGCAACACTGTCTGGATGTCAGTCATAATAAGATTTTACTTTTTGCAGTAATGTAAATGAAAGACAAGAGGCAGAGGCAGATCCGTCCTGTAAAGCTTCAAGCTGCTACATTCGGTTTTGTTTAGAAAATGAGTGGGCAGATCTGTGTTTATGGAGATGAGGAGGTAGTTTGGAGCGTGGTGTAGTTGTGTTGAAAGCAGGAAGTGACTGCAAGCCTTTTAGACTTATTTGTTTTATTAGTTTTCAAACATAATTGTATTTTACCCATAATGAAATGAAATATATCCCATGGATGTATGAAGCAGTCTGTCTGATGTGTCAGATTGCCCAGTGATGCCAAACATTTTGCTTTTTACTATTCCCTGAAATATTTTTATTTACTTTTTGATTCTGGCAAGTTCTTTCCTCTGGCAAAGATTGGCCATCTTAACTGATCAGAAGTTGCCTGGGGCTTTTTTTTACAGACAGGAAGTTAAGCACACAAAGCTTTTGATGGTTAATTACAAACAAAAGCACAGCTTGTTGAGAAAATCTCAAAGCATTCTCAATTATTTTTGCTCTTAAGTGAAAGGGGAACTCAGTTTTAAGCTTGTCAACAATTTAAATGCTGTCACATTTAATCAGGGTCTATATTTACACTTTGATATATTTACTAATGTATAAAAGTCTTATAAATTGTAGAAAATCAGCACCCTGAGGCTGTGACATGCTTTTAAGTCAGTGCAGACTCATCTAAACCATTACTCTTTAAGGCAAGATCATAGAAAACATACTTCTCAGTTATTTCCTAAATCGAGACAATGCTAAGTCTTGTTTTTCATGTTAAATATGAACTAAAGATTTGTTTAGTAACTTTAAATGTTAAAATATGTGTTGATATGCCATGTTAACCTGTACCTCCTCAAAAAAAACTTCTGTAGCTGTTATATTAAAGTCAACAGGGAAATGATTTGCTCGATATGTTCACCCACAGAGCCATCACCAGAGGAGAAGCTACAGAAACTCCATACAGACATCAAGTTTGCACTCAAAGTGGATAACCCAGTGAGTAACACTGTATTGTTTTGCTTGTGCAGTTTCATTTGTTTCTGTGTCTCTCCTCCAACATTAAAAACTTCATATTTTTGTCTGTGATTAGGACATAGACCGGTGTCTAAAAGCCCTGGAAGAACTCGAGGCCGTGCCTGTCACCAGTCAAATCCTGCATAAGAATGCTGAAGTTATCGCCACCCTAAAGAAGGTGTCTTTTGTTTTTTATGAGTGTGGTGCATCGTATCAAATATACAGCTAAGACTACATTAAAAGTCAACACAAGAGTCGTGTAATTTAATGTGTCATGCGTTAAAGAAGAGGGGAATGTTCATCAATTTAAATGTACATAAAAATGATTTACATGATATTTTAATGAGATTTGTCTTTCCCAAATGACAGGATAGTGTCAGCTGAGTCTATATTCTTTATTTAAACTGCTATTCTTAATTTTATCCTCAATTTCTTTTGTGTTTTTTCTTTTTCTCCTTTTCTGTAATGTATTCTTCAGATTCGGCGGTACAAAGCGAGCTCTGCAGTCATGGAAAAAGCCAGTGACGTCTACAACAAGTTAAAACTTCGCTTTGTGGGTAAACCAGAGGTGGCAGCTAAACCTAAAGGAGAAGATAAGGAACTGGAAGAAAATGAGAAGCAGACAGAAAACATAGGTAAGGGGCTGAGCCATGATCCTGGCCTACAACTGCGCTGTTTTTTTTTTTTTTTTCTTTGAATACTATCATGTTTTTTCTCTTAAATATTTGTCTTTTACTAGACTCCACTCCAGTGAATGGGGAATCAGAACAGAAGAAAGACGATATGGATGTGGAGGAAAAACCTGCATCACCCGTTCAGGAGGAGAACAACGATGAGAATGCCTCAAGTCCAAACAGGTGAACCTCACATTCAAGTAGTACAAGTATTAAACAGTTTTACACCCCTGACATGTGGCACAGGCATGTGACAAGATACAAGGGCATATATTTTGATTAAATTTCCAACAAAAGAAGGCCAGAATAAGGTTAAATGTTTGTGTAAATCAGTATTATAAATGAGCCCATAAACACACCACATACTGTAAAGTCTGGACCGTAAGAGGCTGTGGAAAACAGCCCAAGCATTTTAACTGTCTCTCTGCTTGATGATATGTATTGTTTTCACACAAGTCCAGATCCTGAAGTTTCTGTGACACTGTTGAATCAGTTTTTGCCTTGTTGTTTTATACTCCTGATATCTATATCTCTGTAGTTGATTTCTCAGGTTGCTGTAGACCCTAAAGCCTCTGAGATTTGTGCTAACCCCTCCTGCTTGTAGCTGAGGTTCAACATGAAAACATGAATCCAGCCTGCTTTGCATCAGCCCAGGCTGGTAGCGGGAGTGTAATGGTGTGGGGAAATATTTTCCTGTGGCCCACTGGTAGGACCAACTAAGCATTGATTGAGCACCACAGTCAATCAGAGTATTGTTGACCCTTTTATGATGGCAGTGTACCCATCCTCTGAAGGCGACTTACATCAAAATAACACCCCATGCCACAAAGCTCAAATCATCTCAGACAGTTTTCTCTAACATGGCAACAAGTTCACTGTACTCTAGTGGCCTCTCCTGTCACCAGATCTCAGTCCAATAGAGCACCAATGGAATAGTGTGGAACAGTAGATTCACATCATGGACGTGGAGCTGACATATCTGTAGCAGCTGTGTGCTGCCATCATGTCAATGACCAAATTATCTGAGGAATGTTTCCAGAAACTTGTTGAAACTGTGCACCAAGAATCAGGCAGCTCTGTAGGCAAAAAGGTCCAGGCAAGGTGTTCCTAATAAAGTGGCCTGTTCTGATTTTAATATGAATCTTCAGAACCCAAACACATTAACAAAGAACATCTTTAAAGATGAGAAAAGGAGTCCATGAATGCACCATAAATCCCTAAATGAGCATCTGCAGACCAACACCATCAGTGTGTGTAACCTGCCACTAACTTTCAGGAGCAGTTAAATCTATTGTTCCTAATAAATTATCAAGTGTGTATGTATTTATTCATCACAGAAAACCTCAAAATGCACCTTAAAAGTGCTTGAAGGGTTATTGAATTTGACCTTGGAATAATTCTATGAACATTGCATGTCAAAATGGAGCCTTTTTGTAAATTAAAACTACAAGTAGATGTGAGCCTTTAATGTTCAAGTTTTTAAGTCTTTTTAAAGGAGAGGTTTTGACAATTTCTATCCCTCTGCTCTTTAGATTGAGCCCAGGCAGCCCCGCAGAACAGACCCACATGTATGAAGACGCAGAAAATTCAATTTCTGCCGGGACAGAGCCACCTGCTGTAGAGAGCTGAAGGAAAGACCATCTACCACCGCTGCTGTGGACCAAGTGCTAAAGATGGTGGCCTCTTTTTCTGAAGTCATTCAGTGCTCCAAACCCACCAACAATGTGACACACACCCAGAGTTTCCCCCCCAAATCTGTTACACCTGTAGTCAGTGTTTTGGAGTTTTGTTGTACCGTGATTTCAAACTAGAAGAGGCCCTGTTGCTCAATCAATCTGGTCCATTATTTATCAAAAGAAAAAATGAAAAGCTTACTAGTTTGATAGATTGTGGCACTGCGTGAGCCCCTTTTTGTTTTTGAAATGTACTTTTTCCTTTTTTATGACACTCGGACCGTCCTGGATCCCAACGCTGACCCCCCCAACTCCACCACCCCCACCCCTGCTCGTGGCTAATTGGTCTTTCTACCACATGAAGTCCAGCTTTTTGGTCTTTCATAACTTTATGTATCTTGAATGATCACATTTTTGGCACTTCTATCCAGAATTTATGTGGGGGGGAAGTATGAGTGAAACTTTGATGATTATTGTTTGGAAACTTGGGCGGAAGAGAAGAGATGATACTGGTGTTTTTTCACTTGAAAATTCTGTGCTGCCCATACATTTGTTGGCTTCATATTTTGTAAAGCCTACAAAACATCACAAAAGCCTCTTGACTGTGTGTGTGGCATCGTGAGAATGGTAAATACTATTTGTAAGTCTTTTATGTTAAGTATGTTTTTTAATGATCTGGTCTTCATCCAGTTAATCCAGTCTGACATGTAAAGCCATTAATTGAGTCACTTCAAGCTGTTTTCCAACTGGGATTCCACCCACTTTTTTATAGCCTTGTTTGCAAATATTTGCGTCTACAGTTGTCTGAAATAGTAATAATTGATGTGGAGTTAAACACCTTATACTCTCGTCTCCTCATAGTATCTGCTTTCAGTAGCTTGCATAATATATGGAATAACTGTACAGATTAAATCTGCCCTTAAAGCTATTGAGATCTCATGTAGCTGCAGCATATTTGCCATTTTCCATCACATGCATACAACAGGTGTTTTTAGTGCTATGTAAATTGGTAAAGCATTTCTATTACTGAGTTGAGACTTGAATAAAATTCTCAGCATGGCTTTGTTTCTTTTTTTAATCTCATGTTTAATATATTTTCTGGTGATGAATAAGATAAAATTGTTTAAGCAGCAGTTTGCATTACTGTGGATTTTGTTCTTCTAAAGCCCCCATGAGGAGCCTTGGGTTTGTTCTGATTAATGTGCTTCCTTTAGAAAAAACAGAACATCTTATTCTTGCTGCCATTGTACTTTCCATTTCAAAGGGTGTTGGAACAAAAAATGTCATCCTGTTATCTTTCAGTGGTCAAATGTACTGTATCACTCTGTGAGTATTAAAGCCACAGAAAAAGTCTGTAAGACTTCAACACCCTCCCATTCGTATATTTTCTTATATTAAAGATGATATCATAGATGTAACAATCTTTATGATAAAGCTTTACTGTTGCTGCTCTCAGAGGGAATTCTCTATAATAAGACATTAACCACAAAAGATGTTTACATTTTGAGATATTTTGTAGATATTTAAAAAATTACTATACACTCAGCCCATGGCGGCGTTGTAGCACAAAACACTGACAAATCACAAACACTAATGCAAATAATATGACCAAATACAAATACAAAGATTAAAAGAAACCAAAAATGTGAAACACAACAAACTGGAAAAACAACCGATGAAATACAAATAATTTAGAAAAACAAAACAGTACAAAACATCAGGGTTCCAATGCGTCCTGGAAAACCTGGAAAATGATTGCCCAATTTTCCAGTCATGGAAAACAAATAGAAAATGAGGAAAAAAGTGAAATATCCTGGAAAAGCTTAAATTGTCCTGGAAAATTATTTGTCTTCCTTCTAGCTTGAAACATAGGAAATGAAGTAAAAATGTACTTGGTCACTAATGTACATGAAGCCAGAAAATGTGAGTAGGTGAAATGATTAAGGCACAAAATATAAAAACTCAAAACAATGGGGACAAAAAGAAATAATAAAAAAATAACAAAATAAAATATAGGCTAAATTGACAAAATCTATACATAAAAAAGCAAAGTAAATAAAAATTAAAAATACGTATAGGTATTGTGTTGGAGAGTTAGAAACAAAGAAATTCTAAGATCAGTATGATCAATAGCTAGAGATATTGTTCATCAACCTCTAATCTTGTTTTTTAGGCTAACTAGAAATGAAAACTGCCCACAATAACAATGTAACTTCAGCTGGTTATGTGACACTGGAAAAAGTCCTGGAAAATGATTTCTAGAAAAGAGTGGGAACCCTGAACATCAGAAATCGCAAGTTAGAAACAAATCATAAAACAGGTATTGGGTCAGTTTGTACTTGTTTATATGCTGTCTGTGTTTACTTGTCTTTTTTTCTTATTTTCGTTTTGTTTAATGTTTGTATTTTGTGTTGTGCTTTTTTGACATGTTGAGTTTTTGAGTTTTCTTATTGGGGCATCAGTGGCTTAGTTTGGTAGTTTCACTTTAGCAGTAACTGGAAGGCTGCAGGTTTGAGCCCAGCTCCAGCTGTGACATGATGATGTGTCCTTGGGAAAAAAACATCTGACCCCAGGGTGTCCCCACTGCTGCATCAGTGGTCTATAGAAACTTCAACAGCAGCGAGTGTGATCTGTGGTGTAAAAGTGCTTTGAGTCGTCAAAAAGGGCTATAGAAGTTATTGTCCATAACCATTTACCAGTATATGTTGTGTTTGTCAGTCTCTTGTTTGTTTGTCTACTTTCCTCATTTTCTGTCATGTTTTGCACTTTAGAGTAGAACAAGGCTACCACCTTGCCTACCTTACTAATGGTTGCACAGTTTCTCATTTTTCTGAATGTATTCACTTTCATTTACCTAACTGGAACTTCTTCCATTGTGTCATCCTTAAATATGACTGAGAATTGGTTAAAATTAAAAGAGGGTTTAAGCCTAAAGTGAGGCAAAATCCTTTTTTTTAAATAAACTTTTCTCAAAATGTAGAAATCTGGCAGTATCTTGCATATTATATTTATTAATACATCAATATTATAAATCATATTTTTCACATTTTTTTTGGAAAATTAAAGTAACCAATATCTTACTGCTTTCATTTATGTTGATCAATCTTAATAAATACTAACTTAGATCTATTTCATAACCAGCAAAAATGCTCTACAGAACCTTAAAGGTCTGATATTACAAATAATATGGGCCATAAAAAGTATAATTTACAGACATAGGATTTCAGACCCTTCTTGATTAGCTGAAGAACCTCTTATTTACATCCCTGCAAGCCTCTGTAGTTAAAGAATGGGCATAGGCTACATACAAGATTTCCTTTAATCTACAGAATTTTTTACAAATGACTCAATATTTATTTAAAGATTTATTATGAATAATTTGTAGTTGAAACCAGTACAACATATGATAAAAGAACTGTCATCTACCATTAGTGGTGGGATTTTTAATTCACTTTTAAACAATGAGCTGCATTATTATGACATGTAGAAGTTCTTCGTCCTGTTGAAATGATTTTATGTTCAGATTTACTTATGACTCAGTAACAGGAGTGCCCCCAGTAATTTAGACCTGGTGATCCTCTAACCAGTTGTTACACCTTAAACTGGAGACTATCACAGGAGCAGTGTCATATTTCTGCTCGGACATCTGCCTCAGTAGTACAGACACCTAATTTTACACGTGTAGTGAAGTTAATGAAAGGAGAAAATCTTTTTATTATAAGAATTGCAATATTCTGTATTTTTGCAATAAAAATGTGAAAAAAAATTGCATTGATTTGGAAGACAAAATATTTAAGGATTACTTTGACATCAGTGGTTCCCAAACTATTGCTCCCATTCATGTTAACGCTGATTGGGAAAAAGACTGACTGGCAAGACGAAAGTGGTTTTGTTTAGTGAAATTAGACACTTCGAAGAAGGATTGAGCATTTCCTGGGAGGTCGAGGGTGAACCTTTAAACTTCTGGTCATCATAAAATCGCACGTTTACAGAATTTGATTCTAATTAAAAGGAGGACTATTGCTGAAGTATTGTGTTTGACACTTCCACCTAAATTTGCTTTGACTGTTTAGTTTGACAGTCCGTGTCACTCGGTTGCACTGGGGTTGTTCGGTGTAATCGGGGGACTGGACCTTTAATTCCCCTGATTCCCATATGAAAGTCTCGCATAATACTCAAGTCAGCTGACTTTAGACGCCATTTTGTCAGCCATTTCCTACACTGATCCATTGCCAGCGTCTCTGCACAGCACAGGACGCCCCGTCTGGCCTCAGCTTCGTCTGCCCGGGCTTGGTAAACAGCGGCCGACCCTGCACTCACGGTCCCGGGTGGATGAGACACAGTGTAGCGGGTCGCTCGGTACCCACTAGACCCTCTGGAAGGCGCTTGGCCCCGGGAGACAGAAGCGGTACAAGTCACAGGCAGCAGCCATGGCTCTGAAGATTGTCAAAGGGAGCATCGATCGGATGTTCGACAAAAATCTTCAGGATTTAGTACGTGGCATCAGGAACCACAAGGAAGACGAGGTAAAAACGACCCCCGAGCAAACACCTGCGCTCAGAACACGTCAGCCTCACATTCATTTGTGTGTCTACGGACCCTCACATCCCCGTTACCGTTATCATTGACGAGCTAGCTTACGTTAATAGCTAACGGCTAGTTAAATTAACGTTAGCGTCAGGTAGGCTGGTCAGCTAACATTAGCGCGAGCCCAGTCACTTCTACCGCGAGCTCACAGATATTCAAAACAGAGGCTCGTGCAGCTGATAGAAGCCTATTTGACGTTTTTACAGTAACAGGTCTGTGTACTAATGCTAGGGCTGGGCAATGCTGAAGATAAATCAGCTCGATGCGTGTCAACCAAGAAGCGAAACACGATTATTAGCTCTGCTGTATCTGTCACTGTATGATTGTCACAGTATGAGAATGACAAACTTTGACACAAACGCTGCAAAGATCAACTAATATTTGACTCTTGTGTCTAAAACGACACTCTTGTGTCTCTAACACATTGCTTAAATTCACAAAAATATTAATAACATTCTTTTTTTCTGAGGTGGTCGAAATTTATTGTACCTGAAGACATCATGTGATTATGAAAAAACAGTAATTGTTGGTACAAAAAGAAGATAAAATGTATTGATTTTCAGCTCATGACGTTAGTACAGAGAGTGTAAATTGCACAGACATGTCAGCAGCATTTGGATAAGTGGATGGGACTGGCATGGGGCTGTCCTTCAGTTTGTGCAGGTAAGGTGGTGTGCAATAGAACCTGAACCTTTTGATGTGTGTCAAACAAACTATATTTAGTTGTACAGTTTTCATAAGGTGCTGCTTTACTGAGTGATATCATAATCATCTGATTTCTTTTATGACTATTAATGTTACTTTACTAAATCGTGGCAAACTTGAAATGCTTGACCAAGGCATTTCTGGGATATTTAGCCAAGTGATCAGCAAAAATGTGGAAAACTGTCCTATCTCACGGCATTCTTACTAATCCTGGGCCAACGTTCTGATTGGATCATCACCAATTCTTATCACTCCTTCCCTCATTCACCATGAGATGAAAATGTAATCAAAGTCTATTCATATGTTATGGAGTTGTCTTGCTAACACATCAGACAGACACCAGCAAAATCATAACCTTTCTGGCAGAGGCATTGGAATATAATGATGATCCCCAACTTCCAGTAATTTGGTAACTTTTGAATATTTTTATATGTCTTAAAAGTCCATTAACTGCCCAACTCATTCATGCTGTGACAACCTACTGACTTAAATACTCATCATTATCTGTATGGTTTGAGTAAAAGGAGGTTAAATGAAGTGTTGTTAATTACAACTTAATTAACTGTCACCCACTGTCAGAACAGGCAGCTTGGTACATCATTACAGTTAAGCAGAATGCTTTCTAATGAAACCAGAGGCTTTAGCTTAGACAGTGGTTGTATATGGCTTTCAGTAAATATCAACTTAATCATTTGTCCCCATATTTTAATGATTATTAGAAAAATGGATAAAGATATTCTCAAAGAATGAATGGGACATCTGTATATGTAAATGAGGACAGCAGAATCAAGCAATTGTTGAATGGATGATGTGATGCTCTAATGCACAGGCCTACCTTAAACATTTTTATTTAATCTAAACAAGGTGTCCTTGTTAGAATTATGGATATTGGTAGAAAAATTGCATTCAATAGCATCAACCTGTTGATGATGCAGAATGACTCAGTCAGCCTCTATATCAATGCAATCATCTCCATCAGCGGTGGAGGCTGATCTCATCCCTGTCACAGCTCTGTGGGTGATGACGGACTCATCGCTGTGGTTAGCAGACCACGGAGGGAGGAAATGGAATGGGCCATTAAAAGGCGTCTTTAAAATTGTGAACATGCACTTCAGAACCATTGTGAGCAGGTGCTGAGTCGAGGAGAGAGAGAAAAAACAAAATAAAAAAGCCCAGCTGAAGCATTTCCAAATATTTTTTGCTCTGCTGTTGTCCATCAGACTATCGCCTCATACAGCTGCATCTCCACGAAAAGTGATGTGATGAAATTCAGTTGTCATTACACTTGAGACTAGTTGGTATGTTTGAGGTGACATGGCTTTGTTGGACTGTGAGAGTGTGTGGCACAGCCTGACCTCACATATGAACACCGTGGCATGAACCCACACACAATGCACTGTGCTCGCTGGTTCCATGTGCACTCCTCATGTTTCTGTTGTCACTTGTCATTACTTAGTGAGAACTTGTAAATTTCACAGAAAAGGCAAAGTTGACATTATTGTGAATTAGCTTTAAAACATGTCTGGACTGGAGCTTAGTCTTTTATTAGCACTGCTCAACTATTGCTAAATATAGTGTTGCACTAATTGTAAAAATTAAGGGCTTAGACCTACACAAATGTTAAAAAAGAACAAAAAGAATCCAATACAAATGCCAGTGTATATCCCTAGCTACTTCTTTTGGTGTAGTTGTCCCTCGGGTTCTCTTATCATTGACCATGAAGAAGCTCAGAGTTTGCCCATTACGTTATTTTCTCTGCTCAATAACAAGTTTCTTCTCTCCTCTGTGCATGCTACATTCATTTGCTGATGGCCAATGTTTGTTAAAAAAATACTGACACCAATGTTAGACAGGCCCATCTCAGAATCTCTGAAGAATTATAGCCTAGACTTTAATAATGAACATTAAGCGAGGTGGCTACAGCAGGAATCGCAGCAAACATAGCAGTGGTTGCAATGGCAATGGATATCAAAAATAGAGAGCCTGCTAGTTTATTTGTGGCAACAGCATGAGTGTGTATGCAAGGTGTTCTATAAAAGGTACTTTAATCAGACTGAAAAGGTGTGAATGTTCCAGGTAGTTAACAGATAGTCAATATCCCCTCATATTTGAAATTCAAACTGGCACGCTCAAGTATGACCATTATTTGAAAACTAGTGACCCCCTGTTCTGCCATCACATTGCCCTGATTTACAGAGAGCTGATGCCAGGGAAAAGTCCCAACCAGTCCAAAGTCTTCTCCAAAACCACATGAATTTGTCTGGAAAGAACCAGGACCACAGCAACATCCAGTACATCCAACTTAGACTCTGATTTAGGACCTCAGCACCCTACAAATTAGACTAAATCAAAATATTAACTAACAGAAAGAAATGTATGTAAAATGGTTTATATTAACAAACCAAAAAGCAAAGCACATTATTATTATTATTTCCCTAAACAAGAAGATAGACTGTCAGATGACTCAAAAACTGCAAAAGATCCTTTTACTGAGAAAAGTTCTAAGTACAGATGCAGTGACAACAGATTTCCTATAGAGAGGGGAAGTCATAAAAAGAGCTTGCTCCCATAGGAGGACAGACTCCTCCCCCACTGAGACAGAGCACCCTAATTTTTAGGCCTTGAGACAGGAATACTGTCGCCATATAACTCCCCCCAAAGCCTGCGTGTCATATGTGGGGTACCTCATGGCTTCATAATCTGTTAAAAATCTTAATGTGTGTTGCCTTGAAGGTTAACCACAACTAAATCCTGCAGTGAATACCTCCGCCAAGGAGGTTATGTTTTGGCTTACATTTGACTGTCTGCTTTTCTGATTGCAACATACATTGAAATTAACTGATTTTTTCATTAATAATAAGGAGATGTTGGTCATGGCACAAGGAATAAGTGGTACGTTTTTGGTGGTGATCTGACTCTGGATGCAGATCTAGAAATGCTTTTTTGAAGTTTTTTTTTTTACATTGTGGGAGGGCAGTTTTCCACATATTTGCGGCAATGGTAGAAGTAAATGAAAAAGCTTCCTAAATCCACAAGACTGATCATTTCCCTTTTCTGATAGTCAGGAGGGCTCAGTCAGTCATCCACTTTAGATGTCTTGCTTTTTAAACTTCTATTCGTACATCCCGTGAGCTCCTCTACTCTTCACTTAAAACATATTTGTGGCACGACTAGAGAACATGCTTTGCTCTACGTAAAGGGATGTTGTGCTCCCTTCGCCTCACGTGACAAAACCTATAGACAAAACTAGTGCAAAACAGCACTCGCAACAGTGTCTGTTTAATCTGGATAATCTTGTTTTCATGATCGTGGGAAGCTAAATTGAAAGTTGATCAATTGCCCAGCACTAAGGTCCATCTCTCACGCTCTTCCTTAAAGCTCTGCTGTTTAAAGCCTCCGTCAGATTGGTGTTTAGATGATCTTTGCTGTAAGGCAGGATCCGTAGACTGCTGTAGCAAAGAGCTGCAGGGCTTAGCACACCTGTTCCAGCTGTGGCCCTGGTGTGAAATGTTGAGGGAGGGTGTTTAACCTGAGGGCTCGATTTCTCTCTCAACGTGGCAGATTTCTCCCTCTTAGTCCTGAGATCACACAGCTATATTCAGCAGCAAAACCTCCAGATCTGATCAACAGTGGAAACATTTTACACTGATGGCTCACTAGCATGTCTTAATGTAAAGAGTCCACACAGTTTATCCTGTTCGGGCCCACAGTTCCTGATCTCTTGAGTCAACGTATGGGCTAAGCCGCTCGTCTGCAGTAACCCAACCTGGGCTGCCTGGATAATGTGGTGGTTGCCCAGTCAACAGTGGACAGTTTGCTGAAATATTGATACGCTACAAGTGTGTGTTGACTTTTTCCTGGCTGGCCCACAGCTTTTCATCCACTAAATTTACTTTTCTTGTGCCTTTAAGTCTTTACACATTTGTTCAATTTCCCTCCCACATATTTACAATGGCAGGCAAGAAAGTTTTTGAGACTGACTCGAGTGCACCTCTATGTAACCACCATCAAGAATCAAAGGCTGATGTGTAATCGGTTAACTCTGAGCCCTGAGGAGTATGGGTCTTGTAGGTCTCTTTGCACTTCCCCTCCATCAGTAGCTGAGTGATTGTCCTTGCCGTCACTGTGCAGGTATTCCAGTTATTTCAATGAGGTCTGAATTGTTCATTGAAGAAGGATGAGCTGAGGGAGGAGTGTGTGCTGGCGATCATGTGTTGAATCCCTCTAACTCTGCCTCAGCAGCAGCAGCAGAGCTCAGCACCCCCCCCCCCCCCCTCCTGTCACTGTGCTGTCTCATGACTGCACACACATGACCAGCACACACTCACACTCCACACTGCTATATATGTGTGCGTGTTTTCGTTGGGTTGCTCCTCTCAACAATGACTGACTGATTACTCTATGTGGAGGTGCATCCAAGCTGAACCTTCGCTTTTGAAGTAAAAAGATAGATAGATGCACTTATTGAATCCAAACTGGGAAATTATGGAAATGTGCTGCTAGCAGACCCTGTCGCAGGAAATCAGGGAGCCTATCTTGCAGCAGGGATCAGTGGAAAGTAAAATCAAGCACTGCTGACGAGTGCTTGAACCAGCAAACATATAGGGATTTGGTTGTAAGGGTGTATTCAGGGTGGAGGCTCAGCATCCGAGCATGATCCAACAGCTTTCACAACGGATAGAAATCTTATTGTTTAGGTACACTTAGGGCTGGGAAATATGGCCTAAAAATAAAATCGCCCAATTTTTTCCCCACAAAACTCAATTTATGATTTTAATTGTTTTTTTTTCCTCTCAAAGCAAAAGAACTCCAAGTGACACAAAAATGACTTGAATCAAGTTCTTCCTTTATGTTGTCAAAATATATTCCCAAATCAATGAGAAATGTCCTCTTAAAATTAAAGTGTGTGTCATAAAATGTTGGTTATGTAGTTCTAATGCAGGCAGGTTTTCCTACATAAACACTGAAAGCTGAGGGACTCTCCCAGCTTGTTAAAATGTTTATCTCTGATAAATATCTAATTTAAAAAATAAATACAAGCCTATAAAAGTGCTTGTGCAAAACCTGAGAGGGCCACCATCATGAAAACTGTAAAGTTTCAGTATGTATGTTTTTTCAAACTTTGCAACTACTTACAATTTAGATAAGTGAATGAAAAAATCTGGATTTTTCAATTTTTAAATCTTCTGCAGAAAATATTTCGAATTAAATGATTTAATCGATATATTGTCCAGCCCTAGGTGCAGTGGTTTTAGATCATTTCAGAACATAAGTATGGTCTGAGTGTTTCACTGTCTCATTCAGCCAGTTTGGAAATACATTTCCGTAACGCTGATATTTGTTTCTAACTCCTGATTGAGCTGACAGTGTGCATCCAGTGAATCTCCACCTCAGGCCATCAAAAAAAAAAAAAAGAAGAAAAAAACGGCTGTTCAATAACCTACCCTTTATTTTTGCTATGAAAAGGAGAGCATGTTGTTTCTGGATCAATGTCAGCTTGCAATGGACAATAATGCTATCAGGGAAAAATATGACATATGTCAGAAGTAGAGCTCATTGTGACATTTCCCCTTTTTCAGCACTTCTAATTCTTAAAGTTTATTATTTCCTTTTTATCATCCTCTACGGGCATTTCCGAAAATCAGTAAGTTGAGGATGTTCTGATGCCATGCCTCATGGTCATTTTACTGAGTGGACCTTGAACACGTTGCTTGATGGTCATTTTCTAACCAAACCTTAGCGACCATGCCTGATAGTTATTTGACCAACTGGACATTACACACATCCTCATGTTACTTTTTGTTGCCTCATTGTACTTTACACAATGACATAGCTTTTATCCCTAACATTTGATTAATATTTTTACTGTGAACAAAGTTTGTGGGAGCGGATTTTGTTTCATCAGCAGTAGACTTACCGTCAGTGGTGTCTTTAAGCCGACAGTTAAAGTTGCAGTGATTTATTCATTTCTGTCATAAATTGGAGTCTGGCGCCATGAACACTTCATTCTAAGAAGACATGGGATTCAACTCTATCAGGGTATCATTTTGACTATTTCTGTTGCCATCACTGCATTGAGAGATAAAAAACCTGCAACATGATCGATACAGTTTATTCTAGAAGCTGCCTGACTCAAATTGAGACAAACAAAACAGACAACTCGCCCCACCCTTGCTTTTTGATGTCTTAGAAATAACAGCAGTATTCAAACCAGGATTTTTCTCCAGCTGGTTCCTGGTGCTTGGTAGCAGCCTCTCACCCTGGATATCACTCCTGCACTATAATCTGATCTCGTGTCTGTTTTGTGTCCTCTCCTCTGTCTGCCCTCAGGCGAAGTACATCTCCACATGCATCGATGAGATCAAACAGGAGCTCAAGCAGGACAACATTGCTGTCAAAGCCAATGCCGTGTGCAAGCTCACCTATGTAAGACCTTTCATCATCCTCAACTGGTTTAACAACTCCATTTGTTTTCTGTTCTGGCTGAAATATTGTCAGAAATGCACATCTGGATAAACTCATTAAGCAATAGTCTTTGAAACAGTTTTGATTTTTGGAACAATAAACAGCATACACACAAGTCACTATATACCTTTTTGAAATTAATATTCATAATTTTTGCTTTTACAATTTAAAAGTAATTACAATACAGAAACAGTACACAAAGGAAAAGACGTTTGGTGTTTGATGCCATATGATATGAAATAAATTTATAAAAGATAAATATAGGTTATGGTAGAATTTAACATTATGTGACTTTTGGGTTCTCAAAACATTGTATTACAGAACAAACTGTATAACATAAAATCTTACTCTTCCACTTACAAATAGAGTTCCAGGTTTTCCAGTATTTTTCACCGTTTTGATAGCATGTCTCAGGAAACACTTTATATTTTAACATGATCCCTTTAAGGTTAAAAAAACAATTATCATAAGATATTTAGAAACACAGAAGAAGTATAAAGCACCTGTTTGACAAATAAAAGCCAAGTGTGGGATCAATAACCTGACACTTAAGAAAAGTGCAGCAGGCTGTGATAATAACTGCAGGGAGGCTTCTGCTGCTCTTTGTACATTTTCTCTTAAAACAGTATTTAGCCAAGTCAAATCCCTTTGTTTGGGCTATTTTGGTCTCATCAAATTAAAAGTCAGGGTTAGAAATAATTGATTACATCCTAACAAAACACAAAATATTATGTACAAGCTTAGTTGATGGCTTGAGATTAGTCACAGTCTGGCCTGATGGACAGAAACCTGCCCTTGCTGAGAGAAGAGTGCAATTTCTGTTAAAATGAAAGCACTCTTTCTATTTATAGTCCAGTCCCACATTTAGGTTTTAAAAGGACCTGATGCAATTGGCATTTGTGCACTCTTGGAGAGCTTTCAGCTCAAATCATTTGGTCTCTCTCTTCACTGTAGGGACAGCTCGGGCCCCCTCCTCCTGTATTCACACTCATCTCTGTCTCTCTCTTTGTCCGTATTGCAGCTTCAGATGCTGGGCTATGACGTCAGCTGGGCTGCTTTCAACATTGTTGAAGTCATGAGCTCCTCCAAGTTTACATACAAGGTATGTCTGTATTTTAGTCTTAAAAATGCTCTTTGTCAGTGCTTTGCTCTCCCTGGTCAGCTCAGTTCTACCTGGTTTTGTTACCTTCTTTGTTTTTCCATTACAATATAAACGTAGTAATCTTTTAAAGTATGTGGTGTTTTTTGCTCACAGAACATGCCAGATAGACTGATCAGTATTTACTATACAGCAGAGTTCCCCATCCCTATTGCTCAATGACTGATTCTTTGCCTCGTGAATCCACTAAAAGAAAGCTGTGATGTCTGCCGCACTCAAATTAAATTGTTTAATAACTTAGGCACTTAAGGTGCGTTCACACCGGACGCTACCTGTACTACCTCGGCAATCAGTCTCCATTCAAAGTCAATGTACAGCCGCGATGGGGCGGGGCTAACCCTCCCGCGATGCGACAGCCGGCGACAAGACGACCACTTCACTCATCACGCGATGTCAAAGTTAAAAAAAAGTTGATCTATTCAGGCAATGTCGTGTGTGGCTGTGTGGCATCAGCCAATCAGTGGTGTGTGTACGTGTGACGGTCCCGTTATTCATCCGGACTACAGGGCGGATGACTTCCTTCTAGGCGGAACTAATCTCAGTGAGGACATTTGCAGACGGACCGCGGTAAACTCACAGATGATGCTGCTGCATCATCAGCTGCAGAGTTTTGTGTCTGATAAGTGAGTGAAAAGGACACAGCTGGAATAATGTCAGCTTATACATCCTATTATGTGATATATGATATGATCGTGGTAAAACTTGAGCGGACGTGACGTCACCGACTGACGGCCGACGCCAACGGCGACTAAACAGGTATTTATGGACGCGCGACGCTACATCTGTGGGCGACGCGACTTTGGTAGCTGGGTCGCTTGCGGTGTGAATGCACCTTTAGACTGAAGGTAGGGAGTTTCAAAGTGGCACAGCAATCCTACCATGTTTTCTGTATAGAACCCTTAGTGAAACTTGTTGAGACATTCCTGGGTTAATAATGTAAAAATATTAATATTTCTATTAGAAATGTAAGTATTCTTTGAAAACACGTGAATTCTCTGTATTTGATGCTGTGTCCAGATGGTTAATAAGGCTGTACTGTTTGCATTTGACCTTCAAATGATGACAAAATCTTCTTGTCTCTTTGATTTAATTGAAAATGAAATATAGGTCCTACTTGGTACAACAGTTTGCCCCTAATTTGACAGCACTGATACAATAGTGTGTCCCTTTTAGGAGCCAACATTTCCCATCCCTAGTCTGTGGGGATTAAGACCTGCAGTTTATGACAAAGTGAACACTAGCCGCCGCCGGGGTTATTTATTGTTAACTTAATCTAATTTTTTTATTCTTCAAGTTGTTTTCTCCCATGTTCAAACCTTTTTAGAAATATCACTCATGATAACCTCAGGAGATGTTTTTACTGTAGAGGTAAATCTTCAAAAAGCTGCTGAGTGAAGATAAATGTTTGTGGTCATCACATCGTACTGAAATAGTCTGTGGTCAAACAGTTAAAAATGATTTCTTCTTTCTCTGCTTCTCCTCCAACAGAGGATCGGCTACCTTGCCGCCTCACAGTGCTTTCATGAGAGCACCGATGTCATAATGCTGACAACCAATCAGATCCGAAAGGTCAGTGATTTTCATTTGCTGCGCACCCCGTTACTGTCTCTTTATTAACCGGTCAGTAAACCTTTTTCTTCCCTCATGGGCTGTTTCCATCTCTGTTCCTCCCTCAGGATCTCAGCAGTCCCAACCAGTATGACACAGGTGTTGCTCTGACTGGCCTCTCTTGTTTTGTGACCCCTGATCTGGCTCGAGACCTGGCGAATGACATCATGACGCTGGTGAGACTGCATCATGGAATTTTCTGGTGTCATCAGTTTACCCTTTTAACATCCTTTGTGCCTTTTTGTTTACCTAAAGGTTTTATAGTGGGCAAGAGGAATTTCTTTTCTACTCTGAACACACTTTTCTCTCTTGTCTTTGTCTCTCCTGGCTCTTAGATGTCTCACACTAAACCCTACATCAGAAAGAAAGCTGTGCTGATTATGTACAAGGTGTTTTTGAAGTACCCCGAGTCTTTGCGCCCCGCCTTCCCCAGGCTTAAGGAGAAACTGGAGGATCCAGACCCAGGTATCAGGAAAGACACTGCACTGACATAGCTGTGAAAGAGGAGAGTTTGCTTGATCTTCTGGTGTCCTTAGTTCGGGCCAAATGTGCTTTCTCTCCACTCAAGGTCGCTAAATGTTAGACTCTGCTGGTTCTCCTGGAGACGGCACTCTCTGTCACCTGAGCCCCATAAATTATTCAGCAGCAAAGAATATGAGATTAAGGAAACGCTCATTTGTTATCCTGCCATGATAGTCTGGGAATTCACCAGACTTTTTCTGTGCACAGACAAATGCATCACACAGCAAGTTGATCTGGCTGAACTGCCTGCAAACACTTGTTTTCTGGTCAATGTAGACCAATACTGACTGGTTTCAAGCTCTGTAATGGCTTTGTTGTAAAAAAAAAAAAAAACCTGCTGATTTAGAAGATTTGATTTATTTTTGCCCTGATTAGTCTCTCATGTATCTGTATTGTGTGCTCTTTCTGTTTTAGGCGTCCAGTCTGCTGCTGTAAATGTGATTTGTGAGCTGGCTCGGAGAAACCCCAAAAACTATCTATCTCTGGCTCCTCTCTTCTTTAAACTCATGACCTCCTCCACTAATAACTGGGTTCTCATCAAGATCATTAAGCTGGTGAGTAAGGGCACAAGAAACTGCTTTGTATGTTTATAGACACATTTAAGGAAGACCAGAGGTAGCCCTTACTGCATCTGCATCTCATTATAACTAGGGATGCATAGTATTGCATTTTTGCGGATATCTGATATAAAGATATTTATATGATTACTTTTACAGTTTTAGCCTTTCAGTCAAAAGGCTTTCGAAATGCAGTCGAATTTTTTTTTGCTTTCCACTCAAGCAAAAATGACCAGGACCTTGTACCTTGACAGTTTATCCATGTCAGAAACAGATGTGGAACAGGGAACATAACATGTCAGCTTTTAAAAAAGTTTATTTCGTTGTTCAGTGACAATAAAATGAAGAATTGTGGTAATTAAAAAATTCAGTCAACATTCTAGCCAATAAATGTAAATATTCTTTATTTATACAGCCCTTTAAAACCACCAAAGTGATTTACAGTACATAGTAAATAATATTTGATAGTAAAAGCAATACAATAGAAAAGAGATTAAGAAATGCAATACAGTAAAATAAAGTAAAAGTGTCACCACGCTACTGGGTATTAATAAGGGACATACATGACTGATATGTATGGCCAATATATTAACTGTAAATATTGACTGAAATGTTTATATTTACAGATGCATATATTTAACTTTTCAAGCTACTAATTGCAGATACCTATACAGAACTGATAATAATGTACGTCCTTATTTATAACACTAGAACAATGTATATTTGAAAGAAGACTGACCAAAAACTGATGTGTTTACCACATTTCACAGTACTTGCCATTTAACTTTATTTACAGTAAAGCTGAGAATTATACTCTTTCGGAGTGGCTCAAAGGTTATTTTATTACTTTTGGCCTCTCTGAGTATTTTGTACATTATGTATACCTTCATCACCTGTCATTTCATAAAATACGTGCAGCATTCTGCTAAACGGCAGACTTATCAAAGCACACAGACTGGCTGTATTTCACAAAGGGTAAATATTAGGGGTGTAACGAAATGGTCAACTCACGAAATGATACGAAATACGAAACAGGGCTCACGATACGAAATACTCACGATACGAAATAAAGATTAAGGAAAATCTCCAACGGTAGGAAGTTGTGTAAAAATCGCATTTTCTTTAATTTCTTCCTAATGCAGACATACAAAAAATATTGCTGCATCAGTGCAAAATAAATGTTCTTTGAAAAAAAAAACAAAATTTAAGTTTTTCCCCTTGTTTAGACCATAGTGCAAATACAAACATCAAATCTCAATAAAAAGTGCTTTGTTGTTGTAACAATCAGGATAACTACACTCTTGAATGAAAAGGAAAACAAATAGCAGTCCTCAGAGCTGCAGTTTGGACCTATACATGTCTGAAATGTGAACTATAATATTTAGCCTATAACAGTGTATATACTTCTGATCTTCAAGTATGATCAAATTCTGTCAACTCAACAGTAAATGCAACAATCAAACATTGTTTTTTTTATGCAGACTTACACAAACATACTGGAGCAGTTCTACTGTTTGTTATGTGATCAATGTGGATTTTAATGTTTCCTATAAATTGACGGTCAGTGAAGGGGCCAGGTAGGCGGGGCGAGCGGGTCAGAGTTCAGAACAGGAGAGTTAGTGTGTGTTAGCAAGGAGGGAGAGAGCCCTTGGCAGGAGGTTAAGAGATTACTACTCATTGTTTTGTTCGTGAATTAAAATTGTAGTTGGTGTGGGCACTGCCCACCGTGACTGTTAAATAGAAGCAGGTATTCGCGAGTCGGAGTCACCTTATTTAACGTCTGACGGACGTCACAATACAGCCGCTGCCTGTCAGCAGTTCAGTTCCGTAATGTACGGCAAACTGTAGCGGCATATTTTGCACACGGTTGTTGTTTTGTCCACAATCTTCTCACTGTTCTCTCGTCTTTTACATGAGAATCCAAAATAGGTCCACACAACTGATTTATTTGACGAAGGAGCGTCGCTAAGTTCTCCTCCGTATTGCAGCGAGTGCTTTGCTACGGGAGGCGAGGGGGGTTTATTTCATCCTTTTATTTCGAGTGTCTCTGAATTTTATTTCGTCATTTTTTATTTCACCCCTAGTAAATATGTTTAATCAATTTTTCATGCATGTTTTGTGGGCAATACTTTCTGTGATGATCCAATGTAGATGTCAGATTGTTAATCCTACTGCCATGTCAAATGATTAAATTTTAAAAAGAGCTTTATCACACAGACGTAGAAGATTTTTTTTTCTGTTTCTCTTTATCAGGCTGTTGTATCCCAAGTGTAATATGCAATATCTGGATAAAGTTTAGCTAGTAAGGTGAAGATATCCTCATCAACAAATGTCCAAAGTTGGTAATCCATTTCTTACAGTCTGGAAACAGCTACAGACACCAACTTACCAAGTTTTTGCAGATACTCTTAAGAAAACAGTGTCAACGAAAGAGGACAGACCTTAAAGCTTTCTGTGCACACTCTTCTGTGTCCCAAAACAGTTTGATTACCAGTATCTTAGACTACATGTGGATGGTTTTGGATGCTTTTATGCCAGGTTAATAAAATGGGTAGTCCACTATGAAGCAAAAAGCAGGCAGAACTTTGCATCATTCAAGACCATACAGCCTTACTGTAGAAGTCCAAGTTTAAAGGCCCAGCCTGCTCCTAAAGGCTCATCTTTTGGCGTCAAAGCAGCTCCTCATTATATACATTTTTGGCTTCTTATCTCTATGAATTAAAATGAATATTAAAAAAAAAGTTTCTCTCACACAGGGAATGAGCTCCTACAGATAATATCAACTCTTTTAGCAGCTTGTGCACAGTACAATGAAATGCTACATCATTATACTCACATTGTGCCTTTTAATTGAGTTGCCATTTCAGTCTAAGCAACACCGCACCTCTTTAGTTGCAAAATAGTATTTCACTTCTGTATTTTAAAGATGAGTTATAACAAGATGACAGAGAAGAGCTGTAAAAGATTGCTGCCAATCTTTGAGTTCAAGACTTTTTCTCCCTGTTCATTTCTCTGACTAAACAAAGCATACATGTCATCAGTAAGGAGATAATGGTAATGCATTATGTGATCTCACACAGTTAACTGGGTATCCGAATGCCATTAACAGGCTCTGCTCTGTTTTAATGCATTATATAAACATTGCTGTTGTTTAATTCTGGTTTCCTTTTGATTATTGCATCAATCAGTGAAAGATGAATCCATAATAAAAGAGGAACTGATTCCTCTCCACCAAAGTAGACAATGACCATGACTAAAATTCAGTGAAACTTCATAACAACTTGTATTTTAAGATTTCGATCTTATTTTCTTTAAACTTTCACCTCCATTATTGAACAGTTGTTATGAGTTAGTCACAACACCGGTGTCTCTATATTTGTCAATGATAATGGACAGGAAGGATGTTCCATTGTGAATCACACATTTTCTGTTTGTTTCACAGTTTGGTGCACTAACACCTCTTGAGCCGCGGTTGGGAAAGAAGCTGATTGAGCCTCTGACTAATCTCATCCACAGGTGAGATGATATCCCTCTGCTATTGAGTTTGTCACAGTTTGATTTGATGAATTTATGTCATTTGTAATTGCCCTAATTTTACTCTTTTATTCTTTAATTTCCTGCAGTACCTCTGCCATGTCTCTGCTGTATGAATGTGTCAACACTGTTATTGCAGGTCAGTACTGGTATTCTGTGTGCAGTGTAGAGAAGCCATCTAGCTTTAGCCCCAGTGGTGTTTTCTTTTAAGGTTTTGAAACAGACTGAATTTATTACTGATTACTGTAGAGTAAGTGTCAAACACATGCACAACCAGCATGCTATGGAAACTCATTGAAGTATCTATAGATAAGAAGCTAGAATAAGATTTTTTCTAATTTTTAAACAACATTTTCATACAACAGAAGTTCTCTACAGGGGCTTAAATATGTTGTATTATAGCATTAAAAGCACTAAAGGACAGCACAATTATTTAAGGATAAAGTTTACATATTGGAAGTAAAATAACTATATCTATTTAGATAACATGATGTTAAATTTGCCTATTTAAACCCCTTTTGATTGTTTTAAGGCCATCATTACTACCTATTTGTTAATATAATATTGAATTGAATTCATCATATTTAAGTAACTATGATATTGTTTCTTAAAAGGAGATTCAAGAAGGTGAAAATTATATCCGGAATAACTCTACAGCCAATCAATTACCAGTAACTAGAAAAGCCCTCGGCGAGCGCAGACCTCCGCCAGCGCCACAGTCCTCACCCATAGTGTGATTTTTTCCGTAAATATTAGTCCTACCTTTATTTCATCAAAATAAACATACAAATATGCACAAATGCCGAAACTGGTCCTATCTCGCAATATTAAAAAATCCTTTAAAATATTCCTGGATCCAGACCGAGATCCAGATCACTTTTATCAAAATCCATCCATAAATTTTTGAGTTATGTTGCTAACAGAGAAACAAGCGAACAAAAACACAGACGCTGGCAATAACATAACCTCCTTGGCGGAGGAAGTAACTCTATTGTTCGACTTAATATTAGTGCTATATTTTTTTTTTTGACAAACATCTCAGTTTGTTAGCATTATCATCAGAGATTTAAATCTGTGCTTTTGTGGTACTACAGGCTGGGGGGAAAAGATTGTTTTCCTCCTGCCTGTGCCCTTCCCCTGTCAATGACGTGTTACATGTTGAAGACTGCAGCTACTAACCATTTATAACATTATGAGGAAGTTATGTCTCACTTGACTTGATTTTCCCAAACTTTAGCTCAAAATTAAACATCTCTCTGTTGAACTGCCCATGACTCTCCACACAAGTGCTCACCCACAGCTGTAAAACAGATTATCACTGCGCCACATTTAATATGCTGTGTTTTTAGAGTGGAAATACTCACTGAAGGTCCGCCTCATGTATTTGAGCATCTGTCTCTGTATATTCAGTTTTCAACTCTCTCTGAACTGACGGGGATGTTAGATAGACTTTTATTTATTGACAATCATAATAAGAACACATCAAACAACAGCAGCTCGACATGCTTTGAGTCATGTGACACATAAGGGTAAGAATGTTCCAATGACAGTAATGTGCATGCACACACAGCAATCACAGTTATCAAACACCCTCTGGCAAGTCTGCATAAACTTGGTAATCATCCACATAGAGCTAGAATGATATGATCTTATTTCAAAAGCAGGTGTCTCGTTAGATAAGAGGTTGGATGAGACCCTTTAAACAGAAATTCTATCATCAGGGGACATCCCTACTTGTAATGTTATTCTTGCAAAAAGTTCAGTTCTCAGTTTGAAACCTGCCTCTCTGTCCCATATTGCAGTGTTGATTTCCCTGTCCTCTGGAATGCCTAACCACAGTGCTAGTATCCAGGTAAGCCCAGGAGGTCCAATTATCCATCTGTACTTTGATGTGGTTGGATGCTGATCATAACCCTTTCCACTCCAGTTGAACCACACCGCATGCTGTCACCAGAGACACCGCAGCTATCAGCTAGGCTCACAAATCTGCCAGATCCACCAAAAAACATTATAGGCCCCATTTCCCTTTTTACTTTTTTATTATTTTTCCTAATGCTAGATTTTGAAGTGTGCTCATATGAAAAGACCTGAAACTGGTGTGGAAAGGTTTCCATGGTGTTAATATCTCCCCTCTCCTTCTCCTCTCTCTCTCTCTCTCTCTCCCTCTCTCTCTTACAGCTCTGTGTGCAGAAACTGCGAATCCTGATAGAAGACTCGGACCAGAACTGTGAGCCCTCTGTCAATGCCTGCAGTGTGTCATTTTCTCATTGTCTGCGTGTTTCTGACTGGAACAGTCCACCCTTGTAGAAGACAACACCGTAGAGCCCCTGACTCTGGATAACTCGAAAACCATTACCTTGTCATTCTTTACTAGCTGGCCTGCCTCAAATGCCAGTTCATTAAGTCACACCAGCCCTCTTTTTACTGGAAGGGTTTGGTGCTTCAATCTGACAGGGAAAAGTTCATTTTTCTCAAATATATGGCTTGTCTTACTTAATACAAGCCCTGAGACACATCCAGGTGGAGCTAAAACAACTACCTCCAGAGATTCGAGTTGTCTGGACACCCACACTTAAATGGTTGTGTTTGAAGTAGACCTGATAGAGCAGACTGTGAACTTGTGGTTTCAGGTTTTGTTTATCCTTTCACCATGCCTGTAGTTGGCTCTCATAGTTCAGTGCGATCCATGATCAGACCTTTCCTTAATCATGCTTGTAGAATCAGTGAGGCTAGAAGCTTGATGCTGACCGGGTTTAGTTTTTGTCTTATTTAGGAGCTGACACTATTTCTTTTCTAAATTCCGTCCATAGGTGCAGACAGTAGGGGGCTTAGTGGCCTTAAGTCCTGAATGTTGAATCAAAAGGCTTGTAAATGAAAATTTTAACTCTGTGCTATCCCCTGACAGCCTAACCTAAATTTTGTAACCAAACAAACCAAGTCAAATCTTGTTCTACAAGGCCAATGGTGCATGAACAAAAGTTGTTGATCTTTTAGAGGTGCATTATGTTCTCTGAATAATGAAGACCATATGAGAACTAAAGTTAATGCTGACCTAAAGATTTGTTTTTGTGCTTTGCCTTTGCCTTCAATCCTTTAGTGCCCTAACAGTTATGCAGACAAACATGGACAAATACAAATAGTAATTTGCTTGTTATTGTGATACTAAAACGTAATCAACCATGCAGAACAAAATTGTAAGATATGTTTAATTGACATGCTGGTGACAAAAAAAAGTTTGGTGTTGTGCTGAATTACACATAAGCCAAAACTGCTGTTAAATGAATGATACCAGCGTTATGTTTGAGCTGCTGAAGGACTGTATTTTTGGTTAGAGTGTTGACACGCAGCAGGACAATGTACGACTAATAGCAGGAAACTCACTGAAGACCCACCTCTTAGAACAGAATGCATGCCTGGCACGCCATGTTGGTGCATCTGCAACTGGAGCGGCACTGTCATTAAACTAGTGCAGATTCTGTATGAGCAGCAATCGATTCTTTGACTGCAGGGCTTGATAGCAGAAAGATTTTCATTGATAATAGTTATAATGTAAATTGAGCACTGTAGGTCTCCATGAACCAACACAGAGGTAGATGTAGGTGCATGTGCTGGTTCAGTGCTACTTAGACCTGTGGCTTAGGCTACAGGTAGACTTGATGCAGTAGTAAAAATTAGGCTTCACTCTGTTGGAAAACACATCAGGACAATCCAAATATGTCAAACACTGGAAGTGTTTGGAGCATTATAGAGTGTAAGATACAGTAAAGAGGACCCCATTCTAACCCTTGTTAGAACATCTTACATTTAGCAAAAGCAGTTAAAAAAAAATCTACTTTTAAAACTTCAGAAACCGCCCCTTCAGAGTATTGGCTGAAAAAAGTAAAGAAGAAGAATGGAAAATACGACCCTGTCCATATTTTTTGTCAAACTTGTTTATGGCATTTAATACAAATTGGGCAAAATTAAAAAAAATACATTACAATTTTCAATTTCAACACAATTCTGTTATTTCTGATCAATTTTCAATCCTATTTGAATTTCAGTGTTGGAGTTGTGACTGTCTGTTCTGATTTATATTTCAGACAAAGTCCAAACTTTAAGAGCAATGTAAATGTATAGGGAGTGATCAAAGACTATAGTGGATCATACTTTTATGTCCATCTCAAGTCCTTTCTCACTTAGAGGACATGTCAGTGAGCTGCTGCTGTCTCTTTTCCACAGTAGAGGTAGACTCAGAGCTGTCGAGGGCTGCTGCAGCTTCCCTGAGGCTGCTTTTCTGCCCTGTATGCACTTCAGTGACCAGCCTGACCTCACGCTCGCACTTATTGATCCAAAGACCTGAGAGACATTTGTCTCTGCCCATTTCTGTGATCGACAGAAATGCTTGATTCAGCAGATCACTGAATCTTAAAGTCTCTTTGGAGAAAGCTGCCGAGAAGATGACGAAGGAGAAAGCAAAACAAAACTACTGTGTCCTGTGTGTGTTGTCCTGTGTGAGTGTTGGTGTCCTTTCCATCGTCTGTTTGTTTTGTGTTTTTTTCCTTTGTGATATTTAGTGTGTGCTTTTTCTGTACATTAGAAATAATTTTAAGCAAAGATTAGACAGAAGTTATTTGCTGTTGTTTTTAATTTAGATATATAACACCATCAACTTTCAGCAAGGCTTACAGTCAACAGTTTAATCAGGGTGTGTTATTGCTGTATTATTAGTCAGGATTAAAATCAATATTGATACTTGAAAAGGCATCTAACAGACATCTATAAAGTACAGTTCATATTTTATTAATACTGTCATAGTTAGATAAAGAAAGCACTGCAAAATGTGTTGTATTGTAGACTCACAGGTCAGATGATGTAGAGAGTCAGCAAAAATACCTTCCTTATAGGGAGTACAGAGCAGAGGGTACATTTGTCCCTGTTTTCATTGTACTGAGGTCATGTGTGTTTGATTTTTTTAGTGAAGTACCTGGGCCTGTTGGCCATGTCAAAGATCCTAAAGACCCACCCTAAGTCAGTGCAGTCTCATAAAGACCTCATCCTCCAGTGTCTGGATGACAAGGACGAGTCAATCCGCCTAAGAGCTCTGGACCTGCTCTACGGCATGGTAAGAAACAAAAACCCCATTCACACTTGCAAAAACCAAGCCAAATCTGTGAATGCAAACACTCTGTCTTTACCTGGGTAACTTCCTTGCAACCCCTAATATTTTATCTGCTTAAAGTCCAAGAAGACTCATGTCTGAACACTGCAGTGAGTTATCAGGGTGGGGAGGGCTAGCGACGTCATCCTGTGTGACCAGCGTTAACCAGGAAAAGAGAAACCGGATGTTCTGTTGAAAGACTGACTTTGTTAGCTGGAAAACTTGAATGACCTTTTACTGAGCTGACTGTTACAACAGATTTGATTTTATTTGATTTTCATTTGTCTCAAACAAGCACATGCATAAAAACAAACACTATGTATAATGGGGAAAAAATGGCACACTGCAAAGTCCAAGTTCAAGAAGGGACTGAAGGAAGCAAAGCTCATCAAATTCACCCCCCCCTTCCCCCACCCCATTCATGATCCATATGATCTTAGAAGATTAAAAATTCCAACTTTAATAAAAATAGAACCCTAATTAAAAACATGCCAACTTAATAAATTCTTTTTAAAAAGAGTACATTAGCTGCCCAGTTCTTAATAGCTGAACAAGAGTGTTTTTTTGAAGGTACTTTCAAATTGTTATAAGTTAATGCACATTTTTAAGTCCTCATCTAGTTTATTTCACAATTTTACACCACAAAAAGAGATGCACATATGATGTTGAGACAGGCAAGAGCACTCACAGATGCTCTATTTTTAATTCTGGCATCATTATGCATGGGCACAAGCTCATAAGTCTTGAATGAAAACTAAACAAAAAATGTTCCCAAAGAATTCCAATTGGCCCCAATTTATTTGTTCACAAGTTAAACCGTTGCTCTGGTTGCTCCTCAGGTTGATGAGCTCATTGAAATAATGATGGTGTTTGCAGAGGGATGGCAAGAAAAAAATGCCTTTCAGGAGCATAGTTTGCTGATGCTGAAATCATGAAACAGTGTATATGTGTTTATACATTTTAATGTGGACTAGGATGTTTTTGAAAACTTCACGAGGGAAGGGTTATTCTTACAAAAAAAGGAGGACTATACCTGATCTGAAAAAAAAAGCCACAGTCTTGGCAGTGTTTGCTATCAGAGGCAACACCAGTTCCTCTAAACTTCGAAATTGCTCCAGGTATCTGACCTGGGCTTAAAATAATCTCATATTCTACCCATCTATATTTCAGCATTTGATAGTGTTGTGATTGTTATGAATTGTTCTTGTGCTGCAGGTTTCTAAGAAGAATCTGATGGAGATAGTGAAGAAGCTGATGCTCCATGTAGACAAAGCAGAAGGGACAACCTACAGAGATGAACTGCTCACCAAGATCATTGACATCTGCAGCCAGAGCAACTACCAGTACATCACAAACTTTGAATGGTCAGCCTCACAGCCTCTTGCCATAAACATTCATCACAGTACACATACTGTTTTATGCTCAGCGTCATGTTCCACCCTGTTGACCTCACCTTTTTGTCTCTGTTGGACAGGTATATTAGTATCCTCGTAGAGCTGACCCGATTAGAGGGCACGCGGCACGGCCACCTCATCGCCTCTCAAATGTTGGATGTTGCTATAAGGGTCAAAGCCATCCGAGCCTTTGCTGTTGCCCAGATGGCCACCCTGCTGGACAATGCCCACCTGTTGACTGGCAACGTGCAGCGAAAGGGCATCTGTGAAGTGTTGTACGCTGCTGCCTGGATCTGCGGTGAATTCTCAGAGTATGTTGAGTTATCATTGAACGCTCACGCACACACTGGTCGAAGCTTGTTAAAGTTTGAAGACAGACAGACATGCAAGAGAAGTGAAGCCACTCCTCAGCAAACAAATGGCTTCATACACAATCTAGTTGACTGACCTTGTGTAATTCAGCAACCATGGAAAAAACAAAATAACAGTCTTGACAATACGGTATTGTTTGACTTGGTTATTTTGCTTTCTTAATACAAACATCAATACTTATCCACTGTTATATCCCTTTTCATCCTGTAATGATTACCAGAGGAAGTTTGATTTTATAAAAGTCATGTATCACAAAGGGCCTAAGAAAATTCTATATTTGGCCTAAAATTATTAAGCCAATTTTCCACACAAAGCTTCCTGTCACATTTTAATCATTTTTTTCCTTTCACAAATGAAAATAATCTACAAATGGTGCAAAAGTTAATCATGATTTGGTTATATTTTTTGTCAAATGTTCAAAAGAAAACTGAACTTTTGAATTTAAGGGAATCATGGAGCAAAACTGAAGCCACAAAATGTAAAAATGATCACTTTGGACACGGAAAGGTTTTCACAAAACATTAATATAAAAACTCTCATGTTATTATTTTATATCATTAAATAAAAGGCAACCTTTAAATGTGCCTGCACAAAAACTGCAGGCTTTAATATGATGAAACGTGGAAAATATTGTGTGTTTCTGTCTTCAAACAGTGCTGAAACTTTAAGCTGTTACTGTTGTGTCTTCCGTCTGGAACAGCAGATTGGTGAAATCAATGCACACTGTTGGAAAAACACATAATCCCTTTTGCAGCAATGTAAAATAGAGCTAACACAAAGACTTTCTGGTGGAAAAATCAAGCACTATGAAGTTTCTTTCACCCAATCATTAACTTGATCAGACATTGTTTTGTGGCTTATGTAAAACTCACACAATTACACATAATAACTGTCAATAGTAGGATACCTTGCTGGCATTCTGAGCTTGCTCTCCTTAAAGGTACAGCACTGTTGAGTGCCTTTTCAGCTCACTGACAATTATCAAGTACCTGATACAACTCAGTCTTAAAAATACTGAAATAACTCTTAAAATGTAGCTTTGCATTGTCCATTCAGATTTGAAAATTGGTTTTTAAATTGCAATATAAACATGGGTGACAACACAATCAAAATTAAGTGACTAATTTCAAATCTAAAATCGTTCCACTGCACTACTTCTTAAAAGTCCTTCCAGTCCTTTTTCAGTTTCAAAAATCGGGATAAATGGATAACAGCCTCTTATCATTGTGGTGATGTGCTCAGTCTTAAATCACTGCCATGTTTTCAAGTGCATCACTATTGTGTGTAAAGTGACTTTTAAGTAAAATGTTTTTCAATGCCTCTCCTGTTTTCTCCAGGCATCTGGAGAACCCCCTGCAGACACTAGAGGCCATGCTGCGGCCCAAGGTGGCCACCCTGCCAGGCCACATACAGGCTGTCTACGTGCAGAACGCAGCCAAGCTGTTTGCCACAGTGCTGAAGAGCCAGGAAGGCAACACAGACAGCACCACAGCGCAGGAGACCAGCCAGCTGATGATCGACAGGCTGCCGCTGTTTGTGCAGAGCGCTAACCTGGAGGTGCAGGAAAGGGTGAGAAGAGTCACATTTCCCTTGTGTTTTATTGATTCTTCAGATTTCAGTTCTGCTCTTGATTTAAATTTAAATCACTGGGTAATGTAAGAAATAACAGATATTTTAAGATGATTAAACTGCCAAACCTTTTTTGCTACACATGTATAATTTAAACAGTGATCTGTCAGCTGTGACAGGGACCTTTTCCATTCCCCTCCTGTTTACAAACAGGGAAAGAGCGAGGCAGGACCAGAATCTAATATTTTTTGCAGAGTTTCAGGAAGACACGGGCATGACAAGTATAAAAGCACAAGATGGAGTAGGGAACTAAAGCATAGCTTCAAAATCGCTTCAGTAAGTATGCACCAGGCATCACTGGCCAGGGCGTTATCGTGAATGAGACACTCTAGCAGATATGGTGCACTCCCATCGTATTTGTGGTACTAAACAACTTTGTTGAAGTGCTGCTTCATGACATGCATAATACCACAGCAGGTCCTGATGGTTATATACAACTTCCATGGAACAATTTTCTAAGAGTTTCGTGTCAGTGCTAGGAACAAAAATGCAGAACTGAAATTCACAAACTTATGCAAGTGCACAAATATCAGACGTTTAAAGTCGGCCTTGACACCCAAGTCTAAGAAAACAAAAGATGAAGTTTAAAAACTCTTAAAATTACTCAGTTTTCTTAAAGTTGGTATTACCCTCTTGGATTCACCACATCATCTTCATCTCTTGTCATGTCCCCAGGCATCTTGTATTCTTCAGCTGGTCAAGTACATCCAGAAACTTCAGCAGAAAGACGTTGAGGTATCGGAGGAAGTCAGCGCTCTCTTTGCTGGGGAACTCAACCCTGTGGCCCCCAAGGCACAGAAAAAAGTGCCTGTTCCTGAAGGGTGAGTTAATTCCAAATTCAGCATAACACACTCTTGTGAGTGTTTTATTGAGAAGATAAGTATTTTACAGTTTTACATAAAGGAAATGGCTCATATTAAAGCTCTAAGAGACCCAACAGCAGGATTAGCTGAATCTCTGACATATGCTGTTTTGTTTGTTTAGTCTGGACTTGGATGCTTGGATCAATGAGCCACCATCTGAGAGCGAGTCTGAGGATGAGCAGCCCAAGGCTATTTTTACCAAGGAGGAGCCCAAACACTCCCGCCCCCGCCACACAGAGGTGGATGAGAAGGAGCTTGCGAGGGTAAGCTGGTAGACAATAGATCTCTGAATTGAACTGTTTTGTTTTGAAAATATTCTTTTTGTGTGCAGTTGTGTAGAGTTGTCTTTTAAACTTCAAATATGTTTTTTGATGTCCTTAATGAGTAAAAAAAACCTTTTTCACTTTCAGTTCAGCCCGTATGTACTGTATATATATATATATATGTATATATATATATATATATATATATATATATATATATATATATATATATATATATATATATATATATATATATATATATATATATATATATATATATGTATATATAGTTAATTCCATGACTGTGATTTAAAGCCTTCCATGTATTTGCACCTGGTGTTTTCCAGTCCAGATTTAGACTCCCTTCTGGTTGTTGCCATTATTAATTATTATTAATTTCTCCTTCTATTTTTGTTTTAAACTCACAGAGGAGAGAAGCAAGAAAACAGGAGCAAGCCAACAACCCATTCTATATTAAGGCCTCGCCATCCTCTCAGAAGGTAAACATATTGTTCATATCTCTGCTTTATTCTGTCTGCAACTCACAAAGGATTTGAAGTAATGCAGTACATTACTTAAAGATTTCATGAACACACATTTTGGCAGGCACAAGCTGTTTTAAAAATGATTACTCCTCTGTGCAGGTGTACCAGGAAGCCCCAGGTGTGGAGCACATTCCAGTTGTGCAGATTGACCTCAGTGTGCCTCTCAAAGTCCCAGGTTGGCATTTTTTTCCTGCTTAAATAAAACCGAAATAGATTTGTATCACATTAAAAACACTCTGAACATCATCACCAACAGGCTGCAGTAACCTGGCAAACAGACTCAGATTTGTTGTAGTTCAGCCGAACAGGCAATGTTTAAAGCACCCTTACTGTTGTCTCTCATACAGGCCTGCCCATGTCAGACCAGTATGTGAAGCTAGAGGAGGAGCGTCGGCAGAAAGAGCGAGCGGAAAAGAAGAAGAAGGAGAAGAAGAAGAGGAAAGAAAAGCACAGCGGACGAGGGAGGAAACATGACTCAGGCCCAGAGAGCGAAGAGGACATCACACCTGCACACATGGTCGACATAGTTACAGAGGAGATGCCAGAGGTAGGAAAGTTGGTCTTTAAAAGTCACTGGAAATTAGTGGAAATAAATTCAAAGGTTCTCAAAAGAGTGATCAGAAAGGACATTTGTGTTTGGTTGGTTGATGCTCTTCAAAGATGAATGGAAATACTGGATGGAGCCGGAGGCGTTTGTATTCCTGATTGTTAATGGGGAAATAGGAAGTTGCAACAGTTTTTCCACCTGTGAGATACAGTATACATATATATATATATATATATATTATGATTTTTAAGGAAATTCTTAAAAGTAAACTTTACAGAAAGTTGTCTTTGTACATGCAACAATATCAATCTTACCTTTAACCCCATGATCCATGAACCCATTTTTTTTCCATTCTGCACAACGGACCTCTAACAGCAGCTTTTTATTCATGTTTCTTTATAGACCTAATAAACAAACTCAAGGTTTGCAACTATGTTAAAGGAGACATATCATGCTGATGCATGATTTAATACTTACAGATAATATAATACATTTGAAAACAAGACCTTACACCCCCTTAATTTTCCAAAAAATGAGATATTGTATTTTTTCTGATATCCTAGAACGAGATTTGATGCCTCTGAAAATTGGTCATTGCGAGATGTCCGCGAGATTTAAATCGTCGTGACATCACGAGGTACCTTTCTTTTTAATGGAGTAATCTGATAAAACACTTCCTCCTCTGTGATGTCCGTTAGCCACAAAACTGCTCTGGCCTGTAGGGGAACTCAATATGCGCTCGCTGCTTTGAGCCTGCCAGAAAATACAGTAGAAGAAGAAGGACAGGCTGGCTCTACCCCGGATAGACCTGACCAATCAGAGCACAAAGGGCTGTGACGTTGCGAGGTAACTGTAGGTCATCTTGAGATCCGAGTGTTTCAACAAGAGCTTGATAATGGCCTAAAATGAGGATTTTGAGAACGCTATTGTGGGGCAATGAAGGAACTAAATGACTTGTACTGAGGGCAGAAATGCTTTACAGGCATCCTAGTCTGGCATAGTGAAAAGGAGAAACAAGCATGATATATCTCCTTTAAAGTACACATTCTTAGCTCTCTCTGACCATATTTATAAATTAGCAGAGCCATGTTTTTAACTTTTAAAATCTTGCCATGGTGAGCTAGGAGTAGTCACAGTTAAGACTGTTTATAAAGACTGAAAGTGTTGGCATAACAGGTATTTTTTTTAAGAATTCAGAGTAGCAAAGAGCTATTTTACATGGTCACATTTTGAACAGTAACACTGCTCTGTCTGTGAAGAGCATAAGCAGCTTCTACCTTTAATGTGCACTTAACACAAAAGCCCTGCGTGCAACATGGTCCACTCTCTAGATAAAGCACACTGATGTTTGTTTTAAATGAATTTCAATTTTATTAAGTCAAGGAAACAAAAAAAAACAAAGAAACATTGGCATTTTGGTTTTCGTCAACACACGCCAACACACCTGTATCATTATAGACAAAGAGGTGAGTTGAGGCCAGTCTGTGAATATGGACAGCAGGTGTGCTTTTAATATCTACAATGCCTCTAACAAAGCAGGACCTTCTGGTGTTAATAATCTCAAAGAATGCAAATATATCAACAATTATATCTTTTTGATTTTACGTTCATTCATCTAGAATGCCTTACCCAGTGATGATGATGAAAAAGACCCCAACGACCCTCATAAAGCCCTGGACATCGACCTTGACAGGTGAGTGGCCACCACATGAAAACTTAAAGCAACAAAACTAAATATAAGCAGACTCAGGTTTTGTTATACATGCAATGTTTGATCTGCTTTGTCTTTCCTGGGACTTAGCTGAATAACTACTCTTCTGCACTTTGACTTTTTTGGTCTAGATTCAAATCTGCTGTAGTTGAGCCCCATATGATTATTTTTTTAATATTGACATTTTCTCAGCATTTATCCCTGACCCTCCGGGCTGTGTTATCACAGCTAATGTGGCTCGTGCCCTCTCCCTCCCTCTCATGGCGTTCTGCTTTCTGCTTCCTCCTTTCTATGCCTACACACATCCATTACTGCCTGTTTGCGTGGGCAGCTTGGTGGAGACTGCTCGGCGCAGGTGAGTAGCATCGCAGCCGCAGGACCTGAGCTCTGACTGGACTGCTTCTCTCTCTCCCTCTCTTTGAATAGCTGTCGTGCTTCTCTCACTAACATAACTGTCCTTTCTTTCCTTGTTTAAAGTTTGCAGTACCTGCTTCCCTTTTCTGCTCTTTTCATGTATTTTCAACTTTTCTAAGCCTACATTAATGCCCAGAGTTCCTTTTCTCTAAGCCTGCTTCTTTATCTTGAGCTTGACAATATCAGCAGCATCACTGCCTAAATTTGCCCACATCTCCATCCCCAACAAGGAGAATAACGTGATATTAATAAGAATGATACATGCACAGTTTTATAGAAAAAATGTGCTGCTAATGTTCTCAGGACTTGATCTTCCCAGCTTGTCCTCTTGGGATAGTCTCCTAAAAGCATTTTGGCATGGAAAAATAAAATAAATCAAGATGCATTTTGGAAACGTATCCGCAGGATCAGCTGCTGAAATATGTGTGCTAACATTTCCCAAATGCATCTCAGTTTAGTAGACAGCTCTGCCTTTGGATTGTCGTTAGCATTTTTTTTTTGAAAAGTGTGTCCTTGCTTCTTTTTTGCTAAGAGACAGATGTGCCCTCAGAATAAATTTTTTATGTATAGTTTTATTTTATCTAGTGGTATTTTTACATACCATTTAGCAGTATCATTTTTTTTGGTCTCTGAAGGAGCGAGATAAGAGGTTTAAAGAGATTACAGCGTAGTTTATTTATATGCATGCTATAAAATGTGTTAGAGCAAACAGTCACAATATTATTTGTTTATTTTTTAATTCAACTTTTATTTTAAGAGGCAGAACCCTCTGAGACTTATCCAGAGATGCCCTGGATAAGTCATTTTACACTCAGTCACTCCACAGTCACACTTTCATTATGCATCTATCAAAGTTTTTCAAATATTAAAGACATTGCAATCCCCCTCTTTGAGCTTTCCTGACACTAGTTCTTTAAAACACCATATGAAACCAGAAAGGGCAGCTTAGCAATCATGTGGAAATTATTCCACATAATAAGTGCAGCAACAGTTCACTTCAAAAGTCTTTCAAAAGTGACAGAGGTTGTTGACCTGGATGTATGGCTTGAAATATTTCTCAATGAAAGGGTAGTCTGGTAAGGAGATAGTTTACCTATCAGTGCTTCGTAAATTAACAAGTTACTGTGCTGCTGTCTTTGTTGATCCAACGAACACCAGCCAACAGAGCGATAGAAATCAGAGAGGTGAGCTCTGAATTTGCCTCATTAACTGATTAATCAGTGCAACAAAGTTTTGAATCAAACAATTCAGTTACTTCATGACTGCTCTGCAGACAAGTTGGATGAAACATTTATTTTGAGATAACAAACACTGCACTTTTTTTATTGTTCCAGCTTTTTTCATTTGCTTTTCAGATGTCAATTTATTCCAGTAGTTAAGCTCATGATGCGACCTACCAGAGTTTTATTTTCTATTTAGTAAAAGCAGGATGTAGCTGAGGATAGTGCTTATTACAGAGTAAAGTTTAACAATTAACTGAGAATATCTGTAAGCTTAATTGTTTTACTGGAGTGCTTTCAACAATAACGTTTTTAAGATATCCTGTGTATATGCTCCTACAGACTAAATGTATAAACTTCTCCTAACCATAAAGTAGAAAAGCAGCATTCTCACTCATATTGTAATTTTAATCCATTAATATTAGTCTTATTCTCTTTTTTCATCTCAAGATGTAGCCTCTTTGACCATGAAAACACACCATTAGCAATTGAATTCATAATGACATCCGTTTTAGTTCGGTAGTTTTTCACGAAAATCGCAGTTTTCGCCATGGTGGATCCAGACGGTGATCCAGATCACTCCTGAAATCTAATCATTTGTTCTTTGTCCCAGTCCGGACATTTCTTGAAAATTTCATTGCAATCTGTCTGTAACTCTTTGAGTTATCTTGCTAACAGAGACACAAGCAAACTAACAAACTAACTAACTAAGTAACTATCAAGAAAACAAAAAGACATTTTGTTCTGCCACTGGGCAGCATAGCTTGTACATTTAGCACTTTAAAGGGCCTAACTGCAAAGGATACCCAATATTTCAGCAAAATTCAGTATTGGAAGATAAATGCTTAAAAAGCTGAATATTTCAGCAGATATTGAAGTTTCTAAAATCCCATATACTGGCTGAAGTATTGGCAGAATGTATGAGTGTACCATAACAGCATCACATAATGTCTAAATTTCAAAATCTGCAGTAATCTTGTTTACATTTTTTTCAAACCTGTGTCTTGCACAAACTAGACTCAAGCTCATAGTGTAGACCGTGTTTTGTTGTTGCTTATCGTATGCTTAGGAATCTGCAAAATCTGTTTTTTGCATCCTTGTTCACTGCTGTAAACACAGGCTTTAGCACAAGCCACCATGGCAAAAGTTGAAGGTATTAAGCATATTACAGAAACCTAAAAACATAATCATCATGCAGAATGACAGAATGCCCCTGTTTTCTCTGAGAGGCCACTAAAACGTACAGTGGCATATATACCAGCACAAATTATGCTCTTGAGATTATTATGACTTATAAATGCAAGTGTAATTGTTTGACATCCTTAGTTAAAATGCAGTATTTAGTAAATAACCCAACAACATGTAACACCCAGAAAAATGTTGTGGTTTTGTTTATTTTACTCAGATAGTACGGGTCTGCTTCAGGGTTGAAAACAAGCTTTCCTGCCAACCTGCTACTTTGGCTAGACGGATCCAAAATCTACCAGCCACTCTTCTATTTTTATCAGCCCCAGATTTTGACCCACATAATTGTGTTATGACTTAACAGTAATGGTCTATAGTCCTGAAATAGTCGTCTAATTAATTTGGTGGAGTTGTAGGTTAATGTATACTGGCATTCACTGTTTTGCTCAAAGAAAGTTTATTTTGGTAAGTTTATGATTTTTGGGCAGGTTAGAGCCTCTATAGCAACTTGACTCTAAAAGGTTACTGTACAGCAGCCATGCTCATGTCATTTACTTGTCATTGTGACCAATAGTTCGAGCATACAGACTTGGCTGAACAATTTGGAACTATTGAAGCTCTACCTTTAAAATGCTTCTGACAGGGGAAATTAACCAAGGACTGTTTTACACTGAGCAAAAAAGATTAAAAAAAAACTGAATTTAATTGATAAAAATATGTTTCCATAACCAGGTTAGCTCACTATGGAAAGATAATTGTGTGTCTTTTCAGAGCATTACCAGCAGGGGGCTACATTACTTGTTAGAAAAGAAGCTGATTGCTCTTATCAGTTCAATATGGAGACATTTCTGGGTGAAGTTTGTCTTTTTCTGAGAATTTCTAATGCTTGTAGTTCTGCCAGAGGAATGGCTTATTTCACTGCTTTGAATGAAATCCGGCTGCAGAAAATGTGCCTGTATTTCCTGGATTGCACTTTTAAACCTTAAAGTAACATTCTGTAACAGATTGCTGACTGAGGTATAATAGAATAAACATGTGTTTTCAGATGCTGACACTAACTCCAAGCGGACCACTCCCCCCCCCCAGAAAAAAAGAAAAACATTTATTAAATTTATTACAAAGTCAGAAACATGTGCATATGTGTTTACTCAGGCCCCTCGCAGACAGTGAAAAGCTACCGGTCAGGTCACACCGTGCAGCAGAGGCTCTGAAAAGTCCAACAGAAGATGGAGAGGCAGAGAGAGCTGTGCCTCAGGAGCCCAAGAAGAAGAGCAGCAAAGAAAAGAGGGAGAAGAAGAAGGATAAAGACAGGGATAGGAAGGTAAAGTTCATCCATATTTTTAATGAGAGAGATTAATCTGCTTTGTTCTTGGAAAAAATTCACGCTACTTTTCTAATGTATCTGCTTTTCAAAACCAGATTTACATAGACATTTAAGGTGCAGGGATCGACAACAAGGAGAAGCTTTCATGGTTTCAAAATTTGCTGTGACACAGAGCTTTTTCCACTCTTACAGAAGAGCAAAGAAGAGAAAAAGAAGAAGAAACATAAATATGAAGAGAAAGAGGAGGACCTCTTGGGGGGGCAGGCAGACGAGCCTGTGGTCCAATCAGAAGAAACCATTGAGGTAGCTGCAACGCCCACCTCCACGAGTGCTGAGGTATGTCCTCAAAGGGTTATGGGGATTTGTTTGTCTGTTTAGCTACAGACGTTGTTTTCACAGTTCAGTTATATCCAGATTAATTTGAGATTATTTGCTCTATAATGCACGTTTAAGGATTCAGTAGTAATTATCATAACTTTCAGTCAAATAGTTCAGTTTACAGTTAACCCTCATTTACTTCTAAATTATACTCAACAAAAATACAAATGCACAAGTTAAACAGGTTAACTTAAAATGACTTTTCCCAAAATATTATTTATCTGTCTAAAGATTGCTTTGCTCAAATCAAGATCTATAGTTTCACTTGATTCACTGTGTAACCAGTCCACAGCCACTCCTGACAGTTGGCACAATGAAAGGCCACCCCAAAAGGTGGACTTATGTCACTTGTCAACATGCCACAGATGACTGAAAACATGAGAGAGTATGCCATTGGCAAGATAAGTGCTGAAATGTCAGTTACAGCACATTGTCATTCTGCTAAGTCATTCACACTGTTTTGTGCATTTATACTTTTGTTGAGTGTAAAATTAACATTATTGCAAATTGCATCACAGAGGTTATACATCAGGAAAGTGGCATTACACTTGTATATTCCAACAATATTTCTTTCAATTAATCAAATATCTGCTGAAGTTTACCCCCTCATATGCTACCTAGAGCACATGACGTGCTGACATTTTAACTGAATAAAGCATTATATCCCTTATTAACTCAATCTGGCAATAATATAAATAAATATGACTCTGGTTTGATTTCTTTTTTTTTCTCTGTAAACCCAAAAAAGTCACACTTGGCCCATTCAGTGCCCAAAATGAATGTCCAGGAAAGTCCTCTTAAGTTCTCACACTTTAATATTATTTTCCTCTATTAACACATCATGTTTTTTCACTAGTTTAGTTTCTGTCCATCAATTCCAAATAATAATGTATTTTTAGAAATGTAATCTGTAATTTACCATCATATGTGCATGATGTCCCTGAAATTTGAAAGGAAAAAGAAGACAGACTAATGTGTATTATTTCTCGTTTGAAACATTTTGGGAGTTTTTGACGCTGTTTAAGAGAGTTATTATGGTACGTAGAAAAGGAAAAAAAAACCTGTTTGGATTCCCTTTGTTTATTTATCTGGAAGAGATTTGCAAGTTGTTTGCCAAGAGTTACTAAATATGAAAGCGGGACATCTTTTGGAAAAAATGTGAAAGCTACAAATATGAAGCCTGGCCTGTGATTTAAAAGTTTATCATGTGTTTGTATACTGCAGTGACTGAATAATCAAAATGTTGTAATGGGTTAAAATGTGGCTGTATTTTGCCAAAACAGTCTACTAGTGATTACTTTAATCACACAATGTACTTATGGTCTATTTTAACAGGTAGAGGTGAACATTTCCTATTTGTTAACAATAAAAGCACATTTCTGCCAAATCTAATTGTAGTTAAAAAAACAACAACATTGAAAACAAAAGTTGCAGGTCCCTAGTCGTGACCAAAGGGACCTGCTTGATCATTTTCATTTACTCAACACTTCCATTGCTTCCTCCCAGTGCTCCCTGCAGTCAGCTGTAGTGATCAAGTATCAGTTTCCTGGTAGCTGATGGTGCAGGCACTTGCCAATACTTGATTTATTCATGAAATAGAACCGTGTAAACTTTGGATCCATTTTCATGAATAGAAGAAAGACAGAGACCTTTTTGCCCTCACCCCTCTCACCTCCTCGCACTCCTCTCCCTCCCTCCCTCCTCTAGGTTTCGGATCTGGATTTCTGGCTCTCAAACGCTCCAGTGCCCTCTAACACCCAGGTTGAGTCACCCACCCCCCTCTCTCCCCGCTTTTTCTCTCATTCTCTCTCTTTTGTTCATCTCTCCAGATCACCCATCATCCTCCCACAAATCCTGTGTTTTATTATCTACCTCATACATTGGTGTTGTCATTGGTTCTCCCATTATTTAGCTTTTTTAATTTGAATCACTTTCCACAGCTCACCCTTTTGACACAATTTCCTCTTTTTCACAGGTCACATAACTCTTTCCTCTCTCACCCTTCAGCCCTCCTTTTGTTTTCCAGCATGTGTGTATGTATGTATGTCTGTGTGTACACGTGTTAGTAGGTGTTTCACAATGCCAATGGGTCTACATTTCTTCTGCTTTTGTTTTGCTCGCTGAGCATCATGTTGGTCTTGAGGTCAAAATAGATTGTGTTGTTGAGGTTTTAGTAACAAATGAGCGGGTTTTGTCAGAGGTTTTCTGGAAACTGTCCTGGAGTTTGTTCTTTTTTTATTCTCATCACTAAATGCATTTTCTGGCTGCTTTTTCCATGATCTCATGTGGGTCCTTTGTCACTGTTTGTCCTTTTAAGTGGTAAGACTGTACATAGAGAAATGGAAAAATACAAAACATCAAATATCTTCCTAAAACAGGTTTTAGGAAGATATTTGAACATTTTTTGTCATAAGATGTGATGACTAAGGTAGGAGATATGTTAGCTCTTTACAGCATGGATGCATGATAGCTGCCACTCATCCCCTGCATCTGTTCAGGATGTGAAGTCGTGCACATCGTCCAGAAATAATGCAACACAGATGCAAGCTGCAGTCTTCTCAAAATCAGTGGGATTGGTGTTGAGGCAGAGAAAAATTTGCCAGTCAACACAAAGAGCAGAAGACTTTCCAACAGAAAGTTTTAAAGACAAACCCCAAAAACTTTCCGGGAGTTAGTTTGGTGTATTGGTTCAACTAGTGACTCTGGGAATTGATGAGTCAGTAGACTCCATCCATGGGTCTCTTGGTGTTAGCTGAGCTTCTTAAGCTGTGTTATTTGACATATTCACTACTTACCAGTGTCAATACAATGCTTAAAAGCACTTTACTGTGAAGAGTTGAAGAGTACACCCTCTGATTTTACAGGGGGCAGAAAGTTGCTCCTGTGATTGCTCATTAGACTATAACACTGCGACAATTACATTGGTGCAAAGAGGATAAGTGATGTAAGTATAAACAATGCTAATAGCATATGAGGGATGGCTGTAAAATTATGAGACTCCACTAATAGAAAAAAACCAAAACAAAAAGAAACATTTGGTTCACAGTCACACCGAGTGCTGTATATTACAGGTTGAGTTTTCACATGCAGCTGCTTTAACTTTCCAGTAAGTAAGTGCTTTAATTCACTGCTAGCTACTGATAAAGGTGCACATGTTTTTGCTAAGGCTTCAGAAAATTAGCATTAAAATCACATGCACTCATGCTTGAAGGGCTCAAACTATTTGTGAAGGCAGAGAGAATGTGCAAGATGTCCAACTCGAACAAATTGTTGAAAATGATCAAATATTTATTACAAGACTGATAGCAGAAATTGTCTCTATTGATGAAGAGACACTTTGGCCAATTTTTCACGACAATTAAACATGACAAAACAGAGAGCTAAAGTTGTCTCAAATCTTCTGACTTCTGATCAAAAGGAAAAATGCTAGCACATTTTTGGAGACATTTTGTAACAAATTTTACTGAACACAAACTTTTTTGAAGTGATAATATGCTGTGACAGTTGGATCGGGTTCCAATATGATCCGACAAAACTGCAGTCAATTCATTGGAAAACACCATCATCACTAAGGATGAAGAAGCAAGACAAAACAAGTCTGAATTCAAGGCCATTTTAACTTTTCTTTGACATTAAGGGTGTAATTTTGGAGGAGTGGGTCCCAGAAGTATCAGCTGTGAACCAACACTATTACAAACGGGTAAAAAAAAAACTGTTGGAAAATGTTGGAATAAAGAGACAATGGAACAACTTTATTTTTCATTAGAGCAACGTGCCAGCTTACACTGCGCTCTCTGTAAAGCAGTTTCTGTCCCGAGACAAAACACAGTGCCTATTCACCTGTCTAGCACCGTGTGACTTTTTTCATTTTCCTTAAAAGTTAAGAAAAGAACAACAGAGGTTGAGAAAACTGTCTGTGGAGGACCTGCTGCACTGTTTTGATCAGTGGAAGACCTGAATGCAGCGGTGTGTTGGTGGCGGAGGAGGAGTACATTGAACACTGAAGACATTAAAAAATTATGTTCAATAGTTTAATCTGTTTTAATATTTCAATTTTTTTAAAGGCCATACCTCATATGTTAGTTAAACACCAACTTGTCCTCCAATGTTGCAAATGCAAACCAAAATAAAAATAGATTTAACCTTTTATATTCGGGAAATGTGCTTTCTTACATGATCTGAGAGAGAGCTCCTGTTATCTCCTCTCTTTATTTTAGAAAATGAAGCTCTTTTTGTCTAAAAAAATATGATTCTCATCCTGATTCAGAGGAACATCAGTGTTTAATCTCTCAAGTCTAATACATGTTAGCTTGGTTTTCAAAGAAATAAAAATATGTTATTGTGTGAAAATTGAGAAAAAAAAGTATATTTCTGTTAATTCAGAATCCTTAAGCTTATCTTCTGCATTAAAAAGCTTCATATTGACCTGTGAAACATGAGCAAGTTTCTTTTTAGGCTTCCTTGAAGAAGAGTAAATGTTAACTTTTTTAAATGTTGTAAAGATTTTGGTATTTGACACTGAAACTATGAAGCCCATTTGAACCTCACATATATACTCTTCTGTAGATACAGGGAGTGTTCAGTTACACTTGAGCTGTTTCCCTTTTTGAAATAATTGTGCTCTAAATCTTAAGTGCTGTCAGACGTGGAGGAAAAGCGAAGCGTTTGTGCCTCAGAAACGTGACCTTTTGAGGACATGCCTCAACATGTTTATGTGCTTGTTTTTCTTCGGGTTGTCACACGAGCATAGCCAAGCAGTTTTTTTTCCTATGGAAAGGTTATGTTAGCACAGATGTTGCCTGCCTCTAAAACCATGTAAATCAGGTTCCTTATCTCTTATAAGCTGCTTGTGTGGCTGGTTTGTACAGTTCTTCAAAAATAAACAAAGCCCCTGTACAAATGCAAATTCCTATGGCTGTAGTAAATACACTTGTTACTCAAGCTTATCTATTTTAGTTAATTTTACGGTTTGGTTATGTTTAGGAAATCAGGTTTTATGTTTTTGTTCACATCACAAAGCTGCGGGGGGTTCAGCAGATCATGAATGACTGTTTTGTTATGAGTGACTGACTGAACTTAACCCGATCAACACAAAGCTGGAAATCACTTCTGATTATCCTTCATGCTGCAGTGACTCACTGCTGATGCCTCTGTGTGTTTCTGTGTCGGTGTGTGTGCGAACAGGAAGCAGCAACCGTAGCAGAAGCAGCAGCCACAGCCACAGAAGAAGCCCGAGTGCCTGAGGCGGCCTCCAGCACGGCGCCAGACTCTGAACCTGATGGGCCCAAAGACATTGAGATGGAGGAGACTGTGAGTCACCAACGATGATGTGATAATTAGAAAATAAAAAGTTTGGCTACACAGCTAAAGCTTCCAGTTCACAATGACCTGACAGGAAGCAGCGCATTGGCAGCTCTCAGTCTCACAAGTTTGTGTCAATTATGTACCAGGGAGCCGCCAGATCTCATGTAGAGCAAAATGTTCGCCAGTGTCTGTGTTTCATAACCAGTCCTCTACATCTTCTGTGATGGTTTTCATTGATCAGAAGTCCTCAAAACACAAGAAGAAGAAGCAGAAAAAGGAAAAGGAAGAGAAGGAGAAGAAAAAGAAGAAGAAGCATCATCACCATCATCACCACAGTGACGGAGGAGCAGAGGAGTCAGTGCAGAACGGCACTGTGGAGGAGGAGGAGGAGCCACTGCCGGTTAGCATTTGTATTTATATTTTCAGTCAATTAGACTTACATCAGATTAATATGACTGAAATTCTGTCTTTGTGTAATATCATAGAAAGATAGCCGAACTGGCCCCAGGATCACATCAGCACACACACTCACACACACTACTGTCTACATGGCCATCACAGTATTAGAGAATACAGAAAAAATGATGGCAAAATTAAATTGTGGTGTTAAGGATTTATTTTTGTCATAAACTATGAATGCAACAACACAATCGCAATTAAGACAGCTTTGTCATTCATGCCTTCATATTTAGTCTGTTTTACAAAAATCTAACTGTCAGCAAATACTTAACCAGAGAAACAAGTTTGAGTCTAACCCAGTGGTTAAAAAATAACATCCCAGAAAATAATCTAAAATTTCTTTTAAAATGGTTGAGAGGGACAGAGCTCTCCTTTAAACTCAAACGTATACATAAAATTAAGAAAATGTGAAAAGCATTTCCAGCATTGTCCAGTGAGTTATTGTCAAAGAATGGAAAACAGCCCTATTGCACTGTTAAGAAACTTTTGAAAAATTCCTGGTTCTGGATTCGTGTCACCACCAAAATGGTGTCACTTCTTACTTGTGCCATGAACAACATTCCCCGAAAATTTCATCAAAATCCTTTCAGCACATTTTGAGTCACCCTGTTTACAATCTAATTCACAAAAGACATAGTTGAAACATATATATATATATATATATATATATATATATATATATATATATATATATATATATATATATATATATATATATATATATATATATAGATATATATATATATATAGATAGATATATATATATAGATAGATATAGATATATAGATATATAGATATATATATATATATATAGAGAGAGAGAGAGAGAGATATTTATATATATATAGATATATATGGATATATATATGTATATATAGATATAGATATAGATATATAGATATAGATATCATTAATGAGACCAAACAGTTACGTTGCTTTATTTACTTTTCATTTAAATCTGGCCACCACAACCCATGTCATGGAGAATAACTGGCCCTTGGACTGATTTAGCCGTTGAGCCCTAACCTATAGACATGTCACATCTTGCTGTCCTTTCTATTTTAAAAGTAAAAGAAAACTAAATTTAGTTTGTTTTATAACACTTTGTTCAAACTATGGTTTTCTAAATTGTTTTCTCACAAATTGATTCACCGGGGTTTCCAAGAGGCAAGTTGCTCTTTAAAACTTCCAAACACTCGCTCAGGCAGTTGAGTTTATCATTCTTGTTTTGCTCTCCTGGCTCCACTGTTCAACAGCAGAATACCTGCAGACAGACACTCAGCACACCACTGCCTTTCTTATTAAGCATCCATGTGAAAGCAGCTCCTGTTGCCTGGTTTGCATACTGAGTGACGGAGACCGCCTGATCTGACCTGAGCTCCTCTCTCATTTCAGCCCATGTCCAATTACTGCCTGCTGGCTGAGAACTCCTACATCAAGATGGTGAGTGATGGATCTCTGGGAAAATTTCAGCTTTTGCTCATTGGTTTTCAGAGCTTGTCCATCATTTTGGTCAAAACATGTCATGTGTCAACATCAGTGTTTTCTATACTAAGACTCGTTATAGTCTTTTGCAGAACTGCCTTTAATGATAAAGCACTTTTTTGATATTAAATGTAATCATGTATAAATTACAATATCCTCTTAAATAAAAATAATGATGAAAAGAACACAATTTCTACTAAAGGATAAAATCATCTGACTGCCCATGTGATTTTTGTCCTCAGTTGGCTCAGTTGTTGTTATGTGTTGCTTCTCTGGGATTCTCGTGTCCATGCAGTGATGTCATGACCAATTATATGTCCCCATTTATGAAGAAAGTCTTTTTCTTCTCACATTTTCTGCTCCTTTGATGGGACTGGTGTAAAACAGCCACGCAATTTTTCATGACAGTTAAAAGCAAAGTATCAACGTCTTTTCTCTACTTCTCTTTAAAGATGATGGAGGATGGTGATCAGGTACTAGTTAAACTTCTGTCAGTGACAGAATCATGAAGTCTCCTCTCTAGATGTGTTTCTTTCTCTTGTAGATGAGCTTTACAAACTGAATTCTTGAGTTTGTTTTCCTTTTTCTGTACAACAGCTCTGCCTTTGTGTGTGTTAATGATCCGTGCTGTGAGGGATTCTTGCTCTGGTGTTGGGTTCATCAGTCTTATTTTTTTGTTTACTGTTTGCTGTCTTTTAAAAGTTGTTTTGAAGACTGCTTGAATATGAAAAACCTAATCATGATCATTTAGATTGATATTGAGATCACAAAAATAAAACACTACAATGACTAATTGATTTTTCTACAGATGTATTTCTACACTCATTGGACTTCAGCTCTGTTAACACTTAAAAACTAAAGATAGCACTCGAAACTTTAAATATAGATATACATTGTTCACCAAAAATGTAATGTAGATTATGTTGTGTTGTTCATGATTATGGGATGTCAAAATAACAGGAAATGAAACGTAATTAATTTCCCAGCTTTAGTCAGCTCACATGTTTTTGAGCTACAAGAAAAGAAGTTTAAATTTCTCAAGTTTTTTTAATGAATCAATAAGAAATGTATCACTTTTCTCCTTCCTCCTACTCAGGTTAATGATATTCAGGGAAACCTTCAGGATGGCAGTCAGGTGGTGGTCTCTGTTATATTTGAAAACAAGTGTGAAAGCTTCCTCAAGTCCATGGAGTTTAACGTCCTGGACTCTCTCAACTCCAAGCTGCAGAGGCCAGAGGGGTCAGGCCCACATGACGGCCTCACCGTCCCTTTCCAGCTTCCACCTGGTCAGTCAAACAAAACAAACATGCAACCTATAGATTCAAGTTTCACAATGTGTTTCTCAATTTTGTTCAGATATCATTTATGTAATATTATTGTAAAATTCACTCTGTTGTTGCTTCAGTCAAATTTCTGATCCCTAATGTTTTATCTGTTTCCTTTAGGAGTGTCCAATGAAGCACGGTTTGTCTTCACAGTGCAGAGCATCGTGATGCCACAGAAACTTAAGGGAACCCTCACCTTTATAGTAAAGGTTTGTAGAGAGCACACTGTGTATACTAACGTGTCAGCTGTGAAGAAACTACTATTTAAATGTGAACGATGGACAGAGCTTCTGTTAGGGGAAAAGTTTTTCCTTTTTGTTTTTGATGCTTTTGCCACATTTAGTAGTGTGTTTTTGTTACTTTCCACCATTCATGACAAATCTTGTTATTTTGAAGTATTACAATACAAGGCATTCATTGGTCAGAATATGACTAAAATGGCTGATTCAATAAAAGCTAAAATGATATTTAGCAGATGTTTCTCTGCTGGAAAGGATCTGAATGCAGTATTTGACAGCTGCATTTGGAGAAGATCTCAGAACAGCTCAGCCTTCGTTGAGGAGGGGTGCCCTCTGCAGCCTTCACGCTGTTGTCTTTACTGTCATAAAGGAGACACACCTGAAGAGCCACTCAGGAGCTCAGGGAACAGGCTCGTGTTACTGAGCTGAGCCAAAAATCCTGAAACACATAAAGAGCTCGAATGTCTGTCACTTGTGCAGAACAAGGGGTTATTGAAGTGAAATGTATTTTAAGCATACCAAGCTTTCAAGAATGAAACAAACCTTTTTATCGGGTTACTCTTTACCTGCTTTAAGATCCATTCATGAGTGAACATTTTCAAAGCTGTAGGCTGATAGAATGTTGTAGCTGGTACTTGTTCTTGTTAGAAAAAAGATCCTAATTGCTGCAAGTTTGAACTAGTTAACCAACCACACACCCAGATCTCTGTTGAGATCTGCAGGAGCAAAAGGGGACTGACAGTGTTACATTTTTTTTATTGATTATCTGCTTCTTGTTTGTGTTTCTACAGAATGATGACTCCTCTACACACGAGAAACTGGACTTTAAACTGCACTTTACCTGCACTTCCTACCTAATCACTACTCCCTGCTACAGGTTGGTGCTCCATAAATTTTCAATCTAAAATACCTGCACGCCTCCTGTCCCTCCTGTAATGTGAGAAATGCCATAAATTGTTGAATCTTTGATTCTTTTGTAGTCTTTTCTAGATTGACTCCAGCATCTATGCATTTTCTACTTGGGACCATATATGTGCTAAAACATGATTTGTTTCTGACACAGACATTTTAGACAGGGGTGGGTTGGAGGGTGCATATTTACAGATTAGGCCCCAGGACTTTGTCAAAAAAATGGGTGCTGATAAGTTAAGTTTGTAATTTTTTTGTATTGCAATAACTTCATGAATTCAGTTTCAGTCTGCCAACAGGATTATTCTTTTTATTAAAATAGAGCAGTCCAGGAATAAATTACTAAAGCATTTTCATGTCTTTTCTTTAACTAGTGATGCGTTTGCAAAGCTGCTGGAGTCAGGTGACCTGAAAGGCAGCTCTATCAGACTGGAGGGAGTCAACATGCCCTTCCACCACTTACTGGCTAGGATCTGCTTCCACCACCACTTCTCTGGTACATACCCATAACAATAAGTACTATTGAGACTTAGACTTGCAAAAGGATAGTATATCTATACATGTATATCTATTCATCAATGGGAGCTTTTTAATTGGCATTTGTGACCACAAAGGCAAAGTATTTTAGAATTAAAAAATAAATATCTTTGTGTTTAATTTACAAACTTCATCACGCTTGGATCTAGGAGTATTTTGAATGTTGCCATGATTTGGATAGGATTTTTGTTTTTTCTTTTATTAAGATGGCCACTGCATGGCTCTTTTACTGTCAGCAGCTCTTTTCACATTCTTCCACATCATTCTTTTCATGCCATGTCAAGGCATGTTCCTAAATGTCCCCCATGAGAGGGGCAACCATATCCCTGAATGACATCATTAGGGGAAATTGTTGCATGGAAAGTGTAAGCACACATTTTCAGAAAAGTGTTGCATACAAGAAGAGAACAAAAGGGATCTTTTTTGTTGGGGGATTTTTAGGCACACCATAGGTTGATATCATTGAATAAAAAAATGTAAATGTGTCCTTTGCACAAAATGTTATCAATAAGTAAATTTAGCAAAAAAAAAGTATGGCTTCTTAAGTGTATCTAGAATGATTAAATGCAAATATATGCGCTTAATATTTCTTCACGTTCTTGTTTATTGCTTGGATATTTGTTTATATATAACTATTATGTTTATTATAACTAAGCTTGCAGTGAATCAACCACTCAGCATATTTTTCTTGCTCTGATTTCACTCAAATTCTAAGTAAGAAATTAATTAGTAAACACAAACTTAAGTTATTAAGTTGTGGAATGGATAAAAACTGATTATCTTTTGGTATGAAAATCTTTGAACAGTGTGTGGAAATATCCTGCATGTCAACAAAAGTAGTATTTGAAATGGATAATGATCTGCTTTGCTGTTACAGAGCTCTTAACCTTTGCTCTTAGCCCTTGTGTTTAATTATTCTAATGGCTGTTAACACTGGTTTCATCTTTCTGGGGTTAGTTGTGGAGAGGATCGACTCCTGTGCCTCCATGTACAGCAGGTCTATCCAGGGTCATCATGTCTGTCTGCTGGTCAAAACTGTGAGTGAACCACTGAAACTCCTCACGTATCTCTGTGGTCAGTGTTTTGATTTCTAAGTGAACTTCTGTATGACCTCGATTTTTTTCTTGTCCATCCCTCCCCCAGTCTGGTCAGACGGTGTCCATTGACGCTAAATGCGATGAGCCGACGCTGCTGGGGAATGTGCTGGATGAGATCAAGCAGACCTTCTCTCAGTGCTGATTGTGTCCGACAGCCCCTGGGTGCCCCCCCTGCCCCTGCTGCACCCTCTCCTTCACCGAAACACAACATAATCGTGTTAAGAAACACTGCGGCTGGCACCTCCAGTATCGCCCTATTTATTAGTCCTCAGATTCGCAAGATCTCTCTCCCTCCTTCTCTTCCTCCTTCAGTACCCCCACACTTGTGTTCCTTTGCACTCTGAGCTCTGTGGTCACTCGATGTTGTGTTACAGACTCACTGTGTACATGCACCGTCTTCTCTGCAGAGCCTCTTCATTTTTACTTCCTGGTCCCTTCCTGACTCTGACCCTGCAGAGCTCCTGTTTCTGGATGCTCCGCCCATTCCGCTCTTTGCTGTGCACTTCTCTCCGCCCTCCACTCTGTCGGCAATTCAGTCTGTGACAGTCATGTAATGTAATGTTGACAACTGGACTTTTTTCTGTTTATGGTTGAATTGTGTTTTTACTGTTTTGAAGGGTTTTTGTCTTTTGTTTCCTTTTTTGTTTGTTGTTTAGTCTCTTTATTATTTTGTCCGAAGCCTATCTGCGCCTTTGTCTCGCCCCCTTCTTTCCGCTCACTTAACACCAGTGTGCGTGCTGCTCATCTGTGTATGCCTGGAAACAAAGAAAAACACTCAACTGACTCTCTCTCTATCTGGAAAATGGGGACTTTAACCCGCTCGCCCAACACTGACTGGGTGCCTGGAGACGACTAGACGCCGAGCAACTGCAGTAAGCATAGTGCAGAGATGAAACCAAAGCTACATATAAGGCATGGGTTTTAGACCTCTTTTCAAGCCGTTGCCCTACTTTCCTCCTGGCAGGGCTCAGAGCAGATCTGCTAGTGTTAGCTCAACAGAATCCTTATGTGGAACTACGGGTGATTTGTACAGTAGATCAGTTGTTTTTTGCTCTGTGCCTTAGCCGTGCAGTCTGACCTACTCCAGTGCAAAAAAGGGTCCTAGAGAGCTCCACCTTCCTCTAGATACACACTTGCTGCACTAAACTGCAGTAAACTGCAGTTTGACCCCAAGAGGCACTTCAACACAGCATTCCTTTCAAGAATTTAAAAAACAGAATTGTAGAAAAGAAAATGGTCATCTGGCATTTGAGGGAAGTTAACATCCTAGTGTTAGATAAGTATTTTACGTCAGAGGAGTTTTTGGTCAGACCAGTGCCATCTTCAATCAGGGAGCCCTACATTATAAGATGTATTGGCCTTATCATTCTTTTATATGCCTTTGTGCTTAAAAACAAAAAATGTCTTCATTTCAAGAATCATGGAATTGGATAAATAGAAGATATGAAATAGATATGTATGTATGCTGCCATTTTTAGCCAGTGCATTCTGGGTAGATGAGCCTTGCATTGTTCTACTTCTGCATCTTTCTCAGTTAACTCACCTTAATCTGCATCATCCCAAATTTTACATAATCAACGTAGATCACTGTTTCAAAAAGGGAAAAACGACAACAAGGAGAAAACAACATCCAAACATCACTCTGCCTTCTCTTAGGCTGATTTACAGTTTGTTTACTCCCTGTTATGACAGCGTGTTTTTCATATTGTGAAGGGATGAATGATTGGCAGTCGACACATAGTGTTTTATTTTTAGATTTACCAGATGCTCTGTGCGCCCCATGTCTTACTTCCTGTTTAGGTCAATTTTCTCTATGTAGTTTGATGCGTGCTTGCAGCAGCCTCAGCTGAAAATAGATTGGTGCATATAGTGGGCAAAACAGGGTGGCATGGCACCCCTGAGACAGTTTGGGCCCTGGGATGTAGGAACCACAGACTGTAGGGAGTATTTGACAAAGCCGGTGTGGTATCAGCCAAATGGTTACAGAAGGCGGTTTAGGAGGCCTATCCACGGCAGCCGCCATGTTGAAAACACTGTCTTAAACTATCTTTATGACGACCTAGAAACAAAGGGGCCGAGTTGAGACAGGACATAAGGCTGCGGATGTAGTCATGATCATGCATAACATAAATCCTTGATGAAACTGAAATGGACAATTTCTGTTTGTTTTTTTTATTACTCCCGTTCAGTAAGGGGACAAAAACCATTCAGACCAAATCATCTTTTTGAACTAGGCTGTAAATATGTTTCTTTGTGCAGTTAAGATGTCCTCTTTGACATCTAGTGTTTGTAACATCTGTGATTCTGCAGGCAGACTGAAGTGGACACTTTGAGAACTGCACTTATTGTTTGCCCTGGCTTTATTGTTCAACATAGGAAGTTGCCACCTGATGGAAAACAAAAGGTTGACTAAAATAGGAGGTATTTGTTGCGACTAATGCAATTCTGCACTGATGGCCTATGGAAATTCAGGGTCAGAAGTGAAGGTTAGTGAAGGTAATTGTCACCTTCACTAAAACTGCATGCAGGCAAAATTCAAAGCATTTAGGATGACATATCATTAAAAAAAAGATGTGAAATAAAGAACAATGCTGCTGTATATCTCCCAGACTGCATCACACCACAATAGCAGCCCACATGTAAATGTATTTTTAGAAATACTGTCAAAATGTTAACATCTGATGTGTAAAGCTGTGAAGCATACACATAAAAAGACACTTGTGTTGTTCTGATGAAGTCAACAGGTCTTATATGTAGGGCTCCAAAAATGAGATGGACTGTAGTATGAGTATGTTACTTTGGAAAGACGATGTTATTGCTACAAAGCGGTTTTGTTGGCTCATAGCCTTTATGCCTAAAGGATAGACAGTTGAGGCGTGAAGAGAGCTGCTCCCTTAAAGAAAAAAATCTGGAAAAGTCTGTCTGAATTTAAGGACGACAAATGTTACACTATCAGTTTGTCTTTTTATGTGAATCTGCTCTGTATGTCAGGGTGCTGATGATGCTCACTCTGTAAACTAAGACGAATAAGTGGTCAGTGGTTTAATGGTCCCTTTTGATACGTTTTCAGGCATCCAAACTGAACTGTCACTCTGTAGTTTGTGTAAAACCAAGTGAAACATTTACGCCTGTGCCACTCGACCAGAAGCTGCCCCCCGTGCTGGCTGATTCCCAGCCTGCGTGAACCCAGATAAACCCCAGTGTTCCTTCTCTCTCTCAAAACAATGCCTTGCCTTTTACGTTTCTGTGCTTTTGACATGTTATAATGGACACAAATGGCCGCTTTTTGTAAAGAAATGGCCTCTTCTTAGATTTCTCTCAGAGGTACTTGCTGTTTAAATTTTTTTCATTCATGTCTGAAGTCACTACCCAGTCCAGCACGACTTATCCTACAGTAGTAGTAGCAAGATTAAAACTGACTTGGTAGCGTCTCTGATCATATTTTGAGGCCATCTTTACATGTCACTGTTGTAGATAATTCTGATAATGGTGTCTGTGACCTGAACAGCAGGTCAGCCATTCCTTGAGACTTCCTGTCTGCTAGTAGAGTATAAATGAAGAGTTGATCAGCTGTATTTCAGGAATGTTAATAGAAAATAAGTATGTATGTAATCTCTGTTCCTGGAAATGACTGCTAATAAGTGAAACCAGAAAACAACTCCCCTAATCATATATTGTCCTGATTCTGATCATTTTCCTGTGCATAATAGATTCAAATTTGTATATTGCATGATTAGGAATGTACACTTTTTATTTCCCTTCTTTCTGTTCCATCGCCGTGCTTACACAAACAACTTGTCATTCCATTTGTCCTTTTTCTTTATAACTTTTTTTAAACGAATTATACTTGACCATTCTCTATTTTTGATGGTATTGTGTTTTTAACTATTCTAAGTTTAAACAGTATAAAAAGAGATATTATTGAATGTTTTAAATTATTATTCACAGGGGAAGGAAGGGGGTTCTATTTGGTGTCATGACACTGAGGGCAGGGGGCAACAAAAACGTGTTAAGTAGTACAGACTAAGTGAAGCAGTGTGCTAAGAGGCAACCCACTCTGTCTTAATTCTTGGTTCAGTTGTAGTGAGTTATTTTTCAAAGTTTGGCTTGTGACATTGAAATATACTCTCAAAAGACTGATTCTGAAGGTCCTGTCTTTTTATTTCTCCACTTTCAATTACTGAAATGTACAATGTAAAATGTTTTAAAGGGGACAACATAAATTATCTACATTCCCTTTGAAGAAAGTCCACTGAATTAAAATAAAGGCTGTAAGAAACTGCTGTTGTTTGAGTTGTTTGTGTTTTTTAATTGAACTCACTGGTGAAAAATATGCCCAAAATATTTATAAATGTACATGTGATTTTGTGTGTTTATTTAGTTTTCTACACATACAGACCTAATGCATTTCGGCATGTTTTGATTGCAAACTTAGTCAAGTGTAGCATTTTGTCTATTGGAGTTCTACTTCTCAGAAATCATTTTGTAAAAGACAAAATGTCCCACTGAGTGACAGCATGATGCTGAGTTGGTTGGAGATGTCTAGATGGTGACATGTTTAATTTTAGGTGAAACTTACAAGCAAGGATGTATCTTGGTCAAAAAGGCAGGCTGTGTGAAGGGGAGTACATAACTTAAGCTAGCACCCATATTAAAAAAAGTAGCTGAGAAGGACTTCCTGTTTGAAATTACAAAATAAAATAATTCAACATATGAAGGACGATAAGAGTCAGAAGATTAATTTACTTGATTAAAAAATGAGTTTGTAAAAAAAAAAAATGGAGACATACAAGACTAATATCACTTGTAATTATTAACAGATGCCAGTGAACTTACGGAGCAAAAGCCGTTTGATGTGCCCCACCTTTACAAAAAGTGATCCTACAATAGGCTTTTCCGATCCTGGTAAGTTTAGTTCTAGATGCTCAACACTTCCCTATGTAACATCATATATTTTTATTGACAAACTCGTATACAACTTTGATTGCTTCTTTTTTCCCCTTTGAAACTTGGCCTCAGTTAAAGAAAAACCACAGGGCCTGTAAAAGTAACTTGAAATTTTTTTTTTAAAGATTTTAATACATAATGTCATCCAACCCAGTTCTCAAAGCTAAAAGTATAGGGGATTTTAGAATGCCTGTTTCAGTTGAATACCTGATGTAAGTTTTGTGCATCTGATGTTTACCAATTTTATATTTTAAGGAGTTATGTGTTGGTCATGATGCTCAAGAACTACATGAATGGTACCATAGTGCAGTCATTGTGTATCATTTTTAATAGTCAGTGATACACACTATAGTAACACGCATGAGAATCAACTTGATCCTGTCATTTTTTAAGGAGGAAGTCCTTAAGTACGGAGTTACAGCCCGGCCTTATACACTGGAAGTATTTTATAATAGTAACGAATACAACCTACTTTCCAAGACTTTTTGGCCTTGAATGTAAAAGATAAAATAGGCTTTTCTAGAGTGGTGCTAGGATAAGGTTTTGTAGGCCAACACAAAAGTTAACATTTCACTGGCTCCTTTAACTGCAACCCGACTTAAAGCATGGGATTTCCCCCTGCTCTGGATCAAAGCTAATTTTTAGCTCTGTTGCAAACCAAAACATGAAACTTCCAAGTTCTGTGTCTTGTGATATCCTAAACAAACTAACCACATTTCTACCATTTTTTCAAGCTGAAATGCAATCAACCAGAGTAAAAAGCAATTATAAGCTACTATGGAACTACAACATGGCAGTTTGACTTGGAAGCAGCTACCATATTCCCAGAGTATAATATCTTTCGTGACTTTTTGTTTGAGAATTTCTGAATGTACCTACTGATCAAGTTGATGTATTCATTTTCATTGCTTCAAAAAACTATCAGAAATGCTTGCTTATGGTCCTGGCCATTTTGTAGTCCTTAAGCAAGTTATTGGCAACCATTGCTTTAAACTACAGTTGTTACGATTCTGAAACCAGTATAGGACATTGCTCCAGTAGTGTAGAAAATGCTGGTATCTGTATCAGCGATTATTGGAGTCCAGGCATCATCAATTACCACATAATTTATTGAATTGGTCATCTTACTGTTTAGCACCATTAAACTCTGGCACAGTTCTTCTTCACCGCTCTTAAAACAGTAGCACTGTGCTACAATCTCCAGGGACCTGGAGGATTTGATCAGATGACACATGGTACATTCCAGTTGTAGTCGGAATTTCCGAGTTCCGAGTAACTGGAATACCCCCCCAGGTCGGAATTTCCTACTGGGAACTCGGGGGAACCTCACCACCCCCGAGTTGACAACCGAAGATGAATGCCCCAAGTGTGAACAGTTATTTAGCTCCTGTAATAATCAGTGTATTTGCACTTCAGACTAGTGTGCGTTGCTCTAAATCAGCTGTATACATTGTATTGTTCGACTTAAAAAATGCTGCCATAGTTTTACACATTCTTAATGTGATATTGCGTGCTAACAACAGCTAACAATAGCCTGGTAGATGGGCATGTTTTTTCCGACTTTGTAACTGGAATGCTGATAAGTCGGAGATGATGTCACTCCCAGTTCTCTCTTCCCAGTTCCCCGGTTAATGGAACGCAATAACAGACACAACAGACACATGTGTGTCAGAGCAGGTTGATGTGAGGCTTAGAGCTAAGCTAACTAGCATGATCATGCTGCATCATTGCTGTATTTATTTTTGTTTTACAAAGGGTTTGACCTGAGCCAGGCCTTACCACAATGATAATAATATTACAGACATGCAGTCGTAGCATGCTTTTTTTAATAACATCCTGGTGTTGGATCGGTACTCGGTATAGGCCGATATCCACATCACAAGTATCAGTCTCGAGAGGGAAAAAATGGCAGCGGAGCATCTCTACTTCAAACACAACAACTCTTTGAGATTCAATATCAGGAAATTCAGATGTTTTTACCATTTCAGATTAAACATTGAAAACTTGTTTGTGGGGATCATTCCATATCTTGTTTCAGACATTTATCCAAAACTGGTACACTAATCCCATATTTTCAGGCAAGTGCCAACTAATTCAATTCCTGTTATTGGCCTCAGTCCTGCACTACTCTATCAATGAATTATTATCATATTTATTAATCAGTCTTCCTTACAAATGCTTGGGTTGGTAAAGTGTGCAGAGTTGGTTTGGTACAGGGCCCAACCTCCTATCTCTGGGGCCCAAATTTCCGGCAGCGCCCCTGTGCGTTGATGAGGTATTTCTGTTGAATTCAGAAATTATGAAGGCGGCCTTATTTTGAAAGCTGTAACCGGAAACGGCTGTGTGTCATGTGTGGGTTGATAAAGCAGGCTCTCCGGGTTGTTAATACCTGGGGCTCCCCAGAATAGTCCACAACAACAGAGGAAGCTGCTCCGGCGCGGTCCCTGGATCCTGTCTGGAACAACACCAACGGAAACTCAACGTTAACGCGCTGTCCCGCTAACGGCTCCGTCCTCCCGCTGTTAGCTCCTGTTTGTCACCGAGCTAGCTCTGTCCTTTACCGTCACAGCTGTGGTGGGTCGATTATAAATATCTACTCAAACCCTGGTGGAATATGGCTCAGCATGGACATCATGTAGCCAGTTCCCAAAAAGCACTAATGCTGGAGATGAAAAGTCTGCAGGACGAGCCAGTTGAAGGCTTCAAGATAACTTTGGTGGACGAGTCGGACTTGTACAACTGGGAAGTAGCGATATTTGGACCCCCGAACACGCACTACGAGGGTGGTTATTTTAAGGTGGGTAGCTAATGTTAGCTAGCAGTCTATTGTTCTGGAGCTGGTAGATTAAGCATACATCTGTAAAATTTAAGCCCAGAGGACAGTCCAATGTTTAACCTTAGCCCTGAGTTAGCTTTCTGACAACAACAGTTAGTTAAAAACGTTAACTAAGCTTATTCCCCTTTGTTTTTCAGTGAAACATGCCTGTTTTATTTAACTACAGAATGCTTTGTTTTACTTAAAACCAACTTCACTCCAAAGGTTTTGTTCTAGGGATGCACGACGTTTAATTTTTTTGCCTCATACCTAATATGTCCATATTTTGGATGATATAAGTTGCAGACAGGTTTATGTGACAGTCTGTCTGTTTCTGAAAAAGTCATGGCAGCATTTTATTCTAAAATCAATTATTTATTTATTCTTTGACTAAATGCATTCAGTAACCAAGTCAGTAGCTGAATTAGTGTAATGGAATTATACTCTCAAAACACACAAAATGTATTTTAATGTAATTTTAACACTAACAGTAGAACAAATCCATATCTTTTTGAGCCTTATAGTACATAAAGTGGTACACTAAGTTTGCATGTTTGCAACAGTATATTAAGTATAATTCAGATTTACAGACAAATCTCAAGCTGTCCCTAAAACATGAAACTTTCATCCTGAAAGTTTGGACTTTTAAAGATGATAGAAACTAGGTGAGAACAGACCCTTTGATTCTGCTTCAAACTCTTGACCAAAATGCCTCACCTTACTAAATATTAGTGTTGCTTTACATTGGACAATCTTCATTGTGTACGGCTAATATTCAAGGGTTATAAGAACACACCAAAATGTACTGGATTAAAATGATAGTTTCGTTGGTAAAATGTACTCAAGTGAAGATAAAAGTAGTACTCTAATAATCTATTCAGGTAAAAGTAGAAAAGTACCTGATGGAAAGCGTTATGAGCGTGTTGACGATGCTTTTCTGTGGCATTCAAAGGACAACAGCTCGAGTAAGGTGAGTCAGCCCGTTATTTGTTTGATTGTTTTGGTGAAGTATATTAACAGTTTACCAAAGTGATTCAACCCTAGTGAAACATATTGCTCTGACATATATTGAATTAGGTAGGAAGAGTTTACTAAACATATATATATATATATATATATATATATATATATATATATATATATATAAAGCCAGATATAGATCAACAGTTTATTTAGCTACTTTTTAATCTTTTAAAATAGCTTAATGATTTTTCACACGGCTGTTCTGAACTATTTTTTCCTCAAAATGCGCACAGCATGTATCTGATCCATTCGGTATCAAGTGTGTTCCATTTATGATGTTTACTTTATTACCAAGTATCATCAAATTAAAGCTTTTAAGTTTTGAAGTTAAAATATAGTATTGGAATAAAATCAGCGGGTGGAACCCTTTGAGCAGGAGCAATGACAAATGTAGCTAGGATCAGTACATCATCAAAACATACTCTAGTACTCAAGGACTCTTAGAAAAATGCTAAAATACACAAGAACAGCCACTTAGTTACAATAAATTCAGTAAACAAAATAACTCTCTACCCCTGCCTTTATATCAACTGTCATGTTGACATTTAATTGCTGCTGATACAAATAGTAACCTTTCTATGCTTTTATTTTCAACTTCAATCTCACATCGATAATGTTATGCATTCCTTATCATGACATTTTGGTGTTGCTAGCTGGAAGCCATTGTTTTTTCTGCTCCTCGTTTTTTGTGTCAAAAAAGAGCTTCACAGATCTTCTTGACAGCAACAGTCTGTATCATCTTAAACAGAGATACATTTGTGTTCTGGCGGTGCCAAAGTTTGTTAGCTTGACTTCCTCACGCATTGATATTATTCTCAATTGTAAAACTTATCAGCTCTTTAACTGATTCAATCAATTCCTGTGTGTTCAGCAGCACAGCAGCTCCGGGCTGAAAAGCCTTTTTGTTTGTATATTCAAATGAACTTGAGGCAGCCAATCCATAATTCATGTTACCTTGCTTTTTAAAACAAAGACACTCACAGTCTTAGCTTTATTATTACTTCATCTGTTTATTATCGGAACCGATGAGCCTTTCAGTGTTTTTCTAGCACACTTCCTCCCTTGAGAGTGAAGATGTGTTGGTTTCTCAGGTCGGTTGTTCCTGTTTTTGACCGTGTGTTGTTGACAAAGAGGGCTGGCAGCCTGCACCCATTCAGTAACAGAACTGAAAACAAACACAATGCTCATTTAACCTTATTTACATTAACAACTCCACTTCTGTTTTCATGGCACCAAGGCATTGGCCTCTGATCTGTCAACTACTGGTTGTTTGGACACTTTTTGCCCATAATAGACACCTACACCTCATTTAGCCCAGCTTCACCTCAAGTGTCACTCTCAGCTTCATACTTTGGAGATGTTGAATAGCACTACTGAATCTTGGACCCAAAATAGTGTGTTAAAATCAACATGAAATATTTCAAAATACCCTGTGGCTGTTAGTCATCCAAGCTTCAAGTCCTGTTCTGTTCGAATGCAGTTGATGGTACTTATAATTACTAAGATTTATGATTTTGTTTGGCAAAGGCAAATAAAGCGTCTGTCTAAACTCGCTTTACATTTAAAATAACTTCACACATTTGAGTCATGTTTAAAAAGGAGATTAAAGTTTGTTCAAAGGCTAAAAATAATAATAATGTACATGTTTTCAGACATAAGGGGTAGTGTGTCTTTGAGAGAGCTTTTTCCTCTTGGTGCTGTTAATAGCACAAAGCCACACTTCTGTTTTAAAGGTTTATATTTCAGGAACCGTTAAATGCTCTAACATTGTTTAGATTGTGCGGCTGTCCTTTGCTTTGTGAATCCACTTCTTAAAGACGCATGTGCATGTTTTGCCTCTGGTCTTTTTCAAGCCTGTGAACACAAGCAGAGGGCCCCAGCCAGGCTACTGCAGACAGAGTGTTCAAGCAGGGTGTCTGTGTGGGTGCTCTGCTGTGTACAGGATTCCTTTGTCGGGACAGGAATGCTCAGCCAGCCTGTGAAAGCCACCGCATGGTTGTGACTCATTCTTCTGTGCCGGGTTTCCATCCAACCAGTTTGCCTTATTAGAGAAAAAGCTAAACACCCTTCTCTGACCAGGTAACCCAAACAAACAAGCAGTTATGACACACCACCACCACCTGTTCCACCAACGCAGGGCAGGTTAATGACGTCACATGACACCAGGCTGAGTCAGGTTTTTATTTCACTGAGTGTTGCTCTAGAAGAGTCACACCATGATGAAAAAGTTCTGACTGCAGGCACACAGCAGCCTGAAACATATTGACACATCGCTCACACAACGTCTGTCCTGGATTAGTGAACTCACAGTGAGGCCAGAGCAAGAGTTTCTGTTTATGCATCTGTCCAGTTAGACGTGTTCATGATAACTGACCCATAGAGTGGGACAGATATGGCAACATTTTGTAGGCCATCTTGGAAATTAGCATCACCATGTTTTTTGGTTTTGGTTTGTTGCTGAAAATTAGCTCTTGAAAAAGAAAAGATTTATAATTTTATTGATGATTCTGATAATCTGCCTCAATAAACAGTGCTCTCATAATTTGAAGCACGCAATTGGTGAAAGTAAAAAGCTAATACAAAGGCAGTATATCAATCCTCAAAATAGCTAACTGACTCTGACTTCTCCGCTTTTGACTATCAACTTTTACGTGCTCTCTTACCACTGCTCAAAGAGACTTTCCTCTTAGTGTGATTGGATAGAGTTAGCAGTCATGGCCGTCAAATTTACATCAAGCACTGTTTTGTCTGTGCCAATGAAAAGAGTGTGGGTTGTCGAAGTAGAACCAAAACCAAGAGGCTTACTACTGAAAGAGTCGTCCATTGTTAGGTGTTGAACGCAGTGTTGCAGTTACCCCATACTGATTTTGTCTTTTAAACCAAAAGTCGGAAAATTACATAGACATGTTCGCCCCACTTGCAGCAATAGCTTCTGTGCCAGATATCTCTGTTCTGTACAAGAGCAGAAATGAGTAGAGTCCGCTCCGATTGGTTGGCAGTAGGGCTGTAATCAACCAAAGAAATTGTTGGTCGACCAAAACACAGCAATTGTCACCAAAAATCGACCAATCGCGGGGGGGGGGTTCAGCGGACCGCAGCTCAGTAAAAGTTATATCAGCACCTGCTTCTGTTTTAGCCCAGTTTGGCTTTGTGCCCCTTATTAAAATGCGCCAGAACATGACGCGCTGCAGCCACGGCGGGAGTGTGCCCGGCGCACCTCCAAATGCCCTGCATCTTAAACCATTCATGGCACTCCTTAAGTGTTTCCATACAGAGTTCCATATTAGCCACGTTGTTCACTACAACAGACACTTTTTTTTCTGCTCGACCTTTGAGGCATCGGCAAGTTCATATAATCCGCAGCGATGTTTCTTCCCGTGTCCACCTCTCCTTTTTTACCTCTCTCAAGCAGAAGACTCTTTGCTCTCCAGTTTTCATCAATGAAATGGGCAGTCACTGTCATATAGGACTCCATTCGAAGAGACGTCCACATCTGTTATCTTTATCTATTAACTCAGAAACTTGCTCTTTTTTACTCCCTCATATTTTGCCGTATGTGCGTGCGTAATTGTGTGGCGCGCTGCCACTGAATATCCAGGTTCCAATGTTTTTCTTGGCCTTCCGTGACACCAATGGGCCTCATACCCTCAGAAATAAAATTGACAATTCCATCTGTGATGTCGTTTTTGCATTTTATATGAGGCATACAATCCAGCGCGGACTGGGTGAAGGTTTGCCCACGCTGCAGTGGGCAGAGCGCATGCAGCAGCGGCATGCAGCTATAAAACGAATAAAGGATTATTAGACTAGAATATTGAAAATTTCTTAATATAATATTGATATTGAAATGAATGATAAATACAAGGACAGGCTGTTACCTGTGAAACGGTTCACTTGATACATTTCCCCTGATAAAATGAACCATATACTGCAGGGGAAAATATAAATTGATACATTTGGTCGACCAATCAGAATTTTGGTCGACTGAGCACGCATCGACCAATAAGTCGACCAGTCGACTTGGACTTTACAGCCCTAGTTGGCAGTTCTACTCCCTGGTAGTTCCGCGTTGCTCTGCGCCAGCTGATGTTGTCTGTGACTCAGCATTAGAGGTGCATGGTATAATTTTTGCCAATATACGATATGCTGATTTTCATAGACTAATTATCACAGATACCAATATTGGTAATCAATTTTTTGTCAACACAACAAAGTCTCCATTTATAACTCATTTCTTTCATGGTTGCTGTAAATTTGTGTTAGAAACCAATATATGGAAAGAAAAAAAATCTTCAATTAAAGGGACTGTGAGGAGTTTCTAAGTAATTACAAAAAAGTCTCACTTTTAGATATATGCCTGATTGAAATACACACTTTAAGATGAGTTTTATAGCATCAAAATAGGTTATCTATAAATGCTATTCCTTAGCCTTCCGGTCGGGTCGGTCAGGGCTGAACTGGCCTGGATACTCAACTTCAGGAACAAGACAATTAAAACTAGAGCAAATTTATATTATTTTATTATTTATATTACACGTCTTAGAGCGCCGAGCTGTAAGTAGAGATATATAGCCGGCTACAAAACTACGATACAAAGTTTTCCAATATTTGCTTGTTGCCACACATCAAAAACTACCTCTACGTAACTAAAGAGATACATTACCTCGTCGCTTTGCATCCTGTAAGTTGTTGAAAAAATAAGTTGTAAAGCAATGCAGAGTTCTGAGCAAGGTCCGAGCTGCATTCATTAGCATCATAACAAATACACGCCTTGGATAGCACACGTCTTGTGGTGCATTCCAGTTGTAGTAAGAAGTATGAATTTTGAGTTCCAAGTAGGAAACTGCAACTGGAACGTCCCCCAAAGTCAGAATTTCCTCCTGGGAACGCGATGAAACCTCGCCACCCTCGAGTTGACAATCGAAGATGGATGCCCCTAGTGTGAACAGTTATTTAGCTCCTGAAATAATCAATTTATTTGCACTTCTGACTGGTGTGTCTCTCTAGATCAGGTGTTTACATCATATTGTTTGACTTATATTTACAAAAATGCTGCCATAGTGATAATCACGTTCTTCATGTGATATTTGTGAACAACAACGCAGGTATGCTAACAGCTAACAATAGCCTGGTAGATCGGCATTTTTTCCTACTTCAACTGGAACGCTGATAACTCTGACATGATGTCACTCCCAGTTCCGCAGTTACTGGAACGCAGCATTATGCTCCCCTTTAAGTATACTTTGGATTTTCAAGTGATGAATATTCTGCCAATATTACAGTAATCCCAATTTTTAATATCAGCTGTAAATATCGGGGGTAATTGATCATATCTGTCCATACCGACAATCCCCTTTTCAGTCAAATATCTGCTGATGCCGATATTGATCCGATAATACTGTGCATCCTTTCTCTGCACTCATTCTGCGGTCTATGTTCCGGACTGGGCTGTTGAGATGTCAAACTGGTGGATCTGCTGTGTGGGGGCCGGGTGAACAACCTGTTTTAGATGACCACAGGCGCCTTCAGCAGAGCTGTGCAAGAATGCCTGATGCTACAGACTTTTTGTCTTGTGAACAGAAGTACCTAATTAGGTGCAGGAGACATGCTACGACCTGAAGGCATACAACTCAAAAGCATATTATACTCTCTTTGACACCCACACAACAAAAATAAAGTGTGACAGGTTGGACAGGCATGATTGTGACTGTGTAGAGTCAATAACACGTCAGTGAGCTGTGGATAATTTTGGACTTGCTTTATCAGTTTGTCTGTGAAACTTTTTTGTTGTTGTTCCTGCTGCAGTGTTAACTGTCACGTCCCCTCATCCTCTACACTGCCACAGACAGATGAGTGTTCACTGCAGCCTGTGTCCACATTAGGGATGTAACGATATGAAAATTTTGTATCACGGATATTGTGACCAAAATTATCACGGTTATCATTATTATCGCGGTATTGTTGCAGTGTGCTCAAAATGTTCAAAAAGTACTTTTACACAGTCTTGAAATCATTTAACCCCTTTAAAGGTGTAGTCAGCAATGTGGGAGAAGACGAGGGGAGGGTTTGTTTATATTCGAATTTCGACCCGCCTCCCGAAAGCTGATGGACGTGCATCGTCATGGAAACGGTCGTAGAAACTGCGTAGCTGACGTAGCTAATGAAACCCCGACTGGTCAGACAGCTCGACTGCCAATATTGAAAACATCACAACAACAGTACATTTTGGCAGATTAGACAATAAGATGAATGCCTGACGGCTGCTACTGTTATGTGAAGCACCACGAAGCTAATGTTGCTTAGCTTACCTATCCAGCAGACGGACGGCGACATCCGCGTCCGTTTTCATGTCTTTCAATTGGCGGAGTTCCCTCCACCGTTTGAAAGCAACACCAATGTTGATCCGGCTCTTTTCTCTTTTGGTCATAGCCCTTCTTTTCCATTTTTTACTCTTCTGACTTTTCTTTTGGGCAGTTTTTCAGCCATTGCTACTGCAACTATTGTATCTCTCTCTTACGCTAACTGCGCACGCTACGCAAACTGCGACTCCTCCTCCCCCTTCTGTCTGATCTGTGCATGAGTATGATCGCCCCCTGGACGTGGGGGGGTTTACTTTGTTTTGGTAACTCGGTCCGAGCCACAGTATTTACTGGCTGAAATTCTGAGTCAAGGCTGTATATTGAGACCAGATTTTTTTTTCAACATGCTGTCAGTGGTGACATCTTGTGGATGGAGAGGAGACATACGGTGAATTTCACAAATACTACATTTGATTAGAAGATGCACAAGATTAGAAGATCGCTGACTACACCTTTAATATAATAATCCTAACACTTCTTTTTTGTCTTTTGTTGTAAATATTGTGTCAATACAGTTGTGTCAAGAAATGCCCTTTGAGTACATTTTTAACCTTCTTTTAAGAGAAATAAAAGTAAACAAGTCTAGCAAGTATTTGTCATTATTATATCGTAAATGCTTAAACTGTGTAATTATAAGAAAAGAAAAAACAGATAAGAACTTCAAACAGGATTCTCTTCATAAAAAATTAAAAATGACACTAATACTTCTGATACCCACAGGACCTAATCATTACACAGATAAGGATACTGTGTTTAGGTACCACTGACTAAATGTTAGCTTTAAGGATGATCAAGTCTTTTTTCTATCTCTGCCAGTTATGCTGTCTAATATTAGTCTTTAGAAAAATAAAGCGAAGAATGTAAGTCACAAAAGCTTTTTCATACGAGCCTCAGCAAGAGTAAGCTTACAACTTCAACTTTTGTTCTTTAAATGGATCTAAATATTACCTTTCTTTACATTTAGATGCAAACTTCTTTAAATGTTACCTGAAAGAACAATACCAGACCCTTATGCTGAGCAGACACAGGGGACCCTTGGTGTTTGCATTAGCATATTTACTGTCAAGTTTATCTCCAGCCCAACTTTAATCAAAATCCAGTGATCATTTACTTGTTGCGTTGACTCTAACAGAATTGTTCATTCACTGGTGTTGAGACTTTCCAAGCTTACGGATCTTTGTTGGTAATCCCTCTGGCCTGTCATGTGAATCATCACTGCAGGCTCTGAGTGCCTGATGATCTCTGAAAGAGGGTCAAGCAGTCTCTGTGTGTTTCAGTATACACATTTAGTCTAAATGTCAACACACTGATTATCTAACAGTTATTTTTATTTATCACAATTTTCCAGTTTATTGACCGCACAATGGCCAATCTGTGTTTACTAAGGACAATCAGATTTCTGTTCAGAAAAGCTGAAACCAGAGAAAATAATTAGTTTTTCCATGGAAAAAGCTTTAACCAAATATTTGACCGGAAAAAACTAACCCCTTCAATCCTTGTAGCTTAAAATATCTAAAACATAAAATTAATCCGAGGATTTGATGTGAAAACGTTGGAATGGAGACATTAAAGTGTTCGGATGTCACTGGAAATTCAATAGAAATAAAAACTAACAATATTATTTCTAGTTCATCCCAGTTTCTTTGCTTTTCACCTTTTCACTTTCTCACTTTTTTTCTGTCTTTTGAAGATTTCTGTCATCTCTGTAACTATTTGACCATGGGAATTCTCAACACATAAAAAAAAGATGAGTGTTGTGTGAATCTACTTCTTTTTATTGTCACTTTGTGGCCTACAATGCTCCAAGTGTATTATGCTAAATGTAATATTTCCCAAAGAATGCACAGTCCTCTTCTACATTGATTCTAACCACTTCAAAAGGTTATGTTGGTTGTATGCATTTGCCTATCTATGTGCAAGACAGTCTAAAAAACTATCAGTTGTTTTGATTAAATGTTCTGGGAATGTGGTCAAGGAAGACTTGATTGGATTTACATGGAGATACAAATCTGGATCCAAGAACTATTTATAGGGTTTATGAACTTTGCAAGATGGGGCATGTTTTACTTCTAAATAACATTACGTGTAACTTTGACATTTTGCTGTTGAGGAATGATTTTTTTTTGTCTGTTTTTATTTACATCGCACCCCTTTTGACTTAAGGGGTGCAATGTAAATAAACATCGCACAGACTGGCTTCCAAAGCCTCTCTTCTATTGGCACACATCACTCAGGCTTTGTCCAATGCTTTCTACAGTCAGTGGTGGGGCTCACCTCCTGAGAATCTGTGACCCAAATTTCCCCTAAATTTCAACCCTTCTAATCCCATTGCTAAAAATGCTGTACTTTGGACTTTTAATGGAACAAAACACACAAACAAACAAATATGAAATAGAAAACCAAGATGTAAACTGCCTATATATGCCAAAATATCAAGAGAACAACCAATATTTGCTACTCATTCGTTTATTGCAATACTGACACAATGTGTTGATGTATGTCTACTTAGAGTTTTCATACATCTTAACTTTTTGCAATATTATGTAGTCACACATAGAGGACCCACTTAAATCAAACCTGTGACCTACTTTTGTGTCCCGACCTACCAGTTGAGGACCACTGCCGTAGTTCAACGTTGTGAAATTTGACCTGAGACTGTTTTTAGGGAATTCAGTTTTAGGGTGGATTCACAGCGCTGGCTCGTTTGCTTTGTTCCCATTCAGGGGTAAAATTGTTTCAGTTGTCACTTGGTTTGTTTGTGTTCACACAGTGCTGAGTGCTCCACGTCAGCCCACGACTCATTTCGCGCAGATTCTTCCGCCTACTCTTCTTCTTCTTCTGCTGTTGTTGCGTTGTCCAATCCTCCTTCTTCTATTGTTTTGACCGAGTGATTGGCAACCAGGTGAATTATAGCCCCCCACTACTACAGTGTGAACCACAGGTTTGAGTCAGTTGTGTCAGTTGCTGAGGTGTTTGTTTCCACTGCAAGGGAATCGCTACAGGGCTCAAATCAAAGCGAGCTGAGACCACCTATTTTAGCGATCTCGACCCACTTGTTTTGCCCCAAACGGTCAAGGTGTGTATACACCCCTAGTCAGACTTGCACAATAAATTGACTTTTTCTCTCTACATGTAAACTCACTCACTGTTATGACTTACATAAAACATTTGGCAGGGCTTGTAGTTTTGTCTCGTACGTGGACTACATTTATCTACACTGATCTGACTGAAAGGAATTTGTACTGACTGGCAAGCTGGAATATGTCTTTTTTACAAAATGGAGTTCATGTGAGGAACATTTGGGCTGTGATAATTTTGGTAACCCTGATGTTAACTTCTTACCAAACAAACTCTGGTTCGCTTTTTTAGGAAGTTCAGTTGATTTGGGTTGCTGTAAAGGCTCACCCAAATTCTGGTGCTGACTACGGAAAACAGGGTCTCGGTTCACTTCTAAGTGGACAGGAGTTCGGTTGACGTAAAGTGTGAAAGCAATCCGAACCAAACAAAGAACAAACAAGGCAAGCAAACCACAAATCAGTGAATTGCGGCTGCAATTACCTGAATCACAACAGTAAGCTTGAGCAGAGTGTGGCTAGCATTAGCATTACTAGCACCACAAGCCTCTGGCTCTCTTAACAGGTTAATATCTACAAGTCCCCAAAGTTACAGAGAGCTGCAGTCAATATGCCAGAGCCACCTGACACAGCCAAAATGCAGCTTGACCTTTAATTTGTGGCACAGAATAATCTTGAACAGTGCTATTGCTTGTTAGTGCAACGATTGGCAAGATGGCAGGAACAAGGACCACAGCTACAGCCCCAACTGGAGGCAGGGGGCTATATGACGCAGCATTTGACAGGCTTTGTTCTGCCTGACAAAGATGAGTGTGAAAGCAAAACTAACCAAATGAAAAATAAAAAAGTTGCAACTTCACCCTGAACCAAAACCAAGTTTTAGGTGTAAAAGTAACCTAGGTTTCAGACAAAGATCTTGTCCTACTTCATTGAAATATTTGATTTGCAAATTAAAATGGCCATTGACTTCAACTAACACCGACTCCCTGGCTAATGGTGGACAAAGTAGTCATCTTCAGTACTCTTTAAAGTGACTCCATCTGGTGGAATACTACTCTAATACAGAGGAAAGTGTCTCAGTACTTGCTTTTAAAAATACAGATGTATTCAAAGTACTTAAAAAAACAATACAATACATTTTTCAATTCAAAATCACACAGGCTTATAACATTGAAGTGTGCTCAGGTGGAGAATCTTTTGCTTTGTCCATCATAACCACCGCCTGAGCTGAGATGGTTGGGTGTGGGTGTTATCCGTTATGCTACAGTTACAGCTAAACCACACAGACGAGTCATGACAGCACAGTTTATTGTCTTCAGATGATTTTAAGTAATGAACAGCATTCATTATAATGTAGTGAAGTAAAAAGTACAACTTCTGTTTCTCATAAATAATGGAGTAAAAAAGTATCAAAGTCCAAAGCAGACACTCAAATTGTTCTTATGTCAGTACTGAAGTAAATTTGCTTTATGACTGCAAACAGCATAGTTCAGAGATATGACAAACTGTAACACAGCAGTACAGATCAGTCTATATATTGATGGTTTGGTTGTGTTTTTAGAGGCATCAGTAAGTGGGCTTTTCATTCTGCCTCATAACCATCTCAAAACTCTTCTTAGATGTTTTTAACTCCTACCTTCACTTCTCAAACTTCCTTCTCAAGCCTCAAGTAATGACTGTACTTAACCAGAGGCCCTCTAAAAGGCTCAGCTTTGAGGCTTTACCTCACATAGCACAAAAGTGCAGCAAACCTGTAACTCTGGTATCGTTTTGCTTAAAGATCTACGCTTTAAATTTGAGTCTCAATCACTGCATATTCATATTCATATTCTTAAAGCTCCTGTAGAAAGAGTTTGGCTATTAGCATGCTAACTTAAGCAAAACTGAAGTCCACTGTGTTTCTCTACTCTAAATTGCAAACTTGGCTAATAAACACATTGATGTCACACAACACAGAAGACATAAATACACAAAACATCGCCTTTTTTGTGCCACTAGATCAAGATTGGCAGCTTGACACTATTTTTGCCTCATTCTGTATCATGCACTGTAAATTATGCCCCACACTCTGTCCCTACAACTGTAAAGCCCTCTCATTTTTTCTTCTTTGTTTTCACAAGCCATTTTCTGTGACAGGGCTGCGCTGCACTGTCTATGAGGATCTGAGATTTGTGAAAATGTGTTTAAGTGCTGCTGCGTCAGCATCTGGCAGCTTTAATTGTCATTTCTTCAGCATGTAATTATGCTAGAAATTGAATCTCGGTGGTTCAAAATATAGCATGAAGCGAAACATCTTCCCTATCTCGGTGACACGATTTTCCCAGAGTGGCTCTCTAAACACTGACAGACCACTCCTTCTCAGCAGCCACATGAAAAAAGAAAAACAATAAGGTTTGTGTTTTGTTGTTGGCCTGAGCCTGTCTGTCTGTCGAGCTGTGTGAAGCAGCTGACCGCGTCTCTTGCCAGCCTTCCTTCCCTTTCTTTCTTCCTTCCTCTTCAGTTGTGGAGAGAGAGGGTGGTATATGGCCGAGAGGACCCAGCTCCGGTGGCAGAAGGGCTCGACGAGGGCCGGGCCTGGTCGTGCTGCAGGAGTCATGTTTCCCCCCCTCTGGCTGTGTCGTAGAGAAACAAGAGCAGGGTTGAGAGATGGAGCACAGGAACAGATCGAGAGCAGGCCATGAGAAGACTTGTCAGTGCAGTGGTGCCTCTTTGTAAGGGGAGCCTGCGGTTTAAAGCAGTGAGGGTGAGGCCCCTGTAGGCACTTACAACCCTCCCCTGAAGCCCTAGCCATGTGCTCCTCTGACTTTCAGTACGGACCACCAATGTGATAATCGTACTTCTCTTACTCTTTCTGTTTTTCTTGCTCTAAGTGCTCGCTGTTGTTGTTCATATAGCAAAGGGCCTGTAGGAGCTAGATAATCTTTCTTGTGTGTAAGGGTATGGATTTTTTTCTTCAAAAATAAACAACTTGTCATTAGGGCTGGAACAATACACTTTTCCCCTCGATTTGATTTTTTTAAATGTTTTTTTAGGTGCCAATTCAATTTAAATTGCTATTCTACGATATTGACGATTTTTGCAATCTTAAGTTAGCTTTTTTAACACCAGCGTAAAAGATGAACAATGACGATGCCTGCAGACTATATCAGGAGAAATACACATCACATTAGTCTGTTTTTAGGGTTTATTCAGCAATGAATTTGACCCAGCTGTGTATACTCTCTCTTCAAAAGCCTGAATTGCATTTAAAAGTGGCTTATTAAAACAGACAAAAATTAAGAATTTAAATTAGGAAAAAAAAGATTTTTGAACAAAAAAACTGATTTAAAACCGTCAAACAAAAAACCCTGATACATATGTGAATCGATTTTTTTCTCCCACCCCTACTTGTCACACAGCCCATGTGTTGGGTGCTCTGTGTGCGAGGAGTTCTGCAGAGAAGGTTAAAAGGTGTTTGTGGAGAACAGGATGGTTTGTTCTGTTCAGGGTCTTTATACTGCCGGCTTGTTTACTTTGCTCTATGGTGGGCGTGTTCTTGCTTACTCTTAGGCAGGTTGGCCCCTCGCAGGCCAAGAAAGATGTGCAACAAAAGAAGAAATGATTATTTTTACTTGCATGCAGCCATGGTGGACATTGCCCACGCTTCATGTCTGGCGGTCCTCAGATGATCCCTCCATAGTGAATCACCTCTTAACCGTGAATGCTGTTAATTCTGTGCTCAATCCAATAATAGGGCATGACATGCAAGTCAGCAGTAGCATGTTTCAGCACTGAGACGGTGGCTTATTTGGTGTTTAAAAAGTAGAGGATGAACAAACTTAGTAGGGATGAGTAGGAACAAGAGTAGAAACACAGTTGACATGCTGAAACTTTTCAATGCAGCACGACATTTGATATCAGGGTTGTTATGTGTTTGACGTCATTGACACAGAAAACCTGCGCAGACCGCTTTTTCCCACACAGAATCCACAACAATCGATATGGTTATCAGTGAAGATTAGGTCAGTCAGCAACACTAATGGCATTGATATCAATAGTATAAAAATCAAATCAGTTCCCTAGAAACATAATATGGACTTCACAAGCAGAGGGAGAAGAGTTTTGAAGAGGGGCTTACTTGTTCATGCTGTGTAAAATCCCAGAATGATTTCCAAGTTTGTCTCTGCACAAACCAAAAAAGGCCAGTTTTAGGAGCTTTTCCTTTTGTGCCATGTTACATTTATCACAGTAATACACCATAAACATTGAGGTGTGGGTTGGCGGAATGGTAAGTGACCAAACACGTCCCATATACATGCTTCTGCCGGCCCTTGCAGAGTGTCTCCCCCTACTCTCTCTGCCCCTTTCGCAAGCCTATCCACTGTTCTCTCTTCTATCAATAAATGCCCAAAAAGTAATCTTCCAAAAAAAATAAAAGAAGAAAGAAATACACCATATTGAGGGCATGTGTTACTGATTAAGCCCAAAATTCAAAATGGTTATGGAGCAGCAGAGGTGAGAAGAGCTGAGCAGAATAATTCATCTTTTCTCTTGTTTTTGTTTGAATTAAAAGCTCCCTGATATAAGAATTAAAATTCTCTGAGTTTAAGTAAAGCATCTTCACCAGCAGTTGGATAGAGAGAGAGAGAAATACAGTTTGTTGTGAATATGGACAGAAATACAGTCATATTCAGATGTAAGATATTACTCTTATTATTATTATTGATTATTATTGTGATGTTTTAAACAAGGTCTGTATGTATTCGGACTGACTATGGTCCAGTCAGATGTATCCTACATCTGTCAGAGTTCTGATTACTGAAAGAAAAGAGTTTAAAATTGGCCTCTAGAGCCAGCTGCATCCTCCTCCATCTTTTCTCCCGTCTTGAGTTTCTCTTCCATTTTTCTTTTTCTTTTTTATTTTTTTTTGCTGCTGATGAGACGGGGGACGAGTTCCACCCTGCTGCAGAGCAAACAAGCAAACCAAGCAGCCTGTCTGTGTGTAATGCAGCTCTGTCACACTTCTCTACCCCCCTCCATCCATCCATCCTCCCTCCATCAATCTAAGGTTCAGTGTCACCTGCGTGGGCAGGTCAGCACTCTCCTTCCTCCCCCACCCTCCAGGTCCCGGGGTTTAGCAACATGTTTTTGTCTTTTGAACCGATCTTATTCTATCATCATTGCTACTTAAATGTCATAGTTCCATTTTTTCCATTTGCCAGGGATGATCAGTTATATCTGATGTATCAGAGCTATAAATGGAACTGGTCCATTGCTTGTGTAACCATACAGTCTGAAGCGTTGTGTTTTAAAGCCTCCTGATAAGCTGCATTGTGAAATCATGCTCTCACAGTCTTACAGGGATCAATGCTTGTGCTTGCCCTTAATGCATATCCCTACATCCCTGCCTTACTTGTGGCTAACATTCCCAGGATTGCGATGAATGAAGCCATTTAATGGAAAGTGTTGATATGCTTGGGTTTCCCAGCAACAGGATACAGTGCAAAATCATTTTTATTGAAATAACATGGGCAAATGAAGACCACGAGAAGTTGGTGCCTTTTTACACCTTGAAATGCCAACTCTGATTGTTCTGGTATTTATCCAAACACCATGTTTTTTTTGACTGGAGGAACAATGAGTTCTGTTAACACAGTGGATTTGTTGAATGAAATATTTGTTGTACTTTTAAAAGACTGATGTTTGGCTGTTGGTCCACATTTTATTTTATTGGAAACCTGTTAAACTGACACCAAAAAACATTCACCTTTGCAAATGTTGGCTTTCCTGTAAACCAAATACCCTCTTGTAATTTTTTTCTCTGTTTGCATCCTGCTTTAGATTGGATACTACAGAGATTTCATAAAAACGTTGCTGTCTTTAAGTGTTTTTCTATTTTTTATAGAGATGAGGTTGAAGTCAGTTCACAAATAGTTTAAATTCCTGTATTTTTGTGTCCACACTTTTTTCTGTAGGAATTAACAAACAAGAAACAAGAGCAGTTAACATTGTTTGCTATAAAAAAAAAGAGTGTTCACTAAGATAATAGATTCCTACAGAGATTCCTTTAACTGGTGGTAGAAAAGCAAATTCTTCCTAAAGCTTTGTCCAGGGCTGGTGACATCCTGTTCCCAATTAGAGAGTCCTTAGAATTGGGTCAGTTTAAGGTGATATCTCTCCTTATAATTAAAGGTTGTTTTTTTTTTTTGCTTAGTTGGCTTGTGAAAGGCCTTGTAGTACATTAAAGCTTTGGTCTACGATTTGAAACCGCAGCCTGCCCCCCCTTCCCTCACCTCTCCCCTCCGTGTTCCAAGATCCCGCCCCCACCTCGTGTCGCCTCATAACGGCAAGCCCCCTCGGACAGAGCTATGAGCGACTAGCATAATATATCAGCAGCAAACTCAATCAAAAACAGCTCAGCTCAACTGAAAGTATCAAACACGACAGACATCCCCCTTGTAAGACACAGCAGTAGCCATTTCAATTGGACCGGCAGCAATGCGGGTCTGGCGCCGCCAGAGCGGAGCCGATTGTGGGGGAGGATTTATCTTTCTCGGCCTGTCCTTCCCAGCTCAGCTTACAATGCTAACGATTAGCGGCTAACAGGCTAACCCGCTCCGCTACAAGTCATTAGCCAGGACAGGCACAGACTAACCAGAGTTATTCAGCAGACATCTCCCACTGTAGTAAACAAAGCCATTACCTGATGAACCAGGGGCGAAACGGCCGATGCTGAAGGGCTGACGGCCGACTGGGGCCGTTCGTTAGCCGTTAGCCGTTAGCCCGCTAACAGGCCTCAACCCGCGGGCAGAGCTCCGTTGGGCCCCGCGGGAGAGGGAAGCGGCTTCCCGGTTTGCGGCGCTAGGCTTTTCCGGCTAGTTCAGTAGCTAACGCTGCTAGCTGCTTACCGGACGTAGAGGGGAGGAGGCGGGACCATGGGGCATGACGCTGCGTAGTGAGGGAGACAGGGGATTGGATGGACTCACGGACCAACTGAACCTTATCAGGCTTCTAGGTTTGATTGGTCAGCTAGTATGCAGCTTTGCAGCGGATATACTGAATGGATTTTTTTCGTTCTTTTTGGTCTTTATACTGTGTAGATAGGACCATAGGACGATAACAGCCTTATAAATGGTGTTATTAAGATGTACAAAGCTTCCAAATCGTGGACCATAGCTTTAAGTAGCAGGTGTGATGTCACCACCTGGAGCTCGCATGTACAGTGCCTGAGTGTGTTGAGGGTGGCTGTGCCGTTGCAACCTGCAGCCATGTGAATAGTTGTGTAACTTGTCAGCAGTGCACTGGGACCTCAGTGCTCAGGGATTTCCTTACTGAGGACTTATCATTTTATTATGGCTTTAGTTCTTTGTGTTTCATTCAAACTTTTTAATTTATTAAATTTTCTATATCTGTATTATTTTTATTGTTTTGAGTGTTTACTTCCTGTCAGATGCAATAGCTATCCGCTCAAGCTAAGGGCGTCAACAGTGAAATGGGCTTTACTTTTAAAGCATGTAAAACACTGGACAGTCAGTCGGGCACAGCACAGAAGTTGTTAAAGACTTTTCCCCAAACCTCCTTGATGAGTTCCACTGCTTCCTGTCATCCAGTGGACAGATACAATCTTGCCGTTTATTGTACAGGAAGATAAATCAAGCCTGTACTGCTGCTGCTACCACACCCCCTCCTCCTCGTAGCTGGCTGCTATGAGCTGCACTCTTGCCAGCTTGTAATGTGTGCAATGTTGGCTTGAACCCTGCACTCTGAAGGGCCGCCAGCTTTCGAGCAGGGTCAGTCGGACCCTGGGATTTTCTATGTGTGTATGTGTGTTGTTTTTTCCCCTTGCAAGCGGCATTCTCTCAGGGCTGTGTCACTGTTTCCTTTCCAGTCTGGTAAGAGCAGCTTCATTCTGTTTGTTACAAATCAACAGGAGCAAAGACACCAAGTGGAACAATGCTGCTCTTGCACAATAGTTGGGGGCAGTTCATACTCACATAAATGATCCTGATGTGCACCTCTGACAAACTGTAGATCTGTCAATAGAGTTGAGAATAACCACTCGACTCAGTCCAGTTGGTGACATTTTAATGATTGGATGATACAGTTTTATCATTATTAAAATAAATTCAATTTTGTGACACCTGGTTTAAGCCTGTTTATGAATACACATAATTGTTTTGACTCAGGTCTTGTACTGTAAACATGCACCTTTTTCTGCATTTTCTGTTTTACTCTTTGATTTAGCTGGGAAATGCTGACATTTTTTTAAACTTTAAAATGTTATCAAAATTTTTGTTTAAAAGTGTTCTTGGTTTAGAGATTTCCTAACAGTCACGGGTATGGTGTTCCACAAAGCTCCATTAAAGGGCCTCCTTTATTTGTCATATAAAAAATGATTTATCATGGACTAAAGTAAACTCTAGTTAAGTGCTTCATGAACTGCACTGTAGATTGAATAAATGTCTGATTATAATGCAAAAAATATCTATTTAGAAAAGAGAAGTTATTTTGACAGATTACACGAAAGACAGGCATTGCTATCATGCACTGTAACAACTGACAAACTACCCACTGACATTTTAGTCCTGTCTCGTCTCATCACCAAAAATTTGAACATGTCTCGTCATGTTTTAGTTATCAAGGAACCATGTTTAACTCGTCCCGTCCTGCTATCATCATGAAAAACAGGGGCATCAACGATACGTCTTCATCGTCATCATTGACACAAACAACCCTAATTCTGTAAGATCTTATAAGAAACCTATCTTCGTATAATCTTGTCACTCTGTAGAGCTTAGATAATGCTGTGTCTGTGAAATAATGCAAACACAAGGGCACATACCTGGGCTCCAACCAGTATTCAAAAAAATAATAGCCCCCATTTTTCACAGAGTGGTGAGGCCTTGAGTCTTCGCACATAAAGTTAATCACAGATTGGAATATTTTTGTTGCCAGCTCGGCATATGAAGGCAGCTTTGAGAAACTTAGCATGTCAAGTATTGGCTTGTTTTTAGCAGGGTTAGTTTAGCATTAGCATTGCTATCATCTGCTTTTGCTTTCCCAGGATGGGAAAGTGAGGTTAGCTGTATTTCCACATTATTGTATTCTCATGCTTCACTATTACAGTAGACATGTATGTTTATGTCCACCTCTTATTTATACGTGAGAAGTCCACACAATGGTTTTAAATGCCAATAATGGTGCATTCTTTTTGGCTCTCTCCAGCACTGCCATGTCTGATTGACTGATACCCCTTTTCCACCAAGCTGGTTCCAGGGCTGGTGCTAGTGCTGGTGCTAGAGCCGGTTCACAATTGGTTCAAGAGCGAACCGGTTAAGAACCGTTTGCTTTTCCACAAACGGGTGCCGGCCACAGAGCTACGTCAGCACGTCAATGTATACGTCTGTATACGTCACGCCAGTTTTCCATAACAACTGGCGAACAACAATAAACAAAACAATAAACTTACCAGGCTCTGTGGAGGTTTGCTCCATGGTTGTGTCCTCCTGCATAGACTCCAGCATGGCTGTGGCCGAATTCAATGCCCCGGTAGCGCTGCACGCTGGTCGGTCCCCGAGAACAGCATCGAGCATTTTGTAATGCGGGCTGTTAAAACGTGGCCGACCATTGCCACCACGGCCCAGCTCGGTCTTCTGGTCCCTATATTCTTTCTTTATATATTCTTTATAGATATATATTCTTTTCTATCTGTTTTTCGCTTACTCCAACCTCGTCTTTTTAAAAATGGCTCTCTTCCGTGTTTTTACTTTGCTAATCTCGCCCCACCCCCTGACGTAAGCGCGTAGCCCCCGATGTAACCTGGTTCTTTCTGCTGGCCCAGCAAAGAGTTGGTGCTTGCTAAGCACCGGTTTTGAGAGCCAGCAACCGGTGCTTAGTCTGTGGAAAACCAAAGAACGGGTGCTAAGTCTGGCTCTCGCTCCGACCCAGCCCTGGAACCAGCTTGGTGGAAAAGGGGTATAAGTATCTCTTGTACAATGAAAGATACCTCGGCTGACCTATCCTGCAAGTGCCTCAAAAGCACTATTGTGTGGACTCAAAGTGTGATTGATTTTTCTCCTGTCAAAAGCTTTATTAAATGTTAGATGTTAAAAAGTATCGATACTTGCTTGCTGTGAATCGCTATACTACCTTCACACCATGTACTGCCAAATTGTGGTGTATAGTTTTTTCTACATAGTAGCAAGGCATTTGATGACCTTTGTTGACTTCTTAGACTTTATAGACTCATGTGTTGCTGTCATGCAAGGCAAGATAGATTAAATAGCAGATATTAGTCAATCAGAGTAGTAAAAGAATGTTGTGTTTTAATGTCGAAACATATTTGCCTCTCAAGAAAGTGTGGTTTATATTTTTGTAATCTTTTCTTTTTATTCTGATTTTCCTTGTTTTACAAGTTATTGCTTCATTACTGTTTGCTCTGCATCTCTCCCGTAAGCATGAATGTTTCTACACTCTGCACTTGCACACTTAAATGCTTTGTGTACGGCCGGTTTTTAATGCCACAAAGCAGGCGAATGGGGTTAATGCTAATATGGAGCTAAAGTATTATATAGAGCAGAGCCCTCTTTATTCCAAGAGAAACCCCCTCCTCCCTGCTCCCATGCAGCCTCCCCCTTGCCTCCTGCTTCAGTGTGGCGAGGACCAGCTGACCATGCCGAATCCGCAAATGTGAGTGTATGTGTATGTATGACAGGGCTGGGGGTCGGCAGAAGGTTTCATGCTGTGAGTGACGTGCGTGTGTGTAATCAGTGTAGCCGGTGTCCCTGTTCCTCCCACGCTTCCCTCAGTATTCCTTATGAAGCAGGAGGAGGGGTCTTCCACACTTAGCAGGATTTATACAGTGTGTGTTTTGTGTGAGAGTGCATCGGTGGGTGTGGTTTTAGGACACAGAATAGCAGAGCACGGGTGTGAGTAGTGGATTGTCTCGGGTTTGCGGTGACAGCTGGAGAGGACAAACCCCCTCAATGTCTCTAGCGGCAGCTCCCCTCACCCACCAGTGTTTCTCTAAAGCCCCATGCACTGAGCAGCTGAACGCACCGTGAGCCTCCCTCCCTCTCCCTCCTGGCTATATTACATTACACTGTCATTAGCTCCTCAGAGCTCAGCCACCTCAGAAGGGTTTGCCGTGACTCTTCAGCTGCTATTTTTGGGTTTCTTTCCGTCACTATTGGAGCTGATCAGCAGGGTTGTAGAGACCCTCATTCAGCAGCCAGGTGTTGACATTAGTGCAGCAAAAAGAGAAAATATAAGCCCTGCTCTTACCCCCAGCTGTCCTTGTGTTTGTGCATGTGTGTGTGAGAGAGAATAGCTTCTGCAGCGTTGTACAGACATGCTTTCTCGATCTACTTGCCCTTGGAAGACTGGGTCAACCAACAAAGTCTTTTTTTAAGAAGACGTATGCATAGAGACTTTCCTTTTAAGTCAAGTAAATTACAAGTGCTAAAATTATGGCAACAGTCACATTTTTCTTTATACACGCTGCACACAGTAAGGCATATCACACAGGTCCCCCAGTCAGGCCTACATCAAATGGAAGTAGTCATGACTTGTCTGTTGGCATCAGAGAAGTGTGCATGAACTGCCAGCCGATCAAATTTCCAATTCTCCGTGTCTGCTCTCGTCCTCAGGCTCGCATCAAGTTCCCAGTTGACTACCCGTACTCTCCACCTGCTTTCCGCTTCCTCACCAAGATGTGGCACCCCAACATTTATGAGGTAACTGTTTCAGTGCTTGGACACATCCTAACGGCACCAAGTGTGCTGCTGTTAGGACCATAGAGATTAAATGACTTGGTTGAAAAAAATAAAAGCAAAACAATAGATTAGCACTGGACATCATAAACATATTTTTTTATTATAAATGAATCTTTTATATCTTACGTTTGTAACAAATGATATTCCTATCTGTGTTATACCACAGCAACAAATATTAAAGGTCATAAACTTTTTGGGGGTATTAAGCTATCCCTAATCATCAAAAGTTTGCTGGAAGACTCCTGCCCACTATCTGTATAACACAAAGGAAGTTGTTATGCCATCTATAGACTGTTTTCTCTCTTTTGGTTCAAATATTGTTACTGAATATCATAAAGTTTCTTCATTTCTTAATACCCATATTAAAAAGAAATGAGATGCATTCATTTTGAAGCATTTAGTGTTTGAGAATATAGAAAGTCTGGTAAAACTGAAGTATGGCAGCCACAGATTATAATGAATAAAAGCATGAGCAGTAAATTCATTCATGTTTTCATATTAAAATATCTGTGATGCTCTGTACTTTTAGCCTTTCAAACCTGAATTCATGCTTCAGTTATGCATGAATGTTGAGATTTGAAACGTGCAGTTTGGAGTAAAGACTATTCTGCAAAATTCCAAGTGTTGCTATTTTGAGTCATTTTACATTGCTTCTTGAGAAACATATGTCTGTGGACTCTCAAATTGAGTGAGCCCTGATTTGTCTTTAACACCATCTGATCCCATAAATATTACCAATGACTTATCATTCAGTCATAATGAGTAAAACACTGAAGTTAATGAATGAATGAATCAATTCACGCATTTTTATTTGTTCATCACTGCATGAAACTATAATTTGATCACTTCATGAAGCGCTGTCAAGTGTTTGATAACTTTATATATTTAAATGTGGCCAATATTTTTAGAATATTTTGATAGTTTCAGGAGTTCCGTTATACTTACTTTAATTAGAGAGAGAGAGAGGAACTTTAAATGTTAGGGGAAGAAGTGCCTCCCTGTTTTTAGTACTTTATTTAGGTGTTGATAGATAAACTGTGCTTTGACATGTTGGTGAACTTTTGTCCACTAGAATGGGGATGTTTGCATCTCAATCCTGCACCCTCCAGTGGACGACCCACAGAGCGGGGAGCTACCATCGGAGAGGTGGAACCCCACACAGAACGTCAGGTATGTAACTTTGTTGTCACTTTCAAACTAACAACTCCTACAAAACAACACGAAATAGAAGCTGTTGAACTGTGTGGACTGACATGCAGCTGCACACTTTAAATGTTATGGTCTATTGCAGTGCTTCTCAATTATTTTCTGTTAAGCCCCCCCTAGGAAGAAGAAAACATTTCGCGCCCCCCCTACTCTGCACCACACCTATAAATAGTATCATTTGTCTAAAATAAATGTGATAAGCACACCTCTGCATAACATAGTATATTTATTAACATGAGATAATACAAAAAACAAAAAGGAAGAAATATAGATCAACTTACGACATAGAATACCTTTATTAACAGTGTTTTTAGTCTGTAACAGAAAAGATTTAAAGTGCATCATTTGCTTGAAATTTGAAAAAAAAAAATCTTTATTTAAATTATAAACATTTTTGACTGAACTAAACCAAAGTCTCCTGAAAGCCAAGACAAGGAAATATGACGAAGTGTTTGAAGCGCTTGGCTTCACTGTGACCACGGTGGGAGATGAAGAAAGACCGGTGTGTTTATTGTGTCTAAAAATGTTGGCAGTGGACAGCATGACGCCTCTCTCCGCCTTTCGTTTCACTCCCGTAACATATTTTTCCATGCTGTCTCTCGAGGGTTTGTTTACTGCTCTTCGTATTTCCTGATCTGTACTGTGTTTGAGCATGCTCGGTGCAAAAAAAACCAACATCCACCATAGAGATAATACTCCCTGCACACGCTCTGACAAGGATAGCGACACTGCCACCTACTGAAGTGGATGTACAATTACACTTTATTCTAGTACGGCCCAAAAACCATGTTAACCCAGTGTTACATGCGCCCCCCCTGGCATCTCACCGCGCCCCCCCAGGGGGGCCCGCCCCACTATTTTAGAAGGACTGGTCTATTGGAAGATGTCCTTCAGTTTTTATTTTAATCCACTTTAAGCATTTCTATCTTAATCATTGAATTTCATTGTTTATTCTCATTGCTCCCTTCTGATACTACCTCTGGAGATGAATCAACTCTGTCCTCAGTACATTCAGGCCGCGTTTACATGGAAACTCCTGACTTAAAGACGCAAAGATTTGTCCTTCGCATTTTAAAATTCTTCTGCGTTCAGACGACGAAGCTCAGAGACGAGTTAATCCACTGTAGTATGCATGCCGGTTCAGTAGATGGCGGTGTAGGTCTGCAGAGAGGCAGCGCTGCTACAACACACGAACGAAGAAGAAAAACTTTTCTCAAACAACAATGGCGAATAGACGCACAGAGAAGCAGGAGTTTCTTTTCTGGACAACAAATCAGTTCGGACAACAAATCTGTCTGGATAGTTTTGACTAGGGATGGGAATCGAAAACCAATTCCAGTTGAGAATCGTTAACAGCTCCATCAAAGAATCAATATCATTAATGTTTTTGCTTATCAATTCCCTTATCAATTCCATCCACTGACAGGGTTCAGAAGCATCAGAATTGTGACTTAATCCTAACTGCACCTACTAGACAACCTTAGGTAAGTGGACACACCAGCAATTTGCAGAGGCAGTTATACATGCTGTGACATGTGTTTGACATTGTTGCCACGAAAATCAGACCAACATTTGGTCACATTTGAAATCTGCAGGAATCGATAAGGGAATCGTTAAAGAATTGGATCGATTAGCAGGATCGTTAACAGCATCGTTATTGATAAAATCGTATCAATTCCCATCCTTAGTTTTGACTGGATAACAAACTGAGCACGGGAAGAGGCTCACACGTTACTCGGCGGACAGCCGAAGCTGTTGTTGTTCCTGGTATGTGCCCAGCATTTATCTGAAAGAGTACTGCGCATGCGGTGACGTCAGCGTTTCACCCTGAAACGCTCTGATACGGCTTTACACGGAGCTTAATGGAGAGCGGATTCAAATCTTTCCACTCTGGAGCTCGTTTTCAAAAGTTTCCGTTTTCAACGAGTTTCTATGTAGATGCAAGGCCAAAACACAATGAAAACTTGTTGGATTTGACCATTTTCGGCACCATGTAAACGCGGCCTCAGAGTGAAGGTGAAGTGTTAGAGGGGTGTAAATGTCACAGCTTGAAAATGTAGCATGAATGAGGCTTGTGCCAGATTGTGTAGTATCCAAATGTGCTGCTTTTAGTAAATAACATCTTAGAAATTGTGTGTCCTCTTTTTTGTACATTACTTGATGCTCCAAAGTTTAACATCTCAACTTTCAATCAGTTCTCTGCCACTCAACTCGGTCTACATCAAACATGATGTATTATTCATGCTGTTTTATTTCATTTAATCACACAACACAAATGCATTCTGAGCTCTTGCTACTCTCTAATGCTTCCCCCTCTGTGTTGAGCCATAACTTTTTCTATAATGTTTTGTGAACAGACATAACCTCTCAGCTGGATAGAACTGTGTCCACAGTAATGGGCTCTCTGCTGCCCTGAGCTACCACTTATCACAATAGCAATAATGGAAACTATTTCATATTTAAAAAGGGAAATAATAGAGCTGGTAGGAGGTCACAAGTGTTAAAATGGTTTAAGAGAGTTAGTTGTTACCCCTCAGTTAAATTAGAGTATAAATAATGCACATGGTCATTGTCTCTAAGTATTGATGAGCAGCTTAGGGTGAGACAAAAAAACAGTGTCCATTCTCTCTCTGCGTTCTGTTTTCTGTCCGTGTCTACACACCTCTTTGTCCTGCACTCTCTTGACTTGCCTTACTTCCATCCGTCCTGATCCTTCTCAATCCCCTCTCCAACTTCTGCAATTCAATCTCTTAATTTAGGTTTTAAAATCCTTTATCTCAGATTTTCAGCAAATATTTATTATTCACTTCCATCCAGCCTCTCTGGAGGTGATGGCAATTCAAGTCATTATTTGACAGCTTGATATCAATCCTTACTGACCTAATTTTTGTCCTCAGATAACTCTTTACACGCACCTTTTGTTTATGAACGTACAGATCTTAGTTTCATTAGAGAAACCTAGCTTACTTGCTAACAGCTAACTCACCTCAAATTTGTACTCTTTCTTCTTCATTGAAGCCTGAACATTACCCTGGGAGGACATTACCCTGTCCTCCCATGCCTCCAGGGAGGACAGAAACACTGATAACTCTGTTTGAGTTAAAAGAGTTCAGCCCTTTTTTGATCCCAATTGCTGAATCAGCAAAAACAAAGAAGTGATTGTGAAAAGATTGACCGGTTCTGCCATAGTTTTAAACACTGAAAAGCTTGACAGAGTTTGGACCTGGAAATGGATGACATGTCACGGATGATGTAGGACTGAACAAGCAGACAAGGATGTGGTTCATTTGGACGAGTTCATTCAGGAGAGATTGTCTTTTGCAAGCACTCCTCATGTGGTACAGTTTTGGCTTTCTTGAGTCTATTAATAAATGATCAGCATGTTAAGAGGAACTTTTCTTTTAAATTGAAGGACTCAGCTCCTGATATCATACAGTGTTGTCTAGAGAATCAGCTCTTAAACAAGCAACTTATTGAGAAGTAGAAATACTCAGAGTACAGTCCTACACCAAGACAATTCTAACATTCCAAGCCAAGTTATCAGTACCAAGCACCGGCAAAAAAAAGTGCTTCTTTAGTGGAGGTCACAGCTTGGTACCACTTGATTGTCACCTTTTGTCCCACAGTTGGACTGTCATTTCAATCGTACCAGCACCCAACAAGGTTATCTAACACCGCTAACTTCGTATCCAGATGCAAGATAATGGTGTTGCAAATACAAACAGAGCTGTGGACCCACATAAGAGGCCTAAATCTAGTTTGAAATATCTAACTTTGTTGTGACTTGCATAGTTAAATCAGTCATGACGTAAAGCCTAAATGCTCTATTCTGGGTTTTTTTTTGTTTTTTTAATGTTTTGATCTGAACTTTTTGTCTGTTTATATTCCAGTTTGAACTTTGTGAACTAATACAAAGTGGCCCAGATCTACCCAACCCTCTCCAATATCACAGGGCTTGTAGCATCATGACTTACCCTTACTGGTATAGTTGTAAGCTTATGACTGGATGCCTACCTGGGGTCCACACTCAGGCCTCTTAATCCGATGATCTATGTCCTTTTTCATTTTCTCTCATTACTGAAATCTGAAGTAACGCTGTTGTCACAGATACTATTATAGTCTGCTGTCAAAGTGATTTATGGATAGCTCTTATCTAATGATTTCAAATCATGTAAAATCATAATTTCATCTAAAATCAATGCAATTAATGATGACAAATGTTCAAATAATGACAGTGGGTCTTGTTGAGTGTGATAACGATGTGTGGTGGGCAGTGGAATAAAAATTTGTTTCCGTCTGTGAGGACTGCTGACTGAGAAAAGGGATGAGATTAAATAAATCCTGGAACTTCGCCTGGTCTGGAGCAGGCTAGAGCTACAGAATGAATCTCCATGGTAACATGTGTCAAAACATACCTCACTTCCCCCTATCCGACTTTTGTACAACCAGATCATGGATTAATTGATCCAGGATAACCAAGAAATCCCGGCTTAATCCCTTATCTTGGTTTTGTGCAACAGGCCCCTGGTTGGCACCAACCACTAACATACAGTATTTTGAAGAATACCTTCATCAAGTCAGCATCACTTTTGCAGTATCTGAACCATTTCAACACGATTGACATTGTGTAACATTTTCATCAGTGCAGTTCACGGCTTGAGCAGGTCAATCTTCATTCCCCTCAGCTCCCCTAACCCTAATTTCATTCATATTTTCCAACTTTACTTCTCTCCCTGGCAATCAAAATAAAGTAAGTGGGTGCAATTAAAGAAGTGCACTGACTTCTTTCAATTTGGTGAGTGGCAACCAGCGTTAAGGCTGCATCGCTGTGACCAAGGCTATAGTGTGGAACAGGGTAACTACACCTTTAGAAAAATAAACTGACTGGAAATTGGCACAGGTTAATGCTTCTGTTCGGTATTGAGTAAAAACACCTGATACAGTAAACAATGAAGTCTATCTTTATCATCCACATGGATTTTACAGGTCAAGATTGTATTGTCAGCCAGCTCTACTTTTACACAATACAAGTTTTTGGAGGACATCTTGGGATGCATTTATATCAGGGGACTGAGACATTCACAGATGGATCTGTGGCAGCCCTCCGTAAGACTCAGAACCCTCCTCTGAATTTCACTGAGAGCATCACAAGAAACACTGCATACTATTTATCAATCATTTTTCATCATGAATAGCAGATCTTGTCTTGGTTGGCACTGACTTTAGGAAGTTCTTGTACATATCGTATCACTACTCTTAACACGATTTCAGATCTTGGCTGATGCTCAGTAAACTCTAAAATATGACAAACTTTCTTGTGTGTATTTAGGTTGGGAATTAAAAATGTTGAGTTTCACTCATTAAGGGTTTGAGTGCTTAGGACGTCAGTTTTTGTTTCTGTGGTATCAAAGCAGGAGTCAACATGAATTGCCTTTTGTTAGTGTCATGTCAAATCAAAACTGTGGTATTATAACAGCTCCACTTCCTTTGTTCTCTCAGGACCATCCTGCTCAGTGTGATCTCCCTCCTCAACGAGCCCAACACCTTCTCCCCAGCCAACGTGGATGCCTCCGTTATGTACCGGAAGTGGAGGGACAGCAAGGGCAAGGACAGAGAATACATCGAGATCATCAGGTATATGGAGGAAAACATCACACCTCAAATTGATGTTGCTGGTGTTGCATGCACACTGTGCTGTTTTGACTTCTCTGACAAAAATGTCCCCCCTCTTTCTACTTCACAGGAAGCAGGTGCTGGCTACCAAAGACGACGCCGAACGCGACGGCGTAAAGGTCCCCGTCACATTAGATGAGTACTGCGTCCGCACCCAAGTCCCGCCAACTGACGATGGCTCCAACCTTTTATACGACGACTACTATGACGACGAGGAGCTAGACGATGATGACGAGGATGACAATGAGGACTGCTGCTATGACGAGGACGACTCAGGCACCGAAGACTCCTGACCTTGCCTGCTTGTGATGTCATCGCCCCCCTCGGCCCCCACACCCTCCTCTCTTCTCATGAACTGAACTTATTCGCCTCTCTCTCCTTTTCCTGTCATCCTCCTCGCCTTCTGTCACTTGTGCAGTCACAGTACGCACACCAGAACATGACGCATCAGAGAGAAGAAAGCTTCACAGTTTGTTGTTTGTTTCTTACATGTTTCTTTTTTTAATATGTTGTCTGAGTAGAGGTTACGTACGTGACACACAGAAGCACAACTTCCACTCACGAGAGCTGGTATAAACTCTTTTTCCTTTTTTTCTCCCTCTGGCTCTGAGCAGAAGAATCTGACGGCCATGTCACGCCTTTTTCTTGAGTTCAGCATCAGCGGGGTGGAATGTAACGTCACAGGTCAGATCAGATCAGAGGGCGAACGAGCAAAGCGAGCAGCTGTACGTGCGTTTGACAAAAGCAGAGCCACTATTCTCTGAGCCTTGTGTGCACGACCTCTGGTCAGCAGGCTGTGCTGAAGCCATGCTCAACCTCTGACCTTTTTTTTGTGCCCTCCGAAGCTTGCACTGCTCCAAACAGGGAAGTTACCCATTTCAAAATAAAAGCCGTTGACATTCCCGTGTGCCTTCCCTCTCTCTCTAAAAACCAGATCTGAACGACTGTGGGGACAGACTGTGTGCACGCAGCGGGAGATCCTAAAGGCTGCAAACAGCGCCCCCCTCATGGATTAAGTTATTTATAGCAGCACCTGTCAGATTTGTTGGAGTAGTGTGGAGCGAGAAAGGTGAGATCCAACAGCTGAACTGAAGAGTGGAATGTAGATCAGAATCCCGCAAATGTCCTCCACTGCCCGCCATGCAGCCTTCATCATGGGAGCACGTGCTACTAGTGGCCTGGATGCACTATTAACAGCTCGCAGAGACGGCTGCTCCTCATGAAATCCAATGTACTGTATCAAAACAACAACCTATGCAGACAGAGCTACTCAGTATGCAGTGGGCAGTAGAGCTGAGCCTTTTGACAGTCTGACCTGAACTCCAGCTTGTGTGTAAAAAGCCAGCAGTGTTCCTGTGGAAGCTTTGGACTGACGTGTGGAGTCCATTTTTATTTCTATCTCAGAGTAGCACAAGCCTCCAGAGCAGAGGAAACAAGGTTGAGATTGTGCACCAGCTTCCACCAGAGCTCGCCCCTTGTGGAGGTTTTGTGTACAGACTTTTTTAAACCCCCCTACCCCAAACTCCACCCACCCCCTTTATGAAATGCGTGGGTGTCAATCTTGACTCATCTGGAACAGTGAAAACTTGTCAACTTGGAAAAATGGCCTCCTTAAGGGCTTTTTGCGCCTTTTAAAAGCCCCCCCGTCTCACCATCCAGCAGTATTTTTGTGTTAACCATGATCCCATTGTGTGTGAACATTTGCTGATGTGCAAGTGCTGAGAGAAAGCACAGAAGTTGGAAGACATGGGTAAAGGATTGACCTTCGTGCATGAACAGGAGGCTGTGGCTCTTCACTAGCATGCTGTTATGTGTTTGTGATTTTTAGAACTGCTTTAAAGGGTCTGGATTTGTCTGAGGACAAGAGTCCTCTTCTTAATTTTAATCTGAACATCTGTGTCATGAATGGGCTGAGGGTTGTCTCTTTATTTTCCTTTTGCTTTTTTGATGAAACTTTATGTCCAAATAGTGGTGTGAGCTAAAATGTTTTCTGTCTAATCTATATTAAGTGCTACAAATATTGATCTGATTGTGGAGAGAGCCAGTGTTTTTCAGATGAAATGTTCCAATTTATCATTAAAAAAGCTGAAAATTTAAACAACACGCCGAACTACAGAAGCCCCAAGAGGACATAAATCCATATTTTATCAAGGAATGCACGAAATTAACATGTTTGCCAATATGGATATGTCAACATTTGGGGACTTGTTTGACAGATTTGGTGCTGATTCCAACATACAGAAATAACAGAATGTATTTTTTGGATTACATGTTCATGATATGCAAAGTCTATTCTTACCAGTTACAGAAAACCATCTCTACAGTTTTCTGAGCCACAACTAGTTATCTAACAATCTAAAGGCAGACGATGTACATTTTTAATGGTAGTAATCCTTTAAATAAACAAAATTTACACAATAGCCACAGACATAGTGCTGACATTTAAAGCAGTATACATAGGAATATCTAACATATACAGAAAATTGAGTTTTGAAGTAATTATCTGCTGATACCGGCATCATACCAATAGGACTGTGCAATTGTAATTTTACTCCATGATGGCACATAAAGTTATGATATTTCCAGCTATGTTCATTAGTTATGTCTTTATCTGAGGATAACTACCTATTTTTTCCTGTGATGATGACTTCATTTCTGTTATTGTTGCATGATTTTGTCAAATTAAGTTTTTACCTCAGAACACCCAGCTCTGCTCTGGAGTTTAGTAAATCAAAATCATGATGCAATAGTTATCATGTTAATCTGAGAAAAATGTCTGCTTAGTGCATCTCTACCTGACAGTTTCAAATTATTGCCTTTTCGAAAGCCCCCAAAGCTGAAAAACGAGTCCTCAACACCAAGACTTGACTGGTGTCCATAACACGGCCTATGAACGACCCCTCCCTGTCCAGATGTCTTTGAGTGAATGAGATATTTTTGTCAAACCACTGTTATTTTGTATTGTCTCATTTCCCCTGGTCATTTGTTTCACTCTAATTTGTGGAATCTGAGGGGGAAGTACCCAGCAGATAGTTACAGAAAAGAACCTCAGGAAAATCAACAACAAAAGTCATCCATGAGCATTTTCTTTTCCGGCTGAGTGAACCTAAAGCCCCCGGGGGAGTCTCACTTTTGGCTTCAAAGGACTGTTTACAATCTCTAACTTAATATGCACATGTGGACATTTGACGATCACTTGATGTTTTCCTTTTCTTGTTTATATTTTCTTTTTTCTTATGGTTTGTAAATCTATTTAAAATCTGAAATAAAGATCTTTATTAGATATGGACTGTTTTTATTTGGGGGGGGGGGGGGGGGAGTTGTAGTTTTGAGGGTCTCGTGGTTTCTGTGCTCTCTTGTAGACACTGGAACAACGTGAGTGATTGAATGTGAATGAAAGTCAGGGATTGTCTCTGAGAGGTAAGACTTGCCCTCACTTCTTCATTTTCACTTATGGTTTTTCTTTGGAAAACTTTTAGTGAAACTGTAGTGAGAAGACTGTGCATGATGAGACATGTACACAGTAGTTACCCTGTGGAAGGTGGTAGAGACTTAAAAGGATTTTCTGATGCTTTCCACGTCTTCATCTGAGCAAATAAGAAGTATTTGAAATGTCCTTTCTAAGTCGATGCTTCTTTTCTTCGTCTTTTGATGCCCTCTTTCCAGAAAATGTCAAACCTTCAGAGACATGGTAAGTCATGGTGTTCTTTTTTTGTACTTTGTACATGGTTGTGTCTGTTTTTAGTCACATAACCTGTACTGTACATGAAATGAGACAAATCTTTTTCTTATTATTGATATTATGTGAAAAGATCCAACTTCAGTTGAGAAGAACAAACCTCATACATTTACACAAAGCAAGACTAACATCAGTTATGACAAAACATCACACTGCCTGTGCCTGTTGTGTCTGTGGTTTGCTGGTTTTAACATTTCCATTTTGATTTGTTTCCAAGCAAAAAGTTACTTCACTGTCGGGGTGAGCATTGGCAAGAACCTTACTATATGATACGTGTCACAATTCGATAATATCAGGATATATAACGAGATCACAGTATTGTGATATATTGCGATATCCTATATTTAACTCAGAAAAGCCTAGAGATGGTGTATATGTAAATCACACAGTATTACTCCAAACTGAAAGTACAAATCAAGTCAAAACTATTTGACTGAAAACAACTTTTCCATTTTATCGTTTTTAAAATATGTCAAATGCAGTGTTACATACACTTAACTTGAAAAAGAATGCATCAAGTCACTGCAAAGACTTTTTTTTTTCATTTAATGTACTGAAAGCATCCTAACCTGCAGTGCAGCTCAAACTAATTGAACACAATACAGTCCTAATTATATTTTACTTATTATAAAAGATAAGGAGTTGGAAAAGATAAAATTCTTTTAGAACTTTAAAACTTAAAAAAAAATAGTGCAAGTTCTTTGATTTTGTGATATAGAGGTTGTGGTTATGTGCAATGTTTCCAGAAAATTTCAAAGCAAAACTACCCCAAAATATTTAAAAGATGATGTGTTCATTTTCAGCAAATCGTGCACTTAATTGAGATTTACACATTTGCATAAATTGTAAGGAAATGTCAGATTATTTATATTTTTTATTAATTTATCTCTGACAGATAGAAGGTTTATGCTTTTATAGATTTGTAAAGTCTTGAAGAGATCTTATAAACATCTTTGTAGATTATTTCTTACCTTTTAAAATACCAATTGGTAATTTATTTTAGATAATCTGTAAAGCCTGATAAGTCATCTTTACAACAAGGTACAACCTGTAAAGATCTTATATCCGTTGAATGAGCATCACAGCAAAATGTGGAAATATAATCCCCCCCCCCTACCAATGTGCCAAAATCCCCTCTTCCCCTGCAAGAAATCCTTCAATTCCTCCGGGTAGTAAGAGTGAGGAGCTGGTCTTCTGGAGGTGTTGTACATCTGGAACACCCACTTGCCATTCTGTCGTTTACTTCACCAGCTTCACTGAACTTGATTCCTAAGTTTTTGAAATAGTACCAGGGCTGTAACTGGATAAGGCCCCCACTCTGGGATCCAGAAAACCAGGTTCCAGTTGCCAAAAATGTCGGCACATTTTTTAGGGGCTACAGACACATTAAGGTGTGCTGTTTATTTCATAGATGCACAATCCTTTCATTTTTTATGTCCAAATAAATTAACTTATTAGGCTATCCAGTGATGAAAAATACAATAGCAATTGGTGTTAATAAAGGACAGAAGTAAGTACTGAAAATAACAGTTCACATCTTTATGAGGAGTATGTATAATGTGGTTACATGCAGACCACTATTCTGTATTCAACTTCAATCATCATTGTATCTATTTTGCTTAGCTGATGGTTGTAAAGAAAGAGCAAATGTAAGTGAGAGTCAGAACTTGAGATAGGAGACAATTATTCTTATTTCTTACCGTCTTGTGGCCATTGAGAACCTTTATTATGTTGATCAGCAACCCTACAAAACCAAATTCGCATGAAACTTTGTGGCTGTATTTTTTATTAAACTGTGGCTCCAACATTTGATTCACATCCAACCTTGACGTTTTCACTAATTCACTGTGTTGCTGTACATAATTTAAAATACTCAGTGTTTGACACTGGCATAGCACATTGTTTTATGTTTTAAATAACGGTTGCTTTGTGTGTCTGTATTACAGATGCTTTGAGAAATTGCCAAGGACGATCGATGTAAGTTTCTCTTTGTGTTTTATTATATTTCTAACGAACACTGGAGATGAATAACTTTTGTAAATTGAGACAAATCAGCTCATTTTGAGTTCTTCCAACTGGGTTCTCTCTTTGATTTTCATTCATCCCCTGGAATAGATAAAAAACCCTTGTGTTTTAGACTGTCTCACTTGAATGCATGTATATTGTTGAGTACAACAACTTTGCATGTGTATTTGGAGCAGCTCAAACTGAGGAGCGAGTATGATGAGATCTGTACCCTGCAGTCACCCAAAATGTGTGGGTGGTGGAGACTTAAAGGATTTCCTGATGCTCTCCTCATTGAAGTGCCTACACCAAATTACACTTTTTTTGTGGAGGGATTAATTTAGTAACTGTGTTTCTCCTCTAGAGGGCAGCAGTGTATATCTTTTGTCATATTAGATCTGTGTATGTATGGTTTTATAAAACCTGAGTGAGCAGAAAGAAAAACGACTTAGCAGGACCATATTTTAGCTGTTCATTTAATGATAATACTTGTGATAAACAACTCTAAATGGTTTATTTTTCATTCTTTTCTCAGCACCTCCTTTTCTGACTCAGGAGCACACGCTGAAGCATCATATGTGGTCTTGCATTTCTCCTCCACCTGGGGGCGCAGCCATCTTAAATATTCAGAAAAGGGAAAGAGGTTCAAGCCATTTATTCTGCCAAACTATCTTTGGATCTGCAAAACTTAACTCGTTACTTGCTGAAGCCAAACACAACATACACAAGTTATAAATTGTTTTCTTATATTGTAACTGCCTTTTTTCCTGCATTATACAGTAAATGACAACCAAGGGGGCTACACAAGTCAGAACATGCAGATAATTCGCTAAAAACTAGAGTTTCAGGTGAGCTTTTGCCATAAGACTTACTCTGTCCCTCTTGAATCAGTGCAGTTTTTTGTAACCTTTACCAACACTCCGTTATGCTGCTGGGCCATCCCATCAGCCTCTCCAAACAGAGACATGGCGTTCTTTGCCTCAGACTCCATCAAATTTGTCTTGTGCAGTGACAGGCCTGACCTTTTACCCCACTGTGTCTGATCCAAAATGCCAGTTCAGCAGAGCAGAACAAACAAAACCCTGAGAACAGTGCTGGCATTTAGAGTTCTGCTCCTCTGTCTGTGGTACCTTTTGTTCCAACAATGAGAACTAAAGAGTAAAAACCAGAGGAAGGCAATGTCTTCAGTGACAGCCATTTTGTTTCTGCAACACACTGTACCCTTATTAGAACAAAACCAGATGATTTGTTTAAAAATCTCTCCTGTCCAGACTGTTCCCATAAAGATAGTTACAATCCTTCACTAAAAGGGATTAAATTTGCTCTAAACATGTTTATTTCTGCCATAAAAAACAACATTAAAGGGTAAGTTCGGTTTCTACAGCTTTCACATTGTTTATAGAATGAAGTAGAACAATATACTCACCCAGAAGGCTTTCCTGATCCAAACAGTGCTTCGGGAGATATTTAGATCCAAAATCGAGCGGCGGACATCCGTATAATGGTAGCACATAGGGCATACACCGCCGCTCCTAAAACTGCATTGATCGTCCAAAAACTCATTAGTTTCACCAATATTTCATCATGGTTCACTCAGGCTACTCCTCCATTACAGTCTGGGGTCGCTCCACCCATGTTTTTGTGACTGTGCCGACCTCTGAACTGGAAACTTTCTTCACGGCTGCCGCGCATGCGCAGTACGGCTTCCTCCTTTCGATGAGCTCCTCATCTGTAGACTCTGACTCAAAACTGTAAGGACACCCATCATATTCAAAGTTCTCATCCACAACATCTTCATCCGATAGATATTCGTCCATTTTGCACAAAACTGGAAGAAGAAAGTTGTTCAGTAGCAGGCGGTCGCCGCTGAAACAATGAGTCGTACATAATATCATACATAATATATTGTTATTCTTTAATAGTTTTGTTTCCAACATTAAATAGAGCTTTTGGTTCAATAGAAATATAATTAATTACTTTTAAAGTCCACACAATGGTGATGTTGAGCCATTTGCAGGTGAATTCAGTAGGAGGGACAGTTATTGTGAAGGAGAGAGTTTGTAAATCAAACATGGCAGCACAGGAGAGAGACTCAAGACATAGACATGACACAGGAGCTGTATGGAGAGACTCATGAAAATAAAATACTTGGAATATGGTCCACCTCACTTGGCACCGCCCAGGGAATAGGAAGCAGACAACAGCAATGCTAAGGCTAAGCTAGTTGCTGAAAAACAAGCAAACAATTGGAATGCTTAGTTTGTCAGAGCTGGCCTACAATTCCAAGTGTGCTATAATAATAGTGTAACCCATGACTTCATGTGCAAATACCTAAGATGTTTTTAACATGCTGTTTGGAGCCCAGGTATGTGCCTCTATCTCAGCATTTTTTCACCAATGCAGCAGTACTATTGCTTTTCAGAGCAGTGAAGCTAAAAGTTAAAGAGAGTCTGAGCACAGTAGAGTGGTTGCATTAACTGTCTACATGTGGACATTAGCCAGTGAAGTTTTACCCGTTATTAATTATTAAAACTGACTAAAGTGAATTTGGCCTTATTTTCTTTTTGGATGTAAATTCTATAAGAACAAGTTTTAAACCACCGTATGTTGCAATGTTAAATAGCACAATAATCATGATATTGTAAATATTAAAAATCACAATCAAATCAACTATAGACTCAAGTATTGTGACAACATTGTTTCCTGGAACTACTGGGGATTCCCAAGACATGAAAATTCAGCCCTCGGCTAAATGTAAACATTTGGCAAATTAAGTAGTATACTTGTCGTAAAGAAAGAATGTGAAAGAAGAGCCACTAAATTAATTCACAAGTAACTTACACTGATAGTCAGTGCCTTTTTACAACTTATTTAAAGAACCCATGGTATGCTTTTGAGTTTTATACATCCTTTACAGGTTTCATGTCATTTTTGTGTCATTGAGGACTTCTGTGCACAAGGCAAAAAGGACTTCTCACTCACCCTCTGTTTACAGCACCAAAAACTGCCTGAAATAGCTTGTTTCTTTTGCTCTGTAGAGCAGACCTATCGGTGTCATGTCCTACCATTGTTTCCTCAGCGGTTAACCACAGGGTATATAGTTCAACCGACTGGCTTGAGTCACAGGGGTAAGGGGATTTCAAAGAGACAGGAGCTCTAAAGCTACGTTTACATGGAAACTCCTGACTTAAAGACGCAAAGATTTTTCCTTTGCATTTTCAAATTCTTCTGCGTTCACACGACGACGCTCGGAGATGAGTGTATACTATCCACTATAGTATGCATGCTGGTTCAGTAGATGGCGGTGTAGGTCTGTAGAGAGGAAGCGCTGTTAAAACACACGAACGAAGAAGAAAAACTTTTCACAAACAACAATGGCGAATAGATGTACAGAGACGTTTCTTTTCTGGACAACAAATCAGTTCGGACAACAAATCTGTCTCGGTAGCTTTGTCTGGATAACAAACTGAGCATGGGAAGAGGCTCACATGTTACTCGGCGGACGGCTGAAGCTGTTGTTGTTCCTGGTTTCTGGTAGTGTTCATCTGAAAATGTACTGCGCATGCAGTGACGTCTGATACGGGTTTACACGGAGCTGCATGGAGAGCAGATTCAAACCTTTCCACTCTGGAGCCCGTTTTCAAAAGTTTCCGTTTTCAGATGAAACTCAGCGCGTTGCAGTGTAAACACAAGACCAAAACACATCGAAAACTTACTGGATTTGACAGTATTCGGCGCCGTGTAAACTCAGCCTAACTGGCACATGAAATATGTTTAAAACAGCTTCAAAGTGCTCTGAGATGTCTCAGAGAGAAAACAGTTGGTTCAGGGGTTCTCATTGAACATTACTGATTGTAACTCAGCCCCTTAGGGCTTGAGCAGATGACTGGAGAGTGGTCAGCTCAGGACCTGATTGAACCATGCTAGAAAGTTATTTTGGTGTGTGCCTGATGGGATGCAAACTGACTGCCTGAGGCACTGCCACTGGTTACAGCGTTGATACCGCAGCTGAAGGGGCCAGCCTGCCTAGTCTCTGGAGCCTTGGGGTGTGGAGTTTGCACCATTGCACCATTAAACCTCATTGCATATAAACAGCTTCTAAAGAAGTGGGGTTAATGTTGCTGGTTTTGCAGATAAGTCATCAGAAATGATGGATGGTGAAGTGCTGATCTGGCACGTGCTCCTAAACCTGACCTAACCTGATTACTTTTGGAAAGACTCTAGCAGTCACCAATATTGAATATGTGAACAGGGCTTCAGACAAAATATGGTCTCTTTAAATCAATGTTCTGGTTTTGGAAAATTTAAATGTTTTTGGGAAAAGAACACAATTACTGACAAGCAATACTCACTTGAGCCTAAGGTATTAATATCTTTATATTAAAATTAGATACAGCAATACTCTATAAATCCCCAAGAGATAGCATTCAAAACAGTATTTCAGATTTCTTTAATATAGTTTGTTCATATACAGTAAATTAGTTTTCAGGCCATTGTTATTTTTGTTCTTGAAATGTTGCTGAATAATAACACTTTAGTGATGATAATGAAAAACAGATGGTACAAGTTGTGAGGTTTTCTCACAAAATATCTTTTTTGTCTCTGGCAATATATGATGTCATCAGAGTGTGTCCCACTATAACCCCTTTTTCACAGTCTCAAGCCCATGTGGATTTACAGACCCAGTCCACGTAAGTCTGTGAGGCTTCAGTTCTGCAGGCTTTGCTGCTTAGTAAAATCCTGGCTGCTGTGTTACAGACGGGCATTAATACCAGAGGTAACATCCTCTTCTACCTCAGGCTCCTGATGACTTCCATGAGTCCAAGACAAGCCCTCTCTGACCCATCCTGAGAAGTGAGCAAACCTTTTGACCTGTAACAGAGGATAGAGGTTGAGGAAGGTTGGAAGAGAAGAAGAAGACTAGAGAGGTGGTCACAGAGGTCAGATTGATTCATAAATTAGATGTCACCGCAGCAACAGAAGTTTCATGGAAGCAGGGTTGACAGGAAGGAGAAAATCGAAGGCAACCAAAAGACATAACAGGTCAAAAATGACCTCTGTGACTTCTCCCGATAAGTGACCGTGTGCACACAAAGTCGATGCTGATAGACACCACCTGGAGGAACACACAACCTCCTGCAGAGCTTTTGTCCACACTTGTTCCTGTGCAAGCTCTTCTCAGGAAGTCGATGAGACGTCACCAGGGAAGAAATTGCCTAACAGCTGGTGTGACGGTATAGATTGACTCCTTCAGCGGCTTCTTTACACGTATGATTGTCCCTGTCACTGCGTCTGTGTAGGTACATCTGTCTTTACTCTGTGGGAACAAGCAGCACCCAGTGAGTGCTTGTCTACTTTTGGGTGTGTAACAGCTTAGGTGTCGGACAGAAAGAGATGCAGCATCGAGCCCCTTAATGAGAGTAGAGCAGACACATTAACCTTTTCTCAGGCTGATAGTCTGTCCTTCATGCTGAGGATTCACACACGCCCTGTGTACTGATCTCATTATTCCTCCAAAAGAAGCTGTTAACAGTGTGAGGGGCTGTGACATTCAGATGATTCTCCAGCAGACACTGATCCACTTTAATAAACTTTACATTATCATTGTCAGACTTTGAAGAGGTCTTCATTTTGTGAAGAGAGTTTGTCCTGTAATTACTCTTAAAGCAGTGACAAGCTTAAATGTTGATTACTTGATTGGTAAATGGGTTAAGTACTAATCAACAACTCTTCTTCTGTCCGTTGAGGATTTTTACCCTTCTTCCGTCTGATTTTAGCTCTTCCTCTGTCTGATTAATTGTTTTAAAGAACTTAAACAATAAAGCTCAACTTTCTTTCTTCCTTTACTCTTTTCTGTCTTGATATTTTTGGAATGTTCCAAAAACATAAATCCCCAATAAAAGAGAATTTAAGGTACAAAGAAAGAAGTGCCCCCCGATTCACAGATTTTAGTTCTTTCCAATGAATCTGAACAGGTCACAGACGTTCACAGACCTTTTCTTAAATGTTCTTGCCACCTCAGACAATTGATTGGTATGCCATGAAACCCCTATATTTCATCCATGATCAGAACAGGCAATTTACGTGCAAATCCTCATGGACTGCATCTGACTGCACCCCTCTTAAGAGGTGGGTGTGGCCCATAATTTTGCCACAATTTTGTTGTTTTCTAATGTTTACTGTGGTTGAGCGGACCGGTCAACAAGTGTTTGTCACACTTTAGCCATCTTTGGGTGGATCAGACATCTGACCTGGGGAGTGTCTTCCATATGGGGAGGTAGCTCATCCACTAATAAGATCAAAAGGGAGAACTTATCAGAAAAGTTATTTAAGCACTAATTTTGGGGGAGGTGGTGTGAGGGGAGGGGATGGGATGGGGTGTTGTAAACAGTCTGTAGTCATGTGTTTGTTTAAAAACATTAAAAAGAGAACAATTTCCAATATTTGACCTTTCAATCGCCTTAGAGAGTTAGATAATGTTGTCAAAAAACTAGAATTAGTGCTCATGCATCTTTATGACCTAAAAAAGTATGAATGCCCTACCTGATATAATTATGTAACATCATATCAACTGTTGTGCACAAAATAAAACTTTAATTGATCAAAAAAAAAAAAAAAGGCCATCACATTTTTACACATAGGAGCCAAAAAAGCACTTTGACTTACAAATGTTGTAGGAAAAGTGCTATATAAATAAATTTGCCTTGCCTTGCCAAAATGTACACTTTTAGGAGCTCTTTTTTGTGTCTCTGTAAAACACTAAAGCCACTTTTTTACTGGTATGGTAGCTACTTTTTTTGTGGTATTGTTTAAGGTTTGGAAAGATACCAGTTAACTGATAACCCAACTCTTTGTTTGGACTTTAGGGCGTCCATGAAGGGGTGGTCTTGATCTGCTTCATCTCTCTACATTTGGTGCGGTTTCACTGGTGTGTAACAAGGTGATCCAAACCGATCTACTTTTGATGCATTACTTCCTGTTAATCCCATGGTTGAATCTTTTGCCTACTCAATTTGGCGATTTGTTTATTCTGGTTGAGGATTACGATGATTTACGAGGGTCCAGAAGGTCGCTGATGCCGTCTCAAACACGATAAAAAAAAACACATTTGAAGGAAAATGTAGAAGAGAGCAAAACATAAACATTGGTTGTCTGGTGTAGGAAATGGTTACCATGGTAGCCTCTTCTTCATTCTCCTCTGTAGCAGGTTTGGTAACCAGTTATGTGCATATCGCCCCCTGCTGTTTCAAACTGAGTAAATACACAAGTGGGTCCGGGCATGGTTTGATGTTGCCAGTGTGAATGCAAGCCAGCGGGGGAGGGGGAGGGCGGCGAACCCATGGCGAACGGCGCCGCAGCACGGTTCGAAACAAGTGGACCTAATGTGAAAACGCCCTTTGGCATAGCTGTCTGACACTGAACAGTGAAGCTTGACACGTTGCCTTTCCGTGATTGGTCTAAACAATCAGCAATAGCAAGCAACAGCAAAGAAAAAAGGACAAACAAAAAATGCCATGTTTTTATATCCCCTGAATTTTTAGAAAGCAGACTCAAGGCTCATTTAAAGTAGTCTTATTGATAGACAACGCCTTTAAAATATGTTTTTCACCTTGTCATGACTTTATGCTAACTTCCTGTTGTTTGTTTCAGAAGAGTTTTATGATGTTGCTGTGACCATGGATTAAACAGAATAGAGTAGTGCAGGGATGATATATTTTTCTAAGTTGACCCAAAAGTTGAGGTGGGACTTGAGGCTTTCTGACCAACAGCAACATCATGTGCTTGTAGCCATGTCAATCACATCCTTAACTATGCATAACAAAATCCTTAATGAGATGAGATGTTGGATATTGTCAGTGCCTGAGAAAGAGCTCCATTGTTGTTTTACCTCTCAAAACTGATTTTCAGCTATCATTTTGACCAAATGCCCAAATTTAAAGTGTTAATGTTAAAGTGTTGGATGTTGTCGAGCAGATCCAAAATGTTATTGATAATCATCTGCAAACCCCAATCACAGTTTTTCACATAGACTGCAACGATGTCACAATACAGGCATTTAAACTCCTGATAGATGACATGTTGAAATTAAGAGGCAAATGCATCTTTATCTCTGAACCCCTCCCTCCTCTTGGAAGAGGCATTGAATGATTTAGCAGAAAAAAATCCAAAAGGTCTTTTTACAACCATTAATAATCTTGTAAACCAGCCACAACCAGTCCCCCTGCCTCATTCTCTGCAGACTGCTAGATATTTCTTGCTTTCTTCTTGCTGTCTGTGCAGACATTTCACTTCCAACTAACCCAGAGAGTTGTCCTGGTCCAAGTCCTAATCTCCAAAATAATGCCTAACCTGTAGACATTTAAAACTCTCATGGCACATTTGCCAACGTGAAAATCTCATCTTGTCATCTCTACGTCATCCCAACTTGATTGTTTAAAAAAGTGACAGAGGACATTGGCCCTTCTTTGCTTCAAATCTTGAGTAGCTCCCTCAGGACTCGAAGTGTTCGTGACTATTTTAAAATAGCATTTACTTGACTACTTCTCAAAGAACATAGCCTTGACCCAACCATTTTGAATCATTTTAGGCTGATCTGTAATTTGTATTTTATCTCTAAAACTTTGAGAAATTGGTTCTAAATCGACTTTTAGAAGTCTTTGATGAAAAGAAAAGTTTTTGAAAGTTTTCAATCTGGTATCCTGCAAAAAAAGGCTCTGCTGAGAATTTCCAAGGATTTATGTATGACTGCTGACTCTGGTCAGTACTCTTTTGATACTTGACCCTGGTGCAGCGTTGGTCACCACTGACCATGGTATCCTAATTACCAGACTAAAAATATGGATAAGTATTTCTGGTCCAGCCCAGACCTGGTATCCTCTCACCTATTGACTCATTTAAATCTTCAATTACAACTTCATCATGCGATATAACACTAGACTCAATTCTTTGTCCAAGTTTGTTTTCTTTGCATATGCCAGGTCACATCATCAACCACCACAACATCTCATCCTATAGTTTTTCTGATGACTCTCAGTTATACCTCTCCATTGAACCTTCACAGCACAGTAAGTTACCTTTACTCCATGAGTCTTTTGGTGATGGGAGAAACTGCAGGTCCCTAGACGTTCTACAGCTAAACTCAGACGAAACACAAGTACTTATGATTGGCCCTGAGTTTGGTCAGCCCCTGCATGACCCTATTATTCTAAACATAAAGACCCACATTATAAACCTTAGAGTCATATTTGATAGTGACCTAAACTTCAGTCTGAACACAAAGGAATTGATCCAGTCCTGTTTTTACCAGCACAGGGCCATTTCCAAAAAACAGGTCAATTTTAACTTTAACTACGACTGAAAAAAATCATTCATGCTTTTATTTCAACATGGCTAGACCATTGAAATGCCCTTTTCACCTGTCTCGTTGCTTGTGCCTTAAGTCAGCTTCAAATTGTACAAAACTCTGCAGCCAGTCTTCTGACAGACCTCTCACATTACCCCTGTTTTAGCTTCACTTCCCTGGTTGACATTTTCTTTCAGAATTCATTTCAAAACTCTTTAAACTTACAAAACCATACATGGTCTTGCACCTTAAGACTTAAAGGGACTGTGAGGAATTTCTAAGTAATCACAAAGAAGTCTCACTTTTAGATATATGCCTGACCGAAATACACACTTTAAGATGAGTTTTATAGCATCAAAATAGGTTATCCATAAATGCTATTCCTTAGCTTCGTGGTCAGGTCGGACAGGGCTGGACTGGCCTGGATACTCAACTTCGGGAACAAGACAATAAAAAGTAGAGCAAATTTATATTATTCACACACGTGTACCGGGCTGTAAGTAGCGATATATAGCCGGCTACAAAACTACGGTACTAAGTTTTCGAAAAATTGCTTGTTGTCACACATCAAAAACTACCGCTATGTAACTAGAAAGAGATACATTACCTCGTCGCTTTGCATCTTGTAAGTTGTTGAAAAAAGAAGTTGTAAAGCAATGCAGAGTTCTGAGGAAGGTCCGAGCTGCATTTATTATTAGCATCACAACAAGCACACGCTTTGGCTTGGGTCACATCTTTTGGTGCGTTCTAGTTGTAGTCAGAAGTAGGACTTTCTGGAAATTTCTAGGAAACTGCAACTGGATCACCCCCCGAAGTAGGAATTTCCTACTGGGAGCACGGTGAAACCTCTCCACCCCTGAGTTGACAGTCGAAGATGGATGCCCCCAGTGTGAACAGTTATTTAGCTCCTGTAATAATCAATGTATTTGCACTTCTGACTGGGGTGTGTCGCTCTAGATCAGCTGTATACATAGTATTTTTAGACTTATATTTACAAAAATGCTGCCATAGTGATAATCACATTCTTCATGTGATATTTGTGAATAACAACGCAGGGCGTGCTAACAACAGCTAACAATAGCCTGGTAGATCGGCATGTTTTTTTCCGACTTCAACTGGAACGCCGATAAGTCAGAGATGATGTCACTCCCAGTTCCAAGGTTGCTGGAACGCAGCATTACAACAGTCGCCGCACGAGCTCATGGGTAGCAGAGTCTTTATTTCGCCAGTAGTAGATTCTCCTCATAGCACCTTTAGGTGAGTTATCTACGCCATCCTGGCCAAGATGGCCTCTTTGATCAGCTGCATTAGGCCTGCTGACAGTTCACGAGTCCAGGCTGCGGTCAAGAGGTGAGCAAGCTTCTGCTGTAATGGCACCTCAATCCTGGAACTTCCACTTCATTTTCAGTCTGCAGATGTTGTTTCTGCTTTCTTATCAGTCTTAAAACTCATTTTTATAGACCATTTATTTTTCCATATCATTAGGGTTTTGTCGAAATTATTTTAACATCATTTCATGGCTTTGACACAGATTTTGTAATTGCTTTTTCTTTATTTTTTTTAAACTGTATGTGTGTATCTCACTGCTGTGGTATTTATGAGTGTCTTTTTGCTTTTGTAAAGCTATTTCCACCTTGTCTTGAAAAGTGCTATATAAAGTCTTCTTCTTCTTCTTTTTAATATTATTTTTATTTCTTCTTCTTCTTATTATTATTATTATTGAAAAAACATAACGTTATACAAGTGAGAGGACTTAAAAACCTCCACTACAGAGACAATAGTTGATATACTGTATGAACCCAAGCTGTTAACAGATAACAGGCCTGACTGGAAACGGTAATGAGGAGGCTTCATGTTGCCCCAGACCTCGGTCAAAACCAGCACCTGAATAAGATCAGCTGACAAAACACCCCTAACAGCAACATCATGTGACTTCTCTGAAGAAGACTGCTGAAGATCAAAACATGTCAAGATGAGAGAAAAAAAAAAACATTTCAAAAATACCTGTCCATCAGTAGGACTAAAATGAGTTGTGAGGCGACAGTACTACCCTAATCTGAAGGCTTTGTTAAATAAATTTCATAAAGTTGTGCTATTACAACATTGAGGGTTAAACTTATTAAGGGATCTCTCATGTTCTTCATCATTGATTTTACTGTTAGGTAACTCTGTGTCAAGCTGTCTCAAAGTGTTGCAGCTCCTACCAAGTATAGGTGCAGCTGGCTGTAAAAGTAATATTAAAGTTTGCTGTGTCAAACTGGTGAGCCAAACCTCACTGCATGGGGAAATCAGAGTTAGTTATGCTCCTTGTTTGCCACTGAAGATAAAAACTGAATTAAATTAAAGAGCTCTTTCTGGTATCTTTCTGGAAGAATTTAGCACCTTTATTAAACCAAACAGATTCTGATAATCACACAAGAAGTCAATGATGAAGTTATCATCTGTTGCCAACCTTTCAAACCTTTTTGCGTCCAGAATAACATAAATACTTCTGAGATCATATCCTCACTGCAGCCTGGCTTTCCTTAACAAGTGTAACAGGTTGAGCACCTATGGGTGAAGACAGAGAGAGCACTGCCCACCTTTCCTGAAGCACAGCCGTCGGTGCGTGAGGGCTGAAATCTGCCTTTGCAATCTATATGGTAAGTGGTTCTTTTCACAGGCTGATTACATCAGACGATGACCTCTGCACAGACCTCAGAAGACAAGGCGTTAATTATCTCCACTCAGAGCTGGAATAGCCAACATGTTTTACATGCCAAGCTGAGGCCGTTCATGTGTGTGTCCTGTTTCTTTAGCTTGAACCCTGACATTCTGGTTCACTTTCACCACCAGGTGAAGGATGTGATATTTCAGGTTTCTCTGAGATCAGGTTTACATAGCCAATGTAAATTTGCACAGAGGCACAGACGTGGATTTGTTTGCACTTGAAAAAGATGCATGCAAATTAATTTTTGTGGGGTTGTCCCTCCCTGCTGATGCAGCCTGGGGAATCAGTTTCAATTACAGCTCCCTATCATTATAACAGAGTAATGTAAACAAACACATAACATAACTGTGCAAAATGCTAATCAAAGCTTGATAAGTTATATACATTACTGAATTAAGATGATAGAATTGTTAGTATTATTTTTTCATCGTTTTTAAAGTGTTCAGAGTGTTATGGGTACTGGGTGTATTCAGGTGGGACATCTTAATAATGTCCAATAACTGATGTTAATATCACTTTAAGTCATTGCAGTTCAGATATTGTGCCATTATTGCTAAAATCATCATGATCGTCCAGACTGATGGAAAAGTAACTCTCCAAAATGAGCCAAAGAAGACTTATTTGTCAATGATGAGGGATACTTATGGCAGACATCTGTCCCTTTGGCTCGATGCACACACTAAATGTCCCTTAATTTACTCCTTTTCATAATAATTACATCAATCCCAGATGTCCCCTGAACAAAGTTTTGAGTTTTTTTCCCCACAGATCTTCTCTGATGTTAGATTTTGACATGCTGTCATACCCCACTGTTTGGGCCCTGCTCAGAACAGGCTGTTTTAGGATAAAACTTTATGAGCTGAGTCAGATTAGCTCCTCTTAAGCAGTGAATGCTCAAATGTGTTCTGTAGCAAACATGCCAAGACATGGTCCTTCCGTTTTAGCAGCAAGGGGCTGGACAAACACCTGGTTTAGGGTAGGTGGCATATCGTATAATGACATGATAGGGGAGTAATGTCTAAGTGAACTTTTTGAGAAATACATTTCTGATAGGTGGAGAAAGCAAGACAGTCGACACACCATAGACTCATATTTTTGCATAAAAGCTGTTAAGGCTGGGGTTGGCGATTTTGGAAAACTAGCATGAATTTCACAGTAGCATCTCCTCAGCCACCATTTTAACCAGTATTACGAAAAGTGTATCTAAATAAGATCGCCAACCCCAGCTTTAAGGTGAGGATTGTGCATTCATGGAATTAGCAATGCAGCTAAATGTGTAGGTAGCACCACCAAAACAGTGCCAATGGTGGTTGGTCAAAGGAGAGAGGTTGAGGAACCAGTCATCTTTGGGTGTTGTCTTCTTGGGATGAGCAGTTGGCCATCTGTCTTTGTCTTCAGCAGTCACCTTAACTTTGCCCTAAGTTTGGAAATTGTACACCAAAATAATGCTGCCCTTCTGCGTATTGAGGCAGGATTTTTGGGTCATTTTACCCACATGTTTCGCTGTGTTGCTCATTTCACAAACACACAGCCCTTAAAAGTTGTACCTTATTAAATTAACCAATCAGCTTTTCAAAAATATAAAATAAAATAACAATTCATCTTATTAGCTGTTTTAGCTGTTTTAGCTTCCCTCCATTGGCTTCCGGTACATTTTAGAATCGATTTAAAGATTTTATTGTTAACTTTTAAAGCACGCCCTGGTCTCGCTCCCAAGTACATCTCAGATCTCCTGACACCATATGTGCCTGGTTGCAACCTGAGGTCCTCAACTAAGGCTCTCCTGACCATTCCACAGTCAAGACTGAAGACCAAAGGTGACCGAGCCTTTTCTGTCCATGCCCCCACCCTGTGGAACAACCTCCCTGAGGAGATCAGATTAGTGACCTCTTTGTCCCCCTTTAAATCTCTTTTAAAACACATTTTTATCGTTGTGCTTTTACAGGGGATATCAACTGAGTGTGCTTTTAATCATTTTAATCATCTGACACAGCTTTTATTTCTAGTCTTAAACAGTTTCACAGGCAGCATCTTTTATTCTTTCATGTGAATGTGTATGCATATGTGTATGTATATGTATGTGTGTATATATTTGGTCTGTAAAGCACTTTGTAACCCTGTTTTGAAAAGTGCTATATAAATAAAGTTTATTATTATTATCATTATTAAAGGGGAGAAAACTGACCAAAATAATGTTTCCAAACTGTCTTCGAGGAGTATAGCTCTGGTTTGACTAATGCACTGACTGGTTGTGGAAAGATGGATCATGTAGTCTTACACAAACTACATTTCTTCATTTTTTCTTTTTAAAGAAAATAGGTGCAATATATGTTTTTTTTTGTGTTTGTCTCAGGCCCTGTCATTCTGTACTGACCATGTAAAACACTTGTCAAAGTGAGCTTCCTTCTGCCTGTCAGTCAGTCCATCGCTTTGGTCTGTACTCAAAACTACAGCAGGGAATGGGACACCTTCTTTCACTTGCAGGCTTCAGTTGTGTCAACAGACGGGTTTGGGCCCACCTTGTTTTCACTGAGGTAAAAATGTAACTAAAAGCCGCTAAGAAAAACCAGACAGGAGCAACTTTTTGAGATATTTTTGTCATAAAGCTTTTTTGACTCCCTCCCATTTATGTACAGCATCCAACACTCGGGGCAGCTCAGATCTGTTGTTGTCTTTTAACTTCTCCGTCAGCTTAATGCAACTCTACTGACTGCATGAAACGATCTGTGATAAAGCAATGACCGTAAAAACCTCTCAGCTCTTGGCTTATGAGACACTTGACTCGAAACCAAGCAATCTAGTCAAATGGAGTTTTTTTTGTCTTGACAATCAATGAAGTCAGTGGGGCCCTTCCTTTTTTAGACAGATGAACGCGTTTGTTGCCATAGCAAAGTTTCCACGGAAACCGTTCACATGGTTTAAACCCAAAGATAAATGAAGAGAGAAGACGGAAAGAGCAGCTGGTAAATTCAATGAGACTGAACAGAAGACAGGTGCTTCACTGTCAGGATGGCTGATGTGCTTTTTCTGCTCAGAGTCATATTACTGTCATGAAACTTTATAACTTTGAAGATTGTTTCTGACATAGAAACAGCTCACTTCTCCAGCGGTGAAAATACAGCCATGTCTAAAGGTTGAAGAACAAGGTGTCATGCCAATGCAGAGGTGAAAACAGCTGCAGTTCCTTGAGTGCCCACTTAAAAATCCAAACCTCATGTTAAAAAGCTGATTTTTACACCCCATATGAAGACATTTGTGATCTGATTCACATTTCATGTTGGTCTAAATGGTCCATATCTTTTTTTAGAGCCATAGCTGGGGGCATTATCGACATGAATACAAGCCCGTCTGCATCTATATCATTACCTCTGCCAAGGAGGTTATGTTTTTGGGAGAGTTTGTTTGTCTGTCTATCTGTCTATGAACAAAATAACTCAAAAAGTTATGGATGGATTTTGATGAAATTTTCAGGAAATGTTCAGTATGGGAAAAGGAAGAAGTGATTCAATTTTGGCGTTGAACTGGATCAGTGTCTGGATCTGCCATGACGAAAAATGAGATTTTTGTGAAAAACTATAACTAAAATAGGTATCATTATGAATCTCATTGCTTATGGTATGTTTTCATGGTCAAGGAATGTAAATATTTAGATGAAATAAAGGTAGGACTAATATTTATGGTGAAAATCATAGTATGGGTTTGGACTGTGGTGCTGGTGGAGGTCTGTGCTCTCCGAGTGCTTTTCTAGTTGCTTATGAGACCTTTTGCAGACACTTGATAATGATGGAATCAGAGCAGATGCTGGTTGGACTTCATTTGTGGCAACCTTACAACATGATATAGAGGTTGTATACTTTACCTTGTGTATCAGAATTTGCCTAGTACAGAATTCCTGACAACTTTCATCCTTCTTGTTAAAACAAAAAAACAGTTAGGAAAATTTTTAAGGATATTTAAATCTATGATGTTGAGAAATAATGGGAGTTTGAAACATGCTGTGCAACATGAATTTGGCTTATACTGCAGCTTAATGTTGGTATCTGGAGTTTTGTTAGAACAATCCTGCATAGCAGGAGCTCGATCTTGACAGAATTTGTAGATTGCAGCTTACTGCAGGACAATGTTGTTTATTAAACATTACATCAGCAAGCATTACAAGTGGCCAGTATCTTTTCCAATCCAGCTGCAGGCAGGAGAGTTGTGACACCCATTCAGAAGCTCTATGTGACAACAACAGTGCTCAGACCTCACTGGTCTGCTTTGTGGCACACTACTTTTAGTTAAACTGTGGAACTAGTCAAGTTTGTATCACAGCTTGAGCAAGGGGTGTTTTTTTAGAGCTGGAGCCCTTATGCTTTAAAGCCCCTGATCCTCAGGTTGTCAGTCTGTCCCAGCTCATATTTTTTTTTATAAAACAGAGTTTTATTTTAGAAATGAAATATCAAAATCAAACCTTGTTTTCCTCTTTCAAACTGTATATACATACTGCAGTATGAAACATGCAATTTAAATTTGTCCTATACATCTTGTAGAGTCACCCTACAGACCAGATGTATTGATATTTTCATATTCTACTTATAATAATGATACTAACAATAGTATTTTAGGATTATTTTTCTAGTATATGTAATAAAAGTATATACAATAATTATTTAAATTATTATTTCAATATAATGATTCTTAAATCATTATGAAGTCCTTTTTTGTTTGAAAGATGATTGACCTCATTCAATTGTCTAACAGGAGCAGTTACCAATTTTGTGGATATCTGAGCATACTCTGCATTTTGTCTTTTATTCTAATGTATTTGCATGATTATGACAGTATTAAATACACAAATTCAGTGTTTTTTTTGTCTCTTAATGCAGTTACTAATCTCTTTCTATCACTGTAAATCCCTGCGAATATGTTTGCTCTCTAAATAAACGTGTTTGACTCCCATGGCCTAAATAACCTGTAATTGAGTTTGTCTTTTGAGCGTGTCCGGTGGTATGTAAATTAAGATCACTGAGGGTGGCAAGGTTGCCCATCCCTGATTTATTTTCTACATTTAATGCGCAAACATTTCTTTAAAGCACATAAGAACTGAAGACTGACTTCAGCTTGAAGTGTTCAGAGTCAGTGTTTGTTCATGTAACATATGAAACCACCTGTAGGATTAATCCTCCCTTCTCATGTGCTTGATGTGTTCTCGTCTCTTCCACCCTGAGCTCAGGGTTTGATGTCATTGGTCAGCCGCGGCTATAAAGAAGCGCGCGCCAGAGGCGCTGGAGCCAAGACCGCGTGAGGGCGCAGAGCAACGCGCGTGGAGAGAAAGCACCTGTTACCGTGGGAGAGAGAGGAGCTGAGGAGCTGGAGCTGTGAGTACGAACATTGGACATTTTTAAAGACAGAAACAGAGAGAAGCTTGAGGATCAAGTGTGAATACTTCATGATAATGTTTTAAACGCGGAGTGATCGTGCGTGAACTGAGGAAGTCTCCTGGCACCTGTTGAGTTTAGGCGTCTGTTTCTTTAAACCACTTTTTCCTTCGAAATTTTGACTTTCAGCTCGTCAGTAAATTTAATCTTAAAGGGAAAAAACTATGCTTTTTCATTGTTTTAAGTCTGAGAAAGTGTTTTAAACCAGGGACGGTCAGCTGTTTCATGTCTCATCTCTTATGCGCGCTACTTGAAGACAAAAATAAAGCTTATTGTTCCTTATAAAGGATGCAGTTTTAGCATGGTTTCGGTAATGGAGGTGAAAAAGCCTGAGTAAATGTTTAAAACAGTGTAAGTGCCATTTCTTCAAACGAAGAATACAATCAAATGAGGTTTTTTTAACATTCAAATGTACAACTATGTTGAAGGAAATAGTTTCAATTGATTCCCATATCAAATTTTCAGTCACATCCTCTCACTTTAAGGCAGTCTTTTGTCAATACAACAGAATGTATGTAATGAGAAGCAAGTGGTTTGCTTTGTCATTGTCATAAAGTAAAAACTGCAGGATGTATTTTTCAATTCATAACATGTTTCTTTTTCTAGAGTGCTGTAGTCTCTTTGTAACTCTCTCTAAGAAGCCAGCCTTAATACACTGGTTTACCCCTATAATTATCACTTTAATTGGGTACAATTTAGTCTTATCCAAGCTAGGAGATGCAAACTTAAATCTATGAAAAAACCTTTTTAAGACAAAAAATTAATTTGCAATCAACATCTTGACTTGCAGCCTATTATTATACCAAACTGAGACTTCTAACACATTTCTAATCTTGTTTATACTAGAAAGTATAAAGATTGGATGTAAATTATCTTTCAAAACAGCTACAGCTGAATTAAGCATGATTTAACAAGTCATGGATATGTGGACCTAGTCTTTAAGTATGATAGATTATAACCTTATCACTATATTGTGCTAAAGAACAACAAGAAATCCACCAGTCGTAGTGACCCCTTCTCTTAGATCTGTTCAGCCTTTAAATCTGCAGTTCTTTTTGAGAGCCTTTTCCTTTTCTAAGAGCTCCTAAACTTCAGCTCAGGTTAAGTGTGCTGTACGTCTGCAGCCTTTAAACAGTTAAATGTTCATCACAGACTGCTTCAACACAAAGGTGCTATTTTAATCTGAGATCCCCGTGGAGTAACTCTGATCATTTCCCCCTCTGTGTGTTATTAACTGCAGATACGCCTGACTGCGACCGCTCCTCAAACCCACACATCCCACTGTCAGGTGGGATCATGTGGGTCCTGGATAAGATCCGTGGCTCGGTGGAGACCGGCGTGCTGCGGCAAGGAGAGAACGGAGACAAGAAAGGCGTCACTCCATCCTACAGTAATGTTCTCACCCCTGACAAGATCCCAGACTTCTTTATCCCCCCGAAGCTTGTCAGTGGCCCTCCAGAGCCAGAAATACCCACCCTGAAGCCTAACGAAGGGCTTCAACCTTCAACATCAGAGCAAACTATCAACTGTGGAAAGAAGATCAGCAGTCCAAGAAGTCCACGGCTGGTCGCCAAGCTGGCAGGAGACACTAAGAACTTGCTAAAAGCAGCAAACCGCCACATCATCCAAATAGAGAGCGCAGACGATGTTGTGACGGGAGACACCAACGCGGACCCCCAGTCACAGACGGCAATGTCTCTGCCCTATGTCCCCAAGACCCACACACCTTATGGCTTTGCTACTTTAAAGGAAAGCCCCCACACTCGCCGTAAAGAGTCGTTGTTCCACTGTGAGCACACCAGTCCCATCACCTCTCCAAACACCCAGAGGAAGACCCCAGGAAGAGGGAGCGAAGGAGGCAACCACCTGAACCCCGCCGACTGCAACACCTCTCACATGAATCCTTATCGATACTTCAGTGGAGGGGAGAGCGACACTTGCTCTTCAGCCGAGTCCTCTCCCTTCAGCTCACCTTTGCTGTCACGCTCTGCCTCTTTGCTCAAAATCTTTACCCACGAGACCCAGGCCAAAGTGGTCAAAGCCAAGCGGACATTTGCTCGCCACAGCTCTCTCTCCACTGACGAGTGCAGCTCAGCCGAGCCGAGCCCCAGCGTCCAGCGTCGTCTTCATATGCCCACCTTACACGGCGGCAGCGGAGTGTCTGACAGCAAACAACAGCGTGAGCAGACCATCAGCCTGCACAAGGGGGGCACCGTGAGGATCAGCGCCAACTATGACTCCAGCACCTCCCGGCTGCTCATCCGGGTCCTGGCAGCGGAGAGTCTCTACGACAAGCACTTTGACATCAAGAGCATCAACTGCTGCGTGTCCGTCTACCTGAACCCTGGGAAACTACAGAAGCAAAGGAGCAACATCATCAAGAACAGCCGCAATCCAGTCTTCAATGAGGACTTCTTCTTTGACTCAATTAGCTCAGTGCAGGTGAAGAACCTGTCTATGAAGTTTAAAGTGGTGAACAAGGGCACCAGCCTGAAGAGGGACACTCTGCTGGGACAGAAAGAGGTGCCGCTGACAAAGCTGCTCCCCGGCCTTTAGAGCCAGAGCACCTAAAATTCAAGTAAGGTATAAAGAGGAGAAAAACAGGGACACCGATGTTAGATGTTTGCACTGGTTTTTACACAAATGGCTACTTTTGTTATACAAGATAAGGGCAGTCAGAATTAAATAGGAAAAAAAAATCCTCTAAGGAAAGGGATCTGAAAAAAGCAGCCCAGTAAAGGATCTAATTCATGGACAGATGAAGGATTGATGGAGAACCAGGCTTGCCGGCTCTATCTCCTGTAATGAGAACTCATTAACCAGGCCAGGCTCCTCATTTTAATTTGACAGATGAAAGGGTTTTCCTCTGAACCTCCATCCAGCTTCTTCAGCCCATCCCTGTTCAAAGGTTCGAGACACCTGTGCATCCATGTCCTCGCCTGCACTCATCCTGTGTGTTGGGTTTATTATTGAAATGTGACATGAATCCACAGGATGAGATCTTACATCAGCTACAACATGTGTGCTGCACAAAGATGCTTTTGTGAGTCGGTGGGAGCTTTGAAGTGGCACTACATCCTGATGTGCAAATGACCCTTTGATCCCAGTTGCCAAGGCTCACCGGCAACAGGAGAGGATGCGGGACAGAGAATCACAATAGCTGCATCTGCATGTACAACAAAAATAGAAACAAAACATAATCAGCTATCCAAGTAGGACAAAGTACTGTGCCTACATAATCCAAATCTGACAGTGTATTTTACTTATTCGTAAAGTAGAACCATCACCTAGTAATGAATATAAAGTCTGGGATAAAATTTTTAGTCTGTGTCTGCTGAGAGGCTCCTGAAGTAGAGAGAGAGAGAGAGCGGGTATTTGAGCTGATAAATCTGTCTTACATACATTTTAGCTTCATATGTGCTTTATATCAATTATATTGTTGACAGAAAATATAAGTGTTTCATATTATCATGTCTAAATGTATACATTAAAAAACAACAACAGTACAGTACAACAACTTTAGAAAATGATTATTTTCTTGTTTCATATAAGTTTCTAAAACAGACTGTCAAAATGAGAGGAAAACGTCTAATCCAGTAAATGAGACTTTGTCTTCTTGACCAAAAATATGTATGCATCATTGTATTTAATGAGTATTGGCTGAATTAGGATTGGAAATATATATATATACATATCTGATTTCAGCAAAAATCCTGTATCTTACATCCCTTCATTTTTAAGGACATGCTTTTGAGTTTACCTGAAAGGCCCAAGCATTTGCAGTGTAGTGCGATATGGTTTTCATCTTTCCTTAAAGTGAGAGAAAATGTGTTGAGTAAACTTTATTGCTTACTGGCAAATAAATTCTCTGCAGACCCTTGAGGAGCCTGTGTGCAGGTTTAGGCTGCAGCCTGTCACGCACATCTCCCGCAGCGCTGGCACCTAGATTAAATCTAGTGCAACTAGGCAACAGGCTCATGCCAAAATAGGAACACCAGTGTCTCTGTGCTTCCACACATATAGTGTTTCCTCTGTGTTATTCTGTATAGACTCTCTAAACAAAAAAAGAATAAAACAACAAAGTAATGGCAGTGACAGTTGGATCAAAGTTTTCATATCAGTTTTCTCAGTCCATCCTGCTAATCAAAACAGCCCTATAAAAACCAGTACTAAAGAAAATCTTTGTTGAGTGATGAAGATATGTGCAAAAAGCCAAAGTTCAAACCATAAATTGATGACTGTTTCTGTCAAGTTCTTTTGATCAATCAGATTACATTTTTGTGTGGTTCATAAGTATTAAACACACAACAGTCGCTTTTAAGGTCACTTTTAATGCAAAATTACTTTAAGCACTACAAAATGTGTCTCCATGACCTGTCCAAGGCCCCCAACATGAAAAAAAATCTCAATTAGTGTGTCTCAAAAATTTGTGTTAAAACAGCTGGGAAATTTTCTACTGACAGTGTAATGAAGGGATATGCCCCTTCATGATAGGAAACATCTTCTCAACAGCTTCAGAAGCAACAGCACAGCCCACTCTGCAGCAAATAGTCAGCCATTCGATCTCCACAGCCTGCGCTGCCATCTTTCTTCGGTTCGTGCCCGCAGTGCACCTCCATGCTGGCTCCCTTGAATTATGCAGTGGGTCTCTTCAGCAGGAGCAGCTGTAACCCTTTGTCAAATTTTGCCAAGCACATCAACCCAAAACAGGAACTTAAGCACTCAGATTTCCAAGGATTTCAAAGTTCAGCAGAAAAAGTGGAAATAATTTTAATGCGGACAGCAAATTAACATCAGCAACATGACCGTAGTTTAAATGCGGCCCTTTCCATTTTCTCTTGAGTTCACCATTACCATGTTCACATGTCGTGTTCTTGTGATTGTACGAACTTGTTTTTAAGCTTGTAACATGTGATAATGTGTACTGTCAGTCGGAGACAGACTATTTGGAAATTTAGGGTAAGCCCTCATCCCACTTTAGTGGAAGGAACATGTCAAACATTTCTATGCAGCCACCATAAACATTAGAGTGCAGCACAGTAAAACCAAACCCACATCCACTTCTTGGGAGAGGCATAGTCAGACATAGCTCATGATAATTTACACTAAAACAGCCTGTTCTGGGCAGGGATGAAACAAAGGATTTATAGGCATGCATAAATCCAATATCTTAGTAGACTTTCAGGCAAGAAACTTTAAACTTCAGTTCTGGGAACATCAGGGACCCCTATGTGGACAATGTCAACCTGGGCTTGTTCTGCACATTTGAATGCATTTTTCTGACAACACAAATGCTCTGCCTTCTTTCCTCTGTCAAACATTTTAACATATGCAGGAAATGTCTGAAGGCTGTTTCTGATGAATGATTTCAGCATCTCTTCTGACGCCTACCCTGCTGAAGCATATGAGGGCAAAAAATACAACAAAAAAACAAACTAAAGAACTATGTAGAAGCTTTGTGATCGTCTTGTTTGCTTTTTCAGGGCGCAAAAAGACAAGGTGTTGAATTTCTGTCTGTTTTATAAGCCTAGACTGTCTTTGCTGGAGCTTTCAAAAACTAATTTGAAGATGTAGAAACACAATAAACAGTTGACAATTTATGCAACGACTATAGTTGAAAAAACTGTGCATGTAAATGTATTCAGTGTTTTATATAAGAAGAGCACTAATGTCACAATGCAGAGCACCAGCTGAACAGCATTGATACGTCGATGACACACTGGTGTTTGCATGACAAGCTCAAATATTATACAACCCTAAAGCCTTACTATATTTGTACATTTGTGTGAGTGAGTAGCTGTGAAAGAGACAGAGAGAAAGAGTTGGCGTGTCTTAATAAGCATGATATTTTGTCCTTAAATGGTCAATTTTCTATGTAAAACTTGTAGTATTTTGTTAAATGCCACTGAATGCTTTGAAATGTCTAATGATGTGCTGAATTTTACTGTATATAATTACGTTTGTTCTGGTTTCTACACTTGTCAGTGAAATGCTCATTATGCAGCAGCGAGTAAGAGGTGTGATGAGAGGCATGCTAATTTCTATCAGTTTCAACCTTAATGAAACCCTGGAGGAAAGAGGCAGAAATGTCAAGAAGAAAATGAGAAAAACAAGGCGACGAGGAAGACTATAATGTGTGTTTTGACAGCCTTTGTTTCCTGTGTCATTCTCTGCTGCACGTCTGAGGAATTACAAAAAATTGCATGTGACGGCCGCTCGGAGTGCTCGGACGTGACAAAGGGAAGAGGCTGAAATCAGAGGAGAAGTCAGATAACACAAGTATTTCACACTCTGACTCAGAGCTTTGTGTGAGGATTCCTCACCTGGAGTGTAGCTCACCTGTAGCACTGCTTATGTTATCTGTTCTCTGCTTCATCTTCAGTGACAGTGCTGGCTGCTTTAGAGTGCAACTTTGTGCTTTCTCTGTTGCAAACATACAGTGCCTGTTTGTAGACTTGTATTTTCTACACAAGTGACCTGAATTGTTTCCAAATGTGTTGTTATCAAACTCTTTTTTTTTCATGCATGACTTAAGAATTGATTATATGTTTTGGTGGAACCTTTCTGTTGATGGTTGATCACCATGTCCTCTGTTTATAGATAAAGTCTGCAGATGACATACATATGTAAAAACAAACTTAAAATATGAACATGCTCTAAAAAGCATATTTTTCAAATCAGTTTATTTGTTTTGATCTTTTTAATGTGCCAAATGATTTCTGGAAAGTTAAAAATGACAAGGAAAACAATAAACACTTAAGTGATACATGTTTTAAGTTACTGCACTGAGTGACTGTTGTGTGTGCTTGTAATTTCTGGTTTGTAATTGGATTTTTTCTTAAGTATATTTCAGACATTTTGCCTTTAATTGATAGAGAGATATCGGATGGGCTGTTGAAAGAGAGCAGGACAGGACACTTCGTATTGGACCTCAGACAAGAATCGAACCTGAACCGGCCAAAGCTACGGGACGTGCCTGGTTGCTTACCGTACTGCAAAGCCAGCACTCCCATAAATATAGCTTTAACTCTTAGTTAAGTAGTTTCTAGGAACTACATTTAACTTTACTACATTTCACAAATCATCTGAGTGCTGAGTAAAATATAAAATATAAAGCTGGTATTAAGAACAAGTTTTTATTCCACAAACATAACAATGTCAGAATTTACCCTCTGGCGGCGCTGGTTGGCGGAGTGGTTAGTAACCATGCCAGTCCAGGTTTGAATCCAGCCTGTGACCAGTTTGCAGAGTGTCTTCCCCTGCTCTCTCACCCCCTTTCACAAGACTATCCACTGTCTCTCTCCTATCAATAAAGACACAAATTGCCCAAAAAATTACATTTAAAAAAAATAATTTTCCCTATGATACTTAAACTATTTTGAGTATCTAGTATCCAGTAAAATAACTGAAAATGAAACGTGCTGGTTTAATGTTTAATGATTAGAAACAGGGTGCAGCTTGAGTTTGAAATAGCAGTTTATTTGGGATTTAGTTCAGATAATTACATTTCAATGATTTAAAATTATTCAAGACAAATTGTAAATCTGTACTCCCCAAAATAAGTTTTGAAATCTGATTAATCAATTAATTATCCCCTTTAATAATATCAGTTGACGTCGTGACTGTGTGTGTGGAATGAGCAACACAGATGAATGTTTGAAAAGCACCCAAAAAAGGCCAAATTTCCATCTTCTTGAAGAAAGCCTATGATCCCTCAGTGAAGCAAAAGTGAGGACATGGTCTTCATGGGGTGTTGTCTTCCTGGTACACCAACTTTACTGTCTGTTTTTGACTTTACTAGTCTCACAGAACTTGGTTAAAAGCTTACAAATGGTTGTAGTGGATTAAGGGACATATTGTGGGGCACCACCGACGTATTCAGCTGTGTTGCCCTTTACAAATGCACAATCCTAACAAGTTGTACCTCTTTGTAAAGGTGACTGATCAGGCTTTCCAGGGATATAAAATACAACGCCAATTGATATGAATAAAGGGGAGAAATAATTGACCAGAATAATGTTCACAATTTTTTTAGCAGTATATATATTCAGCTTTAATTGTTTATCTGGGGGAAATCAGTGCACTGATACAAAACTATGACTCATGAGGTGTTAAAAACACATTTTCATGGATAACTTTCATATCTCATATCTTATGTCAGGACAAAATGCTACTTTGGGGGGTAAATTACATGAGTTGGCTCGAATGTCAACTTCTTTACTACAATAAACAGAAATGAAATAATGTCTTCATAGACTCCAGCCTGTATCATTTCACACAAGAGGTGCACTAAAAACACTCAATACTCTAAGAACTTATTATAAGAGGTACGTGTTATGTTCGCTTGAGTGGATTCAGAGGACTGCTGACAGTAGGTATAGTTGATCAAAGTACTTTTACTATAAGTAAACCTGCAGGCTGCACAGACATGAGGAGTGTTTCAATAATCAAACAGGACAACCTTCTTAATCTGCCAATTAAAAAGATAAGAGGAAATAGTACGCTCATGAGCTCATTGAAACAACAATCAAAATGTTAAATAATACCTGAGTGCCATTCTACTTATTAAAACTTGAAATGCTAACTTTGATTTAATCAAAATAATAACTTCCAGATAAATTTAAATGGGCTGTTTGTGAGGATCCTAATTACATTCATGCTCTGAGAAGCAGTTTGATTTTGTGATGGAGAAGTTTGACTGAAAATGATAAATTGAGAGAAAAAAGTCCTGTAAGAGGGGTGAAGGCCAGGCTCAGATAAAATAGTTGTTTTTTAACGATGAGCAAATACAATTTATGAAAATTTTCAGTGTCATAATGATACGTGTTTAAAGTCTTCCTGTCCTGACAGTTTTCTGTCAAAATAAAGCCTAAAAATAGCCGTCCATTACTAGACATTGACATTTTCATGAAGACTTGGATAGATATTTGAAGCATGTGTTGTTTGTGTCCTGCCTGTAAACTATATTATCTCTCTCTGACAGCTGCTTACTAACTCTGTAAATAAGTGTTAAATACTTTAATTAAAGAAAATGATGCTCTGTACACAAGACGTAATTGATTTACTCTTCATTAGTGCACTCAGTTTAGATGACATAATATTGAGTCAGCCAGTACAAAGCAGTGTGAGTCTGTTGTGCTGACTGCACTGGTAACACAATCTTGTGCTGCAGTACGACTATGTGGTTTGTATCAGTGTCATGAGTTTGTGCTACTGTTTGATATGAAAGGAAAAACAGATGCCTGACCTAATACAAAATAAAGAGTAGACTGTACATGATAAAAACATTAATGGATTCTTGTTGACTACAGGATACAAAAAGTTTCTGTCAAATCAGACTTTTTTTTAGTCTAAATAAATAGTTGAAATGAGTCTTGTTTTCCAGTTGTTTCTCTGTAATGGTCTTTATTTGGGAATCCATTGGAGGTTTTTTTCATACACTTTGTTTTATTGTTATTTTATAGTTTGTCTTTCGGTTGCTAAAATTGCCTTAAAGCGCACTTACAGATTTAATTTCTTTTAAAAAAGAACACATATGAAGGCACACTGTTATTATTTAAGCTTGAAGTTCATGTTTTCCAGCCCTGCAAAAAATTTTGCAAGCAGGTTAAAGGGACTGTGAGGAGCTTCTAAGTAATTACAAAAAAGTCTCACTTTTTGATATGTGCCTGATCGAAATACACACTTTAAGATGAGTTTTATAGCATCAAAATAGGTTATCTATAAATGCTATTCCTTAGCTTTGTGGTTGGGTCGGACAGGGCTGGACTGGCCTGAATACTCAACTTCGGGAACAAGACAATTAAAACTAGAGCACATTTATATTATTCGGACATGTCTCAGAGCACCGAGCTGTAAGTAGTGATATATAGCCGGCTACAAAACTACGATACTAAGTTTTCCAAAAATTGCTTGTTGTCACACATCAAAAACTACCGCTACGTAACTAGAAAGAGATACATTACCTCGTCACTTTGCATCCTGTAAGTTGTTGAAAAAAGAAATTGTAAAGCAATGCAGAGTTCTGAGGAAGGTCCGAGCTGCATTATTATTAGCATCACGTCTTTTGGTGCGTTCCAGTTGTAGTCAGAAGTCGGAATTTGCGAGTTTTGAGTGGGAAACTGCAATTGGAAAGTCCCGGAGGTCAGAATTTCCTACTGGGAACTCGGTGAAACCTCGTCACCCCCGTGTTGACAATCAAAGATGGATGCCCCCAGTGTGAACAGTTTTTTAACTGTAATAATCAATTTATTTGCACTTCTGACTGGGGTGTGTCGCTCTAGATCAGCTGTATACAAAGTATTGTTAGACTTATATTTACAAAAATGCTGCCATAGTGATAATCAAATTCTTCATGTGATATTTGTGAACAACAACGCAGGGCGTGCTAACAACAGCTAACAATAGCCTGGTAGATCGGCATGTTTTTTTAGACTTCAACTGGAACGCCGATAAGTCGGAGATAATGTCACTCCCAGTTCCGAGGTTACTAGAACGCAGCATTACGACAGTTGCCGCACATGCTCATGGGTAGCAGAGTCTTTATGCTGCCGCAAATAGATTCTCCTCATGGCACTTTTAACATAAAATTAAAAAAGTTGAGTCAAAATTATTCAAGATCTCAGGTCCTGATGTGTTTGAACATTTACATCAGGTCTTAAGTGTCTATTAAGAAAGAATTTGATTGACTTTTAGTTAAAAGAATGACAAATTTAGTCTCTGTAGAGGATCTGATACTGTTTTTCCTTTCTTTTTGCAAATACCCTGATCTGAGGGGATGGAGAGGCCACAGGAGACTGTGATAATGAGCTCTGTGCTGATTGGCCGCCCAAGCAATGTCTCTCAAAACAGTCATTGAGTCTGTCTGTGATAAGCTGAAAACACTTAAAAGTGGAGGCTGTACAGCTATATCATAAACTCCAGAAACTAAAAAAACTGAGGGTTTTAAGGGGAATTATCTTTCAGGAGGCATAATGCATTTCCGCCTGATCTGAGAGTACAGTGAAATATGTCATGTGCTACTTCTTTAACAACATTAAAGTGAAATCGACTTTGCAGGACATGAGACATTTAAAGCAGGTAGAAAACCAAAACAAACCAGTATTTAACAGCAACAAATTAATGGAGAAACATTACGAGACATTGTTAATGCTTTGAAATTTTAAACAATTTCTTTCAAAAACATTTTATTTCTAGCTGCAGTTTCTGTAGGCCAAAAAGGAAGAATTTTGTGCGCAGCTGGCAGACACTCCATTGTTTCCTCGGCACATCCCGCTATGACGGGAAATGGCTCTTGTGGCTGATGAGATGAAAACACGCCTGAGCCAGTTGAGGTAATTCTGACCATTTTCACTCAAGAAAGCATCATTCTGTTCTTCTTTCTCTTTCTCTTGTCTCTTGCTGTTCCTCATTTTACTTTTTTCCCCCCTAAGTACAAAATTTACCACAATAATTTTTACTGCTGCTTCCTCAGACTAATGAGTTTTGTTAATAATGCTTTCTACCTAAAGTTCAATTTTGGACAGATTTCTAACACCCTCTGGATAAGCTCTCCCTATTATACTGTAAATGAACAGCCAGCACGAGGGGGAAATAAAAAAGTAATATCTCTGCGATGTTGTTTTTCATCAGCATGGTTAACAGACCAACCATCAGCTACAGGAAGGGGTGAAAAAAGGAGCTATGAGTGAGAGGAAAAAAAAGTATTGAAAATATTAAGTACTGAATATAAAAAAGTTTTTTTTTCTGTATATAGTTTATTCAGCATTTACTGTGCATATTGTGCACAGTTGTGCTACACCCACTCAATCCTGACAAAGGTTAATTTAGTTTTTTTTTTAACACACCTGTGTGGACTACTGAGGCCTATAAATACAGAGACCTCCTATTCAATCAGCCCCTCTACTTCAAGAGGTATGCATACATGTGTTAAGCTTTGTGCCTCTGTAGCTGTGGATGAAAATACCAGGCTGAGTGGCAGGTTTTAGTACAGTGTGATGTTATACTGATCCCAGATTCTAAAAACATGTTAATCTGCATTCATCCTTGAAAAAACGGATGCACCATAAATAATAATACAATAAAACATACAGCCACAGAAAATGTTATTGCAAATATTGCAACAGGGGCATAGCCAGGCACATCTCATGTGGATTTACATTGAAACAGCCTGTTCTAAGCAGGGCTGAAGCAGAGGGGTTCATAGGCATGCTAAAATCAAATGTTGAGGGTTTTTTTTGTGTTGGCATACATCTCCAAAAACATTTTCTGGGGCTCTTCTGGGACCAGTATTACCTTGTTGAAAATGAGTATAGTACAGGGTATTTTCTACAGCAGCAGGAGCTGACACAAGTTTTCTTCATTGTCTCCTACCAACTGTCTTCAGATAACTTTTCCTGCTATGGTAGAGCATTTCCTCCTGTTATTATTCAAGATCCTTCACACCAAAGACACAAATATTGCCCATATCCTCTTCCTCTCTTCATGCTGTCTGTAATTCATCATCCACACACACACACACACGCACAAAAATACCATTACGTTTCCTGCGTCAGATGCACACAATACTGCCTCCACCCGCTCACTGTTTTCAATATCCTTCATCTGCCATTGTTAATTTCCATCCATGGCCGGATGTCTCTCACAGCTTGTAAATTGATTTATAATGCTGTCTTCTCCACACTTGGGAGGAGGACGGGGGGACACAATGCACGCTGGGGGTCTGAGGATGGCCGCAGGTTGTGGTTGCAGCAGTGCAACCTGGTGTCGGGAAAATTTGATTGTTGGGGGTGATTTTTATCCCCGACTTCAGGAAGGAAAGGTTTAGGGCTGTTATTGGCTTCAGGATCACTATGGCAACTACAGAGCTGAGTGCTTTCTGAGTGAAGGAATGAGATGTCTGTGTGTGTGTGTGTGTATGTGTGTAGCGGGGGGTTGAGTATTGCCGTTTAAATTGCCACCCTGTATAATTGTTGCATGCTGTGCTCTTTCTTTCAGTGCTGAACAGTGACCACTTGTACTTTTTCAATGTTTGTGTCCAATCAAGAACAGTGAATGCGCTTTTTTTTATTAAAAAAGAATGAGTTTCCCCCTAAATTAGCCATCTTTAATGGTTTTATTTTGCCATGGTCTACTGATTTAACTCCAGTGAAGCATCTCTTGCAGAAGTGTTATTTCATAGAAGAGCAGTCACTGACTCACTGGCATAAATAAAGAGCAGTCTAAAGTTTCATTTATTACACTTGAGCTTTTCCCACAAGGAATGTCCAGATATCCCTGTGGGAGGCTGTGATCATTATCACTGTGGCTCTGCTCCCAAGAGGCTGCAAGGATTGAAACCTCTACCCTCAAGTCTTTTACAGTTGTCTCTTTTATTCTTAGTACAACAACAAAAACTTTTTAGCACTGTTATTGGTCCACTGACCTACCACTCAGAGAATAACTCTCAATGCAACAATTTCCCCCTACTATCAAGACTCCACATTTCTGGTGTCTATGGCTTCTTACAGCCTGTACTTCCTGTATGGACTTAAATAAGCACAGCATTTGAACTGCTATCCTAAATCAATAACAGTAGACGTTTCTCCTCCCTTCCGTTTGTCTTGTTCTCGTCCTGTCTGTCACTATTTCCCATTCTTTCACACTGTGATGTGACACGGCCCTCCCCTTCAGCTCACATCAGGGGTTAAATAAAGTTATAAAAGATGGAGAAACCTACAGGGAGGGCTGGTGATGGTCACTATAGCAGTTAATCATATTCACATCTCTGACTGCTAAAAAAAAAATGCGTTGGTCTTTTCAACGCTGTCATCTGACACAGTGCTCAGCAGAAAAGATATTGCAGACAAGGGGAAAAAAAAAAAGATATCATCTTTGTAACAAGGGGGTATTTATCATTATCCTATGGTAAATCATTAAAATGCATCTCCAAGTAAATGAGATAAGATTTCATACAACAATACCATAGAAACACCACAGCCCTCTTGGACCACCACTGGTCCTTCTCTGTTCACTGGAACCATGCTTGTAGGTTTAGGTAATGACAGGGCGAGTTGCTGCTGTATTTATTGCTGGGCTTCACTGATGTTAATGGCTGCCCTTTGGTTGGCCTGAAATGACCCCTGCCAGAGTCTGCACCCTATGACCCTCTGCCTCCGTCCTGCAGTTTCATCATCATGATCCCAGACACTTCAGCACTAAACTCTATGAAGGCTTCAGGCTGGAGAAACCCTCCCTGATGGCGTTACCATGGCAACTCTGGGGAAAATTTGCCTCAGGTGAGGGTGAGAGATGGGGCTTATTTTTCTCTTTTTATTTAAAGAACCATCAAGTGGCCATTGTTGCAAAGGAGACATATTTAAGCACGTAGAATGAGTTGAAGCTCAGGAGGAGTGGGAGTAATAAGCCTCTAGAGGTCAACCAAGGTAAAAAATAAGTCTCAAATAACACCATTAGAGAGAATAATCATGTTTCACTGGTATTGAGATTTCATGGTTAACATTCTTTCTTGAAGAGTTTGAAAATGGTTTGTTACTTTAAATGTAAGAAAATTGTGAAAAGTGGGAGGTAGTTTTATGTACAAAAATATATTTACTTATGGTCTTATGAAAACATACACTTACACGACATTATTCTGACAAATGAAGATCAGTTCATATAAAGTATTTTCTTCTGCTTTGATATATTCGATAAACTTTTTCATAATATCAAAATATTTACAGCGTATTGTTGTGGTCTGTTTTTTGCACTCTAAGTGATAGGGTTACTGTAGCTCTAATGAAAGAAGGATATTGAGTCATTAATCATGTTGGGATGCATTTCATAGCACTGAATCATTTTAGAGGATGTAATCAGGCATGTTGTTGCATTATTGACAGATATAAGTGTAAAGCTGTTGTATTTTTGGACCATGTTGGGTGCTAGGGTCTGGGTTATTTGTTCTTGTTTTTTGGGTGTAAGGTTCTTCTGACTTTCCCTGAAATGTTTCAGTTCCATGTGCACCATTGGACTGAGAGACAGTAAAAGTTCTCCTGCTCTCTTGGGCTTCGATTCTTAGTGTGAGTGGGTATATTATACCATTTGTGTATGATTGTAATTTCAGTTTTCAGCTCAGTTTTAGTTTGAAATGATGTAATTTAATAATGCACCTCACTTTGATGTGTGATTGTAATGAATGACCACATTCACATTTTACATGACAAAGTGAGATAGTTATATTGACAGGGAACAATGATCCTTTAATCCAGGCAAAGGTACCCTGATCAATAAAAGATTGTCCTTGTTGGCTAAATCTATGACAGCTGATAAATAATGCCTGTGCAAACTGATACCATCACCTGTAGTACTGGTATACTCTGTGTAGCACTGCTGAGCATGCACCCTGTGGTCCTCTCATCTGATGTTGTAAGATTACTTATTGCCTTTTATTTATTTTTCTTCTAGTTATTGTTCTATCTGCAGTGCTATTTGACCCCTTGTTGGGCCCTGCCCTGTACAGGAAGTGATCTTTTATAAGCTCTGCCTGCCCTGGAAACAGCTTATACTAATAATATATGTAATTGTCGAGATGGTATCAGACATAAGCTAATCATATCAACAACATGTGTTATAATTACAAAGACATACTAATAGAGGCCCAAATATCATCACTATTTAAAGGTTAGTTTGGGTTTTTTGAAGTGGGGTTGATCAAGGTCCATGGCACCATAAATGAGAGTGCTACTAAAGGAACTTGTGAGCTTTGTCCATGGGAAAGATCAGGGATCCTCCAACATTAGCTGGTCAGGCTGTCAGAGGAATCAACACACACTAACTTCATTCAAACTGAGGTAAAAATGAACATTTTTGACTTAACTACAGCATTTCGTTAGTTGGGGGTACAGGAGAAAATCTAAATGAACACAGAGGGAGAACCTTTGCAGACTGAGTCACAGGTAGAAAGAGGAAAATAAACCTGTTGTGTAAACTGAGAAGCAGGACATATCAAAAGTTACTCGGTGGTGCAGATTATGAATGAACAGTGAGCCAATGTTGGCCAGCTTGAAAGCCCATTGTTGTCACAAGTGGAACTTGGCAACATAATAACTCCACATAACTTCTTGTGGACCTTTTATCAGAGCGCTTTGCTTTCTGTAAGCCTTCAAACTGCTGTCTGTGATATTGTCCTGATGTTAAAATGGACACTGCATACACAACACTTTGTCTTTGCAGAAAGGTGAGTCCTGATGTCCATATTTAAAACCCACGCCCACATCATGTGACGGAATACAGTAAAATCGCACTATTGGTCATTACTTTTATTTTTTATGCATCTGGGATAAATACAGGAGCACCCCATCTTTGCGATATCCAGGGAGCTGATTTGTTTGGGTTTATGCCCTGCTACCTGACCCTACTGCAGTTTTCATACAAAATCTTGAAACACAAAGTGCTTTACATATATCAAAAATAAAATAGAACATTGAATACGATGAAAATACAAGACCCTACCTACCCTCTTGATCCAAAATTAACACACACACACACACACACACACACACACACACACACACACCTACAGTCACAAACCAAAAAATCAAGAGAAGATTCCTACAGAAAACAGAGAATTGAGGAAATGTTATTTTGAACTGAAAATGAGGAAATGAAGAAGCTAGGACTGAAATTATTGCCAAAAAATGATTTTAAAAAAATGAGACGATAATATTAGGAAAGAAAAAAAAACAATGGCATAACAACATTTTTAATTATAAAATAGTAAAATGAGAAAGAAGAGCACCAAATGTGTCACAAGTGAACAGAATAATTAACCACAGAACAATACATCTGGACTGAAATGGAGAAATAAAGCAGATGAAAAGGATAAATAATTAAAAGAATAACAATAATAAATACCTTTTTAATTATGCTAAAAAGACATAATTAAAAAGGTAGGTCATGAGTTTGCTTTCAAAAGTAAAAACAGCAGGTGTTCCCAGGTCTTCAGGTAGACTGTTGCCAAGACAAGGGCCATAATAATGAAAACAAGCTTGACCGTATGTTTTACTCCATTTTGGCTGGATTAAAAGAACACTAAGATCTTAGGGTTCTATTGGGCTAAAATGGTAAAAGCTAATCAGATAAATAAGAAGGAGCAAGGCCATTAAGAGAGGTTTTAAAACTAATGAAAGAACCTTAAATCAATTCATAAAGATATAGGGAGCCATGAAGAGACTTTGAAGAGTGTGTGATGTGGCCTCCTTTACTAGTCTCTGTCACTGGTCACTGAGTAGGCGACAGCAGCCTACTCAATGCAGTGAAGAAAAAAAGGTGATACTCATGAAAGTGATAAAATTTTACAAGCTCAGATTTATGTTTGAAGTTTTCTAACACTGAACTTTGGTCTCATAGTTCCCAACACGAGTTCCAGGCAAATGAAGGGCTAAATGAACTTATAAACTGTATATTCTGTCTTGAAAAACTTCATTGAAAAGTGAATTTAGAAATTTCACTGAGTCACAGAGTGTGCCTTTGAGCAACATATCTCTCTGGTGCAGTCTCTGCTTTAAACTCTCACATTTATGGTGACCGTGTCAGCACAGCCTGAGTAAATACAGGGAAATTATAGACAGCTCAGGGGCTTAGTGCTCTTTCATGAACAAGCCTTTAGGGTTTGTTTTCTACCCATAATGCACTTTGGGATCTGACTTTTAGCAGGCATCCTCAATTTCCTGTTCAGGAGAAATCTGCGAGTGTTGTTTGTTGTCCAGATTAATCAGTCCTGATAAGACAAAGAGAGAAAAAATGGTGTCTGTTATGGATTAGATGGCATACCTTGAGGTTACCATGGTGACTGGCCGGCAGCAGACGCCTGTGAATTAACATTTGTGCTGCAGCACCAGGATCTTAATTAGTGACGCTGGTAGGGAGAAGGACGCTGTGCGTTATCCCGCTTCTTTGTCGACTCAGTGCACCCATAAAATCAAAGAGAATGAGATGAACAGGTGTGCTAACCTGATCCTTTCATGACATTTACACAGACGCAGAGGTGAAAGCAGCCTTTTTATGTCTGCCCATTACTTCTGAACAGCCTCCTCTCATTCATGCTGCTGTAAAGATCAGATAAATTTAGAAGCAACAACATTATCCACAGTCTGAAGAAATGTGTCATGAAGTCACCACTTTGGACCAAACATGACAAGAACATGCAGTTAATAGTTAAGAGACACGTGGAACTACTTTTACTAAAAACACACACAGCATAACACACCAAAGAGCCTTAGACAGCTTCTGTTTTTAGAAAGTGAGAGAACTATAGGCTTAAATATAAGGCTTTTCAGCTGTGAGTCCTATTTTCTTTATCATCATCATGAAAAAATAGAAAATATCTCCATAAGTAGAATTTTTCAGATTTCTATCTTCATAATCTTTGTTAAAAGTTTTTCTCTTCAGTAATGGCAGTCTTGTATATTTCAAATAAATAAATAAACAAAATCCTTGTATATGCACCTACCCACCAGTTTGTGTGCACCGAGGTTGGACCACATAGCTGTCAGAATTTAATTCCTTGTGTCACAACAAGGTGCTTGAAACATCCCTCGATGATTTTGGTTCATAACAACATGATAGCAGTTGTTGCAGATTGTCCCCTGCACTTCTATGATGCATATCTGTTCCACCAAATCCCATTTGACCATTGTGACATTATCCTGCTGGAAGTGCCCATCAGAGGATGTGCATACTGTGGCCATAAAGGGATGAACATGGTTAGCAACTATACTTTGGCTGTATCATTTAAATGATACTCAGTATACAGAGGGGCCCAAAGTGTGCCTAGAAAATATCCTCCACATATTTACACTGCTATTCCCAGCCTTGCCTGTTAATACAAGGCAGAATGGAACTGATTTCATGTTGTTCACGTCAAATTCAAACCCTACGGTCTAAATGTCACAGCAGAAATCCAGACTCTTTAGACCAGGAAACATTTTCTCAGTCTTCTATTGTCCAAATCTGGTTAGTCTGTGTAAATTGTAGGCTTAGTTTCTAGTTCTGACAGCTAACAGGACTATCACCCAGTGTGGCCTTCGGCTGCTGTAGCCCCTCTGCTTCAACATTCAGTGTGTTGTGCATTCAGCTGTGTGTAAAAGAAATGGTCTTTAACATACTTTGGTAGTAACAAGTGGCTATTTTGGTTTCTGCTGCCTTTCAGTGGTCTCGAATTGCTCTGGCCATTCTCCTCTGACCTCTGGGATCAACATAGAATTTTGCCCAAAGAACTGTACCTCTTTGGATTTTTTCTCTCTTCTGGATGAATTTCAAACCCTTGAGATGGCTATAGGTTTCTAAAACACTCAGACCAACTCATATGGCACCAACACTCATGCCACAGTCAAAGTCATTAAAATCCCCTTTAAATGCTGTTTGGACTTCAGCAGGTCATTTTGACCAAATCTACATGCTCAGATTCTTGTGTTACAGGCATGTGATTGGCTGAGTAGCTATTCCTTTTAGACAGTATTTGAATGGGTGTACCTAGGTGAAGGAGAGCGCTTGTTCTGCTTCCATCTTACAAGTGCTGCATTCAAGTTGGTAGAGATTTAAGGTTGTATAAGACTGTTGAACAAAAAAACATTTATAATTCTGTAAAGAATTCAGACATTTTTATTCTGAACCCAGGCTGTGACATTTCATAATCTAAACTGAAATCACTCACTTTTTAATGTAAACTTGTGAATATGTGATACTGAAACATAACCTTTTAAAGTCAATCAAATATATCATTCAGACCAAGAGTTGTCTGATACATCTTACAGTCCTATAGTCACAAGCCATCTTGGACCTGTCTTACCACAGAAGAAAAAGAAAAACTAAAAACAGTCTAAAGAACGCAGAAATATATTTTGTTGAGGTACTCCCTAATGAGAGTTTAGGGAAGTATTCAATATCAAAAGAGTACTCACAAAAGTGTTTATAGGTTGATACCAAGTTTTGATACTCTATCTGTTGGGCTGTTTTAACTCTCTCATCCACCAGCATAACTGTGGTTGATAGAAGAAGTGCTAAAAGTTGTCTACCTTAATCAACAGTAAACAGTTATTTACTCTCTGTCTCCTTCACATGAATAAGCAGCTTCCAAACTTTTAAAAGAAAAGTTCAATATTTTTTTTAAAAGGGATTATATGAAGCTCATGTCAACTGTTAATACATAGGCAACAGCGATGGCTTTCAGGTGCACCCCCGACAGAAGAGAAAAGGCATAGAAGCTAAGCTGTACGCTTCTGCATGGGGAATAGAGTTGGGATTTATGGCTCTTGATGGGAGCTGAATCTTGAGGAGCTGTTCCTTTCAAAGAGCTGGTCAAAAGACTGCGAATGTGGGAATGTCACATCTCTAGGCAGTGTCAGACGATGCTGGTGATAGACAGACACAATAGTGGCCTGGCATCACCTGGTGTGGAGGCAGAACTAACATATCTAGTGGAGGTGGAGGAGCTTACAGTGCCAGAGTCAGTCTGTTCATGTTGGACATCTGACACATGTGCTGTCATTGGGTGCTGAGTTTTCATGCGGCAGTGGAAACTAGAAAAGCACTCAGAGAGCACAGACCTCCGCCAGCGCCACAGTCCTCACCCATATTGTGATTTTCACCATAAATATTAGTCCTACCATTATTTCATGTAAATATTTGGATTCCTCGACCATGAAAACATACCATTAGCAATTGGATTCATAATGATATCTATTTTAGTTCAGTAGTTATTCACAAAGATCACATTTATCGTCATGGCAGCCAGACGCTGATCCGGATCAACACCAACATTGTATCAGTTCTTACTTTTCCCATGCTGAACATTTCCTAAAAAATTCATCAAAATCCATCTATAACTTTTTTGAGTTATTTTGTTTACAGACCGACGGACGGACGAACAAACTCTCCTAAAAACATAACCTCCTTGGCGAAGCTAATTATTTGTTGACCTGGACAAAAATAAATGTTTTTTGGCAAATGTTGCACTGAGCTTTACCTTGCCTTTTGTCCTCAGAGCAAATGCTGCTATGTTTCTGACCCTGGATCGTTTTGTGGGTGTTTTTCTATCTCCTCCCTGATACAGCAATAAATACTGGCTCCAGTCCACACAGTCTGGCTCAGGTTGTGCTGGGCACTCAACTTTCTCTCCTCCTCCTCCACCCTGTCCCCTTCACTAGCAAGGACCACACCACAAATGTATGCGTTTGAAGGTTTAATGAAGATTTAGGAATATGAGGAATGACAGTGATGAACATGTGACATGAGATATGTTGAGAGATGAGCCATCAAGAAGGACGTCGAAAGCCAGGCAGAGGGAGATTCAGTGTGGGGGTACCGTCTCATCGTGTTCTGCCCGAGCTGATCTTGACCCCCACCTAGGATAAGGTGAGCGAGGAGCAGAGTGGAGAAAGAAAAAAACATGATTGAGATTGAAGGGTGGAAGGGTGGGTTGAAGAGTCACAGACAAACTGAGTGATGAGGCGTGGCTGAGTATAAGTAGGCTTGTCAGCTGATTGGAGGTGTGGTTTGTGGCGTGGACCTGCTCCCGATCCTAAGTTAATACATTAACTTCATTAAAATACAGTGGCTACCCATATGGAAAAGACTTTGTAGGATTTTATAAAATAACTGTATCACATATATGACACTTGTAAATAATTTGCATGGCAAGTAAAAAAAATACAAGATCCACACAAAAGTTTTGTAAAATGAAGAATATACAATTTGCATACTTACAAGTATTATATATGACAGCTATTTCACATACAGTATTTTTAGTAGATACCTGCTCTATCCTAAAGAAAATACAAGATCCATACAAAAGTTTTGTAAAATGAAAAATATACAATTTGCATACTTACAAGTATTATATATGACAGCTATTTCACATACAGTATTCTTAGTAGATACCTGCTCTATCCTAAAGAACACACAAGATCCATACAGAAGTTTTGTAAAATGAAAAATATAAAATTTGCATACTTACAAGTACTATATATGACAGCTATTTCACATACAACACATACAATATTCTTAGTAGATACCTGCTCTATCCTACATGTATTATTTGGAATTAAAAGTTTTGCAAGAAACATAAAAACATAGGAGGTCCTATGTAAAATGGCACATACTGTAGATGAGATCTCTGATTCTTGATCATTTCAAAGGCCTGTGTGTATGGTGTTAAGGTACATACATAGTCAAAACCTGGTGTGTGTGTGTGTGTGTGTGTGTGTGTGTGTGTGTGTGTGTGTGTGTGTGTGTGTGTGTGTGTGTGTGTGTGTTTATAAAAACATATTTACGCACACATATATGTCAATGACAAATTTAAGGGGTCAAAAATGTATTTTTAAAAAGTTCTTTGAAAATGGATATAATGCAGATTTTTGAGACAAGGACAAAGGGTTTTAATTGATTTCAGTTGTTAACTAACATTTTTCATGTTTCATGTCAAATTACTTTTTTGAAGTGTTTTAACTAAGTGTTTTTAAATATCAGGTGGTGCAACCAATAATATGTAAGTATATGTATATTTTTGTTAGTTTTTTTCTATGTGACATTTTGGGCAAGTATTCCTTAAGTGTCTGTGGTGACTCATACATTATTAATTTGTGGGTGCGTTTTTTTAATCTACAATAATTCAAGCGAATTACACTCTAGAGTCCAGATATTGAGCATTTTTGTCATTTGATTTTATATTTCAAGACAAAAAATTAAATCAAAAACTTGCAAATAAATGAATTCAATAAAATAGCTATTTTCATCCCACTTATCTCCTTTGGTTCACTTTAGATTGTTATTTGATGGTTTAAATTACTATTTTACCTGGTCACACCAACTGACGAGGAACAGTTGTGCCACCTGACCGCATTAGAAATGACAGAAAACCTAGTGTAGAAGATGGGTCTGGTCTACAACTACAGGAAATGTTTGGATGAGGTTATTGCTGCCAAAGGAATTTTATTAAACCCAAAGGTTCACATACTTTTTCCACCCTGCACTGTGACTGTTTCCATATTGTGTTGAATAAAAACATGAAATCGTATTATTTTTTGTGCAATATTAGTTTACGCAGACTGTGTTTGTCTAGTGATGTGACTTAGATGAAGATCAGGACATATTTTATGACCGATTTAAGCAGATATCCAAGTAATCCCAGAGAGCTCACATACTTTTTCATGCAACTGTATTAATTAAAGATAAATCAATGATGAAAAAAAATACCTTTGTAAATGATTAGTTAATTCAATATTTACTAGGGATGGAAATTGAACACCAATTCCAGTTCAAAATCTTTAACAGCTCCATCAAATAATCAATATCAAGACTCTTTTTGTTAATCAATTCCCTTATCAATTCTTCCCACTGGCAGGGTTCAGAAACATCAGAATTATGGCTAAATCTTTTACAAAAGGCGCCTACTGCACAACTTTAAGTGAGTGGAAATACCAGCACCTTGCAGAAGAAGTTATCTATGCTGTGACATGTGTTTGACATTGTTGACACTGAAAATCTACAGGCCAACATTTGCACACAGGAAAAATCTCCAGAAATCTATAAGGGAATCATTGAAGAATTGATCGATTAGTAGAAACCTTAAAAGCATTGATATAAATAAAATTTCTCAATACAAAATGATAATTATGACAAAAGCTTTAAATTATGACATTTTTAACTAAAAATTAGAAGAATAAAATAGAAATGTAACTATTAATGACTCTAGCACCACTATTTATCTCTTAAAGTGACATTCCCTGCAGTTGTGCCACTGACTCACTGGTTGCGTCGCCTGACATTACAAATTATTTTTAGTTTAAACAGGCATCTGCCTAGGCAACTGTATAAGCATTAACCTTTGTCATTAAGTATGTGTCATTTTAGATGAAATTTGTTATTTTAAGTTATGATTGATATTTCAATAGTATTACATTGGTTGTACCACCTGGCATGAAAATTGTATCAGCCTACCGATGAACTAAAAATATGAATTTTTATCAGTATTTGAGAGATCTACAAAACTTTTCACCTGGTCTCAGGTGACAGTTGGAATCCTCTAGATGATGCAATATCCTTTTTACTGTTATCTCGTTTTCACTTCAAAATAAAAGTCTAATGTTACAGTTGCACCATCCTGATATTTAGCAAACTGCAAATTGTGTGACAAAAGTTTCCGAGCTACCTCAACAGATTAAAAACAGTTTTATTTGCAAGAAGTATTTTATTTGAAATGTTTCAGTAATGAAATAATGCAACAGCATACATTTCTTTTTTAATTTAGCATCACAGACATGCTAATTTTATAGTTTAATCAGTGTGTTCATTTGCTTGGACGGTGGTACCACCTGATTTTTTTTGGTGTTTGAGGTGCCCAAAAAAAAAAAAAAAACAAATTGTATGAATGTGCTAGAGATATATTAACACGAAATAGATTTTGTACTTTAAAGTAATACATAGGATGAATGTCATTGTCACACATACATGTGTATATATATATATATATGTATATAGATATAGATATAGATATAGATATAGATATAGATATAGATAGATAGATAGATAGATAGATAGATAGATAGATAGATAGATAGATAGATAGATAGATAGATAGATAGATAGATAGATATGTATAGATCTATATATGTCTCTACTGTCAGTGTCATTTCATTGACACAAAACAGTATTGGCCAATACTGAATTTAGAGGACTGGAGGACTGGCACACCATCACAGTTAAAGTTGTCAAAGTGGTATAATTATTTCAGACGAATAGGATATTTTAGAGTTTGAGAACAGCAAATGTTCAGGCAGCACGGTGGCGCAGCTGGTAGAGCACGTGCCTCACAACAAGAAGGTTCCAGGTTCGATTCCAGGCTGGGAGGGCCTTTCTGGGTTCAGGGTGAACCCCACCTCTCGAATGTATAGAGCTGGTATAGGTCCCCAGAATAAGCTTCAGCCCCCTGCAACCCCAAAACGGACAGCAGGGTATAGAGAAAATGATGAAAAACATTCTTATAGAAAACAATGGAAAATTTCATATAAATTAATTACAATTATTATACAAAAAATACATATGTAATGGATACAATTTTAATCCTGTGACATAGTAAAAATATGTAGGTAATTACTAAATAACATATATGGACTATATAAGGAAAGCATATCTTTCAATTAAGTTTTTTATATGTAACATATATAAAGTTTAATGTAACATGTACAATTTTTATAAGTATGTTGTATGAAAACAATGCAAAAGTGGCCACTTTCATGAGTAAATCATGAGAAAATCAAATAAGTCTTACACATATAAAATATAAATATTTAACATGCAGGCATATAATAATTTTATAAGGTTTTTGTATTTCTTTTCCGTATGGGTAATGCACTGAAATTAACCTCATACAACCACTCTTTAAAGACTAAACTAACTGGGATGCAAATAAACATCACGAAATTGTGAATATATTTTGGAGGTGACTCTTAGTGTGTCCTAATTTTCACATTAAATGTGACATGCTTTTGTGTATATGTTGTGTACATTGTAAAAAAAAAAAAGTGCTGTGGGGGCAAAAAAAGACTCAACACTGAGTAGTTCTGGCCTATGACTGACTTTAATTCAGCAGAAACGAAAAAGAGACATTTGATTTTGTAAAGGAGAGGACAACTTTTTACACTTTACCATTACCATTTAATTCAGGAGCTGAAACTGTAATACCACTGATTCAGGACCAACGGGTAGACGATTAGATACTAAACACTCTCTGTTATCATACTGCAGCTCCAGTACTACCCTCATCCATTTATTGTCCTTCAATGCATTATTATCCTTGTCATTTTTATGACTTTTAAAACAGGCCGTTGAATTCCAAACACACAAACATCAACCACACCATCAAACAGGGAGCCATGTTGAATGTTTTCACTGACTGTGACATATACTGTATATGCCAACAACAAATGCTCTTGTTTTTTTGTTGTTGTTTTTTAAAGCTCTGCTGCATTACCTTTTTGTGTAATGCTGCAATAAAGGTTGCAATAAATAAAAACTACATTTGATGCAAAGGTCTTAAGAATATTCAGCCCTTTGCTAAATAGCAAAAAAAAAAAAAACCTGTTTGTCCAATTTAAATTAAAATGCAAACCAGCCCTCATTTCAGTGGTAGTGTCTAATAAATTTATATTTCAAACAGTGTTCAACTTCAGACTTTGGACTTAAAAATGAGAGCTATTCACACGGGACATGGGAGAGAAACGTCCTGCAGCAGTCAGCTGACAGGCAGCTGATAATTTAGTTATTGTCTACCACCCCTGTCCAATAATTACAATGTTCACAAACAAGGCAGTCCATTCATACAGAGCACTGATCTGTACTTCATCACCGACATGCACCTGCAGTTGCTGGAAATGTTGATTTTGCACACACATCTTGTCTTTAAGCTTCAGTGTCTGGGTTGACCTAATGGGACTTTTAGCAGTGGATTCTCGGGAAAATCTGAGCATGCTGCTTGGACATCCCAGGGAGCATCTTACTGAAGGCCCTAACTGCCAAGAAAAACTGTAAATCCATTTTACAATAAATGGTTGAATCTATAATTAGAGTATTCCTTACTAAACTAAATTAGAGTATTCCTTACTAAACTTGAAATGCACAGGAAACATCTACAGAAATATCTTGTGTCTTTTCTTTATAAAATAAAGCAAGTAGCAGACAGAAATGCATAAGTGTTCCAGGTTACTTGAATTCACCTCTCTTTTCAACAGGATTAGATGAAATGGAGGCTTTACTGTTGCAGTCTTTGAGAAACTCAGCAGGTCAAGAAATGAAACAAAGATGTTTTAAAAGCCTCTTAATCTCTTTTTTCCCTTTCATTCGTATTAAGCAAATTTTCATCCCTGTTGAGTACTTTGTAAGAGCTTACTTGTTTGATTTTAATCCGCATTTCTTTTTGTTCTGTTTTCATACATGACTCATGAAGTAGATTGTTGATTTATTCATATACTTCAGAGTACTGCTGATCCGTCTTACAGATCACACAGCTTATAAGATTCTGTCCATAAAGGCTTTAATATGCCTGATTAAGCTCTGAGTTTAAGTGCCAGGAACAAAAGTTTTGTGTTCGGTGTGAGCAAACAAGCAGCTAATAAGTCTATTATCTTTATGTTCCCATGATTAAATACAAATCATGACTGTTGACATTTAATTATCTTCATGATCCTTTGCCCATTTTTTAATAAAATATTCTGTGAACAGAGGCTTAAATTAATTAAAGGCAGAAAGGAGGGAGTAGGCTGCTGGATTTCTTTTACAGAGAAATCATGTCATTGACTTGTATTTTTCCCATTACTGCTGCTATAATTACTTTGTGTGTTACAGGAAATGTCAGAATTGCTCTCCTTTTTCCGATCATTCTGTCTTAATGAGCAAATTAAGTGAGGGTTTCACATTGACCAAAAAAAAAAAAAAAAACTCCTGCAGAGAAGGTTTTCATGAATCCCTGGAGGAGGCTTATTAGACAGCTAATGCTTTACCAAGCTGGGTGTTTTGTAACCAAGAAATTAAGTGTTTACTCTTATTTCTTTTAACTACTTAACTTTATGCTTGAGATCTGAAATAGCTGAAAAAACTACAACAATTAAGCTAATAACTAGATCTACCGTATGGCGGTGTTATGCCTCAGTGGCTTACACATTGCCAGAGAGTGGAAGCATAGTGGCAGCAGACCCATTAAGAAAAACAAATTTGTGGCTATGCACTTAAAACCAACTTGTATGCCAACCACACAACAGCTACAAATAACAGGAATAACAATAAAGCCTCTTCTCTGTGGTCCCATGTTTTTATTATAATGAAACAGTAAAGCTGTCTCAACCCAATTTAAGCTTTCACCACAAGCTTCCAGTTAGAGTCCGTAGACTCACTGCCCTGCTTCAAATCATCCAGCAAGTGTAGTCAAATGCTGTGTCTGCCTAAAGTGAATGCTTGACTCTGTGCTTGTACCAGGAGCTGTTGAATGGTCTATTGTTTTTGCCTGAGAGATGACAAAGGCGCATAAAAGTTGCTCAAGTATACCCTCTCGGGCCTCCAGCTTCTTGGGTTATCAGACACAGCAGCAGAGAGATGGGATTGAATATGAGAGGTGACATTGGTGGCTGCATTATCTGCACTAGTGTCAAAGCTAACAATACCCACCGAGGTATAGTCTGCCTCTGTCTGAACTGATATGTCCTTCTCTACCCGTTGCTTTCCCACAGCCTCTCTAATGCTTCAGTTACTGTTCTTTTCAAAAACAAAGGCCTGATATCCATTAAATTAACCAATGGATGGGTTTGAGTGGCAGGGCACTTGCCCTCTGACACTATACACTACCTCCTAAATTTGATCAGTTCATCTTCTAGTCAGAGGAAACACGTGTGCAAAGTGTGCCTGAAATCCCTTGAATAATTCTTGGCATATGTGCACTTGCAAGGCATGATACCCCTTTGTATGCATTTTCCACAAGGATGATTTTTATAGTATGATAGGATTGACTGGTTAAAGAAAGTGGGGTGAGGTTTTTGGGCAAAAAATAATACTTCAGTCTGGAAAGTTCTGTCTTTATTATTATTTTTATTTAACAGCAGAAAATAGTTCATTACATTGAAAAAAAACTTCTTCCCTTTTGGCATCTACCTGGACAACTAGCTGTATTGCTCATTCAAAAAATGCATGATCCTTACAAGATGTACTGCATTGTAAAAACAAATCTGACTTTCCAACAACATTAAAGTTTTTCTCAGTTGCTTTGGTGTATTTGTCACATCACTATTTAACATTTGCACAACAGTTTATACATTTCTCAAAGCAGTTAGTACAAACTGGAAAACCAAGTTAATAACCTGCAAGTATTAGCAAGTATTCATTTCAATGTAAGTGTCATTGTCATCAAAATGAAAAGTCCTTACACGATTGCTTATGAGCAAGATATTTCCACGGCTTCGTCATGTTTTCATTATGACATTAAGAAATAACATTTCTTAACTTTATTTGAGGAATGCAGATTGATTTAAAAATTCACATATCAAAATCATATGAACAAACATTTCTTTAATTCCATTTTTTACCCTGTGACATATGTGCTGTACGGGTATGACCCTTTACCTGGCACATGCTTTATAAAGTCAAGAGAACATGCATCAAAAGTGTAAGGGCAGAAACCAGAAAGAAAAGAAAGAAAGGGGTCTCCTGAAAAAAAAAACAAAGCTCTGCCAAATGGGTTTTCTTAGCAGGACCAAAGTTGTTTACATATCTGGTTGAAATGAATTAACCAACCGCTGCACTAGGCGTAGTTGTAAAACCCGCCTGTTGGCCTATCACACAGCAGATATAGAGAGCCTTCCCTCCAAACCAAAGGCAGGACATGCAGGATTGTTAACAAGAGCTGACAGCAGCTTGATACCTCCAATATAGAGTCTTTTTATGTAAAACAATGGACACCCTGCTTCTCTGAAAGTGTTTTGTCAGTTTACAAAACTTAGACATATTGTAATATCAACTATTTAAGTCTTGCATCACATTGTTCACATTTCATTTAAAACAGCAAAGTAATGATATTCTTTGATTATTAAAATGGTCATTAATCACAATTTGCCATTTAACATTTAAACCCCTTGACGACCATAACATAGACTGTTCATGCACTAAATTCAAGTCACCCCCACCTTAACCACATATTTCATAGTCGTGTCCTCACACATTTCACAGATCCATTTGTGTGATGCAACTGTTGCCAACTATTCTCAAAAATTATTCACCCTCACCTATTTTCTTGTTCCTGAAAAGACCCTGGCTTCACAGTGGGATTATGCATGTGGATCACCAAGAGCATCGCTACAGCCTCTGGTAAAACTCAGTTTGTTCGGGCAATCCTGTTTTTCCTCCTCCTCCTCCTCCAAACAGAAATCTTGTTTTGTAAGAAATTTCAGAGAATGCGAGGAAGTTGCAGGATTACTTCTTTTATCTTCGAAGCCTCTTCGACCAGATTAGTTCAATTGAAATATTGTAATGTCATTATCACTCCAATGTTTTCACAAATGTTTTCTTACCTTTTTCTGAAACATCAACATCCACTGCCTCTGCTATCTGCAGCTTATATTTATCCCAGCAATAAAATGTAAGGACCCCTTACACCAGAACAGCTAACTAAACCATCCTACTCTAAACTTGGATACATTTTCAATATCTTAAGCTTGTTGGAAACAACAATCTTACTTACAAACAATTTGATTTTCCATTTCCTCTCTAACAATGAAAATATAAGACTCTCCTGTTGAGATCTGATGTGAGCAGCACACTTTGGATTCAGTCCTCTGAGTGACTGCAAAATAAACTTTATTTGGCAACAGGAATACAAACTGTTCCCATATTCACGCCTTTCTGCACTGTCCACAAACCTTTTATTAACATTTGACTTACCTTGTGTACACTCTGTGCTGTGTTGAAGGAAGCAATGCTGGTTGAATGGTTAGGGATTCTTGCAGAGTTCACATGAGGAAAAGGTGGAACTATACAACCACACTGAACAAAAAGGGTCTATTTTGAGGGAGGAAGATTAAAACCATAAACTTGTAGAATTAAAAATACAAATAGGCTAGTGACACAATTTTGCAGTTTATAAAAATGCTAGATCTTTTATATAAAAAGATGCTCCTGAATATGCTCCCTAAACATACGAAACATGTGAAAACAAACTACACAAGATAAAAAATGAGATCTCTGTTCAGTTCACTGGGAAAAAAGCCTGACTGACTGGATTAAGTGTATTACTTGCACAATGAAAAAACACACAGAATGTAGCTGGATAATCGACTTCAGAGGCACACTACCCTCTAAAGCCTTCAAATTCATCAAAACTTGAACTGAATTTATCCTAAAATACTCTGATATTAAACTGGGGAGGGGGTGTGCTATGTGTGGATGTTCGTGGTTAACTATCAGGTACACAACAGACCTTTCAATAACAACAAACTCAGCACATCTGATTTTACACCAGGTTTATTAGGAGGTCCAAGGTAAAGTAAGTTAAATAGAAATATATTAGCATGATGTCACATCTCCTGGTTAAGTTTCCCTTTAAGTTTTTATTCCCATGCGCCCAGTTGCTGCAAATAGGAACTCTGGGGTTGCTTTCGATGTGGAGCAAGTCCCCATGCTCTGTCGGCAAAGTTGAAATATTTGAACCTTTCAGGCGATGTTGTGCAGCAAGAGACCAATCAGTATTATGTGGATGCTTGATCGACATCAGTGACAGACTGTTTTTATTCCGGTTCACAGAGTGACAGTCTATGTCCTTGTGGGGAATATTAGTTGGCGAGAACATTAGTTCAACCTAGATGGACCACAGAGAACTTGCAGAGGATGCTGCTGCAGGGCCAGCTGCAGTGTTTTGTGGTTGGTAGGTGAGTGAAAAGGATGCAGTTGGAATAATGTCAGCTAATGCATCCTATTATATTATATGATACGAATGCGGGGTGAAATTTGAGGGGGCGTGATGTCACTGAACGAAAGCAAATGGCAAAAAAATTAACCAAGTACAGAGGCAGGACTATGGTTTGCGACACAGTCTTGGTCACATAGTCGCATTCGGTGTGAACGCATCTTTATGCCTAACCACAAAGTATATGCTGGGATAAGTTGTCTTGGTCCAGTTATGCTGCTATTTTCATCTCCATTACTGCTGCTTGAAAACAATCAACAGTATTTCAAACCAATGACAAGTTGTTCAAGACTAAAATGATTTAAAGAAGAAGGCTCAGGCTTTAATCGGGGTCAAAGAAACATCTGCAAACACTGTTATTCTGTACATTGGCCAAAAATGTTTTCAGCACTTGACAGAAAGGATTAAGGTTGAGTCCCTTTTAATGTGGAATGATGTTTTTGAGTTTCAGTCTCATACAAGACCACATATTGACTTATGTCGTATCTCTGTCATTTTAATTATCATAGGCTTTGTGTGTTTGTGTTTGTGGGGGGGACTTATAAATTAATTTTAATACTTGGGCCCCTACATTTTTTATATACTGGGATTTGACACTGTTATGAAGACCAAGAAAAATGTAATATGACATTAAAAGACTGATAATTTGTACATTTAAACTGCAAAGCAAATTTTCATTTGATTTAATTAGATCAAAACTAAATCTTGGAAAGAGTGACAATGGAGTGCACAGTGGAGCACAGACTGCAGATGTTTGTCACTGCATGTGGTCAAGATGCATGTGGAGAGTAACATGCTGAGACTGCCTCTTACAAAATCATGTCCTTCACATGGAGTGCAAGGACAAGAGTGTCTGAAAAACTCCTAATCTCACCCTGCTGCAAGTCTCCTTCAGGTTAATTTCATGCTAGCTGATGTGACACGTGTTCCAGAGACTAACTGGAAAATACTATTAGACCATTTCATATTAACTTGTCAATCCAAGATAAAGTATTCAAATTGAAAGTAAAAGAGGTGACTGTAAGTTACTGAATATCCTCAGTGGACAGAAAGCAGAGTAAGTAGAGAGGCTCTTTTTTATTGCAAAAGATAAAGCAGAGTTTTGGAAAACACGAGCCAAAGTGTCAGCTCTCAACAAACAAGCAGTATAGACACATTGAGCTGAGCACATGGCTATCACCACCAATCCCAAAATGCAGGCGGTCTGATCCCTATCTGTGCCTCTCATGGCTCTGTGACCAATCAATATGTTTAAGCCTCTCTGCTCTCAACCTGCCACCATTGAATAAATAAACCCTTAGCTAGAAGGCTGCTCATTTTCCACCTAAAAGTCACAGTCAGCTCAGCTGTAAAAAGGCTCTGTGAAGTTCTCTGCCTGCTTCAGACCCTCAGCTTGTTACAGAAGTCTCATTGGTGATTAAGTTAATGGTAGTGTGCAGAGAATTACTTGCTTTTTCATGTTGGGTATGAAGAAAAGATGAGATTAGAGGAAATGGTAAAGCTGTGGATTATAAAAGCAGAGAGGAGTAATATCCAAGATGATTAAGTAGTGACTCAGTTTGCATAAATGTTCCCTATAGACAAACCACTAAAACATCCTTGAGTGATTAAAATACTGATTGTTTCAGCTGTAAGTCTCTTACTAAAAATTAAAAGCCATCTTAAGAGCTTCTTTGATATGGAGACTTGCTGCTTTTCCCTTTACTCCAATTGATCTTTTTGCTTTAGACTTTAATCAGCAGGTGTTATGAGGATATCTATGGCTCTGTGTGATCTTATTAGAAGAGCTCTGTGATGTACTTGTTAATAGTAAGTGATAGTGAGTGTCTCTACCACAAGAGATGCTGATCAGATCAGTCCCTTCATTGAGATCCTGCTGGAATGCTGCTGTGTAAGCATGACTATAAACTGCTGTAAATAAGGCTAATTTGTTAACAGTATGTGTTGCTTTTAACGATGAATGTTTTAACAACTCAAACCCAGAGTTGGTAGAGTTCAAAAGTGGGTGGGAAGGCAGGGTGGGCACGTGGTAAAATGGTCTAGTCAAACCTGGACTGTCTGTGCAAGGCAAGAGCCTCAGTATATATGGGTCTGCGTATGGACATAACTGCCAGGCTATAGGCACACTCTTGTTTGAGCCCCCTCCCCTTTTTTCTGTTTTAGAAATTCAAAAAATTGCATCCAGTTCAGAAGGCTGCTGTGCTTGGATACTTTTCATGAGCCCTGATTGACTGTTTGGGTCCATGGTACTACTGAACTAGCCTTGAAGAGCAGACAAACCTGCCTGATTCTGAAATCCTGCATATCCATCTTGCCAACCTCCATTGTCCAACAACTTCACTGGCTAAATGCTTAATGGCCCAATCAGAGAAGAGAGGTGGGAGCTGTGGGAGTAGTGGATGTGACAACAGCAGGAAGTGGCTGCATGTTTGAAAACAATGGCAGCTTCTAAAGCGGTCTCAATAACTTCAATATTTTATCAGAAATGGACTATTTTTTTCTTTAAAAGAGGAAGAAAGAACATCACTTGAAGCTTGTCTTATGGGAGATCACGTTTTTGGTCTTCTCCTGACCGGGGATCACTGGGAGAGAATGCGGACGTCCTCAATGGACGTGCCGGTTAGCCGGTGGTTGTCATGGTTACTCAGTGATACTTGGCAAAATATGCTCTCCTCAGAAGTTTAATAGAAAAAGTTGGTGAGGATTGTCTTTGACGAGTTTCATGTCACATATTAGTGTTACATGATTTAATGTGAAATGATAGTCTTAATGTAGTTTAAGCTAACGGCTGTAGCCTTAGTGGCTAGCTGTTGTTAGCCGCTACAGCTAATGGCCATTAACTGTTAATTGTTAGCCATTAGCTGTAACCATAGCGGCTATCCATTCTTGCCTTAGAACATCTGATCACAACTAGGGATGGGAATTTCGACTAATTTCCCCGCCGACTAGTGTCAAATTTTATTTGCGACTAGTCGACTAGTCTATAAGCTAGAAAACTTGCAATTTAATACACATATTAAGTTAAAAGTTTAACATGCAAATGTGTATTTAGGAACTATTTTAGCCCAAACATTCAGGACAAACTGTTAATTTAAATTCTATTGATGTAACAACAACTGACTGAATAAAGTTGAACAATATAAAGAGAAATACATTTCTGATACGTTTGCCAATGCAATGCATGGCATTTATTATAAATACTGCTTTGGTATGAAACTTGGATGCAGCAGCATGACAATTCCAAACGTACAACATAGTAGCCTAGAATAGAATTTCCCTGAAATCTCTGGCACTTAAGACTAGTGCACGATTCAAGAAACTTTCATTTCTTAAGAATATTTAACTGTAATTGGAAGGTCAGGATATTTTAAATAAAATAAATTGAACAAAAAATATTGTAAATTTAACAAAAAAAAGAAAAAAAAGCAATGAAAATGAAATGGCCTATCTTTTAGCAAAATTGCATGTAAATAAAAATAATTATACTAGTCAAAAACAAAAAATAATAGACCCTGTCTCTGTAAAGAAAAAACAAAACTCACACAACAATAAAAACTCTGGCCTAAATGAAATGGAGTTTATACAGTTCAGGAATTGTGACATGTACTTTCTCCCAGTACTTTCTGTAGCGAACGACACTGTCTGTGAGCGCTTCATTTTGGGCTTTTATCTATATGTTCTTTGCCGACCAAACACCTTAATAAGTGTTGACTGTCAGGACAAAGGCTCCGCTGCACCTGCACATCTTCGTCGCCACTACTTTCAAACAAATGCGACATATCAGCTCGTAGGTGTTCATGAGCTCACACCTTGTTCATCCTGTTTAAAACCAACACATTCTCACACTGGGGCAGCCGGCTTAAGAACCGTATCTTTTGTGCCATCATTCATATTAGCGTTTGTTTCCTCGTTACTCCTCAGGACGCTCACTTCAGGTCTCTCCGTGTGTCCGCGCGAGCGGCCCCGTCTTCACCCCAAAGATCGCATGTTTGACAGATGCTCACTCGGCTATAAATCCGCTAAATCCGCTATAGAACCGATGCACCCTGGTGTTAAGAAAGATAGACGTAGTGAGCCATCTTGTCATTCAGCCTCTTTGGTAGTAAAAGAGGAGGAAAACAAACATGCAGGCTACTGCAGGTGGCATTTCTCGCCAGACGAGTGACAGTGTTCAGTTAGTAGCAGAGGCAGAGGAATGTTTTTTTTAATACGGGAGAATTACGGGAAAATATGTATACGGGAGGATGGCGGGAAAGAGGGGTAAAATACGGTAGTTTCCCAGCCAAAACGGGAGACTTGACAGCTATGCGCAGAGACTTGAACAACAAGATGCATGATGCTTAATGTAGCGTTTAACCGACTAGTAAAATACTAAACGATTAATAAATAAGTAGGCGGTTAAATGGTTAAACGACTAGTCGCGCACATCCCTAATCACAACACCCCTGTTGCTTTGTGAGTGACTGTGGGTAGAGGAGAGGGAGGGTAGTCTACTGCTGCTTCCCTCCTTTAATGTGAGACTTTACACACCTCTGTTTGAGACATTTCATGTTGCTTGTTCACTTGTGCCACAGACCAACCCACTGTTTGGTACTTGTTTGTGTTTCATTTCAACAGTGATAAACAATGTGGATTTTTACAGCAGTGCAAGTATTGGAAAATTGTTTGGAGTAAAAATACCAAAATAATATGGACCCCATTAGACATCGCAGTGGTGTGTGGCCAAGTTTCTGCTGATTGCATTTCCTAGGGCTAACACATTTACCATAAAGTACCTCCCTTCCTTTAAAAGAGAAGATAAAAACATGTGGTAGAAATAAATTATTCATTTAAAAAACAGTGACCGAGGGTTACAAGAATAGTTTGGCTTCATTACAGAACGATTAGCACTTAAACTGTGCATCCTTACTTGGGACAAAGATAAATACACAGCATCACAGACCAAAGAGACACTAGTGATCAGCACCAGTGCACTTTTTGTTCCTTTGATTAAAATAAGAGAAGCAACACACATCTAGTACAAATATATTTATAAGTTTGGATCTAATGAACATTTAAATGTGCCATTATTGACCCTAATCAGCTACGTAAACCAACTTAAACTGAATTTAAAAAGTGCTTTTCATAGCTATACGTGTCTCTGTTATGTAATATCTAAAAAAAAAGATACAAATAAGTCTCAGACTCTGACTGCTAAAGTTCTCTTCTCTGTAACTTTGAAAGCAAAGACAGATCGATAAGAGCAGTCAACCCTAATCGATGCTCACTCAGTGATTATTATCACCTATAACAGGCTGAAAAGCATCAAAGCTAATACCATGAAGGCTACTGACTAAAGCCACAACAGATACAAAGGGGGTTTTATCTTCATCTTCTGGAGAGGAAGACATTATGCAACATATAAGTACTTCAAGACTAAACATAATTCCAATTCTGAGGTTCAGAGGTGATTTCATAGATATTAACCAAGCACCCAAAACAAGCAAAAAATTCTGAGTTTACAGCTGATTTATGTTGCACTGTGATGTAATAATGTTGCAGTTCTGTGAAAAGCCCTTTTCGGTGTAATGCAGTGCTTTATATTCAAAACAAGCCTAAATCAGCAAAAGCAAATACATTCCGTACAACATATAATTAAACTAAACAACAGGGTTGATAAAACCCAAACATCTTATAAACATGAAGAGCATTATACTCCTGGAAAAGAAGTATGTAAAAGTCAGTGGTGAAAGGTGGTTGAGGACTCTGGTTTTCACTGTCAAAGACCTGCAAATAGGAAAATCTGAAACCATGACTGCAATTAACTTTTGATTCATGCACAAGTTTAAAAATAGCTAACAAAATGAATACCATTATCTGGATGTTAATGAGCACTGCCGTTGTCAAGACTGTAAAAAAATGAATGTTTTCATGCCCTTTGCCAAGTCGGCAAGAAAAAGAGAGGACTTGGTTTTCGTACTTTCAGATTTGGCATTGCTTGTACAGTATTTCCTTCTATTGCTGTGTTTTGAATTATTGTATAACTACTTCAAAATACAAATACAAATGAATGAAATCATACCATTAAGGTCTAAGTGGCACTAATTCAAAAATTTTCTTAAAATGAACATTGTCAAGTACCTAAAAAGTTATTTTAAGACATTTTTTAGAGCAACAATGCATGCAATTGTGTTTTTGTTTCTGCCATCCCTGCATTAGTTTGCAACAGAACTGCCTTTCTGCACAGACTGTTAGATTATTGTATGAAGCTATGTTTTGGAGCCTTTGGAACGCTGTTGATGACAAATGAGTGCTGCCATACTGGACCTGCTGTCTCAACCAAACTTTAACTCGACCTCTTCACAGACAGAGAGACCGTGTTAAGGCAGGACTTAAGGCCATTTGACCATTAGCAACTCTGCATCTCTATACTGGACATCCTCAATGAATCCTGAATGAAAGAAAAACAAGCACATTATTAACACCCCTCACAGTAAGAACACACAGATGCACTGTATATTTGGACTGACATCTTTTTTTAAAAAACCCTGCTGTAAAGATGTGTATCGGCTGTAAGAAACATGTTTCCCCACATACAATCAATCATTAAAGTGTTAGGTTACTAGAGCCAGCCCCAAGTGGAAACTCTAGGTACTGTTTCTTTGTGTGGGGTGGGGTGCAGCTGAGGACAGCTTAACACGTCTGATTGGTCTGCACAGTCGTGAAAAGGAAAGCGGTGCTGCCTTGGCATGGATTAAGAAAGACTGAAAATAGTTCATAAAACTTCACAGAAAAACATTTTTAAAGTATTCATCTGGTATCGATATTTTAGAGCAGTCATTGATACTACAAGAGTACTTGTGAAAGTATTCGTTCTTCAACCCTCAATACAATACTGTTAACCTGTAAAGCTCTTGGAGGTGACATGAGGAAATTAAACCAATGAGCAGATGTAAAACGTCTGAAAACATCCAAATCTTGTAGTGTAATGCAATATGTTGTTAGACATTAGGTTATCTGAGTGTTGTTTTTAAACTTTGCTGATGAATAAAAAGCAGAAAAAAATCAAGGTATCACTGGAGGTCTTTCTTTATCTTATATATAATATAATAAGAGCTCATAGAGAGAAAAAGAACTGTTCAAAGATGTCCATCTACTTAATTATACTAATTCTTCATTTGACGTCAGACTGGGTGAGACAAACAAACCCAACCAATTATCATCACCAAACACTTCAGTTTTGTCCTCTGAGAGCTCATCACAGCGCTGGCTGGACTTTATTTAGGATCAAAAACATGTTTTTATTACTGACTTGACGTGTCTATTTCTGTGTCAGTTTTACATAAATATGTAATACATTCTGGGTGTCAGTTGCAGAAATCAGAAGAGCATGTAGCCTCATTTCTGAAGGACCTATTCACTGTTGCTCCCACAATTAGAGTCTTTGTTGTAATAATCACGCTTACAATGTCTGGCCTCTAATTATCATCACTGACTCCCATTTAGATACAACACCTCATTTTCTTTTCTTGGCTTTCCTCAGGCTGACCCTGACTGTAAAAAACAAACAAACAAAAAAAGCAACAGCTAAACACTGAAGGGGGAAATGTGTCTGGTCAGGTTTATGAGCAAAATTTCCCTTCTGTAGCATTAATCTACATTTTTAAAGCTAAAACTTATAACTCTATATACTTCCTCATCTTCAGCTTGTTCTATCTCTTCCTCTGTCTTGCCATTTATATATATATTTATATATGTATATATATATATATATATATATATATATATATAGAGAGAGAGAGAGAGAGAGAGAGAGAGAGAGAGATAGATAGATATAGACATACATGTCTATGTATGTAGGTACTGGTTTTCTGAGCTCCACTGTTAGAAAATAAGACATGTATTTTTAAAAACTTACAAATAAAAAAGAACAAATCATCAGTATGGCATTGATCTTCCACTGGTAGAAAGCTTATGGTTCCTCACTGAAACAAGGGTGAAGAACTGGGGCCGTATTCCTAAAAACTCTTCCCACAAAGAGTTGCTCCTTGTGGCCAAATTCTAAGAAAATTCTAAGAATCATGTTTTTTTTTCTCAGAATTTTCCCTAAAAGTGAAGAGTAGAACCTAGTAAAGGATCTATTCCTAAAGATGAATCCTAGCTCTTAAAGCAGCACTATGGAAGATCTCCGCTTGACCGGATAGGGAACTCAACTACCCATGAGCTCTAGCGTGCGCATACTGTTGTAAGGATACAGATCTGCCGGTCGTGTGCATTTGTTTTGTAGGCGAATCACAGAAGCCAGGACTTCACTCAAAAGTATTCTTCTGTCTTCTGCAGCTGTTTGCAGGATGGATAGCGACGAGGTAATGTATTTATTTTTGACTAAATGACGATGTTAAAAATTGCAAAGTTCAACTTGGTTTTATTACCGTGAAATCGCCCCCGTCCTGTTGAAGCGGTAAAGTGAATAAAAGTAAAGACAACCACGAGCTGGCGATATCACACACTTGAAATAGATCTAAACCAAACTATATACTGGTACGTTCTGGATTTTTTGTGCTGTACTTTTTTCCTGTCAAGTTTTTTGAGGGACTTCGTCATAAATTAGTCGCCCAACATACCTGATAGTAGTTGGACATCCCTCCTCGTCTTTTATTTCACGCCAGCGAGTGAACGCCGAACCGATGTTTATTCTGGTTCGAGCATTCAGCTTGTTTTTCTCTCGCTTTCTTTGTTTTGTATCCTCCGACAAAACTTTTCTCTTCCTTACGTTGTTGCCTCCGCCATGGTTAAAGCTCCGTGATCGGCTTTTGCCGACACTTCCGTGTTTTACACGAATCGGGAATCGGGGGAAGTGACGTATGCAGTAAAGCAGTCCAAACGTGCAGTTTTTTAGTGTGGCAGGGTTCCCACCATCCACCTCGAAGTTACATAGCGCCAGTTAAAGGGAAACAGACCACTCCAGAGGTTTCACTGAACTCATTGTAAAGTGGTGGACCATCACAATGAATATCGAAGGATTATTTTATGTTAGAAAAGCTACATAGTGTTGGTTTAAGAGAGCTCCTGAGGTGAGATCTGATGTTTAGAGCAGGGAAGAGGACTTTCAAGCAGCTGAGGAGCCGAAAGCAGAGGACAAAACGGCGGATGGAAGAGGCAGGAGAGATATTCTCCAAACACCGGATGACAGTGAATTAATGAAATGCTACAGATTGGATTGTGCAGGAATCATGTCTGTCATTAGAGATGCACTTACTCCTCCAATCCAACCCCACAATGCAATACCACCTGAAATGAAAGCCAACCAACACTGCTTCTTATAGACTGGTCAGCAATCACAGAGATTGATGAACACTGAGACGTTTTACCCTCGTTAATACTAAATTGAGTTGAAATGTTGAAAATTGATAGTGCAAAAATTACCAGCATGGAAGTTAATATAAGCAAATAAATCTAACTATCACTATGTGAATACTGTGCAAGTGGGCCTAAGTTTTCACACATTTTTTAGGATAATTTAAATTACAACTTACTATTCATTTAACAGATATTTTCTTTTATGTGAAATATTATTTACAATTACAAAGTCTTCTTAAGACTAGATTCTATAATTAAGTTTATTTATTTGAGAATCCATCCATTGGCCATTATCACCAAAAGTATATATTTTTTTAACTAGCTCGTAGGATCAACCAATTACAGCTTTTGAAATGATGACTCAAACCTAGCAATGGGGTCAACCACACCTCCTCACTAAGAAAAGAGTTTCTGTCCTTTTTCTTGCTCTGTGTTCTCTGAGAATTTTCTGGAATTACCTCTAAGATAAGACTCCTTGCAAGGAAATTTTAGGTTCAGTCGATCTGCAATAATTTGATTCCATTTGTTTGACAATAGCTTTTGACTCTTTCCAAATACATTTACACTGCTAAACAATGAAAGTTGCACTGGTTTGTACAAATTATCATTTAGAATACGACATGTATGTAATGATGTGAGTGAGGACCCAGAAGCAAGTAGGTGACGTTAGGAATAGACTGACTTTATTTAACAGCACAACCAGGAACAGTTCTGAGCGGGGTGCGAACCCGCGACCAGGTGATCTGCGGCCGGGCGCTCTCCCAACTGAGCTAACCCAGATCTTCTCAGGAAACAGGGCACATAGTCTTTCAGAGGGGTGTAGCTGCGTCTTGAGCGGGGCTTCAACCCGCGACAGCAAACAAAGGGAAGACGACTCACACAGTCTTCTAACGAAGTAAAGCTGCTTCTTGAGCGGGGCTTCAACCCGCGACAGCAAACAAAGGGAAGACAACTCACACAGTTTTCTAACGAAGTAAAGCTGCTTCTTGAGCGGGGCTTCAACCCGCGACAGCAAACAAAGAGATGCCCAAAACAGAGAGCCACACAGACAGGACCGTAACAGACCTGAGCGGGAGGCGAACCTGTGACCACTTGCTCCGCAGCCAGACGCCTTACCGACTAGGCCACTCAGGAGATGCACAGGCAGAAGCTCACTCAATCCTTTAATGCAGGCTTGACTCACTTGCTGACGATTGGAGGCGTTCAGGAACACTCGGTGATGTGGTAGAAGTTAGCGAAGCCCAGGAAACGTTGGAGCTGCTTACGGGATTCAGGGACAGGCCAGGTGGTGACTGCGGCGACTTTAGCAGGATCCATTTGGATGTTGCCCTTAGAAACGATGAAGCCCAGGAAGGATACTGTGGGGACGTGAAACTCACATTTCTCCGCCTTTACAAAAAGTGAGTTTTCCAGGAGCCTTTGGAGGACGGACTGGACATGATGCACGTGGTCACTGAGGGTCTTGGAGAAGATGAGGATGTCGTCCAGGTAGACAAAGACAAACTTGTTCAGCATGTCTCGGAGAATGTCATTGACCAGGGCCTGAAAAACTGCTGGGGCATTGGTCAGTCCGAACGGCATCACCAGGTACTCGTAGTGACCGATGGGAGTGTTGAAGGCCGTCTTCCACTCGTCCCCTTCCCGGATGCGGACGAGATGGTAGGCGTTGCGGAGGTCGAGTTTGGTGAAGACCGTTGCTCCTTGGAGTAGCTCAAAGGCCGAGGAGATGAGCGGCAGAGGGTAGCGATTCTTCACCGTGATGTCGTTGAGACCCCGATAGTCGATGCAGGGTCTTAGGGAGTGATCCTTCTTCTCCACGAAGAAGAACCCTGCACCAGCAGGGGACGAAGACGGACGGATGATGCCAGCAGCCAGAGAATTGCCGATGTATTCCTCCATGGACTTTCTTTCAGGTGCTGAGAGGGAATACAGCCTTCCTTTAGGTGGGGTAGTCCCCGGAAGAAGGTCTATGGCACAATCGTAGGGTCGATGTGGTGGCAGAGAGGTGGCGTTAGCCTTGCTAAACACAGCCCTGAAGTCGTGATATTCGGGGGGTACTCGAGAGAGTTCAGGTTGGACCTCGGGGTTGACAGGAAGCAGCGGGGACGAAGCGTCCTTCAGACAGGTGAGATGACATGTGGTTCCCCAACCACGGATGGAACTGGTGGACCAGTCTATGAGGGGATTGTGACGACGAAGCCAGGGGAAACCAAGCACCAGAGGTACCTCAGGGTGGTCAAGGACGTGAAACTGGATGGTTTCCTTGTGGTTGCCTGAGATAAGCATGGTGACCGGGATGGTTTGGTGGGTTATGACACCCATCTTGTGGCCGTCCAGTGCTTTGGCTGGGATGGGATGATTCAGGGGAACCAGACTCAGTCCAAGTTGTTTTGCCAGACTCTTGCTGATGAGACTGGAGTCGGAGCCGGAGTCTACGAGGGTAGCCAGGGTCTGAGGTCCACCAGGCAGGAGCAGACGAGCAGGCAGGGAAGGACGATGAACTGGAGGAGGCTGGAGGGAAGAGCTCACCCGTAACTCCTCTCTTATGAGAGAGCTCTCTCTTTTACTGGAAAGCCGAGGTGGATTCTTGGGTCGTGGACTGGAGACAGGCAGATGAGTCGGTGTCTGATTCTTGGCTCCTCTTCTGGCCCTGATGCGAAGATCGATCCTTATGGCAAGGGCGATGATGTCATCCAGGGACGAAGGGAGTTCATGCGGGACCAGACCATCCTTGATGTAGTCAGCCAACCCGTGAACAAAGGCGTCGATCTGCGCCGAAGAGTTCCACCCGCTGCGACTGGCTTGTGTGCGGAAGTCGATGGAGTAATCTGCTACCGACCGTCGACCTTGTTGGAGTCTCAGGAGACCTGCCGCTACCCCAGCTCTGTCAGGATTTTGACCGAACACCTTCCGAAGTTCAGCAGAGAAGGTGAGAAAACTGGAACATGCAGGAGATTGACGATCCCACTCAGCCGTTCCCCAGAGTCTTGCACGCCCCGTCAGATGGTTGATGGTGAAGGCCACTTTGGCGGCTTCTGAGGAGAAGGTGCGAGGTTGGAGAGCGAAGAGCAGGGTGCAGTTGGTAAGGAAGGCTGCACAGACCTCTGAATCTCCATCGTAGCGTTCAGGGGAGCCCACTCGTGGCTCTGGAGCGTCGGGCAGGGCAGGATGCAGAGTAGCAGGTACAGGATCAGGAGCTGGAGCTGGTGGAGCTTGAAACCTGGAGGCCAATTCCGTAACAGTCCGAGTGAGTGTATCTACAGCCCCCTGTAGGTGAGTGGTGGCTGTAGCGATCAGTCCCTCATGATGAGCCAACACTCCTTCCACCCTCTCTAGTCTGTCCATTGCAGATGGTGAACTACTCGCTGGGTCCATCTTCTGGTCAGACTGTACTGTAATGATGTGAGTGAGGACCCAGAAGCAAGTAGGTGACGTTAGGAATAGACTGACTTTATTTAACAGCACAACCAGGAACAGTTCTGAGCGGGGTGCGAACCCGCGACCAGGTGATCTGCGGCCGGGCGCTCTCCCAACTGAGCTAACCCAGATCTTCTCAGGAAACAGGGCACACAGTCTTTCAGAGGGGTGTAGCTGCGTCTTGAGCGGGGCTTCAACCCGCGACAGCAAACAAAGGGAAGACGACTCACACAGTCTTCTAACGAAGTAAAGCTGCTTCTTGAGCGGGGCTTCAACCCGCGACAGCAAACAAAGGGAAGACAACTCACACAGTTTTCTAACGAAGTAAAGCTGCTTCTTGAGCGGGGCTTCAACCCGCGACAGCAAACAAAGAGATGCCCAAAACAGAGAGCCACACAGACAGGACCGTAACAGACTTGAGCGGGAGGCGAACCTGTGACCACTTGCTCCGTAGCCGGACGCCTTACCGACTAGGCCACTCAGGAGATGCACAGGCAGAAGCTCACTCAATCCTTTAATGCAGGCTTGACTCACTTGCTGACGATTGGAGGCGTTCAGGAACACTCGGTGATGTGGTTCAGGCGAGCTCTCGTAGTCGAGGACAGGCGGGGAGTCAGACACCAGGCGAACGGCACCATGTAGATCAGACAGGGCTCGGCAACGGGGGACAGAAGCAGGGGTCAGATACCAGACGTGGTTCTCAACGTAGATCAGACAGGACTCGGCAACGGGAGACAGAAGCAGGATCGATACCAGACGTGGGTCACAACGTAGATCAGACAGGGCTCGGCAACGGGAGACAGAAGCAGGATCGATAGCCGGGGATTCAGACAGGCGGGTGAATGCAGGACGGAAGCTAGTCGATACCTTGGAGTCCGGCCGAGGGTCAGGCGTATGAGGCAGAGTCTGGGACGAAACAAGTTGGCAACGGGTGATCAATCCGGGAAACGAGTCTGGACCTTTCAGCATGAGAGCGACGACAGTCTGACAATGACTGAGTGCGGAGCTGGGGCTTTAGTAGTTGGCTTGATTGCCAGAGACGAGGCGCAGGTGTGAGTGGCGACACAGGTGGGGTGAATCTGGACTGATTGGAGTGGAGCAGGTGAGTGACAGGCTGCGGATGAGGCTGAGGCTGAAGCTGAGATTGTGACAATGTAAGTTGCATGAAATTTTCTTTTGTCAGAAAGCTTTAATCAGTCATCCAAACCCCCTCTGAAAAATTCAGTATGGCTATGTTGACAAGGATACTAGTGCAATGTTGACTGCAAAGTTAGCCTATGAGCAGAAGAAAAAAGAGAAGAGTCTATTCATTGCTTGTAGAGCTACGGCTTATACTCTTCAAAGTCAGTTTTGAAATGTTGTTTTTAGTTGGTTATCTCTCTCCTTCCATAATACTAATTAGCATTGTATTTAAATCATTAAAAAGCCTGATCAGTCACCTTTACATCAAGCTACTATTTGTAAGAATCATGTATTCTTGGAATGAGCAGCAGATACCAGTGTAATGCTAACTTCAAGGTTGGTCTACAAACAAAGACTTTATCCCTGCTCCACTCAGCACTCACATCATACCTCTGTTATGCAGATCAGGAGAGAACAAAAACTACTTCCACCACATGGAGAACAGGAACTGCTGGATCTCTGGAGAATGTTTTGTATGAATCGTTTAAGGAAGTGCAGTAATAAAATCCCCCCAAAAATCATTTATTTGTGATTAGCATTTTTACTCCAAAAATCATACCCTCCTTTATTAAACTGAGGAAGAATAATGGCAATGTCTATTTTTGTGAGCAGCTCAAAACAGAATAAATTACTTTAAATGGTGAAGCAGACTCTTTCCCCCCACAAAGAACAATAGTGATTCAGCGAAACACAAGCTGTCTTAGAACAACATCACAACAGGGTTCTGTGTAAATCTTATGTGTTTACTTTATCAACCCTCTCCTTGGTATTTACAAACACATAAAAGATGCAAATGATCACTAAATCTGCAAAAAGATCAATAACATTTCATTAAAACCGAGGTCGGAAGTTTAATATTCAGAAAGTGTGACTCCAGCACGGTTTGTGAAATGAGGAGACACTTTTAAAGTTGAACCATTTCTTTCTCATTTAAAATATTCAATAAGCTCTGTGCAAGAGAGAGTCACTCTGACAAACTTTTATTGCTATCCATTAAACATGTTTTTGACAAGCTGCTTCCAGTAAAAACTAAAAATCAAACTAGAGTGAGGCTCATTATCTGTTTTTCAGCTTCTGCTGTGGATTCATCTGCTAGAATGGTGTTTGTAATTGTGAAAGCTGAAAAACAATCCACTGTTTAAGAGTTTCATTTTAGCAGCAGAGTCTGAAATGCTGCACTATGAGTGGAAGATGCTAAAGAAGAGTGACAGATTTATTAAGCCGGCCTGAAATGGCGATCCATACTCCTCTTGTCTGCCTGATTTTTTTGGAGCTCAGGGCTCTCAGCTCAGATCTGCAGATGGAAAGCAAACCAAATACAAAAGTAATCCCCTCATCACTCCTCTAAATCCACGGACAGAGCCCATGTGATCCAAACCAGGGGAGAGTGCAGGAATGAGGGGAAGAAAGAAGAGAAGAGTAAATTCATTTATAATAAAGCAACAGTTTATACTTCTCAAAGTAAGTTTGGAAATGTAGTTTTTGGTTGATTATTTCTCTCCTTTAATAAAACCAATCGCTGATCGCTGATCAGTCACCTTTACACCAAGGTACTACTTGTAAGAATCGTGTATTTTTGGACTGAGCAACACAGCAAAACTTGCCTTAACTCTCTGCAACTAAAAGCTGCTGTTCTGGTATGTAGAGTGGCAGCTTTATTTGGTGTCAGCCCAGGTACCTTTTTAAACTCAAGACCAAGTTCAGCACAACTGGTGAAGACAAATAGGCTGCATCCCAGGAAGAAAACACCCCAAGAAGACCAGGGCCCATGTTCCTAAAGATTCAGAGAATCCTCTCAGAGAGCTCCTAACTTAAAAGTTACAACCACGACTCTTCACAGCTGAAGGTGCAGTGTGTAGAAATTGGAATTTTTCTAGCATTCAGATTTTGTAATGAGCCCGTCCGTTACTAAAAATTCACATCATTAAGAGACAAGAGCCTGTGAAGACCAAAAAAAAAACGTGAACAGGGGAAATCCTTCAGTTCAAAGCAACAACACGCTACCTTTTCCTCTTAACAAACACAGCGCCGTCTTCTTCTCTTGTAATTGCTGCTTTCTCTCTTCTTCTTTGCATGCCATCCAAGTACATTTCAGGACCGACAGCCAGGCTTGTTTTCAAAAATCAGATTCTCTCTTCTTGTCCCCAGAACCCACCAGTAGACAATATGGTGAATTGTTATGTTGACAAAAGGGAGACTTGCAGTACATAAATGCAAAAACCTTTTTCTATCTTAATAAAAAGAAAATGAAAGCTTTATGAGAATGATTGCACACCTACAGTATTTAAAAAAACTACAGACAAATAGAATCATTATATCCTTTATTCACCATTTCTGTTGACAAAATGCTGCTAACTTCAACACATGACACCAACGAGCAGCAGCAATGACATAGTATAGTGTTTTAGTTATAGCTGTATTAATAGTAGAAAAAGCAGTGTGTGCTAATAGTGACTTACATTTTTAAGACATTCATTATAAAAATTAGTTAAATAATAAACAAGGAGTTATCTAATGATGATCCAAGTGGCAACTGGACTGGTTCAGATTGCTGAAGACATTTTGTCTCTTTTCTAAAAGGCCTCCTCAGTCCTAAGAGTTGACTGGGAAAAAATAAAAATATAAAGCCTAAGCTTACTAATAATATGCAAAAGATCCAGTTGGTCAGCTGAAAGTCAATGGCAGAGTTGGCTAGTGTCACCCTGAAAATGTGACAGGCAGGCATTTCCTGGTTTGTTTGGTCATAGTTGTGTCATATGCTGCGTTCCAGGTGACCCGTAAGTTGAAAATTTCCCAGTTGAAATCTCCCGAGTTCCAACCCAAAAGCATTCCAGGCAAATTACAACTTCGGTTAGAGCGCAAGGAATTCTGGGGTAAATTAACCAACATGGCGGGCATTTTAAGATTGATGATTTATCAACTAACTCATTTGAGTGAGAAAGAAGCGGGGAAACGGCGCATAAGGTAACAGAAGCTTATACTTTCCAGTGTTTGTCATTATTAAGAGGCTGCCATGTTGTTTAGGCAGTGATGTGACGTCATTAGTCGTAACTCATAGTACATCGATCTGATACGAGTTCACGGGTTGAATCTACGAGTTCGACTGCCGCTCCAGTGCATTTTCATGAATTACAGGTGGGAGAAACACAAGTTACGGATTGCCTGGAATGCAGCAATAGTTTTCCACCTCTGTTAAGCCATGATTTCTCCATTTTGACAAAAATGGCTTCCTTGGTGCCTCTCTCAAGCCAACGGGTTTCTCTGAATTAAAAGCACATGATCTAAACAATCAGGGAAATGGCCATGAATCACACTGAAGCCTTTTGTTTTTCTTATGTGAACAAACAGACAGCAATTAAATAAATCATGTTTGTTTCTGAACACTGTTAACCAAAATGGAACTTGATGTTAATTTTTAAGGTTTCATTTGCTCATCTGACAACAGACATGTGCGCCACTAAAATATCAATAAAATATTATTAATTATAATTATTGCTCCTCAAAATGTTGGAAACCCTAATTCAATTGATTATTTCTCCCCTGTAATATCATCTATTGGTATTGTATTTCATATTGTCGAAAATCCTGATTAGTTGCCTTTATGAGGTACAACCTGTAAAGATCATAGATTTTTGTGATGACGCATGGTCAAACATGTGGGAAGTGCCCAAAAATGTGCCAAATCCCTTTGAGCCTTCAGTTCCTTAGTGAACTGGGATGCCCAATTTGCAGTCTGTCTTTGAATTCACCTGTCTCATGGGACTTGGTCCTAAGTTTGGAAATGAGCTGACACCAAATTATGCTACTCTGTGCTACAACCAGCTCTCAGTTGTCAGGGATTTTGGCATATTTTTGGGCCCTTCCCACATGTTTAGATGCAATGCTCATTCCATGTATACATGATCCTTACAAGTTAACTTCATAGTAAAGGTAACTATTCACTTTCCAGTGAAACTTTCTAAACTTTTCTTGAGGAGTATACTTATCTTTGCACTTGAACAGCCAAACACCATCAACAAGACCCACATTCTGTAATCTATTGTGTTTAATTTTCCATCACAACTGTAGATGAATATTGTCAAAAAAGATGTTGTTAGTGCCTTTATGGTAATCCAGCTTGACTTGTGATTTCTTGCCAGATGTTTTGAAGAGGTGTGAATGTGCTTTTACTCCACTTTTAATGGTGTTTCTACTCGTTGTGGCTGAATGACAAAGAATTAAGTTGTGCTGTTCAAAGGGACCTGCAGGTGAAATTCATCTGGTAAAGGTAGATGGCGACCTGAACAGGGAGTGAACCCAAAGATAGTCTCAGTTATGGGGTTGAGAACCAAAGAGCTAAAGGAGATTGAGCTGTCACTCAGTTTTACAATAGTCCCCTGCTCCACAGTCAAAGGTGATCAACCTTTCAACCACAACAATAAAACCATTTTGGAGATAAGAGGGATACAATTCATGATTAAAAAGTTGAATTCCATAGCATCGACGTATACAGACACATATGCACCTGAGATAAAGATTCAATTTAACAAACTTATCTTTCTATGTCCTGTTATCTCACCTTCTCCTGATTCCTCCTTAAGTCTGCCCTCATAGAGTTTTCTCACATGAAGTCACATGGCTGTCAGATATCTCTGTTGTGTTGAAATGACACCATACCCTCATTTGCTCTCTGTCTGCTGTCATGGTAACACTGTGTCAAGCTTATAGTTTGACATAGTAATAGGACAATTTACCCAAGCCGAAGCTGTGTGATAGCTGATGAACAAATCAAAAGTAATTTGTGAATGGAAATAAAGTGCATGAGGTTACAAACTCCATAAGCTGTCAGAGATTTTTACTTTTGAATTTACCGCAGTATTGATAAAAAGGGAAGACATCCAAATGCCATAATACAGCTACACTCTAAAATATTTATTGGAGTTAACAAAACCAAAAGTATTTTTTCATATTTCCGTATTTCTTCACTCTTATTATAAAGTTGTTCTCTTAACATAAAAGCCTACTAAATCATTTTCAGTACTTGTCATTACACAATGCTTTATTAGATCTATATCACGTTATAAGTTGACAGTGTTAGATTTAGCTCTATAGGAAAATATGAGATGAACTAGAACTCTGATATTTTTAGATAAATTCTGACCTATAGAAATAAGCAAAGAGATGCATACCTATCTCGAAGCTTCTGACCACCTGTTTGGTAGACTTGGATAAAGCCCATAATCATGTCATCAGCCCTTGCGGGGTCATGTGGAGGCTAGTACTGGATTCAGGATACCGGTACTGTTGCTGTGAGCCCTCTGGTGTCCGTATCACTGCACTCAGAGTTTTGTCCATAGTATCATTTCATAATAATGAAAAACGATATTAGATATATGAAGGATATGGCTGAGAGGGAGTAAAGAGATAACAAACAGCTGTGGCCTCAGGACAGCCCTTAAAGGATAAGTTCAGTTTCTACAGCTTTCACATTGTTTATAGAATGAAGTAGAAAAATATACTCACCCAGAGGGCTTTCCTGATGCAAACAGTGCTTCGAAAGATATTTAGATCCAAAATCGAGCAGCGGACACCGATATAATGGTAGCACATAGGGCATACAGCGCCGCTCCTAAAACTGCATTAATCATCCAAAAACGTATTAGTTTGACCAATATTCCATCATGGTCCGTTTGGGCTACTCCTCCAAGACAGTCTGTGTCACTCCAGACATGTTGTGCGACTGTACTGACCTCTGAACTGAAGAAGAAGAGCGCTTGCTACGCGCCTGCGCAGTACTCTCTGGTGCGCTGCCTCCACGTCCTCCTTTCTATGAGCTCCTCATCTGTATTCTCTGGCTCGAAACTGTACGGACACCCATCATATTCAAAGTTCTCCTCCACAACATCTTCATCCGATAGATATTCGTCCATTTTGCACAAAACTGGAAGAAGAAAGTCGTTGTGTAGCCGGTGGTTGCCGCTGAAACAATGAGCCGTACTGCACATGTGCGGAGCAAGCGCTCTTCTTCTTCAGTTCAGAGGTCAGTACTGTCACACAACATGTCTGGAGTGACACAGACTGTCTTGGAGGAGTAGCCCGAGCGGACCATGATGGAATATTGGTGAAACTAATGAGTTTTTGGACGATTAATGCAGTTTTAGGAGCGGCGCTGTATGCCCTATGTGCTTCCATTATATGGATGTCCGCTGCTCGATTTTGGATCTAAATATCTCCCGACGCACTGTTTGCATCAGGAAAGCCTTCTGGGTGAGTATTTTGTTCTACTTCATTCTATAAACAATATGAAAGCTGTAGAAACCGAACTTATCCTTGAAGGGGAGACAGAGCGTAAAGCCAGAGCTCAGAGTCATGAAGAGGACTACAAAGGGTTAGCAAATAAATGGTCCATGCTAAACTCAGACAAGAACATTTATTCTAAAATCCAAAACTTAACATTTCAGTTTTGTATTATCAATATAGTTGGTGGGCCCAGGGAATCAGAGGCAGTCTAAAAAATAACATGCAAGGGTTTATCTTGTTAGGACAATATTTAAATAGTCTGTGGATTTAAGGATGCTGTCTAGTATTGTTACTATTGTGTACCATCTTAGATATAAGAACTCAAAATTCAAATAGTTAAGTAGAACTTAACTTTTGGGTCAGTAATGACCATGTGATCTGCTATGTCCTGTCTGGAGCTCATTTATCAGGGCTTTTAGGGGCCCAGCCATGTCTGTGTGCAGCCCTTTTGAAAGGTTAAAGTTAGGTATTTAAGTTAAGGAAAATCTATTTTCATCTATTAATATAATTGAATTCATTTCTTTTTTTAGTAGACTTCAGCATCAAACACTCATTTAAAAGTCCATTTGTCAGTACTGCCATCTCACAGGCACTGCTATGACTGTGATGGTAAATTAAGGCTGCACTTGACATTTTGGGCAGTCCTTAAGCATGTTTGTGAGTGCGGGACAGTTCACTTCCTTGGCCCTGGCACATTTGCAGGAGGTGGGTCCATGGCATGGTTAAGGGCCAAGGTCACAGGGTTAAAATAATATTACAGGCTCCACAAAAGAGGCTGTTACACATTGTTGTCAGTGCAATGAACAAATGTAATATCTTTCTGGCACTGGCTGTCTAAATTGTGTCATCACCTTCACTAAGGAGGTCATGTTTTTGCTAGCATTTGATTGTTTTTTGAAGGATTCGTTTGTGCCAGGGAGGACAGTGTTCCATTTGGAAATGCCGTGACAGAGGTTTGTGTTGTGCCAAATGTCTTGTCATGTCCTTCAGTGTCATTGTACATTTGATGTCAGTTTTCATATTGTATGCATAATTTAATCATTAATGTCACTGTCACATGAAAGTTATTGCCCTCAAGAGCAATAGCTGCAGCAGTGCGTAGCCAATGAGGACCCTGATATGCTGGCTAAACTAAACAGGACCCCATGCTCATTCTTTGCCTAAAAATCACTCCTTTACAGTAACCCCTCTACCTCGTCTTGACTGACTGTTGTACTTTCACTGCAAGCATCCAAAAGGTAGCTCTAGTTCATCTATAAAAAGCTCCTCCAGCCCTCACACAGCATACAACAACAAGCTGTAAACCTCAAGTTTGTATTCCCTTTTTTATTGCACTCTACAGCCCTTGATTCAGTCACTAAGCTTCAGCTCCATAGCCTCTTAAGTGTCACACCCTGATGTTTTACAGCCTCTCTTTCCTGCTGTTGCCTTCACTGCACACAGCTCTCCATTGCTTCACTGTCTGTGTGATGGGAATAAGTAGAAGGGAGACTGATGGATGAATGCGGGTGGGAAAGGTGCAGAAGGGTGGAAGAAGAGAGAGGTTAAGGAAAAGGAGAGCAAGGCACAAAGAAGGAAGAGATTAGACAGTGGTGGGCATTTTTTAAAGAGAGCAGCAGTGGGTGGACAAGCTCTGATGTAGGCAGGCAGGAGAAAGTCTTCACACTCCCTCATTTTCCAATTTTATTATCTGTTTTATGCCTTCTGTGCAACTCATGACTTCCCCTCGTCTGTAAATTTAGAGGTGTGCATCATCGTTCAATGGCTCTGCTGGCTTTTGGTGTCTTTGCCTAATGCTTTAAAAGTTGATGTTGCTCTTTAATGTGTCTGAGTTGGCAGAGTCACTATTTGCATGGATATGACTCTTTTGATTAGAGAGGATGGGCCCTGAGCCGCCCTCCTCTCCATTACCTGTCTAATTAAAGCCCTGGTAATGAAGGAGAGTGGGGGAAATCTTGTTATCTCTAAAAGCCTAATGTCATTCTGGTGTGGAGCAGCAGCAGCAGGCTGAGAATTAAAGCAGGAGAGGGTCTGATTGAAGTGAGGTTATGTAATATCGAATGAGGAAAGAACAGAAACAATTTGGGATGATATGTTAACCATTAGAATTCTTTCGACTGATTGGGTGCTAAATGTTAATGGTTATGACAACTTAAAAGTTTTTTTCCCATTGTTTGCCCATATGAGATAATAATGTCTATTAATGTTTATTTCCATGGTAAGGCTACTGATATTATGAATATTTGTGCAGATCCTGACCACATTTACTCAAAGTTTCCAGTACCGAGTTGTCCATGTTTGCTTAGCTGTGTCCTTATAGAGGATCAAATAAAGCTCCTTTTTCCTTCAATTTGGAAATGTTTGGATCAGAGGAGACCAGGAGACTATGGGAGGCAATGAGCTCTGGGCTCATCAGACAAGATTAACAGAGGAAAGTCTGCAAAATAGTAGGCTTGTTTAGTGAGTATGGGATTGCACAATAGCATAATCAGTTTATTTTTTAAATTGCCATGTATGCTGCATGTCTTACTCTCATTCAGTCTTTTTTTTCTATTGTTGCTCTTGATTATAATGGTGAAATTAGCCTCAAATGAAAAGCTGTTAAAATCTAAAATACTGGCTCCTATTAATGAGCAGACAAAATGAAACATATCTCTTAAAATAGTTGAGATTCACATTTTCACAAACAATCACACTTTTGACAACTTTTAACTTTTAACACTGCAATTTATTTTAGTTGTCAAGATGTCGTTTTATCAAACAATGTTGCTGTAAAATTAAAAAACCAGACCTTGTTGCATCCAAGCCTGTTGTGGTGGTTCAGTTTGGCCCCCAGTTTGCTTTGTTTTGCTTCCAGTTAGTGCTGTGGTGTATGTTGAACAACGTGTAAAAGTTTTGATTTTTTGCAGAGAAAGGGCTCTTATTTTGCACCTGCTCTGTGCCTTGCCTGTGCTGCGACAACAGGGTGTGTCCAGGGCAGTTTGCAGTTTTCGTGCATGGCACAGTCTGGCGCGGCGAGGAGCACCTCAAGTCTTCCTCCATCCCTCTGGCGTAGGGGAGGAGAGAAGGCATGAGTGGGTTTAACGCAAGTGTCATCTTCACCAATCAAATGAAAGCCTCTCCTTGACTTTAAATGCACTGCGGGCGAGGCGCAGTGACTGGTTGATCTGACTGATCCCTGTCACCATGGCCACGGTGTGCTAGAAACACCTGGGGGTGGAGACGGTCAGAGCCCCTGTCACTTTGACAGCAACTGGGAGAGTGGAGGGGCCATCGGGCTGCGCATTGGAAGCCATGATGCACGTCACCATGTGGGACTGATGTAGTCTGTTCTGGTGTCATGAATAGGAGTTACAAAATTAATTTGTAACTCCTATTCATGGATTAGCAGGCTAATCCATTCATCATGCTTGTGATCCACCCGCATTCCTGGTCAGTCATCACCAAATAGCAGAACCTTCGGTGATATATCCTCTCCCGTTTTTTCCTCCTCATCCTCCTTGTAATAATGTTCTCCATCTTTTAGATCATGTTGTGAATAAAGATAAAAAAAAAGAGAAATATGGGCAATCACAGGTAAATTCTTAAGACACCAAGTGCCTTTTATTTATCAAGCATCTCTCTTTTTAGTTGCATCACACTTCCAGCTGCCATCAGATCAAGTTTCCACAAAAATCTTTAATCTGACATCAGATGTGACAGGACAATTAATATAGATACAAATGCATATGCTAGTTCAGACAGTTACATTAAGTAGTGGTTGCCGTGATCGTTTATTGCACTGAAGTGTGCCTGACCCTCTGGAGACATGCTTCTGAGGGTTTGGTGACATGTGTGCACTGTGCACCTGTTAGCCAAATTACCAATGCACCAGTTGCACTTCGCCTGTGGCAAGAATAGACCAGGTTGGAGCAGGTGAGCTTACATTGTACCTTCTATGAAAATTTTTGGCACAAAATTGTAACTGCGCCAAGCTGAATCTGTCTGCACTTCCAAATTGCCAAATTGGCTGCTCAGAGATGGGTGTGGCGTAGGGCTGGGTATTTCCAGCAATACCATGATACAATGCGTATTCTGATACTGACGCCACAATACGATATGTATCTCGATACACATAAATTGTGAACATTGACTGCACTTTTAAAAGAATTCCCAGCAACTTTTGTTTTTTATTAAAAGAAGAAAAAGAACAAAGGTGTTTTACATGACTTTACAACTTAAGAACTTTAATTAAGGTCCCCAAAGATAGTAAACACCTTAGTTTAAATTTGGAGCATGTGCTTCTTCATTTCGCTTGGCTTCCACTTTGAACTGTGCCATTGTTAACATTACCCAAACAGTATTTACCACAACTGTCCAAACATAGAGGCCGTATCATTTCTGTAGAATCCGTATCGATGCACGTATCCCCAAGGAGTGCATGATGATATTTTGTCACATCGACATTTTGAGCACAGGGCTAGTATGGCGGTACACCAGGGGGAGGTGCAGACAGATTGAGCTTGGCACGGGATGAAATTAAAACTGTGGGGGACGTGCCATGCTCCGTCACCCTGAAATTAGGGTCACTGCAGGACAGTGGCATGAGTTGGGGCAGCAATAGCTCAGTCTGGAAGGACTGGAGGGTCTCTGGTTCCAGTTCCGATCCAACCATGTTTGGAAGTTGGTTTGGTAGATGGGGAGATGCCAGCAGACTTCCTGGGCCCTAAATGCCTTTGAACAAGGCACATAACAAAATTTCTAAGTAGTGCTACTTTAAGAGCAGCAAGCCATCACTCTGACATCTCTCCAATAGTGCATGATTGTAGGACCCGTTTGTGCATGTGTTTTTCAGTCTATGTGTGTGTAGCATGTCTCAACAACAAAGTGTAAAGAATTGAATTTCCCCATGAAGGACTAATAAAATAAGTTTTTTCGACTTCTTTTTTCATAAAATCAAGTGAAAAGGGGGGAGTTAATGTATACAACTACTTCCTTATGACTTGTTTAACAATACAGAATTCACTTACAAAACAGATGTGCTTTTCTCTACAGAAAAATATCCATGAAAGCTGCTTCAGTTTCCACTCAGCAGGTTAGTATACCAGTGCAGATCAGCAGCAGGACAGAAAAGATGCGTCTATCTGATGTTCTCGTTAACACAGTTAGGTTTTCTGCCCACGGCAAACTTAGAGGGAGGATGATGTCTGGATTGATGAGGTACCTTTTTAGTTGCTCATGGATTACATTTCACCCTGTGGTGTCTCTCAACTTCAGCTTTCAAACTTTTCATTGTCAGTGTGTGTCTGTGTGTGTGTTTACCTGAGCTCATTTGCACTCTCTGCTGTAGGCGGGAGTTTCTTTTCTGCACAGAAGGCTAGACAATCGCTGCAACCCCCGCTGAAAATTTGAATCTGAGAGACAGCAAAACCATGACCTGAATCTCATTATTTAAGAACTGTAAAAAAAAAAAAAAAAAAAGCTCAAGTACAACCACTGTGTCATATTTTATTTCTCACACTCTAGGATTTCCTATGTCTTTAATTAAAATGTGCCGTTGCCCGTTTGGGGTGGGAGCACAGAGGAGCCACAAGAGCATAGAAAGAAAGCAGCCGGGTCTCTCTGTTGTTTTATGAGCTGGGTAATGAGATAGGAGAGAAATATATGACTAATGAGTTGGTTCTTTTAAAGTCCAAGCATAAACACATTACTTTAACATTTGGAAACTAAAACCATTAGAATTTGCGTCATGACAAGGCTTTATGTTATGTAGATGATGACACTTGAGAATGTCAATACAGTGTTATTGGTTGCAGCTTCAGTACTGCAGCATGTCCTCTGAGTGCTTTCAAACACACCGAACTCCTCTTGTGTCCATCTATGTTTGTATTTATATGCATGTGTCTGGCTGCAGCCCTGATGATCATTGATGATGAAGATGGTACAAGCTGTTTGACATACTCTTTAGTTCCTGTATGTCCACCTTGGTAAGCTCCACTGTCCAGGGAATTATCAGGGAACTGGAGGTAATTCTGCAATCTGCATCATATACAAACATAAATATTAACATATTGTTTTGTCACAGGTAGACACCCATGCAAAATAATACAATTAAAACATTTACATATTGACAGATTTATTTGTGAGAAGAATTTTGTTCAGCTTTAACTATTTGATGATGAAGAAGGTGCAAACTGTTTCATATATTCTTTAGTTCTGCAGTGGTATGGCTGAGTTTTCTAATGTGGCTTCCAGGTAAAGACCAGCTTCCAGGTTTGTAGCACTGATTATTAGGGTTAACCTTGAAGACCATGATGGACCTGCATGATTCATTATCTGAAATCCTGCATGTCAATCTTGCTAACCTCCACTGTCCAACAACTTCACCTGATAAGTGCTTAATGGTCCAATAAGAGAAGAGATTAGGTGCAGACGTGACAACAACTGAACAAAATATGCTCTCCTCAGAAGTTTACAGGTACAGCTGCTAAGCCATGCTGTGGCTTGACATGATTGGTCTGTTATGAGTGTTCCAAGCAGAATCACCAGCTACTGTTATTTTTGAAGGTTCTGCCTCTGAAAACATTTTTAATGGCTCTTTCCCAGATGGACAAGTGAAATATTTCCGTGACGGATATTTGAAATATTTCTCTATTTGCTTTTTAAGATGTATCTAATGAGTTTGTGCATGAGCTTCATGCTACAGTGAACAAGTGAAAAGAGACTATTGTGAGAACTCTTACTAGTTTAAACATCTGTTGTCACAACAGCAACCACAGATGTCTTACAGGGTTTCACACTGGATGCATATATGTGTGTGTGTGTGTGTGTGTGTGTGTGTGTGTGTGTGTGTGTGTGTGTGTGTGTGTGTGTGTGTGTGTGCTTCTGTTTTGACGCGTCTCCCTGCCACCACAGTCTCTCTGTTAATTTTACTTCTTTCAAGGAGTTTATTCATAAAATCAGGAAGAACCCCAGGGCATTTTTTTCACATTTGCTAAAGCACTAAATGAGACAGATGGTCCATTACCTAAACTAATTTACTGAATTGAACACTTTTTTTTTTTATTTCAAAAAATGAAACCATTTTCAAGGGTTAGGCACAAGTTGCAAATCTCATTGACTCTTCCTGGAAAACTCAAAACACAATCTCCCCCCTCTTCAATGCATTTGTTATTCTGATGCTCTTGTGATGCTGACAGATCATCTATTATGGTATTAATGACTCTCATGGGGGTCAATTACAAGTTCTGCTTTTATTTTAAAGTACTTCCTGTTTAGTCTAGAGTGTGCTTGAATTAGATGGCGAATCATGTTGTTTCCTCACGTTAGGCTCCTGTTTCTTACATTTAAGCACCAGGCTGGAAAGAGAACAAGGCACAAACATGGACAAAATTGGTCCCTGGAATAACTTGAAACTGACAAAAATTATAATAAATAATGTTTTACAGAAAATCGACTAATAAAATTCAGACATTAATTTTGAATTGTGGTTTAGAAGGATCATTTAGAAAACAAATAATAATAATGGCCTGAAGAAAAATGATGGTACCCCTAGAAAAGATTTCAAATGATTTGAGCATAATGGCATTATAAACTAAGGTGTGTCCTGTAATTAGCTTTACAGGTGTCTTCAAACTTGTAATCAGTCAGTCTGCCTATTTAAAGGCTGAAAAGTAGTCACTGTGCTGTTTGGTATCATGGTGTGTACAACACGGAAAATAAACCACAGAAAGCTAGGAGAGCTAACTCAGGAGATTAGAAAGAAATGTTATAGACAAGCATGTTGGAGCTAAAGGCTATAAGACCATCTTCAAGCAGTTTGATGCTCCTGTGACTACAGTTGCACAGATTATTCAGAAGTTTAAGGTCCAAGGGACTGTAGTCAACCTCCCTGGAAGTGGCTGCAGGAGGAAAATTGATGACAAATTGAAGAGATGGATCGTGGTAACCAAAGAGCCTCAGAACAACTACCAAAGATTTTAGAGGTGAACTCCAAGGTCAAGGTACATCAGAATCAGATTGCACTATCCGCCACTGTTTGAGCCAAAGTGGATTAAATGGAGGACATCACTGTTGAAAGCAAATCATAAAAAAGCAAGACTGGATTTTGCCAAAATACATATGATATTGACAAGCCACAAAGCTTCTGAGAAAATGTTCTTTGGACATATGAGACAAAACTGGAGCTTTTTGTCAAGTCACTTCAGCTCTACCTTTACAAACGCAAAAATGAAGCATTCAAACAAAAGAACACTGTAGCTGCTGTGAAACATGAGGTAGGCTCAGTTATGTTATGGGGCTGCTTTGCTGCATCTTGCACAGAGTGTCTTGTGCTGCCCAGTGTTAGAAAACTGAATCTTAGTTGCAAGTCATGAATCCTCTAACAGGATAAAATATATATATATATATATATATGTATATATATGTGGTCCAGTATAAAAATACTCCAGTGTTAAAACAAACAACCCAAATAAAAGCTCAAAGTCTGTCTTTAAATGAATGCATTATTCAACATGTCAAATACAGATGTAAAAGCATCTATGTATTTATGTGTCATGGCCTCTCAGATAAGGTGCGGTGTCCTAATCAGGACTGTAAAATAAAATCAAAGGTCAGGCTAACCCATTAGTCGGCAACATATAAATACCCCAGCAGTGCTGCACCTACACCAGTGGAAGCAGGTTACAGCCCCTCTGTCACAACCCCTTAATTCAGCCTCATATACACAGGCTTTAGCAGGGCATCATTGCAGTGAACTGTCTCTGAGGGTAATTACACCCTCAAATTCATCTGTCTCTGTAATTATACCCTGAGCAGACACCCAGCGCCTTGCAGCTGAACACAGACGCACTGAATCAGAGGATCAAATGTTTTCAGTTCACTGCTGGAGCAATGTTATCAGCCTCTCTCTTTTGAAAGGGAGCAAGGAATACTTGTACTTTTGTGTCTCAGCTTCAATTACTAAAGAAGACATTCATGTCAAACTTGTAAAACCAGCTGCCACACTTAAAGAGTTATTTTTTCCTCCAATGTTTCTTCACACAAGTGCCCTCAAGTGCCTGTGCACAAAGTTCTTTTCATAATCATAACTTCTCTAAGTTCATTTTGACACCTAAATCATTTGAAAGAGTTGTTGTAATACAAGTGGTCATGCCCTGTTTGACATGATTGGTTTGAAACACTGCAACAGTCCTGTGGTGGTCTTGGCTTGCTTCTGATCTTGCCCTGAAAGTTCATTTGCAGAGAGGACACAATCGACCTAACATTGCAGTGCAGCTGGATCTGTCTGTATTTACATTTTCATCCATTTTGCAAAATTTTATCCAGCAATTTTAGTAAGTATTTTTACACAAAGCTGGCGTCATACATCATGTTGTGTGTCTCATTCAGATGTTGAAGACACAAGTTATTGTTTTAAGTCAAAAACCGTGATACATGAAGGAAACATGATGAGCTTGTCGGTCAAAATGACAAAAATTAGGTTACTGCAACCTTTAGTCGAATGAAAAAAATAGAGGCACATCATCTATCAAGCAATGCCAGTTTCCTCTTAGTAGATCTAACCCTGATAGTACACAGTTACAGCATGGCTCATTATTAATAATAAATGGATCATAAACAGGAAGTCCGCCAGAGTTGGCCCTTTTTTTAAACTACCCTTTATTTTATAAATTGAGTGTAAAAATACATTTACACATCAGTTTAGGTCATTTGTTATCTTTCATAGCAAACTGTTCATCTTTATTCACATGTTCACTAGTCTTCATTGGTTTGGTCAAATATACTGTCAAAAAGTACATTTTCACTGATGTCTTTATTGGCTAATTTCATACTTGGACGGACCCATTGCTAAACTGTTGTTGTTATTTGGGGTCGAAGTTAAGCACAATACAGAAAAAAGTACTGTTAGTAACTTGCATACATTCTAAAAATAATAATAATGATTTTACTTTAGGCGGGGATACAAGAAAAACTTTGATATATACTTGAGTAAAACTTTATCAAAAAATAGCTGCTTTTACTTAAGTACAATATGTGTGCACCGTTTTTCCCAAGAAAAAAAATGATTTGCACCACTAAAAAAAAAAGCAAGAATTTTGATTTGGTCAGTTAATTTTCCCTTTAATAATTGGTTCTGTGTTTTATATATTTGGCCTGATTAGTCACCTTCACAACAAGGTGTAACTTGTAAGGATCATGGATTCCTGGTTTGAGCGACTCAGTGAAACATGTGGAAAGTGCCCCATAAAATGTTCCAGAATTCCCTGTAAGTAGAAGCTGGTGTTGCAGTACACATGGTCACGGCTGATCGTGGGTGTGCATTGATTCTGCATGGAAAGTGGTCGCCAAGGTTGCTCAAGTTGAGTTTGGTGTGAAAGCAACTTTACAAGTTGTACCTTATTGTAAAGGTGATTGATCAGGCTTTCCAAGTATAACACAAATTAATATTGGTAAAGGGAAGAAATGGTCAACCAAAATGAAGTTTCCAAACCTTTTTTTGATCAGTGCACATTGTAAATGGAAATAAACACTATAATGTCAGTCAGTTCTAATATCGTTTAACCCTTATTTAATATAGACTATCCAAAGTGCATTGCAAAACAAGTGTAGCCTAAATGTAAATGTGGGTTTCATCGCACGATATACATACAGAAGACACAAATGCTGATCTGCTAAAGTCAACAGTTAATATGCTGGGTGATTTTCAAGGCTGTATGACCCATGTTGAAGAAAGCTTAACACAAGACTAAATCCTCAGATCTTAACAGTCTGCCTTTTATGCCACCCAAGAACAAACACAGATCAGACAAATGCTGCAGTCCAAGTACTTCAGGCAGAGTAAATTACTGTTGCAGGGTTAAGATGTCAAATAGGCAACTTACCTTTCTGTTTCTAGTTCATTTAACTCAGTACAACCATTGCACCAGGCACTTCATCTGCTTCTATGTGTCAGGTCACCTCAGTGCCACTGGGAAGAACAGATGTGTTGCTTTAATGAGGTGCAGATCATCTCGCTTTCCTCAGCCACCTGATCTGGTCTTGAACTGCAGCGTGCTCATGGAGACTGTGCCACAGGAATCCTTAAATAGCCACAAATTATTTAATGAATAAGAATATTGTACAGATGACAAACAGCTCATTAAGTAAGCAGATGGCTTTTTTCCGTTGGTGTGTGATGCGCTCTTTCAAAAAGGACAATAAGATCAGAGCTAACATTGGATCCAAGGCTGGCCTGTGGTAAAGGTACTGTGGGAAAATACAAGTAGTGCCCAAGTTGAAAAAATGTGTTCCACCATCTCTAAAATCATAATTTAATAACAATACATGCTCAAATTAAGCTTAGTTACAAAAGAAAACATAACTACATCCCCTGTTTACAAGGCCCTGTTCTAGTTTCATCACAGCAGACTGTTAATTGAGGTTGGTTTGTTGTTTCTAAGCAATTAATGTATGAAAGTCTGCTCATACCGGTTCTTACAATTTGATTTCACAAGTTAATTTTGTCAGTATGCTCCAACTAGCTGGAGTTTGCATTTGGTTGTTTCCCCCTGAAGTTTTTGGGCATAATAATATTAGCATTAATATAAAAAAATAATAATTATAAATATTTCTGTTGCAAAAAAATATTTCCAAGTTATTGGATAAAGATTTAAATTATATTGGTCCAGAGTGATGCAGTGAAACAATGTTTTTAGTCAGTTAGTTATAACAATCAAAATCACCCTAGAGTTACTTGTGCTATTACAATGTTATGCACTGTGATGTGGTGAGTTGAAGTGGTTGACTGGGTTTCACAGCAGCTTTTATTACAAGTAAATTCCTATTGTTTGTCAGATAAGTTTCTCTTTACAGATGCACTTATAAATGATTTTAATCATCACCTGCCATCCCTTGGTCATTGTGACCACCTCTGTTCCCTTCACCTCTGCAGTGCTGTGTGATGTTTCATCAGGGTCTTGTTTTCCTCTACCTCAGAGCCTGCAGACTGGCCATCTGTTTTTACTGATTCAATAAAAACACTGTTTGTGTAGAGATAGTTTGCAGTAAGGATAATCTGTATATCATAAAGCTGTATGCTGTTTCCCTTGATGTGTACATATTGGTAGTAGAATTGGCTGCAGTGCAAGGGGCACCAATTAAAATATTGCCGAGGGCAACTAGGAAGGTCTGGCACTGACTGGAGCTGTTTTTGAAGCTACAATAAAACCAGGTAACAGTGAGCAACTCTGGTAAATCTTGATTGTAGTAGGAGCAGACATGTCGCATAGTTACTTTTAAAATGACTTGACGCAATTACTGCATGAAAAAGTGACATGTTACTTTTTATTGTGATGATAATTGTGGAGATTCATTTGGGGAAAGTGCAAGTTGTAATTTAGAATGATTAAGGAAAATATCTGACCACATACTCCACACATCACATTTTGCAGGACATGGGACTTTTAATGCCAACATTTCTTTTTTCATTTCAAGTCATCTCAAAAGTCCCTGCGATGTATCCAAGCAGTCAACATACATTATGTTGCCGAAAGTATTTGCTCACCAATCCAAATAATCAGAATCAGGTGTTCCAGTCACTTCCATGACCACAGGTGTATAAAATCAAGCACCTAGGCGTGCAGACTGTTTCAGCAAACATTTGTGAAAGAATGGGTCGCTCACAGGAACTCAGTGAATTTCCAGCGTGGACCTGTGATAGGATGCCACCTGTGCAACAAATCCAGTCATGTAGTTTCCTCGCTCCTAAATATTCCACAGTTAAATGTCAGCTGTATAATATGAATGTGGAATGTATTATATGAATGTTTGGGAACGACAGCAACTCAGCCATGAAGTAGTAGGGAACATTAACTGACGGAGCGGGGTCAGCAGATGCTGAGGCGCATAGTGCAAAGAGGTCGCCAACTTCCTGCAGAGTCAATCGCTACAGACCTCCAAACTTCATGTAGCCTCCAGATTAGCTCAATAACAATACACAGAGAGCTTCATGGATGGGTTTTCATGGCTGAGCAGCTGTATCCAAGCCTCACATCACCAAGTGCAATGCAAAGCGTCAGATGCAGTGGTGTAAAGCACGCTGCCACTGGACTCTAGAGCACTGGAGACGCGTTCTCTGGAGTGATGAATCACACTTCTCTATCTAACAGTCTGATGGATGAGTCTGGGTTTTGCGGTTAGGGAGAACAATACTTGTTGGACTGCATTTTGCCAAATGTAAAGTTTGGTGGAGGGGGGATTATGGTGTGTGTGTGTGGGGGGGGTTCAGGAGATGGGCTTAGTCCCTTAGTTCCAGTGAAAAGAACTCTGAATGCTTCAGCACACCAAGACATTTTGGACAATTCCATACCCCCAACTTTGTGGGAACAGTTTGGAGCTGGCCCCTTCCTCTTCCAACATGACTGTGCACCAGAACACAAAGCAGGTCCATAAAGACATGGATGACAGAGTGTGGTGTGGATAAACGTGACTGGCCTGCACAGAGTCCTGACCTCAACCCAATTGAACACCTTTGGGATTAATTAGAGTGGAGACTGAGAGTCAGGTCTTCTCGTCCAACATCAGAGTGTTACCTCACAAATGCTCTTCTGGAAGAATGGTCAAAAATTCCCATAAACACTCCTAAATCTTGTGGACAGCCTTCCCAGAAGAGTTGAAGCTGTTATAGTTGCAAAGGTTGGACCAACGTCATATTGAATCCTATGGATTGGGAATGGGTGAGCAAATAGTTTTGGCAAAATTGTGTACATAAAACACTGACTTGGTTCCATTAGTGTTTTGCTGATTTGGACATAATATCAGTGATCCTCTTGACTTTAAAAGGAAACACTTGACTTAGTGCTGGGAGAGTCTCTAGCCTTGGAGTGTGTAGGAGGAAAGAATGAAGGCAGCTTTTAATGGTCATTGTGCACATATTCTGCTCTGAGCATAATCCATTCCTTACATTGTTCAGACACATTTTTGCTCAATGAGTATGCTCACATCTCCTGTACTGTTAAGCATCATTGTTGTTCACTATTGTATCTTTCTCAGAAAGGCTAGAGAAGTGTGAAAACAGAGAAGATGAGACAGGAAGAGAGATCACAACAGGGGTATAGATAAAATGAAAAAAGGAAGAAAACTCATTGGGATGGGTAGGTGCCAAAGCTCTAAAATAAAGAATAGAACAAATAACAGAAAACAGGAAGCACAGCAAGGAAAGAAAGCAGCAGGAAAGGAAATGATTGACAAGAAATGCTTTAGCGGTGCTGCCCAAGTCCAATTATAAGGCCATTATGGAATCTCTATTATGACACGTCATTTAGCGCTTGGCTCTTCCGCTCTGACAGCTGAGGTCACCCCGGTCTGTAGCTCCATCATTCCCTAATGCCTCTACGATTTCCTCCTTCTACTGTGGACCCAGACAAAAGGCCACGAACAAAGGCTGTGTGGGTGTAACTTATAATTCTGAAGAATGACGCATGGATAAGATCAGGCAACCGCTTTCAAGGCTGGAAAGACCCGGTGACACAATCTCTGAAGGCTCCTCTGGTCTTTGTTACAACCTACTTCATATGACTGTGTTACATTTTTAGCTTTCTTCACACTTTGACTCCTGTACAAATGAATGAAAATGTGGACATCCTGCCCTGATGCCTTAACATGCTGTTTTTTAATGACATAGCTGGAAGACTTACATATGGCCCTTTTCCACGAGCACGCCTTGGCCCTACTCTACTCAGCCCTACTCGATTTGCAGCGTGTTTCCACTAGCCTGGTAGCCCAGGCGAAAAAAAAGTATACTTTAGCACACTAAATTTAAGTACATTTAGTGTATTTCACATGCACATACTTAGTGTACTCAAAGTGTGTTATTTTCGAGTACTAAAAAGTATACTTAGTACACTAATGATATATCATTAGTGCGACTTGAAATATACTAAAATACAACTTAGTGTACTTTAGTGTACTATTTTGAGACACCATTAAATTCAACTTAAATGTACTCAAGTACAACTTGTTGATAGTTGGAAAAAAGCATACTTTAGCACACTGTCAGTGCAATGTCAGTACATTTAGTATATTTCACATGTACATACTTTGTGTACTCAAAGTGTGTTTTTCTCATGTACTAAAAATATATTTAGTATACTAATAATATATTATTAATGCAACTTAAAATATACTAAAATACAATTTAGTGTACTTAAGTATACAACTTTGAGACAGCATTAAGTTCAATTTAAATACACTTAAGTACAACTTTTGAAGGTTTTAAAAAAGTATACTCTAAAATACTAAATTTAAGTCTCTATCAAATACAGTATGTTGCAGCCTTTGCCGTTTTCGGTTTCTTGAACAAAGGGCAGAAAATGTAAAATGATTAAACTGAAAAGGAAAAAGAGGGATTAATGTCCAACTTGTTTGTAGAATCTATCACCTAATGTATAGGATATTACATAATGTAGCATCAGACCAGATTTCACCAGAGGAGCAGTACTCACATACAGTTTTAAACAGCAAAAGGAATAAGGAAGTGAAAATAGCATTGTTTCTAACACATCCATGCTTTCATGCACTGTTCCTGGCCTCAAAATATTGAACTTCAACCGACTGTTTTTCCTGCAAAATTGAAGACATTCACAAGATTAATTTTTCAGTCAAGCTACAAAGCTAATATCCTGTTATCTGCACAGCTTAACAAGTTCTTGAGGGATAAAAGAATTTTTGGTTGCTGTCAAATGTAAATGAAATGATCCAAGCTTTGGATATATATTTTCCATGTGATGACAAGAAATATACAAACAAAATGCAAGGTTGTACTGTTCTGTTATGTGGTGACTGTACTTATATAAAAGTGCATGGTCATCTTAAAGGTGCTCTGTGTTGTTTCTGTTTAAGTGTTCAAAATTTGCCATTAAATTCTGAATGAACACACACATTTTTAAGCATTGCATAATGATGGTGTTTAAGAAATCTAAATGTATTTTTGCACTACTTGTTTACATTTTTAAATTGAAATGGAAAAAGTATCATTTTCCTCAAAAGGTGTTATTAGTTAACAGCATTGTAGTTTGCTTTTAAAATTTAGAATTGTGAAAGGTTAAAGAGAAAAGGTGAGAAAAACGATCTCATTGTACATGTTTATAAACTGATTGAAGCACACTCAAAGACAATGAATGGCTACATGCTGATAAGTTTGTACTGGTTTATAGTGTACAGGACAAAAATACACTTATTGACCATTGAATCATTTTTTATTTGTTAATACACAGACTTTAAATACACTTTAAGAGTGATATGCTTCCAATGTTTTGAAAACAAATGTTATAAAAGTAGACTTCTCATAAGGGTCCAAAAAGAGCACTTCATAAAAATAAATGTAAATCCACTAAAATTGAACTTTTATTTAAAGCATACAAAGAACTCTATAAATAAATGTACCAATCACTCATGTATATTTTTGTGGTCCTATGTATTATGTAAATAGATACTTTATGAAAATTTGAGTATTAGTACACCATAGTGTACTTAAAATAAGTAAACTTAATTACTACCACGGTAATAATATACTTGTAATTAGTACACCTAAATACATATCATGAAATAATAAATTTTATATAAATATACTTGATATAAATTTAAATATTAGTACTAATCAGTGTACTTAATCTAAGTGAACTTAACCACTACTCAGGGAAAAATATACTTTTAATTAGTACACTTAAGTACATTTCATGAATAATAAATTTTATATAAATATACTTGATATGAATTTAAATATTAGTACTAATTAGTGTACTTAATCTAAGTAAACTTAAGCACTACTCAGGGAAAAATATACTTGTAATTAGTACACTTAAGTATATTTCATTAATAATATATTTTAGATAAATATACTTGATATAAATTAAGTAATAGTACTAACTAGTGTATTTAATCTAAGTATACTTAAGTACTACTCGGGGAATAATATACTTGTGATTAGTACATTTGTAATATATTTTTGGTTTATTTTATTTTTAACACAAAATTATAATGTACTAACAATGTACTTTCTAAAAATTAAGTACCTTTTTAATACATTAAAATAAATTACTTTTTTACCTGGTACCTCCTAAAACAAGCTAGTTTTAGTACTTACTCCGCTCTGGTTCCAAGCGAGCTGAGTTGATACTGGAAGATGACGTCACTGACTGCTGGCTACTGATTGGTCAGACAATGTCGTCACCGATGAGTCATGAGCGTGACGACCTAGCATGCTAGTGGTAGCTACCATTAGCTTACCCTCATACGTCTTTTCTCTCGTCCTGGGCTTCATTCTGTTGTATAGCTTCCAAAACTCTCCTGTGCTTCTCAAGGGGTATTTCTTCTTGCCACCTGCAGCCTTCTCCTGCTTTCCTTTTTTCACTCGGTTTGTGACAAAAAGCCCCAGATTGTTGTGTTGCGCTCAAAATGACGTCACCGCAGTGCCGCTCAGCTGTTTACAGCGACACTACGCCCCGTTGGGCAGGCGACTGGGGCTAATGGAAAAGCAGCACAAGGCGAGTAGAGTAGAGCCGGGTAGAGTCGAGTAAAGTAGAGTAGGGCTAATGGAAAAGGGCCAATAGTCTGTTAAAGAATTGGATGAAGCTATGGGATGTCAGCATTATCACTAAAGTAGCCAGTGGAACATTGTTAATGTGTCATTATGGACACAACACTACAAGTTATTTCATTTGAAATTAAGCTCCACCTGCTCTCGGACAGAGAGGCTGTGCTGAAGCAGAAATTATGGCCATCTGACCAATAGTTACTCAGCATTTCCAAAATCTGAAATCCTCAACGAATCCATGCATAGGTGTACTATACAATGAAGACTAAAGCAAGCTGTTTGTTATTATTATAGTTCTTGTTCTTGTTCTTGTTCTTGTTCTTCTTCTTCTTCTTCTTCTTCTTCTTCTTCTTCTTCTTCTTCTTCTTCTTATTATTATTATTATTATTATTATTATTATTATTATTATTATCATTATTGTTATTATCATTATTATCATTATTATTGTTACTATTTTTTAAACAGGCTGGAAAATGTAATTTTGGCCATAAGAATCATCTTTGGCCCACGCATAGTCATTTGGATGTCAGGTTTCTGCAGCCAGCATCAAGTTGACACTAAGGGTACTACAAGTTTTGGCACTTACATGGGCCTCCATTGTCAGTGTTGCCACCTGCTTCGGATGCAGACCATGATGTTAAAAAATGCTGGTGATCCATGATGGCAATCAGAGCCTTGGAGTTTAACAAAATATGATATTGTTATATTATTGTTTTATTATTGATAAAGATACTAGTCTGGGTTATACTTCAATAAAACCTCCTCAATATTGGGTTATTGATGTTTGATCTTCCTGTGTCTGCAGGTTACCTTCTGTTGGTACCCTTCTGTTTAAGAAAACCCCCACAATTGCCACTAAAATAACTTAAAACTGACAAAAGTAATAACAAGTAAAAATGTACTGAAAATTAAATATTGAAATTCAGCCATTGTGACAGATGTGGTTCTAAAGCATTTTAAAAAAATGATCAGATTTTCTTTCTGTGGCATTTTTTTTAAAGAGATACTGTACTTTGAAAATAAATTAACCCAACCCTCTTTCCTTTGAATAAGTAAGAAGTGACAGCTTTCAATGTATGTGCCTTTCATTCAGTCTGCTGATGAGACAACTCTAAAGGGGGTCATTCATACCTGTCTCAATCAGACTGTCTAATCTTCCTGATCATGTCAAACTGACAATTACAGACAACTGACGGTTTCCTTTAAGTTATTTTTTTTAAGTTATAACCCAACAATTTCCCCTGGGGGATTAATAAGTGCTCCCTTTGTCTGCCTTTCTGTTTGTCTTACTATCTTTGGGTCAGTGTTTTCTATCTGTCTATTAACTTTGGAACCAACACTACTGTACCCTGTATGTTTGTTTTTGAGGCTGTAAATGCTGTGGTATGAAACCGATGTTTGAGATGCTGAGAGCCTGAGGCAATTGCAGGTGATACAAAGAGTTTTATTTGAACAGGGAAAACCAGTTGAGAGGGTTAAGGGGGGAATTTGGGATTCGTGAAGGATCTCCGTGAGGAAGGTGAGTATAAAGGTGGGTGTGGTGAGGGCTCATGGAAGCACTGTGGAGAGAGGGAGCAGAGGAACAAGGTAAGTACACAAATAACAATCCAAAAAACACACAATGTTTGCACGAGAGCAGAACCTCCCAGCGGGAGACCAAAAATGCTTAGCTCAATCTCAAAAGAATCCAGAGCAAGAGAGATGGCCAATAAACCATCGGAGTTGTAGAAATCCACTGGCAGTGGAGAGGAGTCCACGAGCTGTCTTTGTGGGTGCAGGTGATGAGGTGATAGGAGTCAGGTGTGTAGCTGCAGAGGGGAAAGCCACTCCAGCTCCCCATACAGCAGAGAAGGAGAGGATTCATGGAGGCAAAAAACAGTCAAAGGCAGAGAAGAGGGAGTCCACACAGTAAACTGAGGAAGAACAACATGCTCTCTCAATTACTGATTCTTTGGTCAACAGGATAGTCTTTAAACATTTGTTACTTTGGCTAACCTGTTTTTTTCTTTAAGTTTATTTTTTTTATTCTCTCCTAGTTTATTGATAGGAGAGACAGGCTTGTGAAAGGGGGTGAGAGACAGCAGGGGAGGACACTATGCAAACAGGCCACAGGCTGGATTTGAACCTGGGCCAGCAAAACATATATATATGTGTGATGTGCCTGGTTGCAAACACACCAAACCAGCACCCAAGCAAATCTTTTTTGAGAATGTAGTGATGAGAATAAATTTGGAAAAATGAAAAAGCGATTGTATGTCGATCAAACGTTAGGGCACATATGCTCTACAATGTATGGAAGTAGTGTCACAACAAAGTGGCTTGATAGTGGTTGTCAATGAATAAAGTACAACATGGAATCATCGTATGCTGTTTTTGTAGCATGTTTTCATGTCGAACTCTTTGAATTATACTGAGAAGATGAAGCAGGTGAAGGTAGCTTTCGTGCTGACTATTTCTGTACAGAAACAAAGCTTTCTGTCACTATGGTAAAATGTTCATGCAAGTTCTCTTTGCCTCATCCAACTCCACTTTAAAAAGTCCTGAACTTTCCATTTAAGTACTCTTACTGACACGCTTAAGAGAGTTTTGGACATACTAACTGCAACAAGCCTAGACTTGGGTCCCACTTCCATCTCTTAATCAATGAAGGGATATTTTAAGGAAATAATCTAGTGTAGAAGTGTGTAATGTGTTTTAAACATAATCTGCAGGTTCACTATTTCCACATCATCAACCTGCTCTGTAAACTTGTTGAGAGATCGCTGTGAACTGTTAAATTTGTTGATTTTAAGTCTGTGAATCCAGATGCATGCTAGACAGACAGAGTGTGATAGGTTTCAGTTGAAATAATATCTGTTAATAGAAATTATTCCCGATGATGTGACTCTAACCTTACGATCCAGGTAGACAGAGGAATAAATAGGACATATTTTACAAGTCTATCTGGAGAAGTGTTTAGCCTTGTGAGTAGCCACAGTTAACAGGCTTGGAACTGACTACTTGTAATACCATTGACTGCAATTTTGAAGAGTCTATTTCCAAGATAGAGTGATGAGATTATGCCATTACCCTCTACACTGCTTGCAAACTAGAATGAAAATAACAGTCTTTATGTAACATAAAGTTACTTTTCGGCTGTCAGAAACAACAGGCAATCTGTGTAAAGTGTAAATAATAACAAAAAGCATCAAAAGCTGTGTGCATTTGAGGATTTAAGACTCATTAGCTATTTAAAAAGAACATTAGCTGAAGCCCTGTGGCATTGACTTAATTGTTATAATTAATCCTAATGAAGTGATACCATTCATCAATGATGAGCATACACACTGAGTGCATAATTAAACAGACCATAAAATATCCAAACAGTCAGAGGGATATGAAAATATTGAAAGTCAAATAATTAATGCACATGGTTTATTATGGCTGCGCAATTCTCCCACATGTAAATGTATGACACATTTAATCTGTTCACTACATGTAAAAGAAGTCTAACGTACAATATGAGGAGCTCAGGCAGTTTGCTACATTAGAGTGACTGAAGAAGTGTCACATTCTCCAGGGCCTGTAATTGAGCAGGATGAACAGGCAAAGGTAGCGCTGAAGTGCTCTCTCACAGAGCCAGAGTTATCTACATTTTATACATGCATGGCTGAATGCCATAATTGCTTCTATCACATTTCAGGAGCGTAGGCTCCGCTAACACGTGAAGACGTCTCATGTCACCTTGCATTTTTACCCTCAATTGCACATGCATGGATAAGTTAAATGCTTTTTTCTCTTTTTTCTTTTTGCAGATAAAATCCATTCGCCGGTGTTTCTACGCTTCAATAACTATTCATAGTGTCAACTACTTCAGCTTTTAGTGAGAAATCTCGGCTTGCACTCTGCATCACCACTAAATTGATAAAAAAAAAAGACCAATACCAATGCCATCATTGAATCTGCTTTTTAATCCAATTCCTTATCAATATCCTTAATGATTCATGTGTAGGGAGACACAGGATTCTATTTCAGCATCATCAAACACCAGCTACTTCTTGTAAATGCTGTGCTATGTCGACAATGTTTCAGCATGTCACTTGCACAGAGGTACACCATTATTTGATGTTTTCCAAACTTGGAACCAAGATCTGTGAGACTGGTGAAGTCAATGACGGGCCGCAAAGTGGACACCCCAGGTGGACAACATGCAATGGAGACCAATTCCTCAACCTTGATTAACTGAGGAGCCATAGGCTTTCTTCCAGCATAAAACTTTTTTTTTTGAGTGCTCCCCACACGTTTAGCTATGTTGCCCATTCTATGAATGCACAATCTTCACACGTACCATGTTGTAAAGGTGAGCCATCAGGCTTTCAAAAAAATATAAAATTCATTACCAATTGATATCATTATAGGGGAGAAAGATCAACAGAAATAAAGTTTCCTAACTCTTTTTGAGGAGTACAGCACTTTGTACAGTTTGTAGCCTCTGTCATCTCACAAGAAGCATTTACTGCTTTATGACACACAAGACGTTTGCCCGTCTCTCCATCATTCAACATGGCTCAGGCTGTAAAAGAAACAAAAGACCAGAGGAAGGAGGAAATTGAGGTTCTTACTCTTTTGTGAGAGCTTCAAGAAACAACAAACTCCAAATTGGTGGATAAATTGTTGATGAGCTGGAGAGTGCAGTTGTAGTTTTAAGCTTTTTATTGAATCTGCCATCAAGTCATTGTCTTTTCTGAGATTAACTCATCCAGCCTATCTCTACTAGCATGTAAAAAAAACCGTCCTTTAAGTGGCCTTCAAGCAACAGACAAAACAAAACATGATGAAAGATGAGAAATGTGTAAAAATGATCTATATTCCAATAGTTTGCTAAGGGCTTACTAGGGGAATTAGCACGACAACAAAAAAAAGAAAAAAATGATTTAATAATAACAATACTGAACCTGGTTAATCGATAGTCCACTGATTTACTCGCATCTTTACCTGCCAGCTTTACCACCCTCTAAACCTCAATGAAAGCATATTGTCTGTTGGGAGGAGGTAACCAAGCTGTGTAATTTCCAACAGTGCAGTAACACTCAGAGGCTATTGGAGGTCACTAGAGCGTCACAAACTGAATTCTTTCATATAGAGTGGTATAAGAAGGATTTCAAAAATGCAGAACTGAGTTAGGATTAAACACTTCCCGGTTCTCAAACCAAAGTATACAGAATTGAGAATACCCGATAAATCATAAAATTCTTGAAATGAGGTATAAGATGGACACACCCACACAAGATTTTGTGTGTTTAAATAATGATGAATGTTTAATGTGAAATAATCAGGAGAGTACTTTGCACATCTAATTTAGGAGACAGGTGCGTCAGAGAAAAAAGTTGATTTAAACACGAAGGACTCCCGCTCACTGTCTAACTTGCAAGAAAATCATTTATTTGCAACCGTTTCGGTCTCAGACCTTCATCATGATGAAGGTCATTGTTTCGGTCTGACCTTCATCATGATGAAGCTCAGATCAAAATGTTGCAAAGAAATGATTTTCTTGCAAGTAATACAGCGTGCGGGAGTCCATGTTCGTGTTTTGAGCTTTGTATAACTGTCTTGTGCATGTTTTAAAAGATGGTTTCAAACAAATTGCTGAAAAGGACAACAAAAATGTCCCAGGACATTTATGCAGGCTTTTCTCATTGTTTTAGTGAACATTAATTCACACGTGGAAATACTGTAGCTGCTACTAAGTCAAACTGCCATGTTGTAGTTCCATAGTGGCTTAATAATAACTTTTTAATCTTGTCGATTACATTTAAGCTTAAAGGATAAGTTCAGTTTCCACAGCTTTCACATTGTTTATAGAATGAAGTACTATTGTAGAACAATATACTCACCCAGAAGGCTTTCCTGATCCAAACAGTGCTTCGGGAGATATTTAGATCCAAAATTGAGCGGCGGACATCCGTATAATGGTAGCACATAGGGCATACAGCGCCCCTCCTAAAACTGCATTAATCGTCCAAAAACTCATTAGTTTCACCAATATTCCATCATGGTCTGCTCACGCTACTCCTCCATTACAGCCAAAATATAGGCTAGTGATGGTATATTCAACCTGTGATAATGATTCAACAAAGATCTTTGTTTTATTAGACCCTCAGTGAGTAACTTTGAGTCTGAAACCAGCAGTCACAGAGTTGATCAAACAGAAGAAGAACTTTTAACAGAGAGAGCAGAGTCCTGCAATCTGCAATGCTGCTGCTTAAAATGCTTCTTGCTCGTGAATCTGTCCCACTCTGTCAATTTTTTTCTGATGTACTTTGTCTCTCTCTCTGTGTTTCTAGAACTGCCTGGACTCTAACAAGTTTGTCTGCACTCTTAGGTTTTAACATAGCCATGTATGTAGCATCATGAGGATTTTGGACGAAGTCATTGGTCCTGGCAGAAAAATATCTTTATGTTGCAGAAGTCATCTGAGTCTTAGAATACAGCAGGTTTAATCTTTGGATTAGATATGTGAATTTGCATGAATAGGTAACATGCCTGAGATTACAGGATAAACATTTGTATTGTTTAATTTACCATGACATCAGTTAAACACAAGCATCTTAATTTTCCAGAGTCCAAAAAATGATGTTTTGTGTTGGTTTGATAAACAGATGATAACTGTTGCATGCATCTGCGCCTCTTTTTCCTCACACTGTTTGTGCTGCTGCTGCTGTGCACCACACAAAGCTCTCTGAGAGGGATGTGTTTCAGGCTGCAGCGCTGTGGGACCAAAGCCACCCTCAGTGTTTAATGACCTGTCTGTGAGGCAGAGATTTAGAGACAAAAGTAGAACCACAACAGGGACCCTGCTGCTGCAATTCATCTTCATTTTAATTGGGAACATTTTGTGATGCTTTCTCCTCCACATTAATAAACCGAAGCCCTGCAGCACTTCCTCAAAAACTCATTAATGCACAAGATGCAGTCTGAGCAGGTGTTACTGAGCACAAACACATCATAGAAAGTACTGGGAAAATTACTGTTTCCTATTGTCCCAACGTTTTACTTCAAATGTTTTCTACATTTCACATAATAGGTGTTTATCGACAATAATGTACAATCGGAACAGAGACAAACAAAGACATAACTGAAGATTTTATCGCTGAATCATAAAATCTTAAGTTTTTAGGTCTATTTTTTTATCATCATGTAATAATACACTTGACTTATGCTCTAAAATGCATCACAATGGCCGATTGAAGATGAGGATTTTCTCGAGATACAAATTTCTTACTTCGAGATTTAAATTTGGAAATAGACAGCAACTAAATAGATTTGATATTTTCATTACAAATTAGAGAAATATTTTTTATAGTATATGTAATGTTGCTGGAAAAAAAATCATATTTGTAATGCCTCCATCTCAGCAATCATCAGGGCCAGAGGCATAGTTTTTGTGTTTCCCATTAACACATCCTAAGATATGTATGAGCCATTTCATGAAATTAAATTATCTGTGGGAGGAAACCGAAGTGCCCAGAGAGAACCCACTCATGCACGGGAAGAACATGCAAGCTTCACACAGAAAGGCCCTGTCCCACCCGGGAATCAAACCTGAACCTTCTTGCTGTGAGGCATGTGCACTACCTGCTGCACCACCGTGCTGCACATAATAATAATAGCAATGATAATAACAACAACAACAATAACAATAATAATAATAGTAAGAGGAAGAAGAAGAGCTAAGTTAAATAGCATTATGGGATTTTGTGTATTGTGGTACTTGAGAGTAAACTAATTAGATATTTGAGGTCAGAGATCTTTATTTCATACATCAAATTGACCTCCATACACTCGACTACCCCTGTGATCCATAATAATTAACAGAACATGCACCTACACCATCAAATGAGTCTGATTTTAACCAACCATACTACTGCAAAAATCCCCAGAACACATAGAGGGATAAAATCAGCAGGCAATTGATCTGATGTCCATGTGACAGTAATACTTTTAATTACATTTAAGGTGATTATTTGAAAAATGTTATTGTAACACAGCCATACTGGTAATCAAAATGGGCCAGTAGTGTAGATAAGAACAACCTTTTGCAGCCTGACATTGAAGCACAGTGAAACTTATGAAGACTGATCTTTATTAAAAGAAAGAAAGACAGTGTTAACTTGTGACACATTGAATAAATCATGTTTTTTTTCTTTTGTTTATTGTTTAAGTCTGTCTTAATTATTGCTTTGGTGTATTAGTCAGAAGTTTATTCCTTTTAAACACAATTACATGCAATTATATTTGCAGCTCATGGGTGAGAGGGTTCAAAATCAGCTTCCCACAGCAGTTTTAAGGGAATTAATATTTTTTGTGCCCAGAGCTCACAATCATGAAACCATTTGAGTGCTGTACCAAGCCACAAGTGCAATTTGTGTACTTCATTAGCCCCTGCAGCAGCTGCACACAGTTGATGTCTTGTCTGTTATTTCTCTCTCGTTCTCACACTCTTCAATAAAAAGAGAGTTTCTTAAATGTTTGCTCCAAGAGCTTTAGCAGATGGGAAACCCAATCATCCCCACTTTTAAAGCAAAACTGGATATGCCAACACTTTGGTCTAAAACAGTTCTGGTCTCAAAGATTCTTTACTTTACTGGTGATATAATATAGTGGATATAGGGTATGATATAATTTATTGTTTTGATCATATCAGGCAAAGGGTCTGTCCAGAATTAGGCCAAAATGCTACAAAAATGCAAGACTAAGGGTCTGGCTGCTAGCTCTTAAATTTTTTTGATCAGGGCTTACACGTGTCCAGTGCTTGATACCCTTTTTTTCGGGTTTCCTTATTTTAAGGGCCAGAGGGAGCTGATTGTAAAACATGTCAGGACTGTCACCATTAATTGATTGGAGATTATTATCACAAGGACTCAATAGGATGTTTTGCACTTGAATCAGTCTTGTTCTGTCTTTGCCTGCAAATAGTTGCATGATTTTCAATATGCTCCTCTGCTGTATCGAGTATCTTGTCTCCCTGCTTGCAACTGTCTTCAGAACAAAACTTGCACCCACAGAACAATCGGCTTTAGATGACAGCAGGGCTGCATGCATGTTGCTTTCAATTTACTCCCTCTCCTTTCCCCTATCCCCCTATCTGCTCTGCAGCATTGAATCTGAGCTGAGCTCAATAAACTGAGTAAACACCGATATTTTAGAACCATAAACCAGAAGTAAGTGTAGGTCAAAACTCAAAAGATGTCATTTCAAGCTTTTTATGTTGATTGATCTCAAATATGAAACATATTGTCAAGGTGATGACTACCTCCATAAATAGCCCCATACTACAGTAGCACATTTCTTCGATAGAAACACAAAGAACCAAAATAACAGGGTTCAGCTGTTATTCATCCCTAAAAGCACTATTTGCCTGTTTCTTGGTTGGCAGAAGCCATACTGAGTAAGAATCTCCAGCGTTATCACCACCATTGGGCATCAGAAGACATCTATAAAGTTAAGATGATGTCACATGTCCATGTTCATACTGCCCATAAGCACTGCTACCACTGAATCATGATCATAACAGGAAACACTACATCACTATTTCCAATTAAACACACATGAAATGCATTTTAACTTATGCACACTTTAGCTCATATTTTGCACCTGTATGCTTTCTAACCTGCCTGCAGTATGATAAGGTTAGATGCTGATGCTCTGATGGCTCACACATACGTTTAAGTTCATTAAAACCACAAATGGTTTATTTATAGTGGTTTCACAATAACTTACAAACAGTAATGAATACAAGACATTTTGATCCAATCAGAAAGATCCTTGACCATAAAAATCATTTTTATATCTAGTTTTAGAAACACTATTGATCATTTTTAGTTGTATTGTAAAGCATTGCAGGATCCAGGCTAAACCCAGGATCGTAGAATGTATCCTTTCTCAGAAAGACTTGTGCCTCCTCGGACTTGAGAAATGTGTTTAAAACAGGACACAGCAAGGGGAGAATCGGGCTACAAAGGGACAGCTGCCTCTGCAAATGTTAGAGCTGTTTTTGGAAACCTGAGAGGTGATTCATGCTGGCAAATTGATTCATTTCTTGGGCTGATAGAATTTTTTCCCCCTTTGTGCCCATATGCTACAATGGCTCTGAAAAGACCCATCGAAAAACAGCCTCCCAAGGAGAGTGGGCACATAATAACTGCAGCATATTTCTGATGTGATCCTATTCAGCACCGCAAACTATGGATTCAACAGTCACATGAAGTCTGATCTGCACTTCTGAGCATTAAAAAGCCTCTCTTTGCTGCAGGGCTTTGAGTTGGGTTTATTTGTGTTATTTTTGACATAAGCCTGGCTATTTTTTCCCACCAATCTTGACGTTTTTGTTGTGATTGCAGCAGCAGAGTGCAATTATCTTCATATACAGAGTTTGATAAGTGCACAGCAGGTGTGTCTTTCTGCTTTAAGGAACATCGGCTGAAATGAAAAACAAGCTTTGACCAGCTCTTATCAGCAACATGCAGTCCATAGCAACAAACCAGGCAGCAGAAATAGGTTTAGGGGAAAAAAAATTGGCTAACCTCTACAACACATCTCAGCTCGGTTCCTGCACAGGAGATCACACAGACTGCTGGACACCACAGTCAGCACCAAGGGCAGCTGTGCACATGTGAGAGCTGCCACATCGCTTGAGTCTGAGAGACACACCCTGTTTGGGTTTGCTGTTTGAGATTTACATAAACAAACCCCTCATTATCAATCAATGCTATCGTGTGCTGGTCTCCCAACTACCATCAAATCCTCTCATCCTCTTCATCACAGACAATTATTTGGTGGCTCGTACAGATGGTTTCAGAGGAATCAATCATCTTAAATGGCAGCCAGACAATATTAGGCCTTCTCAAAACTTCAGCCAGTTCTGTGATAATATGCAGAGTGTTCACCTCCATCATGGTGGCATTTCATCACTGGGACTTTGTGCTTGTAATGAACGGCCTAAAGATAAAGGCAGTAGTGCTGTGAAGTTGTCCTGCCTCAAAAGATTCTTGATTCACATTAAGTATCAGGACTCCTGTACAAATAGATACTTTGATATTCTATTTCTAATAAACATGAAGGGGCAAAAACGAAAACAGCATGGTAAAGGGTAAAGACCTGGTAAAGACAATTCCCTCCTCTGTTCTACATGCAGCTGGCTTCATAAAATATGTTTTTATAAGTAAAACATACTATAATTTCCCAACAGACAAAAATTGTAGCCAATTTAACAGTCAAACAATGTTTGGAAAATAATGTGAAAGAGCTCTTTAAGTTTCATTAGGAGAATAATGTGATAAAATAACAGGACGACCAAAAGAGAAAAAATAACACATCCTACTTATCTTGTATCGGTACCATGTAAATAGGTGATTGTGTATATTTGATCTGGATGGGATCCAGACACTTTTACCTCCTCACGTTCTGTATCAGACAACCGTTATTTGTTTTTGACTTTTATTGACCGTGTTGTCTGTATTGACTGTACATTGTGTTTCATGTTATTGGGCACAAGTCTGTTAATTTTATTATATCAACCATTTCAAACACTATGGTATGGCTACAGGTTACAGGAATGAAACAGGCAGCTGTACTTACCATTGACTTTCCTGATGTGGGTCTGCATGTGCTGCTGCTACCTGGTAATATATTAGCATCCAAGCGCAGCTTAAGTCCTGCTCTCTCAACAGGTGTGATTGTTCAGCTGCTGTCACCCTTTGTCAGCTCTCTGATGGGTTCACTTGCCAAATTTGAGAAATGATGTTGTGTTAGAAATGAGCGGAGTATAATTTAACAGCTTACATTTGAACTCTATATCAACACTATAAAGTGTAAACATTGATGTAATTGTTTGCTGTAGCTTAATTGGGAAAATAGATTAATAAGACACCATTTATGTAGAGCACATATTAAAAACAATGCACTGCAGTTTTCATGCTGTAGGCCTGAGGAATCTGTTGGTACTTGTCAATAAACAGGAAATGATTGACTACAGGTTCAAAATTCAAAGTGAAAAGTTCAGAGGTAAATATCCTACAGTGACACACCTATGGATCAGGTTTACTGAAGAATCATTTTTAGACTTGTTTTTGGTATCAACTCCATTTCAGCTGAAGGTACATTTTCAGGGATTCACTTCACCAGGAGGATATTTAACTCTGCACTTGCTGCAATTTGTCTAAGACCAAAATTTTCACTAACTGTGAGTTCTGTTAGAAAGGAAAAGTGGAGAGATATCAGGTGGAGTTATATTTTATTAGAATTTAAAAGTTAACTTCTTGCTTGTTATCACAATACATAAACATTATTTACCATTTTTTTTATCAAGGTAAAAAAATATTTTTCAACCAGACAGTTTCTTCAAATGAAATAAAGATAATCATGTTAAGCTGCCTGTAATTCAGGGCACACTCACGGCTGTAAAATAAACATCAAGGTGGCACATTTGTGTCTCTTTATTTGGTCAGAACAATGACAAAAGTTGTTCTTCAAAAAGCAGTGTTTGCATTTGACAGTAAGTAAACAACAGGCCTTTAGTCTCACTTCATCTTGGCCTGTGTTGGTCAGTAGGTTGATTCAAAGTTAAGGTGAGAAGGTGTTTACAGCATGTCTACATCCACATGGCTTCAAAAGTCCAAAGGCTTTTTAATAATCATCAGCTGAGGTCACAGAGCTTTGTCTGACTTTTTCTAGTCAGCGAATGAATCAAGTGAGAACATCATTTTAACTTCAGCACAACACAACAAGGAATCTTCAGGCAGACAGAGCTCTGAGACTAAGAAACCTCAATGAGCGCAGAGCATGCACGAGCACACACACAAAACTTCACACACCTAGACACACCCATAGACACATCCCATCTACACACAATTGCACAGTCAATCCCAAACTCAACCTTACACCACTTTCCCCCTCCCTCTCATACACACTTGAAAATGTCAGTGTTCACACTCACACTTGCATGTGAGGCTGTTATGACAGCCTCCACCAGCCACTGTGTGCATATAGGTGTTTACTCCACTAAAATTACTGTCTGTGTAATATGCTGGGTAAATGAGGAACTGCGTGATGAGGGTGCTTGGCCCCAGAAAACTGTGACTGAATATTGTTTGGAGAAGAAGATTGCTTTTCACTTATGAGGTACATTTTTAGAGACAGACACAGTAAACAACTTGATGAAGCCTGGCCTGACTTCAAGGATTATTTCTGGTTATTTCTTGGTATGATGCTAAAACTTGATGTTAATACAATATGGTTTGATTCATGTGCTTTTCTGCCAGCCTGTGCTGGTAATTCATGTTTTTTTCTAATATCTATAGCCTAATCTATAATCTATATTCTATAGCTGATGCTGAGATGTTTAAGCAGCCTTCTCACCTTTCACGGCAGCTGGACCTGCCTCATTCAATGTCTGTTATTAAGCAGGTCCATCTTTCCAAGCTCCAGTCTACAAAGATTGTGAGCAACCCAAAGTGGCACGGCTCAATCAAGAGTCCTTGAGGGGGAAAGGGAATGAGCTACAAGGGAGATGACAGCAGGAAGTGACTGTTCTTACTGGGATCAGCAACAATGCTAACAGCTTTTGGGGCAGTTTTGTCAGATTGTGAAAGCATTTCTTTATAAAATGAAAAAAAAAAAATACCAACACTACAAACATCTCAATAGTATGAATATTTTCACTCCACTTCTGACTTGGTGAGAGTTTCTTTTACAAAGTGGCTCAGGTTCTGTAACCAGTAATTCCCGACTGTGGCATTATCTGATTGGCCCATAATAAATGCAGACAGACAGAACAATTGTCCAATCACTTGCTGGATATGATTCTGAGAGGTTCTGTCCTCCCCAAATACTTTCCGTGGGCTGTTTCCCAGATGGACTGGTGAAATATTATATTGGTCTATCTGGTGTGTCAGGTTAGTGGTCTTCACTACTGAGACCTTTACTTCTTCTTTAGGTACCTCAGTTGCTCTCAGGAGGAATTTCAACAGTGCTTCATTGGTTCAGCCCTAATATTGTGTTTATACAACTGGATTTTATCTAGAAACAAACTGTTTCATCTTAAATTTAAATCATTAGCATTATTTAAAAAAGTAATGAGTGCTAAATTGCATGTTGAAACTAAAAAATTGCATGTGCAATTTGTGAGCATGTTGCACGTGATCTACTATCACTGCATGCGCAATTCATAGCAGGCGCAAAAGTGGCATGGACCGCCCCCTTTTTAAGAAGGATTTTGTGTGTGCTGCTAGCTGTAACCATAGAGAGTCTGGAAGAGCAGAGTGGCTGCAAATGGAAAACGAAGTTTAGGCCATGGAGTTTGAGGCAAATAAACACACTGGCAGTAATCTTTGTTGTTTTCTGTCATTTTGACAGATAATGTTTTCATTTTCCTCTCATACCATGTTTTTATCCATCATGCAATAACCTCTCATGTAAAGAGCAGTCCTACACAGCAGTTACACACACAGACCATGCGGGTGACTGTTGCCTTTTACGCACTGACTGCATCACACTCTCCACGCACTGACAGCCTCTTAACTCACTGTTTGTGCATGGAGAGTGTGATGCAGTCAGCTCTGAGTGACAAAAGGAGTGATTATGGCTATGAAGATATTTTTTTTTACATAGAATAAATGACCTGATTATCTGCATGTATTCTGCATATTCATGAGGGCAAACCCGCTAAATGGATTGCACATGCTAATTTGCTAATCTGACAGACGCAATCCTTAGTGCACCCTGTAAGTAGATATGATTTGCATGTGTTATCAAGTTTGCACTTGTTTTCATACATGCAAACCTCTAGTAGATCAGGCCCATTGGACCAGATCCACAAAGAATGTATTGCTCCTGCTAATAGCGCTGTTATTTATGCAGAATTAGCTCAAGTAATCTGCCCTGTTTTAGCGTCTTATCCTCAAAAGCAGTGCAGTCTTTTTGAGGATCTGGCCCATAGTGTTTTGAAGACCTGGACAAAGAAAGCATGTTCAAACTACAATATCAATGGCCCTGGGGTGTTGTGTAAAATATCATTCTCAGCATATATGATGCATCTAGATTAAATGATCTTTAGCATGGCTTTCGATCTCAGTGGTGCCTATTTGCAAAGAAATCAATACTTATTGTTAGATAAAAATGAAAAATTGTTTTTGAAAAATTGTTATTGAAATATGAAGCAAATGTGTAAGTGTGAACAATTGCAGCTGTTTGAGTGTCCACTTGAGGCTGGCATTAGAAGTGCCACATTTGTGCACACCATGTTAAACTGACAACTTTGACAACACACAATATCTTTTACAGCCTCATTTAAACAAAAAATATATTTCAGAAAAAATACTCTTGTCTGGAATGATCTTTGCAGGCACACACTGTTTTGGGGTTGTTATATGTGGATTTTGAATAGAAGGACACAAGTTATGTATAACTAGGTACATCATTTATATGACTGTATTCAAAGATGTTGTTGGAGGGTCTTCAGGCCCACCTTAATTGCATTTTTGTAAAGTTAAACCAAAGTTTAAACCAGCACTTTTAAGAGAATGGTGGAATTATGCCACTAGAGAACACAACTTGCACAAACCCTCCTTGAATTTTCTAAGCAAATAGCTGATCAGTGCAGTCAGATGTAACCTATGGGCTACAATGCACAGTTCAGCAGAAGAGACTCATCCTTATCGAGACACAGCATTGTGACAGCTTGATCAGAATATGGCTGTCTTTTATAAATCTTTTATAATCACCTCAAAACAGGCTGCAAACCGCATCTAACATGGCTACTTCTACCAAAGATGTTATGTTTTGCCATATTTGTTTGTTTGTAAACAGGATAACTCACAAACTTCACCAATTTTGATCACATTTTCAGGAAATGTTGGTCGTGACATGGCCATACATTTTGTTAATGATCAGAATCATAATGGTGATCCAATGAAAGGTGAAAGTTTTAAACTAATAAATATGACTATTTTAGGGAATTTAGATCATGGCGAAAGGAAGAAGTTATGAAAGTTTGATGATGGTATGAATCTGCATGCAGGAGATGAATAACATTTTTAGTGAATGTTGATCCCAGCACACAGAAAATGTGCTTTGATTTTGGTGGTAATACAAATCTGCTGTGGATCCACGATTTTTTCAAGGATTCATTAAAGGTGTCTTCACACCAAACCCAACTTGGCGACTGAGATCATGTCACTCACCCGAGTACATAAATAGCTAATTTTGTCACCATCATGTCATTCAGTGATGTCACGCCTGCAAGAGTTTCACCGCCATGTATGGACCAGCCGCCATGTTGCTGGTCGTCTCCATCAGGCTGATAAGCAGGTGGAGGAAGGACAGGACTACAGAGAACTGCCCTTTCTTCACTGGCCCTCTTGCTGATCCTCTTCTTCACCATCTTTCTTTGTTTCCCTCATAAATATATATCCATATGCATGGAAAGTGATCTCCCATGTCGCATCAGTTGTGTCCAGTCTGAACGCACCTTAACAGTGTGAAATACTGACCATGAAAATAACTTGCAGACAGTGTTGAAAACGCCTTGGCAGAAGTTCGTGGTCTCAGAGCACTTCTAGTTTGGTGAAATAAAATCATCACACAGACACTCACAAAAACATCTGTCCTTAAACATCAGTCAAGAAAAATAAAATCAATCTAATAGTCATATGTTTGTTTTTAATTTAACTTAAAAAAATAAGCCCACTTCCTCCACCCAGGTAGACACAACATAAGGCACTGTCACAATATGAGAGTTCTCCCATTGCAAAATAGTCCACTAGCAAACACTCTCTCGTCACAGCTGTCTATGTCGTTGATACACAGTGGAAATGTACAGCACTCCCAGCACTCAATCAAAAGAACAGTAGTCATTAGTACTGTACAGAAAAACAACTTTGTTTGACAGCATCATTGAGTAAAAACTGTAACTACTGTACCACGTCTGTGTAGGAGGCAAGAGACGACAAACATGTTATGTACAATTAACAACACAGCAGCTGAAAAACAACATAACACATTATGAGCTATGGAAAGCTTCTATTACGGTCTACTTAATGAATTTCAACATTGTTTTCCACTCAACACACACTTAACACCCTTTGACGCACAAGGGGGCTAACCTCACGCTTCCAATCAATGCAACATACTTCACCTCTTCCCTCAGAATGATATAAATAGGACACACAGCGAGTTCACACTGCCACCTCCAATTAATTTACATTAACCTTTACCCAGTAGATCACCAGAAGGATATTTTTCACTATTAATAGTGTGTACTGCTGCCAATTGAGTGTCTCCCTTCCTTTACTGGTGACCTTAAAAACTTGTCCGTCCCTGAGTTTTGTTTAGTTTTTTAAAATTTCATAGTATTGATCTAAAAAAGTGAATTGCATGCGTGCTAGGATTTATCATCATGTTTTTCTCATTTATTGCTGTACTCTTTCCATTTTTGGTGTGTTTTTGTACTTGCCTTTATGCTTTCCGATTTTTAGCTTTTTCCCTTGTTCGTTGGGTTTTTGTGTTTGTGTTTTTTAAATTGGTGTTAATGTTATTTTTTTTCTTTGCATTTGTGATCTACACTTTTGTACCACTGTAGTAGTTACACATGGAAACAACCGTTTTTAAAAGCCAAGACTTTTTTTTTTACTTTGTCATGTTTTATTTTACATTGTCTCTCAGTTAAAGATGAGCCATTTTTAGCTTTCACTGGAGTCACCAACTTCCACTGAGGTCAATCTCTAAATTTTAAAGCTGCTTGGCCATCAACTATGCAACATACTCTCTGTTTTATGCACAGCCAGGATAAAATATTATCTAAAAAAGTATTGTAGTGCTCAAAGAGCTGATGGATGCCAATGCTCTGTAGAGTTTATATAAAGTTTCAGGTTGTTTTTTTTTGACACAACAAACTATGCACAGAAGAGAGTGCTCACCACCTTCGTCTCTTTCTTCTATGCTTATTAGCTTTTCTTTAGGAATATCAGTTTTAAATTAATTCATCCAGACACTACACTTCCTGTACATCCACAAAAGTTTTTCTCAAAACTTTGTGTCAGACATGAGATCTCTAGTAGAATATCAGAACCAGGTATTTGGGTTTATAAAGGCACTTCGAAACAGTGGTTCTCAACTTGTGGGTCAGCGTGCTGGTGGTGGTTTCGATGAGCTGTGATTGAGTTTCTTAAAATCTTGAATTTGCAAAATATCTTTGATGTACAGAAGCCCTGTGTAGATATATATCTGTATTTTTTAAAATTAGCTTCATTTGCCATAATAACAAGCCTTAAATAAATGTCTCTCATGTCTCTATCTTATTGTCTTTGCAACAGAGATAACAGAGCTGTCTTTTGCATGATGTGCTTGTTTTGCTAGAATTTTTGAGAACAGCCCAACTTGTCTGATTTTCACAGTAAAGGGAACAAAATAGAGCATATGCATGCATTTCCTCCCAAAGCTTCTCTTTAATATTGCACTTTAAACATGGATAGGAATTGATAGGATTTTATTGATATGCCAAAGCCATTATCAATCCTACTTATAAACCCAATTCTATATCTAATCCCAAATTGTTCCTTGTGAATATTCTATGTTGAAAAAGTCTGCCTACTCAGGTTTTCTGTATCAACAACATAAAGCACATGGTATTTTTGATGCCATACAGTGTTAACAAATGTTTGGCACTGCTGATGTTTCCACCCATAATGAGCTGTTGTCATTTTGTGTAAAATTAATCCGCAATGTAAACTGCTTTGGTCCCCTGTCAACTATGATGACTTCCACAACTCCTTTATTGTAGTTTGTGCTGACTGCCTCTCTCAAGAGGATGACATCATGGTTTTGGGAGGCAAGTGTAATACAGGAAAAGGCACTGATAAAGGAATCATGAAACACTGAGTTGTTTCACCATCCCCATCCTTGCTTACTGACCATCTCTGCTTGTCCAGACTCTTGGATCAGTCATTATTTTTGCTCCATATAAGGTCTGAATGGAAATATTTTTAATAAATTATTCAATTGGTTACATTTATTTAGATATTTGAGTTCTGAAGGTTGGGGTGGGTGGTGAGGCTAAATTGTCTCAGAACCACTGCAATAACAAAAAGTTTTATGCCAGCAAATAATGACACATTAAACGAAACCTACCTCATTATATAGTACTAAGGTGCGTAAGTATATTACTCAACAGCCTCTGATCGAGAACTATGGTTAAATAAGTCAAAGACTGACTTAAATGTAGAAAAATAGAGGATCTTGTCCTTTAAAACTCTTGACCATGGGATAGAGATACACAAACGCATTCAAATATATAAATACTAACTGATTAAAACACATAGAGTCCACATTTTCCGAATAAACTGTTCACCATTAGAGGGGCTTCTATAAAATCTACAACCAAATCTCCCTGCACATTTTGGGTTTACACAATGCACAATGTGTTAAAACAGATAAGTCTAAGAGAAGTTGCCAGTGTGAGATAACAGCTATCAATACAGATTTAGTGTTCGACGGGACAGCTGTGTGCTTATCATTATCCCTCTGCTGTGACTCTAATCAAATAGAGGAAATCTTATGATTCATGATGTTTAATCGAAGACGTCGCAGCATTTTGCTACTTATCTATGGCTGGTGATGACGCATGACAAAAACTTAGTGTGTTTACTGTGAAGGAAGTTGATCACACCTGACTGCGACTGGTGGATTTAGATAAACCATTATGAGGTGTCTGTGTGGCAGGGTTGAGAATCCAAGCATGATCCCTTGTTCTCTTGATAAAGTGATAACTCCGTTGATGGCAGCACACAAGTTCAGTCACTCAATCTTGTTGCAACTCTCTCTCTAAACGTCAGAGAGGAGAAAGAGGGCAAAGACTGTGGTATGATTGTCATCCTGCATTTTATAAGCAAATAAGGCAACTTTTTGGCCTTCATCAGAGCTCCACAGCTTTGAGTACAAAGTTTGAACAGATTGAAAAATGCTGCTTTAGTCTTGTTCTTCACCACAGAGCAAAAGTTCAGATGACTCCATAGTCCCTGAGAGACTTGATCAGCACCGTGTCCTTGACGTCACTGAACACCCTGCGTATGTTGTTGGTATCTGTGGCGCAGGTGAAGTGTGGATACAGGGTCTTCCACTCCTCCCTTCTGTCCCGGTTGACCGCCTGCTGCTCGTAGAGTTTACGGATGTAGTTCTTAGCATCCTCGGGGTCTTTCCTCTTACCTGTGACATAGGTAAGAAGAACATGAACGTTGGGAGAGGACAACAAAATGGCTAAATACTGGTCAGTAACCAGAGCTTAAATATACCCATATTTTGCCTTACCTAATATTTATATGTTCAATTTTGTGACAGCTTAAGTATGTTCACAGTCGCTGATATTCAAAATACCTTATAGTTTTATTCTACTGAGTACCCCGATCCAGCTGTGTTCTCAGTCTGTTTGAGACACTCAGGGCCTGATCCACTAAGATCCCAATGCTGAGCGCTAAATTGTGAGTGCAAACTAAAAAGTTGCATGTCTTATTAGTGGGCATGTTTTGGGTAATCTATTATGATAGCAAGCATTATGATAAACACACTGGTGGAGTCCAGCAGAGACATCTCAGCGTTGCCAGAAGAAAAGCAATTTTGAAGGCCATCTGTGAAAAGCATGCAGCTCAAAGTTGGCATTGCTAGGTAGATGATATGTCTTTACTGTTTTTATTTCTGACCGGAATCTTTTTTTTTTTTTTTTTTGCTGTCTTTCATTTTGACGGACAAGGTCATCATTTTTCCCTCATGTCATATTATTAACCATCATTTTTAATTTTCCTATTCTGATTCCAATTAAACAATCTAAATGCAGGCATTCCCTCAGTTAAACAGCTTCATCACCAATAACCTTTCATGTGAAGAGTAGTCTTACTGTTACGCACACACAGTCTAAGCGTTCAACGACCTTTAACTGAAGATCCTCACAATCCATTTATCAGCTCTGAGTGCCAAATTTTGGCTATGAATGGGATTTTTTTTACGTAGGTTATATGACCTCCTTAATGACGTATTAAGAGCGTAAAACACAGAGAGGGTTTACGTTATGTTCATGTCTGCATGAGTATAATGGCACACTGGATCGTTCTTCATTTCCAGTCCATCATAATGGCAGAAAGCCTCCAAATCTTTCCATCATTCTTAAAAAAATTGGTCAATCAGACACACAAACCTTTTAATAGATCTGGCCCTTGGTTGGAGCTCCTGTCACTATAAGGGTCCTTCTCCATATGTGCCCATAGATATTGAAACCCTGTTATTACCAAACCATTAATTTCCAGTTTAGAATTAAACAGAAAATTTATTTTAAGTATCCTATTTTCAAACAAAATTGTTGCTTCATAAATGGAAATTAAATTTTGTTCCAGCATACCTATTGCTAAATCTACAAACCAAATTTCTCAAAATGGAACACATTTTTACAGGACAGAAAGTCAAATGGAAACTAACAGCTTGTAAAAATAGCTCCAGCGACATAAATGTGTGAGAGCCCCACAGCAGCATTAACAACAAACAGCATTTAACTAGAGCCAGGGTGGGAACTCTGCAGGTTTGTAGCTGAGGTTAAATTGACATTAAAGAGCTTGACTCTGTGTGAGTCATTATTTTACCCTGCTGATGCTGTTGGTAAAACACACACACACACCCATACTTCCACAGGTAATTGCTCACAGTCACTAACTCCTACCCTGCACACATACACACATAGCACAAATGTACCCTTCGAGGGGGCTGGGGTACAGAGCTTTCAGGAAGCAAAGTATATCTCTGTGGTTGCTATGGGTAACAAATGGAGAGGGCTGTGGTGGGGGGGTGCAGGTGGTGGGAACTGTTAGGGCAATGCTCAGCAGCCTCTGACATTCACACCAGCAGATCTGCAGCCACATCATTAAGCACACCAAGTACCTGGAAGTGATTCATTTGACTCATTGTATGCTCGTATGTGTGCGTGTGTGTGTGTTTGTGTGTAAATAAAGCTATTTAATTGAGCCATAATGGCTGTGGGCTTTGTGGTCGCTGGGAAAGCATCACTAAACCTCAGAGTCAATACTTTCATTACTTTTTATTTATGTCATTTCGAAAATAAATGACATCTATCTGGGCTGAGGGACGTGATGAGATAGCTTAAAGCAAAAAGTGAAGAGGAAAAACAACATCACAGAGCCTTTGCTCTCTGACATGATGAGGTCACACTGTGAAAGGAAAACACATCCTTGTGAGCAACAAGCCGATATTAAGGAAGACAGAGGCTTGGCTGTTGACCACTGAACAGGCTCCACTTTCATTGTTCATTTCATATGAGTAAGAGCTGAACAATAAATCATTTTACATCTCAATTGCAGTAAGTGTATGTGTAATATTCACACTGCAGGATAGTGCAGTGTCAGTCACATGACAGCCATTATGTGATGCTTGGCAGAAATAAAAACAGACAGTTTTCTTGAGTCCCTGACTGTCTGTGATAAAAGATGTCTAATATCACCTTAAATAGGCTTACTGAGAATGGATCACAGTGCAGGCTGAGTTTGTGTGCTTCATGCATGTAAAATGTTCAAGCCTCTTCACAGACACGGACGTGGTACAGCTTAAATAGTGACTATTTTAAATTGACAGTTAACCATTTTTCTATTCATTGGTTTTCTTTTGATAATTGCAGTACTTATACATTTATTAAATAAACATCTACAGCAAAGGTTTCAAAATTTTTCACTTCACAAACCCCAAGTAACACCGCAAGAGGCTGGAGATCCCATTTTCCCTGAAAGGAGTGAAAGCAGATAACAGACAAGCATACTGATGATTCTTTTGATCATAAATAAAACCAAGCTATTACAATAATATGTAGTATTAAACTCCATTTATTGTATAAATCTTCCCAATGATGGGGAGAATATACCTCATTTAAATTTTTCATGATATGCTTTTCAAAGTGGAAATGTTTCTTTGGTCAGTAACTTCTCTTTAATAATATTAGTTTTTAGTTTTATATCAATGGAAAGCCTGATTGGTCACCTTTACAAAAAGGTACAGCTCATAAAGATGCATTTGTGGAATTAACAACACAGCTAAACTTGTGTGTAGCCCTCAAGAAAAATGTGCCAAAATGCCTTCTTCCCCAGGAAGAAAGCCCACAGTTCCACAGTGAATCAAGGGCAAGGGACTGGTCCTTTTTGGGATGTTGTCAGCCTGGGACTAGCCGTCCACATGTTCGTCCTTCACCACATGTCTTTGACTGGCCCAGTCTCAGTTGCTGAAACTAAGGGCATTTTTACATTAGGCCCACTTGTTTCGAACTGTACTGCGGCGTGGTTCGCCCCCCTCCCCCTCCCCCGCTGGCTTGCATTCACACTTGCAACATTGAACTGTGCCCGGGCCCACTTGTGTATTTACTCAGTTTGAAACAGCAGGGGGCGATATGCACGTAACTGGTTGCCAAACCTGCTACAGAGGAGAATGAAGAAGAGGCTACCATGGTAACCATTTCCTACACCAGACAACCAATGTTTACGTTTTGCTCTCTTCTACATTTTCCCTCAAGTGTGTTTTTTTCATTGTGTTTGAGACGGCATCAGCGACCTTCTGGACCCTCGTAAATCATCGTAATCCTCAACCAGAATAAACCAATCGCCAAATTGAGTAAGCAAAAGATTCAACTGCGGGATTAACAGGAAGTAATGCATCGAAAGTAGATCAGTTCGGACCACTTTGTTTCACACCAGTGAAACCGTACCAATTGTCGGGTGAGGGAGCGGATCGAGACCACCCCTTCATGGAGGTCTCGTACCAGCCGATTTGGTGCGCACCAGAGTGAGGTGGTTGCATTCACATTGACACTAACGTACCAAACCCTGGGCCAAAACTTCTTTGGTGCGCACTAAATATGTTTGGTGTGAAAACACCCTAAATAATCCTGCCACTCTGCACACCTGAACACCAGTTTGTGATTGCAGGACATGTAAAATGATTCGTTTGGCAATACAACATCCCTAACAAAGATAAAGATCTCCTCATTTCATTAGACCAAATATACGACTCAGCACAACCCTTGAACATTCGAATCTGTTATCAGAGCTTTGATTGAGCTTGTTAATTCATTGAATTACTTCCCTGCTACCCTGCTAATCATGTCAGTCCCAAAAAATAAACAAGTATTTTTTTTAAAAACTAAAAATTAATAGATCCTTGTCTTACCAGTGAAACTGGGGAAGTATTTCTGCAGGTCAGAGGTCTGTATTTTGTCAGCTAGGATATCAGTCTTGTTCAGGAAGAGGATGATAGAGGTGCTGTGGAACCATGGAGAATGGATAGTTGTGTAAAACAAAGCCAGACTCTCGTGCATCCGGTTCTAAAAAAAGAGAGAGACAATGTCAGGTGTGAGCCACTGAAACAGATAAAAATATTACAGAGCTGAAAACTTAAGGGGTGGTTTTCACTATAAGAGAGGGAAAGACAGGTACTGAGAGATGGCATAAAGGATTTGGAAGACTAAAGATGAAGTGGTTCTTTAAAGAGAGGAGGGGGTTATTTAAGGGGGGTTGTCTGGAGTACATGAGACCACAGTGGAGGTTGATGAATGTGTTGGCAGATAGAAAAGTGGCTGAGAGAGATAAAGGTCTCAGTGACAGAATGAAGGAGGAAGAGGAGAGGGTGGAAGGGATTGTTGTGCAAGAGTGAAACCTGCTGGAGAATGGGTGAAATGACTGCTGTGAGCATGATACAAAAAAAAACAGAAGACACATGGATTCACTGACAGGTAGATGTACTGAGGGTCTCTGTCCAACACTTCCCTAGAGCTGCAAACTATAAATCTTAGAGTTTAATCTCTGTTGTTGATTGCTATGCGCATTACTGTAAGAGTGTCCAGTAGTGACTCAATGAGTAGAACAAAATGCCTAATATCTAAGAAGTTGCAGGGTTAAGTCTGACTTGAATTTAATCATTTTGTCAGTGACTACACTGTAATGCTCACATACACAATCATAATAACCCAAATATGCAGTGCACAACAGGACTGAAAGACACTAGAGAAAGAATAATACAGCAACATTTTTTGCTTTGTGCAAATTATAGATCGAGAGAGATGTGCATTAAAATTGTAATTTACAGTAATAAAAGCTTAATTAAACATTTATATCATTCATTCAACGCACACAAAGAGGAATCACAGAGTCTGCATTAAGTGTTCATTTCTCTGTTACTGTTGCAGATATCAGATATATTCACTAATAAGCAACTACAAAAAACATAAAATACAAGAGCTTTAGGTCTCCAGTAACCAAAACAGATGTGGCTGCACGAGGTGCAACATGACTTACATCACACATCCTGCAGTATGCCTATTTCAGCCCTGGTGCATAGCATAGTACTTGAGGTTTTTTGTCAATGTGTGATCTTTTTGACTGAAGCGTATTTCTCAGATAATTCTGATAAACAGTTTCAACATCAGCACAAAATACAATAGCTTTTAACCAGCATTGAAAGTCTTTTGAATAATGCCATGGGTATCCTGTAGATGTCATTACAAGTCTACCTTGATTTCATTTATTTATTAATTCATTCTAAGCTGGAGGTATCTTTCTTATTTTACTTTGTAATTCATTTTATTATTTTCTGACCTCACAGTGGAGGTGACCTCAGGGCGGAACTTAAAGTAAAGGAGCCTGAGAGTTAAGACCTACAGCAGTACTCTATCGTGCTAATTTCTTGCAAAGACCAAACACAACAACTGTTAGCATAGATGTATTTTCTGTTTTTATCATAATATGCCTTTGGTCTTTGTGCATGTTGTTGCATTTATCTGCACATTCATTGGCTACTTAGGTGAAAGTCCCTCATGACAATTTTTTGTCGTGTTTTCTATTCTTACGATATTTGAGTTTGACAACCTGCATTGATCAGTAAAGGGGGCCACATGAGGCCCCCTTGCCATCTGTTAATCACCCTGATACAGAAGAAGATGACAGATTAAAAGAACTGTGGCTCAACTATTTTCTGTCCCTCTTACATAGTTTTTAAACATCTACAACATGACTCACTACTGCAAAGAAGACCATTTGGTTTGAAATGTGTGGGAAAGCACCTTTGTGCAGATGGATAGACTTATAGTTTGAAAAATGTTAAAAAATATTTTGGTCCTTGGCCTGAGTTCAGCTGTCAATGGCCTTCACAGATTTTTTTGTAGTAACCTATCATGTGTTCAACTTAGTGAAACATCAGGCAGACTACTTTTTAAACAAAGAATTTGTAAACCAGATGGACACATTGTTAGAATTCCAGACAGACAAGTAAACACACAAACAATGTTGACTCACAATTGTTTCTCTCTCTTCCAAGACCTGGTCGTACTCGCTGAGGGACGCCAGAAAGATGAGAGAGGTGACGTTTTCAAAGCAGTGAATCCACTTCCGTCGCTCTGACTTCTGACCACCCACATCCACAATTCTGTCAAATAAAGGAATAAAGGGTTAAAAAGGGGTCTAAAAACTCTTACAGAAATTATACTTATTTGCTTTATCTGTGTGGATTCAGCAGTGAGCAAGACTGCCCTAATGCTACCACACTGTTCCCACACCCACATGTAGATCACACAAGGCTGCTTACAATCTGAGGTGAGTTGTTTAGAAGGTAGACAGTAGCAAAACTAGTAACAAGTAAGTCAGCTTTCTTTGGTGTAATGTTTCATGACATGACATGATTGCTGAAAGAACTGGCTGAGATAAACAAGAGCATGATCATGTTCAGACCAGTCTTAGATGTTTAATTTTATATGAGCTGATATCTTTAACATGGATAAATGTAGCAAATATCATTACTACACTAAAATACAAAATCCTGAGTAATGAGTGCTTTAGTTTGAAAAGGGGCGTTTATGTTAAAATAAACACCAGTCTGGTCCCAGTCCTGACAGGCTTATGTCAAACCAATAGTGACCAATGCTGGAGTTAAAATTGATCGTGATTTAAACTCAACAAGCAGATTGAGATTAAGCAGCTGTGTTCTCAGTCTGTCTGAGACACTCAGGCCCTGACCCAGTAAGATCCCAACACTGAGCGCTAAATTGTGAGAGCAAACTAAAAAGTTTCATGTCTTATTAGTGGGCATGTTCCAGGTAATCTACTATGATAGCATGCATGATTGATAAACACACTGGTGGAGTCCAGCAGAGACATCTCAGCGTTGCCAGAAGAAAAGCAATTTTGGAGGCCATCTGTGAAAAGCATGCAGCTCAAAGTTGGCATTGCTAGGTAGATGATATGTCTTTACTGTTTTTATTTCTGACCAAAGGCTGGAGTAATCTTTTTTTTTTTTTTTGCTGTATTTCATTTTGACGGACAAGGTCATTATTTTTCCCTCATGTCATATTTTTAACCATCATTTTAATTTTTCCTATTCTGATTCCAATTAAACAATCTAAATGCAAGCATTCCCTCAGTTAAACAGCTTCATCACCAACAACCTCTCATGTGAAGAGTAGTCTTACTGTTACGCACACACAGTCTAAGCGTTTAACGACCTTTAACTGAAGATCCTCACAATCCATTTATCAGCTTTGAGTGCCAAATTTTGGCTATGAATGGGATTTTTTTTACGTAGGTTATATGACCTCCTTAATGATGTATTAAGAGCGTAAAACAGAGAGGGTTTATGTTATGCGCATGTCTGCATGAGTATAATGGCACACTGGATCGTTCTTCATTTCCAGTCCATCATAATGGCAGAAAGCCTCCAAATCTTTCCATCATTCTTTAAAAAATTGGTCAATCAGACACACAAACCTTTTAGTAGATCTGGCCCTTGGTTGGAGCTCCTGTCACTATAAGGGTCCTTCTCCATATGTACCCATAGATATTGAAACCCTGTTATTACCAAACCATTAATTTCCAGTTTAGAATGAAACAGAAAATTTATTTTAAGTATCCTATTTTCAAACAAAATTTTGATTTAAACTCAACAAGCAGACTAACACTGTGATAAAATCCAGTTTTTATCATTTCAGGCTTTTCCAAAAATTCAGCAGTAGTCCCTAAATTGTTGGATGAGCTAACTCCATGTCAAAACGTCTCCCACCTGAGAAACTATGCAATCTTGTCTTTAAACTTTTTTTATTCTTTGGCTTTTATCACAGCATGAGTGTTTGTAGGGCCAAAGTTTGTTTTGTTTTATTGTTGCTTTGTTTAATGTATGTTTTATTTCAGTGTATCTATTTTATTATTACAGCACTTTGTCAACGTTGTATTTTTAAAAATGTGCTACATAAATAAAGAGGATGAAATTGGATTGGAAATGTCCAAATCAATATTTTATTGAGTTTTTACATTACCTAAAATAGAGAATGATGACAGAATGATGTCATGACCAGACAGTTCTTTATCATTCTGTCCCTCATCAGTCTGATTCACAGTGGCTCACTGTGGTGCTCTTTCATTATAATCTATAAAACACAAATGGACACAAGGAAGTGCTGATCCCATGGTCTGATTGCTTATAAATTGTTGTATCTGTCATAACATGTCTTTTTCAGATCATGCATTGTGATGTTTTTTCTCTTTCATCAACTTCAAGCTTGTGCACCCATGTATGATCTGTTCCCCATCCATGTTTGATAAATACAATATTTCTGAAAGTGTCTCGTACTTTTCTTTTGGTGCAGCCAGTTGTTGCACTTAGATAGTAGCTATGGAAAGGGTACGACTGCAAACAAGGTTTAATGTTTTGGAAATACACCTCACGGAGTGCAGAGTTCTCCCTCAGCCAAGGAGGTTATGTTTTCACCTGGGTCTGTCTATTTGTTTGTTTGTTTGTGTGTTGATCTGTTAGTAACTTTACACAAAAACTGCAAGATGGATTTACATCCAAATTTTAACAGAGGTGTGATTTGGTCCAAGGAAGACGCTTTTTAATATTGACTGGTAATCCGCATATTTGTCTGGATGCAAAAAAATCTTGTAAATTGTTGTCAATTTTGGTACAACAATCAAAAAATCTCAAAATATTTGAAAAATCCCAAGACTTAACACTGGGTTGTGTTTTTGTTACATGATTGATTGGTTACACACTCTGGTTACACATAGAGCTACAGCACAGCGAACAGCCAACCAGCAGTGAAAGCTGTGCATGCAGTTCTACACACTGACAAAGCGGAGAGCAGGATAAGTTTTGCCATTGGAGAAAGCTCAGTACTGTTCCTGGAGCCTTGGTTTCTAAAATAAATTAAGGCAACAGACTCCCAAAATTGCAATAAACACCCCAGTCCTCTACAACTTACAACTACTAGTTACATTACTGTGAGCCCATAACTGTTATCGAAACTTATGCCATAGCTCTGCTTTTCAGATATACCTGTTAATGACTCAGAACAAGGTTGCTGATGATGTCAATACGGAAATAGTCCGTCATAGCAGAAGTCTCTGTGTGAGTGAGTGTATAAATCTGTCTCCCAAATTCCACATATAGCAAACGCTCTGTGCACTGAAGCCCCGTTGTTTTCCTTTCTGGAAGCGCCATGCACAACACCAACATCTGTACAAGCAGCAGCAAACTGGTCTAGTCAACAAGTTACAAGTCCCACTACTAACTAGCTCACTCAATTAGATGATATTTATATCAAATATAAACACACTTCTTGCTGATTGACATTTTTCCATCCACAATGTGTGTATAAAATAAGTATAGGGCTATAATGTTGGGTGGAAATCAAACTTTATGTTTGAAACTGAGCTGCTTGGCGGAGGTCTGCGCCTTCTGGTGACAGAATTTCCGTACCATACATCATGTTGTTTTGATCCTAAACTGACATATCATTTCAATTGGGTACATTTTCCTTTTTAAGCATACATGGGATTGTCCACTTTAAAAAACACCAACCGATAATATCTAAATGGCAAAAGAGATCTAATCCTGAATTATCCCAGCAGGTGTGAGTAGACCAGGCCTCAGTTAGAGTCAGTGGTATTTTTTTCAGAGTGAGGATATTAGATTAATTCCTCTGAGAGGTTAAAGAGTGGTCACCTTAGTGTGATGGTTTTTATGTTGAAGGAATAGTCATGGATGCCCGTTGTGGGGAATCGAACTCGCAGCACGTCCTGCTCCGTGGGAATGTAATCCGGGACAGAGATGCGGTCCAGATTGCTCATGTAGCTGAAAGAGAAAAAGTAAGATGTAGAGTCTTACAAGACTGCTTGAAAAACTCTATCATCATATCCAACCTCAGCAATGTAAAACAATCTGCAATCAAATAAGATTTACAGTCAAAGCAAAATAATCAAGAATAAAAGACAGGGTTGGGGTGAGTCCATGTTAGGTGGTGCAGTGCTCCTGTTGACAGAAGCTGTCATTAGGTTATGTTGACTGCCTGTCTTATCGTGCACACACAGTGTTGATGGAGCTGCGGGGTAAACACAGAGCAGCGCAGCTCTGGAAAAGAAATGAAAGGCAGAAATGGGCTGAGGCCAGTTTAGCTCTCAGACATGTTTTAAAGTGAAGCTCACAGCTGCAGTCTTTTGACATTATATGATGAAGTTCAGTTTGATAAATAATGATTAACAACCGAAGAGACTTTTGGCCCACAAATACACATTTTAATCAACTGGAGGTATTATCCAGGGTGGCTTAAAAAACGGGAATAAAACTTTTTGTGCTGCAGCCCCCTCCAGTGGTCTCAGATGAGAATACAATGAAAACACTAGATTTTGTATGGTGCTGCTGGGCAATGAAGCAATTATCAATTACCTGTATGGCTTCCAAGATTAACAATGATGAAGTCACATTTTTATTCATATAATCATAAGATTTTTCTAATTTGTTTTCTATTTATATAAATAATTAAAAGAGTAAAGACTGATAATGTGTGTGATTCTGATGTAAGATCAATTATAATCAGGTATAATAATTACAACACCATTATCAATCAAATAATGGTGATCAGGATGTTGACAAATGGGTAAGATAACCAAGTCATTAAAAAAGAAAATTGGTTATAGTATAAACAACCTAATATAAAAAACCATAAAGCACATGGTTTTTCACGGCTTTAAGATTCAATGTGCTTTACTTTACTTGGAAGACAGAAAAAACAGATTTTTTTATGGAGATTTTTAATCTAATAAGTACACAGAGACTCTCATGTTTCCCTTTTTTCTTTCTTTCGCAAATATTGTCCCAGAGGTGGGAGAAAGTCACTGTTTTGCAAGTCTCAAGTAAGTCTCAAGTCTTTCAACCCAATTCTCAAGTCAAGTTTCAAGTAAAGACGTGCAAGTCCAAGTCGAGTCTCAAGTAAAGACAAGACAAGTCAAGTCAAGTCTGAAGTCATTGGCTTCAAATTTCAAGTCCTTCCAAGTCATAAGCACTGTTGACCAAATAAAAAAAAAAAAAAAAACCAGGATAGTCAGGGCAGGACTTAAAACATGACATGTCATGGGAAAACAGGACACTTGGTCAACCTGGGCCTTAACTTTACAATTATTTTCAGGTAATGTCAGTCTCAGTTTTTAGCCACTGTGAGTTTACAAGCAAACATATACCGTTGTTGCATATAATGGATGCTAAGCTAAAGTTACCCAAAAGGATCTCACAACAGGTACCAGACCAACTTACCTTTCTTTGTGCAGCTTCAGGTGCTGAACAAAGTTCAACGTCATCACCTCTCCGTCTGTTATTCTCACGCTGCAGGTTTTGTAAACGACAATTCATTTTTTGTTTATGACATCGTAGTTTGTGAATGCAAATGAAATTATCCTCAGTAGCATGGTTCAGCATCTCTGGGTTGTTCCCACACTCCTGCAGTCTTGCACTCAGGGAAATAACTGTGTAATCCACCCCCTCTTTGTTTATTCTTCTAAACCCTGATTGGATGTTAATAGATGCATTCAATGGGGCAGATCCTGTGAGAAAAAATATTGTCTTGCTGGAAATGACAAAAACAGTCACTAAGTGGAATACTTTGAATGGGAGCACATTTTATTCAACAATCTTACTGAAAAGTTCAAGTATTTTCAAGTCATCAGACTAAAGTCAGAGTCAGGTCCCGAGTCACTGATGTCAAAGTCCAAGTCGAGTTGCAAGTCTTTGATGATATTGTCAAGTCGGGTCCAAAGTCATCAAAATTGTGACTTGAGTCGGACTTGAGTCTAAGTCACATGACTTGAGTCCACACCTCTGTATTGTCCTATAGAGTTGCTGCATCAATGATGTTGTGCTGTGGGCTAATCTGGAAGTTAGCATAGTGTAGGTTCCATCAACATAAAGCCTCCGGGTTTTCCCCATAAGGCTTTATTGCCTTGACATTGTTGCTGAGAAAAATCTCTGCAGCAAAAGCTCTGACACGCAAATGTTTTGTTCACCAAGAGAGCCTTCATGAATGAAGGTTAATATTTTGAAGCTAAAGCAAAATCAACAAAATCGGGAAATTTTAGGTATGCTTAAAAAGGAGTATACCACAGCCAACTGCCCTGAGTGACACCTCATCAGTCTGATCAGAGATCTGAAGTGTGATGATGTTTTATGTCCCTGACTAACTCTGCACACATACTGTATTTTCAAACAGGTTGAGAAAAATGGAGGCCATTTTTGAAACTTCAGCCCCACTGTTCTCCTAAACAGCCCTCAACAATACCCCTTCTTTGTATATTCTTTCACTATTAAAATATTTCGTTAAGATCTCTTACACTAATGTTTCTTTTAAGCCTGATACCCCTGCTCTGCACTCATGCAGAGGAGCAGAGTTGATATAGACTACATTTTCTACAGCATGTGCTGCAGAAATGCTGTAAAATCTTATATGAACAAGAAAATATATGAAAAGATTGATCAAAAAAATAAAGAACTCTGTTGCAACACTGCAGCCTAAATAAAGGGATCTGTGACTAAAATACTAGCTAATGTCCAGCACTAAGGACTCATTAAAAACTTCAATAGACAGCCATCATTTTGTTGTGTCTTCCTGTAAATTTTGGTACAACAATCAAGTGTGACATGAACAATTCAACAAAATTAAGACCACATATTTTACTGTTGTTATTATTATCTGGGTAATGGGAAATTTAATGGTAAACGTCTCACATTTCATCTTTGACATTTTTACAGATTTTTATGATGAGATACTTTAGCTCTGATTCTTTGTCCAGACAGACGATGTACCCACAACACAGATACTCACTACTCTGTAGAGTCTAGGAGCTGGTACTCGCAGCGGCGTCCATAACAGGCACGGATGCCTGAGTCTGCCCAAAGACGGCGGATTGCATCAATGTAGCCCCGCTCCAGTTGAGTGATCTGCACTATGTTTACATCCTGTAGCCACTTGGCATAGATCTGAAGACAGAGGGAAATTGTTGTTCAGGCTTTTGTGACATAGATTTTTTACTGAATGATGAAACCTGATAGAGGACATCTTCAAATTTACTTCCAGGGGAGAAAAGCAGTTCACTTACATTACTGCAAGTTACAATAAAGGTAAATTATTGTTTACCTGTACTTTTTTGAGCATTTTCTCAAATAGCGATTCCGCTTTGGTATTTCAGATAACTCATATATTACCACCAAAATACAACTGAAATATTTAAAATACCAACAGAGCACATGTTGCATCAGGGCCAGTGCTCCAAACTCATCACTTTCTGCAGATTGTTTTAACTGTGGAATATGAGGAATGAGGAGATGGAAACACTGCAGTGTTGAAAGCAACACAGTGTTTGTGGGGACGATACATCTTTTAGCAGTGTAACTCTGTTTTCAAGCTAATACAGCCCTCTATACTGGATTGAAAATTGAGAAACAACAATGTAGATGCCTCTGTTCTTTTCTGAGGCAAAAATAGGCAAGGTAAGGAGAGTATTTTTTCATTAAAAGACTGCTTTAATGAAGAAAACTAACCAAATTTAATGAAATGCACAATCAGTGTCTTATAAATACAGATGTAGTTTTTAAAGGACTCTGGTGGATTTCCTTCCCACGTTACCTGAACATTAATGATTTGAATCTCTTGGTTTCCATTTGTAGACTCGAACATGCTGTGCATGTCTCTGTCACAGGTCATCTGAAGCCTCTGATTTAATGTGGGTAAAATCCCACCACTGTCCTTACAATTGCATTGACCTGCATCTGTCTGCTTGTGCACTTTAAAGTCTTTGTTTCAGCTGAGTTCAGTGTGGATGTGGATCTACCTCATTCTCAGGGTTGGAGTAGGGGATCTTGAGAGTGGTCATGGCTCCTGTCATGGCCTTCATGGCAGTGAAAATGTTCTGAAAGATGCATTTGGCAAATGCCCTCCTCTCCTCTTCTGAGAATCCTCGTCCATGGATAATTCTCATCTGCCGGATGAAGGTGGTCTTCCCACTCTCCCCAGTCCCTAAGGCAAAAAGTTTGGAAATATAATCATAAGATCCTTTATCAAGAGGGTGTATGAGTACAATCAGCCCACCAGATAAAGTTGACTGCTTTTGAATCTTGTATTTTGCTGATTTAGACATGAATTAACTTCAGATAATTTAGCAAAGTTTAAACAAATGGATCTCAACATCTCTCAATTGAGAATTAAACAGAGAATTAAATAGTATTTGAGTCTGCTGTGGACACCCAGGGAAATTGTCTTTTTGGAATGAGGAGACAAATAAATAAAAAGTAAATCCAAGGGGTTTTTTTAACCCCTTGACTTCTAAACTAATATCGCTTTCACACTAAAATTAGCAGGTCAACAAAATTTTTTTTCAACGCGGGTTAATCCACAAACAATCACCAAGTGACTCCTTTCCAACTGCCATCAGACTCATGGCTAATCGGCAGCAGACGAGCTGCGTGGCTGTTTTTTTCCTCTGGTGTGTCAAGCTGATGTCTTCACGTTGATGACATCATCAGCACACTGAAACACATCCAAGTGAACAATGGAAAGGAGCATGGAGGACAAGGACACAATGGTCAACTGGTTTCTATACTTTGCACTGTTGGCCCTCCTTATAAATGTACAAATGCAGCTCTACCTACATTCAATCACTGACGATACAAAGCCGGATGGAATTTGTTACTGAGATGGCAAAGAGTCAAGTAAGTTACAGACAGAGTGGACGTGCATGACATTATGCCATGGGCAAATTATGCCAACGTCATGATGTAAATTAGCGGGTTGACCCTGGGTGTAATGTTCCCAGGGTCAAAATCCTGATAAGACCAATTCATACCGCTGACTGGAGCCGTACAGGGGTGTTCTAAATACATTTGCAACAAATTATCTGTTGGTGTGTTCCTATCTCTTCATTTAGCAACATTACAGATTTTATTTTTCAGATTACCCAATTAGGAAGAATATATATTATATATATATTCTATTTATAATATATAAATAGAATATAAACAGTAATTCATTGGACCACCTTAGGCTTTGATTACTGCCTGTATTTGCAGTGGCATTGTTTCCATATGCTTCTGCATTGTCACAAGATTTGTCCCAGATCACAGCACTGCCCCCACAGGCTTGTACAGTAGGTACTAGGCATGGTGGGTGCATCACTTCACCTGCCTCTCTTCTTACCCTGATGCTCCCATCCCTCTGGAACAGGGTAAATCTGGACTCAACAGACCACATGACCTTCTTCCAGTCCTACAGAGTCCAATCTTTATGCTCCCTAGTAAAGTGAAGCCTTTTTTTCTGGATAGCCTTACTAATTAGTGATTTTCTTAAGGATACACAGCTATTCAGCCCCAATCCCTTGAGTTCCCTTTACACTGTGTGTGTGAAAATGCTCTCATTTTCACTATTCGACATACCCCTGAGTCCAACTGTTGTTTTAATTTGATTTGATTTGGCCAAACGTTTAAGGAATTGCCTTTCACGATCATTCAGCATTTGTTTTTGACCACATTTCTTCCTCGAAGACAATGGTTCCCCACTATCCTTCCAGCTTTCAATAATGTGATAGACAATTCTCAAACCTATTTTAGTAGTTTCTTCAATCTCCTTAGAAGTTTTCTTTGCTTGATGCATGCTAATGATTTGACCCTTTTTAAACAGACTATCTTTTCCACAACCACATGTTGGAAAGTGTCTTTCGAAATGGTTGTTCAAGAAATGAGAAGCTACTCATTGCATCAGCTGGGGTTAAATAACTTGTTGCCAGCTAAAAGATAATCACCCGTGCAGTGATTATCCAATAGGAGGCTTGTACCTATTTGCTTAGTTAAATCCATGTGGTGAGTTTGTTTTGGGCCGGGCAGTGTATGTCAGAAACGCCTTGGCAGAGGTTTGTCCTCACAGGGCACTTCAACTTTCATTCTGTGTTGAGTTTGTAAATTTGGGCATGAATAGTACTGGATGTTGAAGTAAATGTTGTGAGTTTCTAAAGGTCTGAACACAAACAACTGACATCTGAGTGTTCCTATCAATGTGTAATTATTTAGTGTATTAATTACATTTTTGCTTTTATGAATTACTGTTTTCAGATATTGTGACGATTAAGGTTCACATTATTTAATTCCAAAATCAAACACATTAATACATTTGGTTTTGTTGGCTGCCACAACTAAAAACCACAGAACCACTCCAGAGGACAGCATACTCTTCGCTAATTCCAGTGGAACTGGGATTTTCTCCAGTAAAGACCTAAAAAAAAACGTGTCTCCCCAAGCGGTGAGCTGGTTGCTTAGTATTGCTGATTTTATTGACAGTCCAGTTCTCTAGTATTAACATTTGTTTTGTCAGTCTTAACAGAGAAAGAGGAAGTTAGATGGAGCAATAATTCAGATCATTGTTTACAGACCCTGTGTATTACGACATGGTTTTGAGTTACTCAGTAAAGACTCTAAGCCCCTAACATCCTAAGTATCTATTTAGATTACTTCACTGCTTACAAAAGACACTCTTGATAAATACTCGGCACGTGTAAAACTGTGACGCCGCCCATTACTTTGCATTGTTTTAATGTGTTTTACTTTTTCAGCATGTGGCAATACTGGAGTTTTTCAGACTGAGCTGCCTATCTCCAAAATAATAGATCAGTGCAGAAAAAGGCTGGAAAAATGTCAAACACTAATTGATTGGCAAAGTTTTTTAAATGAAAAGTTAACGCAAAACATTTGAAATAGTCATTCAATATTATCGGCTATTAACTTTTACAACAGTTAAGCTTTTTGATAGGTGAAGCTTTAAAAAATGTGAGATTTTGTTGGTGGTTGTTTGGCTTCATGTTCTAGTGTGCTGATACCTGCTGGAAAAAAAAATCCCCACAGGATAATAATGAAGTTGAAGTTGCTACATATAGATAACACTGTATAAGAAACTGAAGGCTGCTATGTTTCTTAAACTGGGGTTTCCAAAACAACAAACATATAAGGCAGTAAGAGAAAAAACACCTACATCACCCTACTTATGGTTAGCAGTGCATGATATTTTTGTCAATATCTGATAGACCAATATTTAGGAACTCTGTATCACTAATACCACTATTGTTTTATATTTTTTTCAAGAGCACAAAGTCTTCATGATACAAAAATAGATTACTTTCAGTGTGAAAGTCTATTTGTGTAAGTAATAATTGTAAAAAAAAAAAAAAAAGAAAAAAGAAACACAACATTTCACTCTTGAAAAAAATCAAACTCTTGATTTTTAAATGTTCCCAGGCTGTGACGATAAGGTGAAGCATCACCATATTACAGCTGATATATGGAATATACAATACCCAAAACCAGTGAAGTTGGCACGTTGTGTAAATTGTAAATAAAAACAGAATACAATGATTTCCAAATCCCTTTCAACCTATATTCAATTGAATACACAGCAAAGACAAGATACTTAACGTTCAAACTGGTAAACTTTGTTATTTTTTTCCAAATATTAGCTCATTCAGAATTTGATGCCTGCAACATGTTTCAAAAAAGCTGGCACAAGTGGCAAAAAAGACCGAGAAAGTTGAGGAATGCTCATCAAACACTTATTTGGAGCATCCCACAGGTGAACAGGCCAAATGGGAACAGGTGGGTGCCATGATTGGGTATAAAAGCAGCTTCCCTGAAATGCTCAGTCATTCACAAACAAGGATGGGGCGAGGGTCACCACTTTGTGAACAAATGCGTGAGCAAATTGTCCAACAGTTTAAGAACAACATTTCTCAACCAGCTATTACAAGGAATTTAGGGACATCATCATCTACGGTCCGTAATATCATCAAAAGATTCAGAGAATCTGGAGAAATGACTGCACGTAAGTGGCAAGGTCGAAAACCAACATTGACTGCCCGTGATCTTCGATCCCTCAGGCGGTACTGCATCAAAAACCGGCATCACCGTGTAAAGGATATCACCACATGGGCTCAGGAACACTTCAGAAAACCACTGTCAGTAACTGCAGTTCGTCACTACATCTGTAAGTGCAAGTTAAAACTGTACTATGCAAAGCGAAAGCCATTTATCAACAACACCCAGAAACGCCGCCGGCTTCGCTGGGCCCGAGCTCATCTAAGATGGACTGATGCAAAGTGGAAAAGTGTTCTGTGGTCTGACCAGTCCACATTTCAAATTGTTTTTGGAAAATGTGGTCGTCATGTCCTCCGGACCAAAGAGGAAAAGAACCAGCCGGACTGTTATAGGCGCAAAGTTCAAAAGCCAGCATCTGTGATGGTATGGGGGTGTATTAGTGCCCAAGGCATGGGTAACTTACACATCTGTGAAGGCACCATCAATGCTGAATGGTACATACAGATTTTGGAGCAACATATGTTGCCATCCAAGCAACGTCTTTTTCATGGACGCCCCTGCTTATTTCAGCAAAACAATGCCAAGCCACATTCTGCACGTGTTACAACAGCGTGGCTTCGTAGTAAAAGAGTGCAGGTACTAGACTGGCCTGCCTGTAGTCCAGACCTGTCCCCCCATTGAAAATGTGTGGCGCATTGTGAGCGTAAATAGTACAAACGGAGACCTCGGACTGTTGAACAACTTAAGCTGTACATCAAGGAAGAATGGGAAAGAATTCCACCCGAAAAGCTTCAAAAATTGGTCTCCTCAGTTCCCAAACGTTTACTGAGTGTTGTTAAAAGGAAAGGCGATGTAACACAGTGGTAAAAACGCCCCTGTGCCAACTTTTTTGCGACATGTTGCTGCCATTAAATTCTAAGTTCATGATTATTTGCAAAAGAAGATAAAGTTTCTTAGTTTGTACATTAAATATCTTGTCTTTGCTGTGTATTCAATTGAATATAAGTTGAAAAGGATTTGCAAATCATTGTATTTTGTTTTTATTTATGATTTCCACAACGTGCCAACTTCACTGGTTTTGGGTATTGTATACATATATATATATATATAATATATATATATATATATATATATATATACTGTGTATCTCTGCTAATGGTATCACAATATGAGGTGATATATCATCACTCCTTATTTTGATACCTAATATTTGCCCTGATTCTTGCCAACATGCACTCTATATGTAAATTGGTGCCTTTGACTTTCTGTGTGACTGTTTAATTAGCTGAGTTTCTAAAGCTCTTAAACTATCTGGTACTAATCAGTATATTTGAAATAAAATGACAAGAGCTGGTATATCGTATATATTTGGTATATATTTGAAGCACAGTGAATAATAACAATCAGACTGAGTGTTAGCTCTTTTTCTTTTAAAAACAGTTATCTGCTTTTGCAAACAAACATTAAAGCCAACAGCCACCACCACTTTAGCCATAAACCTGCAAAAAAACTAGCCACTACTACTCACTACTGTTTTTTTTTCTGGCCATGATGACAAGAATAAATCTGTTTTAACTGTGAGGATCAAACCTATTTGGATGAGAACTGGGATGAGTCATGATAGAGAAAAAAACAAAAGGAAGTAGGGCTGGTAAATTAACTGACATTCAAGTGTAATTCCAGTAAGTGCCTCCCATACAGCAATTATAAAAGATGAATAATCTTTATTAAAGACTACCGTGCCACAAGATGTTGTACTTATTTCATTTTCTTGCGATCTATTATTATTATTTTCAAATATTTTTTCACACCTATCTTTATTTATTGCTTGTTCATGGATGTAGTGTTAGTTGGGAAATAATGTTTTATGATGGTGATATCAGTATGCCCAATCAATTGTGATTGTGATTACATAATGGAGAAGCCCTAAAAGGAAGACAATCATTTTAAAGTTTACACTCAGACAAATGTCCAATTGATGAGATGCAAGAAGAAATGTTTAGATTACAGTCAAAATATCAATAATTAAGATCAAATACAATTTTGAGAGTTACAGTAAAATTGTCGAAACAGCAAATTCAACTTAAGTCTTGACATTTTTGCACCATTCTTGAAACTGAGCATCCAGTGTATTGTCAAAATTTGACTTGTTCCTCACCATTTTCCCTTTTCTCTCAAAGTGTTTAGTAAAAAACACATTTTTATCTCTTTCTAATAGGCTGTCTTTCTGCTGGTCCATCTACTCCTCTGTAGATTTTGAAGTGTTTTAAGATGCTGTATATGTAAGTTATTTTGAATTAATTTCTCTGGAATTATTTCCTTTGTATTGTCTTTATAATCAGCTTTATGGGTGTTCTTCCAGATATACTTGTTGCCTACCTCACAACCCCACTGAAACTGAAGTGCTCAAACCAGCTGTGAAGTATGCCTGGTGTCACTGTGGTTTTCAGGTATTACCAATCCCAATCTGGCCCATTCTTAACATTCTCACACAGTGACACATGCTTTACATAGCTCTCTTTCATGGCTGCAGGCTCCCAAACAGGCCAAGCAGTTCAAATCAGTAGGCAGGGTGTTTCTTCCTTGATTTCATTGTCAATCAAAGATGGTGTTTAATCTTTTCAGTTTGCTTCATTAATCGTTTCAGTATTACATCACTATCATGATACTTTAACGAAAGGATGTGTAAGATTCAGTGTGTTAGTGTTGCAGTGTGTGTATGCAGTCACTGACCCAGCAGGAGGATTTTAATTTCCCTTTTCTCTTTTTTCTTCTGCTGCTTGAGGATCCTCTGGATTTCTTTATCCACAGCGACAGTCCTCTTCTCCTCCTCAGACAGACAACACAGACAGGTGCGGCGACACACCTGCCAGCAGCCGGCCATGACCACAGAACCACTGCAAAGACACTGTTAATGAGTAATCCATCGTTACAAGACGATAAACATCAACAATAAAGTTGAGAAGTTGCCTAAAGGCCACTTAATTCCCATTTTTGTCTGGTTGATTAAACCTGCCACACACTCGGCTCCCTGGATACGTTTAACTAAATATGTGCAGTACATTTCAACAGGAAGAAAATTTATAATTAAATACAAAAGCACTTTTACTGTTCAAATGTATTTTTCACATAGAACAGAAAATGACCAGGGGACTCTCATATCACCCGTCTCTGCAAAGTGGTTAGTGAGCCAAATTCCTATACAAACATTCACGCCAAAACTGAAACCCTCCATTTTCAGGTTTTTGACCAATAGCACCGTTTATTTCTCTTTTCAGTAAAACGGTGCTTTTAGTCACAATCACCATTAATAAGAAGGGATGGGAATTTACTTTTATCGATACCAATGCCATTAATGATTCTAATTATCGATACAATTCGTTGCCAATTCCTGTTGATTTTGTGCGTGGGCAAAGCTGGTTACACAGGTTTTCAGTGGCAACAATGTCAAACGTGTCACTCCTGAAATATAATCCCGTTCTGCAAAGCTGGATGCTTCTGTGATACTGTATGCTGGTGTTTCCACTATCTGAAATTTGAACAGTAAGCATCTTTTTGTCAAAAACAAAGCTGCAGTTTTGGCCACTTCTGTCCCCTGTCAGTCATATTTTTTGACTGCTTTGTTATCATATCTGCTGAATGCCTCTGATTAAAGTTTTTTTCAAGACAAGCAAAACAAAATGTAAGGAACTGATTAAGGAACTGAAAAACAAAACAAAAGGACTAATGATACTGATTCTTTAAGGGAGTTGTTATTAGTGCGTAACAAGAGTTCTTTTCTTTATAAATCCCTACTGGTGAGTGAGTAATATAATTTAAAACGTACTAAAAGTTTCAAAAGAGTAAACAATTAGGACAAGACAAAATGTATTCATTAATTTTTGCATTTCAGTTTTAAAACATGATTGCAGATCTCTGACAAGCAACTCCTTTGACCTTAATAATGATGCCCTTCTTTGACAGAAGACCTTACTGTATTCTCTAATTATTCATGCTGTGTTATTAATTATTTTAAAACAACTTAAACAACTCTAATTTGAAGTTTAGTAGGGATGCACCATATTTTTGGACCAATGGAATCGGCAGATATCTGCCCAAAGCTGAGAACTGGTATTGGCAGAAATATCCATTAAAATCCTATTTATTGATTGCAATATTGACAAAAAATGCAATGTACCATGGTTGCTTACCTCATCATCATGCAATGCCCACTTTTATGAATCCAAAGTGTAATTAATTAAACAAGAAAATTTTGTTTTTATTGCCTCACATGTGGTCCTCAAAAACAGACAGTGAGCATGGAAGAAACAGGTCAATTTTAGATCAGTGCAGACTTCACGCTCTTGACAAAAAAATATCAGTATCAAAATCAGCATCAGCAGTAATGATTTTAGTATGGCCAACTTTATTTGATGTCTTCCCCTTTTCTTTATGTTTTTATATTTATTGCATTTTGTAGGTTTGATTGTTTGTGAAGCACTTTGTAATATTAATGTTTACAGCCGTTATTATTTTTTTATTCATTTTTCTTATTATTATTATTATTAGCAGTAGTGGTAGTAATACTTGTAGTATCATCCAGAAATGGAAATTTATTATTTGCATTACTTCAGTGAATGTAACTGAGTACCTTTGTTATGTACTTGAATTTTTTTGAACAGCTTATCAAAGCACAACTTAAACTTGCAAAAGTTTTCTGAAATGTACTGTGCCATTGTGAGTCGCATTTCTTATGGTATCTGAGAACTAGAATTAAAAGCAAAACTGCTGAAAATTCAGTCACATAGTATCATAGGAAAATTAGGTACAGGACAGTGGCAGGAAAAAGATGCATTAAGTTAGTGGAGTGCTGTCCTGTGCTTAATTTTCTACAAGATTCTGTGAGCATCCAGCACCAACAAAAAAGACTGAAGGTGATTCAGTTTTGATGTGCTACAATCAACTAGTGTTGTTGTGAAACCAAAAATTTGACTTTAAACAATTACAATGCTTAATATCGAAAATCAAAAAATAAATCAGTATTCAGAACCAAAGTGATACTGTTCAAAACTCAACACTGAAAATTAAGATATCAGGTCCCCAAGGGTGGTTTCATTTTGAAATTTTAAGTTTACTAACTTCAATAAATGTAAAAACTAGAAAGTCTTGATTAGCTCTTTAAGCCCCCGATCCCAATCTGATTTATAATCATGTATCTGCTGTTGCTTAGTCCCAGTCCAATATTTACATTTACTTAGACAACACAGATGTTCACCATGTTTGTGCCTGTTTTTTTGTTGTTGTTGTTGTTGTTGTTGTTGTTGTTGTTGTTGTTTTGTTTTGTTTTGTTTTGTTTTGGGGGTTTTTTGGTCAGTCTGTTCAACAATTGCTTTGAGATGATCAGTGTTAATCCCAATCCCTGATCATTTAAAACCTGCTCACATTGGTCTCGATATGATATTTTTACTGATATCAATACAGCATTTGGATATCCCTGGTAAAAAATCATACAAGTTATGGAATATTTAACACAATAAACTGTTTATCTTTATTACTGAATTCACCTTTTATACCCAAAAAAACAGCTCACTGAGCTGGATCAGATTAATCCAGCACAACATTTAACCACCAAAACATGTTTCCTGCTCAGCAGTGCCAGTTAATAATGAAAGTTCATGGATAACATGGTTATAACATTTTAGTACTTAAAATAAAATTCCAGTTAAAAAGCTTCTGGTGTATCAACCACTGCAGGAAGATAAGACAGGTTTTGTAATACCAATGCTGTTAGGGCAGCTTTGGCATAAACCTTACATTTGGTGGTCTTATAAATTTGTTGTGTACTATAAGGGGGGTCCAAATGTTATTATGTTACATTATTATACTGAATTACAACTGGCTCACAGCACAATAAAATGTCCTCAAAATCTCTATATACTTTTAGTACATTTTATGTAATGTGCCCTTTATTTATACTTGAGTTCAGTAAGTGTGTACTCATCTTGGCCCTATATTAGTCCTATAATTTGAATCAATTAGAATTTTAGCCATAAGAAAATAATGATTCGGCCCTCTTGGTAGCCAAAATGTCCATCTCAGGTACCATCAGACTTGATTTCAGTCTGAGTCAAACTTCACACAAAGTCTTTGGGACACTTTTCAGTAAGCTTTGATTAAACGGTCAAAAGTAACTGTAGCTTTTATAAGCTTCTGTACAGGTGCACAAGTTCATCTTGTGTTTTAAAGTACCAAATGAAAACAGAAAGAGCTCCTTACCTCAGACCAGTCCGTCAGTGTCCCAGTAAACCAGTTGTGATTGCAGCTCTCGGTCCATGTCCCGCCGTGCCCCCCTCTCTCCACACTACACCTGCGGCTCACAGGGACTGGCTCCTGACGCTGCAGCACACAAACAGCTTCATTAACCCACTGACACCGACCTCAAACACTTTTACTGCTCTTCTTCCTTTTCTGTTCACACGAAATAAGCAGTAGCTCGGGAGAGTCCGCCGCGCCTTCAGACGGAGGAATGTGCTGCTCTCAAAGTCGCGCAGGAACGCGCTCCAGGCGAGGCACGCACAGGAGCGCACAGAGAGCCGGAAGTACAACCACACCAGTACAAAATAAAAGCATGCTCCTGCTGTTTTACAGGACGGGGCTTTGAATAAATTAAACTCTAATATTGGTGGACTTTGCATTTGTGAGAATTTATAATCAGCCCAGAGGAATGGGTCTTATCATTCACACTCAAACCGCCAGGTGCAAAAATGTGCTTAAAAGCTATAACAATATTATAGGCTACTTAACTTTACATTCTACTTTCACTGCGCTATTTTTCTGTTACCTCTGATCAAAGTATTGGCATCAAAAACGAATGTATATAAAAAAGACTTTAAACCTTTAAATGCCAGTCTTTGCCATGATGCCACCATGTTTTCAGACTGAAGAAAGAACTGGGAAACTTCATTATACTTAAAGCCTGAGATTTATCAATCATAAGCAGCAATACTGATTTTTTTGGCCTTTTAATTTTCAGTGTTGTGTCAAATTCCCACACTCATAACACTAAGTTAAAAAGTATTCTAAAAGGGGATGTCCAAGGGATAAAAAAAAGGTTGAGAATCACTTCAATCAAATATAATTTAATTGTCTTTATTTACTTTTCAGTGGGTAATAACCTCCAATGTGTGCAGAGCTCTTATAAACCACAAAAATGGTAACCCAGTCAACATTTTACCTTCAGAGAGCTAAAAAATGCCCTGAAAAAATCCTACTCACATTATTTAAGCTCAAACCGAAGCATGACCTCATCTCAATAAAATATGTTCAGTAAAGTTTAATACTTTCATGAACCTTAAGAAAACACATGTATGAAACATCACATAAAGAAAAACACAACTTTTGAGGGATTATTCAAAATATGTGTCCATGGCCTGTCAACAACTGTTCCAACTTGTAGAAAATTCCTCCTCTGGCGTTGTTACTTAATCCACTGTGTGTTCAAACAGTATTTCTCATGTGTGCAAGTCTGTGTAGACACAGTAAACATTAGAGCACAACAGTGAAAAGATTTTCAGACACAACTCATGAAGATTTAATGAAAGCAGCTTGTTCTGAACAAGGCTAAATGTTTTTGGGTTTTTTTGTATGTCAAAATCCAGTATCTGAGAGTATTTCTTAGCTAGAAAAAAAGAATACAAAAATATGACCTGGAGACACATGGTACCAGTGTAACTTTTGAAAAGTAGTGAAGTATGGGATTAAAAATAAAAATATATGGCAACACACTTTAACTAGTGATTATATTTCCTGTTCCAATCATCCAATGTTTTTTTCATTAATTTTCACTAAAGTGTGTGTCATTGCTACTTTTAATGTGATACAGCAGCAATATTTCTTCAACGTGAAAATAAATTATTTCAAAAATTAAATATATGTGTCTATGCGGGACTTTTCCTTAAAATTGATGGTAAGAAATTTTTACAGAGGACTGGGTTTCAATAAATGTCCCAATAAACCTGAATTGAGGCTTTAGAGCTCCATTCATGTAGCAGTTGTATTTGTTAAAAGCTGTAATTAAAAAATATGAATTCTTCACCAAAACAAGTCAAAAGTCTTTTTCTTTGAAGGGCTACAAAAAAATACGTTACCCCCGTAACACTGTTGACATAAAGATAATTACTGTTTGATTGGAAGCAAAAAAATAAACAATCTCATTAGCACAACTGAAAGATGTGATAATACACAATTAGATTTTTTCCTTTCGAAAGAAGAAACATTTGTTTTACTCAATGTTGAAATGTTAATATAAACTGTTTTATATCAAAGACATGCCATATGAAATCCATCTTTTTCTGTAAATATGTATAAAACATACAAAGTTTAACTGTAATTGACACCATTTAATGTGGCTGATGGCTGGTTTGCCAAAAACAGGACACTTTGACGAGCAAAGGTCCAAATCCAGCCTGTGCTCTTTCATGCATGTTTCCCCTCTCTTAAACTTAGACAAAAACACAGAACATTCAAAAGAATAAAAGAACATATTCAATCCAAGAAAGCATAGAAAATACAGAAAAAACTTCATTCATATACATATATATATATATATATATATATATATATATATATATATATATATATATATATATATATATATATATATATATATATATATATATATATATATATATATATATATATATATATATATATATATATATATATATATATATATATATATATATATATATATATATATATATATATATATATATATATATATATATATATATATATATATATATATATATATATATATATATATATATATATATATATATGTATGTATATATATGTATATATATGTATATATATATATGTTCAAGCTGAATATCTTTGTTTGCATGTTAGTGTTATAGAGCTCATGGGTTAATGACAGAGTCCTTCCTTCCCTCAGAATGGACTCAAATTCACCCCTCACAGCTTTTAACCTTGATACTTAAAGAAATGCAATTATTAAAAATAACATCAGTTATTGATTCATGTAAATGAGTTTTAATTATTATTGTAAAAAGTATTTGGCTTTTCCTAATTTAATTCATCAAGTTCACAAAACTGTGTGTGATGTTTTTCCACAGCAATAACACCTCAAAAGCTCTGTTTTACTTTTTTATTTCTTACAGCCACAGACAGTGCATAAAATAAAAAGATGTACAAAATGCATTATTTGTCGTACAAAGTTATGAATATCTGTAAGATAGGAAGAGGAAGAGATGCTTTATTAATCCATCATGGGAAAATTCAATTCTTTGCACATTGCCAAGAGCATAATTAGAAGATGTCAGAGTGACAGCTTGCTGCTCCTACAGAAGTGCTACAGAGCAGTTTTGGGGTTCCATGCCTTGCTCAAAGGTACTTTGGAAGTATCCAGAAAGTCAGCTGGCACTTTTCCAGCTACCAAACCAACTCCCACCGATTGACCTTTGGTTTTAACCCAAGTCTTTCTTAAATGAACTGCTGCCAACACATTTTTAATAGTTAAGTCCATGAGGGCATCAAGTATGACTTTTTAAAGTTTTACACACAGGGCTTCATGATGCAGTTTTAAATTATAATTTCAACAATGTGTACAACATCTCAGAAATCATACACGCTTCTAGATTTAGATTGTCCCACACTGTTTATTCTTAGACACATTATCTTAAACTACTGCTCAGCAATGAGGTACTTTTTTATGGATGATTTTTTTTTTTTTTTACAATAGGCAGAATTTCTATATGTACTTCAGGAACTATTGGGATGCATCTTCCTACACAAACTAAAATTCCACTTTGATGAAATTCATATTTTTCCTGATTTAACAAACATTTGTTGTCATTAACGTAATTAGTTCTTAACAAAACAAAATTTCCCCTCATCCATGAGAGAAGATGAAGACATCCTGCTGTTTCTATTGTTTCTAAAGGTGTGATGTGACAAAGAGGAAGAGTCCATTGACACTACTGTGGATTTAGTATAGAGTTATTTTTTGCTCTCAAGGTGTGATTCATGATCGTTGGAATTAACCACTCCTCGAGTGCATTAATCCAGAGTAAATAAACTTTGCATGAGACTCCCCTCTGGGGTTTTTTTGCATGACATTTACAGGTACAACAGAAATAATATGCAACGTAAGCAAAGTCAAAACCCATGATTATGTTGACAGCGTTAAGCCCTTCTGTGTGACTGTTTGAGGACATCACACAGCTTAGCCTGGCTCTTTTTCCTTTGATGACACTGCCACTAAAACAGCACTGAATGACAAAAACTTATGTAGATGAACTCTCAACATCAAAAATACTTTATAGGTAAGTTAAACATATGTTAATTTTGTCAGAATATAAGTTGTGATAAAGAAAATGTCAACATCTTAATAGGAACTTGGAACCTTTAATGGCACTATAAACTAGCTTACTATTTATGCGAGGGCTGCACTCCTATTTCAGAAGATTTTAAGTACACATTACACATTAACTCCAGCTAATTGACATAAGTTAAGAGTTAGAAAAATTATATCTTAGATTTAATGCTGAATAACCTATTAATAATCTATAAAACTGCTTCAAAACACTGCCTACAGATAACTTTTGCCTGGCCTTACCCAGCAGTTTGAGATATTTTCAGTAGAAACTCTGGCCTTTCAGGTCTGGCCAGAGTACAGGATTATTTTGAAAGTGTCAGGTGGAAGTTGGTATTCTCTCAATGCTGCGATATGACAGATGTATGAATGAGTAGGATAAAGTTTCTGCTGCTGCACAGGCTCCTCTGCCTCAAGTTTCAGCTGAGCTGGAGTTAAATCACAGACAGATGGAGGTTTAACACAATTATGATTTCATGTAAGTGGAAAAATAACATAGAACTATGTTTGACACCTGCAAAGAGCCATGTTGATTTTAAAGCATTGTAGCAGCTTCCATCAGTTTAATATAACAATAATAATAATAGCAGCTTAAACACAAGTTAAGATAGTATTGCTCACACGACGTTACTCATCTCATTATTTGATACAACAAACATGAACGTTCTGTACAAATCAGTCATTACAGTCACAGTGACGTTTCATGGGCAGCAGCAGTTATGAATCACTGTGTATGTGTGAGCGTTTCAGAGCAGAGATGGAGTGTACAGCAGGTATTTTGTCACTCCTCCTTGGCCGCTCTTTGGGTGTCAATCTTTTGTCTAATCCAGCAGAACTGGTCGCTCCGGTTTTTCAGTCTCACATATTGAGATCACTGGAGCTCTGTGTTACCATAGAAACCAGGTGAGGTTAAAGAGCAAGAAGGGTATCGATGCATGTGGGGGGGGGCTTGTTGTCTCATATTTTTAATCAGAACTCAACATATATATGAATGTATACATAAATACATACATACATGTGTGTGTGTCTCAAAGATGTAACCAAGAGATCAAATTTACAGGTTGGTGATCTTCTTTTGTAAATGAGTAGAGGTTTAGCTTTATGTCAGTCATGTAGATTGTATGTATGCACATGAAAATTGGTTTGATAGCTTTTGATACTGCATGTGGACAAGCTTGTTTAAATTCTTATTTTATTTGTGTCTGATATTTTAACTTGGCTACACAAATGTACAAACAGACTTAAGGATCAAAAAGCTTGAATGATGGACAAAGCAGTAAGTAGTCTATTCCAAAGTTTTGGGAATTCCCCACCCACTCAAATGTGTTTGATGACACCATGAAACTGAGATAGTGGAAGATAAAGAGAAAAGGAATTCATCGAGTCTTATGAGGAAGGTGGGCGTGGACTACGGTAATAGGATCATACCTGGCTCATCCTTATCAAAACAGATGTCAAACGTGTTCACCTCATGGCAGGTGATGATTTAAAACACCTTCACGGTGAAATCGACTCTGTTTTTTTTAGATAATGACTCACTACAGTCAGCTGATAGAGCAGGAAGAGAGACTCTGACAACTGTTGCAAACTTCTGTGGGACGTATATGATGGTCAGTGATCAATCTGAGACCATACTGCTAAAGCCAAACTGACCAAGGTAAATTATATTGTATTATATTATATTATTTATATCATATAAATATCAGGTACCAAGCTTTTTTCTTTACATGGTGACATCTTATATCTAACAGACACAGAGCTTTAGTGCTCAAAAATCTTTGTTTGGAGCATTACAACCAAATGTAACTTAAAGTACAAGTACTGAGTTGTCACACAGCTGATATTGGATGAGATCACAGGGCCACATAAAGAGACAGACAGCCATGTACAGCTCATAACTAAGGGCAGTTTGGGGTCAATAGTTAACCTGATGAGCATGTTTTTGGTCTGCGAGAGGAAGCTGTAGTGCCCGAAACGAACCCACGCTTGCACAGGAGAACATGCTAAATCCACACCGAAAGACCGACCCACAGATTAAACCAGCTACCATATTGCTGTGAGTTACATGCACTTCCTGATGTGCTGCCCATAGAGTTGTGTGAAATGTGTATTAAAACCAAGTCTAATGATTTGTAAATCCTCATCACCTATGTTCAACTGAATGCACCACAAAGACAATGTTTTAATGCTTTAACTTGATCTATTTATTTATTTTGTATGTTTTCTGCAAATAGTCATTCATTTTAAATTAGGCCTACCTATGGCATTGGCACTAACCCACCCCCATACCACCACTAATGCTGGCTTTTGAACTTTACAAAGATAGTCTGAATGGTCATTTTCCTCTGTAGCCTGAAGGACACTGCGTCCAAGATTTTTATTTTTTTTTTATTAAAAAAGCTTTTTGCAACGTGAACAGACCACGGCAAACCTTTCCACTATAAATGAGTCCACCTCAGAGGAGCTCCGGCTCAGGGAGACTGGTTGTTCTGAACTGTTGCTTTGCGATATCCTCCAAATCTACCTCTTTTGTTGCCCCTGTTCCAGTTTTTTTTAACCTGTTGCAGGTACAAATTGGAAATAAGTAAACATTTATAAGATTACGGAGAGGTTTATAGCTGAAACATTAAACATCTTTGTAGTGGATGTAAATAAATATAACCTGAAATGATTTGCCAATCATTGCTGCCTGTTTATATGTTTAATTTCGCGTCTTCAGAAATCGTCCATAATGAAAAAAAAAAAAAAAAAAAAAAGTCTAATCACCCAAGTGCCAATCATTTGACTATCACCTTTTTAACCCTATAATTTTTAAACAATTACTGAATACGCAAATGTTGAGTGAGTCGTCTAAATAACCCATATTGCAATGGTAGTTGTCAAAGAAATATATAATTAGAGTGTTAATGAGTATTTTTTCCAGGAAAAAAGATTGATATCAAACGTTTTCAGTTTTAATTTTCAAATTCCATATCGCGCATGCGTACAATAGATCCCGAGGCTGATGTGTTGACAAATATCGGGGGAGGGACCACTGCGGCGTAAGTAGATCTTTGTTTAGAGCAGACTGTATTGGACATAATTGTCTCACTCGTGTCAGCTAAGTCTTTCTGGCATTAATATAAAGGTCCTTTTGCATTTGAACACTTTAGCTTAAAGGAGCAGCGTTTCGTAAAACATCTGTGAGAACCGCTGGGGCCGACTCAGTCATGTTGTAAAGAAAGGGACCGTGTCAAGCTAGAAACCATGAAATTAGCCACTTCCGGTTTACATTTCCCCAGTAAAACAAGCTTTTCAGTTCTTACTTGAACTTACTCAGTTGAGGGAATCTTGAAGCCTAAGGATGAACCACATGAGTAATATGATTACATGTTAATACGTCTTATTCCATTTGCCATTAACCATGTCAGCGTAAAAGTAGTTTTGGACTTAGTTTTTATTTTCTCTACTAATTACATTATTTTACTTTGAAGGAGGAGACCGTCAGTTTCTTGTGGGACTGACACTAACATGTAGCCTGAGTCAACCCAGCAGCATTACAGCTAGCTCCAAACTGTTTTCTGACACCGTTTAATGTTTTATCTCTTTCGTTTTGGCTTTCTGTCTGATTGTATCATATCAGCGGTGACTTCTTCTCATCTCTTGGGTCGCTCTTTTTCGCATTCCTGGTTAAAGTTGATGACTTTGCTCCTCAGTCTGGCTGTGGGAGAGATTGAAGGCGGTCTCCTCGAACAAGACTGTCGTCAGAAATGAAGAGGTAAGCAGGACAATGAAATGCGCCATTGTCGATTTAAAAGAGGCACATTTCCACAGAATCAGGGGTTGTCTTGCAAGTTTACTTGATGTCTATTAAAAATGAGCAAATTCAATAACAGCATGACATGTTTCTTTATTTCCACTCGTTCAGCCAACAGAAAAGCCCTGAACCAGACGGTGTTGCAGTCAACGAGGAAGGTAAAACCAGAAACACCTTCACACTCTGACGGTCAATATTTGTGGTTATTAAACTGTCATTCTGCTCTGAAATGAACAGCCTAATGCAGTAACATGCAAATTATAAATGTGTCTCTTCTTCGAGGTGAATATTTGGCACACTTTAGCCGCCATAATTACGTTTTTAAAACAAATTATGAATAATATTGCAATATTTGGCATGTTCACATTCTCTGCAGGGTTTCTCTAAGGATAACAGTGGCGCTACTCACCACTACAATGTCCAGAACACCACTGTTTAGTGTGAATCTGCTATACAGACCCTGGTATAATACACAGTATTAACAGGTGTTTTACACATGAAGTGAATATTTCCTGATCTGCTCTTTCAATCACATCACTAACAGGATTTTAGGTGTGGAAAGAGTAAGAGATTAGGCTTGAAACAGTTTGAATGAAAAATCTGACTAAACCTATTTACAATTGCAGGGAAACCCTGAACTTGTCATAAATTAATGTGGCCTAGGCCCCGTTCCCTTAAATGACTACCTTGCAAACTGTGGAAGCTGTCCACCAAAAGGAAATCTGTTTTTATTTTGCTGAATAAATTAATGCACAAACAATTAAAACAAATATGAAATTAATAATGATTCAATGATTACCATTGCACAGTGAAAATGAATAAAATATTTTTTTCAGTATGTTCAGCCCTCTCAATTATTTCCTTCTAGGGCTCAGCAATATAAACCTAAAACTAAAAGAACCCGATTTTTTTCCACAAAATTCGATTTGCGATTTTAATCAATTTTTCCCTCTAAAAAAACTTCAAGTGACAAAAAATTACATGATTGAAGTTTTCCCTTCATGTTATCAAAGCTGGGGGATACAGACTTCCCCTCTTACAGTTAAAATGCTTGCTGGAAGTTTTTCCTAAAATATTGACTTTGTAGATCAAATGTAGGGAGGCCTGTCTACAAAAACACTGAATGATGAGCTTTTTTCAAAGTGTACTAATATGGGACCATCTGATCAATATTTAATATCATTAAAGAAACAAAAGCCTAAAGGTGTGCTTTTTCAAAACCTGACGAGGCCTATCATCATAAACTGTACATTTTGTAATTATACTGTCAGACATTGCACCGATTTTAAATTGGAGTAAGTTGAGAAAAAATCCCATATTTTTCATTTTTAAATCTTCTGCAGAAAATCTTTTGATATTATCGATTTAATTGATATATTGCCTATCCCTATTTTCTGCTCTTGACACCAGGGTAGGGCCAGGCTACTGCCCAATTACAGACAAACCTGATGAAAAAAATAGATTTTGCAAACTATTTGTCTCAGCTTTAGTTTTCTCCTTAATGTGGTAACCTCACCTGACACACCAGATGGGCCATTCAATATTTACTAGGGGTGTCCTGATCCGATATTGATATATGATATCTGTCTGATATCAGCAAAAAAACAAATATTGGAAAATTTCGGCCTGCATCTAAAATCTATTTTAGCACTCTGATACAAGCAGTACACTCCAATTTGTTTTTATTTATTCAATTCAGTTGTAGAACATGTTAATGCTTAAGTAAAACAGAGTGGTTATTTTGCAACTTAAAAATACATGTTTTTGTCTATATTGGATCTACTGAGGTTAATTTTCAGGGTCTTCTAATTAAATTTTTATTTATTTTATTTAATTGTACTATATTCTTATGTTTAAGGTTGAATTTATTTAACCCATTGGTTAGTAACAGATAGGTCAGTTTTTCTCATACCCACTATTGCTGACTGCTGTTCTCTGTTTAAGTAATCTCACTTGATCAAGCTTTTTTTTACAGTCCATACTTATAAGTTAAAAAGTTATAAAAGTATGCATAATTCCTGCTGATATCGTATGGGAAATGATATCGGAATCAGCCAATACTCAAAGCTCCAATATTGGTATTGTATCGGAGGTGAGAAAGTTGTATCAGGACATCCCTAAGATTTACTACCCATCTGGGAAAGAGCCCATAGAAAGTGTTTGGGAATGGGCAGAATCTTTCATTAAAGGCCAATCAATCGCTGCTACTGCTGGGGTCTTAAGGATGGAACATGAGCCACTTCATAAAGCAATCTCTCAGCGAAACATGTCAGAAGTGGAGCGAAACATCTCCTTTGCAGAGAAGTTTGTATTGTTACCTCCGCCAAGGAGGTTATGTTTACGGGAGAGTTTGTTTGTCTGTCTGTCTGTCTATCTGTCCATCCGTCTGTCTGTCTGTCTGTCTGTGAACAAAATAACTCAAAAAGTTATGGATGGATTTTGATGAAATTTTCAGGAAATGTTCAGCATGGGAAAAGGAAGTAGTGATTCGATTTGGTGTTGATCCGGATCAGCGTCTGGCCGCTATGGCGAACAATGTGATTTCTGTGAATAACTACTGAACTAAAATAGATATCATTATGAATTCAATTGCTAATGGTATGTTTTCATGGTCAAGGAATCTAGATATTTCGATTAAATTAAGGTAGGACCAATATTTATGGTGAAAATCACAATATGGGTGAGGACTGTGGCGTTGGCGGAGGTCTGCGCTCTCCGAGTGCTTTTCTAGTTGATAATGTTTTCAATTAATACAGAAATACAGTCAAGATCTGACAAAACTGCCACTGAAGCTGTTATCATCTATGCTAATTTTCTTACTAGCAGTCGCTTCTTGCTGCCGCCTCACTCGCAGCTTTCACCTCCTCCTGATCTGAAGGACGCTGATTGAGCCGTGCCGCTTTGGGCCGCTCACAGTCTTAAACTGGAGTTTGGTCGGATGGATCTGAGCGATTACAGACATTGAATCAGGTCAGGTCCATCAGCACTGCAGGGTTAAGTATGTGGCCAAAAATGAAAAGCTCGGACAATCCCGTCAGAGTGTCTGACTGTGAGGTAAAATAGCCATAAAGGACAATATTTATTTTTTTATTAATACGATGCTGTCTGTGAGATGCAGTGTTACCAAACTGCTAAGTGTTGATGTCTTGGTTGTAAAATACTTGGTCCTCCTGCAGTTTAACTCCGTAATGACTTCCTGTCTAGTTGGGCTTGTGACACGAATGATGATAAAACAAATGGAAATTAAGTTATGAGCCATATATAACACAATGGACAAAACAGGTAGGCATTGTCAAACAGAAGTGAAAAAAGGAAGGAGATTAAGTGATTGGAGGTGAAACTTACTCCAAACTGCTGCAAGCAAATTCATGAATGTTTACCTTCCCATTTTTAAGAGCAAGTTAAATTTGATATCACAGCTTACCAGTGAACTAATTTCTTGCACCACAGTAAGGACTGCAGTGATATAGTCGTTATTGAAGCCTTCATATTTACACCATGAATGACCCTCTGATTACCGTCATCAACATGCAGCTTGTGTGCTTTGTGCTCCTTTAGGTTCAGTGGCTACAGCAGAAGACCCTGCTGCTATTGCCACCATTCAGTCTGCTGCAACCTTTACCGATCAGCCCATCAAATATCTCTTCAAGACGGAAGGAGCAGGCGGCCAGGTGGGCATTAGTACAAACTAAAGTTTGGGGAAGTTTTATTTATTCTGAAACACCTTGTTTTAAATTTAGTGAGACACTGATTTTTTCCCCTTTGTCTCGTTTTGTAATGTTGTGCTCCAGGTGACTTACCGGGTGATTCAGGTTGCAGATGGCCAGCTGGAGGGTCAGACTGAAGGAGCTGCAGCCGTCAGCCTCGTCACTGGTTTTCCTACGACCTCACAGTCGGTCACACAGGTGAGGATGACTTGAACCGCTTTGTGTAACTGAGTTTTGAGAACAGTTGATCTTTGTGACTGTCAGAATCAGATGACCCTATGTAGAAGTAGACTTACGTATTATTGAATTATCAATAGTTTCTTTAATATATGATTTCTCTTGATAAGTCTGAACCCTAACTACAGAATGTGTTTTCAGAGGTTCAAAGGTTAAGCTACAACTCTCTGGTAACACAGTTAGGCTGAATCCCAATTCTATCCCTTAGACCAGGGGTGGGCAACTATAATTACCAAGAGGCCCACATAAAACCATTTTTCCCAGCCTGAGGGCCGCATTGTTGCAAATTTTCAGAAACTTTCGCTGAGGGAAAAGAATGCTGGAAAAACTGCTCGCTGGCTGTGACGAAAGCAGATGCGACCGTAACCGTAGCCACGGCTGTGAAAGCTAGCTTGTTATAACAAGAAATTTTAAAACGCGACCAACAACTAAAACATGATTATTATATACTTTAGGATTTAATAGTTACTTATCATTAAGCTTTTCCATCGGTCTCCGCTCTGCTTTGCGGGCACGATGTATTATGGGAAATTTTCTTTTCCCTTCATTTCAAGTGAGGTCCTGGTCTGTCTTTGTTTCGAGGGCTGTGTAGCCCTTCGTCTTAGCACTTCCCCTTGGCCCTACGGAGTATTGGGACACCACTTCACTGGACATGAGCACACAAAACCAAGGGGTAAGGGTAAGACAAGGGCCAAGGGGTACAAATGGGACAGACCCTTCGATTTCTTGAGGGAGCGAGACAGTGGATAGGCTTGTGAAAGAGGGTGAGAGAGAGTAGGGGAGGACACTCTGCCAACTGGCCACAGGCTGGATTAAAACCCGGGCCAGCAGAAGCTTGTATCGGGGTTGTGACTGGTTGCTTCCCACTCTGCCAACCAACACCCCAACACACTTAGATTTTAAAATTTTTATTGGGTCTAATGTTGTGTTGTTTCTGTGTTTTCATCAGTATTATAGCATGAGCAGCCCTGGTAGAGGTTGTGGACACAGTTTAACACTAACCACTGTATGTGTGCTAGGCCGTGTTCTCCCAGTCTGATGGTTTGGACGGAGATGGCAGCGCAGAGACTCAGTACACTTACTATCCAGCCACCATCGCAGATGCCACCACTGGTACCATGGTGACCACAGTGCAGGCCTCTGACACTCTACTGGGTCAGACTGCACCCACAGGTATTAAATGCTCATACAGTACAGATGACTACCTCTTGAAGCTCATAAAGAGAATGCCAAGAGTCTGCAAAGCAGTAATCAGAGCAAAGGGTGGATACTTTGAAGAAACTAGAATATAAGACATGTTTTCATTTATTTCACACTTTTTTGTTAAGTACGTAATTCCACATGTGTTCATTCATAGTTTGGATACCTTCAGTGCGAATCTGAAATTTTGGCCTGTACTGTACATGTGTGAGGAATAACTTCTATCTATAACAAATAATGTATTTAGTAAGGCTTCTCCTTTGTATTCCCATACTTTTTTTATGCTACACATATTTTTTTTTATCACAAATTTGACTGTAAGGCTTAAGGAGTGTCCTTTTTTCGCTTGTCATGGTCTCTTTAATTAATTGTTAATTATTATAATTAATTTTAATTAATAATCACTGAAAAGCCTCAGTTTTTGGTGCTTTTAAGAAAGTGAACTGGTGTATGTTAATGCTCTGTGGAGCAAGCTACTTCTGTTTGGGTTGTCAGAATAAAAAAAAAATGCAAAATTTTATGAAAGTATGCTGATGAGGCACAACTTCCCCAAGAGATTAATTTAGTAGTTAAAGCAAGTTGTTCCAAGTGGTGGAATGTTACCCATTAAAACTAGTATAAAAAATAATGAATTAATGTAGAAATCCTGGAATAAAACACATAATGCCTGTAGGGATTTTCCACAACATGGTATCAACTCAGCTTGGCTCAACTTTACTTGGATGGTTTGGTTTTCTTTTGTTACCATGCCAATTAACTGGTACAGTTTTGTGTATCACCTCCAGTAAAGTTTCAGACGAGCTGTGCTGAGACTGAATATGATGAGGAGACTCTGCTGACCTCTGAATGGTCAGAGTGAGTGAGGGTTACAAAAATGAAATACCTTTCATTGTTGGCCTTGTGATGCTGTATGACCTCCCAAACTTTCCTCTGCTTTAGATAATACTGTATGCTGTTTACTGCCTGGATTAGTTTTTGGAACAAATTACTCTCCTCTCAGTGACAAAAAGCTACACTGGGGCTGCAGCTCTATCGCCTTTGTTTCCTCCTTTGTTGTTGTGGGGATGATAGAGAAGTTTTACACTGACAGACTTTGACAGCCCCCTACCTTTAACAAGTACTGAAAAAGTCTAGAATGTAATGAAAAATGAAGCGGGGAATATCCCGAACATGTAGGGTCAAGTCAATTTAAGCCGATACCACAAATGGTTAAATACGACATGAATTTGAATTATATTTTGGATAGCCCCTTGAGATGCAGCAACTCGTTTCTGAGGGGGTCCTGATCCATTGTCAACCTCTTGATGAGTTTCTTTTAAACAATTATATTCCCAGTATAACGTCAAAACAATGCTACATGTCCCTTCATAATTATTTTAACTGTAATTTTTTGTTTTTGTTTTTTTAGGACAACTCTATGTGATGATGTCTCCGCAGGAAGTTTTAACCAGCTCCAATCAAAGGACAATCGCTCCTCGCACACAGCCATACATTGCGTAATTAATTTAGTTCAATACATTTTCAGTACTAAAGCTTCTATTTAAAAGTCATTAAGACATTTAAGAAAGCTCATTGTCTGCCTTTAAATTGTTTTACAGGAAGCAAGAGTCTCCTCGGGCCTCAAGAGATGAGAAACGGCGAGCTCAGCACAATGAGGGTGAGTGCTCACATCTCTTAGAAGTTGAAGCTTTTTATCATAACATGGAACTGAACAGGGTTTTAGTGATAGTCTCATGTTAACGTATTTGTCCTACAGTGGAGCGGCGACGCAGGGACAAGATCAACAACTGGATTGTACAGCTGTCAAAAGCCATCCCAGATTGTAACATAGACTACACCAAAACAGGACAGGTAAGTAAAGCTGGCACACATGAACAAGTCTCTTTTTCAAAATAAAACGTTGTTTTAGCCAGTGTCCAGAAATGTCTTTCTCTCTGAGAAGATTCCAGAGCAGTGATGTTTTTAATCCTGCCACAGCTACCAGTAGTATGCTGAGCAATTATCTCATCATAGCATTGTATAGTTGACTTCTTCTTCCACCATCAGATATTCATGAAACTTTTTAAAGGAGCTTTTGACAAAATGGCTATTGTGCTAAAAAAAAAAAAAAAAAGCAGCAACATGCAAAGTAAAAAAAGCACTAATGCATGAGTTCACCACAAAAGGACAGTCCTAATGTGTACATAAGCTTACATGTTCTGATCTTTTACATCATCTTGTCTCAGAGCAAAGGAGGAATCTTGTCAAAAGCCTGTGAGTACATTAAGGAACTTCGACAGAGTAACCTGAAGCTTGGAGAAGATATTGGCACTCTCGATCGTCTAAGGATTGACAATCAGCTACTCAGACAAGAGGTTTGTATTGAACTTAAGTTTCCCCAAAACTGTAGTTGCTGTGTGTTGGATAAAAGAAAAGATAAGCCAGCAGTGTTTGATTTTGGCTACAGAACTCCAAGGACTGTTGTTATGAAGAGAAGACCACTTCATTTCCTCCATTTGTTACATTTTATTCAACTGAATCAGAACAAATGAGCAAAGTCGGAGGTGTGAAAACCACATTAATATCTTCTTCATTGCTGTTCTTGGTTAAGAACTTAGTTGACTTTCATTCCTTTTCCACCATGCCTCACTTGATCAGAATTAACAATGTGTAAACTTATACAAGTTACCACAGCTTGGCAGAGAATTTTACTTTGTTTAGTTTCTTGAATTAACAATAATGTGTTGAGAAAGACCTGCAACACCAATTATGCTGTCCCTATCACCCTTCAGCTTTAGCTAAACTAAACCTGCCATGTGCTCCTTGTAACTTGTTTTACCATAGCCAGTGTTAACAACAAAGTCCAAATGAGCTCTTTAATATTTATTAACACTGCACTACTCTGCTGCTGTTGGTCAGGTGGAAGACTGGAAGTCCAAAAATCAGATCCTGAGGAATCTGCTGCGACAGCACGGGATTGTGGGATCATCCAGCACTGACCCCCAGTGAGGAGTCAATCATACAAACTATATCTGAAGAAAACCACATATGGGCCAAAAGAGTACTTGAAATGCTTTGAGACACTTTGTTTTTATCGTGTATGCATAGAATTGGTGGCCATGGAGATTCTCATTCAATAATCAACTCCATCTTTTAGCTTTATGACATTCTTGTTTTTGAAGCTTTTTACTAAGATACGATAGTTTGCCTTGGGTATAATACGCAGTTTGATATCACGATGAAGACTGAGGACTTTAATAAACATATAGTCATAGGAGTTTTGCAAATATCTGAATTTTGAGATTGTTCCTTAACCTCCAGTTTAGAAAGCTACAAAACATGATCTACCATATCTAAGCTGTTTTCTTTTTAAGCCTCAGTATAACTGTGCTTCTATGTATCAGACGCACCTCTGTTCTTGTTTGGGGAAAAAAAAGGTGTGCATCCACGCTTTGACTTAATTTCATCTTATATCAGTATCATCTGATATCATGGACTGTATGAAAAACTATTTATATACAGTAAGTGGATCATATAAAGTTTGTCATTCAGTTCATAGTTAAGTTCATTTGCTTTGGATTCTGTGTGTTATAAACCTGGATTGGGTCAATAATTGCATTGCAACAATGTAACTAACTAAAACAGGAGTTGTTAAGCATGGCATTATAGGTAGGCTATGTTTGTCTTTATAATAAAACATTAAAGGATTCAACTTTTATCCAGAGCTTTCTTCAGTTGTGCATGTGAAAGTTGGTATATTGGTTTAAAAGGTTTGAAAAGACATTATTCACAGTTTAATCTTCAAGGCTGCAGCATGTTTACATTTCAGACTTAATCAGTTACTGCTCAAACCAAGTTACCCTGTATATGGAATGTAAAGAATTCATATTCTGAGAAAAGTCATCTGTTTCATTTACGTCTAATTGGGAAAGAAAAACAAGTGACAAGTAATAAATTCTCCATGATCACAAAGTACCATCAGAGATTCATAGGTAGTGTTTAGTCACTCCACAGAGGAAATGATTCACCAACAAAGCATCAGTGTGTTTGTAAAAAAAAATAAGCAAAAGACAAAGTAGGCACACACATCCCTGGTTAGATGGTGGATTCAAGATAAATTAAAAGCATGAAATGATCTGTACGCTAAAATTGCTCCCTTCAAGAATTAAATTTGAAAATCAGTGACAAGGAAGAGTCGTACAGCTTGAAACGTCACTGATTTTCAAATCAAATTCTTGAAGGGAACGGTTTGGCTGTGTGCATCTACCTGTGAGGGATTCCTCTGAAGTTCATTATTCTAATCTGGCTGCTGCTCAAACACAGTCTGGCACAAACAGTTTATTATTTTGTCACAGGTTTTTTTTATTGGAGCACTGATGCTCCTCCATTCTCAGTTTTCACGTTTCTTACTTGAGCTCTGTAGTTCCCTCCGCCAAGGAGGTTATGTTTTCGGGAGAGTTTTTCTGTCTGTCTGTGAACAAAATAAGTCAAAAAGTTATGGATGGATTTTGATGAAATTTTCAGGAAATGTTCAGCATGGAAAAAGGAAGAAGTGATTCAATTTTGGTGTTGATCCCGATCACCGTCTGGGAACTGTGCTGCTTGGCGGAGGTCTGCGCTCTCCGAGTGCCTTTTCTAGTTATGATAAGAAAACCCAGAGGAGACTTTGCTTTCTGTTCCAGGGACAAAGTTGTACCAATAGCAGATAGCAAACATACAGTTCTGTATATATTGAAAACACTTCTTGCAAAGTCAGAACATTAAATACTAAGTGTATGAAGGCAGGATACGCTTTCTGGGACACGAATATTCACAGGTGTGATTTTTTTTAAACAGTATTTTCAAAATTTAATGGGGTTTTTTGTTATTGCACAAATATAATTTCACGGCACATTCAAAAGATCTGTTTGACCAGTTCAGAATATAATAAAGTGGAAAAGATGCAAGAAAAACAACATTTGTACCATGTAAATTATTTTTAAGGTAAAGCATTGTGAGCCACTAAATTTGACTATGAACTGTGGGCTTCCAATTAATTTTTAAGGAAAAACAAGTGTAAACTTTTATATTTATACTTTCAAAAAGTTCTTTTGTGACATTTGAAAATAACTATTTTATGCAGCAACACAACATGAAAGGTGACATCCCACTTAACTGAAAAATGATACTTAACATTGGTAAATAGAATTGTGGACTCAAAAAGCAAAGTTGACAGCGTGTGAAGCAACATTTTATGCATGTAAGAAAGGTGTTTTTAGAAATTTAAGTAACTGATGCAATGATATTAAAATGTTCATTTCAAATAATTAAGCATTAAACTGTGGACACAGAAGTATAACACTAAGAAAAAAGAAAATATTTTAAAGTAAAAAGAAACAATGTACAGCCAAATTCTTTGGTTTACTGATTTAAAAATATGTGGTAAAAGCCCTGACTTATTAGTCCCACATCTTCTTACATATGGATTGATCATGTATCACTAGCCTTGTACATATATCCATCCATCTATCATCTGCACTGGTTGGGGCTGGAGCCTATCCTCGCTGACATTGGGCAAGAGGCAACCTGAACTGGTTGCCATTCAAAGGGCCACATAGAGAGATAGCAACCATTCACACCACACTCACTCTTAAGGGCAATTCGGAGACACCAGTTAACCTGATGAGCATGTTTTTGGTCTGTGGGTGGAAACTGGGTGGTCTGTGGAGTGCTTCGAGAGATCCCATGCATGCACAAGGAGAACATGCATACCCTACACAGAAAGACCTTGACTGACACGTGGATCGAACCAGCAACTTTGTTGATGTGAGGCTATACTCATAAACAGTATACAAATCCCAATTTCAAAGAAGTTGTGGGATGTTGTGTTGAATGTAAATAAAAACAAAATATAATGATTTGCAAATTCACATTCATCTATATTCAACTAAACACTTTTCAAATACAAAAAATGTATCATTCAAATTTATTAACTGCTTTTTTATTTGCAAATATTCACTATTTTTTTAACTGATGCCTGCAACACGCTCCAAAGAAGCTGGGACATGAGCATGTTTACCACTATCACCTTTCCTTTGAACATTCAACAACTGTTTGGGAACTGAGGACACAAGTTGTTGGAGCTTAAAAGATGAAATTCTGTTCTATTCCTGCTTGATGAAAAAGTTGATAAAACCTCTATCGTGTAAGTAAGGCAAGACAAGACATTATTTATAGAGAAGCATTCATACATACAGGAATCCATAGCGCTTTGCAGAATTAAAAAATTATATAGATAGATATAGATATAACATTGATGGAATTATGGAAACAAAACTAGCAGAAGGACAGATAAATTTGATCCTAGGTTAAAAAAAAGAGAAATAAAGGGCAACGGAAAAATATACATTTAATTTTAAAAAGAACATTAAGAAAGGAAGAGCAATAAGATGCTGATTTTAGCAAAGGGCTATAGTAAATAAAATGTTTTCGAACCTACCGAACAACTGTAGAACGAAAAAGTGAAAGTTGTTCAAGCATTTGTCACAATAGATTATATCCATAATATCAAAGATTGATTTTGAGATTATTTTCTTTATTTGGCATAAATGAGCAAACGCCACTACTCATCAAAAGCTCCGCCCTCTAGGTTTAAATCTCTGACGTCATATTTCTGCGACAGTGTGTCAACGTTAAACATGGCTTCACGATTAGAAATCAATTTTGTGAGGTTATTGTCTCGCTGTGAATCTATAGCGTCGGAGAAACGAGGGGAGACAGAATGGAGATTAGAGAAGGTATGTTGTATGAAACACGGGAATGTTTGTGTCGCTCAGAGCGGTTTAATCAGACCGAAAGGAGCTGAAGTTAGCATGACTGTTGTTGTTGTTAGCCGCAGCTGTAAGCCGCTCAGTCTGCAGCCACGTCGTCACTCAGAGATTTCACAAGCTGTTCCCTCAGAGGTGTTTCTTCTCCTTGTACGAGCTTATTACACTCACACTGCTGAGCTTTTTTTCTGCTGACGTTTGGTTTGCTTGTTGTTTTTGTTTATTGACAAAAAACGAGGTGACGTCATGTCAGTGCATCAGAGCTGCTGTCCACGAGAAAACCTGATAAATGAAACATTATGGATCTCAGTGCACGGGACAGGTGTCTCAGTGCGTGGACAGGTGTCTCAGTGCGTGGACAGGTGTCTCAGTGCGTGGACAGGTGTCTCAGTGCATGGACAGGTGTCTCAGTGCGTGGGACAGGTGTCCCAGTGCATGGACAGGTGTCTCAGTGCATGGACAGGTGTCTCAGTGCATGCATGGGACAGGTGACTGCGTGAGACAGGTGACACAGTGCATGAGACAGGTGTCTTAGTGCATGGACAGGTGTCTCAGTGCATGGGACAGGTGTCCCAGTGCATGGACAGGTGTCTCAGTGCATGCATGGGACAGGTGACTGCGTGAGACAGGTGACACAGTGCATGAGACAGGTGTCTTAGTGCATGGACAGGTGTCTCAGTGCATGGACAGGTGTCCCAGTGCATGGACAGGTGTCTCAGTGCATGCATGGGACAGGTGACTGCGTGAGACAGGTGTCTCAGTGCGTGGGACAGGTGACACAGTGCATGAGACAGGTGTCTTAGTGCATGGGACAGGTGTCTCAGTGCATGGGACAGGTGTCTCAGTGCGTGGGACAGGTGACACAGTGCATGAGACAGGTGTCTTAGTGCATGAGACAGGTGTCTTAGTGCATGGGACAGGTGGCACAGTGCATGTACAGGTGACACAGTGCATGGGACAGGTGACACAGTGCGTGAGACAGGTGTCTCAGTTAATAGACAGGTTTTTTAAAGGACAAATGAGTGTGGTGATTCCTTCTGCCCCATCACAGTGAGCCACTTAGAAATCACTCTTGGCAGGCAAGCAGTGAGGGTGGCAAGGCCTCTTTTAAAGAGCTTTTCTCCTTCAATATGTCAAATGTATGAATAAAGCTAGGGATGGGAATCAAAACCTGATTCTGCTTGAGGACCCATAACCACTCCCTCAAGGAATCCATATCAGTTCTCTCTTAAAGTTTAACAATTCCTTTATCAATTTCTTCCATTTTTTCCGGCACGCCTTGAAAATCAAGGATGTGAGGCTCTCATCAGTGGTTTAATCAGCAGGTCTTTAAAATAAGTAAAAATGTGATCATGGCAAAGAGAGACCGAAGTAGTCAGACATGTAGCTCAGTTGGTGCTGCAATACAGACACACTCATTTGTGCAGCATAGCATGGAATTTTAGGAATACCACGTGGCATAGTTGCCACTGAAAGCTCATTTGATTTTGTGTTTTAGATGCCCTTTAGTGTGTTTCACATGTCTTCTCTGTGTGATAGAGAACTTCTCTGTTGTGTGCACTAGTTCAGCTTGTTCATCACAGTCTCTTTCAGTCTTTGGCTGTGCTCACCTGTTCTGAAGTCATCAAAAAGAATGTTTTATCTTCCAATTTCAATGATAATTTAGCAGGAAGAGTATTGGTTCAGGTCTGGAGAGGTGCTTTTTTATTCAAGGAATCTAAGGAAATACGAACTCTGCTCTGCTTCCATCTTCTCTGCAGGAAAGATGATTATTGTGGACACAAATATGAGGTATATTGACGTACGATCTGACTGTTGGATGGTTTTCTCATTTCTAGTACGTTGGTGCCCTGGAGGAGATGTTGGTGGCCCTGAGGAAAAGCCTGAGGTAAACTCTTTGTTCAACTTTGTCTTTGGATTTTTCTCATTTCTTGAACAACAGTCATAAAAACTCTCAAAAACAAACACCAAAAGCTTGGCTATGTAAATCATCATAAAGATATGAAGCATATTTTCAGGACACATTGGGCCTCATCCAAGAACATTTTCGTATTCTCATTCTAAATTTTTCTTACCTTTTTTCTTATGTTGCGTTCATACAAATATGCTCCATCAAATTCAAAAAACACTACTATCTTTAGAAAAGTGTCTAAATGGCCCGCGAAAAAATGATTACTGACACCTGCGCATACTTGAGCGCGCATGCACGAGGATAGCATATTTGCATAAGTAACACCCCAAGAATACCATATAAGGATACGTTTCCCACACCATAAAACAGGAGTGTTCATTCATTAAGATGGCGCCAAACACACGCTCTCTTCCAAGTGCCTGGCGTTCCAGGGCATCCAACAGAAGAAGCTCAGCCATGACGCAGCTGGTTACTCTCTCATTTAACGTTTTATATAGGCCAGTCTAATAAACCTTCAATTAATAGATTTTAATGTATTCTCTGGTTTGAGATCCTCAGATTTATTTCATTTTATGCAATTTTTTATTAAAAACGCTTGAAATTGGTTAAATGTATAATCAGTATGTAAGGAACTTGATTTGAAAAGAGCATTTAGGAGCAAATTCTCCTAAATCATTTGTATGCAACACTTACGAACATATTTGTTCGTACGAACGGTTCTTGCATGAGGCCCATTGTCTTGCGTGTGGCTCACGCTAACAATTTGCTCTGCTCTGTCATTTCTTTCTAGATTTGATATGTTGATTTTTTACTTTACTGTTAATGACTAATTGATGACCTGTCATACCTTTTTCAGCAAACCAACACCTGAAGTTCTGGCTGAATACACAAGAAAAGTGGATTTTTTGAAAGGACTTCTTGAAGCTGAGAAACTGGTCAGGAGCATTTTTTCATATAAAATCTTAAGTTTTACCAGTGATATCTGATAGCTTTGCATCTATGACACATTTAAAGCTCATGGTTTATATTTTGTCTCTTGTATGCAAGCTTGTAATCCTGGATTCTCTCAAAGTTAAACCAGCTTCTATTTTTTTTGTTCATTTTAATTTTTCTTCTCATAATCCTTTCCTTCTATGTATTTTTTTGTTTCTAGTCCTCTACTACTGAAAAGGCCTTAGCTAATCAATTCCTTGCCCCGGGGAGAACACCCACTATAGCCAATGAGAGGATGCCCGCCACTAAAACTGTCCACATGCAGACAAAGGCCCGCTGTACAGGGGAGATGAGAGATGAGCTTCTCGGCACGGTAAGATGACATTTTAACTGTTTGAAGGAAGATGGAAAATAAACATTATCACCATCACTACTCTCTTTTGGTTCGGTTCTTACTTAATTTTCTTTCTCGTCATTGCAGGGGCTGACTGGCAAAGGTAAGACATGCAACAGATTTTAAGAATTCTCATACTTAGTAACTCAAATAGCCTACATAAAGCTGAGACCGCCTTTAAACTAAGCATTTTCTCAAGTGTATTTTTATCTCCCCTCCACAGGCACATCCGAGTCAGAGTTAAGAAACAGAAGGTAAAATTTTACACAAAGTTTTTTTTCTTCTTACAGTGTTAAATATGCTGCATTTGATTATATTAGTATGATCTCTCAAATGCTGTGGCAAGGCCCACTGGAGTGCCTTCAGGCAAGTGTTATAGGTGTGTGCATTAGAAATTTGGATTATCCTCTTTTATTTCAACAACTACATGGCAAATAATGAAGTTTGAATGAAATGTACTGGTCAAGTATATGCTTTGATTTCTTTCATTAATGAAATCACCAGGTTAGAAATGACATCAAAAAGACCCATTTTGCATTTTAAAAAACCTAAAAAATCAATGACTTTTTAACTAATCTGTGCCACTACTGAGTCTCATTTGTCCAATAGCATGGTCTCTTTTATTAACACTGGTGTAAAAACAATCTTGACTTTTGGTCAAGGCTCCCTGACTTTTGCATCAGTTTATACTAAGGACTTCGACAGATGGGTCAGGAAAGGGGGAAAACCTCTCGTTACTCTGAGTCCTATCAAATGTGAACACAGTGTTGAAACCCATTAAAATCTACTGGATAAAGTCTATAGTAAATCTAACAAACTGAGGTAGAATTACAATGGGATATCTTCAGGGTAAGCTCAGAAAATAACAAGCAGATAATTTTAATTACATGTTATTATTATGTTATTGGTGGTTGAAAACCACCGATGTAAAAACTAACAGCTAGTGATCTGTTCTAAACAGAGTTTTTGTCAATTTTAGTATCTTTGCATTCACAGCTTACAAATCTTGCTCAAGGAATATCCAAAGGAGTAGTTATCATTTTTCAAATGTTTCAGTGGAAGGTCTAGGAATTGTCATAATTTAAGCAGAATGTATTACTCTGTTCGTCATGACAGGAAGTCTGCTGAATTTCAGTGTTGCTGTCATGACTGATCACTTGTTTGTGAGTTTATCATGAATGCCAGCCCTGATCTGTACTTACAGCTGATGATGACTGGAACCAAACAGTAAATGCATTAAACTGTATAAAGTCAAGCTGCATACATGCAAATTTCTGGTGTTTTATGAAAAAATTTATGGGCACACACTTAAATGCATGCTGACCTGATGCCAAAGAGTCGCAACACTTTCTTGTTTTCACTTTATATGATCGCTTCAGTAAACTGAGTATATGAATACATGAGCTGTCTTGCCTCCTGTAGAGGTTTTCCTCTGGATGAGCGTCAATCTGCAGCAGAGCTGGAGGCCGTCCTGCAGCACCATCACAACCTGCAGGAGAAACTGGCAGAGGACATGCTCAACTTGGCCAGAAATTTGAAGAACAACACACTGGCAGCACAGAACATCATCAAACAGGACAATCAGGTAACTAGAAAGTATCTATGATGCTGTTTCCTGAACTTTTCTCATAATCCTTACATATTTAATGCAACAAGTCACTAAAACTTTTAGTTTTTAAAGTCTCTACAGCACAAACAGATTTTTGCAGTGATCGATGCTCAGAAAAATGTTTCAGGCAGCTACTGCCACCATAAAGAGGGAGCGAGGGGGAAGTCCTGAGGCTGTCCACTTTTTTGTTTTATTCCTACATAAGCTCTCAAGAAAGCAGAATATGTGCTCAGTAATACTTGAATGGACTTGGTTTTGACATTCAATCTGGTCTGAAGAGGAGCCAGCAGGAGGTTGACATTCACATCACGTAGGAGCAAGCCAAAGCCCTGGTTCTATATAACAGTGGAGCGTTATTGAAAAATAAAAAATAGCAAAATACTGCAGTGAGGGATTAATACAGGACACATATCACCCCCAAGTATGATAAGTATAAGTGTGCAGGTAGGGCTATTACCAAAACATGTCAAAAGTGTATTTGTTTTTTAAAGATCAATAGATCAATTTAAACACATTTCTTTGACAGCCCCAACATTGTGTTTTTGTCCTGTGTGTAAATTCACATTTAGAAATTTTTTTTATGTCAATTTATAAGACTTTATCATGTTTCTGTTCCCAAATACTCTTTTGAATCTAATGATGCATTTGTTGTTTTTGTCCACAAGATGGCAGTGTAACGTCCCAATATGCACAAGCATCTCTGTAAAATCTCCAAGGTGTCCCGACTTCAATAGTGTCTTTATGATGTGTTTTGTGAAGCTGAGTCATCATTATGTATGCTCCATCTTTATCCTGTTTTCATCTCCCTTTCAGACTCTGAGCCAGTCCATGCGTCAGGCAGATCTGAACTTTGAGAAGCTGAAGACGGAGTCTGAGCGCTTGGAGCAGCACACCAAGAAGTCCGTCAATTGGCTGCTGTGGATAATGCTCATCCTGGTTTCCTTCACCTTCATCAGCATGATCCTCTTCATTAGAATTTTCCCGAGACTCCGATGATGATGTCTGATTTTCTGAACTCTTAGTCTCCATGTTCTCCTGTGGTCACAGAGCCTCATAAATCTACAGACCAGTAGAAGTCAGAACCAAAACAACAGTATGATTTGCTGAGACATTTGCACTTTTAAAGCTGAAGTTCTTCCTCTAAACAGGAAGGTGTACACGGGGTTTGCAGCATAAGTATTCCTTTTTGTAACCGTTTAGAACACGATTGGATGAGCAGAAGCACTTGATTTTAGGGCCTGTGGTAGCAGCCAGGCAACAGTGACTGAGCCTTAATTTTTCTTAACCCTAATCAAGCAGGGTGATAGCCGCTCAAAGTATGGAAATCAAGGATCTTTGTCTGTCCTGTCTTTTGAAAGACCTTCAGAGACGTCTGCTAGCCTACAAAAACTGTATAAACCACAGTTTTTATCAAGGGCCTGTACTACAAAGTAGGATTTTCTGTATGTGATGTAACATTGGGTTAAACTCAGGGTACTCGGTTCTTTTTTGAAAGTAGATTGCGATGGTGGCCTATGCTGAACGTCAGGACAGGTTATGTTTGTGACTAGAGCTCAACTACCATCTTTACAACCCTTAATTTGTACGCTTACATTCGGGGATTGTCTTTTTACTCAAGCTCTTCCTGCATTTGTTGTACACTTGTTAAAATAGTCTCCAGTGTGTAGTTACCTGTCATTTCTAATGTAATAGTTCAGAGTTTGTTAATCGTGAGGGTGTGCTGATGGTAGACTGTTTCATGTGCATGACTGATCATATGCTGCTCACACAGCCCCTTTTTGTGATTGTTCACAATGAAACTCGAGTGGACCAACAGCTTTGCCTTTCCACTGAGCTGCATCTTCCTTGTAAGAGTTTGTGAAGTCGGATGAGTTGAAACTGCTTGAGTATGTTAAACTTGCTTAGTAGTACAGGCCTTTGCTTAATATTTTGTTTTAAGATTAAATAACTATTAAAAGCTGTGGCTGCATTAATGTCGTCATGTTTGGAACATTCCTCTGAGTTTAAGCACCTGTTAGCATTACATAAATGCTTATGAAAAACAAATCCCTTTATCAGACTAATGAGGTCACTACCAAATAAGAAGCCATATGAATTAACCATATATTAATAACCTTTAGTACTGCAACCTAGACATATAACTGCAGCTAAGAAGACTGAACCAGATATTAATGAAAATGAAAATATAACGGCCTCAAGCTAACTACTCCTAGCACAGTGATCAGTGATATACTCGTGCCTCTCAGGCATTATTATGAGCTAATTGGTATCTAACCCCACATGCCATGATTTATGATTACTGGGCCATGAACAATGAGCTTTCCATCAATACCTGTCTAATTACCGCTTACAGGGAGCAAGTTACAGACTTGCTGTACATAAATTAGTATGGCTGTTATTAGATAATAGCGTCACATGAATAGATATTCTGCCTTGTAAACGATTAAAAAGATAGTCAGATGCACAATATTATTGGCTCAATTTCTGTCAATATTTACAGGTGATATATCAGCCATAAAGATCAGCCACACATCCATATCACCACGAGTATTAATTGCTTCACTGTATTCTCCATTAATGTCTACATTTGAAAATCAACAGTATCATTTATAAGACGACAAACAATGGTTTCACATCCGTTTCTAACACAGTTAAACTGTCTTCATGAAAGGCACAGGTCCATTTTAGTTAAGGGAAAACTTTGTAAATATGACAAAAATGTTAATTTCAGTAGTTCCTAATTATCTGTAGATCAAACAATCTTTCATATCAGCAGTAATCCAATATTGTGCTTTCCAAATGCAAATGGCCTACTATCATTAATTAAAACACCTCTGGTTGTTTGTAACGCCATCTGTGCACCTCTCACAGAAGTCTAGTTCATCTGATGGTTACTTACATTAAAATACTGTATGATTCTGTATTGCACTAAATTATTGAAAATATCTAAAGTGGTCATTTATAAAGGCAACATATATTGTTGTGCTGGTTTGTTATGGTTATTTCTTCTTTAGGAAGAGCACCTGTGCACTCAGTACGCCTTATTCAAAGAATAAGCTCCATTAATTGCTGTAGATGTGTGATATACCGACTATTTAGAGTGGAGAGGTGGCCACCTTAAGAAATTTACACATATTCTTCACTTGACATTTGTAACTTGTAAGGGCAAGCAGAGCTAAGTGAGACTGTATTTTTTATACAGCTTGCTAAGGTACCAGTAAGCAGTAAGTGGGGCAGTATTAAAGGAAAAGTCAGTTTATGACTCATTAGCTACATATGATTGGCTTGCAGAGTTAAATAATAATATGCAATGAATAATGTCCAATAAACAGGGTGTATGCTACTAAATAGCATGCTAACTGACCTTAGAATAAAGTGTTCCTTTAATGATCCTTTTTACACTATTGACTTTTTCATATAATGGTATATCCTTTCTCACAAAGTGATTGTCTAACATTAAAATTAACTTAAAATCCAGTAATAATAAAATTGACAGTAAAATTCAATGTAAAATGGCATTTTTTACAATTTTTTGACTTGAAAGTCTGCATTTACTTGAAATAACTTCTTTAATATCCATCCATCCTCTTACTACTTACCTATTTGAGGTGGAGGAGTCTGGATCCATTCCCAGTTGACAGTGGGTGAGAGACAGCCTGCCAATCACAGGGCAACACAGAAATGCAGACAACCGCTAACATGCACACACATACCTATGGACAATTTAGAGTTACCAGTCAACCTGGAAGCAATATGCAAGCTCAACACAAAAAGATCTGGACTGACAGGGAAATCAACTGGCGACCCTTTTACTGTGCAGAATGCAGACTTACCATGCTGCCCTTTTTTAAAAAATATTTTATAGCTACATATGTATGACAGAAAGAAAAGCTGCAGAACATTCTTTTCATTCCATTAATCATTCATGTCTTTGGGGTTGTCTGTATTAGATTATTTTAACATTTTTATTTATACATTTTTGATGTCTGATGCTTTGTGCTGCGTAAATACAAAAAAATAATTCTTAACTGAGGGAAAAAACAATATTACAAATTTGAATACATGTTACAATCACCCTTTTTATTCAATTTTTTTCCTGGTTATTTTTTTATTTTAGTGCTAAGCTCAGTGCTGTTAAATTGTTTAAGACATCACTCCATTAATTCACAGTCCAGGTCTTTGTTATTGAACGGTTAAGATGTCGATGAAGTGGTTCTTTTCTGCTGAAGCTGCTGATACACAAATAAATTAATGTCTGTAACCTAACATGAGTATATGAATATTATACTGAGGGCAGCAGCTGTGCTTACAAAGTCAAAAAAAAAAGTCAAGGAAATGTGAAATAGTTGAATTTGAACTATGAACTTTACCTGTTTGTGGACCAGCTGAAACAAGCCACACCTCTCTTTCACTGTGACAGCTGCAGCGACTGCCTTTCTCCACTGGGTGTCAGTCACATCCTGAAAACACGATCACAGTAATGACCTCCACTACCCTGATGACCTGATCAAGCTTTGAATCCCAAATTAACCCTGGGTCTCATTCAGAGGTGATTTGAAGACTGAAGTACGTCTAAGTAAAGGCAGCTGGCCACAGAAAAGTGCACAGGCCATGTGTGCGTACGGTGATCTGTGCATTTTATTCTGCTTTTATTTCATCTTGGTAACAGTTGGCGCATAGAGTGTTTACCCTGCATGCAAACACTAAAAGAAAATCTTCAAACAGATGAACATTCCTGCTGTGTTGTCAGTCTGACAGTCATCTGAGGCCTGTGGAGCTGACTAGCTTGTCCAGGCTTGCAGCTCTACCCCCTAGCCCTTCCTCTCTCCCCTCTCCCATCTGCTGCCCCACCTTATGCCTGGCTGGCTGGCTGGCTGGCTGGCTGGGCCTCAACCTGGCCTGCCATGTATTTTAGGATCCCTGGGGGGTATTTTGCCTGCTGGAAGCCGAGGTATGCAGGCCACCAGGAGACCAAATGAGGTTGTGTCACTGCAGAGGATCGTCATCCCTCAGTTTGATCGCAGCTGTTTGCGCCTCCATTCCCAGGCCAGTGCTAATGCTTTGGCTGTGTGTGATCTGCTCTCTGAGGCTGCAGCTCTGCTTTTGAACTGAGACGACACTGCGTGACTTCATCAGGGCTGTGGTTTCTCATGTTCATTATGGTCGTATTATGCCATTAGCTGTGAGAGACTGTTGCATTTTAGTTTCCTTAACAGACTCCAGAGCAGGGGATGTCGTAAGAGTCAGTTCCTAAATTAAGCAAACACCTCAAGATCTGTGGGGTTCCTCATTAATGGCACTTTTAACCTTTGGCCGAGGAAGCCTGAATGAACTCCTACCTGTGCTTTTTTCCCACAGGGATGCTCTGAAAGTAGTCTTCAAGCCTCTATGCCTAAAGAAGACCTAAATACAGAAACAAGTGTACAAATATTTGGTCAATCAGTGTCTGTTTGTGTCTTGCCAATTTATCATAAATGTTATTTCAAGGCCCTTTGCAAAAGTGAAGGTCTAAACTTTTTTAGACTCTTTTTCTCTCTTTCAAGTTGTTATATGATAGAGTTTATCCTCGTTAGAGCATCAACAGGACATTCAACAACTGAATTGTCTGAGACTGAATATTTATTGCCAGTTAGAATGAAGATACACACAACTTACATACCGGTACTTATATTAAACTTGTTCAGATTCAGTTTAGAAAACTAAGACATAAGGGCGCTGGTTGTGACAAAAAGGGAACCCGACCGTGATGATTACGACAAGGATACTAATGATCAGGACCCAGAAAATCATGATAAGAACTAGAGCACAAATTATCGGATAAAGACACTGATTATCTAGACAATTACACTTCTGGTGAAACCTGAATGCTGATAATCAGGACCTTGACACTGATAAGATGGACTCAAAACAGGTTGACCTGGTCTTGACTATGCTGACTGGGACACCAAAGATCTAGATCAAAGCAATAATCTGAGCCTAGACTTTCATTTTGGACTTGTGCACTGATGATCTGAGCCTGAACTTTTGTGATTGTGACCAGGGAACTTCTGGACCTTGACACTTAAATGATCTGAACCAGGACACGGATGAACTGGACCAGAATACTGACAGTGTGGACCAGGGTACAGGTGCACTGAACCTGAACTTTTTGGAACTGGACTAGGATACTTTTGATCAGGACCAGGACCCTAAATATCTGGACCTAGACTGAAACACTGATATTCAGGACCTTGATGCTGATGAGACTGACCCAAACCTTCATTATTTACAGTGGTGGACAAAGTACTTAACTCCATTACTTTAGTAAAAGTATAGATACTCCTGGTCAGATATTATTCCAGTACAAGTGGAAGTTGTTTAGTTTGTTTGTTTGGTTAAAGTACTGGAGTACCTGCTTTTGAGAATACTTAATTATCAAAATGTTTGTGTCAATGTCAATGTATTGTTGCCACAATGAATTTACAAATCCAAATGACTGAATCAACCTACTGAATGAATTGGCCTGCTTTTAAAACCTGTAGAATGAAGAGCTTAGCTATAGAAATGCCTATTTAAACACTGCTGAATCAACATAAGGACAACCACTACTGCATTTAAAATAATAGGAATCATTATTCATGTTGACAATATGAAGCATGGATTTCAGATATGACCATGGGCGCTCTGGTGTGGAATCATGGTCTGTATATGTCATAGCCATCATTACTGCCAAGGCAAACTGTTATCTGGGCAACCATAACTCAGGGTTTACCTGCCTAATCTAAGAATCAATGTGCAAGGTACAGGTATGGCATCACCACTTGAACGAATCGCACGCAGATCACATTTTAGAAGACAAAAAAAATTATGCCAAAGGACTTTTTTCACATCTTGTTACAGTTTCAAATTACATAGATATTTTTTGGTATATATTTCAATTTGAGAAAAATCTTATCATCTTAATCAAATCCTGTTATTAAAAAGTTTTGTGGGTACTCTTTTTGGTTTCAACATCTGTTTTTACCATGCCAACCATTGAAACACAGTCACAATGATAAAAAATAACAACAGGTCTTGACCAATATGTCAGCATCATAAGTTGTTTTAAAAAGTAGCATCAAGGTCTGAGCATGCAAATAGTCCTGTTGTCAACATTGAAAACAGCAAAGATTTAAAAGAGTTGGCAGCAACACATGTAAACGACTCAGATAATGTCCTATCATGGCATTACTCCCAAGGTGGAGTGAGACTTTTAGACCCAAATCACTATTGTCCTTGTCGACACAGGGACACCCTAAACAGACTTTTTACATGCTCATTTTGGCAGGACTTTTCCCCAATATTGTTTTCACTGACCTAAAACTCAGATGATTTGTGGACAGGAGGATAAACTGCACAGAAAGACTGCATTTTCCAATAAACATGCCTTGTCATGGACATGGCATCAAAGTGACTGTGGGTGAAAACAGCCTTTTCAAAGCAGTGATAAACAGAGGGTTTGGAAGGCACACCGAAGTCCAATATCTCAGAAGGCTGTTAGTCAATGAACTTCCTAATTGTTTTCTGGGGACATCTGTGACTTGCATGCACTTGGTTAAAGGAGTAAAACATGTGACCTTTGAGGTCCAACATTTTGTATGACATAAGTCTACGTGGTTGAAGTTTTCATGACTTTGGGTCATGATGTCTCATTAAGAATATGGTTATGGGTCCTAAGGCTAAACCAGTTTAAAATCAGGCCAGCAGGTCATGATGAATACTGATCAGGCAACAGTGTTCAAACCATTAACATAAATAAATGGATTAAAATATTCAGATATTGTTTTTTTGTCAACTGAATGCCCTACAGGCCACCACCACCCACTACAACCTCACTGATAAATAACAAAACAGATTCTTCTCCTCTCTGACCATGTCAGTAAAACACATAAATGAAGAAACTGTGTGAATAAACAATTAATAGTAAAAATATTTTCTGACAATAGGTGAAGATGCATAATATTTTGGCTGATTGGTGTAAATCTTTATTTTATTCCTTAGGCAACAAAAAATCTTTTCCCACCTCATTTTGTCTCTCTTAATGTGTCATGCCTGCCTCCTCCTACAACATCCAGTGACAACACTGGCATACAAGTGTTTTCTAGAAAGGCACATAAAATTGTTGCTGCTGTCAAAGCTGAAAGATGCTTTCATTAGTGTAATGTTGTGTTACAATTTAAACATCGCTTAGTAGAGGGATGGTCAGTAACAACATGCATGTTTCACTGTTTAATTAGGAACTTGTGTTTTGGAGGTAGTAGTATGTTTTTAATTGACTTGATCCCTCAGCATAGTGAGGGGAACAAATTGTTAATCACAAGAGAGCCTCCATCCTCTCTTAATGCAGCTCTGCGCCTGTATTACACTACAACACTGCTGCTCTCTTTTTAATTTAGTTTTTGGCTGCAGCTACAGGAGGATTTAGGTTGCCTACAGAGATGAAGGAAATTTTATTATTTTTTACTTTTTCCATACTTCATGAGGGAGCAAAAGGGTAAAGTGGGCTTTTCTATTCTGTTCTGTTCCTTTGCCAAAGTTTAACATGGGCTGTTGTGTTATAGACAAAATGGGAGCATGAAAGGCTGCACTGATTCGGCTTACAGTGTGAGCTTGCACACACATAAATGCATGCATGGGAAACATAATGGGCCATCTTTACTCAAAGTCACCAAGGCAAACATTCTCATGGTTCAGAAATGACACAATCTGCAGTTAATCTTCATGACAACAAATAGCTCTTTATCACCTTCTCTAAGGAGGTTGTATTTTGCTGGCATTTGTTTGTTTATTTGTTAAAGAATAATTGAAAAGATTATGAACATAATATGTCAGGAATGGGCAACAAACTTATCAGTTAGATTATGATGGTGACTCAAATCTGGATAAGGGTCAATGAACTTTTAAATGTTTTGTTAACACTGCATGACACTGCAGTTTTCAGCATTTTTGCTTGTAACTCAATAACTTCCTATAATGGATATGGATGACATAAGGAATACTGGATTTTAATAGTAGTCCAAATCCAGATATTGATCCAGGAATTTTTTTCAAGGATTTTTTAACAGTGTGAGGCAGGGCCATTTTCCACACTTTTGACAAAACATCACTTAACAATACTGGAAGTGCCTTGGCAGAGGTTTGTGCTCTCAGAGCACTACTAGTTGATATGGTATTGACTGGCCACTTTTGTTTAATTTCTAAAGTTTTTTATTCATTGTTTACACCATTTCAGTCTTTTTACATCATTAATGGGGATCACAAAATTCATTGGTCTGCTAAAACTTTAGTTTTCCTTTGTTTTTATTACTTCCCTTTATTATTTCCCACATCGTATTAAGTGTACTGCATGTTTTCAAAGTTGTTAAACTCAACATCTTCACTGGCTTGCACAATGACTCCTGTCTTGTCTGAGTTTAGAGGAAGAACATTTCTGTCCATCCAGATCCTTGTGTCCTTTAGACATGCTTCTAGGTTAGATTATGGATTTTTATCACATACTGTAGTTTCACTGATACATACAGTTGAGTATTGTCAGCATAAAAATCTAAATTGACAGATAGTTTTCTCATGACATCACCAAGAAGACACATATACAGGGATGAAAGAATTTGACCCAGCACAGAACCACGAGGAACTCCGTAACAGACTTTTTTTTTTTTTTTAAATGTATTTTTTTGGGCATTTTGTGCCTTTATTGATGGGGAGAGACAGTGGATAGGCTTGTGAAAGGGGGTGAGAGAGTAGGGGAAGACACTCTGCAAACTGGTCACAGGCGGGATTCTAACCTGGACCGGCAGAAGTATGTACATGGGGTGCCTGGTTGCTAACCACTCCGCCAAACCATCACCCCCGTAACAGACTTAAGTGTACATAGAAGTCCTATTGTTCATGTGCCAGTCAGATAAGTAGAATTTGAACCAATTTAAAGCAGTCCCTGTAATCCCCATAAATTCCTCTAATCTCTGTAGAAAAACATTATGAGCTATAGTGTCAAAAGCTGCACTGAGATCTGGCAAGACAAGTACAGAGAAAAGTCCACCATCTGAAGCTAAGAGTAAATCATTTCTTAATTTAACCATAGCAGTCGCCATGCTATGGTGAGCTCTAAATCCTGACTGAAAGTCCTCAAACAAGCTGGTGTTTGATTAGCCACTTTATTGGGAATCTTTGCAGCAAATCCTCACCTCCCGTAGGTGCATTTTTGGGATAGTGTAAGGATCATGCATTCTTGGACTGAGCAACACCTGTTGTCTTGGGGTGTTGTCCTCCTGGGACACCCTTTTCACACACTGTTTTTGACTTTGGCAGTCTCATGGAACTTGGTACTTTTATGTGGTACCAGGCCTAACACCAAATAATGCTGCTACTCTGCTTACTAGCTTCCATTTATCAAGGGATTTTAGGGGCATTTTTAACTCTGCTCTAGATCATTGGGCCTCTTCTTCACACCTTGCTTTTAATAATCCTGTAAATCACTGCACCAAAGGAGGTACTGCCACCCTTCTTCATGGTCCATCCCTGTATCTTCACTGTTCAACAATCATACTCGTAAAAAATGAACAATAACTGTACGGCTGTAGCTCTCATTATTAGTGTCTGTTGCTTTTTGCAGCCTTCTGTCTGGATTGAGGAGCAAACTGATGTCTTTGAGTTCAGAGCTGCTGGGCTGTTGCTCTGAATCTTTTAATCTGTGTCATCTGCAAAGCTGCCATGAAAGTTTCCCTGCTTTCATTTTGCTGTTTTTTTTCCTCAGTAGAACCTGCCTCTCTATGAGTGTGCTACTGTTTGTTTCTGTATCTCGATCTGTCTGTGCTGTTGTGTTGTGTCTGCGGCTCTTCCTCAGCCTAATGAGGGTTGCTCTCAAAGCCCACACACACATACAGCTGTGTTGTTGCAGCTCCTTGACTACTGAACTGAAGTATTTGAAGCACCTAAAAGGACCACTTTCACCTTTCTGTCAGTAGCCATGACAGCTGGTTTTGAAATCTAGGTTAATTTTCAAGGGGTATCCTTAAATCAAAGATTAACCAACCAGCTTTGCAGTCCATCAGCTGTTTGTTTGAAATAACTGTGTGCATACATTTCTACCCGTGCATTCACATGTCTTTGTTGCAACCCAAAGACATGAGTTGTACGTCATTCCCTTACTTCCCCTCCATCAGTACGTATTTGCAGCCCAGTGTCAACATGTGGGTTAATGCACTGAACCTTCCAGGCTATTTGTCAGGCAGCGTGGTGCTGAAAGGGTCCCCAGTGAAAGAAAAACCCTCCCTGCTGGTTTCTGCTCTGCCTTTGATGTATGGAGAGCAGGTAGTGCTGCCGCTGCGAGGCTTAATTTCTTGCTTCTTTGCTCCTTCACCTTTTAGTGAGTTTGGATCTCCCAGCAGGCAGGGCTGAGGATCCAGTTTATTGTCGGCAGTACAGAAGGCTTTTCAGATTGTAAACTGCCTTATATTTGACACATAAGATTAAAGTCATGCACTTTAAGAAATAAGAATATATTCGAATGTAACACCCAGTTGTGCTTATACCCACACCTTTGGGCGATGTAGAGCCACCAATTAAGCATGTTTTTGGTCTATGCAAGGAAGCCAAAGAAAACCCATAAATGTACAGGGAGATCAAAAGGCCCCACCCTTAAAATCATACATCCTTGCAATAACTCAGAGCAGTTATGGCAAGCATGAAAAAATGTTTTTAGTTTTCGATTAATTCTACTGCAGTAGTCACTGAATATGTGAAGTACTGCAGATTATATCAATTTTCTTCAGGCATTTAAGTTTTTGTAGCTAAGTATATGGTACAGCATAATATCATACTGTGGTGTTATTTCTAACCATATATGTGTCCTCTTATCACATCATATCATATCATATGTTTTCTGAATGCAATAAATCTAATGTGTAACACTGAACTTCAGTTTGTTTTATATCAAGTGCCCAAGTGTATTGAAGTGTATTGAATCATTCAGCATTGTGTTGTTTTTTATTTTATCTTGCCTAAGTGTATTAAATGGTTCATATAAAACGTCACCCGACCTCCACCCCCAGTTAATACAATCACACATTAAACAGTAACAAAACTTGTGATTTGAGTGACACAATATCTATGTGAACAGAAAGCCAAAATGCACAGAACAAACTGTTATCACAAATAACTGTCAACATGTGGTCCAGATCAACCTGAGGTTTTCTTCAATCTTAGGATGGGCTGTAAGTCACAAGTTTTAAAATCTTTATTGCATTTTAATCAGTTAGATGCTAAGTTACTTTATAGCCTATCACAGCAGATAGTGATATATAACTCCTGGGTTACTAAAAATTAAAGCAACACCTTTTAACTATGTTTTTTGGGCCACTGACAAAAAATATTTTTAGGGTTTGATTTTTCTTTAAAATTCAGAATTCTGGTTTAAATGTACAGACTTAAAAACATTTTCCAGCCTCTAAAAAATTCAACTGGCTCTTGTCCTCTTCCATAAAAACGAGACAATATTGTTTGTTGAATTCATTTCTGATGTGCAAACTTGAGTTAACAGGCAATAACTCCAATCAAAAAAACAATAACATGCTAATTATTTATGCAGAAAATGTGTCTGGTGTGCAAAGGCCGTAAGAGTTTGTATAAAGTTGAAAATTAAAGTGTTGGCTTTAGTTTTACAAAAAAATCTTTGCCTGTCTCACAAATTGTTGCATAGCTTTGATAGGACTTGATAGTAAGCTCATCCATTTGTGCAATTTTATGAGGACAAAGATTTTTTTAAAGGTGGAAGGCCTCCATTTAAAGAAATACCCTCTCATGTGTAGAAGCAGACTTAATTTGAATTTAAAGGGGACGTATCATGCTTGTTTCTCCTTTTCACTATGCCAGGCTAGGATGCCTGTAAAGCATTTCTGCCCTCAGTACAAGTCATTTAGTTCCTTCATTGCCCCACAATTGCGTTCTCTAAATCCTCATTTTCGGCCATTATTCAAGTCTCGTTGAAACGCTCGGAGCTGAGGATGACCCTAAAGTTACCTCACAATGTCACAGCCCTTTGTGCTCTGATTGGTCAGTTCTTTCGGGGGTAGAGCCAGCCTGTCTTTCTTCTTCTACTTTATTTTCCGGCAGGCCCAAAGCAGTGACCGCATACTGAGTCCCCCTACTGGCCAGAGCTGGTAATGAGTTAAGTCAGCTAGGGGGCTATATACCCCTGCTGGAGAATGTGTTCCTCGCTGATGGTTTTGTGGCTAACGGACATCACAGAGGAGGAAGTGTTTTATCAGATTACTCCAATAAAAAGAAAGGTACCTCGTGTCGTCACGATGTTTGAAATCTCGCAGACATCTCGCAATGACCTATTTTCAGAGGCATCAAATCTCATTCTAGGATATCAGAAAAAATACAATATCTAATTTTTTGAAAATTAAGGGGGTGTAAGGTCTTGTTTTCAAATGTATTATATTATATGTAAGTATTAAATCATGCATCAGCATGATATGTCTCCTTTAAGGACTCTCACTCAACCTTCAAAAATAGGCCAACAAGCACATTTCTCACAATGTCAGCCGTTCCTTTAAACAGGTTTGAATTGTGACTGAATGCATGGATGCAGGTGGCTCGGATTCAGTGCTTGTTTTTTTTCGAGGAGTAGATTGGGCCTTTGGCTGGGAATCACTGCTCAGACGAGGAGGAGACCTTGAGGGTTAAAACTGTCAAGGACGTAAAGGTGCCGCAGCCACTGTGAAGCAGGAGCAGGGCCCGGCAGTTGAGGCTCTGGGCTCCGCCTGAGGCTGGAGCAAAGACTGGGATGTGTCAGAGACAGGGGGGTGGGGTTGCTGGTGGTATGCGGGAGTGATATGTGGGAACCAGGCACACCTCTCCTGGGCCTCTGCAGCGGTCTCCCCCAGGAGGCCCCCAAGCTGCCGCAGCAGGTGCAGGGCCCCCCTGGAACAAGGAGGCTCCTCGGGGTAGCAGATTAGGCATAAGTATTTGTTGTGCATCTACAATGTATGTGTGTGTCACTTGTTTTTGTGAACAAGGTTTCTCCCTGTTTTTCCCCCGACTGGCACTTCAGATGTTCTTTCTAATATACAAGTGCACATAACACTGAAACTGGAGTCAAATTTACCCCAAAGAAGTTGTTCAGTATGAAATTAAGTAACCAATTACTTTTCTTTGTGTGCGTGTGTTCTTGTGAGTGTGTGTGACAAAATGAGGAATCCTTGGTCTAGCTGTTTTCTGTGAGGATGTTTGTAACCAAGGTTTCTTTCAAGGGTAGCTTTGACGTCATGTGTCGTGTGTTTTGTCCACTGAGCTGATATGTCAAGGATGACCAGATAGTCCAGGATTGACTGTAAATATGAAAATGCAACATTTCGGCCAAATTCTCCACCGAGGTTTTTTGGCATTTTGTTATTTTCTCTGTGCCGCTCGAGATACGGAAGCCAAAGCAAGTCAGTGTAATGATGTCAGTGACTGAGAGGAAATGTAGGGGGGTAACTGTGATAAATGCTCACTTGCTTAAAGAGGTCACATCATGCTTTCTTGAGTTTTACACACCCTATTGTTTTTTTTACATGTATACTCCTCCTGATAGAGCTGTATGGAACTTCTACTTCTGTGAACACCACCAGTTTCTTCCTAAAACAACTGATGTCCCTGCCCCTAGCTGACCCATCAGGATGAAGTCCAACAACTGTTTCATCAGTACTTCAAGCCGTCTGTCTCAGATCACAAACCCAACACAGTTACATACACTGCCAGTGTTGTTCAATGTATTTTGGATGGTGAAATAAAATGGCTACATTCTTCCGTTAGACTGTAAAAACTTTGACAAAGCCTGATAGGAGCCTTTGAACACTGGTGATGCCCACTAATAGACACTTCCATACTTCACAATATATTAAAATTCACCTTCCTCACAGTGAGAGCACAATTCCGTATTATTTTGACTGAAGCCGTGTACTGAGCCACTCTAAGTGTACTGACGCCATAAAAAAAGTATTTTCCCTTCAAAAAAATAATATCAAGTATCTGCTGCCAGCCTCGAGTGGACACTTGGGGTACTGCAGCTTTTGGCACTTCCACATCAGCCTCCAGAGGTTGTGGCCTGGTTCTTCATCTCTTCCTATAGTGTCGCTCTCTCTCTGTGACCACTGATTATGTTGGCTCTATTATTTTAATGCTTTTAGATCTATTACTTGCTTTTGATGGCATTGGTCACATCATTCTCTTCTCTTGCCATTAATGCTGTGTGCGTTTGGATTTTGAAGCCAAATAATATTCACACATGGGAAGGTGGTGCAGTATGAGTCCCAAAATGTGGAAATAAATGAGCCTTTCAGCACTTCTGTGTTCCTTCTTTTTTTCGTCTGTTGGATTTTTAATGGATTTTCCAATAAAGATAATATTTATGGCCTGAAGATATGGCATCATCCCACTGTTAATGTAGAGTGTCTTGAGATAGCTCATTTTATGATTTGGCACTTTACAAATAAAGTTTGATTACTGCAGCAGATGAAAGACACTTGATGCTTAATTCCCCTTAAAACTGGAGGATATCCAGCAGTGCCATCAAACTCAGATTTGGCAGAGACCAGTGAGACCAAGTACACTCATTTATGTTCTGGATAAGTCTGGCCAGAAGTGGTCTCCATGGAAGAATTGCTGCCAAAAGGCCCAAACTCTAACATGACAACAAGGCCAAGCAACTCAACAATATGTTAAAACGTAGGGACTTGGGTGCAGGAAAATGGCCGATGCTCTGGACTATGATTCAAAATCCCAAATATCTGCCTCAGAAGAGACAGGATTGTTCACCAAAGGACTAAAGATCTGCACAATGAATGTCTACAGACAACAGTGAAGGATGGTAAAGATGTATTTCTGAAAACAGACTCAGATATTTAGTATGGTTTAATGTGACTCATTTCTGAGAAATACACCCAGATACTTACCCATTATGCAGTAGCATGAAGGAGGCATCTAATTGGCTAAAAAATCTGTTCTGCAACAGAACAATGACCCAAAAAGTGCTGTCAGTGTCATAATGAGCTTTCTTCAGTGTAAAGACAGGTGAAACAGGTTTTGATCCAGCCTGTGTCCACACAAGATCTGCGGTGGTTCTCCAAGCTCTCCTCAATTTATGCTCTTTTTTTCTTAGTTGGTATAGATTAAATGATATCCTTTATATTTGTAGCATTTTTCTGCACCTGCTTGAAGCTATTGCACAGTACATTTTAATGCTCTCAAAAAGAATCTATTTTTTTTTCTACAATTTTCACTCAAAACACACCAATCTCAACCCAGTAAAGTATCATTTCATGCACATTTCATTTTAATGAATTGTGTATAGCTTTTTAGATCTCTGTTGTTTTATGTGCGTATACCTGGCATCCACATGGCTAAATTTGGAGTGGACAGTGTCTCCTCACTGATCCATCATGTCCCCTCTAATCCAGATCAATAGTGATGCTGCTTGTTCAGTTGTCAGACTGATTGCAGCTCATTGTATTCAACTATTGATTCCTCTCTCTCCCTGCCTCTGTTGCCTTGTTAAATGACTTGAAGTTTAAGAGGGTAAGACAGGGAGGGGATTGCTTACCAATGTGAGTGTCTTCTGGGAAACAATATGTCTTGTTTTGTTGAGAGAGAGCTGGTGGACCACCAGAAACCAGCAAACAAAACTCAGTGAGGGGAGTATTCTGGAGTTGATGCATTTTGTGTAAAAGACTGAGGGCTTTGTTTTGGGGCATTCAAATCCATCCATAGACTTGATCTGCTGGTGAGTGGTCCAGGGGGATGTAGCCCACCTACCACGCAATACCAGCTGGGATAGGCTCCAGGCCCCTGCAACCCTGGAGGGAAAAGTGGTACAGATCAGGATGGATGGATGGATGAGCAAGCTCCGATTCAAAGTAATTCAACGTCTTTGCTGACTGAAGTAACTGACATCGGCTTAAACTCTGTTAAATTTACCGATTTGATTATGACTTTGTGCTTTTGAGGTATGTTTGTGAAATAATCTCTGGTGACACCTTTTAAGTCTGTATATTTGTTCTTTAGCTGCTAAATTGTAAGTGATTGTAAATGCTGCATTTAGACTATACAACAAACTTGAACAATATGGTCCTCTAGCAGCAAGGATGAAAGAAAAATGAAATTATTTGAACTAATTAAGGCCATCTTGGTGACCAAGGTCATCCACATCAGGCCTCAAAATCTTCCTATTCAGTCCTTAGAATATCATCAAATTATTTTTTGTGTGCATTCTTGTATATGGTGACTACATGCAATTACCACAGTTCAAAATATATCTTTTGAGCCGTTAGTACAGTGACCATATGTCCTGTTTTGTCCTCCTATTTGGTCATAAAATTGTGTCTTTTTTTAAATTATTGTTTTATAAAAGTCCCTAAGATGTCTTGCTCAGTTTGTTCTACAGATGAAGCTGTTGCCAGCAATAAAAAGACATGCATGATACAACTACCGTAACTATTTGAGCACCCGCACTATCCAAACATACCACCAGATTCTGAGACAAACATGCGAGTCATTAATCTATAGTTTATCTGTGTTCCTGTGTAAATAATGTAAACATATTTTAAATAATGGCATTTGTATCATTCTGGTCTGTTTTCTTGCTATCTTTTGCCGTTCTTTTGCTGACTTTTGCTGTATGTATGCCTAGTTCATCTTTTTTTTTAGAATATTTTCATCATAGTTCATGTTTGATGGATTTCATAAATAGTTAAATAATATAATAATATGAATTCTAATAAATATAAAATAGGTTGCATTACATTTTTTCCTCTCAAAATTGAACATGTTCATTTAGAACTGTTTATAAAGTGGAACCTGTTGAAAATTCAAGTTTCCCTTTTTTTTCTTCTAATACCACACCTTTTTATGCATATACGACTTAAAAATTACAAATACTTGCTTTAATTTTTTTATTTGACCCCCTGTAGATGCCTGTGACCTTGTGTTTTGACCCTGCAAGTGTGGTCAGTTCTTCCTTGAGCCAAGGTGAACGTTGACGCACAATGTAGGGAAATCCTTCAAAGAGTCCTTTAGGCGTCGTATTAAAAATAATGGCCAAGGCATGTAATTAGAAATACCCAGGAAACATAATACCTTGTCCTGGGCTGCTGGCAGTTTTTTGAGCATGAAAATGTAACATGGAACAGACATTATTAGGAAAATGTTTTTAATATTAACAAAAGCAATAAGCTGTCCTTCAGTAAATGAAATCAGTTTATCGTCAAGTCACTTCAGTTATGCTTTTCCTTCTTTTTTGACTATTTTTTCTCTACTTTCAAAATTGAAAAGTTGTGAAAATATTGAATTTCATGCAAATTAACATACTCACCCACAATCAGTTACTACAGCAGGTACAGCCTAAGAGTTTTTGTGGGTTTTCTGCATATCTTCAGTTACTGCCTCCACCACTGCTACTGTAACACTCACTGATAATGCATTCTCTTTCATCTTCCTGAACACATCTCCACAATCTATCCATTTTTTACCTGCATCGCCCACTTTCTCTCCCAATTTCACCTCCACACTTACCTCTCTCCCCTCCTCTATGTATCCATCAATTTCACACTGCAGCACAACAAGAGCAGAAATGTTTGGGCTGAATAAAACATCACAAGGCTTTGGGAGGAGGTTGTGAGAAGCCTTGACCTGCAGGCGTAATGCTTTAGCTCAACGTTGCAGCATTTATTATTTAGCAGCTCAGAGATCTTTTAGCTTAACCCTCCACATGACTGCTGCAAATCAGCTGGAGAACTTAAGGAACAAACGCTATGTGTGCTCCTACAAGATTAGACATCTTTAAAAAACTGCAAATAAGAAGACAAATTTGCCTCTTTTCTCTCTTTAATGTCTTTTGTACTCCGAAGTGTTTGATGTTCTGCATCTGTGATTGATGCTGACGGATAGAGCCCTGGTCTTCCTATTGTCTGAGCGCCAGGCAGGTGAAATAGGGCATAGAACACTGGCAGAGCTATTGATCATGGTTCATGGATGCTCCAGTACACTGACAGCTCGTATTGGTCAAACAACCGAGCATAGGAAATCTGTACATCTGAACATGGAAGAGGGCACAAGATAGAAGAATGTACTTCGTGTCCCTTTTTTGGGTTTTATCATGTGAAATTGTGAGGAAAGCAGCTTTTGGTAAGCTTTTGCTTGTCTCATCTTGCTTGTGGCAGCTTTGTTAGTCATCAGCAAGCTTCTGGAAAACTTTGCTCTTGATGGCACAATAAGAAGACATCAGCCAGATGTGTTGGTTTCTTGTATCTTTTCAAAGCAATCTACTTTTTCTCAATGGTTTGAGGTTAGGACTTTGAGAAGACCACTCCAAAAGCTCTATCTGAGCTTGATTTAGCCCAGACCACCCAATTAGACTACCTCCCAGATTTGATTCAAGTTCATGGTTTGATTTTGTCCTGAAGCATTCTGAGGTAATGGTCCTTCTCCCCTACACCACGCCCTATCTGCAGTTAAAAGAGTTGAAAGATACTCCCATGCTGGACTGAAGAGATTGAACCCTTCTGGTGCTATCCCCACATCACTGCCATTGCCCTGAGAAAGCAAATGACAAAATTACACAATAATCTATAAAAACATGAGCACAAGTGACCAAATTTATGAAAAATGAAACAATAAGGTACACAACACAAAACTTGCACAACTGCCACTTCGTATTCAGCAACTATACATGGTTCAATGCTGAATAAGCAAAGGAAGGAATCTTAGAAAGATTGTTATTGCCAATTACTGATAGGTGCCTGTAAATATATTATACTAGAAAAGCACTCGGAGAGCGCAGACCTCTGCCAGCGCCACAGTCCTTTGTCATATTGTGATTTTGACCATAAATATTAGTCCTACCTTTATGTCATCAAAATATTTAGATTCCTTGACCATGAAAACATACCATAAGCAACTGGATTCATAATGCTTTCTCTTTTAGTTCAGTAGTTATTCACAGAAATCACATTTTTTGCCATGGCGGCCAGATGCTGATCCGGATCAACACCAAAATCGAATCAGTTCTTCCTTTTCCCATGCTGAACATTTCCTTAAAATTTCATCAAAATCCATCCATTACTTTTTGAGTTATTTTGTTCACAGACGGACGGACAGACGGACTAACAAACTCGCCCGAAAACATAACCTCCTTGGCGTAGGTAATAAGACACATACTGAGGGTGCTGTTTCACTTAATAAGTCAAGTGAAGTGCAGCATGGCAGTTGTGTTAAGCAGAATTGCAACACAAGGACACCAACACTTAAGATATGGGAGCAATGTGAGTTAATGTTGTGGAACTTTTTGACTAATCACTATGGTATGGATTTATATTACATGAAGGTATTTAAACAAGGTGAGGAAAAAGCAAAAACAGTCAGGATTTCAAACTTTGTTTAAGCAGGAGAACTTAATTGAGATGAAGAATCTCATTTACAAGTATCTAAGCCGAACAGCAGTTCATTTATCAAGTTAAAATCATAAAGTAGAACAACAGAAATAACCAGTCAAATCAGTCTCAGGGCATAAAATCCTCAGTCAAAGCCCTCTTCTGCTTCTAATTTTTTTTAAGTGTATGTGAAACCTCTATGTACCATATCAAGTTAAAACTTTGGGGATAGCAGTAGCAAGCTTTGTGACTGAGTCACTGAGCGAAGACTGTAGCTTCCAGCACTTTGAATACAACTGCTCAAGTATGATGGAGGCAGATTAATAATAGCCTCATAAATAAGGATGTGCCAGTGATTCATTCCATGTATGGTGAAGGAGAGCCACCAAACTTGCTCATACATAATATAATGATAGATCAGGAGCCTTGAGATTTGTTATGAACCTTAAAGCTCCATGTTATACCCCAGTGGTTCCCAAACTTCCAGCCATGTACCCCTACTCTCACACTTACAGCACCTAGAAAAGAAATGTGTCTGTAAGCCTGCTGCCACCCCACCACCTCCCACATTTAACATGCATAACATACAAATAAAATCTCTTACAGTGAATTATTTTTGCTTATGGAAGGGTATAAGGGCCATGTCAGATGGATAAAATGATTTGGATGAAGTTGAGATTAAAGTCAAAATTTATTGATTAAAGTTGAAATTACAACAATAATGTAAAAATAGAATTTTGTGATAAAAGTCGAAATGTCGAGAAAAAATTAGAAATGTCAAGAGAAAAGCTGACATGTGGAGAATAATACCAAAATACGTTGTCAACTTTATTCTTGACTTTCCACTTTTTTCTTGACATTTTAATTTTAATCTCATCATTTGGACTTTTATGATGAAATTGTATTTCAACTTGAGTTATCAACAGTTTAACTTTAATCTGAAAATTTTGACTTTGTTGTCGTCATTTGGACTTTAATCTAGACCTTCCAAAAATTATTTTTACCATCCAAAATGGCTTGAAAACTCCTCCAGACTCACTAAATATATTTATTTACCAGCAATTTCAGTGGGCAACACCAGCTCACTTTTGGAAAAAGAAATTTACATTTCTGGAACATATTCATTAATGAATTTGAAACTAAAAAGTGCAAAGTCACCACAGCTTTATTAAGGATGTCTGACTGAACTTATGTTAATTCAAGAATCTTTGACAATTCCCTTCTTCGAGATGACTCACAAATTTATCCCTTCCACCAACACTTCAGGCCTTTATCAAATTTCCTTTACCTGACAGGTATTCGCGTACCCCCTAGGTCACTTTGCGTACCCCTAGGGGTACACGTACCCCAGTTTGGGAATCACTGATATACCCTATCCAAATATTAAAAACATTGAGATGGTACCTGCATATAAAGCATCACCATAATCAAGTGGAGGGTGATGTGTTTTTGTGGCGAAAGAGAAAACAAGACTCAATTCTTCAGCCTAAAGTTCTATACAAGTGCCTCAGTATGAAGCTGAAAAGACAGTGAGTCATTAGTCAAAAATCCAAAGTATTCAAGAGAAGATATGGACTGAATTACATCACCCTGAAATGTGACAACAGAAGGCAGGTTCTGTGACTTTGCACATGGCAGGAAAGCTCTGGGACACTTTCAATATGTGCATTGTGCTGGAAAACATCAACAGTTATAGGGTCACTAGACTAAATCCTTATGATGGGATTGTTGCAACATAACAAGGGGTGTAAAGCTAGGTCTTCATAACTAACAGGAATCTCAGCAAATATTTTTATTAGTCATCATCCATTACTTACAGCTTTTTTGGTTTTGAGTCTGACTCTAAAGACAGGCGCTCTAAAATCTTTTCAAAGAAACACACTTTTTAAAAGTTTTCCTTGGCTTATTCTGTCCCAGGCAAGAGATCGTACACTTCGACCACAACTTAAAAAACATCAACTCAGTCTGCACATCAACATTTACTAAATGCAGGGACATGATCCTACCCAGACAGCTACAACATGTTCCCAATCATCACCTGTCTAATCTTAGCCTGCATCTTGATGGGATTGGTTATTTTTGCACCCACTCTGAATATTTATGTCCTCATTTAAGCTATTTTTCTCTCATGTTTTCAAACAGGGGGTTATTTATAGAGACTAGACACACTGTACCCTCACACAGCCGCCCTCTTTCAGGCATGCAAGGATCACAAACACTTGCACTCTGTCGAGTAAATGACATTACATTACAATTATTCCAGCTTGCATAAGTCCAAAGTCACAGTTTGTTTGTTGACTCCCAGACCTCTCGCTGAACTTTTACACTCACTCCACTTCCCTCTCGTTGTGAGAACATAAACAAACACTGTTTTTATTATTGTCATCTTGGGAGGACAAGATGTAATGCGACCCCCCCGTTCTCTCCCGGTCTCGCATGTTCTACGCTGGCCCCCCCAGGGTCAGAGAGCAGCACTGTGGTCAGTGAGGCCTGAGTCACAGGATGTTGAAGTAGCACGCCTCGGGGCTGTGGCTCGAAATAGGACTTGGGAAGAGAGAATAGTTTAGGACTTGAGGCCCGGCTTCCCCGATGCAGCTCCTCCAGGATGGATAAGAACAGGCCACACACAAACACACCCTCAAACCTCTCTGTCAAATGAGTGACAAGGGCTCGGGGCGAGGACTTCAGCTTCATTCCAAAGGGTCAATAACAATAGTAAAAGGCAGATTGAAGAGGAAACTAATCAAGGGCTCTGGCAGTTTTTCAGCCTTGTTGTTTCTAATTTGGTTTTGGTTTGGGGAAGGGACACTTCACAGAGGGAAGTAGTTTGCAGAAGTTGAGACAGGTTACAATCAGGAAAAGCACTTACCCCCTGTAAATGATGGTGTCATCTCTCACCTTGGATGTGCTGTATGCAACGTACAGGATGGGTGGTGTGCAGCTCGGTTTCCTCTGTAAACACATAAGACAGTGCTGCTGCTGTCTTTGTTCAACTTTGAATTGATTGCTTCCTCCTCTCTTGTTTTCCCTATGATCCAGAAAACATACATCATAAATTTAACTTTGAACTAAGATTCTGATGAAAGTCTTACATTTTTTTTTACTTCTACAGACAGATGTTAAAGCACATTAATTTCAGCTGACTGCTTGTACTGTAACAAACTTTTTATGGTTTAGCAACCAATTACAACACAATTTCCTGCTTAGGTGACAGGTCAGAAAAACACAAGCTGTTAGCATATTGTGGTTTGTACTTAATGCACAGAATGTACCCAACAAATGTCCACAGGTCCATTGTGCGGATGTTTTTGCACTGCTATTCAAAGTTCATTCTACAGTCATTTATTGCAGAAAGAGAAGAAAATTGTTGGAGTAATTCTGTATCTTCATATGAGAACACATTATCAAACACAAAACCATAGATCATTGAAAAAATGTAAGTCCTTTAGAATCAAAAATGATTTAACTCAAAGTGCACCACATGTCATAAAACAACTAAGCAATCAAACTGGAGAAAAGGTTTTAGTTTATATCGCAAGGCATTTTTGTAGAGCACAATTTCTACACAAGGTAATCAAAGTGCTTTACATAACAAGAAAAATGCATTAAAATCACAATGCAAAATAAAAACGAAAGTAATCATTATAAGCTAGTCCATTATGAAGCCCCTTTAATACTTTTTGAGGAAAACTTGGGAGAAATGAACTGAAATGACTGTAGGTAACCACCTTGTTCTAACTTCTGCCTTCGGCTGGTCACTTTTCTTAAAGAAATGTAATCTTAGAGGGTCATTATAAATAAACTAATCTAATGAAGAGAAGATAATAAATAATATACATAGTAGATAGATAGATAGATAGATAGATAGATAGATAGATAGATAGATAGATAGATAGATAGATAGATAGATAGATAGATAGATAGATAGATAGATAGATAAAATACTTTATTAATCTCCGAAGGGAAATTCATGTAGTTTGGCAACAAGAATAAAGAATAAAATAAAGATTAAATAACAAAGTAAGCAACAAAAGTAAAACAATAACAATACTAATTATATATACAATATTGATAATTCTATGTACAAAAACAATAGTGGGCTCATCTTCCATGGATTAAAGAATTATAAACACTGATGGCTGCAGGGAGGAACGATCTTCTGTTAGGTTCTAGTTAGGTTAATTCATTAGAATTGGTCATTTATTTGCTTAAATTCCTTTTGAACTTCATGAAATCTAACTTTACTGTTTGGTGTTGGGATTGAAAATATTAATTCTGATGGAAGCCAAATATTTATTTTTGTCTATTTAAAGGTATTTTGATTGTCTTATAGAAAGTGTATTGTTATTCATTACAGTTTGGCCCCCATGAAACACAGAATAACAATAACTTGGCCTTTCTGGTTAACAAAGTCGCTCTTTGCTCAAGATAATGCTTACACCAACATTCTGGCATCTGTGACTCATTATGATGTTAAAATGAAAATAAACAACTGTCACTTTCATAATGCCCACATGTATTGACTGTGCTGAGAGATATGGGCTTGGTAGATGATATTCCAAGACGTCATGTTTCTGAAGTCAGTTACGTAACATACTATCTGTGTCCCTTTAACATATCACCCTCAATATGAATATCAGAGGCTTAATGGAAGAACAAAATGATACCTCCATCGTGCCAGCTTGGGTGGTAGTCACAGAGGTGTTACAGAGGCATAACATGGGTAAGATCAGATTGGCAGACCTGGCAGGGTATGTGTGTTCATTTTTAATTGGCAGCTGCCTCTAGACATTGCTCTCCCATGCAACTCAATAAAGGCTCATACACATGTCAGTGTATGATATGATGTTGACTTGAGAGATCATCAAATTCTGCTGCAGGTAGGTTCATGGGGTCAGTTTTGCTGAGTTTAATGCAGTTCAACTTATCTAAAGCGAAGAAAAACATGCTGGTGGGGGGTGTGATGTTTCTCTGACTAATTGTAGACATGTTTTCAACGTTTATCAATGTAGCACATGGGTACAGGTTCAACTAAGGGGAACTTTGGCCTCGTGGAGCTTGGCACTGCTAAGTGTTGTACAAAAATACTACAACGTTACTAAAAGAACGCCGTATATGCCATCTCACAAAGTGCAGCTGCTGCTAGTCTCTGTATTCTGACCGGATGCCCAGAGGATGAAAGACAGCTGTTCCAAATGGGGTGTCTCAAGTCATACAACAGAGGAAAAACAGCTGTATGAAACAGAGATGAAAAGCTGTAATTTAGGATAGCGAAGATAAGCAGAGGTCACCTCTTGCTGGTGTTTACAAGTGCGTTGGATCAAATGTTGGAAATTTTTCCAACGTACAAACATCAGGCCACGTTTACACGGACACTCCTGACTTAAAGATGCAAAGATTTTTCCTTTGTGTTTTCAAATTCTTCTGCGTTGAAACGACAACACTGGAAACATACAGACCCACTGTAGTGTGCATGCCGGTTCAGTAGATGGCGGTGTAGGTCTGCAGAGAGGCAACGCTGCTACAACACATGTACGAAGAAGAAAAACTTTTCACAAACAATAATGGCGAATAGACGCACAGAGACGCGGGAGTTTCTTTTCTGAACATATCAGTTCAGAAAACAAATCTGTCTGGATAGTTTTGTCTGGATAACAAACCGAGCACGGTAAGCAGCTCACACGTTACTGGGCAGATGGCCGAAGCTGTTGTTGTTCCTGGTATGCGCACGCAGCCTTCATGTGAGCACTGCGCATGCGGTGACGTCAGCGTTTCACCCTGAAACGCTCTGATGTGGGTTTACATGGAGCTGCATGGAGAGTGTTTTGGAAACTTTCCACTCTGGAGCCCGTTTTCAAAAGTTACCGTTTTCAGACAAAACGCAACACGTTTCAGTGTAAACGCAAGGCCAAAACGCAATGAAAACGTATCAGATTTGACTGTTTTTGGCACAGTGTAAACGCAGCCTCAGTGTTGCCCAACTGACGTTAACGTAGTTCTGAATGTCTGGCTTAGGTTGATGCAGCTTGATGTTTCTCTCTATGACGGCAAAATTTGACCAAAACGTCACTATGTAAATGTGGCTTAACAAAATTAAAATGACAGACGGGACCATGTAGTGTAATACTGGTACAGAATCAATGTGAATGTCTTTAGGTATAGTGATGGACAGGTTTTTGCTATATACCTTTATGTGGATGCGGTGGGAAAAGGGCTTCTGTCTCACTAATGAAAGAATTTCCAAGAAACGTCTGTTTTTCTCGCTGTCCTGCATGTGTCCATCCATGTGTATGCATTTACGTGTGAAAGGAAGCAACAAAACAACAGTGACCTCATATTCCCAGTGTGAGGGGAAGTGTGAAGACAGCACTTTGATGTTGTGCAACACACACTGTTTTCCTGAAGTCAACACACCTTTTTCCCTTGGGCCCCCACTGCTCGAGGGAGCTGAGACATTGACCTGACCTTGACTGTCCTGTTGTATTTACTGTGCCTCTGTCTCTGCATATGTTGCTCTCCCTGTCACTCTGGCAAAATGTGGATAAGGCTGTCAGCGACACATCCTCTCAGGAAGGGTATTCAGGTTCAAGCCTGACACGCAACACTCCCTGACTCCTTATCAATGATAAAGCTAATCCTTTAGCCCTGCACATGGCCTAATGGCCCCCTGAACTACACAACAGTGTGAGAAAAGGGACAAAAATAGAGGGGAGGGTCAGACCCAAGGAATGGGGGTGGGGAGAATGGAAAATAGGGAGGAGGGAGAGAAGATGCAAAGGTCTGAAAGAGAAAGGCATGGACAAAACAAAGATTCAGATTTGAAAGTGTGAAGAAAAGAGGAGCTGATGCGGAGTGAGAGAGGAAGGGGCTGCAGGGGTGACCTTGACAGTCTAATCTGTTTATAGATAAGTGTGTTGTGCTCCATGGGTGGGAAAACAAAACTCTCTGGGATGTGTGCGTGACCCAGGGAGGTTAAGTGTCTAACATGAAGGCCAGGGGTGAGCACACAAGGACACAGAGCACACATAATGGAGCTGGTGAGTGTAACAGGGGCGGATGCTGGGTTTATTGAAGGGTCCTCGAGTTCAGGACATTGTGACAGTGATAGAGCTGTCCGAAAGAGGAAGTAAAACATTTCCCCTGGAAATAACCTGTTATATGTCTTACTTTATCTTCTAAACGGTCAGAGAAATCGTATGGTCAGCATGACATACAGGAGCAAGGGAAGTTAGATGTCAGAGTCAGGGTTACGTGATGAAAACGTGGATTCTGTCACATGTCCTGAAAATACTTTTGTACTTCACGACAAACGAGTATCCAGATTTTTAACAGTCTGTTATGCTGTAACATGAAAAAATATTCACATGGAGCACACATATGTCTAAATGTTTCATTTTTTTTGCTAAATGGCTAACATATACCTGAATGTTTTCTCCTTAGTGGTCTGTATACCATGGTTTCCGCAAACATAAGCAAATAGTCCACTACTCAGTCAAGTACAGTCTGCTACTTCTCTTAACATCGAGTTAACCTTAAAATGGGCAACCATGTGTAAGTATACGTAAAATTTCTTCATTGTTATTTTATAATGCATTTAAACAAAAAACACAGATAATTGATTTGTTTGTATCACCCAGACAGCGTGTTGGAAACATAAAAAAAAATGATGTTGACAAAATTTCAGCAAGTGCAGAGTTAATTATACTCTGGATGGAATCAAATCCCTGGATATTAACTCTCAGATTAAAAAGATTGTGTGTCAAAAACAAGTGTAAAAATGAATCATATCCATAGGGGTTCAGTTAGCATCTTTAAATCTGAACTTTTTACTTTGATCTCTGAACCTGCCAGTGACACCACTGTATTCACTGTAGTCCCTTATTTATTATTACTTCTACTATTTTTGATTTACTTTAACTGTTATTTTAATTTCTAGGTTTAGAGATTTTATGAACTCTTGGTTGCATTTCCCCAGTTCCTCACTCCCACAGCTCTGTTTCATCAACGTCTTTAATATAGTTATTTTCCTTGTTTTGCTTCAATATGGGTTTGTCTTTTCTAGTTGGCTTTACTAATATCTATCATGCTTTTGTTGTTGTTGTTGTTGTTGTTGTTGTTGTTGCCCAGGTAAAGCACTTTGTGCTACATTTTCTGTATGAAAAGTACCAACAGATGCCACAAGCCCTGGTCATTAAAACCGTACTACAAACTTTTAAAACACATGTTAAGCAGTGGCTGAAAGCAAACCAGTCCTGTAACCATTAACATCCAGGGTTTTAGAAATGAACTGCGTTGTATTGTGCTCTCATTATGATCTATTGTCCTTTTCTATGTCCTGCTTTTGTGTGTGTGGTGTGTTTGCCATAATGTTTATGTGTTACCTGCCTAGGGACTACAGATGTAAATTAGCATTGATGCTATAATCCGGCATATTTACATCTATTGTTCTTTGAATAGATGTTCATTAATGTGCACTGTCCCTATTAAATAAATAAATAAATGAAATAAATAAAATTTTTCAAAATATATTCGGTTTGACCAAACATGGTATTTATACTTCGGGTAATTCTCCATTAATCCTCCATAAATATGCAGAAAATACATACAGCATTGTTACACTTTGCTGTGTTAATATAGAGTTAACACTTAAGTTGTGAGAAAGATACTCTGAGAGAGTGAATTCTTAACACTAAATGGAAATGCTGATCAAAAGTGACACCAATAATTATTACCAAGTATTACATTTTAACAAAAAAAATTTAATGATTACACTTGTGAGAGTTAAAGCACCAACTCTCCAAATAGGGTGAAAATAACATTTTGTGGTGTAGATCCATATAGACAAATAGGAAGTGTCAGTATTAACTTTTTTGCCCCAGTTATTAATTTTCTTTAGCATGTAGTAACCAGAATGTTTCACTAGTCCATCTGGACATCCCACCATATAAAGTATTTGGAATTTGGCAGAACCTTTCAAAAGCATATCTGGCAAGTGATTGGACAATCACAATCATTACAGGCCAATCAAATAATGTAAAAGGTCGACGCTACTACCTTGGTGTAAAAAAATGGAACGTAGGCCACTGCGTAAAACAACTCGACAAAAGGTGTCAGAAGTGGAGAAAAAATATTTTTCCTATAGAGTAGTTTTAAGGTTTTTTTTCTCTCATTAAAAATGAAATGCGGTCCAGATTTGATAAAAACAGCTACTGAAGTTGGTAAAAGGAGAATAAAATTGTCATAATAATGCAAAGATTTCATTTGAGCTTCTGGATGCCAACTTATGTTTAACTTGACTTTCAGAAAAAAAATTAAATAACTATACTCAAAACTAATTTCTAAAGATGAACCACATTACATAACTTCCTTTCTCTAACTGATAATGTGTACTCGTGTTTCCTGTTTTTGATGTTTGTAAGCTCCTCTGATGTCACGTGTGTGCAGAAGCTTGTTTACATAGAAGATGAGTGATGTGTAGTTCCTCCACATGAGGAGATAAAGGTGTGGATTATTTGGTTTAAATGACAACAAGGTGTTTGTAACAGTGAGTTTGTGAGTGAGAAGCAACAAAAGGAATACAGCAGTGGCAGAGGTCCCTGTGTGAAACATTTATACAAGAAGTCATTGAACAAGGATAATCCAGGAATGTTTTGCCTGTGTAAGATCATGACTCTCTCTGTTGTGGACACACAAACACACACATGCACACAGATTCATTCACAAATGCCCTCATGCATACATAAGACAGACAGAGGCTGAACGAAGGTTTCCTGCTTCCTGGCGCCTGAGGAAGCTAATTACTGAGCCTTCTACACCAACAAAGGAAAGAGACTCTCCATTCAGACATATTAATCCCTCTACTTACAGGCTGCAGCGGAGGCCACTGCACTGAGGATGAGCAGGAGATGCTTTTGCCCCCTGCCTCTGTGAGTGTAAGACAGAAAAACAGACATAGCAGTAGGGATGCACCATTTTGGATCTTAATATAATTATAGTTAATATTCAACTTGTCAATATTGTTAATACAAGCACATATTTTTCATACCGTGTAAATACCACCAAGTCTCTCCCATAATAGAATTTAGTTAGTCATATTAAGTAAGTTATACGGTTTATAAAAAGTTTTGATCACAAAAAACACATTTGTCTTTACAACGATGACCAATTGATATATATAGACAATAGAAGTAGCATTTTTATAAACACATCAGAGGCCCTCTGTGCCGTATCGCACATACACACACAGATTATTGACTGAGCGTCAGTTTAATGGGGTAACTGATGTTGGGCTTGACTACAGGTTGTCTCTTTAAAAGGGGAATAATATACTGTTCGGACTGTAGGTGAGTCTTCTTGCTGCTTCTTGTAAAGAGTGGTGTTCCACATAACTCCATACTGGGCACATCTTAGTTTCCATTAAATTATATTAAATGTGTGTAATAATCTTGCATTTAAAGAAAACCCTTTTTCAAAAGCCGACATGTTTTTTATCAGGTAGAGATCAACAGAGGTCAACTGCTTTCATGAATATGGTCTAGGTTGGAGGTTTCCATTTTTTTAAATCATTTGCCCCATTCAAAACAATGTGAAGATCAATGTACCACTTTGATATATCTGTGATATACCTTTAGTGTATTAGTTAGTAAAACCAGCCCATTGTAGGTCAGGACGTGCTCAATTACTGAAAATGCGTACAGACAAACAAACAGCCAACATCACATATTTCAATGGCTCTACAAGACAAACAGTCATTCATTGTAAACTATGTTAGAGTGACCAATAAGAATTCAGATGGCCCTGGTTGGCCCAGGCTGCCACTGGAAGGGATCCTGGTCAAGATGAGAATGACTGTTCGTACAGCAGAGGGAAGACGCTGATGGTTCATCCTCACTTTCAAGGGAGCTGTAAGGATCCTGAGATTACCGACTGATAATCAGACTTTGAGATGGAGAAACTAGGGAGGCAAATCAGTTTGTCTTTATTTATCAGTCAAGTGCAACTTCAAGTTCTAATGTGGGACACATTTCTAGTATTTTTTGGAATTTCCTAGGGCTAAAATTGGACTTTGCACACCCCTGGTCTTGATGAAAGAGACTTTTGTATTAATACCATAAACTATTTTCCGTAAAAAAAGGCCTATATGATCATCAATAGAGGCCAAACCCTCACAGATGATATTCAGCCCATTATAATGTCCCATAAATGAAGTGCTGAAGTGTTCATTTAAAAAAAAAATCATTTTATTATAGCGGCAGAACTTTTGTAATTTCACAGCATTTGAGACAAATCAAGAAAATCCTTGTGGATCACTATTACAGTATGATTTGTCCTTTCACAAAATAGTACGAGCTATTCTGTTTTTCTTTATAATCACAAAAGCAGTTTGTTCAGATTGCTGCCCACTCATGCTGGAATATAGAATTCCTTAATTTCATAGCCTGCAATTATCCAACACACTATGTAAATGCTTTTATGCTCCATTTAACGATTCACATCCTGAAACCTTCTACAGTTTTGTTGCATTCCCACTATTATCACATCAGACCTGCTGATCTCCTCAATAGACTGTTAGACAGAACCAACCATGAACAGCATTCAAAGAGGTCCAGAGATCCTGTCCTCTGGAATAGTGTTTCTGCTTGGCTTCACACACATTTATTTATTCTATGTTTGTAGATCTTTTAAAAAGTGCTTTTAGCAGCAGAATTTGGGGCCAGGATTATACAGAAAGTAAATGTTAATTATCTCCACCAAGGAGGCTGTGTTTGTATCTGTGCTTGTCTGTTTGTTTATTTATTAGCAAGATTAAGAAAAAATAATTGGACAGAATTTGCTGAAATTTTAAGGAGATGTCTGTAGAGGCCCAATTTAAAACTGCTAAGGTTTTGGTGGTTGATCTAGATACCTGCCATTAGTGAACAATTATTTTTTATCAATAACTGGCAAACTCATAACGATGTCAACATGATTCCAAGTGCTAAAGGTAGGTTTTCACGGTCAAAGTCTAATCTGATTATTTCTTTATCATGAAATTGTTGCTCATAGGTGTAACAACAGTATGTGAGCTACCCTGGTGACCCCCCATTTTTCATATTAATCTTAGGGAGCTCCACTTAAAAGCAGATATTCCTTTGTCTCACATGTAAATTTTGTATGTTATTGTATTTGTGTGTCTTCTGTTTTCAGTACCAATTAGAATTAAGAAAGAAGTAAGAATAACAGTTATAAAAACATAGATATCATTAAGATTACATGTGCATTTCATGTAGAATGTATTAAGAACATAAAATAATAAAAAGGAAAGAGCTCCCTGCCCTTTAAAGATCATTGCAAAACCCTACAGACAGTTAGACAATTACAGAACAAAAATGTGCTCCTTTTAAATAATTTTATTTACTATTATTATTATTATTATTATTATTAGTAGTAGTAGTAGTAGTAGTAGTAGTAGTAGTAGTAGTAGTAGTAGTAGTAGTAGTAGTAGCAGTATCATTTAAATGGTGGTTACAGTCTCAAATTCAACTTAATTCTTTTTTACAACTGCTTTGTAGCTTGCTTCTCTAAAGGAGACATATGCTGATGCATGATTTAATACTTACATATAATATAATAAATTTGAAAACAAGACCTTACACCCCCTTAATTTTCAAAAAATGAAATATTGTATTTTTTCTGATATCCTAGAACGAGATTTGATGCCTCTGAAAATAGGTCATTGCGAGATGTCCGCGAGATTTAAATCGTCGTGACGACACAAGGTACATTTCTTTTAATTGGAGTAATCTGATAAAACACTTCCTCCTCTGTGATGTCCGTTAGCCCCACAACCATCAGTCAGGAACACATCCACCCAGCAGCAGTATATAGCTCCCTAGCTCACACTCACTCATTACCAGCTCTGGCCTGTAGGGGGATTCAATACGCGGTCGCTGCTTTGAGCCTGCCGGAAAATACAGTAGAAGAAGAAGGACAAGCTGGCTCTACCCCCGATAGATCTGACCAATCAGAGCACAAAGGGCTGTGACGTTGCAAGGTAACTGCAGGTCAGTCTGAGAACCGAGCGCTTCAACGAGAGCTTCATAATGGCCTAAAATGAGGATTTTGAGAACGCAATTGTGGGGCAATGAAGGAACTAAATGACTTGTACTGAGGGCAGAAATGCTTTACAGGCATAGTGAAAAGGAGAAACAAGCATGATATGTCTCCTTTAAGTCAGTCCTTACATAATGCTTGAAGTGAAAGAAAAAAAGATAACTTTAATGTGGAAAAGGGACCAAAAGCCCTAATTTAGGTCCGATGGCTTTGCTCTAAACTACACAGCTGTCATTTGCACAGGTTACCAGCCTGCATGGGTAATGTATATTAGCTGATACATGAGTAGAGGTGTTTAAATCTACAATATTACAGCTCAGTTTTCAAGCCGTTATCCGCCGAGAACAATGTTATGCTGAAATTGTGCTCCCCTCCATAGTAGGAATTAGGCTAGTGTCTGCCACAGAGCTTGTTGTAGGAAAAGATGGGGTAACATGTCACTGATGCCCGGTAAGGCAGCTTCATTGAATCCTGTGAACACCTCAAGAGCCAAGCTCAGACTCATCAGTTGTAGGCATGATTCAAAGTTTCTGCACCAAAAAACCATTAAAAACCTTACATCACTACAGCTGGCATCATCACAATATGTTTATGTGACATCCTGATGCTCCTTATGTTTTCTTTTCCGGTTCAATCTAATCCTTTTTATCCACAACATAGCATGCCTTTGTCCTGGTTTGACATTTGGAGTGAGTGAATTGGCTGCGGTTATTTTTAGTGCCACCTACTGAAATGAATTTGTAGTACAAGAGTGGGGAGCACCACTGTAGTGCATCACAAGTGCTTCATCTGTAGACTCATAACAGCACTCTAGGTAGGTTAGTGGGATAAAAAGCCATTCACTTGACTTCCTCTACTCCCACTGAAAAAGAAAAGAAGTCCATGTTTTAGCTGAGGGGATGTAGAAAAAAGAAGAGGAGAGAAAAACAGAGCCAGTGTGTGTTTCAACTATAAAGAGATCTGTTTTGACTAGATTCCACATTGCTTAGTCCTTCAGACCTGAGACACTTAATCTTGCTAAGACCTCATTTTACTCTGTTTACTGGGTAACAACATTCCTCAGTTTAACAACAAGTCTGTCCACCAGCTTTCTGTAGAGTCTACCAGTGTGTACCCATCCATGCAAACAAACTGCACTCCTGTAAGAGAAACAAGAAGACAATGTCCCACACAGTTATAGTCTAGTCAAAATCTATTGTTTAATGTGGTGAGATTCAAACATCATAGGTGCTAATGGGACAAACATCCAGGTATCTTGTGACATTTTGTCTCGTCAATAGGGCAGGTTTTGTCATAAGGATATTTGCTATGCAAATCTGCGGGAACTATGTACCTTTCTCACTGCCGGCAGGTATCTGACTTCCTGGCTGTACGGCGGAGGCAGTGTGTCATATTTACTCTGCTCAATGACACAGAGTAACTTTGTTTTGATCATCCCTGTTTTAGCTTCAGCACGCTGGCTCCCTGTTAGTTATAGAATTGATTTTAAGTTATAACTTATCACTTATAAACCAAATAAGGGTCTGGCTCCGAACTACATTTCAGAATTATTAAGCCCTTAAGGGCTACACTGAACAAACATTTTCCATCAGAGTTCCTTTACTTTGAAATGGCGACAGGACATACAGAATCAGTGACATATTTTAAATTACTTCTTAAAACTGATTTTAATAGATGTCTTTTACATGATGTCATCTTAATGTTTCTGATTTACACTCTATTTAGCCTGTATCCCTCTGATTTTTTTTCTAAATTATCGTTCTCTCTCAGTTCTTCGTATTGCCTTTTTAACTCTTGTAATATTTTATCTGCTATTTATTTATTCATATTTATTATTTAACTATTGTTCATTACTTCATCTCCTCTTTACTTCCCCAAAATGTTTATCTCTAATGTTTTAGTTCTAAATATTGGACTGCTCTTTTCACCCTGTTTAGTTGTTTGCAGTTTTTTTTTCTTTTGGAAGAAACACATATTTTCATATTTTTTTGTCTTTGGTCCTCCTGATCTCAATGTATGTAGTTGACTTCTTGTGCTGCCTGGGCTCTTATGTTCTTATGCTGTAATGTTTAAGTTGTTTTCATGCCTGGTTTGTTAATGTTGGGTTGGTTTGTTAGTTGTCTGGGTTCTTGTGCTTTGGTCTTGATGTTTATTTCCAAGTGTTTATCAAAGCACTTTGTAAATCTCCGTTTCTAAAAGCCTAAACAAAGGTATTACAATCATTTTTATCAATAATATTATTAACATCATTGTTTTTATTATTGTTATTATTATTATAGATATTTTTCAAACTAAAATGATACTACAGAAATGTATAAGGGTCAGGCAGGAAATGAAAAAATTCTGAAGGAGAAAATTGCCTTTTCATTTTATTCTCTACATTTTGACTTTTTTTCTTCCTTGAGGTGAATCATGAAGAAAAAGAATGATTGAAATTCTATGACGAGGGACTCTGCAAAACATGAAGGCGATTAAATGACAGGCAGCTATTTGTCCATCAAAAACCCTAGTTTAAAGTTTTATATTTCTTTAATACAGTAGCTTTAAAACAATACAAAAAACAATGCAGCATGCAATTTCTAAGGATGGAAACTGACAAGATTTTACTGGTACTGATGCTGTTATCAGTTCTGTCTATGATCCAATGCTTTGTCAATTCCCTTTATTGGTCAGATTAAGCCACACTTCTGGCTGTTTTTGCCTGAAGTCTGACATTTCTTGACCTCTTTGTTGTTGTCCTCAAGATTCATAAGGTAAGTAGAGTTTTATGGAAGGCATTGATGAGGGAGATATCAAGCAAAAACAACAGTTTAATTGACACTGGCAGCTATTTGTTATTGACTTCTAACTGGTTTTGGTTTTCAATACACATCCCTAACAACATTTATTATCTGAATAATGTATGGAATATCTATTTTTGTTGCTATGGTATGGGGTATGATAGACGTGTTGTTTGTATTTTACCAGTATGATATCAACGTGTACAATTCTAGTATTTCCAATCAAATTTAAGACCGTCTCCAAAGTGTGTTGAAGAAGAAAGATCCTTCCACTCTTTTAAAGCCTTTTGCCTTGAGTGTCCTTAAGGCAAATGTAATAAATACCATTTTAGCTCCTTATACATAAAAATATATTTTATGTTATTATGATGGATAAGGCACATGGCTTAAGATCCATTACCTGCATTGTGTTAATGTGGCAAAGCAGCTGGATTAGTCAAATTCCAGGTTTGTCATTGGAGCAGATCCATCTGCAAAGCATCAACATAAAATGATTGTCAATGGACAGAAAATGACAGGGCTTCTTTATGGATGAAAAGCCGGCAGTATGACTGTGGTTTTGTTTTGCTGAGAGTCAGATGTGAAAGCAAACAAACATTTTATTCTCTAATAAATTACACATTTTATTTTAAACATAGCATTCATTGATAACAAGGTGGAGCATGGTGGTACATTCATATTCTACCAATACGGATATATGAGAGTATATATGGCTGTTCCTTTAAAGCTGATAGGTTGGCAGTAAATATGGGAAAGAATTTCCATATCTGCTGATACTAACAACGCAATTTTAAATCTATTATCTAGATATTTTGCTGTTATCACACATCTTTATGTTAAAAGTCAGTTATAAGTATATGATCTGAAAATTCTTTTTCATTCTTATGGCTGTACATATCAGAATAAGGTTTGTGGAATATTTTGCAACCTGTTGTTGTATCTGAAGGAAGATGAATTTTAATGAGAAGCTTGGTTTATTACCTCCGCCAAGGAGGTTATGTTTTCAGGAGAGTTTGTTTGTCTGTCTGTCTGTCTGTGAACAAAATAACTCAAAATAAAGTAATGGATGGATTTTGATGAAAATTTCAGGAAATGTTCAGCATGGGAAAAGGAAGAACTGATTCAGTTTTGGTGTTGATCCGGATCACTGTCAGGGAACTGTGCTGCTTCGCAGAGGTCTGCGCTCTCTGAGTGCTTTTCTTATTTGTTTCTGTGTTGCTTTGAATACAGGCTACTGGTAATCCAAAGAAGCTATATTCTTCAGGTGAAAGTAAATGTGAATAATCAATTGTACCATATTTGATCTTTAACAATATCTGATATGCTGTTTTTTCCAAACTTAATATCGCAGATGCCCATATGGATTCTGGTTAATTTAACAGTAACAGTCTATGTATGTTAGTTACAGTTGTGAAGTTGGAAAAACAAAATGTTTTCTGCCATCTGTTGTTCTTTTGATTTATAAAAGTGGACATTCAGTGGTGATGAGGAAAACCATTGGTACATTTGTACATTCTACCATGGTCGAAGCATGGAGTAAATATGGCCAAACTATCTGCTGCATATACCTGCACATTTGTCATCTGCAGATACCAATAATCACCTTTTTAGACAATTATCTTCTGATGCTGATATTGCTCTGATAATATCATGAACACCTAAAAATATCTATTGGTAATCAAATCAAAAGTAATCGATTGTGTTCTAAGACATATTTCAATGTCAAGTGTTTGCTCAAAATAAGAGTAAGGGGTTAGGATTATTTTAGACATGACGGATTAAATTATTAAATTATTTTCAAACTAATTAAAAAAATTGTTTCTACTTGAAGTGATATCAGCTGAAATATTTTTGGAAGTTTAGACATTCAAATCCTGATATGTCTAAAAAAAACTAAGTTTATTTCCTGTCCCTAAACTTCTTATAAAACAGAAAATTGGCATCATATTCTCCACTGTGGTGAAAATGAATTTAACAGGTTATTTGTCTATACATAATAGACAAAATGGACTATTCAATACATAAGAAAGTCTTCTCTCTTTATTAACACATTAATTGGACAATATTTGATTAAAACTTATCTCCTTTGCGGATGTTGCGTGTTCAAGGGTGCAACATGAGCTGTCTTGCTCCACAATGGTGCTGAATTTTATTTTATTTTTTAATTTAATATCACATTCAAACATTCTTACAGCAAAATGCAGAAATGAAACTATCCTATAATAACTGTTCCAAATGACCTCTTTTGGATAACAAGGTTATTTTGCAGGTTTTTCCATGTATCTGCAATACAGCATTTTTGAATAAAGAAATCATAGGACACCAATGCTGAATTTTTAAGACTTTAGGGGGCCCCATCAGTCATGGGCCCTCAGAATAATCCAGACTTCCCCCTTTACAGCATCAAGAGTTGCTCAAAATCAGAGTAACATGGTAAATAAGTTTGGAAATGAAGGAAGAGCTTATTTTAAACTCATTTTAAAATTGTGCATTTGATTTGAATTGGTATCAGCTAAAAGATTTGGTAACTACCACTTACATTTTGTACTCTGAAATAAATCTGAAAGAGGCTGCCTTTCCAATCTCCTCTTTTAATATTAAGAGAAAATCCACTGCATATTCTCTTAACCAAGCTGTCCAGCGTGGTGAATGTGAATGATAACAGGTGACTTCGCTTTACAACCCACAGAACACTCCGTCACATTCATCTGTCTTTATCAACTATTTTAATGAATAATATTTGATTAAAACCTGTCTCCTCTGGGGTGTTGATGTGTATTCACCTCCCCCCTCCCTGACAAAGAGCCCCGGTGTTCTGACACTGACTGCCTCAGACAGTCCAGATCCGGACTGTGCCCCTGCAGAGAGCCTGATCCGGCCCGGGTTTTGCCCGCGGCCCGCGCTTGGCCCAGCTGAGCTGACTTGTTTACTGGAGAGACGAGCAGAAAGGAGAGACGGAAAGAGGGGGAACCTGAGGGAGAGCAATCGCTAAACGGAACGGGAATCCAAGTTTTTACACTTGACCCGTCTTTTAAGTCCCTTTTGTTTGTTTACCTCATCGTTTCGTTGGCCTGTCGGACACGGGGCAGTGTTTTTCTGCAGACGGGTGTGTTTTTTCCTGTTATTTTTAACTCCAGCGCCGACACTGAGAGCTCGTTTGTTTTGGATTAGCTAGCTAACGTTAGCTGTTTCCCCGTCGGCTAACGTTAATCTGAGCGGAGGAGCTGGCGGCGTGGTGCCGACTTTTCTCACTTTAAAGCAGCGTGCTGGACGAGCAGAGCCGCTGTTTGTCGTCTTTTCCCGACACTCTGCTTGGGAAAGAAGACGCCTCGACATCCCGAGCGCTCCCTCTTTGTTTTCTTTTGCCCGTTTTGTTGTTTTATGGGTGCTCACTGGTGTGCGGCGTGGTGGTCAGCGGGGGTGAAGGAGTTCAGAGGAAGGTCGTAGTGTCGCTGCACGTTTTTCCTGCACGTAGCCGCTCGGAGGAGTTTCCTGGGATGTGTTCCCATCTGTCTTAAAAAGGGCGAGCTTCTGGGGACATACCAGCAAACCGAGGGATTTCTAAAGACCTGTGGACTCCGAGGGAAAGAGCGCAAACGCTGCTTACTCCTCTTCACGGCTAAGCGACACCACAACAACTCCAGCCTGTCTGCTGGCGGAGGGACCTGCTCTCTCCACCTTTCACGACCTAACATTTGTTCCTGCAGCGGCTCTTCCTCCACTGAAGCAGTACATTACAGAGAAATGAGCCCGGGGCCGGTGGACCTCCAAACGAGCCCCATGCGTGTGGGATATTAATAATAACACTGATATTTCTCTCCTGAGTGAGCGGAGCACCTAAACTAAACAGATGAACGTGGACTGTCGCCTTCACTTATGGAAAATGAAGATCTTTACTCGCACATGTGTTGCCAGAACCCAAGATCACGTTATTTAGTGGTCTGCGTTTTTTCCAGGGCTCACATACATCACAAACTTGGCTGGGAGGATACTCACACATTTTTTTACCAACTCCCCCCGAACCACGGGGGGCAACACTGAATCGTTTGGCTACATTGGACCTTCATTTTTAGTATATATTTTTTAATTTCCTTTGATATTCTGAAGCTTTTTTTTTCGAAAAACATTTTTCTCCCTAGAGGTTGGAGATTTTAAGCTGGGAAGCTTCAAGAGGAGAGCACAACTTTTTCTCAAAATGAGACGGTGGACGATAAAGCTGCGAGCACAAATTGTGTTTTTTATCATCTGCACCTGCATTATCTGCCAGTGTGGACTAATAAATGGAGAAAGTAAGTATTTCTTTATTTTACTGCAAGCTCTGTATTTGTATGATGTTGTATGTGACTCCATTTAGCTCAAGTTAACACGCTTTAAATTATCTCATATATATTTGTACATATACCTATATCATTTAGTGTGATATCAGAATATGTACAATATCATTAGGTTATTTACCTAAACGGAATTGGCCATTATCATTGTTTTCAGATACTAAGCCAATGTTGCAGCCTTGTATGTCTACTGTAGTATCGACAATATACACAAATGTACCATATTGCTTCACCTCATCATAAATGCATTGTAACATGTTAAAACCAAGATTAGGATTGTTTTTTAAACTTCCCTGTCTTACAAATGTTTCATTCACAAATAGACAATTACAGTGAAAGCAGCAACTCAATTTTAGTATGCTATGATTTTACAGTCTTTATGGAAAATATAGGTATATATATTTATTGGAAAAATTGCATTGATCTAATATCGTGCATCACTGTAAACAATCTCTGCCGTTCCCATGTTTTAATAGGAATTTCCCCAAACAGAGGGGATACCTTGTATCAGTCCGTTAAACGTATTAAAATTTAATACATGTACATATAAACATTCAGGGGTAATCATTTATTCGTCTGTATGCGACTAGTATACATTAAAGTATAATATTGCCCGAGCATGACAACAGGGTGGACTGAGTGTGCGACTCTACTGAAACCCAGTTAACACTCAAAAATAAGATTATTTTTGTGATTTAACCTCCATTGAGAGAATGCAGACACGTCTCCCCATTTCACAGGGGCTCCTAAAAGCACAATATCAATAATTGTTAATGTTTGTTGGATTAAAAACGTAGCATTGGTCACGGGACCTTTCCTTCATGTACCGCGCATGCGTGATATTTCACCCAGGCTGTAATTAAGGGGCTGCTAATATCAATCGTCGCGTGTGCGTGGCCGCGCGCTAAATAAATTGATATTTTCTCGTGACGTCGTCGTGTTTTACCTCCGCCTCCCCTCGCACTGTCTCTTAAAGGTACATTTTTCAGCGGCCTGTGCTGGATGAGCCAGCCTCAGGGCCGGATTAGACGCTGTAACTGGACTAGTGTGGTCTGCTGCAGCGAGTCTAAACTGGGAGTTGCAGGATTGAGCCCTGCGCGCGGCTAGGCCTCTCATGGCGACACGCGCACAAAAACAATGCTGAAAACACACGAGGCGCGCGCACACGGCGCATAAACGTAAACAAATCAACCGCCGACGCTGCGAAGGCTCTTCATAGGTGTTGGGTTAGCCAGCGCTGCTCTTTAGCTCCACATTGGGACTCAGCAGGGGCGTTTTTTCACGTGACGGTTTTATGTCATGATTTTAATCAATAAAATGAGGTGTTAGTTAATAATATAAGCACTACGCATTATCGTTAGATTGGAGGAGACAGTCCCACCGTGAAACCTGCTTTGAAAGCATCACAGGAGTGATCCATGTACACAGCGTTATGTTGAGCTGCGAATATACAGGCTGAGATGCACAATAAACATATTTAGCTACCTAGAAAGTTTATTACGGTTTTGGCAGATATTTATTGATACTGACTGTGTGTATTGGACATATCAGCCATACGTATTAGTTGTAATAGCAGCACGTGTACAAATGTACCTTGATGCTTGATATTATTGAATGTCTGCATTTAAAAACTCATACAGTATTGTTTATGATGGAATCAACTGTTGTTTTCTGTTTCTAACACAAATTGACAGTTAAAATAAACTAATTAGGTTAATGATGGTATTATCAGAGACTTGGTTACTTTAGAAAAGTGTAAAAAGTAGAAGGTATTTACATTGGTGGTATTGAGTTTGCAAAATTGGTATGGGCAGCTTGTTAATAGTAAAAATCATAATCTCAATTAATTTGATAGATAATAAGATCATGATTACAGAAATAGGTTCCTTATTGTATTTACAACTTAAACCACAAGCAACCAATGATTATCAAATGCTTTGTATGCATTCATTTTAAAAATTGAAGAATATTGATAAATTGAATATATGTGAAGAATACATAAACCTGCAAATAGTGATTATTGGTAAAGGACAAAACAAGTCTGATAGCACAAAAGTCTTTAACCTTGATCAATTAATTTTCATAAGTTTAGGAGGCAGTGATTTTAATTGAACTTGAAGCTTGATTAATTGCCCAGCTCTATTATCAGTATATCAAATATTGGAAAACATGATGTCCAAAAATACTATTTCAGAATAATTGTAAGATGAATCATGCATCATGTTATCCATCTTGATATTGAATATTTGATGTACTGTGTCACAGGGAACTTTATAGAATCATATGAACATAAATTATCATTGATTTGTAAAACAAAAACTTCATAAACAAGACTATTTCTTAGTTTAATAAATACACTTCTTCTTGATTATCTTGAGAATCCAATATATTCCCATGCTATATTGAGTTTTTTCCTTCTGAAAGACTTCCGTCCCTAACTGAGAGATGTCCATAGACAAATGTAATCTTAATTTTTTGGATTTAATTGTTTTATGTTTGATTTTTCCCCCTGTTTAAAACACTTGAGAATTTTAAACTTCAGATTCTCACGTTCACTATTCTTGCAGAGGAATTTCATAGCTGTGGAGAACTCGGTGAATGGAGAGAACTGTCTTTGTTTCTTAAAATAGATCTACCCATTTGACCATGTGACAATCACAAGTTACTATTACAGTGTTTTCACAGTTTGAATGACTGAAAGTCTGAATGGAACATGTTAAATCTGTTTGAATCATTATTAAAATCTTTTTACATGAATAGATGTGAAATAAGAAAAACTCTGGATATAATATATTATGCTGCATTTAAAAAATGGAGAGGTTAAGTGATGAGATGGTGAAGCATTATGGCATGTTTGTATATTTTGTCGATGTTCTGGCTGATACATAGTTGAAATTTTAATACCTGTTGATATCAGAATTGAACTTATGAACCATTGTCTGCAGATCCAAATACTGTTTTGATGATATTGTGCATCCACATCAAAAACTGAATTATCTAGTATTGAATGTTTAGGATTCATTGTTGTTGCCATGAAAAGGTATCAGTTAATATCAGTTAGATTTTCAGTCATAAGGCTCTTAAGATAAATTACATTTAAAATGATGATCCCAGACTTTAGAGATGGTTTGCATACATTAATGAACTTTGTGTTTTGTAAATGGTTCCCAGTTGCTAGGTTCAAAGGAAGTGTTCTGGCTACTTTACACAGGTCATGTATGCAGACAGAATAGAGGCCCATGAAAGGGGGTCTTAGGAGACAGGGCTGTTGGTACCCCTCCTTCCTCCTCTTTTTCTTTCTTCCTCTCCCCCTCACTGTCCTATAGGGAGTGGGGTACACATCTTTGGCTGCTTCTGGTTTCTGATTTACTCGATTCCCTGGGAAGTGACCATATTTGGCACTCTTGAGATGTTTGCGCTTTAGAGTGAAGGGGCGGCGAGGGGGACAACAACCAAAATACTTAAACTATTTCATTCTGAATCCACACGCCGCCGCCTGACATCTCCACCTCAGTCATGGGAAAGAGGAAGCAGTATTGATGTCTAAACCACGCTGCGGCTGTGATGTGCTGACTGCACTGTGGAGAATGTAGACTGTGATAAAGCTGCCCTGTTTACTGGCTGCTGCTAGTCGATTTTGATTGCTCTGTTTGTCATAGTTATCAGCAAACAGCTTTCTAAAGGAACCGCTGAGCTGTCTTCTGGTCTAAGCTCATGAAAACATGTTGTGCAACTGGGAGCCTTGTCCCCTTCTTGTTCCTCTCATGCTTGTAAGCACAGCTCTGTTGGAGAGGGTCGTGTGTTCATGTGTGTTTGTGTGTCTGTTGTTGGATGTACTTTCCACTCTGAGGCATTGAGACAACATGGAAGGGATGGTTAAACAAGCAGTTATCATTCAGAAGTCACTGACAATTCTTTGAATGAAGTTTGAGCAGCACGTCCCCCTTCACACACTCACAAGTTGTAATGCAGAAGCACAGAAAATATGAGAAACGCTCCAACGTGCTCATTTTACAGTGTACTGTTAGAAACAAGAAAATGAAGTGTTGAGGAAACAGGACAGTCTGCTTGGGATAGGCAGATTCACATTAAGAAATGGGAATTCTCTCTAGACCTCATTAACTGATGTTAGTTTTGTTTGTTAGCTCACTGTTAACATATTATGGAAATAGCCATTAATTTTACTTTAGTTAAGGCATGAGAATGACTTTAAGTAACTGTGGATAGGCAGGTGTTTCCCTTAGGAAAGGTGTTGTTATATTTGAAGACCATGCAGTGGAGCTGGAGTTCCTACAAGGCCTAACAATTAAGGTGTCTGCCTTAACAACATGCTCTCTCCACTTTAACTACTGTTCGGGTAAAATAACAAACAACAAAATGAAAACTGTCCTGCACCTCTGTGTGCAATTTAACCACTTCATTTGTACCCCGTTGCACCAGTTATGTCCGTGCTGTTATCTAAAGTCTTGGTGTAAAATCCACACTAAATGTTGCGTTGAATCCAGTAAGGTTGTGACTGCACCACAGAGACTTATCTTAATTGGTAGAGTGTAATATTCAAACTACGAAAATAATTTGACAGATATGTTTCAAACTCATTTGTCCAATCAGTTTACCTTTCTGGAATACATTTGAGCCTCCAAATTCTAAGGAAAAGAGCATGCGCCGTATCTCAGTACAGACTAAAAAACCTCCCCTAAACTGTGATATGTAGTGACAAAAGTGTGTTAATTTTGTCAAATTATAATCAGGACTTCGCTAAAGCCTACAGCCTTTATCCACATACAGAGTGATATCGAAACAGTGACGACATACAGCAACAGTATGAGATGATTTAACAGTGCGTTTTTGCTGAACAGTTGAAATGATCTCTGCTAGTGGAAACAAAAAAGTGAGAACAAGAAGTCATCGTTTATTTTAAGGGGGGTTATCTATCATGAGGAACACATTGCTGACACCAGACAGCTTCAAGTTTTCACCAAGTAGTCTGGACCCTTTGCCCCTTAGTCATACGTTAAGTTATCCCAGATTTTTCAACAATACACTGTGGCAGCAGTATTTTATGGAGGACTTTACATCTACAAGGACATAGATGTAAGATTAAAGTTATAACTCATTCCTCTTTTTGAAACTGACTCAGGTGGTGCAACGCCTCAAATTTAGCAGAGTGTAAACTCTGACGGAAGTAAAACTTGCATTAAAAATTAAAATTAGGCTCCATTTGAACTTAAACTCGGATGGTAGTTTAATGTTTCAATTTGCAGTCTACACAACGGTGAAAGTGGCAATCCAGTCCCTTTGCCCCAAGTTACTATTGGACCCTACGACAGAGGTTTAAGGCCATGTTAAAAAAAACAAAAACAAAAGTAAGTTACAGGAATTAAATCATAAAGTTACCAGAATGAAGTTACAAGAATAATCTCAAAGTTAAGAGAATAAAGTCAAAGTTTCGAGAACAATCTCATAAAGTTCTGAGAGTAAAGTCATTAATCTATTTAAATTAAGCTGGAAAAATTTTTTTTTTCTGAAAGGTTGTACCAAAAGACCGTACATTTCCTCTCCCTGAAAAGAGACAGTTTACTCCATGTCTGTGTGGTTCTTTCTCCAAAAAAGGCCCAGATTACTGCAGTATGTTTTCAGGGTCCTAATACTCATGATAAAGTGATTTGCCAAAAGAAAAAGTATTTTCTGATTTGTGAAACCTATATTACATTTTAACTTGGCTAGACATTCCTCATTTTTGTACAGGCATTTGCTACTCCTCTACAGGCTAAAATAATGAGGTTGTTCTCTGACTTTATTCTCCTAATATTAATCTATATTCTCATAACTTTTCAACTTTATTCTTGTGACTCTCAACTATGCTCATAACTCAACCTTTTTTTAACAGACCCTTATCCCACGTCGTAGGACCCTATCTAGTTGGACATGCTACAAAGTTAGCCAGCAAACCTGAAGGTGAAAACATGGACAAGCTTACACTCCATATTTTACCTCTATCTTTACTGCGTTTTCGCTGTACCTGTGGTTTGTGATGACCACAGAGGTCAGAAGATGCTGCAACTTCTGCTACAGTTGGCATCCATTACACTTCTGGATGAAGACGATGCAGACACTGTGAGGCATGTGCAGATTGCAACAAGTAGTGGCAAATTTCTTCCAGGAAAATTCTCCCAAGTTCATGATTATTTCAGTGTTTGAAAATCATGCCGCATCCCCACAGCATGTCTCATGACACATCCCCCTTACTTATGGTCTAGTTTAAATGACCGGAATTCTCTTTTTAATGTAAGAACAAAAAGTAAACTGTTGCGTTTCAAACTTTTCTGAATTGTGTTGATTTGTTAAAACCCAGAGGAAGAAGAGTGTGTGTGTGTGTTTGTTTGTAGTCCTCTCAGATACTCAGGCTCTCTTTACTGAAGTGCACAGTGACATTTCCCGACAATGCTGTGCATGCTGAGGAATGTGTTTGAAGTGGCCCACCATGTAGGTGCCTGCTAGTGTGCGTGTGTGTGTGTGTGTGTGTGTGTGTGTACAAGTATTCCAGTATGCACCCTGGCCACCCTGTGCTGTCTGCAGGATCTCATCTCTCAGCTCGTGACCTACCCACTTCCGGGCAATGTATGTTTTCCGTGTATCTGAGTGTGTGTGTGTGTGTGTGTGTGTGTCCGGAGGAGGTGGTCATGCATGAGAACAGTGTGTACTAAAGCAGCAGGCCCAAAGCGAGCTGGCTTTTAGCTTTAACCCTGTTTGCCCTGGGTGGCCCCCCTGACCAACTGCTCGCCCAGTTTATATAATGCACTAATTGCTTGTTGTTTGCTGTTTCAGTAGAACCAACAAGCATTAAAGTATGACCATAAGCAGTAAACACAAACAATAGATGAGGTTGAGCAGGAAAGTGGGTAAAAAGAATCGTCTTTGGACCCTTTTAGATAGGTCAGTGGATATAATCAAAAACTGTGGAGAATTACAAACAGGAAGAAGTCACTGGCTGGATTTTGGCTCAGGCTGGCTACTTTGAGATCATCAGGTTCTGTATGAGCAGCAGACAAGTCCAAGTCCACCGGCCACCCAAATTGGGTGTTTATAATGGAACCAGCAAGTGTGACTGTATGACATAAACATAAACAAACCAATGATAAGGTGGAGGGAGGAGAGTCATACATTTATTCAGTGTCTTTTGTCCTTTATTGAAGTCTTGCTAAGATTGAAAACACCTTTCCCAGTGTGTCATGGCCAAAAGCAGTCCTCAAATGATTTAACAGTCAAGGAGCAATTATATCATTGTTATAAGACTCCATCCCAGGTAGGGCTGAGCAATTAATCAGAAAATAATCAAAATCAACATTTAGGCCCTATGATCGAAGTATTCTTATTCATGATGATTATTTTGATTATTTTCCCTGAGTAAGTCACATGACCATAACCCCTCCATATAGTCTATGTTCACTTTCGCCAAGAGCGAAGGATGCGCCACTCATCATGGAGGAAACAATTTATCAGAGGACCTAGTCGCCAAGAAAGATACCGTCTCCATTTTGGGCACATTTTGGATTCTGTGCAGAGAGCATCAAGCAGAAAGAAGTTAAGTGTAAATACTGTAGGAAAACCATGTCTTTGAATATTGGTATCACCATTAATTTGTCTCAGCGTAGCATAAAATAATCGTTCATTAATCATAATCGAGCTAAGACCTTCAATTAATCGTGATATTGAGATTAGGTAATATTGCCCAGCCCCAATCCGAGGACATGAAATAACAGTTAAAGCAACACATTTTTGTCAAAACTTAAGACAGTCACTTATATACAAGGCAGAAGAGTTTTGCCTTAACTGTTCTTAACTGTCTACCATGCTCTTAAAATTTCCAATAATAGGAGCTCAGTAATTTCACATCTCTTTTTAGTGTGAAACACATTAAGATAATGGCTTTAGGTCCGATCTTTACACCTTGAAGGACATAAAATCTTTTGTTTTCTCAGTGGTAGAGATAGTGTTTGAGTGTTGCTATTCATAAATAGATTAAAAATTAAAATAACCTTCCTCACTGCAAAATAGAGTAAATAATTGCTTTGTGTGATATGTGTGTCTGCGATGCACATCTGTATACCTTAAACCTTTACTAGGCAAATCCAATCCCCTGATAACAGCTCTGTGATTAGACTTTTTGGCCATTACCCACCAGTGTAGAAGCACTTACCTAAAATTGATTACATTCAGTTTTTCATACCTATGTTTTTTCAGCTGTGTTTTATTTCACTCCAGTGTGAGCTAAATATACCATTAAGTTAGACTTGGGGTTTACAGCATACACAGACCTTGACTTTTGAGGATGCTGTTCACCATGTCAAACATATGAAACATCACAATGATGTTGAAACGATTCCCTGTGGCAATTGTGCCATGTAAGGGATAATGTAGAGCGAGCTGGTCACTATAGAGAAATAAACCCCTTCAGGGTGATGCAGGACCCCGACGCGAAGCTTCCGTGTAACCCGCTTATTACACGGCTACTCACTAAAGGAATCAAAAGTTTGACATCAAATGCTTATCTAAATATGATTTTATTGATTTGCAAAAGTTTTCATTGCATCCGCTTGAAAAAATAGTCCGTTCCTTTCTACGGTTGAAAAAGTAGCGGAAAGCAATGGTAACTCTGAAGCGAAGATTAGCTCATTTGTAATTCACATTAAACCGAACGTTTCCATTGATTGTGACGTGGGACAAGGTGAATGGGACGTCCTTGGGAATATTGATGCTGACGTCTCTGTCCTCATTCATGTCTATATTTCCTCCCTGCTGTGGCCCTGCAGCTGTCATACCTAGAAACAGTTTTTCACCGTTACAACTGCTCTCAATATTATCTCATCACTAACGCTTTAAGAGAGGCACTCACCCGATCTGCTGCTGCTGCCAGAATTAGAGGAAAAATTAACGATGTCTTGCCGCAGGTATAAACGTCTTTCTGCGGATTGATACGACATGACTTGATTCACCCGAGTCGATCAGAAGCGTCCGTAACAACGGTCTGCTATTCATAGCAACAGTCTGCTATCCAGAAGTAACAGACCGTAGAATGTTGTAATTGACCAATCAGGATCGAGCATTTGACAATGCCGTGTAATAAAGAGTGTTACACATTAGCCTGGCAAGTTTTGATATTTTGTCAGCTGTTTTAAAGCTGCAAATGTAAAAGTGTATAATGTATATGTAATGGCTGAACAGCTCAGTGAATCCACAGTTCTGAATGAAGATTGTGATTGTAAGTTTGAGTAGTTCGTGTTCACAGACTGTGCAGACAATAGGGCTCATGAACTGGGTCTCCAGTAGTTGTGCACAGCGTGTCCACTGTTGGACAGGAAAACAGTCAGTGCTGCTTAAGTAAATGAACTGTTAGGTTTCCCTTCTTAAGTGCTTCCTCTTCAGTACTGTTCTTTCCAAGAAGCTCTGTCGACTTCTACAAACACACTTCAAGGATGTTGTGAGTAGGGATGGGAATTAATAAGAGTTTATTGATACCAGTGCTGTTAACGATCCTGCTAATTGATCCAATTCTTTAACGACTCCCGTATTGTTTCCTGCAGATTTTCCTTGTGGGAAAATGTTGGCCTGTAGATTTTTGGTGGCAACAATGTCAAACACGTCACAGCACAGAGAACTGTTTCCGAAAGTTGCTGGTGTTTCCACTCACTTAAATTTGTGCAGCAGGCGCCTTTTGTAAAAATTAAGCCACAATTCTGATGCTTCTGAACCCTGTCAGTGACAGGAATTGATAAATGAATTGATTATCAAAAAGACTCATATTGATACTTTGATGGGGATGTTAACGATTCTCAACTGGAATTGGTTTTCAGTTCCCATCCCTAGTTGTGAGCCTCTGGAAGTATACAATAGCTAGAATTGTATCAGCGAACATGCAGCCATTCTCCTGTAGCTTTTTTGTGTGCATTTTCATTTAAATATGCTCACAACTGGCCATTCAGTTCTAACAGTCTTTTTTATAAGTGCAAGTTACAGTTTGTTCAGTTTTGAGTCATCAGACATTAGAGTCTAGTTTTACACACTCAGTTCAATGCTCTGTAGGATTTACTCCTCTCACGGAAATTGAGTAGAATCACTTCACCATAACAATCCATACACTATCAAATTGTGACACTAAAGAGTTGAAATAATTCAGAACTGCAGCTGCACCTGTGCTGTGTTTGCACCATGAGAGAGCAAGGAGTCCTGGAGCCCTCGTTTTCTTTTTTGCTGGACTGCTTACTTAAAATAAAGTAATCAACAGCCTGACCTATAGTCTGTCTATGTAAGACTCAGTCAAGGGGTGTTGAAAAGAATCCTGTCATTGATGCATCATATTGCAGATGTTTATGATCCTGCACTGATGCAGAGACAGAACATAAACATTTAATCAAGAAAAGGATGCTGCTAGACTGCAGTGATGGTTTTGTTTTTAAAGATTAAAAAAATCCAGTACAGGAAGGCTAGACCTATGAATTTACCTGTTTTTGTTCACCAGTTTTATTTGATTTGAATTAATTCTGATGGTACTTTCTAAATAATAAAAAAGTTCTTCTTAATTATCTAACCCTTTATGTTTTTTGATTAAAAAATCAGTCATGTGGAGTAAAGGATGATGCGTACTATGTTCCATCCTAATGCATTGTGTTTGCAATGTGAAACCTAATCCAGATGATTCAGTGACTTAATAATCATCATTGAGTTTAATTGTGAGTAAAGATTATTTGCATTTTTCCTTCCAGGAGCTGTTAAAGGTACTGAAATAGCCCATGTATATCATCCTTCTTCTTAGTAGCCATCTGTTGGGCTATTATTTTGACACACTATCAGTTTGACTACTGTGGTGCTTGAATTGCCGCAGTCTTCCATGTTTGATTATGGCTGCCTGTAGAAATCAAAGCAAGGTCAAGGTTTACTTTACCAAACTGTATCAGACTGTCCTGAACCCAGTTTGACCCCTTGGTGAAAATGCACCATCATGAAAGTTGCATAATAAAAGTGAAACATTTTTCTTTGTTCATTCAGTGAATGGGTGCTTGCTGTGATGGCAGACCTTCTAAACAGGAGCAAACAAGAATCTTGGCAGACTTATGATTTGAAAAAGATTTGTTTTTGTGATTCTCTTGAAGTGGTTAGTTAATCTTTGTGATGATGATTTACAATATTACAAATTATCTGCGAGGTGACCTGTGAAGAAGTCTGGATTTCATAAAACTCATTGCTGAACTCCTTGTCATGTTGAGATTCTTTCATGGATCTCTCCAGCTGAACAGACTAAAGTGATCATCAAGGCTGAGTTTTGATGCTGAGCTGAGTCGCTGCCTCCTCTCTGACTCCCATTCCTAGATAGAGGAGTGTTTATGTAAACGTCTGCTCACTGCACAGAAATGTGGTCACGTTGGGAGGGGATGATGGGGTGCAGGGATCTCAGGCACATACACACACACACACTTAGAAAAAGACAAACACACAGAGAGCACCGTTACGCCATGCTGCAACAATCTGATTTGATAGTCCTTGTTGCTGTTTGGATTTGCCGTATTGTAACATTTGGTGACTTCACACTGGGAAATCCACGCTGAGCTTACGCTGTAATGCACGGATCAGCAAAGGGATCTTGTTTGGAGCCTTGTGCAGACTCAACCAGACAATAGAGCTGAGGCCAAGTTCATGTCTGGAGGAAGGTTTGAAAATGTGTCTTTTTATTTTATTTTGGTCTTAGTCAGAAGCAACCTTGTGTTCTTAATGATATGAGATGGGCTTTTTTTTGATTACTTTTCTCTCCAAAAACCTGCTGAGATTTTAAACCACACAATGGAACTTTTCCACCTTAAAATAGCCGTCTCCATCAGTCACACACCGACTACATGGCAGGTCATTTTACTGGTCCTTGACACATGCATATGTACCCTTAAGCTCAAGGGTCACCAAACCTGTGGATCTTGATCTACTTGTGGATCTTTTAGACAATTTGAGTAGATCTTTAAGACTAGATGCTTCACCCTTTGTCTGACACACAGGATAGACCATTTTTATCCATGACATATCTGGTGAATCTAGCTGCTATGCAAAATAAACTGGGTTTGACTCGTTTCTCTCCACCTCATTAGTTTTTAGTATTAAAAATATATTAAGATGAAGTGATTGCATTTCTTTGCTAACACTGTTCCAGTCCTCAGTGACGAGTTTGGTTTGTATTAGGTTCCATACATTGTAAAGTGCTAATGTGAGTTTAGATCCACAGATGTGTATTATTTTCCTGCCCTTTGTCACATTTATGGATTGAAGATTGCATCATGGATTGTAAAGTTAGATGATGATCATTAAAAATTGAAGTTTTGTTTATGATTGTCAGTTAATTTAGGCAAGTAGATCGTGCCATCTCAGTTAGCATCATAGGTGATCTTTAGCTGAAAAAGGTTGGTGGCCACAGCTTTAGCTCAATATGCAGAGGAAAATAAATCCCGAAATGGCTGCTCATGCTGCTGTGTAAGTAAACTGACATCACTGAAGCCACACTCTTCTAACACACTCAAGCCGCCGCACAATAATGCTGCACTCACAAACCCAAGCTAAAATGTCATTATTTTTGGACACCAAGTGTTCAAAGAGGACAAATGCAGCTCCTCTGCACCTCTTTCTCTTCCTATATCATCTTCTCTCAGCAGGTCCACATATTAGTGCTGTTCACCCTGCCAATTACAGCACAGATCTTTTAACGTGGATTCATATTTAAACCAGTGAGACTTGCTACAAAGTTTGGATCTGCTTTTTGGGGCCAACTATAGCATGTGGGAGGAGTTGAAGCTGTAGTTCCTGCAGATGAAGCTAGTGCTACAAATCGTCATGTTACTCCCAACAACTACAGTAAACTGAGTTTCTGACTCAAGCCAATATTTTAAGTGTGCAGGATCTTGGCTTTATTTGATGCTTGGAGCTCTGTTTCACTTTTAAGAACTGGTAAGTTTTTTGGCTTGAGTTATATGAAAAGTAATAGTTTGCCAAAAGCAGCACTGATAGACCCAACTCTTGCCTTTTGTGATTGGATGTTGAAAGCAGGAGTTCATTATCCCTGCATGTTTTCTCAAAACTCACACAAAGCAAAGAGGAAGTTGGTGCATGAAAGCTAGCTGTAGACATACCTTAGAATACCACAATTAATAAATGGATCACTCACTTAACTTTACAAACCAGGTAGTCCATAGAAAATGTTTAGGAATTGGTAGAATCTTTTATAGCATTTTTGGCAGGTGATGATTGTTGGTTTTGTTGAACCAAGCTCAGGCAAAAATGTTACTAAAGCTGTTAGCGTCTATGCTAATCTCTGTCCTAGCAGTCACCTAATCCTGTTGCCTCGGATCCTGTTGTATCAGATATCAAATCAGCTTGATCCATTTGCACATGCAAGGTTATCTCTTATCCATAGTGCCATGAGTAGAGTCAGAGAATCTTGAGAAAAGAGTCTGCAGATCACTGTGTCCTGTTTTTATTCTCAGTTTACACAGCATGCCAGCTTCTCTGGTGTTTGGATTTGTAACATAGGGGTCTGAAACTGTGGAAATGCCTTCTTTGGAAAAATGACTCCAAGCTTCTGGCTTGATCAACCCACTTTAGATATTAATGCTTTTCTCATGTTTGGGCATTTGAGCAGAGTGCCGACTTTCTACGCAAGCAGAAAACTTTGTAACAGAGTTTCCAGATGTATCAACCTGAGTGTGAGCCGGCAGCTCAAAGGTGGTTTATGTCACATCATGGGAATCTGTATCTGAGTTCTTGTGGTTACACACCATGCCATAATTTAAAGGTCACACTTTGGGCTGTTAATGTGCTCATCTCCACTGGACACCGATCCCCGCTCACTGCCTCAGAGTGGCCTTTCTGGGTTAACCTCCCCCTCTGACCAAAGCTCATCTGAATGTCAGTGAGTGATGCACATGGAAACGTGAAGAAACACTCCCATGTGCACAATGAGCAGGACGAGGGTGATGAACTAAATCATTTACTGGGTGAATCTTGAAAATGTTTTAAAATTTATATCAGACAAGCTGAAATGCATTTCCCCTGATGAGTATTATCTTTTATTTCTGAAAAATGTAAAAAAAAAAAGAACCAGGTAATAATAAAAGTAAGGAGCCGAAGTGCCCTAGCTGTGCATTGAGGATCTTTATTTTCAATTTGTTTATAAGATACCTATTTTTTCCTTCGTAATTATGTGATTACACACTTAATTCACTTGCTTGCACTTAAAATTAGATCATTTTGCACTTCAGAAAATATTAGTTTCTATGTTTGCTCTATCAAGAAACGATTTTTGTCTTTCCATGAATTTATCCGGCAGATTTGCAGAAAGTAACTCAATAAATTTGTAAAGCACCTTTCACGAAGTAACGTTATAAAATGCTAAATCATGTATTACTGTAAGACCAACAACAATGAGAATGAACAGAACATGTATTCATATTCAGTTTGTATAAAAAAAACCCACATCCCTTTATAAAGTTACTCTTATTAATGGATAAGATGTAGTTTTGTGGCGTTAACAATTAAGCAGATGCTCTCATGGTACTCAGTTGTTTGCATCGCTATGTAAGTACATAACTTCTTGCAAATGACACCTCTCTGTATCTCTATCATGTGTCCAAATGTGTAAGTGCAATGGGATGTGTGTGTGTGCAGTTTGAGTGGCTGTGTAACTGAGCCTGATGGGTTAAATATATTTTGAGGACTGTCATATGACTGAGAAGTGGCCATTTGACACACTGCTAGGTCAGTCTCCAAGCAGTTAATTACTTACACACACACAAACACACAGGATCCTAGCATTCATAGCTGATATTGAGGGCAGCAGTGTTTGCATTTAAACTTTGAGAGAGATTGATATCTGTAACTTATGGATATGATTGAGAAAAATTAATGTTGGGTTTTGTTTAACAGTACAAGAGAGTAGTTGACATCTTTGATCCGACTTCTCAATTAACTGCCATTTTATATGGAATAGTAAAAGATTATACTAAGCACAGTTGATATAAAAGATCAGCAAGCAAACCTTTCTATCTCAGTTTGTGTCCATATACTGCTCACACACCATTTTCATTATGTCAAGCTAACTGTAAACTACCGTTATATTACCTGCGTCAAATGTAGCTGTAAGAAAATCTTTATTTTTTTATTTAGGGACAAAAAAAGTGTGCAAACATAAAAAGATTTAAAAAGATTATTTCGGATGTTTGTTGGCAGATTGTTTCAAACATGACAAGGCACAAACTAAAAAAGCAATAAGCAGGCAAGTCAGATGGTAGACAAATGCTCAAAAACAAAGACCGAGGACTTCATTGATAGATGACAGCCTCAAGGGTTAAACAATGTCAGACTGGTGGAGAGTGGAGTTTGTGTTTAATGTGGTTTCTCACTGCTTCACGTGTGTGATCAATTGATTATAACTTGAAACCGCTTTCATAAAAACTTAACCCCATTGAGTCAAAACACCGCCAAACCATGCTGGTCCTTTGACTTCATATAGCCCTTTTCCATTAGCCCTACTCTACTGTACTTGACTCTACCCGGCTCTACTCTACTTGCCTTGTGCTGTTTTTCCATAAGCCCCAGTCGCCTGCCTAACGGGGTGCAGTGTCGCTGAGAGGCTTTGCGGTGACATCATTTTGAGCGCGACACAACAATCTGTGGCTTTTTGTCACAAACCGAGTAAAAAAGGAAAGCAGGATAAGGCTGCAGGTGGCAAGAAGAAATACCCTTTGAGAAGCTCAGGAGAGTTTTGGGAGCTATACAACAGAATGAAGCCGAGGACGAGAGCAATCGAGCTGCAAAGAAAAGACTTATGAGGGTAAGCTAATGGTAGCTACCACTAGCATGCTAGGTCGTCGCACTCATGACTCATCGATGACGATATTGTCTGACCAATCAGTAGACATCATCTTTTAGTATCAACCCTGCTCACTTGGGACCAAAGCAGAGTAGGTACTAAAACTAGCTTGTTTAAGGAGGTACCGGGCCAGTGGAAACACGCTGCAAATTGAGCAGGGCCGAGTAGAGTGGGCCAAGGCGTGCGAGTAGAAAAGGGCCAATAGTGTTCATACCATATCCTTTATTTACATCCAGGTTGTAGGGTATTTTCTCCATTAGGCAGTACCCATTTAACAGAACTGTAATGGTGGATATCTTAATTGCACTGTATTTAGAGCAGTGGTTCTGATGTTCTGAATTATTTTCTTTTTGCCCCCCCCCCCTCCTCTGTCACTGAGTTGTTAATCATGTATCTCTCTTTGACTTGGCAAAAAGTGGAGACTAAAGAAATGAAAAAATGAATGGGCAGTAGTCTTACTCCTTCTCTCCCTCTGGTGCCCATGCTTCTGTACTCCAGGTTGTGCATCTCTCTCTATAAATCCATCCCTCGTTCACTCACCCTCCCTCCTTCCATTTACGTTCAGGGGTAAGAGGGTTCACTCTTATCCACTGATTTGTTTTCTTTCACACTGCAGATGCACACAGCCTGCAGACCTGTTTTCTACACTCAGACACACACACCTGATAATCCTGCTCTGCTCTCTATGCGCAGGGAAAGCCTCCTCTTGCAAACCTCTTAAAGGTGTGAACGCTATCCATTTGACACCTCTGTCTTTCTCTCTGTCTTTGTTTTTTTGTTTTCTCCCCTCTAACCCCCCCCCCCCCCCCCCCTTTTCACTATGTGAGCAACAGCAGCCGGTCACATGGACATGCCTGACCATGCTGTGTTTGCCACACTGTGTCTGTTTTTCCTTTTTATGAGTACTCCTGCTCATATATGTGTAATGTAATGGTGGGGGGTGGGCTGTTTTCGTCCTGATGAACTAGCTTGAGATGGGTTACTATGGTGACAGCACTAGCTGTCCTGGTGGTGAGCTGGAGTGCTCTCCTCACCTCTGCCGTCTAAATACTCATCTGAATTCCCTACGTTCAGCTTACCCTGAAGCTCTTGATGTTTTGATTTATAATGGCAGAAAATAGGAGAGATATTTGTACAAAAGGCGCCTAAATATAAACTGTGGCATTTTTATGATTTTAACTGTTGCCTGTGTTGAACTTGGTGTCTACTGCAAACCTATTAAAAGAGCCTAATCACATCTAGCCCTCTCCCCAGTCAACATATTGCAGATTAAATTAATGCAATTCTTATATGCAAGAAGAACATACTGCTATATTCCAGTATCTGATTAACTATGAAATATGACATGACTCTGATATCAAGACTTTTGCCCATCTGCTGTTTTGGTGCATCATTTCCAGGTGATCTGCCTTCTGAGAAAGCTGCTAAGCAAAGTTTGCTTCATGGTGAAATGTATTCATCAGATTATACAGAATATGTAATTATGTGTATAATGTCATTTTTCAGCTGACTTTGCTAACACTGTGCTGCCTTGCAGCAGGTGTAGATTTTCTTGTTGAGTTTTAATCCAAAGGAGACACTTTGCTGTGTTTCTGTGAGGTTTGGGAAGCAAATCAAACCCCAACAAAAACACATAAAAGAATACACTCAATTCTTAAGCCTCATAGGACACGTTGTTTAACTTATGATACAGTATACCTCATGCAGTGTTTGACCATTTGTCAAAGTTTTCACTGTTAAGATATAAATAAAATCACAGAAGAGCCAAAGTTGCTAATGCTTCTCTATGAGAGTCTACGAGCCGTGTTTCTGAGTGTATGGAGTGGCTGTTAGACGTGAATGGTTTAAAGCATTGGAGAAAGGGGAGGTTAGCGACAGGTCAACTGCAATTGCTTGTGCAGCTGATTGCTTGTATTTTTGTATTACCCTTTTTGATTTTACTCACAGATTTAATTGTAAATGAAACAGTTTGATGTCATATTACATGTCTAAACAATTTAAGTCCTCTATTTTATGAACTGATATCTTATTGTTTTAGTACTTTGACTGATTTCATTTCAACAAAATGTTCATGATCTCTGTACAGACTTTTTTTGGAATATTTTTTTATTTAATCATTGGCAGTCATACAAATTTAAACAGCAGCTCAGCTTTTGTAAACAAAATAAACCACTCAGCACAAATCAGTTTCAATCTGAACTTTATCAAGAGCTGAGACTTTATTTACTACAGGGCCTGTTTCTTAATATTTGATGGATATACACAAATCTGCTCAAGTTTCAAAAGCTTGAAAACAACAGTGGAATTATATGGTGATCCGCCTTGGTAGAAAGACGCGCCCTCGAGGTCGCTGACATCGCATGGCCTGCCTGTGCATTCAGTGCATCTTCAACTGCCAGGCGGCGCAATGTGAGATGAGAGCATCCACAGGCAACTTTGTTGCTTGTAATGTAAATGCAGGGTTATTTGAGTAAAAGCATTGATGTGTTTTTATGAACACTTTGTTCACGTCTTTACAATAAATCCAAATTCAGTTTTGATGAGAATTTTGACATTAGGAAACCTGAGTTACTGCAGTCATATGTATGAAGCGTTTGTTTCACCCTTGTCAGCTCAGCTTGCCTCCCCGTAGTTCTCTCCCCTACAGATGTACGCTAACTGTAAGGCTACGTTTACATGGAAACTCCTGACTTAAAGACGCAAAGATTTGTCTTTTGCGTTTTAGAATTCTTCTGCGTTTAGACGACGATGCTCGGAGACGAGTTAATCCACTGTAGTATGCATGCCGGTTCAGTAGATGGTGGTGTAGGTCTGCAGAGATGCAGCGCTGCTAAAATACACGTACGAAGAAGAAAACCTTTCACAAACAACAATGGCGAATAGACGCAGGAGTTTCTTTTCTGGACAACAAATCAGTTCGGACAACAAATCTGTCTGGTTAGTTTTGTCTGGATAATAAACCGAGCACGGGAAGAGACTCACACGTTACTCGGCAGACGACTGAAGCTGTCGTTGTTCCCGGTATGCGTGCACAGCCTTCATCTGAAAGAGTACTGCGCATGCGGTGACGTCAGCGTTTTGACCTGAATCGCTCTGTTACGGGTTTACACAGAGCTAAATGGAGAATGGATTCAAATCTTTCCACTCTGGAGCCTGTTTTCAAAAGTTTCCGTTTTCAACAAGTTTCCATGTAGACGCAACGCCAAAACGCAATGAAAACTTGTCGGATTTGACCATTTTCGGCGCCATGTAAACGTGGCCTAAGAGCCTGAAACTCACAGAGTAGTTGCAGAAATTGATCAGGAGTACATTTTTATTCAGCAACAAAAGTAAAGCAACTCAGGCTGGAAATGTGTCTCTTTTGGTTTAAATAGCCAAATTAGGATTTGCTTAACATCAACTGCTTCACTTATTTATTTTTTATTTCATGCTATTATATATTAACTTTCCGTACTTTTGAATACTTGGAAGTTTATTCCCTCGTTCAAACTGAATCTTATTTTCAAAACCAAATAGGAGCTTATTTATCCATGTTGTATAAACAGCAATATATCACAGCATTAAATGATTTTGTGAGAAAATATCTTTGCTTAGTTGTTATCATTATGAGGGATTTTTCTAAAGCTTTCATTGAAATACTGATCATCATTAAGTAAAATACATTTTATTGAGGATAGACTCAACACACTAGATCTTAATGGTGGTTCTCATACCAGTGCTGTAGTATGAATGTTGTATTATAGGGGCTCATGACTGGCAGATTGTGAAGGACTGATAAATACATTTTACCTTTTAAACTTAGCCCTGTCCGAGCTCAAGCTGACAAGCAGGATATGTTTTTATTTCTTGCTAGGAAGCAATAATCAATAAAAAAAGATCAGATTAGATTAGATAGCCCTTTATTACCCCCTATAGAAGACTCCTTCAGGGAAATTGAGAGTACCTAGAATTAATGAGTTATTAGGACAGATCATAACAAAGATCAACAGAATTGTGACTGTCATTTTGGCAAAGATTGTGCAGTCTTTCTCTGTGTGTTTTTGTTTGTGTGTTCCTGTAAGTGGGTGTGTGTGTGTGTTTTATGGAAAAACAAAATATGTAGTTTAGGTTTAAGTGTCTGTTATGGCAAAACATAAAACTTTAAGGCCTTCAGGTCAGACTGTTTTCTTTTTAAAATGTCATTGGATGTTTGTTGGCAGCGGTGCGTTTATGTGTGAGTGGGTGCATCATGTGACTTTTAACAATGTAACAATGTTTAACTAGTCATTAGGCACTGTGTAGTTGAGAGAGGAAAGACATCAGACACTTGAGGACAGCGTGGTGGAGTGAAAAGAAAAAACACTGGAGGGACTCACGCCAGGACGGAGTGAAAAAGGGACAGGGATCAAGAGCTCACAACCACAGTGGTTTATGAGCCTACTTCAAGTATTCCTAATTCACTTACAGTTAAAGGGGGCCCATATTGAATTATGCCTTGCTGTTAAATGACAGCATAATGAATGGAAGTCATTTTACAATACCGCCGCGGCTGCAGACCCCCCACTCCAGGGACCGGTCTGTCAGAAGGCCGAGGTAACAGCCAGTGATTTGTTGGCCTGGAGGCCCTGTTTGAACGTTAACATGACGTCAGTATTTCTCCCATGTCATACCCGACATGCTCCTGTATATCCTGTACAGAAAAACCAACAGATGAGGAAGCAGCAAGAGATTTTGGGTAATCAAAGATTGTTTTTTTGTGGAAAAACTCAAAAACAAGGAAGAGGAGGGTGTAGATTTCTGTGTAGAATACTTCAGAGATCAAAACGTATTCTTGTAAGCATTGAAACATAGTTGCCAGGGTGATCTTTTTGTGGTGTTTAATGCTAAGAATAATGAATGATTTTCAAATCCATGAACAGTCGGGGCTTTGTTTTTCGATGAAGGGGAGGTCTCATGCTTTTCAAAGATATTTTTCCCATAATTTTTTACCTGTGGTCTAGTTGTTATGCAACACCAAACAAATTGAGACATAAAAACGCAGACAACAGGAAAGTCAGTTAGTGCTGTTTATGGCAAATAGAGGAGACCCATATGTCCAAAACAGTACACTTAGTAACATGAGTAATAGAACCAGAGGTCAAAGCTGTGGATGATGGATAGACCCTGTGGTACTACACTTCTGGATAAAATACATAACTGATAAACCATAAAGTATGAAGAGTTGATGGCTGTATAAAGTTTGCCAGGTTTAAATAAATAAATCATCATGGTCAGGTTAAAAAGCAGCATCATATGGTGACAGTGAGAAATGTAAAATGTAACTGAAGAGCAGTGCCTTTATTTTAAAGTGACCAAGGACCATGGCAGTATACATGGACCAAGAGCTATGGCACCATCAGAGGATGGCGTAGATCAGTAGCAGCATTATACATTGACAAAAGCATCACAAGTTGAACAGCAACACCAGCAGCATTGAATGCCAATCAGGGCTTACAGCGGTATATATCCTTCTATAAAACTTTCCTTTTCTTCAGTATTTTGCTGCATCTGCCATAAGAACAACTCTATGTTAAGCTTTCTTCCTCTTCCTTTTTTTCTTCTCCTTGTTCTCCTTCTTCTTTTACAGTGGTTTGCATCTGTCTCTTTGGTGCATTACCGCCACCGATTAGCTTTCGCCTCAACCTCCGTCTTTTAAAAGAATCAGGAAGAAGGAGGGTTGACGGATGCTGTAAAGCAGTCAAAGCAGTAAAAAATTGTAGTTTTTTAGGGTGGAAAGATTCCTACCATCCACCTTGATGGTGGATGGTAGTAACATTGTGCTGGGGAAGGTGATACAGACCCCCTCAGACCATGACAGAGGTGCCATTCAATGTATTGAAAGGTGGATCACAGTGACTCTAGAAATAGTATGTTAAGGTGGGAAAACTACATGGTGTTGCTTTAATCCGGCCCAATGCAGTTTCTGCATAGCAAGGTAAAATAAGTCAAAAGTAGCATTTTAATTTGCTCAAGAGCAATAACAGCAATTAAAATATATATTTTCAGATAACACAAAGATGTATCCATGTCCATGCCTGTTAGATTTCTCAGATTTTCTCTGAATTTTGCCAGAGACTTCAACAGGGGTACCTTCCTTCACGTCTCTATTTGCCACTGCAAAGTAGCCATGAGGTTTACAAATAGCGGTGAAAACTTCGATCAGAAGGAGGGTTATCTATTCAAGAGCTGTCTGGAGTTTTTCCTTTTTTAACTTTGATGTTTTTTTCCATAAAAAGGACAACAAAGGGCATGGAAAATGGTTACGACACAGATAAAAAAGTGTACCTTCAGATGAGCTTTAAATGGAAAGGCTCTGAAGCTGTGTGTGCAGGCCTGAGCAATGGAAAAGGTAGAGGGAGGGAGAGATACGGTAGGACGGAAACAGAGGCAGGATGTGTGTCTGCATGTTTGTGTCTGTGTGTTTGTGTGTGAGGTTTTCCTGCTGCAGCCAGTGAGAGCTGGTGGTCTAACAGTGCAGACAAACGGGCCATTAAACTGACCCGGCCCCTCTGCTCTCCATCCCTCCTGCCTCCCCTCTGCTTCTCCCTCTTTTCCGACTTGGTTTCTCAGCTCACCCAACATCACCCCCTTAGCCTCCCTCTGCCTCTTTCTCGCTCTGTTGCCTTCTATCTCCTCTGCTTGCCTGCTTTATAGTTTTTAGCGTTTAAAAACATTTTCAAACAAAACTATTGGAGTCTTTTTTTTAAGACGGCTTTAAAAAGTGATCCACCCGCTGTGCAGTTCTCTTGCACCAAATTTTGGATTTAGCTGTAGCTCAGAGTTGGCAGCCTTGCAGCAATCTGGTTGAAATCAATAGGATTTGCCCTGCTTGGGATGAGCTCATTTGTCCATTTACTACACAGGGAATACCTCCACTAAAGCCCGTAACTGTCTTAGCTGCTAGGCAGAGTTTCATAACAAAGTCAGCAGTGACCGACAGTAGAGCCAGGAAAGGCAGTTTTCAAACAGTATTTCCACACAGTTAAACAAGATTTAGGAATGGAAAATACTGCTTAATTTAATATATTTAATGATGATACGGAATTAGAAAAACATATACAGGAGGAACCAGTACCAGAAACATGCTTTGAGATTATCTAAGATAATCTTATTGCAATATTGAATCCAAATGGAGAAACATAATTGTGAGTTATTTTCATGGTTTGTAAAAAACGGCAGTTGTTGGTACTTGTTCAATACCATCTCATAACCAAAAATAAAAGGATATATAACACTGCAATGGCTAATTTATCACTCTACCCTGAGTTAAGCTTTTTTGTTTACATGTCAGCTTGGCTAAATAGGAAGCTAGTTTGGTCACTGTCTGCATGAAATGATTTTTTCATTATTACTGGACGTTTTGTCGTCATTGGATGGGATAAGAAAGACGATTGGGAATAGGGAAGGAGAGAGAAACTTGGCAAAGCGGATTCGATCTGATACAGGCCAGAGGTTCTGTTCATAGGGTACACAGGCTAAATGCCCATATATCAACGCCCCATTACCTCTTTAAAATTTGTATCACAATCTATTAAAAAAACAGAGGGAGGGAAAGAAATTGTTGCTATGTTGTTCCCCCCGTTAAGCTACTGAGGTGAATAGTATTTTTTGCGTCTGTTTGCTGCCAACTTTATCTTGCACCTCTAGGTTTAGACGATTGTTTTGATTTGTGAAGTCACCAAGAAAAAGCCCTAATACTTTGGATCACTTGCTGTGAAAAGATAAATTATCTCAGCCAATGTGTATTTTACAGGAGTTTAACTATTTTTTTGTTGGAATGTGAACAAGGTAACTAAAAAAGTTAAAGACAGATTTTCCTTTCTTTTGCTGGGAATGTTTGTCATGGCACAAGGAAGAAGTGATATGGTTTGGTGGTGATCCAGATGCAGATTTGGATATTTCAAACAGGTTTTCCTAACCGTTAAAAAGAGTGCAGTTCTCCACATTTTTGACAATAACTCACCTGGCAGTGTTATAGGCCGTTTACACGGGGCCCAATGCATTCAGATGCGATCATTTTCATTGCGTTTTGGCCTTGTGTTACATGGGAACTCTGCAGATTTACTGAAAACAGAAATTTTGAAGCCAGGCTCCAGAGTGGAGGGTTTTCAAATGCTCCTCCATACAGCCCCGTGTGAATCAGAGCATTTCAGGGTGAAACGCTCAAGTCATCGCATGCGCAATACGTCTACCAAGTTACATGTGTGCTGCTTACCGTGCTCGGTTTGTTATCCAAACAGAACCAGCCAGACAGATTTGTTGTTTGAATTCATCAAACTCCTGTGTCTTAGTGCGTCCACTCACGATTGTTGTTTGTGAAAAGTTTCTCTTCTTTGTACGTGTGTTGTAGCAGCACTGCCTCTCTGCAGACCTACACCGCCATCTACTGACCCGGCATGCATACTACAGCAGTTTCATTCGTCTCCAGCGTCTCCGTCTGAACACAGATTTGCATTTTTAAGTCAGAGAGTGTCAGTGTAAACGTAGCCTTAAAAATGCCTTGGTGGAAGTTTTGTACTCTTAGGGCATTTTCACATTAGGTCCACTTGTTTCAAACTGTACTGCGTCGCGGTTCGCCATGGGTTTGCCCCCCTCCCCCGCTGGCTTGCATTCACACTGGCAACATTGAACCATGCATGGACCCACTTGTGCATTTACTCAGTTTGAAACAGCAGGGGGCGATATGCACATAACTGGTTACCAAACCTGCTACGGAGGAGAACGAAGAAGAGGCTACCATGGTAACCATTTCCTACACCAGACAACCAATGTTTATGTTTCGCTCTCTTCTACATTTTCCTTCAAATGTGTTTTTTTATCGTGTTTGAGACGGCATCAGTGACCTTCTGGACCCTCGTAAATCATCGTAATCCTCAACAAGAATAACAAATTGACAAATTGAGTAAGCAAAAGATTCAACCGCGGGATTAACAGAAGGGAATGCATCAAAAATAGATCAGTTCGGACCACTTTGTTTCACACCAGTGAAACCGCACCAAATGTCGGGAGATGGAGCGGATCGAGACCACCCCTTCATGGAGGTCTCGGACCTGCTGATTTGGTGTGCACCAAAGTGTGGTGGTTGCATTCACATTGACACTAATGTACCAAACCCTGGCCCAAAACTTCTTTGGTGCGCACTAGATATGGTTGGCGTTAGTTTCTACCTGTAGAAACCAAAGTAAACCAAAAGTGTTAGAAAAAATATTTTATTGAGGAGTCCTTGCCCAGACAAAAGAAGAGAGGCTTAAAAAAGCATGACAAAAAAGCATTTAAATCAACAAGTCAGCAGCATTCAGCTGTAAAACATCCATTTGTCATCTACACTGCTTATCCCTTTCTGTGATGCAGGAGGGCTGGGGCCTATTCCAGCTGTGTTTCTGCTGCAACCAATGAGAGCAGATCACAGAGCTACACAGACAGACAAATATTCACACACTCACTCTCATTTTAGAATAATGTGGAGCCACCATTTAAGCTGACAAGCATATTTTTGAGTCTGAGGGAGGAAGCTGGAGTGCCTGGAGGGAACCCATGCATTCACAAGGAGCAAATGAATACTGCACACAGAAAGGCCCCTGATTGACTCAGGGTTTGAACCAGCAACCTTCTTTCTGTGAGACACACTATCATGCCGCCCACTGTAAAAGATGCACACATTAATTAAATTATCCTTAACGTATTTTTTAAATCTCCCAAAACTGTGCCAATAACCTTGTGGGTTATGATGATTAGTAAGCATGCTTGCAGTACAGGAAACATTTAATTGGGAGTAAACAGTCTTACGGGAGAGGCCCTGATGTCTGTGTCCTTGTGGTGCACTTAAATCAGTTCGATGTTGAAGAATAACTAGATACAAACATCAGGGTATACAAGGTAATACCACCCACAACCATCATTGTAAGATTTTCTGCCTTAGCCTCAGAGCTAACAGGCTAGAAATAAACTTGATTACTTTTCACATGCACCACCTCCATGTGAAAAGTAACCCGGAGTCACTTTTCAACTATAGAGGTCTTTATGAAGACCATTCACAGGCGGCGTAGTACAGAGTAGAAAGAAGCCAGAGCCATCATACAGGCGTAGCTGGTCCGGCCTCGTGTGTAGATCTCTGGTTTTGTGGGTCGAAGCCTTGGTGGGGCCGGGCCCTGCAGCTGCTGCCGTGTGGCTGCAGTTCAAGCAGGGGAACCAAGCCCCGGCTGCCTCCCCCTCCAGCCAAGGCTCACCACACCAAGACGCCGCGCCGTGCTCCGCTCGCTAACGTGGGAAGATGAAAAGGAACGTCAGATGTTTTTTGTATTAGTCATTCTGTGTATGAGTGTGGCAGCCCTCGCATATGTGTGTTTGTGTGTCTGTCTTGTCCTCTGCACAGTCCAGCCTTCACTTGATTACCTGGTCCCATTTCATAGCCCTCTGTCTGTTCCCAAACGCCCTGACTATGTCAGGAATGCTGCTCCCCCCTCAACATGCTTTTTTATTTGTTTGGGGTGCACCACCTGGTTTGGCTGTTTGTAAGGCGTGGCATGAATTTTTCAGATTTTTTTTTTCTGTGTGTGTGCACTGTATGTTTGTGTGTGCATCCAGCTGTCCATTTTTTTTCCCAGCAGAGAAACATGTTCGTGGCAAAAGTCATGGAGTTCCATTGAGTTACTTGCAGATCTGATTTGACCTGTATAGTTCCAAACTATTTGCTCCGACTTCCTCGTGTAAAGTTTATGGATGTCAAATCAAACGTATGAAAGTGTGTTTTGGTCAAACATAAAAACTCAAAAGACTGAGAAAAGGATCATTCTTCCATCATTTAGCACTTGTGTTGAGTCTAAATAACATAAAACAGAGGGAAAGTATTGAAAGATAAAATGTCAAAAAAGTTGAAAGGTCAAGAATTATTTTGGAATTCATTTTTTACTCAACTTCACATCTTCATTTCAGCTTTTTCTCTCAAACTTTCTTTAAATGTATATCCTTTTCCACAGCACTTTATGTTTATCTGTTCACACTTCTTTTGAATTTTGACTTTTCCCATTAACATTATTCATTTTATTTCACCATTATCACTTCTCTCAACATATCAACTTTGCCTCTCCACAGTGACGAATAATTTCTGAATAATTTTAACTTTTTTTCCCCCATATTTAATGTATTCATTGTTTTGGAGATACTGTCTTTTTTATGATTGACACATGCAAATTTTACTCTGACCTTTTTATTCTCTACGCTTCATCTTTTGCTTATTAATGCTTTTATCTTGTACATTTTGTTGCATTTTTTCTGTCAAATTTTTCCACTTTCTCAACTTTTCAAAGTTTTTACAACACTTTTAACATTTCATCTTAATCTCCTAAAAATCTAAAATTAGCCTGATTTCCACATTAGTCACACTTTTCCTTCAAGTTGTTTTGATTTTTATTCTCAACAGTTTGGCATTTTTTATGTGAGTTAGAATTTCCTACAGCATCTTCACTTCTTTCACCACTTTCTGACTTTTTTCCTTTTAGAATTCATTTTTTCCTTCATATTTAAACATCTCTCCTCAATTTTGCCCTTGTCTTTCAGCATTCTCAACTTTTTATCACTAATTTGTGGCTTCTTTCTTAGCAATTTGACTTCCGGCAGCTCACCATTAAATTGTTTTCTTAAATTTTACACTCCCTTTTTCTCAAAATGCCAACATATTCTCAGCTTTTGAGCTTTTTCTGAACATTTGGCTTTGTCCTGAAGGTATAAAAACTATCTCTGATAAAATCGAATCTGCCTAAAAAATATGAATTACAGTATAAAAGAATAATGGGGATGCAATCTCCTTGCAGATAATTCTTTTCTTTCATTCAAATATTGAGAAAAAACATAAAACAGGTGAGCGCTCCATACAGTCAGAGTAGTAAATCTGTGCAAATTAACTTGTGGAGAACTGAATTTCAAATCTTTTGCTGAAAAGTGGAAAAGGCAGCTGTTCAGCATTTTTCCCTGTCAGCCTGCACATGTTGTCTCAGGAGATGTTTGTGTTGGTGTTGGTGGACATGGACTTGAGGGGTCACTTCCTATCAGGCCCCCTGTCACTCTGAGAAGATGTCCGACAGCACCAGCGTAGACGTAGACGCACACTCTGCTCCTGTTTCTCCTGCCCTCTTTCCTCCCTCTGCGCAGCCTTGAGTCCAAGGTCGAACAAAGCTCAGTGGGAGTAGAAAATAGTGAGTCATTGTTTTTAAAAACAAGTGACAGTGATCCGGCACCTTGTCTGCCCCTACCTTTCTCCTTTTTTCTCCCTCTTCCTCATTCCTTCTTTCTCTGTTTCTGTTCTCTTTGTCTCCCCCTGTCTGCACCTGCACACACCGTACCACCCTGCGCGCTTTTCCTCCCCTTTGCCAGTGCATGAATATAGACCGAAGGAGGCGAGCCAAAGTCACCAGTGTGATTTGATTCAGGCCCTTTCCCTCCCTCTCTCCTTGTCTTCTTGGACAGCCATCTGACAGCGCAGGGCCTGCATGTTGCTCTTTTCTACCCACTTCAATCTGCCACAGGCTGGCCCGGTGCCACAGCTGTAACGGGACCCGGCGTTGTGTATAAATAGGACTAGGCTGGCTCCCCTTGCCATGCTCTTCAATGGGAGGCTGAGGCAATGGAGGAACAGGTGCTCCGACCCACACACTCTTTTACTCCGCTCCATCCCCCCCACTGACAAAGTCTTTATCTGATGTCCTTAAATGTGCACGGACAGGTCAGTCTGATGGATGCAGAGCTCACTTATTATTTCACTTAACAGTGTAAAGTTTCATCTATGACTTAATCCGATGACTCCTCAAGCTTATTTCCACTCCCTTAGCCCCCCCGCCTCCCCCTGGCTCACATACTGTTATTCCTGTCCTCAACTCTCTTTGTTTTGGAGGTACAAGTTGGTACATGTTCATCAAAATGCCTCTCATGCAATTTTTGAGTATCATTTTTCACTATAGAAGCCACAGCTTGGCAGTGGGCGCTCAGGGAGCTGGCTTCACTTCTCAGGACTTTCCACAGCTATATTAACAAACAAATGCATTTTTCCACTCGGCTGTCCACTTGGCAACGCACCGGCATGTTCTCTCTCCCAGGGGTTCGTTCAGCAACCAAGCTGTTGACAAATCTATAATCAGCAGATCACCTCATCAGCGGCAACGTGTGCCTAAGCTGACAGAGTGAGAGAGGCGGGGGGGGGGGGACTTCTCACAGTCCAGAGTTAGCCGTCACCTGGTTTCATGCCGAACAGGTCTGGTTTCACGCTGAGCTAATGTGCGGCTGCCTTCTCCTCCTCCCCGTGCTGGGAGGCAAAGGCTAGGCCGATCCCCTGGCCACAGTGGGCTCCACTCTCACCCTCTAAAAAGCTGCCACCATGATCCACTTTCTCACCAGCAGCCAGCTACTGTTAGTCCACGCATATTAAATTCTCTGACGGGAGCACAACGCTAAAAATAAGAGAAGAATCCGGCTGAAATTGTAGCTACACTATAACGGATGCTGCAGCTGTGAATGCTTACTGAATAGTGGAGATGGCAACTTTCTGTCAGAGATAGCTGTTACATTGCTATGACCTCAAGTGCACTGGTCAGATGAAGTCACACGTGGAGTTCAGATATGGGGAGCTTATTCTGGGCGCTTGCCTGCGTCAGATTCGACAATGACAGGAGGTCATGATGTGAAGGAGATGGACAATGACAGTTTCAGCAGCGTTTCTAAACCATTTTTTTTATTAACGTTTTCTTATTAAATGTAAAAAACCTTAAGTCATCCCAGTCAAAAATTGCAAATAGAAAACAAACATTTTACATCCCACCAGCTTCCAAGTTACAAATACAAGAGTTCTTTTTATCTGATGATTGATTGCCGTAAAATTAGTGTTAATGGGAGTCATGAGCCTGGGACAGTGCATACAGTCATGAAATATTGTGCCCAAAAAGATTAGTTATTTGGCTTGTTTTGCAGCAGCCACTTACTTTTACTTTGCACTTGCCAAAAACACCTGCTGGCCGAAAAAGGTATCTGTTCATTCACAAACCCTGGTTCTAGAATTGTCATGTAAAGAGCATGGTTATGTCTTAAATCATACTCTGATTACCTGCACTATCATTCTAACACGTGGTTGAATTTTTATATATTTCCTGACAAAGCCAGAAGGCGCAGCAGGGTGCTATGTCACCCCTGTTCACAAAGGTGGCTTTAGAAGGATACAAACAGTTCATCATGCACCAAGACCTTCTCCTGTGACCTGCTAACTGTTGTAACATAACATGGAAAAAATGTCCTTTATTTTTGGATGTCTGATATAACACAGAATCAGTGCATAATGGAAACCTGTTGGAACTCGTGCCTAATAGCCATCCTGCCCAGAGATTGGAACTGAAAACCAGTTCCAGTGGAGAGTCAATAACAATTCCCTCAAGGACTAATATCATTAGTCTTTCCACAGAATAATTTCATTATCAGTTTGTTCCACTTTGTTCTGTTTGCCATGCTAATCTTAGATGTCACACTCTCATCAGCTCAGTCAGAGGAATTCATAAAAAAGTGAAAAATGTGATCAGGGCAGACAGAGGGCAGAAGTGGTCAGTGCCGTGGCCTCGTTTTGACGAAACACTTACAGCACAGTGTTGAAGCAGGACATTGAATATCAGGAGTGACCCGTTTGACATTGACAATGAAAACCCATGTAGGTCATCTTTTCCCAAACTGAATACCAACAGGAATTGACAAGAAACTATTGAAGTATTGGGTCAATAAGCAGCATCAATGATAGCATTAGTATTGATAAAATATCAATTCTGATCCCTAATCCTGACCTTCACTCTTTTGATGCAAGCGCTGTCTTCTTCCCCTTTCTGGAAACATTTCATAGCTGAGGCATCCGCCTTAACAAGATCCTCCCTTCATCTCATTATTGTTGCAAAAAATAAAAGTAAAGCTATTTTTTACATTTCTTGATTCTGTTCTTAGCAATACTTAAGATTAAGGACCTCAGTTCATGTAGGCAAAGCTTGGACCCTGTAAATGAGAAAAAATTAGTGCATTTATTTTAATGTCTTAATGTTTGAAAGTGAGACGAAAATTTACTTAATTGTTCTTAAATTTATGCAAGGAGAAGTTCTTTATTGAAATCAAGGTATTGGAATTGAGAAGTGGTTCCAGTTGAGAACTGGTTCCATGTAGTATGGGAACCAGAAGTATGAGGCATCTGCATAGTTTGCCAATATACTTGAGAATTTTCATTCCATGAAGAACCATATATTTAAGAATTAGAATCTGGACTGTATGATTTCAATTACAGTTTGTTGTTTCTGTTACTGTAGTGGTTCATTTAGCTTCTGTGTTTTTGCTGAGCTGCTATTGCAAAACCCTCCCTAGTTTTGGGTTTTTAAATACTTTCAAAATAGAGATAAATAATAAAACCAGGCCTTTATTTTAATAAATGTATGACCTAAAGATAGCATCATGTAAAAGTCGGTCCATACAGTGAGTTTTGAGAACTAATTTTGAACTGAGGCCTTTAATCCCTGAGCAGGTTATTCCAAATCAACAAACTGTCAATTGTAGAGAAATTATTTAACTTTGCGTTGAAACTCTCCGTGTACTTTGAAATAATGGAGATGCAGCCAAAATAAAGCTTACAATCACACCTGGTACGACAGCCATAGGCCATAGCCTGTCAAGCTGAGGATGGCAGTCTAGTCATCCAGCAAGAAACCATAAATGCCAGGGCAGCCCCCCAAAAGCACCTCCACCCTCTCCAATAAATACGGTAATGTTGTGAGGAAAACATCGATTTATCTTTCAGATGTTCATCGTCAGGTTTGCATTTAGGTTCAGATCAAGAAAGGTAGATTACGATATGTTCACATTTTGAGGATGTTGTCCTGCTTGTTTACCGTTCAGATTTGAATCCAGTCCTTGGCTTCAGTCCTGCATGTTATTCCCTACTGTTTATCCCCCTGCTGTTCTATCCTCTGTTATACAAATTCTAAACTGGTATTTAAAAAACAAGAGCGATAAGATTGTTTTATTTAATCTGAAAGTTGAAAGTACACTTGCTGGAATAATAGGAATTACAATGATCTGTGTGACCAACAGAAGCTGGTAGTTCAGCAATATACCAATAAACGTCGCAGCACAAACGTGTGAGAATATGCTTCAACTATTCAAGCAGCAGTGACAAATGTCTGGACTGCGTTTTGTTCTCTTGGAGAACTGATTTCACCAGGAACAAGCGTTCTTAGAATCACTGATTTCTTTTCTCTCCATTAACAGAATTTCCAAATGAAGACTTAAACTCATTCACCTCGCTCTCTCTTTCCAAGCTTTATGCTCAGCTTTTTTTTCTGTTTGTCTGACACCCCTCTATGCATCCCTTCTCTCCCCACCTCTCCTCCTCCTTTTCTCATTCCTGCTGCCAAATTAAGTGTCAAACAGGCAGGGAAGGCGGGTGGATGGCCCACATTTCGCCTATAGAGGTCCACACAGTATGGTACAGTACGTTCCAGACAGTCTGTGCTGCTCTGTTATTCCCTTTTCTCTCCACTTCTGCTCTGATACAACCCTTTACCCCACCTCACCAACCCGCCCCCGCCCCCCTCACCCGCCCACCCCTCGGGCTCATTAGCGGCTGATTGGGTTGTTATTGTAATTAAGAGCTCCTGTACAGCCAGGGAGAGCACCAAGCTGTCTGCTAATGGGTGGTCCTCGGTGGGAGGGTGGGCTGGAAGAGGGGTCACGGTCATTGTCCAACAAAGCCCTTCACCCACACATCGTCTACCAGATTTTATTTATTAAAGCAGGGTCTGTTTATATGAGTCATTTATGCTTGGTGATTTGCTTTCTTTTAGACCACAAAAAAGGAAAATTAGAGCAGCAGGTGTCTTTTTGTTGGCTGTTTTCCGTCTTTGTGTTTGTGTCCCCCTCTTATATTCATGTATTTGTTTGTTTTGCCGCCAAACATGGCTTATTGTTGTGTTTGTGGTCTGTAGGTAGCCAACCAACCCCTCTCTTCCCCCTCCCCACTTTGAGTGTACGTGTGTGTGCACTTGTTACTTGCCATGTAACAGTGGTCCATAGCGGCCCTCCATTCATGCATGTGATCACCAACCGTCCTGTAGGTCCCTTACGTCACTCTGCGTTCTTGCCTGGACTCAGGTTACACTTTCACCCTTGCTAACTTGCTCCCCCTTGCTCCCCTTCTCATCATTTTCTGTCTCCCCCCCCTTCACCCCATCTCTCCTCCACCTTTCCCTGGTTTGTGGTCTCCCCTCTGCTCCTCGCCTAAACCTAGGTGAAGAGAGGGAGGAGACGGCTCATTATTTTAAAGACACAGTGGCTCTTCCTCCTGTACTCTCCCTCCTACCCCCTTTCCTCCTCCTCCTCAAGTCTTCCCCATCTGCCCCTTCATGACCCCTTCCCCCCTCCCCCCTTCTTCGCTCCCTCGGTCCTGTCAGTCGAAAACAAGTCTCCATTTTGCGTAGGGAGGTCCCAGCAGCACCGTCTGCTGCTTCCCCCCTCGTGGCCCACTAGCATTTCTTTGTGTCAATAGAGCTTCTCCATCAGGAGACGTGACATATGTGCTAGCCTGTTAGCATGCCATGTGAAGAGTAAGACCCCCATATTTTTAACATGCAGCAGGGGGATGCACTTTAATACAAAAAGGTCATGTTTGTGTCCTCTCTGTGTTTCTTGGGCAGAGGTGAGTTGCACCCTGGCCCCTGCCACTGTTGCGTAACCCAGTTTGTTATGTTGTTGTGTTGCACAATAGGTATCCGGTTAGCGCTGCAGGCTGACGGCGAGTGGGTGGCCCGTAGGCTTGTTTGATGTGTCCGGCAGATAAGACAGGAGGGGCACAGAGGTGTAAGGTTGCCGTTATCACTGGGAATAACACCAACTGCCTCACAGTGCAGGAAGAAGCGTGTTTTTGTGTTTTGATGCCTAACTGCGCGTGGCTAATAAGGGTGGGGCTGAGTCAAAGTGACTTGCCCGTGGTGATGAGGAGCTGTTGTTGCACACTATAGTTTTATCAGATGAGAAACTTAACTAATCTACTTCAGTGGATTTATTTTCTGATTTAAGGGGTTGCTTTTGGGCTGCTAGTTAAGATGGCAGCAGTAAACAGTGAGTCATCTTGTTTTCTTTCTTAGTTGACAAAAATGACAGCACTAGAGTAAAGTTTGATGTAACGCAGCTTTACATCTTGATCGCATATTGTTGAAACTAATTTCTATACATGACTGGTGTAGAAAGTTAAACCCCCACTTTTTGCTTTCTGGCCTTTTCACATTATTGACATGTTTATCAATATATATGTGTGTGTGTGTTAGTCAGTGAAATCCAAAAATGTAGAACAGACGGGCTCAGCCAGACAAACGTTTTAATTTCTAGAACTTTACTAACCTCTGCCAAGGAGGTTATGTTTTCACCGGAGTCTGTCTGTTTGCTTGTTTGTTTGTTTGTTTGGTCCAAGGAAAAAGCCATTGCATTTTGGTGCTGATCCGATCCATATTGACATCACGAAAAACATTTTAGTTGTTTATGATGTTTATGAAGTTTATGATGAAGTCCCATTACTTAACACTGAGCAGTCTTTTGTCCCACCCACAGCACCATCTGTTTGCTTACACACTGTGGTTACACACAGAGGCACGGCTCATCAGCCAATCAGCAGTGAATGCTGGGGCATGCAGAGTTCTGCTCACAGACACAGAGGAGAGGAGGAAACACTTTGCTGATGGAAAAAATCCTGGCGCTGTTACTGGAGCCTTGATTTATCAGCAGACTCTCCTGAAATTGTAATAAACGCCCTAGTCGTCCACAACTCACAGCTATAGTAGCATTACTGTGAGCCCATAAATGTTATAGAAACATGTGCGACAGTTCTGCCCGCTAGCAGTCCCTCCAAATGTGCCGTTGACTCACTCGAAAGAAGGTTGCTGATAATGTTAATATGAAAATAGTCCGTCATAGCAAAAGTCTGTGTGTGTGAGAGTGTAAAACTCAACCCCCAAAGTCCACATAGAGCAAACGTGCTGCGCATCAAAATGCTGTGGCTTTGCTATGACCAACAGGCTGGAGACATCAGTCACTGGAACTGCTGTAACGTGCCCAACACCAACACATCTGTACAAGCAGCAGCACATCGGTTCAGTCAACAAGTTACGAGACCCACTACTGACTAGGTCACTCTATTGGATGACATTTATGTCAACAATAATCACACTTCTTGCAGATTGATTTTTTTTCATTCCACAATGTGTGGAATAAATATAGGACTGTAATGTTGGGTGGAATCGCAATTTATGAGTGGAAGTGAGCTGTTTGGTGGAGGTCTGCGCTCTCAGAGTGCTTTTCTTGTTTGTCAGTGTAGTGATTACAGGCTTCATTGGCTCCTGTCCATTATCAGAAGTCTCTTAAACATCTCTTTTGACGTGCTGCTGCTACTGCTCGGAGTTTGTCCCTGGATTGTTGACATGTTTGTCCCGCTAACCATTAACAGAATGTGAAGTTAATAGGTAGCTTGCACCTGGGAAATAAAGAGGGCTGATAAGAGCTCAATGGAGGCAAGAAGTCCAAATCAAGGGTCCAGCTCGTTTTTCCAATTTAACTAAACATAGGGTGATTTCTTGTTTCAAATGTGATTGAAGTGTTGAAGGGGTAAACACCATATCCTCTACATGTTCAAGCATATGTGTTTCTTAGACATTTATTTAAATAACTCATGTGCTGATAACACATACTTTCATTTGATAGGTAGATGGAAGTGATAGTAACTAAGCATGATTAGCTGGCTGTTCTTCAGTGTTGATAGTGGTCTAATTTTTTTGATCCACTAAACTTTTCAAAACTTTTTAAGCCCCAGTTTTTGCATGTAACCCACTGAGAGCTGGTCAGCTAACGATCGAGTTGAGAATCACACTAAAGAAACACATCATCACTTCTACACAAAGTACAGGAAGGTAGGATTTGATCTACATGTTGCTCGGTGGCTCTTCTCTGTCCTTTCCATCATGCTCCTGCCTTGTGCCCCTTTCACAGCCACTGTACTGCTGAGCAGTCTTAGTATTATTTGCCACTTGATTTTTTTAAAGATCTTCATAGTAGGGATGGGAATTGATAAGATTTTATCAATACCAATGCTGTTAACAATCCTGCTAATCGATCCAATTCTTTAACGATTCCCTTATCAATTCCTGCAGATTTTGCGAGTGGGCAAATGTTGGTCTGATTTTCAGTGGCAACAATGTCAAACATGTCACAGCATAGATAACTGCTTCTGCAAGTTGCTGGTGTTTCCACTCACTTAAGATTGTGTAGTAGGTGCAATGAAAATTAAGCTACAATTCTGATGCTTCTGAACCCTGTCAGTGGAAGGAATTGATAAGCAAAAAGATTAATGATACCGATTCTTTGGTGGAGCTGTTAACGATTCTCAACTGGAATTGGTTTTCGATTCCTATCCCTGCTTCATAGTGATTCATTAAGATGCACATGTTAAGGTTAGCGTCGGTTCTTGACTAATAGAGTTAAGGGGAGATGGCGATGAGATCTGGTCCCTGAAAGTTTATTTCTAGTTCCCAACCTGTAGACTGATGAGACCTTCATGTTACTGCAGAACCACTGATGTTTATAAACGGTCCTAAATGAGAAAATAGAAACATACAAAGAGCAGAAGCACTGTTTACTATTCCTTCCAAAAATAATTTTTGAGGATTTGCTTATTTTGCCTTCCAGGACTTTAAAGATTGTGTCTAATTTGGTACATGTTCAGCAACCCAGTTTAATTTTCTAGTTAAAGATCTAATCCCAGTTTGGGTGCCTATGAGATAATTTTTGTTGCTGTTGTACGAGTACGTGTCAATTTTGGTTGATTCTACAAATATCAGTCCAAAGTTAAGAATTCTTTCATTATATCAACCTTATTGTAAGAATGGATTTCTAATATCTGCTTGTTAAGGTGTTAAAAGTTTAACTGTCTGAATGACTTTCTTTTTGAATGCGAGTTTAGGGTCTTTGGGTTTTAGACTTTTCTAAATAAGTGACATTCAGAAAGCATGATTATGGGCTTCAAAACTGTAAAGAGTTTTGATATTGTGACTGATGTACTTCACACTAGGATGCCATATGTATTTGAATTCTCCTTTTGTTTCCTCTTTGTCTCTGTGTAAATCTTTTTTTTCCAGTATCAGTTCTGCCCTTTATACTGCATATACTTTACTTTCATTTAAACAGTGGGTATCTTCCTCCTTGCCATTTGAAGTGAAATTTATCATATCAGAAATGTGTATGAAGCACCAGCAGCACACCTTTTCTCTCTCGTACCTCTCTATAAGAAACCATCCCCTTATGAATTCCCCCCCTCCTCTATTGTGCGTGTAAACAAGTGTGTGTATGCATATCCAAATGTGTTTGCTTGTGTGTAGCAGCAGCAAGAGCATGAATGAGCAAGGATAAGCATTTAGCTTCCAGGCTTCATTTCTGTTAACCCCTTCATGCCTGCTTTATTCAGAACAGACTGAGCTGTACAATTATTCCCTCTGTGGGAAGATTCTGTGAGCCTAGATGAGAAGAGAGAGAGAGAGAGAGGCTGCATGTGTTAGTAAGACAGAGATGGAGGGGGAGGAAGAGGGAGACAGCAGCCAGCCAGTTTGCAGAAGGGGCTGAGGCTGATTTTGAACGATTCTGCTCTCCTCTGCAAAATAATGTTTTTTTGCAAGAGTTGGAAAAAGAGGCATATATTGATCTTCAAATCTGTTTTTGATCAAACAAGCTGTGGTCAAGCTTAATGCTACCCTGTCAAGTCATGACACCAAACATACCCCCAAAATTGAAATCTGATGCAACGCTAGTCTTGTTGAACTTGAAATTAACATAGCTGAAATCCTTCAAATCCTGCCTCTTTTCTTTCCTGGTAGAACTGGCCATAAGTCTTGTAAATTTAACACATTTTTTTTGCCATGTGGATGATGTCTAACTTTACTGTCGATTAAACCAAAGTCTACCTCTTCTATTACCTCCTTCTTTACCACTTTGCTCCCAGCGAAAGAACACATGGGCTGAACAGTGCGCCAAAGACATAGCAAAACTAAGGAGCTGAAAATAAAGTGTTTTGACTGTGTCCAGAACAGTGCACGATCAACAATCAACCTCTCTCTGTGTTGGTATATATGAATATATATTTTATTTTTAATCCAAAATTAACAAAAGTACTCTTGTCCCTATGGAGGCAGTTTATAGAATGGCTCACATACCTGAAATATTCCTTAACGACACCACAATCATTGTAGATAAAAAAAATGTCCCACTGATTTGAGCCTCATATCATGTAAGCTCACATCATTCTTTCCTTAATGATTATGCAAAAGCTCTTTTGGCTACTGAATAGTAAGTGGACTTGAGTTTGTACAAGCATCTCTTGACATTTGACTTCTCAAAGTTCCTGACACTCCAGGTCACAGTTTCCCATATTCGTGATTTATGCCACATTCATTAAAGGTAGACGTTGCTGTCAGTAGTAGTAAATCACATTCAGAGGGATTTTATCACCACTGAAAAGCCAATGGGAGCTGATTCGGTTCTAGTATCTTGCCCAAGAGCATGGATCAAACTACTAACCCTCCAGTTGAAAGACAACCTACTTTACACTAAGTTAGTTACAGCCCCCACTGAATTAAGTTTCAATATTAAAATCCAAGTCTAGCACAGATAATGGGAGTAAATTATCACCTGTGTTCATTTACCTTTAACCGTGTTCACTTACTTGCAGAGAGTGTATGAAGCCAGGCAATCTTGTAAATTATATCCAGACCAAGTAAGAACAAATCTCAATAAAGTAGTTGGATTATATTATGTGCTAACGTTTCTGTCCCACTCTTCTTCTTCCAGTCTGTCAGAGCAAAGACATCCGGAACAATATGACCAACCTCCAATCGCTTGAGAACTGCACCATCATCGAGGGCCACCTGAAGATCCTGCTCATGTTCAAGACCAAGACAGATGACTTTCGTGGCCTCAGCTTCCCTAAACTTCGAATGGTGACCGACTACGTGCTGGTGTTTAGGGTCTACGGCCTCGAGTCCCTCAGCGAACTGTTTCCCAACTTGGCGGTGATTCGTGGCAACAACCTCTTCTTCAACTACGCCCTGGTGATTTATGAGATGCTGCAGCTGAAGGAGCTGGGTCTCCACAGCCTCATGAACATTACCCGTGGAGCTGTCAGGATAGAGAAGAACCCGGACCTGTGCTACCTGGCAACTCTGGACTGGTCAAAGATCCTGGATTCGATGGGGGACAACTTTATAGTGGAAAACAAGAACGAGCGGGAGTGTGGGGATGTGTGTCCAGGGACGGCCCAAGGTCAGACCATCTGCCCGCAAAACACTATCAACGGACACTTTAGGGGGAGGTGCTGGTCCCAGAATCATTGCCAGAAAAGTAAGTCTGTCTTGATTAATCTAATATTGCTTTGAAAACTTTAGACATCTTCCTGAGAGACATGGCAATTTGTGTCAAAGATCTGAATGCTAACATTTCTAGCATCTTGAAAACATTAATCTACAACATCCTCTTATTAAACATTGGAACTCCAATTCTTGTCTCCATGGCACGTTTATTGACTCTATAAGATGCTAGAAATATTAGTCAGATTTTCATTATGTTCAACAAAGTCCACAACATACAGTGCCCGTATACCTGCCAGTTTTTGTTGCCATGAAGACATTGCAATTGTCCTTGCAAGCGTTACTGAAGTTTAGGTCTCAAGCTCTTGTTACGGCTCTGAAGTAGAGACACACACCTTTGAGTTGTGCTGCCTACCTTCACAGGTTACTTATTGTCTTTCATTAAGAAGTATTTTCACTCAAAGCACCTCTCCAAAAGGTGTAGTTACTTACTTTTATTTTATATAAATGCAGGTTTATGACCTTATGAGGGAGAAAAGCTCTTAAAAAGTAAAGCTAAAAGCTTAGTTTGTGTCTTTTCGGCATCCCTGCTGGTTTCATGAGGTGAATCCATCCGTTCTAAATGAGAGAGCATTTTAATCATCAAGTTGTGATAGCACATGTCTCAGCATTTTAAAGTGGCATGTTTGTCTCACATGTATAAATGAGTCAGGGTAATTTTTAGCTGAAAAAATATGTTAAAAGTGTTTTATTTACCAAATTTGCAGTAGGTTTAAAATTCTATTGCAATGGGATTCTTTATCAGATAATAAAGAGAAGATAATGCCTTAAGTGGCAGGGAATCATAGGAGTAAATCCCTGCTATCCAATACCTGAACAGCTGATGAACGACGGTTCTGGAGGGTTCTCAATTAAGACAAATGAAGAAGCTTTGATAGGAGAACATGTAGCTGATGGCAGAGAATAATCATGGTCCATTTCATGTTAAGCCAAACAGATTGACATACAGAAACGGAAATTCCCTTATCCTCGTGAAAGAGTATTTGGTAAAATGTTTAATGTTTACACAGCAGCTATTATATATTATTATTATGGTATTTTATATTATGATATATTTTACATTACAAGCATGGTAGAAGTTAAAGAAATCATAGAACCAGCTTCTCTTTGAATAGTTCAGAAATGCCTTATTGTACATGTGTGTCCACTTTGTCAACAGCAGCTGCAGTTTATTCTGTGAATGCTTTGTCCAAAGCACAGTGAATAACATTGTAAACTAAACCTGTGGCATACATCAACAGCTGACACAAATACTATATATCCGAGCCGACAGTGTCAGACTTTATAACATCATCATTTCAGAAAGAAGGTCAATAGGTCTCAAGCATTTAAAATTGGTAGAAAAGTTTACTTACATGTATTCTGGCATGTGGCATGGAGCTGTGGAAAAAATCTCAAAATATTGACCATCACTCTGGCAAACATGCTCAGTGACACCTTTCCCATATACCAAATGCTCCTTAGAGAGACATATTGAGAATATTCATTGCTGCTCCTTCCCTCCTAAAATCAATCAGGAGGGCCAGTGTTTTCTTTCTGGATATGTTTGTGTAATGTTCACGCTCAATATCAGCAGCCAGGGGTAATAGACAAATTCACTTTCATTGACTTAGCATTTTGGCCATGTGATCTGTAATTATGGGTTAGTTTTTGTGTGAAATGACCCAGCTTCTTTGTTGAGGAAGGGAATTGCAGAGTAAGAAAGACACGGTGGGAAAAACAGAGGTGTGAGTTGTTCTTGAGAAATGTTTTGTATTTTCTTTGCCCTCAGTCAGAGAGTGCAGCGGCTTTACTTGTTGCTTCAGTAAGCTGCCAGAAAGTCGGTCAGTCAGTCCGTCACTCTTTCCTCTCTGACCATAAACACACAGAGTAGTTTCTATTGTAAGAGACACAGAGAATGCTTATTATATTTTCAAGGCGATCATAGCCAGTGTTGTTTTTTTCCTTTCTGTCCCCACGTCCGACACAAAGGCCGTAGCGTATAGAGCGGAACGACCTCGGCCATGTTTATACTGTGACATCCACTGTAGCAGCCCGCATATAATGTTGGCTCCTCGATTCTCTGCCAGGTCTCAGTTACTGTCGGGAAAGTAATACAGGAAATAGCTCTTTTTGTGTCCATCTTTCTATGCAGACACACAGACACTCACTGGGTTCAGGCTTTTTTTTTCACATGTTCAAGTTTTAATGAATGGAGTCAAACAGCTTTGCATCACGAAGAATCACTGTTGCTTTAAATTTAGGTTTTGTGGATGTTCAAAGTTATTGGTGAAACTTTTAAAAGTGTAAGTGGTGATGTGTATGACAAATTATTAAAGAACAGAAGCTGCTGCTATTGCTCAGAGCAGTGTTTGAAATTAATGTCAGCAACTCGATAAATGTGGGCGTTTTTCTTCACTGTCTGGTAAAATAATTTTTGTGTGGAAAAGATGTACATTCATACCGTTTGTAGCTTGATCTGCCGCTTAGTGTCAGGGGAGCTCAGCTGAAGTTGATTAAAAACACAGTTCATGACAAGAGTTGCTTCATATGCTATTGAAGTGCTTATGAGGAAGGGATTATTGACATGAAAACAACATAACATTGACATTAAAACGTTTCTTACAAAAGATTTGGGAGAAGTTTGAATGCATCAGTCCCAATGGCATGTAAAAAAGATCATTTACAACTCTGGCATAGACCACCTGGTCCTGTTGTAAAGTAAATTAAAGTTTAATTTTTGTCTGATGGCAATCAAAAAAAAAAACAAAAAAAACAATAAACTAACTCTTTATTCTCTATAAAAAACTAATAGTTTTACTATTTATCAGGACTGGTATAGTTTTAAAACATTTAAAATATTTTGAAAGAGAGCTCCAGCTGTCCCTTACTTGGTGAATAATGTTACTTGACAGCAACATTTCCCACCTGAAAAACTCCTTGGCCATGTTTTACAGCAACTGTGGAAACTATTACATTTTATTGGGAAATTACAATAACTGGATTAACTAGTGGCTTGAACTGTGGTGTGTTCAAGTTTGTTTTTTTTCCCCATTTTTCAAACTTAAACATTTGGAATGATATTGACACCTCACTCCATTTGGATTTGTTCCTGCATTGTTTAAACCTAAAAATCATTGTTTAAACCCCCCTGTTATAGCAAATGTCAATAAAACGTATTCATAATGTGTTCAAGTATAAAATAATTTAGACATAGACAAGCAACATGGAAACTTGCAGTTTGATGAAATGTGTCTCCTTTTTTTAAGCAATATTTAAAATTTCACCTGTCCTGTTAAAGGCAGAACTAGTACATCTACAAAGGAGTAATATTGTCATAACACTAGAAGTTTCAACAGAAGTGCTTGGATCATTAAGTCCCTTAGAATATCCCTATCAGAAAAAAAATCACAATATCTATCTCTGCCTTAATATTTATCAATCTCAATTGGTTTATAAATATCTATTTGTAAAGCACCAGATAATCACAAGTGTTGTTTCAAGGTGCTTTACAAAAAAGTAGGTCAGTACCCTTTAAAAAAAATGATTTAATTGAAAAAAAATCTTTGTGTTATTATTTTACCTTTACCACTGCACTTAGAACTTGTTTAAGCTGATTTGGAAAATATCAGTGACGTAAAGCCCAGGTCTCGATTCAAGAGTCAACTGCCATGACTGTTTAAAGTAAAAACACAAGTTGACTGTTGAACAGATGTGTACAGAACGCCAAACAACCTGTGTGCGTACATGTGCCTTCATGTCTTCTCAGCTGTTGATAGGCCAGTAGAGTAGGTTTGATGCTGCGCTCTGTGTCATGTGACTAGCTCCACTTTAGTCAAGTGCGGTGCGTTAAAGTGGGAGCCATTTCTAGAACATGATGCAATGGTCATCTGCCCCTTTAACAAGGAGGTGGGGGGTGGGGTGGGGGGTGCGGTGTTGGCCGTACATAAGGATGATACATGCACACTTGCTGTAAAGGTTGGCAAGAGTTTGATGTATGTGTGTGTTCAAATAGCTGTCCTCGGTGGGGGTGAAAGCTGTAACTGCATGTGTTACTGAGTAATGATTTTATTCTGAAGTAACTGGGCATGCTCCGATTTTGTTGCACAGGTATTAGTCTTCGAATACAATGTGAATCAAAATTAAGCAACACTTTAGTCATTTTTACACTCAAAAGTTTAAATCTAGTTTTAATTGACTTTAACATTTTAGTCAACATCAGATCCATTGACTTAAATCATTTTTAAGTCTCAGTGCTGTCTGTCTTTAATCTACCTTAATCAACCAAATTGTATCACTGATATTATGTTATATTTAATGAGCCTTATTCACAATAGGGCGCGAATATACTACCATCATATATTAAGTGCTACAAACCCCTTTCTGTCTCCCAAACAGGCTTTTAATGTGATACTTCACTTACACCTGTGCAAGAATAACAAAATATGTTTGATTAAGTTGTGGAATTACTGTTTCTTTGTACTGTATCCATAACTAAATGTGTGGTTCATTTCTCTCAAGTTTTTTGAGCTTCCTACTGACAGCATGGGACTTTATGGTTTGGCTATTCAAAATAAAAGGAATTGATCGAGTTACAATTCAGAACCTCTGCTGGTGAAAACTTAGTGTTTGTCACATGTCACATCTATGTTAGTGACAGAACTTCACATGCACAGTTAGCAGCGGTAGTTCAGAACTGTGGTGTTTTCAGGCACTTCATTGACCATGATCAGAGCCTCAGCTGTTTTTGAACCATTTTTGACTTGATAAATCACAAGTTTAACATGACTAAGGCTGTAATGAAGACTCAAGTAGCTCAACTGTCTGTGTCACAAACACTTTCGTTGTGATGCTATCATCTGACTGTTATTGTGGCTGATATTTTAAGGCTTCAGACTTTTTGGTGTTTGTCCGTAGTACCTCGTGCATTGCAACATAATTAGTTTAAACAAGCAGAAAAAATACTGGTGGTGGTTTAACGGTGGGGTACTGCCTCGCTCTAGATACCACTATCAACATCTCAGTTCTCACTTACAATATCCCACAGTCCACTCTTAACAGTTCTGTTTGGTTTAAGAAAACTAAACATACATTTTGATATCATGGAATTATGTATGATAGGTTATCGTCGTCTTCTGTCATGGTGAAGGGAAGTTGACTTTCATTTTAGGACGTATTTTTCCAGAGAAGTTAACACAGCAAAAAGTGCAGTTCAAGATTAGTATGATGCAAAAAGTTGATCAGTTCAAAATGTTTGTGACAGAATGCAATACATATGAACGTAACTAGCTAGCTTCACAACAGTTTTGTTACTCAGTTGCAGCTGTATTGACCATGTTTTTGGCCAAAAGAGTCAACTGAAAAATGAAGAAGCTGTTGAATGTGAAACTCCAGTCGGAGAAATGCCGTTTCTCTCTGGTGTCTGTACGGTGACATGCATTGCAGCACGTGCTGGGTGCTGAGTGTTGGTGGTGGTGGTGTCGTCTTGACGTGACGCAGCAGTAGGATCTTTAATTAGGGCTTCCATGAATGAAAACTAACAGTTCACAAAATTATACGCACACTCACATTCAAGTGAGCGTGTGCCCAAAAGGATGCTGGTGCAGGGCAGAGAAAGAACATTAGATGTGAGACTGTGGGGTTGTTTTTGTTGTGCTTTTTACAGGCTTCCAGTTGCCTTAGGTAAGAGCCAAGGGAGAGCCTGCATTCCTCTGATCTTACACATGCTCCGAACCAGCAGGAAAACCACCATGTGTGTATGTGTGTGTGAACCAATGTCATGTTTAACTGTTCAGGGCCTTTAATAGTAACTTGTAAGTAAGTTGGCAGTCCGAACGAGCTGGAGAGTTTAGGAGATCTGACATTTATTACTCACTGCTTGTTTCTTTATATGTGTGTATTTTTCTTTGGCACATGTTTAGTTTGTATTTATGTGCTTCTTATGTTTACAGTTTTTTAGCAAAGATCAGTCGAGTTGTACATTTTGTCAGTTGCACTTTTTACAAGCCGTCTCCAGGCACTGTGGCTTTGTTGCCTGATTTTGGTGGTTGCTTCCTTTTTCTTTAGACAGAAAAGGTGCAGTAGCAGGATAGGATAATTGTGTGGTTGGCTGTAGGATTTCTACTGCATTTTTCTGTTTGTCTGTTTGTTTATTAGCAAGATTATGCAAAAGTTAATGGATGGATTTGCTCATAATATCAGGAAATGTTTGTAATGACCCACCCTAAAAAATCTTAGATTTTGGTGGTGATCTGGACAAACATTAGTGAACGATTGTTTTTGCTTAATTGTTAAGCAAATAATGATATCAACATGATTCCAAGTGCTAGTTGTAGGTTTTCAGGGTAAAGAAATCATGTTATGAGGGTTACCTCATCATGGAACTGTTGCTTAGAGATATTTACAACAGTATGTGAGCTACCTGTGCAGATGTTCGCGCTCTCATTTTTCAATTTTATTATTATAGCACCAAGTCTTTCTTGAACACCTCATTGTGATAGTCTGGATGAAATCAACATAAAACTTCATACAATTTTTTTCAGATATTGAAATGCAACATGGACACCTTGGCTTTCTGGCTTTGGGTCGAATTTTTTGCAGAATAAATTCCACCTCTAAAATGTACTTATTCATGTTTTAATGCATCATGATGACTAATGATTTATTCATATGATGTGGAACAAAAAGAATACAGCTTTTGATTCAATTTTAATGCAGATCTGGTGCTACTAGAGTATGCCACTTTCTCCCTGATAGAACTACCACTGGACTAACAAGACTCAATAAAGACTCTGAGTGAATTTCAGGTTTTGCAAATGCTAACTATCTCAATTCCCACCCACACCACAGATTGATTATGCTACCCCATATATTTGGACTTCAAACTGAGGTCTAAATAAACACACCAACAGTTGAAGAATTGAATATAAAAAAAGTTTTAAAAAAATCAGCTGAGGAAGGTCTGGGGGCTCTGCTCAAATCACCACAAACTAATGCTTCAACAGTATTATGGGAATAACCGTAGTATATTTGTAACGTATGCTGTTTAGATAATCCAGATTTGTTATGTCTGCTGAAACCCCTAAATTACTTTTGAGGCTATTAGCTGCTGGTACAGATATGCATATTATATTTTGAATCCACACTTAAAGGTCACAGTTTATGACTAGAATTTTAATGTTACAAGATTCCTCCAATACTATTCTGGCTAATGTCAAGCAATGTCACTTCAGATTACAGAAGCACAAGGCACGCAGTGATAATGTAGTATTTATTGCCCTTAATTTACAGAAAATGCATACATACTTAAGTGATTTTAGCACATTTGTGCAATTGAGGCTGTGTACCTGAAACAAGTTTGGTAAAGTTTGCCTGAATGTGTTGATGGACTCATTCATATATAGCACCGTCAGTCTTATTGGACACTAACTTTGGCTATTTGAAGCTCAGCCTTTTTGTAATTTGATCATTCAATTGTAGAAAAGGTCAATTTTAAAACACCATGGATCCAAAATTTTTGTAATATCAACTAAAATGGAAAGCTTATGTGATTTAAGTTCTAAATTTCCTCATTGGATGGTTGTTGATTTCTAAATAAAAGGCTTGTTAGTGTTACTTCATTGTTTGGATGCCTTACCATGAAGTTTATAATATGATTATTATTATTTTATTGTTTATCAAAGATGGGATAGAAAAGAAAATAATGTGGTATAAAATTTTAAAAAGATTAAGCTTGATTTACGGAAGCTATAAATGACAGCTAATACGCACAATAATATGAACTTCATGTTTGATTTCCAGCACAGTAGTTAGGGGATGAATCAGTGAATGAAAGAAAGAGAGAGAGAGAGTACACACAGACCGGATATGAGGCCAGTATTCAGGGATAAGTGAAAGAGGCAAAGGGAGCAAACAGTGGATTTCATGTTTAGATAAGGCTCTATCTGTTACTGAGGCTGGCACACTGTGTTCGGCCTCACAGACAGCCTGCACTCTGCTTGCACAACTCACAGACACAAGCACAAACTCACACTCACACAAAAGCAAAGAGGGGAAAAAGCTTTTTTTTCGGTCAAAGTTCATTTTGCCTGCGCCTACATGCTTCTGTTGTTTGCTTCATTTGTTTTCAGACAAACACACACACGCTGGAGTCACAGCCCCGGCTCCCCTGAGAGACAAAAGCTTCAGAGAGAAAAAGGCCCCTCTCTCTCTCTCTCCATGAAATGCACAACTGTCAGACCGTCACAGTCCCACAGGTTCAACCTGTGCCGGTGGTCCGTCTAAATGGGTCAATGTGCGTCATTGGACAGGGCTTTTTGACCCTGTCACTGGACAGAGCAGAACACTGGGCGGGTGCTGCCAGGCCATAAAAACAGGCTGATGGGAGGGGATCTGATTTGATTAATGGATGTAAGAGGGCTTTTGAAAAATTAAGTTTATTATAGTCTGATATTTGGATTATTATGACTTTGCCAGCTCAAGAACTTTACTGTAGTGATATAATTCCTTAGTGAGCAGCATTAGTGAGAGATACACCATAGTTAAACCTTCAGCTGAGAGACTGTATAATCAAGATCTTATGTTTTCAATTGAAAAAACATAACATAAAAATGCATCCTTGAACGATACTGAAATGTGTTAGCGTGAAGTTACCATGAGGCCTCCCATTATCTTCATAGTAACCTTGGCAATGTAGATGATTATTTATGACATTTTCCTTGTTGTTTATGGCGTCTCCATTAGTGTTTTCCTTGTCATGCTATCAAATGAAAGTGGACAGTCAGAGTGGAGGAGATGAGGGCCAGATGAGGAGGCCAGGAGGGAAAGAGAAGGGGCTGGGCAAAGCAAAATAAACAGAGCAAAACAAATATGACGGGGCATTTCAAGTATGGCTCCCAGGTACACACACACACGTACACATACAAAGTCACACTCAAAACCACACGCTCACACACACAGACTGATGCACACTTTAGTGAGCCACACTCAAGGAAAGTACAGGAAGAGAAAATGACAGTATAAAAAATACTACAGCTCAATACACTGAGCCATTGGCCTCCACTCACAACCAGACAACAACACTACAGAAAAAAATACAGTTTGTTAATTTGACACATATTTATGTGCTGTTTTCTTCAAAATTAACTGATTATATATCATGTATATTTTGTAGAAAGCTAACAATATGTCAAGTGTTTTCTTATTTTTTTTCCAACAGAGACAAGTTCTTGATTTCATAATGACAGAGGCTGGATTATGCTTACCTGTTTATAGTTGCCCTGAGCACACATAGTACATTGGGGACAAGTAGGCAAAACAGCTACTGCTGTCTTATTTCTGTATTTTGTTCATATTTTGTGTTGCTTACCTGTGATGGACCTCCTTAATCTCCTGCTGTTCGTCCTGTCAACAAAATGCCCTCCTGTAACAAACAGCAAGCCACTTCTTCTGTTTCAAAGATTAACTCCACAAAACAAGGGGGCAAAACTAGTGAGTGAAAACCAGAAAGTCCTTCAACTTATGACAAGGTTACTAGATCTTAACTAATCATTGGATGTTTGTCTTTAACTTGAGAGCCTCCTGGCAGCCAAATTTTGCATACTATGTTTTTAACCATACCAAAGTGTCAAATAGTTTTCTTCACAGCTCGAGAAAAGACAAACATCTGAAGTACTCTCTTTTAACATTGGTTTGGTTTCTTTGCTGCTTCAAAGTAGGCAAAGAAGAAATCATTTACTTTCATTGCGTAATAGCCATTTAAGTATATCTCATGTATATATGAATAGATATGATGCTACCAAAACAACAAAATGTAAATGCGTTTTTACTGTGGACATGCTAAATAGGTTAGAAGTTATTCTTGTGTGATTAAAAGAAAAAAGAGAATGGAATTGGAAAAAGTAGGCAACCATTATTAGTAAGAACTACCAAAATATACTTTGCTTGCTAATAGCTAAAACATCTCAGAATATATTTTGCTTTATATGGATGAGCAATTTTACATACAGTATATTTTACATCATCATTATTGGTCAGATGTGTAAGATAAGATACACCTTTATTAGTCCCACAGGGGGAAATTCCAGTGTAGTACGAGGGGTAAATAGTCAAAAGTAAAGTCTTGTGATTTTGTAGCCAATTTTCCCGAAATAGAAAAGGTTTTATCTCCTCAGTTTAAAAGGAAAATGTAGAAATCCAACACTAGAATAATAATTACCTAGTTTTTCTACTTCCTCCTCTTTGTAGCTAAAACAATGTGATCTTGATATTGACACACTAATCCACTTAAAGGGAGAGAGCTGTGATTGTTTCTTTTCAACTCCTTTCTTCTTATTGCTAAAAACAAGCTAACTCCCCTTTACTGTGTAGTTGTGAAAGTTACATTTTTACATAGTGATGTACCTTACCCACACATAAACACAACTTATGGCTGTGTAAATGGGCATACATTTCTACTAAGGGGCATAAAAAGACAAAAACTTTGCCTGATCAGAAGGAAGGATTTAAACAGACAGATGGAGAGGGAGAGTAAGGGAGAGTTAGCAGTTGTGCACTTGAGTTTTCCTGCCTGGCAGCTTGAATCCTTGTTAACAAATCCAAATTAACTTTGATAAGCTGGCATTAGATTTTTATCTGCATGTGTTTATGCGAGTGTCTGTGTTTTCCTCTCCGAGAGCAGTAGCAGGCAGGCAGTGCAAGCCGAGCGCCCCGGGGGATCTGGAAAAGTCTTTCTCTCCTCCAGCTCATCAATGAACGGGCACTCCCACATCCTGCTTTACACACTTGCTCACACAAACACACGCACCAATACAGTACACATGCAAAAGCGTAGCTGTACACACAATCAGATACACAAACGTGCAGCAGATACACACACTGCACAGGGAGCCAAGTGGAGCACAAGCGTTCACACAAGGCAAAGAAGAGCACGCTGACACGGCCGCTCGCTGCACTAGGCAGGCGATTGGCTGTCGGTGGAGATGCGAGTAGCCTTTAATGTGGAGAGGATGGGGGCTTCTGAGGATACGGACATGCTGGAACAAGATGTATGGCTACTGCTGCACAGTGTTTGTTTTTCTTAAAGGTGTGGAGGAGGAGACATTCGTTCTTGAACACTTAGTACCTTCTTTTCCTTTCCTTAAGGATTGTAATACAGTACTGATTTGTTATTTTCTGTTGTGGCTGAGCGATGGAGAGTTTTTATTTTTACTGTTGATTTTTTTTAATTCGGATTTAAATCAATAAATCCAGACGTAGAGGAGAGTTGAAGGATCGTCAGCAGGAAGAACGACACGGTTCATCTGAGTGTTTAAATCCTCAAAAGTTTTGGGTGTTTTAAAGGTTTGATAAGTGCTCGGGCTTTAGACAACTGGCTTGAATTGGCTTGTAACTGTCCTTCAAAAAATAAACAACTTTTATTATTATTTTTTTAATTATATTATTCAGATGAAGTAAATAAAACAAATGGGGACAACATGCATAGTATTGCAAATGGAAATAATTTCTAAAAACACCAAAATGAAGCTCATAACAAAGACTGTTTTGATGTGGAAGTCTGCAAAGGCTTGAGATCTGGGTCTCATCACAGATAGGACCCACATTTTACAGTCAGGATATTGCTCTTTGTGTTTCAACTGTAAATAGTGGAAAAGATTTGCCACTAAAACTTTTGTGTTTCTCAGCAAAATACATCATTCTGCTGCTTGACTATTATCTTGAACACATACAGCCATTATTTTTCATTCTACTACTCAACCTTATTTTAGGATTTTTTTGCCATGTGCCTTGTCTCAGTCTGGTTTACAAAGCGTGTTGTCCCCTTTATCTTTAAGCACAGCACTCCAAGTATGTTTGGCAGTCTTGTGCAGCTTGCTCTTGTTTTACGTCTGATTGAAAAGCTAAGCAGTCAATGTCTCGGCTCTCAGCTGTACGTCTTTTTCTCATGCAGCAGGGGCAAATTCAAAGATGACGAGCTTCTCACAGGCCCCTTATGATCTGATTGGCCACCCCAAATTCCTTAATAAGCGTATATTTGCCTGGTCAAGCCAGCATTTGATAGCTGTAACATAGGATGTTTTTACAGTAGATATGCTTTACAGACTTAAATACACTTAATCTTTGGTGCATCAAAATAGCCCAGTCATCTTTTAATTTTATTAATACTGGCCTGTTTGAAAAATTGGTTGGACCCCCCTGCTTGGTAGGCTTCAGTTTAGTTTTTTCCTATGACTATATATTTTAATACATGTCAGTGAAGTGAAAAAATGGTTTGAAGGAAATTGTAGGCTACTTGAAAGAATATGTCACTAACCTAAGGTTGTAGTAAAGCTTAGAATTACACCTTGGAAGTGCTTTGAAGATACTTGAATTGGACTTTTGTATGGCATTTGTATTCCTGAACTCTCTAAAATTGTTGAAGTTCATTGGCTGAATTTGGCAATCAGCCTCTTATCCTTTTACATTGTTATTTTGTGTAGTTTTAGACAGTGCTCTCTCTCCTGATCAAAATATAATGTTCACCTGATTATTCTAAACATGTTGAAAGAGTATGAAAATGTTTTAAAACCTTAGTTTATAAGAATTAAATGAATAAAAGGTTGATTTTACTAGAATCATACCAAAGTTTATCATTTTGGTATTTGAACAACCCTTTTCACTCTTAACAGAAAAAAATATGGAAGCATATATTGTACACCATCAATTATCTAGACAATATCGAGATCATTTTTGCTCTGTATCTCTCTGCCCTAGCTCCTATATGTACTTATAGAAACCTTCCAAAGAATGGAAGTCATTTGCTCTCCTGCTGTGCTTTAGTGTTTCTACTGGATATCCATGTGTGCACTGTGGAGGAAAGCATGTTGGCAGACAAGTGGTTGTTAAAGCCTGAGCTGTCTGAATGGACTTCCTCATTACTTCCCGTCTTTGTTCAGAGAACTTCCTACTGCTGAGCATTATAACCGGGCTCTGGGGAAAAGCTTGCAGCATGTGAAGAGCATGGAAATGAGGAGTATTATTTACATGAAAGACAAATGAATGGATCCCAGTGAGGATCCATAACCCTGATCAATACAAATGACAAGCTGTGATAGAGTGCAAATGCTTGATTCTTTGAGTCATGCTTTTGAATGTTTTAGGGTTATGAGCTGATTAACACAGGTTTATGGGTCACTAATAGGGTTTAGAGGGTAGCATGTGTTTTATGTGAGTAAAGGTGGTTGATCTTAGTTGTTTGGATCAGATGGTAGTGTTGTAAGATAGGGAAGGCATCAACTCCTTACACATGCTAACACATGACTAACAAGCTGTTTTTATACTGGTACTGCTGAAAAATGTAAAGAAAATTAAGGCCACCCACAGAGTAGGTTTTCTATGCTGGTCAGACAGGCCCTCGTCAACGTGGGTTCTCTTTGGGTATTCTGACTGCCTCCCATAGTCCAAAGACCTTCTCCTCAGGTTAACTTATTATTATAAATAGCTATAGCTTGTGAATGTGCCCGGTTGTTTGTCTCCAAATCAGCTTTTAGATTGACAATTGACTGTCCAGGTTTCTCCCAGTCCCTTGCCCAATTACAGCTGAGATAGGCTCCAGTGCACCACAGTCCCACACAGGACAAGCAGTATAGATGGATGGAAGGACAGCTTTCTCCCTGAAGCCATCTTATTTGCATGTTCTTGCAGTTGAAAGTTTTTCCTGTCTGATGAGAAGAGAGGCCTCCCTGGGTAGGATGGGATCTGTAAAAAAAAAAAAAAAAAGCTGCAGAAATCCAAGATGGCCGATGAAACAACAAGGCAACCATTATTACTTTTCTTTCTTTTTTTAAATTAATACTAGAAGTATTTACAGTGTTGATAAAAGACTGTAGACAATCATACCAGTTGATAAAAAAAGAGGTTTCAAGCAGCAGTATTGTTTTCATCAGATACCTGTTTATATGACAAAATCATCACCATTCTTGCCACCTGCCAGAAGCTAATTTCCTGTTAGTATTACCTGTTATGTTTACACATCAGTCCACACTGGCAAACAAGGAAAAGCTGCTGCTGTGTTTGACAGAGCCCCATGTTCTGTGCTGTACTAAGATTCTACAGTGTTGTAAACAAATGTTGGCACAGTCGATATGAAAAAAATCACCCAGTTAGCCCATCAAACTGTTCTAGGTATAGATATTGGTTTAAAAAAAAGCCCCATTCTGTTGGCAATTGCCTGATGGTAAAATTAGCAGAAACTTAAGATGACAATAAAATATTAAGAACTTTAGTATAATAACAACTTCTTGTTCCATCACCACTGTTTTTACTCAGGCTGCTCTCCAGAATACATTACTTTAGGTAATCAGGCAAGGCATGGGTGTAGAAATTGGTTACCAGTATTGTACAAGAACTAGCACTTAAACAAAAAAAAAAAATCAAAACACACATAACAATACCAAAGATGCCAAACCCTCTTTGCCTTCTCTACTCAGTAAGCTACCAAGTCTTCCTTTCCTTGTCCAAATTTACAGACAACAGAGGCATTAACACGAGGGCCGCAACAAGAGTAAACATTATTAATTTTCCATTTTTTTCCCTGAAATGATTTAAATTGGGAAACTTTTAACAATGAGGCTCTGGTAATCAGTAAAACTGATGCAATACCAAACCCAAGGTCAGGAATAAGTGTGACAGTGAACTGCCTGGTGTAATAATGGCCCTTTTGGCTGGTTCTTTAAGAAACTTACTTAATGTGTCTCCACAATGCAGGAGCCCTGACCATGAAGATAACAGATGTGTTTGGGTGCATAGATATGCTTGTGTGCTGCACCTTTCAGTATCTTACACAATATTGGTCTTATTTGATTGCTGTGGCTGGAGTTTTTTTATTTTAATCAACATTTGCTACAATGAAGTAACCATCTTTTTTTACATACACACATGTTGGCTTAACTTGATCAGAAGCTAATGTTAGTATTATAGCAAAAATGTTGAAAATATGCATAAAGTTTCAGATGTATTGGTGATGCTAATACTCTACATTATCACTGTGCAACGGCAAAAGCAGCTGCGGAACCCTGGCATATTAGGCACATACTCCAACATTGAGCATAGTACGAGTGAGTTCAGGAAGCAAATATGACCTAAGGACAAGCAACCCAACATTTACAATTAGTTTTCAAATCAGCATCTTAAAAGCAAAATAACTGGGGCTGATAATGAAAATTGTACAGGCAGTACTGCCTGTCAGCCAAAGTGAAGAAATGCACAGCTCTGAAATGTAAGTACATATGAAAGAAAATAGTCCCATGGTACATGGTGTTCAAGTGGAACAGTTTACTTTATCTGTTGTATACAAACTGTGTGAAAGTCAAATCACTTAGTTAACCTCATAGTCATAGAATCTTTATTTTCACTCTCAGAAAACATGTTTTTGTTCTCCTGAAATAACCCCTGAAGTACTTTACATAGTATGTAGAAGAAAAACAGCTGGCATTCTTTCAAAACAACTTGTTCAAATCTGACCTTAAGTTCCACTGCTGTTACATAAATAATACACAAAAGCATATTCACACAGTTGCTTACTTGGAGTTGTATTTTCCTTACTGTCAAGGTTAGTATTTTGCAGATATGATTAATCAAAGCCCAACTCTGATCATACAGAGCCTCTTTACTGCCAATTTCTTTTCAGTCAGTATGTTGGATTTTTTTTTACTGATGTTTATTTTAAAAAACAAAAGTCTGACTTATAGCTTAAAGACAGTTAAAGCTCCTATTATGTACGTTTTAAGACAGTGACATTTATGAAAGTCCTAGCCAGACCCATAACAATCATCAGATAGCATCAGGAAGCAGCACCGCATCATAACAGACAGGAAAGCTCCTTCTGCTCTAAGGTACACTATCTCAGACTCAGAGCCACGTGTTTGGGGCTTAACTTAGTCTGTAACCGGTACTACTAGTATGTACTGTATTTGGAATATGTGATGTTTGTGCTTCGTCAAATGCTTGGAATTTCATGGCTGGCTTTGAGGTGGTACGTTGGCTCCGCTGAAGAGGTCTGGAGGGATGTTTGGACATTTTTGAATTTGCAAGAATTTTGTCGTTACATCACCTTCTTGGGAAAGCTAGCGTTTTCCCACAGGTTGAGAAGGCGTTCATGGCAGTGTTTGGGTTGTTGAGTTCATCCTCATCTAATACATGACCATTAGAAAAATATTCAGCCATCTGAGTATTATGTCTGGCTCTTTTGAGTACATCCTTGTTTGATTAAGAACAATCAAATGAAACAATGCCAATAGGAAAGCCTTAAGAATGAATCATCTTAGTTTCTCCCAGATTTTCATGTCTTGATATCCTGAGGATTTATGTCCCCCCATGACCTCAGAATCCTTGAATTTACACCAAAAAATTCACTTTCTATTAAGTTCAGCCCAGATCAAACTCTCCTGAAAGTCATCACCTTGACTTCAGAGAAACAAACATTTTCTTTAAACCGTTTAGCAGGATTCTCTCAGTGCTGAAACACACAGAACCCTGCGGGGACTTCAGCTCTACCCAGAATGTGTTAAGTGTCTGGGAACAGAGCTTATTCTCAGTAAACAGGAGCTCTGATGGTGACCAGCTCTCCTGTGCAGGCTGTAATGGTGCGGTCTGAAGAACCTTTGTCTATTTAAGGCCATTTTAGCGACACTGGGCTCAGGGGTGGGGGTTTGGTATGGATGGGTGAGGGGGGAGATGTTGGGGCAGATGCATTCTCAGATTATTGGGAGAATGTGACCCCAGGCTGACCTACTCAGGTCGGAGGTGAGCAAGTAGAGGGTTGGGGGGGGGTCAGAAACCAGTGGGCCATTTGCTGGTCATAACTACATGGACACAAACACACGCCCAAGCATTCCAAGAGGGTTCACAAAGACAGGAAATGCCCAAGTGTAACATAGACAGGTGGTGTGGTCATGGTTTGTCACGCTGGCATAGGAACACACATTGAAATATTTGTTTTCCTAACTTTTGTCCCTCTTCATCAATTTAGATATTTTAGAAGACAAAGACAAGAAAGAGGATGTGGATACTGAGAGAGGTGTCCCAGTATCAGAATCTAAACTTAATTATCAACATTAAATATCAATAATTGCAGCAGTAAAATTTCAGTTTTGAATACCAATCTCTTGTTTATGTTATCTGAAACTGCAATAAGGCCTTGTCTCACTGTTAAATGGCATAGATACATTGATGACATTCTGATTTTTGATGGTTTCTTCCTCTTCTGTAAACCCGTACAACGAAACCGGTTTTCTTCTACCTCGTGTATGATAAACAATTTCTACACTGTGCTGCAAGAGATGTGAAACATACATTTTGTGTTTGTCAAAGGTCTCTGACATTTAGCTCCATTTTGTAAGTAGACCTCAACTGTTGTTGCCCATTTTTTGATAGCTCTACATCTGTAGACAAACTTCACTGTTCATATCTCCAATGGCATTTAAGAAAACTCCTGTTCTCAAGCTTAAGAGGAGTTAAAGGTCCCTTGTCCCGGTGATTGACGTTTACATCATGTCCTCAGTATCTATTAAACAAGGATTTGATTTATGTTGAAAAAGATATGAAAAATACCCTTTGGAGGATCATGTGCAGCTCTTTTCCCCTCCACATTGGAAACACCTGGACATGTATATGAAGGCTATATAGCTATTACATTATATACTCTAGAGGGTTTAAAAAAAAAAAAAAAAAAAAAAAAAAAGCGTTTTAAGGAGTATTTTCCCTAACCAAGCATAGCATTTTTTTTTTTTTTTTAGTAAGGGTTATCGTGTTCTTCTGCTCTCCGTGCTTCCTACAACAACATTAAACACAAAGAAAATTGTTTTTGTGGGACTTAGGTCCTTCAAGTTTCGTTTTTAAGTGCATTGTACCCAACATTCAGCATGAAAATAGTTGTCATTTTCCCTTTAACTGGCTAACTAAAGGGTGAGTGTTTTCTTCTTTACAATCCCTCGAAAAGTAGATGCATATTTCTTTAACGCTGGCCTTTTATAATGCTCTTGCTACAACAGTCCTGCCATACAGCACCTCTGCTGTGAAACACTTGGCTGCCTGTGCCACCTCTTCTTTCTTCCTGATAGCTTAAGTGGTCATATATATTTGCAAGACAGATATAAAACGCTACGATAATCTTTCTCTGTTTGACTAAATGCATCCCTTGATAATACAAGAGTGATGACAGTTATGAGAGAGCAGTAAAAATGGCCGCTGCTGCTCCACTCTCATCTCTCTCTCTCTTGCGGTTCAATTTATTGAACTATAGTTAAACTTTGCACCACAGGGAGAACCTGCTGTCTCAGCCTTGACTCACTGCACTTTGATGTCAACTAATAATATTTTTGTGTGAAATGAGCCCAAACAGTGTAAGAAATCACTTAACCTACATGAATAAAAAGATAAGTTGCATGTGTTTTCCTTTTCTCTTCTTTCCCTCTCCATTCCTCTTCCATGCTTCATCTTTCGCTCCACCTTCTGTGAAAGATCCTCCCTCTGCTCTCCCTCCCTCCTCTTTTTTCTCTCTGTCCCTCTTCTTCTTTGCTTTGTACTCCCTCTCTCTCTCTCTCTCTCTTCCTTTTCCCTGGCTCACACTGTGGTATGCAGACATGCAGGAATTTCTGGGCCTCAAAATGATAGACCAAACTTGTCAGCCCTGGCTCCTGTTACTAAAGATGGCCGCCCTGGCAATGTGTGTGCCTGCGATTGGTGCACATTTGAGTTACTTACCGTGGGATTGGTCACAGCTTTTTGTCTTATGTTTTCTGGCAACGGTGTGAAATCCTGTTTTTGTTTGTATCAGATACAGTTTTATGTGTAATTTGTGACTGCTTTGTAACTCTTCATTTCTCCTTGTCTGCTGTATGGAGACATGGATCACTGCACACTGCTGCACCTGTGTCCTCTAATGCAGCATGTGAATTAGAAGTAAATATGCACTTATTTTCCTCATGGAAATGGGGGCCTCTGGCTCACACCCCTGCATAGTGGGTGGCAGTATTGATTCTCTGATGCTGGATACCACCCGCTGCTAAGAAGAAAGACAACTAAATCTAGAGTTGTTATCATGGCGGGAAAAACAAAAAACCTGAAGAAAAGGAAAGTTTTATCGGAGGAGACGAAAAAAGGAAAGTGGGAGAGTAACAAGCCACATGCTCAGACAGGGATAAACATTTGCCCGATGTTCACCCTCTGGTGTGAACTGAAAGATGAGGAGGGATGTCTGACCGATACTGACTTTGCCCTGTTATTGTTGGACTTGTATGCATGTGATGATTTATTCAAAAAGAAATATTATCAGACTGTACCTCATCATTTCACATGGTTTGCCTCTTGGGGCGTCCTGTTGGCTCGCTTCTCCTCCCTCTGTATGTCAACGAATGCACGTTGGTGTGAGGCGCTCTGTTTACGACCATGCAGTTACATTCAACGACCATAGAGGCCACTAGAGAGCTGAACGCAAGAATCTTACATAGGGCGGCTTTAAGCTTAAATGACATCTTGAGTTTTATGAAAAAAAAAAAAGATAAGTAACTATAGGTGCAGGTAGTTTAGCTTAAAAGGCTGAATATGGTGGAAAGTACAAGTTGTATATTTATTTTGACAAGCACATTGAGGCAACTGGTATTTCTTCCAAGGACAAGAATACATTCAGCCGAGCAGTGGTCTCCGTATTTACATCACTGTGAAATAAGTGTAGAGATAAGGAGCATTCAGCTGCTGCTTTGCCACAGTAGCATTGCTATAGTGTGCCTAAAAGTTCAAATTTAAACACAACTTAAATGAAAGATTTGAATTTTAAAATTTTGTAACTTAATTTCATAGACCTGCAAAGACTTTGACGCGATTATAAAACAACCAAAAGAAATACAGCGAACTCTCACCACTGCTCCTTATTCCAAACCGCCATGTCTACTGAGCCCACCCCTGATATATTGAAGATGACACTGAGTAGCAGCCATAGCTCATCCTTAATATAGACCATGAGCTAGTCTCTTACGACGCATGTGTTTGTGTCACCAGGCAGAATGACGTCCAGCCCAGCTAATATTTAGCATGCCTTGGCTTTTGCCTCCTCCAGTGTCTCCTACTCTGGGCCTTGTGATGGCATTGTTGCAGCTAAATAAGGTTCTGCCGCGGTGCTCTGCTCACTCACAGCCAGCCGTACACACCGCTCCCTGCTGTCTGCCTTACACACCCTCACACACAAACACATGACATAGATGAGTCTCGCTGCAATGTTGCACTGGATCAACTGTGAAGCACCTGTGTTCATAAATGCGTGTGTGTGTGCGTACACCTCGTAGATCATCTGACTTCTCCTTGTGCGATCAGTATCTTGACGGAGCTAGAATGGAATGTCTTTTTTTTCTTCTTCCTGAGGAATTTTCCTGTCATGTGCTGTCAGTTTTCCTTTTAGTGTGTACTGTATTAACACTTGACTGACCTACACTACTCAGAATTTAGGTTAATGACATCAACTGGACCCGCAGTATTTCTGGTGTGTGGACAGTAAGCATATGACCCGGTGTAAAGCATATTAATCATTGAGGGGGAGCGGACGACATTAGCAGACACATGACAGCAGCATTTTGGGACTTGCTTCTTAATACTGATTCTGAAATAAGAAACCTTAGGGAAACCACCAGTGAATTCTTCTGCCGTTAAAGGTTTTCCTTCAACATGTGATTGTTGCTTCTGAGCAACTAATGAGCTGCCTATGTTCCTGCTGAAGAGTTTAACACCAATAAGGAGTGGGCGAGGCTAAAATATTTAAGTTATCTCTCAGCCAAAGCTGGAAGTATTAGTGGAATTAGTTTGAAAAAATCGTCATGGTTAATTGCATAGTTAAAAAATGTATTATGCTACACTTCCAAAAATATGTTCTTCCATCTAAATTGACCATGTGAAGAAGTGTTAACTATCTTCTTGAACTGAATTTGGGGGACTTAGACATATGTTAAAGTTAGCAAATGATAAATGAAATTCTTTTAAAATAGTATTGTTATAACAGAGATAGAGATCTCAGAATCAGATTTATTGCCAAGTTGGTTTTTACACCTGCAAGGAATCTGTTCTGGTGTTCTTGGTGCAAGTACAGACAAATAATAATTATAATAATAATAATAATAATAACTAGAACAGCACTCAGAGAGCGCAGACCTCCGCTAGCACCACAGTCCTCAGCCATATTGGGATTTTCACCATAAATATTAGTCCTACCTTCATTTCATCTAAATATCTAGATTCCTTGACCATTAAAACATACATGTATGTACAGATGCTGAAAATGATCCTATCTCGCAATGTTAAAGAATCCTAAAAAAAATTCCTGGATCCAGACACTGATCCAGATCACTCCCAAAATCGAATCATTTGTTCCTTGTCCCAATCCGGACATTTCTTGAAAAGTTAATCTGAATCCATCCTTAACTTTTTAAGTTATGTTGCTAACAGAGAATAAAAATATACAAAAAGCAAACAGACACCGACAATAACATAACCTCCTTGGCGGAGATAATAATAGTAAATAGTCAAGGTATGATAAAAAATAGTAAAATAATGAAGTTCAATTTATTAGAATGACATCAAGTCAAATTAGAATACAATCAGATGTAAAATATAGAATAAAATATGCAGCTATTTATCTCGTCACACAGGGGGTTAATGTAACCCTACTAGACTGGTTCAGGGATTTGTTTTTCATGTCCATCCATATAGAAAGGACCACGTTTTACATTAGGGATGTATGATATTGAAATCAGTAGATAACTGCTTTAAAATTTAAATACTGCATGTTTCCTTCTATACTTACCGCTGATGTTCGTCCTTGTATGTTAGCATTAAGTTCTTGGAGTTTTTATAAATATTTTAATTTTCAAGATTAAGATTCTGAAAGTAATGGTGAAGTTTTGACAATATGTGGTTACATCAATGATAGTTCTTAAAGGGGCAAATGAAGCTCAGTTTGCTCATATTATCAAAAATTCACTTTGCAGATATCTGCAGCTACAATTAGTCTGAAACATTGCCTTTGAATATTAGCAAGAAATCCAACATTGTGCATCCCTGCTTATTTGTAAGTCAACAAAGCATTTTCTACATGAAGTATTGTGGCATGTAAAGTATTTGAAAATGTTAGAGAATAGACTATTTCATATTTTGCCCTTCTTTAATCATCACTTTCATTTTTTATGATGTAAAATTCAACACCTCTATGGGGATATACTGCTGGATTCTTGCTAATGTACACCTGTCATACTTAGACTGACAATTTTCCATTTCATTTTTATCAACCTTATGCCAAGCTAAGAAGCAATCAATATTTGGTCACAGCAATGCAGTAAAAATACTTGCAATCAAGATGACAGCATGTTTGCGTTATCGTGTTATTATAAAGCCCTGAAAACAGGCATTAAAGCGAGCAAAGTATAAGCAGTGTTTATCCATTGGTATCATGCTTTGCCCAGGTATTTGATAGGTATTTGTTATTTCCAAAAACTCAGCATTTTTTTAAAAGATGTCCATGAGGTGGCAAAAACTAGTAGTACATATGTGTTTTGTCAATATGTTCAATATGTATCTGCTCAGTCATAAGACAATTTCTCCAATGACACAAAATAGAGGTGAGATCAAGAAAAAAATGAAACCACCAAATGTTTAGAGAACATAAAGCATGCTAAATTTCCATTCAGAACTCATTTGTATACATTCATTTAAAAGCATTTGTAAAGTTATTGTTATTTATTTGACTTGTCAGTGGTAAATTCAGATCAATTAGTTTAAACAAAAGAGTTAGCTCATAAGTGAGCATTCGGATGCTTTTTGAACACAGCCTGTCCTTCATGGTCATAATTTGGCTGCATTTGGCTTTATTTGTGTGTCCACGATTGCCTTTGTATGTGTGACGCCCTTTGAGGATTCAATATCAGTGATGGAGGGAGAGATTCGTCGAACAGCTTGGATGACAAACTCCCGGCTTCTGGTTCAGTTTGACAGGACGTATGTCTGTAGGAGGAACTGTCTGGTGCTCCATAGCTCCATACTGCAGACAGTATGCATATGTGTAGATAGAGACAGATGCTCCTGTCTCTGAGGCTCATGTGTGCCACTGACAGAGATGAATGTTCCAATGGAGCTTTTCAGGACTGCAGAGGAAGAGCAGCAGTGATGCACGGCAGTCATCACCCGTGCTGCCTGATTGGATGACCGCACCATCCCCTCGGTCTCTTATTGGCCAGGTCTGTCTGAGGGTGGGCTGTGATTGCTGGCACTGGTTTGATCCATGCGGTGGTCACAGTAATTAATATGATTTGCCATACATGAGAGAGTATCTGATTTAGTCAACAACATTACATTTTAATCCTCTTGTTGTAGTTTTATTTATCTAGCTATGGCAGCCTTCTTCAGGAACCAAACTGTATGAAAGTTTTCACTCAACATGTAGGGTTGATCAAAGGTTTACATAGTACATTTAAACTGATACAAGTTGGGGTGCTGGTTTGGCGTAGCGGTTAGCACCCCATGTACATGCTTCTGCCGGTCCAGGTTCGAGTCCCGCCTGTGACCAGTTTGCAGAGTGTCTTCCCCTGCTCTCTCTCCCCCTTTCACAAGCCTATCCACTGTCTCTCTCCTATCAATAAAGGCACAAAATGCCCAAAAATATACATTTAAACTGATACAGGTTGAGTAAAAATCAAACAATATTGATGCTTGTTTTTGATACCCAGGTATCTATAAAAAATCCAACCTTAGAAGCTCAGCTTGTGCCTTCTGATGGACAGAGGAGTATCACAGCTGTGAGTTTGTCCGTGCTCAGCCGCTGGTGAAGTGAACTTAAGAAGTACATTTTATCATAGGTCTTTGAAAAGGGACATTAGTGGACAAAATAGGAATTGTTTGGGCAAATTGTAACAAATTTCAATGCAGACCAGTTTAAACACCTCCAATAATAAAGTTAAATAAAGTTAAGAAAGTTTATCTAAAACTAGGAATACGAACAATGTGTTAGTTAGTTCTTTTAGAAAAGTAAATGCCCTCAAAAAAAATCTAGGAAGCGTACTCTTAAACTGGGGTATTATTTTTTGATGGGAGTTCTTCTAGGCAGAGAAAATACCCTTTGTATTTGGTACGATACTTCCCTGTTTGCAGCTTCTTCTGCGTAACAGACTCTTAAAAAATTGTGGCTTACTGAAGAAGGGGAGAGAACTTTCTACTGCATCTAATGTACTTAGTGACCATATGGAGCTCTTACAACCCCACTTCAAAAAACGGAACTGTCCCTTTAAAGTGAATGCTGCAGCGAATTATCAGGGTAATTCACTGATGACTTGAGAAAGCTGATAACGTCATCTTGTGCAACTGGATGTATACCTAAATAGTTTTCAGGATTTTTTTTACATTTATTTGAAAGTCGTATTTACTGTGTACATCTGTGTGTAGATTTGAGAAGAATTGAAATAACGGCTACATAGAAGAAACAGTGGATATCACGATTAATGTAACACAATGATCACATTATGGTCAAAATAGTTACTGTAATAATTAAAATTACTGATTGACTTCAAACGACCTCATGTAACAACATTTGGTACACCCCCAGAATTATTTGTTCTCTACACGTTGTGTCAACAGGTCCTTGAGTGAACACTTCCTTGTTCCAGGAGCCGTTCTGTCCGCTGATAGCATCCATCACCAGTACCTGTTTACTGTCTCCTATTAAGCACTGTTCCCCTGACTGCCCAGGCCCTCTTTTCTGCTTAGATTTAATTTAGCCCTCATTCTGCTTTTTAAAATCCTATTACAGAGACACACACTCTCATGCACACCGCTGTTTACTTCTGCTGCTCCAATGTTCTGTGGCGGAGAATCACATCTGTTTCATGGCGGTGTTGTGGTGTTGAAGCATGGATCATATTTAGAAGCTGACCACAAAAACTTGGATTTTCAGCACAGCGAAAACTCTTTGTTGTATTTTTTATTTGGTGATTTCAGCAAGAAAAAAACGTGATATAAACGGTTTAAATGCATCACTTGATGTTTTTCTTTGAAAGGTATACTGTAATTCACCTTTTATTGTGTGAGCGCCACTACTCCAGAAATGCACCCTACTCATCACATGTGGATGTTTTTCTCCTTCCCTCTCTCACATTTTCTTGGAATAACAGTCATCCAGTAGCCGGCTGAGCTGCGGGCAGCATCTTCTTTTCTGAGCTGCTCTCACTGTGTTTGCCTTGGCAGGTGTCCACAGATGAAATTCCTGCCCTGCCTTTCAGTTGTTTGCTTGATGTGTGTTAATCGTCTCTGGGTGGCTTTTGTAGTAGTCCATCCTGGGGTCAATGACTTCAATACATGTGATTTTACAAAAAATCATGTAGTCTGTACTAAATGTGCTAAACTACGAATATAAGGTGTATTTGTCAATAATTACCTTGTTGTGTTTAAGGTGGCCAGTTGGTTCATGAATTATGTGGTGTACAGTGCTCTGAAGCTCTTCATAATGATTTTTAGGCGACTCTTTCACCTTTTTACACAGTGGCCTGTGTTCTTCTGAATGAAACATCTGCTTTGGTCACTATATGAGACAGATCATCAGCATAGGACATTTTTAACTCCATATAAATCAACTCTTAACAGCCCTTTCAAGAGTCTTTGCTTTGGTCCTTTGTGATTGTCTTTTGGGGATGTACCGACTTCAGTATAGTTGACTGCTATCATGGCTGTAGATAAAGATGCCAGGTTGAGAACAGGTACCATGATAGTGACCCAAAACCTTCTCCCGTTGTGCTCAGATTCGATAGCATATACAACCTGGACTGGGTTTGCCTATTTGATACTTAAATACCCAGACATACATACAAAAATATAAAACACAGGTTTGTCACATTTGGCGTTTCCTATTTCTGTGTGCCACCCAGGCTGCCTCTGTGCTAGAGGGGGCCTCTGTCTACAACATCTGCACCCCCAAGGATAAGCAGGGCCTCTTAGGTCCCCTGATACCCAATTTTCTTCTCCTATGTATGTGCTGCGCTTCTTATTCCTTTGTCCTTTTCTCCAGTGTGCATGTTTTATGCATGTGAATATACAGGCAGGCACATATGTGGGCACATATAAGCAGGTCCTCCTTTTGTTGTTTTTCAGTAAGACCCCTGAGGAGGGGTCCGAGGGTGGCTAAAGACAAAGTCTGCACATGCAGTGTGAAACTGTTGAATTATTGTCATCAGACTTAAACATTTGAATTTCATTTGTTAGTCCAACAGAAATTTTTCTGCCAGCACACCTGGAAGATGTGATTATATGGGTTTAGTCGCTCACCATTCAGAAAACCATTTATATCTGACATTACAACTTCTTTAAATGTCAAGGAAGTGAAATAGTATCATCAATTACACCGTGTATGTATACCTAAGAGTAGGTGAGGGCTAGAGTTTGAGGCAGAGTTTACCACAGCTGTGATGTAAAGAGCTTGGAAAAGTGTGCATGCAGTGTGTTTTGCATTGGAATTTGATAAGTTGTTAAATCCCTATTGAAAAGGTTTTTAATGTTTGTTTTTCTCCTAAATCTGATGGGCATTCTTAGAAAATAAACTTACAGCATGTACCATGCACTGTTAAGTTTGTATTAAATAGAATAGGGTGTGACATAGTCCCAAGATCTGCACAGAGTAAGTGTTTTGTCACCTAAAGCATCAGGAAGTCGGAGGATAACTCACTTACATTACACTTAGATTGTATTAATTAATTATTGTATTAATTATCTTACCAAGCATTATTGTTCCTCTGTGTGTAATGTGCCTTTCTTTCTAACACAATCCCTGTGAGATGGTGCTTGGACAAACGTATGTCAATATTTGCATCTTCCTTTTTGAAGTGTCAGTTAAAGAAGCCTTCTCTGACTCCTTTGTGAAATCCACAATATAATAAAATAAACTGTTAGTGTGATTAGAGGCTCTTGTTACTCTCTCTCCTCCTCTGGGCCGTGCAGTGAAGAAAGGGCTTCTCTCTCTTACTCACAGTCTCACACTTTGCAGCTCTGCAGACAGAAACATGCAGCTTGAGACAAAGAGGTGAGAAATAAGGGTTGTGAAGTCAAATCAACCAAATGGTGCCATATTCTTTAACTAATGCAGCGATTTCCACAAAGTAGTGCATTGTATTAAAATAACAAAGTTTTGTTAAAATGTGAAAATTACAGGGTTTGTAACAGTGTCTAAAAAACCTGCAAATTCCTGAATTTTGATTTAGTGTTTTAAATGTTTGAAGAGAGCTTACAAACTGTCATTAGCTCCATTCACGCTGGCTTTTCAAGCTGAAATATTTATGCCCTGTGGCACTTTGCCGCATCTCTGAATGTCAAAGAGATGGAATGGGGGGAACATGTAGACCCCCGTTTGCTCCATCTCCACATCAGAGGTGTAATATTGGAGGGTGGGGGCATGCGAATTCAGAACCACTCAGCCTTCATGTGTATAGGGTGTGTAGCGTGCATCCAAGTCTGATTGTACTATGAATTGACACAGATAAACCCTCACAGAATGAATGTGAATGTGTGGAGTTGTGTTGATTATGGACATGTGTTATATCACTTTTACTCAAAGGCACTGTGAAAAAGAGCTGCTGTTTCTCTCAGAGATTGAACAGCTTCCTAACTTGAGCTTGCTCATCAAAGAAGAAAACCAGCTGAAGAGAGTTTACATTTATTAGAGCATCATATCACTAAAATAATTAATTAATAAATGTATGTGTCGTTGCTTCTCTTCAGGTGAAAATCAGATGCCAAACGAAAAAAATCAAGGTATCTGACATCAGTAAATTTATGTGTGGTTATTCAAACATTACTTAAGCACTCGTCATTTATTACTCATTGATAATTAGGCTGTAAATTACATCTTTATTAAACACAGCTATCAATGTCTGATTCACATTGTCTTATGTCTTATGATTGGACGTGTGGAATTTTTTACCTGAAAGACATGACATCCTGTAGATATTGAAATAATATCAGTAATTGAAAATGTCAAACTGTATTGTTAAAATAATAATAATAAATAAGATAATAAAATAATAATTGTCAGTTAGTCACTTAAAATAAACTGTTGGGTAATTATAATGTCACAAGTGTTAGAAAACAATGTCTTTACTTATCTCCCCTCCCTATTGACTCCTCTTGAGTAACTGATGTGTCCACTGTTTAATCTTGTTTTTGAGGAGACGCCCCACGAATTCCTGTACCAGGAGAGAAAAACAAGCCTGGGGGAGGGGTGTTTGTCAAAGGGAACTGATCAGAGTGAGTGAGTGAGGGGTAAGAAGACAAGAACAGAGAGCTCTCACCCTTGAAGTGAGACTGTGCAGCTTAGCTTTGGTATTTTTCTCAGTGTTTCTCTCCCATCAGCCACGTGGCCGCCCCGTATTCTGTTTTTCTGCCCTTCTTCTATCGTCCCCTACATCAAGTCTTTTCCCTCTCCTCCCTTTTTAGTTTCACCCTTTGCCCCTTCCCTCTCCATCCACAGCTCTCTCCACTAGGGCTGTAAAGTCCAAGTCGACTGGTCGACTAATCGGTCGATGCGTGCTTAGTCGACCAAAATTCTGATTGGTCGACCAAATATATCAATTTATTTTTTTCCCCTGCAGTTCATTTCATCAGGAGAAACGTATCAAGTGAAATGGGGGTATTTTCTGAGCACCCCCATCATGTCTCAGAACACCATTTTAATGTATTTATCGTTCATTTCAATATTTTTATTTAAGAGCATTTCAATATTCTAGTCTAATAATCGCATATTCGTTTTATAACTGCATGCGCTCTGCCCGCGCTGCAGCGGCGGGATCCCTCACCCTCACGCTGGATTTTATGCCTCATATAAACACCCAAATGCAAAAACTACATCACAGAAGGAATTGACTATTTTATTTCTGAGGGTATGAGGCCCATTGGTGTCGTGGAAGGCCAAGAAAAACATTGGAACCTGGATATTCAGTGCCAGCGCGCCAGACAATTACGCACACGCTCACGGCAAAATACGAGGGAGTAAAAAGAGAAAGTTTCCGAGTTAATAGATAAAGATAACAGATGTGGACGTCTCTTCGAATGGACCCCTATATGAGAGTGACTGCCCATTTCATTGATGAAGACTGGAAAGGAAAGAGTCTTGTGTTGAGAGAAAAAAAGGAGGTGCACACACAGGAAGAACCATCACTGCGCGACTATGAAGTTGGCGATGCCTTCAAAGTTCCAGCAGGAAAAGTGTCTGTTGTAGTGAACAACATGGTTAATATGAAACTCTGTGTGGGAACACTAAAAGAGTCCCATGAATTTCCAGGTTCCAATGTTTTTCTGGATATTCAGTGCCAGCGCGCCTCACAATTACGCATGCACTAACGGCAAAATACGAGGGAGAAAAAAAGAAAAAGCTTCCAAGTTAATAGATTAAGATAACAGATGTGTGCCTCTCTTCGAATGGAGTCCTATATGACAGTGACTGCCTATATTATTGATAAAGACGAAAGCAAAGAGTCTTGGGTTGAGAGAAGGAAAGGAGGGAAAGAGGCGCGCACAGGGGAGAAACGCGGGGGGGGGGGGGGGGTGCTTTTAGTTTTAGTTGACCAACAATTTCTTTGGTTGATTACAGCCCTACTCTCCACTTGTTCGTCTTTATCGATACGTTATGTTACGCTCTGTCGTCAAATGCTGCGTCTGCTTTTCTCCCTGTCTGTCTGCGTTTGACCCATCCGGCCCCCTTCAAGTGGTGCTACATGTATCATTTGGTCCGAGCATCCATATATAACGAGATGACACTGACCTGTAAAAGCACACACAGGGAGCACCCGCTCATAACCCCCCCTCATCATCCTCAGCTTGGCAGTTAATAATGTGTGCTTATAGCAAATCTCTTTAGTCTGGCAGTTATTGGAACTAAGATTTTAATTAGGGGAGGTTTTAGAGTGGCACACGCTTCTGCATTAACTTGACAACAGGGGCATGTTTGAGAGGCGGACCAGGAGAAGGCAGCGAGTCCTAACTAGGCGACGTAGCAGCCTTGTCAAAAGAGGAAGAGAGAGGGGAATGTAACATGGAAGATTAAGAGGGACTGGACTTTGTGTTGAGTTTTCATGCTCAAATGAGAGAGAGTGCAACAGTGTTATTTCAGTATTGTCTTAAGATAATATCTGTTTACCCTGGCTTCATTTAGCCATTGGTTAGTGCAGTAGTTAATTAACTGGTTGAAAAGAATCGATTCTGGGTCTAATGTTCAGTAAAAAGATGGTTAACGTTAAGAGTGATATGTTGATGACCCCAAGAAAAACTATCAGAAATGTTTAAGCTGAATGGGTAATTTTTATTTGATTTATTCTATTTCACACAGGAAGTACATGTGTTTAAGTTAAAATCAAATTATAATAATACCTGTTGGAGCACCACCAAAAATAAAAGCCCTACAGGGCTCCAGAGTGCAACCATTTTGGGTGTACATGCACCCAAAATTTGTGAGAGTGCACCTAACATTTTTTCTTCGGTGTACTGGTGCACCAAGAAAAACTGCTGGGCACACTTACAAATTTAAGTTTGCAAAAGTAACTGCAGTAGTGGACAAATCAGTTGAAAACGGGCCGTAGGCCCACCCAAACACATGCACACACACACAGCCTTCAGTAATTATCCAATTAGCTGTTAGTATGCAAATGAGCCCAGACAGAACCTGATTGTGGTGTCAGGTTTCAGCACAGAACGGTAACTCTGAAGAGTGATTAAATGGTGACCTTATGGCATTAAAGGTGACACAATAAAAAATTTGGGTGCACTAATTTTTGTTCTGGTGCACCTTAAAACATTTTTTAGGTGCACCGTTGCAACCAATACAAAAAGTTAGTCTGGAGCCCTGCCCTAAACACTTATTGTAGTTTAACATCGCTCTGTACATCGTCTACATTATATAAAGGTGTAGGCAAATAGAAATGGGTGAGGTTAGCAAAGAGCAGCTGAAAATGTTGCTCCAATCTAGTTTCATCCATTTTTTAATATGTTGCTCATGTCTTAAGCTGCATTTCTACCAAGCAGTCCTGTTCAGCTTGGCATGGTTACGCAAGTTGTGTTGCTCCATAATCAGGTGACAACACCTTTTTCAGCAACAAAAGAAAAAAAAGAACATTATAAAACAGAATTCTGAGATAAATATCTTTTTTTTTTTACTAAAAAACGGTAGATTTCCATTTCTTAAATGTATTTTTGGGGCATTTTGTTCCTTTATTGATAGGAGAGAGATATTGGATAGGCTTGTGAAAGGGGGTCGGAGAGTAGGGGAAGATATCTGCAAACTGATCACAGGCTGGATTCTAACCCGGACCGGCATACGCATGTACATGGGACGTGCATGGTTGCTAACCACTCCGCCAAACCAGCACCCCTAGATTTCCATTTTTTTGATGTGAATGATTTCTTAAGATTCTTTATTCATTTCTTCAAGAAACACAGCATTAACCCCCTCTCTCCCAGCACCAAATCACATGTGCTTATTTACCAAAAATCCTTCATGTAGCTCATTTGAGGTGCAAGAATGATCAATTGAATCATGAAAGCACATCTAACGGGGATCAAAAGTGGATTCACTGGTCCACAGTCCATGATGAAGACCTCTCGGCCTCTTTGGTCCATCAAGTGTAAGACCTGTTCTCCTCTGGACCATCTGAACCTAGGTCTGATTCCAGTGAATGAAAAATGAAAAGGGGATGGGTTTAGACCGATGGATGAACTAAATAGTAGACCAAACACAGGCAAAAAGATGGCCAGATTTCCCCCCAGAAATTCCTTTGACCCAATCGAGCCTGAATCTGAATTCACACTGTTCTGGGTATGACTAATGCTCTCCATAATCTCCATAATCCCTGCACATTGGCTCAGGAGACCCCTGGCAGGTCTACTTGCCTGTTTTTCTTGGTCTGGTACTCTGCTGATGGAAGACAGTTTTGAGTAAGGTCAAACCAAGGTTTTGACAACTAAAGTTCAATCACTTGAACACTGGACATCCTCAAAGTCTCTGATTTTAAACCACCATGCTTTGACAGTACAACCGATTATGGAGTATGGAGCTTTAAGTGTCCCTATCCTCTGTGTTATGTAATTGAAACAGACAATAATAAAAACATTTTAGTTGTTCCAAGACTCAGGGTCAGGGGTCTAGGGCTAGGAAGGGAGGATCACTTGGCTTCGAACAAAAGAAAGATAAAACAGCTTGACATGTTTCTCACATGTGACCTGTTTGCTGTATGTTTGTGTGTTTTTAGACATATTAATGTGACCCCTCGTGATTTGGCTATTTCTTCTGGTGGTGATGGAGAGTGTTTTCCCCCTCCTACCCCCAAGCCTTCATGAAACCTTGAGGGTCAAAATAGAGTCATGATGTGAACAGATGGGATAACAAATCAGGATTTGTCTAACATAGAGGGACAGGAACTTTGATGTGGTGTGGATTCTATAATAAATAAAATGAGTTTGTCATCTAATTTCCACCATAGTAACTAAACATGCCTCTGTAAGTTGAATGGTTCAGTGATTTCTTCTCTATAAGGTCTCTTACCGTAAGTGTGTGTTTGTGTGTGCCTGCCTGTGTACCGTAGCTCTGCTTAGTGCTATGCTGTGAATATGAAATAGGGCAGCCAGCATCTGCACTGCAGCCATCCCTCCCCGGCCTCCACACTTTGCTCAGTGCAGCTGGCCAGCCCGCACAAACACAGCAGCATGAAGCCTGTGTGTCCAGGAGGGTCAGACCTCACTGTGTGTGCGTCTGTATTCGTCTGGTTGGATCTTTATGACCCTCTTGGTTTAGATTCTTTCCAGAGATTAATGAACAAGACAGATTTCTCACACCCATACATACATGTTTGTTGTAACATTTGCTTGTACAGTTATTGTTGCAGCCCAGCATTTGCCCTTGTGTAATTAGCCTCTCTTTTATGTACTTGGTGGATTTTTATATTTGTTGAAAATTCTGCTGTAAACACTGAGAGCTGTTCTTGGAGAGACAGATATAATGTACATAGACTTGTGCATTGTTAATGGTACTGCACCAATGTAACTGTTTGTCCTTGTTAAACAATTAAAATAATAAATACAATATTTTTGAACCATTTATAAATAGTAACACAGCTTATCACAGGTCTTCAGATCAAAAACAATGATTGATGAAATGTTGATGTGTGAAATAAAAACAGATCCAGTTCTTTTATAAAACAAACAAACAAAAAAAAAAAAAACACAGAGACGAATCCAGGTTTATTTTTTTGGGAAAATAGGCATTTTTTGAATATCAGGTAAATAATGATAATGCTTTTCAGATATTTGAGTTGTCACAAATTAGAAGGGAATGGCATGTTTTATACATTAATATGATTTAACTTTGCTTCACACTGATCAAAGAAACAGCCTAATCTTGAAAATAACAAAGGAATATAATATGTCTTCACTAAATCTATCTGAAAGCAATACAAATCAGTCCGTCAGACATCAAGATGTACATGTATCCTGATAATTCTCTCAAATGTTTTAGGTTTTCTTAAAAAAGACTCAATGCCTTTCTGAGAGAAAGTTGTCCTTGAAATACACTTCATAAATTCAAGGAATAAAAGAGAATAATGTTGCCCATTACTTTCTGAAATATTTTGTTTTGAAACAACCAATTTATTTAGTGATCAGTTTCATTTTAAAAGTATGTACCTTTGCCTTTAACAAACGTTTCCAATTTAGATGTAGAAATGCCTCAGGATACGTTTAGCAGTTTATACAAAACTGGGCATTTAATGCATTTAAAAAATAGTATATTGCAGTTCTGTTTTCTCCATTTTGGATTGTTTTATCAGTAATTCTGCAACCTCAAATCTCCTCTCAACATTTTTAAGAGCAGAAAGGATAGGTTTTATTTCCATAGAAATGAAATAAAAAGGCATTCATACTTTGATAAATACTGTCAAAAGACAATATCCTAAAAACAAAAATGAGACACAATCCTTCCTCAGGCATTAAAGGCACTCCCATGTGGAAAGAAAAATGTCACCTGACTTGTCTTTGTTTCCATCATGGGGGCTACCTGAACTCAAAGCCCCTGAAGCATAGGAGAGGCAAAGAGGAGAGAGAGGGAACCAGAGGAAAGAAAGATTAAGTTGGTAAATAAAGAGGAGAGAAAGCAGATCCATGTTTTAGGGCCATCTGAGGACACAGTGAGTGAGCGAGACAGAGCAAGAGAGTGTTTTCACTCTGCCTCTCTCTCTTTCTCTCTCTCTGTCTTTGTGGCTAATATGATGAGATAGAGGGCTATTGAAGCAGAGAGAGGGGCTTAAAAACACCAAAGTCAAGACTGGACCGCCACTCACTGCCTCTGATTAAATTATTGAGATAAAGGGGTGTTTCTCCACACACAAATACGGGCTGTAAAACTGCACTTAGGACTGCCCAGTTAAAGATTTCTAACTGCTGCCTGCAGCTCTTTGTGGCTTTGTGTGTGTGTGTGTGTGTGTGTTGGTTGTATAGAAGTATCATATTGCAGACACTGATAACAGTGTGAAGAGTTGATCACTTTCTTTAGGCATTTGATTTAATCTTTCCATCTTACAAGTTGGCTAGTTCAAGGTTTGGGCACAGTTAATTCTTCTGTCAGGATGCTCTAACCAAACAACCACAGCGATGATGTTCAGTCTTTTTGCCACTTGTTTTGGCATTCTCTGTAAAAAATAAACATACAGTAGTTCTCCTTATCTCCAAGATATTGAACATAAAGATCCACTGTAAATTTCATGTTATCATCCAGCCCCATATTAGCACAATCATAACTGTATCAATATAAACAATACTGCTTCAACTTATTCCTTGTTTGAAAAAAATATTGATAGTTTTCAAAAACTCAATTCATCTCCTATCACTAATTCCATGGATTATATGCATGTCATGCCGTGGTGACTGCTCACACTGTTACAACTACACGAATCAAGCTCTTAAAGTGATTGAAATATTGTGGGTAATGCTGGTGTTCAACTTAAAATGTATACTAAATATACTCTGAAATACCAGCCACAATAAGTATTAGACTATTTCAAAAAAAGATCATTTGCTTGAAATGAATGCCTGCTGCTCTGCCATCTTCTTAAATAATCTGTTGTAGAGTTCTCTAAAGTTTGTTTTCAGTCATTTTAGTCAAACATATTAATCATATGTTGAAGTTTGTACTTGAATGAATGATGATGCCAGCAGAATAAAAGCTAGCCAGCTAAGCTAAATGAACTGTTGCCACACATATCACATCATAATTAGTGATGCATTTGAGGTCACACTGTTTGTGTTCATGTGTGCAAAGTTAAATGAGGATTTGCTGAAGCAAAGAACAAGATGTGATTAAATGTAATTAAAAAAAATACATGATGTTATTGGTGATGTTACCAGCGGACCTCACGAACAGGTGATCAGGAACGGCCAAGAAAAGCCTAAAATAAACTGTGTATCATGCATCATATCAGTATTGGCCTTTTTAAAAAAATATTTGGGCATTTCGGACTCAAAAATTGTATGTGTAGCACCGGTATTTATACTTAATCCCTTCTCTTTTTTTGTTTTTATTTTTTTGTTGTCAACATGAAGCAGCAAAAAATCCAACCATCTCTCTGACGGTTCTTTTTTGATTATCCAAGGATGTTTTTAAAGAGCCCCCTGTCTGCTTTTTTAGTGTTTGTGGGCGTGAATGTGTGTGGGTTTGAATGATTGTCATTGTTTGTGATGTGAAAGGAAATCATGAGGCTGGTGATGCAGGTGGCTCCCTCTGTAGATGGATGTTCACTCGCTGCCTCTCTCCATCACCTTTCCCCTGTCACAAAACTGTTCAGTCAGCAAAAACACACCAGACCGTCTCTCTTGTGTGTACAAAGAGGTTGGAAGATAAAAAAGATGCTATCATTGATCTCAGTTATGTCTACGGCTGCTTTTGTGGCGTGTGAGAGAGAGTGAGGATGTTTGTTGACTGCAGCAGTGAACGTCTGAGTGTGCATGTGTTTCGTGCTTGCATCGAGATGTCATGAAAAGTGCAGCCAGCAGCAAATGCGGCGGCTGGCGGTGGCAGTGTGACAAAATTAAAGATGTGGCGGCGCAGAGGAGAGGATAAAAGAGGGATTTGTCTGCGGAGGGAGGGACGAGGGCACGAATGTGTCGGTGAACATGTCGTAGAAAAGGGTGGTAACAATAGATTTGTCCGACGAGAGGACAATAAGGGAGTGGCAAGAAGGACCATCAGTGTATTGATTGCAGCTCCCTCCTCAGCGTCTGTAATAAGACCTAGTGGCTTGAGGAACAGATTTGTCACCTGGGGGCTAGACAGTGTGACTGAGCAGGACGGGGGGGGGGCAGAGGAAGGTGAAGAGGAGGGGAGTAAGTCAGACAGAGGCAAGCAGAGTGTGAGGCTTACAGGCACATCGTGAAGGAGAGAGTACGTCTTTACAGTATAAAGGCACAAACGATGTCTAGAGGGGTATCTAAGAAAATGCCTGTTGGGAGCATGCGGCTAATTACTGCAGACGGTCTCTGTCTGGACTCATCTCCATGGTAACAAGACAGGCCAGTGAGGCTGGCCGGCACACAGGAAGACACAGACAAGGAAATCAATGAAAGAGACACACAAAAGCAAGGAGGAAACTACGCTCATTAGGCCACATTCAGGCTTTATGTTGTTGGTCTGCAGGTCTGTGTACAGTCATGCATGTTTATAAGTGGCTGCTCCCCGGATGAACCCACATTGGTGATGCAGAGAGCTGGGCTTGCATGAAAATGGCTATTGGATGGGCAGACTTCACAGGTCAGGGCTGCATTGTACAAGAGGCTGTAAGCGGTATGAGTGCAGTAGAGTCAGCACATACGGCAGATAGATAAGAACAGTTATAAAAGTCATGTCATGATATAACTTGATGTAATGGCATATTTTTGATGCTTTACTATTCTGAGGATATGATCAAATTAAATAAGAAATATTATACTACAGTTTGTTTTTAATGGAATAAGTTATAACACTGTTGGATATAATAATATTCTGTAGGATATGGTATAGTTTGATACAATAATTATGGCATAGTTTGATATGATTGAAACAGTACATTAGTCATATGTAGCATATTACTACATGGCATGATACAGTATGGTTGAATGGGATGCATGATGAGCATGATACAAAACAACTAAACAGGACACAATTAAATCAAATACTATGAACCTATAAGGTGTAATACAAATAGCGGGAGAGGATACAATAAAATCAAATGTGATGTGCGATGTGATACACTTGTGTGACATTATGGTTATATAAATCACATTATAATAGGAAAAATGCATTATAGTTGAACAAACTAGAGGTGCGTCCCATTTTATCTCTGGTGTCAAATTGTGTGAGTTGCAAATAAGATCCATCATTTGCCCCATTTGATCAAAATTTCTACTTGGGAAGTCTGATGTTCGTGTACTCCGACTGTATCAGCTCATTACTGGAATATGTCAAAGTTAGATGTTACCTGATCCCAAGTTCCCACATCTCATTTCAAAAGTAAATTGAACACACCATAATGCAGCCATCCATTTTCTCCTGCTTATCTGGGGCCAAAATACGGAGGCAGCAGGCCGAGCAGTCAACCCAAACCCCCTCTTCCCTGCAACACTGTCCAAGGGTATCCCAAGTCTTTCCCTTTAGCAGTTTCTCACTCTGCTTTGGGGTCTCCTTCCAGTTAGACATGCCCCGAAAAGACTTGCACAGAGAGGCAGCATAGCCTAACCAGACCAGTGGCATAGTATCTAAGGGTCTTGCTCACAGGTGAGGGTAATATGGACGGAGAGATTGACAGCTGGATTAGTGCAGCATCTGCAGCTTTGCTGGTGTTGGGCCAGAGGGTAGTTAACCTGTAGGCCAAGCTTTCAATTTACTAGTCAATCTTCATTCCAGCCCTCACCTATGGTTGTGAACTTTTGGTAATGACCGAAAGAATGAACTGGAGAATACAAGTAGTTAAAAATAAGACTCCTGAGGAGGGTGGCTGGACTCAGCCTTAGAGAGAGGGCAAGAAGCACAGACATCCGGTGGGATTTTAGAGCCTCTGCTCATTTGCATTGAAAGGAGTATAGACTAGTGCAATAGGATGCTGGTAAAAAATTGAAGTTGCAGGTTTTTTTTCCTTTTGATTTAACACATTATGTTATGATATGATATAAATAATGTTTTACTTTCCCCAGGGCAGTGGACATACTGTTTCTTTTCCTTTATAACCAAAAAAGATAAAGAAAATGCCACATTTAATGAACAAGCTTGGCTCTGTTTAGTTTGAAAAGGGGTGGTATTCTGGAAATTTGTATGGCAGTGATGAAGTCCGCCTTTATTTATGATTATTGTAAGAGTGTAGTTTGCCTTGTTATTGACAAAAGCAGGCCTTTCTTTTATTGAATAAGGAGAGTGCTACTGTTTATATAAGGAAAGAAAGGACGTGTTGAGGCAGGTCGATGTGCAGACTTGTGTAAGGTGTGTGTTCATTTGCATTTGTTGAGATAGGGGACAGCTGGTGACACATGAAACAAGGAAACGAAACCAAAACCAGCTCTGATCATCCCCATCCTTATGCTGTTGTTTTATGTAACATATGCCTCAACACTTGATCAGTCTTTGAAAAGGTAGGTCATTGAGTTTTGAGAGAAAGACCTCTGCATGAACTGTTTGTTCTTGTGTAAGTGAGGCAAGCCCTGTTCTTCTTTAGCCAAATCAAGTCATCACTAACCCAGTTTAGTCTGGGTCATTTAGCCAATTGGAGACGCACACAAATACTTCGAAATAATTTTGAAATCTGTGGTCAGGACACTCTGTCTTTTTCTGCCTGAACCTCTCTTTACTTTTCTGCCTAACAGCATAGGCTGCTGACACAGGCTCCGTCCATACTGATATCAACTACCCCAGCCCTTTGCCCCGTATGCCCCACAAACCACAGCTATTTCTGGTGAAGCATTACACTAGAAAGGAAGTAGAGTCAGGATGAGATGCCCTGATTTAGGATCACTCTACTCATTTCAACAATTGAACTAGCAGATATAAGTTGATACTCTGATACATTACTATGCTAACATTAAATGCGTCCTATTAAAATATTCCCAATAAGTTGCCTGCACTTGCGTACACTTAAAAAGTGCAATATCAATAATTAATCCATCAAAATCCAGAAAAAAGAGAATCGAATATCTTGTTATTGTAAAGGGTCTGATTTCAGTGCTGTGTTTTCGGCGTTTCTGATATCTTGGTACAAGAACTGGTCTGCATTAGACACTGTGAGTGTGCATAAATCCCTTGTCCAAACATTTACTGTTTTGGATTCAGCAAGCAGTGTGTGAGTCATACTTGCTCTGTAAAGAGACACCACACAGTGTCATGGTCGTCATTGTCTTGGTGACAGCTCTACGGGATTATATAAATAGAGATGATATAATGGGAGGAGATGTGGTGATACTCCTCTTTCAGTTCCTGGCTGCTATCTCTCTGTTAACTTCATTCATTGGAAGTGGCAGAGGAAAAATGCCTGAAGAAGCTTCGATGGGCTGGGAGAAATTCCCAAGAACTTATCAGACTGCTTTTCTGTTTCACAAGAAAGAGGTGGCGTATGAAGTCACTGGCCAAACTGTCAGAAACAACGACTGAGAAGCAAAACCATATCTGCCATATCAAGTGATGGTGAGGTACGTGTCGTTTTTGGTTATAATCTTCCTGGGACGCCCAGTTTGTTGTCTTTCTTTGACTTCACCAGTCTCACAGAGCTTGGTTCGAAGCTTGGAAATGGTACCAGAGCTTGAACATGATAATCCTGCCCCTCTGCATATCAGAACACCAGCTTCTCTGCAGGGGATTTTGGCACATTTTTTTTGGGCACTACCCACACATTCAGCTGTGTTGCTTATTCTACCAAAGCACAATCGTACAAGTTGTACATTGTTGTGATGATGACTAATCAAGCTTTTCAACAATGTAAAATACGATATAATGGCATCATTAGAGGGGGTCAATAAGCAATAGAAATGTTGTTCTCAAACTTTTCTAAAGAGTAAATTTGTGACTTAATATTTTCGTCCACCCAAGCTGCCCATTGTAACTAAAATGTCCTGATTTTTCTTCTTGTGAGTAGGAGTGTTTTATCTATTTCTTTTCTCGATTTCATTGATTCTAAATCTGCATGTATCACTTCCTGCCCTCATTTGACTTTAAGGCATTAGCAGGATTACTCAAGTTAACAACAGCCTCTTAGCATATCTTGCCTTTACTGTCCATGTAAACATGGTGTCCTCTTCGTCTGTTGCCCCACCCCTCTTCTTTAGCTCACCTTGTTCCTCCTCTCCCACCTCACTTACTCTTTTTAGCCTCCACGCTGAACACAAACAGACGTTCACCTCGGCATATGTTTGTTTAAGTGTGCGCTGTCTTGCATTTACCAATATGTCAATGCTCCTGATGACAGTATCCCTCCCTCCCAGAAATCATTGTGCTTTTGTGAACACCCCCCCCCCCCCCAAATCTCTCTGCTCCTCTCTCTCAGGGTGAATGTCTTACATCAGATCACTTGAAGCATTTATAGGAAAGCTTTTGAAGCTTAGGACTCCCACTGTGGCCAAATATAGTAAACATGAATCCAGCAGGTGTGTGTAAGAGGGTTTAAGGATGGTTTGCGTGCATGTGCTCTCCTGAGTAAATGGCTCTGGGGTAAAAACGTGTTTGTTATTGTTTCCAGCACTTCGCCTGTAGATAACACTGCCAATTAAAGGGGAGGTTTTATGTGTTAAGAGCAGGAAGTGTTGCCATGTGTGGCTGCACGCTATTGGCTGGCCCGGCTTCTCCCATGTTCCTTCCCTTGGGGACGGAGCAGCCAGGGCGCTTTACTGCCACGGCCAAATGAAAGGTAAACACAACACACCTTTGATCAGGCTCCGCGTTTAAAGCCTTACTGGAACTCTGTGCGTGTGTTTGTGTGTGAAGAGGCAAATTATTGAATGACAGTGAGGTTTTATGTGTATGTTTGGCTTAATGAGAGGTAGGCTCTGTAGGTTGCTGCTCCTCCTCCTTCTCCTCTTCATGTTGTCAGAGCATGAGTAAAATCATCCCTCCATCCATGCCTCCTCTTTCCCTCCTTGCACCCCCTCCCTCCATCCAGCCAGCATGAAAACAAAACAAGGCGTTGTATGAATGAAAGTAGGAGGGGCTGAGTGGCCTAGAAAGGCAGGCAGGCAGATAGAGAGAAAGATAGTGGTGCAGGGCAGGGTGAGGCAGTGGCGGATAGGAGGAATAGAGAGGAGGACAGCGGAGTAGAGGAGGAGGAGGAGGAGGAAGAGATGAATGAATGAATGAATGAGCTGACTGGAGCATGTTTGGCATAACAGCCAGCCCGTGAAGCTTGGCACGACTGTGGACAGAATGAGTAAAGCTGCTGCAGTGGTGGTGTTTTCCCCTCTGATTGGATCACATATAATAAAGGAAGTAAAGGAACCTTTAAGGAGAAAATGCCTGAAAGACTAAGAACAGCAGGGTACTGTATTGATTTATTGAACTTTAAATCTAAAGCTTCATCTTTTTCTGTGAGCTGTAGTCTTAAGCTCATGTAATTCACCCAAAGCAGCAGTGGCGGCAGATTTGTCTTCAAAACACGCTTGTTACTTGGCTGCGTCTGCCCCCTGTCTGCCCCAGCAAGGCCAGGGTTAACCCTGGGCGTCTCTCCTCTCCAACATGGAAGAGGCCATTGAATGGCTGCCTCCCCCAGTCAGCAAACACATTGGTTGAAGCTGAGGGTGGATCTGGGGCTGGAGCTGCACTCCGGCATGGATCCTCTGCCAGGGCTGGATCTGGATCTGCGAAGCCGTCCCAGCCCTCCTCGCTCTGTTATGTGATGCCGTGGTCACAGAATGTACACACAGCAGACAGACGGGAGGGGAGGGGGAGGGCTGGAGAGGAGCTGTGCATATTTCTCTCTGGGTCAGAGACGAATGTGCAGGAGAAGCGCAGGGTTTTACCAGCTAATACTAAAGAAAATATATCAGAGTAACCTTTACGTAAACTACCTCCTGATGCTGGAGGTATTTCTCTCTACGTTTGTCATCTTCGTCCTCTGCAGCTTTAAACCCTTTGTCGGTGTTTTTTTCTGAAATATTTTTATCCTACCTGCCACTCGCTCCCCCTGCCTCAATCCCACCTGTCTGCTATGCTTTTTACTCAGGCAGCACAATGGACAGTCCTCCTGTTTGGGAGGGGGGGGTCCTTGCTATATCCTTGGCAGTGAGAGCTCATGTGATGTCCTCACAGAGGGGGCATCCAGATAAAGATTGGCATACAGTGCCCCTATTGCATTAAACTCAGCCTACAGTCTTCTCTGTACCACTTATCTCCCATTTTTGCATCTACCAAGAAACCGCAGCAGAGAAGGTGTTTGTTATTTCAGCAGTGTTTGTAGAATAGACAGCTGTAATATGATGGAGATGTGTCAAAACATGCCATAATGAAGACCACTGCTTTTCATTAATGCAGTAGATTTTCTCCTATTGAGAGCACAAAAGGATCAGATAATCTATTGAACGTTTGTAGCTTTTTATTGATCTAGATGTACTTCTTGGCTTGATGCTCTGCAGTGCAGCAAACACACGATTTCAGAGTCGACAGTATAGTGAGAAACATGGGGAGAGACGTGATTATGCAGTGGCTTGTGGAGAGGGAAACTGGTTGGAGGTCAGCCATTTTCTTGAAATTTTGTCATTGTCTCAAGGTAAAAGATTGTTTTAAATTTCAATAGTTGTTTTTTTATTGCTCAATGCTGCCACTGTTCATTAAAATGGACATCATAGGCAGCATGAGCACACTGGACATAGTTTTGGCAAAAATAACTTTTGGATTCTCTTTTCCACATGGTTATTGAATCATTGATAAAAAACAAGCTCTGTGGTAAATAAAAAATAAGTTCGTCAAATTCGCACTTTTTTGGTCAAGGTGAAGAGCTCTCTTTTTCTACTTTTGGTTCATTAATGTAATCAGCGATTATATTAAGCTAATGGCAGGCTGTTATGGAAACACAACATGGCTGACCAACTTAAATGTGGCTGACTGAATTGAACTTTCCAACTTTTAACCCATGGTCCTCATACTTGTATAAAAATTTATCTCGGCAGTGTGCCCTGATCAAGTTAGTGTTTAAGGCTGTGGGGAATGTGTGTATGACATCTTTTATAAGTTGCTAAAATCCTGATCTTTAATGGCATACACTAACTCTGTATGACCAGTGAGCCCGTTCTCTTGCCAATGAGAAAAGACAAAAAATGAAGTAAGATAAAAAAGGAAGGAAATGATCATTTACAAACAGTCCAAGAAGAGATAAAATAATAATGGGGAAGGAAAAGCTAAACACTCAGAAAAGACAAAAGACTCAAAACAAAAGAATATCAACCAAAATACTAAATAGATATATTTATGCAATTAAGGAAATATGTAGAAATAGAATGAATTATAACAAGTCAAAATAGTAAAAGGAACTGGGCCTCTTGTTAGGCTCAAATGATTTAACTCAGAACATGTAAGGATCTAAAAAAAAACAGCAAGGTCAATTTTGAAAATGGTATCTCAACCTAATACTGGCCTGGTGGACTCTTCCCAACCCCTGGATTGGGTTAATTTCCCCCGTCTTGTTTGTACCGTGTTGGTACATGCAGCTGATGAAAGGGTCAGTGCTTGGTGTAATGCTGAGATCTAATGAGTCTCTGCTGGCTTCAGACGAGGCAATAACAGCTAGTTTATTAGATCATTACAGGGCACGGGTCAGACCTGCCTGCTAATCCAATCACAATTGACACTCGGCTGCTTTCACCAAATGCTGTTTCCCAATAAGGTCAAATTAATCCTGACATGAGCTGATGACATATAATGTCCGGCCTATTGGCAATTAAGGTTGTTTCCATGGCACTTCAAACGGCTGCTGCCGTCCATCAGGCGTGAATTGTGGACACTCACTCTCTGGTGGTTGCTGGATGGGCGATCAGTGGTCTATCTCTGGCGTCTTTGCATGTAAATCACAGCTGGAGAGCTTGAGGGGGCTTGATTGTGTTCTTGAATGCTAATTAGTGTTTGTCTAATGTGAGCCTTTGTGTAAATTAAGATGAAATGTTCAGACAACCTCTGGCATCAGCAGCAGTATATCTTTTACTACACAACTCAGGAGAGGGTTGTTACCTAGGGATGGGAATCAAGGACTGACTTCTGTGTACAGTCAACTAAAACTACCATTATTTATGATCAATGTAACTTTCTTAGCTTTTCCAATGCTTTTCTCTTTGTCCTGTGTATCTTTGAAAAAATAATTCCAGATATATTTGGCACTAACAACAGTAACAGATTCAAAGGAGTAATGATGGCAAATGATGGCTCTAAGTGAAAACGACTGTTAAAAAACATTAGCAACATTCTGAAATATTTGTCAGTGCAACACAGTAGAAAATGCATATTCAGATTTTTCCACATAGATATCTCATGAATTGATAAGGGAATTTACCAAAAATTGGATCCATGAGCAAAATTTGCCAAACACCACCTGACAAAAACTGCAATTTAATTGTATTGAGCTAGAAAAAGAAAAGATTAATGTAGAAACTGAAAGCTCTATTAAAGAAAGCCAAGTTTTACTGCAGTTACACTGCAGGCCGAAGTTATCATTAGGACATAAAGTCAGACAGGATTATGGGATCAGATGAGACAATCATTTGTCTGTTTTTTGTCTCTGTTTTGAAACTGTAGTTTTATTTTAATAGTTTAAGGGTAGACCTGTTTAACTATATTTGGAGCAAGATACGGGAAATACAAGATTTAGACTTCTCGCTGCTCTTGCTAGACATGTGTTGTGACAAAATTGTAAACTATTATTACTTTAATTGTTATTATTTTCTATCATTATTTGCTCTCCTTTTGAAGATATTTATTTTATTTAACTTCACGACCAAAACTAGAAAAGCACTCGTAGAGCGCAGACCTCCGCCAGCGCCACAGTTCTCACCCATATTATGATTTTCACCGTAAAATGTTAGTCCTACCTTTATCTCATGTAAATATTTAGATTCCTTGACCATAAAAACAAACCATTAGCAATTGGATTCATAATGATATCTATTTTAGTTCAGTAGTTATTCCCAAAAATCATTTTTTTTCGTCATGGCGAATCAAGACGCTGGATCAACACCAAAATTAAATCAGTTCTTTCTTTTCCCATGCTCAACATTTCCTGAAAATTTCATCAAAATCCATCCATAACTTTTTGAGTTATTTTGTCCTCAGACAGACGGGCAAACTCTCCCGAAAACATAACCTCCTTGGTGGAGGTAATGAATATAAATTCAATTAAATGAAAGTTATGAAATAGTAAAAAAGCAACCACTTCTAAAATACTTGATGAAATAATGCTTGGATAATCAGTTTCTCAATAGAAGCGGTAATCAGTAAGCAATACTCTTATTTTCCTTGGATATAAGTTTTTCTTCGAGTAGTGATATTTTAGTGAAAGAGTGCTCTAACTTTATACTTGTATAATTTGTCCCCCTTCTCAGGAATGCTTTTATGCTCTCACAGTGTTGTTTCTTTTTGTGCCATGATATCTCTCTCTCTCAAGTGAAATATTATCAGCTATTAATATTTCTATGCTGTAGATGCAAGGGGGCGGGAAAAATTGATGATGTGTCTTGGATTTGTTTGAATATTTGACATTTGAAAAGGTATATAAACCCTGTGTCTTCATTATTTTCTTTGGCTTTGCCGCTGCACGGTGTAGTTAATTTTTGACAGGTAAAATGGTCACAAACAGTCATCACAGAGTAAGATATGGCATGTATGAAAAGTTGACATTAATCACTTCTCTGTCTGCTCTTCTCTTGTCTCCCTCAGTGTGTTTGGACAACTGTAAGCCCGGTGCGTGTAGCATACAGGGCCAGTGCTGCCACGACCAGTGCATGGGCGGCTGTTCTGTGCCGGGGAACGCGAGTGCCTGTGTGGCCTGCCGAAATCTTCAGCATGGGAATACCTGTGTGGAGACATGTCCTCCTGGTTACTACATGTTTAGAGGCTGGCGCTGTGTTAGCTTCTCCTTCTGCCAGGTAAATATTCACTGAATTATTGAGGTTTGAGTCTATGTGGAGGTCAGACAACAGGATTATAGCCCAACTGTCGTAGAGTTTCAACACCTGTCGACCACAAAGCCATAGCTAACAATAATAAAAACTGGTCAGCGAGGCCTAATGACCCCAAGCTCAAGCAAGATTTTTGTTCTTCCTCCTATGGTTTGATTACTCTCATCAGAGACGTTGACCAGTGAGGACACAGAGGACGAAAGTTCATCAATCTGTGAAAACATCTCTACCTTAATGATGTATCGCAGTGGGACTACAATCACAGTCTGTGGAAAGAGAGCTGTTGGAAAAAGCACCTTGGTGATGAACTGTTAGCATTTGGAATCAAGCAAACTTATCAATTATATTACATTGTGAAGACAAACAAAACTGCATTTTTCTAAATACAAAATATTTGTTTGCAGTTCGGGATGTTACCTCCTCTCCAAATGTTATCTGTGCTTGTAGTGTGCAGTCAGCTGCAGACATCTTGTCACACTTGTCCCCAAAGTCATGGCACAAATTTATGTCCCTCGCATCACCCAGGGGGTGGGAGGGGTTAGTCTAAAGAATTGATGTTGCTGTAAAAATACATTTGTGACACCTGTGTTTTTTTCATTAAGATTATCTGTACAAGTAACACTACTGTCATAAGTTTTGAAGGGTTAGCTTAATTGATCAGAGGTAAGTTAAGTCAGCAACTTTAGTCTACAAATGAACATCACCACAGTCAAACAGACTTCAGAGTTACAATCACTAAGATTGTGACTTTTATTTCACACACTTACTTCTTTTATTTAAGACCTCATTCTTGCTGTGAACTAATCAAATCAGTGGTCATGATTGTATCAATAATCAGTTTAGCCTACAGAGACTAAACATGAAGTTTGATGTCCTGACAAGCTTTTTTTGTACCTTCTTCTTACCTTTAGTTATATAAGGACGTAAAACTGTGGGCCTTCAGATGAAAAAAAAAAAAAAAAAAAGTTTCTCAAATCTTTTACTGCAAAAACAAATTTAGACGTTTTGTCAATAGAATAAAGGTGTTAAAATTACATATCCATTTCCTTATTTTAGAACTCGATACTCTATCACCCTAATAGCACATGTGAAAGTAACCACCTATATTTCCAGTTGTTTCATCTTCTAATGTGTTATGTTCCCTAAGATTACTCCTTTTATAATGAAACATTATATGTCTTAAGTTTTTTAGTATGAATCTTCCTTCAAAAGGGTTCGTGATATTCAGAGGATTGCAGAGCTCATTCTTTGTCTACAGACTGTTTAAGTGCTGTTTGTTGCTCTCAAAATTGTACAACCATTCAAAGTACATTTTTCACATCATGTGCATGTAGTTCAGATTATCTCTGTCCATCACAAAAGCAAAATTCCTCTTTTATGTCTGTTATGAAAACTAATGGACTGTTACAGTGAGAATTACAGTGAACATTTTGCACAGAGAAAACAGTGTTCCCTTAACAGTAAATGCCAAATTTATGTTGGTAATAGAAACAGATAAAACATATCTGAAATATTGACTTAGCAGGTATTGACAAGAATCCAAACCTTCATCCCCAACTTGTGTTAACAGCAAAAGGTTATACTTTCAGCCTGGTTTTGTATGTATTTTTATGTTCGGTATGTGTAACTTTTATGTGTGTAGGAGCTCCACAACCAGTGCAAGCAGACAAAGAAGTTGAACCAGGACCGGGAGTCGGGCTGCTACGAATACGTCATCCATAATGGAGCCTGTATACCAGAATGTCCTTCAGGATACACCACCATCAACTCTACTACGTATGTCCATTTAACACACTCACATTTAGTCCAAACAACACTTTATTGTTGATGGGGATCATCAATACATGATCCCAGGAATGACTGACAGTCACAACAAACTATCCTGTTGTGACCGCAGCACAACAAATGGACTGTCGTCACTCAGCACACCCAATAACATTTGCACACAGGAGATGAAGGTGTTTGGAAATTGATCATTGAAAATGTGAAATGTCTTTTAGCCTCTATGGAAAGTCTTTTGTCATCTGTGGAGGAGCATCATGGAAAATGATGTTTTAGGAAAGCAAAGAAAAGGCCAAACATCGCCTGAGTCTGTGTTTGCTGTTAGCTGTTAAAACATGCAGGTTAACAACTGATTCATGTATGACGCAATGAGCAGGTTTAACACTGAAGTATTCCAGAGGGTTTATACCTTTAGTTATGACTTTGAATTTGTTCTGAAGTTTCTTTGTTAACTGGAGTGTCGGTCTGTTTATGTTCACAATGAAGTTGAGCCTAGCTTAATTACGAGATTTAGCTGGACTCCTGTATTTGTCCCTGTGTACAGTGGACTTCAAGTTCAAGGGCTTTTGAGACTTTATTTTCAAATGTCTTGCCTTAAGGCCTCAAAAACTTTTCATTTTCCATGTGAGGGATTGAAACAAGGTGTTAAAGTTAACACCTCATTCTCTCTTTTAAGACCAATGAGCCTTTTAGTTTAATGATTAGATAGACTAATTATGAGCACCTTGGCACCGGTACATTTTAGTCAAATAATCTTAATTTAATGAATAAGCATTTCAGCATGTCACACAGAAAGGAATAGTTTCCTACAACTGTGTTGAATTCTGTTTCTACTGCACTGCAAAGAAGTGTTCGTTTTTTCCAATTCAATTCTTTGAAAGTCCATAAAGTCTTACATTTAATTTTCAAACGTTTGGAGGGACCCTAACATACACAACAAAACATTGACAAATGCAACTGTCTTTTAGATTTCCCTTGTGAAGTACTCTTTACCTTTGGCACAAATGTAATGGCCAAAGTAATGCAAAGTATGTAATGTAATGTAAAGGCTTTTAATGAAATCTGAAGGCAGACGGCTACACGTGACCTCTGCTATGTTGTACGTTAATGTCCAGTCATACAGTCCAGAGAAGAACTGTGGAGCACACACAGAATGCAGAGGCCCATAGAGCAGTGATTCCCAACCAGGGGTACGTGTACCCTAAGGGGTACTCGAAAACATTGCAGGGGGTATGTGGAAAAGTTATTTTTAACTTGGAAATACTGAGTCAAGCCTGTCGATAGAATTGTATGTGTGCACTACAACTAGTTTTCCCAGGGAAACAATAACCAGAGCTAAAATGAAAACAACTGCTAACCTGCTCCAGTTGCTCTGGATTATTTAGATTTTGTCTCTATTTATTTAGATTACATATTTATTTTCGAGACAAAATTTTACATATTATTGTTGATTTGAGTTAAAAAAAAAGAACATTTCTGAGAACTAAATGTTCAAATTAATACAATAAAATATTTTCATTTATTTATCAGTTGTGCTATGTTCTGCTTTAGAAGAATCATGAAAATGTCTGAGTGAGGGGGTACTCATGGTATGACAAAAAGGCTCAGGGGGTACACAAGACAACAAAGGTTGGGAACCACTGCCATAGAGGACCAATGGAAGTGTATACATGCAAAAAGGAAGATTTACTCAGACTTTGATGAGTTTCTTTTAATTTGATAACAAGTGAACTAACGTGTTTACGTGATTTTAAATGTCTATAGACAAACTCAATAATTCAACATCCAACTGCAAGAAATCATCTGAGTGTATGCCTGTAGAGATAGTTTTGTCAAAAATCAGGGTGTCCAGTTAAACTGGATTAGTTTACCTTAATTGTTTAAAGTCATTGCAGAATAATTTAGGATTAAATGAATGTTCATATTGTTTAGATCAGATGGCATTGGTATTTAAAGTTTCTTAGTTACATTAAATACAAAGTTTTCATAAAGGCATGATGTTACATTTCATCATGAGAAAATAGATTCTCTTATCTCATTTACTTTAAATGAGTTCATCGCCTTCACAGTATTTTGTTCTTGCTCAACGCTGAAATCAAACCTCAGTTGATTAAACTTTTGCAAACATTTTCACATGCAGATTTGAAATATAGACCAACCCTGCATTGCTGTACTCTTACACCACACTAGAGGCACAGCTTGGGGCAAAGCCTGCAGTTATCTCGAGGTGTTATTAACAGAGACACATGCAGTGAGCATTGTTTTATGTGTAAAATATAAAGCAAATATCATGATTACACTATATAGCCATGGTTTTAGGGATTCAACAGAGGCATTCGACTTAAAGAAATACAGAAACATGATAATATGAATGCTTAAATGTTAATATGATTGAGATAATGGAATTAAGCAAGGACAGGAAGTAGAATAAACATTGAAAGAGGAAGCAGTAGTGCTCATAGACTGGCTTTAGTTTCTGTTCCTGTTTTTAATGTCCTGAAAACCTCCATGTCTATCAGTCCTCTCATCACAGATGGTAATGAGCTCAACAGTTCTGTTCCTCTTCTTGTGTGGAAGAGTACAGCTCTGTGTTTCAGTGCTCAACAGTTTCCACCTGATGTGGTCCTCTTTCTGATTTCACTGTTTGCTTTTTGATTGTTTGTGAACCATGTTCAGTGATCCAGTCAGGTTAACTAATGAGGCTGTGTGTTTATGCACCCAACAGTTAGTTTCTCACTGAAAAGCATTAAACAACGGCTAAACTTTACCGTTCATCTGAGACCAATGGACTACGTCTGCGAGATGTTTTGGACCAGTGAACTGTTTGGTTGTTGTAGTCCACTGTTCCAGAGGACATTTTTCAAACATTGAACCAAGGGTAATTAAGTAAGAAGAATACTTTGGTCAAATTGCTGCCACAAATATTTCAGCCAGGTGCCTACGATGTAAACAACTCGTCAAAACACTGTGCTGCACTCAGTGTAATAACTGAAGGCATGACCTTTTTTTATTTCACCACTCTTACTTTGTGGTAAAAAGAGGCAGAAGAATAGAACTGGCTTCCTCTTTTAGCAACAGGAGCTGTTTCTAAATGACAATATTTAGCAACAAATGCACGTTTGCATTCTTTTCAGACCGAGTGTTTGTTTGAGGTTAGGTATGTGTTTGAAGCAAACGTGCACAGATTAAAGCCGTGGGTAAATCGTTTGCAGTGGAAATGTTTGAAAGCTGTCTGGGACCTTAAAAAACAATTTTATTTATATCACATTTACTATTCACAGGACAACAAAGCGTTAAATATTTAACCATCAGTCTATCTTTATATTAATGATGATCAGTTAATGAAAGAGTTTATCTCATGGCACCCTAGAAAGAGCTGCCTTAGTGTCTCAGGCATCTACTCAACATAAATTTATTAAGACTGGGCAGTATTAGTGTCATAACATCAAAATCAAGAGGTGCAAAAATCACTGCTGACTTTTGGGAGAAAACACGGTTAGGCCACGGTTTAAAATGCACCTCAATTCCAGGTCATAATATTTTGTTCAGAAATTTGATCATTTGATTGTTTTATTTTCTTTCTTTTTGTTTTGCTCCATTCATATTTGTAGATGGAAAATTTGTAAGTTCAAAAGTGGGAAAGGAGAAAAGCTATTGATTTATTTTTCAACATTTTTTTCAGGTAACTCTCAGTACTTTATTGTATTAAATTAATGAATACGAATGTTTTGTTTTTTTAAAATAGCACTTTTAAAAGACAAATTACTTCTTCATCCTTGCAACTCTCAGCTGTTATGTCTACTTTATGAAGCCTTGGAGACAAACACGTCTTACCTACAAACAGCTTTTTTAAAATAATAAAAAAAAACTTTCTTATTCTTAAATTTCATTCAAAAATATTATTCTGATGTTTTATATTTTTTACCACATTGACTTTTTCTGAGCAGACATTTAACAGTTCAGAATTTAACTGTAGCCACAACTTTTTAATTAATGTTTATCTGGCTGATTTGATTATATTTCAACAATGGATTATTCTTAAACTGGACTGAAAACAAAGTTTATAGTGAACTTTTAAGACCATTACCAGAAGATGAGGATTCTTTCCAGCATCAGAATGTGATGTGAAAAGTCTGCTGCTGCAAAGTGATTTTCTTTTTCTTTATCAATGCGCCTGTCAGAAGGTACATTAGTTTAATTTTTATAGACATGTTGATGTGTTTATAACTGATATGAATAAAATGATGCCCCACAGGAACTGATGGAACTTTGTCCACAAGTGATTTGATAAAATAGTGATTTGATAAAATGATGTTTTGTCACTGGACACATGAGACTTGATAAACAGAACTGAGAAGGAAATATGATTAAAGTTTACATTTACTTTTAAACTTTAAAGACAGGCAGAAGCACATTAACCCAGCTACAGACATTAAACAGTTACAAACACAGACAAACATATTTTAACCAATTAAATAAGAAACATGGAGCTGAGAGTCACCAGTCATTAGGCCTGTGCTCAAAAAATCGATACAGCAAAATATCGTATCGCACCCCTTTGGGATACGTGTATCGATACGGGTTCTACAGAATCGATACAGCCTAAATACTTTGACAGTTGTTGTAAATACACTTTGGCTAATGTTAACAGTGGCACAGTTCAAGGTAGAAGACGAGCTACATAATGAAGCATATGTTCTTAATTTGAACTTAGGTCTACCATCTTTGAGGATCTAAATTTATGTCTCCTTATGCACAACCAATCCACTGTTTGTGTGTCTTTAGCTGTCGATAGCATTGTGCCAGTGTAATATATTTGCAGCCACTTAAGAGCCACAAACCACAAGTCCCTTCATAAAATAAACGTTACCTGTACAATCTAAACAACTTAAGTCTTTCAGGTATCCCAAGCACACATACTTTAGCAGAGGATCCAATAAGAGCACTGTCCCCGATCTGAGCCCTGATTGGTTTAATACAGAGCAAAGAGGGGGCACAGATGTCCAGTAACTTCTCCTGTGGCTTCAGTAATGACATGTTGACAGGTAATCATCTTTTTTAGCCAGTGACACAAAAAACAAATTACATACTGCAGCTTTAATCTACTTTTCAAAAAATTTAGAACAGCTAATGTGAACCTTCATTCTTAGCCACACCCTAAAAGCTTTTTTACATTGCTGTTTCCCCTTTAAAAATAATGTCAAGTCTGATATCTTGCCCTAGCATTAGCTCATTGTGCTGGATTAGGCTGCTTGTGGGCACGAGTTTACTAATCTCAGCACATTGACTCAGGCAAATAAAGCAGAGCCAGTATGGAGAGAAATATAAAGGAACTTAGTTGTATGCACAATCAAAACAAATGTCAGCTTACGAGTATCTATTGCACTGTGGAGACCCTTCCTATAGTGTATATTTAAACAAGAAATTTAGCATTCCTCACAGCTATCTACAGACGATGTATTAGCTCTACATTTTAGCAGAATATGTGAATGTCAAACAGTGCTTTACCTCCCGAAGCAGAGCATTAAGTCTTTGGAGTGGAGTTTTAAACAGAATTTTCCCTCCACAGCTGAAGCACAGAGCAACATTTAGCAGAGTTACAGTGGTAAGGACAAAACTCCCTTAACATGCAGTTAATAGGAGAAAAATAAAACCCATATTAAACAAGAATCTACTGCAACTGATGTTAGCATGCACTGTTTTTTTTGTTTGTTTTAACCAAGAAGGTAAATTTAAGTTGGCTTATTTACATATTGTTTGAAAACTAAGTTTAACACCACTTTGCTCTGATGTGTAGACCGACAGCAGGATTATTGGGATGTGCAAAATGAAGGACATGTAGCAGGATAGAGCAGAATGAGCACAAAGCGGTGCATTTCTTTGAGTTTGTTCCAATAAGAGCAGGTTGTGCACTGAAGGAGCCGCAGGTGGCTGGATGATTGATGGTGCTTGAGAGTTCCTGGTAGACCTGCAGTGCTGTATTGTAACCTGTATATGCACATGTGTGAAGACTATAAAAGTTATCATGCATTTGGGCACTTCTGTGTCTTCAGTTTGTTTGCGACTGCAGTAGCTTGTTGGGGTTGGGCTACTTTTTCAAAGTGTAAGCTGGAAACAGTTGATAGAAAGATGTTTCGGCCGACATAGGTTTGTTATTGAGGTAAATAACTCGCCTTATGTGCAGAGAGTACACCCAGCGGGAACGTTTTGGTACATGAACCCGATATGCCTATTTTTCCCGAAATGCATCTGAGAGAGTGTGTGTGTGTGTGTGTGTGTGTTTTAGGGAGAGATTGACTTTCCCTTGCATGCTGCCAGCCTGCAGGGATAATCAGGTGCTTAGACTGAAAAGAACATTGCTTTAAATCTCAGTCATACACCCTGAGGCATACGGCAGAAAAGGCATCCTTTGTGTGAATGTGTTGGTACTTAAACATGCGTGTGTGCTCACATTATATGATAAATAAGAGTTCCTTTTTTATTGGAATTCTGATGTAGTTGCAACATCAGGCACTCTGTGTGTCTTTTTTGCTGCTATGGTGAGGTTATTATAAGAACAAGCATCTTCACGGCAGCTTAGTCCTCCAGACAGCCAGGCAGACAGCACACACTGTACAATGTACGTAGGACTACACACACACAAAGACAAAAGCGGTGAGTATTGACATGGAGACAGGATGTTCTGTATTAGGGGGAAGGAGAATTAAAGGTTTGCATCATGATTTTGCAATGATGCAAAAGCTGTCTGTTATTCTGTCAGAGTGCCAGAATTTTGAGCTGTGATAAGATAGTGATGGGAGGAAAAATGGATTCTTGTTGTTCCAGTAACAACAAACTCAAAAGTCTCTTAATCATGGTTTTACATTGTTTTGGCTTTTTGGTCATTAAAAAAAAACGAAAACATTGGCAAAACTTGAACTTGGCCCTAAAAACTGCAGGTGTATTGTAAAATTTAGACAGTCTCCAGAGGTTTGCTAGCAGCTTTAGTAAATTCACTTTTGCCTTTTGAAACAAATGTATGCCATTTTCTAAATCAGTGATCACCAACTGGCGGCCCGGGGGACACATCAGACCCCTCAGGGCTTTCCACCAGGCCCTCTGACTATTATTTTACAAAAGAGGGTTTGGGCCACCGCAAAGGACGCTTCTGAGGAGATCTGGCTTTTTCTTTGCTGTGAAAAATTAACAATATATGTTATGTTAAGTATGAAATAATTCTCAAAATTCTTGCTTTTCTCATAATTTCTGCTTAAATTTTAGAGTTCTGTTTTTTTTCTGCATAATTCTAAATTTAATCGCAGAATTTGGAGTTTTCTCCCCACAATACTAAAACTAATCTCAGAATTTTAAAAAATCCTTTCAGAATTCTGACTTTTTACAGACTTAAAACAACTTCAACCTTAAATATTCTTTTCTTTTTAAAATTTTTTTGCCCTTTTGGTCTTTTGTATTACTGAACATGAGGAAAGGTGCAGAGTAAAAAATGTTTTTGTTTTAATGACAGCTTTTCGTCATTTCATACTCTCAACTTTTAATGAAACCCCATTCGGCTGCTTCAGGACTGGTGGACCAAAACACTTCATTATAATTGTTTTTAATTATCATCAGTGTTTCCTTAAATCTGGCCCCCAGATCATATGCCTAGGAAGAAACTGGCCCTTGTATTAATGTAGTTGATGATCCCGGTTCTAAATATTTGTACTCTAAAATATTAGAGCATAAAGATTTTAGCCCAGAAGTGACATTGCAGTTTCTTACAGTATATTGAAGTGTTTGAATCAGTCGTAAGTGGTTTTGTCAATGTTTGCTGGGTTTTTTTTTTTTATTTTTAACAGGGTAACTCAAAAACTAATGAACAAATTTGGATGAGATTCGAGGGAATGTTGGCCATGGCACAAGGAAGAAGTGATTAGACTTTGGTAGTGATCTGGAAATTTGGATGCAGATCCAGGATTTTTTTGGAGGATTTGTTAATATTGCAGGATAAAGTACTTTCCCACATTTTCACTGATAACTCAACAAGTTCTTAGTGGATTTTCATGAAATTGTGTACATATCCATGGTACAAGGGAAGGAGTGATAACTTTTCAGTGGTGATCTAAATCTAGGTGTGGATCCACAATTTTTTTTGTGAGGATTTGTTGATCTTGCAAGACAGGATGGTCAGTTACTTCCTTGACAATGTTTTAAAAGCCTTGGCCAAGGTTTGTGCTCTTGGGGCACCTTTATTCCTGAAATTATTCCAGGCCTCAAGGGATGTGGCAAAAAATGTACTGTGCAATAAGATATTTTAGGAATGCGTCATATTATTGGTATGACATCAGCAATGGCAGATAACTGCTTCAGAACCTTAACTGGCAGAAAGTAACATTCTTTCAATATTAGTGCTTAGATTTAAGTGTGATGTATTAGAGCTTTTTATAATGATGTTATTACGGATCATCCATCCATCTTTCATCTTTACCACCTTCATCTCTCTTTCTGGGTCTTGCTGGGATGAAGTCTTTCCCAGCTGTCACTGAGAAAGAGGCAGGGTACACCTTGCACAAAGACTTCCTGCTCCTCATATGCACCACTATGCTGCATTGACAAATGTTTTAGCATGTTGCTGGTGTTTCTACCCCAGCCCTAAAATCACACAGGTGTCACACTTTTCAATTTCGGCATCAGTTTGAGTACAATTAAGCCAAAATTTGGACCTTCTCTGTCTCCTGACCCCCTTGATGACTTCCTTGGCTCCTTTGTAGTTGCTTACGCTGACTATGTCTTCCCAGCTTCGCATAGTTTGTAAAAGTTTCCTTATTGATAAGGAAATTTGTAAGTATAAAGGTACAGGCAGCTAAACTATTTCCTTCTTTTTGTTTGGGAGCTTTGCTGTCTTGACATTTTCCCCTTGCTAACATTCACTGAAATAGCTTGTGCATCTGCCCAGTAGAACAGCAGTGTGTGTGGTGTGTGTATGTGGCCACTTGGTCTGGTTCTGCCAGAACCAAACCCGATCGTCAGCTGCCGCCTCTGTTCTCGATGCTTCTAGCAGAGCGTGGAGAGCCGGAGTCACAGAGTTCAGCCGGACAGATAAACACTGTCCCTTTAAGAGCTGCCGCCGGACCCAGCCTGTCTGCCTGTGTGTCTGTGTTTTTCACTACAACGGCCCAAAACATTCCCCCTTTCTGCGCTGCAACTGGAGCATTACTTTTCAGAGGCTAAATGTACGATTTTCCATGTGGGAGACAGACATAAACTGGAGAGAGAGATCATTACGGCATCTTTCCACAAGCTCAGTCATAAAGGGGCAACAATGATTTCACCTATGATTGGTGTAAATTATTAAGAGCCTGATAAGATGGAGAAGCCAGGTGTGTAATGAGTGGTTTGGCTTCCTCAGTGAGAAAAGCCAGACAATGACCAAAGCAGCACCCCTGGGACTCGGTATTTCATGTCACTATGGTGAATGGTGTGTGTGCAGCACAGCCTTTCTGCTGGAGGGGAAAGAAGGGGCATGATTTGAGTAAGACTGTGTGTACTTTTGTGTGTGTGTGTGCGCTTCCTGTAGAGGGGGATTATAATAAGAGCTGCATAAACATAGAATTAAATCAGGGTGAGCTTACAAATAGCGGTTCATGCAGAGCTTGCATGGTCCCCGCTGCGAACAACAGCATCCTTTGTTAGCTGCTCCCTGTGCAGAGGGGCTGCTGTAAAAAGGTGCGTTTTGATGTCATTGTCTCCTCTATTTTGGGGATTGGGACCCTGATTGGCATGCTTTAAATCCCTCAAAGTGAGTCCATGACAACCCCCACCTCAATATGATTCCACAATTTTTTGTTTGTTTTTTGTAAGTGCTGTGTCCTGTTATACTGTCAACGATAGTATGGGTAAACATGTTTATGAATTAAAAAAAAAAAGGTTCATATTGTGATATTAGTGAAATACTAATAAGGGCTTGAGCTCTTTTGAGATGTGTTTTAGAACAGTGGCTTTCAAATTTTTTAGACACAAACACACCTAAAGTCAAGCCAAAGTTTCAAGACACCATATTTATATCCATGCCAAATAGAACTTATACTTGATACTTTATTAAGTTTAATAAATTCTGCAACAAACACTTAAAGTTGAAAGATGACAATCATAAAATCTGGTTAATAATGACAGAGAGTGGCAAAAACAGCAGTAATTTCACATACTAACAGGTTCTCCAAACTGTAAAAGGTGGCAGTACCTGACTTTTACTGGTCTAGTTTACAAACTGTGTATGAAACTTGGTGCACCTGAAGATAAGGTAGATTACAGACTAGTTATAGTATATTTTTTATGATAGCTCATGGCTGTACACATTACCAAGGCCCTGTCATACCTTTTGGTGGTCTACAGACAGACAACTAAACCATGAAGTTGGGACTACAAAACAGCCAACATGAGAAAGCACAAGATTTACAAGTCAGTCAAACTGATAAATTGGATTTTTTTTATTAATACAGGCACAAAAATCCCAATTAAATACTCTGTCTTGATTTAACATAACCACCTGCCACAGGTGTCCACTGTGGCTACTTGTAATGGTTGCTGTTGTGTTGCTGAAATGCCCACTAGCCAGGACCTAAACTGGGAATGTCGAATAAACACTTTGAAGTGACTGCATTGCTGGCACAAAAACAGACCAGATATGGTGAACAGCCACAGTAAAATCAACAATATAAACAAAATCAGCAATAATGACAAAATCAAAGTAGAACTTTTTATTAAAAACGACTAAGTTGTTTGGAATTATTTGTCTGTATTGTAGTTTATATTGTCATCACAAATTTGACACCCCTAGTTCTGTGTGTTTTACTGTTGTTTAATGCGAGGTTATTATTACAGATACATTATATGATGTTATACTGGTAATTTAATTGCTGTAAAAGCTAAATATCGGTACGGACAGTATAAAAATTCCTGTTGATGTTTACTATGGATTTTTTTTGCCTGTTTTGCTGAATGTGTAGAATATGTTTTGCATATAACACGTGTAATAAAATAATTATTTTAATTAATTTCTACATATTGTTGTCAGTAATGGTATTGGCTTAAATAAGTTTTCAAGTGTTAGCATGTTGGATGCCTGCAGAAATTCAATATTGTGGATCCCTAGTTATTATGGCTGTATGTCTGATAGCTGTTCAACATGGCCACAACCCTAAAGTACCAACAGTCCTTTAGATTAAAAACTTTTTGTTTTTCAATTGCCAATCAATATGATTTTAAGTTTTGGTTTCTGCTTAAACAGGGTTGTGGAAAGGGAAGGTTTACTCGTAGTAATGTTTGGATTGATATGCTGATTTTGTTGTGATGGTCCAACAGTTAAAAGCAGCTCTCGATTTAATGTTTTAAGGCACATCTTTGTGGTGCTGGATGTTGAGGCTGGAGGTGTTATTAAAGAGAGGGATTATGTTCCTTTGAGGGGGCTTCCAGGAAAAAAAAGTGCTCATTTGTGAATGAAGCTCCAGGTCCCTTTTCTCTGTGAGGCAGGCACACGGCTGCTCACTAGACAAGGCCTGCCTTTTGTGAATGAATTTCCTGAAAGGCAGCACTATCAAGGCCTCATTGCTCTGCGTATGAGAGTGTGTGCGTGCGCATGTGTGTGTATGCGATTACGTGCCCAAGCTCTTGTTTGTAGGGAGAGGAAGCCACTCGTTGAGCTGAGAGGGGAGAAACAGAGGAATGCCTGTTGGGAACTGCAGCTGGTGTTTCAGTCGAGCTGTTTTTTTGTTGTTTCTGATTGCGCTCAACGCGTGCATTTGTGCAAGTGTGTGTACGACAGGAGTAATTGAAGCAAAGGATAAAACAGCCCTCACTCTCTCTCCCTCTCTGTCTCTCTCTCTCCCTTCTATCTCCCCCAGTGCTAATAAAAAACAGAAGAGGGCTCAGATGTGGATGAGAGATTGCCTGATCTAATTCCCTCCTAAAAGCCTATGGATTCATTATGAGAAATATCAAATTAATTGAGAGAATTGTACAGATTCACTTCTGAATACATCAGCTAACTCGTTAAATTGAGTCAGTTTGATTGTCTCTCATTTGAGATAATCATTTTGAGGAACCTTGCACTCGCTTATGTTATTGAGGCTGTTGTGCTGTGTGAAGCGGGTGTGGAAGTGGAAGATTTACGCCTCATACTGCCTGAATTCAGGGGTAGATCTTCATTTGATGTAGCTCAAAGTGAAATTATGGGTGATGTTTTAAATAATGATAATAAGTTTATTATATACATTTTTTTACTTGAGTTAAAAAAAAATCAAAAGAAAAAAATATTAATCAAAACTCTGCTGGTTCATACAAATACCTAAGATCAATGAAAATAATTTAGGCCGATGTTTCAGCCTTAATTTTAAGAAAAAGGTTTAATAATACATCCATATATTAACCCTATGTATGATCATCCCAATTAATTATCTTAATTATTGTTTGTATTTAGCAAAACAGTCAAAAATCTGTTCAGTTTTTGACCCACAGTCTGATTTACATGTGGAGGAAGCCTTATGATTATTACGTCTTGTATCAAAACAATCTAGACCTGTTCTGAGAGGGATGTAAAAATAAAGTTTTACATAGCAGTGTGTGTGTGTCAGAAAACAGAGGTATGTTTTTGATCTCAGATCGTGTCAGTTTCTCCATAGATAGATATAATGATTGTAAATATACCAGGGCATATGAAGGTAGGACCTACACTTAGTTTGGGGGTCACTACCCATTTAAGAAGTCCTGCTCCGTGGCTTTTAACAGTGTTGGAAGGACCTGCAATGTTGAATTCTTCCAGCTTGTACTGTTTGCAGCTTCTATTTACACTTTGAATTTGTTTTTACAACTTCTGATACAACCTTCGTCTGGCCTCGCTTTTAACTCACCACCACTCAAAAGGTCAGTCTGAGGGGTGCTGGTTTGGCGGAGTGGTTAGCAACCAGGCACGTCCCATGTGCATACTTCTGCTGGCCCGGGTATGAATCCAGCCTGAGACCAGTTTACAGAATGTCTTCCCCTACTCTCTCACCCCTTTCATGGGCCTATCTACTGTCAGTCTCTCCAACAATAAAGGCACAAAACGTCCAAAAAATACATAAAAAACGGTCAATCTACTAGAAAAAGAATCACTTTCATTTTAAACAAACCTTTTCTAATTCCATTTTTATTCATAAAAGAATGCACCCTTAACTGCTCAACAAAGGAGCAATAGACCGGGAATAGATACAGAAATAGATACCAGCATTTACCAAAAGTAAATGTCAAAAGAACTTAAAAAAGAATAAATTGATGAAATTATAAAAACAAAAAAAAAACATACACAGCAATAACTTTTTTTTGCTTGTTTTCTTTGTGCCTTTGTGTCAGTGTATAGGGTTAAAAAAAATCCTGCTTTGAGTGCAATGGTTTTGGAGGGGCACCTCAAATCAGAGAGGAGAGGCTGTTCTTTAAATTTGCTTTTGGAGTAGAAATGGGGAAAGATCAGCATTTGCAAACCCTTGGAATCATTCATTTTAAGCCCATCAGTATGACAATCTAGTCTTGTGATTCCTATTACATAGTATGGTTTTATTAAACCACTGGTGCACAAACATCCATCAGGTCTTACAGCAGGGAAAATAAACTCCAAGAACATCAGCATTGTGCATCTTATTATGACAAGTTATTATAACCTATTCTTTCACAGTAGGTTTGTATAAAGAACTCCACAATAGACTTGTTAAGACAAGTCAATCTGCACAAAGAAACATCCTTTTAATATGCATTAAATGGTTAGTAAAACAGAAAGCACATCCAAACTTTGTGGATGTGTAAAAATAAAATTAAAAAAATGACAATTTGGGATTTTCAAACATCAACAATAGCAACCATTTGGAGATAAAATGTAGTTGTTTTTCCCATCAATGTAAAGTGATACAACAGCTCTAAAAAAGAGATATAACATAAAAGAAAGTGTTAATTTTTTCACGTGTTAATTTTAAATATTATATTGTAAGTGCATCAAAGATGTTTGAGGATATGATTATTAGCTCAACAGCAAAACAAATAAATTGTTTAGGATAAAAGCAGCCTTTTCTCCTCAACAATATATCCACCCCTTGTTGTTCTTTTGAAATTTGCATTAAACATTTCAGAAATATGTATTTTTTAAACACTTCACTTACCATGGTTGTCAGAACCACAACTGTGAATTCAAAACAATCTAACCACCAAACTGTTGGTTAAGAGTGTTGTTGTATCCCTTGTATGAACTGTGTAATAAGTGGATTTGAGTGATTTTCGGGGGACTTAAAGGCCTCAGTGGAAATGCAGACATCAGTGGGTCACAGGAACTGTTTAAATCCTTGAAATGAAGTTCCTGGAATTGAGAGTGTATGGACCCTTAGTTTGAAGAAGGCCCCTAGGCACAGCCTGATGAATGGGAGAAAACCTATAATTGTGACTACATGTGGCCCCTCACAGATGATGAGGCCCAACACACTGCATGTTCTTCTGTGTAAAGGAAGAGGCGGCCCCAGACTCCATAAAGTGTCAGAAAACTTCCAGCACACTATGAATTAAAGGATTCTCACTTTTCCAGAAATTGCATATCAGTTGAATTCCTGTGAACAGATTGTGCCTTGTTGTTTGAACATGCGATGTCATCTCCAGTCCTCGCCATCGCCACAGCAGGACGTCACTGAGCATTCCTGCCTCATACCGTTCAGTCCTGCCTCATTCCACTTGTGATATCTGCACACAGAAACATGCGTGGTATTTTTCTAATCTCCTCTCTCAATAACAGTTTGTTGTTTGCTTTTCCAGCTCAGCCTTGCTGTGCAGTATCACTGTGACGCCTCTGACACTCTGCCTACAGAGTCAGTAATGTGGTGACATCAGCTGATAGCTCTTGTGCAGTCAAGTGTTTACTGTGGAATGTATCAAGCACTGTAACGTAATTCTGATTAAATTCAGATATTTGAACGCATTAAGAAATAATAAAGCCTCGCTATAACCATGTGTAAATTAGACCCACATCTATACCACAGTCATTAAGAGACAGGCAGTCTAAACAGTTGGTGTCCTTGTGTCTCTGTGCAGGTTGACATGTTCTCCGTGTGCAGGCCTGTGTCCCAAACTCTGCGTTGGAAATAAGACGATTGACTCTGTCACCTCAGCTCAGGCCATGAGAGGCTGCACTGTTCTCCACGGCAACATGATCATCAAGATTCGAGGAGGGAGTGAGTACAACTATACACCACCACCTGCTGGGCCTCATGTCCAGCCTTCTTTCACACTCCCAGGGTTCCCCTCGTGTCCTGGAAAACCATTGACCAATTTTCCAGCAGTGGAAAACAGAAGATAAAAGAAAAAGATAGAAGTCCTAAAAGTTCTTGTGATGTCCTGGAAAATAGTATAAACAGTCTTCTATTTTTATGTCAGAGGTCCTCAGATCAGATGGCATCTTTATCTGAAGGACTAAGTTATGTTAATGATCAAAACAGAGACGAATTCATGGTCAATAAAAGAAGACGCACTCCAGCAGAACAGGCCCTCCCACGGTATTCTTGACCCGAACTTTCATCATGGTGGCAAAAACTGTTTCACCACAATTGAAAGTTTTGACAACTTTTTGATGTAGTGCTGCAAGATTGTCAGTGGGATGTAGAATTATCCAAAACATTTATTTCTCTCAAATGTTGTTTTATATTTTTCCCTTTTTATTTTATTTCTCCATTGTAAAAACATTTGCCATCTGATAACTGATGAAATAATCAGTGGAACACAATAACTAAAGTAATTTATAACTGCAGCCTACTATCACTTCACTTTTAATTTGTACATTTCCTTAGTAAATTAGAGAAGGAAATATTTTGAATATGTCCAAAATGATTCGTAAGTTTCTTAGGGCAATAAAAGTAAATGCCATACATGATTTAAATTTGATAATCACCTTATGTGGTGTAAAAAGGCCTGTGGATCTAGGCACAAGTCAATTTAAACTACTAAAACTCATTAACATTCAGAAATGATTCCCTCCCCATGAAAACATTAGAACAGAATTTTCTCCTTATTGAATTTTGATTGTTGTTTAATTATTATTCATTATTTGCTAGGAATTGAAGATAAAACTTGTTGCTATTAACTCTAAAACAATCTACTGAGGCATTACTTAATACATTTAGAAAATAATAGCTTCATAAACTGGTTAATTTTCCATTTTCTGCGCTTAAGAAATGTCTTCCACTGTTTTAAAATCTTTATTTAGCTAATTTACAAACATATTTGCATGACTATATTTTATAGACGTTTCATTTTTCTTATTTTTTGTTTAATTTTTGCAAGCAATTGACAGAGTTGTTTGTAAATGTTTCTATTAAGCTTTAAATTCAAGCATTTATTGAATAAATTTTTAAAACGAAATTAACTTCAGTCCTCAATTACCAGTTTTGCTTATTTAGTTTTTTTCTTCATTTTAGTTTGAAATGTGTTTTAGTGATATAAATGTTTATGAGAGGGACACTCTTTTCTGGTTTGACCAATTAGACATTTTTTTTTTTTTACTAAATGAATCTGGCATGGCTGCCTCCTTCGTCATATTGTCACATGTTCTTTGGATATCCAGCGGATAAGAGCATGTATGGTTTTGTCTCCATGAATGTCTTACCAAACGTCTCTCTCCTCAAAGATAACATTGCAGCTGAGCTGGAGGCAAGTTTGGGCCAGCTGGAGGAGATCACAGGTTTTCTCACTGTTCGAAGAGCCTATGCTCTGGTCTCGCTCTCCTTCCTCCGCAAGCTTCGTATCATCAGGGGCGAGCATCTTGAAAACGAGTATGCATTCTTTTCTTATGTTTTTACCCTGGTGCATTTATTTATCTAAGTAGTGCTCTACAGTGTTTGATTCTTTTTCTACTGTGGTCTCTCGCTCTTTATTAGGGCATACGCCTTCTACGCACTGGACAACCAGAACCTGCGAGAGCTTTGGGATTGGTCCAAACACAACCTGACCATCCAGAATGGGCGAACATTCTTCCACTACAACTCCAAACTTTGCATGTCTGAAATCAGGAAGATGGAGGAGGTGACGGGAACCAAGGACCGTAACCAAAAGAATGATATTGCGTTGCGCAACAATGGGGACCAAGCCTCATGTAAGTTAACTGAAATGTCAGAAGGTGGATTTCAGAAGGCTTAAAAAAAAGTTTTCTACTTCACTGTTTGTTTACTCTTTACATACTTATAAGATTGAGAGTTCGTATATGACTTTGACTGGTTTGCTTTTTAATGACAATGCAAAGGTTTTCATTAAAGACTTCAACTTATCTAAAAATATCCTGAATTCAAAGAATTTCCATTGTTAAATATTTTTAGAGACAAAAATAACCTTGATAGTGACATTCAAAAAAGATGTAGTGTTGTTAGTTTATATTTTTTTCCATTTTAAAGGTGAAAACATAACGTGCAGCTACATTGTTCAATGAGAAATTGGTTTAACATCAGAAAAAAGAAAACCCCCAAAATTGAACAAGACAAGATTTAAAGACCTTTCTGCTTTATATTTTTACAAATCATTCCCTTTTTCCAAGAAAGTGTTAATTTTGGTTTCTAAGATTTGTAAGCCCTTTTCAAAGGCAGATACTGACGATTACCTGTTAAATCCCTCAGGTGAGACCAAGCTGCTACAATTCACCCTCATCAAGACCACATCGAATATGATCATGTTGAGGTGGGAGCATTTTTGGCCTTCGGACTTCAGAGATCTTCTGGGCTTTATGGTTCTTTACAAGGAAGCGTAAGTGTTTAACAATCATTATTTTTATTTCAAACCAAGTATAAAACATTTTCAGATAAATTAACATATCTAATTATTTCTGTTAAGTGGCCCTGGACTGGTCTGTTTTACTTAATTCTAGACATTTTTTGGTTCCTACGAGGGTATAATTTTGGACGTCTTCTTTTATCATATCATTCAGAAGGTGATTGTAACTAGTTATTTTTTTATTCTCTTAATGCTGTCACCTTTGGTCCAAATAAGCTTTTATTTCAATATAAAATACTTATTGTAAGATATTTTAAAGGAAAAAAAGGACAAAGGAGATGAAGAATATTAATTCAATCCTATCCTCATTGTCTCTGGAGTGTATAAACAGAGTTTGAAAACACTTTTTTTTTCTGGACACTCATGCTGCATTTACGTACACGGGGCAGAATATGATCAGATCCGATAAGTTTTCATTGCGTTTAGATGGAAACTCTTTGTGGATTGTCTGAAAACTGTAACTTTTGAAAACGGGCTCCAGAGTAGAGAGTTTTGAATATGCTCTCCATGCAGCGATGTGTAAACCTGAATCAGAGCGTTTCAGGCTGAAACGTTGACGTCATGTCACAATTTGTTGTCCAGAAAAGAAAACCCTGTGTCTCTGTGCTCTCAGTGTGATACATAATCACTCTTAGAATTTTAAAAGCAAATACATGTCACATGTCATTGTCAAACTCAGTATCATCCATTTTAAATTCTTTTTTTGCTATTTTATTTACAAACATTTTACCATTTGTGTTTTGTCCCAGATATTTGTGCATTTTTATGTCATCACGTAATCAGCTTTTAGCTTTTAAAATCTTTAAATCCCGCACCAAGAGAATATCTGGCTTTTGTTTTGTTTCTATTTTTCTCTGTTCCAAGAAATGTTAATAGTATCAAACAATGATTTGATCTGTTCTGTGTTTTAAAACGTCAAATATAACTGAATTTATTGATGACCTCTGCCAAAGAGTTGAGCTGGTAGTTAAAGGGTTAAAAAAAAGTCATGAAGAACACTGACTTTACTAGAAGTTCAGTGTTCTTGCTTTTTATTAAATTATAAGCTAATGTCATTTGTTGCTGATTGCATTGTGTCATTAAGCACAATTAGTGTACAAATAGTAGACTTTGCTATCAGACATTTGGTATTTCAGTACTCTTTGAGCACCAGTTATGCCGTCCATAGAAACCTTTCTCTTCATCCGCTGCAGGCCATACAGGAACGTGACAGAGTTTGATGGACAGGACGCGTGTGGATCCAACAGCTGGGTGATTGCTGATGTCGATACTCCGTCCCGCTCCACTGATGGCAAGAAGGTAGAGGATCCGGGGCATCTGATCCGACCTTTAAAGCCCTGGACTCAGTACGCCATCATGGTGAAAACCCAACTGTCTGCATCTGACGAGCACCAGGTTCACGGAGCTAAGAGTGAGATCATCTATGTCCGCACCAATGCCTCCAGTAAGTTCAGCAAATCAAAAACAGAGATGTTAAGGGAACAGGTTTAGAAACACTTACTTTGTTTTTCACATTTTATGTTGTGTTTTATGTCAATTATTTTATCAAACTGAGTGAAAACTTGAGTCGGGCTTGAGCCTACAGGTGCTTCGATAAAGTTTATGTTTTTTTTCCTTTGGCCTGTTTTTTCCCTTCCAAAAAGTTATTTCAGTCAATTATTTCTCCCATTTCATAAAAGCAGTTGGTATATTGCATTTTATATAACTGAAATGCCTGATTGGTCCCCTTTACAACGAGGTGGAACTAGTAATACAAAAACAATAAAGACAGAAAAATCATGTTCAGTCAAAAGTGGAGAGGCTCTTATGTGATGGTTTTCTCCGTGCAGTGGCAGTTTAACACCTACGTATGTCATGTGTTTCAAAATAACTGCCTTCATTAAGTGTGATGTCAAATATTAACAAGCTGTAAAGTTACAAATCTTAAGAGTAATAATGCAAACGGAAATCTGACCAGAAGACAGCAAGTTAACTTAGAATCCAGAATTTTTTTAGATTTTTGTAAATGAAGAAAATCTTAAATCTGAGTTCTTATATGAAGAAAAAATCAACCATGTAATTATCATTTTGCTGTTAAATTGTTTAAATTATGTCAATATGATATTTGCTCTATAATGATATATGATCAATTAAACTTCTTTTGAAAACTTTTTTATAAAGGCCTGTCTCCAATAGAAAATAGCCTTCATAGAAAGACCTGGTTACCCTCCACAAGTAAATGAAGGCTCCACTCTTCACATTAAGATTTGCAGTACATCTAATTTAACTTTCATGACAACATGTACGTTCTGGCTGCATCCTAAAGATCTTTACTAGTTCATCTGGTTTCCTCAAGACCTTTACGCTTGCTAATGAATTGATCACACAAGTGTTTTTTATTAAATAAATGAATAAATAAAAAGAAATGCATGCATTTAACACACCACAGCAGTGCATAGCTTAATAACATATGACAAAATTTTGGAAAACTTCAGCCAAGTTCAGCTGTATCATGAAACAACTTTAAAACATTAGTGTAACAGAACCAGCCTCGGTCATGTAGGATCAATAACAGTCTAACCGATGTCTCACTCTTTGTCTGGCTCAGAGCCCTCCGTGCCCCTGGACCCGATCTCCTCCTCAAACTCCTCCTCCCAGATCATCCTGAAGTGGAAGCCTCCCACCAGCCCCAATGGCAACATCACCCACTACCGGGTCATCTGCCGTAAACAGCGCGAGGACAGCGACCTCTATAAGTTTGACTACTGCCTCCAAGGTTAGCACCCACAGTTTGAGACACTCGAGCCACTCCATCAGCTGTTTGGTTTGTCCGGCCTCACACCCTTTTCCACAACACAGGAATGAAGCTGCCGTCTCGCACCCCTACTCACCTGGACAGCGAAGATGAGCAGAAGTGGAACCACACAGATGAGCCCACCTCAGGGGGTCGCTGCTGTGCCTGCCCCAAGACAGACATTCAGCTGAAGAAGGAGCAGGAGGAGATAGAGTACCGCAAGACCTTTGAGAACTACCTCCATAATGAAGTCTTTGAGAGCAGGTACGCATCAGGGGCTGTGGGGCTTTTGAATGATGACAGTTTGTGATGTTGTTCTGGTCATTTAATTGAATTTCCATAGTTAATTATTACTTTTATTATTACTTTACAATTATTACTTTATCTTCCCACAATCCCGAAAGTAAGATGGTCAGTGTAAGACAAATACAGTGATTCATGCAGCATTAAGCTCATTTTGTCATGGTCATAATGAAGCATACCCTCCCTTCCTTCACAGCGTCTCCTCTGCAGCTCTGTACAAAACTGTGCTCATAGTTTAGGTAAACAATGAATGTACCTGGTCACTGTTTAGTCATGAATGAAACATGAAGGTAGTCCACTCTAGAGACAATATAAGAGTGTCTGTGCTTTGAGACATCCCAAGAGTTTAAGCTCTATGTGCAGAGACAGATCATCACAGCCACTGGTCTGCGTTCTTGGCCTTTTCAAAGTAAAAGCCCAATCTGTTGTAACTTGATGGTAAAATTGACCATATGCCAACTTTATACTCTTATTCTGGTTTTGACTCATAGTTGCCTAATTTTATAGCTCTGTTCTGGGGACAAGATAGATTATCAGCAATATAGCTTGTTTTGGAAAATTACCTCTGGATCCTCTCTGTAGACAGTTTTGTCCGCCTGTATGTTAAATGTTAAATGTTAAATATACAGGAAGGTGGAAACTCAAACCACCTTTAAACTTTTTAGAATAACTTATCAGTTTTTAGTTTGACATAAGAAAATGTGTGCATGGCGCACCAGATGGACCTTTTAATATATTTCACTAGTCCATCCAGGCAACAGCACTGCAAGGTTAACAAGTCTCAAGATGTTAAAAGTGTTTTAATTTATCCCTCTTGTGATATATTTAGAGCACCTTTGATAAATGTACTACTTGTTGGATAAGCTGGAAAGTTTTTATGCTCTCATGTTGACAGAATGAATTATTTGCTCTCAGTGTTTGTAACTTTTCCACTTTTGTCATTGAAGCATGGAGACAATGTTAGTAAGATGGGACAACAGTAGCAAAGCAATCATAAGCTCCCTGTGCTGCATCAGCCCAATATGTCTTTCCCTCATGTCCTCCCCAAGTATTTTCTTTCCAAGTCTATCAGCTGCCCTTCCCACTAACAGAAAGGCAGAAAAAGCCCCAAATAATCATTAAAAAAAATAAAGAAATGCCAGGATGATGTATTTGATTAGCGTTGGCTTTGGTTTCTTGTTATTAATGATGATGATGGTCTTCTTAGCCTCTTTGAGAGCAGTACACAATTCTTACATTAACTGAATATGTCAAAAAAGCCAGTAGCCAAGTGCCGCACTACAGGCGTGTCTTTTTATTTGTGTTTATGTTACTGCTATATTGGAGCCCCTCACTCTAAAAAGAACAGATCACTCGTCTTTTGTCACACCCACTAAAGCGCGGGTCTAAACTCAGCTACGTGCCATCTCTTTCCCGTCCTTACGTGTCTGGGACCGCTGTGTGTGGCGTTTATGTAAACCCTTGTTTTTGCACAGGGCACGACTGTGGGGGGCTTAGGGTGGGAGGTGTTGATTGTCTGGACCCTGGTGCCCCCTGCCCTCACCCATACACACACACACTCATGCTAACACACAAACACCAACAGTCTCTCCCTCCGCTTCCCTAGGGGAGTGATTACTGTGCCCATTATCATTCATGCCAGTCAGGGGTGCAGTCATGCAGACTGCCATTTGGACACACACAAACACTCAAACTCTCACAAACCTCAGCTGCATTTCGAACCCGTCCACCAAGGTCAGCTCCACATGCTGAGGTTCACAGAGAACTCCTCATGCTCCCTGTTTCCATCACGCAAAGGGATGCAGGAAGTGTTGTTGTTTTCTTCCCACCTGATTGAGTGCTGGTTCAACATTAACTCGGAGCGGCACGTCCTGGATAAAGGAGAGGCTTCACTGGAGTGGCTTGGGGTAAAGGGCACTGTTTCTCAAGGACACTTGATGGGATCATTTTGGAAGGGCAGAAGTTTTCTTATTTTTGTACTTTGATGCTCTCTGTCCTCACACAGGGGGGGTGCACTGCAGAGCTGCTGTGTTTTGATTTGTCTAACTTCACGGCCTTTGTTGTGCAATTACACTTGTAAACAGTGACACTGAGTTGGACGGTCTCAATGGCGCCACCTAGTGATGAGAGCTGGTAGCTCTTTGATACTGCTGTGACTGGTATTTAAGGATATTTGACATGATGTATACCGGAGTGCACTTTTCTAAAATAAGGGTGAAGGCACACTCAATCTGTCATCTATCAGGTATTTCAGGTTAACTCCAGTCAGCTATACTAATATTGATCAAAATATTATATTTTTAACATGTATTGATAAAGAATAAAAGACATTGGTATATTCTTAAGTGACCACTTTATGTGTAGACTTAACTCAATCATCCCTGCCCCTTTTTTTCTTGTCATTTTTTGTTATAGCTTTCTGATTGAAATCACAATAGTGTCATATTTTAAGCAGTTACTTTTTAATTAATGTTGACATACAGAACCAATATTAACTTCTCCAGCAACTTTAACTACAGAAGCTTGTCTGTTGGATCCGACCATACAGGCCAGCCTGTGTCTCCTTAAAGAGCGACTTGATATAGTGTCCTTACAACCCACAGGGCAATGCATTGTTGCTCAAATGCTATCATGCATGAGCCAGTCTTTTTTTGTGCAGCACCAGCTCATTTAATTGTTTTCTTAAAGCACTTCACTACGAGAGCAGGTTTACTTACTGCTTTTCCTTTCTGTTCCTACAGACCAGCTCGTCGGAGGCGCTCAGTGGGAGTTGCAAATGCCACCCATAACTCCCTCTTCCTTACAACAGTCCCAACTCTGCCATTTGGCTCCACCACTGTCAGCCCAGAAGATGAAAACATCGATGAGGAGGGGTCAAAGGTCTGAAAACTTTACCTTTTATGCAATGTTTTTACAAAAACTCGTTCTGTCCTCAACAAATGAAAACTTCTGTCAGCATGTTAAACATGACAGTTACCCAATAAAAGATACTTGTTACCCTTCAGAGTTTGCTTGAAGCCATAACATTTGAAACAAAAGAAGCAAATTATTTTTCCTCTCTTTGTACCCTTGGAAAAAACATTGTTTTATACAGTATTGTTATTAAATCAACTACTGTATTTTTTTTCTGGAATCACATCACCAACAGTAAGATAAAAAAGTTCATTCATACTTTGGACCATACTGCATGAGATTTTAATACTATACTTTTTAAGTTACACAGTCATGTTTTCAGTCTTTTAGTTAAGAATATTCTTTCATCCTTATTTTATACTATCTAAATATTCCTTTCCACCCGTAGATGTTTTTTTGAAAATGTTCTCCATAGAGACAGCATAGTTTAAGTGAATGTGTTTGTCCACATAGAAACACTGAAAATGCTGTAGCACATTTTCCAGGCCTGTGAGTGGTGCTTTAACGCTGCTGCAGACATACACCAAATCCAGCCATATGAAGGAGACATGGAGCATACACACTTATCATAAGAATTGCCAGTAAACACTGGTGTATGCTGTTCTCCATGTCCTCTTGTTGGCCATAGTGGAGCAGTAGGTTTTACTGTAAAGGCTGTATCAAGCTCCGTAGCCTCTGCATCACAAACCCAAGACTGTATCCTACCATTACTGTCAGGGTTCACGCATGGGGTGAAGGGGAGTGATGGGGCTGTGACGTCACAGTAATCTGTTTTCTCAGCTCACATGGAGACGCAACACTATTGTTTTTAGATGTATCCACTGTAGGGCCCCGTCTTCAAAAGTGTGCGTTTACAGGCCCTGAAATGCCATATCCATCTGGACAGAACACCGATACGATTAAAAAGATATTCTATCTATTTTTTGGGGGCTTTTTGACATTTGTTTCCTCTGATCAGGTGGAGCTGAAGGTGTTTTCGAAGGAGTCAACGGTCATCTCCAACCTTCACCACTTCACCAGTTACAAGATCGAGATCATGGCCTGCAATCATCCATCAGACCTCAAACGCTGCAGCATGGCCACCTACGTCAGTGCTCGCACTATGCCAGAGGGTGAGGACAAAGACCAAACTGGAATATAGAGATGGATGTGAATTTATTTAGAGCTAAAAATACTGTAGGTATACTGTTCTGCTGTACACTATAAAAATTAAAGCAACAATTCAACACTATCTTTGAATTATAAACCTATAATTTTAAAACTATAAAGGTAAATTCATATTCACTTTGTGAGCTTGAAATGCTTTAATTCTTGCATCCCTTTAACAGAATGACATGATTCAGAATTTTTCTTAACTGCAGAATATTCAAACATATGTCGGGAATTTGACTTTGGCTTTCTTTTGCTCTCCGTGTACAGACATAACAGCTAAAGTGGCAAGATATGCAAATTAAGAAGTAGGCAATACATCAGTCAAAGAGGCCTCCACTGAAAAAAAACTGTATATTAAATATATGTGTTTTTATTTTGTTGGTTTCTAAATGCCTTCTTTTGTGTATGGTACCGTCAGAGAAAGCAGATGACATCCCAGGCCCTGTGACCCACGAGATAGTGATGGCCGAGCCTCCATATGTGTTGATTAAGTGGAACACACCTCGCTCCCCGAATGGCCTCATAATCCTGTACGAAGTGTTCTACAGGAAGGTCGGAGACTCGGAGGTCAGTACAGAGCATCACAGGGTGTTACAAAAGATAGCAAAATTCAGAGGAGGGAAGCAAATGTTTGTTTTTTTCTGAAAGCTACACAATGAAAGATTAAAGATACACTATACATTTTGCACCAAAATGTCTATACATTTTAAAAAATACCAGGTCATCTGCAGTGTGTTGTATTGGAGCATTTTTGTTGCCTTAAGTATTGCTAACAGTTGTTTTAGTGTTTAGTTGTGCCAGGACTCCTTTTGACCACCATTACAAGACATGGAAATACAGCACATTCTGTCACTAAAGCTCCCCCTGCCTCATCCTCTGACTCTTGTGGTGGTGTGACCCAATAGACCCTTATTATTTAAGCTGAGCAGAGACTTATTATCAGCTCAAACTACACATGCTGCTTTGTATTTTGTCTTTTTGATGAAGGACTCTTTCCTGTGATTTGGAGTATATTTTGAAGTTTAAATTGCTGTATATGGGACCACAACATGACAGTTCAACGTAGAAGCATTTACTATATTTCAAGTGTTTTCAGCCTTATTATGACCTCTTGAGTTTCCTCATAATCTAGTGCGTACTGCAGAAGGTGCTGTGGCTGTACAGTTTGAATCAGTGACTATTAAAAGAACAATCAGAAATGTCTGAAGATTTAAGAGCATGCAACATCTGATATATGTGATATTTCCCATTAAGCGTTAAAAAGCTTGTGGGTGTGTTCACCAGGAAACTTATTTTGGTAGCAGAAAGCTAACTCATTCCCGTACATATGGACTCATTCCTGCACCACTGTATTGTGGTAATCATTGAACAGAGGCCTTGATTTAAAACTGCCAAGCAGCAGAGGTGGGTGGAGCTGATATTGCACCCCTGACAACTTTTTTATGGAATTTACTGACTGTGTATCCGAGTGTAGATCATTGATAAGTTGCAAGAGAAGAGGAAGCAGATCCTGATCCTGATATACTGATAAAGAAGACAGTTGTTAGAGTACTTTCAGAAAGAATAAGGAACAACCTGAGTGGATTTAGGAAACTGAACACTGACAGTAAAGAAGGTTTAAAATAAATCACAAGGTTTGCTGCACTCACTCAAATCCCATCTGTTTTTTGAAAAGATCTGTTTGTTTGCAAACTCCCACTGCCCCCACCGTTTGTATTAACGTTTCTGCAGGATGCTTATTCAAATGGTCAGTTCTGTGTTTAGTGTGCATACACGTGCTCGTCTGGGTGTAACACTGAGAGTGTAAAGTGAGTGTTGTTTACTGGCTGTAAATGTGAATACATCCCTCATTGCTATTCATCGCTGCACCGCCTGACCCGAGGAGCCAGTGGCAGCTCTGTTACCATAGTGACAGAGGTAGGAAGGAAGAGTAGAATGCAGTGGCAGCGACGGACGGCATCTCAGACGACATCTCCAGTTTACTGCAATGAAAACACACAGGAAACACACACTAGCCGCTCTCTCACTAACACACCTCCTGCCGCAGGAGTAGACTGTACCAGCTTGATCTGAAGTGATGCCAACACAACTAAAGTCAGAAATCAGAGGTTGTTTTTTGATGGTAAAAGACAAGTAAGAACGACACTTTTTATTGACTGACAACTAGTCAACATAATGAAGTTTAAAAAAGAAATAAAGTTAGAGAAAAGGTATTTGTAGCAAATAGAGATGATTAGTTGGACGGTAACTTAGTGGTGTAACTCTCATGCATTGGCACCACAGACCAAGACCATATTTTACTACTATTTACTTATTAGTTTAAATTTTCATGATGTATTGCAGTAGTTTTTTAGTAAAGCTTAGCATTTTTTTAATTATCACTTTCAGTTTGTGTTTTATTTTTTCTGTGATATTGGAATTTGCTAATAAACTCGGCCATATAGTCACTTGTACCTCTTAGTTTGACATTTTTGTTTTTATTTTATTGTATTTTTTTCTCTTTTTATCAACAGTTTAATACTTTAATTTTGGTTGTTTTGAAGCTATTTGTCTTTGTTCTTTTAAGTATTCTGGTGAGTTATACACTGTTTTTGTGTTGTTTTTAGGGGGGTTGATGTTACCACATATGGTTTACTGATGGCATCTCTGAATGCAAATGAACATGCACATGCACAAGCCTGCTGGTTTAGAATATGTAGCAACTGCTTTTATCAATTAGATATGGCTTTTGAGATCAACTACTAGCAAAATTGTTTTTTAATTGCAAACTCAAATAAATAAATTTCATAGGTTTTACCTTCATTTAACAATTTTTTCTTCCTCAGAAACCAAACTGATTGTGCAGTGTAGCAGCAGCCTCGGCAAGATTAAACATGTGTTGACTGTCTCTGCATTGCTGAATCTTCTTTCACATCCCCATCACGATGCATTGATTAAAAGACTATTTTTGGCACCCACTTGTTTAATAAATGTTTCTAAGAGTCATGTAAAGGAATGTTCAAAATACAGGACCCAGGGAGTTTTCTTCAAAAGATTCTTTTGTCTGTAAATTTTGTACTTGTCACCAGTCAAAGGATGGAAAATGGGTTTTTATGTTTACTGTTTTTATGTTTATGTTACTGATCATCTCTAAAGCTCTAAAGTTCTGTTTTCTCTCTCAGGTTCACACAGCTTGTGTATCCCGACCGGCCTACATCAAGACAGGAGGCACCAAACTTTCACTCGTACAGCCTGGAAACTACAGCGTGAGGGTCCGTGCCACCTCTTTGGCAGGAAACGGCTCCTTCACAGAGACCACCTACTTCTTTATGCCCAACCGTAAGAGGGAGCTTTTGCTTTAACACTACATTGAAAGCAAACATTTGACATTTGAGTGAAATCTTCTGAAAATAACCTGAAAAACTGATTTAGAAGAATTGTGCTTGTATTTATATTTGTCAAGCTAAGGTGCATGGAGATGTTTGTTTGTTTATTCTTTTATGCAGAGCTGTCAGTCACAGTAGGTGTATGCATTTCAAAGAAAATGACTGGCAACCAATTAAGTAATAAAAAAATAGTAAAAGATGAAGCAAGAAGGACATCAGAAATTGATCACATGATCCAAGTCTTTGAGGAAATTGTGACCAACAGATCTATCATCGCTTTTAGCTAATTCTGACTTAAAGAGACTGTGAGGAATTTCTGAGTACTTACAAAAAAAGTCTCACTTTTAGATATATGCCTGATGGAAATACACACTTTAAGATGAGTTTTATAGCATCAAAATAGGTTATCTATAAATGCTATTCCTTAGCTTCGTGTTAGGGTCGGACAGGGCTGGACTGGCCTGGATACTCAACTTCGGGAACAAGACAATTAAAACTAGAGCAAATTTATATTATTCGGGCTTGTCTTAGAGTACCGGGCTGTAAGTAGCGATATAAAGCCGGCTACAAAACTACGATACTAAGTTTTCCAAAAATTGCTTGTTGTCACACATCATAAACTACCGCTACATAACTAGAAAGAGATACATTACCTCGTCGCTTTGCATCCTGTAAGTTGTTGAAAAAAGAAGTTGTAAAGCAATGCAGAGTTCTGAGGAAGGTCCGAGCTGCATGCTTTGTTAGCATCACAACAAACACATGCTTTGGCTTGGGTCACATCTTTTGGTGTGTTCCAGTTGTAGTCATAAGTAGGAATTTCCGAGTTTCGAGTAGGAAACTGCAACTGGAACATCCCCCGAAGTCGGATTTTCCTACTTGGAACTTGGTGAAACCTTGCCACCCCCGAGTTGACAATCAAAGATGGATGCCCCCAGTCTGAACAATTATTTAGCTCCTGTAATAATCCATTTATTAGCACTTCTGACTGGGGTGTGTCACTCTAGATCAGCTGTATGCATAGTATTGTTAGACTTATATTTACAAAAATGCTGCCATAGTGATAATCCCATTCTTCATGTGGTATTTGTGAACAATAACGCAGGGCGTGCTAACAGCAGCTAACAATAGCCTGGTAGATCGGCATGTTTTTTTCTTTCTTTCTTTCTTTTTTTTTTTAAATGTATTTTTTGGGCATTTTGTGCCTTTTATTGATAGGAGAGAGACAGTGGATAGGCTTGTGAAAAGGGGAGAGGGAGTAGGGGAAGACACTCTGCAAACTGGTCACAGGCGGGATTTGAACCTGGACCGGCAGAAGCATGTACATGGGGTGCTAACCACTACACCAAACCAGCACCCCAGGCATGTTTTTTTCTGACTTCAACTGGAAGGCCGATAAGTCGGAGATGATGTCACTCCCAGTTCCGAGGTTACTGGAACGCAGCATTACGACAGTTGCCGTGCGTGCTCATGGGTAGCAGAGTCTTTATGTCGCCGGAAATAGATTCTCCTCATAGCACCTTTAAGACACAATCTATTTACCTTGAAAATAATGAGTTTCACAGATCATGAATATCGAAATTTTGGGCACAGTCGATGATTTCTCAGAAGAATCAAAGTCTGATCTTTAGATGTATCACAGCCGCTGTCTGGCTTAAGCTTATGTAGTTCAATAAGACAAGCAAAAAAAAGTGGAAGAAGTTGTTTTAAAATAAAGATTTTTCTTGAGTTAAATAACTGCTGTTATTGAATGGACTAATGACTGTCAGCTCATTCGCAAATCTGTGCTCACCACTGACTCATACTTTGCCCAGTTTTTGGAAGTGAGCCTGGTAATCGATGGCTTCTGTGTTTTTGCAGCTGATCCTGGTCTGATCTGGATTGTGATTGGCCCAGTCATCTGCTTCATCCTGCTGATGTTTGTGGGTGTGGGAGTCTTTGTGGTCTTGAAGAAGAAGTAAGACGTTTGTTTGCTTAAAATGAGCTGATAATAAATAATACATGACATCAATGATGGAATGGTGCTGATTTATATACAAAGCATTTTTCAGTAGATCTGTTTATTCAGTGCACTTCGACTTAACAGATTTTACAGCTTTTTTCAAACAAACAAAAGTGAACTCTGTTTTCCTCTGTCTGTTTACAGGCAAACAGAAGGCCCAACAGGACCTCTTATTGCCTCTTCAAATCCTGAGTACCTCAGTGCCAATGATGGTATGAAAAGGATCATGATACTACTGAGATAATTAACATTACCCTTGTATTACATACATTTGAAAGTTAGTTTGAAAGAAATAACCTCTGTCTGATTTGTTTAGTTTACGTTCCTGATGAGTGGGAGGTCCCCCGAGAGAAGATCACTGTGCTGAGAGAGTTGGGTCAGGGCACCTTTGGGATGGTGTATGAGGGAATCGCCAAGGATATTGTTAAAGGAGATCCAGAGACACGTGTAGCTGTTAAGACAGTCAACGAATCAGCAAGCCTGCGTGAGAGAATCGAGTTCCTGAATGAAGCCTCGGTCATGAAGGCTTTCAGCTGTCACCACGTGGTACGATACCTTTAGATATTTTTTACTTAGTGCGGTTGTTTGAGCTGGAAGATTTACATAAACATCATGGAGTGAATCTTGCATCTTCCTCTTTCTTGTCTCTCTGTAGGTGCGGCTGTTGGGTGTAGTGTCTAAAGGTCAGCCCACCCTGGTAGTGATGGAGCTGATGACACACGGTGACCTGAAGAGTTATCTGCGCAGTCTGAGACCAGACTCTGAGGTGAGTTCTTACATTTTTAACTGGGCTACCGCAGATAAGCTGTTTTTTTTAATGGTCTTGCATTAGGTTTTTGAAATACAAGGATATATAAAGGACTCTAATATAGGATTTAGTTGTTAAATTGGCATTTTGACAAAGAACATGTCATCTGTCTAAGTTTGTTGTTATTCAGCTTTTTTTCTTTAGCTTTATGCACCCAAAGTCTGTAAGTGAGGAGTTTGTTTGCTTTGTTTCCAATAAATTGTTGTAAAATGTATTGAGCTAAAAGAGCAATCTTCCAATTTTTGGGCTGTTGGCAGAAACTTTTATTACTTCAACCAGGAGGTTATCTTATTGCCGGCGTCTGCTTTTTGGTAGTGTGTTGGTTTGTTAGTTTGTGTGTTTGTTTCTCTGTTAGCAACATAACTCAAAAGGTTATGAACTGATTTCAATTAAATTTGCTGGAAATGTGCGGATTGGGACAAGGAACAAATGATTCGATTTTGGGAGTGATCCGGATCACTGTCTGGATAGTCCATGACGAAAAATGCGATTTTCGTGAATAACTACTGAACTAAAAAAAGATATCATTATGAATACAATTGCTAATGGTATGTTTTTGTGGTCAAGGAATCTAAATATTAAGATGAAATAAAGGTAGGACTAATAATTATGGTGAAAATCACAATATGGATGAGGACTGTGGCGCTGGCGGAGGTCTGCACTCTCTGGGTGCTATTCTAGTTGGACATTGTGTTTCAGAATCTATCTTTTTTTTTTTTAAGCAAGTATCATTACATGATTCATAGATCATGCATTAATTAAAATTTTTAGCCCTGGACTGGTGTGGTAAAACATGTTAGCATTTAAAAGAAAATCAATATTAATTCATTGTTAAAAACGGTGTAAATATTTCTCAAACTGGACCTGAAAAGGTTTTTACATGTCTTTTAATTTGCTTTCAAAATGTTTGTTGGAACCCCTAGAAAAACAGTTGGCCTGAATTGAGGTTCTCATTTTCGCCAATTTACCTTTGTTTGTTATTTTCTCCAGAACAACCCATCAGGTCGTCCTCCTCCCACACTTAAGGACATGATCCAGATGGCGGCAGAGATTGCAGATGGCATGGCGTACCTCAACGCCAAGAAGTTTGTGCACAGAGACCTAGCAGCCAGAAACTGCATGGTGGCTGAAGATTTTACCGTCAAGATTGGAGGTCCAGAACTCTGTTGTTTATGTGTTTTTTTTGTTGTTTTGCTGTTTAGTCATAGTGAAGCTTGGCTCACTCTCTCTCTCCCTCCCTCTTTCACACACAGACTTTGGTATGACCAGAGACATCTACGAGACTGACTACTACAGAAAAGGTGGGAAAGGTCTGCTCCCAGTCAGGTGGATGGCTCCAGAATCTCTGAAGGACGGAGTCTTCACGGCCCACTCCGACTGCTGGTAAGTTTGACCAAAGCAGCCACTTCTTCCTCCCCTCCATCCTGCTCCTCAGTATCAGAAGGTTTGACCACATGTGCTTGTTTGTGTGTCTGCAGGTCGTTTGGCGTAGTGCTGTGGGAGATCAGTACGTTAGCAGAGCAGCCTTACCAGGGTTTATCCAACGAACAGGTTCTAAAGTTTGTCATGGAGGGAGGATTCCTGGACCGACCAGAGAACTGCCCTGAGAGAATGTGAGTCGACTCAGAAACACAGGAGGACCATGTTTGCAAAGTGTCTTGGGATATAAATCATCCACAACTGAACCAAGGACCCATGTTCCAGATTGTTCACTAACACAACATTGACACTAGATTTTAAATATGTCCACAGCAGGCCATAAAAGAAAAGAAAACAATTTATTAGCACCATTTCATATCTTGACAGAATGTGTTGCTCAGGCCCTTGAACAGTTTAATTGTTCGAATTTCAACTTTTAGGTACAAGAATAATCCTAAGCTCTAACTAAACAATCATGAGTGACCATCTTTGTGTTCTAGGGATGTGGTGCCCGAGGTAAGTCCACGGAACTGTAAATGAATTGTGCATTTTAACCTCCGAAGTAATCTCTGCATAAGTCTAGAATAAGCATTTCTAACTGAAGTCCACTGACTCAAGACCAACCAGAATCACGACACAGACAGTTAATGGAGCATTTTTACTTGCTTTAGACCCAAGTGAGTCATATTTTTTTCTGACAAGTACTGATTTATAGAATATATTTGGAATGGTTGAAGTGCCAGAAGAGGTCTTCCTGTCTGACTTTATCTTACAGGTTTACTTAATAAATAGAGATGCTTAATATTATTGGTACAATATCGGTATCTGCAGATCTTAGCAAAAATAGGTTTAATATTGGTATTGGTGGATATGCATATGTAGGCAGTAATAACATCAAAATACTTAATTGTACCACCTCATCATTACTGCACAAGTACATTTAAAAACAAGAGTTTCATTTATTCAAGAGTTAAACATTGTTTTTCTTGGTTTACATCTGCTCCTTACACAAATGGACTCTCACGGTCAGAGCAAAAAGTCAAGTTTCTTCTTATAAATACTCTCTGGAATCGATAAAAAATATTGGTATCAGCAAGAACGCATTTGGAAAAATCAGCATATTAGATATCAGCAAAAATCCGATTGTGCATCCCTAGAAAAAAAATGTTTTTACTTGTTTTTTTCCTTGGGTGACTGTAATGTACCATGGTGGTCTGCCCTCGTAATGTGTGAGAAAAGGAAGATTGTATCAAAAAGGACAGAACTTTTGTAGTTTTATAACATCTGCTGAGGACTTCCATATGCTGTTGTGATGACACTAAAAGGGACACAGAATCAAAACTTGGATGAATGTTGTAAAGTGACAGCATATCTGCAAACAGGACAAAGTACAGGATAACGTCCTGTCTTTACAGATCAGATTCAGATCTTTGAAAAGGCTCAGTAGTTTCCTCATGTTTAAGTTTTCACCTGCCATCTTAAAGGATTCCACAGACTGGAGTTTATCACTGTATTGAAGCTCATGCTGCACTAAAGCTTTTTACTCCTCTCTCTCTTCCTCAGGCACAGCCTCATGCAGATGTGCTGGCAGTACAACCCTAAAATGCGGCCAATGTTCCACGAGATCATCGAGATGCTGCGGGAGGACCTGCACCCATCTTTCCAGGAGGTCTCCTTCTTCTACAGTGAGGAGAACAAAGTCCCAGAGACAGAGGAGTTTGACCTGGATCTGGACAACATGGAGAGCATCCCTCTGGACCCATCTTCTTACCTACAAAGAGAGGAAAGCTTAAGCAGAGACAGCGGGCCCTCGGTGGCCCTCAGGGGGAACTATGAGGAACACGTCCCTTACACACACATGAACGGTGGCAAGAAAAACGGACGAATCTTATCGTTGCCCAGATCCAGCCCTTCCTAACATTTCCTGTTTCCTAGAAGAACTTTGTTTGAACTTCCCCTCTTCCTCTTCCCATCCCTTTCTCTTCCAGTCCATTTTTTTCTGTATCCTTCATGTTCCTCTCATCATTTTCTAATCATTTTCTTATTCTTGGAGAACCCTCAAAAAATAAGACACAAATCTCAGGAGTTTTTATTTTCTTTCTCACGGCTGCCGAAACACAGGCAAGCAAGGGATGCAAACATGGTGTACACTTTTTTTTTTTTTACTTCTTCCACCACACATCGGATTTTTCTACTACGATATCTATTGTTTTTCACTATTGCCACGTTTCCAGGACTCTTTTTGAGAGGAAACACAAAAAAACTGTGAACACAACAAACCTTAGACAACCAAGAAGGCTGCTTCTGCTCGACCTCCTCAAGACTCGTCCCCTCTCCACATTTCTTCTGTGCTTTGTGTTTTTTTTTCTCTCCAAGTGAAATCTTGTTACTCAGATAGTGGCCTTTTTGTACGTGGCCTATAAACAAAGAGAAGTGTCTAACTGTGCTTATACTAATTTTTCTTTTTGAACAATGACTTAATCAGTTTGGAACGGTGGGATGACTTGCAAAGACTTGATCCTTGAACAAACATCTTATTATTCCTAGAGGAATGTTTTCTTTTTATTTTGTTTCATTTTGGTTCTGCAGAATTCCAAACTACACACAGATTCATCGGGTGTTTGGTGAATAGTTTTAATTTATTTGCTTTTATTGTTGTTTTCTCTCCTCTTTCCCTCTCTTCTTTCTCAGTTTTATTTCTGTGTCCTCACTTTATGGCTGAAGGATATTTAAACAGTTAAGAATTGGACAAAGAGTTCCTCAGACTGACCAATAGCTGCTGCTTTGATATATTTTAGTGGGTATAGAATATATAAATAAATATAATATATATAGTATATATGGAATATTGGTCTTCAAGTACCAATATTTTATATATAATATATGATGTTTTTTTGTAAATAGTTCATATTTGTAATATTTTTCATCAGAAGCTTTGCTGGTATTTTGTTTTGCCAGGTTTTTTCTTAATTTTGGTAATTTTATGGCCCCAGTAATCACGCTAATCTGCCACCAGTGCTCTCTTTGTCTTAGGCCTCCGAAGCCCTGAAATATTGTCAACAGACTGCATCATTTTTTAGAAACCTCGGTCCCACATCGCTGTCAATATTCAGAGGCCACTTTGCTACAACGACTACGGTAATCAAAGGAATAACCAAACAAAAAAGCTTTATAAAAGGGGAATTAAGGTTTTTGTTGTTGGGATAGTGTCAGTCTCTGTGTCTGCTGTCTCTCTGGTGTGTTCACTATCACAGGTGTATGAAGTCTTTCACATGACTGTTGTGAGCTGGCAGTAAGGTTAGAGATGGTGGAAAGCTTCGTTGGTACTTTGTGTTTTAGTGTGACAGCTTATCAGTTGTGCAGGTCAGTGCCAGGCGGGTAAATAACACCGGCTCTCTGCGAAGTGGACAATTTTCTGTCTTTGCTTTGTGAGCGTCATGATTTTAATCTGAGAGCAGTAGCATTCCCCTCAGTATGACCTGAAATACGCCTTTATCAACAGAGGGTTTTCTTTGTCGAGTTTTCTATTCACCACACACACTCACTCCTCCCCAATGGCCGCCGAGCTCACTGCTTCAGATTCAGGTTGCTGGAATTTTCCACGTTTTTGTGGTTGATGGTTGGAGAAAAATACTGAGAGTTCCGACTGTTTTCACAGTCCACAGCAGGTGGCAGAGCGAGGAGAGTTTTTCTTTGTGCCCCTCTATCTTGTGGAGCGCGTAGGAGGTCAGGGTGCTAAAGTATAAATATCTGTTAATTTAAAAATGCTGAAATTGTACATATCCAAGTTTTTCTTATTTGTCTTTTTTATTTAGACCCATATAGGAATAATAAAAATTGTCTACTTATTTATTTACCTGTTTTTGGCCAAAAAAGAGGAAAAATCAAAGTTCCAATTCTATAATTCTATAATTCTAAGTTTTATTGCTCTGATTTAAGTTTTTTGATTTATTGTTATGAGTGACTCACTAGAAAAGGAGAATGAAGGGATGGCCATGTGGCAAGGATGAAAGAGCCAAGTATCAGTAGTATTATTATTTTTAGAAATACTGGTGATACAAGTGGCAACCAAGATTTGAGGAGCTTTTCATGGCAGGTAGGAAATGAATAAAGAGGCTTAATTTTACAAAAAGACCCAAACAACCCAACAACAATATTGGTCTTTGTGATTTAGAGATTGGCGTAAGCACCAGCAAAACATTTTCCACAGAAAATACACAGAAATGAAAAAAGAAACTGATAAATTATTGAATCATTACCACAACAGATGGCAGCGTTCAAATACCCCATCAGTTACCATCACTATTGATGGTAGCAGTAGTAGTTGGTGTAGTTCTGTCCCATCCAGTTTCCAGGGCTTTTATTATGATATTTATTGAGTATCCTTGCTATGTAGCTGTACTCATTTATTCTTCATTTATTATTCATCCATTTCTGTTGAATCTAAAATTGTTTTTCTCCTCTGATTGGTTTTGAACAAAAAAGGAAAACATGCTTAGAAGTTATTTTTCAAATTAGACAAAAATATGTCACTTTCAGTCGTTTTGGTTTATTTAAAGTAACAGTGTCACTTTTCCTTGTTGAAATAGTTTCACAATTAATTCAACAGCAACATAACTTTCAGCAAAAAAGTCTGAGATCGGTCTCTTGCCCTTCATAGCTTCATATTTGGCTCTCCTCTTCTCTCTGTTAGCCTCAGCTGTTGTATCAGTGCTAAGAGGGACTAACTGGCTTCTTTTTAGCTAAAAGCTGAAACTGTCATACATCTTACAGCACACTGCCAACACTGTGTGCTGCTGCTGGAAGCAGGTAGCCACAGTTTTTCTGCTTGTTCAAAGCTTGGTCCCCTAAACTTACAGCTGAAAAAGAGACGTATTGTTGCCATAAATGTTGTCCAGCAGCAGATTATACTTTGACACCCTGACCATGCAGGCCATCCCTAATCCTGTTATTCTCTCTGCCATCACATGCAGCTTGGCAGCCAGGACACAGTGTGCAGGAGCTCTCTCCCTCACCGCTGACATGACGGAGGTCTGTTTTGCACTCCTCGTTTGCCTCATGTTCTCCTGTTTCTGCCTTCAACATCAGAGTCAGAACACTCACAAGAAAGACTTTTTCCCTTCTTCAAATCATAAGATCTTCCCTCCCTGTGGGAATCAGAAACATTCCTGTGGAGTTTACCGTACATGGCCCTCAGTGTCTCTTTCTTGATCAGAACAGTCGATCGTTTGGAGCCTTTCAGTTGCACAGTGACAGTCAGCAGATATGTAGTGATGACTTTTTTTAAAATTCTCCAGACACACAGATAGATGTGGTCTCCAGTTAAGAAGAGCATTCAGCAAGTCTAGTTTAGCCAAAGTGTCAGCAGCTTTCTGTCAACAATGAGAATCCAGAGAAAGCAGAGAAGCTGCCTCCATATTCTAACCAGTGCCTTCTCAAACCCAGAGCCACGTCCTGACTAGTTGTATTGGCTAGTAACATACACACACACACACACAAACAGACGCACACATCAACAGGCCTCTGTGCTCTCTCTGTATTCTTCTCAGATAGGAGACACAGAAATCCTTGCTGCATCCACATTTAGATTTACACCGTACCCCTCGCTGTATGAGAAGTTGTTTCTGGGGCGTTTTTTTAAACTTTCTTTTTATTTAATTTTTCGTTCAGCTTGTTGCCAGCTTAAGGTTTGAACAGTAAAGTTCACCCAGTGCTTTAGCAGTGACACTGTGGATTGGCACTTCCGGGATTGAGATGTAGATTTAAGCTAATTATTCTGAGGAGTTACAATCTCAGCTTTTGTACTTTGTAAATAATCTGTGACATAGTTTGGAAAATAAAACAGAAAAAGATTTAATGAAAAAAAAAAAAAAAAAAAGCCCGTCAGTTTTGCATACATGACAGAAAAAGGGTGGAGCTGTCTGCAGCTGTGTCACACTTTCATACTGTGCACCCAGTCTGAATCTCGACCTAACAGTACACTGTTAGTACATTTTTGTACTTCATCTTTCAGTATAAACACTACAAGAAGTCTCTGTGTAACGTGTCAAAGTGGGACGCAGCTCTTCTCTCCGCCTTGACCTAGGTTGCTTATCTTGTGGTGGTGTTCACACGCATATGCAATTTTTAATTAAGATGGTGCCCATATCTTTGAAATACCAGATATTTATTTTATTATGATCATTGTCATTGTATAAGAACAACACAGTTAGCTTTTTAGTCTTGCATTTTTCGAGGTGTTTGAGAGTGAAGCGATGTAAACGTTTGTTTGTTGTACAGGTGGAGTCGCTGGTTGGTGAGCAGCAGGAGTGCTAGTGTAGTTAGTTTTTAGTAATTGTCATCGTCTTTGTGTTTGGCCAGAGTCTACCTCAGTGCATATGGAGGAATCAGTCTAAAGAGCCTAAAATCACCCCCATGAGTCACTAATATCCTATCATGTCGAAGAAATATCAAACATTACCAACACTGCTGATCTATTCCCCTCCCCTGTGGCTTCTCTAAGCCCCTCCGCTTCCTGGTTTTTCCTCCTCTTCTGCACCAGAGGGAAGCTTTCATCTAGCCCTGAGATAAGTCGAATTTGTTGTGAATGAAACACCTGAAATTTGCCCAGTGTGTTTAAAATATATTGATTTTTAGAGAATTTAACAGCCAGAAGTGTCAAGTTTTAGAGCAGGGATGGGCAACTTTGGTTACAAAATGGCTGCTTGTATTTTATTGTCTCAGCTAGAGGGACACAGTTGGGAAATCTGTGGCCAACTCTCAATCAGACAATCATGATATCTTGTAATCAAGCAAGATGGACAAGTAACTAGCTCTCATCAGAGTTAATAGCAACATCAACAATTTTTAACTTTGAAAGCAAATCACAGCACTTAACTAAGTGAGCTGAACACATAAGTGTATTTTAGGCTACTTTTCATGCAGCTAAAACAGTATTTACCTGTTTTTGAGGTTTATCTTAATGTTAATGTTCCTTTAGGTGCATTTTAGAGTGCTTTTAAGGGGCTTTCACAAAGATTCAAATAATTTTATTTCCAGATTTTATGCTTGTTGACAAGCAACAGGCATTTTTTCTCAGAACAGTTCAATCAGTCCTTGTGTCTTGAATGGTTTAAACCATTTTAAACTCATTTTAAAGTACCTAAACTAGCCTGTTGAGTCCAGTCACTGTTGCCAAATCCTTTCAGCTTCCTCTCGACTCTTGCAAGATCTGTTATTGTAATTTTGGTGATATATTGATATTAACGTAAGGGTTTACAATGGTGTTGGTCTGAGGAGAACACCAGAGCATAATTGCCTCAGAATTAATTATTGCTATTGGCAAATATGAAAATGTCTGTTTCTGCTGATATTTACTGAAAATGTTTTAGCTGTAGTTAGTTTGTGGGCGTTTTGCTGATTTAAATGTGAAATTATTAACCTTTTAAATTGAAGGCCAGTTTTCTGTTAACAGGCTGTTACATCAGTTTGCAGCCATTTAAAGGATAGATGGAGCTTGTTTTACTGTTGCTGTTAAATGTAAATTTTGCATTAAATGTACATTAATGTAATGTAATGCAGAAACTACTCTCAGTTCAACACACTGCATATATGTCCATATTTTGGTTACAGTGTTGGCATCAGCTAAAATTAATCTGAAAGGATCGTCATATCTGAAATATCTAGTACCATGCATCACTTACGTATTTAGTGTCATGTACTGGGAAGCAATGATATAGAGGTGTTGTATACCTATTATACAACACCGTGTTTGTTTGGTTAAAAATGCAGCTTTCAGAAAATAGGAAACTTTTGGTCCGGACCCAGTGATACACAGGTAATCACAGATCGTAATGGAAATATTTATGCCCGTGTCTTTAAGGCCTCTAGTCTCTTACCTGCTTGTGTTGTGGCAGAGAGGTTTAATTAGCCTGTGACAAGATAAAATATGCATCATGCAATGGTATAATTCAGTGTTTCAATGAAGATATGGCCTGCAATACAAGATGAAGAAGTTGACATATTCCATGTTAATCCCAGAGTCCTAGCCCATGCAGTGCTGCATGTTTAATACAAAACGCTTAGTTGCTACTATTATAGTCTTTAAATTAACACTAAACTTAAGGTAACAGTGCAGAGACACATTAAATAATTTATTGCAGCCCTTATAGAATCCCTCATGACATTTTAATCATCTTGTCCATGTGTTTGAAATAAATTGATTTCTAAAATTGACTCTGAAGCAGCACAGAGTAAAGAGAGGGCTGCATACAGCCCTTAAACTGCCACTTGCCCACCCCTGTTTTAGATTATATGGTTTTTCCATTTTGTCATGATCTATACATCTGTATTTTAAACCTTGGGGTTTCCACTCTGGGTGCTTGAGGAAGAATTGTAGCTTTATCGTTCATATTACCTTTTTTCTCATTCACTATCGTGCTTACAGTGAACACAGAGTTGGTTCAGCTGCTTTTCAGGCACGAGTTTTCTCACTCTTACTGCATATCAAAGTTCAGCCCTGGACCCTAAGGCTCTTCTTTTTTTTAACCCACATCAAATCTGTACCTGTTGTCTTGTAGAGAGCCTGACTTTTCTCTTTCAGTCCATCAATCTTTCTCCAGACAGTCAGCGTTCAAATCCAGCCTCCTCCGCTCCCTGATGGTTTATTTGTCTGATTCTCTGTCTTGTTGTACATGTATATTTTTTCTACTGTGAATATCAAGAGATGACCTTTATTTTCTGTCAATGCCATGAATTGGTTCTGTTTTGGCTGATCAGGACACAGACTTCTGGATAATGGTTAACAGTTTTAAAAATGGATATCCCAATCTCCCCGCTCTTTGTCTGCAGAGAAAAGAATCAAAAGCTGGACTGGGACAATCTTTTGTGCCATAATAACTATCAACAGACGTGAAATCTAGATTGTAACTTAACGCCTCAGGGTGGCAGCCTGATGTTATTTTATTCTTTTGGAGGACAAAGACGATGAGGAAAAAAAGAGAGACCTACCTACTTTTTATCTACTTTGACTGAAGTTCTCAGCATCCTTGCAAGGACAAAACAAACTTTTCCCATTTTTTCAAAAATCTGACACCCCAGTGAAGAGAATCTCTTCCCCATCACGCTGATGTAATGTGGACTAGACTGCCCTCTTGTGGATGGATGGGAGCATTGCAGGTTTTGAAGTGGCAGAGGAAACGGGGCCTCCGTGACCCATAGTGCCTTGCTCAGACAACAGCCCACCTGAAGCCCCTCCCACACAAAGAGAGCAACCGCTGACTGGCAACTCAGAACCAATAATGTCAGATTTTCAAAATCAAGTTGTTTTTTTTGTACTCTGCAGATAAAATCTTGTACCTGCTTGGTGAGAAAATACTGTTATTTGGATGATGATTTCTTCAACACTTGTGTCTCTACCTTGCTAAGCTTTGCTTTGTGCATGAAGAAAGACTGACTTTTATCGGCAGGTAGCTGAATATCCTCATTCTTCATGATTTTTCTCATCAGTCTTTGGTGACAACAGCAGCACCCCAAAGCACATGCAAAAAAATGTAATGATCAGTGATAATGATTGCATTAATGGGGCTTTCCACTGAAATGCTTTAATTTTTCCACAGTCTAAAAAAAGATGAATAAGCTCTTAACTGTAAATAGCAGGAGATCCCCTTGCCCCCTTAAATGAAAGCACTTGACATTTGGAAAGTTCAGTTTTGTTCGTCTCTGATGACCTGATAGGGTTGAGCAGAGCAGTGCAGGATGAGAACAAAGCATTGTATGTATTATTGTTTTGTGGAAAAGGAAAGAAAAAAGTATTACATTTTAGAGATGTTGATTTCTATTTTTTTTAGCCAAAGTATGGAGGGCAAATACAATTACTTTTCTGACTGTAAACATTTACTACTCTTGTACATTATGGAGTTAACATTGTTATCAATGTGTACATATCTTTTTTTTCTAAATTTAAAAGATAGTTTTTGTTCTTGTTTCATATCACCCACCCACTGCTCGGAGAAAAGAGTCGAGTCTGTCAATGTATTTAAACTCTGGTCTGAGGGCTGTGTACAAAGACACTCAAACAGTATGTGGCCTGAAATGTTCACGGTGAACCCGCTCTGATGCATGTTTTCAAATGTTGGTTGACAAGAAGCTGTTGCATTTCACCCACCCCCGCCCCTCCTCCCGCCACAGCAGCATGTCACCCGAGAAGCCTTTACTGTGTCACAGATGTGTCACCTATCACAAATGTTGTTCTATGGGATTGTTCTAAAAAGAGATGTGTGTTTGGTTTGCAACTGTTTGATTTTCTTTATGTTCGTGAAAAACTGGAAAAGACCACTGCACATACTTTTTACAAAGAGGAACACGAGCGATAAAATCCTGAATAAGATAAAAACAAAAAGAAGATACTGACTGTAAAGCTGGAGGTGTTATGAATGTTTTGGGAAATATGCCTGTTTGTGATTTTGTTCAGGGAAGAGGAGCGACTGTACGCTTTGCACGAATAGTTGAAACCGAGCAAACCCCTACCCTGGCCTTGTCCTAGGGTTCTAAAATCTCTGAACTTTGTAATTTGATGAACGTGAAATCAGGATGTTTAATCTGTTAAACTCAGAGGTAGTGCAGGGAAGATAATTTGTTCATGTTTCAACCAAAATGTGGACATTTTTCATGAGATAACTGGAGTGCAGGGTCCTGTTCTTCACAGTACAGTGTGTGCTTTCAACCAAACAGCTCTCACCGGTGCCTGGTTTGACTCAGGGCCTTCCTGTTTGGAGTTTGCATATTTTGTATGCGAGTTCCCAAAGGCATGCTTATTAGAAAAACTTATGCTAAATTGACCCCCACTGGTTTTTCATCTCTTAATATCAGCCCTATGATTGGCAGGTGACCAGTCCAGACCCCGGCCGCTTGCCAAGTGATGGCACGTACAAGCCCAGACAGGATCAGCTGTTCAGACAGATGTAAAAAATAAACGATGTGAATGTAGTTCTAATTCATCAAACAAAAAGTTAGTTTAAGTAGAAGGTTTTGTTCTGGAATTTCTTGGCATTTTCTAAAGTTATTAGTTAAAGTTTAAGGTCTTATCATGGATTACATGTTTCAGACCGTGACTCCAAAATAGCAACACCAGGGACTAACATTGACATTATTGCTTAAATCTTGAATTTCAAGGATTGTTTTACCCATTCATTTTTTAATTTAACTTACTTTTAATTATATATTTTCCCAATCATGTAATAATAAGCTAACCTAAAAATCTTTATCTTAGTGTCCAGTAATCCCTCCCTAGGGAGCCCTGACCCTCTCTTTGGTAACGGCTGGTCTTAATGCTTTTAAATATTCACAAAAATATGTCCAGAAATTCAGATTTGAATATTTATAGATGCCTACGGGCCGGCAGTATCCACTTGTTCCTTCCAGCTTCACTGATCCAGCCCTGAAATAATCAACCCAAAACACCCAGCTTGCTTTTCAACACTGGTTTTCCTGTTGATTTCGGGAGCATACAGGGAATTTCAGGGTTTCTGTGCTTGTGTGAGGAGGGTTAATGTGACTAGTCCAAGCATATTTCCCAAACTGTTCCCTCTGAGCATCACAGCTAATCCAGCGTCATGCTGTGGATGAACAGTCAGTCAGTAGCATGATCATGAACTGTCCACATTTGTGTCCTTGAGCTGTGTTCAGACAGGCATTTGGGGTCTCTACGGGTTCATACGATGTTTGTTTGAGGAGAAATCCTCCTCTTCTGTTGTGAGTCCAGTGGTCTGCTCCAGTTTCGCACAGATACCGTCTATCTTCCTCTGTCCTGTTCCCCGTGCCGTGCGTCGTTTAAGTCTATGGAGTCGTGTCCGTGTCGTCTTTGGTTGAAGTCTCTCTCACAGCGTCCCTCGTCTCTGATCGCTGCTCCTCCTCTTCCTCCTCTCTGTGTCCCTCTCTCTCTCTCCTCAGTGCACATAGGTGGTCCCCAGAATGCTGTGTGTAGTCTTGCAGGATACCTCTTTATTAATGTCATTTATTGCCGATGAATATGCTGATGTATTAATTTTTTTTGGGAATATGTTGTGTATACATTATGTTGAGACATTGGTGTGTATGCAGACAGCAGGTGTGTATATGTGTGTATGTACAGTCTGAAAAAGAAAAAAACCCACAGAGATCGCTTCATCCCTCACACTGGATCCAAATGTGCCATTATCTTTATGTATATCAACATATTGAACACACACAAACACACACAGAGACAGAATACATGCATATTGTACAGGATCAAAAATGTGCCATGACTAAATGAACGCTTGACAATTTATTTTTTCTATGTTTTCAAAGGAGAGCCAAGTAGTGACATGTACAGAAAATGTTGCAATGATATGAAAATAAAAATCTTGCTGTGTGTAAATTATTCTACAATTAACTGTTTATATTAAAATTATGAATAAAATTATTGGAGAATATGTGTCTTCTTGCTCTTCTTAGCACTTTGACTGACGGGAGCTGACAGTTTTAAATTTGCTGAATGATGACAAAGCCTGATCTAAAAGAGTGGGGACTTAATGTAAAGATAAGAATAAAACAATACAGTAATTGGTAAATGTAATACAGCACAGGCATGATGGTAGCCCCTAGGAACACATGTCAACAAAACATATGCATGACAACTATATGAAAATGTTAGGACTGATCTTTGCACAGTTAGAAAACATCAGAAGTTAAGTTTTTGAGGATGGTTGTTAAGAACAGTAGATGGGCTTTGAAGATGCTTATGGGGGGGTTTCTAATTACAAAAAAGGCTCGATTTTAGATATATGCCTGATGGAAATACACACTTTAAGATGAGTTTTATAGCATCAAAATAGGTTATCTATAAATGCTATTCCTTAGCAAAGTGGTCGGTTCGGACAGGGCTGGACTGGCCTGGATACTCAACTTCGGGAACAAGACAATTAAAACTAGAGCAAATTTATATTATTCAGACACGTCTTAGAGCACCGGGCTGTGAGTAGTGATACATAGCCGGCTACAAAACTACGATACTAAGTCACACATCAAAAACTACCGCTATGTAACTAGAAAGAGACACATTTCCTCATCGCTTTGCATCCTGTAAGTTGTTGAAAAAAGAAGTTGTAAAGCAATGCAGAGTTCTGAGGAAGGTCCGAGCTGCATTTATTAGCATCACAACAAACACACACTTTGGCTTGGGTCACGTCTTTACAACAGTTGCGGCCCGTGCTCATGGGTAGCAGAGTCTTTATGTCACCGGAAATAGATTCTCCTTATAGCCCCATTAAATAATCATTTATGTGATAGATAACAGAAGTCCTACCCTCTGAACAGCAACAAAGCTACTTTACCCCCAGGGGAAGTAGCTGGAGCCTATCCCAGCTGAGATTGGGCAAGAGGAGGGGTACACACTGTACCAGTTGCAGCCAATCACAGGGCAACATAAGGAGACAGACAGTCATTCACAACTAAAGGCAATTTAAGAGTCATCAATAGTGTGGTGCAGGGACGAAGTATTTTTTGGCGAGTGTGGAAGTCAGCATCGCGCTGGTTCCCTCGACTGCAAGCCTACTAAAAGCCTTTGGGATTTTTCACTGATTTTTGGATCACTGCTGAGAAAACCTTTGCAGAGAGCAAAAAAATTATTAAACTTAAATTTCTATGTTATAATCCTAACAAACAAACCTACTTTTCATGATGTTTTAAGCTTGAACATAATTGTCAAGAGTTAAAAGCAAGTAGTGAGCTACTGTCAAACTACAACATGGCAGTGCAATGTAAAAGCTATATTTTTAATGTATAATACCTTGCTGGACCCCCTTCTTAGAGAATTGAAGAACCCGCGTTGCCCAACCTTCTTAAGTGTGAAAGAGATATATGGTAACGAAATGTCTGATCAGAGGGAGCTACAGGCTCGAACCAGACTTTTGAAACAGTCATGGTATTTGACTGAGTCAAGTAGAAATCCCACATGTAGGTGGAGGCTGTACAGCTATTACACAATAAAACAATGAAACTGTCTGATCAAACTCTTACCTTGGTTTAACTTGCCTGTGTCTGTTAATCCTCTGAGTACTACAGTCAGTTTTTGCTCTAACACCATAACAATATTTCAGACATAAGCATATTTAATAGAATTGTGTTCAGCTTGATGCACAGGGAGTCCAGCTATAAGAACCTCTGTTTGGCTCAAGAAGCCATCAGACTACAGTATCTAAGATGTTTTTGTGGTGAAATTGTTCCTTTCTGCACACACAATGGTGTTAAGTGCTCCTTCGCTATCATCAAGTGTGTGAAACAGCCACAGCATGCTTGAAAGTGGTGTGTGAAAACGTATGTGAGAGCCTCTCAGCTGCTCAGAGTTAAAAAGGGGAAGCTGGCTCTGTGCTGTCAGTGTGAGGATGAAGCAGACGTCCACACTGTGTAAACACAGCCAGCTCTGTAGGACTTTACAGCAACTTATCACTTCCTCTGGGCTAACAAGCTGATCTCCTTCCAGCATTATATGTAAGTACACCCTCTGTTTCTAATCTTATTTGTTCTGGGCAAGTGCTCCATGTGCTTCATTATTGTTTAAATTGTGATACTTGGATTTCTTCTTGCGTTATTCGTGCCAGTGCTCTGCCTCCTCTGTCTGTGGGAAAGTCAGGAGACTTTTCCGCTTGATGTGCACTGAGCTGAACTTGATGGTCATCCGTACTTACACTTGTGCAAATTAGGAAGCACAATGGTTGCAACCACTGTCAGGCCAGGCCCTGTGTCTATGAGCTCAGAGCAGCAAGAAAAGCTCTCTCCTCTATCTGGCCATTATTAATCTGCACAGTAACTTTCTGTTTATTCAGACTTCGTTTGTGCTGCAGTGTTACAGAGGATGTAGTGGTTTGAGACTGTGACTAAGAGTGCGAAGAAATCAGCATCATTTCTCTAGAGTTTCATTGCATAAACTTCCTTCCCTTTTTCTGTTTCTTTTGTCTTCTCAAAACAATACAGTGTTTAGATCAGTTTTTAAAAGCAACTAATTGTTAACTGAAGCCATTTTAATAATGATTTTATTTAGGCACTAGGCAATTAAAAACAAATTAGCTTCCTCTATTAATATTTCTGTTTACACCCGAGTGCTCAGAGCATCTGTTTTTCAACTTAGACTTCACCGAGGTCTAAATACAAGTGGAACGATGTTTGCCAGAACTAACACAAAGTTCAGCCACAACTGTATTTGATACAGTTAAGTTAGTCAATAGTCACCTCCAGCTTGATAGTGAAGGTTTTAAAAATGTTAAAATATCACTTTAATAAGCAAGCAATAGACATGAGATAAAATGACAATGACCCTAACCCTGACTCAGTCAGCCTTGAGTAAGAAAAAAAACATTTGTGCCAAGTCTGGAGAACACTTTGAGGATTCTTCAGATATAACATTAATGAGACAGAAATGAAAATGAGGCATAATGACCTTGCTCCTTGACCTATGACCTGAATGATTGTCAATCCCCACTTGAGAATATATTCGTTCTTAGTTTGCAGAAATCCCTTTGAGCATTCATGCGATATCACACAAGTATGGACTTAAAAGTGAAACCCAGGGATTTGACCTTCAATTTCTTACATAGAACATGTATCGTGACCACTTTAAATCAGAGTGGACGTTTTTACAAAGTTTGGTATTACTCCATCAAATTAATCCTAACACATCACATTCATAAGTAAGGGACGAACAAGAGGAACACCAACCTTGCTGTTTGGCCACTGGGGCAAGCCCATCCCTCCTCTGCAACTGTTACTAAATTAGACAAAATATGTTATTTTCTGGCCTCTCTTCCACTTGAAATAATTGAATCAAACTCACTTTTGGACTTTCTATATTTCCAAATCTCTATGAATCCACTACAATAGTTTAAACTACAACCCATATATTGTCTTCGTGATGCTGTCTAACGTGTCCACACCAACAAATTGCTTGTTATTTTTGCTAAGCTGCTTAGAACAGGACGGCCCAATCAGGGTCCCCTGAACCAGGAAGCCATAAGCGAGATAACAGCAGGAAGTGGCTGCACGTACAGAGCTTAGAAAAGATGTTAGTGGCTTTAATTGAGGCTTCATCAGATCTGGACCACATTTCTACACTGAATGAAAAACAAATATCAATACTACAAACTTCTCCATGATAAGATATTTTTGCTTTAGTTTTGACTTGATTTGCTAATAGTTTGTTTTTTCGAAGGGGCTTACGTTTTGTCCTTTAAACAACAGCAGTAGCGCCCGCCATCTAAATTATCTGATTGGCCTGAAATGAATGTGATTGACGAACAATCAGCCAATCACCTGCCAGATATGCATTAAGAAGGTTTTGCCTATTCACAAACACTTTCTCAGGACGCCTTCCCAGATGGACCAGTAACATTTATGAAATGGTCCATATGGCGTGTCAGGTTACAAAACAAACCGTGCCAACACAAAAATCTTTCATGACTGGAGTAATCCAGGATCTGCTGCTATGATAAGTGAGCTCTTGAATTCTGGTTGGTTTGTCAGTAAACCAATCAGAGAGAGAACAACAGAGTTAATTTTGCAAAGCTCAACAAAACTCCCCTTCAGTGTTCTTAAGATACGACCCGGAGAGGACTTTCATGCAAAGTTTGAAGCAACTCCTTAACGGTGTCCCTGAGGAATCTGTTTTTTGAGTATACACTGTAATGCTAGAGAATCCACACCCCATAGCCCGGCTGGAACACAGACACAAGGCATTTCAGTCAGATCGTTTTACTATTTACCTGCCCCGAGGCCACAACAGTGGGCCACAAATTCTTCCATTTGAATTTGGCAATCTGTGATGAGCTTTGTACGTACCTAAAGGAAGAGCCAGCCAATTGAGAATGTGCTCACACAGGGCTGAGTACTCCTACTCGACTGCACTTGTTGGAAGGCCAGCAAATGGGCCTACTGATTTGTCGTGGATAAAAGTAAGCCAGCTGCTTTGCACATAATCAACACACGGTCCGGTCTTGTTTTTTAATTTTGCCATTGGTGGTGTGGAGCCTAAAGTGCTTTTGTGGGTTAGCTTTGCCTGTCCTCCATTTTCTTGTGATGCACTTCCTGTTGTTGAGGTCAAAAGCGCAACGGTGGTTAGGTGATAGTAGGGGTCTCGTCTGTTGGAACTGCTCCAGGTACCCTGATGTGCTGAAGAACTGTATATTTTCAGTTTCAATGTGTATTTAGAGTTTACGTATGAATTTTTGCTCTCATGCTTAAATGGATTTTCAAATATTGAGTATAAAGTGACAGCCCTAGCGTGAACATGAGGTGTACTGACTTTTACCTTCTATCTCCAAAATCCACGTAGTTCATCCCTGAGTCAGAGTAGACATATTTTCTAAGCCTATAGAGAATCACTGACGGAGGGGCTCACTGAAATTACATAAAACCCTGATCAAACCCCTCAGTTATAATTTCACCAAGTCCACATTTCCCAGAGACATAAAACATTCATAGATTTAGGTTCACAAAAAGCTTCTATCGATATTTCACAAGTTGTTCTTGTTTTTTTACCTTCACTCCTGGGCTTCAAAGAGTAAAAAAACATTCTGGCCAGTGTTGGATTTGTGTTTGAGTTTCCTCCAGCTCATTGCAGACGTTTAAGACCTGAACAGGAGCTGAAGTGTTTTGTTCCTTCTTTAGTAAAACACATCATCCTTTGCTTCTCATCTTTTCTTCTCACCCTTCTCTCTCTTTTTTTCTTCTTTTCTAACTATTCATCTCTCTCCTCCTGAGGTGATCACAAACCAGCAGCTCCCTCTCTCCTCTCTCTCTCTCTCTCTCTCCTCCTTCGGTCCTTCCTCTTCCCTGTCCTGCCCTCTCTCTTGCCTCCTCTTCCTCTCACTGGGTGCCAGAGCTACAGTGTGAGTGAGCTTCAGTCTAAGTTGTGTTGCTCTGCTGGTATGGCTGAATCTCCTCTGAACCACTCCTGGCCATCTTTCTCCAAACTGTGGATGAAGAGATGGTCCTTCAAAAGAGGTACAGTGGCATAGATATGCATTGTTTGTGTCTAGTTTATGCTGCACTGGGTTTGGGTTTGGAGGAGGGGGGTTAAGAGAGAGGGCAGCTGTAGACCAGTGACAGTGGTGGTCTGAATGTGGCCTCAGGTGTGTGCTGTGAACTGTTGATCATTTTGACCTGGTTGAGGTTTGAGGTGATTGAACGATGCAGTTTTTAGATGAGTTAAGTTCAGTAAGTCATTTCAACCGCTGGTTCATTGTGTTAAACTAGAGAATGCACAGAAGTCTCTGAGCATTGATTAGTCAGCTGTAACCTGCAGTTTTCACTGCATGCACTGTTTGCAGATGATGTTTGGTGTAGCTAAAGACGTGATAACTAAATCCATTCTTTTTGTACGAATTTTTACAGTTTTATACATTTTTATCATCTTTAACATAACACCTAGACTCAAATAACTCATACTCTCTGTTCATATGCTGTTCTATCCAGAGAAACATATCTCTTTTTTGTATTTTTACTTAAAGAAACTGTAGGTTGCTTTTATTTCGCTCCAGCCACAGCGGCTTTGTAGCAGCACTTTCAGAGAGGTGAATCTGTGATCAAAGAGGATCCGTGTGAGGTGACAGTTGTTTTGATGCTTTTCAACCTCTGATCTAACTGTCACTGTAGTCTCGCTTTTCACCTGAACACAACATCTGACCAGCGAAGAGACAAATGCAGACTTACACCTGCATGTTGTTCTTGAAGTAAGCCTGGTATGGAGAGATAAACAACACTTGTTTTTACAGATATGCCAATATTTCCTAACTCATTTAAAACTAATGCCAATACGCTATCAGCATCAATACTGATATTTTTGGTCAGGATCCCAAAGCCTGGACTAAAATGGACCTGATTTGGTTTGTGCTAGAAACAGATCAGAAGCTGGAAAAACTCTTATTTTTGAATAGATTACATTTTAAGTTAGAAATGTGTCAATTTGGTCATGTTGAGGTAAACCAACATGGTGAATTTATATATTCTGCCATTATTACAGCCAGCTTATAGGACATAAATGGCAAATTTGTAAAGCACACATTTCAGCTGTAAATACTGGCATACATTTTCATATCTGCTGATACCTGCACTGATCTGATAATAGTGTACATCACCTCTGGTGCTGTGTGGCTTGTGTGACATAAGGCTGGGTAATGTGATAAAAAAATCTGATTCTAACGTATTTAGATAAGTTGTGATACAGCTTATGCATGTACAGTATATTAATACATCTTTTAATTGCTTAGGAGCATTGCACACAGATGACACTATGTCTGTTTTTAAATATGTCAACTCTATCCTCATTTTAGAGTTTTTGTCCCATAGTCTGTAACACTGCAGCCCAATGATAGATTAATAAATGTGATACCCTAAACCTCTTCTTGGCCATGACTAGGGCAGAGTTGTGCTCTTCTACGTATACACCATTAAAAAAGTTACTTTTACTAAGACAGCAGTGCACCAAAGTCATGTAAATGAGAAGACACAACATTTTAACTTACAATGAAGTTTTGGCTTGATCTTGTCCCTTCGTCATAAAATCTAACATGACAGTGTATTCCATATTCCTCTGTCATCTATTTAGTTGAATCTGCAAACAAAGTATACAAATGCCCATACTTTGTTTACTTCCACCTGTGCAGGTCTGTACTGAAGTAAAAATGGGTAAAGAGGAAACAGGAATTGTGCTGTTTGGTTCTGCAGTGACATATAGACAATGATATGGGTCAGTCCTCTGTTCAGTAATTAGTTACAAATGATGGGTTACAGGACTTGAAAAACTAAAGCATTACACTACTAATTTCAACAACATGTAATCTGAATACACGAAAATATTACTTTGTGTCACATAACCCCTAACATAGCAAATAAATCATATAACCTACCATTTGACTCATAGTTGCCATGATAAGCAGCACCACCTTCAACAGACCCTAAATAGACACACAAGCTTAACACAGCCCCATGAAATTATTGGAAATGGCTTTAGGTGTAATGAAGACTGAGCTTCATTGTGGTAACCTGACACGCCAGACAAACAGTTCCATAAATCCATCATGGAAATGTTTCACTTGTCCATCTGAAGACGGGTCATTTGGAAGTGTTTTCAGGGCCAGAACCTTAAAAAACAACTGCAGCTGGTGATTGGACGATTATTCTACCCATCACTAACCAATCCACATCAAGACACAGTATGACGTAGCAGCTAGACCCTGTTGTTAGCGTTAGCTTAAACTACATTTTCGTCCTTAGAATATCATCTTACATTAATTATGAAACATAGATGTACCATTTACCACTTATATGTGACATGAGCCTCTTCAACAACAATCCCCACCAAATTCTCTAGGTGAACTTCTGAGGAGAGTATATTTCACCAGGTATCACTGAGTAACCATCAATAACCATCACTGCCCGGCATTGTCCACAAAGGATTACCACACGCTCTCCCAGTTTCCCAGCAATGATCCCCAGCTTCCTGCCTTCTCTGATTGGATCGTCTATGAGGGCAAACAGCAGAGACACGATTGTCATTATGGGGTTTCGATTCCTTCTCATCTTTTTCACAACTAGAGAAACCAGTTGGTAGATCAAACTCCTCCCGAAATTGTTCAGCAGAAGACCCAAATTATTGTTTCCCGTAAGAAAAGATTTAAGTGGCATTCCTTGCTCCTCTTACAAAGATGAAATTGCTGTCACTTCCTGCTGTCATCATGTCAGGTGTAACATTTGTTCAAAGATCTAGTCAGTGCCTGGTGAGGTACCAAAACATATGCATTACTAGTAAGCATTAGGGATGGGATGAAATATCGTTTGGCAATATATCGTGATACAGTACGTGACAAAACGCATCGAGTTTGAAAAAAATGGATCGCGAAATAAAGACGTCATGTCCGGTAATAGCGCATGTGACCAGAAGTGACGACAACAAACATTAGCACCAACTACCTTGCCTCCAAAAAGCCGAATGATGGAGTCGAATGAGGTCAAAACTGAGGACGCTCCGCCTGGATACAAGTCATCTGTCTTGCAGTATTTTGGCTTTCTCATTAAAAAAGACGAAGACGGCGAAAATGAGCCTACCACTCGTTAACATACACTCTCTCTAACCTCTCTAGGGTAAGAGAGAGTGTCATTGTTTGTATTTGGCCTGTTAGGCCTTGTGTTTTACTGGGTGCAACTCAAACAAAAACAAATAAGTTGGAATTATACAGTAATATTTTTTCTTTTTTACTTTTTTGATATTGTAACGTGACGTATCGTATCGTGACCCGGGCATATCGAGGTGCAGCGTATCGTGAGTTTAAGTGTATCGTCCCATCCCTAGTAGGCATACACAATATAATACATAACATGTAACATGGTCCTGGCAGATGTTGAGCTAAAAAGTTGAATAGTGGTATCTGCTCATACTGAATATATTGCAGATAGTGATACACAGTATATCCAATATATTTGCTTTTCATATCTGCAATATACACAGACTTACCATAACGCTTTACTTTATCATCACTGCATGGGTAGATTGAAACTCAAGAATTTCATGTTTTCAAGAGCTAAGCATTGGTTTTCTTACATAATATTTGCCAGTCACGCTTTCAGCTGTGAGAAAAGGAGTACTTGCTTAAATGTATGTATTTGCACAATTTTTCCCTGCATAAGCAATCTTCTAAATGTTGCCAGTTTGGCTTGTACTCTGTGCAATAAAAAAAAATGTATGCAGAGCTTTACTCACCATTTTTGATCATTATAGGCAATTCAGGGCCTGATATTTATTGCATAAGACATAATGGTTAACGTGTTATCAAAAACTGGTGTAGTTTTGTCTTATAATAAAATGCACAATAATCCAATTAAGAAAATAACATGATATAATCCCAGCTCACCTTTTAGTCATTAACAGTGTTCGTGTTGATTGTTCTTTCTGTAAACTTTTTTTAAAATTTCAGATCATATTATTCAACATTGCTATGACGAATGGTCAAAAAGTTATTTTAATGTAAAATTAAAAATTCAGTCTAAACAATATTACCTGATTCTATATTTTATCTGACAAAAATTAGAATATATTCTAAAAACTTTATATTTTGTCTAGCCACACTGTTGATGAATTGGTGAGTGTCATCACCTGTAATCAGGTATCTTAAGTCTATGTGTGTATATGTGTTTGTGTGTGTGTGTGTGTGTGTGTGTGTGTGTATATATATATACGTGATCAAAATGACTCAGACTGAGCCTGCCTGTTGAAATGTCTCTGTTACACAAGCTTCCTTGTTGAAAAGCTACTCTATGAATAACCTTCTCTAAATCTGCATGTATTGTGTGAGCTCATCATGCACATTGTCAATAATCAACTGACCGTATCTTATGATTAGTTCCTCTTGTGATTGTCATGGCGCTGTGCAGATGTGCTTAGGGTACAGTGAGCTTTTGTGGTGAGCACGTGTCTTCATTTCCTGTGCATGTGTCTGTCACCCATCAGAAAAACTACACCCACAGTCACTCAAGACACCACACTGCAATGACCAACAGTTCCCACATATGTTTCTTCGTGATCTTTTCAGTTGACTACTTACACTGACTGAAGGTCGTGTTTACCTTGTTTATTCTTATAACAGTTTTATAGGGGTGTATTTTGGGGTGAGGGGTGAGGAATTACACCTTTGCTGTTAAGATAGGACAGTGGATAGTGTCAGAAATATTTGAGAGAGAGAGAGTAAAAAATGGAGCATGAGAACCAGATTCAAACCACACAGTGACCCTTCTTCATATTTACTTCTGCATGTTACAAACGATGCTCTGTCTTCGATGTTGTTGATATACTTTTTAACTTGTACCACTGTAGTAAGGACTAGACCTGAAAGAGATATCATTATCGTTGTCAGGTATAGTCACCAGAATTGTCCGTTGGACCCAAAAGCTCAAGAAAGGAGAAGCCCAAAAAGGTTTAACGAGTTTAATAAACACCAAAAAGCACAAAAACACAGGAACATATGTACAGGGTGGTGGAGGCTCGTGGTAGGCACCAAGGTAAGCAACTCAATACTCCTGCGCTGAATCCTCCACAGGAGCCATCTTAAATAGGGAGCCTCATCAGGTGAACAGGTTGAAGGTGTGCCAGGAGCAGAGCGGGAGACTCCGCCCCCGAGACAGGAGCAGGAAGGGAAGATGAGGGAGAAGGGAGAGAGGCGACCGTGAGGAATCACTGACTCCTCACAATTGTATCTATATCGTGATATGAACAAATAAGATATTGATATCTAAAAAGCAACAAAATAAATTATATCGATTTCCTCCGCTCTCACCTTGCATGTACAGCTCTGGAAGCCACAACACTTCATTTTTACGATTGCCCTTGAATGCCCTTGTAAGGACATAAATTGTGCTCATAGTGCAAAGCTCTGCACTGCCCTGCTACCTTATTGTGAACACTGACTTCCATCATGTACTGTATCTCTGACATTGTTACAGCAGGCTCAGGCTTAGATTCAGGCCGTGCAGGAACAGGCAGAGATGGAGAAAACAGAGTGGAGGAGAGCTCCAAGAAAAGAAAACAGTGCCACCTTTGCCAGAGGTGAAAAAATTCTGATTAGGGTTGAAACTAGCTAAAATGTGTTTGTGAAAGTGGGAAAAAAAGATTCTAAAAGATTTTTAAGCACTTTTTCCACAGGGATCTGTTTGGGTCTTGAGGGTAGCGAGGATCCTTCGTGTGATTTTCTAGGGAGATCCTGAAGGGTTTAGGATTTAATGTTGTGAGAAAGGGCAGTTTTTCCACATTTTTGTTAATTACTTAACAGATTTGATAACACTTTCAAGAAATGCTATTTGCTCTTTCCTAAGATATTACTTTTGGTTTTTGTAATTTTTCCAAAGAATATGGTGAATAGGCTCAGAAACTAAAACGATTTTTGACATGTGACAAAGATTACTGTTAACAGACACACAGGATCAGACTTTTCTCCAAAAACCAAGGGGATATGCCTACCTGCCCTGCTGTACAGACGCCATAGTTCTTGGTGTTGGTGCCTGGGTTTAAGTATGACCTGTGGCTTCTTTCCTCGCTCTCCAGTTTCCAACATTATCCACAATGTTGTCCTATCTGATTAAAATTAAATTGCAAAAGCCAAAAGTTAAAATGGGACTAACGTATTCAGGACGACACCAACATGAAGCAGTCGACATATGAAGCAGAGCTGTGCAATTTCTGCAAAAACCTTCATTGTTGCAGTTATTCTGATGAACATTGAGACCACAGTTAATTGATTACTCACTGACTTTACATCAATTGCAGCACATGTATTTATTAAAGAGTCTTAACACTTTTGACAATAAAAGACCACAAACCAACAGCAATAATCAGAAAAAGATACAAAAAAAGTACACAATACGACTTATGGTAATTGAAATAAAATACATTTGATATGCGTTTAAAGTGATGTACCCCTGTTGCTAAAGTGTAACTCACAGGTAGCACATTGAGGTGCATGGCACATTAATGGCTCAGTCTTGATTATCTTGTTTTTACAATTGTGGTAATCCACCTGACTTTCATGATTTGAAATGCATGCAGAACAAAGTGGAAGGAATTGATAAAGGAATTGTTTATTAAAAGGACTATTGATATTGATTCCTTGAGGAAGTTGTTATCAATTCTAAACTGGAATTGTTTTTAATTCCCATCCTTGGTCAGAATTGTTCATCCATCAGAAGGTCCACATGTTGATTTGCCCTTAGAGGAGAAACTAAACCTTAAACTGCTCTGACTGCTGCATGCAGTGGCTTGTTCATGGTAATGAAGAGCAACGGCCTGATTGGCTAAAACTGATGAGCAACTGATAGAGAAACTTCACCCATCAGTGTGAATGGCTGTGAATGGGCAGTGCAGTGTTAAAGTATATTGCTTTGCCAGGCAACTAGAAAATGGCTGTACAAGCTCAAATCCATTTACCATTTTTCATTTACCACAAGGAAAAGAGACAGTTTTCATACTTCATAGCTGGAAAAAAAATGGGGAAAAAAACACAAGAAGAGCAGCAGGAGATGATTCCGTCCCCTAACCACACAGAAAGGATTACACTACTGGAAACATTTTACTGGGAGAAGAGGAGGAACTATTCGAGGCAAAATCTGTTAAGAGAGGACATTACAAATAATAAGTGAATGAGATTTAAGCAAGGTGTTACTGCAATCTGGTGATTTATTGATCGATAACTTCAAATATTTTAAGAAGACCTCCTTTGTTAAGTGGAGCCAAACGTTGTGGAAAATAGCCAGTGCTAACAGTGCCAAAATCCATTAGGGAGACCCACACTCACACTCACTCACACCTATGTATGAACACACCAATGTTTTATCCTCATGTGATGCATTAGCAGATATGAAAGGCCAACCATAAAAGGCTACAGCAGCACTACAAGAAAGCATCAAGGGGCTGCCGCACTCTGTGCTGACCGTCTAAGTTTACACTAAACATAAGTGGGATTTGGACACAAACAAATTCTCCCTCCAGCCGGGACACTGCCATACACATGATTTATGAACATAGAAAAGAGATCTACGGTGTCGCTCTGGGTGTTTATAGAAGAGCCTCTCTGGCTACACTGAAGTGGAGGGTTGATGCTGCAGCTTTATGTTAGGACACAATGCAGAGCTCAGAGTGTGGTCTGCCTGTATTTCATCACAACATACATCAATACATGAAGTCGCCTATAGCCATAAAAAATGATCACACTCATGAAATCAGCCACATGAGGCATGTGATTCACATGCAGAAAAATTATAATCCAAATCACATGCATTGCCTATTTATATTATAGGATACCTTTGTAATGAAGTTGCAGTCTAGTGCCGTCTGCACAGTTAGACATGGACATGAGTGTTCTGGTCATGATTCTTATTCTTGTTTTGTTCATACTAAGGCCATGATGTTCACATACAAGCGACATCAGAACTATAACTATGGTTTCTGAAGTGTTTAGTTTTTTTAAATGACAGTTTGTCCAAAAATGAAAAAAAACAAAAAACAACTGTGGCTTTTTACAGGTCCAGTCTTAAAAAAAGCCACTGTTATATGCACTATGGTTTTAATATAATCTAATTAGTATGAAAATTACATTATATTATGTTTAAAAAAATGTTTGTAACATCTAACTGCATGAATAGAAATAAAACTCATTGTCATTTTATCTCCACCAAGGCATTTCCAAACCTGCCAAGCAAGTTATTGCCAAAAATGTGAAAAAACTGCCATATCTGGCAATGTTGACAAATCCTTGGATTAATCCCTGGATCCACATCTGGATTTGGATCACCACTAAAATGTGATCAGTTAACCTGTTCACAAACCAACAAACAGACAAAGAAACTAACAAATACAAGGAAGAACATCACCTCCTTTGCAAAGGTAATAATACTGTTAAAATTCTCCCAGTTATTGTATTAAAATAACCACAAAAACTTTGTATAATTGCACACAACTATGTCTGGTTTCATTTATGCTAATTTGTAACTAATGGCCTGAAGTGACGCTGATCTAAGTTTAAGCAATAGTCATCTTAACATCCAACTGTAAAAGAAATATTTGACATCCAATAAAAAATTCACATCAAAAAACAATTCTCATTTATGATTTGTGTTATGGTTATTAACTTGTAAAATCTTCAAAATTCTGTTAGATATGTTTTCACAACAGACCATACTCCAGGCGTTTATTCTAAAAACGTGTTTAAAATCCCTCAGACTTTCAGAGGAGGGAACAAAAAATGTGAAATTACTCTGTTCGATGTTGTAGGACCCTTACTTGGCCTCTTTGTAACATTGGTAAAAAGGTCCATAGTAACTTGCTTAAATAGGCATATGTCACCATCGACTGTAAAAGAGGTGAATGTGTCTATGTCAAAGTAACAAAATCTTGTTCTCCTAATGCATATACTGTATATATACCTGGACAAAGGCAGAATTTAGTTTAATCTGCCTGATCAAACTTTGTTTTTGTTACACTATCTGAAGGATCTTGCTCCCTGCAGTGATCGTATGACAGAGGGATTTGGCTGATTGCAAAACAGTTTGTTGTAGACTTAGAGAAAATAGAAAAGTTATATGAATGTGTCTTTATTTGACATGTGGACACTACCAGGAAAATGAATAGAAGGCATTGGGCATGGCATGCTTGCAAGGAGTCACAGATTGGGCTGCCAACGATAAGGACAACATAAACATGAACATGTGCATGAACCAACCACCAGGTCACTGCTGCTCCACTATGTGCACTTCTGAAGAGAAAGCCCAGTAATCTTGATAGGGATATATAAAAAGCTTCAGTCACTGATGCAGATTTGTGAATAAAGTTTTCCGCAGAACTTGTACCTTCACAAGGAAACAGAAACAGGGAAAATCTTTTCTCGGAGAGTCAAGTCAGCCCTTGTGGAGCCAGGCAGGCTTAGACTCTCGGGTTCACAGGAGGCGTTCCTGCTGAAATGAGTCTTATGTAACCTGCCATAGCTGATGCTCTTCCCTCCTCAGATGGGCATGATGTGGTTGAAAACTCTACCATGATGAACCTTTAACAGACATTTCAGCTGCTGTGAAGCATTAATACACGTTTTAATGTAAAAAGCAAAAACACTCAAAACTAATCACCTTTTACTTCAGGTATCTGTCTCTAAACTATAGCTTGCCCTCTGTTCTGTATTTTTATGTCAAATAAAATGTACCTTCTAGCGTTGCCATGAAAAAAGATTCTCACCACTGAAGCTAAGTGTTGGAACATTCCAGCTCTCAGTGAGCACTGACTTGGAGATCGAAGTTCTCCAGACATTATGACGGGCAGTGGTTTGTTGGTTCACATGAATCCAGGAATCTGTGCAGGCCATGGAAATGTAAAGTAAGCTTTCATTTTGAGGCTGTAATGGAGCTTTTATTCAACCAAATGCAAAGATCTATCAAAATGGTTGCACAGGTGTTTAGAGGCTGTTAATTTAACCACATCTGCTCATTTTGGTGTGTTTTGTTCAGAGAGAGATTTAGGCTTAGGAAAGCATTCTCCACAGGGCTTCAGGATATAAGGGGCATCAAATGAACGGTACAAGTCTTCAATTACTTTGGTAATTTCAGCATGAATTTTTAAAATAAATGAGACCAAAATTTGGATTTTCAATTAAGACCTTTGAACAGACCTCTAGTCACAACAGAGATGTCCCTGTGAAGCACACAAATCTCTTCATATTAAGCACATTTGGACAGTTGGATAGACATATGGTTACAAATACTGTTTATAATGGCATGAAGTAAACACAACTACATGATCTGTGGCATAAGAATGGATACTGCTCCATGATTTCCTTTGCAGTTATTATTTGTAATGTGGGTATCATGACCTCCACCAAGGAGGTAATGTTCTTGCTGGGGTTCATTTGCTTGTTTGTTTGTTTGTTTGTTGGCAAGATTACGCAAAAACTACTGGATGGATTTTATAAAAATTCCCAGGAGATGATGGGAATGGACCAACTTAAAAAATGATTAGATTTTATTGGTGATCCAGATAACAACCATTAGTTCTGTTTCTCTCTGGCTTTGTTACCTTAAAGAGATGCTTTGAAATGTGTTAATTAATGCCTCAGATTTTTTCTAAATGGGAAAGGGCTTTATTTTGGCCTTTGCTGTGAGTCTCCTAACAGAGCAGTGCCCCTGAGTTGAATTTCTACATTGCTGAAGACATCTTGTAACTGACCCCACATTTATGATCTTCCAGCATCAGAGTGCAAGCCATGTAGTCAGCCCTGTGGCTCTCCTGGGACTCAACTTGGTGTCCAGCCTCCCAACGGAAAAGGGTCTTCTTCTTCACATTCCCCTGCCTCCATACCTGAGGATGTCTTCTTTGGTAGCAATAATAATAAAGATCAGGTATGGATCGCTGCTCTGGAATTTGGCCACTGATATTTTTTTTATCTTGTTTCAAGCCAGTGCGTAACATTTCTTCAGTTCTTTTAATATTTCATTTGGGATTAAAACTGACAAAATCTATCATCAATCAAAGGATCTGTTGCTGTAAACCTGTAAATTTGGGCAAAAGCTTAACTGTTTTGAGTATCAGGGAGGAAATGTAGAACTGTTTCACTGTCACTAGAACTTATTTATACTTGCATGTAAGTAAATATTAGCTGCCTCTTTTTCTAAGGTGTTTTGTCACAACAAGGAGACAGGTTTTCCTCTAGAGATGTTTGAATCCAGCAGAAAACTTCCTAGTAAAGGTAAAGCAGAGTCTGGGTAATACAGCACTCTGGATAGTCCAAAAATATCTGGCTATTCAGAGGTCAGCAGGGTCCCCACATCACATTTTTGTACCCCCCTGTATGGGAGCTTGCTAGATGTGATGTGATGTGGAACAATCCCTAAACGAAGAGGAAAAGAGTAGAGTTGAGGCAACTTCAACCTGAAAAAAGAGTATTGCAAAGGAAAACATAACTAGAACCCTTATCTATTTTTGAGTCGACTGAAATGACATTCCAATAGTTATCTATCTATCTATCTATCTATCTATCTATCTATCTATCTATCTATCTATCTATCTATCTATCTATCTATCTATCTATCTATCTATCTATCTATCTATCTATCTATCTAAAAAAGAAAAGCATTAAACTTTACAAACTTACTAACAGCCAATGGCAAATTAATGTATAATCTATCATCTTAATTATAACTTTATTAGGATAGCTAAATACAATTTTGTGATCTAAAGGATGTGTTGACAGTAGCATGAATTACCAAGAACAAAGCCCAATTTTGTAGACTTCATTTCTGCTTAATGCAGAGTTTGGCATTTTGAAAGCGGTCTTCATGAAGACTGATTTATAGTGGAAGCTAGCCTCAAGTGTTAGGACAAGAAAAAAAAATATTTATTGGCATTTCGGCATTGACTTGGATCTCACCGTCCCTACCATGATTGCAGACTTTTCTTTTCAGGTTATTATTAGATCATGTTTATTCCAGATTAGAGCTGATATGTGAGATATCTAACTGACTGTCTTTCTTGTCTCCTTTATCTTGGCTCCTTGCTGAGCTGCAGGATACATGCTCAGTAGTCAGTGACTATGACTGCCCCTTCGCAGAGGTGAACAACAGTGTGGAGGACCTACTCGGCCTCTGCTCTTCTCTCAGGGACTCTGAGTACTTTAAAGACCTGGAGGGAGGGATACCTGCTCCACAGCCTGCTGCAGCCACAATAACCACAGTTCCACAGGGCAAACCTCTTACTATTGGATTACAGGAGTCTCTAAACACACACAGTCCTGCTGTTAACCAAAGCACACAAACTCCTTTGACCACATACGCTCCTCAGGGAAATGCACCATCTCAACCCATTTACACACACCAAGCGGAGGAACCTTGCAGCCTTGTGGTCACTCAGCTCAGTCCTAAATTGTTGCCAGGTTGCGTCATTGACAGGGGTGACTCCTCAGGCCCTGCAGGAGGACTTAGCTTAACAATCAATCTGAATGGACTATTGGGATCAATGGAAACAGAGAAAGGAATAACACAACCAGGGGAAGCTATGAATGAACCCACAATGGATTTAGATGGAGAACCAGACCTGGACAGCTTTCCTATTTTGGTCCGGTCCATGTCAACATCTCGAAGGCACAGCTGGGGTATCCCAGTGTCCCCGGTTAATCTGGGAAGGAGGTAAGCTGGATGAAACAAAGCAGGAGTGGGACAATTCCTAGAAGGGTTAAAGTGATCCTCAATACTGCACTTCCTTTTGCAATCATGTCAAGATTTGTCCAGACTTAAGATTCAATTAAACGGCAATGACTTCAGTTGAAAGATTATCACATCAAATATTTATTTTCCACTCACTATTCTATACTTTAAGATAAACTAAATTAGCTTCCATCTTTCTCCTAGCCGTCAAGGTAAAGTTTATGTCATGAGATAACTTAACCTACCTCTTACTCACCCATTCTTTACTTTATGCATAAATATGTGACTATACCCCTTGCACTCTGTTGCTCTACCTTTCGGAATGCTGTAAAAGTCAATCTGAAAAATCTCTCCTGATGATTTTGTTATAGGATATGCACCTCCATTGTCCACATCCGCCCCCAGTGGGTGAAAAAAATGTCAGGCATGCCAGTGCAGCCACAATAAACATTAGAGCACAGCACTGAAAAGCTGAAGCTACATCCACTTTCTTGAAAGGGGTGTGATCAGACACAGCTTGTTTGGGTTTACTTTAAAACAGTCTGTTCTGAGCAGGGCTGAAACAGAGGAGTTTTTCGTCATGCCATAATCCAAGAAATGTTAGGCAAGATGCTTTAAATTATCCTTGTGGGGCATCTTGGACCAGTGTTAATATGTTTAAAAGAAATAAAATATGTGACCTTTAAAAAGAATTGGGCTCTGGGGAAGGTGGATACAAATCTTTCCCTTTTTTTCAACTTTGCATAGAGATAATGAAAAAAGAGACAGGGTCTTTTACACTAAAATATCAAACAACATGCTATATTTCACCTGAGTAAGATAATTTATCCTGGTTCACACAAGCATTGGATTCTAATGTCTTAAAGATATTGCATGTCATAAATCAGGGGTGGGCAAATAATGTCACCACGGCCAACTGGAGCCTTCTCAATGCAATCTGTGGGACAATTTCAAATATAGTTAAATTTTAAACAAAAAGCAAACAACAAAATCTGCCATGTAGAATTTCATACAGTGTTACCAAAGCAATGACATGCACAAAGAACTGCATTGTTCTATAGCAACTTTGAGTTATTGGTTTATTTTTTGCTTTGCAAGAAATAGAAGTAAATATAATAATTGTACATTTTATTTGCAAAACACTTTTTTAGAAACTCAAAGACCAAAACAGCCCCAACATAGCGACAGATCAAATTGCATTGAAGAACACATTAAATTGTACATGTAATTTGCTTAAATTACAAATTAGTGTACAGTATTTGTCTTATCAAATTATATGTAATAAATGTCTAATTAAAGGTATCCAACATTTTGCAACAAAACAAGGCCTTCTAGTTGTGACGGTTAAATGAAATGTAGCCCTCCTTATGACTAAAGCTGCTCATCATATATCATATGAGTCACTTAATTCTAATAAAAATGTGACAACACAGAGACAAAATGACATTACTTTGATCATCTAGTTTACTGGCAATGTGTGTCCACAAATGACTGATCATCTTTCTATTGACATCAGGACTGATACTGGATTTTTTTTAAATCTATTGCGTAGGTTGTAGATAATTATGCAACAACTTTTAGCTTTGACATAAACAAACATTATTTAAACCACGTAAAAAAAAAAAAAAGCAAACTCGTACTAAATGTTTCCTGTGGTTCAGCTTCTGTAATTTGACAGAGAACTTCCTCTTTTGGGTGAGAACATGGTCAGGGTACTGAATTAAGAAACGGAAAGATTAGAATACAAATAAACACAGGCCGTCTTGCTCAACATCTAGGTTTGATAAACAGACACATGTCACCATGTGGTTAATCATCTGCTGTGTGTGGTTGTTTGTTTACTTGTTGCTTCACCAGACTGAGTCTGGATACCATGAACATGGACAGCGATGGGGAGAGAGAGGACGATGATGAGAGGCAGAAGAGTCTCTTCCAAGCGAGCACAGAGGAGACATACAGCTGCACACCATGTCCTGGAAATGAGACGGATGGTCCTATACAGAGGGTCACCTCTCACAGAACCAGGGTCAGTAATACAGTGTTAAAGCAATGGTGAATAATTATAAATCTCACCTAAGGCCAGAACACAGTCTAAAAATGAGACTGGCATGACAACAGATGACTTCTGTTTCTTCTTGTTAGCTTGTCTATTTCTTCTTCTTATTCCTGCATCACAAAGCAGTGATTCTCTGCTGATGGGTCAGGACCCTAAAGCAAGCTGCCAATCTCTCTATTTTTTATTAGGTTGCTCAGATGTCTGAAAAAACTGAAATGTTGCAAGAACAATTTTTGTTGTTCTCTCTGGCTCCCAGCTTATTTTTCTTATTGTTTGGGCATAAAATTGCTTTTCGTTATGTTCTCTTAATATCTTAAGATTGATGAAAAAGAAACAACAGCAATTTTTTTGCTTTGATGTAAACTAAATGTATGCATGCATACAATAACCAAACTCTCCAGGGTTTCTGAAGCATTACACTTTCAAACTAATTGTTATGTTCTGTTCAATTATTAACCAGCACATAATCTTTGGTTGAGCCTGAGAGCCAAACTTTACCACTTTTTTTTATATTAAAACCGTTCAACTTTTCCAAAATGCTGGTCCCAATTTCTCTGTGGAGGTTGGTCAGTGGACTGGACTAACAGAGAACCACTGTCCTTAGGAGGAGCTGTCACTGAAAGTATTGCTTTGTGGGTCGGGGGCTTGGGTTTAATCAATCAGCAGCAATGTGTTTGTATTTTTCTTTCAATGCTTTCAGTCCAGCTGTGTGTCTGGAAGGCATCTGTACTCGCGCTCAGATATTCTTGCCACAGACGAATGTTCCCGAGCTGCACACATTTCTCGAGTAGTTCAGACCTCCAAACAGGCGGCCAGGGCAGCAGGAGGTAAGACAGAGTTTTTACCTCTCTATATATCATGCCAATGTGTGTGTTTTCCAATCACTGACTTCTTTGTTGTCCTCGTGTACAGCAGAGGAGTTTGACCCTGAAGAAAACCTACATTCTACCGAGGGACAAAGTCATATGTAAGTGTGTGAAGAATTTCTTTAACAGTTATTACAGATAGGACAGAAAATATTACCTAAAACTGTGTTTTGTCAACATGGAAGCAAATAAAAAGAATTAGTCTAGGTTTAAGTCTCCTGACAAACAGCTGTAATGCTCTGAAGCTTTAGCCATCTCCAAATAATGTGTATCTTTTATTCCTCTTATAGCCAAAATGCTCAAATTTAACTCCCCCCACCATAATGTTTGAGTTTACAATAACAAAAGCAGATCGTAATCTTTATGTTTGTTTTTGTTTTTTTTTTATCAAAAGGGGTCTATGTAACATCCAGGACTTTTTGTAGCCAGTCTCAAGTGGATGCTTGAGGAACTGCAGTTTTTTTTGTTTTTTTTCATTTCTACTAAATGCAAAGGTTACAACTTGGGTTACAAACATGTAACACAACTACATTAGCCAAAGCTAAGGAGAAAAACTTAGCTCAAGGATCAGTAAGCCTGTAACTGAGTGATAAAGTCCAGTAATGTAAACACAGGGCACATTCATAGGCATTATGTACCGTCCCTGAGCACATTTCACACTAAAGTTATGTTTGTTTGCATAGATTGAGTGTCTGGTGTATGCTATAATAACTGTTCATGCACAAAGATAAGCAGGGGCGCAGGTGATGATGCAACATCCTTGCTCTCAAAAATGATGCAGTTTTGAAACGTGTTTTTTAACCTTGCTGCACTGGTTATATATTAAATACTATACATTACTGCATAATGATGTGTCAGTGCTTTTGCAGCCTAAGGAGAGCAAGTGAAGAGGATGACAGGTTGTCCTTAAGCTTGGTAGGGAGAAATTGGCTCTGATATTATTTTGAAATTTTAATTACAGTATGATTCAATGATCCCTTCACATTAACTATTTCAGATAAATCATCCATTGTTTTAGATTACCAGTGTCATCTTTATTGTCTCCATTGTCTTGTGTCTTAAAATCATCATCAAAAGGCCCCTGCATCACATTCCCCACTTCTGCTGAATGCAGATGTGGCTTATGAAAACTGATGTGCCAAAATCCAACACACCCTAATGTATGACATACAGCACTGTCCTTGTCTCTAAGCTGACCCGTCATGCCCACCAGTGAAACACACCGGTCTGAATGAACCTCATAAAACAATATCATAACACATCCTCTTGTAAGTTTATCGAACAAGGGAATTTTAAAAGGTTAATGACAAAAGAAATAACCTTTAGTTTAATCCACAAAAGGTGAACCTGTGAATCCTGCCTGCAGTGGATAGTTCAGCAAAAGACTTCTCAAAATATTCTCTGGCTGTGAATTATGATTGTCTGGTACAGCTGTCTTACTCCCACGTAAGAGAGGGGCTTTCCCTGTTCCCCTCAGACGTCCCTGCTCCATGTCATGTGTGCAACCTTCTCCTCTCACAGTCCTCTTTCCCAGCTCCCTAAACAGGCCTTTAGTGTGTGTATGTATGTATCTACATGTCTATTATACCTGTGCTCCGGTGATCATATGGACAATATAGACAAGAGAGGATGCAGCTCTAAATAACTATCTGACACCCAACTCCCAGCAGCCTCCACTGTCCTCTCCACTCAAATGCTCTCCTGTCCTCACATTTAGCCTCAGTGTCTTGTTTGTCTTAGGCTGATGGTACAGAAAGTCCTGCAGGAGCTTAAGCTGTACCATGGGTGAGTAAACAGGAGAGGGGGTCTATCACTCCTACCATTACTGAAACACTTGCCAGAGTAACAACAGCTCGGGATTGTGATGAGTGGGGGGTGCACTGATTAAGTATGTTTACGTGTATGTGCACGCATGGTTTTAACACGTGTATCTGCATGTGCTCTGACACACTGTTCCCCTATCCCTGAGAAAGAGTCAGAAGAACATTATGAGTTTGTTTTCATTTCACCAAACCATGTCTTTACATCAAACTCACCTGAAACCAGCTGACTGTATGGAATTATCCATTTCAGATTTCTCTCACCTTAACACTGTTCATCTGAGCTGTAATAGGTCTCTATTTTATGGTCTTCATTTTGGCCAGTTTTCTATTAGGAACCCTCTGTTCTGACATCATGTGATTGTTCCCCCACAGAGCGAAGCAGAGGAACAGCAGATCAGAAGCCAAAGATTCAGGAAATGTTACCTGGTATGAGTTCCTCTCCAATGAGTAAGTACTGTTCCGTCACAAACCATTACAACTGCAGGAGTTTCAACATTAGGAAGTTTGGAAAGAAAGTAAGCGAGAGCTACTGACTGGCAGCTGCTTGTCTCTCCCAGACAACAACTAGGCAGTAAAAGTACTGTGGTGGTTTTTGTATAGGTGTGAGTAATAGATATCTTTGATGATGATGAAGGTACATAAAACAAGATCTAAAGTCATGGTGACCTTTATCTTTTACCTCCAAAATAAAATAATTATTCCAAGGGATGAATATCAGGCCCAATAACGTTAACCTAATAAGTCCAAAATCAGTTTCAGTTCATACTTGCCTTAAAGTGGACATTTGTGCCAAGTTTAACAATAATCTCTTAAAGGATAAATTCGGTTTCTGCAGCTTTCACATTATTTATAGAATGAAGTAGAACAATATACTCCCACAGAAGGCTTTCCTGATCCAAACAGTGCTTCAGGAGATATTTAGATCCAAAATCGAGCGGCGGACATCCGTATAATGGTAGCACATAGGGCATGTATAGCGCCACTCCTAAAACTGCATTAATTGTCCAAAAACTCATTCGTTTCACCAATATTTCATCATGGTCCGCTCGGGCTACTCCTCCAAGACAGTCCAGGGTCGCTCCACCCATGTTTTTGTGACTGTGCTGAACTCTGAACTGAAAACTTTCTTTGCGGCTGCCTACTTCATTCTATAAACAATGTGAAAGCTGTAGAAACCAAACTTATCCTTTAAAACAACTTTAAAGTATTGCAATGAAAAGGTCCATGATTCTTTAACCCCTCAATCAATCAAATTATTTCCCCCTTTGGTCAAAGAGGATAGTTGTGCAAAAAATTAGAGAGTAGCTGTTTAAAGTGTTTATGAGCTATGATGCTCACACCTCAACCTAAAGCCTTCAAAATCTAATCAGGTCATTGTTGAGTCAGAGTGGACAGTTGCACAATGTTTAAGGTAAATTAATCTGAATGTTTTTGAGATGTAGCATTCTTAAGAAAATCTGTGATAGGTGGATAGTCTGAAAAACAAACCAGGGTACATTCATTTATATAGACAGAAAACTTGGAAAGCCTTTACCTGAAACCATGACTATTGTCAGTCAGAGTCATAGAAACATCATCAGATAACATGCTAAACTGGCAGCTTTTAGTCACATGACCTGTGGGGATAACTGAAGGGCAAATTAACTACCATTGTCTACTCCATAGAACTGTGGCATTGACTCTTAAATGACTTATTTCTTCAAAACACACTTTTACACTTTGTTTCAAGGAAAACAAAGTTAATAATGTAGACTAAATGTTTAAGGTACTTAAGGTCCATATATACAACACAAGACACTTCTGAACCTTTAAAAAAGTTTTCACTAGAATGTCATATCAGTGACTTTTATAATAATAGTGGAGAATCCCTCCTTTATGCAACCAAAAGGTGACAGTCCAAATAGGAGTGGAAAGCTTTAGGCATTTTTTGTGTTTGGATACACAGGATTGGAGACTGAAGAACAAGAAATTCTTTATCTTGATATATTTTTGGGAGCGTATATGCTAACATTAGCTTTTTTATGATTGTACATTCAGTGGTAGGTAAAAGAAGGCAAATGAATAAAAGGACAAGCTGGCTCTAACCTCAAGTATGATGGAAATAAGAGGCTGTTTTATGCCTGGAAATTATACAACAGACCAAGATCACCAGTATGCTAATCTGCCAGGTCTCCCCAGTTTGGTTAGTTCTGGATGTGGTGAGCCCAGTCATCTACTTCTTGTTCAGTTTTAGTTTGGTTTGGTTTTGGAGACAAAATTAATGACTACTTCAGTATAAATGTTTGTGAGATTACCGATAGCTTCACGAGTTGAAATGTGATTTTTGAATATGAGCCTACAAAAGTTTACAAACCCTGTTATCATCATTTTAACTGACCTATAATCTATCAAAATAATAGTTACAAATATGAATGAAAAACCCTTACCTTGTAACTGTTGTAAATGAGGCCCTGTTCAAGATCTTATTTGGTCTTCACTGGGCTCCGTCGCTTAGTGAAGTGATGTTTTAGAAACAGACAGGCTCATTCCAAAATCTGGACACTAGATGTCACTAAAATGCCCAATTCTGCACACTGCACCTTGAAGTAAATAGACAACAGAGGAGAAAAGAAACAAAAAGGAAGATAAACCTTAACCCACTTATGTTTTTCTTTTACAAGCATGCCTGGATCGATATTGGTTGTCACCAAGCTCTGTTAATCATTACAGTTTTTATGGTTGGATTTGGAATAATCCACTCGGCATAATAAAATTGTTTTTAATGTAGTAACCTACAAAGATAGCAGTACTTCCACCAGCATAAAGCAATAGTTGCTCCGCCTTCTTTTTTCAGAGATGGGGTTATGTGGAAGTAAAAACCATGCTGTTCTTCCCATTGGTCAGTATATATAATTGGAAAAACAGTTGTCTTTTATCAGAAGACAAAAACAAAACTGATCAACTTAAGATGTCAACATAATCAACTTAATATTTGTTTATTTCTATGTGAACATTCATGTAGACTGACAGCAAGAGATATCATAAAGGCCCAAAGCACACATGTTTCTTCACATTTAAATTGCCCTTCTTTCTTGTGACAACAAATCATTTACTGCCAGGTGGCCTTTATCCCCAGACTTGCAAAAAACAAACATGAAAATATGATTTATTTACTTTACTAGTTTCAATAATGGTGGTATGGCATGTCATGGAATTTTTTTCTTACAGGGACAGATAAAAAAAACAATTACTTCAACTTGTTATCATGGGAGTATGAAGTAATCATCCATCCATATGCACTATAATACAACTTACAGAAACACAATATATAATTTACAGTTCACAGAGCTTTACTCACATTCATATGGAGCATTAAAAAACATTTCATACAAAATAAATACAAAATAAAAAACATGGAAATAGCAAATGATAATAATAGAAATTTGTATTATTGTGATAATAAAGGTTGAAAGAGAATGAAACAAAAATGGTTTATGTTAAAGTACATATAAAAGAGCAGCTAATACAAAAATGTCAAAAAAATGTGTGAGCCATGTTTGTGTGTGTTCAGCCTCACTTGCTGTTCTCAGATTCTCACACACTTTCATGCACTACCTGAACATGAAAAGGTTGGCACCTAAAAAAAAAGGTCACACACTCTAATATTTCATTGGACCACCTTTAGCTTTGATTATAGCATGAATTTGCTGTGGCAATGTTTCGATAAGCTTCTGCAATATCACAAGATTTGTCATAGCACTGCCCCCACAGGCCTGTACAATGGGCACTAGGCATGATGGATGCATCACTTAACCTGCCTCCCTTCTTACCCTGATATTACCATCACTCTGGATCAGGGTAAATCTGGACCACATGACCATCCTCTAGTACAGAGTCCAATCTTTATGTTCCTTAGCAAACTGAAGCCCTTTTTTCTGGTTAGCCTTACTGATTAGTGATCTTCTTCAGGCTACACATCTGTCTAGGCCCAATCCCTTGAATTCCCCTTCAGATTGTGCATGTGGAAATGTTCTTACTTTCAATATTAAACATACCCCTGAGTCTTACTGTTATTTTCCTTGATCTGATTTGATCCTTGATCATCCAGCATTTATTTTCAACCACATTTCTTCCTCGTAGACAAGGTTCTCCACTATCCTTCCAATTTTTAACCCTTTCGTGCATGAATTATTAAATCACAAAAGAATAGTATTTTCAATGTTTGCTTTTACTTTCAAACAAGTTAAAAACCATTTTACTTTTTTCAGTTATATTATCAGGGAGTTGTGCATCTGTCCACTTCACCATGCATAATTGGTATGAATAGTAAGTTAGTGGAACTAAATATAGATCCACAAACATCTTTGACAAACTTTTAAGAGTAACAAAAGTAAAAGAAAAGTCTGAAGGATGTATATGTATGTGTAATTTAAAATAAAAAATACAAAAGTATGTAAAATCTGAATACAGGTGTAATGCCAAATTTGCCCTTGGTCAGTTGTTTCGGATTAATGATGCAATATCTGAAAATGGAAAAAAAAAAAAAAAAGTGCAAAGTTAATATCTTAATGAAACTTGAAACAAGTGTTTGGGAGTTCCCTAGCTGATACTTGGGCATTGTATGGCAACCTAAAGGGTATAAATTTTATTTCAACTATCTGTCTACTGCAGCGGATATCATGCATGAAAGGGTTAATAATGCGTTGGACAGTTCATGACCCAGTTTTAGTAGTTTCTGCAATCTCCTTAGATGTTTTCTCTACTTGATGGAATGATTTGACCCTTCTTAAACAGACAAACAGTTTTTCCACAACAACATGGTTGTTTAAGAAATGAGAAGCTACTCATAGCATCAACTGGGGTTAAATAACTTGTTGCCAGCTGAAAGACAATCACCCATGCAGTAATTATCCAGTTGGAAGCTTGTACCTTTTTGCTTAGTTAAATCCAGGAAGCAACTTTTTTTGGCCATGCAGTGTATATTTGGCCACAATAATCTCAGTTTTGCATTTCTACTAGAAAATATGAGATTTTCTGGATGTCACCTGTCTAGTTAAACTCTGGGTGTATGGGTGTTATTTGGGGATAGTATTCCTCTGTCATTGTCTGATGTTCAAGGCAGGATGTGAGGAAGTGGAACAAGGATTCTACCTGTTAGGTGTTGGGGACAGAATATGTACTCTTCTGGGAGCTAACTTTTTTGTTAAATTAATTTTTGTTCCTCACTGGCCAGAAATGAAGAAGGGGAAGATCGTGCAGAAAAGGTGGAGAAAGGCACAAAGGTGAAGAGGACTCTCAGCTCTCTGAGGAACAGGGTGGCTGGCTCCTTCAATAAAGATAAGGTACATTCATCGGTTGTATGTTTGCTAAACAGTGCTTCTTTTGATAGTGAAATGTGTCTTACACTTAAGTGTGACAATATTGAGATTTAAAGGTCCCATGTCCTGTGAAATTAAGTTTACTTGCTTTTCACTTTGAAAGAAGGGGCTTGGGATCAGAGGAAGTCCCCTTCTACTAAACTCTTAGTTCACACAGAAATGCGCTTTGCATATTTCAAGAAAATGCCCCTTAAACACTTAGTTTTTAACTTCCTGGGGTTATTATGTAATAGCTATACAGCCTCTGCCTACATGTGTTTTTTGAATCATCACAGGCAGACGCCATGACTGTTTTGAAAGTCTTCTCCAAGGCCTGTACCTCCTCCTCCCCCCTTTCATTATAACTGATCCTTTACAGGAACTATTGTTTTTCATTAATGTTGATCAAGTCCTTGCTTAATAGGCATCCAGGGCATGATGTAAACAGATGAACACACTAGTACATGGGACCTTTATAACTGACTCATGCATGTGTCCCAGTATTACAGAAAATAAATTTACAATCAAAATCTGTACATGTTTTTTTTTTTTCTTTTAGGGTAAGAACCGAGAAAAAGAGCAGTCAAAAGAAAAAGGGAAGGAAAAGGAGAGAGAGGCCAAAGAGAAAGTGCACAGCAGTAACAGCCACTACTTGGTGCCTGGTGCTTTCTCCAGCTGTGCCACCTGCTCATTGTGCAGCAAAACTCTGCAGAAAAAGCATGGTCTGCAGTGCATGAGTGAGTACCGCCAAAGCCACAGGAGTACACACACTCAAGCTTGGTCTCAGGTTTACACACAAAGGCACGGGTGTTCTGTTTTCACGCTCAAGCTCATATCTATTTATGCTCACAATGCTGTGTGCATGTTCACGAGACCACATCTGCACTCAGGAACATTGACAAACCAACAGTTCCCACACTTAGCCAGAAAACTTGAACAAACATTTGAGAAAAAGTCTTGTTCAGTGCAATGTACTTTTTCTGCCTTTATACTGAGTGTACCTGTTGTCATCTTTGTGATCTGGCAGACAACAGCTCATTAAATGGAGTTTTCCGTTTCTGTTATTCTATTTTCTCACTTACTTCTACTAGGCAAAAAATACTGTTCCCTTTTAAGTCTTCTTTAAGCAGCATATTACAGAAGTGTTAAAACACAGTGACGCTTTTGCACTTCTTTTCACTCTTCATCATTACCGTTGGTCACGCTTTTTGCACAACTCAGCTCATTTTCCTTTTTTATATAAGTCTATAGCATGTGACACAACACGTCCTCAGGTTTAAAGAGATTCCATTTTTGTATCTTTGTCCATCTTTGTTCTGAAGCAACCATATGATTTCTAAAAGAAACTTAGACAGGATATTTCACCACCCTGTGGCTCCTTCCTCCAGCAGCTTTTCAACTCCATTGCTGCTGGGAGGTCAGCTGATAAACCTGCGTAACATAAACAAAGAACATAACCAAAACCAATGACGTCAAATCTATGCAATATTGTCTAGTTCTATAATTAGTTCAATCCTTTGTTGTAATAATAAAAAATGTATCTGTGTATCACTTTTTTGACATGAAAAAATGGATAACAAAGCGCCATCATTAAAGCACAAAAGGAGCAGACCAACAACAACAAAAATCACAATTTCAAATAAGGAACCCTTAAAAGAATACTCAAAAAGCATGGGAAACCTGACACAATCAGGCCCTGCTTATGCGTCAGAAAGACCACATGTAATCCTATAACTCAGCAACATAGATGAGACCAAGAGGTCCAGAGATTTAAAACAAAACAACAGAAAAAAAAAAAGACAATAAAAAAATTGTAAAAGCAGAGGACATGTAACCTGGCACACCAGACGGACTGTTCGGTATATTTCACTAGCCCGTGTAAAAAAGAGCCCATAGTGTTTGGGGTGCACGGAACCTTTCAGAAACACATACGTTAGCCACTTCACAAAACAAACTCTCTTCAAAACATGGAAAATGGAGAGAAAATAACTTTTCAATAGAGAATACTAAAGTGTGGATATTTGCATTTAACAAAGAAATGTGATTTAGATTTGATAAAACTGCTACTGAAGCTTTTAGCATCTATGCTAATCTCTGTACAAGCAGTCGATTCCTGCTGTTGTCTCATTGATCACACCTCTTCCTGCTGTTATGGACTCTGATTTGGCCAAACTGCTTTGGGCTGCTAACAGTCAGTGTAGATTGGAGCTTGGCTAGATGGATCTGCCTGATTATAGACATTGAATCAGGCAGGTGCAGATGACAGAAGAATAAGGTTAAGGTTTAAGGTTCAAGGTGGCTTTACTGCAATATGTGTGCATACAAAGGATTGAAATTGCGATACTCAAAGGCCCACAATGCTTCATTTAGCATAGAAAATAAACATGAGTACAAAAAAAATTAAAAAAAATGAAATTATGAGTGTCAATAATAAACATCTGTACAAAAATAAGAATACAAGTATCACCGAATAGGAATAAGAGTCACCAAAATAAGAACACAAGTACTGGTAAAAATATAACATAAAGTGCATGTACCAAGGCACGTCAAAAGGTAGTACTTTAACAGTAACCATTTTTAACACTGAAGTACATTGTGTATTATGGAGTAGTTCGCAAATAGTAGTGTGTAACGTAGTACCTCAATGCTGTATAAAGTGGCTGGATTAAGACAAAAAGTTATAGAAGCGGTAAGACAGGAAAACAATAAAAGAAAGACAAAGCTATAAGTTGTGATAAAAAGTCTAAGTCAATAGAAATACATTTTCATTAGGAGACGAGGTAACAATAAATCAATGAAAAACACATTGCAGAAATCTTAGAGGTGGTGTAAACTGGTAAAAGTGTGCCAGAATGATTGGCACAGTATTTAATAACAAACCAAAACTACTATTTTGTGCTTAAGTGCTGTTCAGTTTAAATGTACATATGCATTGTAAGGGTCCTAGCACATATAGGTATCCGCAGAATTTACCAACAAATATTACCTGAGCCAACAGTCATTTGTTTGTAATCTTCTATGACGTCTGAAAACATGAAATCTGAGCATGTCACCACAACTTCCCCAGATTTCCCACTCACCTGGTATCACACTCACTGACTCCATCCACGGCAATTGAGACACACATGTTTTACTTATGTTATAGTAAAACTGCATGGTGGAAAAACATATTCCTTTTTGTTTAAGTCTACAAATTTATCTTTGTAAGCTCAAAATCTGTATTACATCTGCACGATGTGCTGCAGTTCTTAAAAGGCAAACAATTTCAAATTGTCCAAATTACAGTGTCATTTCCTCTTCACAGCCCCAACAACAATGTTGATTTTCTGTAACGGATGATAATGTGAATAATCTGATTTAAAACCAGATGAAATCTTTTATTACTCAGTAAGATGTTTTATTGCATCAGACTCTCAACTGCAGGCGTGATACAGGACGAGGAGCTTTAACTGGCTCTATGTTACAGGCTATTTTGTACCCAATGATTTCAAAATATTCAGGTCATATGTCTCATAAAGTTTTGTCTCTTAAACTTGAAATCATATGATAATTATTCCTAAATTGAAAAAGTAAAGGTCAGTTTTATTTCTCTATTCATTACTTTGAGCGGCCCTCATATGGCCTTGTTTGTTTTTGATAGTAATAATAATAATAATAATAATAATAATAATTATAATAATAATAATACTAATAATAATAATAATAATAATACACATTTTATAGCGCTTTTCAGAAGACTCAAAGACGCTTTATAACAAAACACATCTTTATTAATCAGGTAAAAAACAGACTTCAAGTTATTTTTTTTATTTCCCCTGTGAGGGCAGGTCATAACTTTTTTTTCCGAAAATGACATTTTGTATTTCCATGAGGCATTACCTCATGACATTGATAAAGAAAAACTGATGTCACATCAGCTGCTGGGCCTTATGCCAGTCATTGGTATTACTGTAAATTAGAGACAAATTTCTAGTAAACCATGTGATCTGTTTCACATCAACCAAAAAGTTACAAAGATGGAACAAAGAATAGGAAAACAGAACTGCTTCCAAAATAAGAGTTTTTTTTCAAGCTGGACTTTCCTAGCAGTGTCAAGAGTGATACTTTATTATGCCATGGCTTTGAAAAACACTTCCTGCTCATAACGCTCTGTTGGGGACAAAACCATTATGTGACAAGGACAATTTTAAATCCTGCATTCTGACAGCAGGGGTTATAATGTATTAATGTTTTGTGCTTATTAAACAAAGTTGTTCTGGTATGTTTCACAGCACACATTAAGTGTGATTCAGGCTGCACTTAATTTCTGACAGTGTTTGTTCGCTGGTATAACCTCAGGACCTGCCACCAACTCCTTAACAAGAAATGGCAACCCATTTTTCTTCTTCAATCACTTAAACCAACCAATGTAAATGTTGTAGTTTGGACCATATGACTCAATAAAAGAAAAGAAAAACAAGCTTGCATGCACACTACCATGAGCCTTTAATAAATAGGCAAGTTAAAGTCACTCTAGAAAAAAACTCGAGACGAACTACGTTTTAAGAACATAAAACTGTGAATTTAGATTCCGCCCAATAGAGTTGTAAGCTTAATAAAGAAAATTTGTAGAAAAAAATATTGCTTTTTTTAAGTTTACAAAGTTGTAAATTCACAAGAATTTGCCATGGAAAATTGAGAATGTAACACAGAAACTACTTTGTTTGAAGAAAATTGTTTGACATTCTGTTTGCATGTATTTTGCTGGCAGTCCGGTGCTTTAACAAATCATGTGGCAGATTTTGTGTGGATTAAGTAAGAGAGTTATACTTGTGGTTCTAAACCAGATTTATAATGTTATCATAGGCAACCTGATTTTGAAGAGGCATTGTTATAAAGAGGGGTTATTCAGAAGAAACATCCTTATTTAGATGAGGTGACTGTTTTTCATTGAGAACTACAATGCACCAGGCAACTGAGAGAATTTTGAATTACACAAAATACTTTTAACCCTCTTTTTTTCCTGGATTTACAACATTTAATTTACTTAGAATTTCACAAACTTTTTAAATAAAAAAGTATTTTTCCCAAAAATTAACTTGTTGCTGATTAAGTTTTATTTGTGGGAGTGGCCCATCCCTCTGGCATATGGTGTGCATGTAGGATAGTTTTTGATTGACTCAGTTGTGATAGTATGATAATTATGGTTAATTGTCAGATATCTCAAAAATCTGAGCTCGGTTGACTGGAACTATACCACTGGGAAAAAAACTAATTTGTTTTTCCAAGACTACAAGACAAATTAGTTTATTCATTCAGATAACAGCAAAAATTACTCATCACCATAGCTAAAATAAAGTAACATATTCAGGCAGATGACACATGTCAGGACAGGACTTCCATACATCTTGGAACTCATTTGTGAACTTCATTAAACCACTATGGAAGTAGATCAAAAAGCAAAGCCACTGTTTAGGAGTAGAAGAAGAAAATATGATGATAGCAGAAGAAAACAACATAACATGGTAAAAAAAAAGAGTCACAACATGCACACATGACCGTTTAGAGTTGCTGAAGAGTTTATCTGATGACTGTAGGCTGAGGCAGGCTAATACTTCCCACTGACTTCCAACTATTAGAGCTAAGCTAATTAGTGGTATGTGAGCTCTGCCTGTTTCTCTGTTACTACACCCATAGTAGAAAGAATGGTGTCTATCTGCTAGTCATTGACTTGGGAGAGAGGAAAGACACGAGACAAAAATGTTGGAATAGTAATTACAGAGGACAAATAAAAGTTAGGAATTCGTGTTTAACTGGTCTTCTTAGTTCAGTATTTAGGCCTGTGTATTCAAAAAATATGGTGGCTGTAATTTTAGTTCTGGTTGTAATAAGAGATAACCAAAAGAATCATGATACATTTGAGACTGTGATACAGCTTATTCCCAAACCGCCCACCCCTTCACACATTATAAGAGCTTTCTTTTTTTATCCTCCAGAAACAAATTTGTGACTGGAAACATCTGAAATCTCTTGAGTCCCAACCCACATGTTGAGAAATAGTGTTTCAGACATAAACCAGATTTCTTTGACATGTCTTTGTTCATGAAACGCCTCTCCATGCATGAAGAATGGCCTCTAAGATTCTATCATGCTCTGGAGCAGTTGTTGTGCTGTAAACACACAGTGACCCAGGCATGAGAAAACAAGTGAGTGTCCCTTTAATTTGCTCCGAGCCCTGTGGGGATTCAGCCGAGGACCAGCAGCCTGTGGAATGCGTCGTTTGTATGCCAGAGATTATTGTTCCTGTGAGAAGAGGACACCAAACTGGACAAAACCAACAATGTGGGACACTTGTTGCTGTTGATCCCAATGGCCAAACTTATTAAACCAAGTCACGGAGGAGCCACATTACCCCTTGGGTGCAGCTGGGTCTGATAAACTCGGGTCTTGTTGAACGGTAAGAGCCAGCTTTGGTGTTCAGCGGGATCAGGTGGATGACTCCCGTTGTTTCTCTCAATGGACTTTTCCAGCATCCTGACCGCTAGCTTAGCTGCTAGGTGCTAATCTGCAAACTAACAACTTAAATCACTTTTGGGGGGCTTTGTGTTTGCTGCTGCGATATCAATAACGGGGCCGAGCTCTCGGGTTTATTTGACTTACTATTCTCTTAAAATGGGTGAGAATTAAACCCCAGACAGCAAACTCGCTAACTAGTAGCCACTTAGCTTGTTAGCACTGCCTCTTTAACGGGAAAACAAGGTTACTCAGCTAAGTAGTTAGCTTAAATTAGCTCAAAGTTTATATAAACACAGTCTGTTGAAATGGCAGTGTTTGCCTTCCTGCCTGATCAGAATGAAACACATTTAGAGTGAAATAATGTCTATTTATGATTTTACTTCCCTGTTGTTTGCAGTTTGCTGTATGAAGCTCAACAGGTGGAAGCTAGCTTGTTAGCTTCCTGGAAATAACATTTTACGCGAAGTCAGCTGTGCGCTTTTAGGAGATATGGGAGTTCATCAAAGTGGGACACGACAAGGCTTTTACTTGTGAAAAGTATACACACATTTTCTTTTTTTAAACTAAAGTCATGCTGCTTTCTGCGGACAACCATCACTTGTATTGTTGTCCCTCAGTCCGTTATAACAGGCTGAGTCCCACATAAGTGGTTTGCAGTGATTTAAAGAATTTGACAATACTCTGCTCAAGTAACAGTCCTATTAGTGGGATATAAATGTACATAAGTAGAATCTATATCTTTATTTATATACACTTAAGTCAAAATGAAGATTGAAATATTAAAAGTATTTGTATTTGTAAACTAGCTGTACCTCAGACTACATCCATACTCATAGAGATCAGTAGTTTTCAGTCTATTTTGCCAAGACACACCTGAGAAAAAGTGAAGAAGTCAAGACACACCACATTAGAATGTTGTATTATAGTTATATATTTTATTGAAAAAATGTGACACACATTATTTGAAATGCCAAATAGAAAATAGCTCAACAGTTACAAAGTTCAATGAAATATTTAGGCAAAAATTACAAATATATATTTAAACCATTATTATTCAACAATTTTGCCGCACATGCTTTTTCCCTCTGAGGTTTCATGGGATATTTAGAGTTATAAAAAATAGTAAAGCTACTACCCAGTAGAGCTGGGCATGCCAGTGAGTTTAGTCTCAATTATGAGAACTGCCTTCCACGATTATACAAAAAAATTACATCAGTACTCAAGATTCAAAGATTACTGTATCCGCTGTCCATATGACGTCAAATACATTTCTCTGAATTATACAATCTTTCATGTTTAAAATAATGGCACTGAAAGCATATATATTCAGTGAAATTTCCTGGTGCGTGTTTTAAAATCAGGGAGTATTTGTGTTTCACTAGTGAGATCAAAATATCTGTAATAGTTATATTAGATATCATTATAATCATTACTATGATGTTGCCATAATCAAGCTGCTCAACTACCAATTGTAGATATAAATATAAACCTCATTCATTATTTGTTCTATTGTTGTTTAAAGAATTATTAGTTGTACATATTCTCAAGGCACACCAGAGTGCACTGCCACACAAACTGCTGCACAGTTATTTGTAATATGAAAAGGGAAGGTTGAAAACTAAACATAAAACAACAAAGACATTTAGATACTCACAAATCTATGTGAATATCTAAGCAAAATTTTTAATAAAAGATCTGTCTCAATCAGCAACTGCAATGTTTTTTTTCTTTTCTGTTGTTTTCTTTCTGTTGTCAAATATAATAAATTCCCAGTTTTTATATTGAATTTAGGTAGGGTTGTGCAATGTTTGGTTTCTGCTGATGTGCCTATACTCCCAAAGTCATTCCAGCCAATATCAATCTGATGTTTTTTGTTAATAACTTAGTCTCTCCCACACAAGAGCTGATCTTTTCTGTCTATTCTGATGTTTTTTTAAACTATAAAACAGCCAAAACACAAAAAATATTTTACTCTAGCAATAAGAAGTCAAGATTTATTGTTTTCTAATTTGAGATATGTAATTATGAAACCCAAATTAATTCTTGTATTGGATAACATCTTTATTTAAAGATTTTTTGTAAACTTTTGTGGGTCCAGCATCAGAGAACATTTGTATATTTTGTCAAAATTGTTGCCGGTATATGATTTCATGACCAAAATGTTTGTCAGAAATTCGATATATAAAATATTGACCAAAAATGTTCATAAGGGCTGATAACCAATATTTTAAATGGTTTCCTGATACTGGTGTTTTGGCAATGTTATTGTGTACGAGATTTATTCTAAATTTTAGATTTATTATTAGCCTTGGGAGTAGCTTTTTTCTGTGATGTTACTCTTTGGCATGACAGTAAAGCTGTGTATTGTACTGGAGAATGAACTCAAGTTAAAGTAAAATTACTGTACTAGTTTTACAAACAACGCAGAAGACCCGAGTAACACGAGTACTGTGATTAGTTACTTTCCACACCTGCAGTTTAGTATTATGAAGCTGGATAACCCTTGGTGGGGTAGATGTTTTCCTGGGTGTCATATCGTCACTTTCTTACACTCCTACTGCTCTGTCTTTTGCTTCTCTCTCCCAAGGTCACGTGTTGTTAATTGTGCTTGGCAGGTCTGCCGGTGCATAACAGCCCACTCCACTGACTCTGGGTCTCACCCATCTCTCCGCGTTAGCTCACCACTTCTCCATGCATCACTGCTCTGCCTTCAGAGCCTCCTACCTCAAGTGTTCATGTTTTTGACACCATAGTCTCTGAAAACTTTTGAGTAACCTCTTAAATGTATGCAACACACAGGAAGCAGGTGTTGTTTGTTTATTAAGTTTGAAAAAAAGAGTGACCTCTTTTCTCTGGGTTGGTCTATATTATGTTTTCTGCATGTCTTCTGTAGATTTCCAGGCAAGCATGGTTTGACGTTGATTCAATCCGAGCCAAGAATAGTACAAGGAAACCAATGAAAGTATTAGCATTACCCAGATATGTAGGCTACTGTCACCAGATGATACCTCACAGTCTGAAGTTAAACAAGTCTTGATGCTCACTTTTAAAATGCAGCCTGATTCAGACTTCTATTGGGACTTCACAAATCCACTTATGAAAGTGATTGAAAAGAGCAGACTCCATGTGACCTGAGCCTTTCACACACTCCTTAGAAATCAGATCTGACACATGGAAGTGAAGTAAGGTCATTTCTGCCTGTTTCTTGAACATAGCTTTAAAGATTGTGTTGTCTGATTCAGTAATAAGCTATTTACCACAACTCATTTACTGAACTGAAGTGGATTCAGGAGCAGCAGGTGCCAGAAAGGCTTCACCAGCCACTTTGACAAGTATAATTTATTGCCTTCCCCAGCAGCATGTAATAGATGATGCACTGCCTGGATAACACAAATGTATTGCTATAGCTATGGTTGGCTGTTTGCGTCAGCATTTGTGAATAAGATGCTCTTTGCAACAAGACCATCGCACATGTCAAGGGGACATTTTTCCTCTATGACTGCACTATGGCTCAGCTTCTCTGTGCAGTCAAGTATATTTGCATACAAGCACAGCAGCTCATGCAGTTTACAAAGCAACACAAAACATCACACTCAGAAAAGCAGAATAAAACGTTTGATACCTGTCATGCTGCAGAAAATATTTTGGATTTATGTATCAGTGTTTGTGAAACTTGAGCAAAAGAACAACATCTTCTAATAATGTCCACTGAAACAGTAACAGAGGCAACAAACTCCTCTGTTTCTGTTTCTGTGATTTGTTATTGTGAAGTCACATTGAACAGCCAGATGGTAAATAAAGGAGTGTTACATTTTCTTCTTAAAAGTTTTCAAAATATATCTTAAGTTCAGGAATCTGAATATGTGTGTTATTCACATATTGTCTTTATTAATTTTGTTATTTATATATTGACAATTATCATTGATTAAGAACTTAAAAAGAATACAAAAAATGACAGGTCTGACACAATATAGTGTTTTTCAAATAAGTAAATGACCGTCTAAGTAATAAAGAAAAAAATCATTAATAAAGAACATAAATGAAGTTATTTAAGAAAATGAAAGTAGGTAAGTAAGTCAAGGCTTACAGAAACAGTTAAAAATGTTTTATTTAACAGGAATGTGTCAAAAAGCTTGACTTGGATGAGTCTTCATCAGGACAGGTCATGGAAAACTATGAAAAATCAATTTCATTTTTTCTTTTCATTTTGTTCACTTTCTTCAGCAAAGGCAGTGAGCACCAATGATTTGGCTATTTTAGATCTTCTGTTATCAATAACTGTGTTCAAACTGCTGCACACTGGCAGTGTTTATTGGTATAAAAGTATGTCAGTGTCTGTACGGTGAAGTTGTCATGTAGGACTTTGAACGCAATAGTTAAGAGTTCATTCCTCTTAATTGCACCTATCTCATATAAAAAGATTTAGTTTTTATTGCTGTTGTATCTTTATATGTTATGGATTATTGTGATGCTAGAAATATTTCTGAGACATTTTCAGCATTTCAGCACAGAAACTTTGCAATTGTCCTAATGCAGTTAAGATATTGTGCAGAAGTTTGCCTACATTATATGATGAATCTATGCATCTGCTGTGCATGTCTGATCAGATAGATGCCACTTTAAAAAAAAAAAAAATCTTCTCTTTAATGTTAGATATCCCAATTATATCAAACTATCAAAGTATAGATATAGACATAAAACAATGCATTTTTAAACTAACAATTTAGACTCATTCAGCATGAGGCTTTATCAGAAAAACTTTGTTGGTTTGCGTGTATGATGTTAATAATTATGTTGAAATGCTGACTCAGCATTTCAACATATTGCTCTTCCTAAAATTTATTCTTCTTTTTCTTCTTCTTCTTATTATTCCTTGAGACTTTGGCACCTTTCACAGGCTTCAAATTTACACAGATTTTCACAGAAAAAAAATGACATATGCAGCATGTTCAGGAGAAGTGCGCTTGTATTTTTCACAGGTTTAACAGTTATACTTTTACAGTAAAAAATAATTTCTGCAGTGTTTCCTCTACATTCATTTAGGAGCGGCGGGCCGCCGCTTCTAAATCCTACCCGCCGCTCCTGCGATTTTTTGTTTAAAACTGTAAATACACTACTGCAGCATCATGTCGCCGCCTTCACATCAGAGTCCTGCATTAAATCGGGTGTCGCGGGTGCTGAGGCAGATAACTATCTTGCCCATAGCTGTGTCGCTATGGTTTGCTTACATTTAATAAAATGCATTTTTCCTCTCCTCTCTGACAAATGTCTCCTCCCCCGCTCCTCTTGTGCAACACCGATAAGCCGCGCGGCAACCAAACCGTCTCTCTGCAGGCGGAGTCCCCCCCAACATGCATTTTTTTTTTTTTAACAGGCTGCTGCCACCGCGGGCCGAGATGTAGCGGTGGTTCAGCGAACGTCAGAGCAGAGGCCTCCTAAAAGTGTCTCACAACACTCCCTGTCATAGAACGAGCCGATAACTTCTGAATCGTTAATTCTCTTTATTAACAGACTCAAACAGCGTGTCATACAGTTAGCAGTTCTCTCTCTCAGTCTACACTTCCGTAACCCTCAGCCAATCCCCGGGCTCCCCCTTAGCAGCGTGAACACTACAAAGATCATCTACTCTGAAGATGCTCACTCTGACATACTACTATGACACTCCCTTCCCTAAAAACAATTCAGTAGAAATGCTTTCCCACGTCCAGTTCTTCGATAGTACGATATGATTTGCTGCTGCCAGGCGACTACAGCCAGAAAGTTCAAAAGGCTGGACTCTGAGCAGCAGGGCAAAATCTGTGCATGTGCTCTTCGGCAGCAACCGCTCCTACCGCGGCGGTCCAAACCGCGTGCTGTCAGCCGCCTGTCCCTCATTGAAATGAAATGACTGGAAGCGGCGCGTTGTGTGAAGGGGATGATAAAGACACACACACACACTACACATACAGACATACACACACACTCACACATACAGACATACACACACACTCACACTCACACTCAGGCGGCGGATGAAGGAGCGACCATAACGGTGGAAAAATATAATAAAAAAAAAACAATTTAAACAAACATTAATGGATGACCTGAAGCTTACCAAACTATCTCCCCAAGCAAAAATCTCAGCATTTTTAAGCCAACTGTCCTTACTAAGAAGGGAAGCACAGCAAGCATTGTAGGAAACTTTCAGCATGTAGTTCCTCCTCATTGTCAGTCACTTGCTATAACTTTATGATTCATCTTCTCTCCACCTGCTGAGCTTACACGGTTACATGAAATGTTACATTCTTCCTGTTTTTTTAAAATACTTTTTATACTTTATGCAGTTTATTTTAATTTTTTTGAGAATGTTGTAGTTGTGTGCCCACAGTGCTCACTATTTATTCAGATCTAAATGCTCTTTAATTATGATATTATGGAGCATTATTGACAGACCACACTCCCCCCCCCCCCCCCCCCGCAAACCCGAGCCCCCAATAAATTAATAAATGTGCAGGAGAACATAGGTGGCTCATTGCAAAGCCTGAGCCCCCAATAAATATATAAATAAATGCGCAGGAGGTGGCTTGTGGCTTTGTCACAAGCCACTCACTCTCATAGCTTTGCTATAGGGAGATAGTGGCTTGTTGCCTGAGCCCCCAATAACATGAATAAAAACATTAATTATAATTATGTTTTTAAAAAAAAAATAAAGAGGTAACTAAGAAAGCAAGATATGGACAGTGAAAAAAATAAAACTGCACAAACAACATGAAGAAAAGTGAAAAGTGAAAACTCAAAAACATATTTACACATTGCACATAAATAAATGAGATCAGATTAGATCACAATTTACTAATCCTTTTGAACTTCCTCAGGAAATATCAGTATCATTTGATTAGTTGTAACTGTTGTAACTGTAACTTGTAACTGTAACTTGTTGTAACATGTTTGCATCTCCTGGCTGTGATGGCTGTGATGGCTGTGATCTCCAGGCTGTGATGGCTGTGATGGCTGTGATCCCCTGGCTTTGATCTCCTTGCTGTGATGGCTGTGATCTAATGGCTATGATGGCTGTGATGGCTGTGATCCCCTGGCTTTGATCTCCTGGCTGTGATGGCTATGATCTAATGGCTGTGATGGCTGTTTTGGCTGTGATGCCCTGGCTTTGATCTCCTGGCTGTGATGGCTGTGATGGCTGTGATGGCTGTGATGGCTGTGATCCCCTGGCTTTGATCTCCTGGCTGTGATGGCTGTGATGGCTGTGATCTCCTGGCTGTGATCTCCAGGCTGTGATGGCTGTGATGGCTGTGATCCCCTGGCTTTGATCTCCTGGCTGTGATGGCTGTGATCTAATGGCTGTGATGGCTGTGATGGCTGTGATCCCCTGGCTTTGATCTCCTGGCTGTGATGGCTGTGATCTAATGGCTGTGATGGCTGTGATGGCTGTGATGGCTGTGATGGCTGTGATGGCTGTGATCTCCTGCCTTTGATCTCCTGGCTGTGATGGCTGTGATCTAATGGCTGTGATGGCTTTGATCTCCTGGCTGTGATGGCTGTGATCTAATGGCTGTGATGGCTGTGATCCCCTGGCTTTGATCCCCTGGCTGTGATGGCTGTGATCTCCAGGCTGTGATCTCCTGGCTTTGATCTCCTGGCTTTGATCTCCTGGCTGTGATGGCTGTGATCTAATGGCTGTGATGGCTGTGATCTCCAGGCTGTGATGGCTGTGATCCCCTGGCTTTGATCTCCTGGCTGTGATGGCTGTGATCTAATGGCTGTAATGGCTGTGATTGCTGTGATCCCCTGGCTTTGATCCCCTGGCTGTGATGGCTGTGATGGCTGTGATCTCCAGGCTGTGATGGCTGTGATGGCTGTGATCTCCAGGCTGTGATGGCTGTGATCTCCAGGCTGTGATCTCCAGGCTGTGATGGCTGTGATGGCTGTGATCTCCAGGCTGTGATCTCCAGGCTGTGATCTCCAGGCTGTGATGGCTGTGATGGCTGTGATCCACTGGCTGTGATGGCTGTGATGGCTGTGATCCACTGGCTGTGATGACTGTGACCTCCTGGCTTTGTTCTTCTGGCTGTGCCAATTTAAACAAACATTAATGGATGACCTGAAGCTTACCAAACTATCTCCCCAAGCAAAAATCTCAGCATTTTTAAGCCAACTGTCCTTACTAAGACGGGAAGCACAGCTAGCAGTGTAGGAAACTTTCAGCATGTAGTTCCTCCTCATTGTCAGTCACTTGCTATAACTTTATGATTCATCTTCTCTCCACCTGCTGAGCTTACATGGTTACATGAAATGTTACATTCTTCCTGTTTTTTTTAAATACTTTTTATACTTTATGCAGTTTATTTTAATTTTTTTGAGAATGTTGTAGTTGTGTGCCCACAGTGCTCACTATTTATTCAGATCTAAATGCTCTTTAATTATGATATTATGGAGCATTATTGACAGACCACACTCCCCCCGCCTCCCCAAGGCAACGAACCTAGTGGAAACACTGTTCTGCATGTATTTTTACATTGAAATCAATGGGACATTTCCGCAGGTCTGCGGAAAACTTCAGCAACTTTGAAGCTCCACAGGTTGGGCATGCTTCCACCTACAGACTTCATTCATACTTTAAAAGCTGCACTGACTTCTTAACTATTTTTACATATCTTCAGCTTTTTGCTGGCTTCCACAGTTTTTTAAATATGATTTTTTAAGCAACAACAAGTTTTACGGATTTCTACGAAATTATAGCGCGTCACGTGACCCGTTACAGCGGAGCAACCATGGGAGCGACTGCCGAAGTTCAGCAGAATTATCCTGTCATAACTTCGTCAAACTGTCCTCCACAGACATGATTTATACATCAAAACGTTGCTACCCTTCTCCTCTTACATGTGAAATCCGCTTCGAAGTCTAATCTGACATTGTTTTGTCTCAGTGAGCTTCGGCTTTTGCGGTATGCTGCAAAATCTTCCATCTGCGGTAATGCAATTTCTCAACTCTGGACAGCCGAGTGCTTCACTTTGAAGCCCGTTTTAAACTCACCACTGTGTCAACATTTTTAACAGCACAGACGTGAAATTACATCAGTCGCTTCAGCATGTTCTTGGGATACTCACAGTGCAATGCCTTTTTTGATATCACAGTTTAGACACAGCGAGCGTTCGTTTACCCGGAAGTACCGAGCTTATCAGCCTGCTGCAAGAGACCGACGCTCTGGACAGCCGAGTCCTTCACTTTGAATCGCGTTTTTAACTCGCCACTGTGTTAACATTTTTAGCAGTACAGAAATGAGAATTTTATTAAACGTTTGAGGTTCTTGGGATGCTCACGGTGAAATCCCTTTCCTGATATCTATTCCGGTTTGGACACAGCGAGCGTTCGATTATCCGGAAGTACCAAGCGTTATCAGTGCTCTCATGAGGACAAATACCGTGCTTTCCATGATACAGCACAGTCAGCCCCGTGGTTAAATGGTTAGCACAGCGGACTACAGACCAGGAGAAACGGGTTCAAATCCGGGTTGAGGCAGAGGTACCTTTCTTCTCCATCTAGTACAGATTCTTCTTTACAATGGCGTAATCATGCTTGTCTGTACACTCTCAACCTTACCTTGGACGTATTACACTGACTGGCCACTTTATTAGGTTTAGGTTACAGTTTTTAGTGCACTTTTCACTACCTGCTACAGTTTCTGAGATATGACTGTTGAAGCAGCATCAACTTTTGCACATTTCTGTGAAGTTAGAGCGTGGTCACGTGACCTGCACACCTGAGCTCCAGTATCTATAATGTTCTGCAAACATTTTTATTGCACATTTCACACATTTTCAGCCGTAATTTACTGCTTACAACTATTCATGTCACATTTTCAACTTTCTTTGCATTATCTTTAGCAATTTAATTTCATAGTTTCAGCAGTCACACTCAGCATTTCAACGCATTTCCTTCATGGAAATGCAAATTCTCTCGTCTGAAAATGTTATTGATAAGGGATGGTCAGCTTTGTATGTTAAGCATGTAAAGAATACGAGGTTTTAGTGGCATAATGTTTCGCTAAATAAATAAAGATACATCAGTATTATACACCATGTTTTACTAATCAGTAAATATTTTGTTCATTCTATTGAAAGGGTAGTTTAAAATGGTGTTCATTCTAATTTGGCCTTTTAAAATAAGCAGTACTGTTTGCATTTAAGTTTGAATTTAAATGTTGGTATAATCCATTCTCATATTAGCAGCGTTTTTCCCAGAGTTTTATGAAGACATTTCCATAAGAGCATCCTTTTTAAACTGCATCAATTTTGTCCTTTAAGATAAATTGATTGTCAGACGCCTAACAATTAGAAGTGTATAGGGGGCAAAACTTGGAGCATTTTGGGTAGAAAGATCACAGAGATGTTGTCAAAGTGACAATGTTCCTATGGCCTGTTTCTGCCAAATTGACATTTTGACAAACACACGTGCTTTTCAATCGGTGTTAAACTGAATAGCTTAAAGGGACAGTTCAGTTTTTTGAAGTGGGGTTGTATGAACTCCATATGGTCACCGAGTACATTAGATGCAGTAGAAAGTAGGGCTGTAATCGACCAAAGAAATTGTTGGTCGACTAAAACACAGCAATTTGTCGACCAAAATCAACCAATTTGGGGGGGGGGCAATAATATGGACAGTCACTGTCATATAGGACTCCATTCGAAGGGAGGCACACATCTGTTATCTTTATCTATTAACTTGGAAGCTTTTTCTTTTTTTCTTCCTCGTATTTTGCCGTTAGTGCATGCGTAATTGTGAGGCGCGCTGGCACTGAATATCCAGAAAAACATTGGAACCTGGAAATTCATGGGACTCTTTTAGTGTTCCCACACAGAGTTTCATATTAACCACGTTGTTCACTACAACAGACACTTTTCCTGCTGGAATTTTGAAGGCATCTCCAACTTCATAGTCACGCAGCGTTGGTTCTTCCTGTGTGCGCACCTCCTTTTTTTTCTCTCAACACAAGACTCTTTCCTTTCCAGTCTTCATCAATGAAATGGGCAGTCACTCTCATATAGGGGTCCATTCGAAGAGACGTCCACATCTGTTATCTTTATCTATTAACTCGAAAACTTTCTCTTTTTACTCCCTCGTATTTTGCTGTGAGGGCGTGCGTAATTGTCTGGCGCGCTGGCACTGAATATCCAGGTTCCAATGTTTTTCTTGGCCTTCCATGACACCAATGGGCCTCATACCCTCAGAAATAAAATAGTCAATTCCTTCTGTGATGTAGTTTTTGCATTTGGGTGTTTATATGAGGCATAAAATCCAGCGTGAGGGTGAGGGATCCCGCCGCTGCAGCGCGGGCAGAGCGCATGCAGTTATAAAATGAATACGCGATTATTAGACTAGAATATTGAAATGCTCTTAAATAAAAATATTGAAATGAACGATAAATACATTAAAATGGTGTTCTGAGACATGATGGGGGTGCTCAGAAAATACCCCCATTTCACTTGATACGTTTCTCCTGATGAAATGAACTGCAGGGGAAAAAAATAAATTGACATATTTGGTCGACCAATCAGAATTTTGGTCGACTGAGCACTCATCGACCGATTAGTCGACCAGTCGACTTGGACTTTACAGCCCTAATGGAAAGTTCTCTCCTCTCCCTCAGTAAGCCACAGTCTGTAACCGTCGAAGATGGGAAAAAAAGACGCTAACAGGAAAGTACCGTACCAAATTCAAAGGCTTATTTTCTCCACCTACAAGAACTCAAATCAAAAAATAATGCCACAGTTTAAGAGTATGCTACATATGACTATTTTTAAGTGCATAAAGATTTCAGAAATATAAAGTTTATCTGGACCTAAGCCAACTCACGTCGTGTGTCCCTCCGTTAAATCACTCCGCCCCTCCCCCCCTCTCAGCTGATCTAAATATTCAAGCCAGCCGCTGGTTGTAGCTTAGTGTAACTTTAATTAAGTATCGTAACTCTTTTGTATTGACTCCAAGTGGTGTGAGGAAGAGACAATGCAGGAAATTAAAAAGCATCTTTTTTTCCGTCTCTGCCGGTTACAGACTGTGGCTTACTGAGGGAGAGGAGAGAACTTTCTACTGTATCTGATGTACTTGGTGACCATATGGAGCTCATACATCCCAACTTCAAAAAAAATGAACTGTCCCTTTAAGCATTGTTGCTTGTGGCACACAATGAGTATTCATGGACAAGGCCTTGTTATTTTAATTTTTTTTCTAGTTTTTGAAAACTGTTGAAGTTTTCTGGTCAAATGAAAACCATGTTTAAATAATCAAACGATGCTCGGAGTGATCCTGTCATGTAAAGGAAAAGGACATCACAATGTAAACCATGCTCAAATTCTTGTATGATTGGATTCAGCTTGCAAACCTTGCATCTATGAAATTCCAGCTGCACCCTCACTGAATCTTAAAGTTGACATGCTGTATGATAAAACAACACTCAGCACACCTGTATGAGTTAATGTTTTCCTAGTAGAACCCACCCTTGGCTATCAGAAGCTGCGGACTCCACCCCTGTCCTGCAAGATAACAAGGCAGTGCTTCTGGCTCCTCGGTCACTTTCTTTTAAAAAGATGCTTACCATCCAGTCTGCCGATCACAGCTGTAACTTAGATGCCATTTGCATTTCTGGTTCAGTGACTAACTTACCCAACTGTGTACGGTGGACACCACAAATGTTTTGTGTGATAAGGGAAGTTGCTAGTCAGCAGATGTCATGTGTGGTGGTGGTTTTGACTAAGGCTGAGCATCCCGTGGATCAGCTGTAAACTTCACCACTGCTGCTGACATGATCACAGGGACTGGACGTTTTTACACCGCTTATGTGTGTGGCAGTGCTTCTCTGCACTTAACCATCATGTCCTCCTGATAGAAAAAGTCCTTTTGTCATTTAAACACAGGACACAATGTCAGGGCTGTGGAAACTGTAATCTCTTGCTTTGACTTGTTCTGTGGTGTAGCTTTGTTAAGTCTTTGCTCAGTGCTTTCGGTCTGTAGCTGCAGTAAGTCACTACTGATAAGCACTGTAACATCTGTAAACAGAAAACTGAGCTCTTGCTTATCTCAGTGCTTTTGTCTGCTTTTAGACAAAAGTTCCTTTGAATGTAATTAAAACATTCCCCGTAGAAATCTTTGTTATTTCTGTAGTATTGATTTTTAGTAATTTTTTTGTAATATTTCTCACTTTTTTTCAGAATTTTTTCTGGACTGGTGTACTAAACAGCTATGTTATGAAACAGCTGTTTTCAATCAGAAACTGCATTTTCTCACTAAAGACTGAAAACTTAAGGTTGGGAAAATGTTATTACAAGGGTCTACCTGTAAATCATATCCAGTATCTGAGTGGGTACAGGCAATTTCAAGCAGCCACTGGTGCCATCCAGAGAGAGAGGAAGACGTCTTGATATTGCAAACTTTAGAGAGAAGTGCTCTGACAGGCAGTGGCGACAAGTTAAACACTAAAGCATATAATTCTCAAAAAAAAATTAATATGGCCCCTTTAAGTCAAGATGCTATTAGTTAAACTGCAGGGCTTGCGGGGACTTTATTAACATGACACAACGTAGAACTTACATCGTTTGCACAACAGGCTGCAGGTCTTATCACTTCCTTTTCTCAGTAACACCTTTGCCATTGCCCAATTATGAGACTTTGGCTTTGTTGAGGTAATGAAAATGTTGACATACCCTTTGTTACAAAAAGATAGCGTTCTCTAGCTACTGGAACTTAAGACCTTAATGCATTATTTGTAAAAATCAAACAATGTTGATTCCCTTCAGTACGATCAAAACAAAACCAAAAGTCCTAAAGGCACTCATCATTGGTTTAGTTAGACACACATTGCCGCATATTTCAAAATTGGTGTCATTGAGACAGGAGTTTACTTGAAATTGTCATCCGTCTTATCAATAGTTGTGAAATAAATGTGTGTTTTGATTTTGCTTTTGTTCTTGAGAGCTGCTAAAAAAATGTAACCAACGTCAACCTCTGCTATCCATTATTTCCTCTAAAGGCAGGTTTAATTTGAACCATGATTTGGGTTATATATTTAAAATAATTTCTTTTTTGATAATGTTGACTAATAAAATGTACAACTCAATAGCTTTTAAATGGGAAATATCACAAAATATCCTAAACTTTGACTATCTTGCACTGGCGATATTTTTATTTATTTATTTATTTTTTTAAATGTATTTTTTGGGCATTTTGTGCCTTTATTGATAGGAGAGAGAGTGACAGTGGATAGACTTGTGAAAGTGGGTAAGAGAGTAGGGGAAGACACTCTGCAAACTGGTCCCAGGTGGGATTTGAACCTGGACCAGCAGAAGCATGTACATGGGGTGCCTGGTTGCTAACCACTCCGCCAAACCAGCACCCCGCGATTGTTTTTTTTATGGTGTTTTAAAAAATATTTTTCTAAGAGTGCCAGGCTTGACCTGAATCCTATGTGATAGTTGAAAATCGATGTGTGTCAACCTTAAAAATGGGGAAAAGAAGATTTTTGGCTCTAAATGTTTGACTCCCAGTAGGGCTGAACAATATATTGTTTGAACATCGCAAGTGCAATGTGCATCTCTGCCCCAGTCACATGGCAGTGTCAGTCATATGGCAGTGCTTGTCATGCTGCTATTTTTTGGTTTCAGTGATCAAGACCAAATCCACCAATTTTATTGTTTCTCTGTCTACAATAAAAGATTGGCTGATATCACCTTCAGAAGGCTAACTCAGAGAACCAGTCAAGGCACTCCTCACATAACTGTGTTACACTTCAAACAGTGACCATGTTACATGAAAACCTTCAGCTGTTTTTTTTTTTTTTCCAGTCTTTCAGCTTTCTTTTTTTAATCATAATTTTATGAATACTCATTACATCTTTTTTAAATTGAAGGTCATTTCCCCTAAATTTCACAAACGCTAATACAGTTAAACTAATAAATCTCAGGCTAACACACAACATGCTAACTTAGACCTAATCACCATAGTTGGACACAGCAGCAGCTTAGCCTACTGGGCTAACGTTAGCAGAAACGGAGGGGTAATGGGATGGGCAGAGGACTGATTATATTCGGACAACTGTTTAACTTCTCTTGACTAATGTAGGAATGCTCATTCTTCGAAGTTTACCCTTTACCCCCAGTTACCTCTAGTTCACTTCCCGCTGCTGTTAACATTAACTCAAGCATAATAAATAGTACACAGCATTAAAATACTCACGTTTCCATCATCAGGTTTGACAACGGATGGCTGGTACTGAACCCGTATTCAGGAAAAGAGTGGTTGCCAGTCCTGTTTTGAAGCAGTTGGCCGTGAAGTGACCGGCACACACATACAGGTTTTTTCCAACTGTTGCTGGTACATCGCTTCGAAAATAAAAATGTATCCACTGGGCTCTTTGGTCCCCCAAGGCTGGTAGCCTATAAGTGAAGATATATTTGGTTGATTACAGCCATCAACTGATCAGTGATAGGTTTTGGGTCTAGACATGGTGTATGCCGATCTCTCACTAATGCTGCGTTCACACTGCAAGTGATCCAGCTACCAAAATCGCGTCGTCCACTGACGTAGCGTCGCGCGTCCATAAATACCTCATTTTGGTCAACGTTGCCGTCAGCTGTCACTCTGTGCCGTCACGTCCGCTCGAGTTTCACTGCGATCATATCATACATCATATAATATGATGTACAAGCGGACATTATTCCAGCTGTATCCTTTTCATTCACTTATCAACCACAAATCACTGCAAGTGATGCCCTGCAGCAGCATTATCTGTGAGTTTTCTGTGGTCCATCCAGGCAGAACTGATGTCCTCACTGACTAATGTTTCCCACATGGACATGGATTGTTCCTCTGTAGTACGGATGAATAACTGTCTGTCGAAGGAACCGTCACATGTGCACACACCTGCTGATTGATCAACTTCTTTTACTTTCACATCGCGCGACAAGCTATGTGGTAGTGTGAAAGCGGCTGTCGCATCGCGGGAGGGTTAGCCCCGCCCCATCGCGGCTGTACATTGACTTTGCATGGAGAGTGATCGCCGAGGTAGTACAAGTACCGTCCGGTGTATACGCACCTTAACAGTGAAAACAACTATAGCGGCACTTTGCACAGAACTTTCTGTAACCAGGTAGTGGGGATACTCAGGTAGACATAGACTTATGCAAGTAAAATGTTTGTTACGAAACGGTGTATCCACAAAATGAACAGGTCACCAAATACCATAAATTTACATTTATGCAGCCTGTTAAATACAGGTTTTGTTGTCTACTCTCACAAGTTGTGCGCTGGGAGGAAGGCCGGATAACCAAAAAATGTGTTCAGAAGCCTTCAACAGTGATTTTTGCTCAACATGCCCCCTTTAAAGACTCAGTATAGGATGGTAATTAAAGATGCACAGCATTGATCCCCCTTTACAAGTATGTATGTATATATATATATATATATATATATATATATATATATATATATATATACATATATATACATATATACACATATACATCACTAGAGGAAAAAATATTGTAACATTTTTTTTTCCTAGTATTTATTTAGCCCTTTTGGCTGACTGATCTCTTTCTCACTCTCCTAAATAAAATAATCTGTTTTCTCCAGGCTCAAAAATAAGTCAAATATGTCAAGTGTAATCTGAAATAAAGCAGCAGTTTCTTAGAGTGCTGTTTGTTACACATGTTGTATTGGACGAAGAGTGTAATATCTTGAAAAGATTTAGTAGGCCTGCAGTAGTGCAGAAGAAGATGTATCAGCTGGATCTGGCTCATAGAGGTATACAGCAGCACTGTGGAGATTACTCATAGGCCAGTTTCTGTTTTCTTTTCCCTCAGCTCAGCCAGCAATTGTTCATTTATTATTGGTGAGAGGGGAAGAGAGATGGTTAGAGATCATAAGTGATTTAACAGAGGTCAAAGAGTGAAATACAAGACAGACTAGATTCCACAAACAGATAGTATCTAGCTAGTTTTATGGCATAATACCCCAGCTAGATGCAATAGTTATGTTCTAACTGCCTCGTCTCTGCCTGTACAGAGGAAGGCCTTTTGTCATCGTATCCTTTGTAGCTGCTCACAGTAGAGGAATATGCTATAGAGATCTTTACAGTAGGCTCTAGAGCAGCTTGTGGAAGTTGCTAGTTATGTTGTTCATCAAAACAGTGCCTCTATCCACGAGCTGTGCCATCAGATTCACCAAATTCCTCCCCAGCAAGTATGAGGAATATGAGGAAACAGCAGCATCTTCCTGTTTATAAACTGCCATTAAAATGGCTCAGGGTTTAAAAAGATTAACAAACCTGTAATGTCATAGCTTCTCTGAAAAACTTGCCTTCCTTCGATTATCTGCATCTGGTCGGTTTACCTCAGTTTTAAAAACATTATACTTTTTTTTTTTTAATTAATCACCTCTCAGGCGTCCTTTGTAATGGCATTTCTGTGTCATGATAAGAATAAATCAATCAGGCCTACAGTGCAGTAATTGAATTTATCTTGTATTATTGTAGACTCACACAGCTTTTTAAACAGGTGAGACCATGTCTCTGTGACTGTGTGGGTGTGTATTTCCTCATGGCTCTTGCTTTATACAGAGACAGTGGTATTGCTGTTGTGTTTGGAGTGATAGTGGTGATGGCATTTATAGAGGTATACTGCCATCTACTGCTGTCAAGGGAGGAGTTTTTACTCCTAAAGTGGAAACAATAGAATCCTTTTTATGTCAAAGAATAAATCTGGAAATTGAAACATCAGTGATTTGGCCCCTCACAATGATACAAGTGTTTCCCCATTTTCTTCTTTTTCTCCATGAGCACAATATTTTCCAGTATTCAGTGACCCACTTGGTGCAGCAGCTTGAGTCTGCTTTCAGTAATGACTGCTTTGAATTCATCTGCTCAGCTCTAAAATCCTGTTTCCACTGATTAGCATCTAAAGACAAGCATCTCTCATTTTGGCGTGAATATGCATTTCAGCACTTGCGCACATCCATCTGTGTTTTGCATGGAGGGCCATGTTTCTCATCCACGTCAGCCTGTTTTTTCAGACCTGGTTGGGATCTGAATTTGCATAGTGATAACTTAATTTGTTTAGTCCCTGCAGAAAGGCTTCTGCTGCTTACCCTGTGGAGTATGTGGCCAGATTGGAAGATTATTTTGTTTTCTCTATTGAGTAATGAGGTGGACAGGGAAGTGGAAACTGACTGCATTGTTTTTCATTTTTTTCTTTTGTATAGAGTACTTTTTATGGTAATCCATAAAGGAACAATGAAAAATTGTATTCAAAACTGATCATAAAGCTTGACTTAAGTTAAAGCTATTAAAAACACATGGCATATTACTAATATTACTTACTGTACCTGTCTGCAGCCTGCTTTTGTCATCAAGTCAGGGTTAGAAATTTAACTTCTCTGCCTACCTGCTATGGTGGCAGGTGGTTTAAGATATCGAGCAGGTACTCTGTGTTTATGAGGTTTTTTATTTTCATTTTCAGTATAATGGAATTATGCATAACATTAGATAAGAGGTAAAAGACTTCAAGTTATATATAATTTCATTAAAAAAATATTTAGTTAATAGAAAATTGTAAATTTTAGTTATATAGCCATACTATTTTAGGGATGGCTGGAGTCTCCTTTACAGCTCTGACCTCAAACATTAAACCAAATGCAAACTAAAGTTTGACTAAATGCCAAGATAATGAATATACAGTTTTGAAACTATGTAGTATATAATATGTTAGAAAAAAACGAAGAAAGAAAAATTAACCTCAAGCACCAGATAAACAGTTCAATATATTTCACTAGTCCATCTGGGGAACAGCCCATAGAAAGAGTTTGGGAATGCAGAAGCTTTTAAAAGTCTATCCGCCAGGCGACTGGACGATTGTTCCATCTAACACATTCATTATGGATCTGTCAGCTAATATATTAGCTGGGCGCTGCTGCTGCAGTACAATACAAAAACGTAAGCCACTTCTTAGCATCAACTCTCTTCAAACATGTCAGAATTGGAGCAAAAATGTCCTTACTATCAAGAAATGCTTTCACTGCTATTTGTTTCACATTAAATAAGAAATGCGCTTCACATCTGATAAAACTGCTACTAAAGGAAGCTGTTAGCATTAATGCTGATCTCTCTACAAACTGTCAGTTCTGGCTGTCATCTCTCTTGTCGGCCCACCTCTACCTGCTGTAAAGGGTGCTGATAGGGCTGTGCCGCCTTGGGCTGCTCACATTTGTTTTGGATCAGAGCTTGGCAAGCTTGATCTTTCTTATCACAGACATTGAATCAGACTGCTCCAGCTGCACTGCAAGGTTAGAGAGTTTTAAGAGTTAAAAAGGATTACAATGGACATTGTGGATCTTAAATTGTGATAGCCCATAATCCGCTGCACATCCCATGTTATTTTTGTTACAGAATCACTTTGTACCTTTACATTGTTTATCTACAGCCATGACTGGTAGGTTGACCAATTTCATCTTCCATTGCCTAAACCGCAAAGATCTGTCTGATGCCTCTGCTAATCCCTAACCCGGCTTTAAGTGTGAGAAAATCATTGATAGAGTTACAGGTGTTACCATGACTTTTGTCCTGAAGTGTTTTGTGTAACTTAAGATAATATTTTTGTCTAAAAACAAGACCTTTAAATTTCTCATCGTCCATATCAGCAGCTGGAGAAGCTTTACCTTCAGGTGTTTGTCTGGACACCTGTGCAGTGCTTTGTTGGAATCACAGCCCTTGATTTTCAAAGCTACTTTTAGGGGTTATATGATTGATTTGTTTTACTGTTTTATTATTTTCCGGTTCTATTCCATTATTCCACTCAAATTCGCCACCACCACTACCCCCACACAAAAAAGAAAATGCTGCCTCCGTGTACTCTGTGTATCTAAAGTAACACTGACCCTCTTCCTGTTTTCCAGATTGTGCTGTGAACGTTCACAAGAGCTGCAAGTCTCTGCTGGGTGAATGCACCAGCAGCAGGAATAAGGTAAATACTATTTGACAGGGCAAAGAAAAAAAGGGTGTAAAGCTATCCTGAAAACAGTCTTATACCATTGTCATTGGCTATTTATTACATGTACATTTTCAATTTCAAGATTAGCAGTTAGTCAAATTTAGAGTGCAGTAGAGAAAAAGAAAGACTAAGGTTTACATCACTGTTTTTTAGAGGGAAATTGACATAATTTAGAGTTATATGTTTTGAAACTAACTGGCCAGATTGGATTATGAAACTGAGATCTTTAGAAGAAAACACTTGGGTCATGTTGGGACAGCATAGAAAATAAGTTCAGAGAGCTAGTGTAATGGGAACCACCAGTATAAACTAAATGTAATGAATATACAGTAAATCAGATGTTCAGCAGTGCCATCAGTTGAGAACAGGCAGAAACCAGTGTGACCCATCCACTGCCCAGAGAAGTCAATCCAGCTGTGGTTTCCTTGAAAGAGTTGCTCTCAAAAAATCCATTTCACAGACGCGTAAACAATGCAAAGTAAGTCAACTATGCATGAAAACCTAGAAACTGAGGTGCTGATGAATAGCAGCAGATACTTCACCATGGTGCAGTTTTATCAGGGAGGAATTCAAATTGGCCCTTTATTCTGAAGTAAGACAACTACCCAAATTACAGTCGTTGTCATCAAGAACTGTCTTCAGGATAAAGAAGAATAGTAAGTCATGAGTGTGTTGAGATGGTTCCCTGATCTAAACGTAATCAAGTGTGTCTGGGATTACATGAGGACATAGAGCGACTTGAGCCAGCCTACATCCACACGAGATCTGCGGGTAGTTCTCCAAAATCTTTGGAACAACCTACCTGTGCTGGTGGGTGCCATGTTTCTTAAAGAACGGTGTTCAGTGAACCTATACCAATAGGAACCTATACCAGTTGCTGCTGTTGTTATGACAAAAGATGGTTCATCAAATATTACATTTCCCTTCTGTCTATACCCTTTTTTCAAATTGTGGATGACTTTGTCCAGTGTTACTCTTTTGCCATACATCTTCCTATTAAATCTTTTCAACCTATGCGCTATGCTTTGAAATGTAATTGCATATTTTGTCAGATCTGACCATTGAATTATCATATTACTGCTGAAACTCCAGATGATTGTTTGATGTTCACTGTGTACTGTGCTGTCAGTAGATTAAAAAAATTGAGCAATTATTTAATTATGACCTGTAATTTATTAATCTAATTAATCTATTTTTTAACCTCACTTAAAAATTGCTGTAAAAAGCCTAAAATTAAGGTATTTTCATTGAAATGCATTCGATCACTTTAAAAACTTCTTGGACTTGACAGCAGATCAAAAGATTTTCTCCACTCTCCAAAAATTAAAGCACAAGAAACCCAATTCATAAAAAGTCTCCAACTTCAATGGCCCAATCAGGGGACAGAGGCGGTGCTGCGGATGTGATGACAGCAGGAAGTGACTGCATGTTCGAAAACAACAGCAGGGTGTGGAAGCGATCTCTGTGGATGCAGAAAGAGCTGCAGTTTTATAAGAAATTGACTCTATTTCTCCTTTAAAAGACGAGCAAAGAATGTCACTTCAAGCTTTCTTATGGGAATTGTCTTTTTATTCTTCTTCTGACCGAAGATCACTGCTGGGACACTGAGAGAGACATGGAAATGCTACGCTAACAACGCCAAGCCGTAGTCATGGTTACCCTATGATATCAAATATGCCTCCTCAAAAGTTTAGTGGGAGAACTTGGTGGGTTTTGTCTTTGACGAGAATCATATCACATGCGGCAGATGATACATCTGTGTGGTATCATTTAATGTAAGATAAGACGATAGTCTAAGAACTGAAGTACTCGTAGTTTAAGCTAATGGCTAACAGCAGGGTTGAGCTGCTACATCATACTGTGGATTGATGTGATTGGTTTGTGGAGAGTGTGACGAGCAGACGGATGGTCCAATCACCAGCTGCCCTGGTATTTTAAGATTCTGCCCTCTGAAAAAACCAAAACAGTGAAACCAGATTAAAAATTAGACTCACGAGATTAAAAAACATAGCATGCTAATTATGACTGTAATTAATTAATCTAAATTAATGCAATAATTTGACACCCCTAACTTAAAGTCATGAATTCTGTCCTCTTTGTCATATAGAGTGACTGTTGTCAAAACAAAAATCTTGCCATGTACAGTGTTGGGATCAATATTTTTGTTCTATATTGGTTTGGTGTTTTCATAATTAAAAAAAACAACTTGCTATTCATAAAAGTTCATCTGAAGTCAAATTTTTATCTGCCTTTTAAAAACAGAGCCTCCACATTTATCTGCCTCAGCACTTCAGTGGAGAGGCTTAAGTCCAGTTTTGGCAGGGAGAGAGCTGTGTGTTTTTTTTCAGCACAGGGCATCTAAGACAACCCGGACTGAAGATTACACGCCTCTGTCCACTCTTATGATTTAGCCTGAGATGGACTCGCCTGTTAGGCAAAGTCCTCGGCCATGTGAGCAGTCATGCCTATAAGAGAAAAACGAGAAAAGAGTGCAGTTTTAAGACATTTTATTATGTGTCACTCAGTTGATGACCTTGAAAAAATTCTGTCTGTCTTTAATTTTCCCCCACAGAGAGACTCTCTGCCGAAGGCGAGTTCATCAGGATCTCCCAGCCTTGGTAAGCAGAATTGCACATATGTTGAGCTGCTCCTTGTGACAGATTAGACTAAAACATAGATAGATGAAGTAAGGAGATGCATGATGGATGGATGGTGGGTGGATGGTTTATTCACAGTTTGTCTAATTAAATTGCTGGTTGCCTCCCTGGTGGTTTTCTAGAGGATTAAAAAAGATTTAAAAAAAAAAACAAGGTAAAACTCCCATGGCTTTTTCTCATTGTTTGTTTGTGTGTATTTTTGTTACCCAGCAAAACCCAAGGGGGTTGTAAGTCGCCAACAGACTTCAAGTTGAGGCAGTGATTAGTTACTAGCATGGAAAGACATGGGATTTTTTAAATAAGTTTTTCATTTAACAATGTAAATTTAACATATATTTACTATTTAAATGCCCAGTCTTTTGAGTCCTAGTTTATATGCAAGGTCTTTGCACAATGAGTCTGTCTTTGTTATGAACTGCTCCATGTTTAGAACTTAGTATCTACTTGTTTCTCTTTGCCAATGTTTAATAAGGTGGGACAAACCCTTATTGGATCTTTGTGTTACTGGGGTGGTTACTTGGTGGTTTATTTTGGAGGTGATGGTGTACTAGCTTAGTTAACAGGCTTTGAACTTGCTAAAAGTTTTAATCTGTCCAGGAGTTAGCTGATGCTGGTTGTCAGGTAAGTTTGCATTAACAGGAAGATCTTATTAACACGGGTCAGCAATGTTCTGAGTTCAAGTAATGTTCTGCTTAATAATCTTTAAAATGTTATTATGCTAATATATGTTTAAACATGATATAGAGTTTGAGTGTATTAATCAGATATAAGACACACAGATTTATCAGTCTAACATTAGCTAACGTTAAGTATAGTCAGGTCTCTGAATTGTTGGATTTCTATTGATATCTCAAAGTTTTAAGTAAGGGAGCAGCATTGGCTTTAAGTAGGTGGCTATCACAGGGAGCTAGAGTGCAATCATACAACCTGACATTTGCTCATTTGTCTGTCTTAATGGGATATTTCACAAACACACTGTGTTCTTGGTAGGACATTTTCGATGATGTATTGCTGAACTGTAATGGGCATCAGTGTTTCCCACAGAATAACTCTTAAGGTGCAGAGAGGTCTGGTCAGATGAGGTTGTACAGGCAAATTTAGTAGATGTTTCTGCCCTTTTGACAGTGCATTAGGTCAAATGCTTAATAACATCCCTCCTGTTTTAAATCACAGCATATGTATTAAGGGATAGTGTTAAGTACTATGTGGCAAATGTCATCCTAGAGTGCAGAAGTATGTGATGTTATAGACTGAAAAAACAGATAAAATAATTCAACAACAGCACACAGAGCTTATTTTAGCATTGGGTGGTGCACGTTTGATGTGTTTAAGGGATAGCCATACTGGTGAATGTATGTACATGGGATATGTATTCAAGTGAAAGTAAAACAAAAATGAAATGGAAAGTGTTTTTTGGTGGCCTTGTAGGTATTGTGGTGGTCTTTGAAGTACTATCTTTGTATTTATGTAACTATCTATACCAAATATTTTATGACTCATTTACAAAGCAATTCTTTAGTTTCCAAGAGTTACACTGCCTTTAATAGTTTTTGTTGAATAATAATTTAATAGCCAGCCACAAAAAGTTTCCACAAGTGGAGCATGTGTTTTAACTGTCAGTAATCGCTTGAGTCATGTTTCTTTGAGTGTGGTGGGGCAAAATTATGATGCCTTTAAGATTTGATTAACTGTGCAGCCCTATCATGTTCTAATTGCAATCAGTAGAGATTTGCCTTGAAGGAGGGTGAAATACAGCTGACAGCAGCTTTGTCTGCTTTGTTCTGTAAAGAAAAGTGATACAAGTTGTATGATACAAACAGTTTGCCCCCTACAAAATGAAAGTTCAGTGCAGGAGTGAACAGGGAGTCAGTTAGAAAAGAAGTTGAAAAAAATCTTGTACTTTTGCTGTACAAAAAAACAAAAATCAAACTTAAGGCCATTCCACACTGAGTCTGTTTGAGTCCCCCTGAAATCACATAGTTTATAGAAATACAGTCCTCTTCCCATCTGAGCCCCTCACTCTCTCTCTCTCTCTATCTATCTATCTATCTATCTATCTATCTATCTATCTATCTATCTAGACCATGCTGTGTCCTTGTGGATTTTAACAGTGGAATTTAATAGAAAAGGAAAAAAATTTGTGCTCAAACCACATAAGACAAGAACAATTAAACTCATAAGACCTGCTCTCTCTCCAGCAGAGCCTGACCTGTCTAATTGGTTCTTTAAGAGGTGGATGGTCCAAGTGTTTTTTGTTTTTTTTTGCAGGTGTGAAAGCTGCTAAACTACCGTTGCTGCTTGACAACTCCATAAACCCCTAATTCTTGCATAAATTGAAACTAAAGCATCAGATTTAGTTCATGCCCATAACAAATTTTTGTATCTGTATAACCAATCCAATAAAACAAAACACATTAATCATGCAAGTTAAAAGTCAGTCAGTTTTTTTTGTTTTTTTTTTTAAAGAGACGTTTAATGTACAAGGTTTCTATTACATGTTTATTGGATTACAGATCTGAAATACACATAAAAACTGACTTGGTGTTTAAAGACCTATACTTATAACCCGAAGCCAGCTCTATTACATGTGATTACAATCCTCAAGAGACACCAGTGGCTGCAGCAGTGGCAGCTTAAGTTAATCTTCTTTGGCAGTTGTTATTCTCTCCTCAACAGCTGGAGTCCTTCCAGCCACACCTCATCTCTCCTCATGCCCTTCTCTGGTCAATTAGTAGCCTGTAAAGGTTGTGGTGGGAGGGTGTTTTGTTATCATGAATTTTCTAGAAGAGAGTTGGTGTATGTGATCATTCAAATAGGCAGATATATAAAGCCGGACTTTCTTAGGCTCACATAGAGAGCACCAGACTCTTATTTTTATTAAGCTGGAGACCTTGACAATGGAGCTGACCGTTTCAAAAGACAAAAAGCAAACTGCAAGGTCTTTTAAAAAGTACCTCAGGGTTTCCAAACCATCTTCCTCTGTCTCATCGGGAAGTCTCTCAAGTCCTGTTCGCGTTCGTGTATTGATGCATTGTGACCTGATAACCTGTAAATTTTTCCGATCTCAGCGTTGGCAAAGATTGAACAAATATCAGGGTCAACTCAGGCAGGAGCATCCGCTGACCGTTTCGTCCTCCTCCTCTTCTACTGCTCACTGGTCATGGTCCCCCTTCTCCATGTCCTCTGCTCCTCTCTGTTTCCTTCGCTCAACCGTCTCTCATCTCTCCCTCCCAGCACTCAAAGACTGGGACAGAGACCGGGAGCAATCGGGCCCAGCCTCGTCACAGGCCCTGAATGGCCAGACAGGTTTTCTCAGCGCCCCAGGCATGACCATTAGTCAGTGGGGATCCAGCACTCAACCAACTGCCACCCATCACTCCAGCTCTGCTGCATCCGCTTCCTCCAGCCTTGGTCACAGCCTCCATCATCACAGCAGCTCAGGGTGAGTACATCTTCCTGGAGATTTTGAGACTTTTTTTCTAAATGGGACAGTATGCATTAATGAACATTGACATGTAAATACCTGGGATTATAGTCAGGTGGATAATTTAAGTTAGAGTTTAGCTAAATTCAGTTGTCAACACTGTAAAAGAATAAAGGCACAGAGAGTGTTAAAAAAGAAACAATATAGTATTAACCACAGACAACCCAAAACGCTATACAGTCCGAAAGAGTGCGCAGTGCTAGCTGCCAGAGATCTCTTTGTTATATTGTACAGAAACAGAAAGAGCATATTGCATTGCACATTACCCTTCTGCCCAAGATTATTAAGTCCCATGTTGAATATAACATTGCACGATGCACATAGCACACGGTTGCAAGTGCAAATGTGTGAGTGGAGCTTCAATGGCCACAGACTCCATCGATACAATTCACCAAGTATACACAAAGGGAGACTCAGATATTCAGTCAGATAGCATCAAAACACTTTTTAGTTTGGCTAAGAAACATTTCTACATTTTTAGCCAATACTTAACAGAGAAAATGTCCTCTATGTGTCATAATTAAGTTGGTGCTTATGGCTGTGGCTATGTTTCATGTCTCATGGTTTGTTTTTTTTAAGATTATCATAAATGATGATAATAATGCTGAAGGTGCTATGCCATATTTGTTGTCCTTGGTGGCAGTTTGTTTGAGACTGTTTTTTTAAAGACACAGTAATACTCTAAAATTTGCAAGTTGGACGATACCAAATGCATTTTATGTTGTAGGATAAAAAAGGTTTAAAACCCACATGAATGTGTTTACCAGGAACCTCATACCTGGCATTTATACCAAAAATGTATTCAAGAGGCCCATAGACGTTTGACTTCAAGACATGGTAAACAGAATAGCTAAAATGGTGACCCACTGCAATGTTTTCGGACTCATTTCTGCACAATTTTATTGTCGTTATTGTGACATGTATGCTACTTTTTGTGCAGAAGGTCTTTTTTGTAATTTTATTTCATTTGTTACCAGATTACTCCTACAAATATTCCCCCTGAATGGTAAAAATGACAGTTGCTAAGTAAAAGTTAAATACAGAAACAAGCTTTCTTCTCTTAAACCTAAAATACTGTATATGCTTGCTGAATCTGCTGGATGTAAATGCTGGATATTTTTGGCATCTTTGCTACTGGAAAAGTACTTTTTATGCTATCAGAGGATGAGTATTTATAGATGACATATCAAGCAAGCTGTCTTTTCAATAAAAAAGCTTTTTGAAATGGAGTCTAGACTGTCTCAAAAAGCAGACTATTTTTTGCTGTGCATGACTAAGAGAAGTGTGTGGGGAGAAAAGTGCAGGCATACAGAGAGCGAGACAAAGGCATGGGGAAGGCATGAACAGACAGAAAATAGGGAGCAAGAGATGTGTAACTATAAGAAGAAATGAAAAAAATATCTTCCAGGTTAGTCTTCCACATCCAAATTTAATTCCTGTTTTGAGACTGTAAGTGTTTGCTGTTCAAGCTGCCGGCGGTGAGTGGAGCTAAAGGTTAATAATGCCAGCATGTATGCCACCTTAGACCTGTGGTTGTCTTCCCTCAGATCCCTCCCCGGGGACATGGATGAGACAGACGCTTTCCGCTCCAAACTAAGGTGCAACGAAGATGCCATTTCCCTCGCTCCCTCCACAGTTGAGTCTATCATTGTTGAAGGTGAGTGTTGCATGAGGGTGGGAGGAACATCTGATTTAAATGATTCCACTTTTTTCTTGTATTGGTTTTATTAATTATTTTGATTTAAAGTGTTTTAAAGCTTTCCCTGCTTGTTCAGAGTGATAGTTTGTCTTCAGGAGTTTTCCTTAATTCAGGGAGGGGAGAGTGCGGAGGGTGTTTTGTGAAGTCAGTGTTGACCTGCGTCTCTCTCATTAAGCAGCAGTGTGTGGGAGAGAGACACAGGCGAACATGATGCAAGCTTTTTACGTACAGTGAGCTACAGGGCCATCTCTTCTTTTTCTTCAAGTTATGTTCAGTGTTAAATTAAGCCAAAGATGGGCAGCTGGTAGCCTGAGCCACATGCACCCCCCAAGCTCATCAATGCAGCCCACCAGTATATTCAAAATTAATTAAAAGAAAGAATAGACATTTGGGAAACATGACAAAATCTGCCACCTCAGCGTAAAGAAATGTAATATTTCCAGTAGTATACAGCTTCAACTGACTGCTGACAATACTGTGTAACTCCTTTTGTGACTTAATGCATTTGGAGAAATGGAAAAGATGTAACTTTAATATCCTTTAACAACCACCATGTAACTTGCGTTGAAAAAGTAGTTAAAACTCTGGAGTTTAAATTAAGAATGACCTCTTTCATTTGAGTTTGAATTTATAAATGTTGACAAGTTAACTCTTCATGGCAGTTAGATATATTGAGCTGATCATCTTCACTAGTTTAACACATCGATACAATTACAACTATTAACCCTGTAATGCCTGAAAATACTAATCACAGCCTGAAAATTATTTTTGGAATTGAAAAAAAAAAAAAAATTCCATAAAAATTAAACATATGTTTTTTGTATTTCATTTGAAACATTAGGTGTTTTTGGCTACTGATAATCCATATTCAGGTGTGTTTTTAGTAAGTTGTTGATCATATTAAATAATTAGAGATATCTTAAAAGTGTGTATCAAATACGATACAAAAGGCGTTAAAAGGTTGAGTTAATGATTTATTTCAATTTGTTATCATGTTGCATTGTGATGCATCACCAAAAACTATGAAAATTATAACTCCCTTTACCAACAACAGCAGCTTCTTAGGTCAGTTGCAGCCATAATGTTAGTTTATTGTAAACCAGAATAAACTATTTCATAGCATCATCTTCCTATACTCTTTTCTTTCTCAGAAACAAACTAATACTGCAGTCCAGCAGCAGCCTCTTCCAGATTAAACTGTGATTGACTGTCTCTGCATCAATGCATTGGTTAAAAGATTTGTTTCACACCATTGGTTATACATATATGCCTTTTGTTTTTAATTACAAGTAATTCTCATTGCTACTTTAAGAGGACCCTTTTAATTTCAACCCTTTGGCCCTTCTACAAGTTAATGTGGCCCACTTTGAATAACGCTGTCCCTCTTCCTGGTAAAAATGGGAAGGGGTGTCTGGCTTTGTTGATACAGTGAGCTGTTTTCAGGAACTACTTAGAACATGTGTACCTGTGATTTATGGATCAATGGTCAAAAACACACAAGGAGGAAAAGAATCAGTCAATAAAGAGTGTTCACAAGTCCGTAATCTGTATTCTGAATGGCAACTTAAGAGCTACACCGAGAAATGGAGTTCTTTGTTCTTGTTGAAGTAACTGAAGTTTCTGATTAGACTTGATCCATCTCTTTTCTCACTTATTAAGGTCATAATATGGTGACCTTTAATAATGATAATACGCAGGCTCATTAACATCATGGGAGATTCAAAGCTTAATTATGTTCAAATTGCTCTGATGCTTTTTAGTCAGATGAGTCAACCAGTTGCTTATACCAGGATACAAATGTGAAGTGTATGTAACAACTTCAGACCAAATAATGTTCTGTAACCATGAAGTAGTCATTTGTTTGATAGGTCAGAGATATCAGTGAAATAATTTACTCTCTGAACCATTGTATTTGGATCATCACACTCTTATTAAATCAAACACAAATACAGTAGAATGCCAAATAAATAAATATTAATGAACATTTTCCCATCACTAGTATGATGTCAGTAAAACTTAATGATAAATGCATTACTTTCTTCACATAACGCTGTTTATTTACTGTCAGTTTGGAATTATAAACAACTCTTTTTAACATTCTGTTTGTGATCATCAGGCGTTGAATATTAAATCAATGTTATTTCAGTGTCATCTATCAGATCAGTACTGTGCGTGATGATCCTAAACTTAGCATCAGTGTCAAAGTTTCAAGTTTTGGTACCATTGCAGCAGTAGTTGATGGAAAACTTTCATTTAGTCCTTCGTGTTATTTTTCCATCTCAGTACTCAAATGCTAAAATTCATGTTGATAAGTACAATGCTTCCCTCAGAATTACTCATATAAATAAAAGTTTGGATTTTAAGTCTACTTGAAATGGTTTAGGTACATGAAAAAAACTTTTAACTACGATAAACTGAGTAAATATAATTATTCTCTTTCCACCCCTGACTTTTGGTCATCTCTGGAATCAGAGGATACTCTCTGGATAATTGAATCGACCTCTAACAGACCTTTAACTTTTGATGAGCTGAATGAAACATGCGCTCCAGATGTTTTCTTTTTTCCAGTAATACTCTATAAATGCATCCTCATTTTATTTATTTACACTGAAGTACATGTCTGCTTTCCAATGCCTCTCTTCTGCTCAGATGCTCACTATGCAGCAGTGCGGGCTGATCTGGAGTCAGATGCTCAGGACCTGGAGGCGGAGTCGTGGAGTTCGGCAGTTGACCAGCAGTATCTAAAGAAGCACTCTAAAGAAATGGTGAAGAGACAGGATGTGATTTATGGTAAGGGTTAGTTGCTTGGATTATGTTTATACCTGCACCAGTCTTATCAACTTGTTTGACGCCTCTTATATTACTGCATAGTTACTTGATTGGATAGTTTAGGTTACAAGTCGTGCTGCCCCTAATCCTCAGCAGGAAACAAAGAATAAGAAATAATTCGTAAAAGACTTAATGAAAACTTTTTACACTGAAACGCTTAATGTTAGAAAAATGGAGTGCCCACAGATACAGGTGATGATAGCATATACATTTATCAGCTGTGGTGAAAATGAGATCAGCAAATGACAAAAGAAAACAAACAATAAGTCAACAAACATGTGGCACGGAAGGACCATAAGAAGTTAGTTTTTGATTTAAGCAGCGATACTCAACCCGCGGCTCTTTTAAGACTAGTTGCGGCTCTTTTAAGTCCCACTTATAAAAAAAAAAAAAAAAAACTTTAAAAAACGAAAAACAAGGGATATTTTGATATTAAGCGTGGATGACTTTTTTTAAGATATGAAACTGATCAGCGCACATTTGATGAATCAAAGTGCTTCTGTGGTGGTGAAAGAGTTTTAAGGCTGACGTGAAGAGGGTCTAAATAACACAAAGAAACCTGGTGTTTTCACAACTGATGTCACATTAAGTAAGCCAACACTGAAGTTATTATGGGTATATTTTATTTCTGATGATCCTAAATGCCTCTTTACTGATGAGAGAGCGCTGCGTAAGAGAAAGGCGCAAAGCCGTTACGCATGAAATGAGCCATTGCGCGCGGAACAGGTGAAAAGCACGAGAAAAAACCTTAGTTTTATCATCTGCTCTAATGTTTCTTGGTTTATCTGAGAGCAGATCAGACAGCAGCAGACTTTGCACTGACTGATGCTGTCTCATAGAAACACGGGAGTGCGCAAATGCGCGCGGATGAGGAGTGCAGTGATCTGTTACTTATGAAAAAGCTCAGGAACACGTCAGCCTGTGCTGCCCATGCTGTCTGTTATTTGTTGTTATGGACAGTGATGATCAGTAAACATGCTGTCCCTTATTTGTTGTTATGGACAGTGATGATCAGTAAACATGCTGTCTGTTATCTGTTGTTATGGGCAGTGATCAGCAATGTATTTTGTGGTTGGGGGGAAAATAATAAATCACAGTTTTTGCACTGTATTAATGCTTTTCATTCCTTAGTAACATACTACTATTATCCATATTTTCATATGCATAATGGTTCCAGGGAGGAAAGGAGCGTTTTTGAATTGTGGCTCTTGCAAAAACAAATTTTTGTCAATGTGGCTCCTGATTAGGACAAGGTTGAGCACCGCTGATTTAGAGCTTGCTTTGCTACTTACAGTTTACATAGTTAAGTGTACCGTAACATCTACTTTTTCTGTCCCTTAACCCAGAGTAGGTTTCATTTTTAAACTTTCAGGGACCTTTTGGTTGACTGTCTGCAGGCCAGTCAAGCACCAGCAGTCTTTTACTGCAGAGCAGTGCTATAAGCAGGGGTGTTCCTGGAAAAGACGTAGTCCGCATGGATGAATTTTTTTCTCTGCTCAGCTGTTTGATGCCTTCACAGATGTTCATGTTCTATTGGCTGAACCAGATGTGGCTGAACATGACTGGTCAAATCTTGTAACTGTTTAACGTTTTAAATTTTTTGGGGATCATTTTCAATTTCTGACCTACCTGATTTAAGTGATGTTTGTAATGCATTTCTGATTGCCCTTCTGAAGGCCACAAGCCGATACGCGGTGGTCTGCTGAAGTTGTTTCCTAAACTGCAAGTGTTGCTGGAGCTCTTCTGATCTCTTTAAGACTTTTTCTCTCCAAGCACCTTGAAAGTTGGTGAAATTGTGCCAGAACTTTTGACCTCAGATGTGCAAGTTACCCATGCCATGGGCACTTTTACACCCCCACACTATCATAGATGTTGGCTCTCAACCTTTGCACTGAAAACAAAATTGACAAACGTTTTTATCTTTAGAGAAAAAATTGAAATTCTGATCACACTTTTGAGCCAGTCCATCTCAGATGAGCTCAGTCTAACATATATTTGTACAGTAGATGCTGTACCTGGGACTATGTTAACTGACAATGGTTTTAAGGGGTTCCTGAATCCATGTTGTAATATTCACCACATTTTTTTTTGACACAGTGCCACAAAGCTAGGGAAGGCCACAGGCATTCAGTGTTTTTCTTTAGCCATTGCTGCTGATGTCCAGGGATGTCTTCTTGGAGTTTCTGTATCTTTTGATTCCATTCAATTTATTTACCATATATGGAAAGATCTATAACTTCCTTGTAATTGATTCATATGTTTGGTATCATTTTTTTTAAGCTGTTTTGACTTTTTGTCCGTGCCGTCTTCCTCAAAATGGACGATGTTATACAATTACTGAATGTGAACTACTGAGCCTTGCAGAAGTGCCAACTTTGTACCTAATCATTTTATTGTGTTTTTTAAGTCTTCCACAAATTTTCAAGTGTCTCTTCGCTTCAACCCCAACTGCTTTGGAAGGAGCATCAAATTCAGAAATTTTGAGAAACCAAAACCCTTGTGCCCTGCTTTTCTTTCAAATTTCTCAGTCTGATTCTCGTAGAAATGTGAAATGAACACAGGGCATAAGTATCTTGTGTTACATCCATCCAAAGAACAGTAGATTATCAGTTGAAATATTAGATGCCATATCTTTGATTTCATATATATCTATTCTGTTTTCAATCACATTTTATAATAACCTCCTAATTCTCTAAATTTGAGTTTGTACTTGAATATGCAGAGTACTAATGTATAACTTTTGTCCCTTTTCAGAGCTGATGCAGACGGAGATGCACCATGTGCGAACACTGAAGATCATGCTGCGTGTATATGTTCGGGAGTTGAAGGAGAACCTCCAGATGGGCTCCAGTCGACTGGAGTGTCTATTTCCCCGCCTGGAAAGCCTCCTCGAGCTTCACACACATTTCCTGTCTCGTCTCAAAGAGCGGCAGAGAGAAAACCTTGTCTCACCAAATGAGAGGAACTATACTATCGACAGAATTTCAGAAATTCTGATCACACAGGTAAGGTGACGATAGATGGCAGTCTAACAAGAACACGTGCATAGAAATGACAAAAAACACAATTTTCTTTGTTGTGTAGTTTTCAGGTGAAATAGGGGAAAGGATGAAGGACAGCTATGGAGATTTCTGCAGTCACCACACTGAAGCTGTCAGCTACTACAAAGAACTGTTGCAGAACAACAAAAAGTTCCAAAATATTATACGAGTAAGCCACAAGCTGTCCATACAACATGTCTTCATTTTGCACACCAATATATACTATCAGTCTGGTAAATTTCAAAATCATGTCCCTCTTTTTTAGAAAATCAATAACCTGTCCATTGTGCGAAGGTTAGGAGTCACAGAGTGTATTCTGTTAGTGACGCAGCGCATAACCAAGTATCCTGTGCTAGTGGAGCGCATTCTGCACAACACTGAAGGTAGAGCTTTTGAATATTTGGACCAAACACCCTTATTTTGATTAGAGAGAAATGACCTCAGTTGTTGTGAACTTATTTCTTTCTTCTGTATCTAGCTGGTACAGAAGAACATGAAGATCTGAATCGGGCACTGGGTCTGATTAAAGACACCATCGTTCAGGTTGACGCACTGGTAAATCTTCATGAGAAGAATTCTCGACTCCAAGACATACACAACAAAATGGAGCCAAAAGCACAGGGAAAAATCAAAGATGGACGAGTGTTTCGGAGGGAGGACCTGGCACAGGGACGGAGACGGCTGCTGCATGAGGGCACAGTCAACTGGAAAGCTGCTTCAGGCAGGCTCAAAGGTAAGATGATATCATGGAACCTGGTGATCTGTTATATTGTATGATGAATGTATTTGCAGTTTCTCTTGGGGAGAAATCAGAGTGCTGCTGTTTTGTGAAGTTTATACTAAGTTAACATTAACGATAGAAAGCTAAATTTTGGAAATCTCCAAGACGACTTGTGCTTTTAGACTAGAGATATAAAGCATTGGTCTCTTATACCTCAAAAAGTTGTGTGCATGTAACATTCGAGATTCAAAAAAATTAAACAAATAAAAGATAAATATTGAAGGTTTTATTATTTTTGTCCTTACAGATATTCTTGCAGTGCTCCTTTCAGATGTATTGATCTTACTACAAGAAAAGGATCAGAAATATGTATTTTCTACAGTTGTGAGTATTTCATCATGCCACTTTCAAACATCCTATCTTTAGTAAATAACTTGCATGAACAGTGTTATATGGGAACAGGAAAGAATACAGTCTGTCTTTCCAGACAGTTCTGTCATGAGTCAAGTTTTCAAATCTCTTGGATTAGTAATTAAATAGCACAACTTTGTGTCTCTTTCCTCTTTCTTTTGTATGCAGGATAACAAGCCGTCAGTAATCTCTCTTCAGAAGCTGATTGTCAGGGAAGTGGCTCATGAGGAAAAAGCCATGTTTCTTATTTGTGCCTCCTCAAATGAGCCAGAGATGTATGAGATCCACACCACCTCTAAAGAGGAGAGGAACAGCTGGATGACACAAATCCGGCAAGCTGTTGAGAGGTAGCTTTATGACACACAAAGGAAATCCACAGCTATTAACCGATTGCATTTACATTTTGAGGTAAGATTTTTAGAAAATGTTTAGAGGTTATTAATCCTTAACAAGAGTTTGCTCTTTCTTTCTCCTTTTGTAATGTCTTGTTCCTGCAAAGTTGCCCACACACAGAGGAGAGGCTGTTTAGCGAGCAGGAGGAGGCTCGAGCTTCCAGGCTAAAAGAATTTCAAGGTAACTGTGGAGGAAATTAATCATACCAAACACTGGCATTTTATTGTCCTTTTAAAATCCTTTCATCCTCTAAAAAGCCATCTTAAACTTTATGCACAGGTTTCTATTGCTCATTGTAGTAAAGCTGTTTTGATCGAATTTGGCGTGAACATGAATGAAGGCTTCTTTATCTGTATTTTATCATTTTTATTGCACAATGTCCTTGTCAGTATGCAGACTTACTACTTTTCAAGTCTAATAAAGATGGAGTTATGTTGACTTAGGGAAAAAAGGAAATTACATGTAGTTAGCCACAAGGGGGTGATCATACAGCATCTAAACTTAAAACAAACATCACACAAGCAAATTTAAATGATCTAAATTTTCCTTACATTCAAATTGTTTTAAGACTTTATTTCTTTTTTTTCAGGCAGAATATATTTAAGTAAATGTCTACTTAAGAAATTCTGCATTTCTTCTATTCTTCTATTAAGAGAATAACATCCTCTCTACTTTTCCTTTCATATTTATGTTTGAAGAGCGACTGAGCCAAAAGGATGCAGTGATTGTTCAGGCTCTCACTGAGAAACTGCAGCTGTTTGCAGACATGGCCGAGTCCGTGGCAGGTTTAGAAGATACCGCATCACGGTCCAGACTTCTGCTTCGAGGGGATGCTTCAGACCTCCAGCAGGGGGAGACCTTGCTTAAAGGAGCAATCACTGAGGGTAAAGACAGGGCTGCATACGACTGAGCTACTGCATCACCTGTAGATTTAGATTCATTACAACACGTTTTTTATGATATTTATACACTAGGTCCCTGTGGATCATTAAAAAGTCTTAAAAGCCGTGAAATTTAGTTGATATTCAAAGTTTTTTGGAGTTGTTTGAGAAGAGGTTTTCAATTTGATCAGGGCAGAATGAATTGGAGTGCTTTTTTGTCTTAATGTCTTCTTCATCTGCTCAGTCTTTCTGTCTTAGTTTTTGTGTATTTGATTTCTTTCAATGAGTCTATGGTGGGTTTAACACATGCGTCACAGGCAGCAGTATCCTGAATGTTGCCTTATTCTGAATTTTTAAGTAGAAGTAGAGTGTGTTTTACAGCCTTCCAATTTGAAGTCAGTATTGATATTGTTTTTTTTTCCTTTTAGGGGCCTTGAAAGAGTCTAAAAAGTCATTAAATTCGTAAAGTTAAAATGTAAAGAAACCCTAAGCATAGATTTAATTGAAAATGTCTGCTGTCAGATTTGACCTTCCTGTTTGTTTAAACATAAGTCTCTGTTCTGTGTCATGCCAGTGGAGAACCTCCAGAACTTGTTGCAGTCTGGGGTGAGAGAAGAATCCCCATCTCCCCGTCTTGAGGAAGGAAGCGGGTCTGGGGTGCTACCCCGGCGAGCGGACACATTTGGGGGATATGACAGCAGCCCCACCATCCTCAGTAAGAGTGAGTTCTGCACAGGAAATGCCCCAGGGGATTCAAATTTTTAACAGATTTTGTATTTGTATTCAGTGACCTGCTATACCATCTAACAATCTGAATTCTAAATAAATTGGATACACTTTTGAAAGTGTGTGTATGATTTTTCTCAACACATTTCCTGGCAATAGAGCCTTAAGTACAAATGTAAGCTTTAGAAGGGGTTTGTAGTGTTTGTGGTGTTACCTGTTTGTGTGTGTTGTGTCAGTCCATATTTCTCTGTATTTGTTTGGTCTAATTATTTGTGTGTTTGTCACTGTGTGTGTTTGTCACTGTGTGTGTTGTTGTATCCATGCCAGATGGCAGCTTCAAGAAGAACTTTTCTGGTGAGTCCAGAAACAGAGACAGGAGCCAAAGAGCCAGCTCTGACCCTCAGCTCAAAGAACTCTGTGGCAGCCACACCCTGGAGCAGACGGTAGGGGTTCAACACGAACACACACACGCTGTCAGACACTGTTTATCTAGGGATGACTTATTGTGTTGCTTCCTGTAGATAGTGATAATCAGACCAGGTCATCTGTACAGTTTCCCAGTCCTGGTGTTTGCCGTCACAGCCCTCACAGGCCACTTTATTTGTTTGTGTTTAGATTAAAGTTGATATAAAGTTTTCTCCAAGTAAATCATACTGAGACTGAGCAGATGGACAAAGTGACATTTAGTCTGGGACAATCTTTTGAGTTTTCAAGATGTCAAGATGTGAAAAGTAGAACAATAGTCTTTGCAAAGATAAAGATATAAAGGGATTTTTGACAGTAGCAATTACATTAATATGCAAACTGACCATGGTGTAATCTGTTTGAAATGTTAAAGCTAATGGGAATAATGATTTAATTTATCCTATGAGTAAAAGCAGCATTTTCTTGTTTGATCAGATCGCTCAATTTTATGTCATTTCATGAATAGGTTTGTACTTTTATAGTATACACAATTTTCAGAAGGCTGGAGATGAAATTTTTCAATGAAAGTATAAAAAATAATCATTGTATGCCTTATATATAGATAGAAATTTGCGTACCAGCAGTTCCATCAGTGTAAATGGCCCGCAAATTTGAAAACAGTATGTGTAAAATAGTTGAGACAACAGATCCTGGGTTAATCAGGAGCGCAGCAAAAAAATAGCAGCTTTGGTGATCATATGATTGTGTCTTCTGAAATTGTGATTTCAGTATGAAAAAGACAAATCATTCAGCACTACATCAGAGATTGCTGCACAAGCAAGTTGGGCTAGCCCTTCAGATGCATCTTCTTTTATGTTAATTTCTATTTCAAATTGGGTTTCCTAACTTATCAGCAATGAAACATTTACATCGTGTGGAGGAGTGTCACATACTCAGAGAAAAAGTGGATGTTCTGGGTCATGCTGTGAGCCAGAATGCTTTATTAGTAGCTTACAAAAAAACCAGGACATCCACAGCATATGCTTCTTCATTGCATGGAGTTTTTCCACGGAATGGAAATGTTTAGTAAACACTCCCAATGAATTGCACTTTTGATTGACAGGATGTCTCAGTTTGAAACAAACAGAATCCAAAATCTGGCAGACATGATGGTGGGATTATGGGTAACTCTCTGTGTCCCTGCAATGATTGTATTGGTCAGGAGCTAACAATTATACCATTTGTAAGCTTGAGGTTGAATAAGGAAATAATACAACTACCAAAAAATTAAAACCATGAAAAACATTTGCCAATTTCAGTATGACATATACGCAATTGAAAGAAATACAGGGTGTACAGATACAGGCATAATATTTTTGGATTACTCTTGCTTAGGCCTTATATTGCTTGTGCTAGATGACAGTACAAATATGTTTTTGGTTGTTTTTTTTGTTTAAGATGAACTTGTTTTTTTGCAGTAGCATACACAAAGACCCTGTGAGTCACAGTGAAACATCATGTATCATCCACCAAATGTAATGTATTGAGTCCTTAACCAAATGCAACAAAAAGACGTGTACACCTTGAAGAAATTCACCAGAATATAATGCTTGCTGTGTTGAAATTTCACCAGTCCTATAAACACAAAGACACATGTTCTTAAAAACAATTTGTTTTTGTATGAGTGTTTTTTCCTTATTTTCTTTATTTATTGCTTTTTTCGTGATCTGCTGTCTTGCGGCTTGATCATTTTATTTGTACTTAAAGCAGCAGAGTAACAGTTGTGTAAGTACTTTAATAAAGATCTTGTGTTCTTTCACATCTTTTTAACATTAACATGTGCTATATTACACTATTGCACATGTTTTCTCAATGGTTGATAGAACAAGTTCTACAAACGTATCAAAATTTGCATAAAATATTTGAACCGCCACCGAGGAGATACGACAATTGTAATGGTAAGGAAACATCAGAAATACTAATGAGGGCAGCAACAGGGTGACGGGTCCCTTTGTTTGACCCACGAGGGCTTAATCATGGCCTTATATGTATATGTATTTTATAATATTCTATAAAATATTACCTTGTACAGGAGCACTGAGAACCACTCTCAGTCTGTGTTGTGGCTTAATGTGTGTGTCTTCTTTTACTCAGGTTGATGAAAGCTGCTGCTCTCCTCCCAGGTGGAACAGCATCTGGTCCAGCTCTTTCCCTGAGGCTGAGGTACACTCTTCTCCGATCTGCCGCCCTGTGCTACATACAGCTGCTGGATTTTTAATATTTTATAGCCATGCCCACTGACATAAGAATATATAACCCTAAGAGATTCTCTAACCAAATAAAATGATTCTTTGTCTCTCATAAATGTGTTTTTTAAACCTTTCTTGTGTCCTGTTGTAGTTCTTTGACAGAGTGCTGATGCTCTCCCAAAGACTCTATAGTCTGCAGGTAATGCTTTCAACACCAAATGTTTGACATCTGTTTTAGAATTGTAAATGTATATTTTTATACTTGAGACAAGAATTTTAACTGTAATCTCCTGATAATTTGTCCTGGTTCCTTTTTTCCAACTTCAGGCCATAATATCACAGCAGGACAGCCACATTGAGCTGCAGCGGGCCTCGCTGACTGAGCGAGCCTCCCTGCCCGGCCGCCACAGAGGGAACGTGCTCCTGGAGCAGGAGAAACAGCGGACTCTGGCCCTGCAGAGAGAGGAGCTGGCCAGCTTCCACAAGCTGCAGTCACAGCACCGACAAGAGCAGCAGCGCTGGGAGAGAGAGAGGGAGAGACACCGGCAGCAGGTGGAGGCCACTGAGGCCAGACTCCGACAGAGGGAGGAGGAGTGCAGACGGCTAGAGGTGAGGTGTTCGGTCCTACCTGAGGGTCGGGGAAATGTTTTTGACATGTGCAAAGCCTGCAGCTCTGCTTTGTGCTTGCATGCTCTCTTTGTTATTATCTGTATTTTTACAAGAAGAATTGACCCTCAACATTCCAATTGATAGACAGGCAACTCTCCAGACTGAGCCACCAACATCCCGAACTAAAGCAGGGTACACACATATGGATTTTCTAAATCTGAAGAGATCTTTCATCTGTTAGAGGCCCCATACATGAGATAAAAGTCAGGCATTGAACAGTTTAATCATACCGTGTGTGGTGTGCTCCGATAATCTCAACACATCACACCACACACAACCATTCAGTCACCACCAATTTAGTATCTAGTCCTCAAAGACAGAAATCTCACATAATCAAACCTGATGTAACAAAACCAGAGAAGAAAAAGCATAGCAACAACCATAAACATTGTCTATGGCAACAACCAGAAAACAGAACACCTAACATGAGAGAGGACATACACGAAGAGGGAATGATGGTGGTCTTTACACTATTTTTGGTGGAAAATCAGGAGCTAAATAAAAGAAAAGACTGGAAAAATCCTGGAGACTGTGTGAACACGTAAGCTGGTCCTCCGTTTCTTAGGTCTTAAAACTTTATGTTTCAGGTTGGCCGTGTTTTCTTATATTTACGCATGCTTCCTTGTTCCTCAGTTAGCTCACTTCTTAACCATTCCATTTCACGCCACAATACATGGAGTCATAACTCGGGAGTCGTCGGCTTTCCCCACACACAAAGATTTTTGGTTATAAATATTGAACAAGTTAAATTTTTGCAGTTGTCGGCCCCGAGCCGTTTTGGCACCAATTATCAGTACAACTTCACTTTTAACACACCTAAGACCACAGGATAATCTTAGAGAATAATCTTATAAAACAGAAGATAATCTGGCATTTGTTGGCCTTGGTTGAAAAGGGGGAAACAAAACAGCCCGATAATCTTTATGTGTATGTGATGCTTAGCTCATCATTGTAAGAGGAATTTTTATTTTTTAACAATTTACCAGGGAAGTCTGTACTTTTCTAAAGCTCAGAATAGAAAGTTAGAGGGGCTTTTTATCATCACAATCATTCACATGTTAGCAGCAAGGACATTCTTAGTAAAATGTGTCTAGTGTTTCCCTACTTTACCCCGATGGAAATAGAGACAGTGATGCTCCTTCAAGTGTCTTGTTTCTCTTTGAAAAACAGACAGTGAGAAAGTCAAATTAATTTGCAGTTTGTGACATCAACATGTTCAAATATTTCGATTCATTTTTTACCACGTCTATGGTGACTTCATTCAGCTTTAAAACCGTAACAAGTTCTTACTTCTGCAGATGAGCTTATGCTGTTAGCTGCCAAATATTTCTTAGAGCAGCACTTTGAAGTGTTTTTCTAAATCAGTGCGGGGCTAATTTAAAAGACAAATATGAAGTTGTGATCAAAACAAACTATTTTTGCATTATTACAATTAGAATGCCAAATAAATTGTATGGATTGCTTCATATTGTCAGCATCGACTGAAGAAGCTTGTATTTATCTGAAAAAGGACTACATTTTAAACCGTCATAATAAAAACTTTGATGACAGTTAACTGTCAAAAACTTTTGTGATTTGTCAAGCTTTAATGTAGAATTATTTGACAGCCCTTAAAGTAGATAGGGGGAAAAAAAAGTTTTTTTAATGTCAATACTTGAGACAAAAGTAGATATTGTAACAGCATGTGTTTGTTTTTTTTTGATGCAGGAGCATCTAGGAGAAGAGAGAAAAGAGCTGGAGAGTCAGAGGGAGACATACCAGCAGGACTTGGAGAGGCTAAGAGAGTCTACCAGAGCTGTGGAGAAAGAGAAGGAACGACTCGAGCACCAGAAGAAAATCAAAAGGAAGACAATTGAGGTATGGACTTTAAATCTAAAGATGATTATAATTGAAGGAATGTAAGAATATAAAACTTCTCTGTTATTGATATGGTATGTGAATTTTAAGGAAATACGTATTAACATAATCTTAAGTTTTCATAGTGTGTCTTAGTTTATGAGAAGAGGCTCTGAAAAAAACTTAAAAGCAGAAAGCTTGCTTTTAGTCGTAGAACTGAATCTTTTATTGAAGTTCATAAAATCTCCTTCACTGCACCTATATGGAGGAAGTAATGGTAAGTAGTTGTGAAATGGTGGAAGGAGGGGAAAGGAAAAGTGCTGAGAGAGTGAGGTAAAACAGGGAAGAAGGTGTGGGTGACAGTTGCTCACATCAATCAAGAAGGAGGGACCTTTCCATACTTAGCCGTAGTTCTTATTTTTCCAGGTCAGTTTTCAAACTGATTTTGCACTCTTATTTTAGCTAAATCTTTTGGTGTCAATCTGATACACATACCCCTGAGGTACTGAGAGTGACAAGTGTATAATGACGCGTCAGGAGGTGTTCACATATGCAGTCCTTCCATTCTTCCTCACTTCCTGTAAATTCCTGCCAGGATAGTCGCAGGGACATGCAGTTCTTAAGTTCAGGTCATCTTACTGGTGGAAAACTGTCTCTACTCTCAGCTTCCAAAACCTGTTCCATAGATGGGTGCAATGATGAGCAAACATGATACAACTGATAGCATCTCTTGCTACTCATACCAGAAACATACCTTTGCAGGGAGCAGCCTCTCTCTACACCTTTCTATACCTCCGTTACTCCTCTCCTCTTCCTATGTGCCCTTGTATCCGTCACTCTTCCCTCACAGTACAATGCGGACCTTTGTTTTTGAGTTTCATGGGAGAGGAACTTTGAGAAAGATCCACTGACTGTAATTTCATGCCCACTGCTGACAGACCTGTTCAGCAGCAACAGTTTAGTGTTTCAGAGGTCTGCTTTGCCATTGGTTGTGTTGATCTGTGTTGGTTTAATTTCTGTATCTTGTTCTGCTGCATGACACTCTTGTTAATGAGATTCTTAATCTCATTGAGGCTTTCCTGGTTAGATAAAGTTTAATTAAATAAATGTAATAAATAAATTTACATAAATAATTAAAAAATCCCATTTTTGAAAATGAGTTTTCTCATTGACAAGCTTGTATAAGAACACTGTAACACTGAAGGCTTACATAACATGATACAGATTTATTTTTTAGACCATAAAATGCCATTCTTTGCGGGGGTCTTATAGATAAAAAGGTCATGGAAAATTAAACCATATAACAACTTTTAAAATATTGTAATGAACATATTTCTTTGGAACATAAGTAAAAAAGGTCAATGCTCTGAAGAGTTTAATAAGTCAAGACCTTTGACAAAGTTAAAATTTTTCTAGCATACTGTAAGAAATGTATTAAAAAGGTAATGTTAGTGATAAAAAAACCTAGCTTTTGAATATGGAGGGCAGAGAATATTATTTTAAGATAAAACAGTCAGAAATGTTCCGTTTTTATGAGGATCACAACAGGCTGCCATTTTATTGAGCATGAAAAATTACGAGTATGATGTTCAAATATTATATTGCCACAAATAACACTGTAGCTATTGATGGATCTACACTGAGATTTCAAAGCAATTTTGTCTTCATTGAGAGTCACAGAGCTGGCTATGACGTCAGAGAGGATTTTAGCTTGACCGTGCATCCCTTGCTGTGCGGTGCACTGGGACACGACATTGAGTTTTGTAACCAGCTGCTTCCTGTGTTTTCAGGATGTATTTCTCCTATTTTTGAATATTTGGGCATTAGCCTGTCCTCCCTCACACCGTGAGAATAGCAATGAACTAAGCCTGCTCCTTTCTTCTTGCACTGTCAGGCATGATAGCACCATGGTAGCAGCAAGCGTGTTTATGTGACGTGTTCATAAACACTCTTCCAGAAGAGCTTGGAGCTTCAGCTGAATGGAATATTTGTGATGTTGTGTGAGTTTGTGTGCTGTGGACACATGGTTTTGAGCCAATTGTCCCTTTTCCACTAGCACGCCTTGGCCCTACTCTACTTGGCTCTACTCGATTTGCGGCGTGTTTCCACTAGCCCGGTACCTCCTAAAACAAGATAGTTTTAGTACTTACTCCGCTCTGGTTCTAAGCGAAGCATGCTGAGTCGATACTAAAAGATGACGTCACTGACTGCCGGCTACTGATTGGTCAGACAATGTCATCATCGATGAGTCATGAGCACGACGACCTAGCATGATATCGGGTCGTCGTGCTCATACGTCTCATTACCCTTACCCTCATACGTCTTTTCTTTGCAGCTGGATTGCTCTCGTCCTCGGCTTCATTCTGTTGTATAGCTTCCAAAACTCCCCTGTGCTTCTCAAGGGGTATTTCTTCTTGCCACCTGCAGCCTTCTTCTGCTTTCCTTTTTTACTCGGTTTGTGATAAAAAGCCACAGATTGTTGTGTCGAGCTCAAAATGACGTCACCGCAGTGCTGCTCAGCTGTTTACAGCGACACTGCACCCCATTGGCAGGCGACTGGGGCTAATGGAAAAGCAGCACAGTGCGAGTAGAGTAGAGCCGGGTAGAGTCGAGTAGAGTAGGGCTAGTGGAAAAGGGCCAAAAGAGTGTGTATTTGTGTCATGCGAAATAATCCGCTGATATGAGGTGTTGACGTATTTCAGTATTCCATCCCTAATTCACTTGTTAGATGTGAGAACATGAATCATGAATATTGTAGATGGTAAACAAATCAGTTGCACAGTGTGAGTTGGTATTCCTCGCGGACTGTTGTACCTTTAGCTTTAAATTGTCACAGCGTTTGCATGTCTTTAATGACACTTTCATGTTGTCTTTGGGATTAAATCGCGATGTAGCATACATCATGGTCATTTTATAGTGCTTTTGATTGGCAAATTATCACTGTTGGAACTTAATTTTTCCTCACTATGCTCACTTAGCATTAGTGAATTTTTTGTATGAAGCTATTGTTTGCACTTGTTAAGCAAGCATTAGGATTGTTTGCTGGGAGAGGAGCATGAACATGAATGATACCTCCCTTACCTGAGTCACATGAAAGAATAATTGCAAGATAGAGTCTTGTTTAACACGCCTGTAGATGTGATTGCTCATGCTGATGAACACTCCCATGTAAGAAGCCAAAACTCCAGGTGCATGAGTCACTTTCTTCCTTTGTATTTAGCTAGAAGAGAGTTTCTGTACAAACCAGAAAGCTTTTTTACCCAAAAAGTTTGAGCAGTGGTTGGATGTTTTTTAGATGTTGTGCTGTAAGATGTGCTGCAGACATTCATTTTGTGTCAAAGTGGTCTTCTCAAATATCCAGTATTATGTTTGCTGCCACCAAACATTCCTTCTCGGATGACGCCTCACAGTTACCTCTGATATGCAACTGTTTCTTCATAAGTGACAGATGGCACAAAAATCTGTTCAAGTCCTGACTTGTCCAAGGAATGAACTGCAGGGCATTTGTTTGACAAATAACTCGAGTAGTTTCAATCTCATACAGATCATACAAACATTTTCTCTGCTCAGTCAGACAACTATATGTCAATTTGAATTTAATGTGATACAAGGCCTGTGACAAAAATAAACATACAAGGCAATAATTTCTTATTTATTTAAATGTTTATTTGGACGGGACATTGCATATTGATGAAAGCACAATATCTTGGAAGTCCATAAAATACCAATGTAAATATGCCGGGTCTGGCAAAATGCTTATTTTCCCAAACAATAAAAGATAAAATAGTAATGACACATCAAGGCATCAACTGATAAATACAAACCTACAAAAAATGCAAGAAAGATAAATTTATGCACTGCACCTTTGTGTCATTTCACCTCACCTTGTGCTTCATGGTTTAATTTCTCCTCTCAGCAGTTCTCTTTTCCTTCCTCCTGTTTCCACTTGTCCTTCGGCCACTTGATCTCTGTTGCTGATATCCTCATTCTCAGGGTGGACAGTACTGATGTAGATTTACCAGAGTGCTGTACTTAAATACATTTTATGAAGTACCAGTACTATAGTTGAGTATGTTTTTGAAAACTTAAGACTTTTACTGTACCACATTTGAAAGAAAAATATTGTACATTTAGCTCCACTACATTTCTATAAAGGTCTAGTTACTTGTTACTTTTAAGTATTGCTTTAAAGCCAGCAGATGACATTTTTTTTCCCTTCTAAATTTGTGATCTGTTCAATTTCATGATGCCACACCTGTATCTCATACATGCACTACTCAGATCAGGCAAGTAAATGATGAGCTAATGTTGCTCCGATAACAGTTCATTTTGGCAGTAATGATGGCTACAGCAGATTCCAGAGCACCCATGACCATAGCTGAAGTCCTTGTTAAAAACAAAAAAAAACGCTATAAATGTAGTAATAAATCTTACATTTTCAAACTTGTTATATGAAAGTGTTACATTTGTCATGGAAGGCTGTAGGCAGTAGTTTTTTCAGATAAAATAATCTTTCAGTTGCTAAGTTTACTGTTTGAGTGCTGTTTCTACACAAATAACCCTTGCATGGGTAACTTAAGTGTTTCCTACCTATGCAATTCTGAAATGTTTTGTAAATTTCACTACAGCCTCCTTTCATATTGCCTGATTCACTTGTTCTTACTTGTCCCTCTTAAGGGAAAAATAGAGGGAGGATTTCAGGGAAATTCAGGCTGAAGTCAGGATGAACAGTCCTGCTGTTTGCTTTCACACGGGTTGCTCACTCTGGTAAATGAATGAGATTTTTAATGAACAATGGTTTCTTTCTTCTGTTGGACCCAAAATTCTGAATCATACCACAATAATGAGGTGTCAGCACAGAGTAGGACTGAAAAATTATACTATCTTTCAGTCAGTATATTTAAACATGTTGCTTGCAAATGTAATGAGATGAAGATGCAATGAGGTCTTGAGCTGTGTGTAGAGAGTTTGGAAATAGGTCATCAGAAGTATGAAATGTAACTGGATTTTCTAGATATACCCTGTCCTTAGATATGATGAAACAAAATTGTAATTTGGAACATTGAGCCAGTCAGTGTAAATAGTGTCATCTTACCCCACATCTAGTTTAAAGATAAATTAATTCATTTGAGAATGTGATTTATTAACCTGTCGACTATCCAAATGTATTGTGATAACAAGAACTTTCATAGCTGCCTTAATGTAAGAGCAGCCTTCCCATACTGTGTGAGTTGTACCCTGTGCTTCTCACCATTTTAACAAAGGACCCTCTGACTGTGTGGACCTCTTCTGTTTGATACGTTTTTGAGGGGCCGTGTTACTTAGTCACTCCTTCTCAGAGACAGTGATGGTGACTAAGATTGCTAAGTGGTTAGTTTGTTTGTAACATGGACTTTAAGATAAGCAGTTCTAATCTGGACCCTTAGCACCTCATTAAATTGCACCCACAATATTTATTTTAGCCCAGCTCGGTGGTGCTGTAAGTATGTTGTGTTCACATGGAGATTTATGGGTTGCAGTAATATACAGCTGCGGGACTTTTCTTAGCTGTGGTCATGGGAGATTTGGAAATGGTTTGTACCCCTCCTGCATCGAACACATCAAACAGCCTTTTCTTCACTCGTGATCTCAGGATCTGTTCCAGGCCTCGTGCCAGCCTGATATCAACAGGCATTTCATCAGCACCAGCCAACATTAAGACTCATCAGCAGCCCGGTGGAGCCATGATTAGACCTCATAAAAAGAAGTCATGCCCCCCTTGTGTTTATGTTGTGTTTTGAAACATGTGTGAGCGCTTCCCAAGAGCACTACCAGTTGCAGCATGTCTCAACTTCAGAGGAACTTTTCTTCAATGTAATATCTCATCTGATCAAAGTTGGCTTCAGGATAAAGAATGAAGTGGGCCTGGCCTTTTTTAATTGACTTCAGGATGGAGTCTTAAGTCTGATTGTTTAATAGTCATGTGGATAGAAATTCTTACAACGTGTTCATAGCCAAAGTTAGAAACAAGGTTCTGTAATTTGACCTGCAGTAACCTAAGAGAATGCATCTAAAAATGAGAAATGAAGCAAAGCCTACCAAATTTTAATGGAATAAACCTCCGGGATAGGAACTGAACTTATGACTATGAGGTGGAAGGCTAAATGTTCAGCATTCTGAAAGAGGCTTAGGGGGAAATGGCATCAATGTATAAAGACTGCTCTTCCTCCTGCACCATTTTTTGAGACGCCTTCGGGCAAAGCACTTAATTTTACAACTACCCCCCACTGCGGTTATTCTTCTGAAGAAACTATAAAACTAAAATCCTTTTTGGTGTTAGTAATGGCAGGAACATGGCAGATGACATTTCTTGAGCATGGGAAGGTCAGCAAGAGGACCCCAGAAGGTCAGTCATTAAATGGTGACCTTACCTGTCTTTCACTCTCTGTCCTTGGCTTTAGTTTCTGGGCTGATTTACAATGCTGTTGTCTGAGTGTGTTCCTGTGGTCTGAATATCCCTTGCAGCAACTTCTTACTCATCGGCATCTTCAATGTGTTCACACCTAGATACCTGTGGGTAACTTTTTCTCTAATATGCAAAGAGCAGAGGCTGTGCAGAGCCAAGCTGAAGGGCAAATATTTCCCTTTTCATCATGTGTAACTATAACCATCAAGCCTGCTGGACTACATCTCAAGCTGTACACATGTCATGGAAAACAGTATATTCTTAGCTTTGACTTCTATGAAATAATTTTTTGATTTGGCCATCATTTAGTTTTGAAAAGATTTTCACTAATCCAAACATAACCAAGCATAATCTTAACTAATGAAACAGTCAGAAAGAGAAAATATAATGTTTATATATATTTGTTAGTGGAGTGTTTCCCAGAGGTAGCACGAGTAGTGACAATGAAAAGGTCCAAGAATGCTTACTTGTGTACTTGTCAAAATACAATCATGTGACTTGAACACACAGTCACCAAGGCTAATACTGTCTGTTAAAAGATAACAGTAAAATTAAGCTAAAACAGACAGACCCACAGATCTCTAAAGACTATTGATTGAACACACACACATGTCCAGTCCTTTTTTACAAGTTTACACTGCTCCTCAGATGGCCTCGTAATATTATATATTATATTACATTTTAAAATTTCTTATATAAAATTCCACTCAGAGTTTGGCATGCCATCAAACCTTCTGTTTCAGCCCTGCTTAGAAAAGGCTGCTTGACTTTAAAATCGTCATGAGCTGAGTCAAAACAGGCATGTCTTTGCAGCTGTGGGAAACAGAGCACAGACCAGTGAGCTCTAAAGCTGAGGCTATGCCCACTTTCTGAGAGGGGTGTTGTGAAACACCTTGAGAATTTACTATGAAACGGCTTGTTTTGAGCAGGGCTGAAACAGATGGGTTTATAGGCACAGGCAATCCAATATCTGAGTAGATTTATAGGCAAGGAACTAGGGGTGTCTCGATACAACTTTTTCACCTCTGATACGATACAGATGTTGCAGCTTTGAGTATTTGCCGATACCAATATTGATCCGATACGATATCAGCAGGAATCATACAGACTTTTATTACTTATTTTGTAGCATGGACTGTAAAAGATGGCTTGATCAAGTGAGATTACTCAAACAGAGAACAGTAGTCAGCAATAGTAGGCATGTGAAAAACTGACTGATTTGTAATTAACCAATGGGACCAATTAATTTTAACCTTAAACATAAGAATATGCTACAATTAAAAGAAATAAATGAAAAATATATTAGGAGACCCTGAAAAGTAACCTCAAGAAATCCAGTAAAAACAAAAACATTTTTTTAAATTGCAAAATAACCACTGTGTTTAACTTAAACAAAACATGTACATCAACATCCACAACTGAATTAAATTAAATACAAATAAATTAGAATGGTATTATTGTATCAGAGTGCTTGTATTGGATATTTTAGATGCAGGCTGATATAATCCAATATATATATATATATATTTTTTTTTTTTTTTTGCTGAAATTGAACCGAAATCAGATGTCAGTTTTGGATCGGGATACCCGTTTGGATCGGGATACCCCCACAAGGAAATAAAAAAAAAACATGTTCAGGGACATCTGGGTGTATCTTAAGCTTTTGAATTGGAGGAAATTATGAGACCTTTAACACATTTATCAGTCAAATAAGTATTTGATTAACATCTCTCATCTCTCCCAGGTGATTTGATGCTGAATTTAAAGTTAAAACCCTGGACAAACTTCTGGACTAAACTTGTGCCAGTCACCACATCCAATATGTTAACAAACTATCATTTACTTTGATAAAGATTTATCTGAGGTTTTACAGGCTTTGGTTTTACAACATTTACTAATCTCAAGTAATACTGTTCAGCTCACGAAGACTCATTCTTCAGTCTATATTGTACTTTTAACAATCTGATTACCTTCCCTCTGGACTCTGTAGTGTTTACAAGTCAACACATTGTGCAGTGTTGTTTGAGATATGGGAGATATGGGAGTATCCAGGCAGTTTGTCAGACTGAGAGGAACCTGGCTGTGTAATTAGCCAGCTCAAGCCCGTCATTAACTGAAGCTACTGGAAGGCAGTCAGTGCTAATTGTTTATATGCTGTCAGTCAGAGCTGTTTGTGCTCTGAAGCTTCCACATGGTTTACTTCCCTGGAAACCTGCTGTTTGTGCAGCTTAAAGATGATCACCTTGTTCTGTGAATAATGGAACATCTGTTTGCCAAGATGAGTGAGTGCTGAAAGACAGGGGGAATCAGCAAAGGAGGCTTTCCCCACTGCAGGGCCCCTCTCTGCCTCGGGTCGTCCCGTCATGTTCTGCAGTTACAGCTGGGGGAAGCTCCAGTCTCCTTTTACACACACACACACACACACATAGTCACAGTCAGATGCATCTGTCATTCATGCCTTGTAAAGCACAGTCATCATGTGTTCCTCATCTCCACAGGTAGTATTCTGCATCCTCATCAATCATGGAGCATGTGCTCTGCATACCAAACACAGAGTATCACACTGAGAGTGAAACACCTTTGCCGAAACCTGACAGGCCGCTGGTAATCCAAGACTTTGAAATCCCATTTTTAGACTTTGTCTACTTTGGTAATAGTGGAATCCACCTTAATGATTTGTATGTGAATGTGGTGTGAATGGGTGAAAAAGTCAGATGACTAAAAAAATGTTTTTAAACCTCAATTACACTGATGACAGCAAGAGGCATGCTGTGTGAATCAAGCGACAACCTTTGGAGTGACAAAATGAAGCCAGCGTTGAAGTGCCAAGTGCTGCAGTTCTTTGAGAGTGGCTTTTGGCTGGCTGCAGAGCACCTGGAGGTTGTATAACTGTGTTTGGTGAACAGATGGTTTTTACAGCCTAAATAAACATATTTACAGCTTGGTTCAACAAACCGCTTCTGTCTAGATTTAGTTAATACATCTAAAGGCTATTAATGTACAGGGGGTGAATATTTTTAAAACACACCCTTTATTGTGTTATAAATTGTAATACTATGTATACCTCCACCTCCATATAGAATAGATATACTCAAAACTGTGGTGTAAATATTGTTAATAGTTAATACTGTGTATACCTCCATCTCAGTCAGTCTCATATCCACTTAATTTTTACTTCTTTTCCTTCATAAGGGAGTTGATATTGCTGAAAGGCTCATGCTCTTTTCATTTGCATTTTAGTTGTATTTATGCTATTTTCTATTTTATTCTAATTAATTATCGTTTCCTTTGTAAATCTCTTTCTTTCTGATATTTATCTTGTATTCTGCTGCTGCTGTAAATCTGGAATTTCCCCCTGTGGTACTGATAAAGGTTTTTCTTATCTTAAAGGATTTCTAATTTTGGAAATTAGGGACATGAATGCCAATCTGTCTTGAGTTTAAGGGAACTTTTAACGCCACTGACATTCAAATACAAAGAATACCACAAACATTTCTGTCCAATAAACAAGTGAATTTAGACTTTAAGAATAAACATTGGTTACTCACTGAATCATGTAAGTCATGCTACTGTATATTAGAGGATTATTCATACTATGTGTTGTTTCTACACATATCAGTTAACACTTTCTTATTGATTTTATCCATAGAGTGATTTTTAAATCTGTGACATGTTCATGATTAAGCTGCTTGGTTATAAAGTTGTAGAAAGGCTTTATTTTGTGCATTTAGTTGAACTGTAGGGCAGTGAAAAGATGCTTTTGTAATCCCTGTAATCCCATAATACTTAAAGTCTTACACAAACACAACACAGCTCCATTGTTGCAGAAATCCTTCTGGTCAATCTAATTGTGTACTGAACATATTTGTTGATTATTGGATCATCCTTTTCCCAGTCTTGTAACTAAATGGGCAATGTGGTCAGTGTCTTTTGTCCGCTGATGTCATGAGGGACGTTTTCTTGTTACTCTGCTTGTCAACCAGGCCTGTCTGTTTTGTTGGGCACGCCTTTATTTGCACAGGGACTTTAAGGGTTTTATGTTTCCCGTTTTGTGTGTGTATGTGTCAGTGTGTGTATGTGCACATTGTCCTTGAGCCTCTTGGAGAACATCAAACGCCTGTTACCAAACTTACCAAACTGTGTGCTCAGCAGAGAGTTGCATGTGTTTCTGATTCCCTCTTGAGCCCATAAATATCCTGCTCCTCCACATATTGTGTTTCTGTAACAGCACTTGATCACTCAGATGATCTGCAGTGTGTATTCAAATATATGCTGCTGTTTGTTGTTCACTGAACAGTTTAAAAGATTGGCAGCATGATTTGGGCCAATCTAATGCTGACTTTTATCACTAACAACATCAAGATCAAATTGTAAGTTTGAATTATGTATCAATTTGAGAGGAATTTTTGGGTTGTCTTCTGTTTATTTAACCCTTATGCTTCATTAAAAAGTTACACATAGCAGGTTGTGTCCCAAAGGCAGACACACCTGAAAAATGACACTTATGTATTACAGGTAAATATTGCTTTCAGGTTTCACCTCATCAGTTATCTTGACTAAACCTGAGGCCTGTAAAATAATCTTCAGAAGTTAAACTCTCCATATGCCAGTCTGAGTACATGATGCACTTATATTTGTTTTACTGAAAGAAATCACAAAATAATCTATCAGAAACATGATAGTAGAAGATTGGTTAAGCTAGACTGGATTAAGACAGTATCAGCAGAAATGGTTTTGATGCATGTTGTTTGTTTTTTAGTTTGGTTTTTGCTTTATAAGTGCTGTAAAAAGTCACACTTAGACTCTTAAGTTTTGAAATTGACACATTGGAACATGGCTTTTGAGTTGTTTTGTATAACTATTATTTTTCTTTTTGCATTCATGCATGAAATATTTTCACCAAGGTCAATGCTGTTCATAGAGTTAGAACAGTGTGTTTTAGAATTGTGACTCATTGTTGACCAGATATTGTACACAATGCCTGTACTGCAAATTAAATGTAAATAGTAAGACATTATTTATGATGCAGGAGCCAGATTTTCAAAAAATAATTGGTTTAGACAAGAGCATTTTTGGTCTAATAAGCTATGTCTTGTTTTGATAGTATATGAAGCACCATTGAACTTTTAATTTTGATGTTGTTTAAAAACCAATAATTTGTTTAAAAAATGAAACTAAAACAGAGGGCAAAAAAGGGCAAAATACTGTTATATTGATTATTTTTGATTATATTTACAGCTGATATATTGTTTGTACTTAAGGTAAATGGACTTAAGTTTATCTAGCACTTTTTTAGTCTCTTTTACCAAAGCAGCTTTACACCCCAGGTCACATTTACACATTCACACCCATTCACTCTCACATTCACTCACTGATGGTTGGAGTTTCTGTGTCAGTTGTACAATATAAACCAACACATTGACACTCTTCCATACACATTTACAGTGGGAGCATCTTGGGGTTAAGGGTCTTGCTCAAAGATGCGTTGCCATGAAATAGCCAGAGCTGGGCTCGAACCAACAACCTTCAGATTACTGACTAAGTGATTCAGACCGCCACATCTACGCCCATATTCGCCATATATCTCACTTAAATCTGCTGTAATATTGGCAAAATGCATAAATGAACTGTATTGCTTCACCTTATTATCACTGCATGAGTACATTTTAAAATCAAAGAATTTCATTTTTTCAATGCTTTTCTTTTTTTACAAATTTTCCTTTAAAAATAAATTTTCCCATTGAAAGCAAAAGTCAATTTTCGTAAAGAAAAGGCTTTGTGCTCTTGACAAAAACTATCAAAAGGTTAATGGGCACAATGGGTTCAGAAAGATCAGGTATCAGCAAAAGTCCAGTATTATGTATCTCTAGTAATCAATGGAAAAATAAGTAAATGTCTGCCACCAAACAGGCCCAATGAGACCTGAGGATTTGAAACGTTTTCATATTCAACTCACATAGATGGTTAAAAAATATACACTTTACTGACTGAATAGGGATGTTACCTATTCTCTCCACCTCCAGGTGGCTCCAATGTCTGGCAGTCTAAATGGAGACCTCCTCATGTCCTCTGGCCACGCCACTTCCACCAGCACCTCAGACTTGCCACTGCCCCAGAAGCCCCTTGTCCGTGCCAGCCTGTCTGTGGCACCAGCCGACTACCCTGAACGCCCAGAGGTGCTGCTACGCAGAGAGGCGAGCTCCTCCACCCTGCCAATGAAGACAGAGGTACCGCTCCATCTCTTCAGCACCACCAACCAGCTGCACAAACCAGTGGGGGTGCAGCAGCAGATCCCCACCAAGCTGGCGGCCTTCAGCAGCGGCAAAGGAAAAGGAGGAAAGATTGGCAAAGCCTCTCATCGAACTGACAGCACGGGTAAGGAGTTAGAGCTCAGGTACTGAGTTCCACATCAACAGTGAATGCAGGTGGTCCAGTGGTTATACAAACTATCTTTATGACAAGAGGTCACAGGTTCAATCCACATAATTTTGTCAGTACAGTTCAACACCAAAGCAGAAAAGTTAGGGCAGTGAAACACCGTTTTAACCACACAACTCATTTCAGACACGATGCCCAATAATATCAGTAAGAAATCATCTGCATTAACAGTTGCATACTGAAAGCCTGCATTTAAAGGGCAACTCCGGTTTTTTGACACCTGGACCTTATTTTTAGGTTTGTGCATGCTCATATACTCACTCAGACAAACATCGTGCAGCTCAGAGTCCTTCAGAAGTTATTTAGATCCAACCGATTTAGCCGCACTTAGCGGGGGCCACGGCAATGGAGCTTCAGCGCGGGACATAATCTCTGCAAAATCGCTCGTCTCTACCACAGCCCGGTTTGTCATTGCAGAGAAAACCTCTAGAGTAGTCAGACATATATTCCTGGATAGATCCATACGCGCGTCAGCCTGTTTCAAGTCCCACTCTGAGCAGCAAACACACTCCTCTTCTGTTGCTATAGGCGAACACTGTCCACAAGCGCACCACCAGTTCGCATTGAGTCGTGGACGTGCTCCTGTTTGTTGTTCTCGAGCCAGCTGTTCGTCTTTCTCCCTCCACATTCTTCTTTCATGGAGCTCCTCGACCGTGTACTCAGACTCAAACCGGTCGTCGTAGTCTGACTCTTCAACATCAGATAAATATTCTGCCATGTTGCTCAGCAATGCCGGCTAAAAGTAAGTCAGCTGTACCTTTGTGTCGCGCGGCTATGACGTCATCAAAAGTTTGTTTACCAGGTCAGCTGACCCACCTGAAGACGATAGACGAGCTGACTTTATGATAACACTGGCGATGGATGAAAAAATATCGTCGAAATGAGCGATTTTGGAGAGATTATGTCCCGCACTGAAGCTCCATTGCGGTGGCCCCCTCTAAGTGCGGCTAAATCGGTTGAATCTAAATAACTTCTGAAGGACTCCGAGCTGCACGATGTTTGTCTGAGTGAGTATATGAGCATGCACAAACCTAAAAATAAGGTCCAGGTGTCAAAAAACCGGAGTTTCCCTTTAAGGATTCACTAATGATGTACAAATATTCAGTCACCAAGCAAATCAGTCAGAAGATTTTACCAAACAAAGGATATTTCACTAATTTATGGAACTTATGTCCAAAGAACAGTGTCGAGGGTAATTAATAATTTTGCAAACAAAAAGCTTCATCCATTCAACAGACATCTTTGTCTCATATTTGCTGTCCTCATCTGACAAAATATGTAATCTGACATTGATCTTTTTTTTTTTTTTAAAAAGCGTGTTCCACTTACCTGACATAAACTGTTTTTGAGTCAATCATTTGGTAGAGTTTTCAGATGTATTCTGTTTGCTCACTCACGTGGGCAGGAGGTTATTGTTTAACCTTCTAGCCTATAAAAAAGATTTTTCTCTCTCATTCGCCTTCATTGATGCCCAAGCCATCTGTTCCTGACATGAGCTTGACCTGATTCTGATTTAAGTGTCTCATTAGGATCAAATCATCTATCTAAATTGGGTCAGCCCTCAGATTTATCAAATAGTGCCCAGACAAAAGAGGGGCTGCTCTCGTTCACTCGTGAAATCTGATTTTACTATTAAAACACCTCCTGCGCTTCTCTCCTCCTGCACAGCCTCAGTGGACATGAAACAAATGCTGCCGCTGAAGCTGTCCTCCAGAGACGACAATGCCTTGAAGGCCAAGCGCTCCATCAGCCCCCACCAGCAGCTGCCTCTGTCAGCACCTCCACAGTCCCACTCCTTCCATCACCTCACAGGTACCGTGAACTCGCACCAAATGATCTTAAAGTGTGTCCTAACAACATTTTAAACTGCAGTATACAGAGGCTGCAACATACGGGGTTAAAAATGTGAAGCCAGTGACTGCCACAGGGCTTTCATAAAGCTGGAAACATATCCGCCCAGTGTGAGGAGATAGTTTTTCAAAGCTTTTTCTTTTTTTTTTCTGCCTTGGGCTATAAAGAGTGTACTTTCACGATTATGAGCTTTTCTGCCGTACAGCTCAGACATGCACCTATCCACTGCCTAACTGCCTGTGAGCTTTCATTCATAACTTAGAAGAAGAAGAAGAAGACATACTTTCTTAATCCCTCACAGGAAATTCAGATTATTTACACTCTGTTGTTGAGACATGCTGTTCACACACAGACTGAAACACACATGCACAAACGGGTCCTATGACCATGCACTAATGGAGAGATGTCAGTGTGATGGCTTGCTGCACTGAAGAAGCACTTCCGAGCAGTTTTGGGGTTCAGTACCGTGCTCAGGAAGTCCGCTGGCACCTCTCCAGCTACCAAACCAACTTCCAGACACGGTTTGGTCGTGATTCGAACTGGCTACCCTTTGGTCCCCCAGACCAAGTCCTTACAGACTGAGCTACTGCCGCCCCTTATGTTTGTGTCCACAGATTTGTAACCTTGAACGTAACAAATTGTAATGATGATATGTGAGGGGTGGTAGTTGGGTAGTCCCAAGCCGCCGTTTTATCACCCCAGATATCTCTGATTCTCCTTTCTGTGCTAAAATCTCTTTTCTTCAAGTAGGGCCATGTTTTGTTTTCACTTCTGTTTCACGTTAAGTCCCTCACAATTGTGTGAGAGGAACACAAGCCAAATTTACTAACAACAGCTGGTGAACAACAAATTAATAGTTTGCATGCAAAGATTGTGCTGCAGCATCATATGTTACCTTTATATTTTTTGTCCTGATCTCTGTTTTCATGAAGATTAAAGAAGAAAATAAAAAAGGGACACTCTTTACACTTTTGGGACATTTAAAGAGAACACAGTTAAATTTAGCTGATTTTGTCACCAACACTGTCTTGCACTGCAACTGACACTGCTGGCTTTGCCTCGTCAGGACCAGGGTTACTGTGGTTAACTAAGGCTAATGAAAAAAACTAAAATTAAATGTTGAAATAAAACGTTAACTCAAGCTAATATTACACAAGGTTAAAAAATGACACTCAATGCTTATATATAATGAAATAATATAATATTGAATACAAAGTATCTGTAGTTAAAGTTTGGACAGGAGCATCTACAGACCGACACTCCTTTGTCTGATGCCAAGGTCAGACTGTAGAAAACATGCTAACTCATGGCTCAAAATAATTTGCCACGCGGTTGTTGATCTATATATATGAAGTATTTGTACAGTAGATCACAACATTTTGTGTTGCATGAGGGAGTTATGTTAAAATGGATAAAAAGTCCCTCAAAAAGTAACTTGGGATGGGTTTATGACTTATTTAATCGTTTAGATATGGTTCATTTAGACTAAACATCTAGCAGGTAATGCTACCACTAATAATATAAATCATAATTATTATTAATTATAATGTTTTTGTTGTCTCTTTTTAACTTATGTACTTTTTTCTTTCTCTATGTCTTGTCATGTTTTTGTCTTTTCAGTTAGATTTGTGTTTGCTTTTTTTTTCACAGTACAGTTATTATTATTGGTATAATTTATTGTCATTTATCTTCTTTATACATTGCTACTTATTTATTCAAAATATTAGTATCATATTGTATATTTATATTAGATATTTATCATTATTGTGTTTGTGTGTCTGTGTATGTTTGTGTGTGTATATGTAGTATTCAAGAATTTTTTTGTTTGACTTGGGTTTTCTCAAAAAAATTATTTCATATATTTTGGAAAAGAGAATGGATTTAAAAGACAGACAGCTGTATGTGAAGATGGGTGATCGATTTTCCTTGTGTTTGGCTATTGGAATCAAACAAATCAGACCACGTTATTTAGGCTCAGTTATTGCTTGACCCTTTAGTCATAGGGTGCCTGTACAGTATGACTGCAAAAATTGCTTATTTCCAATCTATATATTTTTAAAATTATATGATAGAAATCTTTGTTTACCTTTCTGTCTTGCCTTTTAGGAGAAGACAAAAGGTATAGCTAGTACTAAAACTGAAGGAAATTTAAAAGTCATCAAGATTAAGTCAGATTTGATCAAATTAGATAGAACTTTATTAATCCCTTTGGGAAACTCCCTTAGAGAAAGTAGGATTCACATTGCAATTGAAAAGTTGGTAGAAAGAAATTTTAAAAAAGGTCAATATAAGCAAAAATATAAATAAAAATATAAATAAATAAATATAAAACATTGACTTCTGCTTGGCTACTGCTCCTTCCTGTTCCTCCTCATCCCCCGATGTTAGTTGTACAGTATGATGGCCTGAGGGACACCTGGGAAGGAGCACTTTTTTTGTAAAATAAATTAAGAGATAGCAACAAACCAGCATTAAACACTTTATTAAAACTAAATGGAAATTGAAAAGGTAAAAAAGAAAAGGAATCATAAATCCCAATTTGTTAGGACTTTGGCCTGGGTGAACCCAAACACAACCATCTCTGTCCGCCTCTGCCTGCCGTATTAAAGCTGGTTCTCACCGTCACGACCAGTAAACACTCACTCACATTCTCCACCTGGGCAAACCGGACCCCACCTGATCGGGCTTCTCTGTTGAGCTTGTATTCATGCTCAGCCTCACCCTGTGTAAACACACATCAATTTTCACACGCTGCACTGTGATTAATGAGGCTGTACTGCTGACACATTTTAACACCTTAATCCTGTGCTTTCACAGTTACCTCTGCCAAAAAAAAAAAAAAAGAAGCTGGCAGGATTTCATGTGATAGATTTCAGTTAGGCTAAGTTAACCCTGCTGTATTTAATGGATACAAAAGGCTAATCTGCTGTTAGCTTTGGTGCTATTTTTGAAGTGATCCCTCATTATCTAATAGTCTGTCTTCTGTGCCTGATAGATCAACTCAGTCCTCCAGACAGCACCGGACCAGACACCCAGATGACCCCCTCTGTCAGCTCCACCCACCCTACCAATGTGCAGAAGCTCCCCATGCCCCCTGCACAGCCCCACCCTCAGCCTTCTACTCAGTCTCCCGGCATCCCTCCTCCACACTCCCAGAGCACCGGATCCCTCCAGTTCCAGACCCATGCGCAGCCACAGGGCCCCAGCCCAAATGCCCCGGCCCACGTTCAGGGGAACGTTCAAGGGTTCACCCACAGCCACAGCATGCCGTCACCCTACAACATCAACACAGAAGATCTTAACAAGGAGGACGTCATCTTCTTTTAAACTTAAGTCGACTGCTCTGTGTACCGCTGCTCATCGCCACAACAAGAGATACGGGGTGGTCACAGACTCACAAAGATTTCCACTTCAAAAAGTTCATTTCACTGTTGTTGAGGCTTCAGACTTAAAACACCAGTTCCCAAGTCCAGAAATAGTGTTTTGATCACTGACTGTTTGGAAAGAAAACCATCAAGAAATACCATTTTTGTGAAACACTGAAACTACATCTTTGGTTTTAAGCTGCCTCTGCCTCATTTTCTTGAATTTTTATCTCAAGATACAGTAAGTAAAAAGAAGGAAAGCAAGGATGTCTTGAGGGCACATGGAAAGTTTCAAACGATGTTTCATCTATCCAAAGACGTAAGCCATGGGAGCTGAATGGGATTTGATTAAAAGGATTGACATGAAGGACAGACAACTCAGAGATATTCGGGTCAAGTATATCAGGACCTTTACTTTTTTCCTCCAGACCTGCAACTGTGTGAGATTTGATTCAACAGCAGCTCAGAAACAGTCAAACCTTCACTCATGAACACTCTGCTCAGAGTTTCATTTGCACAGTGTAAATACTTCATTCCAATCAAATGACTGAACTTTTATGATTGAAACTTTGGCTTTTAATCTTAATTATCACACAAGACTGAACAAGGGGAGCAAGGATCAAGCCCTGACTGGTCAACACATTAGAATTGTTTTTAATCCAAGCTTTTATAAAACTGAATGTCATCTAAAGGAGCTGTTATAATTTTTTAACAATCCTACTGTATCTTTAAAAGACACATCTCTGTGAGTTTTATATGTCAATGTTTTAGGGCCTGTGTCCATAGTCAAAGCTTCTGGTAGTTCCCACAACTTCAGTGTTATTATGTTTCTCACCAGTACACATTATTGCCAAGTTGTGAGGCTTAAACTCTGCTTTCCTCATCAGCATCGCTGAGGTCTAAAAGCAGCTGCGTTATAACAAGGGCCAATTTTTCCTGACTAATGCTTTGGGGACCAGAGCAAATATAGTTGTTTTCTTGTTTTGGTTTAGTCAGCTTTTGAAATACTTCAATTTTTTAACCTTGTATCTACTATTTCTGTGCCTCTAAAAGTGGGTTCAGTCACTATTACCCATCCTGCAGCAAGCCACACGGGCAATATAGAGATCTTGGCTGCTTCTGCCTGGTATTCTCATGTTTCCTTTGCTGGACCAGGCTCCAATATACCTGCTCTTATAGTTGAGTATTGGTTAATAATGGTTGGATTTTTGTGAAACAGATCAAACATCTAGTCATTCCCACTTAAATTGATTCAGGGTTATGTTAAAAGTTGCAGATATTTAATGATAAAAGCTGTCTTTAAAACCAAAACAGTCTTAGCCTTTACATTATCTTAATTTGCAAATACTCATGGGGCTGGATTGGAAGCTTTGGGGGCCTGATGTGGAACCTGTGCCTTCAGTTGATCATCAATGGTCCAAAGGCTAAAGGACAAATATTTTTTCTATTGCACTTGCAATATGCCCATAGTCACATAGTAAGACATTAATGTTAGTCCTGTGACCTGAAACACATCATGTAGTCACTTCTGTGTAGTTTAGTGAAGATGTAAAACAGCTTTTTTCTTATTTTTGGATGAATCACCAATGAAATTCTGCCTGATATCAGCCAAAGTAGTTCAAGAACAGATCCCCATGCATGTCTCATGAATGCACCGTCATGCAGCAGGTATCACTGCACCTACCACATTAAAAGTGGCGTGACACACAAGGCAGACACTCAGTTGCACGAGGTTGATCTTTAGGAGTATTTCTACCCTGTAAGCAGAATCTTGTCCAGCTGCTTGTCAATGCTCTGACTGAATATATAGTCCAGAAATGGCACAGTTGCAAAATGACATTGTCAATGTGCCACTGTGGTGGTTTATTTAACAGCTGTTGATGCACATTAGTGTGTCATGATGGCTGTACATAACTTTTAACATTGATTGAACAAAACAAGTTAATTTGTAAAGTTTAACTTGTTAAAAACTGTAGCTCAAAACTTTCTCTATCCTTACCTTTCCTCCTTCTACCTATATTGTGTGCATGCCGTGCATGCTTGACTTTACAGAGCCCTGCACTCAGTATAAGTTAAACAAAGGGGATGAAGATTTTAAAAAATGAAGTTAATTTTGGGCTCCAAGTATAGTGTTTCAAAGAACCAAAAAAATATCATTGTTTAAAAATTTCATCAATGCATAAAACATGAAAATATTTATTGTATTTTAATGTTAAAATTACAACCTATGTAATCTGTTTTTTCAAAAAGACAAAATCCAGCGATGTCCTGGGAAATCATGAAGACAGTGTGGAAACTGTGTCCTGGCATCAGCAAAGCAGCAGTAGACTTTGGAATTTTGCCTTCAAAAGTATTATATGTCCCACCCATTCAGGATTTTGATTGGCTAATGAGAGAGAGACGACTTTAAAGAACACAGTGCATCTATCGAACAGAATGCATCATGTATGGTACATGCATGGTCGTTCCCACTCCACCACACCAACACAACACAATTCCAATTGAAAATGAGTGCTGCCAGTGTAAATAAAACTTAAGGCTATGGACACAGGCTCTTGAGACCACAGTACTGTACAATTTATGACATTTTATGCTTTAAATATCAAACAAAAATGTAGTATTTAACTGCAGAGACAGACAGAAATGAAGATTTGTGCTCAAAACTTACAGAAGCGTTAAATTATCCATTTTTATAGACTTAAAATGTCATAGTCTGTTATCATATTAAAAAGCAGAAGTCATTCCAGTTAAAAAAGTCTTATTTCTAAATGCTAATGTACTGTATGAGCTTATACAGTGACAGCATGCCTATGTGTGCATGTGCTGCTTTCTCAATCTTGTTTGTTTACTTTTATTCAGAGGAAATTAATTTCCCCAATTCAATAGCAACATGTCTTTTTTAATTTATGTGATTGGCATGTCAGTCTTTGGAGATCTTGTGTCTCTGACCCTCCTTTATCTGGTTGTATGTTAGGGCTAGCTTCAGTAGCCAAGCTAAAACATTTTTGATAAATTTCTGAAAATATCACTTCTAAATGTCAGTGTGCAACATTAACTGTTGGATCTTTTGTCCTTACAGAGAAGCAGTGCTGTTATCAGTTTAGTGATTCTGCAGCTAAAGCTGTGTCTTGATTTTTACATCTTTCATCATAAAACATGTCGGTCTGTTTTCCCAAACCGGTTTGCACAAGACAGCAATCCTTTTGTACATTATGACTCTTTGACTCTTTGTGTGTCTGCAGAGGGAAAACAGGAGAGCTTTTTGTCTTGACCAAATAAGCTGGTTTCAGAGGCTAGGATCACTTGCTGGAGTTTTTCTTTTTTTCAGTGTTTCTATATATTATGTATATTATTGTACATACTGTTTGTGATATGATCTGCACTGGCTCTCCTCATACACTGTATCAGGAGCAGATATATTTGTTGTGAATCAAGATGCAAAAGACAGCCAAAAGTCACTTTTGTGCATACTTGTAAATACATTTGATAATACGCAAATGGGTGTGTATGCATGCAAAGGTACAACCCGCTCAGATAGATCTGTGGCAGTCTTACGAAACACAATCAGTCATTAGTTTTGTTTAAATTGGCTGAAAACAAAGCTGTGCATATTTAATCTTTTGACACTTGATGTTTGTAGCATTGAAGTCGAGGTGCACTGTATGTCGTCTTTCCCCTGTGGTTCATGATTGATGTTTCACTATGACTATGTAGCACTCTGACAAACTAAATCATCTGCTTGTTTCTGCGGGTTAAACCAAAGACACATCTGGCTGACCAGGTTCCTGTCTGCGCTGTCATATGAAGGATAAATCACACTGTGCTGGTTTTAAAATGTTACTTTTGGAAACATCCTCCAGAGTCAAGAGTTGTTTAGCAGAACATCGTAGTCCAACCCCACGTCATGGATGTGGGGTTTGATGTTTGTTTCACAATCATGTATTTTTACAGGGATGTACGTGGAGTCCTACAATGCTGAGGCCAGACTACACAATTTTATAACCTCCCCCAGGAGTTTGTTATTGCCGCCGTCTGGATATCGTTATGGTCAGTTGATAGTGGTATGTTTCTTCATAGATCCAAAGGGATCTAATAACTCAAAAAGGACTAATATGGATGCTCTCGAGATACTTTTCTAGTGTTCTCTATACCGAAAACAGTGGACCAGATTAATAAATCACAGAGCCAGAAATTCATCCAGTGATGTGACCAGCTAAAAAGACAGACTACATGGTGGTATCAGGCTAATCACCATGATGTTTTGGATGACGTAAAGGGCGACGTGGAGCCATGCAGAACTAAGTTAGCTTCAGTGGGGTAACAATGATGTTCCTCTGGTACATTGACATATTTTACTCATGCTTAAAATTTGCTACGTTTGATCCAACAGCAAAAATTGACCTCTGCTTACTTCCACTATCCTCCGTCACAGCTGTGTTCATCTCCGTTATTGAACCTGCCCGCCTATAGTTCACCACGTATCAGCACTGTTGACTCTCGCTGCTTCCTCCCCAGGACAGACTCTTGTGAAATGGTGAAATGGCATGTACATCTGCTTTATATGCCATTTGTTGAGTGATGTCACAATATGATCATAAAAGAGTCGGTAGCACCAAGCTATGTTAGGCCAGAATCCGCCTAAGTTGAGCCATTCGTTTGCAAACATTTCAAATCCGTCTACTATTGAATGGGGGTTAACATCATTCTCTAACAGTGCAATGATTCACTGCTGAAGAGATGTCAACCTGCATTGAACACAGCAAAATCCCCCCCCCCCAAATGTACTTTTGAAAAAAATTTTGATGATTACTCAACATTGGTCAACAAAAAGGTTGATGTGCAAATGCCTTGTTTGGTAGAGGTTTTACATTCATATTTGTTCTAAAACATTGATTGCAGCAGCAGAACATGTTCTCTTTCCTTGCAGATGAAAGGATGTTAAGGTTAAAAGCAAGAGCATAGTGCTGAAGTGTGGCAGAGCTGGCAGAAAAAAATATTGTAAAGCTTGCAGCTTAGGAAGCCTTACCAATTAGTATGTTTGTCGGGCGATTAAATGATGAATGTGACGTGTTAAATCACACAACACAAGCTGCATGCTGTTGCCTCGTGTTTGTCAATGATGGTGGCTGGTGTGACAAAGCTGTCTGGGGTAGAGAGAAAAAATGCTAGACTCTGTGTCAGGAGGCCATGAGACATATCAGATGTGGTCTTCTTAACTATGAAACATTACATGGAACAGAATTGTGAGACTGGGTCGTAGTCGTGCATTTCTGTGTAGTCTGACCTCAGCCTAACACAAACTCTTAAAACAACTAAGTCAAGGTTTTCCTCTTCTGCTTTTTCTTTAGAGCTTTTAGCTTTTATCATACAACCTATCAGAATAGTGTAGCTGTGAAACTAGTCTTAAGAGTACTGCAGTGCAAAAACAGCTGCTTCTCTATTCCATCACAGTGTACTTTCTTTTTCAAAAGGAGTCCATGGGATACAGTTGAAAGCTTCAGAAAACAGAATTTAATTGAGCATTTTTGGGATTGTTTTTAGCAGATTTCTAACAGGATCCACTCTTTTTAAGTGTACTCTACTTCTAATCTCATGCAGAGAAATCAAGTAAGCTGATGTAAGAGCACTTTAGTTCTGCTCCAGGTACGAACCTTTTGGTAAACATCAATAATAGGCATTGAAGCTACCTGTTGATGCCTCTGTTTGGATCCACTCAAGTCTTAAGACATTGTTTTTCTGTGCTAAAATGTTGCGGTTGTAAAACTTGGAAGCCAGTCAGTCGCATCACTGTGTGTTTTTATGTGTGCGCTCGCCAAGAAAAGAAAATGCAGTGGAAACATTCATGACCGACTTGTTTCCAGTTGTGTGTGTAAATGTTGTGTTCCTTTTGAAACAGACACTCATTCACACGTGTTGGACCTGTAATTTGTAAATAATCATGGACTTATTTTATTTCCTCGGCCAATTTTACACTAGTCACTTTGGATAGTAGCATACTTGAATGGGAAAATGAATGTTTATAATGCTTATCATTAATGTCTGTGAATTGTTATTTACCAAGAGCTGTCTAATGACATTTGTAGCACACAGCAAAACTGATTTTTGTACCATTTTATTTTATTCACTGCAAGATGTTAGAATGACCTGTTGACACAAACTGCTGCCTTAGAGAGAGTTTAGCAATAAAAAAGTCTTAAAATTATTTTGTCTGTATTTATTGTAATTTTATGCTTCAAATTACCATGAAGTACTAATAGCATGTTTAGTTTCTTACCTAAATTCAAGGTTACACTAACTGACTTTTCAGCCATTTTTGTCAGATTTTGTTGATTTAAGCATTCAAAGATTTACTTTAGGTATTTTACATTATTTTTGAAGGCACTGCAAAGAAGTTCGAAACCAACACTGAAGAGATGCAGGAAAGGAGTCAGACTGAACCAGACAACACCCCACACACATCAGAAATGTGGACACAAAAACCTGGCTGGTAGCTCCTTAAATTCATTATGCTTTAAAAAAATGTAATGCCAGTTTGTTACTTTAGTTTGTTTTTTAAATACTCTATTTTCGTTTTTATCAATTGGAGTGTTTGTTTTAGTGTTCAGACAATTTAATTGTAAATGTTTCAGAGACGTCTCAAGAAGCCTTTAGATTCAAGAAATACAGCTGTTAGATTTAAAAGGCAAAGGCAAGAAATAAAGCAATAGGAACGGATGGCAAATAGCAAAAATAGTGAAACTACAGAGGAAAATATAGTGCAAAAATGTATACGTAATCAAAGGTATGGTTGCAAGAAAATACAATAGCATAAATATGAGAACAAACTGGTGTACTGTATCAATCCTATTGAAAGAGCATGTAATGAATAAATGTTTAGAAGCACATCAGCATAATATGAAGTCAGCAATGAAAAGGTGGAAAAGAGTGCATGGACTCAAATTTATAAAGGTATAGAGGGAAACATTAATTACATAAGTCATTGGTTTTTAAGCAAAAGTCGAACATGAGCTGTATGTTTTTGATTTGAGTACATTTTTATTTACAGGCATTTAATTTTTTCCACCTCCACAGCCTCCGCATGTGACATGTAATTCTGCCTCATTATTTAGATTTCTATTCATCACATGTCAAAATAATCCTGACCACCCAATTAGCCAGCGCCCAGGCCATTCCTCTGTGTCTCAGAGCTGACTTAACGGTGTTATTGACCCTATGTTTAGAGGGGCTAATAACAGTCTATGCCAGACAAAGACTTATTTAAAGTTGCTGTGGTTGTGGCTGTTAAATCCTGCTGGAGACCTTCCTAAGAGCCAGGATGCTGGGTCCTGCATTATTGTCATACTGCCTTGAGAAGACGTTACAGTAGTGGCCACTTTTTTATTGTCTGCTGTCATTAGTGGCTTTCTTCTGTCTCCTCTTAACAATTATTTTTTCAGGCTGTTTCTCCTGCGGAGGGAAGCTGTGTTTTACTCCGTCTTTGTTTCTGTCTCATTCCTTTCACCACTCTGCCCATTTCATGTCTCAGTGTTGCTTCCCCTCTCATCTACAGTCTCCAGTGCTCCTCAACTGGACCGCCTTGCAGCACAGAGGCGTTTTATGTCATTCAGTTTGCAGGAGATCAGGAGCCTTAAACTGTTGTGGGTGGGAGGCCCTCCTCACCACAAATGTAAAACAAAAAGATTGTGCTCCACCGAGGGCGACTCACAGACTAACCTCCCAGTAGGCTCATAAAATGCTGGGACAAATGGCTGTTTGATGGACTCCATGTTAGCAGTTGGTTTTGTTATACTTGTTTTTACACTTCCATCGGATATGGCACATTGGCACCATGCAGCCTGGAATGGGAGACAGAGACTTGGAGAACTCAGCCTGGCAACAGCGCAGCACATTTGAGCTGACAAATATTTTGATATTTTGCCCCTTGAAGTGAGGCTGTCTTAGTATCAACATTGTGAAGTTGATGTAGTCAAACTATTTTCAAACAGTCAAATATGTTATTTTTTCTGTACCACATTTGAAGAATTATAAAGGGCCTCATTTTCAGAAAATTACACGTTGGTATTCAGAGTAGATTAAACAATTTTCAGGAAACATGGCAGCTGGCAACTGTGAGCCTATCAAAACATGGCTGATGCCTAAATGCTTATATGGACACAACAGCCCTTTCCATGATGAAACATAGCTTTGCTGTCATGGAGCCTGAAGTTCACAGAGTTTTTGTGTTGCAAAAGCCAAGACAGCACAGCACAGTGGCCTTCCTGCTAATCCACACTGACAAATTTAAGTCTTAATTATTCAAACCCTACCGTATGGCCAAGAGGTGTTAAAGAAGCATAGCGACGCTCTCTCTGTGCCGGCCTCAGAGGTAGCGAGGCCTTAAAGAGGCAAGATAAAATCAATGAAGTACTGAATGCTTGTGCATGTCAGACTGTGTGAAGAGCTTCCTCTTTGCCATGCTCATCTGCACATCCAAGAAAACGCCGTGCAACATGGATCAACAAGGTGGACTGCAAATACTAGCCATAATAGATCAAGTTAAAAAAAATTGGGTCTGGTGACAGTTTCTGGAAGTGCACTGCGAAAACCTTTTCTACTCGTTACTACTCCTGAGGCTGTTTCCCTCATGTTTTTTAAAACATGCTGTTGGAGGCAAAATGTCACAGCAGGCATAAATGTTGCCTCTTAAATATGACAATGTGAATGTCAAATGTCAATGTGAGCCATAAAGATCTAACAGTTATTTCTGTGTTGGGCATCAGGGTTTAAAAGCAACCTTCACTTTATCACGAGTCTGGGTCTGCCCGTTGGTAAAGTGCTGGACTCCTGGTACATTCATGTTGTCTGATCAATAAAACTGTAAATAAAAATAAAATAAAATGTGAATATATTGTAAAAGAACTGGAGAATGGTATTTGCCTATTTTTTATAAAGTGTATTGAAATAACATTTGCTGTGATATGGTTCTACAAAGATTCATTGTTTTTTTTAACAGATTGGTTGATGTGTAAAAATAGCCCATTGATTAACTCAAAATAGAACTAGCCCATTAGCCTATATGAGTTCAGTCATAAAACAAAAAGCCAGAAATATTGCTATAGAGCATTTAAAAGAGCACCTGAAATTATGCCAAATAATTTATCACAGTATATACAGCTGTTGCTGAAAGGTTTTATTCAGTAAGCTTTTCTTTGGGCTGAACCATTTACACTTAAATGACTATTACTGCTAGCATCTCTTGCTTAGCAGTAGTGTAGCTTGTGATCTTGTGAATTTTCCTCAGCCCTAGTTAATGAAACACTAAAGACCTTTAAATTTAACAAATACAGAATTTTCATGATAATATCATGGTGTAGGATGGTAGAGTGTCCTCTACGTTTGACTATGCTTGTGTGAAGTCAAGGTAGAGTCATAACAATGTGGTTGAGAGGGGCTCAGAAGAGCCAATAGACAGAATTACATATTGCTTGCAGCTAGCTTAACATTGCTGATAAAACTTGGCTATTCATGCTTTAAATCATACTAAAAGATTTTCTCAAAGTTGCCAGTATTCCCTGCACATCTCTGTTTACAATAGAATCAAGAGGAACATCTTTGGATGTGTATTCATGATGTTTCTCTGGTGTCTTTTTCTGGTGCTAGCTTAAAGTAATGCATGCCATGCTCATTTTATGGTAACAAGTGGACGGAAAAAAACGTAATATGTATTTTTAAAAACAGAAACCCAATAAAGTAGTGTAAGATGTCTGATAAAAAAAATCAAAATGTTTGAAAAAAGACAATATTCTGAAAAATGTGGTATTCTAAATAAAATATGGACATGTACATAAATCGGGGTGTAAGAAGAAGTTACAATAATGTTTCACTTAAGCACAGTTGTACTAATACTTTTTTTTTTTTTTACCAAAGTTACAGTCAAATCAAACTATATGAAACTACACACCTATGTAACAGTAAAATAGATCATTATTCTAGACTCAAGTAACAGGCAAAGTACTGCTCTGAAAAAACTTTCCAAACAGTTAATACTCAGTTACAGTCACAAGAGTACATGTGACTGATAACTATGCACTCCTGATTGTTTTATGCCCTTGTCTCTTTTTCCTTAAGGTAATTTCCAAGATACTGAGAAGCTCCAGAAGAAAGACAGCTGGACTTGGCAGAACTTATGTGTTAGTTGCATCTCCATAACTACAGAGGAATAAGTCAGATAAGATTAAAACATCTCAGATAAGATTAAAACATCTATCCACACACCCCCACCCGTCTTTATATGTTTAGCCTATGTATTGAAAACAGAGATTTTGTGTTTCATAGCAGAAGTACTCTGTAATTGGACTGCTGTTATTCAGTGGGAGTTGGCATGGAAGCTGTTAATACATCATAATACTGCGATATTTGAGGGTTTACTAAAAGAAATAAAAGGAATAAAAAAAAGATGGTTTACTGATTCATGGCAACCACATGTCAATATTTTACATTACTAAAACTCAACATTCAAAAAGTATTCTGTAAGTCCACATGATGGTGACATAAAGTTGATTGTGCAGAAGAGAATTGGTAAACAAACATGGCATCACAGGAGAGAGGCATAATGACTGCACCTTTGGCATTAAAATCTGTTGTGTGGACTTCTTGCTCTAGAGAGAAGGGCTGAGCAGGGTGTATTAACTTGCTACGCGTCAACATCAATCTATGAGCTTTACTTGTTTTTAATAAAAATGACTCAAGTGAGGTGAATATATTGAAATGTATGTCTTATTAAAGTTTTACATTTTGGTCTTTTTATTCTTTTTGGATGTAAATTAAGCCAAGAAACTTTAACAAATTGCAATGTTAAGTATAGCGATACTCAGCATATTTTAAATATTAAGAACCACAATAAACCAGTAGGGACTCAAGTATCATGATGGAATCATATCGTGGGGCCACTGTTGATTCCCACCCCTATCGTTTAGTATCAGAGTCATTCCTTAGGGGGGAAACCTAAGGATCAAAGTTTAGATTATATCTTGTGGAAAAAATATTTCCCAGTTGATATGTTTATCGATCTAGTTGTTCATGTCCTCCTCCTTTGGTCAGGATAAACTGGTTGTTGTTGGAATATTGCAGGCACAATAGCCATTTAACCCAAATCAGTCTGACTGACTGCAATCTTCATCTTCTCTGTAAACAACTTATCATTAATTTAATGTTTATCTCCACACTTAACTTCATAAGTCATACTTGACCTCTAGTGCTGTCTTTCCAAGTAATGTTGTGAAGAAATGAGAAAATGACTGGTTATCCAGGCGTTGTTTCTTTGCCCCTGGCTGACACAAAGACCCTCTTGTTGGAAGGATACAAAGCAGACTCTATCTGTTGCCTCTTTGCTAACACCCAAGGTGATCAGAGGAGGATAGCCAGCGGATAACATCAGTTCTTGACAAGCGTGACTTCAAACTCTGCTTACACAATCGTCTTGGCAGGCTAATGTTTACCTGGAAACTAGAATTTGTTTATGATAAGGTGTTTTGTATTTCTGAGGATCGTAGCCTTTATCACTTTGAGATAAAAAAGCAGAACAGTGGTCTGCTACAGAAGTGTGCTGTTACATATTTATTTTAGGTGTGTCTGGAGATTTTTTCTCAGTCATAAAGTATGATAAGTAAACTAGGACAGATTTCATGCAGTTTGCTTTATAGTTTTGCTTTGGATGAATGTGAATCATTGTTCCTTCAGCCTTCACAGCTGATCTTCCATCTTTCATCCACAAAAAGAAGCCCCTGTGTGGGGGCAACAGTGAAAAGAGAGAGAAAGATTGTGCCAGGCAGAAATCAGATCACGTAGAGGCTTATTGTTCTGCCAGAGGAGCTGCCTCAGGTGAATTGAAAGAGGGAGATGGATTATAAAGGAAGTGTGCTCTGTGCTGACTCGCCCTTTGTGTTCACAGCATGCACTTTGCAGTCAGCTGTAGCCTGGTGACTGTCTGGTCATTCCAGTTTGTCCCCATGTGCCTGTGTCCTGACTGCAGCACATAGGCGAGCTGTGAAAGCCACCATTGTGATGCCTGTTCCAGATAAGAGCCAGCACTTTAGTCTCTCATGTCTTAGTGCCTTACTTAGTTTAATTCTTGACCTTCAAAATCATGTTCAGTGTAAAATAAAAGACCTAGCTTTGATTTTTATGTTTGTAACACAACTCTTCAAACACTGCTTTAAATTCGAGGCGAAATTGAAAACATAGAAGTGCTACAAAGGCATAATGGCATTTCTGATACTGTTGTCCCCATCTTTCAGTACTAAGAAGTCCTTGAAAAATTTCTGGATCCACATCTAGAATCAGATCACCACAAAAATCTGATCACTTCTTCCTTTTGCCATGACTAACATTCCCTGAAAATCTAATTGGAAAAAACATAATCTTCTCAGCGGAGGTAATAAGGAATCGTCATCTAAGTTGAGCAGATTCTAAGAAATGGATCTTAAGAATCTTTTCAGGGATGAAGCATTTAAGATCGATCAAACAGCTGTCATGAGACTGTTCGATATTTTCTTTGACAACGTATCTTAGAAACAAATAAACAACAGTCAGTACACTTTGTGAAAGAGGAATAATCTTAACTATAAGGGCTCAGAGGGCACAAACCTCTGTCAAGACATGTCCAACATTTTTGAGCGCGTTATCACCAAAAATGTGGAAAGTTGCCCTATCTCACACTGTCAACAAATATTTAAGAAATTTCTGAATCCACATATCTACTCATCAGAAAAAATGTGGAAAATTGTGCTATCTTGCAGTAATAACAATTCATTTAAAAACAAAAAACTGTTATTTGTATTTGGATCCCCATCAAAATCTGATCACCTCTTCGATGCCTAACATGCCCTGACAGTGTTGTTTTTATCTTCAACACAAACAAACAGCAGCAGAAAATAGTCTCTAAGTTTTGAATACATCAGTCCAAGGCAGTATAACATGTTGTTAATATGATCGTTCTTGTATGACCTCATAATTTCAATGTGAAGTTGATATTCTCATGTGCTCTTGTGATCTTGAGCTCAAACTGTTCAGGGCACTGCTCAGTGCTGTGAGGGCACTATCAGTTAGAACAAAGTCATGGTGTGACAAGGTGCCACGCTGTAGGGCTATGGAAAAAGGAAATGGCTGGTAGTTCATAAAGGACTGTTCTCCTTTTCTGCACTGAAGCACGATCACATTGTCTTTATGATCTGATGACTTTTAGCTGTGGTCTACGATTTGAAACCGCAGCCTGCCCCCCCTTCCCTTACCTCTCCCCTCCGTGTTCCAAGATCCCGCCCCCAGCTCGTGTCACCTCATATAAGCCCCCTCGGACTGAGCTACGAGCGACTAGCACAATATATCAGCAGCAAACTCAATCAAAAACAGCTCAGCTCAACTGAAAGTATCAAACACGACAGACATCCCCCTTGTAACACACAGCGTTAGCCATTTCAATTGGACCGGCGGCAATGCGGGTCTGGCGCCGCCAGAGCGGAGCCGATTGTGGGGGAGGATTTATCTTTCTCGGCCTGTCCTCCACAGCTCGGCTTACAGTGCTAACGATTAGCGGCTAACAGGCTAACCCGCTCCGCTACAAGTCATTAGCCAGGCCAGGCACAGACTGACCAGAGTTATTCAGCAGACATCTCCCACTGTAGTAAACAAAGCCATTACCTGATCAACCAGGGGCGAAACGGCCGATGCTGAAGGTCTGACAGCCGGCTGAGGCCATTCGTTAGCCGTTAGCTCGCTAACAGGGCAGAGCTCCGTTGGGCCGCGCGGGAGAGGGAAGCGGCTTCCCGGTTTCGGCGCTAGGCTTTTCCGGCTCCATGATAGTTCAGTAGCTAACGCTGCTAGCTGCTCACCGGAGGTAGAGGGGAGGAGGCTGAGGGAGACAGGGGATTGGATGGACTCACGGACCAACTCACGGACCAATTGAACCTTACAGGCTTCTAGGCTTGATTGGTCAGCTAGTATGCAGCTTTTCAGCGGATATACTGAATGGATTTTTTTCGTTCTTTTTGGTCTTTATACTGTGTAGATAGGACCATAGGACCATAACAGCCTTATAAACTGTGTTATTAATATGTACAAAGCTTCCAAATCGTAGACCATAGCTTTAACTGTTCAGTTCAGCACTCAGCATTCTAACATCCACGTCCAGTCTTTACTTTGGCCATGGCATCATCATCATCATTTATCTCACAGTTCTGAATGAAGAGAACCTTGGAGACAGAATTAAGAAACAAGGCTTTCAAAATAGCCCATATTATGCTTTGCAATTGTTCCCACAGTCACATTCATTATGGGACAATCAGATGTTGTCCTCGGCAGATGCTACGTGTGTGTAAAGGACAGAGGGTGAGCCACATCATAAAACAAATTCTTGACAACACATGTAAAAAAAATTTATATTGGTGTTATTTCAGTAAGATATAAAGTTCAGATTTGGTAAAACTACTACTGAAGCTGTTAGCATCCATGCTAATCTTTGAATGAGCAGTTCTTCCTGTTGCCGTCTTAGTCATAGCCCCCTACTCTTCATTCTCTAGAGCAGTGTTTCTCAACCAGGGTTCTGCAGACCCTTAGTATAATTGCAAGGGTTCCTTGCAATTACAGTGATGATGATATCATTTATAAAAAAAATATCTTACACAAATGTGACTGAGACATTTATCTAACTAAACTACAGAGGGAAACATGACTTTTTTATTATATTTTGATAAGACATCTCACTCCTGTTTTTATTGTTTAAAGTTACTGCATGGAGCTGTTAATACAACGTAACACAATCTGAATCTTTTCAAATTATGAGTCCCCTACTGTTCCAGCGGGCTGATTTAAATGATCAGTAAGAAATGCTGTCTTTTCCCCCATAATTAACAGTTTTAGTTGATTTTGCCTCTACAAGCATCAAATAATATCAGAGAGAGAGCGCAGGGGCAATCCTTCAGGGTAGATCAAAAACATGCAAGGGGTCCTGGACCCCAAAAAGGTTGAGAACCACTGCTCTAAAGGATTCTGATTGGACATCTCACAGCCTACATCTACATTCAGTCATTAACCCTTTCATAACCAAAGTATTAGCATTCACCTGGCAGCGCACATCCATGTAAACGCCAATAATCCTTTTGAAAAAAAAAGAATATGATCATTTTCAGTTTAAAAAAAAAAAATAATAAATTACCCCTGGGTTACTCCTTTTCTAACCCGAATATTTGGTCATGTATACACCTATCAGGATATCCCTATCAAAAGGAACATTAATTTCTGTTCTGCACATGTCCACTTCGCAAGGAATCTTGGTCTTTTGAGACCAGGATAAGCTTATTGTACAATAGCACAGCTCCAGCTCCATTTCCTATTTCTTCAAGTTCTTGCCTTCCATTAATGAGTAAATTGACTAACAATAGTGTCAAGTGCTGGTGGTGGATTAGTAGTGCAAACGAATGTGACTGCTACCTATTCCGGGCTATTAATTTTCTGCTGTGCTGTTGCTGTTGTTGTTGTTTGTAACTGGATTTGGGAAGAAGATGCAGAAATAACGCACATTGCGTCATGACGTTCTTTGTGCATTGAGAAGTCGTCCATGTGTTGCTGTTTTGATCAGGACACCATGAATACAGGAATAACCCTGTTTGCTCACACATATTTAACAGAATTTTCCCAATGTTTCAGAGAGCAGAATAGTGACCTTAACCAGAGTATTGACTACATCTAAACATAGCCACAGGTGTTTTAGGATGGAACTTGGCAGGATATATCTGCCTGATTAAAGATATTAAACCAGGCTGATCCATCTGCTCTGCAAGATTCCTTAGCAGTCACTGTGCAGCACTTTTCCAAACTTAATTGTTTTTTGAATGTGCTTATCAAATAACTTAAATTAGATTATATGGCTGTTAAGACAGAATATGGGCTTTTAGAGTCAAAAATATTTTTTTATAAAGACTTTATTTAAGAAATGTAATCATTAGATATTCTGTGTTTGTTGTGCAGCACTCTTCTTACCAAAAATACACTTGACCCTTTTCAATGGGCATGTTTCATCCATTTAATATTGAACAGCATTGCCTGAGCCGTCCACAACTGTCGGGTTTCCATCTGTGTTTGAGCGAGTAGTATTGTCTGAGGCTGGTGCAGTGTGGGAGGTCTCTGTGGCATTTTCAAAGCAGCAGAAAGAACTTCCCTCATGCACACACAAACCAAACTCGCACACATTTTCTATACCCAAAGGCAAATCCTGATGGTGCCAAGACAAATAGCCTCCTGGCAGCTCGCATGGAAAAGCCTCTCCATGTCAGACTGTGAAGATGTGGGCATTTTAAGTGGCTGCATTTCCCCCTCAAAAGATTCAAGAGGAACCTTGTGTGAGAGTTTCTTACTATCATGAAAAGTTGACTCTAAAAGTTTTGGCTGAGCACTGAGCATTGCTTTTAAGAAAATGGAAAAAGTAATGGGTGAAAATATCTCCCCATGCATTTAGGTTGTATCTGGAGGAAGGGCACGGACTGCCCGCACAGGCTTTTAATGCAAACAGAAAAGTGAAATGTATCTAAAGTGGGTAAAAGGAAGCTGTAGGCTCTCTCAGTACCTGAGGAAGCAGATGCACTTCAGTTGATGGTACACTTAAATCTCCTTACATAATCCGTGTTGATCATTTTGAAAATTGTAGCCTGGGGTTGTGCACTCAAGCACAAACAGAAGACAGTTGCTTTGGCACATTTGGTATGTATATGCTTATTATATTTTCCACAAGTACCACCACAAAAGTCTTTGTCCCTGAATGCCTTTTCCTCCAAAGCAATTTTAGCCAATAAAAGGGATGTTTTCGAGAAATGTCTGACAAGTGTTCCAGCTCAGCTCTAAATGCACAAACGTCTGTGGGAGTATAAGTACATCCAGCCGCCCCATACTTCCCTTTTTCTTAGTTGAGTTGCACAGCAGAGCTCATTACAAGTGCAGCACGGCTCAACAGGGGGGATCTAAACACAGCCTCTCTGATTTAAGAGCTGGAACGGAGAAGTCGCCAGACTCCCACCAGAGCTGGCAGGGTCGGTTGGTTGGCTGCCTGGCCGCTGTTTGAAGAGTGGAGGGAGAGAGGAAGGGAGGGAGCGGTGGGGGGGGTGAGTGGAGACAGAAAAAAGCTGACAAAAGACCAAAAGGCCACTAACTGCTGCAACAGCAAACAGAAGAAGAAGACAGGGCTGGGTGGGTTTGTTTGCTAGTTTTCAAAAAGAACAAATGTGAATTTAAAGACTCAGAAAGTTCCACTGATAAAACTGGAACAGCCTGTTGATGCTTGGGATAAGAAGCACAGAGTTAGTGTGAAGCAAATTAATTTGGTACAGTTTAGCACCTTTCTCAGATGGCCTGGCTTTCTTAGCCAAGGAACTATCAAAATATGGAAAATTTGGTAATGTTAGCAATTCCTTTAAGACATTTGGGACTGTGTCTTGAATATAACAGTTCTGTACAAAGGCCTACTGGAGTTATTTAAACTTTCAAAGCAAAGTTGATTTTAATTACAAAAAAGACCCATGGAGTGACACAACTGTGAAAAAATGTACAAAAAATTACTGAAAAGTCTACCTTTGGTGCTCTATAGTGAGAAGAGCCAACATAAAGTTTACAGAAAAGGTCTCTGGCAATAGTAAAAGTAAAAAGCCTTTAGCTCATAAAGGTTACAGACTTTAGGGTTAACATGGCAACAAAAGCAACTGAGAAGTTTTGCAAACTTTTTTTTCTTTGTATTGTATCTGTTTAAACTGCCATAATCCCCATTTTCATGGACAATGGGGATGCACATGTAAGCAAGGTTGTGTGTGCAACTAGAGACAAACAAAAACAGCTACAGAGCATCATGTGTGCTGTGTTAGGTTTGTTGTCGCTCTTAAAAAAAAGTGGATTTGCTGCATCAATATTCTGACCTGCAGAGGTGCTTTCTTTAGCTCTTAATTCCCCTGGGTGCCTAAGACCTTTCCAAGAGCTTGATTTTACTTTTTGTGTAAGAAATATATTTAGCATTTAATGTAGTTTTAGAAAAAACAAAACACATTTTTTGTACATATCAATATCGGTTTGGGCTAAAATAAGTTTTTAAATACTGGCATATTGGCAAAAAATCAATAACGCCCAAATAAATTTATAAATATATTTCAGGAGTTGAGTAGTTGTTCATCAGATTTTTCCTGCCATCAGTTATACGCACAAAATCATGTAGGACTAATAAGATATTAAACACAGGCCAAGGTTATGTTATGAGGATATTAACAAGGTGCTACTTGAGATTTTGGCTTAATTTTTAAGAGTTCCTTGGGTAAACAAAAATGTTACTGCTCTACACACACCCACCATGGGTCTTGTTTCAGACCATTAACATGTCAGAGATTCTTGGCAGAGTTTTGAAGCTTATTAAGTAGGATAAAAACATAATGGGACACAAGCTGTGATGAAAGCTTCATCCTGTGTTTGTACAAGAACCTGCTTGTTAACAAATAAAGGAAGACTCCACCATTGTTCACCTTTTCCAGTTCCCCCAATCTCTCTCCTATATGCCTGCTGCCCCTCCTCTCTCTGTATATATATATCTTTTAATTATCCTACCCCCCAGCCCTCTGGGAAAAGGCGTCTGTCAGTGTTTAAATTCTGTTTTTGCAATGACCCGCCCATGAGCCTTTCCACCTGACTGATATTCCCTTCTCTCTGTCTCTTTCTTTTCTTTTTTTGTGTAAATAAAACAAGACAGAATCTGAGAGACTGCTCACATTTGGCCACATGGTACCATCTACTCTTTCTACGTATTTGCTTTAAACTCTTTGTTATTTTCTATGAGCATGCATGAGTGTGTGTGTGTTAATACAGCGTGTGTCTGCTTCACTAGCTCTGAATGAGGAGGGAGGACGACACACGTCAGCCGCAGACAGAGACAGATGCTGCTGACACGTCTCAGGATCTCTCTATTGTATTATTCATCCACAGTGTCACAGCTCATCTAAAGTGGTTGACTGGACACGCTGTCACAGAAGGGGTCATCTCAGACACACAAACACTGTCATGAGTGTTTCTAAGCCTTCATACCAGCCCAGACCAGAGGCGTTGTATTTTCTGGTTGTCTATCTGCTCACCATCTGAGCCTTGTGATTATAGTATCTCAAGAACACTTTGAGGAACTTTTTTAGAATTCAGCTCAAATGTTTACTGTGACTCAGTTATTGACTTTGAGTATGTAACATTGGAGATCAGAGGTGAGAGACATGGAGCCTCATTGTCATCCTTTCTTGAAAACCAAACACTTCAATATTTATTTGTCTTCTAACTATGACAAATCCATGACTCACTAAAGACTGACCTCACCCCTCTGTAAGTCAGAGGTCAGAGTCTGGATCATAAAGACTTACGCTCATCCTTTGCTTGTGATCAAAACTGTGTCTCAAAATGTTTCAAATGATGTTCACTCTTCTCCGAGAAAGACCTGATTTAATTTCTAAATTAAAGGCCTGGGTTGTTATCCTTTATGAGAATCTCTTACTTGACAACATTATTTTAAAGAAGCTTGAAGGAATTTTCCCTCAAACCTCGCTCAGATATCCACCCTGACTCAAGGATGCACTGATTAGATTTTAAAAGTTGTATGTTTAAGTCAGGTCATGGAGCCACATATTCATCCTTTGCTTTAAGCATGACACAGTGTTTTAAATACATTATTAGGAATATACACAAATTTTGTGAAATTATAGACTGTGACTTAAAGGATAAGTTTGGTTTCTACAGCTTTCACGTTGTTTATAGAATGAAGTAGAACAATATACTCACCCAGAAGGCTTTCCTGACCCAAACAGTGCTTCGTGAGATATTTAGATCCAAAATCGAGCGGCGGACATCCGTATAATGGTAGCACATAGGGCATACTAAAACTGCATTAATTGTCCAAAAACTCATTAGTTTCACCAATATTTCATCATGGTCCGCTCAGGCTACTCCACCAAGACAGTCCGGGGTCGCTCCACCCATGTTTTCATGACTGTGCTGACCTCTGAACTGAAGACTGCTCTCTGGCCAGCTGTTTTTCTCTTTGCCTCCGCGTCCTCCTTTCGATGAGCTCCTCATCTGTAAACTCTGGCTCGAAACTGTAAGGACAGCCATCATATTCAAAGTTCTCGTCCACAACATCTTCATCCGATAGATATTCGTCCATTTTGCACAAAACTGGAAGAAGAAAGTTGTTGAGTAGCCGACGGTCGCCCCTGAAACAATGAGCCGTACTGCGCATGCGCGGCAGCTGTAAAGAAAGTTTTCAGTTCAGAGGTCAGCACAGTCACGAAAACATGGGTGGAGCGACCCCGGACTGCCTAGGAGGAGTAGTCCAAGCGGACCATGATCAATTATTGGTGAAATTAATGAGTTTTTGGACAATTAATACAGTTTTAGGGGCGGCGCTATACATGCCCCGTGTGCTACCATTATACGGATGTCTGTCGCTCGATTTTGGATCTAAATATCTCCCAAAGCACTGTTTGGATCAGGAAAGCCTTCTGGGTGAGTATATTGTTCTACTTCATTCTATAAACAATGTGAAAGCTGTAGAAACCGAACTTATCCTTTAAAGATGAACAGATTTGATAGGAGAGCTTATTGTCTCATTCAAAGGTTACCGAGTCTCATGTTCATCAATTGCTTAGGGGGCACACGAGGGCAGAAGTTACCATCCACCATGCCATCATTTGGTACTGGAGAGATCAAAAAGCTCCAGCAACACTTGTAGTTCAGGAAACAACTTTATTAGACTTTATTAGGTCTAATAAAGTTGTTTCCTGAACTACAAGCATTGCTGTAGCTTTTTGATCTCTTCAAGACTTTTTTCTCCAAGCACCTTGGAAGTTGGTGAAGTTGTGCCAGAGGTTCTGACCCTTGATCATTTGGTACTGGGCCACAGAGAAATGAAAACATTTAATATAATCACCCCATGTTTTAATAACCGAGGGGACGTTTACATGAGGCCTAAAACTGTCAAATCAAATATGTTTTCATTGCGTTTCGGCCTCCTGTTTACATGGAAATGGTATTTGGAGTTCTTAAATCAGCAAAAGTTTGAAGCCAGGCTCCAGAGTGGAAAGTTTTCAATACACTCTCCATGAAGCGCCATGTAAACCAGAGAGCGTTTCAGGGTGATACCCTGACATCACCGCATGTGCAGTACTCTTTCACATGAAGGCTGCACGCTCATACCAGGAACAACAACAGCTTAGGCCGTCTACCGAGTAGGGCTGGGTATCGATTCAGATTTTCTGGATCAATTCGATTCGACATTACAAGATCTCAAATCGATTCGATTCACAATTCAATTCGATATTTATTCAGTCTGGGATATCTTAGTTAAAATAGTGCTGTACATTTTAAAACGTGACTTTTTGACCTGGTACATCATTAAAAATTGTTTTAACATGAAGAACTAAACCCGAAACAGTTATATTAATCATATTTTAATGATATGCATTAATGCATATTCTGCATATTACTTATGCATATTACTTTTCTGCACATCCAAAGAAGAAAAAACTACCTAAGTTAAAAGATCGATCTTTGGATTTTATGGATCGATTATGAACCAGTTAAAGGAAAATTGATTTAAATCGATTATATCGATTTTTTTTAACCCAGCCCTTCTACCGAGTAATGTGTGTGCCACTTACTGTGCTCAGTTTGTTATCCAGACAAAACTAAACAGGTTTGTTATATGAATTGATTTGTTGTTTGGAACAGAAGCTCCTGCGTCTCTGTGCGTCTATTCGCCATTGTTGTTTGTGAAAAGTTTTTCTTCTTTGAATGTGTATTGTAGCAGCACTGCCTCTCTGCAAACCTACATCGCCATCTACTGAACCGGCATGCATACTACAGCAGAGTCTGTGTTAATGTAGCCTGAGACACAACTGTGTTTTATTTTAAAACAATGACCAGATCCTCACATATCTGTGTAGCTTGACTGCAAAGACTTTACACTCAGGCTCTCTGTCTCTATCAATGCCGTAATGTACTGCTTTATCTCATATTTACTAACTCTTTCACATACGTGCTGGTCAGCTGTAAATATATATCTGACACTGCAATGCACTATTTCCTACTTCCTAATCAGGAAAGTTTAATTAAGAGGTAAGAAATAATAGAATACCCAACAATAATCAGAAAACTTCTGTTCTGCTCCGTTGTCCAACGAATTCACTCGGCTGAATTCTTAACGGCCCAATCAGGGAAGAAAGGAGGGAGCAGCAGAATGCGGACGTGATGACAACCGGAGATTGAGAACCAGAAGTTGAGAACGGACATGCCGATTAGCCTATTGTCCTCATGGCTACCTTGTGAAACTTGGCGAAATCTGCCCTCCTCAGAAGTTTACATGTAGGGATTGTCTTTGACGAGGTTCATGTCACATATAAGTGTTAAATGAATCATCTGTGTGGTACAATTTAGTGTAAGACGATAGTGAAAGGCTGTTAGGTGTTAGCAGCTAAGTTATCAGCTCACGGCTAATGGTCATTAACTGTTGTTAGCTGTTAGCTGTTAGCGGCTGAGTTAGCCGCTATGGCTAACATCCATGAACTGTTGTTAACTGTTGTTAGCCATTAGCCGCTATGTATGCTACATTATAGGAGGCAACCCTGCTTGATGTGGATTGGTCTGTGATGAATGTGACGAGCCAAACGATCATCCAATCACAAGCTTGTGTTTTTTTTTTTTTACATTCTGCCCCTGAAAACAAATTCAAAGGGCTCCTACCCAGATGAACTAGTGAAATATTTCTGTGGCAGATATATTGAGATTGTCAGGTTAATAACACACACCATCAGCAACTTATGAGAGACCTTTTTACAAAATTTTCCCCCATACTCAGTGGTTTGTTTGAATTGTTTATCAACTGGGTTCATAAATGTCATTGTTAAGCAGCTGATAAAAATAGAGTGAATCCTTATTTATGTCTCTTCATTGGGGTCTAAAAATGGGTTAATTGCTCTCATTAAGCTCAAACAAAAGCCAAGTACCCCATGTTCATCCTTGTCTTGTGAACAAAACCTCTTCAAACTTTTCATAAATATTGTTCCGGACTCAAAAATGAGCTGATTAGGCTCTGGACTTGTCTAGTGTTATGGTCCTTGAGCCCCATTTTCATCCCTTGCTTGTAAGATTTCTGCAAATAAAACTACTACAGAAAACACACCAGCATCTCCCCATCATTTTATTCCGCTGTGCAACACTTGTATAATTTGCAGAGGCATATATCTTCCAGGCAGTGGTTCTAGTTTCTTATTCTGTTTGGTGTTTTCTGTTTGAGTGCCAGAGGGTGGGTTCACATCTGCCTCATTTGGTGGAGGATGCTTTTGAAGTTTTCCCTTCTCCAAGTGGAAAGCAGCTTTTGATTGGAGAAGCAAGGGATTTTTGTAGTGTTTTAGTGTTGTGTGTGTGTGCTTGTGTGTATAAATGTGTCACTTCAGGCAACATTTCAACCCCCACCCACATGCTACACCCAGCAACCCCCTCTTCCTCCATCCTCACTTCAGCTCTACTGGGAATTTATCTTTCAATGTTTTATTAATGAGCGTCAGAGGAAGTGTCAATTATACAAAAAAAAATCTCAACAAAAGACTTTTCTGCAGCTTCAAACAAAAGAGGAAGAGAAATGTATCTTTTTTGTGCCACTTGAATTCAAGTATGCCAGGCCTGCATGGAATGTCCCGCTCTGCCCACAGTCATCGCTCATCGTCTGTTCGCTTGTTGGACGAAGGCTTTGTATTCTTTTCCTGTGAATGGAGCTGTCCTCGTGTTGGCTTTGTGACGTGATGGGAGATCACAATGCCTATTGTATGAGGGAGCATATTTTAGATAGCCAGCCCACCTCTGTTTGTAAGAAAGAAAATAACGGGAGGGGAGAAGCATCTCAAAAATGCTGTGTGTTTAAGAGGCTTTCAGATATGCAGTTAGGAATCAGGGTGGTGAGGGAAGAAGATGGTCGATCCTTTCTGTCAGTACAGGTTCAGACAAAAGAAAGTATTAAAATGCCTCTCAGAAGTACAGACATATTTAGAATAATATAATCAATTTAACAGTATCAGAAAGCATATATGTCTGTATATGTATTGGTGCAGTAGGAAATTGTAGGAAACAGGCTGAAAAGAATATTGTTTTATAACCACAATTATGTGCAGGTACAACTGCTCTGTGCTGTTAGTTAAGTGACTATTGCTCATCATGCTGCCACTCATTTGCTGTTTGATGTCAAACAGCCAAACAACCTATTTTCTTGTTTTTATGACTTACAACCAATTTATTTCTACAACCTCTGTCACAGCCCCATTACTGGATATTATATTTACCCCCTTGCTACCCTCTCTGCCTGGGGTAGAGATGACTAACCCCCTAACTTTGGAATCACTATCACACTGAAAAGTGAAGATGAAAAGGGAGCATGGAAAGCCAGCGGAGGAGCACAGTGCCAAGTGTGTGTGTGTCTACAATAAGTCTAAAAGTGAATGAGATTACGTGAAGGCTGATTTTTGCATGAAGGGCAGGTCTGAGTTCTGCTTGCAGTTTATCACCTAGGACTTACTGTGTTGCAATCATGGGGTTATGTGAGTGTGGATGCACAGACAAGGTACCTTACAACTGCGGTGATTTAAAAAGACGTACAACTTTGCAGTACTTGGATATTTTCCAGTTCAGGTTATGGTAACTGTGGTTTAGGCAAAATTAGGAAAGAAAATAAGCTTTATTGGTATCATCATAGACAACTTGGATTTTTAACATTTATGCAACTATCAGAAGAATCATTGAACATGTGTTTGCAGTCAGTACAAGAAGCAAACACACAACTGAGCTCATCAAAGACCTCAGTACAGGACAGTTACCACAGGTTATCAAATCAGCAGTCTCCCACAGACCCTCCTCTCCTTCATTGTGCAAACAGCTCATGCTGCAGCCAACTTCGAGCTCCTCTACCACCGTTCTCATTTTACTCCCTCTCTCTCCCCTCTGTCTCTTTTTCTGTCCTGAACTTCCTTGAGTGTTCACTGCACGGACAGTCAGAAATAGAAGCTGTGAAATTAATCTGGCGAGGAGACAGACAGAGTTGTATATTGTCAGCACAGGTCTAGAAACAGACTGCCTCTGTAATCCACACTGATTGAGACTTTACAACTCTGTGTCAAGTTTCATTTTTATCAGGATGCATTTTAACTGATGGATCTTTGTTGTCAGAGGGAGTATTTGTTGAAGTTGTTTTTAATAAAGATAGCTATAAACGATTTGAGTTAGGATGGTAAATAAAGGTATAGGTGAAATATAAAGATAAGTGCAAGATGTTTATAATGTTCTTGATTATCTATCCCACAAAGGGAACCGTGAAAAGCTGGAAAACATGGTAGTGCATAGGGTTTGGTCATATTTCTGGCTTAAAATGGTCTTATAAGCCTTTTTCCCTCAGATCAGGCTTTGAAAAAAATGGACTTGCTAACATAGCCTAAAACTTTTTTTACCATTTCAAAGTCCAACAAAAACTATGCTTAAACACAACTTATTAGGTGTTAAACAGGCTGAGATATGTGCTCGTACGCAGGGTTAAGTCATATTTTGCAAAACAAGCAGAGTAGAGGAGGCTGTTTACCACAACATTACAGACGATGTATGTTTCTTTCGCACACAAACACACACAACCAATACTGTTATGTGTTAGCATTGCCCGGCTAGTGGCCGCACTGCGCGGTGGAATACGTGACGTGAGTCAGATAGTTCCAGATATACTAATATTTCCGAAAACTTAATGCACTTAAAAACACACATAGGTAAACTTTGGTATTATTTTTTGATGGGAGTTCCTGTAGGAGGAGAAAATAACGTTTGTATTTGGTACAATACTTCCCTGTTTGCGGCTAGTTCTGCGAAACAGACTGTTACAGACTGTGGCTTACTGAGGGAGAGGAGAGAACTTTCTACTTCATCTAATGTACCTGGTGGCCCAAATACTGAACTGTCCATTTAAGGTCCAACAGTGTTAGCCCTGTTTTTTGTGTGTACAATGAACTGACTTTGGTTTTTGGTGGCAACTGTAATATCAGTTTTAAGATGTTTTCTCTAATACATGCTCTTCGCTTGAGAGATACATAAAAGTCTGTTTGATTGACTAGAAAGTGCACTGCTACAATCATATGATTATGATATTTTTTTTGTCTTGAGAGCATTAATTGTCTACATTAGTCTGTGGCAGAGCTCATCCCCATATAAATAGTCCAAAACACTGTGCACAAATAGTAGGATATATTTCTCACTGACAACTGGAAAGTGTTTGAACAAATGTTTTGTCTGGGCCAGTCAGAGGCTTTTGGTTCCTGCTTTTGTCACAACCTACCCACACTCATAGCTTCCACTTTTTTGTCCATGAACGAATGTTTGCCTGTCAGCTGTCTTTGTATACTGGAAACAATTTTAGGATGACATTTTGCGAGAACTGCCAGAAGACAAACATGGAATCTACAAAGTCCAGCTGCTATGCTACATTAGGTCAACAGCATTACTTGCAAAAAGAGGTTACCTGCTTTTCATTTACATCTGTCCATCCTCCACATGCAAAGTCATCGTCCTGTATATGGAGTCAAGCTGAGAGCCTGCAACACTTTTTAACAGCATTTCTCCTTCATCTTGTCCCAAAACAGGCTACATATCACAACAGTGAAATATGTTTTAGAAAATAATCCTTGTTAAGGAGTTTGATAAACAGTTATAGTCAGACAAATGCCAAATTAGTTTATGAACAAGCCACTTTTAGGAGACACATCTTTATGTGAATGACAGGAGCTGGGGCTCATGTGACACATTCTCCTGTTTTTCCATTTTGTTATAGATTTGTGAATTTAAAATATCAACATATTGCTAAATGAACAATAGCTCACAATCCTAATACCATGTGCAAGGTTGACTGAGTGTGAATCACACTTTTATATTTAGGGGAACACAGCAGATTATATCAATTAACAGAAGGGTGTTTGGATATGTAGATGGTGTTACTTGAACACACCGACATAATAAAGTAAAAGGCAACCTAGATCACCTCTTTATGTCACTTTGAGGTATTATTGTTGTACCATTTCAGTATGAATTAAAAGTTGTTTAAACAAACTTTAAAGGTCACAGGTCATGTGTCTCATGCTGGAAACTAGTAAAACATCCTTCAATCAAACACCTGAAGAGCATGAAACTTCAAAAATGTGTCCTGGGAACATCTGATTTTAAAGTCAACTTCAGAAGGAGCATTATGAAGCCTTAAAGGGTCTATTGCTTGGTATCAGGCCAAAACAGTATATAATATTGTATTATATAAACACAACTGACATCTTTATTGGTAGCTTGTGATGGTACAACAGGACTGCACAAAGAAATTGCTGGCCCTAGAAACACCCAGTAGGGCCCTTTCCAAATGTGATTTAGTTATGTAAAACCCATGCTCTGGATTAGAAGCGCTAGTGCCTGCCTCTGATCAAATTGCACCTTCTTTGCCTGGCTTCAAACAGCTTATTAGAGTCCTATTCCCTAACTACTCTTCTTTAATTCTCCTATTTTGCTGCTATCCTGAATTTTGGTTTGGCTCTCAAATGACAATACACAGTTCAACAAAGAGGACCCAACAGCTGGACAACTGAAATTGAACTGAAATGGAAAATAGAAAAAATAGAAAAGGCTAGTGGCAATTTGGCACATGCAATGTTGCGAGCATCCAAACCGTATAGCAGCATGAATTGCACAGATTTTTATGGCAGAATTACTGTGAATGTCTCTGTGTTTATATATACTGGAACCTCATTGCAGTGCTTTTGTTTGAAGGCACTGAGAATTGGACTAAAGTAATATGAGGGGGAAAAGGGTCCTCAAATCCTCCCCCCAGCTAGGTGCCAGCTTGCCTGTCAACCATCAACCACAAACTCAAACTCAAAAATACTTACGATCAGCAAGGGACAGACAAGAAATCTGTGCACACACTCGGTTGGTTACCCTCTCTCGCACATTGTTTACTCCAAACTTAATGCTTACCCAGTCAGCTCTGAAACCTCAGACCTGCTGCCAGCTCAGATGCCCACAGCCAGAGAGTGAGGGAGAGAGAAAGAAATGGAGACAGAAAGATTTAGAGAAACATTCAACACCGCAACCACTACAGACACAGAGACGGCAAGGAAATACAGTGTTAAGAAATTATTCACTCTTACGGATTGGACAGGCTCCTTCTTTCTGCGTTGTTCTGCCAACAAGCTTGATCTTCAAGAGAGGCAGACTGAGATTGACTGACAGATTTATCTCAAAGACTTATGTAAGTGTGATGAAGAGGAGTTTAGAGTCTGTGCTGTTTTTAAGGGGTGGCTCTGGCCTCAATTTAAACACAATCACACACTCACATAACAACATAAGATGAAGCCCTTCCAGAACAACAACAGTCAGAATCAGCATTCAGTGTTTTCTTATATTTTTTAATGAAGATATGAAGTGAGTTTTCCTGCAGATCTGTCACATCAGATCTGTTTCTGCCAGTATCCAGTATTGATTTGTCCTCAGCAGTGAGCCAGTCTGCAGCAGCGTCATCAGAGCTCCCTGGGACACATAAGGAGGTCCATTCTGGACTCATCAATCTGCCTTTTTTTATCCTTTGTAGAAAAGGCAGGGGCCCCAGCTGGAGGTCTCAGGCCAGCAGACACACGCCAATATTTGGGTGGAGAGGCTGGGTGCACCGTCCCCATCCGTTCCACCTCGCTGCCTCCTTTCTTATGGGTTAACAAGAAGCTGTAACTGCTCTTTACCCAGCCTCACACACACTCACAGACACATGCACATCGAACATAGATGTATGCCCTCAAAGAAAACACTCACACTGAGACCACACATATTTTTTAGTACAGGTTGTTCTAGTTCGTCCCTTTTCTGTAGACCACCCCCTTCTTTTATGTTTTGATTCTTTTGTTTCCTGCCGACTTTCAAATGTCTATTTATTCACTGGTTTAATTGTCTTGTCGGCGAGGTCTGTTTGAAATTGCTCAGTTGGCACATTCTGCATCACAATAGGAGCCATTGAGCGGTCATCTCATCTGTCTGTACAGTGCCAGCTTCATCCTATTCAAAGAAGGCTGTTTCATCTTCTTTATGCAAGTCTTCATTGTCTATAAAAAATCCATAAATTAACCTCTGATGAAGCCCTGTGCCGTTACTGGCACAAACATGTCTGTATGCTTGACAGGACATGGCCTGTTACAGGCATGATGTCATGCCTGCAAAGAGCGGGCTTTTGGAGCCATCTCTTGTTTACATCCAATTAACGGCCATCTTTGAAGTTTTTTCAGTTGGCTTTGAAAAGATTTAACAAAGCCGATTCATTATGTCACTGAAGTGTCTTCTTGAGGTCATCCACCAAAGATTTATATAATTTTTGTAAACAAATTGTGTAATTTATCTGTTGATAATATAGTTTTTGCCAAAAAACACTCTTTTTTTAAATTTGAACTTTGATACACATAATTTTAATGAAATGATAACAAAAAACTAAACAACAAAAACAGACATTAAAAGTCACATTTTGTGTACCTCATTAAGTTTCAGAGTTCACTTTGCAATTTTTTGTTTGTAATTTTAACGAAACTTTTTGAAATTACATTTTATAGCTTTATCTTTACACTGCATTCATTCAGGTGGACCAAAGCCTGTCAAATGTTGGAAAGTACAGATACTGTGATTCTGAAGTACACAACATTTAGCAACAAGAAATACTCAGAGAGAAAAACCGCAGAAGTATAGCTCAAATTATGGATAACTTACCTATCTCACACCATTAACAAATCATTGAAAGAATTCCCGGATCCGCATCTTGGTTCAGATTACCACCAAAATGTTATCATTTTTTCCTTGAGCCTTGTCCAACATTCTGTGAAAATGTGATAAAAAACACTGTGAACTCACTGAGTTATTTGCAACAATGTGGAAAACTGCCCCATCCCTAATGGCATCTGATTATTTAGAAAGTTTCTAAATCTGCATGTGGATTCAGATCACCACCAAAATGTAATGACTTCTCCCTTGTGGCATGGCTAATATTCCCTGAATATTTTGTCAAAATCAGTTCAAAGCATGTTGAGCTTTCCTGTTAACAATCAAAATAACACCTTAACAAAAATTTTACCTCCTTAGTGGAAGTCAAAAACATTGTTAACCTAGAAGCACCATTGAACTGGTTTTGACCAGATGCCTATGGGTTTTTGGGTCATAGTTGAAAGTAAGCTTTCTGGCAAAAAAAGTAAATAAAAAAATAAAAAAATAAAAATATATATATATTTATATATATATATCCACACTTTCTGGTGATTGTGACCATCTTTACAAATGATCTAAAGTGTGAATGTAATCAGCAGAAATAATAATCTTAATGCAGCCTGCGACATGGCAATACATGGCACTACATAGCCACATTTTTTCACACATGAACCTCTTGTATAAATACAGTATCTGACCTCTGGTGTGACCAGATCAACTAAGTGCTCATGGCTGTGTCAACTGTTAGTCTTTTTTTAGGATGACCTTCAATCATGATGTACAATGTCCCCAACAAACTCAGTAAACCTAAAAACTTCTTTTTCATTTAGAGGTGAAAGAACATTTTAAAATTCTAAGAATACTTTAGGATGATAAAAAAGGTTAACATCTCTTCAGTTGTGTAATCTTAGCATAGGCATTCATCAAAAATCTTTTTCAAAAAGACAGAGAGAAGGAAACTGGATGTGTTAAGATGCTAACACACTTCACTGTTTATAGGACTTAGGGTTAGCCTATGGCACCACTTTACTGTTCTACCTTATATGACTTGCCCTGTAACATCAGAGCTGTCAGCTATTGTGAGCACAGTGTGTTCTACACTCTTGACAGTCACACATGTAAACAAACAAAAGAGTAAAGCAAGAGGATGATGAAGTCTTTGGATCAGGATGGATCTACGAAACAGAGGAGAAGTGTATCAAGCTCTGAAAACTAATTCTCCATCTTTATAGTGTGGAGCTGTGCAATTCCCCTACTAGAGAGTTTTAAAGGGTTATTGCTTCTTTAAGAGTTGCTGCCTAATAAAGATTACAGTTTTTGTCAGGGCCCTTAAACCTTTTTTTCTTTGACATAGTCATGACAGCTGACTTGATCAGTTCACACTTAGAAGAAATTTGTTTAAACAAGAGGCAAGTAACCTGACACAGCAGATGGACTAATCAGTATATTTTACCAATCTGTCTAGGAGAGAGCCCATAGAAAGTTTTGGGAAGGGCTGAACCTCTCTAGTAGCATCTATAGCAGGTGATTGGACCATCACTCTGCCAATCAACATTTATTACAGGCCAATCAAATAATGCAATAGGCAACTGCTGCAACTGTGTTACAGAACATTGCCACTTCAGGAAACTAACTCAGGGCAAGTGGAGGGAAAATATCTAGAGAGGTTTTTGGTGTTGTCATTTGTTGTTTCTTATTAAATATAGAGTCCAAATCTGATAAAGCTTCAACTCAAGCTGTTAGCATCTGTGCTAATCTCTCCAAGAGCAGTCAATACCTGCCATCATCATCATCTCACTCGTCTCCCTTACCTCTTTGGGCCGAGCACAAACGTTGTGAAAGTTTGGAAATTTGGATCTGCCTGAATACTTACATTTAACCTGGCAGGTCCAGCTGCTGCAAAAGGTAAGAACCAAGAGACACATGATGTAACAGCACACAACATATTCAAAGAAGTGTTCATTTGATATTCAAATCATTTAGATTTTAACTTGCAAAAGTCTTGCAAACCATGCTGACAGATGTTTCCTTTGTGAGCTTCAGTCTGAAACACACTTACACACCTGAACCTCCTAAGAGCATGTTTATCCACCAGGCTTTTTCAAACACCCTCCAGGTTGTGTTTTGTCTCCATTCATGTGTGAAGAGGCATCAAAAGTGAGTGGTGAGGAAGAAAGACCCAGAGGAGGATTAAAATGTTATAAATATTTAATCCTGCAAACTTTAGGAAATGTTTTTCAGGACAAGTGTAGGTCTATTAATGGTCATCACTATGAAACACATAGCAGCATAAGACAAAGCTGCTGGTGACAACACCCACACCACCATCTGATTTGCATTTGCAGTCACACTACACTCACAGCACTGTCCATTTATTTGTTATTGTTTATATTTATTATCCTCCTTAGATTGAAAATAATAACAATAATGATAAAGCTGTCTTTATGTGTTTGTGGTTTGGTTAGATAGTTAAAATACCCCCATCAGTTGGCCTAAAAGTCAAGTTCACATTTGGTTCTGTTCGCAATATTTAAAGTACTTTGGAGTAAAGTAACCTTTAAAATCAATCCATTTTTAAACAAAGTATTCAAGACCTGTCAAAATTAATTTAGAGGTTGATGGGTTACACCAGGGTTTTAAAGTCATGCTGGTATGGACACCACAGGAATGAGGTCTAATTAGTTGTAATGTGCAAATTGTGGAGCCTACAGGCAGCATATTCATAGCTACCTCCCTGAACTGGAGTGTGGGTACATTCCTCTCTGCTTCTCCTCCCTGCCAGTCGGAACAAATGTGCCAACTAAAACCAAACTTCTCCACACCCATCATTCAGTCTGAACAGCATCTTTTTCTCACGTCAGCTGTGGTTATAGAAGAGCATCACCTGACTGGCACTGAAGTTAAAAAAGTCCTTTGAGGTGGGAGGTATGCAGTCTCTGTATAGACGTAAAAATATGATCTCTCAGTTTGTTATTTAACAAGACAGTCGTTAGATCACCAGAAGTTTAGTGTGGAAAATCTCCAAGTAAACAAAGTTATATTTTACAACCACGAAAAATGAAGCAGTAATCTCTATTTCAGGATGGTGTGGGTATGTCCATTAAATGAGTTATACGATCCCATTTCTACTTTTAAAAATGCTACTTGGCTTGTGAGCCCTGTAAGTTGAAGCTCAAGATGTGGAAATTGAAGACTGATTGGAAAATCAGCCAAGCACTCACATACCAGATAACTGGAATGTGTGATATCATTCTGACAAGTGGAGGATTAGTAGATAGAGAGTGCAATCTCATGAAATCCAACATCAGAGGGAGATAGGTGTCCCAGCTAAAACCACTTCTATCCCAAAGTCTGGAAACTATTCTAGGCATGTTAAGGGTACCTGCGTGGTTATATGACTTTCCACACACTTTTAACGACACAGTTCCACTGCACAATTCCACTCTGCCCAGGAAAAAACACAGGACATGTGTAAAAGCATCCTTTATCACTTCTTTATTGAGGAGTTATGTAGAGCATGAAGTAACAGAAGGCTTAACAGTAAGAGCTTAGTATCTCAGTATTTCTAACAGATATTGGGTACAACTGGAAAACTGCAGAGTTGCACACAGGGCAAATTAAGATTTTTAAGAAAAAAAAAATGCTACAAAAGGCTTTGATTATTCACACTACCTGAACTGGGTTAAGACAAAGATACAAAAATTAAGACCATGAAGAGACTTCTTTGTACAAAATGTGCAAAATCAAAGGCTTCTAAAAATGACAATGTAAAAATACAAACTTTATATGAAATAACTTCCATTAAAGGTCCTGAAAAAGTACATAAAAACACCAACAGCCTCAAAGTACTTGTCTACTTTTAATGATTTAGTTTATGTTATTTTATTTAATTAACCAAAGTTAGTTATTAAGATTTTGGCAACATGTATGGTTTAAAGTATGAACACACTTTTACTTGGCAAAACAAGGTGAGGATGTAAAATTACAGTTCTGTAAAATAGTTATCACAAAATACATTCACAAAAACTTAATATTCAAAGGCACAAACCCCGGTTCAAAAAGAGTTGGGACATTCAGTACCAAAATCTCTCCTCTTGTCAATCACTTATTATCAATGAAAGCGTTTTATATCAGCCTCAGCAGTCAGAACTTATCTCTGTGCACGCAGAGTCTGTGTCCTGTACACTGCCGACACTGCTAAAATGCTTACTGCAGATACTTACATAAACAAAGTAGATCTTCAGTGAGTGTTTTACAGGTATCAGCAGCACTTCATCCCCCTTTTTGTCAATGTTGAGACCAAATACAATGTTACTAGTGCAGATGTGCTATTGCAGCTATTTATTTTACAGGTGTAGGTGTAAATTCGAGTCAGGAAGTTCAACAGTTAGCTTAATTTCACTTATAGACAAAAATCATAGAGTGATCATGTCTACGAACATTACTTTGAACTTTGCTGAGATGGAGGATGTTGAAACAATAATAAGAAAAAACATATATTTGTTGTCTAACTGATCTGCCCACTTTTCTTCCTGATATCCCTTGAGTGTGTGAGTCCTAGCCAGATAGCTGCACCTAGCCTGAGGCCTGAGATGGTAACATTAGGTTTGTATAGTAAGAGCACTGATTGAAAATGAAAATATATATGCAATGTCATTTTTTTCTATCACTCAGACATCCCTTTCAAAATGTGTGCACATGAAGAAATACCTGTTTGTATCTGTTTGAACAATATCTTGTCTTTTATGCTGTATAAAATTAAACTTTGATTTAAAATGCTTTCTAAATCACTATATTCTGTCTTGAATTACACTTTACACAATGTCCAAACTCTTCTGGAACTGGGGTTTGATAAAGAAATAGACATATTACCCTTCCTTGTATCAATACAGTTGGCACAACATAACCCTGAGACATGGAACACAGACAAGAAACTATCCAAAACTTAAAAAACAAGTTGAAACAAAAAAAAACATCATCTTCGGCCATTATTGGCAACATTCTCTCTCTTTAGAGTATGTATTTTAGTCAGAAAGGAAGAACCAAATTTAGCTCACCAAAATTGAGGGAAACCCGAGTCCAAAGTCTAAAAATACAGGAAGATTGTTTCTGTGCACAAAATCCTACTCTCTGCCAAGTGTCTCCTCTCCTTCTCCATACGCTTGGCTGGCAACGCAAAGGTCTAATTCAGTCTTTCAGCAGTCCAAATAAGTTACACCTGAGCGAACACCAAGTGTGAGGGGTTAAAGGAAACCACAACAAAGGACACCAGGGTTTCTTTCTGATGTCATGCCAGCGAGAGGACCTTATGGAGTCTGTTAAACTGGTAATGTACTGATTTGATGATGGAGTGAGTCAGTGGAGCAGTGCGGGGCTGAGACAGTCACCATAGAAAAGACTGTAGATCAGACTGTGAGTGATCTGTCTGTATCCTTCGAATTTTACAGAGAGACACTGATAGAGTCTGTGCAGTGTACATAGCAACGAGTCCAGCTCGGGCTACATGGGAAAGTTACACAAGAGGTATCAGTAAACACATCAGGTGGGAAAGAGGCTGCAGACTTCTTGACTCTGTGCTGTTTCCAGTCCGCCGTCGCAGCTGAGGACGATGTGGAGCCGTAGCAGGAGAACACAAACTCTTCCTCGACGAAGGGGAAAAACACATGCCTGCATACCAGACACCATGGCTGATCTGTGGATGGAGACACAGAGAGATTAATGTTTAGGTGCTGCTGTATGGGGACGAGCCACATGACCAGAGGGTCTGGACATTCTAAAGGAGCCAAGAGGAATGCAGGGATGCCTGGGCCTGTGGGCTACACATCAGCTTATCACCATGCCATTTTATCAGGCTTAGCCACACAGCGCTAATACTGCCGCCGGACGGAGCGTTATTTAACCAAAGGCCTCCTGGCATGTGCGATTAAGCTGCTTGAGCCATTTATGTCGCTAAGTAATAAATAACACAGAGTGGCAAATAAGAGAACCCTGGCCTGCAAAAATAAGCTTCTAAGGCCTCAAATAAAACACATCCGCATAACCATCTGATTCATGCTGATCAGGTTCATGATTTAAGAGGATTTCCACTGGCTCAGTTTTCACATTGTGCCAATGTTGAGTACCATTTTACAACAAACAGTGATGCACTCTCAAGAACATCCCCCTGTCTGCTCCTCTAAGGTTGTTTTGCAGTAAAGCAGCCCAGCATGGTGTTTACCTCTGATTTGCATATTTCTGATGGTAACTCTGGACTGTTGGAGCAGATGAAGGATGTTTGTGTGCTCTCTGTTCTGGGAAGAAAATAGTTGACAGTTACAGGCGGGCTCTGCTGGGGGGCTTGTTTGGATAACCTAATGAGCTCTTTTTGCCATGGCTCACAAAGCCGACTGATACAACTGAAGCCTCAGCTGATCCTGATGCATCTGTTCCTGTTGTGAATAAATCGCCTGGAGCCTGACAGTAGGACTCCACACAAAAAAAGAGGTTACAAAAATGTGGTTACAATGATGCTTCAGAAGATGAGGTGGTAGAAATATATTTCATTGCTGTGAAGGAATGTCTCCATTAAGTTTATGCTCTGAAAACTGGTCTATTAAGAAATCAAACTTAATATTAAGAGTCTTCATAGGATTAAATTATGAGCATGTTGGGTAAGTCACATTTTATTACATGGTATGTAAGCATAGAATATCACATCAGGTTTTATTCCTTTGACAAACAGATTGAACCAAAGGCTGCTTGAGTCCATCATCTTTGGGCTAACAATCAAAACACTAACCCTGCCTCAAATGATCAAGTTTTTCTTCCTTGGCGAGCACATTGTGCTTTCATTACTTCACAAGCAATGTGCTGACCTTTCGATTAAATCGATTAATTCTAATTATTTTCTGCAGAAGATTTAAAAAATTAAAAATCAAGATTTTTTTTCTTGCCTTAGTCCAATTGTAAGTAGTTGCAATTTTTGAAAAAAAACAACAACTTCCACAATGGTCGGCCTTGTAGGGTTTGCACAAGCACTTTTATAGGCTTGTATTTTTTATATAAGTAGATTAAATATTGATCAGAGAGTTTCATGCTAATACTGTTAAAATACCTCAGCTTTTTAGTGTTTATGTAGACAAACCTGCCTACGTTTATATGCCATAATCAACCTTTTATGACCCAGACTTTGACTTTAAGAGGGAAACATTTACACAACATAAAGGCAAAACTTGATTTGTTTCATTTTTATGTCAGTGGGAGTTTTGTTTCTTTTAGGGAGGGAAAAATCGATTAAAATCTTAAATCCAGTGTTGTGGAAAAAATTGGGGCTTTTATTTCTAGGCCATATCGCCCAGCCCTAGTTACAAGGCGTCTTTTGGTTGGACAAGCTTTTGCCCTGTTCAAGTCTTTTTAATAACTTGTAGGGAAATTGTGACCTTTAATACATCACTTCCACACAGTTCAAGTGTGTTTGTTTATATTAGAACTGAATGTATGAGATAGTCAAATTGTGGGGTATGTTCTGTTTTTTAAATGGGAAGGAGCCAGGCAACAGGACACTTGACCAACCTTAAAATTCCCAGGAGAGAAAAGCTATAGGATCAACTCCTCACTGATCATTTGAGATCAGTTTTTTTTTACGTTTGCTATATTTACAACCATAGACTTTACCCTGAAAATATTAGACATTCATTGTGCAAAAATAAGCTCTTTGATCTTTGCAGATCTGATCTCCATTCATGAAGTGGTCAGCTCTGGCATCCAGAGGTCCATACTGGTCAAGTTTGTCAACCCGTTAGTTATCTTTCCCCTCCATGTGGGAGTTAAACATGCTTACCAGCCAAGTTACTTACAGGACCGTGTTTGATGGAAGGAGATAATTACAAAAGCTGCCGCCTTGTAGGAACCAAATTCTCAGAGTGTTGTTCTGTTACACGCACAGCAAAGACCTTGAGGGCTTTTAGTCAAGGATATCAGTCACTGGGCCTCATTTTATGTCTTACTTATGAGGGCTGTATCCCTAGAACGGTATTAAAGTCTGTTCTTCCCACTAAAAAACGAATGTCCACTTGTATTTAAGGATGAGATTATTGGATTTAGAGAGTCATGAATCAAGGGTCAAAGTTAAGGAGCCTCATGCTTACTCATTTCTTAAATTATCTACAAGGACCAAAGGATGGAGGGAACAGATTTTAAACATCATAGGTTTAGGACTACTGTGACACATGCAAACTTGCTTAAGAGCACAATATCTCAACACCGTGCGCAATGATTTTTATCCAACTCAAAACAAATGTTCAATCTTGCCAACGAAATAACAGACTTTAAATGTCATATGTCAAGGTTAAAGTCATTGAGCCTCATGATCACCCCTCACTTGAAACACACTGTTTGTGGAACAATCGCAGGCCTTCAAACAAATGTCCACGACTATTCAAAGAAGAAATAAATAGATTTGGAGGTCACTGGTCGAATGTTAAGGTCATTGGTCCTCATATTCACCACTTTCTTGAAATGCGATAACTTCAGATCACTTTTCAGGAACTTCAAAGTCCTTACACAGATCTACGTTGACTCAGAGACAAAGTTATTTGATTTTGGAGGTCATATGTCAAGCATTAAGGTTTCAGCCTCTTGTTTACTGCACAATACCTCAAGAGCCCATTAAGGGATTCTCTACTCTTACTCTGGGGCTTTGCCGAGTACATTTTGTGGGTACAAGATTATGTCACTGTTACCTTAAGTCTTGCAACAAACCATGCACCTACAAGGTTTATACAAAGAAATGACACTCAACAAAAGCCACCCGTTCCTTCTATATATGTACCACAACACTTTTACAATCATAAGGCATGCAGTAGCTCTAGTTTTGCACATCACTCAACAGAAAATCGCCCCTTTATATCTATTTTTCCTAACTGGATTTGGGTGCCATCTGCATCTTCTGAAGGCCCAATTACCTCTGCTTCACCACAACAGCGCTAATTCCTCTTTCTTTATCTGTCCCTTGTGTCTAACAAGGTCTGTGCTATGTTTACTAATGACCACCCGGACTCTCACTGTATTGACTAATGTATGACTCCGTGTCACTTCATTTACATGGGTTCGCACCGTTTTCAGGGACAAATAAAGGACTCGTGCATGAGCTCAGACGTGAGTATCTCAGGGAGGCAGCTGCATATTACATTTAGGCGTTTTTTTGATGAACCCCTTCAAAAACTCAAGATTAAGACAGAACAAAGGACGTCTCTGTGGCTGAATGCACGCCACTTCAGAGGCGCAAATATTACGTAATTCATATTAATTACCAGGCAAACACACTCAGACCCATCCCAGCTGGCCCTCTGAGGAGGCCCCTGTAACTGTATGACAGCTCGATTCTTTTCAAGGGCGTAATCAAATTAGTCTGGGTGATTATTCAGCCATTTTAGGCATCTTTTTCCTTTTTTCCTTTTTGTTACCCGCAGCATGGAGAAAAGACCAATAAAAACACCATTAGTTTTATGCAAATTTAAGAAGCCTTGCCAAAGACTGTAATGTGGCAGATTGATTACTCTAGGGACTAGAGACAAAGTGTGTGTGCACGTGCTGACTATAACTGTGCATGTGTGTGTCTGAAGTAGAGCGTTGGGGGGGGGGGGCTTGTTGTACACAGATGCCACAATAAAAGCTTCATTCAGCTTGTGTTCTTGGTGGCCCTCACAGCCAGGCATTAATAAAACATTAGTATTGAGTGACTGGGGGCCTCTGCACTCCTCCCCCCTGATCCTACTGTGACCTTTCCATTTTACAGCAGCTGTCTGGGGATGCAGAGAGCCCGCCGAGGACCCCCCCTGTGGCCCCTGACCCCCTCCAGGTGGACCCTACCACACAAAGCCGTGCCCACATCACAAGGATGTCGGTTGGAGCAGTTAAACCAGAATGCTGCTTATGTCTGATTTTTTCCTCCTTGAAGCATGAAGGGGATGATGGGGAAGGGGGATTGGAAAACGAGGGCTTATATATGGCTGACAGTCATCTTTTGGGGACGGTGTAGCTCAGTGCGTAAGGCTGAGACATGGTGCTGAACTTTGTGCAGAGATCTCTGGTTACATCCTGTCTGGCATCAACAAGTGACCGGATTGCACAGAACAGCTACTCCACTGACTCGCCTCAAAACAAACTTTGTGCAGTATAATTCAAAGCCTAACTTTCAACACCTAAGTGCGCAATAGTCAAAACATCAATTAAATCTGTCTGACTGTCTCTGTTTTCAGCTTTAAATCACACTGCTTCTCTAGTCTGGTCCATAACAAAACTGAACCTTAATGTTCAAACATTTACAAATACTTTTAAACTGCGGCTTCTGGTTTGGCCCTCCGGTCTGTGGTCAGTCACATCTGGTGGAAATGTGCAGGGCTACACACACTGTTGTACGTGGTGACAAAAAGAGCAGAGAGGCTGCTAAACCCATACAAGCCACAGGACAGCAGAAAAGACTGGACTTTGGGCAACATTAACAAATCTTTACTAATAGGAATGCAGGCCACACCTTCATTCCTCCCAAATTAGAGTAAGGGTGGCTGGCTTTTTAAAGGACAGGCAATGCTAGCAATGTGACTGCCTGTGTGTGTGTGTGTGCGTTTGCGTGTGTGTGTTTGCGTCGGGCAGTGCGGAGCGAGTGGAAAACCAGTGGTTTCACAACTGCTGAAAAACTCACAGTACAACTGCTGAATGCTTGAGCAGCTGACTAGTGTTTTTTGGACCAATCATCAGCATGAAAAGAACACAAACGCCCACACACAAACACTGACAGACAATTATTTTCCTCCCTGACCCCAGCTGAAAGTTGACAACCTCGGGAGCAGAGTATTTTTAGGCAGGCGTTAGTCTCGGCTGGCAAACAGCGCAAAATATAGCCTTGCTTCTCCTGGTCTTACTCTCACTCCTTTTCATCTCCTTCCCACGTGTTTGTGTGTGTGTGTGCGTCCTTCTATGTGTCACTTTGTTGGCCCTGACATTTTTTCCACGTCTCCTCTCTTGCCCCCTGTCTCACTTGTTAGCGCGTAGCACGCCTGCTTAACAAGCTGGAAACCTTTTGCATGCCTGCAATTAAACATAAAGGCAGTCAGCAGATGGATGGCAGCTAGCGTAGCCAAAAGAGTTCATAAGGATGCTGTGCTCTTGATCTTTCATAGCCAGCCTGTCTGTCTCCATTCTGGCCCAGAAAACCTAGGCTATCATGAAGACAGCAGCCTCAGAACATTAAGCCCCCCCCTGCTTCATTATATCCAGCTGTTTACTGTAGACACAAGGCACACATAAGCCCTGTGCTGCTCACTCACTTCCGTTCAGCTGTACTTTAAAACATCTTGGCAGCATCAAAGGAGCTTTTTTTGGACTTATTTTCCCTTATCCCTGCAAGAAAGAAAGTATTTTTGCGGTATATGGGAGCAAGTACATCCAAATATCACAGAAACTGACAGAACTGCCAGCCTTGATAAATAAATATGGAGCAGAAGAGAGCATCAAGTCATTTAATTTCTTGTTTTGCTTGCCTTAATTCAAGGACAGGCAACTTTGGTTACTCAGGACGTTGTGTGTTTATTTTGTTCTCTGGCAGCTGTATTGTTTAGCATGGTAGGAAGTACTTGAAATTAATTAACAAAAAGGAGGTGTAGATCCAATTTGACTTTACAAGACAAACAGTTGAAGTCTGATGGAAAACAGAATTAAAGCCCTGATTAATGCTGCTTTTTCATGGCAATGCATATTAACTTACTTATTTCAACTGATATGTATGTATTTGTTATGGGAATACTTGTTTGTAAGATCTATGATGGATTTTCCTTTAATCATTTTGCTTCATATTTACAGTTGGGATAAATTAAAAAGGGGGAGGAGGTGCACAATGCAGTTTTTTCTTCAAGAGACCCATTTCTTGCAAACAAACTTAGATGTTTTTGTAACAAAAATATGTTCACGGCCTGTTTTAATCTTTACATTTGGCGAAGCAGCTTGGAATCAAACTGTGGCCAGCACTGAAACAGACATACAGATATATATATGAGGAATATCAATCTTTGTATCTTACACTGGACAATAAACTGGATAAGTTTTACTGATGCATGAGTGAAGATTTTAAGTGTTGATATTTATCTGCCTTCTTGGGCTTCAATTAGGCTCAAATCACAGGAAAGTAAAGTGTGAGGTAATGAAATGAAACACTGTTGTTAACTTAAAATGTTTCATATCAAAACAAAATCATAGACTTTTTTTAAATACTAGTCCAGTTAGACACACAGAAATGAGGAGTGTCCGTAGCTTGATGAATTACACATTTTTGCTGAACAAGCTTTGCTCCTAAAATGTAAAACTCGCTCCACCACCAGTGAGAACATGTCCAAACAACCTGCAAACCTAAAAATAGCTAGAATTGTGTCATCTGGTTTCATCTTCCAGCCCCTCAACACTCAATCCTTCAGAAGAAGAAAAAACACCTCAGGAAATATTTATCATCTCTTATCTAACATGAAACTGTGAAAACTGCCACCTGCTGATCCCCCAGGCAGAGCATTCCCTCACTGATTGGTACGTTGCATTTATGTCAATCATACTTTCATATCTTTGTGAAAATCCTTTACATCCTCTTCCTCCTCAACTGAAAATGTGATAAGATAACTGCTTTTCAGTTTTTTTCAGTAAGTACAACACTATCCTGACATTCTTCAGCAGAATATGCATCATTTTATTTTTATGTTTTCTTCTTGAAACTGCTCTAAAGATTTCATATGGTTTAATTAACAAACAACAAAAAAAGTTTGGTCGTATAGTTTTTCATGGCCTTGTCCAAAGCACCTCTGTCTCCAAGCCAATCACGACTCACCTTTAACAACTGTTTTAAGGTCCTGACTCATAAACCACAGTCCAGGCTCATACCTGAAAGGCACCTGCTCCCTTGTCTCTCTCTCCCTACAAGCACAGACGTGATCCCCCCCTCTCAGGAACGATCCTGTCAGGGACTGCGGTCCTGAGTTGTAGCTCGCGCTCTGTAATTACCAGCACCGCTGACATTCCTCCTGCTCCCTAAACCCGGACTTCACTGTGTTTATCCAACACTCGGCTGTCACAGCAGCTAGATAATGTATAACTGTAACCACTAGCAACCCTGAAAATAGTGAGGGGTTTTAAAATCTGGCTCAGTCTGGTTTAAACTGACATTCACCTGGGCTGCTGGATAATAATGTTGTTCACGTCAGTTTCTACATACTGGGCAACAATATGCATATAACATACTGTATAATTGATATGTTTGTTTGTGTCACTTTGAGGAAACTACAGTTACTCACCGTAGAAACCTCTGAATCAGTGCGTCCATCTCTACGCTGAGAGGTACTTCCACGTGCTAACGAAGGCAGTAGGAATGAGGGAGTAGGGCACACTGGTCACACTGTCCCAAGAGTCTGATGATGGGTCATAACAGTCCAAGGTTTTACACCTCTGAGCTCCAAAGTACCCTCCAACCACATATAGTCTGTTACCAGATGCCACTGCATGGCAGCTGATCCGCTTTGCCGTCACATCACCAAACTTTGACCACTGGTACGTCTCGCTGTTGAACCTGTAAGCAGAGCTGGCTGAGAACTCGGTGTCCCCTCCGATCACCACAACATGGTTTCCGACCACAGCGGCTGCAGTGTAGCGCCACAGCTGGGGACAGGCAGCCGGCACAGACCAGCGGTTCTGACAAGGGTCAAAGCACTGCACCTTTGGGTATTTGTCTCTGTTCACACTGGTGCCCCCGAAGGCAAAGAGTTTGTTTTTGGCACCAACAACAGCAGCGTTGCTCACCCCTTCTCTGAGGGGTGCTACCAGGGTCCATTTGTTGGTCTGGGGGTCGTACTGCTCCACTTGTTTCAGTGACACAGATGGCGATGCTGGAAAGGACCCTGCAAGAGAGGTGTGTCCTCCCACAACAAACAGCATGTGGTCCAGCTCTGCTGATCCATGTCCAAATCTCGCAACCAACATCGGTGCAGCTTTGGACCACTCGTCGTGTAGTGTGTCGTAGACCCAAACATCTTTGGAGGCCCCATTTTCAGAGCCACGCCCTCCTGTAACATAAACCTGATACAAAGAAATGACATTAAGAGTGTGTTCACATAACTTAAGTTTAAGATGTAACTATTTGAGAACTAAGAACATAAATACCTTGCAACCAATAGCACATGCACTGCATTCTTTCCTGGGGCTGGGGATGTCTGTTTTGGGGGTGATCTCTTTGGTCTTGTTGTCAATCATGTAGACTTTGTCACACATAAACGTCTGTCCTCCCAGTAGCAGCAGGGCCTGGCTCACCTTTCTCGGCCGAGCGCAGAACCCTGTTACAATCCCGTCATTCTGAAGGATCCTCATTTTGCACCTCACAGCATCTTCAACAATTTCCCGACCCACCTTGTGACACATCACCAGCTCCTCTGAAGCGACATTCTTTAAGAGGTATGTCTCTGGAAGCAGCGCCAGGCGGACACACCGCAGTAACTCAGGCAGTTCGCTGTGCCTGCGCTCCATGTCAGCCTTCACCCAGTCGATGACAGCCTCATACACTAGGCTCTCATCTTCGACCTCTAGCTCCTCACTGAGAATAAGCTCTTGGACTTTGTCTTTGGGCAGGTTAAGGAAGTCCTCTGTTTTGAAGAGAGTGGCAAAATCTGCCAGACACATTCTCCAAGACAACTCATACAGTCTCTGGCATTGGTGAGCGTCCGAGAGCAGCATCATCCCCAGACAGTTTGACTCTGAGAGGTTCTTTTCTAGAAACTCTGCTGCTGCATCCCTGATGTCATGAAACTGGAGCATGTCTCCAGCTTCCAAAAGTGACTCTGCGTTTTCCTCATTGATGATGACCCTGGCTGAATATGCGTAGTCAAGGAGGAGCTCCAGCACCTCTGGATGGAGAGAGTCATGGAAGTTCACGTCAGCATCACGGCTCTCCCTGAGACCGCCACTGAACATGGCCTCAAAGTATCGGCTACAGGAGGCCAGCACGGCCCGATGGCAGGGGAAGGATCTGTTTCCAGCCTTCAGGACGACATCTGTGAAGACCCTACGTTTACGGAGCAGGTTGAGCTGTGTCAACAGGCTGTCTGCGTGGGACGTCTTGTGGAAGAGCTGGATGTTCATGGAGCCAGAACTGGAGCGAGATTTTCTGTTTTCGTGGTTGCTGACAGACATCTTGACTTTCACCTGCAGGAGAATAAAATAATAAAAAAGGTTCAATTTTTATGAGAGCTTGACAGGGAGGGCTGACTTTAATGACGGCTTTCTTTTTTTGATGTAAATGTAATGCCTCAATAAATCCTCCCACTTGTTCCAGACAAATAAAATTCACCCTGCCAACAGCTGATAAATGAGCCGCTCAGAAGTTAAACACGCTTATCAGCACAGAGCTACAACGGAAATGAACTTTAGACTCTAGAGATGAAAGGAGGTCCGATAAGAAGTACTCCCATAAAATACATGTGAGTGCACTACCTGCCAAAGACAGTCACAAAATACAACAGTTTTACAACAATTAAATGGATACAAAGATTTAAATTAACTACATCAGCATGTTTTAATGGTTCCTCCTGAGATAAATGAAAGAAGCAGCACCTGGGCGTGTTGTCCTATATCACTTCTTTCCACCCCTACAAGTGTTTCAGGGCTGTGAGTCACCTTCAGCCGCAGCAGGAGCCAAGAAAATCCTGTTCACTCGTTCTGAACCTCAGCTGGCTCAAGACAAGATGGTGATAGTGGCAAGGCTTTAAAGCCTACATAAGATGTGACACCTCAGACCAACTCCTTCGGGACAAAATATAATGTAACCACTATGTAAAAGATGAAAACCCACTCTTCCTTTTGATCATGTTTAATACATGTAGACAGGCCTGCAGCCATGGAAGGAATTTAAATAAGACCAACTTTAATGAGTGCTTGAGGGGAGTTATAATGAATTACTTTGAATCATAGTGGTGTAATATTCTGACAGTATTACACAAGTTATCCCAAGAATAATGTTGGGTGATATGGAGAAAACTATAAGTTGATCTTGTTTTGCTGAACAGAAATGCATGATATGTATCAGCTGTAGATAGATAGATAGATAGATAGATAGATAGATAGATAGATAATACTTATTCACCTTAAATGATAAATATCTCTTGTATAGATTGACCATACATTTCAGCTGTGTATGACATATATTGGCCCATAGGTCAGGAACATTTATATTCTGTGTAAATCAAACGTATATATCATTGATATTGGCTGTTTATATTGGCAAAATATCTTACACCATCCACCAAAATTGTCTTATACCAGCAGTACATTAATAATCAAACAATTTTATTTTTTATAGCGCCAGTTCATAACACGTGTTATACCAAGGAACTTTATAACAGAGCATTAAGACAAATTGAATATTTTTTTACCCTGAAGTTTTAAACGTGTGGACATTTAATAAAAACTAAACGCTATGAAACATCCTGGAATAATTTACTTTTCCTTTTACCGTTTTACTTTAAATGGTTATTTATGTTATCAACAATATGTAGACTGTCACATAGGAAGCTAAAAGAAAATTCTAGAACAGCACAGACTTAGAGTTATTATTATAAAACGATACAGTAGGTGTTAATATTAGTAGGCTATGTGTCTTGGCTGAAGTGAGTTTTGAATATTGGAATATTGGACATCAACAAAAAGCCTAAATCCTAAACCCCAGGCTGATTCAGCCGGTAAACTCGACACACAGCCTGGTCGTATTAATTATAAAAAGTCCAACCATTCAATAACACGTCAGAGTGGGTTCATTAAGACTGCTCACACCTTAAACCAACTGAATAAAAAGCTTCCTCTTTCCAGATGATAAATGAAAGTCGGCGATTCAAATCTTAATGGGGGACGTCGACTTCCGGAGGGACGCAGCGTGAAATGTAATTCGTCTTGCGCAGTAAATGTGAAACTACGGTCAGCACTTTAGCATGCGCTCAACTTTCTTCCCAAGTTAGCAGCAAGCCCCCAGCCTGCAACAAAACAGCCAACATGAAAGGCTCCGGTGTTGAAGGCCCCTCACCCCGCGGAGGTCTGAAAACAGCCCACAAACACGACTTTAGGAAACGGATACTTTCGGAGGATCAGGCTTACCTTGGAGGGCGCACAGCAGATGCCTTTTTTTGGGTTACAACTTGTTCCACTGTTGGCTCGTCTCAAGTTGTGGACCTTTTTAGGAGAATACACCGTATGGTTTCAAGCTGGTATCATCCCCCTCAGCTTTTAGGCACACGAAGAGCCATTTGTCCGGTTACGAGCCTGGAGTAAGACGTAAAGTCATGAGCTCTGTGCGCTGAACGTTTGGAGCCACGCAGCCTGCAGCAGTGAAACGAGCAGAGAAAGAGCAGAGGTAGCTGTAGTGTTCACTCAGGCTCCTCCTCCTCTGTCTGCCACTGTCCAATAAGCTAAAAAAACACCTCAGCAAAAGCTTTCTTTATTCTTCGTCCAACTTCAGGGTCAGTGAGCGCAGCTTTGTTAAAATGCTCTGTCAGAAACATGCATACTTTCTGTCTCTGTGGCTCATCACAGATCCATACATTTATTATTCAGAAGTATTAAAACAAAGCAGGTTTAAGTGAGAAAGATTGTATTGATTGGCATTAAACATTAACCCTCTGTTGCCATATAAGTCATGGCAACACTTTGTTTCGACTGCATGGTTGAGCATTAATTAAGCACTGGTTAATACTTAACCTATCAGCAGTAAAGCATTATTCATTAATGTCGCCCATGCTCTTTTACTGATACATTATTAATGCATTAGTTTGAGATTAGGGTGAATATAAATAGAGCATGTATCACTGTGCTTAAAGATGAAATACAGAATAGTCATTAATACATTATCGATAACAATTTAGGTATTAGTACTGCATTATGTATGAACTATAAAATTACTATAATATCAGTTGATAGCAGTGAATAACAAATAAGCTAGACCCACCATTAAGGCATTAACAACACATTCTACTGAGTTATTGTCAATAATGTGGAAAACTGCCCTATCCCACACTAAAAAAACACGAAAAACTACTTTATCCACATCCAGATTCAAATAACTTCAGAAATCTAATTTCATCTTCTTGGTGCTATGGCATCTACTCCTTTGTTTTTTGTTTTTTTTAAATTACTGTTTTAAAATAAATGTACAAATGCCGTCAAACTCACGACCCTCTTGGTGGAGGTTGATAATGGCACATTGCCAATGACGAGTCAGGTGTTACTGTTGCTTTACAAACTGAACCAATGCAGCATTTATGAGTGTTTCTAATTGTGTAATAAATCACCTATTAACACATCAGAAATGTCTGTTAATCCCGAAGGCTGCTTTATGGCTGTAATTGATGTATTCAGTGTCTTTTGTTTTATATAATCTCTAGATAAGGTTTAAAAATTAAAACTGCACTTTAACACATCATGACACTTAAAATTCTCAACACTTTAAATAAAAGATGCTGTGGGTGATAGGAATGTATGTATTAATCAGAAGGACTAGTCCTTTGTTTTATATTCTTTAGTCATAAATATCATATTCCCTGCATTTTTGTTGTTGTTGTTGTTTCAGATATTTTTATTGTAAAGAGTGGTATCATGGTACATGTCAACCATAAAGAAACTTTCTCTTCCTTTTTATCACAAACAATATGAACAACAATGAGGATGGAAAGTACACTTTTTGGATTTTTTGTTTTGTTTTGTTTTTTTAAGAAAAAAATAATCCCTGCATTTTTTAAGACCAGGGGGATCCCTAATACTTATAGTTGTTTTTTCTTTCTGTCTTTTTTTTTTGGGTAATACATGTTGAACTACAGCATGATGATTGCTGTGAAGAAAACACTGGATGGAGAATGATTGATGTCATGTTAAATGTTGTTTTATATTTTAAGGAAATTGTCCACTTCATATTAGTATTGTTTTTGTTGCTGTTGTAATAGTAGGGTCAAATATTTCCGGGCAATTCTTTAACCATGTCTATTTTGTGCTCTCTGCAGAAGTAGGAGAAACAAAAAAAAAAAAAAATGAATATATTTTTTTGTCATTACCTTACTTCATATTTAAAAGGGCAAACCAACAATACCCTTCAACCTTTTTTTAGGAATAAAATAAATACATGTGGCTACGATGGTCCATATTTTGCACCCTGTGTTCTAGGTCGAGTTTTTAACCTTCCTGTCCTGCTTCATGTTAGATCTTCATTGAGACATTAAATTAAACTTTATTTACAAATGACATATAGATCTTAATTTTTTTTTATTAAAAAAAAAATATATATTTTATTTCATTTAGTTCCTTAAAAACAAAAGCTGAGCCACAGGTTAAGCTCCACAGATGAAAATTAAAATTGATAGAAAGTTGAGGTAAACATAGCTCAAGATCCTGTTTGTTGGTTGTCATTTTCTACTTTTTGGTGTGCGGATCTCCTTATCATTTTTCATGCTTGGTTGTCATTTGCACCAGATTATATTTCCATTAAATGTACACCTGATGGAAAATACCATTGCATATGAAACATTTAGTTAGACTTAATCCTAGCTCCTAAACTGACATTGACAAGTTGCTGTTTTTTATATTTCATCAAAAATATGACAAAATGTCATTTCCACCACAGTCTCTGCTATCAACTTTTTGAGCATGTTGGAAATGAAAATTAAATTTCTGACACATTTAGCACAAACAAGACATGGTGACTATTTTGTTTTGAAAAAAAAAAACTTTATTGTGTTGTAGAAATGAAAATTCTCTCTGTATGTCTTACAATGAAACAACAATGGTTGAGCACAGTTATTTTAAAACAGCCTTCCTAATCTCGAGCAGAGTTTCCAAAAGGAATGGAGGAACATAACATATCGGTGTTTCCCTTCAAAAAGTTTTCTGGCCCAAAAATACACAAACAGAAGAATTACTGCTGGAAAAAAAAGGTTTTACTGATCACACTGTTACTGCAGAGAACAAAAATGACATTAGAAGTACACAGAGGTTGAGTACATTGTTAAAGAAGTGCTCATTACTCAAAACTGAGTAGAATAACAGAGTGCTAAGTTAAATTGTACGTATGTGAAACATAATCATTATTCTGTATTTACTATGTTTGTATTCATCCCCCGGTAGATGATCCAAGTTTCACATGACCTGCTGCACTGTATGGCTTAATCTCACAGGACTTTTGTGTAAACATAAAATAATTCCAACTCATTCTGAATACCAACACGTATCTTATGTGAATCTGGTAGAGGACAATTCTGGCTGCTCCACATAAGCAGCAATTTGAGTGATCATATGATGTCAGGTTTAAGTCTCTATGCGGACCATGAGATCAGTCTCAAGCTGAATTCCTGACATTTTCTACAGGATTTAAGCTCTTGTGAGTTATCATGACAAGACCGAGGTCAGCAGAGAACCAGCCAAATCAGCCTAAACATACAAGGAATTTCACATGCAGTCTGTGCAGTCTACAAGTCTTTGCATTTCTAGGTATTTGCATGCTAGTGTTGGATGACATTAACATCCTAGATTTAAAATAAGGAGAAAAAAAACAGATTTCCAGAAATACACAGAACAGATTCAAGGATTAAGATGCCTTGTCTGTGTAAGGTTCTTTGTTAGGACATGTCCCTGCATATCCTCAGAATAATTACAGGTATTAACAATGACTTGAATCCATTTAGGTGTGCCAGCTCTGTTGTCCTGCCATAGAGCATGCTGGCTCTTTGAGTTGTTGAACCAGGCTTCCCAAACGATGCTATGACAAGAAACTCAACACACGTGACATTACCTTACCTGCAATGTCTTAATTTCTTGGTACATCATGTTAGCAAGTTTCAAAAAGAAATGGTGCTGCTGCTTGAAACATTTGCTTTTATCAATAATTCATACCATTCAATGTCTTTGTATAAACATTCATCCATCAATCCACACTTTATCCCCTTTGCAATCTCAGAGGAGCTGGAACCTGTCCCTGCTGTCATTGGATGTACATAATGGCCACTTATTCACATACCAAAAACAAAGAGGAATTTAGAGTTGCCAGTGGACCTGATAAGCATGTGATTTTAAACCCAGGTACCTGAAGCATGCATGAGGAGAGCATGTTTACTCCACTTAGAGAGGCCTCATCTGACCAGGCTGGATCCAGCAGCCTTCTTACTGTGAGGCAACAGCACTACCTGCTACACCACCATTGAACTGTATGTGTTTTGACAATGTGGAAGTGGAAGAAGTCAAAGTAAATATCTGTTTTCATGAGGCCATATCATGTAAAACATACTTTTTAGTATTTTTGCCCATGCCTTGTATTTATCTATTCTACCCAGAGTGCCAACTGACCCACAAATTATAAAACAAGCAGAGCCAGTCCATCTCATGTTTGGAGGAGAGAGGACATTTCTATGAAGTTAAGAGAGATCAGAGCATACTTTATACATCACATTAACAAGCAAGAGATGAACAAGTGTCAGGGTAGACGTGCAAAATAAACTTTGAACTTCAAAATTCAATGGCCTCATCTTTATGCATGTGATGAAAGCTTTGTAAAGGTTTGACAAAAACCCCTTAATCTTAAACTTCATGAGATATGATGCTCATGAGGTGGGTATGGATATGGGGCCCCTTTACCATGTCCTAATCGGAGTAACCTTTTTGTCAGAGTGGTCATAATGTAGAGTTGAAGAATTCCCTAAAAGTTTTCTTTATATTTCATTTTTACAGGCACAGAATACATATAAGATTCAAAGGCTTGACTTTTGGCCTTTGACATATTTAATCTAATGATGTAATCCATGGGTCAGAGTGAACATTTATGCACATTTTGAGGGAAATATCTCAATATTTCTTGAGATATCACAGTCACAAGGTTGTATTTGCTACTAAAGGATAAACACAAGGCTTCACAACCTTGACCTTTGAAATCCATTGAGTTCATCCTTTAGTCAAGGAGGAAATCCAGCAGAGTTTTAAAAACAAAACCTTTAAAGTGCCCTCCTGATAATATGTTCAAAAGCAGGGTATGACTGTGAGTCTCCATGAACTTTGTCCAATGATCTCCAACATCTTATCAGTTCATTCATGCATGCATCTAAGTGGACATTTAAGCAAAATGTCAGCCAAAGTGAAACAAGAAAAAAAAACTGCTGCTGTTTTGAAACTGGATTTGGATGTTCCAGTTAGCTTTTACACCCCGATCCAATTTTTTTTAGATATTGAGTATCTGATCCTGAGTCCTGATCCAGTATTTACATCTACCCTCACAATGCAGCTGCACAATGTTTTTGTGTTTGTTTGTCTGTTTTTTTAAAAAACCAAATTAAGCAAAAAACGTAACAAGGTAGACATACATGTATTTGATTCATTTAACTAAGTCCAACTAGCATTACAGGGAAACTCATAAAATAAAGACTCTCTCCTCTGAATGGTGTAGTAGATACTCAGAGTGGCTGTTGACCTCTTGTTTCCGTGTAAATTAAAATGTTTCCACATGGATGAGACATTAGCAACAGAGAGGCTTCTGCTACAGACACAAACAAGGTAAAATTATCAGAACAACTTCCTATCACTGCTCAGTAAATTAAAAAAATGCTCACATTGAGCCTAAACCAATTTTTCACCAACACTAATGCAGTTTCAGGTCTCCCTAGTTTTTATGCGTACCCCAGTCTGTTGCATCCCTTCAAACCTGACTGCCATAGGCTTCTTAGATGACACTTGCTTTATTTTGCTGCTTTTGTATCATGTGAAAGCTCTGAGCTGCAAACCGCTAACAGTTTATGACAGCCTCAGTATACAGCACCCTAACCACCTGATGGTGACTCATCATTATGTTGGTGGTTTGAGTGGAAACCTCCCCTGTACCTTACCGGGCTGGATGCTTACATACACACAAGTGTGCCTAAAGGAGATTATGAATTTAAGCAGATTAGATTAATGAACTCATGATTGTAATCTAGGTTAATTCATTATGCTGCACTTTAACCCAACCCCCCACACACATCAGCCCTGTGGCCTGAAGCCAAACAGGTTTGTAGACATATGTGTGCGCACGCACTGGTGTGTGTGCTATTGTTTCAGAGTTCATTAGCAACTGTCAGCGTGCCTGCCGTTAATCAGAAACTGTTCTTAAATGCCCCCAGCACTGCATCAAGCCTCTCACAGAGGGTCTGTTTACTCCACTGTAACTGTCACTCCATTGTTGCCTGCAGACTCACTGTGCCACATATTTATTCACTCAAGGCAGGTGGTCTCCCCACTGAGGTCATCCTGCTCGAAACACAAGAAGGGGGGTCCTCCGAGGGAGTCATCCACACGGCCAAGCCTCAGCACAGGACAATGCAGAGGCTTCTTATGACTTTCTATTTCTGCAGTTGGCTCCTGCTTTTACTCTAAGTTAACCAGAGAAGTTCAGGTTTCAAATTAAGTCAGTGCAGTCGATTTAGCTTTTTTACAGTATATTCTATCATTTAAAGAGATAGCTTATAGATCTAGAGCATCTAGGAAACACTGTATGAAAAAAGACACAAATATCAATCCATCAATCAATCAATCTTTATGAAGGAAGGGAGGTAGGAGGAGACAAGTGGACTAAAGTAAGAACTAAAGTTAGTGACAGATCCATAAACCATAGACCTGTCATCTGATTTATTAGTGGTTAGCCTCTTGAGATGCTACATCTCGTTTTCAGGAGGCTACTCATGTCTGAATGGTTATGGTGATCATTTTATAGGAGTATAATTAATTAAATTCTGACTGAAAATAAGAATTTATGGTAGTTACAAACTCATGGGTGACCAGACCACAAGTGGATCCAACTATAAGTACAAATGCTGTATGGCTATGGATTAGAATCATAAAATGTGATTTAACATGATTGATTTAATAATTGTGTATACTTGTAATACAGCCATCAGTACATGATCATACTGACATATATGGTTGCAATAAATAGAAATAATGATAACATAATCCCCAACTATATGGGGAAACATAATGCTATTTTAATAAAAATGATGTAAGGAAAAAAAATCTAATATAATGTGCGCATGAATTTCAAGTATGAAATTATCAAGACGGATTTTGTCAGCATCTGCTTCATCTTGAAATATTAGCTGGAGTTTGTCTCCACCTTCTGGCCAAAGTCTGTTAGTGCATGTTCAGGTGTGTTTGAATAGAGATCATGCATTTTCTGTAACCATTGTGACACAGGTATTTGTTTCTCATATTCTCACATTGAAAACTATATCATATTATAGTTTCACACTAAATATTTTTTACTAAGTTTGTGATATTAACATGCATTTTTTAACATTTCCGTGGAGCTGCTGTGAGTGCATCGATGAACAAATAAACTGTTGTAGCTTGGATGGCTCAGTAGACTTTGTCTCCACCGTGTGGCTGATCTGAAGGCTTGCATGCAAATTTGCTCTGCAACTTTTCTATGCTTATTATGTCTCTAATATGTCATTCCTTTCTTCAGTGGGTCAGTATCTATCTATCTATCTATCTATCTATCTATCTATCTATCTATCTATCTATAGATAGATAGATAGATAATTCCAGGCTAAGGGGGTTCATCTGTGAATGATGATTGCTGTATATAAAAGGGATCCAGGGGGCCATGTCTCTGTACAAAATACAATAGGTTTCAATTTCAGTTGCTTTTTTTCATTCCCCCAATAAATGGGGGAAATACGATAGTCACACTGCATGCACGATGTGACTATTGCGCATGCGCACATTGCGATGGCGATGTTCAAACGATAAATTGTGCAGGCCTATTTTGGCTTCACCTGGTGGTCTTCTACAGCTTGCCCTCTGGTGACCTGGATGATCACTTTGGCATGCTCTTACATGCTCTCTGTCAACAATAACAAACGTGCTTTGAGAGAAAGTACAATATGGCATGTTGTGCCTTAAACATCAATAGACCCAGTGTGCTCCATCCAGTTTAATAGTTAATAACTGATCAGATAGCAGAATTTCAACTGACCATGGGAGCTGGGATCAGGCAAACAAGAGACATGAGATTACTGTAATTTCACAGGTCAGGTAGTAACTTGTGTAGAAAGTTGACTGTGCGCTGCATGTGTGATCAAACTTAATATTAGCAACACATTAACATGTGCTTGCACTGCAACATTTACAGTATATGTCCACAAGGTCAACAATATGAGGGAGAGGTTTATTTTTAATTACTTATAAATATATCAATGACTTTTAAATCAAATAATTCTTCCCTTTTACTCTATTGTTTTGTTTTAGTCTCTCATTCTGTGAAAGAGAAGAAGCTGCTGCATTTCTTTTGGCAGACTTATGTTCACATGTTGTCCCATGCATCAGCTCAGAGAGAATAAAGATGGCCTCTCTATGTCCAGTTGCAAGAGACTTTATTTGTACCATCTTGTGATTTATATTTTCACATCTAGAACTGTAAGGCCCCTCCCCCCTTCTAAAAAGACTAAGGGTAATCAGTTTGAACATCAATTGTTGTGTATTTGACAGAACAGACATCTAAAAGGATTAACAGATCATTGTATACTGTATCTATTAAGTTTTACACAACTTAATTAAGTAACTGGAGGACCCTAAGGGCACATGGGGGCGCTCAACCTCCTGATGTGAAGGGAGACAACCCAGAGGTAAGAACTGACAAATTTCTCATCAGTACTTAATAGAAACATCAGATAATTCCTGGCTAATGACTGATGATTAAACTCACAGTTGTAAATGTCTGCTCAATGTTAGCATTTTCCTCTGCAGTCAGAGTCAACTGGGGGCTTTCAGCCAACTGTGCTCCTGAGTGTCGCCGTAAAGAAGGTGATGAAAGCAGAGCGAGTCCTCATAGACCTTCTGTTGTGGTTTAGACACAAGCTCAAGGTTCACAGTTCACTCTGTTCCTGCTATACTGTGAGTTATAGTAGCACAATATGTGTGTTTGCTTGCACCAACCCACAACAGACAGTTTGTGACTATACTGTCTTACATAAAATCAGGACCTCATTGGGGTTGGGACTGCTTATCATGAGCATCTACTGATATATAAAATATGATATGAGCCAACAATGGCCTTTGTTCTGTATCTTGCAACAGTTCGGAAACTGTACAGAATCTGGGCTCAATTTGTCTCCACCTACAGCCATGGAAGCACATAGCTGTACCTGCATGAACACTCCTGGAGAGAGACGGGTGTGACTAGAGCAAGCTTATAGACTGACATTTACACAGATCGTTCTTAGAAAAAACTTCAACTGGTGATTGATAAAAAAACTATATTTTGACCAAAGCACAGCTTGGATGTTTCATTTAGAAGTGGTGACTGTGTTTAGAGGTGGAAATGGATGGCTATTTTAAAGCTATGGTCTACGATTTGGAAGTTTTGTACATATTAATAACACCGTTTATAAGGCTGTTATGGTCCTATGGTCCTATCTACACAGTATAAAGACAAAAAAGAATGAAAAAAATCCATTCAGTATATCCGCTGAAAAGCTGCATACTAGCTGACCAATCAAGCCTAAGAACCTGCAACTATTAATTGGTCCGTGAGTTAGTCCATGAGTCCATCCAATCCTCGTCTCCCTCACTACGCAGCATCTTGCCCATGGTCCCGCCTCCTCCCCTCTACCTCCGGTGAGCAGCTAGCAGCGTTAGCTACTGAACTATCATGGAGCCGGGAAAGCCTAGCGCCGAACCCGGGAATCCGCCTCCCTCTCCCAAGACAGTCTGGCTGCAGACCACCCTTCTCTCCTCGTCTCCCTCACTACGCAGCACGCAGCATCTTGCCCATGGTGCCGCCTCCTCCCCTCTACCTCCGTGAGCAGCTAGCAGCGTTAGCTACTGAACTATCATGGAGCCGGAAAGCCTAGCGCCGAGCCCGGAATCCGCCTCCCTCTGGCCCAACGGAGCTCTGCTCAGCGGTGGAGGCCTGTTAGCGGCTAACGGCTAACGAATAGCCTCAGCCGCCGTCAGACCTTCAGCATCGGCCGTTTCGCCCCTGGTTGATCAGGTAATGGCTTTGTTTACTACAGTGTGAGATGTCTGCTGAATAACTCTGGTTAGTTTGTGCCTGCACGGGCTAATAACTTGTAGGGGAGCGGGTTAGCCTGTTAGCCGCTAATCGTTAGCACTGTAAGCTGAGCTGGGGAGGACTGGCTGAGAAAAATTAATCCTCCCCACACTCGGCTGTGCTCTGGCGGCGCCAAACCCGCATTGCCGCCGGTCCAGTTGAAATGGCTACTGCTGTGTGTTATAAGGGAGATGTCTGTCGTGTTTGATACTTTCAGTTGAGCTGAGCTGTTTTTGATTGAGTTTGCTGCTGATATATTATGCTAGTCGCTCGTAGCTCAGTCCGAGGGGGCTTATATGAGCCGACACGAGCTGGGGGCGGGATCTTGGAACACGGAGGAGAGAGGTGAGGGAAGGAGGGGCAGGCTGCGGTTTCAAATTGTAGACACCAGCTTTAAGGTTCTGTAAAAATACCAATGTGTCATAAATATAACCTTTCAAAGTGCATAGTTTTTTGAAAATTGCACTTTCCGTCACTTTGATTTTACGAAATACTGTGTAACAGGTTTTTCCTATAATGTAAGATATATGGGGGGTTTTCACCTTTCGTCAGTGGTGGAGAGACAGTGGATACGCTGTGGAAGGAGGTTAGAGGGTACGGGACAATGCGGTGAATGGACCTAAGGTTAAAATCAAATCTTACTCGACCTCACATGACGAGAGCCTCAATAGATGATCAAAGTACAGTTTTAATTTACCCTACAATACCAGCATCAATAAGTTTAATTTTTCTTTTATTGACAGAATAAATCGTTCATTATTGAAATTAAATTTGGTTTAATGGTGTAATTTACATCATTAATTAACTCTTGGGGGTCAACATGCACCTTTAGAGGTCCCAAAGGCGTCCTCTGCAGCAGAGACTCTTAACCAGACATTTTCCTCTGTTGTTTTGCCGCTGCTCTTTTTCCCATGCTTCGCTTTGTGCCACTCACTCGATGCTGAACGCATGCCTACCCCGGCCCCTGGCTGTGGCTCTAGCCCTGACCCGGCCCCGGCTGAGCAGTGCCAAGCTGTCCAGCAGTTAGTTAGTGTCTGTGCAGGCCTGGCTCGGTCCGGCCCAGCCCGGCATGGGTACTAATCCTTAGGCTGTCAGAGGACCCTGCTCTGAACTCATCCTGCAACACAGGAAAACACTCTAATTGGGGGATTTTCTACATCATTAACTCTGATGAGCAGCCATTCTCCCCTCCTCCTCCTCCTCCCCTATTCCTCTTTCACTCTCTCTCTTTCTCTCTCCCACACTTTTCTACTGCTTAATCTCTTTTTTCTTTCTCTTTCTCCCACTTTGACTTCATCACAGTCATTGTCTTATCTGTCATGTGGTCTTTGTCCTTTAGATGTTTTACCCTGTGGTGTTTGTTCAGAGGCAGAGGAGGAGGTGATCTTATAAACAGAAGTCAACATGTAAAGGGGGAGAAAGTGTTCAGATGTGGGTTTGTACAGATCTAACAACAGTTTGTGTGAGACTTAAGATTTGAGCTCAGACGGGTTTTTGCTTTTGCTGATTTTCCTAAGACTAAAGTTCTGTCACAGAGATAATGACTGTTCAGTTTAAAGGGAATTAACTACTGTTTGTGCAGGAGATTTTACTGCAGGAGCAATTGTGTACAAATACTGTTGTGCTTAAATTAAATTAAAGTTTGAATGAAATTTGATAAAAAGAAAAATATTACACGCTCTGTGTAGGTATGTATAGGTGATGGCCCATTACTAATAAGAGCCCACATAGGTCTGTTTACTCTTTATTAACAAAAATACCCCATCTTTAATGTTTTAAAGCCTCTTCTGTATTGCTAAACTCCTCTTAAAAAGATCAAGACAATCAAGAGAGTCTTTTTTGTAACATTTCTTGGAGGACATTGGCTTCATTCTGTATTTTGCAAAAACCTGGGTATTTAAAGGACAGGCTGTAGAGTTAGACATATCAAAATATTTCATGTATTTAATATTTTACAAGGTTAAAAGATTAGAAATTTAACGATGACCTAAGAGAAAATAATAAGTAAAATCATGTTAAATACTGAAAATGGCCCAAACCTAGAAAGCTACACGACTATAACTTTCAGCTAGAGAATGTTTTCCCCACTGTTTGAATCTGGAGACTTTAACAAAACAATTTGTCTTAGAATAATATGCAGTACCTGTTTGTTTGAAAAAAGTTCAGCCGTATTTATTTATTTGCCTGGCTCATGTTTATTTTGAGAAATTGAACAGGGCTGCTCTGAATAGGGCCAAATGTGATATCTTTTCAGGCCCAAAATTTCTGGCAGCATCCCCAACTTAAGAACACTTTCATGTTTTGTGCTTAAAATGAAACAGCTGGAGTGTAATGACCCAACACTTAACTGATTTATATGTAACAGATAAGAACATAATAGAAAATTTTAACAAGATAAAAGAACTCTGGAGTGGCTGTTTGCCCTTATAAACAGGATACAATATCAGATATTAAAGATATCCCTGAAAATGTATTGTGTGCACACTGTGAGTCATAGATCTTTATTTTCAAGTGTTATGACCAAATCAAGATAAAAAAAACAAACAAATATATGAAATTTCATTGAACAATTTGCCAAATTATCTAGTACCAACTATTATGAGACTATACTTAGTGTCTGTATAAAGTTTATTTTGGGGGGAATTTTTATTTCCTTGTGAATTTGTCAGCTCAGCAATGATCTGTCTTTAACACCATTTACTATACTGAACATTAGTTATTAACAACCTTAACAATGCAGGATTTATAATTATTAAAAGAACTTTATTAACGTATTAACCAGTGCATGAGACTAACTGTGTCACAAGCCAGCAAAAATCTCTCTATCCTGAGATCAAACTTGAGAGCCCTGCAGTACGTGCCATGTGGTAACCTCTTGCTCGTGAATTTCCTCCAGGTTGCATGACCTGATCACGTTGGCTGTGTGGTGTGTATTACTGCTAATCAAAAAAATATCAGAAATGATTGCATCAGCTCCCAACCCAATTTTTGTAGTCCTTGTTGACTGCTCTTTCGCACCTATTCCTTCGAAAGCACAACCACGCTTGAAGCTCAGAGCCAATATTGGATGCATATTTATGTTGCAAAATGAAATGTTGAAACCTTGAAAATCCACTGACTTTATCTCAGGTATTCACCCAAAAAGCTATCCTAAAATCTCATATACTTGGGAACTGGATGTGCTAAGATGCTAACTCACTCCTATTCTAATTTTCTAACTGATTTCTGCAACAAATTACTGAATCCTGATGAAAAGTTAATTTTAAAATGTAATGCGTTTAAAGAACAGTACCTGATTGAGTATACTAAAAAATGTAAAAGTATAGCTAAAGTAATCATGGTAGCAGATGATTGGGTGTTTTTTTTTTTTTTTGTCATGTCACTTTGACTCTTGAATTGTGAACACATTTTGAGTGTCATTAACAAATCAGAGTTCATGATGGATGGGACAACTTACATTTATACACATATAGTTTGGGAATAAATTCATGTTGATACATGTGCGTTATAGTTATTTCATCATAAAAAACATACTTCTGTCAGTCTTATCTTATTCATTAACTCATATCATAAAAAAGAATATGAATGAATTATTATTAATAATACTGATTGTAAACTGTATAGTTAAAACTGTAAAAAAAACAAAGATGCAAAAAACCTCAAATATATGCATTATTAGTGCTTAAATTACTGAAATGTAAAAAGGAGACAGTTAAACTGTCTTTCTCTGTCTTCATATATATATGTATATATATATATGTGTGTGTGTATATATATATGTATATGTATATATATATATATACATACATATATATATATATATATATATATATATATATATATATATATATATATATATATATATATATATATATATATATATATATATATATATATATATATATATATATATATATATATATATATATATATATATATATATATATATATATATATATACATATATACACATACAAACCTGAAAACAATTTAAGTACCACACATTTGAATGTCTGACAACCAATCTTTTGATATATTGTATATTTCCATGGATGATGTTAACAGTGCAATCACAGTTATTCTCCTGGTTGATCTTTGCACTGGAGAAATGGGAAATTATTGTTCAGTTTAAAAACATCTGACATAGAATTTCATTTAAACTATTACACGTTTTTAAGTTTTCAGTAAATGTGTCCTGAGCTGGAAATTCTGAAGTTGCAGACTGGATTTGTAAAGATCAAAAAGTTTCTCCTTAACTGCTGATGTTTGGTCCACAAGGCAAGTGGTGTATGAGCTCTGACTTCCAACTTGTGACATTGAAATATACAACTTTTTTTTATTATCCATCAGCCTCTCCATATGTCTGATGCCCCTGTGTCCATCTGTCCAAGAAAGTGATTCACACGCCGTCATGGCCAGCTCGCATGGCGGCACCGGTCCCTTTGTGAACATGTGTTGCAGCGGCTGAGCTTTGCCGGCCTGCCTCCCTGCCTGGGGGCAATTAGGGAGCGGGGCCCTGCGGTCAGAGGCCCCCCTGGGAAGCCCTGATTGATTGGAGTCTCATCTTCCTAACAGGCTGGCACCCTGCCACCAAATCATGGAACAGAAAAGAGGATCGGGAGGGGTAACAAGAAAAAAAAAACAGAAAGAGAGAAAAGAAAGAGCCCTTACATGACAGAGAGAAAGAGACGGGGCACAAGTGTGAGAGGAAAAGAAAGAAAAATGTCTCTGCCCATGTATGTCAGATGATAACGATTATACTGTAGTAATCTTGGATTGCTCTTTAGACTTAGCGGGCTAAGAAAAAAAAGTGGAGACTGTGTGGGAATGGGTGCACAGGTCAACATGAAAGCACTGTAGAGAGAAAGTGGGAGACATATTCTATCAAACTATATTTATTCTCAGTAATCTGTTTTTTCCCCAGAAGACGGACAAAAAAAGGATCCAGACAAGTCAAAAAAGCAGTAAAACACTACAGGACGGCGTAAACTAAAACAGTTAAGGAAGAAAACAGCCGTACAAGAAAAATACCCTGTACATTTGACATCCAAAACAACTAAACTTGTTCAGCTTCTAGTGCATATGCCCGTTATCTAACCTTTGGCTTTTTCTTGGTCCAAAACCACATTTATGAATCACCCTAAGAAAATTATATCTTCACATGAAAGGTCATCATCGTATGAGGCCCTGGCAGTGTCCAATAGGGAAGCTAACTTCACAAACCAACATGACATTACATTACAACATGAGGACAAGCATCAGGAGTAAAACTGTTCACCCTTTTAGCACATTGAATTTTGAAATCAAACCAGATTTGATTTCATACTTTTTTTGCCGTTGCTTTCAGTGCGGATGCATGACACAACTTTAAAATCATATTTACGCAAATATCAAAACAATATAAAGGGGTAATTACTGGGGAAAGTTAAAGATGATAACAATATGTTCATTTTGAATTGCACTTTAGATGAAGGACTTTCTCTCCCTCATTTTCCATAACAGTCAAAAAGTTAACATGGCAATATACAAGTTTTTTGCCTGTTTGACTTAGTGTTTGCGATGCAAACTGAATGCTAGTCCTTGAATATCTTTAAAAAATGACAAACATAATCCTCTGCAATGCTCAAGTTTTCCACACATCCTGGTTCAGTCTGAAGACAGAGTGTGACTTGATAGCAGATGGTTGAAGAGTGATTCTGTGTCACTAATGACTGTAGCAGCTACAATCCATGTTTCTCCTCCTTTTAATCAAGACAAAAAGGTCTTCAATGACAAAATGGTTACAAGGGCCTATTTAGTGCAGCCTGCACTTTAGTGCAGTACCCCCCCTGCCCAAACCCCCAAACCCCCTTCAGTTTCGGACAAAGAGGATACACTTGGATCAATTGTGCCGAACAAAGACTAAACTATGTGGGGTGACGCATCACACAGGGCTCTTTCTGCTGCCCTGCACGTACACGCAGTCACCCAACACTGAGCTGCCAACAGGTCTTCTCCTCCAGCAGCCACTCAAGCAAAAAGAGGGTTAGTCTGCTAACCAGCCTGTCCGTCTTCCTTTTATCCATCCTTCTTTTCCTCTGTCCCGTTCTAATCATCTCAGCACAAATCAGAAAAGGATATAACTAGGCAGGATCTTTTTGGTTTACTCCTAGCTGTTGTCCACTTTAAAGGTGCAAACACATGTATGTTTCAAGAAAACTTTACCTCCAAATCCTTCATATTTACAGCTCTGTCCAGATTGCAGGAAACATTTGATGAAGCATGACTGACATTAGCAGGTAGGTTACTAAAGGGAGCATTTGAGTTATATATATGCTGTCCGCCATGTTGAAAACTGTGTCTCAATTGCTATGCAAAAAAGGAAGATAGGCACAACATTGGCCTGATTTGCCTGTGTTGTGGTTGTGAGCTGGTGATCTTAAAGTTATTTAAGATCATGTCTGAATTTTGACTCCCAGTCATATCATTTTGGAAACTTGGATTTGACAACTTCTTTGATAAAATATAGCATACCATTAGTCAACCAAGAAACAAAAAGATGTAGAGTTAAGGCGGGACAAACCTCCTGACCAAGAGCAGCAAAAATAGGTCCTCAGTCTAATCAGCCACGCTCATATTAATGCTGATATCAAATTCACAATAAAAACAAACTGGGTGAGTTATGACAGAATAATTCCCTCTCTCAGTGTGAGTACAGAAGGACATGACCTATCCAAACTAATCTCATTTTTGAACCAGGCTATAAACATGTTTATTTCGGCTGTGAAATCAGGCATATTCACATGAAGTGTGTATGTGGCCCTGAAGCTTCTGCAGCCAGCCTCAAGTGGACACAGGAGGAACTGCAGTTCTCTGCTTTTCTCTGACCCCCTTGTCCCTGTGACAGCAGGGCCTCTAGTCTTTTGCCATCCTCTTCTTCCAGTTTTTATATGTGCAACTGATGATGAAAAATATAATATTATGATTAAATGGTCACAAATATGCAAAATATTCCTTTCAGAGATGTTTCTACAAAAGTAAGTGCCCATGACCTGTCTATAACCATCTCCCCCTACATGCTTGCTTTACATTTTAGAATATGTGCCTGAACAGTGCATTTAAGAATGTCCCCGAATGATGTCAGTATTGCTGCCTTCCCCAGATGGGGGGGCACTCCCTGAATTAGCTGTCTGTTCAGCCCTTAAGCTGCAGTGGAAGGATCATGTCTAGATATTTCTGTGCAGCCACATTAAACATCAGCACACAGCATTAGAAATTCCACATCCACTTCTTCAGAGGGAGTGTTGACAGACGAAGCATTATGAGAATTCACACTAAAACAGAGGGGTTCATCGATATGCAAAATCAAATATTTGACAGGCAGCAAACCTTAAAAATATGACCTGGGTCATATGACACCAGTGTAAACTTAATAAGCAAAGAGTAAAATATGTGTCCTTGAAGAGGTGCTGGACAAAGTGACACAGCTTCCAAGTAAACAGTCTACTTTGCCTTTTTTAAGAGCTGCTCTGACATTAGACTTGGAGCTTCTGATCGTTTAACCAAGAAAATGCAACAACTGGATTAATTAGTAAAAAGATAAACTTAGAAAATAAATGACAGCAAAAGGGAAAATGAACAGCTTAAGAGCTGGTATCTTACTTGACATGAATGATGGAAAAAATGAAAACTGCTAAAAATGGGGATTTTCTTCCATCCTTATCTCCTGAGAGCCTTACAGGAAATAAAAATCACCCCCTTTTTTTGAAAAAAACAAAAAAACAAAAAAAAGCTGCCTTATCACCATTTAAATTGTTTGCAACTACAATAAAAGTTCCAAATTTGTCTCCATGGTGGTTTGCATTAAAATGTATTCAATCAGAGGGGAGCTATTGTTGTAAGTTGCAACAACACGAGTGGACGTCATGAAAACATTTTTCTTTTGTAGCATCAGGACTAAACATCTATTGACAGAGGGGATAACAAATGTCTGGTTTAAAAGTTTCAGTCTCACAAGGCTGTAAAGTTCAATTTTTTACTTTTAGTCCTTGAGATGAGGAAACAAAATACAAAAAAAAAAAATAGAAATACAAGTCCAAAGAAATTTCTCTTTCCAGTTCAAAAGACATTTACTTTGCTTTGTGGGTAACAAGAATGTTATTTTCCACCATCTTAATTAGTTTGTGTTACCCTGAATAGTTGAATCAGCTTCAGTTCTCCCTTTCCCAACATCATGGGCTGCCATGTTTGTTTCGTCACATGGGTTGCCAGGTCTTGTCCATAGACTGGATGTGTTCCTTTGCCTTCATTCTGAGCGCAGCAATACTTGAGCTTCGTTGGTCAACGTCCTCCAGTGGGTACTTCTCAGGGTATGGTGCAGGACACTGGTAGGGTGGGGGAGCCATACTCTGCATCCCCTGACCCATAGACGGGTGAGGGTGGGAGTGAGGGTGAGGGTGTGGAGGGTGAGGGCTGGAGTTTAGAAAGCTGTGGCTGGGGTAGCTTGGCTGGAGGCCTTGAGATGGACCCATGAAGCCTGGAATGCTGTGGACGGGCGTGGCACTGGACAGGGGCGAGGACAGCCAGGGGTCTAGGGGGAGGGGGTTGGTCATCGGGCCCATGCTGGTGTGAACAGGTGCCGAGCGGTTGAAGGAGAGCATGGGTGAGTCATGGAGCTTCATGTTGCTAGCGTCCATTTTTTCTTGGCGTCGCCATTTAGCTCTGCGGTTTTGAAACCAGACCTAAAACAAAATAAATAAATAAATATCACATGAAGGATTGTGTTTGAACAGGGCCAACTATTTTGTGTAACAAAAAGTTTTGAAAGATATGATTTACTCCTGCCTGCAATGACTACCTCTAACAGGGTATTTAATGAACTTGGATATTTTGTTTTTTTAATCTTTCATTATGACAAGTCACAGCACTTTTACACCCCAGGTCACATCAACTCATTCACACCCATTAACTCTCACATTCACTCTATTGATTCTGAGGTTATGCTAGTTGCTTGTCAGTATTAGCTAACACTTCCACATGTATTTATGTGTCATTTGCACACCAGTTGGAGCAACTTGAGGTGAAGTGTCTTGCCCAAAGAAACATCAACCAGTGATAGCCTGAGCTGGGCTTGAACCCTCAACCTTCTGATTGATTGTAGAGTGCACTACCAGACCAAGCAGCTGTGCCCCAAAAGTACTAAAGAAGAGATCAGACTTGCTTCAAAACCTACACAGAAATAGTTCACTTGCTTAAAATTGACGCATGTAGCAACTATTGACTGTAGAATCTAACTATAGTTACAGTCAGTGTGCTTACATGCATCATTAAGTCAAGGTGGTAACAGCTTGATTAGGAAATCTAATGGGACAGATGCACTTGTCCCAGTACACAACCACCACCATCACTCAGTCAGAGAAGACGTGACCAAGTAACAGAGGCAGATCTGCCTCTAATACAGTGGGTGGCGATATGTCCCCTGCCAACTTGTAACAATGGACCCTCTTCCTGTTGACTTTACTGATAAATTGTGATGTGTTCAGTTTGATTTTGTGGGTCACAGTGTGAGGCTTGTCAACCTCGTCAACGTGAATCCCCTAATTGAATTTGAATTCAAACTCGGAATTTTTTCAGTAACGCTGGATTAAGAAGCTCATTACTGGAACATAGTCAGCTCAGATGTGACATCACGTAAAGCTTTTACATCTGAGTTGAAGGACAATACATGGACAAAGTGTGCAGTTTCTGTACTTTTTGTGCAGTAAGCACTATTCTTATACTAAGATACCACACAGTGGGCCCTTTAAAAGCTCCTGTGAACAATCTTTCCTTTATGTCTTTTTTAGTATAGCTCAGGAATGAAACAATATTTTTCTTTCTGTTCTTTTTCTTTAGAATTTGCCTTTTTAATATTTGTATTGAATTGCTTGATTTGTATTAATAAATGATATAAACATTCCAAATAAAAATACAGATTCTGTTTTAGAGCTCTAAATAAAGCGTGAATGCAGACCGATATCAGACTTTCTGGTGGGAGTCCGGCTTTATTTGTGTTTTTGATCAAGTAAAATATGGCCTTGGCCTGACTACAGCGGAATGAGCAGACGAGCAGATCCGAAGGAGGAAGAGGGAGTTAGGTCCAAGCGCCCTGGGTTTCTTCTCCACAGAAACACTGCTGTAGAGGTAATTTCTGCCCTAACCCTTGTGATAGGACCCAAGTTGTTCAATCCCGGAATATCACTTTAAGGCTTCCTTTTCCACGCAGCCCGAGTCCACTCTGATTTGTTTACCGCTCTGTTCTGTAGTGATTGATTTGTTCAGCACTGCTTCAAACAACAACTCTGTATTCAATCTAATGCCTATGCTCTGCAATGGATTTGCTGCAAAGAGTCAAAGGGCTTAAACTGATGACAAATCAGTGGTAGATTGTCACAGTGGAAGGTCTATTTATGGGAGGCTGCGTGAACAAGATGTTTTGGGCAACTGCTAGCCCCACAAAGAGGAAAAGAGGAAGAGGTCTTAATACTGCAGACTATTTATCTAGTTAATAGAAATGCTCTATCACATAGAGGAGACAGGGCATTAAAAAAAAGAACAATAAAGGCTCTTAGTTTGACATTAACATGCTGTTTGTGTTCATCATAGTCTCTGACAACTACCCCACGTCTTTGTATTTAGTAATTAAATAATAACACAATCATAATACTCAATCTTCCTTTTGCTCTGGACTTCAGTATCTGCTGCTCCATCAGAAAGTCAGAGGATGATATTTTGTCCTTTTTCCTGGTTGATGTTTTACTAAAAGAAGACTACTGTTTCATTTGAAAACCGGGACTACTTTGTCTTAAAGCTTTACAGGACAACATGATTTTATCTTTGAAACACAAACCATGCTTATTTAGAAACAACAAATAGAGTACATTGCACATGTAAATGTCTTCTGCAGTCATCAAATGCAGACGCTGAGGCAAAGACTTAAACTTCAGTTTTCAAAATAAGAAAACATGTTTACCATAAGGTTAGTCTTGAATATGGTTGTATATGTAGAATCTTAAAATGAAATTTGAGAAAGAACTTAATAGTCACATTGAAATAGTTTATGCAAATAAAAATTTATGGTAGGCCACAAACAGTAAGGATGTGTCAGTCAGTTGATTGCATGATCACCAATTTCAAGAAGTCTAAATTGAAAATATCATTTATATACTGTACTTCATTAATGGAGCTTTTTTGTGAATAATATTCTTTTTTTCAACAAACAGGCTGTATATTTTTATATATATTTTCATGTACAAACTGACATTGGGCATCTGGCTGTTTATTAAAGTGCCTTTGTGAAATTTAATGAATATTTTACTTGTGCAATGTGTATCGTTAAGCTAAAAAAAATTATAAGGTAATATTTTTGGTCCAAATCATCCAGCTATCTATCTTCCTTAGACAGAAGGGTGATGTTGTTGGGGTCTAACTATCCTGCTGCACTAAAATATGAGGAAGTAAGAATGTTTGTTTGGAGTCATGGCCTGTGTTGTGGTTCCTCCCACCTGAACTCGGACTTCTGGGAGGTTGACCTTCATGGCGAGCTCCTCACGGCTGTACACGTCTGGGTAGTGGGACTTCTCAAAGGCACGCTCCAGCTCGTGCAGCTGGTAGGTGGTGAAGGTGGTGCGATTGCGTCTGTGCTTCTTCTTAGGCTGATCATCTTTACAGGACTCCGGTGACTTGCCTTCATCACTTTCTACGCTCTTCCTCAGCTCACTCAGCTCCTCATCACACTTGTTTGTGAACAAGCTGGTGTCTGTTTAAGACATGGAAGAAAAGATTTAGGGTTACACATTTATTCTTTTTTTTTTAATCTAAAAACTGTCAAAATCAAACAGAGTGAATTAAAATTGTAAGGGAGACCAAAGCAGAATGGTGAGTAATAATGAAGAATGTTGAGTCCCAGTTTCCAGTAGAGCAAACATTAGTTTGACACCTGCAACAATAGGCTACTGTAGGTCAGTGAAGCAAGCAATCCCCTGAACTTTCTATGAAGCTCAAAAACATTCCTAATCGGATTTGGAAAAGTTGCTTCCAGTGTGTATCTTCTCCAAAGGTAAAGTACCCAAAAATGTTTGGAAACATCAGATTTTTCTCTTCTATACTTCTCTGTAAACCAGTATCCATAAAGAAAATCTAAATATCAACATCCTGTCCCCATTTATTAAACCAGCAGCCTCTCTAAATGTTCCCTTGCAACTGACACTTCTGGTCTACTTCTCGAAGACCTTCTCTCCTCCTTTTTGTCTCTATTTTTCATTATTTTCCCACACCTCTTAGATAGTTCAACCTCAATTTACTTGAGGTTGTTATGAAGTCTGTCTTACAGAGAGATTATTGGATATATCAGTCTAACTAGCAGGTAATCAAATAAGCAAATTACAAAGATTAATCAGGTCACTGTCTCCTGTGATGCAGCTTCTCTCATGTCTGCCAGCAGCAGACCTGGATCAGTCTCCTTACATAACCACAGGCTGTCGCTGGACAATCATAAGTGTCATTAAGACAGTGATTATTATTTTCAGTTACAATTTGGTCCTGATTCAGTGCAAAAGTACACTTAAATCCAACAAATAATTTTATTTACAAAAAACATAGTCTCTTAATGGAGATAAATTATTTTTTTGTGTGTATGGGTACACTGTTATCTTCCAATGAAGTGAAAAGTCTGATGCAATGTCTGTAATCCGGCAGGTCCATTTTGCCAATCTCCAATCTCCAACGATTCCCAAAGCGGCATGGCCCAATCAGTGTCCTTCAGAGCAGGTAGAGGTGGAAACAACAAGTGAGATGACAGCAGGAAGTGACTGCATGTATAACCTAGATGTTAACAGCTTCAATAGCAGTTTTATCGTATCTGGACTGCATTTCAAAATTAAATTAGAAACAAATATCAACACTACAAACCTCTCTAAGGATATTCTTGCACCACTTTTGACCTGTTTTTTATTAATCTTTTAAAGAAATACAATCATGGATACAGCAAAAAGAGATCATACATTCTATATATTTCCCACTTTTTTTTTCTTTCAACTCAAAACAACACCAGACCCTCTCACGGGGGGTCAACAGGATGCTGACATGTTTTGACGAGAATTTGTTTAACGAAGTGACTCACGTTCTATAGCACAGTAGGGAAAGCCTACTAAATACCTGATTGGCCCTTAATAAATGTAATTGACAGAACAATCATCCAATCACCACCCAATCATTCAATCTTTCTTTCTATGGGAAGTTTCCTAAATGGACTCGTGAAATATGCTGAACGGTCCATCTGGTGTGCCAGGCTAATTTTTGTGTACATCCTTGACAATTCTGGTTGTGTCTGTTACTGTTTTGAAAATAGCTTGTACCATATTGAACACACTGTATTGTTTGCTTGAACTGATAAAAGACAGAATGTTTTTCAGATTTAGTTATTTTTAAAACATGGGGGATAACTGAAAAAAGAACAGTTTCAATGGATTTTTAATGGATATGCCTCTGGACTCAAACACATCAGTGGTTCTCAGATGGTTGAGCAGGACACACTAATGTGCCTTGAGTAAAGTCTTGGAAATGTGGACAACTTGAAGGTATTAATTCACATATACAACAACTTATGAATGGGTTTTAAATTCACTCTCTATTTCAAAGTTAGTTAACTTTTCTTAATGAACATTTTTTTAATGTACTTTTGGGGCATTTTGTCCCTTTGGCATTTTGGATTTGAACCTGGAATGGTAGAAGTATGTATATGGGACATGCATGGTTGCTAACTACTCCGCCAAACCAGCACCCCAACTTTTCTTAATGAACATTTAATTAGTTATATAGGTGTTTGCCACATGTTTTGGGATTTGTAGATAAAAAGAAAGAAAGCAGACTGATATGATTCTAAAAAAAAGCTAAAGAAGCTGTTTTTACCTCTGCCAAGAAGGTGGGCAAGACAACTCAGGGTTTTGATTAGATTTTCTGCTGTGTTGTCCATAGTACAAGGAAGAAGAGATAAGGTTTTGATGGTGATCCTAATCCGTATGCAGATCAAGGAATATCTTAAAGGATTATTGAACAACACCTGATATGGCAGTTTTTGACATGTATGCTCATTACACACGGATAAAAAAAAATGTAATGGTTTGAGTTCTCTGAGCAATTCCAGTTCATGTTAATGGTGTGCCTTGAACAATAAATAGTTTGAAAACCACTAGCACTAGATGATTCAGACACATCATGAGATAACTCACCTGACAACAGACACAACATGCCACTTTAATTCACAAAGAGGGATGAGTGTCAGGAAACCAAATTGTAATTTACTGTTGGACATTATTCAAGAAAAGCACATAAGTGACTTAGATTCATGTTTTGTCTCTATTTTATTTAACTGTATTTTGTTTTGTGTCTATCTCTGATCAAATGCGATACAACAGTAGATCTTATGGCAGTGCTCTTAATTTAAACATCCAGAACTTTCCCTGTGTGAGTTTGCAGCAAACATAAACCTTGAAACAGGGGAATATAATTGTTGTTCCCAAGTTGTAAAATTAGGCAAGATCAGGCTGGTTATGCTTCCATGTCTGCTCTTCCTCATCAGCTTCTCATTATCATGCAAACTAACATTTTAAGTCATTTTTTTTACACATCACCCTCATATTACCATGTCTCATTGATGACTATGGTTTTACTTAAAACTTCTACTTTTTATTTTACAACAATGGATCTCAAGACTCCCAGGGTTCCTGACCCTTACTTTGGGGTCTACAGTGTTGAGTTTTTGATGTGTCTATCTGGAGCCCTGTGTCTTAATAAATTTTATCTTAATAAAAAGTTTCAATTGAAGTTTTTAGAAGGAATCCAAATTAATCCTTCTGCAGTGACCTGGCACACTGAATAACTGACCCGAGAAAAAAATGTCAGAGGAAAAACAATTCTGGACAAACAAGGGAGAAGTCCACGAAATGGCAAAATGTGGGGTTTTGTTGTGAAATGTGATACATGAACATCTTATTTAATAAGATAAAAAAAGCTTTCTGTTTTAATTTTCCTTGTCTATTTCAGTCATGATACCAAAATGGCTCATAGCAGAAATGAGCATTGGGTGACATGTGCAGCTCCTATTGAAGGGTCTGACTTGATCACATGCATGCCAAAATAAAAACAAGAATGCACCCCAGCTGAAATGAAAGTTAAATGCATCCAGTATAAACCAGATGTTAAGTCACAGGTCATATAACCTTGTTCTGTAAATATCAAACATTGTAGGTCAAAGTGGCTCCAATCCATGATGTATAGAATCCATGTTGTATAGAAACAAACTTGAGAATTGTTAAGACAAATAAATGGTTTCAAGAAGTTTAAATCAGGTAACTACTCCCCTGATCATTGAGAGTGACAAAGCAGGTCAAAACCTGGTGTTGTCATCCTAATATGCTTTGAGTTGTCAGAAAAAGTCATACTGACACAAGCAAGTGAAAATATTCAAGATGAATGGGCTTCATTAATGTGTGTTAAAGTCAGAGCTCAGCTACATGTCCATTAATCTTTTAATAGAAAATTATCCATTTAAAGATTCTCTTAGCATGGATGGTAATAATAAAATCTGCTGTTAAAACCTTTGATGCAAATCTTGGTTGCTGTTACCTTTGTTTTCCCAAGTATGAGGTCTAGGTTTATTCATGGTATATTTGCTTAACTGAAAAAATGAGAAAAACTCAAATCCTATTTTGACATGGTAAGATTGATCACAGACAACCTGTAGAATACAGACTGCACTTAAGTGACCTTACTGATTAAACACCCAAGCTTAAGTTCCTGCCTCAGGAGCTTCTATTGTGAACTGCTGCTCCGCCTACATACATTTTATTTATTGGCGATCATGTCTGTTACCTATGAGGGTATGGGTGCTGATTTTCCATACTGTGAATCAAATCTTCAGATCAAAGTAGTAAGAAAAGCTTAAGCTATCATTGTGCTGGATGTTTTGGTAAATAGAAATTAAGAGCATGTAAACAAAAAGTTCTCATTGACTGCTAACACTTATCCGCTGCTAAGCCCTGCTAATTTCCCATATTCTTCCATTATGATAACTTAAAACTAACATCATATGATGCACATGGGGCTTAACAGGGGTATGCAGTATTGTAATGGGCTATCACCATCCCTTTGAGACGTTTCCCATCCTAACTACATTGGTAAAGTTAAGAGGTTAAACACATGCATGTAACAGTGAATCACTAAATGCAAATGGTGAAAGAAGGCATGTTAGTACTCTTTCAAGATGGGCTTTGCTTCTGAGTAAATGAAAAGTTCAGAGGACCTGATTAACAACATTGTATTCTTGATTTGGTCTTGTTAACCTTTACCCTGAACTTTGTTAAGCGGAGCAAAGTCCTTAAAATGTTTTGTAATGAAACCATACAGCATTGGAGTAAGTGCTACAGATAGATGCTCCTGAAATCTAGTCTTTTGATTCACTATGATAAAGAAATACAGAACAGGAGGACATCTAGCTAATCAGTTGATCAGAATTTTGGGCAGTAAATTAAAGGTTAAGTACAACTAAGGCTGTGCCAAACCCAGCAGTATCACTATTACATTTAGGACTTGGAGGTATTTTTCTGCAAAGAAGAACAGCAGCTGGGTTGATGGCAATGCTAATATTAGCAATGATCTACTAACCTATCAGAAATGGTTTATGAACAAAAACATTGTCTTGCTTACCGCTGTTGGTTCTTACATATTTGACAAAAAAAAGCCCTGTATTTTGATTCACCCTTCCTGTTGGATTTTTGTTCACACTAATGAGCAGAATAAACAGACCCCATGTTTTTCTTGCTTGAGTTTGATCCCTTTGACTTCACCAGTGCTTGTTTGAGTATTCATATTACCCCAATTCAAACTATCAAATAAAAGAAACCAGAGTTACTTTGAATCGAATCAGACCTGTTTGCTGTGAAAGCAGCCAAAGCACATTTTGCCTTTTTTCAGCACTATTTCTGGTTTCACCAAGACTGTAAAAAGTAAGGGACAAAGACTGAGACTTCAGGTGGTTGGTCTACAGGTCGGATCCTGAATGACTTTCATATTAAAAATGCTGTCAGATACAAATGTTTGACTAACCAAGTGTGTGCTCATAAAGACATTACTACGAACAAAACTGTTTATCAAATGAGGCTATTAACATGTTTATTTACACTTCATTATGGACATGATAAAAGGGTACTTTAGAATGTTTAAGTAGTTGTATGAGGTACTTGGCTACAGACAGTGAACTGGCTGAAAGCGCTCCCAACAGCGCTGAACCTTTAAGGAGAACAGGCTCAGACTATCAGTAAGGTACACTGCTGTTGGCAGGTACAGTAATTTGGCATGATTGTGTGAGTTTCCCACAAAAAGCCGTGAAACTATGTTGGATTGATATTTATGGTTGGGTGAGAAGTTTTAGCACTTCATTTTTCCTCTTGGAGGTTTCTGTGTTGGGCACTATTTTACGATGCAGCAAACAGCTTTGTGTTCTTCCCCCCGTACACATAGATTCTGCCTCCTGAATGTCATTCTAAAGAATTCAGTTCATAAAGGTAACCCTGTGCATCCACAGAAATGGGAACATCATCAACACTTCAGACAAAAATCACCCATATTTGGTTCAGTATTAGTTTCCTCTGAAGTTATTGTGTCTTCCTGAGTCCATAGAGTGAAACAGCAAACTGGCTCAATCAACGCACACAGGTGGAAGAATATAGCTATTTATAAAATTGTGCCAAACAAAAAGATTTCCAGATGGAAAGCAAACCACTCGGAAATCTGTATATTTAATCCAACATAGCTACGTCACTCATATTTACATAAAACTCACATAGTTAAGCTAATAACTGTACCTGCCTTAATCAGTGAACCTTACTGGTAGTCTCAGTTTGTTCTCCTTAAAGGTACAGCACTACTGGGAACCCTTACAGCCACTTCATTGTCTGTTGTAAAGTAATTCACCTCACATAACCCAACTTGAACGTACTGATATATCTCTTTAACATGGGGCATGTATGTGAAATCTAGTAGTCCTGTTACCAGTTTTAAGTGGTCACTACAGGAACAGATTTTTACTTTAAAATTGTCTTAATCTTCTACACTTCTAAATGCTGCTTTGTTTGCAACAGCCTCTAAAAGGGCACATTTATTTTGTTTAGCTGCACAGTGCTTCACTTGAGTGAAAGTTTTTCATCTAAAGTGTCCATGGTCAAGTCTCTGTTTAACATCCTTATTGTATAAGATTTTATTCATGCTTATTTAATAACCTGCTGTTATTTACAGTGTTAACACCAATGATTACTGGACCACATATATTTATTTAATCTTATCTTCCTCTTACTTTTACAGTCAAAAAACTAGCAGCATAGAAATGCAAGTGTGAGCCTGCGTCTGATAGAGTAGGGGGTCATTGTGGTCTTTCAACCGACAAACGGGAGCAGAAGCGAAGGCAGCACAGGGTTTTTAGGGGTTCATTTATCCACCTCTCATTAAGCAGCTATGACAAAGGCCAGGCTCGGACAAAGGCAGAGGTCAGGTCTGGTTCAGTGACCAGCTCTGGGCCTGTCAGACCATCACAGCCGCTGGTCTGAAGGCTGCCCACTGTTTATCAGCCGGCAGAACGTCTCAGCACAGAGAGAGGAGGGGGCTCGACTGACACCAAACACAGAAAAGTTGCTCATTCAGGAGGAAACTGGGCTGACTTCACAGGATAGCTACACACAAAAGAGTGATGTCATTAGTGTTGATGTACGTTAATCAAAGGAAACTAATGCCCCCCCTCTCCTGTCCTTTCCCCTCCCCTCCCTCCCTGGATCTAGTGTCCACATTTTCCTCCACAGGAAGCATCCAAATGTAATTTTATTCTTTCTGCCACGAAACAAAATCATCAACCACCTGCCTGATCCTGCATGTGAAAATAGCCCCAGATTAAACGTGATGATTTGACTTGGAGACAGGACAATGACAAACACACCGAATGAACTACTGTAAAATCTAATCTGTATTGAAGAGAAGATTAGGGGAATTCCACAAGGGGATGGGATTGGGCTTGGGGACATAAAGCCCCTGCACCATCTTGTTCTATGTTTTATCCCTCAATCTCAGCCCACTCGGTTAATACTGGAGGCTCTACGTGACAACACAGACAGAAATTGTACAAAAATGTGATCTACTGGTGCTAAAGTTGTGTCCTGCCTGATTGTTGTCAGTTTACTTGTCTTGTAAACAGAGGTTTAGAGATTTGGATGTTACATGATCAGAACCTGGATAAGGATATATATCATAGTTTTTTAGATTTACTAAAGTCTGTGGAGAAAAAATAATCTTTACTGCAGACAATTTCAGAAATATGTCTTTGCATGATTTGTTCTTCATTACATCAGATGGGTTTGACAGACCTGTCTATTGAGTGCATTCGGTGCCTTTAGGTAAGGTCCATACCAAGCATCTATGACCTCAATGAGGGCAACATTAACTGTATTCTAAGTGCCTGAGGGCCAGATTGTAGATCACTTTTTAGTTGCAAAGTTTTTAATACCTCTAGTTAAACAAATGAAACAAATATTGTCTGTGCAAAAACACGTCTTTACATTCATATGGGCCTTTAAAGGGTCATGAAGTGTCTGTGATTTTATTTTCAGAGTGAGCAGCCCCCTAGACCCACTGCTAATGTTACCGCCATTTTTGTGCAGTATAAGGAAAGTTACTCAAAAACTGTAATGAACTGCTTACTACTCATTACTCCTTAAAAATAACAAGTTATGTATGTTAAGTACGCAGCATCAAAAGTAACAAATACTTTCTTAGAGGTTGTCACTTTTCCCTCGGATCTACAAAAGTTTACAGCAAAAAACATCAGTCATTGCATCTTTATGGACACAAACTCAAAACTAGAAGAGCCCAAACCTTGACCAGGGAATTCACAACATTGTTTGGGAACTCATTGTCAAAATGTGGAACTTCCCTTTCTTTAATTGTGAACAAATCTTTGAAAACATTCCCTGATCCAGATTCAGATCACCACGAAATCAAATCACTTTTCCCTTGTGCCATAACCAGCATTCCCTGAAAATCCCATCAAAATACATCAAGGAATTATTAAGTTATTAGCAAAAATGTGGATAAATGTTAATGAATAATTTAAAAAATCTTCTTTTTCAATCTATTTTTGGATCACTGCTGAAATCTAATGGATTTGTCCTTGTCCCATTTCTAACCTACCCCCAAAATTGTATGAATTCCATCCATAAGTTTTTGAGTTATTCTGTTAACAAACTAACAAAGAAATAAACAATCAAGTGTCAAATCATAAACTCTTTGGTAGACGCATTAAAAATCAAACATTCAGTTACTCAAGACCACCCTCTCCTCCCCTCTCATGATTACAGCCCATCTGAGACAAAACATAACAAAAAAGTTAAGCATAACCACATTACTAACTGTGGTTTATTACTTGCTACAAGATTGTAATTCATCATTCTACTTAATACTCAGAAAATTAACACAGCTGCAGAAATACACTTTAAATGGGTAGTTGCTGCCCAGCACTGACAGCTGAATACATATGGAACAGATAAAACCTGCTGTTCTGGTTGATATTTCAGTGGAATCAGTTCAGATGTTTATCATTAAAATAAGGACTAGTTTTATTTTTAGGTTTAATTTAAATGTAGATAGTGGTTTACTTTAGGAGGAGTATAAAAATGCCTTCCTTATTTGTTTTTAGCATTTATTTTAGATTTCTTGTTAAGTAAAACTAACTTGCTGCTTAAAAGGCTGGTTTAAACTTTGAACAAAATGTATCCTCAAATTTAGTGCTTATATCTTTATAAGGATTTCCTTTTACTGTGTAGCTGTGATCAGAATTTACCGTACCATATATTTATGATTAGAAAGCACAGGGTAAGTTAAACTCAGAATTACAATACTTAAAGTAGCTTTTATATGGAAGGTCTAGAATATTTTACACCAGTTTGAAAATATCCAATGTTCTTTTTGTTCTTATGCACATTTAGCGATGTTTCATATTACATTTTTACAGAAGATAATCACAGAGTATTCAAATACGTTGCTTATTTCTTGCATGGAAAACATGAAAAATTGTAATGATTATCAAATAAATGTTTCTTTTTTCATGTTTGGTTCATTGCATAATGCTCTACAAACTTTTAGTTTAATGGACCAAAAAGTGAATCGATGGACAAGATGATTTTTAAAAGGTCTTGAACGTGTTCCTGGATATCTCAAGATATCTAAACATGATTTTACATAACAAGTGTTAAATAATTGTATGGATACATGTCCTCATGATGAGCTTTTAGCATGATCTTTTGTCCTGTCCCCAGGAAGAATAGCTAATGCATATTTGCTGTAACTAATGGTGGATCCAAAATAAATCAAATCAAATCTTTGTTAAATCAAGTTTTGTTCCATTTTGTGTCCTGATTGCAACATTTTGTATCACTAAATTTGAGGGGTTGAGAAGTCTCAGAGTTTGGGCCTTAATTGCTCATTTGAGGGTGTAAGTAGGCGCTCGGGGTCGACCTGTTGAGCACTTCCGCTCTGACAGACTTCTTCAGTGTAAGGTGTTGACATGTTGGACAGCAGCGTCCTGCGATCCACAATCAGACTCACCGTGATATTGCTGCGGCTGCTCTGTGCCTCCGTTTCTCAGTGAGGACAGGTGCCCACTGTAGGTCGGGTGTGACGAGGGCTCCTGCTGCTTCCCAGGCTCCGCCAGGCCGTCTATGTCTACTTTGTGGGGCCGAGGGGCCCCGGCAGGGCTGAGAAGGGGGTCCTGGTCTTTGCTAAAACCTAGAATGACATCAATGCTGTGGACGCGGCCCCCTGCAGCGATGCCCCCACCTTTCCCCATTTCGTGGAAGTTGCTGGGTGAGAGGCAGCTGTCGTCCACCATGCTCATGGTATCCAGTGATAAATGCATTCGAGCGTCCGGGCACTGGAGAGGAGAAGGAAAGAGTTGAAGTGAGGGAGTGAAGGTGCAGGACAGGTTAGAGGACCACTGTCCCCATGCCTCTGCACATCTAAACCAGCTTATCTTTGGACAGACACAGGGAGTCCAGAAAGGATCCCAACACTTTGAAAAGCTTCAGTAAACACAGGAAATTGAGCAGAGGGATACTTTTTAATTAGTAATCACACCCAAATGTTGTTAATAGTAACATGAAAAATCAATTCAACCCTAACATTCTCTGAACAAGAAAACAAAGGCATCAATTAAACACCCTGCAAGAGACCTTATTCACGCATGCACAAAAACCCTTAAAATGTCCAAAACTGACCTGGCTGAGCTGCATGTGTGAGCAAAAACAGATAACCTCCACTTTGCCTTGTTGACAACTACTCAAAACTGCAAGAAAACTACAGCTTTGTGGAACAAATGTGACCACATAAGGCAGGACATTTAGAGTAAACTAGTTGCATGTGTGAAAGTGTCTCACTCCATCAGAAAAATACAACTGCATTGTTACTCCCCTTTAAATGCGTCCTTCCTTCACTGAATATACTATGAACACATCAAAAGATATTATTTTTATTTAATCAGAAAATAAAATTGATGAGTAGAAGCAGAGCAGAATAACTTGTTGATGCAATGAAAACTTTTTTATGAAGTACTGCAACATGCTCAGAACAACAGTTTTTTTGGTTTTGTCGGACAAGATATGTTGACACAAAAAGTGGAACATTTACAAAGAAATCATTTGTGTTAATAAAAATGGGATATTCCCAAAAAGGTTTGCTTCACATCTAAAAAAATTTAAAACAGCAGATTTCAGCGCAAGTTGACACATTTTTTAAGCGTATCATGGCTTGTTTGTCCACTGCACAGTGAGAAAAGCTTTCTGCTGAATTAAAATCTTTTTAGTTGCCAAACATGTAACATGAGTTCTTGAAGAGCATGACAGTCATACAAACAGAGAGTGTTCGAGCTCACCTTTTGGAGGTTATATGTTGAAGTGTAAAAGTTGGTGATGCCAACGCTCCACCTGTTCCTTTAAACTTCACTCTTCCCAAATCCTCGGTGTGTTCCGTTCACTCAGATGCCTTTGCTTTCCTCTCATCTCTTTCTAAAAGTCTCTGTGCAACAAAAAGATCCTGACAGACAACTCAGAAAATAGTCCAATAAAGTGCAACTAAACCAAGCAACCTTGAGGGCAGAAAAAAACCCAAAATGGTTCAGCAGCCACGATGAGCCGCCATGCAGTCGGGCTCGGAGAGGAGAGTGGAAGAGGAGAAAGAGGAAGAGGGAGAGGAGGACGTAGCCGAGGGGGCGTAGGAGGTGAAACAAGGGGATTAGGAGAGGGTTATTAATTGGAATCCTTCCCCTTTAAGAGTGATTGGCAGCTGTTTTCTGCCCAAGTAATTGTTTTAAATGACATTTCCATTCAGCCCCACAGGAGGAGGCCCATGCTAATGAAGCCCGGACAGGACTTTCTTTCATAAATTTATTGTTTTAAGGACAAAAGACAAGCAGAAAGTTTTCACTGGGCTCATTAAGATAACCACGTTATTGTGCAGAATTATACATGAAAAAAGGAAATGATGATTACTAGGATTTTACATATAATTAGAAAATTAGAAGTACTTACAGGCAAATTATATGAACTGGTTGATCAATGTAAAACTTTGAAACTTTGTTGACGGATATTGACAAAATACAATCAAGAAATCTCAGTTTTAGTTTTCATTGATGCATTTCTCCCAAAACATCGGGTTAATTAGTTTCAACACAACACTATATGAATTTTAAACTATATGAATTTCCAAGATTCTATCAAATACAGGTTCAACTGAAATTGAATAAAACAGACATATTTTTTCTTAAATTTCTTCTCATCATCCCAACCTATTTTAGTTAAGTTAGGCTTTTGTATAATGCTGATGCTGTGTTTTGAACAAAAGCAAGCAGAAATAAGAATTTTTATAAAGTCAGGCAGTGTTGCTAATCAATATAAAACATACAAATACTCCAACACACTTTTTCATCCTTTTAACTCTTTCGCAGAATATTCTCTGGAAGGGTTTTTTGCAACTTAATCATATTTCAGGCATACAACATGCTTACTTAACAAAATCCATATATGCTTTAGTACGTTTTTTATTTTTACTCATTAGTAAATGAGCAAACTCACATAAAGCTAGGGCTGCTCGATAATGGCAAACAATTATAATCACAATTATTTTCATACATATTGAGATCTTAATTATGAAACATGATTTCGAAGTGATTTTTTAAAATGCACACCAGATGCTTTTACTGAACAGATGTGCCTTGTTTGTGCCATTTTGATGTACTTGCCAAATGCAAATACCTCAAAATAATTCTACTAATACTAAAGGGAAAAGAAAACAAAGTTCAGGCCATTTGGAAAAGCGATCTTTTAATCTCATTAACTCAGTTTAATACTCAGTTTTCAAAGTTGTGGAAGGCAGTAATCATAGTCGTGACTAAAATTTGATTAATTTCCCCGCTCTACATGAAGGCTTTCAAAGGTTTGCCTGAGAAGTCTGCTCAGGCACAGTTCAAGTGTGAAATAGTCTCAAGTCCATGTCAAACTGATCAGAGGACTGGTTTGTAGACCTGGGCCACAGCCATAACAAAAAACTTTGTTTCTGATAATATTGACTTAATCTCAAACAATACACTACTGAATGTGTCTTTTCTGCAGTTCAGTGATGATAATAAGCAGTTACAATTACAACTGATGCTTTGTTGACTGACTGATTGGTTTGTAGGTCCTCCAGTCAGAACGCCTCTCTAACAGCAAACCTGCTGGACTTTCTCTGGTTGGACAAACTTTGTAAGGGCTGACCCATTTCAGTGCATCTCAATGACATCTGGACCTCAATTTGTTGTCCTTTTTGATACTTTTAAGGGCTTATGTCTGAATTATTAGAGGAGACAGTGGATATATGTGCTAAGTGAGTGCAGAAAGCTATCTTACAAAGAGACTGCAGGCTGGACCCCATTCACCTGCACAGAGGCAAATCCTTCATACATTTTCCTTGAATTTGTTAAGTCAATAAAGTCAAAACTAGGGGTGGGAAGAAAAATATTGTACCCAGTATAAAGAGCAGTTACTCTGATTAAAGTTACCCAAGTACAAGTAACAAGTTCTTCACATGAAACATTTTTGAAGTACTGATTACTTTGAGAACACTTTACTGTGATATGTTAAAAGAACAGCGATTATTAGCCAACATCACAAACAGACACTGGAAATATCCCAAAATATTTTTAAAAGTTCAAAAGCCTAGTTCTCACATTCAGAGTGTATACAGATACTGCTGTATTCTAACTCTTTCTAAGATGCTCTGTATGAGCTCCTGCCCCTTAAGTGTCCCACTTCCTGATTGGTTCACATGTCAACCCTGTGGTAAGTGGTCAGTTTAGTGCTGCTTGGTGCCATATTGTCAATATATCTTTATTTATTTAACCATTTCTACTCTGCACTAGGCTTGCTACTAGGAGCCAATGGGCCTAAACTATTGATGTTACAATGGCAGAAAGTCACACAGTAGGTCTATTAAGAGGAACAAGCTGATTCAAGCAGCCACTGCATTCATAAACATGGGGGGAGAGGGAACGTGTTTTTGTCTTGTTTATAGAAGTGCTCCTTAAGACATGGGAGACAAATTGAACAAACTAATGGGCATATAAAACAAAAAAATAATATTATGAGCTCTTGCACATTAATAAAAGGAAGTCAAATTAAGGAATATTACTTTTTTCATATGAATAATATTATTTAACTATTATATAATATAATATTGTATTTTTTTTAAACATTAAATATTTATTCTCCAAAATCTACAGCTGATAGGCATATTTAGTACAACTGTCATTGAATAGATAAAAGCTCACATGACCAGTAAATTAAAAATATATTCTATGAAAAAAGATCTTAAAGAAACTCATTAATAAATTCAAATATGTGAGTAATTTAGTTTAGCTAGTGTTAAAGGAGGTGGTATTTATTCATAGATGTAGGCTAAGAAGGGTGAATGGACCAATATATTACCAACCTTTATTTCAGAGTTTGTTATTTCACAGCTTCCAAAGTGTTGTGTTCTTAAAAAAGCAGCCATACTTGTACAGAGTCTGAGGATGATGTTACAAGGGTCATTAAAGAAGATTCAGACAAATCCAAAGAAGACAGAAGATATGCTTGTCTTGTAAAACTGTACTGTGACAAATGAATTTCAAGGCTGCTATTGAAGCATTCATGCCTTTGACTGATACATTCAACACTTTTGTGCCAAAACACACTCATTAAGATTGTTTCAAGGGTAAATGTAAAATGAAAACAACACCTAAAAAATCATAAACTGTCTAATCATAGCTGAATTTGTAGACTTTTATTGTTCGTGTTGAGGCGTCTGTGTCTGCATGTAGATCTAAATCAATGGTGCCTGTGGAGATCAGAGCTGACCTCAGCTTAGTGTGACAGAAATCTGCCACGACACCCAAAGACGCTAAAGAGATTTCCTGTGACCTCACACATATCTACTGCTGAAGAAACATCTTATATCAGACAACTGCTTCAGCTTGGGCCCACAGCACATGTGGAAAAACAAGCAGAAAACATAGCTGTTTTTTTTTCAAACTGAAGCTTTTCAATCATTAAGAGCTATAAATTAATGAGAGTATATCCTTCAGGTTATAGAAATCCATAATGCATCCTGCACCATGAATGTCTTACTTAGAATTTCCACTAAAACAATGAAGCAGAGACATCTGAGTCAAACATATCAGCTAACAAAACATCTGGCTTGCAGTTCTGTGTCAAAGCTACGCCATGCCTACAACTCCAACATTTTTATAAGTTACCCTGCAATACTCCTTGAAAGGTGCAATCTGTATTCAAGTCCTGCCATGTTCTCTTCTTGTTTGCATACAGGACACCATGGTGACACAAACAGTGTATGCTATTTTGGAGTATAAAGCTGTTTAAAAATAAGTAGCAGTTAATTATGCTGCATTTTTTACAAAAACAAAAGAGATGACATACCGAAGAGTTGGGGTTTAGGGCTACTGACCGAATCAGTATTACTCAGGGAGTAAAACCAAGTCTTTTATTTTGGCAGGTAGGTTTAAGATGTTGCTTGTCTCCCCAGCTGTTTCATCATATAACTGAACGTGAAATGAAAGATGAGATGAACCAAAAGACAGGCAGGGCTTGCAATCTCATTTTGACCAGATGGAAGGAGACATAAATAAAAGGAAGACAAATGTATTCTCTTATTCTCTTATCATAGAAATGATAATTTTGGCTTAAGGAGCAGATTAAATTAAATATATACATTGATTAAATTACTAAAACATGAAATATTCAAATATAACTAAGTGAAGCAGAAATCCTCCGGGTTTCCATCTGTTGGGCTGCAGTGTTTCTAACAACATAATTTTCCTGGATTCCCATTAGAGTCAGCCACCCTGAGCTGAAAATAACTCTCACTGCCAACAAGTAATGTCGGTCGAAGGGTCTTGATTATCCCATCAGGATCTTGTTAATACATTTTTGTCCTTCCATTGTTTCTCTGTTTTCCTAATTGAGCATAAATTGGTTAAGCGGGAGCCGTGTAGTTATCAAGCTTCTTAGTTTTATCAGATGACAATGTAAGTCCCACTGATCCTATTAGAGGTAAAAGCAGCTAACGTGTAAATGCGCAGTGTCAGCTTACTGCAGGAGGGTGGGGGAGAGAGGATGGGAAGTGAAGAGGAAGAGAGAGGAGGGGAGAAGGGGGTGAGGTGGTGGTGTGACAGGGAAAGCAAATTCATGTGATTCTGTCATGCAAAATTGCACACATGCACTTGCACTAATTGGATGGCAATACATACTTTGAGGAATTCAGGACTTTGAAACAAAACTGTATGAACATTTTAGAACATGAATAAATGATATTTTTGTTTAGGATAAAAGATTTCATTAGAATGGAAACATGATTTAGACCAGACAGATTTACAGACTTGTGTTTTATCTGTTTTGACATGATCTGGTCCTTCTTCTGCACGAAAAGACTATCATCCACTGTGAACCGGGTCAGACCGAAAAACAACTTTTTAGCTTCAATATGGAAGGTTTTGGAAAAATGACACCTCCTGCATTAAAAATATGGCGCTGATACAGAATACAGTTAATACAGAAGCAATGGAAGTCATATTAAACTTGAGTTAGGAACATGACTGACATGGCTACCAGCCCCCATTGTCACTATTGATCAGAGAGATTTATGAAGCAGGTAAATGTTTTCATTCAGCTGAAGTGTTGCCCATTTTAGTGCTGATAATGGCTTGGTGATGTTTGCTGGCAAGCACAGAAGATAATCAGCAAATGTGCTATGTAAAGATAAACATCTGACGCTGTAAAGATATAATTAAAGCCACAAGATGAAGCTGTGTAGTGACAAAAACACATATAACAATACAGCTATGTGATTTGCATTAATGCAAAAAGAAATCAGTATATACTTGAGCTGGGTAATTATCAAGTTTTAATCTAGATTATGATTACCGTCTTCCACTGTTATGAAAACTGAATGATCCAAAATAAAAAACTGAACTTTTTTTGGCATACATACTATTTTGAACATAAGGTTACCCAAGTTTAACAACCATGAAACTGTTGCTGCCTCCTTTTTATTTCTTATGTAAAATCAACACAGCACAAATCTGAAACTTGAATAAAATTTTGTTATAGACAGGAGCTGTTGTCAAGTTGCATAATTTGATGCAATTTATGATATGTAGTATTTGGTTATAAAAGCACTGAGTTGATTTACTTATTTAATTTAATTGGTGATCAATAATTATGGACTTGTCTGCTTTATAATAATATGCCACAACAGGCACAGTGATCAAAATTTATGGTGTACTATGCATGAGTATATAAACATTATCTGTTTTCTTTAGATGACTCATCATCTTTTATTTTGGTCATTATTTAATGATAGATTTGCTTCATTATCACCCCCATCCCCCGATGTTGTCTCTTTAAAGTTTACAGTGGAGTTGAAACATCACATGGGTGTTAATGTTATTTTTTGACTATCAAATATGTCTGAAGTCTACTGTGTGAATAATGTTTCTTTTACTTTTTGTATTTTGATCAAACAAGAATCTAAAATTGCCTTAAACGGGTAAAACTATTTTATCTCTGCTCAGTTCAGATCAGTCACAACCTGATGTCGGACTGGATGTCTTCACCATTTTCTACTTTTGTACCCTTTGTGGTATGACTGAGGAGAATAAAATGTGGCTGCTACCGCTTTTAGAATTATTATTACTGTCCAGTTTTTTATCATAGCATTACATATGATGTTTTAAATGATACCAGCAAGAATTGACTGCAGTTTTTTCACAGCTACTTTAGCAGCTGCTTCTTCTAAGTAAAAGAAATTATCAGTTGTAGCGATTTGGCTCATTCAGCTTCATTTATTACTACGTTTGCAACTGCCTCTGTATTATAATTTAAATACAGTTACATTGAAATGATTGCATTTGTACAGGCCGAAGTGTTATCCTTGTTTTAAATCTTCTTTAAACTAACCACAGGGCCATTGACTAGAAATGGTGAACAAACCAAATCCAATAAAGAACATTACAGATCTGCTAATGTTATCATTACCTTGATATAAACTTGGTTATAGCTTACCTTCTCTCTGTAGGTCTACAGCACCCGATGAGCTATACCTACACTGTAGTAAGCTAATTATATCCTGTCCTCACAGAACCTCTTTGTTAAGTAATCAAGTGCCTCTGCCAACTGTTGCTCTAGGTTGATATACTTGCTTTACACACTCTGGATTTGTCCTTTCCTGCATCACCACTGTTTGTAGCAACACTTTTTGCCCCATTTTCTCAGGAACCGAAGTCCACCACAATGCTCTGAGTAGTTTACATCAGCTATGTGATGACAACTGAGAACCTCAGTAGTGAGTAACAACTCTTTTGTTGTGCCTTAAAATGAGCCTAACAAGGAAACGTTTACCAATGTGTTACATCACCTTTCCTTTTAAAACTCAATAGCATCTGCTTACTAAGGACACTTATTACTGAAGCTTTGTACATGGAATTCTTTCCCATTCTTGCTTAATGAACAACTTCAGTTTTTTAACAGTCTGGGGTCCCTGTTACTGTAATTTCTGCCTTCATAATGCGGCACACATTTTCATTGGAAGACAGGTCTGGGCTGCAGGTAGGCCACTCTGGTACCTGCACTCTTTTACTACGAAGCTATGCTGTTGGAACACATGCAGAAAGTGGTTTGTCGTTTTCACGCTGGACGTTCCAGAAAAAGTCGTCACTTGGATGGCTCATATGTTGCTCCTAAACCTGCATGTACCTTGAGCATTCGTGATGCCTTCACAGATGTGCAATTTACTCATGCCATGGGCAGTAACACAACCCCATACCTTCACAGATTCTGGCTTCTGAACTTTGGACTGATAAAAACCAGGATGGTCCCTTTTCTCTTCAGCCCTGAGGACAAAATGTCCTTTATTTCCAAAAACAAACTGAAATGTGGACTCTTCACACCACAGCACAATTTTCCACCTTGCATCCATCCATCTCAGATGAGCTCAGGCCAGCGACATGGTGGATGTTTCTGGGTGTTGTTGATGTTTGGCTTTCACTTTGCTTGACAGAGTTTTGACTTTCACTTGACACTGGATTGACAAAGTGTTCCTGAACCCATGTGTTAAAACGAGTTATGTTGATTTTAATGCTCTACCACCTGAGGGATCAAAGATCACAGGCATTCAATGTTAGTTTTTCAGCTTTGCTGCTTACGTGCAGAGATTTCTCTGGACTCTTTGAATCTTTTGATGATATTATTGACTGACGCTGATGAATTGCCTATGAATTCCTTACAAATTTACATAGAAACAGTGTCTACCGTATTATTTGCTCAAGCTGTTGTTTACAAACTCATACTGTTCCTCAAATTCCAATTTTGAAATAGACTAGAACTAGAAAAAGAATAACTAGAAAAGCATTCGGAGAGCAAAGGCCTCTGCCAGCGCCACAGCGCCTACCTTTATTTCATCTAAACAGTTAGATTCCTTGACCATGAAAAACTACAAATATGCACAAATGCCGAAAATGGTCCTATCTTGCAATGTTAAAGAATCCTTTAAAAAAAATCCTGGATCCAGACAATGATCCGGATTACTCCTTAATCTAACCATTGTTCCTTGTCCCAATCCGGACATTTCATGAAAATTTCATCAAAATCCGTCCATAACTTTTTGCTATGTTGCAAAAACAAACAGACACCGGCAATAACATAACCTCCTTGGCAGAGGTAAAAACACACACACAACATAACTTTTGATAGAGGAAGATATTTCTGGTTACAAAATATTTAATACGTTCATCATGTTTTACGTTAGGCCTAAAAAAAACGTATTTAAATCTTTCATTTAAATAAGACAAAGTATTAGTGTGACCTGTTTAAAGGGTCATATGAAACAGCTGAGATGATACAGTTTTCTGGGAAGAGCATCTTATGTCTAATACTTGAATTGGTGCAAAGGGCCAAACTGCTGCTTTCCTCTTGGCCTTAGACCTTCTGATGTGATCACAATCCACTTAAACTTAACCAACTTAACCACTTAACCCGTTAGTAACCAGTTTAGTTCATCCCCACACCCATACTGCTGCACGTTTAGAAATGCTACATGTTGGCTGAATGGAGAAGGTTTTTTTTTAGGAAGATAAACCTTTTTAACATGCTCTTGAGTGAAACATCAGGTATTTCTTTCATTTGAATTTATCACATTTAAAAGATGGGCTGTGATGTTCTTTATTTCCATTTTACTGTAACTCAGGAAACTGCATAGGACACAAAGGATAATGGCTTTGGGATATCTGCCAAAGCTCCACTTTGTTTTGGTCACATCTACAATTACCTATTAAAGATAAAAACCATATTGTTATTTTGTGCAGACCACATATTCTACCAGACTGAGGGGAAAAAAACTCCCACTACATATGAACTCACTGGCAGTCTGTCCGTCTTTCCTCTTTTGAGGAACTACTTAAAGCAACAGATGACAGGTCATTGTCTCAGTGTCAAGCCGCTGCTTCAGCTGATAAGCTCTTCAAGAGCTAAAAGTGGAGACCAAATATACTCAGTCGGAGAAAAGCAAAACCTGACATAATATATTACCCTGATAATTACCTGCCAGCCCGCCCCCCAGTATGTCCCCCACAACTCCACCATTGGCTGACATACTGTATCAACTGTAGGGAAACTTAGGTCAGAGTTACCCGAGAGGGTTAATAGCATGAAAAGGGCTCTAGCATTTGACAGTGAGAATTTCTTGTCATATATTGGCCAATGCTGGATGAAACAGAGAAAAAAAACACTACAAGTGAAATTAGATTTCTATCAACAGATCAAACATGAAGTCATGTCTTGCAAAATATTTCAATTGCATTGTTTAGGGGATGTGTTCATAGTTGGAGGGATTTTAAAACAAAAAGAAGCACCAAAAATCACAACATTATACTCCCCTGTACATTCTATAATAATTTGACAAAACTCTAGGGGGTGAATAGTAAGCTGCGAGGGGCTTGTGTTCAGCGTTTAGGGAGGGGCAGAACTGGTGCAGTGATTCTGCTCTGAAGTCCATAGAGGCAATTTTTAGAGTTATTAACTCCATTTCAGCATAATTAATTAAGATATTGTTAATTCAATGGCACACACTGGCATCTGACAACACAAGGAGTCATGATTTCATTTGAATGTGTTCAGTGTTGTTTTTTTTAAATCATTTTATAAAACTGAGTGAGTTCAGGGAAAAAAGGTTAGCCAGGCAGAGACAATTTGTGTAGTGAATCATAAAAACACAAAAATTAAACTTTTGAATAAAAAAGACCTTTTCTACAGATTTGTAACATGTACCTATTATCACACAAGACTCACAGAAAGGAAAAAAACTGAGGCTGATGGTCAACTCAGATTTAAGGTGGGATGATGGCCTAGACATTGAAGCAAGGTCTGCTTCAAATTCTGCTCAATGGTAATTTAAATTGTTTTTCATAAAAGAAACAAACAAACAAAACAACCTAAAGCCAAAGTGGAAGTAACTCAAGGCCTCAATGAAGGAAGGTGCAATTCATTAATAGATATATTCATCTGATTATAATAAAAAAAACAAGTAATCTCCCTCTGATTGTGAATTAATGATGTTTATGGTCACTATGTTTTCTTCTGAATTGACTTATCTTCTCTCTCCCTCTCCAGAATTTCCTTTCTTTTTTTTGTTTTTTTAAGATTTTATCATCCCCCACTCTTTCTCCCTGATTTCATACTTTATCCACTGTCCTATACAATCAAATAACAGCATTAAAATGATTAAAAAGGACATGTACCATCGCCATTGACATTAGCATTGTAAATTCAGTAAAACATATTCCAGCATACAGCTGGATAAATAAATGCATACATTGAGAAATAATCCTTTCAATTGATAAGATTTGACTTGTCCTCCAGTAACACACCAAATCTATTATTATATTCATTTTTTTAAACATGCAGTTGCCTTATGAAACCTTGGGCAGAAAATCACTCCTCATCCCACTAGAGGAAAGCAGAGCAGATGGAACAAATCGTGAGCGACCTATTCTTGCACTGTGTGATAACAAGAGATGGAGGATCAAACCTCAATTTAGGATCAGTCTCCTGGGACAGAGGCAAATACCAGGCTTACATAGACTTAGAGCAAATGACATCTTTAATTTGGTGTTATGACGTGACAGCGGCCTGAAAAAGAAGGCGTCATTTTGAGCTAAAATTTCTATATTCCTTTTTAGAAAGCCAACCCTAAATGCATTTAATCAAACGCAGCTGAAATTAACATTGTGCTATATTTTTAATTCCTGGATGGCAGCAAAAAAAAAGTTTTGAAAAAATGAAATAATCAGCAGCAGCCAAAAACCTTTTCCCCTTAGACTAAGAATTTAGAAAACATTTTGTACCTGCCAATATTCTAAAAGTTCCCAAGAGGACTTTGGATAACACAAAGTCACTACTATAATCTCAAAATCCAAATAAAGAGGGAAGAGAAAGCAGTCATAAACAAAGTGTTTCCCAAAGATTTAGTATTATATAACGGATAAAATATTAATACATCTTCAAAGTCTGCCCCATTTGCTGAGCAGTGTCATGGCCTTCAAAGAGTCAAAAGTTTGTTGGAGGTTAGCTTAAAAAAAGAAAAAAAGAAAAGATTCATACCAAAGTTTATCTTTGCCTCCTGGCCTTAAGAGAAGTCTTGAAGGATCTTATGTCGTGCGAAATTTAAGAGACTGCCTGCAGACTGTCTGCAGTGAATAAACTTTTAAAATCTCTTCTGCACACAAGCAAAATGCTTAAAAAGTATTGTATATGTTAATACGCAATAACATTTAGCATCTCTGTAAGTAAGCTGAGTTTCCATGACATAGCACTGAGCATTAATCCTGGTATAAAAAAAGATTTGTTTCACTGGAATCAAATTGAAGAAAAAAGGCTCTTTCAACCTGATGACATCAGCTTGACGCACCAGAGGAAAAAAAACAGCCACACAGCTCGTCTGCAGCCGATTAGACGCAGGTCTGCTGGCAGTGAGAAAGGAGTCACTTGCCGACTGTTAGCTGGTTAACCGCGTTGAAAAAATGCATGTACCTGCTAATTTTGGTGGTAAAGTGGTAGTGTTGTGCTCCATGGTGTAGACCCTGAGACTGTGTGTATTCTACATGAAAGGTTCACCGGACACAGCCGTAAACATCAAAAATGTCAAATGACTGCCCGGATCTTTAACAGGAATTTTTTTTTTTGTAAAAAAAAAAAAAAAATACAATCTTACACTGAAAATCCAAGGTACTCTGATGTAGATAGCAATTCTTTATTCAACACATTTGACTTAGCCAAGTCCCTTATGAAGACTTTAGTCAGTTTAAATCAGGGGTCGGCAACCCGTGGCTCTGGACTCAGAGGACAGAAGAACAAAAAAGTTCTTCTTTGACTTGCATTAAACTCTAATTAATTGATTTTATTTCTGCATGTTTTAGCACCATCTGCCTTTTTTCCATTTAATGACAATTTCTTGATTTTTTCATAGTTAACTTTGCGTCATGTGTGCACCTCCCATGACCTTTGTGTGACCTGCAGCAGGTCGGAGTGAGAGCAGGACGCTGCTGCATCTTTAGCTGTGAGCTCACTTGATGCTCATTTTAAGTTCTGATGAAGATGTTTTGATGAACTCTCATACTTTCAACTGCTGCTGTGAAGGGATTCAAACTATTTAAACGGAGGCATGTCGGCGATAAAGTTTGGAAAAGACGAGAGACACAGGGAGACGATAATTCAGCACGACTGTGACGGCGTTGTTGAAGCATGGAATTTTACACAAAGATCTCAGGTGGATCTTTTTTTATTACCATTTCTGCGTTATGATTGCAGTCAGCCTCTCCCCCTCACATTATCTCTCATTCACTAAATACAAACTCAGGTGTGTGAGTAACTGTGTTATATATATCTGACCATTTTTTATGACACATCAAAATTGGCATGAAACTAAATATTGAGTAATTATGTGGGATAAGCTTCTAAAACACTGATGAGATGTCAAAAAGAACCTCAAAAATCACAAGATTACTTCATGATTATGATAAAATTGTGCATAATAATGATCTGAATGCAGGAAAGAAATTATTTAGTTTAAAATGTGAAGACCTACTGACCCCATCTCACCTGATGATGTCAAATAAATATTTATGATTTCTCCACGGCAAGTAAAACCTGATCCTGTGGGAAAAAAACAGTGTAACAACAATAGCAAAATAGAAAATTAAAATAACAGTGTTAACACGGGCTAATATTAATTGATGGTTATTTTTTGTTGATAAACCTGAAAATCAAAGAAAACACACCATTGTTGTCATTTTAGTTCTAAATTAATTTAGTAAAAGCAACAAAAGTACATGGCCCATTATAGAGCAGTCATGCCAGGTGGTAAAGCAGTTTGCTTATAGATCTAATGTCATTAGAATGTAGAGTCAGCAGGTGCTACTGTTGTCATTTTAAGGTTCAAATGTGTTTTGTGGCTCCAGACAGATTTTTTTGGTGGGCGTGGCGGGCAAAATGGCTCTTTTGATTGGAAAGGTTGCCGACCCATGGTTTAAATCAACCAGTCACTTGTGATTTCTGAATATTATTCTGTCATTTATCCTTGGAGAGCTCCATTGTTCAAGAGCTTCATTTCAACATTACATGCCTGGGTTTCCAGTAAAGTATTTAACCAAACATTTCTTTCTTGTTGAAAATATATTTGATCCTGCACAATCTGTGAAACTGGAGGGCACTGAGTGTGATTTGTTATTGTGTCACCTGGTGACTTTCAGCCAACAGCATTCATTTCATTCACATCATTGTTGATCAGTTGATGAAAACAGAGTGAGTCGAAAATGTCTCTTTATTTTGGTTAGAAAGAAGTCTGTGGCTCCTTCTGATCCAGTGTTAGGGTGAGTTATATTAAAACAACTTGTGTTTTGGAAATGTAATATATAAAGTGAATCAATATAGTCCATCATTACTGTGTGATATATTGTTACGTTTTTGCTCAGTCAGCACTGTGTGTATAAATATGGTAAATAGTCATTAACGGTTCAGTGTAGTATTTCATCAGCGTCCGTGCTCCGTGTAGTATTTCATCAGCGTCCGTGCTTCCAAACCAGTCCTATTGCATCTTTGGTCAAAGGTTTACCTCGAAGGATGCAGATTCTCACTCTGAGATTTCCCAGATTTCTGCCCTTTAAGTGATCCTTGCCCCCTGGTGCATTAAAGGAATCTGAAGACCCTTTATCATGCTGAAAAAATAGATTTCCAGGACATGAAGATGCACAAAGTTCTTGATACTTAAATGTGACATAGACACTACAGCACATGTTGATCGGTCACAGTGTCATCACTAGAAGCGTAAGAGTGGGAAGTCCAAGATGAAAATGGAGCACCTCACATCAACAGCCCTGTTCTGTTACATGACTTCCCAAATTTTCTTTAACTTTTGAGTCTTTTGTTTCCTCACTTTTGATCATCTCTGAAACAAAACAAAAAAGCTACAGACAAAAAGGCATCTGAACTGTTGTCTTATGCCACCTTTGTTGTTTCATTTGGAATAAACAGTTTCCACTCAGCTCCACTATGAGGACCCTGCTTACGACGAGGGGGAATTATTAATACATAATCTACTCTATGCTATAATGGAGAATAAACTTTCTAGTACCTAAACAGAGTAGGGTAAGTCCAGCTTAGCCAGTATCACATCTGGAAAAGTCCCATAATAAAATAAGAAGCACCAAGTGTCTGTATTGTTGCACTTAATCCCATTGTTGTGAGTTTCTGATTTCAGACCAAGATCAGCATCCAGATCCAGATCCAGACCCAACTCCCTCCTGACACTCAGGTCCAGGGTCCGGGCTGAGTTTACCTGTCTCCCGTTCAAGTTTCTCTCTCAGTTTGTGGAAGGTTGGTCTTTTGCGTGCCTCCTGCTCCCAGCACATCCTCATCAGAGAGTAAACACCAGGGGGGCAGTCCTCTGGAGCCTCCATGCGATAGCCCTCCTCCAACTTCTCCTTCACTTCACTCAGAGACTGAAAGGACAAGAGACAAGAAAGGGAGGGAACTGGATCAGAGAAGAAAAGGAAATCAAATTGACGCAGATTTTTTAAAATAGATAACTAATGACTGCTTAGAGATGAATTTAAATCATTCTTTGGTTATAAAGAGTTACTATTTCTTATATATATCTGGGCACTTTTTTATGCCTTAATTAGATATGACAGAGAACTGGAAACTGAGGAAAGAGAGAGTGGGACAGACATGCTTGAAAGGAGCCACAGGTTGGATTTTAACCTAGACTGCAGGCTTCAAGGGCAACTACATTTGTTCATGGGGTGAACAGACAATTTACTGTGCTGTAGTTATACTGCAGAATTATCTGTACACAACATAAAATCTCAGATTTTGCATTTTGTTTACATATCTGTAACAGCCAGTCTCTGCATTCCTTCTATAGTCTATGCTCTTCACTGGGCTTGCTGGCCATGAGTCTAACTCACTAAATGCCAATAAAGTCTGAAAAAGCACATTTTTCATGTATGTATTGGTTAATTAGGAAGTGATACTGTAAACACAGACAATCTGGAAACAGCTATCCAAGGCATGCATCATGGTGTTTGAGCTAATGTGCAACACCCGTTGCTTGATGGGCTTTTGTAAGAATAAAACACCAAAAACTGTGAGTCTTAAATACTTAAATAGGACTGAATTATACACAACATGAGGTAATAAAAGGGCCTTTCATAGAGACTAAACCACTTAATTTCAAACACGAGTGCACGTTTGCAGCTGAATCAACCAGACAGGACAACAGGATTAAGTGGCCTCCTCAACGTGGTGAAGTTTGCTAAGACTGCTATGGACTATTCAGTCACTGACGGTGTTAAGATCAGTGTAAAGCATCTGTACATCCAGTCTTCTCCCTTTTCGTTTGTAAATATTATGACCTGTTTAGTTTACCATTTTATTAACATCATTGTTAATACTGCAAAGCACATTAGATACTGTTTCTTGTGATTTTGCTTGAAGAACAACATATTTTGACAGCATGTTTTTCTACTGATAAGCAAACAATCATTTTTTAAAAAATACATAAATTACTGAAAAGTGATAAAAGAATCAAAATTTGGTCTCAGCTAAAAAGTAATCTGCAGGTGCAGTTGTCACTTCAAGCCCGACATGACTGTAAAGAGCTGCATCCAGACCTCTCTTGTTAAAGTGTGTATGTAAAGTCAAATGTTTTCGCCCTGCAGATGACTGCTGTTCAGAGAGAATCTGACATAAAAGCAGCTAGCTAGTATAATGTTAAATGTGACTTAATGTAAAGGGACATAACAGGTTTATGGCATTATCCATTTGCCATATGGGGAATAAAGTAAACATTCTTGTAGCAGCGTGGAACCTTGGACATTTGTACAGTCTTGCATACTCAGTTCATTTTCTCTCTGCCAGCAAAGAACTAATTACCAGACCTACATAAATTAGCCTGCGTATGTGTTAAATAGGCTGTAATTAGGAGGTAATCATCTGTATTTAAACTGATGCCACACCAATGAAACGTGCAAAAGTCAAATGCAGGCCTTGAAGGAGGGCTAATTATCAGTTCCATTAATGCTGCCTGATCCTCATGTCCTCACCTAACCGTCAGCCAAGACACAAATCACCTCAGTGAGGATTACCTGAAAGTCTGCTGTTACATCTTGAGCTGTGTTTAAGTAGCCTACTTTTTGCTTTTCAGACAGAGTGTCACCGTCATAGTGTCAACATGATCCGGCTACTTGTGACGTCAACCTGTGTTAAACAGACACCAACCTGAACTGATGTGGACACATATGACACAGTGTACTTTCCTTCCATAAAGTAGATTAACTAATTACTTAGAACAATAAGTTTATTTCTATTCTTCCTTTCACAATGTACAACAACACTGGTGTTCTTTCTTTTTGAGCTCCTCTCTCTGCCAAACCTCTATCCGCACTGACGTATGATGTCAGTGACCTGAGGTGGTTTCCTGCTCAGACACACTAAGTCGTTTCAGAGATGACGAACCTGACCACTGGACCTGGCTGCTTTCCACTCTGCCACCCACTAGAGACACAGATCATGACATGCCATGGAAACAAAGTTTCGTAACCAGCTTGAAACTCTTTCCTGACAATTTAAGGAGTCAGGTGAGGAGAGTCTCTTTAATGTCTTATCCTGCAGTTTCTTTATTCAGTGCCTTTTTTCCATTCCAGCCTAACTCTTCCACAGAGTTTTAAGAGACAAATTAGATGAAGGGATGCAATTTCTTAAAGAAATACTGTTTTAAATCTAAAATGCCTATAATTATCTGACAGCAGACAGAAGACTGGTGTGAAAGAATGGTCTGGACTCTAACGACTGAGAAAAACAGGACCAGAGTCAACATGACAACCAGTGTGTTAGGGACTATCTCAAAAAAAGGGGAATACTTGTCCAAGTATGTCACAGCTTTATCTGAAATACCACAGAGACATGCATTACATCTTTTAAAAACACACTTATTTCACCGTTGCAGGCATATAAAAATGTCTGTGTTAAGACATACCATCTTTGGGTAAGGCTGTCGGCCGTAAGAGAAGATCTCCCACAGAAGAACGCCATAGCTCCAAATATCAGACTTTGTGGAGAATTTCTGCATTGTGAAAGCAAATGTATGAAACAAATATTTTTCAGATGTAGGTTAATGAGTTTCAAAATTAGTGCAAAGAGCTGAGGAAAAAAAAGGCACGTCCAGCAACTTCATCAACACACTCCTCTTTGTCAATAACCACACAGTTGAAATTGAAAATGATTTTCAGAGGATTCAGAATATGTCATTAAATGCAGTAATTATTCTGAAAAATCAATATTAAAATTACTCGCCATGACCATTTTTCTTTGTGAGATGTTAAAAATGTACTCTGCTCATTTGAACGGAGGTCACATATACCATGAAATAAACATTCAGAATTGGTTCAAACTTCAATGCCATGCGCAGTACTCTCTGGAGAGCTGCCTCTGCGTCCTCCTTTCAATGAGCCCCTCATCTGTAAACTCTGGCTCAAAACTGTAAGGACATCCATCATATTCAAAGTTCTCCTCCACAACATCTTCATCCGATAGATATTCGTCCATTTTGCACAAAACTGGAAGAAGAAAGTCGTTGTGTAGCCGGCTGTCTTCCCCTGAAATAATGAGCCGTACTGCGCATGCGCGGAGGCAAGCGCTCTTCTTCTTCAGTTCAGAGGTCAGCACAGTCACAAAGACATGTCTGGAGTGACACAGACTGTCGTGGAGGAGTAGCGTGAGCGGACCATGATGAAATATTGGTGAAACTAATGAGTTTTTGGACGATTAATGCAGTTTTAGGAGTGGTGCTAACATGCCCTATGTGCTACCATTATACGGATGGCCGCCACTCGATTTTGGATCTAAATATCTCCCGAAGCACTGTTTGAATCAGGAAAGCCTTCTGGGTGAGTATATTGTTCTACTTCATTCTATAAACAATATGAAAGCTGTAGAAACCGAACTTATCCTTTAACATGGTCAGGCACGTTACTGTTTAAAACGTTGAAAACTGCCCCATCACACACTGTATAAAGTCCTTAAAAAAGTTCAGAATCAGCATCAAGATTCAGATCACCACCAAAATGAAATCACCTCTCCCTTGTGCCATTACCACCATTCCCTAAAATTTTCATCAATATTTGTTGAGAACTTTAGTCACCGGCAAAACTGTGGAAATCTGCCTAATTTCCCAGTGTAAACAAACCTTTAAAACATTTCCCGGATCTGCCTCTGGATTTGGATCACCACCATAATCTAATCAATACTTCTATGTGCCATGACTGATATTCCCTGAAACGTTCATCAGAATCTGTTTATAACTTTCTGAGTTATCTTGTTACCTAACTAGTAAATAAAAAAAACAAACACTAGCAAAAACATAACCTTCTTGGCAGAATTAAAAATCATGAGCCCTTTCAAGGGAAACAACGTATAAAACAAATCTGGTCTCACACCTTGTGTTGAAAAGGTTAAGGCCTACTGGAATCTATAAAATTGTTAATGTCTTGACATCTGTGGGCTCAGTTCAAATGAACAGGAAGAACTACACCAAATCCCTCCTCGCCATCACAGAGGCAAATAATCACCGTCAGTCAAATTCACTAAATAAAACACTAAAGTCTTCACTTTAAGCCAAACATTTAAGTTCATGAAAATATTACTTCAAAAAGTAAGTTTGGTAATCAAATCTACCCTTAAGCATTTTAAATGTGCTCTGTAAGAACTTGATTACAGAGTGATGTAAATGATAATGCAAAGTCATGAGGTTAGAGCAGGATGTAGAGACATTGCAGAGACAGAGCACACATTACAGAATGGCAGCAAACACACATCCCTGCTTCTGAGAACATAACAGCAGCTCATTAGACCAACCTCTTTCTTCAGGGCTTCAGGGGCAGACCACTTGACAGGAAGTTTGACCTTATCTGATGCCTTGGAGTCCAACTTTGTCAAGCCAAAGTCACTGACTTTGGCCATGATGTCATCAGAGACCAACACATTACGCGCTGCCAAGTCTCTGTGTACCAACTTCTTTGACTCCAGGTACTCCATCCCCTCACAAACATCACTGAAAACATGCACAGGGACAAATACATGCAATGCTTCATTTAATTTTGATTGTCAAACATATACAGATAGAGCATTTCAATATTGAACTCACAGAGAAAAGCGGAGAAGCTGAGCTGCGGTCACGACTGAGCGCCCTCTCGTTCTGAGAAAGTTAACAAGGTTTCCCTGCAGCCAAAAATATACAAACTTAAAGTTGACAAGTTTCTCAGTTAATGTGTGAAGTGCAAAACTCAAAGTAGCCCCTGTTTGCAATTCTGACAGTACTTTCAGTGCTCAGGCATTTTGTGTTGTGAAAATCACCCTACAATTGTAACATCTGCACACTTCAGGTCCAGAAAAAGCTGTGCGGTTCTGGCATTTTGCCTAAAAACATTAACCGGGAGAGGAAGTAGCACACTGATTCCTATAAGTTACACTGCCAACATTAATGATCCTGTGCTTCATGTACCTTTGTCATGAGTTCCGTGACAATATGAAGCCCTTTGTGGAGAATGACGCCCAATAATCGCACCAGGTTTTTATGCTGCAGCTTCCTGGAAGAAAAGAACATGCATTAAGTAACACTGATAGCGGTATAAACATCAGAAATATGTCACAAACACATTATATGGTCACTTGTAAACAGTGTAGGTCCTCTACTACAAGGGAACCTGTAAAGGTTGATTTCAAAGTGTTTACACAGACAAAAAACAGGGAAGAAAGAGGTCTTTGACTCACGTCATGACGGTGGTCTCCTGCAGGAAGGCCTGAGCAGTGACATCACATTTAATGGTCTTCACTGCCACCCTCTGGCCCATATACTCTCCTTCATACACAGCTGAGGACAGGGATAACACATCTGAGATCTGTCTCAATAATAATACTGTACCACTAAACTGATATTCTGTTTTCCTGCCGATGAAAAATTAAGGAAGAGCTTAGCAATAAAATACTTTCTGTATACAAGCAAACAGGCTGACGCAACTCTAAGCTTGATTACATTAACACATGACACTATCAGGAATGACGGGATGGACTTAATACACTGAAGAAAGATATTTTTTTAACTATATAAGTTTTTTAAAAATTGAGCAAGATACAGAAAGGTGCTGAACATTGCAGCAAACATGTCAGCCATTTCATTTAAAAGTGTGAGATATTGGCCATACATATTGTCAGAAATGTTCACATGTGCTTATAGCTAGTACAAACACCATTGGCCAGCTTTCTAAGTCATTGTCTGCTGATACCATGCTGGTAATACTGGTCATCATTCCCAGTCTGATGTCACAAAAAAAAGCCCATTTAGAGCCCCATCAAACATGTCTGCAACATGCATGCTTAATGTTCCAGTGTTTTCTAGGTTGTTATTGTTAATTATGTTATGTCACATGTTTTGTTTTTATGATATCACTCCATATGATCCATGGTTTGTTCATACACATGCGTGTTATCTGTTTTTCAACATTCTTGATTGAGTATTCATACTTTGTAGTATTGTATGAAACCAGAGGAAGCTCACCACCAAACTCTCCTTCTCCGATGTTCTCTCCCAGTGTGAGCTTTGAAATGTCCAATAGCCATCCAGCTGGAGACAGATAGAAGCTTAATTATACAAACAACAACACATGGACTTTCATTTTTTTCAGATTTCCTTTAAAGCATTTGGAGTTGCAGGTATGTTTTCATGGTATATTAAAAGCAGAATCACATCTTGACATTAAACTTACTTTTGGACAGCTCCACCTCAGCCGACTTTGCTCCTTGCTTCTGTTTTGGCTTCAAAAGAGTCGTAGCAATGGAGCCTTTGTTCTTTGAGTAGAACTGCAGCAATAAAAACATAACACAACACAAATTTATCCAACATATTCTTTATGGCTGCTGTCGTCATTTCCCTTCTATATCTCCATGTTAACCATTCAAACTGTTAAAATATGGAAAATTGACTGAACAAAACACAGAAAAGCTGGGTCAGGAAGTGGCAAATTCAAACATATAAAAAATGTCAGTGTTTTTATTATATTAAGGGCATAAAAATACACCACATCAACCCCAAAAACAAAGTAAAAGTAGTTATTTTGATTCTGTGTTTTATATAAAACACATATTTAAAAAAAGTTCTTTCATGGTTTTGAAAAAAGTTTGTCCTTCTTAAGATAGCAATTGAAAAACCACGACAATATTTTACACTGCAGAACAAACAGCATAGATGTTGATTAGGACAGTCTTGGCCAGGAAGGACATTTCTGCACATGAAGAAGAACCGTGTTTTTGTTTTTCTTGTTCAAGCATCATTCTGCTGTTACTATTTGTTTTTCTTCAGATTTTAAAAATAGCCCAAAAATTGATGAATATGGTCTGAGCTGTGTGCTTACTAAAATAAAAAGACTCACATACAGTGAAAAAAGACTAAAAGACTATGACTATGCCCAACTATGTGCTCTAATGTTTACTGTGGATGCACAGATATGACTAGATATGTACCTGTTATTAGAGCTGGCTGTGGAATGAACAAACACTTGGTTTACGGAGAGAGGAAGCATTTCCCTTCATGACATCATGAAAGGAAATGCTGAACAACTGAACTACATCAGGCTGTCTGGCCACACATTTTCTGAGAGATGTAGCAACAGAGGATGAGGAGGGGTTTATCTCATGGTGAGAACTGTAGATGGTAAAGAACTGTAAAGAAAAATTAAAAATGTTTATTTTGCGCCATAAATGACCTTTAAGACTTATAAGAGTTTGCCATAACCCTGTTTATTTGACTAACTTATTTCCAATTCTTGCTTTTTTAATCATAACGACTGGTGAGTGTTGAGGTGTGAAAACCCATCTGAAGCAGATGGGATAGAAAAGTGTTTTGGTTTAGTCATTGTGTTTTAATATGATTAAAAAAAACTATTGAAGCCCTAGTATACATAATTATTTTCAACAGCTCTGGAAAGCAAAATGAGAGTGGAGGATAAATGAAAGTGATGATTGAGTCTTCAAAGAACAACTGTTCAGTACCAAAGGAGCTTTTTTAAACACTGTAGCTACAGCAAAAATCTGACTTCACAGCTGATCTATTTTTAGTGTCAGATGTTGGCAAATAAGGAGAAAAAGACACTTTTTAATGAATAACTTCTAAAATTCATTGCACAGGATAATTAACAGCTGTTGATGTGACACATATTGTCTCTTTTTTATGTAGTCAACAGTCAGCCATCAGTGCAGTGGAGCATTTTAGACAACATCTTCATCTGTAGCTCCCCTGTTTCCCCTCCGGGATAGACAATCGCTCAGACTCAGGCCTTCAGCCATCTGCGGCTCAGAGATAAGATGTTCCTGAACACGAGCTGGCCATCTCTGTGGACTCTATCCAAAAGCCCTCAGCAACAAGGCTTTTAGTTGACCTCTTACACACACTCAACAGAAAAAAAAACACTACACAGACAAACAGGCTGCGTACAGATAAACCATAAAAGGGCTATGCTTCATGTGTTTTTCTGTTTGTAGGGCTAAAAATACTAGAAAACCACAGCCCTTACGCTCAGTGACTAAATGTGCTGCTGATGAAAAGCAGCAGATGATCAGCACACAGTCTGAGCTACTATCATTCATGTGACCTCATATTAGACATCACATGATAAGTAATTAGTAAAAAATAAATGAGGAAGTTTTCGTTGACCTGATTAAGCCTTTATGACCACATGGGACATTTAGCCTTTAAGTACATATGTTGTTTTAAAGCTCTGTTTGAAACTCTCTTTGTGAGATCTTAATAACAAAAACTTATACCATAATGATTCATAATTCACTGGGACTAATTAATTATATATTAGTATAGGTCCATGTATGTAGAGGGTTTTCAGAAGGGCAAGTACTGTGAGTGGGTTTAAATACAGCAGAGATGTACCAGCTTAAAATTTGTATCAGGAATTCTTGGCCCATGAGAGAGAGCTAAGTGCTCCTCTGTTTTTAATGAAGGGATAGCCAACTTTGGTTACCCAGAAGGCCGCATTTATCTGTCAGTGGACATAATTGCTAAGCATGATTATCTTCTTTTAATTAGATTATAATAAATTACTTATAAATAAAGAACAGAAAATACTTCCAACAGAATATCTGCCCTACATTTATGGTTAAATCTAAGAGAATTTACAAGTTATACAGTATAAAATATTTTTATGTAAGCCATGCTCCATTAAAGGAATTACAAACAACTCAAACAATCAAATCTCTGATAAGATAATCAAATAAAATCTCAGAAAGAAATGTTTACAGTACATACAAATGATAACAACAACAAACAACAACCCATAAATACAGTAGAGGCCAAAAGTTTAGACACACCTTCTCATTCAATGCGTTTTCTTTATTTTTGATGATGACCACTCTTTCTTTTAACTTCGCTGATTGGTTCTTGCCATTATATTAATTCTAACAGTTGTCTAATAGGGCTGTCGGCTGGCATCAGCTTGACTTCTGAACAACACTAATGATGGTCCCAACCCCATTAAAAAGCCAAAAAATTCCATTAATTAACCCTGGCAAGGCACACTTGAGAAGTGAAAAACATTTCAGGTGACTACCTCTTGAACTCATAAAGAGAAAGCCAAAAGTCTGCAAAGCAGTAATCAGAGCAAAGGGTGGATACTTTGAAGAAACTAGAATATAAGACATGTTTTCATTTATTTTACACCTTTTTGTTAAGTACATAATTCCACACAAGTTCATTCATAGTGTTGATACCTTCAGTGAGAATCTACAATGTAAACTGTGATGAAAATAAAGAAAACACAATGAATGAGAAGGTGTGTCCAAACTTTTAGCCTGTACTGTATGCTCGTAACTTATTACAAATAAAATACTCAAATGGCTTAGGTTTACTATTATAAAGAACAATAAATGAACATGAGTGCTTGTAACTCTAATGAAAAAGAATTATAAACAAATTATTTAACTTAAAATGTGTGCTTATAATGGTTTATAGAGAGGGGCTTTAAAGAAAGTGTCTTTTTAAATATATTGTTGTTTTCATATTTCCATTATACATGCTTTCTTGATGACCATTTTAGTATCTGATATCAGTCAATCAATCAATAAACCTTAATGTCATTGCACATTTCACAAGGAAAGGGCAACCAAATTTCCATGACAGTTCAACCTGTTTAAGAACATACAAAGACAGTCACATACAGAGGGCACAGGGGCAGGGAGACTGTTGAGGCTCCTCATTTTCTTGGATGGGAAAGGGAGATACAGAAGGGAGGACTTGTGGATGACACTGAGTGTGTAAGGGGGTTACATGTAGCTCCTGGGCTGCCATGTAATAAACTTTGCTTTGACATCACCATCACTTCTATTTTATTACATAAGCTCTCCACATCTGTCTTGTTGTGGATGGGCCTAAGACACTAGGATTGTGACAGCCAAACAACCAAACCCAAGGCCCTCAGAAGCTAGTCAGCAAACCAGGGGCTGATATGGAGGCAGCTAGACTGTCTTATGTGATGAGAAATGTAATATCATGTGACACAAACAAAATAACCTGCTTGAACTTAGCATGCATTTTACTCCTTGTTCGATAAATTCCATTTGTCTTGAAGCAACCAGAAGCTCTAGCAGCACTTACAGTTTCATAAACAACTTATTTTTTTTAGGAAACTATAGGTCAAGCTTGCAAAAGTAAGTAAAGAACATTTTTACGAGTGGATGAGACCGCTGAAGAGTTTGTATCTTTTTATATTTATAGATGAAGTAAAAAGAATTAAGATGCTATTTCTCAGTTCCACTTTAAAATTTTGACAGATTTTTAATGATTAATAAACCTATCAATGTTAATGTTTCTTCCTGCTACCTTTTTGCTAAGCATTAGGTCTCCTTGTTTTGGTTTACACACAGACTGCATCTTTTAATACTGAGTGAATGGTAGCAGCTTGTTAAGTCAGGTCATTTTGGATTAATATGTGTAATTCTTTCTCCATACACTGAAAGGTCAGCTGTGATTTCATGCCTAGTTAGACGGGCTCTATCTTGGCCAAGAAGAGTCAAACCGTTTCCGCTTACCTCTATCATGTCGATGAGGTTGTAAAAATACTGCACGCTGTCGATAGTTAGCTTGTTGTCCTGGTAAATCACCCGATAATGGACAACCTTCCCCGAGACAGTGACACACAGAACATAGTCCCCTGGATGTCGAATGGACTCCCGCACCAGGAACAGGCCGTCCTCTGCAGGCTGGAGCTTACAAACCGCCTCTGGACCAGAGATCTTCCCATGAAACCACCTATTGAAAAGACAACATGAGATGAACAACAAATACATGCACACACAGATTTAACTGGTGAGTAGCAGTCAGAAAACACAACAGATATACAATATTGTAGATGCTAATGCTAAGGTGCAAGGGGCTCTCACAGTCCTGCCCTGTTGGGTTCTTCAGGGGTCTCTACTGGGTCCACTGTTGATTTCAATCTGTCTGGCAACACAGGGTAAGATCTTGTAATCACTTGGGTTTGTTTACCACTGATATGAAGATGATCTGCAGTTACATGTGCCAGTAGTACTAGTGAAAGTGTGTCTGATACAGCTAAACTCAAAGCCTGTGTAGCTGCCATTGGGAGCTGGTTTTCAAAAATACTTCTTTCTAACTAACCAAGTGTCAACCTATTGTGTTAAAAAAATGAGTGTCCACTGGAGGCTGGCAGCAGAATAACAGGAAGTCAGTTACACTCCATGTGGGAAAGGTTAATTTTACAGCCAAATGTAAACACTTACAGCTTGGTTACACAATCTATTTGAGAATTTTAAATACCTCCCAATTTCAAAATTTTAAAGGATTTTCGATAATGTCGAAAGCATATTAAAATTGTTATAAAAGTAGTTTTTAAGAAAAGGTGTGGATGATTTGTTTCACCTTTTTCAGCAAAAAACAAGCATTTCCTTTTATGTCTGTGTATAAAATGTAGACCAGAACACATCTGCAGCAAAATGTTTTTTACATTTTACAAAATTTTACCTTTACTAAATGTTGATCTTATGAAATTAGAAAAGGCAGAGGATCACATTGGGGATTTATTTAAACGGCAATTAATTATTTCATCCTATAATTAGTAATAGTATGGGCAACAGTGGAAGTAGAAATAGTTGTTATAACTGCTGAGCGTAGTTTCCTGTGGTAGTACTTGTTGCCAGGTTTTATACGAGTACATGGTGATGGTATAAAAGATGTGTTTTGGAAACTGACCAAAGCTGCAGCTAAAAATAGAACCGGGTGTGGATGTCACACCTTGTGCTTGTGAAAAATTGATGCATCTGACTTAAAGGGAAACTCCGGTTTTTTGACACCTGGACCTTATTTTTAGGTTTGTGCATGCTCATATACTCACTCAGACAAACATCGTGCAGCTCGGAGTCCTTCAGAAGTTATTTAGATCCAAGCGGGGCCACGGCAATGGAGCTTCAGCTGACATAATCTCTGCAAAATCGCTCGTCTCTACCACAGCCCGGTTTGTCATTGCAGAGAAATCCTCCAGAGTAGTCAGACATATATTCCTGGATAGATCCATGCGCTTGTCAGCCGGTTTCAAGTCCCACTCTGAGCAGCAAACACACTCCTCTTCTGTTGCTATAGGCGAACACTGTCCACAAGCGCACCACCAGTTAGCATTGAGTCGTGGACGTGCTCCTGTTTGTTATTCTCGAGCCAGCTGTTCGTCTTTCTCCCTCCACATTCTTCTTCCATGGAGCTCCTCGTCCGTGTACTCAGACTCAAACCGGTCGTCGTAGTCTGACTCTTCGGCATCAGATAAATATTCTGCCATGTTGCTCAGCAATGCCGGCTAAAAGTAAGTCAGCTGTACCTTTGTGTCGAGCGGCTATGACGTCATCAAAAGTTTGTTTACCAGGTCAGCTGACCCACCTGAAGACGGTAGACGAGCAGAGATCGCAGAGATTTGCAGAGCGCGGGACATAATCTCTGCAAAATCGCTCATTTCGGCTATATTTTTTCATCCATCGCCAGTGTTATCATAAAGTCAGCTCGTCTACCGTCTTCAGGTGGGTCAGCTGACCTGGTAAACAAACTTTTGATGACGTCATAGCCGCTCGACACAAAGGTACAGCTACTTTTAGCCGGCATTGCTGAGCAACATGGCAGAATATTTATCTGATGTTGAAGAGTCAGACTACGACGACCGGTTTGAGTCTGAGTACACGGACGAGGAGCTCCATGAAAGAAGAATGCGGAGGGAGAGAGACGAACAGCTGGCTCGAGAACAACAAACAGGAGCACGTCCACGACTCAGTGCGAACTGGTGGTGTGCTTGTGGACAGTGTTCGCCTATAGCAACAGAAGAGGAGTGTGTTTGCTGCTCAGAGTGGGACTTGAAACCGGCTGACAAGCGCATGGATCTATCCAGGAATATATTTCTGACTACTCTGGAGGATTTCTCTGCAATGACAAACTGGGCTGTGGTAGAGACGAGCGATTTTACAGAGATTATGTCCCGCGCTGAAGCACCATTGCCGTGGCCCCCGCTAAGTGCGGCTACATCGGTTGGATCTAAATAACTTCTGAAGGACTCTGAGCTGCACGATGTTTGTCTGAGTGAGTATATGAGCATGCACAAACCTAAAAATAAGGTCCAGGTGTCAAAAAAACGGAGTTTCCCTTTAAATGAGGAACTTGGTCATGCACCACCACAGAAAGGGTAGAATTTAATAGATACATACGGCATGAGGCTGAGGCTGGGGTCCACGCGTAGAGCCTCTCTTTCACGCACGTTGGTGGAGTTTATGAGACCTTCCTCCCCTGTGCTGTTGTGTTTGGCCATGTAACATCCCTTCTTCTACGAAATCATCAGTCACATATCAAAAGGTTAAAAAAACTTGCTGTGTTAGGATTTTAATCAAATATTGTGTGTAGCTTTTGTTTTTCCAAATGACTATACCGTGCTAGCGTCAACTATTGTGAGAATGTCTCCTTTGTGGTATGCCAGCTCTCCAGCTTTTGGTTTCTTGTGGTCCCCTTTGGCTACACACTGAGTACCAGCAGCCCAGCTCATCTAAAGCAGCAAAGGATGAATAAAAAAAGACAACACTAAAATTTATGTGGCAATAATGGTACTAAACTTGACAAAAGGGTGGTTTTAAAGAAATGTTTCCTCTGCTGTATAAAGAATCTTTCTTTAGAGTTGTCTTGATGCCAGTACCTGAGAACAGACTACCCAAAATGTGTGAGCAAGCATGAAAGGCTACACACTGATAAGACACTTTAACTACTTTAAATACTAACTGACTAAATAAAATGTTATACTCTACAGCCACACACAAAACAGTACCTTGAAGAACATCTGTAAAGAAAATGTTTACATCTATTATCATTATGACTATACATGTGTTATGATCGGCTAATTTGCCGCTCCGAAAGGCCTTCATGCTGAAATAATATACCGGAAATGTGAAATCAGGACAGTATATCTTGTCTCTGATAACTGAGGACTGTGTCATCACGTCAGCAGAAGAACTCAAGGTTTCTGAATGAGAAAGATGCCCACTGCTGTGACGCATGTTTGTGTAACTCTGAACTGCAATATGATTGGTTGATGCTTGTGCACCTTGACTTTTTAAATATGAGAAGCTAAGACACACTCTTCAGTGCGTGGAGTTTTCCTTTGTTGTAAACTTCACCACTCATTGCAAGTAAAATGATCAGAAGTTGAGCTCCTTTTCCTGTCGTTCTTTCCATCTGGGCTGTCAGTGAGGGGCGGTTTGGGAAATTGTTCCTTACAACATCATTTCATAGTCAAAGATAAATATGTAAATGTTATTTTCTACTCAGATCATGTATAACTTTATGCCCAGATTATTAAGATGCACAGGATCCTTCAGGGTGAGTATAGTGCAATAAGTATTAGGAAAGGAAATTCTTATAAGAACATGTTTGTTTATTTTATTTTTTAAGAATCAAATAAAGAAAATGGTTCTGAAAGTTGTTAATGAAGAGGAGATGAAACCACAGTAAATCAGGTGTGTTAATATCCTCTCTGACTGTTGAATAAGTGGGTATTTCAATTCAATCTACAGAGCACCTTTCATACACTATGTGCTGCGCATTCATGTAATATTTCTTCATTTTGTGCAAATTCATTTAAATGCAGCCCAAAATGTGCAGGTTGAGATATCATTGATTCTTAGAATATTTACAAAAAACAAACATTAATGAATAGGAGATTCACAACAATAAAAAATAAAAATATGCAAATACCTACAGCCAATATAATAGCTGTTCACAATATATATAGGCATGTAGTATGTTGCATCAATAAATATATCTTATTTACAAATGAACAATAATGCTTCAACTCATAAGTCAGGGATAGGCAACTGGCAATCAAAGGACCACATGCAGCAACTTTAAGGTACAACTGCAAGACCACACACAAGGACCAAAATGCAAAATAAAAATGTTTATTCTACTCTAAACATCTCATTAAAAACCTCTATTTTGTCCTTCTTAAAAGATTATCAGATTTTATAGGCTGTTGATATTTATTTAAAAAAAGGATTTCCTTGTTTATTTGGTAAGGAAAATAACAACTGTGTAAAAAATATTATTAAAATCAGAATGCTTTGCTTTCCTAGAAGTGAAAATATAACCACTGGAGACCTGAGATTTTGATCTGAGAAGTGAATATCTCTGATGAACTCCTCATCATGGCGCCTTACTGGGAGTAGATGTATATCAGCAAGTGAACATTTTGTCCTCATAGCTGATGTTAGAGGTAGGAAAAATGGGCAAGTGTTGGCTAGATGACTGGGTCAGAACATCTCCAAAACTGCAGCTCTTGCAGGCTGTTCCCGCTCTGCAGTGGTCAGTATCTATCAAAGTCGTACAAGGAAGGAGCAGATGTCATGGACAGCCAAAGCTCATTAATGCACATGGGAACTAGGGCTGGCCTTTTGAGGTCCAGCACAATCAAGCTACTGCTTCTCAGACTGCTGAAGAAGCTTACACTGGTTCTGATAGAAAGGTGTCAGAATACACATTACCTTGCAGTTTGTTGTGCATGGGGTTGCACAGGGGCATGTGGTCATAATGTTAGACCAGGGAAGCTCGTGTCTGCTTGTGCAGTTAGAATGTCACTTGCTCTCTACCAATTTCAACATGAGGCCATCACTGTATTATTTTTAATAAACTCGACTCAAAGATACCAAATTTTTTTTCAAGCTGACAGTTAGAGGATAGCGCATTTCAGGTTTAATTTGATGCTCCATGCTAATGAAACTGCAGCTTGATAACTGTTGAACATCAATAAATGTAAACATTTTGAAACTGAGCTTTTGAAAAAATGCAAACAGGGTCTGTTTCAATTTCTATTGTGACCTCCTTAGTCTTTTAGCTGCAAAACTGCTAACGGTTTTATATGGATTTTAGAAAGTAATTAAAATGGCATCTTTATGTAGTCAGTAAAGAGTATAACATTCGGAAAGAGTACATAAAAAAATAAATAAATAATCAGCCGCTGCATGTTTGCAGTAGTAACACATGATTGTAAACACTTCCAAGGCACACTTGGACTTGTCCGTTCCTTGCCCCAACACTTGAGAAAAATTACTTAGCACTGTTTAGCAAAATCACAGTGTCAAGATGATAAAAGTAACTTTGGATCAATTTCAACCCTTAGGGACTTTTGTGTGCATTCCATGGTTCCATTTTTTTAATTTTGATGTTAATGTTCATGCATACGGCATGAAGGCAGGACTGTGTATTCTTAATCTTATTTTTTCTTCCTTGTCAGAATGTGCAAATATAATAATTTATTATTATTATTATTGCTATATTGTCTAGTTACTTATATATTTATAGTGACGTACACAGTGCTTTGTATACTTAGTCTATTTATTTATCATCGCTGTCCCCTTTGCTGCTGTAACAATGCAAATTTGTTTGTGTGGGAAAAATACATTTTTATTCTGTTCTATTTCCAGCTGAGCTCCTACACTCATCCATCCATCCATCCATTATCGATATATTGCTTATCCCTTTTGAGTCCCATAGCCTATCCCTGGAGCCTATCCCAGCTGACTTTGGGTGAGAGGCGGTGCACAGCCTGGCCTGGATGCCAGCCAATCACAGGGCCACGTAGCGACAGACAACCATTCACACTCAAACCAGTTGACCTAACAAGCATGTTGTTGGTCCAAGGGCAGAAACCAGAGTACCCCAAGAAAATCCATGCATGAATGGGGAGAACAAGCAAACTCCACACAGAAAGCTTTAAAAATGAAAGTCTCACAGGAAGAAGGGTGTTGGGTTGACAGGTACAGGGCTAAAATCAGCAACCTTCTTGCTGTGAAGTACTTGCACTACCGGCTGAGCCCCCGTGCTACCCTTAGCTCCTACAGAAAGTCAAAAATACACAGAGTATGAACAACTATTACACTCACACCACTAAGAACAAAAAAAGAGGCCACTGAAACTCAGTCAAAATGCATTTTTTCATCTCCCTTTCATTAAAGCAATACAATCATTCTGTTAAACTTCGGTGTAATTTTGGGATTTTGCCCTGGAACAACAAACTCTCTACCATGTTGTGCCAGTTCAACATATGAAAACGAGTGTGCCTGTTAATGAGTAACAAAGTGCATGAATCAATGCAACTGCTAATCACTGACATATCCCAGGTGATAACTCAGCATACAAAAATGAACTTTTCATGTAGTATAATTCTAGTACTTTTTTGTCTTTTTTTCCATGTAAATACATGGTGGTCTAATGACAAAAGCCTGGCATTTGAAGAGTTGAAAAACTCAAAAATTGATAGTTGATGTGTATGAATTGGACTGATGGTGGTTAAAATAAATCAAGCCCAAAAGTTGAAAAAAAAAAAAACCCACCAAGAAAATTTTATTAGCTATTCAGTAAAAGTGGTTTTTTTGGGGATGAAACTAATATTAGAACGGATCCTAAGGGTTAAAGTCGGTTCAATCTTGTATGAATTCTTGTGTCTTGTCTCCTTAAACAGACATTAAATCCAAATATCACACCTGATATTCAACTGGACTTAATTAAGCTAATTACACAGCTGGAGCTCGAGGCTGTGAGTCACAGTGTGCATACCTTTGCCATGGGCAGGTCTGGTCTGTAGGAGGATTCTGGGATAAACAGAGAAGACATTGTTATTTAGTGTAAAATAATATCTAACACCGCTAATATTAGTGTTTAATAAAGCGCTCCCCGCTGCTGTCGAGGAAAAACACAGGACACGAAAATACGAGGCAGCAAAGATGATGTTTACGGGCACGAGGAGAGCTCCGGGCATGGCTGCTCCCGTCGCATAAATTAAAAGTACAAGGCAGAGGAAGACACAATGTGCCGCCTGCTCTCTGCTCCACATCAATGTTTCAGTACCTGCGTCTCCTTGGACAGATGTGGACAGCCTTCTCCTCAGGACAGCGACGCATTAAAGAGATGTGAAGCGGAAAACCACCACCGCCTCGACTTCAGACTCCCAGCACCTGCGTCCTCCCCGCATCCCTCCGCGCTGACATTTTAGGGAAACAATATCAGAAAAAATAGGAAACGATACAGCGGGGATAGCTACTCATCACTGACATGCTCTTCAGCTGAAGTGACAGACTGTCAGCACACTTCCTCAATTCGTGCTTCATATTTCATGAGAGCTTTACGCATGAGGTGACGTGTGTGGCCTCTCTGTATTTATAGTCCCAAACATTTCTCTTGATTCATACTTAAGCACAGACACGGGGGCGCTGCCACATATTCTCAGCCCCATGAACATACTGTGAGTTTAGACCCCATCCCAATCAAGCTTTCCACAGTTTCTCAAGCCAAATTCCTGTAAAGAAAATAGATTAATATATGACAATAAATATTTGCTAATGGACCTCTCGTAACTATTTCAGCCAGGTTATCTGTTTGCAGACAAATTAGCTTAATTAGGTTAGTCCAACCATGTAGGCTGGACAATATGGTTTTCCACAGCTTCCCCTATTTCACAACATTGTTAATTAAAGAGGGTTTTTTGTTTGTTTGTTTTATGATTTTTTGTTTGTTTGTTTGTTTGTTTTTTGTTTTTTTAAAATGATTTTTTAATTTGTTTCTTTTTTTATTTGTTTCTTTTTTGTGTGTTTGAGGGGGTTTACATGTTTGAAAATTTACCCATTTGTGAAACAGAAAATCATAATGAGAACATCAGTCAGATGGTCAGAACATGAAACACTTCTTTATGGCAACAGTCAAGCCTCTAGTCTGCACTACAGGATGTGCAGAGAGTGTGTGCATGTTCCTTGCAGACATATTTCTTGCATAGCGAACAGGTCATGCTGGTCTTAAAATCATTTTGGGTAGGACAAACCTGACACCTGACAAGTTTCTGCGGTTTTCCCCCCATGTTCCCCCTCCCCCATGCCATGTATCAATTCAAAAGTATCAACTCTGCACCTGCAGGTGTGGGAATGTTGGGTCATACATGGGTCACACACTGACAAGTTTAACACAGCTAAAACAGCTTAGGGTCAAATTGACCCCAGAGAGACACAGATGCAATATGTGTACAGCACATGAAAAAATATCATAATAATTTTATGCTAAATCAATAGTACCCATCAAATAAGGAAAAGTCTTTAAATATGAAGCAAAAAAAAAAAAAAAGTCAACTTTTATTTTTTTAATGATAAACATTGAATGGGGTCAAATTGACCCCAAGGATAATAGGAGGGTTAACTCTGCCACTGCCAGTCCCAAGCCCGGATAATAAAAGAGGAGGGGTGAGTGAGACTTTATAGTGACTACAAATATGTTACAAAAAAAGTAGATAAAAAAAGTAAATAAATATTTATGAGAGGGAAGGGGGGTTTACCATCATCAATCAATGTGGTTCATTCTGTGAGAGTCATGAATGTGCACCCAAATTAGAAATGATTTGGATGAAAGATTTGAAAGATACACAACTCTAAAACTGAAAGTTTGACCTGATGGTGGCGCTGCAGGGAATGTCATATCATCACCAAAACCAATAGGGTTCATACTCTTGTGGTCATTAATGTTGCCAGTAAATTTGAGAAGATTCGAATGAAAACTTTTCAAGATACATTATTTCTGATTGAAAAGTTTGGCCTGATGGTGGCGCTAGAGAACAGGTCAAGGTTTCATTATCAAGGGGTTATTTATGTATTCAACAAATTAAGTTCCTCACACAAAAACTAGGTCAACAATTTTCTGTAAATCATTTTCTGGAGGCAAATATCCCTGGGTCAGATTGACCCCAAGGGTAAAATGAACCGGCAGCGTTGGAAAGACCAATGCATTTTTTTTCTAGCAGTGAGAGATATGTGAATATGATTCACTGCTATAGTGACAATCACCAGCCCTCCCTGTAGGCTACTCCATCAAATCAAACTTTATTTAACCCCTGATGAGAGCTGAAGGGGAGGGCCGTGCCACACCATAGTGTGAAAGAAGGGGAAACAGTGACAGACAGGACAAGACAAGATAACTGGGAGAAGGACACACAGGTATTGTAGTTAGTTTAAGATAGTAGTCCAAGTGCTGTGCTGATCTAAGTCCATACAGGAAGTGAAGGCTGTAAGAAACCAGGGACACCAGAGATGTGGGGTCTTGATAAAAGGGGGTGGACCCATTGGGGTGAGATATGGAGGAGTATGTGTCACGGGACGTGACAAGATGTGTAGGAGTGCCCAACTCAGCATGTTCTGACGGAACCAATCATTTCTTTACAGTTAGTCTCAACAGGAGCTTGAGTGTCTGTACACATGCGTGTGAGGTGGTCACCGGATACCCAAGTAGCTGCTCATACCCAGGGAGACCACGGCCAAGGGCTCCCCCAGAGCCACCAGGGCACTCGAGACCCACCACATGGCCCCTAAGGCCACAGGATCCAGATACAGCCCCAGGACCCAGGGCGGCACCAACCCCACCCACCAAGGAAAACACCAGGGCAACTGGGGCAGCAGCCCCCCCCGCAGACAGAACACACCTCCAGCACACACCCACCCCCCTGGAGCCAATACCCCGGGGCCAGGCTCCCCCAGAAAGAGGGCATAGGCAGCAGCCGCAGCAAGGCCAGGTGGAGCGGAAAGCGGGAGTGCAGTGGTGAGATCGCGGTTACGCCCTGCCCCCCAGGGGAGCTGAGGCCGAGGCGAGCGCTGGAGACCGCTGCCCAAGCGCCAAGGGAGGCCCCCGATCCATCCGCACAGAGCAGCAATCCACAGGCAGTCACCCACGCCAAGGTCCCCAGTGAGTGACAGGCCAATGGATCCAGCACCACAGGCCACAGAGGAGTATATGATCCAGCAGGGCCCACCCGACCCCCAGGCACCGCCCCGGACCCCGGGCCCGGGAGCCCAGCCACAACTGGAGACCACCGCCACTACCTTAGTTGATTGAGACTGCTCCCCGCACAGAGCCGCAGCCAGAAAAGGCTGGACCCTACCAGCCACACCAAGTCTAAAGCCGTGAAACACCCCCTGTCCCCCCTTATTATTATGTATCTCAATTCCCAAACAAAGATACATTAACCCTCCACCATGACTAAGTGCTGCTCTAAGTGTAGTGTGGTGTATTAAAACTAGGGAAAAACAGGTCGAGTGGGAGCCCACCGATCCCCCCTCTCACTGCCTGCCCCAGGTAAGTGGATGGCATTAAAAACAGAAGGTAGGTGAGGCAGATGGGAGGCGAGCAGGGAGGGGTCACAACCTAGAACAGATTATAAATTATCCAGCGATATTTATTGGTTATTATCCTCAAATAACTGTTCAAAGGAGCATTTGATTTTGTTAGAATTAACTGCTGCAGAAGATACGTGAATATTACTTTTTTGCTATAAAACATTAGAAAAGCATGGGATGTTTTATATGTGATGGCAGAAGAAACTGGAAGAAACCTGGAGACTGACAGCGAAAAGTCAATACATGAAAATGTTAAAAATTGCTGGTAACAGAAGTTTTTAGGGGCCAGTCTTCGCCATAGACCCTAAAAAACCAACAGCTCTTTTACAGCCCCTGTGAACACAGACCAAAGGACACCAAATGGCTTAAAAGTGTTTAATATATCCCCTTAACTTTAGGCAACACTACAAAGACATTCAAATAATAAGACAGCAACGCTCACACTTTCTGCTTAGACAAAACAAACAGATTGCAACATCCTTCAAAAATAAAATAAGCAGTACTTATATATATGATATTCTTGGTAAATGAAAAAAACAACTAAAAACTGCACAATAATTGCACAACAATCTTCTCACTTTTAAGCCAAAAGACTTGTGCAACTGTCCCTTCCCCGACCTTCACCTTTGTGTTATAAGATCATGAAATCTTCACTGAATAATGTTTCTCTTATCTCTGTGACACACAAACATGATGCAGGCACAAGGAAGGAAGTCAAGGACTACTTGATCGTTACAGTAGATATTCAGTCTTAAGTCTCAAGCTAAAGCTTCTCTTTCCTGCTATCTTTACCCTGGAAGAAAAAAAGACTACTAGGCATATTATTATTTCAATGATAAAATTATGGCTGCATACAGTAACAGTTTTATTTCTTAAGTGCTTCATTCCCTCAGCATGCTACAGACTGTGCAACATAAGACTCTTATCTCTCCTCAGAGACACATTTACACTCCAGTGTGACCTCCATGAAAAACCTCAGCAGGGACACCCTCCACTAAGCAAAGCTTGTAGTTTTTCAATGCTTCTCATAAAGAACGTTAACAGTCCTTTGTAAAGGGAAGTTGTTTTAGTGTAACCTTTTTTAAAGGTGTAAATCAGCACATTTGAATTTCTCAACTCTCTCTTTCATGTTTTTTAAGTTTTCAAACTACATCATGTCTAAACCTGGAAAGTTATTGGAGGGGACTTAAGTAGAGGGTATGGGGAGTCCAGAAGAAGCTTTGCAATGTTCAATTCAAGCATTCTGTTTTTTGTCATTTATGTGTCGTCTTAGGCACTAAAAACATCACAGTACTTCAAGTCTGTAAACCCTGAACAGTCTGTCTCCTCTGATCTCTCTCACAGTTTCAAACCATGAAACCTCATTCCTTATTTAAAAAACACTGAGAAAAACATCATTCAGTGTACAAATGTCATGCGCTAATGTTAGCTCAGAGAGTCCTGACTCAACTGATTAAAGGTTAACTGAAGATGAGCCTCTATGAGCAGCAGACTCCTCTCCAAAGACAAAAGCTGGAAATAAAAAGTACTTTTGATTGAAAGGAAGCTCCAATACAAGGGATGCACTGATACCTATGCTTGTACTGGACAACAATGCTGATAATAGGGCTGAATAAAAGAAAAAAAAAATCATAAAATTGTGATCTTTTACCTTTTTCAATATGCAAGTTTTAGGGTAAAAAGGACACTTCATAATGCAGGTTTATATTTCTATTTACATATTTAACATTTTTTATCAAAGATTTGTGTTTCTTATTTGTGGCACTCTTATTAGCCTCGACTACTTCCTATGTGAAATCCACACCACCTCCTTTTTCCTATGAGTGCAGTGCTGAAAGTCAAGCAAGCACACGTGTAGAGGAGGAAACGTGGAAGGAGAGAAAAGTGGAGTGCTGACATGAAAATACAGAGACATTAAATGCCAGCTCACCTTGTTGGGATGCCAGAGTCACACACCAGCGCGCACCTACAGCTGTAAAATAAACAATCACCACGCGCATTTGGGTCATAAATGGACTGATTATTTGGTCAGAGTATTGCAGCACAAAGTTTTACTAATACTGGAAAAGTATCCATTGGAGATCCTCCTTATGCAACTGTAGCACCATTCACACTAGTAGAAAAGCCCTAAATTTATCTTGAAATTACCCAGGTAAGCTGCACGTGTGAGCGCAAACAGCACATCTTCAGGAGCAGTTAAATCAGATTTTGATCTCATTTCTCTAAACAATAAATACATAAAATTAAAAAATAAACACTACAAACTCCTCTGTAGTAAGAAGAGTTTGGCTCCACTTCTGACATATTTTGATGAGAATTTGTTTAACGAAGTGGCTCATGTTCTGTAAAGCCGTAGCATCCGCCTACTGCATTATCTGATTGGCCTGTAATAAGTGTTGAGCGACAGAACAATCATCCAATCACCTGCCAGATGTGCATCTGAAAGGTTCTACCCTCTCAAAATACTTTCCACGGGCTCTCTTTTGAATGGTCCATCTGGCGTCCCAGGTTACCACTCAACTGACTGACATTCAAACTGCCAAAGCCTGTAGTACCACCAATGTCCACTTGGGGATGGCGGCAACAAATTAAACTTAAATAATTGTATGTTGTGTGAAGACTCTTTTCACAGCCTTCATACACATCTTCACAGCCTGGTTCAAAAATAATTCAAGTATCACCCCAAGCTCACACTGAATCCTGTGCGGGTCCGGTGCGGCTTCTGCATGTAATCCGTATCATTAAAATCACTGTTGTAGGCTCACATTAGCCGCGCGGTTCGAGTCCGGTTGCTGGAGCCGTACGGCACAACGGAAACAATCCGCAAGAAGTCTATTTTTTCCGGACGCCAGAGAGGGTCTGCGTCAAGCTGAATGAAATGTGACGAGCTATATAGGAAGTGAAATGCCGGGTGGCATGAAGATACGTTGTTTTTCAAAATAAAATGAGTGTACAAACAAATGTAAGTGGACTCTTCTTTGACCGCACACTTGCGCTTGTAGTAAATGTAAACATAACATCACACCCGGTGACACGACGTCGTAAAAGTGAGCAGCACAGCATCTCCTTACATGAAGTTCCTGTATACAGGGCTTGGTCTCGCGCGAAGTCCAGACAAGAACGTGAATCCACGTGAGCTTCTATTCCCGTGAGTGCCGTTTACGCACCCGGCACCAGAACCAGCTGCAGCCTCTATCTGGAGCTGATGTGAGTGGCAGCTTGCGGAAAATCCGCACCGAATCTGGACTGCAACCGTCCTGGAGCCAATGTGAGCGCGGCGTTATACATCTATGTGCTCTCGCTGTGAGCAGAGTTTTTTAATATCGTGCCCATTTTTCTTTTACAAAGGGCTTATTGGGGATTTCCCATTTTGGAAATGTGGCGTTGCTATTGGTCCGATGCCTTAAGTCCCACCTTAACATGGCCTTTCTGTGTGTGAGCAAACGGGGCTAAAATTTAGTCTAGTTTACACGTAGTATGGCAACATCTTATAGAGGACATCAACACTCCAAAAGCTCCTATGACATGGCTTTATCCAGTTCTTTTAAAGTATGGAGGGGACAAGTGTGAACAAGATGGTCAGGGGATTATCAGGGTAGGTTACTGTGGTGTTTTCTAGGACAAATCAGGACTGCACGAGAAAGAGTGTCTATGACTGAAGAGATGTCATATGAAGCCTGATCGTACATACAAGGAGGACGCAGGCTTTGTATGCACAGTGATTAGTTTGCTTCTTTTTGAGAGTGATTTCACAAAGACTTTGACCATCAGTCATAACAAGGAAACTGGCAGTACAAGTATCTGTTGACTAACACAGAAGTGGCTGCATGACATTTTTCAGGTCACACTAACATTGCCACCCTGCATGTGTTTACTCTGCATGAGCACATCACAACGTAAAGAAAATTTATCTTTAAGCCCAGGCTGATACCCATACTCAAAATTCTTTTTTAGCATGAAGTTAGACGGACATTATATTTAACATGAATAAATATAATAACAGTATAGCAGAATGCAAACTATGCCCTAAGAATTTTCTGACGCCTTCAGCATAGTGGAGTACCCACATGTTAGTACCTAAACTTGGTTGAAAGAAAAAGTGGTATCAGTGCATCCCTATTTCCTAAAAAATTGTGACTGCCTGATTACTTTCACTAATATGGAGGTAAATGGTCAATGGTAAGTGTGCAAATCAGTTAGTTTCATGATTTATACTTCACCAAATTTTCTCTATACACTATGTGGTTAAGTTCATCTACAGGGGAGGAGATTTGCAGTCCAGAATCTCACACTTCAGTCGCCTCCTCAAACACATCATTGTTCCTCCTGTTTCAACAGCAGACGTGAAGCACTTACAGTCAGTTATATTTATACGTGTTTAGCTGCGTGTTAAGATTGTTTTCAAGATAAGAAAGTTAAACATATGACATTCTACCAGTCTCTAAACTAGTAAACGCCTCCACCCTGGAGGCGGAGGTCAACCACTCTCCGTTTCTTCTTTCTTGTCTTTTTTGCCCTCCCCCTCTCCCTCGCCGGTGTCGCTGCCATCCCTTCGACGTTTGCGGTTTCGAGCGTTGGCCTTTGACACCGGCAGAGACTCCATGCCCAGGACCTTGTGGATCTGACGGAAAGCAAGCAGTCGCAGAGCATGCTGGGAAGAAACAGGAGAGAAAAAATTTGATCTGATTATTTTATAACAGATATTTTTATCTTTTACCCTTTACCTCATACCTGAGTGAAAGTCCCTACACAGGAAACAAGAGCAGGGGAGGAAGTTTAATATTATGTTTGTGGCTTTTTCACTCCTCACAGTGATAGTTGTAGACATATTTTTTGAAAACCCTTGATGTTGTTCCCCTTGCCACAGAACATGTTTTTTGATAATACCAGAATGCTTCATACTTATTCAATCAGAGTTGAGACTTTTGAGGATCTTTTTAAACTGTAAAATTTGATAAAATTTGGTTGCACTGATAAACAAATAGTATATATAAATAAGTACAATGTCTTCAATATCATCATAAAATGGTGATATGTTTACATTTGATTGTTATTTAGCTACAAAGTAACAAGCCAGGGTGCTACTAATCCAAAAAATAGGACATTAGGGCTCACTGCACTCTTAAAAGAGAGACAGAGGCTAAGACATGACTTAGAGCAGGCTTGCTTATAGGCAGAAAACTTAATAGTGTCTACAGTACAATCATCATGTTGCTGCTACAGGTTATTTCTGGTACAGCTCTTAAAGTAGCTTAAAAAATTGACTTAATAGAAAAAGTCTAAATGAGAGCGCAATCTAAAATTCAGTCTTTCAAACGTTAAAAATGGCTCATAGGCTTTTACATTTCAAAAACGAAATTGAAGACTTAAGGATCTGCAGGATCCTGTTGTAACTGTGTCAAAGGTTTGGGTTCTTTTGTGACCCAGTATGAATGTTGCAGTAGGGTTCACCTGTGCACTTGCAGTTATATCCTCTCTGGCTTGAGGCATCATGCTTTCCAAAGCATCAGTTTGCTCTTTCTCACAGGGGTCCATCAACCCTGGTCCATCTGAAAGAAGGGAGCAGAAATGAGACAATGTGTTAAAGAAATGTGAAGTTCTTCAAAGGGTTCTTAAATTAGGTTTTTTTCTGACCTGGTAACAGGATTCCTGTGGAGATGCACTCCAGGACTCTGCGCATGGCCTCTCCTGGGCTGAGTGGGCCTGTAGCACTGCTGATGACTTTCTCCACCAGCAACTCCATTGCCTGAAAACACATCCACAGTAACAATAATAACCCTGGCTGAAGCTCTTCCCCTACTATAGTGTAGTGTATTAACTAAATGAAAATGAAGTCACATTTTTTCTTTATTACTCACACAAGACACCATTGTAGTGGTGTGATAACTTGTACAGATTTTTTTTTCTGTAAAGATGACTTCATCAATCTGTCATTTAAAAAGACTTTTTTTGTGTTAAAACACAAAAATGTTTCATATATATGCATTTTTGATAATGGCTAGGACATGTTCACAATCACTAATGTTTAAAAAACCTTCTAGTTTTCATATAAACCCTGTTAGTGCTGTATTCTCAGTCTGACTGAGACACACTGTCAGACCTCCTGCCCCTTTAAGGCTCCTTTTCCCATCCCATGTGTACCCAGTACACTCTGATTGGTTCACAGATCATCTCTGTGTTAACTGGTTGGTTCAGTGCTGCTAAACAAAAAAAGTTTGAACTGCTTTCTGTCATTTGGTGATTGCTGTGTTTCCTGAAAAGAGAAGCAGACAACTGATGTAACTTACCCAGGCAGGAAGCTTCCCCCAGGTGGGAACCCGCTGGCACAAGTCTCTCAGAACCCGAATGATGATCACACACGACTGTAACCCATTGGCTCGAGCCTTAAGAAGTAAGGGGAAAAAACAAATGAAGGAGCAGAAAGTGCGTTTCTCCTAGATGGACTGGACCCATTACGACGGGGTGAGATATGACGGCACCAAAATGGCTGGTTGAAAATACATCTAATAGAATTACTGAAATAATTAATTTTGTAATCATTTTAAATGGGATCTTAAATCAATGTTGAAAAATATAAGAAATCTTAAAATACAACAATAATAATCAGAGTAGCTGCAAACTGTTAGCACCAAATTTAAGATTTAGTAAGACCTTTTTCAGATACAAACTAAGAAAAACTAGCTGCTTAGCTACATACTCACTGGATTTTCTGAGACTGTGTAGCTTCACTGATTCCTAATGCATGAAAACATTTTTTTTTTTTCTTACAAATGAGTTTTTTTTTTTTCATTTTGACACAAATTATCATATTATTATCATATTATCATCTACTGATCACAGAAGACACTTTACAGTTGGCAAACTCAAATGTCACAAAAAATAGTTGAAATCTGAATCCCATTTGGTTTAGGGCAGTGACCTCACTGGTATTGTGCAGCATAGCTATTTGTTAGCATTTAAAGGAAAAATTACATACTTCCCAAACAAGTTTTCCTTCATGCCAGTGGATCAAATGTGTTCATGTGTGATTATGACATTCCCCTTGCATTAAGATGAAATGGAAAGCTCACACAACTTTAAGTTTATCCTCTTTTATGGTCATGCACAAACACAAAGGACTGAATTGTGGCTGTATTGATGCATTTACCTGAAACCACTTGGCGTGACGGAGAGATGCCAGATACTCCAGGCATTTTTTCTTATTCAGAACATCAGGAGGATCCTTTTCAGCAACATCTGGAGGAGATAACATTTACTCGCTCATGAATAACAGCTCCACTCATCCAAAAGTAATACCACAGTAACAGGGGTGTGATTTCCCCTTGCATCAATAGAGACAACAAACAGAATTACAAAGAAAGGATGATTTTATTTAACGTTTTTGGTCCAAAGGGCTCTTCCACATGACATAGGACAAGATATCTGACAAAGGGCAGACCATAAAAACGTATATGTATTTGTGTTTATTTAGATTTACTCTCTGTGAGCAAAATTAACACAAGCTATAATCAACTGTATTCATTTTTGAGTCAAACAATAATGCCAATGTAAGGTAATTTACAGTTTAACATTTTTTTTCGCCTCCCTTCTTTCTAGTTAAATTTCTCACAGAAATAAAAAGACCATACTCCCTTTTTCCTCATTATTTAATGTTCACCAGCCTCAAATCCTCTTCATTTCTGCATTGCTCTCTACAGAAGTATCTTGACTCATCAAGCATTATGTTACCAATGAAAGATAACATTATTACATCCATCATTTATCATAATTATAAACTAATGACAGGATAATGTCTGCTTCCAGAAAGCTCTACAATGGACCTTTTAAAGACAAAACAGAATGTAATTAAACAGTTGAGAGGTAATTAGTTACTTGTAATAAATTACTGTTATTGGTTATGGAGTTAATAATGTCCCAGGTTAGCTGCTATCATGATGACGAGTATAGGTATCAGCTTGTTGACTACTTCAGCACATTATAAACTGTCAGAGGAAAAGAGTGGGTTGTTCTTGAAACAACTCAGTTTCTCTCTTTTTTCTGAGTTTGTCTGGAGGATGTAAAGAAAATTGTTGTCTGACGTAAAAGCCATTTTAAACCTGGAATAGATCTGCTTTTTGTAATTAGTGACTCTTCCTTAATGAAAGTAGTTTTTGTTACTTCTTAAGGACTATAGAAAGTACAATTGCAGTTTTTGACTAAGTTGCCACAACATCAACTATATATTAATCTAGTAAGACATTTCTTTTTTTTTAATTGTTGTCATTTCTATGCCTGTTTACACAGTGTTTGACGCATCTTCAAAGAAATGACCTCTTGACCTAATCTACTACTAAATTTATTTGTTAATCACAATAAACAAAGCCTTGATTGCACTACAAAAATACTTTTTTATTAAGTTCTTTATACTATAATGAGGCATTCAAAATAGTAGCAGTCCTCGTATTTTATCATCACTGTGGAAACAGGGGGATGTAAAGTGGAAGAATCCAGCTGCTGCTCTGCTACAGCATCTTGAAAATAAATACAAATCCAATCTACAGCAGTAAATTTTCTTGGCCAAACACTGGGTGTATGGTCCTCAGTGTTTACTATTTGTCTCTTCAAGAGGGCTTGAGCAGCACATCTCTTAGTCCAGTCTGCTTCGAAATCTTTGCCTTGGAGAGAGCGTGCACATGTAGTATAACTACTTTATGAACTATGACACAACAGTCTTCTACAAGCTCATTTTAGTAGCAGAGGTTGTCCCTCATTAAATTTTCAGCCTTCTATGTGTCTGTTTCTGTTTCAGTGAATGACTGTGTTTTAACCTAAATGTGAAACAGATGATCACCAGTACTTTTCTGGTATAGCTGGTTAATCATAGCCTTGCAGAGCAGACAAAGCTGCCTGATTCTGAAATCATGCATCTCCGTCTTGACAGCCTCCATTGTCCAACGGTTTAACTCGGCTAAATGCTTAACGGCCCAATCAGGGAAGAGAAGTGGGAACAGCCGTTAGCCGTAACGGCTAACAACAGTTAGCTGCCACGGCTAACAACCATTAACTGTTGTTTGCCCTTGTAAGCCGTGAGCCACTATGTTTAGCCGTTACATATGCTATGTCATAGCAGCGCTGCTTGATATGGATTGGTCTGTGATGAGTGTGATGAGCCAAACGATCGTCCAATCACAAGCTGCTGTTATTGAAGGTTCTGCCCCTGAAAACATTTTCGCAGGGCTCCTTCTCAGATGGTTTCGTGAAATATTTCCAATATAGAACTGTCCATCTGGCATGTCAGGTTAGGTTAATCATAGCCTGAACTATAATCTGACAAAATCCCTTATGTTGTGCAAGTATGCCTGAAAGAATTGATACACTTCAAAGGCAAAGGCTTGTGACACCAAATACTAATCTAATATAGTTTTGTTATGTTTAACCACTTGGCATTTTTGTTAATTGGTGGAAAAAAAAAAAAAAAAAAAAAAAAAAAGCCCTTCAATTAATGAAGACAACTTTCTTTGACACTTTTTTCACGCTGGCCTAGAACTCTTTTCCCAATACTGTAAACAAAATAGAATAAAAAGGGACTATACAGGCCATGGCCCATCTTTTTCTTTTCTTTTTATAAATCAAAAGTTATATCCAAGTTAACTAAAGATTCAATAGTGAAGTTCCAAGGCCTTCAAATTTCATAATTCTCTTTCATTACTCAGAGCAAACTCTGAGTATTGTGGATTCCCTCTTATTTGCCTTTACTTACAGTTGCATGTGCTTTAGACAAAAAAAACACCATTCCTTTTGTTATCTAAAAACCAGAACATGGATCTGATTCTTTTGGGAATCTTTCAAATTTATACAAGACAATTTATTCTTAGAAATGGTGATACTTCATACAAGCTGCAAGAGGGTTATTCTACTTGTGTGAACTAACATGCCAAGCAGACAAAATAAAGTGCTTTAAAGCAAATCAACTTAGTGAAATCATTTTTTAAGAAAACAACAAAGGCCCAATATTAACTCTATCACAGGGAACATAAAGTTATGCTAAGAAAAAGTATCAGCTTAAGGTGGTTACATATATGAGAAACAAATCTGAGGTTAAAATCTGAACATGTTCAAAAAAGGAAGAATGGCAGGCTTGTCCAAAACATCACATGTAGTCACTGGTGACTGTAATGAGGTAATACACAAGGACAGCTCCGGGGCTTTCCACAATTTATGTCCAGTAAACTGCAACTATAATGGAGGACGTTAGCTCCTTACAAGGGAAAAACATGACAAAAACAAAGTCACTTAGTGAAGTCTACACTACCATACCACTGAGAACCAAAGACCCATATTTTTCATGCCTCTTAGAGCTGAAAGCACCTGAGCCCCTCTGATAATGGAGATTAACAGGGTTTCCCTCTCTGGAAAAGCTTAACAAACATGGGCAGCCAGGTTCCTTAAAAGCTCTATTCTTAGTGGTATGTGAACAAGTGTGGTCTTCGGGTTAGTTTTTGGCTTGCCTAGGTCTGCTGATACAGAATAAGAGACACTGATCAACAAACCCAAACAAAATTTGAACAAAATAAAACACAGCAGCCACAGAAAACATTTCTAACATGTTTTCCAAATGGGAAAAACACATTAAAAATTGACAGATTAAGAGCAGGCGGAAGAGTGTTTGCAGCACAATGATCTTGAACTTTTTATTTATTGTTCAATGGCATGGAAAGTAATGACTGTGGATCTTGAAATTGTTGACACTGATCATTGTGAGGCGATAAAAATGACACTCGAACACCTTGTCTCTGATAATGCCACCAAATGATGCAGGAATGATAGATGAGGGAATGGGAAGTCTCTGGACCTCAAAATCTCCCTGCAGACAACATGGTCAGAGGGTAAAACTGTTTTTAATGTGTGAAAATAAGTTCAAAAGGTGTCACATTTTAAACAAATTCATCCCTGGGCATTATCTGATCACCATTTTAGTTTATTGTCAAAGCTTCTCAAAAGGTCTGACCGGAGCGTGTGTTCACCAGATAAACACACACCCTAGAGGCACAGAAAGGTCGGAGAGCCCGGCTTTTGATTCCCATGTTGTGGTAAAAGAAATAAAGAAATTGGGGACTGGTGTAACTGCATAAAATGGGGGGAATGACAGGAGTGGGACAAATGAATGTGTGAGTTAACTTTTATTATAGGGGTTAAAGAAAATAAAAACTTTAAAGTGGGGTCAGGTAAAAGCCCCACCTCTCAAAGAGCCTTAAATTTAGGCAGTTATGGGGGAGAGCGAAGGGAATATATGCTTGTATATAAGTGTACTGACACACATTGCTTACATTTTGCTGTCTGGTACTGAAAGCTTTGGCTTCTCTAACCTTTCTCAGCCGCTTTTCCTCCTGCCTGCTTGTCCTTCTCAGCAGCAGTGTCCTCCCTCATCAGCGGCGAGGTGAGAGAAATGGTCACCTGCATTTTGGGCTCCTTGCTTGAAAATATCACGATGTTCGCCTCCTCGGGGTGAGCCTGCACCTCATACTGATCTTCAGAAAAAGTCTGCCGGTTAAAAGGACACTTGGGATTACTCACTACAGAGGAGGAGGGGTGTGTGGGCAAAGACTAGCCATGTTTGGCGAGGAAGGTGGGACACTAGGGTATTTTTTTAACCTTGGATGGTGCAATTTTTTCCCTGAGGTTGATCTTTTATCTACACAGGGTCATGACATTACATTACTGTGTATTTCTCAACAAATCATTTTGTCTTTATATTTGTATTATTAAGTGAAAATAGGGCAGTTTAAAAGTTAAAGCCCCATCTCACTCTGTAGGATTCAGGTGTCATAACCAGGCAGTGAATCTAAAGATCAGTCAAAGCACATTCAATCAAACACTTATTACAGCTAAAGCAGGAGGGAAGAAGAGTTAGGAATTACAACACATCACAATCTTTTTTTCAAGTGTTAAACTGTCATCTGATTTATTTTAGGGGAAATAACATTAACACAGGAGTCTTTCTGCTTTAAATTTGAGTTCAATAATTCGTAAACATGAAGAAATCTCCCTCAAAGCTAAAAATTCATGTTTCTGGCTCTGAGGGAAAACGTTTCTGTGCACTGATGACAAATGAGCTGCACTTCCAAAAGAGAAGTGATCCTACAGGGGATTTTTAGTTCTTTTTTTGTTGGATTTTCTCATCTCTAAGTATGACAATGGCCCTCAGAGAAAACCTTCCTCCAGCTCTCATGACAGAAGTCATGAGGAAGCAGAGGATAAATATAATAACTTCTTTTTTTTTTTTTAATCTACAGCAGAAGCTCCAATAACCACAATGTGAAAAACTATTGTTCACACTGGAAGAGAAACTTTATTAGTTCATCTCTCAGATTCAATGGCCGGGGCATCCATTCACAGTATGAAATAAAACATTTGATAATAAAGTGTTGTGATTTCCAGCTCATCTCAATTCTACCATCCCTCAACCTCATCATTGTCCAAAAGTAACCATCCAAAAACAGTAGGAGCATTCTTACCTCCAGCTCTTTAGGCAGCTGTTTTGCAATGCTCTTCAGTAAAGAGATGGTGGGTTTCTTTGCAGTCAGCAGGATGAGCTCCACATTTCGGTCCCCACGAAGCAGCAGGCCTTTGGCTAAGATTCCCACCCGCATCACTCCTTTCAGCAGCCGTGCCGGGTTCTCCGCACTACTGAAAGTTAAAAGAGGCAAAAATTCAAACATATAGGAATGCTTTCACAACACAGAGCCTGTTGGAGTAATCTCTATCAAGGGAACTTGATTAACATGGTACTTTATGCATAAGGATGGAAACTAATAAGATTTATATGATACCAATGTCATTATCTACTCTAACTATTGATCTAAATCTTTATTCATTAATGTGGATTTTCTGTGTGAAAACGGGCTTTTTCAGGATTTTCAGGGTGAACAAGGGTCAGGGTCTGTCTGCCATGATTACTTCTTTGTGTTCTTTGTCATAATAAGGAAATGAAATGATAAGGAGCTGTTAAACAAAATACATATCATAATGATACCTTTGGGTAACTATTATTGATTCTCTACAAGTCAAGTCAAGTCAAGTTTATTTATATAGCACTTTTCCTACAACATATGTAACTCAAAGTGCATTACTTTTTTTGCAACCTGACACACACGATCGAATAAATGGAAAAGAGATGATGTCTTAAAAATAGCTCTCATACAGAGAGAGAACACAAACACATTAACTCTTTGTACCATAACCATTTTTATCCAGGTTGTAATTAGTTTATTTCTGCTTTAAAGATCTTTATTACAACACAGTTTAGTATCAGATCAGCCGAAAAACCTCAGCCAGACTCCACCTGACTTGAGGAACTTCCGTTTTTTTCTTATTTCTGCAATGGCTTTATGTTTCAACACCAAATGTTGACTGAGGCTGACTCATGATGCCATGGTCAGGCTCAGCTGGGCCTGGAGCACTGTGGGTGCGGGCCTGTGAAGGACTGAAGACAGTTATGCTCATGTATAAGGGTCTTATCCGAGTGTGACCCAAAGGATCTGTGAAATTGTTTCTTTCCTAAGATATAGCTTGATTCTGTGTTGAGGTCATTTTTAAGGTGAATTCTATTTCACGTCACTGTTTTTTTGTATGTGATATTTCATTTATTAATTTGTCTGAAACATTTGTCCCATTTTTAGTAGCAAAATGTATCATAGCTTTTTACAAATGAACTTGATTAACTGCAGGATGTTTTCAAATGTTTTAATCACCAAAAATCCATGTAAAACATCCACTACAATCCCAAAGGTTTGATGCTTTGATTCTCTGTGCAGTTCAGTTTTCAAAGCTTCAACCAACTGGTTTGTCTCAGCATGCTTTTAAAGAAACATGGGAAACACTGCCTACTAGGGTTGAAAGATATATTGTAACTGTATCAATATCGAGATATCAACATATAAGATAATATTGAAAAAGCAACGATATAAACGATACAGATTTCCCCCACGCTTGCTCTACGCATACAACTCTGGAAGCCAAAAAAAAAAATTCATTTTTACGATTGCCCTTGAATGTACCGCTTAACGCACATGCACAGTAGTGGTAATCTGGGTCAGCCATGATGTCACCGAAAGAGTCATTAAACAGTATCATCGCTGTCCGGCAACAGAGATCGAAAGTTTGGGAGCATTTTACCAAAACAAGAGAGAAGAATGTGCAACGCAAAATTTTCTAGGCGGAACTTGCCTTCCATGGCAGTACGATGTTGATGCATATGCATCTGAAAAGGAAGCCCATCATGGCTGATTCAATTTCTGACAAAGAGGGACAGTTGTCCTGATAAGCTAATTGGCTAGTTAGCTGCTAACATTGGCGTCAACAGTATGGTGACCAGACATCCCTGATTTCCAGGGACAGTCCCTGTTTTGGATGACCTGTACCCGGTTAAAGCTGTCCCTGAAAATGTGCATGATCCCAGTGTTTTACTATTGTGCGTTTACGAGAACAAATGTTATTACTACAGCCGTGTAGGAAGCAGAAAGCGTGAGGGAGCAGGTTGTGTTGTCAAGTCCGCTCATTGAAAGTGACTTTGGGCTTGCTCTTCTGCTTGTGTGAATCCCACATGATTATCACCCCGTTGCCCACTACAAAGCAGGACATGAGTGTGTAGGTAGTTTGTCCTTTCCTCACCCTCGTTTCCTGGTGATCATGCCCACAGGAATCAACTTAGCACACCCCCAAACACACTCATGCATGTGGCGCATGCACAACTACGCAGGAGCCATTGTTGCCAGGTCTGCTTATTATAATATAAAATATATATATATATATATATATATATATATATATATATATATATATATATATATATATATATATATATATATATATAATATATATAATATATATTATATATTTGGGCCACCAGCTACATGCTGGTGCAGTACGTTACAGTTCATGCATGATGTGACTGATCAACTAATCACATAGTCGTCTGTGGCAGTCCTAGTAGTAATATCATATATCGTATCGATATCAAGATATCTGGCATGAATATTGAGATATGAAATTTTGTCCATATCATTCAGCCCTACTGCCTACCCTTTCTCCTCTCCTCCTTCAGTAACAGTGGGAGCAACAGCTGGTGTCTCCTTATCCAGCAGGGTGTCTGACACCAGTTTGAGGGCTCTCTCAGAATGGGAGACAATCCTCTGAACAGCTTGTAGCTCCTCCTCTACGGGGTAAATGGTTGAGTGTTTAGCCATGATGTGACGGTCATCGGGAGAGTCTGGTCGACGCACACATGTCTGAGGAGAAGAAAAAATAATGTGCACGATGACTTGAAGTTGATTCTTGGGTTTATAAAAAAAAAAATAGAAAACTGTAGTTGCACAGCTCACCAGTAGAGGGGGCACAGGCATCCCAGGCCTGCTCATTAATGGGGGAGGGGCCATCCTGCGTCTCTGCTCCCCCCAGTACATCTGCTCCTCCTCCATCCTCCTCCAGTACAGATCCTCCTCGTATCGCCTGCAGGAGGGTCATGGTTAATATCATTCACCAGAAGTCAATCATTCCATTGTTCCAGCTGACATTACATGCAGACAGTGCTCCCTAAAAGAAACCTGACAGAAAACTTGCTGTATTTTCTTAATAATAAAAACACTATTTTCATTTTTGTTCGAGAAACACTGTTCAAGGCAATTGTTCCAAAACTTGCTTCTCCCCTTGCAAAAACAATGAAGCGTGGAACTGGTCATTAGAAATACCACTTATCATGATGAGAGCTTCATACAGGGGCCCTTTATCTGTCTGCAGCCCAAATAAAAATGGATATGACTTCACATTTCCACGTTCATTGATTCCTTGTGTTTTTGCTGAAAGAATGTATTCTTGAAGAAATAGGAAAGTTCCCATGTTTGTCAGGATCAGAAAAGTCAGGAAAACAAGAAAAGTGCGTTTGAAATGAGGCATGATTTTCCCTGAACTGCACAAGCAAATGCATCAAACCATCAGTCAGTGTTTCAAAACTCATTCTTTACCAATTAAGCAGTGATTTAAGAACTTTACCATGAGTCTGACCTCATCTCCATGTGCCAGCGCTGCTCATCATCTCTCTGTCTCTTCAGCAGCACCTTTTGCTTTTGCTTCTTCAGCTTGCTCTCCTGCAGCTTTCTGGCTCGGTTACTGGGCTTGATTTCCACAGGAAGTTCCGGGTTCACTTTCTTCTACACAGGCAGACAAGAGGAAAAAAAAAACTAAAGGCAAATGTGAGGAGTAAGGGAAAGTATGATCCGGCAGACCTTCTCAGTGTAGGGAACACAGAAATGTCTGGTTACACCTCATACTTTTTAAAAGCAATTCGATACCAGCTTCATCCATTAAACAACAACCTTGCATCTTCAATTTCTAGTTGGTTACATTAGTGAAAATTCTGATGTATAATAAATTTGACAACTGAAAGTAAGTATATATAAACAGTGGAACATGGAATGGGGGAACAAGTTGATCCCCTCTTTGCTCCGTCTCCAGAGGTAGAGGTATTGGAGGCACTTTAAAAGTAAGAAGGAAAGAGACAGGACTACTGTGAACCAGTTGAGCCAAAAGAAGAGAAGATGTGAGGCAGTGCATGATGTTCAATGACACGTTACTTATGTGAACAACACCAGGACTGAGGGCAACAATTTAATGCCGTAACTGGACTAATATGAATCACTCAATGGGCAATGACAGCAGAACATCAGCTTCTTAAATGCTATTGAGAAAAGGATCACATTTTGGCAGTTTTTGTTTAAGATTACAGCTCAAGCAGGAGTGATGGCAATACTGTCTTACTTTGTACTGAAGTCTGTGCCGTCTTCCTTTCAGGTGCATGTCTTTAGCATTTGGGTCGTTGAAGCTGCACTCGCACAGTTTACAGTGAAACCTTATCACCTTGCCATCATCATTGCGGACCTGAGACACAAAACAGTTCAGATACAAAACCATAACACAACACAAATCATCTTATAATCCAACCATTAACATAAATGCATGAGGTTTGTTGCACCAGTTATGTGTATATTCTATCCTAGGTTGAGGTTTGAGGTCAACTACTGGGGCATCTGTGGCTCAGCCTGGTGGGTCACTCCACCATCAATGGGACAGTTTGGGGTTCAAGCTCTTCTCCAGCTGTCATTTAACCTAAAATTGGTCCAACTGTTGCATCAGTGATGTGTGAACAGGGACAAAGTCTGTGAATGTGTTAGCTGATATTGGCGGACTACCTGCATTAAAACTTTAGCCATCAGTGAGTTAATGTGAGAATAAATGTGGCCTGTGATGTGAGAGTGCTCAAGTTTATTTAGCAAGTAATCTGCATTGAAACTGGCTTGAATATCTTTAGTAAGTCATTACTTAGCTGGACATCAGAAACAAAATGTTTATCTTGGATAACAAAGTGTCAAATCAAGCTAAGTATGATACAGTTACACATATTACACTTTCACTGCTCTTGACCAGTGGGTATAATGCACTGTTTGCTTCTATCACCCGCTTGGAGGATAAAAAGTTAAAAATAACTTCTATAAGGTGGTAAATAGAAGCCAATCTGATTTTGTCCACTAATGAAAAAACTCACATTTAATAGACTAACTTAAAAGATGTTAACAAAAACAATCAGTATGGTGTTCACAATAACTCCACAATATAAAAAGATAATAATCCAACAGTGTTTCTCATGTTCCATAAATGCTAAATTGTTCAAACAAAATATTTAGTAAATTTAAATGTAAAATAAATCTTTTTAATCAGGAAGGCAGGTTTCTTCATTTAAAGTAATTCTCAAAAATAATTTTCACATTTCTAATTCTTTATCTAACAAACCAACAAACCAACAATTATTGATATAAAAATATTTAATAAAATACACCATATTAATATTGGCCTCTACAGCCATTAATCCTTAAAAGTTGGAAGGTGTCATCATTTTAATTTGGTGGTAACCCAATCCTTCATATTCTAACAACAGCCAGTGTAAATAACAACAGTGACCTCTGGTGGTGATTGTTTACAACACATGACAAGATAACGCTGCAGTTCTGCCAGTATATTATCTCCACTAAAGAAAGAAGTATGAGCATCATAAAAACATTTCCAAAGGATGTTATCTACCACTGAAAATGAACTAAATTTGTTTAAAACCTTGAATTGGATTTGACTTTTCCAAAATAAAGGCGTACGTTCAAACAAGGCTATGTTAATCCAGGTTTAGTTACACAAAAACCATTGATGATCCAGACAAAAAAAAGATCATTACTTTATGAATGATGAAAACAAGATCATTTGGTTCAGTGGAACTGCAGTGAACTGATTTTTCTTTGAAGAATTTTGCACAAAATACCTTTAAATTATCTAAAATTCTACATAACGCTGTAAAGTTAGCCTTACATTGCTACGTCACTGCTGTAAATTACATTTAAAATTAAAATGGTATTCCAAAATCAGGTTAAAATGCTACTTAATAACTTAGAATGTCATTATTTTCCTTAGTACTAAAATGTACTTTTGACTGCTGTTAACCTACAAACATCTGGAAGACTTCAAATTCAATGGCCATTTCATTAAATCTCAAATTGTCCACAAATCACTTGATACGACTTCTACCCACCTCCTCGACATAGTCATGTCCTACTGGCTGGATGTCTCCTTGGCTTCCAGATCTGTCCCCATCTTCATCTTCGCTCTGAGTCTCCATCTTCAGAGATGAATGTTGCATCGACTCCTCCGCCTTAGCAGCCACCACGACTGCTGCTTGTGCTGCTGGTGCTGCTGCTGCCGGTGTGTTGGCAGATTTATTGGCTATGTGACAGACAAGATGTCAAAGATTAGACAGACAAAAATGTCTCTAATCTCTACCTTCAATCCTTTTCCAATTGACAGTGACCTTTGCTTGGTAACAATCAAGAAACCTCTAGTTACTGAAAAGTGAAAAGCATATTGATATCATTTGCTTCATCTGGCTGTGGAAGGATCTGAAAAACTTGTAAAAATTCATCATGTTAAGTTCGTTTAACTTCACATTCATCCTTAAGCATGCCAGGCATATTGTATTATTTAAGCAAAATTGTTCAGTTAGCATAAATAGTGTGTGTTATTTTAACATTCATATTGCTGTTGGAGAATTGTAAAGCTCTGCTTTAAATATAAGCTGATTTTAACTCCACAACTTCATTCAAGAGCAGGGTGAAAAATGACTCATTTTAACAAAGTTAGAGGGACGCAGCAAATTCCCCATTCAGGATATTTCCAAATGTTTTTTGTTTTTTCAGTTCTCAACTTTGTTTGGTAAAATTTTGTCATATATTTTCGGGTTTTTTATTGTTTCTGTCATTTGATGTGATGAACACTCTGATATGTACTCTGTTGGACAGGGGTCTCTTACCACCAGAAAAAAAAAAGAAACTAAATGTTCTCCATTTTGTTTTCTGACTGTGAATAATGGATGGTGTCCTATGTTGAAAACTGACTGGATTTTCTCCAATCCATTTGTGAACCTTGACTGTGATAATAGAGGCTTCCTGTGTCTGTCACAGCTGTGATGCCCAAAAACGTAAAGCCTAACATAAACACACCATTTGACCCTACAATAAAGTTCTCCTCCAGCTCTGTCATGAGCATTGTTATATATCTATATCTACATCTATATCTATATCTATATCTATATAGATATATATATAGATATAGACATATATAGATATAGACATATATAGATATAGACATATATCTATATATATATATATATATATATATATATATATATATATATATATATATATATATATATATATATATATATATATATATATATATAGTAGGGCTGAAATGTTTTGTTTTTGTACCAATGTAGTAATTACTGTATCAGTAACAAAATGTAACTCTTAAACGTATTGTCTTTCATTTTTTGGACTAATTTAACTGTTTAGCCTGTTGGACACACTGTCATTTTTGCTGGTTTACATAACTAAACAAGCAATAAGTCAGTTGCCTTATTGTGCAATTCAGCTGTCCTTACTGCTGGACACTTGTTGCATTGCTCCTCGAGAATCATCCATACAACTTTGCTGAAGGAGCTTTGAACCAGCTGTTATAACAAAACACAAAACATGACTGTTTCAGCTGATCTCACAAACAGGTGATCCAAATCAACCACAAAAAAAGGCTAAATGGGGCATCCTTATTTGTTTTTTTAAGAAGTGTTTGAACATACTGTGGGTAGTAAGTGTATACCACTACCATACCACCAAAAAAATATAACTGGACTTACAAATGACAGTAATTTTGGAGGGAGCTGGCCTCTTCACTGGTGCCGTTGTTTTGAGTGTGGTGTTCACAGCCACCTGTTTGGGTGTCACAGTGGGTGTTGTAGTGGTTGATGCAGAGGCAGCAGTGGATGTGGAGACCAGAGGTTTCCCAGCTGTTGAAGTTGTGACAGCTGGAGCAGTATTCACCAACACTGGCTCAGTGGAGGGTATAGGTTTTCCCAGCTTGGTGTGAAGTTTCACCACCTTTTCAGTGTTAAAAGAGAAGACACAAAGGCAGACACAACCATTTAAGGCAGCTGATGCTTAATCCCATCCCAAATCCCTGACATAGCTTTGCTTCCAAGGCTTGGCAGCTCAAATGGAACATCACATGAGGGCAAAAACCACTATGTGTAATACAGAAAGCATGTCACGGCTACAGCTGACTGTATTCTCTTAACAACAAGAATGGAAGCATTTAGAGACCAAAGCAGCCAGGCATACCTTCTGGTGTTTGGCCCCACGGATGTGTGCAGCATAGGCATCCACTCCAGTGCAGGAAACATCACATAACTCGCAGCGTAACTGAGTCTGAATCCCTCGAGGTCCATTGCTGGTCCCTGCCTGGCCTCCAGATTTCAGGGCTGCTTCTTTTTTCTTGTGTTTCTGGCCCTCAAGGTGCTCCCGGTATGTCTAATGCATCAAAATGAACAAAGTTACTTTTTTTTTGTTTTCTGGTATGTTGTTCTTATTGCCAACACAAGCCAACAGCAACAATTAAACAACGTGACAGACAAGTCAAAACACCATCCTCCTCTTCCCATGTCCTCAAAGTAACAAGAAGACAATAATAATAATAAAAATAATAATGAAGATCTAAATGATAATAATATTACTATGAAAGTAATGGTAAGGAAGAAGAAAAAGGAGGAACTTCCTTTAATGAGATGGACTAAAAGATAAAAACAGGAAAAAGGCCATATTTCATCCTGCTAAACTTTTTAACTAGGGTCGGGGTTTCTACACACTTTCAAAACAACATTAATTTAAAAGGACCTGTTAAATTAAAATGGGACTATTCACACATTTTTTCCTCAATAGAAAATCCGTCAAGTATCCATGGGTGGTATAAGAACTTTTTTTATGTTCTGTGCCAAAAGGCTCATCCTAAGTGTAAAGATCATTATTTTACCAAAACACACAGGTGCCAAACACCTGTTTGATAACAGAATATCAAGTTTTATTGCTCTCAAGAAAGAGAGGAAGTGACTGGGACCTGGCAGATTGGTACATTATTACACAACAAAAGTTGCCTGCAGTCTGAGGGCAAATGTTGCCTCTGGTTTTTAGTGTTTTCAAAAGTAGTCTTTGAAATAGCCACAAAGAGATTAGATAAAGATGGTTTTGGTCAATATGCCATCTAAAATGTAACATCTGTCCCCAGCAGAAGTGAGATTTTAACTGCATTAAAATCCATAATTCAAACTGAAGTCCTATTAAGATTCTTCTGAATCTGCAGGAACCCTGTATGTTCTTTAATAATTCAAAGATGTACCTGATCCAAAAAGCTAATGTGGGATTGCCTTTGCACTTTTTATCCCCCAACACAAGCTGAGCTGCACAACACGATAAAGCTTTTATATAAAAAGCATTTCTAAAACATGACAGAATAATCGTACCTGAGGGCCTGCACAGCTGATCTTACAAATGTCACAGTAATGGAGCTGAGGCTGCTTGGGGGGCCCTTTAGGCTTCTGCAGCTTGTTCTGGTGAAACGTTGGCTTCTTGTAGGTGTTCACTGCCAGCGCTGTCACCATGTTGCTGCCTGAGTTGCTCCAAGATGAGCTCGTAAGCTGTTTGGGTGGGGGCTGAATGGGAGGCTGGGTCTGAGGTTGCTGTGGCTGCTGTGGCTGCTGAGGTGGAGGCTGCCGCTGCTGCTGGGTGAGGGTCTGCTGGGCCGCCTGATAGTAGGAGGGGGTGGATGTGGAGGTGTAGCCAGTTGAATCGTAAGTGGAATAGCTGATGCCTAGGGGAGAGAGACATGGTAGAAGCGAGAGTACAGAGCTTTAAGAGAAGAAAAGACTCTGAGATGTGGGTCAAACAAAGATAGCCAGCAGTCATGGAGCTATAAGCTGCATCAAACAAGACAATCCCAATATGTGCTTTGAAAGAAATCATGGATGTCATGAGTGGCTCCCGCTTCTGCTTTAGGACAGTACATTTTTATGCATCCTCTTAAACACACAGTTTTACACAGTGATAACTATGCCCTGGAGAGTTTGACTTTCAGTATGATTTTCTCAAAGCCCAAATAATGTCTGAAAATGAGTCCCCAAACAGGATCCCTTCCAAAAATGTCAAGATAATATGGTCCTGCTCCTCACTTCAACAGCTGGGTAGACTCGGCACTACGAATATTACCAAACATGGTTCCACAAATATTCAATCAGTCATGTTAAAGACATAAAGTCATCATTACAGCTTGTCATAATACCATCAATCAAAAATAATGTTGTTACTCCTCATGACGCTTACTTCAGCTCTCCGTGTATGTACGCACAAGCGGCCCCGCCTCCCCCACAAAAATTGAATGAATGACAAATGCTCACTCTGCCATAAATCCCCTATAGAACCAATGCACCCAGGTGTTGAGAAAGTTGCACCAACTGAGCCATCTTCTCATCCAGCCTACTTGGTAGAGAGAGGACAAACATGCCTGCACGTGTCAACTTATCAAGGCAGGCAAACTTACCGAGGACGTTATTATTTATCGTATGATTAATTGATTTGTTGATTATCGTGACAGGCCTAGCTGCATCTGTACAAAGTTACCTGAGTAGGTGGTAGCAGCGACAGTGGAGCCAAAGGATGAGCCAAGGGTGTACGACGAAATAGGTGTGGGCGGCTGCTGGACACTGGTGGACACTGGGTAGATGTTGTAAGTGGTCGACACAGAGCTGGAGGGCACCAGAGGTTTCAGGGCTGTTACTTGCCGCTGAGGAGGAGGAGGCTGACTGTACACAGTGGAGGGGGCAGGACTGTACGCACTCTTCACCCCAACTGAAACATAACATGGAGGGTTGGTAAATGGTAAGGATTAGGCGGCAAAGGCTGAGAGAGAAGTAGAGGAAGAGAGCAACTTTATGGAAGAAGATCATCTGTTGATTCTCTCGGCCTGTTGAAGGTTTTAAAGTATGATCTTCATCTAACAAGCAACTGAGCAGCAGACACATAACACACAAATGCTTCTGACCTTGAAAAGTGCAAGATGAGTAATCATATGAATTATGATCTACCTTCCATCAGAAGTAAGGCTGACATGCGTACATTTATAAAATTGCTAAAAGGGTTAGAAAAAAATGATTTAATATAAGTAAATGCAGCAGAATCAGGGTTATTCTAATTCTTAAACAGACTTAAAACTGGTTTGGGCAAAGCTTGTATTTCAGACGGGGACACAGCCACTGAGAGTTCAAATGAACCACTGTATTGGGAATGTGATGTTACCAAGAATGTTTTGATGTGAATCATTTCAAATAAGCTAAACACAAACTTAAATTGCACTTATGGGAATAAGTCTGAAGTCAATCAGAATTGAGCACTATTGGACTACAGTGTCAGGGAAATGATAAAATGCTTTTTTCAGGATAAATGTGCTTTAGTTACTGGAGCTAGCAAAGCCACCAACAGTCATTTATGCAGGATCAAATCAAAGTGATAAAAAAACATTAATTTTACGTTTGTTTGTTGTTGTTTTTTTTTTTTACCAGGAATTACATCCCATCAAATGCACCTCCTTTCCTTATATTGCTCATTCAAAATAATGATTATCTTTTCAACATGACTTTTACTGTGTACATTTTCTGAAAAAGAGTTGGTCTCATATGACAAAATGAACTTTCCAGGAACAACACAGAGATTAAAAATGTTTACAGCTATTATTCTCTTCAGTGTAAAGCCTGCACCTTGACATGAGGAGGCAGTGCAGGCAGACATGCAGCATAACACAGCAGAAGTGCAAGCAGGCTTAGGCCCTGCCCACACAGAGAAAAAAAAAAAAAACACATTGGAATGTTTCTCTGTAAAAACCTCAATTCGCGTGTCTGTTCACATTAAAACACTGAAAATGCTGAAGTACATATTACAGACCTATAAGTGGCGCTGTGCTGCTGCTGCAGACATACGCCAAAACCAAGGAAGTAGACATGGAGCTTACTCAAGCATCATGAGAAATGTCATTAAACACGAGTCTTCTGTTTCTGTGTCGTCTTGGCCGCAATGATCATAGCAGAGCAGTAGATTTTGCTGCATACGCCAAACAAGCTTGTTGTCCACATGAAGATTGAACGAAACTCTAGCTAGCTTTTTACGAATCACTCTTTGCTTTAATTTTATAATCATGTCCTCCAGCATGGCATATAGTCTACCTGCACAATATGTGCCATAACACTGTTCAATACTGCAATAATGACATAGATTGTGATAGCTTAACAAAAGATAGAAAACTTAGAAGCTATGGCTTAGTTCCTTTCCTGTGTGGTAATTCGTTTAAACACTTGCAACACGCGTTTTTCTGATTCTAAAAGATATCCCGGAGCCTTTTCTTCTACTAAACTGGCTCGAATAAAATTAAATGTATCCCATGGCCAGCTTTGGCTTCATCTTACTGCATCATAAGGTGTAACAGCAGCATCATTATACATCAAATATTTGTCTGGCCACATCCTAAAGTTGTTTTTAATTTACTGCAATAAATTCAGACTGGCATGATGTGTTGATTGCTAATAATAAAATCAGTGCTTTTATCTCACTGTAGCATTGGGGTCATGATTATGACAAACTACTAAGTTATCTGACTGAAAATGCTAAATTTGCAACTCGAGAGCATCCCTTGTTGTTGGGCCTTAATAAAGTGCATTAGGTAAGATACTGGGTAAGGATTTTTCCATCTCCCTCTACAAGATGCATTTCTGTAGAATCAGCACAGTTGAGGGAGTATTGGGTTTGTAAACAGTTCTGCATGGACTTCCTACATCAAACAAGACTGTACTAGAAAAGCACTTGAAGAGCGCAGACCTCCACCAGCGCAAGAGTCCACACCATATTGTGATTTTCACCATAAATATTAGTCCTACCTTTATTTCATCTAAATATTTTGATTCCTTGATGATGAAAACATACAAGTATACACAATTGCCAAAAATGGTCCTATCTCGCAATGTTGAAAAATCCTTGAAAAAAATTCCTGTATCCAGACGGTGATCAGGATCACTCCCAAAATTTAATAATTTGTTCCTTGTCCCAATCCGGACATTTCCTGATAATTTCATTGAAATCTGTCCATAATGTTTAGAGTTATGTTGCTAACAGAGCAACAAACAAACAACCAAAAACACAAACAAACGCCGGCAATAACAGGACATCCTTGGCGGAGGTAAAAATCCACTTCCTATCCACAGTCTATCTATCAGATGCTTTTGGTGCCTTTTGCTAGCAGCAGTAAATGAAGTGGCTTTGAGTAGAAAGTTAAGGATGTTGCATCAAGTGTTGTCTCAGAGAAATGTATCACATTTTCAATCAAACACATGTTAAAGAGTATCTGGGGTCTTTAGTTCCTGAATAACAAGAGGTAAAAGGTCTTTCTATGCAGCAGGCTTGTACAAAGAGGCAGTTGTTCCTCATGCATAAAGTCTTAAATGGTCAGTGGCTTGAACATCATCTCAGACATAAAGCTGGATCAGGGGAACTCTGTACGTAAGAACTGGCAGGTTTTCATTTGTGGTTGTGAGCATACTTAAGCAGTGAGCAAAATGTATGAACATGAGTTAAGAAAAATATGGGCTCTTTAAAAAAGGCTTCCCTTTTATCTGTTTGCAGGCTGCTACTCCACCTGTAATTAGGGGGAAGGTCGGCTACAACCAGAAATTATTTAAGGATTCATAGTATACCATAGTAGAGCAGCTGCCTTATCCAAGGCCTGTCGACAAACTCTGATGCCTTAAATCCTTAAATTTTCCCTCTTTTATTTCCTCACTTCACTGTAACTATGAGAACATTTAGACAACACATGAAAGTCACGATACACTGACTCACCAGTCTGGTAGTAGTTCTCTGTAGGTGTCCTCTGAGCTGATGCTATGCTTGTCTGGTAGTACTGTTTGTTGTCATAGGTAGTCACAGTTGCAGGGCGCCCGTAGCTGTAGTTGTCCTGCTGTGTTAGAGGAGGAATATTTAATCCACTCATAAAGCAGCATACTTCAGTGCTTCTTGCTTAAGAATTAAATTCAAGTCCCTTTGTGTAAGCACCACTTAATGGATTAAATTCACCTTTTTACTGTGGAAAAAAAGAAAATATCTCTTTGAAGGCATAAAGAGCATGCACTGAATAAATATCTTTGTAAAAAACAAACAGAGTCGTTACACAACAGCCAATAAGACCTCATCATGCTCTAAGAGACAAAGAGGCAGAAATCATAAGAGAAGCAGCGAGGAGACTGACCGTGTCTGAGAATACCTGGTACGTCTGTGGGGTGGTGGTGGGCTGCGGAGGTGCTGGGGGATCTGGCTGCCTGTAGGCATACTCCGGAGGCGCCTGGTGGCTCTGATAGGCGGGGTAAGGGGAAGAGACCACTGGCCGCGCTGCCTGCACTGGAGCTGGAGAATAGGATGCAGTCACAGCATGAGCCACAGCCGGAGCCTGCTGCACACTGTAACTGGCTGTGGAGGGATGGGAGTAGGCGGTGGGGGGCTGGGTACTGATGAGGGAGAGGAAAGGAAGATACAAGAAAGTCGCTTTTAATGAACAACGCTACATCTTATAAAAATGACAACTTAAGCCTTTACAATAGTAATAACTGTCAGAAATAATCCAGGCTGTGTCATAAAGGGCATTTACTGCACCACTTTCAAGAGCAATACTGTGTCCTGTCTGAATGACCCAGACATTAAAATGTTTTTTTCTGCAACGGCAGCTTCAATATTTTAATTTGAGTGGTGCTTTAAACAAAATACTTCTGTATGAGAACACAAAAAGTCAAAGTGCTTAAAGAGAATTATGAGCTGCAGTGTCTGCTTGGATCCTGTATCAAATTTCACTGCTGCTATTAAAATCCAATAGTTGTTGACAGGTTTGTGTCATAACCACATTTTGAAAGTCAAAGTGGTGATACAGCAAAAGTCAGTAGATTCCTACATCAGCAGGTTTACATTTGCAAGGCACTGTAAAAATCGTACATAAATATAGGAAATATATCCAAAGGTGTCTCAGTCTATGGACAATCTCACGGACCAGCTGACCTCCACGGCCACCAACAGGTACATTACCACCAAATCAGCAATTAACCCAATAAATGTGACTTTTTTCTAATGTCTGCACCCTACTCACAAAATGAACAAAACTGTCACATCTGATGTTATTTGTCATATGTGGGGTCTCACTGTTCATAATCTGGTCTTGATTTTAAAAATCTGTGTGCCAAGTTTAAGCCCCATTTCCACCAGAGGGTTCAGTTCGGTTCGTCTCGGTACAGCTTGCTTTTTGTGGCGTTTCCATAGCCTAAAACCGGGACAGGACCCTTATAAGCGAACCGTACTGTCATACTTTTTAGGACTCTTCTGTTGGGGTGCCAAGCATACCCATCTGACCCCAGAAGGTGGAGCTAGAAACACTGCAGTCCGTTGATTGGTCGAAGGAGACGTCACTCCCCGTGCAATAGCAGAACAACACATAACCCCGCCATGTTTAAATCTTCACTTGTCTTCAGCCTTCTCTGAAACAAAGCTTGGTTGGGCTTCATAACAAAAAGCCATATGCTGATCACAAAAAAGAAGAATTGCTGGATGTCTTCCATCGTTGCTCTTTGTTTACTGTGTCGCGTTTTCTTCTCCGTTGTATTTAATAGCCGGGTGCACTGTGTCGTGCTGCTATGACACCGGTTGGCTGTGGAAATGCAAACAGGATCAGGCTTTACCGATTCGGCCTGAGGCAAACCGTACCGAACCACTTGGTGGAAATGGGGCTTTAGTCTACCTATGTGTACAAAAATGACACAAAGAAAAAAATGTAACTGTTCAAAGCAAGTTAACACTGATTATATATCTAAAACAGATTAATTCTCCTCCATTTTAATTACCCAGCATCCAGGAGCCTGTGTTGAATTAATGGCTCAGTGTTATAAAACACCCGTATATACTTAGACCTTAGACATATATAGACCATATTATGTTTTTATGATTTATATGTGCCCTTGCCCCTAAGTGTGTTTTGCATGTCTCCTCCATGTGACAAAGCACCTCTATGAACAACACAAATGTCCACGGCATGTAGACTTCTTCCTCTCCCTTTTAATATGGCCCCAGCAGAAGCCTAAAATGTTTAATTTCTGTTAAGAAGACGAGCACAGAGCAAAGGTGTGAGAATGAATTCAGAGCAGCTAACAACATGGCACCAACCAACTCTGAACTGACCAATTACAACAGAGTTTATCTGAAGACCTTTCAGAGAAGGCTGGACCCACCAAGATAATGGAAGCTTAAAGGAGAAGGAGCTTTAATGTGGGGTCTTAGAAAGAGAGGCAATACAGCATAATGAGGGCATTAGTATGTGAGAACTTGAAGTTTGTAAGTTTTTCTTTCCAAATTTGCATTAGGTGCTAATTTTAGTCTAAAAATAGATAAGGTAACATCACACGGTCAATAAAATAAATAAAATAAGCACACAGGACTGTCTAGAGTTATCTGATGACTGTAAGCAGAGGGAGGCTACAGCATTACCCATGTACTCTCAGCATTTGAGCTAAGCTAACTAGTGGTTGGGGATCTTTGTCTGTCTCTTCCTTGTTATTGGATGTATAGTCAAAAGAATGGTGTCTACCTGCTCGTCATAGACTCAGGAGTGAGGCAAGACATGAAAACAAAAAAAAATGTTGGAGTGTACCTTTAAAACCTTGATCCCTCGCACTGAGACATAGGTGGTGTTTGCACAGCTCAGTTTTCAGCCTAAAACGGACAGCTTTCATTGCGCTTTGGCCTCTTGTTTACATGAGAACAGTGCCTGGGGTGCCTGGATCCACAAACTTTTGAAACCAGAGTCCAGAGTGGAAAGTTTTGAAACCAGATTCGTTCTGGGTCAGCACCATGTACACGAGATACAGAACACTTCAGAGTGAACCGCTGACATCACCGCATGTGCAGTACTATTTAACATTAAGGCTGCGCGCAGACAAGGAACAAAAAGAGCTTCGCCATCTACTGAGTATCATGTGTGCTGCTTACCGTGCTCGGTTTGTTATCCAGACAAAACTATCCAGACAGATTTATTTTCTGAACAGATTTGTTTTCCAGAAAAGAAACTCCTGCGTCTTTGTGCATCAACTCACCATTGTTGTTTGTGAAAAGTTTTTCTTCTTTGCATGTGTGTTGTAGCAGCGCTGCAGCTCTGCAAACCTACATAACCATCTACTGGACTGGCATGCACACTACAGCGGTTTGATTTGTTTCTAGCCTTTCCGCCTAAATGTGGATTGAGTTTGAACATGCAAAAGAAAATCTTTGCATTTCAGTTGACAGTGTCCCTGTGTAAACAGTAGAGCTGGGACGATTCACTTTTCTCCCGATTCGATTTATTGCGATGTTCTAGGTGCCGATACGATTTAAATTGCGATTCTACGATATTGCCGATTTTTGCAATCTTTAGTTAGCTTTTTTAACACCAGCGAAAAAGATGAACAATGATGATGCCTCCAGACTATATCAGGAAAAATACACATCACATGTGAGTCAGTTTTAAGGATTTATAGCAATATATTTTAACCAGCTGCTTATAATCTCTCTTCAAAAGCCTGGGTTGCATATAAAAGTGGCTTAATAACCCTTTAGACACCAGAGTTTTTTCAAGAAAATATTCAATTTTGCTATGTAGACTTAAAAAGGCTATAGTTTCAAAGTGGTTAGTTTCCCCACCCATCATCATCACTGTAATTTACGGTGCGACCATGAACGCCTCTGCTGCCTTCACTGTGCTTTTTACCCCCGGCTTCTCCCACGTCTGTCCAGAGCTCAGCGGTCTTTCTCATTCTTGCTATCACCGTCACTTTTCGCAGTGTTTTGAGCTTCCCTGCACCCCAGACCTCATCCCGTCCTCGGTACTCGCCGATCACTGCCACCAACCAGGGAGAGGCAAACCATCAGCCCCGGATGTGCTGCTCGGGGACTGTAATGGCGCGCGGACCCGCTACCGCTGCGCGCACATGCGCCACCAGTTTCTTTCTCACTGGACAACTGACCGTCATCCTCAGAGAGTAAATATTCCTCAGTTTCAGAGTCAGCCAGTACTTGAGAAAGTACTCTCATTATCGTGAGTACTCTTACTCTCTCTCTGTCACTCTGTGTGTGTCTCTCTTTTCCTCTCTCTCTCTCTGCTCCGCTCTGCAGCCACACTCGCGTCCCTCGGTCCGGTGTGTGTTTCAAAATAAATATACGCCAAAACTTTGAATAGAAACCTGTCACCTGTCCACTATCTGCTGGTGAAAAGTAGTAACACTATTCAGCACTATAACAGCTATGGCCTGTTTTATTCAGCAATGTCGCTTACTGCAATTTTGTGACTTTAGCGCCTAAAGAGTTGGGGGGGTTGGGGGGTCAAAAAAATTGCGATACTTACTTACGATACTGAATCGATTTATTCTCCCACTCCTAGTAAACAGGGCCATAGTAGGAATAAAACTTTGTGTACCTGAACATCTAGGAAAGGTTTCTGCAGTGGATATATAGCTTTACAGAGATCATCAGTACAGGACTTCAAATAAAAATGCTAAGAATGAAAAATCTGTGCACTAAGCAGTACTCAAAGCTCCTTGATAGAAATGTCTCCCACATGCAGGGCAGATATTCTCAAGATTTAGTTATTATAACTTAATATCAGTATGAGCTTCCTGCCAGGCTGTTTGTCACCATCCAATAAGCCTGATATTAAATCATTCCTGGTATTTACACAAAACAGGAAAAAAAAACTGTAGTTTGGCTGAACACTCAGCTGTCTGTTCTGATCCATCCCTCCTCCAAATGTGCTGACAGCCTGCCTCGATAATAAATGTTTTAAGCTTGGCATCCCAGCATTTTAAACCTTCAAATGAAAACCACAGAGATTTAGTGACTGCTGATCAGAATGCTGAGATATAATACTACAGAGTGAGCTTGGAGTTATGACAGTCAAAGCAATATCACAGGATGAATAACTCCTTGGTCTGTTCACTCTGTGATGGACTGTGGCTTTTCACGTAATAAATGCTGAATCACTTTCAGATCAACTGATTCAGCTTCAGACTAACCACAATGACAGTGGGTGGGTGCCGAAGAGATACCATGATTGCTTCTGGAAAGCTGAAGCATCTGACGCCCATAAGTCAATATTCTGTGATAAGAATTAAAACTCTTTACAGTCATAAGGTGAATATTTGACTGCCTTTTTAAGTTGAATACATTTATCGCCTGCGTGCATTTTGAACAATACACCCATTTATCTCTTTTGTAAATATGAATGCACCATCTGAGTGAGCATCTCATAATAAAAATGAAGCTTCATCTGATGTATTTTCAGCATTTTTCTGCATTATCCTGTGCCCTTAACACTCCAGGATGGCAGTTCAGTGAATATATTAATGAATGTGCTGTTGAAGAATAAGCTCAAGAGAGCAGGAATACGAAACATACAGAAACATACTAGCATTTTAGTGGTACAAAATCATTCTGTGCAAAACACAACACAGCCTTAAATTAAATTATTTTCTCTCTTACATGAATGTCAAATTTCACATGCACAATTTGAAAGCAGAGACACACAGGTCTGATTCTGCCCCTTCTGAGTTCAGTGTTAATATTAAAAATAGGCTGATGCCCTCAAGCAAATTTTGAATATGGGAAAGCATGTTGACCTTTGTATCCATTCAACATTTTTGATTACAGCAGCTTCAGTAAAGAGCAGAGTATATCAGTCAAACGTGTGCAAACATGTAGCCTACATAAGAATACACATGCAGACCACATGAAGATGTAATTTGTTAGGCAAGGAAACAGCCCACTCCTGTTTTTCAGGATTGTTGTCTTGAATAATTGCCAACATACCATAACCACAGACAGAAGTGGGAACTTTTGCAGTTCAGAAGACACAACAATGATCATCACTGAGGCAGGAGCTATGAGAATTATGTTTACTGGAATGTCAGATTGGCAAGTTGTATGGTTTACCTTACCAACAACTTCCCCTAGAATAACTACAAATGCATAAAGTTAAGAGAATAAGATTCCTGTATTCACATGTGCATCATATGCAGCAGCATATTTTATTAGACACACAGAAATAGGAGCAGTGATAATGAGACAGTTAAGTGGACCTTCAGCAGCTTGACCACAGCTAGCTTCATTACTCCATCAGCAGCACCTACATATCTGAACCCTTATAGAAGTCATTCCCATCATTAACGTTTTGATCCACAGTGTCTCCTGTCGTTATGATCTGAGCCACTGCTCTTAGCTTTTCACCTCATGAATCCGCACTGAGGTGACCAAATGTCAATCAACGTGTCGGAGAGCGTCGGCCTGCGGACTCAGCTTGCTAACGTAAGCTAATAGCAGTAGCGGGTCAAGCTAGCTGGCTACGCAGTAAAACCGCTCAGGAGGTTTAGTTCTGCCACAGATACAGCAGAGAGACAAACACGGGACTCAAAAGACACGCTGACATCCGCCCACGGCTGCTGAATTACCTGTACTGCGGACCGGCACCATGTGAGAAGCCGAAATAGTTGCTTGCAGCCATCTTGGCATCCTCAGCACAGTTGAGCTCTGGCAGACAGCAGTGGAAACCCAGGAGCCGACGGTCAAGATAGTTCACGGCTCCGCTGCAGCCAATGGAAACAGACGACCGCTACACCGGAACTGCGTATGTTAGGAAAAAACGAGGCGAGGGACCCACAATGTAAGCCTCTCTAATTTTTTATTTTATCTTTTCACGCATTAGACTACATTTTTAACTACACGTGGTGGATGATCTTGTGGAAACTACTACATACAGTTTTGAATTTGACTGTAATAATGTATAATCGAACTACCTGTAAAATACCAAATAGTAGCTGGGGCGTTTATTTGCTTCAATTACTGAGCAGACCAGGCGTTTATTTGGGACCAGGCGACTATTTGGGACTATTTCCTTTTGCACAAAAATGTTACCTAGCAAAAAGTGAAAAAATATGGTAAATATAATCAAATTATTTATTACCCTAGTATGAGTAACACCTGTACATTTTCAAGGCAAGACTACAGTACCGTTGTTACGCTCTTGTGTTCTTCTTTCAACTCAGCACTCTGTCAACACTCTTAATACTGATCAGGAATGACTGCTATTTAAGTTAAGGTTGTACTTTTTTTTTCACTGCACCAGGGACATGGAGATAAGCAGCAACGTACCGCTAACTGACGTGACTGACCTCCCTGACCTTAGTTAAGGACAAAAAACAAACAGCGGCAGTGGTAACGTCTTCTTTATTGAATTTTCAAAGCCCTAGTATGTAAAATTCTGTCTTTCTGCGCTCTAGTGCCCTCTGTGGATGTTGAGTGTAACTGCATTGTCATGAAACAGAGCGCCTCACACCAACCTACATTTGTTGACATACAGAGGGAGGAGAATGTGAATAAATGACACCAGGTGTTTATTTGGAACAGGTGTCTATTTGTCAAAATGTACTGCTACACCCGCCGTTTATTTGGTATTTTACGGTATAAATGTAATGCAAATTTATTTTTAATGTATTTATTTTATAGTATACATTCTATACTCACAAATTGAGCATAAGGAGATGCAGCCATAACGTTCATTCATTAATGAAATAAAACAGTATTCAAAATCCTGTCTTTCTATATATATAGAATACATAGTAAATGAAGAATAAATGTTCATCAGATGTAGCTCTTTTTCCTTCTCCTTTGGTAATGCTTAAATCGAAGGGGGGCAGGGCGGCTACATTATACTCAATTCACAGATGAGGAACAATCCTTCAATTATCCTATAATATCACAGGTGAGTTGTATGAGGGAATGAGAATTTTTCCACCAGAAACTACCCTGAAATTTACCTGCTGACCCCTCAGTGTTTCCCCTACCACTCCTTCACTGACTGATATTCAAACAGCAGATACATCTCCTCCTGTGAGGGCCAAGTGTGAACAAGAAGGCCATGGGAATTTCTGGAGGGGTCACCTGGGTATTTTAATAGTCCCTTACTGCAGGAGGCTTCTCTGTAGTTTGCTTATCAGTCAGTGCAGTGGAGGGTGGGGAGGGGGAAATGAAAGGGGGCCAGCAGGGTCATTTCATGTTGGAGTCTGGGTGAAAAACTCTCCTGTTTTCATTCAGACATGCAGCTTACCCAGTTGAATGCAGCAAATGTCAGTGTTTTTTTCTGCATGTATTAAGAGGGTTAAGATACTCCTGTGTTGAGCTAAGAAAAGGAGATGATGTCTTGAGGCCTGTTTCCATGTCAGCAAAAGTGAAAGTAATTAACTCTGATCCTGTAAGTGACACTTGTAGAATCAACAGTGTCATAAAAATTGCAATTCAAATGTCTTTTCTTAGTACATATGCTTAACCATACATGGTATTTTTATTTCACATCATTTTCTCCTTTAATATTCAGTTTAAAAAAATACAGTGATGTTTACACTTCACATTGTATTATAGCTACAACACTTATGTCCTTAAAAATAAAGTCAGAGAGAGTACATTCCTAAAACAACATGGAAGTGTCAATCAAACATTACACTGCAAAGTGTCTCAGAGTTTAAAATTCATTAAGAGTCAACAATTAGGCTTGATGAGAGTTAAAGCACCAGCACTTTAAAAACACTCATAAAGACAGATATCCAAGCCCTTTTATATTGTAGAATAATGTACATACTGCTATTTTTATACTTAAGTCTATTTTTATTTTATTAAGGCTGCCTTCTTTGCTGCTGTAACACTGCAAATTTCCCCATGTGGGGTGAATAAAGCTTCATTAAATTCTATCCTATTCTATTAAAAAGTGTCAATATTAGTGTTAATTTGTGCAGGCAGATTTTGCTTAGTATCAGTCCGTGTGAGGATGAAATACTGGGGGTGGTCGTTTAATGAATGGAGCCTTAGTTACTAAAGCAAGTTTTAAAGTTCACATTTCATCAATAAAAAAGTCAAAGAATTTTCAGAGCTTCAGATGCACCTCTGGAGTCTCAAAAAGTGAGCTTTTTATTAATATTTTGACTTTTACTGCAATATTTCTACTCTGTTTTCACTTTTGTTTTTCATCTTTATCCAATGATTTTTTTCACTTTTCTGCTTATTCTTATTTTTTCAAGTTTTCATTTCTAATTTGTATAAAAAAGAAACAACTCCCCGGTGGGTTTGAGATGTTTGCTGTAGTAGAGCCTCGTCCTCGGTGCTGCACTAGTGTTCTACGCATGCGTAGATGAAGGATAAACTTCTGACGCTTGAAAGGAACAGAAAGGTCGAGACAAATCATGAAAAGACGACGCTAAAAAGTTAACGATCAACACCCAGATAAGCAAAGAGGTCGCTCCTTTTGTTTTGATCTCCTTGAACTGAAAGGAGCCGTCTGAAAAGGCGTTCACGCGAAATCGGAAGTAGACTTCAGTGAAGCGTCTTGCTTCGCACACGATCTATTCACCTGCGGTTTCTGGGGATTGACGCATGTGTCAGTCACGCTTGCACCTGCAAGAAAAGGTTTAATTTGGTATTAACCCAAATATCAGACTGTATGACAACAGAGTTGACAGGTTTCATTATCACCTTGATGAGTAAGTGCCTTAGAGTCCTAATATATAAAAAATAAAGTTTCCACGACCTTGATATTAACAAGGACTGGTGGGTAATATTATCTTAAATCTAAGCAGGGATAAAAACGTCAGGAATAAGAGTTAACCCGAGCATAAAACTGCCCCGGCTTTTGGGATTATTTTAGCTATCAGGACCTAATTATACATGCAAAACAAAATTTGCAGAGCCAGTCCGTCCTGCTGAAATCTGAACAGGGGGGACGTGATTGGTAAAGTGTGCTTCAGTCAGATGCTGTATAAATCATCTTATGGTGGGAGTTGAGTTGATAGGACAGAACTTGGATGAGGGAGAAAAGAGAGAGAGAGAGAGAGATGCTGTTGTTGCCATGGAAACAACAGGCACACTGAGAAACACTGACTAACAACAGCAGGGATATCTGATGGAGAGGGAGCAAGGACACTGCTCATTTCCCAAGTTTCTGTGGGGATTATAGGTTGTCTATAGAGATCTGAGCACAAAGAGGAAATTGACAAAATGCACTTGGAGCTACAAGCAGAGAAAATGAGGAGATGGGGAGGGTGGGTCTTGATGCCAGAGCAGATGCATTTTGATTAAAGGAATTTTGTGTCTCCATGACGTGGATGTAAAAGCAGAGAGGCAGGCTGTCAGTCTTTTCCCCAAACAAAGGTGTCCAGAGGCAGAGGAGGAGAGAGACGGGGCTCCAGCACAGAGGTACCCCCTGTCTCCAGACACCTGCTGCTGGCTAGCGGCTGACATTGGGGACACTGTATGACTGTGTTTGTGCACGAGTGTGAGTGTGCATGTGAATGAGAGGAGAGATTTCAGACTGAACCCTGCTTTTTCTGCTGGAGGAGGAGGAGGAGGATCAGGACTTTCCCTCTAGATGGTTTCCATCTTTGCATGAAGAGGAGGGAGGACACAGACAAGCCGAGGGTTTAACGCTGCTCATGTGAGTATATTCAAAGACTTAACCTGCATGTATTTATATAATCTAATCCCTGCACAAGCCCGACACCTCAGGCTGCACACATAATGGATTTTCCTCAACAATCCATTTAGGTTTATGGCTGACTTCTCATTTGAGGCGACCTAGAAAGGCAGCAGGGACATTTTTCACCATGAAGGTGACGGGATGCACATTAGGGCAAGGAGGGAAACGAAAGGAGGTGTAAAAGAACGGGGTGTCTTTTCCAGAAACATTAAAGCATCACCGATATAGACTCACAATATTCATATTGGTGTTAACATGCTACAGTTTATTAAGTTGAATAATGTTTTGATACAGAAGATGTGTGCCCAGTGTTGCTAAGATATATTGCCTGTTCACATTTTATTAAGTTTAAAGCAGCATCAGCAGACATTTTGGCCATTAACTACATCTGTTAAGCATTAGCAAAGCCTTAGTTTATAAAGCTTTAATTAAGCATTAGATAGTACCTAACCAAACACTCATGAAGCATTTATTAATAATTTATTAATCATTTACAAACACAGTTGAATGTATCACATATTTAAAAAGCATAGTACTTAACGTATCCTTCACGCTGCATCAGTAATTAACTCCAGTGTCATTATTAACAATGCTGGTGAATTGTAAAGCGTTAATAAAGCTTAAACATGCACTTTCATCACGGATTAGGAAATATTTTTGATTAAGTTATGTATTAATTAAACACAGCTGTACATGCTTTATCGATGAATAATACTTCCACCTTTACTTTAATCTTTACCCTAGCTGTAAACCTTAAGTAATGCATAACTAATACTTTTGTAAAACATTTATAACCATGTTAAAATGATTCTATCAACAATGAAAATACTTGATTATAAACAAAATATTTGCTCTCACTGTACAAAACATTTGCTTGTGCATAAATGAAGCAATTTCTAACTTTATAAATAATAAATATTTAATGAATGCTTTATAGATGTAGGTTTGGTGTTCACTAAACCTTGATGCTTTGACACATGAGCTTAGTGAACAGTCAGTGTAAAGTAACGCACATTTTCCCTCTTTTTGTCAGTTTCCTTTGTTAAACTTTAACATAGGTTCTCAAGGGCAGATGTTTTGAAATGGAACAATGAATTGTTTCCTTCTTGCGTCTGAGGAAATGTGCTTGTGTATTATTTCAAGTTCCTCTTTGTCAAAAGAAACTTCCACTCAAACCTGCAATTTACATTCATCTTCATTTCACTACATCTTCATTTGAAGTTTAAGCTGTCAAGAGCCTGTTTTGATTTTAGAGTAGGTCAGTTTTAATATGGTGCTGTTTCTTGCTCAAATGTGGTTTTATAGTTACCATTTAAAATCAATTCTAGAGATAATGTGCTTGTAATCCAGAGAGATTAATTCCATCTTTTCCTGACTAAATGTGTGTATTTGAAAAATACAGGCCTTAATTTGACCTTTTTTGGTATATCAAATGGCGTCCTTGTCAGTTTAGTTTTGATTGAACAATACTAACGTAGACTGTCTGCAAATAAAGTGGCATGAAAAAGGTGTGAATTACACAATTGTGTCCTGTCAACTGAAAGCTGGCATCAAGTACACCTACCCTCTAACCCAGAGAAGGTGTAAATATGGTTGAAAAAGTGAACAGCTGGACAAACTCTGACCTGTTTTCATGTCAGTATTTTAACAAACATCAGCAACAGCACTGGCCATCAGATGACGTGTTTTCCAGACATTTGTGTTGGCATCAGTCCTGATTTCATAGTCAGTACAGCATTGCTTGTCTTGTTAAATGTCTATTTCTGACACAAATAAGCTGTCACAATAGAGTAACTGGTAAAGAGCTCTTTAACAGATAAACCTGGATTTCTTTACAATTAAAAACATGCCTATATATCTGCATTAGGATCAGCTAAAACAAATCTGACACATTTGCACACGAGATATCATTAAATATCCCATATATTTCAACCCTTGTCATTATTTTGATGAAGTTAATCAATGATCCATTTGTTGAATTACAGGACACTACTATCTGTTTATGGTAATTGATTGTCATGCCAATCACAGCCCAACATGCGTATTTCACTTTTTGCTGTCACAGTGAGAATTGATAGGCTCTGCTACAAATCAAAATGTTAAGAGCTGGTTGTTTTGGCTCCATGACACACCCCGTGTAATATAAATGAATTATTTCCTCTGCATGCCACAAGTGCTGCTGCCAAAACCACCAAAGCCACTCCGCTCCTTCTTTTAATTACAACAGGAACTTCAAGAGGAGATATGACTTTATTCATCAGCACTGTGCACAGCAGACAACACTGGCAGGACCATGCTTGTTTTTTTTGTATTTGTCATTTGACCATGAACAGTGTTTTTGCAGTTAAGTCAAAAACAGAACTATTTTATCACCTTAGATATCTACCTGTGGCTGCAACCTCTGAGACAGACTTGGGAATTCTCTGTCACTAATGGTGCATTCCAGTTGTAGTCGGAAGTTGGAATTTCTGAGTTCCGGGTAGGAAATTTCAACAGAAACACCCCCAAGGTCGGAATTTCCTACTGGGATCTCGGGGGAACCTAACCACCCCCAGGTTGAGTATAGAAGATGGCTGCCCCCAGTGTAAACAGTTTTTAAACTCCTGTAATAATCCATTTATTAGCACTTCTGACTAGTTTGTGTTACACCAGCTGTATACACAGTATTGTTAGACTTGTATTTACGGAAATGCTGCCATAGTGATATTAACATTCCTAATGTGGTATTTGTGAACTACAATGCAGGGCGTGCTAACAACAGCTAACAATAGCCTGGTAGATTAGCATATCTTTTCTGACTTTGTAACTGGAACACTGATAACTTGGACGTCATTCCCACTTCCCTCTTCCCAGTTCCGAGGTTAATGGATCGCAGCATAACACAGTGGGAGATTTTATTCTAGGGCTGTTTGAATTAAAAGGAAAAAAAGTTTGATTGATATTGAGATTATGATTACTAAGTGTCTTGCTCAAGGACACATCAACACACGAGTAGATAAGCTGGGGATCAGACCTCCATCCAAAGACAACCACCTCAAGAACTGGTCCAGTGTTGCCCCAACAGAGTGTACTGATGATGGTGAGATCCTTAACTCAAGCAAAGTTGAATCCATCCTGTTGGTCCTATATGTTAAGCAGTTGTTGTATCCAAGCCGTTAATCAGATTGTTTCCAGCCTAAAGAGCACAGACAAATGGATCTGAACTTTCTCTCATAATATAATAGGTTACATAAATCATTGGTCTGAGCAGAGATCAAACGCTCAGCAGTAGATCAGAGCAGCAGGATTAGGGATCAATGCTGGAGGATTAGGTCCGTACTGCACCCTCCTCCTCATTGGCCTCCTGAATCCCACCCAGAGAGGGATATGAAAATTATATTACACTTTAGCTCAGGGAGTGGGCTCTGTCCCGGTCAGTCACATGCCTCTCACATGTGCTACGCTAGGCCAGGGGATAAAACCATGTGATTAGCAGTCTTCAAATTAAAAAGAAAAATATTTGTGTAAACACCTCACACAATGCTGACATGTGTCTCTCAAGTGCAGACATGGAGCTAGTTGTCTAGTGAGTGTACTGTGTTAAGAGTCGTGTTTTCTCCTCTTACACATGCTCATTAATGACTTTTTTTCTTCTCGACACACCCCCAGGCCCTGGCTCTCCTCTCTGAGGGATGGGCACCACAGAGGCAACACTACGAATGGAGAACATGGAAGTAAAAGACGAGTGGCAGGATGAAGACTTCCCCAGGTGAGACAAATACACTTACTCACACATGCTTACTCTTCTGCTAAAGTCTCCAGGTTGGATCACTCTTGATTTGAATTCTGTGGGCTTGTTCTGGGAACAGAACATCTGCAGAGCTGTTTGCCCAGGGGCATGTTTTTATGTTCTTGTGTTGATGAATATTGTATTAATATCTTATATTAAAACTGCTGTGAAGGGTTTATAAAACAGAATCTCATTAATTAAAATGCCTGTTTATAACCCCCAAAACAAGAAAGAAGATCGGCAAAAATAATTTCCAATTAAGAACTTTCATTGCATATTGACACCACTGCAGAGGGGGTTCAAGTAAGGGATTTACTGTAGGCTTTATAAACAGCCTTCTGTACCTTTTTTTATGGAAAATGATTGCAGCAGAATCAACTCCTACATGGAACAGAAGCATAAAAATATGAAACCAGAAGTGCTCCAAGAGACCAACAAACTCCCCAGGGCATTTCCAACTGATCCATCATGTAGGGAAAGCCCCATCAGGCACTATAGGCAAAACCGTTTGGAAAACTCCTTGATTCACATCCTGACTCAGTTAACTTTTGAATTCTTATCACTTCCTCCTTGCGCCATGACCAACATTCTCTGAAATTGCCATTGAAATCTGTGGAGAACATATTGAGTTACTCCTGAAAATGTGGGGTACCACCCTATCTCACAAAATTAACAAATCCTTTAAAACATTCTTGGATCTACATCCATATTCAGATCATCACCAACAACAATCTCTTCTCCCATGCGTCATGACCAACATTCCCTGCAATTTAATTAAAATCCTTCATAGCTTTTCGACTTATCTTGCTAACAGACAATCATTCAAAGACATAAACTCCTTGGTAGGTAAGTATTGGCATACATGATTGGATAAATGATACAGGGAGATCAGCAAAATTTTAAGGTAAATAGAAACAAAACAACTTGCAATCATCAAAATAAGGTAAGAATGGAAATATGGCGCTAGCCCTTTGCCGTCTGTCTGATTGTTTTGCAGACCCACCTATCAAAGATCTCTCTTAAGCAGTTGATTTTGGGCACATCTAGTCAGACAGTTTTTTAGTGCATGTAGTGCAGATTTTACCTAAATGTCTTTTTTTAAAACATGATTTAAAGAGTCCAAATCATGTGTTTTTGCATTTTATATGCTCTTTAGTGTATTTGCATGTCTCCTCTGTGTGACAGGGTGCTTTTATGCAGTCAGTCTGTATTTATCTCCTTCCTTCTAGTGCTTCAGTGAAAGTATAGATCCCCTGATCAAATATTACCCTAACACAAAAGATCATTACTCTGTCAAAGTATTACTTAAGTAAAAGTACTGGACTACTTGCTGTAGAAAAATACTTGCTGTAAGTACTTTTTCAGAATGCTCATAATGCATCATTACAGTCCAGAGCACACCACTGGACATTTGCAGCACCAAAATAACAGACACAACCAAACAACAGCTGATGACAAGAGAAATGTCTGCCAGGCTTAACACAGAAAAATACTGACATATTAGGAGCTTTGAGACTTTTTGGACCCCAGAAAAGCTCATCATATTTCTTACTTATAGTGCCTTACTTTGACCTACATTTTCACTGCTCTGTAGCAATGTCAGCAACATATGCTAAAATATTAATAAAAAGTCCTCTGTGACAGCTTCTTTCTTATTTCAGTTATTCTGAACTGACTCTTTACTTCATCTGATGACCTACTGTATGCAGTCATTACTATATGTTTGCCATGATCACATTTTTCTGCTATATATACTGATACTGATGCATCTCGTAGACAAACAAATGAAGACAGTTTTTCATATTAAGAGTGAAAAAGGAAAGTTCCTGTGCTATTGTACGTTTCTGTCTCTCAAATGTAGTGGAGTAAAGGTAAAATGTTTCCACTCAGGCATAGTTCAGATGCTCAGAACTGAACTGAGGTACAGTACTCAAAGAATGGATTTTGTTAATGTCTATCGCTGCTGTCCAGCCTTGTATTTATTTTATATACATACTTATACTACAGCCTTATGTATGTTTCACTGTACAAGCATGGGTGTGTATTTGCTTTGTGTGTCATCATTAGGATTAGTTTGATCTGTACAGAGGAACATGCAATAAATGTAAATACAGTTTAAAGGTGGCACACTTAAAACACAGATAGGTTTGGCACTTGTGGCAGAATATTAAAGCACTAAATCATGAGGACAAACTAAAACAACTAAAACAGGTCTATAGGTGCAGACACATTGGCACAATTAATACATATTGCAACACTTAAAAACAAAAAGTTTTCTGATAGTTTGATCAATTAGAACATTTTAATGTGATTAGAGCAAAGTTAATCAGATCAACAACATTGTTGTTGAAGTATTGCATCTAATCATGAATGGCAGAAAGAGAGCAGAGAAGAGGTGTGATGACACTCAGTACTCTGCTCCTCCTCCCTTTCCTCCTGCCTCCTCCTTCGGATTCAGAGGCAGGAAGCCAGGGAGCAGGTGCAGCTAAATGGTCTCAGGCTACGTCATGTGACGCTACAGCAGTCGCAGATCAACAACAGAGCATCGTCAGGAAAATGGAGGCAGGTTTTGGTTAAAGACAGACAGAGACGCAGTACCAGTGTTATTAAGGTGTTCTGTAAGAAATGCTCCTCTCTAGTCTCTGTGCTATCAGCTGAGAACACGGGGGATGAGTTAGCAATTCAAATTTAAGGGTGTGTGAGGTTTAAAGCTCATCTGAATCATCTGTGTGCTATTTCTTGAAGGTAAGCATCATTATTTCATCCTATTATTGTTTTTTGTAGCTTGAGGACAGTGAAGCAAAGAAGATTATCATGTCTTTGTTGGAAAATGGAGACATCTAGTCATCCATGATGTTCACAAAAAAGGGAATTCATGTCCGACAAAAGGAGGCGTTGCAGCAGTAATCACTGCAGGGTTCCCTGGGGGAAAGGGTCGATCCATGCATCAGAGCCTGTTTCTCCGGGCTAAAGCCAGTGTTGTTGGCTCAGGAGGAGGACACACACCCTGCCCTCCTCCAGGTGGGAGTTGGCTTTTGAAGAAATGCAGCTAAAAGACAGCTTAAAGCTTTCTGTGGCCCTCAATTTGTGTTGTAGCATCATATTTACAGTGACGTGGCTTTACTAGATGTTGTTGCTTGCACCGCGGAAAACCTAAACAAGAAATAAAAACACCTGACACTTTGTCCTCTTGATGAACGCAATGGTCAGCAAAATCTACACAGAAGCACAAACAAACACATTTCTAACCTCCTGTCAGCCCATTCTCTTGTGCAAGTAGTAATTTTGTGTTTTCTGTTTGGCATGTTTAAAGAACCCATGTTATACTTTAGTGTGTGTGACATGTCTCCTCTGCACAATAGAGCTCTTCTTTAAACAAGACAAATGTCCAGAACATTTTTGGTCTGGGAGAGGACACCAGAGTGTACACAGAAAACTCACACAGGAACAGGGAGTAGACATACTCCATGCTGAAAGACCCTGATCAAAACGGAGAATTAAATCAGCAATGTCCTGGTTTTGAGGCCCAAGCACTGACCTGCTGTGCCAAAAACTGCCTGAGGTCCTTATTTGACCTCCCTCCAAAAGAAAACAAATAAATACTTTTTGGACAGTGACAACAGGAAATAGGAGATAGGAGAGAGCTAAAATGGAGAAAAGTGACAATAGTGCGATGAAAGACAAAATACTAAAGTTATACATACTGTATGTCACACAAGCTACATGAGATTTAATTGATGCAGAATAAGCGCTCTCTTCTTAAACAGATAGGTATATGATGTACATGTTAATGGATCTCTTTTCTGGCCTTTGTCATCATGGCATTAGTTTAATGTAAAATATTGCCACACTGGAGGCAAACACAAACTGCCACCACAGGCGAGCAGGCAGCACAGGAGTCTACCTTTGTATAGTTACACATCAAAACAGGTTAAGACATCAAACACCATCATGCCAATGGATATAATCTTCATTATTCAGCCAAAAACAGTGAGCAACATGTGTGTGCTTTTTACATTTGTCCACATTTTTGGTGATGAGAATACAGCTGTTTTTAAAGATCAGTTATTTGGATCACCTCAGTGATAGGAGCCAGTCTTTATATCTTCAAATGGCTTTCCATTTGGACTGTATGAACTTCTCATGTTTAATTATAAACAATCACACAAAGAAAAAAGGAAACAGTGTTTGAAATGGAAACCAGTCCATATCGTTCATATCATTCATATGAAGAGGCAGCTCTTAAAAGCATCTCAACCCAAAACAACACACTTCTGCTGGCTTGTCACTTTTTGTTTTAAGGGATTATTTTAATCTGACCAGAAATCTGTGGGTTTATTTGCTAAATTGTATATCAGCTGTAAGAGATGTTAGGCTGTGTACAATCAGTTCTTTTACAACTTTATGCTTTATTTAATAGCACCTCAACTATAACTGCTAGAATAAGCAATAACCGTCCTGTCCATTTGATTGACTGATTGACTAATTGACATACTGAGCTAAACATGTTATCTATAATCAACCACAACAGCAAAATACAATCTACCTCGCCCACTTAAGAACATGGCATTGTTTATGGACAGTAGCTCGGCCCCTTTTTTTGATACAACTTCTAACACTAATACAGGCGCATTAGGCATTTGGCTACATAGTCAGTAGTAAAAAAAGTAGGTTATGTTGTGTGAAAAAGTATTACTAAAACACAGTGGCATGCAAAAAGAAAGAACAGTGTTGGAAATGTGTTTGGTACTGTGTACAATCACACAAATGTGTTTCTGTAGCTTGTTTTCACCTAAAATACCAATTTACTTGGATCTTTTTGTCTCCGCTGCAGCAATGTACAGCTTAGCTTCTGTGCTAGTTTGTTCTATACAGGGGCAGAGCAGACCAGAATTGCTCTGGTTGATTTATTGACCATGAACATTAGGGATGGAACGATACACTTAAACTCACGATACGCTGCACCTCGATATGCCTGGGTCACGATACGATACGTCACGATACAATATCAAAAGAGTAAATAAGAAAAAATATTACTGTGTAATTACAACTTATTTGTTTTTGTTTGAGTTGCACACAGGAAAACACAAGGCCTAACAGGCCAAACACAAACAATAACCCTCTCTCTAACCCTAGAGAGGTTAGAGAGAGTGTATGCTAACGAGTGGTAGGCTCGTTTTCGCCGTCTTCCTCTTTTTTAATGAGAAAGCCAAAATACTGCCAGACAGATGACTTGTATCCAGGTGGAGTGTCCTCAATTTCGACCTCATTCGACTCCATTATTCAGCTTTTTGGAGGCATGGTAGTTGGTGCTAATGTTTGTTGTCGTCACTTCTGGTCGCATGCACTATTACCGGACGTGACGTCTTTATTTCACGGTCCATTTTTTTCAAACTCAATGCATTTCGTCATGTACTGTATCGCGATATATTGCCAAACGATATTTCATCCCATCCCTAATAAACATGTATCTTATACTGGGGCGGCATGGTGCAGGCACCTCACAGCAAGAAGGGCCCTAGTTCGATCCCCTGGTCGGACAGGGCCCCTCTGTATGAAGTTTTCATATTCTTCCTGTGAATGTGTGGGTTCTGTCCGCACACTCCAGCTTCCTCCCACAGATTAGGTTAATTGGTGACTCTAAATTACCCTTAGGTATGAGTGTGAGTATGAATGGTTGTCTGTCTCTCTATGTTGCCCTGTGATTGACTGGCGACTGATTTAGAGTGTACCCAGCTTCTTGCCCAATGACAGCTGGGATATGCTCCAGCGTGGTATAGAAAATGAATGAATGCATGAACCTCATAAAACACTACCAAAATTCTGAAATTTTCCTGTAAATGGAGGGAGCCTTTCATTAAAAGTTAATGCAGTCAGCTGGCCCATTCAGCTGCTTAGCACATCTGACCACAAAAGTAAATTGGCATGATAGTTTCAGTCACCCCCAAAATCTATTCTGAGTCAGGCCAAACAGATGCATTTTTGCCAAAAAGCTTGGAGCATCACTGCTGATGTGATACACATCCGAACTACATTGTTATAATTATCGTATCCCTACTTTGTCTGTCAGGAGTCAAGCAGTTTCTTAAAGAAAGTTTGTTTGCAGTAAATAAGAGGGAGTGTGTTCAGAGAGCTCGACAACATCCCCAGTATGCAGGCCGACACTTTTTTCTCCTCTCGTCTACATCTCCTCTTCTCATTGCCCCTCTTCTCACCTCTCCTCTCTTCACATCTTGCCTGGCAGCCCTGTAATCTTTCTCTCCCCCGAGAGAACTTGATTACCATCTCCAGCCTCCTCTGCACGCTCTGCTGTTTTAATGCTCAGCCTGATCACTGTTCACACCCATGACTCGTCAGGGATAATGAGCAACAACCACATCACAGTGTAACACTACATCATCAGGCCATCATTAATGATAACTTATCTGAAATATCAAATGTACATTTGGTGCTCTGCTGGGTTCAGTGCTCTGTGACCTCTGTAATAAGCAGATCACATAGGTAAATATTCATCTCAATTAATAAGGGCGCCCTTTTATCAAAAACAGGAAATGCTTCTTCTCTCAGCACCTGGATGTTTTAAATGTTCTCACACATTTTAAAGGGAAGTGGTTATCAGCTACCCTCACAGTCAGTGTTGCAAAGTGAGTGATCAGAAAAATGCCTTAGTGTGAAACATGTTACAATCACAAGCTGATATGGACTAGTCATGTAATACACGTTTTGTCATTACTGCCTTATCAAGAGAGTATTGCATATAGCATGATATATAGAGTAGATTTGTTTTAAAATGAAAACATACATAGCCTTTAATGAACTGCATAGCTATTGATTGACAGATTTCACACTTCATTTACTTGAAATAAACCCATGAATTTGCTTATATTGCTGTACACTGCTGATAGAAAAAAAAACATTGAAAAACACATTTCTTTTGCAAAATCATTTGGTCATATTTTGAACTTCTTAAATTTATGTTTATATACTGATTAAACAGTCTATATCACTCTTTATAATCGCTGTTCTTTTTAATAAATGTTTAAAAGAATTTACATCATTTAGGCCTATAAGTTAAGATGAAAGACTTACTAAAGACCAGGAACTGTTATGTTGAGACAACACAAATTTCACCTGATGCTATCAATATGAAATAAGTCATTTTCATGGAAAAATATGTTAAAAGGAAGATGTACAAATACTGTAAAAAAAAAAAAAAAACTATCACTGTATTCACATGAAATTTAGTGATTACACTTCTGTTTTCTGGGGGAAAAAATGACTTTTTTTTACGTAAAACATGTTTATGTACTAAAAAACAATAAATATGCTCCTATAAATATACTTTATAAATTTTTTTAAAGGTGTTTTGATATGCTTAGGTATACACTGTGTTTTTGTGATGGGGTTGTTCATTCCTCTAAAGTACCATGACATAAATTTCCACAGTTGAAAGTTTTTTGGAGTTTGATATATTTTATTGTATATACCTTGGTCATTATTCAACATTTTACTCAATGTGCACATTAAAGTTGGTTTACCTGTGTCTGCTTATCTTCAGACCACTACCAGAGTACGGAGATATGGACCCCTCTTGTGGTCTCACAGATGACAGGACCTGTAAGTAACAAAGTAGAGTGGAGGTAAAATTGCTATTATGAGTTATCCACCTAACAAAGCTGTGCTTTTTCTCATGAATCTCTTCTCTCCTGGTTTTTCTGTAGCCCCCCCTGACACCCTGAATGTAAGCCCCCCTGGAGGAGGAGGCGGCGTTTCCTCATCTCACAGAAAACGCCGCACTCTGGTGGCCCCTGAGATGAACCTCTCCCTGGACCACAGTGAGGGCTCCCTGCTGTCAGATGACTTCCTGGACACACCAGATGACCTAGACATTAACGTTGATGACATCGACACACCTGATGAGACGGATTCACTCGAGTTCATCACCAACGGCAATGAGCTGGAGTGGGAAGGTAAAGTTGTTGTTCACCAGAATGACTGACATTTTCTTCACTGCTTTGATTGTTGTGCTGCCCCTTTAAATAAGCCATTAAAATGAATTATTTTATTCAAATAATTAATATAATATAGTATAGTGCCCAAGATTTTGTTTTAATCCAAATGTTGATGTTATACATAATCAGATTTAGGTGTTTATTTTGACTTTTTGTCTGCTTACATTGAAATTATTATTTTTAGCTAAGAAATATTTTCACACAGATGTATCACCAACAGTATCTTAGGACGCAGGGATGTGGGATGGCTCGAGTACCAAAATAACAAAGTTTGTCTGATTGTTTGACCAGTTGTCAAAGATATGGCTGATTACTTCCAAGTGTTTTTCCTTGAGCAAGATAAAATCCCTCAGTTGCTCCTGTTTGTGGCCATGTGTATGTGGCCTGTCTCAACAACAGATAGTAAAGTTTTATGTCTCCTCAGGATAGAAATAAAGAGTATTTTCCCCTTCATTAAAGTTGTCCTCAGAAGATACAAACATCTGGATATTCAAGATATCTTTTGACAGGCTTAATGTTCATCATAGTTTATTCCTGTCCTTAACAAATGTGGATATATGTCACTTATTCATCATACAAATAAAAACCTAATCTGTCTGTCTCTGTCTTTCTTTGGGTGCACTCAGATGACACACCAGTGGCCTCAGCCAAAGCAGGTCCAGGTGTTGGATCAGCACAAGCAGACAATGATGGAAATACAAACAACGGCCGCCTGTGGAGGACGGTGATCATTGGGGAACAGGAGCATCGAATCGACATGCAGGTCATCAGACCATACCTGAGGGTCATCACTCATGGAGGTCGGTGAACCGCAGGGATGAGATAAAAACACCTACATGATGTTCTGAAGTAAAGTAGATGATAAGATTGGCTTTACATTTGCCTTAATATGCAAAGTATTTGATCTTTTCCACCTAAACAAACTCCTCAAAAACTTTGTAAGCATTATTTCAGTTGATCATTGCTCTCCTTCAGTGTCAGTTTGTACTTTGGTACTTTTTAGGGCACTATCCATGAGCTTAGCTGTGTTGCTCATTTCACAAATGCACAATCCTTAACAGTTATACCTCAATGTACAGGTAATTAATCAGACTTCACAGAGATTTAAATTACAATAACAACTGGTATTAATAAAGGGAAGAAATAATTTACTGAAATATTGTTTCCTAACTTTTATTGAGAGGTATAAATAATATTCTACAGAACAGTTAATAGTTCAGCAGCAGCACAGGTGTATGTCTTTCATCATAGTCTGTCAGTCCAGGTGTCCATACAATGTCCTCATCAGTCAGCATAGAGTATGAAAATCTTGCCTTCATGTTGATCATCATGATTATGTCAATGACTCAAACCACTAACTTCAACTCTCCCATCAGGTTATTATGGCGAGGGTCTCAACGCCATCATTGTTTTCTCTGCGTGTTACCTGCCTGACAGCAGCTGTCCAGATTATCACTACATCATGGAAAACCTGTTTCTGTAAGTATCTGCCACTGCAGGATCTAAAGCTGCACATAAAATGTTCCCCGATCATGCACACTATGATCAAAAGTCTTTGTGTCTGGCTCCTGCTGTTTTGATGCTATCTACTAACTTCATCTTCTGTAGTTTAATCCTTGTTCGACCTCCACCTTTTCCTTCAGATATGTCGTGAGCAGTCTGGAGATGCTGGTGGCCGAGGATTACCTGATCATCTACATGAATGGAGGCACACCTCGAAACAAGATGCCTGGGATCAGCTGGCTGAAGAAATGTTACCAAATGATTGACAGGAGGTAAGGAAAGAGGAAACTGTGTTAAAACTAATCAAACAGAAAACAAACTTGAGGTGCTCCAAGAACACAATCCTCCTCCAAGGAATTTCCAATACAGTTGGGGAATTACTGTGGAAATTGAGTACAATTGCCCTATCTGGCACTGTTATGAAACTCTTTTAAAAACCTTTTGAATTCCAGATGGATTCAGATTACCCCGTCTTTCTGTGCCGTGACAAACATTCACTGAAAATGTTGTGCAAATCCACTGTCAACTTATTGAGCTATCTGCAAACATGGAAAACTGCTCCATCTGGCACTGTTAGCAAATCCTTTGAAAAATTCCTCAATCCACATCTGGAATCTGATCACCACCAAAATCTAATCACTTCTTCCTTGTTCCATGGATTATTGTCTGTTTCTGATATACTTGTATTTCTTAGCTCCTTTTGGTTCTTTAATGATCAACAATTTTGATTTATGTAAGTGGACATGAGGTAAACCATTGTTGTACATTTGTACATTTGGCCAATATTACAGCCCTCTTATGCAATATATATACCCAATATGTACCACCAAAATATTGGCTGTAAATATTTGCATACATGTTCATATCTGCTGCTACCAATATTTTGATTATGAGCCATTATCTGCTGATACCAATAGAATTTCAATAATACTGTGCATCACAATCCGAAATTTAATCTAAAATCTTTTCATAGCTTTTGTTCAGAACTTAAATATTAGTGATCTGAGAGCAGAAACCTTCGCCAAGGTAATTCCAAGTTTCTTGAGTGAGCTGTTGTTGAAATTGTGGAAAACTGCCTTATCTTGCACTTTTAAGAAACAGTATCTACAGAAAAACGTCCTAGATCTACATCTTGATTTGGATCACTGTCAAAATCCAATCCAGTCTCATGTGCCAAAACCAACATTGCCTGAAAATGCAATCAATCAATAAACAAACCATTAAACAATATACCCCAAGCAAAACTTAGCAGCCTTAGCAGAGGTACGTAGTTGAGGAAATGTGAATAAAAATTCTGGTGAATCGGTAAATACCTCTGCTTCTTGTTAAATTTTCCTTTATTTTCACTAAAACATTTTCATATTGGAACAATAATCAAACTTCAGATGGTCTCGTCTCCTTGTGCTTGACTGCAGATTAAGGAAGAACCTGAAGTCGTTGGTCATCGCTCATCCCACCTGGTTCATACGCACTGTCCTTGCAATATCTAGACCATTTATCAGGTAACATTGAGAATCTTTCACATTTTTTTCTTCCCCTCCTTTTTTTGCCTCCCCTTTACCGACCAGTAGAGTTTATGCCCATGATCATCTCGACCTTTTCGTGTGTCTATAAACAGAACTGCACCTATGGACAGTTTGTCAAAGAATCATTCTGTGCACTCTTATTCATGCTAATGTGATATTTCAAAGACATCTGAGCCTTAAAAGCTGCAATGTGAAGAAGTAGCCATAGAAAAGCATGATGGAAATGTGATCAGAATATAACACTGTATGTATCCCTGTGACATCTGTGGCCTGCAGACTGTTACAGTGGTTGTGTTGTTGTTGTTGCCCTGTCGCCTTCTCTAGTGTGAAGTTCATGAATAAGATCCAGTATGTCCACAGTCTGGATGAACTGGCAGAGATCGTCCCCATGGAGCACGTCCATGTCCCCGAGAGTGTGGTGCAGTAAGTATTTCTAACCCCTAGAGGGAGAAACAGAGCTGCAGATCCTGCTAAGGATTTTGATGAACTCGGACATTATTATTCAAATAAATGTTAAGTTTGGTGCTTCATTTGTTATGGTGTGAATAAGCAGAGATCTTACTTTTTGTTTTCTTTCAGATTTGATGAAGAGAGAATTAAAGCACGGAGGGAAAGGTGAAAAAGCAACTCATTCATTTCTGCATTTATAAAGCAATTGAGTCAAATTAATTTGCAACCATAACCTTTTACCAGAGCTCCACTTCAGCTGGATGTGTGCATCTGCTGTGTGTGTCTGTGTGCAGGCTGGAGCAGGAGCGCAGGCAGCAGGAGCAGCAGCAGCAGTCAGTCCCTCAGGAGCCAATTAAAAAATCAGAGAGGTACGATTATTCCACCCAGCATTTTATCTTTATGCATTTCTAGTGTAGGCATGGATTTTCTATTTGAACTATAGCCGACCTTTTGACTTTATCACTTTTGCAAAACTTCTTTCTTTCTTCTTTGACCCTCAGGCCAAAGTCAGTGATTGTAGATCAAGGATTATGAGAAGGACTACGCTCTGCAGCTAAAGGTAAAATGAAAGTCTCTATTTTCTCTGTGTGCCCTAACGTGGTTATTAGCAACAAACTTCATCAGAATGTACTTTAAAGCTCATCCCAGACCAATAATAAATATGTTAGGGCTTTTTTCTTAAAAGTTTAAAACTGCAAGCAGATCAATATCACAGACAGAAACTTTCTATATGCCTAAAAATTGACTGGAGATATATAAATAAGTTCTTAATTCTTATTCACTGGAGATGAATAAATAAGTTCTTAGTTATATAAAATTGCATCTTTCAGTACGTCTTTGTCAAAAAGATGTTTTGCAATAAAAAAATACATACATGGACATTTTTCTTCAATTAGATTGACCTTCATGGAAATGAAATGTTCGTATTCCTGTTTAAAAAAAGACTTAAGTAAGTTTAAAACCAGAAGAGACACTGAATCTTATTTTCTGTGAAGTTTTTTCAATTCCATATCTTTCTTTAAATAGAAAAATGGAAATGTACTTGTTTTTTCACTAAAACCTCTTTCACATATTCAATATAAATATATATCAACCCTTTAAAAAAACATGTTTACCAAAGTGCTGTGCAAGTAAAAATACAATTAATATAGTTATGTTTAAAAAATACTATATAAACCAAATAATAAACTCAACAAATGAATGTAAAAAAACATATCTAACACATTATAACATGCATCAATTTAAAATGTAAAACTTCAAATCTAGTCCAAGTTAAATGTAATTTTAAAAGTAATGCACACAGATCCTGAAATGCCCAGAGCATACACAAACAAGATCCCTATGAAAGCTAAATCAAAACTGAAAATTTAGCTCAACTGGTTGCCCTGTGTGTGTTCACCCAATCAGTAGTGTTTCCTTCCTTTTTTTTAAACTCATACTTAGCCTGTAAATGTCCCTGTAGAATGTTGCCCCCTCGTACTTACAGGGAGCACAATGGCCCAAGACAAAAAAGACCTTCTGCTATTGTAAGAGGGGCGGACACTGAATGGGATGAAAAGGATTTGTCTGCAGGGGTGCAGGAATAGATAAAAGGATTGAAATGAAGTCTTTTAAACTTTCAGTGCATCCTGCTTCACTTTCACACAGTTGGTCCTCCTTCATTGTTGAAGAAATCACCAGCTCTCAGCCTTTTTGGAGGCACTCCCCTGGATTGCTCTTTTCTTCTCTTTATTGCTCATTTGACCTGATTGTGAAAGGCCTCTGTGGCCCCATGTCAACGCTGAATGTAGAACATACAGTTTTAAGTTTGAGCTGAAAACCGTTGTTAAATGTCAACCACATGGTTTATGAGACAGAGCTGTGACTGAGATCTGCTGCGGAGTGATGTCTTCAAAGAACATGCAGCATACATAAGTGAGCAGCACCCATTGGTGCCAGAGTGCTGATGACGCTCATACAGTAAGAGCTGTTTGAAGTCAGCAGGCAGGCGGATATTTACAGTACCATGCTGTAACTGTCTCACTGTTGGTCCCTCTCATAAGTCATGAGACTCAAACAGCACTTATGACATGAAGAGATCATATGAGCAAAAGGAAACTGGATTCAAGCTCTGACCTCAGGTAGATGGATCAACAGTTTGTACAGTATGTATGAAAATAGTACCAGTCAGCAAACACTAAAGTCAGAGCTAGTATCATTAGAGGACAATGGGATGTAGACCAATGGTTTACATTTTTTTTCTAATTTTTTTCTGTCCAGAGGTGATTAAAAAAAAACGTGACCATGACAATTCTATGCCTGAGAATTTGAAAAACAGAAGTCTCTTAAATAAAACAAAATCATTTTAATCTGAAACTTCGCATTTGAACTAAAACATTCATGTGGACTTGTATTGTTTTATGTTTTCAAATGTCAAATTAGCCAGTTACCAATCAGGCTAAATTTGCTTACATGCCACTTTTGTATGAAAATATTGTAAAAGTGCTGACCAAACTAGGACCCCAGAGTTTGCGGGGGACATAGAGTGAATATTTTTGATCATCATTTAAATAAAGACAATCTTAGACTCAGGATTGAAACAGTCATGAACTACTTTGGTTGCGTCACGCTTTGTAGAAAAGTCTTAGAGGGAAGACCATTGAATAAATGTTAGGTACATAGCAGAGATGATGTTAACATCATTCTGCCATGTTGTAGCTCCCTCTAACCCCACACTTGCTTTTTACTTGAACAGATTATATCCTTCAGAAACTACAATAGCAGTACTTCTGTGAAGATTGTACTAAACATTTTAAAACAAAAAATTCTTAACTATTTAAATGGTAATATGCTAATTTATATCTTGTTCAAAATTATTCCTTCAAAGCTCAGTATACTGCCTTGCTGTGTTTTATGTAAAGTAATATACCATAGACCTAGAGGCAGAATATAAGTGTGATTAGCATTTGAGAATAGAAATAAGGTAAACTTTCTCACTTTGTTGAAGAAATGATCAAATTAATTCAGAAATATGAGTCAGGAGTGAAACAACAGGCTTCCTTTTTAACTCTTCAAAGTGTTTTTCTGTAAGAGCAAACTCAAGAGCTATTTTTGTATATTTTTTTGCTCTATTTTAAATAAGTCTAGTTATATATTTATCCATTTTTACAATGTAACACTTTTTATCAAATCATATATTTAAGTTTTGTTTGATTTAGCATTCTTACCAAAAAGTCTTTTATCTTTAATCTCAATTTATTTACATTTTTTTTTAATTTTCTGATTTATTTTTCACTTTTATCTCCATTGATTTTCATTATGAACTCATGATGGCATCTCCACGGCTCCTCGCTCTCACAGACATAATCCTGTTAAATCATGGTCTGTAGTTTTTTGGGGGTTTTTTTGGTTTATTTGGCTTGTTTGTTCTTTTATGTCAAGTTTGTTTTTCACATTAATTCTCTTATATATTCTTTGTTTATGTAAAGCACTTTTTTCTGCATATGTTGCATGAAAAGTGCTATACAAATAAAGTTTGATTGATTTTATGATTTAAACACTGTGGAGTAGCTCCCTTTTGTTCTTCATTGGAAAATTTCCTGCTAGTTTTCTAGAACTTGTGAGTTTTGCTTTAATACATGTGGATTATGACCTTTTTCCTAAAGGGTGATTTAAGAAGGTGCTCTTAAGAGTCTTCATGTGCTTCCTTTTCTCTGTCAGAATCCAACTGACCACTGGTTTGTCATTCCTGATCAAGATGGTGGCGCTTCCTCTCAATCTGGCTCTCTACCAGAGAATGATCCTCTATTACGAAGTCTTTAATCAACTATAGTCAGCTTTCTTTGGCTAGAACTTGCTTTGTGTTCATACCTGTATCTTTGCTTGTGCTGTAATATTGCATCTCAGAACAATCCGAGGACATTAACAACATGACTTTACAGCTGTAGAAATACTTAAAGACATATGATTTCCACTTTATCATTGTGGGAGGAATGATTATAACTACAAGATGAAATTTGAAGGCATTTGGGATTTTCCTCTGGGTCAAAATGTTACAGTGGTCCTCTGTTTTAACAGTTACACTTAATCAACCACAAAAAGATTTGGTTCTCCATCAAAAAGTTTTCACTCCAGATCAAACTTGTGTACATTTGTAGATAAGATTTAACACTTTACATTAACAGAGATGTCTAAAAGCAGCATTGCTGGTGTAACAGGTGTCCAGGTGTCAGTGTATGCTTGCCATACAAAGCTGGTCACAAATACTTTTCTCACACTTGTCAGTGTGTAGTGTACGTTGAATGTAAATACTGTTTCTGCCGTGCTTCAGATGCCTTCATCTTTATTTTTGCCTCATAATGTTGTGACAAATGGCCTTTAAAGCTCTCTTTTGCTGTGCCAACATTTTAATGATCCAAATGTACTAACATTCATGCTGTGTGCTGTGTGTTATGATGTGCCTCAGTCTTCTTGTGCTTTAACTGATGCATTTTGAGGTCTGAAAAAAAAACACTATGTTGAAATCTACACAAATTAAGTGTAAGAGTCATAGTTTACCTGATACACCTGATGGACTGTTTCACATTTTCATAGAGAATGTTTCAAGACTAACTGGACAACATAGAGACATAGACATAGAGAGTGATCGGGAGGGGCAGAAAACTCAGAAGTGACTAAATAAGTATCTTTTCTGTCACGTTAATTATGGGCCAGTCACAGTCTTTCCTTTAAATGACATTGAAAATCCTGTTGATTTTCTGATAGTGAACCATAGTAACAGCTTGAAGCTCCGCTAGATGGATTCGCCTGATGACAGACATTGAATCTGGCAAATCCAGTAACCTCGCAAATTTGATATGAAGTTATGACCACATAAAATAATTTGATACAGCAGTGACGGATTATTCTTTGTATTCACTGGTAATGCCTGATATGCCTTCAATGAACCCTTTGTATGGAAGAGTGCTAGTGTCAAGTCAGTGGAAGAAATACTGAGGCTGATGAATGATGAGGAAAAAATAACAAAAGTATAAAAGTAAGAAATTTGAAATCATAAGGGCAAAAACTGAGATCACAAAGAAAAAAATCTTCAACAAAGTAAAAAATGGGAAAAGGCCAAAATGTTGAGAACTACTAAAAAACCAAGTGTAAAGCTAAATTATTAAGAATGAAGTTAAAATCAAATTAAGCCATTTTCTCATCTTAAAATTCTATTGGGATGAAAATTTACTAATTGCCTTTATTTAAGGTACCTTTTTGTTACGTTTTTTTATGTAGGAGTACATTTCTTTGCATTTTTCAAACCAGAACTTTTTCTTCTACCAGAGAATTTGCTGAGGGTAGTGTTACATCTGTGTCTGAGTCATGAGTAAAAATATTAAAATGAAGCAAAACCGATCAAAATTCTATATCAGCATAATCTGACATGATTTGAAGAAAAATGACCTCAGATTGATTGTAATTGATACTAAGTAATTGACACTGAAACAATACCTGAAAGTACAGGTTCAGTACTTGATGGTTTAGAAAAATGTGTCTTAATTGCTGGGCAGGCCAGATGCATAAAGAATGAAAATGAAAAAAATAAAACATTTTCACACTTACACAAAGTTTTATTGATCTGATATTTATCTTGGCTACCTGTTTTCTGTATTTATATGTCTGGCTGATTGGGGATGCACAATATTATCAGTATGATATCGGTATCAGCAGATATTGGGCTAAAATGTTAAATGCTGGTATGGCCGATATCTAAATTTCACTGATATTTACAGCCAATACAACTGCCATACGTACCTGCCATATGTTGGCAGTAAAATACACAAATATACAATACAATATATATTTCCCCTTACTATTACTGCGTGGATGCAATTAAAAATCACATATACTGTCACAGTAATTCATAAAGAAAAGAGACTCTGCTCTTGATGAAAAATATCAGTATCAGCATTCAAGTACATCAAAATATCGAACATCAGCATCCAATATTGTGCATCCCTATTGGTGATCTATATTTATTTAGTCATTTACAGTGAGCTAATACAAAACTCTGACTTGGATTTTAAAGCGCTAGTAGTCATGTAATATTTGGGCCAAGTGGTCTTTGGCTGGACCATATTTTGATTCCCTGAAAATAAACAGTACATGTGGCTTTTGCAGATATCAATTTGTGCTTCACCATCTCCCTCTGTTTTTTTCTGTTTGGAGAAATGTTGGCTTGCTGTCATATTTGAACGACATTTCACAAACATCCTAATGCATTATTGATCGCATTACCTGGAGTTACATTGATTCTCTCAATGTCTTCCATCTCTTGTAGCAGGAGGATAGAGGAGGAAGAGATTTTATTTTTGTAAAAACAACTGCATTACTGTATTTCCTGCCTTATTTTGCACTGTTGAAATGTTCAGCTTATTTTGCAATTTCTGATATATTGTATGTCTGAAAAATTCTTCTGTTTTAAGTTGTAAAGTAGTACAACTGTAATGATGTAGCGTAGTGAAGGGTGGACAAAAGCTCATTTTGTACAGGACACCATTTCTTAAGTGCCATCTCTATCTAGTTTTCTTTTTGATGCACAAAGTTGAAAACACTTTAAGTGTTCATCCCATGTTAGTCCTGTTGGCTTTGTTTTAACATCAGTGAAGCAGCTCTTTAGCAGTGTCCATCAACGTTTTGTTGGCTCGACTGAGTGCCTATTTTTCAATAAAATGTTAAAGAGAAATCCAGAAAATGTGAAGAAACGCAACATCTAGTCGTTCATTATGCTCTCACTGTAGCTCACATGTTTACAATATCCAGTGTTAGAAGTTTAAGTCGAAGTGGCTTACTCAGCTGTCACTTTAAATATAAAAGCACAATACTTTTATTGTCATATAATTTGCCTTCCATTTATCTGCTGTAAATGTTTGCATATATTCAAATGGGAAAGGTTATCTCTCATTCATGGTTCTTTGTACTCATATGATTGATGCTGCCTTGTTAAAAAAAAAATAGAATAAACTGTTGCTCTCATAAAAGCTGTTCCTCTTATTTCATTCCAAACACATGCAAACAAAGGAGAAATTTCTGTGGCTTTCAGCAGAAACTTTATGACCTGCAAATGAGCCTCTGATGGTGGTGGGGGACACTTAAGATTACCCATTTATAGATGTAGGTACCACTCCTTTTTTAACACCCAAACAATGTGGAGACAGAGTAAGGGTGTTTTGGAGGATTAACCCTTGCCAGTTTGTGTGAATTAATAATTGGTATTTTAAAGGAAAAATAATCTCCTGTGCACAAAATGCTTAAGTAACTTTTTAATTGAGTGGATGATTTCCTGCTGTATTCATTTTTATTTATTTCATTTTTATTTTCCATTTTGTGCGGTGTCAACTTTACGAATAAATGATCATTTTTTAAATATTAACTTTGCAAATCTAACAACATAAACAGCCTGTCCTACAGTTCCTGATCTTTTCTCACGATTCCATTGAAAGTCGCTGCAGTTCTGCACCTCTCCACTAGATGTCCTAACACTTCCCCTCGTTTCTTCAGCCTTACCTATGACCTCTCACCAGCAGCAGTGCTGTACTTCAGACATCTGCCTACTGCGTTTCCATTTATCAGCATCTCTGCATATACACTGACTTCATACTGGAAGCTGATTCAGCCTCATTGTTGCGCTTTGTTGCCACCTTTGTGTTTGTCCTGTAGAGATTTTTAGCTCTGAAGTCTGAGCCTGCACACACACACCTGTTACCATAACTGGTTTATACCTACAGTTTTTCTTTTAACAATCAGATTATTTAAAGACGTGTGACTGTCTGACTCATCTGTATGTGGATCATATCATCCATTACTTCCTCCAAAGTAAGCAGTATAAAATAACTGATTCATCTACAGGGTCCAGACTGATGCTTGAAAAGTCTTGAAGCCACAGAAATGCAGTTTTGATATTGAGGGTCTTTAAATGTCCTGAAAAAGTATGGGGATTAAATTATTAAAGGGAAGAATTGAAAATGAAAAGTAAAGCAGGCAATAGAGGGAGAAGGTTTTTTTTTCATGTTTGGGAGTTTGACAGGCCATGGACACATATTTTCAAACAATTAAAAATGTATTTAATAAGTAAGTATTAAGTAGTTTATCTATTTCTGATGCCACAACTATGATAATCATTTTTATCTTAAGAGGTCGTACAAGGTCTTAATAGCAGTTTAATTTCCACATTAAAAGTAAAGCCGGTAATGCTCGTGAACCATGAAGGCCCCAAAATGAAAAAAACAAAAAAAACAAAAAAAAAAACAAAACGAGAGCATGAGGCCTGTTGACTCTGACCTTTGGCCGTTGGTCTATGAACTCCAATACTATCGTAATTTATTCTTGATTAAGGACTTCTGCGCAAATTTTGAGGAAATGTTCCCAAAATTGTTCTTAAGATAATGTGGTCACAAGCAAAACCTCGACAGATGGACAAATGGAGCTTTTACAGTCGCTTAATCTGAGGCATACAAACCTAATCTCTTCGTGGTGGTCACTTAGCAAGGCAAAATGTTTCATAGAAAGAAACCCCCTGTTTGTATCTTTGATAATATGATAATGCAATTTAGCAAGCTTGCATAATGGCAGCATTCTGAGAAAAGTGAATGAACCAGGAATAACCTCTGCCCTGGATCAGGATCCTGTGACGTCCACATACCGGTACTGGAGACACAAGACCATCACGAGTCATCCGTCACACCTTTCACCCTTTACACTCTATAGAGGGGGACACTTTCAGTGGTCCCCCTGACCCTGGCATGGCTGTGACTGGGCTCATTTTACAAATGGACAGGACTCACAAATAGGCAGCTCATACTGTCTCTGAGAATCAGCCTTTGCCTTTACAACATGTGATTCATCACCACAAAGTTTGATCACAGTCAATCCAGGCTCGTCTGTTTTACCATCAGTATCAGGCGTTATTGGCCTTGTTGAAAAACTTCAGCCCACTGGTAAATAACGTGGCATGCATCGAGCACAAGTGTGTGTCAGCAATTAGTACATGCTATTAATAAACTGAAGAGGGTCTTTGGGAGCATGGAAGTCAAATGTCAGACAACTCTATATTTTATGACCATGAGAGAAACTTTTGGCGAATAGGATTAAGAACAGAAGAGCATTTCTCTCATGCTGGACTCTCTTATGACATCCATCCTCGACAGTTTGTTTCCTTCTAAGTTTAAGCTCCTAGCAGGCTCTCTGCCCTCCATCATCTACTTATGTAAGTTTAACTTTCATGATGGTCCATGTACATATAAAGAGTAGGTTTTTCTACATGACAGAGAGTTCATTATATATTTTAATACTAAAAGGTAAGCAGTTGGAAACCATTTTTGTTCGAATGAAAATAAAAAATGCCTCAACTTCAATCACGGATCAATGCCATAGCAACAAATTACAAACTGATGTGGCTAATGTCAACTTCAAGCATGTTTTGGTAGAAGGGTCAAGAGATCAAGATAAAAATAAAGGTTGATATGCATTTGATAACTTGCATAACTGTAACAAGTGAAAAAGACATAGCTTGACAATTTTATTGTAAAGTTCAATTATGTCAAAGTGTACCTGTGTAAAAGGCTTCTTATTAATATAACATTAAAGACTAGACCTATGATTGAAAGTTTTTGACATACAATTGTTGTCCAGCTAGTTTGTGCATCAAATATATCACATACGTCTCAATATAGATCCTAGATTCACTTCCGTACTTTGAGATACAGACATTACATTTTAACGACATACATACTACTATAACCACAAATTAAAGGAAGAATCTATTGAGCATTGATTTTACTTAGTTTTTCTGACAACTATATTGTCTGTCTTAATTTAAGACTTTACTTACAACAATCCTATGGACGGAGTACATTTGGGACAGAAGCTTAGAACAGTGCAAACAAAATGTGATACACATATGTCTTTGCCAAAAGTCATGATTCCTTTTTCTAAACATCTCAGTTCACCACCTGCTTTCTATTCCTACGTATCTTCTTAAATTTACAAGAATAACTGTAGCTAGTGCTTAACATCACAAGAACGCTGTGAAATGAAGGATCTGAGCCAACTGTTTGTGCAAAGCTTTTAAAGTTGACGGATCATTTTACTATTATATGGTAAAATGGTGCTGTTCATTTTCTGTAAAGCCTGTCCGTGTAATGCAAAACTTTACTTCTTGTTGAGCCATATGTCAATGTCAACATTTAAACAAAGTTTTAAATGCAAACGTCCATGCCCAACAATACTTTTATACACTGAGTGTAATCACATATTTACCAAATGTAAACAGAAAATCCCATTGATATTAAATGGCTTTTTTCAACAAGGAAGTTGAAATAGAAAACAAATCCTCAGCAGAGTTTCAGTCAAGTTTTAAATCTTGACTGAAACGTGTATGGAATTCTAAAGAGGTGCTGCTAAGATGCTTCAGCAGAGATAAAATCACATATGCTAAACAAACATTTTATTTCAAATACTTGTTTGTCTCCCAGTAAAGAATTAAAACATGTGCTGTTTTAGATAAATCAAAAGTAACCACTTATCCAATGATGACCCTGAATATTCCACTTGTGTAACTATTCATGTATTATTTTAGGAAGTCACCCCCAACAAAGGACCCTAATCCTTTTTTTGTATAAAGTTATATCTCAGTTTTGTTTCTTCATCCAAGAGTTTCATCATTGACTGCAGGAACTGACCACAACTTTTCAAAGACGCAATCTCTGTGAGATTTTTCTGCTTCTCACTGCACTGGCTCATGGAAAGTAGTAAAAGTTTGTTGTTGTCTGAGAACAACAAACTTCTGTTGTTATGGGGGGGATTCTTTATGTATAGCCCCTCTAATACAATGCAAATGAGGGGAGTCATTTAATGTTGCTGAATATAAATAACTTCTATTGTTTCTTTATAACATCATTCAACAATGGATAAGGTTGTAATCCTCTAAACAATACAGAGCGGATTAAAACCTGGTGGTCAGGAAAATTATTTGGGCACTTAATTACTATTCAATAAGAGTTCACACAAGAAAACTTGGGTTTCCAAAGAATTATAAGTTGTTGTATTTCGTCATAAAAATGATATCTTTTAGATGTTTTTCTTTAGTGTGGCGCAATTGGCTCAAACAATCTCCTCAGACAGCCCAATTTCCCCATAAAATAAAGTCAGGCAGTCCGTGTAACTATGTGCAATTTTTGTTTCCTTTTTATGAAAAGATTGACAAACATTTTTGTCTTTACTGCAGATGAGATGCACCATCCATTGGTGAATAGTATATGTTCTTTCAAGGCAACTACTTTTTTTTTTACATTTGATTTTCATGTTTCTGGTTTGAGAGATATACTGAAAAATCTTTATTATTTCGAGGAACTTGTCAGTCCATTTTCCTGTTCCCAGATGTATGTATTCTGGCTGAACACGAGCACGGTACAGAATGTTAATCTAAAGTATGCTTAGGACAGCATCATAGGTAGTTTTCCACGGTCAGCCGCACATCAGGTGGATTAAATGCCGAGTGGAAGAACACGGACCGGGATGCCGGTCATCCGCCACTCCGAGACGAACAGCAGCAGCTGCAGAAAAATATGGTCATGTGTGAGAGTTCCCGGGCTCTGATTGGCTGGCAGCAGGAGCTCCGTCTGCACCAATTGGCTGCTGAAGGAAGGCGTGTGACAGAACATGGGCACGTCGGACCACGAGTACGTCTTGAGGGTACGTATGTGATGACGCAAGACGTCACAGTTGGATATAAGCTGCAGCACCTCGCGCTCAGCGTGAATGAAACAGTTCTGACGAACGTGACACGAGATAAGAGAAGCAAACAGCTTTTCTGACTAATTTTATCTTGTGGACTTTTATCCTCGACTTTAAAGAAGTTTGTTTGAGTTTTCTTCTGCTGACACGGAGCAGGACTCACCCCAAACCGACAGAGAGATGAAATACATCATAGGAATTGGCGGGTAAGTTTTAACATTTAATTAACTGCTTCTTTTTAATCAAACCTTTCCACAGAATATGGAAATAATTAAAATATTTCCGACTGTTTGAGCGTGTCTAAGAAACAGTGATGTTTATGTGTGAGGTCAATTCAAGACTTGTTTTTATGGCGCTTTTCCATCGTCAGGGGTCTAAGTCATATACCTACAGGTTATTGTAAATTAAAATTGCACCTGTAATCATGTCTTCCACCAGCATCCTGTGCACAGTCACGTTTTATCACAAGCAGCCCGCCAGAAAAGATTGCCTCGGCTGACCCGATAGACCGGTTTACAGTCACATCCGGTGTGTTTGTTGTCAGAAATCAGGCGGGACATTTGAAAATTCACCGCCACATTTCACTCAAAAGTGGAGGGAAATCGCACACTTTACACGAATCATAATAAAAGAGCGGTGAACTCCTTTAAACATTTTACTGTATAGTCTTAATACATTGTCACGACTTAGATTTAACCAAGTTTCCCATTATTTAAACAAACCACCGTAGCTTTCGCAAAGTACCTAAAGCAGCCATAGATATTTATCCAGACCTCATGCACAGCACAATACCGCACTTTTTCTACCATTATCAACCTGCCCTTTTATCACAATTTAAAAAAAGATTTGTTAATTTTTATGGCACAGATTCAGTGATTTGTATGAATATCCAATTGTAAACAAAGTGCACCACGTTTTTAAGACTTTGTAGGACTGATTTTGTTTGACAGAACATGTTTGATATCAAACTAAAAAGAGATCCAAAAACCAAAGTGCTAGTTTATAATTTCATTTCTTTATTTGTAAATGTATCAGTGCAACTCAAGTCTGTAATCATTTTCTATCACCTAAACACAATCGGATGATGGCTGGATTAAGATATTATCTCCATGAAAATTGCCCTGCTCAGACTAATAGCTGAATAAATACTTGTGTTTCTCAGTGTTTTCTAATAATTTAGGCGGGGTTGTGTCTCATATCCCACATTGACCTGTCACTACTCCAAATAAAAGTCCCAATGTTCCTTTAGGTGGAAATTTTATGGTATTTGGACATAGTATAAGCCTTGATTATTTGTCCAGTTCAGACTTTAGAAAAACACTTGCTGCACAGTTTTTTATTCCTCATCTGTAGGGCAACACTCAGCAGTTTATGTACTGAAAATCACCAGGCTTATCTTTGTCTCTGAAAAAAAAAACAGAATCAAATTCTATCAACTTTTTAAAAAAATATCAAGGAATCCTTTTATTATTTTTAGATCTTCAAATGGTCCCTTATATGCAGTTTAAAAAGACTACAAAATTGACTTTATTTTGTTCACTTTTTATGAGTTATTTTGATTCCATCTACCATTAAAAAAACAAAATGCATGATCATTTATGGTGTATTTTTTGTTTACTATTCCTGTTTTCTTTAGAGAATAGATCATGTTCACAGGCCAGTTTTTGTGTGGGAGAGACCGTGTTTACACAAAAACACGTAATTATTAATATTTGTGTAAAATAATTTTAAAGTATCAGCATATTGGATGTGGAGAAACCCGATACTTACCTCTTTGTGATTTCAAAACAATAACTGCCTTGCAATCTGTACTAAGCTTCGGGCTCTGGCCCCATAGTAGCAAACTGCACAGTATGAATTACAGTTTTGATAATCATGAAGCATCTTTTATAGAGCATCCATAAACGGTCTCCATTTTGACCCATTTTTCCTTTTTGTTTACAGCGTCACTAATGGTGGCAAAACCACCCTCACAAATAAGTTGATCAAGACGTTGCCCAACTGCTGTGTTGTGCATCAAGATGACTTTTTCAAGGTGAGTGCCAGCTGAGCAGAATAGGTGTAGCTATATTGTTACTTCCTCATATCGTGAGCACTGCATGAGCATTTCATGGAAGCAGAGTAAGCCCCTTTCCTGTGTAGTTAATTTTACTTAGTTGATATGTAAGCTGCTTAAATGTTTATGTAGCATACCTTCTAACTTGATTGCTTCAGTCCTTCTTTTCCTGTACTCTGTATATTTATTGTTTCATACGTTCAGTGCATTTTGATAGCTTTCTAACACCCTGAGATAAAAGACCTTTATTACTCCAAACTTTATGTCCCTGTACCTGTAACTGTACCTGCTTCCTTAGAACCTTTACGTTTTTAGATCTACCATTTCTCTGCATGCCCTTGTTAGAGTATTTCCTTTGTCTAGTGTGTGTGCCTTTGTTTGGCTGTGCTACTCTGGCATGTGAGTGGGATCTGCAAGTGTTCAGAGCTGTGAGGTTGCAGCAATATTTTATTGGTGACTGTTATTTCAGAAACCTGATCAGATAGAAGTCGGGGAGGACGGCTTTAGACAATGGGATGGTAAGACTTCACTGAAGACTGCCAATAACTCATTGTTGACCCCATATTAATATAAACTTACATCTTTAAATCAAAGATGCACTTCACACATTCAACACGCACAACACTCAGTATAAACCAAGCAGACAGTAACCTAAAGAACTTTGACAACACACCAAACCCATTTTCAGTCTTTCAAATTTTCATTTTGAATCTGCTCTAATTTATTTTCTTCCTTCCATTATATTCCTTTCTTTAAATCTCTCTGCAGTGATCACCGCTTTGGATATGGAGGCCATGACCAACACAGTGAAAGGCTGGGTCGAGAACCCAGTGAAGTTTGCCCGCTCCCACGGTGTCACGCTGTCTACTCCATCTGACGAGTCTGACCCCAATGAGCAGATCCACATTCTCATTGTGGAGGGCTTCCTGCTGTACAACTACGCGTAAGTTTATTATCTTAGCCCCGTATAACTTTCAGTTTCTGTCTTCTTATATGGGTCAACTGTGTTGACTGAGAAAGCAGTTTTTAAACTGGTAAAATCTTGTTAGACCTTCCACAGGTGTTTATTATGCATGTGATGATATAGGACGTCAGTGAAGGTGATCAGGCCTCTTTGTTTCCAGCAATTTCTTAGAAAAATATGGCAACAAACCTCAACACATGTTACCATTTCTGCAGAATCACGTGATGCGTTTGCATGAGTTCCATTGGAAAACATAAACAGGCCGGTGCTGCAGATAGAGATAAGGGCCTCTGTGAGGGGGGTGGGTACACTGTGTGCTGGGGATGAATACTGAGCGCGCTGCAGGCATCGATAAGGGACCGTATGAACAGTTGGGTAACTTTGCTGCTGTACACTCAGTAACCTTGTTCATCCATCACCTTTAGGCCTCTTCTGGATGTGTTCAACAAGAGCTTTTACATCACGATACCCTACGAGGAGTGCAAGAGAAGGAGAAGGTAAGAGCAGATGGAAATGTCAGTCTGTCTGGGTCATTACTGGATAATGTTGACAACAGTGTAACTGTTTTTTGTTAAGTTTTTTATCATAGTTTGAAGTCTTGAGTTGCCCCTATGTCATCTCAGTTCAAATTACACACTTGCAATATGATATAAAAACTTTCCCCCCTCCTATTAGAATGGAATAAATCAGATGTCATTAATCTGTATAAACTCCTCCTGAAGTACAATCCTGCTAAGCTCAAGTTTGACAGAAATGAATGACATAAAATAACTACAACCCAATATTATTGGTTATATAAAACCAGCTTACATTGATCTGTTTGATTAGAAACAGTTCCTTTAAATATTCCCTCACTATTAGGTTCCCTGTGAGGCACATTGACAATAAAGACTGGATCATTCCTCACAAAATGCATGCAGTGAATTCTGATAAACGTGCCTTAGCTCAACCACCTAAGACTTTCTGGTGGTTAAACTTTTTACCTTCATAATTTTATCCAAAAGTTTTCATCAGTGTATTGTTTAATTTTAGAAAGATTGACACACCTCAAGTCACCTATCTCCAGTAATGACACATTTACTGAACATTTTTCTCCTCTAATGTACTTCCTTTTATTCATCTTTCATTAAGTGCAGCATTTCACACTGTTTTTATTTTTTAGTAAAAGACAGTACACAGTCCCCGACCCCCCTGGTCTGTTCGACGGCCACGTTTGGCCAATGTACCTGAAGCACAGGAAAGCAATGGAGGAGTGTGGCTTGAATATTGGTAAGCTTCTGCTAAGGTGCTTTATCATATTTATGCCAGTGCATGGGTGTTAAGTCAATGTGCAGTTTACACGATTTCTTTACGCAAGTCTCATCTTTTTTCCTTTTCATCATGTAGAGTACCTGGATGGTTTGAAAACCAAAGAGGAGATCTACAATCAGGTGTATGAAGACATTCAGAACAACCTGCTCAATCGTTTATAGGTAATTATATTAATTTTAAAACAAGAGCTTGTGTTCATTTAACTTAAAGAGTGGAGCTGCTGAGCACACATTACTAACATGTTATTTTGTCTTTGTCTTTCAGCAGGAGGAGTCCTCCCCATCCCTGTACAGATTTTGTAAATAGTCTGGAGGATTCATTTTTATGATGTTTTTTGTAACTTTATTCTTTTGTTTGTAAATGTTGCATTACAACTTTAATTTATAATGGTCTTTTTTATCATCTTCAGATGATTATTACTTTCTTGACGTAGCTTTTTAAAAATGATTGTAGAAAAAATGACAAGTATGTTGCCATCATATTAAACTGCTGCCTTGTACTGGACCACTGGTTGCATTCTTTTCAGAATAAATGCATTAGTTCATATTGACATGCAGTAAATGTGCCGTCTTTTGTTTTTGTTTTTTTTGCCCTTTCTTTTAGTTGTTTAAGACATTAAATATCACACTCCTAACACCAGGTTCAGAAACGCCAACTGATAACTATGACTAAAAGCATGCAGCTTTTAGAGCACTCGTACTCTGTGTTTTGCAGCACCCTTAATGCTAACTAAAGAAGATTTAAATAGCTGTTTCAACTGTTTCTTTTATGTCAATAAATTCTCTCGAATCACCTGCTTAGCCTTGGTGCTGAAGATCAGTTATGAGGAAACAGCAAATCCTTCTAAGGATAATCAGTTTGTGTTGTGTGAGCAAAAGCTGTCTCAAATTTAAAGGGAACAGTTTGGTCTGCATTGCTGTTCAAAATAAAATTAACCCAAATGGGTAGAATACATGAAATATAGATGTTAACCAGGGACTTGTTTTGAAACCATTCAGGTCACATCCAGAAAATATAATTCCTTTTTCCCTAAGATGGTGAGGAAAATCTTGGTTGCTAAATCCTAAGGAATTAGGCTCTGCATGTTATTTAAGAACACCAATTGTAGTTTTTTAAGTGTTAATAGCTAAAAGGCAGGTAGAATAACAAGCTTGTTATTTGGAAACAAATGTTTGCAAAACATAAGATGCATAAATGTGTCACTGATAAAGCTGCAATATTACCTTTAAAACATCTGTCATATCTATTTTAGAGTAATGAGAGTTCTTCTGAGCACTTCATCTTAGTTTTTCCAACAATGCTGCTCTAAAATAGCTGCCCTCTGCTTTGAGTACATGCCTGAGTGGGTCACAGCCTAACCGCATGATTTAGGTTATTAGCACCAGATTTACAGCACATGAGAGCAGAGCACGTGCTCATATCAGTTTCCAGCCTCATAAATAGGCCAGGTTAATTTCTAATTTCCCCCCAAGGAAAACCTCATGTCCTGTAAAGAGTAGTCGGCTAAATAAAGAAGAGGTCATGAATAAAGAGGTGAATATATTTGGGGCTCCCTTTTTTTAACAACAAGCAGGTCTAATGCTAGAACAAGGATCGCAGGTCCAGCAGTGGACCACTAGGGCTGGTACTCTGAGTAAAGTTCACCAAACACTGCCTACACTGTAAAGATTTTCACTGTAAAATAACAGTAAAATACTGGCAGCAGAGACACCAGTATTTTACTGTTATTTTACAGTGCACCTACTGTAATTTTTTAACAGTATAATACTGTATTTAGAATTACAGTATATTACCATAGGGTAACAGTGGTGGTGTAGTAATTTTACAGCACATCTACTGTTATTTATTTTAACAGTATACTACTGTATTTCGGATTACAGTACATGGCAGTAGGATAGCTGTGTTATGGAGATTTTACAGTATACACCAGTTTATTCACAAAGTATATTAAATCTGCTATTTTGTATTTAATTCCTATAAATCCCCACAAATTGAAAAAAGTAGCTTACAACATCATAAAGGGCTTTTAAAATTTTGAGCTGAAAATCAAGTCAATCTAGACCCATATCAATCTTTACCTCATGTTTATCATAACAGAAGGTAATATCCACTTGATATTGTGACATTAACACACAAGACATAACTTTTCTTGTATTTTACTACCTCCTTGTACCTTCTAGTTCTGGTGCTTCTACCTTAAGCCTATCACAAACGCATCCAGCAAAATGCATCCACCACTATTCGCCTGTCTGTACCAACTGAATAAGAGCAGCAGGTTAAGCTAGCAGAGGAGACTGAGGAGAGTAACACAAAGTGAACGACCACTCACTCTGATGCTGTTTTCAAGAATCAAGAACTGACGGAGTGCAGAGTGCTCACACCAATGCTGTTTCCCAAAATTATTATAAGTGAACTGATTTAATGTTTATTAAATATTTTTGCCAATCATTCCTGAACTCTGATCTTGAATAAAAATCAGATCAGACCTTTAAGTACAAATTTAAGAACCTCAGGTATAAAACACAAGAGAAAACATATTCGATGACATTGCTTCACTTTAATACAAACCCCCAGCAGACTTTGTAATACTACAAAATACATTTAGAACATCTGTATTACAAAAAGAAAACATATTCCATTACCTATTTGGAAGAAACTGTACATAATAAAAAAAATCTTAATAATATGCTTTACCAATAAGCATAACTTCAGACACTGCATTAAAATACCATCAAGAACAGTATAAGAACAGTCTAGCTTGTAAAAAAGTCTTTTGCACACGTAGATATGAACGGTAACAATGGAGAAAAAGTGGAGAAAGAGAAGAGAAGGAGAAAGACAGGCATCACTACAATGAAGTATAATAAAATATGTTTAACATGGTTTTAATGTTGCTTCTGAGAAGAACACACCATCACACCACACTTTTACATCTGATGAAATACTGACGAGTCCATGTCCTCACTCCCTTTAGATGAGGCTCCTGTTCCTCCCATTTTTGGTTGTACAGTCAGCTCTACAATAGCAGAAATAAACACAAGTTAATCTTCACACTGTGATTGGTGAATAACTGTGATAACACATGTCCATTTAAATAAATGACAGTTAAGTCAGTCATAAACCTTTCAATGAAATTAAATGATTAAGTGATAAGATGCTAACACACCTTACAAAGGTCAGAAACAACACCAAAATGCTAAAGTAAGCTAACTGAGTTCAAGTTACAGAGCTTGTTTTGCCAATTTTAGCAGCCTGACCAGGTGAAACAGACCTATTGAAATAGGCTAATGTTTATGTCAACTGTTTAATAAACATGCAGACAAAACACTACTGGATGCTGTCAGTTTTTGAAGATAAAAATAACTTTACCTCTTTGGTTGGAGTCCACATGGACTGCTCGGAAGGATGAAGAAGCTGTGCTGTCCAAAGTCAGGTTAGCCTCTTGGCACATCTTGTCACTCAAAAATGACTTGAGTAATGTGAAAAGTTTGATTAATAAAGAAGTTGTATCATAGAAACAGAAACATAAGCCCACAATTATCAGTAAGATGCTGATGGATAGAGACAAGACTTGTGAAGGAATGTGGTGCTCTCTCCACCGCTTGACAGAAAATACTGTTTTATACTGTTAAATTACAGTTTGTTATTCTTAACGAAGCATTTACTGTGAATTTACATGAGGAGGTGAATATTTAACAGTATCTTACATTTAAAAAAAAAGTACAGTAAGATGCTGTTCTAACCTCGGAAATTTACAGCAAGCCATAGTTTTATGTTGTTAAATTACAGTTATCTACTGTAATTGTTCACTGACTGATTTAACTGTAAATTTACATGCTGTGGATGAATATTTAACAGTATTTTACAATTATTATAAAAAACAGTAAGATACTGTGGTAAATTCACCGTAAATTTACAGAAATTTGTTACAGTGTAGAAACGTCTACAGGTGAGTTACAACCATTCAAAGATGTGTTTATCACTAGACTGTTCTGATGTCATTTTTAACCATTACAGATCAAGGTTGAAACTATGTATATTGGACTGTGTATGTAACTCACATATTCAACTTTGTCATACAGTGGAGCACACAAACAGAAAAGAGAAACTGCAGCTCCATGAGAGATCTATGCAAACATCACATTTTCCATCTTCAGCATCTGTTAGAAGTACATCAGCTGAAGACTGATTGATCTGCAATTAATATGGTTACTATTTAAACTGGACACAACAACTTCATAAATGATAACCTGAAAAGAGAAAGCATTACCAAAAACACGTAAAATATGTGCTGATTCTGCTCCAGCTTATGCAGCTGGGTGAGCGCTGTACTGTAACTCCTAATTGATTATTTATTAGATAGTGTGAACAACTAGAGGCATGATTACACATTTCCCTCATTTACCAGAAATCTAACCGGTATCTAGGGATCTATACCCATCTATTAAAGCCAATTTTTGCCACTAGTTTGTGTGTGCAGCTGCTTGAAGTTATGTCGCCAATCCATAGAGGTCTGTAAAGTACTGCATCTAAACTGCAGCGTTTATTTAGCACCAGCCCTTCCTGCTCTGCTTCCTCAAAATGTGAATTATTTAGTTTTTAGAGATATGCTTAAACAAAGACCTCTGGTAAACACAAGCTGATGAGATTTTTCAGGCTTGACGTTAATACATCCAAAAAAAATTAAACATTTTTTGCATACTGCAAATGCTGTTGCCAACAAGTAGCTGCTGCAGAGTTGGATGTAACATGCAACATGCAGTCTGGAGAAGACGCCCTTCAAACTTGAGATACACTGTAGCTGGAACAGTTTTCTTATGAGGAGTGGGCCAAAATACCTGTCGACAGGTGCAGAAGTCTCATTGAGAGTCAAAGAAATTGCCTAATTGCAGTGATTGCCTCAAAAGCTTGTGCAACAAAATATTAAGTGAACTGTATCATCATTTTTGCCCAGGCCAGTTTCATCATTTTGTTTTTTAAAATGATTCTATTGAACCACAATATACACATGTCTGATTTTTATTGATTTGTTTTTCAGTAAATTTTTATTTAATATTACTTTTGGTAGTTTCAAGTTATTTCAGTGACCGTTGTGGGGTTTCTTTATTTAAGGGGAGTGTACCAACAAGTTTTTCCAAGTGTGTAAATATTGTTTTTCCCCACAAAGCTTTTTTACAGCAATAGCCCAAACCCCCATTTAATAATTCTATTGACTTTGGTTGATGGAATCAACTTATGATGTCAACTTCCAGGTTGATCCGCAAATTTGTGATTCCCCTGCATCACTCCAAATTTGAGCTTTCAGGGGTAGGATTTTGCCTGAGTCAGTCATTTTTAGACCCTTATTTAGCCTAAATGAAAAATTTTAAAGGTGTTAAAAAAATCCCAGCTTGAATTTAATGTCACATCTCTGCCCTACCCCAAGCTGGATGACAAAAGGAGTTACTTCCTGGACATCTGTGCTAAACATTAAATGATTGTTGGTCTAGGCTATAATCAACAGAAGCACTAAATGAGCCAATGCCAGGCATTGCTGGTCATATCATCCCTTATCAGTGGTGACTCAAGCTGAAAAGCTGTTATAGGCTGATAAAACTTATCAATGCCTCTTTGTGTGGTTTTCATTGAGTTGGGGGCACAATATGTTTCAGGCTGCTGTTGGTGCTAGTCAAGCAAAGAAATATGTTAAAACACACTTAGGACTGGTTCACACGATTTTCCAAATCTGAACTATTTTTGGAACGGGAAGAGAGCCCATACATGAAGACAACTAATTAAAGATTTAACTGTTTTTTCTTTTAGTTTCTGGCGTGTCAGAGAGAAACAGGGCAAAATATAAACAAACATGCTAGACAACATCAGGAGGAATTAAAGCAAATGTAGCTAACATGTAGCTAGCTTTGCTTATTATGCCATCCTTGGCAGTTATCATTTCTGTGTGGTTCCTCTCCTTATCAGGCTGTTGTTAATAATTTACAAGTTATGCTGTTAAGCAATCCGTTTTCTGACGTCCTTCTAACTTTATGCTTCACCTTTACTCTTGTTCCATGGCTAAGTTTGATTCTACTCAGCCATTTTGTTCCCTGATTAGTTTGGCAAAACTCAGAGAACATGCTTGGCTGTTCTCAGTTGTCACATGAGGAGTTCAAATCACAAATATTGAACATGTTAATGTAGGATTTCATGTCACCGCAACCCTGATCCTCTTCTGAGTGGAAAAAATACTCCTAACCCAACCTACACCGCAGGAAAGTCAGATCCTCTTTAGATCCACCAGACATCACTGTCAGGCACAAACCTTCCATCTCCATTTTTTACAATTACTATTAGTGGCTTTCATTGTTTTGAGTAGGTTTTGAATACTTTTAACAAAATAAAAGTTAAAGCAGAACAGTTTGCTTCAGATAACACGATTGATTCATTCAGAAAAGGAGTATATTTTTTAACTTCCTGTAAAGTTTCTGTCAACATGATTATGGTGATATGAGGCTTGTGCCACAGTGACAAGATGACAGGGCCTGTTGTGTTTGCTGCTTCGTCAGCCATGTCATTGAAGACGACACTTGATATCTTCAGTTGTAACTTTATTCTTCATATCCGTTATGGTCACAGGCACATCGTCACTTCAGTGGCTATAGATAATTACAAAGAATAGATAAACACGTTCCTGTCCTCTTTCCTGCTTCATCAGTTCAGCAAGGGACGTAAAACCATATGCACGTAACATGAAGTGCTGTAAAGTGAGTGAACAATCAACACCTTGACAGGAAGTTACATACGCTTCAAAATAAAACTTAACGTGCATCTCTCAGAACACATACCAAAATGTTAGAAAAAACAGTGGATGAGGACTCAAAACTCAACAGGGCGTTTGCTGACTTTGGTCAGAGGTGAGGTTCTGATCCAAAACTTAAGGCGACTATCATGTAGTGTGTACCCTACTTAACAGGCATGTAAATCTTTAAAAAAAGTGTGGCTTCTAAAATGGTACTGATTCACTTTGGTTACTTTTGCTGCTTAAAAAGAGCTTCTGAAGAATCAGCTAAAATGTATGTAGGCTGTTGACAATAGGGGTGTTCCAAAACAGTGATGCCATCAGAGTCACATGTCTGCAAAGATCCAAAAGCTCTCTGCACCTGTTTTCTGACATGTACTGTGGTTTTAGACAAATTCACAATGTACAATGGGGCTCTGTTTCAAACTTTAGGAAGCATTAGTCTGCCATTTTTGACCCCTTACAGTAACAGTCATTCTTTGAGCTCCCCTGACATCAGCAGCAGGAACACGTAGTCTGTCATGTGTGTGTCCAGTGTGAATGGGGTGACAAGGTGACTGTTGTGACGCTCTAGCAGGTGGACGTGGTGTGAACAACACTGGCCTGGACCCCCTGTGCTAAAAATGACAGCAATGTGTGTGACAGCAGTGAACACACGTATATGTGGAGGGATCATACCAGAAAGACGAACATGTTATGGGTCATTGTGAGGGAAAAAAAAACATTGTCCGTGTATGTGTGGTTTCACAAACTTCAATAATCGCACCTTTGAACTGTGGGAGACAGAGGCTGCATTAAGTTCCTTTATGAAGGAAAAACAAATCCAGTCTAGACGTGTTCCTGGACAAACTTGACCTCATTCCTCTCAGCTCCAGTGAACTTTATTACAACTACACGTTCATTAGCAGCAGGGGCTTGTTCAAAGCCACTTATATGAGTTAATCATTGTTACACTGAGGATGTAGGCTGTTTTCTGGTTTTATGATGGGAGTGTTCGCAGATGTACACACATGCAGAACATTGTAATATAAGTGTGTTGGTACATTCTAGTTTTTATAACTCTCAGATGCCGTTTGTGAATAGAGGGCCGTGGCGGCTGACTGAAATCACGTGACAGTATCACGTGACAGATAAAACGGAGCAACAGTGTGGAACTGGGTTATCAACAAGAGAAAGATAAGAATGGAATCTATTGTAGAGGAAAGCAAATATGGTTCCTGCAGAGTCTTACATTATTCAATGTCTTAAATTACAAATGAAAAATTTAAGGTTAGAAAATTGATTAAAGAGATTCATTTTAAATGATTATTTTAAAGGTGCTATGAGGAGAATCTATTACCGGCGACATTAAGACTCTGCTACCCATGAGCATGTGCGGCAACTGTCGTAATGCTGCTTTTCATTAACCTTGGAACTGGGACTGACATCATCTCAGACTTACCGGCATTCCAGTTGAAGTCGGAAAAAAAAACATGCCCATCTACCAGGCTATTGTTAGCTGTTGTTAGCACACCCTGCGTAGTTGTTCACAAATATCACATTAAGAATGTGATTATCACTATGGCAGCATTTTTGTAAATATAAGTCTAACAATACTATGTATACAGCTGATCTAGAGCGACACACCCCAGTCAGAAGTGCAAATAAATTGATTATTACAGGAGCTAAATAACTGTTCACACTGGGGGCATCCATCTTGGGGGTGACAAGGTTTCACCGAGTTCCCAGTAGGAAATTCAGACTTCGGGGGACGCTCCAGTTGCAGTTTCCTATTCAGAACTCTGAAATTCAGACTTCTGACCACAACTGGAAAGCACCAAAAGACGTGACCCGAGCCAAAGCGTGTGTTTGTTGTGATGCTAATGAATGCAGTTCGGACCTTCCTCAGAACTCTTCATTGCCTTATAACCTCTTTTTTCAACAACTTACAGGATGCAAAGCGACGAGGTAATGTATCTCTTTCTAGTTATGTAGCGGTAGTTTTTGATGTGTGACAACAAGCAATTTTTGGAAAACTTAGAATCGTAGTTTTGTAGCCGGCTATAAATTGCTACTTACAGCCCGGTGCTCTAAGACATGTAATATAAATAATCAAATATTATAAATGTGCTCTAGTTTTAATTGTCTTGTTCCCAAGGTTGAGTATTGAGGCCAGTCCAGCCCTGTCCAACCCGACTGGAAGGCTAAGGAATAGCATTTATAGATAACCTATTTTGATGCTATAAAACTCATCTTAAAGTGTGTATTTCAATCAGGCATATATCTAGAAGTGAGACTTTTTTGTAATTACTTAGAAACTCCTCACAGTCCCTTTAAGCATATTTTCTCTCTTATTATTGGTTTGTTTCTTCACATGGTAATGTATAGCATGAAGGCCATATTTATGTCAAGACATTCACAATCTTCAATCTGAGAAGAAAAGACCAGATGACAGGGAAAGCAAGTTCAAGGACATTTGGCTGAAAGCTGTAAAAAAAAAGGTTGAAGGTGTCTTAAAATAATGCATAAGTCTACGAAATGGTTATGAAAATCAAATGACTCGGCAGTGCAAATGAATCAATCAGATCTAGCCAAAGTCCAACCAACAATCTACAAAGCGGGACAATCCCAATCAGCGTCCTTCTGAACAGGAGGAAGGGGGAGCTACAAGTCAGACAGAGATTAACATAGATGCTAACAGCTTCAGCAGCAGTATTATTTGATCTTGACCACATTTCTTTAATCAATGAAAAAAAAGAGACACAATTAACTTGTCTATTGAACGGATACTTTTGCTCCAGTTCCCCCATGTCTTGCAGGGAGTTTATTTTACAAAGCGGCTGAAGTTCTGTCCTTTGTTGCTGTGACGGTAGTACCCACCTACTACGATATCTGATTGGACTATGATGAATGTGATTGGTGGAATGATATCCAGTGACCTGCCAAATCTGCTATGGAAAGTTTCTGCCTATTCCCAAACACTTCCTATGGGCTCCGTCCTAGATAGACGAGTGAACTATAGTGAACAGCCCATCTGGTGAGTCAGGTTGAAAATGAAAGATGGTAATTCAAATAATAATATTTTTTTTCTAACATTCCTTTGTTTGAATGCATTACCAAGAATTACAAAGCTTTGAATTTAATGTCATAAAGTGGGCAACCAACCTGAGCAAAATTACTCTAATCTTTGTTTGGAGGCATTTCAACGGTTTTACAGAACAATGGCGGTTTTGTATCCCATTGTGAAACAGATTATTCATTGTTGCAGGTAGACCTAAACTTAATGCTTCATACGTTTTCATTAATATATTCTGCTGTACTTGATCTACTGATTTTCATGTAGGATATGGTTTCTGTTAAACACTGAACAATTTCCATGATGTATTCATTTTGTTTTGTTTGTTTTATGAAGTTATTAATTTAAGCCTACTTAGTTTCATAATGCTGAACATTGTATCTCATTCTATGTCAAAAATGAATTTAGTGTTTAATCTTTAAATATTTTACTTTTTTTACACTTGTATTTATTATTTGTTCTTCCTCTGTTTGAATATATCCATTTCACTATTATTATTTTATGGTTATCTTCAATGTTGTTTTCATAAGTGGTAGCAGTAGCTATAATAGAACTATTTATAAGAATAGCCCTTAAGTTTCTATGATCATGCAGCTGACCCTTATTCCAAATAACCAGCAATCAGAGGTGGTGCAATTAATTCTGTTTTACTTATTCATTATTAAATAGTATTATATCATTTTTTTTATCTCCTTCTGACTTTGGGAGATCTGTTATTTCAGAGATAGGTGTTGCTTGTGCACCCTCTTTCGATACAGAAATAACAACAGCAGAGTCAAAAACAAAGTAAAGAGTTGTTTTCTATTTGATATTTCAAGAGAATTCGAAAGGATATCAAGGTGACCCAATAAAGAACATTCCCCCGGTGACCTCATGGGGACTCCCTGAAATCCCCCCTCTTTAACCTCCTGAAGAATCTCAAGTGGAACCAAAGCCAGTGCTCATTGATGGTGTCCGATCCCTCCAAGCTCTGAATGGTTTGTCAACAAGAAAGACTTGTGTAACTCTCTATGAGGTCTCGAGTGTTCTCACTGCCAGAGGCGACGATGCATACGGAGGAATGACACTCATCCAGTTACAGCCTGTCTGAGCCAACTAGACCTGGGCCACATAGCTGCAGTAGACTATTTCCCACCGCTTCACACCCCCCTTCTCCCTGTCCTCACACTCACTCACCCACAGATAGCTGAGGGTCTGCAGGAGTTTGTAGGTATATTTAGCTGGCAATTCTTGGAGTGTTAGTGTAATAGCTCATAAGGGATGTCATGGCAACAGCTTATATTAACTACAGATGGTTAAACATTAATTAAGCAGAAATTGAGGAGTGTTAACCACTCAACTAACCTGCTATAAAGCATATATAACATTTGTTGATCATTCACTAAAAGCTAGAAATTCTTTATAATGTACCAATAAAACATGTCAGAGATAGTTGCTGTAGAATTGCTTGAATAACATATCTATTGTAGAATATAATAGATAATTAAATACAATAAAAAGATTCAATTGATCAAATAATATAATCAAAATGTATAATAATAAAATAAACTATGATTTTTAAAATGCCGGTCCAATTGATATAACCAGCTAAATTTTCCTCAAAAAAGTCATCTGAACTCACTTTTGTCCCTCTTGACATGAAAACAAATCATAACAGCAGGTTTTTTCCTATCACAATTAAACGAAAATATCCTAAACTACAAAAAATATCATCTCTAAGTATTAAACTTTATCATGAAGGCTTTGCTGAGGGTTCATGGTCATTTATGAGCATCTAACAGTTTTGCTTAAAATCTTTTAAAAATTTTTTTTAACAAAATATCATGAAAAAAACACAAAAACATACCTTTAACTGGAACAAGTGACCAAAGTTTTTTTTTTTTTTTTCAAATGTATGTAACAAAAAGTGACGAGTGTTGAATATTTTTGGGCATATTTTTTACTTTTCCCTCCCTCAGCACCCCTGGTTTCATGTGAGTGTTAGGTTGTGAAAGAAAGTATTTTTTATGTATGCATTGATCATAAATCAGGAAAGTCTATCATGTTTTTAAAATGATTGGCTGAGTTTTGAGTAACATTTGTTCAGATTTAAAGGTGTCATTTGTACATACGAGTAAATAAATCATCAAAGCAATACAAGCAAGCAATATTAAGTTATTAAAAAAACTAATTTGTCACCAATTCTTTCTAATATACTATATATATAAAACTGTGGTTTAAAATCCTGATGTTACTAATTGTTGAAGTTATGCTCAGTTGTGTGTGTATATATATGTATGTATGTATAAGTATATATATATAAAACTGTGGTTTTAAATACTGATGTACTGTTACTAAATGCTCAAGTTATGTTCAGTTGTTGTTCTCTGTTTAAAGTGTTACTGAGGTATGTTACACTCTCCAAGACTGTATCTTATGTATCTCACGTGTGTTTATTTCCATAATATTCAGGGAAGGCATGGTGCTCCTGATAACGAGTCAACCTGCACGTCTCAGCAGTCAGAGGGAGGGGTGGTGTGACAATAGATGCCATCATGAACAAAACAAGGACTAAGGTAAGCACTTCCCCCACTTGATACAATGACACTGCCATATTGTGTCCTAAGCAGCCATTCTAAGGAAGAATGAGCGCCATTTTGTGCATTTGAAGTGATAATATTTAGCTAATTTGAGAAATCTTAAGAAAAGACAAGTTTATCTTCTAGCAATTAGGCAATACAAAGTTCTTTACACATAAATTTTACTTATATTTTTACCCCAAAATATGCAAATAAGCCTCCTTAACTTTAAGGAATATGACCTTGAAAACTAAAGTGAAGGCAGTCTGAGCGCTGCATCAGCCAGCATTGCATGAAAATTTTGGTACTTCTTCCATATTAACAACAAAAACCAGATGGATGATTTTTGACACTTGTTCGCAAGCCACCTGAATTTTTGTGTGTATTTATTCAGCTGTTGCCATGATGTCTGGAGTTCATGGAAAATTGTCAATGGTCACCATGTAACCAATGCAGCCTACTATTTTGAGGTGGAAACGTTTATTTTAATGCTTTTTATGGTTTATACATGAACTTCAAGGTCAACTGCACAGCACTTATATAAAATAAGTGAAGTTAAATTAATCACTTTCATTTATAATACAAGGGTTTAAAGTTCAAGTGACTTCAGTGAATCTGTGAATCCAAACCCCTGTACAAGAGCAGCTGCTTATCTCATCATCCCCATTTCCACTCTTACTTTTGTCCTCAGTCATGCTCTTAGCAGAACGTGTCTGTGACGTCCTGTCTAGTAAGTAAGACTGAGATAAAAATAGCTCAGAGAGGAGCACGTCACTGGAGAGTTTACCCAAAGTTAAGGTCCACTGCCATCATGTGGTGAAGAAGCTGTCATGACTCAGTGTGATCAGGGGTGTTCTGTCAGTCTGTGGTTATTTGTTATAATTTTATTCCAAGTTGATCAGATAAAACAATATGGTTTTGATAATAATGGGTTCAATTAGTAAGAAAAAAAATATTAACAATGTCTACACACTTTTAACCCTTTAAGTCCTACTCCAAGACTGTGGCTTTGCATTTAGAGTGGCACTTATACAAACAATTAAGAAGAAATGTTAATTGCGAGATGCTCATCGGTCTCTGTTAGTTATCCCTGTAAACTTTTAGTTAGGTCAAAATTGAACAAGGTTCACTGGCAGCAATAAATGTAAACAAAATGCTATAATCTTTGTTTTTTATTTTAAATGCAAACTTTGTTACATTTCAAACCCTCAGTTGCTCATTTTTTTAATTTTAATGTTTTATTGACCCACTGAAGTAAATGGCGGAAGAAGCAGAACTCTTTTAGGGCAAAAAAATATATGTAAGACACAAAAAATGTAATTATCACTGTTTGAAGCTTTAGGACATTATGCATACTGTTAATAGAATCATCACATCACAGTGACAGCATTAACAATTCTGTTGCTCACAGCTTTTCCCCTTCTTTCAATTACTTTACACATTTGCCATCATTACTCAGATCAACTTTCATAGAGTTTTTAATACTTATTTTTATTGTGTTGAGATATATATTACTTTTAAGTAATGTCTCTGGTATAAGACATGCTGAATAAGTCATCTCACCTCTAAAAGTCTTGCTGCACTGAGCCCACAAGTTAAAAGTGATTTTATGTTTCTGATTTCCAGATTTAAGGGAGACATTAAAGCCTCCAACCTTTAAGAAACAACGATAATGACTTTGTTTTTCAGCATCACATACAGCAGTTAAGTCGAGGAGAGGGCCTAAGCAGGTTTATACAAGTTCAATGCATTTATAATGATTTTCTGTACTTAACAGTTAAGCCAGGAGTTTAAGAGGAAAGACACTGGCAAACTATTAGTAAGTTATCACTTATAAAGCAGTATTGATTATCTACATGCTACTTATGAACCCTGCTATACATTTTTATCAATTAAAACAGTGGGGTCAATAAAGGGTCATGGTGAATTATTCCAGTCAGTGACAGAGACACTTACATCCAGGTGACCAGATGAACCATCAATAAATCCTGAATACGTGATCAAGAGTTAACCTATTAGTTGATTTATTGACATGCTTTTAGGTACGAGTAATCAAATGCATTATAGTTTTTTTAATCCTAATGATCAACAAAGTCATAGCTGTGTGTTTACGCAAATGGTTTAAATGATAAATGATGGTAAATAGTGAATTTTCATATTTACTTAGGGTCTACTAATGCATTATTGATGACGATTAAATAATTAAAAAATGGGTTGTTTAGAGATTGACATATATTCACTAAAAGGACTTTGAGAGTGCAGACTTCCATCGAGCAGCTCAGTTCCACCCATAAATTGGGATTTCCACCCAACATTAGTCCTATATTTATTTTATATGCACATTGTGAAATGTAAAAAATCAATCTGCAAGAAGTGTGATTATTGTTTATGTAAATATCATCCAATTGAGTGACCTAGTCAGTAGTGGGTCTTGTAACTTGTTGAATGAACCAATGTGCAGCTGCTTGTACAGATGTTGGTGTTGTACGCGCCACGGCACTTCCAGTGGGCGATGTCTCCAGCCTGTTGGTCGTAGCAAAGACACGGCACTTCGGCGGGTTTGGGGGTTTGAATTTTACACTCTCACACACACAGACTCCTGCTATGACGGACTATTTATCAGCAACCTTCTTTCAAGTGAGTAAACGGCACATTTGGAGGAACTGGGAGCGAGGAGAGCTACAGCACATGGTTCTATAATGTTAATGAGCTCACAGTATTGTTACTAGTAGCTGTAAGTTGTGGAGGACTGGGATGTTTACTACAAATTCAGGCGAGTCTGCTGAGAAACCAAGGCTCCAGTAACAGCGCTGGACTTTTTCCATCAGCAAAGGTTTTCCTCCTCTCCTCTGTGTCTGTGAGCAGAACTCTGCATGCCCCAGCTTTCACTGCTGATTGGCTGATGTGCCGTTCCTCTGTGTGTTACCAGCCCATGTAACCAATCAGATGGTGCTTTAGGTGGCACAAAAGACAGCCCAGTGTTAAGTAATTGGACTTCATCTTAAACTTAAAATTTTTTTTGTGGTGTCAATCTGGATTGGATCAGCACCAAAATTTAATGGCTTCTTCCTTGTACCAAACCAATTATGTAATATTCTCATGTAAATCCATCCAGTAATTTTGTGTTATCTTGCTAACAAGAAAAATACACAATCAGACAGACTCCAGACAACGTAACCTCCTAACTATCCTGCAGACCCATCACCACCTCTTTAATTAGAATATATGACCCAAAATTGTCTACTGGCAGGAGTTGTAGCTTAAATGTAGCTTAAAAGATGACTGAACAAGGGGCCAGGAGAAAATAACCATGTTCAAATGTGCATTTTTACAGAAGTCAGACATCCAAACAGTTTGTTTTCTGTTATGCAGAGAGTGAGTTAACTTGGGTTGTTTTACACAAAAACATAATCACTGAATATCTGTGGAGTCCTAAATAGTTTTTTTTTAAACAAAAAAGATAAATGTCAGAATCTTTTCAAAGCCACCAAAGTTGAAATGTTGTCACATCAATCTGAGATACACCCGTATATGTCCACTTAGGGCTTCCATACGCCATAGGGTTTTTGCCACAATTTCGTTTAGGTTGTCACACCCAATAATAACAGCGCTGCGACCCACCAGTTGCAAACCACTGACTACATTTTTTCTATACATCCATCATGACGCAATGCCAAGACTGTTTAGGGCCGTCTTTTCGCTGAGTGGACCAAAATGAGGAGGTTCAGTCCAAACCCTCACCCTCTCTGTTTGTATTACGGTGAGGCCGTGCGTAACTGAGTGTCAAAACGCCCCCACCATGTCAAATTCAAATGTTCGTCGTTGTTCCCTCAGTGTTCAACTTTATCTGACAGAGGAAACCATCACATCACGACATGGAGAAGTTCTTGTTGTTGACTTCGCTGTTGCACATCATGGTGTGTTTGGGAACCGCTCAGAACCATTTACGCGCGAGTGTTGGACCGTGGAGACAGCGCTTTCAGTGGGAGAATAACGGACAGGTGTATAGTCTCCTGAGCACTGGGACTCAGTATCGTCTTCCTTCGCAGAACAGGAGACGCACGCAGCTCGTACTGACAACTAAAAACAATTTTAACCGAATTCAGCCTCCTTTGGCGCTGAGCAGATCCAGCAGAACCAGGACTGGAGGAGGAGGTCGGTCTCAGCAGAACGACCTCGTTCAGATGGATGCGTCTGTTCTTGGTGCTGATGCGGGTCAATATTTGCTCGCCTCAGGTCGACCTGGGGCACACGGTCAGTCCCTAACGCGGTCCTTGTCCTCTGTGGATGCTGCTCCTGTGGGACACCGTGCACAACAAAGAGCTTCTAACACGAGTGCTGCTGTCTCCACCTCTATCCAGGAGTTCTCCGGCAGCGGGATCCCACGAGGAAGCCAGAGTGCACTTGGAAACGACGCTGGCGCACAACAGACCACCGTGTCACCGACGAGATCAGCGGGTCTTGGGCACAGCCAGAGCGAGAGGCTCCGATCTGTGAGCTCAGATTCGGCTGCCTACTTACCTGGAGCAGCCAGAAGGAACACTATGGCAGAGGACAGTGGCGCTAACTTTGGTGATGCTCTCGATGCGCAAAGAGCGCAGTCACTAACCAGAATATCAGTGGAGACGGATGCCCCCCCTACAGCGCCATCAAGTAACTCCGTAGACCTACAGCTTTCTCGCTCAAATGCAGATTCAACGCAGACTGAAACGAGTGACCCAAGAGACCCACACAGCATTCATCACAGGAACTCAGTTTATTATGATGTGTATCCAGCGGACCGCAGAAACAGGATCGTCGTGCGCCTCCCACCTTCGGCAGGCTTTGGCACCAGACTTTTTCACAATGGTGAGAATATAACGACATAATTATAACAACAATTATAATTACAATCATATTTACAGTAATAATAGTAATAACAGTGTTGGTAATCAGCGAACAACGTAACCGTTTTCGTCATAATTCATTAAGACACCGTTACCAAACTTTATTAAGTGCAGCCTCTGTTACGTAAAATACGGAGACACAAACTGTAAGCCCTGAGCTCATGTCCTTGAATCTTTGTTTCAGCATAAAAAAAACAAGTTTTTAATTACAATAATATTTACACCTTGCAGTGTTCATTTAAAGGAGAACTCCAACAAGAGTCATTAATTACACTGCATTAATATTAATGTACTAACTCTCTGTTAAATCAACTCTCATCAGTGTGGAGCCATAATGAAACTTTAGAAGTGTTAACATCAACTCTGGAAGTGTTGATTTATCTATACATATTTATGTGTACATTCAACCAGGCCATCAGTATGAACTATTTTTTAACTGCATACATGCAGCTGTCAGGCAAATTGAAGTGTCACATGCTGTTGCAGCAGATTTGTAAAACATAAATGTTATACCAAAGATATTTGATGAGTTATACTGAAGAATGTAGAATTTCAAAGAGAAGAGAGGTAACACTCAGGGGCGTATTTAGTCACCTGGTAGCCCACAAACCCAGTCATTGGAGCCCTCCACATCCCTGTACTGCGCTGACAAAAGTTGTATTATTTTAATCTTGTACATGATAACATAAACTTCCTCAAATTATGTGCTTTAGATCGGTTTTGACAAGAGGTAAGTATGTTATTTCGGCCACTTGTCCTGCTTCTGACATTTATTACAGTTATCTCAAAGATCAAGTTACTTGTTATATAACCAGGTTTATGTCTCCCCATCCAGTGAATCATGTGTATCACCAAAAATAAAATTTTAATATCAATGTTTATCATTACAGAGCACCTAAAGGGACAATGACAATAAATAAAATGTTTCTTGAGAGCATGCAAAACTATCCCATGCAGGGACCTTGTGCTATACATGTAAAAATGTTTTAGTTTGAAATGTCAAAATTAAAATATTTAACAGGATATCATGATGAAAAATAATTCTAATGCCATCAAATGTATAAGGTCTACTTAAAAATCAGAAAATCTGGATGTTGATTTTCTCTACTCCATACTGCAGCTCTCACTTGAAAGAATTAGGTTTTGACTTAGATGATCATTTTTATTTTGAATGGGATTATTTAAAAAGATACTGACTATAATAGAAGTACTGTTGACTGTAGTGGCACAAAACTCAGCCTGATGATCAAAAAACCTCCTCTGGTTTATACTTCATCTCTTACGCTACAGAAACAGGTTTTATTTAAATTTATATTATTTTTACATTAACTAAAAAAAGGGGTAAGAGATATTATAAATAATAACTGAAGTGTTGTTAGCTGTAGTGACACCAAACTCGGCTCGATGATCAAACATCTCTGGTTTATACTACAGCTTTTACTTTAGAGAAATAGATCTTGGTTTGTATGATTTTCTTACTTTGAATTATGTTATAATGGGTAAAGATCATTGTACATATAATAACTGTAATGTTGTGAACTGAGATTAGCCTATTTTCTAACAAGTTAATCATCGCAATGTTTTACTGTAATTAATGAGAACATAAATTAACATTAAATATAGTTAACCAGTTCGACAGCTTTACTCCTCACATCTTTAAGACAAAAAGTGTCACTTGTGTCTCCACTTCATCTCTCGTCCTCCAGCCAAACCTGCTGACACTGAAAGGAGTATCTGGCTCTTTCTGTTGTTTAAAAACAACATTCAGTGTCACTGTGAAAAGGCTGACACTATCTGTAGTTTTGATGAAAATGTTTACTTTCTTCTATCTTCTCAGGCAGATGACTTTGTCTTGCTCCCTTCTTCCTGAGTCAAGTCTGCACATGCACAGTAACATGGAATAGTCCATTGCATGACAAGGGAGGGGGAGCAGTCGAAACGATAATGATGGATTAGGCACTTTGATGTATTTTTAAGTGTGTAAATCAAGACTAAAACAGAAATAATTCATTTGAATCTGAGAAAAATTTATTACATTTTTTTTAGGTGTTTGGGGTCCCTGGAAATCTTGGGGCCCTAAGCCTGTTGCCTGTGTTTGCTTAATGGTAAAAATGTTCTTGGTACCACTTTGTCTACAAGGGGGTACTCAAAAACAACGCAAATGGAAAAGTTTGTCACAGGGCCTTGTTGTAATGGTGATTGATTAGGATTTCCAACAATGTCAAAAAACAAAAAACATACTTATTAGTATTATCAAAGGGAAGAAATAACCAAAATAACATTTCCAAACATTTTTATGGCTATGTAGATCTTTCGTGCTAAGATAGTCAAAGACAGGTTTTGTTAATGTTAACATGTATATTGATTGACGTCATTGTTCATACTGTAGCACACTTATCCTAGCATCTTTGCCCTTCTGTTCTGAAGCACACTGCCTAACCTGCATGCCCGTCCACACAGAGCTAAGTACAGCAGTGTTAAAACACATAGGCTTGGCAGTGGAAAAGTAAAATGCAGTAAATGTTTTCAGTACAATGAACAATCACCCCAATGCAGTGCATTTATATTTCTCTGACCTAGAACTCACAAAATTATAGAGTGGTCTGGCCCTATCTGCAGCAATGTGTAGGTTTGTTTCTGTGCCCTTTCTCTCCCTGCAGGGGCAGAGCTGGTCACCATCACTGTGGTTAATGTATTCACTTTCTATGTGGGCCTCATGCAACCTCATTTCAAAAAATACTGAACTAGCCCTTTAAGCCCCTCAGTTTCAGTGTTAAGTGAACACCTCTGTCTCTGTATGTCTTTCCTTTATCTTGAAGTTGTGGATTTATTCTCTGCAGGCCTTCCTGACCTGGTACCTGACCCTTACTACATCCAGGCTGCCTCTTACATCCAGAGAGTGCAGATGTACGCACTGCGCTGTGCTGCTGAGGAGAACTGTCTGTCCAGGTGAAAGACTTTGTTTAGCAATGCTTTCTATATTCTGGATGAAACAGACTGTGTGATGTAAGACTCCAATGACGGTTGTAGGTAAAGTTTGTGGATCATGTGACTTTATGTAATTATAGTATGCACATTTATAAAAATCTAAAAAGTCAGCATGCTGTGTATAAGTCTCCAATCATGAACTTGTGCTTGTACATTTCACCAGGCACTCAGTGTCCTTTTCAATAGGGAACATCTTCTCTTGTATTCTGGAGTATATATTTTCCTACCTAGTATAACTCCCATTTTAAACTAAGATTGTTTTTTATTGGGCCACTCAAATGCATTGGGCTGTAATCTTTTGCTGCCACAGAGGATGCCAAATTATGTTTTACTGTACAAATTCTGGTGCCTAACAAGTGTTTATAAAGTGACAATAAAGAGCTTCTCTATCCTATTCCATTGTATTACTTATAAATGAGGGGATTAGACACTGACTATGAGGCGAACACCCCACATCTTACTCACATGTTGCTTTAAACAGAGGTCATTATAATTACTCAACCTTCTTTAATAGGTTTAGTTGCTATACAATAGCATACGAGTATGTCCGACAAAAGCAGGTTCATAAGAAAATGAGGTAGAAATGCTGTAATAGAGGCAAAACTAGCCTTTTAGCTTGTGGCTATTTTACCCCATTGAAACTTGCTGCACAGAGAATATAGGGATACCAGACGTGAGCCAAGTAATCAGCTATGAATCTCTTAACAGCTTTTATCCTGCCTTTTTCATAAACATGCATCCACAGGACACTTTGGATTGCTGTTTATTATATTATTGCTGTTTATAAGTCTTGTTGGGTGAAGTGCTGGTGAAATGAATGTGAATTTCTGTTGCAGGCTGTTACGGGGATGTCTTGTTTCTGCAAAGTGTGAATGCAGACATTAATGCAGTTAACTTGTTGTTAAATAATGCATGGATGTTCATTTTTATGCAAATGCTTTGCTCTACATAGATACATTTTGTACTTTCAGAAACAAAACTTAATAGAGTATATGACAAACAGTAAGGATAATATTTAGGAGTTCTCTGAGTTTCCCACAATCGACTGTGTGTTGGCCTCAGTCCAATTTGGAGGCTGTGATTGAGTGATGGAGCAGCTCGACACAAACTTGGCGCCTGTCCGGGATCCTCTACTCTGATCTGAGCTGCCACTTTGCCAAGCTAAAGAGCTCTGAAATGAAAGGAGAGGATTCCTGTGGTGAAGTCCAAAAACTTCTGAGGCAAGACCAAAAGCACCTCAGTAACTGGAAAGTAAATCAACATTATGTCAGAATGGAGGAGTAGAGCGAGTTCATTGAGCAGTGAGGTGTGTATGGAGGATAACGCGGTGTAAAGACACCGCAAGCAGGAAGGTGATACAAGTCAGTTTCAGCCATGCACTCAGTGGTTTAGTGCAGATACTTGAGGTTAACTTGGCTCCTTTTCTTCCGGTTCCCCCTTTCCGACAGGTCAGCGTATCAGCCGAGTGTGAGGGACCTGGACTACAGAGTCCTGCTGCGTTTCCCACAACGAGTAAAGAACCAGGGAACTGCAGACTTCCTCCCCATGAAGCCCCGACATGAGTGGGAATGGCACAGCTGTCACCAGTGAGTCCATTTCTTAAAATCAAAAACAATGCAACAAGTCACTGAACAAAACTGTTTGATATTTTTGTTTTTCATGCTAGACTTAGACAATTGTATCTTCTTTAATGTAAAAAAACATGTTTTTTCCCGTATATATGCATACGTGCTTATGCAAATGCACACATGCTTATAACCAATCAGTTTATACTAACAAAGATACTCATTATTCAGCTGTGAGTTAACTTTGCATTGGTTGTTCCATCATCAGAAGTTGCTGCTTAATCATCTCGATTTGATTTTATTGGATTCTTGTTGATGAGCTGGGGAAGTTATTTCCCTTCATGCATTGCTTGATATACAACTGTTCACATGATTAGATTTGTTCGTGCATTTTTAGAATAAATCTTTCACACATTGCATGCCTATTGAAGTGGTTTTGTATTTCTGGGCAGAAAGTTAAATTAATAAACAAGACAGGTAGGGTCTCTGTAATTGTCGTGAACGATGTATATTTAATTAACACCGACCCAAATGTGTGCATTTCAGCAACGTTTCGTATGTGCTCATTGTGAGGTGCAGTCCTGTTTTGAAACATAATCTGCTGTAATGCCACCAAGCAGCTATGTCTGGCTTGAGCTGTAATTTTAAGTTTCCTGAAATGGCCTTTATTCAGAGGGTCAGTTTATTTTCCAGACAAAAAAAAAAAAAAAACGCCCAGAACAATGAGCTGGCTCACTTTTTTCTGCATCGAGCATAATTGCTTGACTGATATCACATTCACAAGCAAGAACTGATCACAGGAGCACAAGTGCAGTGATGTTTTTTCTCCAAAATGTGAATTTATAAGGTATCACACTTACATGCAAGTGGTGAGCATAATGCCCAGGGACCTTCTACCCATGACCTGTCACCACTCATCAGTTTATCTTGAAGTAAGAAAAGACAAGTGTGCAAAGTTTGACAGAAATCCTAACCCTGCATAGCTGCTGAACCTTTCTGATTCCATGTCTGTAATCAGGCAGATCCATCTTGCCAAGTCCTGATCTACAAAAATTGTAATTCTTCATTTAATAAAAAACAAATCCCAAACCTCTCTATAGAAACGATAGATTCACTCCACCTCTGACATGCTGTCATGTTATGATGAGAGTTTATTTTGCAAATTGACTCATACTCTGCAGCTCAGTAACACCTGCCTAGGACTTTATCTGATTGGCCTGTAATAAATTTTGAATGACGAAACGATTGTCCAATCAGATATGCTTCTGAAAGGCGTTGCCCTTTCCACACAACTGTCCATCTGGTGTGCTTCAGAAGTTCTATTTATCACTACACTTCCCTATTGTTAAAAAGGGCAATCATGAAAACAGCTTTGACCTTTAATACATCACCTCAAAACCCCTCATACTTCAGCATGGATGTTAGTGCAAAGTTTGATGAAAAGTATTAAAATATTCTGTATTTTACAAACATAAGTTGACCATGGGGCTCCATGTCCTTAAGCAAAATATAACTTAAGAGCCACCCTCTCTTGACCTTTGACTTCTAAAATGTATTTACCTTTTCCATGAGTCAGAGTGAACATTTGGCAAACTATAAGGAAGTTCATTAAAGCTGTGAGATATTACTTTAACAAGGTCACATTTAAAGGCAAAATATGCCCACAAGACTTCATGACCCTGATTTTCAACCCCTTGAAATCCAATGAACTTAACCTCTTTGTCATGGTGGACGTCTATGCAGGTCAGAAGAAAATTCCATGTTACATTCTTGTGATGTTTTGTTTGTAATGCCTAAGTCACACATTCCCGTTTCTCATAGCGACTGTGCACAACTGTACACGATTGAGGAGGCTGGTGTGATCGCCATGATACGAGATGAAATGACTGTCTCACCCCTGGACACACCCCGTAAATACACCGTCAGTGGCGCTGCTACAGCGCTACAGGGGGCGTTTGTCCCGCTCCAGTTAGGTTAATACAGCGATATGAGGAGGATTCCATCCCGCTGACATGACGTCAGCCCCGCTCGAGCTCAGTTCGCGTCACGTAAGCCCCGACGGAGCCCCGTCGCTTGCGCCGTCTTGAACGGGACACAGTCGGGGCTCATACGGATACATCCTTGTCAGTCGTCCTCATGAAGCCTCCAGGATTGAGCCGCGATTGGGCCACGTTCAGCCCGACTGAGCCCCGTACATGCCCCGCTAATACCGTTTGCATTAGGACTGCATTAGGCTTCCACCCCGCTACACTGAGTGCGGCGATTCTCCACGACAGTTTTGAACAGTTCAAACTATCGGGACACTTCCATGTTCCCCGCCGTTCATCCACGACTATACCGCTGATCCAGACCAAGTAGCGCATGCACCACGACCAAAGCACGTTTTATCAGGATTATGACAATCGTGCACAATCGCCATGAGAAACGGGAGTGTGTGACTGGGGCTTTAGATCATGCTAACAAGCAAAAGTTAATGATGAAGCTCATGTCCTTGACTCTTAAAAGTCTATCTAATCATTCTGTTCTTTGGAGAACATTTACATTTTTGTAAAGTGCTCTAAGAATATTTTGCTTTAGAGATGTCATGTTCACAAGCAAAGGATGGCCAAGACGCTTATAACCTTGACTTCAAACCTGCCTGATCAATCCACCAAACAAAAAGGTAGACGTGAGGCCCTCTGACCTTGAACCTAAACATGTCATCTCTGAGTCAGAGTGTGCATTTTAGCCTAGCATCCCACTTGGTTAATTAGCTTAACCGTATATCACTGTTACAGGATGTTTTACTTAAAAAACAAAGAAGAAAAGCAGTTAGAGAGTTGTGCTAGCCTCTAAGCTTAAGGCTATTTTCCACTGTTCATTTCACTGTGTTGCACAATCCATACAGGAGGGCAGGTAAATGAGGCCCTACTGCAGGCACTGAAGATAGATGAGTTAATCATGCTCGGTCAACTTGAAATACAAATTAATAAAGTGGATGTGAATCAATGCAAATGCACTGTGTGAACATGGTGGCTCTTTCTTCATTCTTAATTTGATCCACTTTCCTTTCTCAATAAAGCCTTAACAAGCCCAACATATATTTTAAAAACAAAAAGAAATGTTTTTTTTTTGCAGGAAATTACATGACTGTCCTTTTCATCTGCAGACATTACCACAGTATGGAGGCCTTCAGCAACTACGACCTGCTGGATGTCTCCACTGAGCAGAAGGTGGCTGAGGGACACAAGGCCAGTTTTTGTCTGGAGGACACATCCTGTGACCCAGGAACACGGAGACGCTTTGCCTGCACTGCTCACACTCAGGTTTGGCTTTCACTTCTCATCTGTTATAAATACATACATACATATATATATATATACATACACACAAAACCTTCTGAAAAGTTGCATAAATTTCTCTTCATCTCAGGGACTTGGTCCTGGATGTTATGATACATATCACGCGAATATTGACTGCCAGTGGATCGACATCACTGATGTACCACCTGGGAACTACATACTCAAGGTGGGAGAACACTTGTTTCTTTAAGAGAGCAGAATGGAAAACTTACCAGATATATTAGTTTAATAAATCTAGTATTAAATATGTTTTCTGAATATTAAGTAATTATTGTGTTCCTCTTTGTACAAAAGTCTTGAAGGTGTAGTGTGTAGAAGTTGGAAGCACTTTGCTGAACTGAAAAGGTGAATATAGGATATGTTTCTATTTGTATGTTAAGTCTATTGAAATAGTTGTACAATCATCCCCATGAAACTTTTTTTTCTTTTAATTAAGTAAGAAAGAGCTTTTTATATTTATGTATGGTGGGTCTCCCCTTTGTGGAATGATCCACCATGTTGTCCACTGGTGGGTTTTGGGAACAAAAAGAGTAAAACACGATTTTCGAATACGAGTCTGGCCACTGTTCCTGAAATCTACCCGGATGGAAGAAGAAGAAGAGAGAAAGCAGTAATTACAAGAGAAGAAGAGGGCACTCTCTCTCTCAAGGCCGTAAAGTCATCTAATCGGACAATAGAGACTTTGTGAGGTCTGAGCTAAGACAAGGTCACTGGTCTCCCTTCGAATCAACGCCCCCGCTTTGTTCACTGCCACTCAATCAATCAAAATGTTAGAAGAACATTAATTTGAGCTGAAACAAAAGATGGAGTAGTAGTTAAGGCATAAAAGGGCAGAAGGGTAAAACAGAAGGAAACTAAATGAGTTTATTTGCACTCTAACAGAAAACTTAACTTTTTTTTAAAACCACACAAAACTAAACAAAGCCAGCTGATGATGTTGTCTCTACTGTATCCAACTAACCAGTGAGGACAAACCGCCTTTATACCCTTACAGCCCAGCTGATAACCATCAACTCTCAACTGTGAGGAGCCACAAAAGTGTCACCAGTAACCCCAGATGAGCATGGCAAACTGTCATCTGCTTTTATGGAGATTCTTTTTCCATTTACTTATAGAAATATCCATAATGGTTATAAAGAGTTGATATCACTGTTTCTGCTTGTCTCCCAGGTGACAGTGAACCCGGATCAGCTGGTTCAGGAGTCTGACTTCTCCAACAATGAGGTGCGCTGTGACATCAGGTACACAGGAAGCTACGTGCAGGCCAGAAACTGTAGAATATCAGGGTAAGCTGATGCTATGGTGTATTATTTCCTTACAGCTGAAGAAGAGTTAAATAAAGAACATTACTGATGTGTTTTTACTTCTTTCACAGGAGCTGACCAGACTGAGGTTCTCCACCTGATTAGTATATGTATTGTCTTGTTTGTCATGCTCTATATGTGCTTCATTGTGCTGCAGCTGTTTTGTGTCTTGATGATTTTAATGTTCAAATTATTGTTAACGTGTCACTTAATAATGTTAATTTGTCACTTAATTAATGTTAATATGTTACTTTGTTGCTTGTGTTATTTTGTAGCTAGGCTTGGTAGTTAGTGTGCTGTATGACTTTATATTTTGTATTTTCAGAGGATTTTCTAAAAATGCAACAGAGTATGAATTTACAGTTGCTTTCAAACTTTTCTTTCTGAAGGCACAGCTAAAATTTTAACCTTGCCGTGCTGCTGGATCCACCTGATTAAAGTCTGTAATCAGGCTGATCCATCTTCCAAAGTCTCAAGAAGCACTGACCAATCAGTGTCCTTTGAGGAGAAAGAAGCAGGAGTTACAAAGTAACAGGCGACTTTAGGACTGTAAGCCTAAAGGGCTGCTAATGTAAGGTGGCTGCTAATGTAAGGTTATGAGGATCCACCTCATGGCAGCTTACTCAGAACTGGACAATTTTTCTTGATTTATGAGGAACAAAAATCAACACTGAAAACATGTCTACATGAAAATGATACTTTCACTCCTCTCCCAACAGTTTTGGCAAGAGTTTGACTTACGCACTGGTTTAGGCAATAAACTTGACTCCTCTGCTGCAGGGCCAATTGCTACATCATCTGATCAGCCAATATTGAATGTGATTGACAGAAAATTACCCAATTACCTTCCCCATATGTGTTTAAAAGGTTAAGCCTTCCTCAAACACTTTTTATTTTCTGCTGCCTTGATGGACTAATGACATTTTTCTATATTAGACATACTGTCTACAGTCTATTTGGCATGTCAGGTTACTAAAAATGAACCAAAACCTCAAATCACGTCAGTTCACATCCATGCTAAATATCCTTGTGAACACATAACAGCATTGGTCTGCACAGGTTCATTTTTATATTTTAATGCCAAATAAAAATTGGCATAAACTTTATTTCTCATGAGGTATATTTGACAAATAAGTTCATTTGAAATCCACAATGTTTCTTGGCTGCAAAGGCTCCATTGAGGGTCTGCGAGAATTTGCAGCTGTATGCTAAAATTAATTAATCAAATTAACTGATGGAGAATTTTTAAAAAGCCCCATTCAATAGTTGTATCATTATAATAAAAACCTCAGGTTGTGTGAGTTCTCAAGGCATGTCTAGACTAGACTACAACCACACATCTGAGAACCACTGGTTTAACTGTAGCTTATATTTTGTTTACTATTAGTCAGATTAAGTTCAGTACAGTTTGGTACTTGCTTGTGTTTCCATGCCCTTACCTGGTGGACTGTCTAGCTTAAGCATCAGATATGTACATCAAGTTTCCCAGCAGTGGGTTCATAAAACAAAAGGAGAGGGTGGGGTGTCTTTTTTACCTCTGCTTTTTCACAAATTTTGACAGAGCACTGCCAAAAAATTGCCTAACACAATCAAACCAAACTGATCTTGACCACTTGATTGAAAACGCGCCATTAGGAAAGCATTAGCATGACTCACAGGTGTAAATAAAGGGAAAATAGATGAAAAAGAAAAGTGTTGATCTTGGGTATTTGAAATTTAAAAAAGGAAAGACTTTGTTGAGTAATGGCGAGAGCACTTTGCGTGTTAACCTTTAATATGGAAATACAGCAACAACTAGATTTTTATAGTTCTCCCTGGAAACAAAATAGGAAGTTGAATCTGCAGTTAACATTAGAGGACAGCCCACCTCTTTTTTTACTTGATTGGATGCTTCGGCCAAAAGTAGCATTAACTCATGATGCAACCATGCATCTTGAGCTACAATGTTGAGCATTGTTAAACTTGCATTTTAACCCAAAACCTGCTCAAAATATGTTTTGCCAAAAAGTGGAGAAGAGCACTTTGGGTACGCTGTGCCTGGGGAAATCTTTTTTTTTTTTTTTTTTTTTGAAACATGGTGATTTTGCCTTATTTTCCTCATAATTTTGCCTTGTGGGAAATAAAGAGAATTTTGTCCATAGATAAAACAAGGTTGTGTTTGTAAGAACTGCTAAAGTTCAGGCAAATCTTTACATTTCTGTATGTAGAGAAGTGTAATTCAGGACTGTGCCCATAATTGTTGTGGGACTGTAAGTCTTTTTTGTACAACAGACAGAAATGGTTAATGTTTGAGAAATTATTTGAATTTCTATCTGAGTTTTAAAATAAAGTGACATTGTTGAAACCAAAGTCCCATTGAAGAATATTGTTTCTCTTCACAGTCTAACAAACCTACTCTATGCAGACATATCACTCATTTAGAGGAGTTTGGAGACTATGTATTTTTGTAGGCCAGCACTGCTGTTGGCATTGTACAGAAGAGTATTAGGGTCATTTTATATGGAAGAAAAAAAATTCAAAAATGACGAGAATAAATGTGAAATTTTAAGATAAAAGTCGAAATGACAAGATGTAAGTTGAAATGTTGACAAAGTAAAAATACAATTTCATGATAAAAAAATAAAATGCTGACATCAAGGTTACAATGTTGAGAAAAACAGTTGAAAATCAAGAATAAAGTCAACACACAATGTATTTCGACTTTCCTGTTGTCATTTTGGCTTTTTTTCAACATTTCGACTGTCACCACAAAATCGTTTTTCAACTTCAATCTCGTCATTTCAACTTTTATAAAGCTTTGAAACTACAAAATGTTGGTTTGACTTAAAACCAGCTACCACACTTCCAACTTTATGCTGTAGCTTCTTGACTAAGACTTTTCTTCCTATCAAATACAGTAATCTGATCAAGCTGATGCCCATGGCTACAGCTATCCTGAATGTAGTATTAATGTTTAGTTAAAAACAACCAGTCCTTAGCTATTTTTGTAGTACTTTTGAGAAGCTCTCAAGCAACCATCCTGTTAACACACAATGTTTTAAAATTAAAATCTTGACTGTTTTGTTTACCCATTTGATATGTGTGTATTTATGTGGATTTAGAGATGTCATCTGGATTGGAGGGGGGGATGATTCACAACTTTTGTTAGAAATACTCGATGATGACAATGTTTTTAATATGGAAAAATGATGAATTGTAAAAAAAAATAATAAAAAAAAGTAGGGCAATATACGATTCTACGACATTTTATGTTGAAAAATGAAACGTTCTGATCTAATTTATATGTTTTCACTGCAGACATTATTTTAAGTATTAAACTGAAAAGCTAGACTTTGGGCCTTAGGAACCAGTGCTAAAATGCTTATTTACTCCTGTGTTTTTGGACTTATCCCGCACCACCCCATCAACAACATGACATCATCCAATCTGCTGATTCATTGTTAACACAAACACAGTCATTAGCATGTAGAGTGACAAACTCTATGAACACTTCTCAAACATTTGAGAAATACTAAAATTGTTCCTCTCACCACAATTACATCTTCCAGAGGCTTCACACCGTACATTCTTGGTCTGCTCTGCATGTTTGTTGTGTTGCACTGACGTGGATGAGTGATTGAGAAAACATTTATTTACCTCCTCATAACTTCATTAGAGGAGTCTGAGAATGCTTCACTCTGTTTACACCCTGACTCTGGATTTATTTAGGATACTGCTGTCAGACATGCATGGAAATGATTATTAATAATCACAACATGCTATACTCAGTTATGTGTCTCTGCCCCTTTTTACCTGCTGTGTACTTTGATTTCCAACACAAAAATACTGCTTTATGGGCTTCTGATGTCAGATAGAGCCTGAAGCTAAACGGTTTCAACAGTACAGCTTTACAAAGCCACAAATCTCTTCCTCTGTTGCAGATAGCACGCCACATGTGAACATGTCCAAAACTAAGGAGATGATTGTTGATTTTAGGAAGAATCCTACAGTCTTCTCTCCTGTCATCATTAATGACCAGTCTGTCGAGGTGGTTCGGGAGTATAAACATCTTGGGACGGTGCTCGACCATAGGCTAACGTTTGAGTCTCAGGTGGATGCTATACGCAAGAAAGCTCATCAGAGGATGTATTTTTATCGTAAGCTTTACAGTTTTAAAGTGGATAACACTTTTATGAAAATGTTTTAATCGTGTTTTATCGAGTCTGTGTTGACCTTTGCTTTTATCACTTGGTATGGGATGCTCACCCTCAAAAATAGGAACAGGCTGCAGGGCATTACTAAAGTGTGTAGCAGAATTGCTGGCACAACACTTAATGACCTGACCAGGTTGTACCAGAGGCAGACTCTGAAGAAGGCCCAGTCAGTCCTTGACAATCAGAGTCACCCCCGCATGCTGAGTTCAGGTTGCTTCCATCAGGCCGCAGATACTGTGTTCCAAAATGCAAAACGAATAGAATGAGGAATTCTTTGGTTCCAGCAGCCATTGTGCTGCTGAATAACTCCCTGTAATGTTGGTGCTGCATTTACTGCTTTTTATTGTATTTATTGTTGCTATGTTGTCTATGTGTTGCTGCTGGCTGTAGAACAAATTGCCGCTTGGGGATAATAAAGTTTACCTTGACCTTGACCTTGACATTTTGAACAAGTGAACTGGGTCAGTCTTTAGAAAGTATCGCAGAAGTATACCGACAGTATTTGTTACATCACCCTCTCTTTGTTTGGATGATGTATCAGTTTAACGTAACGGCTCTGCTGATGCAAAATCACCTTCTGTTTTTCACACACTATGAAGTCATGTCATTATCTGCACACACAGGAACGTTTTAGAAGAGTACAGTGTTTACTACGAATTTGGCTACAGTCAGCACTGAAAACATCCACAAAGTGACAGAGAAAATAAAAAGTTTTCTTTTTCTAAAAAAAAAAAAAAGGCTGTCATAAAGTATTCCTCAGCTTGCTCAAAGGTCCTGTGAGAAACTCCACCCAGAATATATATAAAAAGTTGGCTACATACTGGATGATTTTAGGCAGAGCTTGGACCTTTCTTGTCCCTCACATCAACTATTTGTCCAAATGATCCTCAAGAGTTTAGGAAAGACTTTTTACTGCCTCTGACTTGGAGCTACCGAGTCATCAAATCATCATGTAATTTTTTATTTTTTATTTTTTAAACCAAATTTCTATTAGAATGTATATTCACGCACAAATTTTAGGTTACACCAGATTTTTTTTTTCATATACACAAGAGAACAAATATGTGTAAGAAAAGTATTCGTTAAACAACTGAACTATTTACAATCCAACAATTCAAGTTCATTGGGCTGTTTCTGAAGTTCCTCCGAGCAAGTAACAAGTATATCTGAATGGTTCTCTTCATACAGCACAGTTTATGGTTTCACATTGATAAGTTTAAACACCCACTCATGGGAGTCCATCTTGTTTTGAAAAGGTCCATCTTTAGATGAAGAAGAGCAGCTATCTTTTCCATTTCATATTGTAATTCATTTTTAATTAAGGCTGTCACTTTAGTGCATTAATTAGATTAATTAATTACACCACAAATTAATGCGTTATAAAAATTAATCGCAAGATTAATCATAGCACACAAACACTTTAATATTGGCCAGCTGGAGGACCCGTACATGGCAGTGGCACGTCACTTCACACGTGCGTCTCGAGTCAAACCAAACAAAGCCCAGGTGACAACAGGAATGGCCTATTTAAGACTTAGTCTTATTTTATTTTTGAATTTATTTATCTATGTTTACTGAATTCTTTAATAATGCATCAGGCCTAATTGGTTTGCTGGATGTCCTCGACCTTTTTCTTATTTTGAATTTGATTTATGAAACACACTTAAAGTGTGATTTGAGTTGCCTGATTGTGCTCAGAATTTTCTGGACATGTTGCACTGACTTTGGTTTTATTCTGTCACCAATGAAAATGTAGATTTACAAATCTTCACTTCTTTGTGTATTCATTTGATTAGTCGTGCACTACAATTTTATAATATCCTAGAATTCAAATTCTTAATTTGGGTACTTTAAGCAGGTGAGATTAAAATGCGATTAATTAGATTAATTAATTATAAATCCGGTAATTAATTAGATTATTTCTTTTAATCGTCTGACAGCACTATTTTTAATATTAATAAAATTGAAGTTAGGTTGCCTTCAATGAAAAAGCTACCAAAGCCAAGTAAAATGATCAACCAAGCAACCAGATGTCAGGATTTTACCCAAATCCACCTCTCATTTTTTAATTTTGTAGCAAAAATAGTTGGACATGTTTACTTTTAAAAGTAATTCATTACATCACTGCACTGTTGCACTCACTATATACTTAGAAAGATAATGGATAGAGCACTTTATATTATTGAAACAAAACCTGTTAAAAAAAGATTTTACTGATTATCATAATTATTCTTTTTCTAAACCACAAATAAGCCAATGGTGTTAAAGTGATCCTCACAAATTTTACCTACAGGTTCAAATTGCCAATCGATGTGATCAATTTACAAAGTGTGCAGGGCATGACACTGTGCCTCCTTTTAACAGAAAGTAAATATAGAAATCTACCATAATGGAGATAATTTAAGGTTATATTTTGAAGCCCTTTAACCCACAGTTGTAAAACAGCCCCGTTGAAATACAAATTAATCCTGTCAGTAATGAATAGCATACACCATTGATTTCAGTTCATTTCAAAACCTGAAAAAAATGATAAAAGGGAAAGTGTATTTAGCAAAATGTGATAAGGTTAAAAAAAAAGGTCCATACAACAGTGCTTTCTGGGTCTTGTGTGTTTTGATTTTAACTTAAGTGAATGGGATTGATTTACATGCATGTACATTGTCAAATAATGCCAAATTTACAAAAATATCTGCCAGCTGTGATGGCTTGTAATAGTTTTTTATTGTAATCATGCATTACAGACCAATTTTGAAAAGACTGTGAGACATGTTTCTTTAGAATCAGACTCAAATGCAGAGAAAAGTCCAGGAAACAAATGCAGCTGATAGGAAAAAGAGCTTCACTCAAAAGTTTGTAATGCTTTACCCAGAAAGCTTCCATCAAGGCAGAAAAAAATCCAAGAAAATCAAAATCCAGAAACCACAAAGTTAAAAAAAACAGGCAAACAAACAGTGGAAATGCAGAGCTGGAAAGCATGCACACACAAGGAGACGATGACAACCTGGCAGAGGGCTGGTGAGAACACATGGTTCTTAAACAGGCGAGGGTGATCCCTGATCAGATACAGGTGAGGCAGGTAAAGAACAATGGCAGGAAGTAAAGCTAGATGTTAAACAAACACAACAGGATGACAAAATAAAACAGAAAATGAATGCCAAACACTTGAAAACAAAGAGAGCATCACATTGTAAATGTCTTTTGAAAGCAGCAAATATAATGCAGACTCGTCTGATCTAAATCAGTGATAAAGATGGTACAGCTTTACAATATATAAATCTTTTACAGTAAATTACTGGCAACTGTTCTCAAAGAAGTTAACATGGGATTAAACTCTGCCTGCAGCTTATTTGCTTCAAGCCATTTCTCTCTTATGAAGGCATAAAAATCTCCAAACATATTAATTACAAAATTAATTAAATGGGGTGTTTTTTATCAATTAAAAGCTTATCGTTTAAACTTTACTCATAGTTAGTTGGTTCAGTTTAGCTGTTTAATCTTGTGGGTCGGGATCCTTGGAAAAGTCACTGATAAATCTGGGGTGCAGGAATAAAGAAGAAGAGGTAAAACCATAAAAATAAGATGATTGATGTGGATTACTGCAGGTATTTAGAAAAATGCTTTTGACATAACCTGTGTTTTTTTCTGTGAAATATTTAAGTGAAATGTATTCAAGGTGATGAAGAATGACTGGGAATTCTCTGACAGCACAGCACAGCATAGGTGCTCTTTTTATACTTTTAGATAAGCTGATGTGTAAAAAGTGTGGACAATGAGGAGTGCACCTCTATCCACCTCAAACTGAAACTCATTTCACCCATCCTCTTACCCAAACATGGCCTCTCTGTCAATCCCTCACCTTCTTTGGTCAGGGAGCAGAGAGTGATCTGCTGGTGTGAATCTGAGTGTGACAGAGGGTCAGAGCACTGCCCCCTCCTCATCCTCCTCCTCCTCCTCAGGTGCTATTTACTCTGGACAGGCGGAGGTTGACGTGCTAAGCCTGATGGGCGTGCAAAGATGTGCAGAGCCTCCCTGTCTTCCCCCGCTGGAGATGGCAAGGAGGGGAGAAATTCCTCAGCTCCGCAGACGTCCAGAAAAGCCTGAGTGCAAACTGCTGACCTCAGCATCACCACAGAACCCATGGTTATCACGGGCGGTTTGTGTGTGAGGCCGTGCCCGGAGGACCGACCGTCTGAGACAAACAGTCAACAAGAGACAGAGCCAACAGGCGAGACAGCAGTGACACATCATGGAGGCCAGTTGATTCCTTGTGCAGACACACACACTGCTGCACCGCCACCACTGACACATTCAACCTGCACATGCTCCTTCTAATTTTGACTTATTCTCCATCGACCCAGGAATTCATTCTTGCCCCCTGCAGCTGACTTTTATCACTGAAGTCTATTTCAGAACTTTCTGGGATATCAGGCATCCATATGAATGACATCTACATATCTCAAATGAGATATTTGTTTTGTTGATATTTATATTCTATTTGTTGAGTTGTGTGTAAATCACATCGGAAATTCTTCTCATTGGAAAGCAGTCACATTTCTTGGCACTAGAGATGATTGTTAAAAGACACATTTATGTCATGTGTACAGCTAAACTTATTGTTCCAGAAATTTACATTTCAGTTAGCTTTCAAAAGTGTTTTACTAATATGCCAATAAAACATTGATTGAAGGCTATTTTGCTGATGCTGGTGCAAATCAGTTTCTTTTTTTTTTTGTACTGATTCTGATCTCAAAGTGACAGAAATTATGTCATTATGGGACATGCAGCTCCTTCAGATGGGAGCCAAGTGTTTGCACAGTTAGCTGGATACAATAGCAGCAATTACCTTTTAAGAGGGACATGATGAGACACAGCCTTCAGGGATTTACCCTAAATACTGCAAGTTCTGAGCAGGGTTGAAACAGAGGAGTTTATAAGCATGCTGTGAATGTACTCTCTTTGCAAATTTTTAGACAAGAAGCTTCACAAATATTTTCGGGAATATAACTTAGACAAATGTATATCAGCTGCAAAGAAGAAAAATAGGACATCTATTAGATACCTTGTTTTTCTTATAGCGATACCAAAGAAGGAGCCAAAGACTTTGATAAAAATATCAAACATATATTATTTTAAAAAAATTTAAGGAGATAATCAATATAAAAGTCAGAAGAAAGGACCTAAACTACTCACATAAAATGATTGGCATAAAAGCCATCAGATCATAAAATTAAAGCCCAAGTTTCCTAACTTTTCAGCCCAAAACTCTCAACAAAATGAACAATGGAAACTGGTGTTTCATGAACTGGTCTAAGCTTATACTGTTGCTAACAAATGTGCACGCTCACCATGACACTCATCCCCATATTGACACATGAACAACAGAAAGAAAACAAGACCATAACATTATACTATAGATTGAATTTAGGGGACGATTTATTTAGTTATGGAACTCACTTCCCCCTGACCCTTCACAACCCTGACACTTTACCCTCTTTAAAACCAGACTCAAAATCTGTTCAAACTGCCCTGCTCCCTCTGCTCTTTCATTTTTCTGCTAGCTGCTCTGATATCAACTTTTCTGCTTGTTTTAATGCACATTTTTATTTGTACATTTTGTGACCTTGCTTGTCATGAAAGGTATGCAATAATAAAATGTATTATTGTTGTTATCGTTTCCATGTATAAACTGTAACATTAAATGGACAAACTACATTTAGTAAAAGTGATGTCTGTGTACTTCCCAGAGAACCGCAGAACCTACATTATTCTACAGCACAAAACTCCATAAATTATATTGAATAAATATGTAGTTCTACTTCATACTGAACTCATTTTATGTATATTTTTCACAATAACAGGTAAATTTCATAATTTTTAAGCATCACAAAGCACCTTGAGACCCATCATTAGTGCTTTGCAACCCTGACCCTATGGAACCACTTAAACCAAGGGTATATACTGTATATTATTATCATCAACTTCAGCAAGGGAGCATTGACGGCTCTGTTAAGAAACGTGAAAGGTCAAGTGAATGCAGAGAACTGATGCCAAATGGCAAAAACAGCAAAATAATGATAATACTTGAAAGACGGAGAATTTATTCAAGATCTTCTATGAATGGTGAGGGTCTTGAAGTTGTGGAAATCCATGAATATCTCAGTTTTATCACCACACCAAAGAGGAGTGCACCCAGGAGATAAAACAGAGGTTGGCTTTGGCTCAGAGAGTGGTTCAGAACTTGAAAAGGTTTTGGAAAAGTCAACTCTCCCCCTCCCTCAAGATTTGTCTTCTGTCGGCATTGTATGTAATTATGAATAATGAAGACCGCAGATGAAGAGTGTGTGGAGTCTTTTGAGAGGTGAGGAAGAATCTTGAGGATATCGAAGAGTGATGGAAGAAAAAAAAAGATGAGAGCTAATGAAGGAATTAGGGGTGAAGAGGTCACTTTTTGTTTTAAACTCAGAGGAAGTACAAGAGATTAAGGAGATGTAAAACCCTGACAAGGCTGGCATAGGCAGTATTGACAAATGCAAGAGGGTGCCAGCCATACAAAAGGGGCTCAACTGGCATCCTGAACGGATGAAGAAGAAAAGCTCAAGATATTGAATTGAATTGAATTGATTTATTTGTTTCGGTCACGTCAGCACACTTTATACAACATCACACATTGTCAATAGCTGATCAAATTGTACATGTCCGAAAGGGAAGACGGGAGAAGCAGAGCTTATCTAGTCCCGTCCCCATTTTCTCAATATTTAGTCTCTTCTTTTCCTCATATCATCAAATTATTGTAAGTTTTTATTCCATTTACAGAGGTATGACATATTTCTTGACTGTCTTTTAGTGTCCGTATTTGACCTATTATGACCAATCCTTTGTTCCATATAAGGCATAATTCATGACTGTCTTTTTTTTTGTTGTTGTTAGTCCCGGTTAGTGATGTTGGGGTGGTGTCTCCGCGTTGCTTTTCTTTTTTCCAGGTTTCAAACATATGTTAAACGTGTGACTCATTGTCACTCTCCTCTTCACCCAGGCGTGCTCCTGCACTGTCGTCCCGGGCTCTGCTGCAGTTTTCAGCCATGCGGGCCATCAGTTCATTCACTATCATTGTTTTGGTACATTTCGTCTTTCCTGCTGTCTTACAGACCAAACAACCCACATGTTTTGTTTCACCATCCTTCATGTCTTTATATCTTTTTGATTATACACCCTTAAGTATTGTCATATATCATTTAATCATATATCATATTCATATCCGTCAAAGGTCATTTTGAGCATTCTTTTCTTAAGTACTTTCATGGTAACGCTGCACCTGGTCTCTCCTTGTAAGCTGTTCCATTGATTGACTCCATTAACTGTGATAGTCATGGCTTTCAATGTGGTTCTTACTTTTGTCTTCTTGAAAATCATGTGACCTCTTAAGTTTTGTTTTGTCTGTCTTTTTATGAACCTCGTTTGTAGGTTCCTCAGTAGCTGACCGTGTGCAGCCTTGTACAATACCTGCACAGTCCTGTATTTTATTAGGTCATATAGTTTTAGGATCTTTGCTGTAATAAACAGCTGATTTGTGTGTGCTCCGTAGTTTGCGTGGTGAATAATTCTTACTGATAATAATGGAAAAAGAAGGGGAAATCTGTTAAATGTAAAAATACTACTTTATCTAATTCCACTTTATTGCAATTATTTAGTAATGTTACAATAAAAACAAGAAACCACATCTAATGCCTTAATTTCCTGTTACTGTTAATTATATGCTCCTTTGTGGGGGAGAAGAGCTGGCAGTTATCAGATCTGGCAGTGACAGTAATAACTAATATAAAAATCAGAAATAGCTATATTACAGAAGTACTAGTTTTTCAAATATTGTTTTCCAAATGTCTCCTTAATAGCCTTTCTGTGCCAGGTGTTTGCCAGCTCTAGTGGAAGGATGATGTTGAAGCAAGTCTGTCCAGCCACAGTAAACATTAGAGCACAGAACTGAAAGCGTAAATCACCCCCCTCTCTAGAAAGGGTCATGGTCAGACACAGCTCAATTGCCATGTCAAAATTCAGAGGACTGGTAGGATTTTAGGCCAAAAGAGTGTTCTGGGGTCATTACCAGTTTTAACTTGTTCTAAAAGGAATAAAATTAGGGACTTTTGAGCAATTATCTGCTTGCTCGTTACGGGTGGATGTTAGTCACAGTTCATGTGCATGTTTCCAAAATTTGTTCATTACTCTTTTAAGTAAATGTCAGTTTCTGTTCACTGTCATTTTCATTCCAGCAGATTGGCAGAGGCGTATATCTTGTCCAGGGCACCAGTTTGGTTGAGGTCAGCTCTGACCCTTGCAGTGAACTAATCAACACATTGCCAGAGCTAATTTAAGTCATCGTCCCTCACAGTTCATGTAACACATTCAGTTAAAGTATGAACTCATACAGCAGCTCCATGACAAATCAATCATAAAAAAAGATGTAAAATATCAACCGTATGTGGAATCATCCAAAGCTGTTAGTGTAAGTGAATCAGCCGTCAAACAGCTGATTCCAAAGTAATAAATCAGCTGTGATACATTTATAAACACAATAACAACATAACCACACAGACATACTGAAGTGTTGATTCTGTCTGCTGCCTGTGTACAGTCTGGTGCATGAGGTTGCATCATTTGTGGAATAACCTGACAGAGACACACACACAAATGTTGTGCTCCCTTGTTTATGTCTGATTTTTTTATAGCACAGAGAACAAGCTCTTTATGTTCTGAGAGTTGAAATGAGAGAACATTTTTACCCTCTTGAGCACTCTCTGACATCCTGAAAATAAGACAATGTTTACCTGGGCAGGATGAGGACTCCCTGACTCTGAACATTTGCACATCATTACAGATTTAATAGCTCTATCTCTTTGAAATAGAAGAATGTGTGCTCAACATGCCCCGTGCTTTTCCTCCCCAAGCCGCTGTGCAAATATTCAAGCACTCCACAGGCTGTCTGAGTGGATACATGGTGTTATTAATCCTGTTATTGTATTATTTTTGGGCAGGGACGCGGCCCGGATGAGACTGCAAACAGGAGGGAAGAAGGGTGGAGGTGAGGGAGGAGAGGGTGAGTGAAGGGTGATGGGGGCGGACAGGTTCTTCAGCTGGAAACCTCCTTTCATATTTGTTCTGAATTTGGTTCTAAATGCTTGCATTGTTTAATAGATTTTACACCAGAGTGTCAGACGATGTTCAGGTGTCTCCTATAAAACACATGTTAGCATGTCAGGAGGACGACATGTCACGGCTCCAGCGTGAGAGAGAGACGTGAGTATAAAAACACACATACTTTAAGCACACAGGTAAAAGCAGACATGAGGCTGTTTTTGTCTCCTCTCACACAAAATGTTCTCCTGTGAAAAATAAGAGGTATTTAATGTGCTTGTTACTAAGTCTGTGGAAACATACCCCATGTTTGCTGTGAGGCCTTACGTCTAGTAGCCCATTTGTTAATGGAACTTGTCCACACAGACACTATTTTGTTCAGTCTCTGTAAATACAAATGGCAAGATAAATTAGTTTTTTCCTCAAGTTGTGTACTCAAGTAACCTTGTAGTGCAGATGGATCTGCCTGATTTGATGTCTGTGATCAGGCAGATTCATCTTGCCAAGCTCCAGTCTACATCATGAGCATCCCAAAGTGGCCCGCAGCGAAATCAGGGTCCTTTAGAGCAGGAAGATACGGGAGCTACAGGTGAGATAACAGCAGGGAGTGACTGTTCCTGCAGGGATTAGCACAGATGCTAACAGCTTCAGCAGCAGTTTATTAGATCTGGACTACATTTCTTTACTAAATGAAAAACAAACAACAAATTTACAAACTTCTCTATAGAAATTATATTTTCGCCACACCTCTACACCTCCAACATGTTTTGCTGATTGATTCCTCAGTGTAGAGGCTTATTCTCTGTCCTTTACACCTAATGTCACATCCTACATAATTGATTGGTCTGTAATGAATGTGATTTGATGGATTACTGTCCGGTCACTATGCTTTGAAAGGTTCCTCCCACTCCCAAACACTTTCTATGGACTGTTTTCCAGATTCACTCGTGACACACAATACATTGCTCAGTCCATCAAGTGTGTCAGGTTCATCTTTAAAGGCTTTGTAGACAAATTAAGTTTAAGAAATGGATACAATATTACACAATAAAAAATGTTAAGTGCCTGTGGCTTACAAATTACATCCCTGCATCACCATTCTTCTTAAATTGCTTTGTGAAATAAGCATCATAAAAATACTCTCAAGGATTCTCTTCTACCTTGGCACAAATGTCCACCATGACACTATTGCATGGGGCCTTACTGCATCTTGTGAATGCTGTTTCTCATGAGTACCAAAAGAGATTTCTGTTCAACTTTGCATCTTTGTATGAGCAGATTCTTCAACGTCACAAGGTATAAAAATCAAGTGACAGGTAGACGCCGACAAAGACAACATGTGCTCTCTGACCTGTATCCTTTTTGTCACCGGGGGTCCAAAGTTAGTCAGTGTAAAATCATTCTTAGTAGGTGTCTGCCTTTGGTTCTTTAACAATTCCACACATCTCCTGGTGGAGGCTGAAAATGATGCGAGTTTTCCTCAGAGACTGAATATATTTGCTTATTTGAATGTTCAATCAAAAGCTTTTGCCCAGTAACATTATCATTAGTAAATTAAGTGTCCTCAGCAGTCATGCTGCATGATCACTTAAAATTCAATGAGTAAAATAAATACTCACTTTGTCTAACACAGTGTTCCCTTTGATCAGAAGAGTTCAGATTAATATTCTCAACATAGTAAAAGCATATATAAATATAACAATCTAAACCCTGTCCTGTCTCTTCACAGCACAAAGTAGATTTACAAATAATTATCAGCACAACGGGGACATCATGTGGTCACAAGTGGTAAATTAAAATAAATCCTGTTATTACACTTTGAAAAGTCAGTACAATAATGAATATTATTATGAGATTGTACATCACGAATATTCAGCACAGTGTCAGAGGTAAATTAATTCCTATTGCTTTTTCTTTCATTTCGGCACTATTTTTCACGTTTTTCTGTTTACATTGCAAACACAGAGTGCAGCAAGATGATAGAGAAGGAGTCTGCTTATAAACATCTATGTACAAATATATATATCTATCTATCTATCTATCTATCTATATATATATATATATATATATATATATATATATGTATATATACATATGTATATATCTATATATCTATATATATCTATATCTATATCTAGCTATCTGTCTATCTATCTATCTATCTATGTATGTATCTATATATATATATATATATATATATATATATATATATATATATATATATAGTATATATATATATATATCTATATATATATAGATAGATAGATGTATATACGTATGTATAACCAGGTATATTCCAACCAGTCAGTGACCTGAAAAAGTGCTCAACATCCAACCAAAGTGTAACTTTAATACAGCACTCACAGAGAAAAGGCACATTTTCTGTTCCCATCGTACAAAAGGTACAGTTGAGATTAATGTCTTTGAGTCAAGCAGTTACTTAGTTTACAAGGTGCATGGCATGCACAATTTTAAAAGACCCTTCTTTGATATTTTTTAATTTACTTACTTAAATGTACATATGGACTTCCAACCATTTTTTTAAATACAGAATCCCAAAAGGATTTTACTTGAGACATTGATTTTTATTAAGAATTTTCCTCAGATTACTGAAAGTATATATTTTTGTGTTATAAACCAACACCCCAACTATTAGATCTGATTTGATCTGTGGATACTTCACATCATACACTATGCAGTATAACAAAATAGATGGTGTTGCATCAAACACAACAGCAACTTATGATGGTGTGGCAGGGGTTAGGTATTTTTGTTTCCAATTTATACTTCTTCACAAGTAAAATGTTATTTTGACTTAACTATCCATAGATAAAAAAAAGTGTTTTTATACTTCAAATCTTTGTTCTGCCACATTAGACATTTGTGAAGCTAAAATAAAGAATACGTATAATGATAATAATAATAATAATTATTATTATTATTGTTATTATAAACAATTATAACAATAATAATAAAGCAATAATAACAATAAAAACAATAATAATATTAATAAAAAATAATAATAAGAATAAGAAGAAGAATAGGAAGAAAAAGAAGAAGAAGAAGAAGAAGAATGATTATTATTACTATCACTATTATTTTTAGTAGTAATAGTAGTAGTCGCAGTAGTAGTAATGATGTAAATTATCACCAGGACAATAAGACTTGTTTTTGGAAGTTGGAGAGATTGGAATGAGTCTTGCAGACATAAAAAAAAACATTGAACAAAAGTGTAAGAGCACCTACTTTCTCAAATCTTTCTCAGTATTTGGTCCTTTGGCTGGGTTTGTGACGCAGCCTGTGACGACTATCATCGTCGACGGGATACCTGCTCAGCCGGGACTACCAGAGAAGAGTGCCGGACATCATCCTAGGAGGAAGAAGAGATGGAGAGCCTAAGCTATCTTCGCCCTGCTCATTTGGCCTTTCTGCTCTTCTTCACGGTGACTGGCTCCTTCGTCCCGGTCCATGCGTCTGCAGAGCGGACAAAGACGGTGGAGTTCAACGTGAAGCCTGGAGGAGTGGTGCACACGTTCACCGAGGGGACTGTAAGTCACTGGATTTGTTTTTTTACATATTTATGAAGCAGACATGTCGAATCAGCTCTCTTAAATACATACAGAAACAGCTTAAATGGCCACATCTTACCCGTCCACTGCGAGTATGAACTCGGGCTGTTTACCATTCAGTGAATGATATTTTGTTCAATTTGTACTGAAAAATGAAAATATTATTGCAAATGTACAGAACGGAATATAAAGTCATCTATAACAGTTATGTACGGAGAGCCTAAATCTCGTTTGAGATGTTCAAGTTTCACACACCATTTCCTTATCACGACAAACGTGGAAAAACTACATTTCACTGGTCAGCTGTAGTCGCAGAGTGATGACGACACAGCCCGTGAGAGGCTGACACGTCGCTCCGTCTGTGCCACAACGGCTCCATTGATTGGCTGACAGCTCGTGTTGCTCTCGACCTCACTGTGCTCACTTTGAAACTGTCCTCTTACTGTTGCAGTAATTATTTAGTCCATGTTACTTTTTTACTTTAACTGTGATGAATCATACGCAGCGGAACAGAACTGAAAAGTGTGGACGGTTTGGAGCAAGAGTCAGATTTGCATTAATGGTGACCAGAGGTAATGCCAGAAATTCTAGGCCCAATGGAAAGAGATCACTTTGGTAGGAGTGTCTAAAATGACCTGCATCAATGCAGAGATGGTCAGTTGTTGTCTCATCTTGCAGAGGCTGCTGGTAGACAGCTGCTGTGAATTGAATTGAATTGTTAACTTAATAATCACAGTAAACTTGAATTGTGAGACCAGGCAAGATTCTTAACTCTACACTTTGGCCCCCATGGCCCAAAGTAACTCTAATTCTCAAACCAAGCTTCTGTCAAGCAACTAAATAAATACACATGATGAAAAAAATGGACTACTTACAATTATTCTGACCAAACTGTTCAACTTAATGACACATCAGCTTTAAACACTGTAGAAAACACTCTTAAGATGAAAATTAAATAATAAATGGTAAATAAACATTAAAGTGAAGAAACTTCAAGGCATTTGTACCGTTTTAAGCATCCAGCATGTTTTATTAATAATTTTATTCAAGAAAATAATCAAACCTCATGCATCTTTAATCTTTTAACCTTGTCAAACTTCTAAAACTTTTGCAGATTTATTGTACATTTTCCCTGTTATTTCAAAGACCTGGATATCTTCTAATAATAGTTTCAGAGGATCCTTTTACAAAACAAATGGCTTTTAATGAGAATGTAGTCATGCAAAAGATGTCTTGATATTACATTTTGTAAACTTGCATTTTATAAGCCATCAGTGAAGAAATTTAAAACATTAATTGCAAAATGTTGCTGAGGCTATAATATTTTAAGAAGCCCATTTCTCCTCCTTTTCTGGCTGGCAGTCTAGTGTTGGAGAACTTACTCAAAAATGTTATTAATTAGTAATTACTCATTACTAAAAACCTTACCTATTTCTTAGTATCATGTGTAATTTAAGTTTTAACTTTTTACACTTAACTACATGTATTAAACAATATGTGCAATATTCCAATGTTCTTTGCATCTTTTATGAATACAAAGTTAACTCATTTATGCAGCATGATTTGACCATCAGGTCTGTCATGTGATTGTTAAAAGGCAAAGACAGTTGTCTTTCTACCACAGAAAAAAATCCTCATGAACCAATAAATGACTCAATGATAAATGCATTGAGAGGTAGAATTTATCATAGCATTGGTAATAATAAAATCTTTTCAAGTGTCATCCACATAAATGCCATTAAAGTAGCCTGATTACTTAAATACGTTTAGTAACTTTAATATGAATACTCTTTTTCAAATTTAAACCCTTAATTTACTATTTACAAGTTACAAATTACAGTTGACCATAAACCGCCCAACACTGGGAGGGATTAAACTAATTACAGTGAGAGTTAAGTTAAGGGTAAGAGGTTTTGCCTGATATGCAGATTTTATGTTGAACAAATTGAGCTTCACTGTTTTGTGTTTGAACAAATGCTCAGACAAAGGATGCTCAATAGATGATTGTAGTGGATATGCTGACAGTTGTTTTTTTTTAACTCAGGCTGATACCAATGTCACTATTTATTGTCATGAGTAGAAAGTCTGTAGTGAACTGACTGACCAGTTTGTCTCATTGTTGCATGTTATTTGTGTCATAAACAGGCATGAAACAAGAAAAAACACTGAATTAATAAATGATGCAGCTGATTTTAACAACAACAATCAGTACGGTGAAGCATCATGCTGAGTGTAAACAGTCTGCTGATGCTGTAGCTGCTAAATGGGTTAATAAAGAGTTCGTCAGCTACATCTGTCCAAGGGCCCAGTTTTTGTTTTGACAGACATTTGGAAGCCATGCTTTAAAATATAATTAATCAATGAAAACATCTTGGTCTCATTATCATAGCGTTATCGAATAGTTAGAACTTTAGTTTTTTTCTGAAATGTACAGTATGTCTTAGCTTTTTAAGAGATCAGTCCCTATCACCCCTACTGCTACCAGCCTTTGAGCTTTCTTGTCCCATTTGGACATTTTAGTTTGTTTTATTTATGTCTTATGGTGATTCTAGTTGCCATTTTTCTATCTTGCTTATCTTTTTGTGGTTGTACTGCCCACTGTTTCTGAAAGTGCTATGTAGATGACTTGACTCCAGTACACTTGTTTTCTAGTTAAATATTTGCTGATATTGAGAGATGAATTTGTGTGTTAAACAGATGAAATATTCAGTCATGCTAAATAAAAAGGATTCAATCCCAGTTTTAGGCGATGTGTTTATAGTTTCACGCATTTAATAACAAAAAGATAACCTTAAAATCCCCACTCATTTTCTGAATTTAACAATTGTCTGGGGGGGCAACAGGAAGCTGTGAGGGCCTGATGTTTTTTTTTTTTTTTGTAATTTAAGTTTAAAGAAAATGTGGTAGTAGTGAGGTAATTCTTGCCCCCTTCAGATATACAATGTTGTTTTTGTAGGAAAAACTTTTACAATAGAAAGCTATTTTTCTTTAGTTTTCTTACTATTTATTACACATCTTTTGTCCCCCTTTAGAAATGCCCGTCTTATATGATATAGAAAACTGTTTTTGTTAATTGTAAGCACATTAATGATCATAATGAGCCACCCACCCTGTGCTCTGTTTTATTGTAGGGGGAGTTTGAATGCTCATTCACTTATGCTTCACAAGGGGGAACCAATGAGGTGAGTGTCCCTCTTTCTCCCTTTCCTTCTCTCTGTAAGTTTATCATTTATTTATTTTCATGCTTCAATATCGTTGTGATTCCTCTCCTACCAGCAATGGCTGATGAGTGTTGGTCTCAGCGACGATGACCGGCTGTTTTCCTGCTCTGTGTGGAGGTGAGATAAACAAACACACATAGAGAGAATACCGAGCTTCACTCCTCTTCAGCTCAGTGACCCTGATGTTCAGTGAGAATCTGTGCCGTCTGTTTGTCTTTCCACTGAGTCACTCTCTGATTTTACTTAATCGTGGCAGTCCCAGTTGAGAGGAGAAGAAAAAAAAAGGCAGCTTGTGGTTTAAATGTATTCATGTCCGACATCGTCTTAATATGCGAATGAATGAATACAAATGAATAAACGCTGCTAACACTTATTCTTTTGTCGTTTCTACCAGGCCCCAGGGGAAATCGTACCTCTTTTTCACTCAGTTCAAAGCTGAACTGAAGGGAACCAAAATTGAATATGCCAACGCATATGTAAGTATCAAATAAACACAGTCCACACAGCTGAGAGCTGCAAATGCTGCTTGCCCACACATGAATTTGATTTAAGTTTTTAACCACTTCTAGGACTCAAAAGGGGATATTTACTATCACTTATGGGTGTTTTTTATTGTCTCTGACAGCTCCAACAAGCAAAAATAGATAAATCACAAGTTTTGGCCCTGGGTTTTTCCCTCACTGATTTATATCTTGATGAGTCATGTTGGGCAGCAGAAGAAGCTCATTTGACTGTGAAGCTTAACAAAACAAATCACAGAAAAGCATTTTGTCTTCAGTTTAAGCTTCAGGTCAGCTTAGAATATCCGGTCTGTGCCAAAATCAAGAGAAAAATACAGCTGATGAACATCTATGCATGGCCAGAAAATAACAAACCCTCCACCCACACAGGAACAAATACAGCAGCTCATAAATCAGGCTCAAGGGGGAAGATTAAGGACACATTTTTTTCTGTCTAGCAGTTAATTTGCCTTTTCAGCTGCTTAGGTGATGCAAGATTAAATCAAAACTCAGACTGTGTCTTTAATAAGCAAGAAATAACATCACATAACAAACCCAATTCTGTAATATTCATCCTCTGTGAAAACATGTAGAGGTAGAGATTGAACAAGTTTGAATTAGAATATTAATATTTAATATCTGCATAATGCATTAACTAGAAATTAAGCCTGCACCTTGTGGTGCTTACTTATTGGGACACAAGTGTTGATATTGCAACCAAAGTAATTTTTGAAAAAGCACAGACTTTATAGAACAGTTGTTGTTTATAATAATAAACAAGGGATGCATGATATTGGATTTTTGCAGATACTTCCGAATACATTATTGCAGCTGACACCATTATTTTTGTCATGAGCCCAAATCCCACACTGAACTTGAATTGACCTGTTCTTTTTATGCTGATAGACACACAGTTGAAGAGGAGAAACAGAATTTTATTCTTGAAAAACAATTCTAATTCATAGAGGATGTTAGGATGTCTTTTTTTAAATCATCATGGTACGATTGTATATTCTGCCAATGTTTCAGCCAAAATATGGTATGTGTACGGCCAAGATATTGGCTGAAAATATCTGCAACAAACATCACATCTACTGATAATCAGCTTTTTAGGTAATTATCTGCTTATACTGATATTGCTCTGATAGTGTTGTGCATTCCTTTAATAGCTGAACAATTTCTCTGACTCGCCTCAAAGGCTGGAGTGAGGTCTTGAAATGACAGGGCTGTTTTATGCTAGATGCAATTTACTTGCGTGATGTGTGTGTTCTTTCATTTTGGCAAGCCTGTTATGAAGTCAAAGCTTTCAGGCTGCCGGCATGAGCCACACGCCTTCTGTGCAGATATTCTTGAGAACAGAAGGCTATCTGATGTTTTCCACAAGCTGTAATAGCATGGAGGTGCAACCACAACGTAGCACACACTAGTGTCTCCTATGAAAAACATAGTGTTATATAGCCTGTGGCACACGCATCAGCAACATGCATCTAGTGTGAAACTGCCTTTAGAAATGATATAAAATGGGGATTTTCATGTCCTATGATGATGCACATTAGAGAAAACTGATACTCCTAAATATTGTATTTTAAACTCAATGAATTACATGCAGTTTTTCAAAGTTAACTATAATTATTCACAGTAACTGATGGCTGCAGGGTGTGTTATATGATCTGATTCAGCCCTTGATTCAAACACAAGCGTCTCTTTAAAATAATTTCAATATTGCATGGGTTTTCTCCCACACACCAAAAACGTGCTAGTCAGGCTAGTGAGTGACTTCAAGGCTTAATGCAAAGAGGGACATTCACAGACCTCACATTAGAGTAGTTTTGTTCTTCTGTGACGTACTTGTAACGTTAATTCAAACCCTGCAAACTTTGTTACCCATGTAGTGGCATGAACACTGGCCTTTTTCTAACTATGAAGCCAACAGTTTCAGTAGCTTCTAATAAAGCTACCATTAGGATCTTTTGGTTTGTGTTGTTTTGTTGCCTCCATGGATAAAGCAGTGCTTCTTTGATTTTGTCCCACATAGAGTAATGCAGGAAAAATGCTCTTGTAGGTTTGCCATGAATAAGCATCATGTGAGCTTTTATCTGTCTAAAAATGATGTGTTCTTGCATTTAAATCCTTTGTTTTGATGATACTGTAGAAGTAAACCTACTGGTAGAAAAGCCAACAACATGTGCTGCTGTTGGCATGTGATGTGAGCCAATTGTATCCAAGTGTTTGAAACATTTCTTTTTCATGTAGGAGCCTTAGCTTTTACTAGTCGTTCTCTTCTTGCTCGGGGGTCTTGACCCCTTTTTAAATGAGAACAGCTGAGACAGCTGCAGCGTCACAAGTCGCTGAGAGCTATTCCAACAAAAATACAGAGCCATTTTGCATCACCTTTTAACACTCCTGAAAGAAAATTGGTAATTGTGTTTTGGTTTAATATGTCTCCCCTTTAATAATACCGACTGATGTTCTCCCTTGTTTTGAGCTTTAAGTGTTGTTTTGTGCCACTCACAGGTTTGTGGCTGGCACCTGATTGATGGCACTTGTTTGAATGAGTCCTGCATCTTTGTTGTGTTTGTGTGTGCTCCACACACTCTATAAAAGATCTGTCAGTGGTGCCATTGTGCAAATATTGCTCACAGTTCTTTGGAACAAACCCTATGGTTGCTCAGGGTGGGAAACCAGTTTTCTTTGGGTTGTTATCTTCCTGGCACGCCCACTTCATGGTCAACTTCACCAGTCACACGGAACATGGTGCTAAGTTTGGAAATATCACCAAGGCCGACACAAACCTGGCAGCATTAAAGCTCATAACAAGAGTGAATACCAAGAGTAGACTATTGCAGGGGAGTTTAGCACATTCTTGGGCACTCCTGACATGTTTAGCTGTGTTGCTCTTTTCATGAATGCACACTCCCAAAAAGTTTCACCCTGCTGTAAAGGTGACTAATCAAGCTTTCCAAACATAAAATACAGAATCAATTGTTATTATTAAAGAGGATCTTTCCCGTATAATTTTAGAAATTTTTCTTTCCCCGATCTCAGTCTTTATAATGAAAAAAGGTTTTCTAAGCCTGATTCAATTCACCAGGCTTTCTCAGGATAAAGTGCCCCTGACTGCACACTCAGAATAAAATGGAATGAAACACACTGTCACCTGCACTTTAGACCTTTAGGCCTTTAAATGGACTTACACATGTGTCACCATGGGAACCCATCATGTGCTTGACATGTTCCTGAGCATTTTCAGGTACATCTTACTCATGTGATCGTTCAAGCTCCATCTCAGTTATCAAAAAAGTACAACAGGGAGAAATGGTTAAAAGAATAGAAACTCTTTATTTTCCTGGAAGTCAAACTCAGAACATGGTGTCTGTACTCGTAATGCTTGGCTGGAGGTTAATGTCTGGACTCTGAGTTCAGTCACTTAGCAGAGGTCTGCCGTGTCCGATGTGGTTGTCTGTGAAGTGAAGCACACCTTGACACGTCTCCTTCCCCTAGCAAGGACAGTCCTGACACTGTCATTAGTGCAAGCACATGTTTCCTCCTCCTCCTGCTCAGGCTCCGTGCCCTGCAAGTAGAAGATGCACACACAGAGAAAATAACTTCACTAAATGATTGGACAAAAACACACCCCCACACACACACACACACGCACACACACAAACACCTGCCAACCCCCGCACTGCATTTCCTTGACCTTGGCATCACATCCTCCCACTTTCCCGTCCAATCTGTTGTGAAAAAATAGCTGTCTCTTGTGCCGCCTCTCATTCTGTTTTGTTTATTTTTTCTGTCTCTCCTCTTCCCCACTTCTCCCCCCTCGTTTTTATCGCTGCTGTTTCCAGTCGCAGACGGCCGCAGCAGGACAGAGTGACGTGCCTTTGAAGCCGGAGGAATTTACTGTAGGAGACTCAACAGGTGAGAATTTGATTGTATTTCTGAGTGTTCAATCGACTCCCTCTGCTTGTCACGTCAATCTCTCTCTCCCTCTCTACCTGTCTGCCTCCTCCTCCTCTCTCCCCCTTTCATTGAGTTGCTGCCTCCCTGCTGATTTCCCTCTAAAGCACATACTCCAGCTGTGAGTGGGCCGCCCTTTGTCCCTATAGCATTTTTGTTGTTTGTTAGTCAGTATTTCGCACAAATCCCCACTGTGGCTTCAGTTCCGGACTCTGATTAGCAGGATTCGACAAATCACACAGAAATTTTCTGTAACATCAGATTGGAGACTGTAGAACAGAAGCTTATTGACTCAAAACAACAGCAGCGATCTCAGACTTAATAATAGTCCCCTCTTTCAGACCTCAGGAGAGCCCTTCCTGTCTAGAGTTTAAGGATAAATGCCCTAACAGTGGTGATTAATTCACACTTAAAATGATCTATGTTGACATGTAGCAGGCTGAATTAGCACTACATGAGGGCACTGTTGTGCTTGGACATACCGCATTTATCATGATCTGTATATTAAGATGGACAAAGAAACAGCGGTATGGGAGTGAAGCCAAAATATTGAGATCTCCATTTGCTGACTGTCTGTAACATAGGTCATAAATCCTGCTTCCTTTATGTTACCAGATGGTACATGGGTCTAAATATAAAGAATTCAATCAAATTTGGAGTTTTTCATAAAAGCTTGATATCAAATCTGTTCGAGAGACCCTTTGCTTGACTACCCTTGTTAGTAATGTTGTGAAAAACAAAGAGCAAATGTAGCATCAAGTTATGTATGGATCTGAAAACAGATGAACCCCCTGCAGGTGCAGATAAACAAGGGATGAATTAGTGAGAGAGGACATAACCACACTGATATGTCCTTCAGTAAACACGAACATAGATTCAATATGACAATGATGTCTTCTGCTGTGGGCTGTGTTGAACTGAGAAGTCTTTGCCGCTACTGTAGAACCTAAAATGTGTGCTTTGTTGAGCAAAGGGAGAAGGTTCAAAAGGCAGCTCCCTTCTGCCCTTGTCCTTAATTCAGTTTACATCTCACAACACGTTGGTTCCTCTTAGGAGGGGTATTTCGGCTTCACTCTTGCACAATGAAGGAGACAGCAATACGCTGATGTTGGTTTTTGGTGGACAGCTATGTGCTTCCCCCATTGAAAGGGAGTGTATTAAAGTTTGAACTACAGAAGCCTAGACAAGCTGTTGCTGCTGGACAGCTATACAGCATTTTTATTTGTTTATATACTTTTAGCAAAACCACCTGTTAAAAAGAAAAGTGATTTAAGGCACAACAATAAGAGCACCATTAATTACTACAGAAATTCTGGTAATGTAGTAGTATATTTTTGATTTGGTATTTAGAAGGGGCTGTAATACCTTTATTCAGATTGGACTGTGAGAGAGGACTGGGAAATGACACACTGGGCAGGAGCTACAAGACATATCATAACCAAGGCTGCCTTTGTCAATAACTATGTACAGCCTCTGTACATATGGTGTGGCGCAGAAGTAACCACCACGCTACTGGTGCCCCAACATTAATAATATTTTCATATCAGCATGCATGGGGTTTAGGGAATTTTTCTACTGCTCAGCTTTAGGTAACTGTCAGGGATGGTATGGCGTACAGCTCCTTTTATACATCTTATGGTTGAACCATAAATGTCTTTTATTACTATGATCATTGTTATGAAAGAAACATTAACACCCCCCTCTCATGAAGATGGATTTATCCAAGAACCATGCACTTACTGGCATGTGACATTGCTGATATTAACAGTACATAGATATATAGAGACCTTGATATCAGTGGGTCTTTTATCTGATTTAATGAGGGTTAAATAAAAAAATATAGGTAGTTTTAGTATTGTTGCATGGTATTAAGTTAATTGCTGATATCTGGAATGCCGATATTTCCATACTTACATCTGTGAACATTGATACCAATATTGATTTATAGAGAAATAGCTGTTTTTGGCATGCATGCAAATTGTACGCATATGTGTTTTTAACAGTAATAGCTAAACCAAGATTTCTCTACTTTTTTTTATTACAAATTAACAAACAGCAATTCAAAAGTCCACTGACAAAAATGAGGTGTTTTGACAGAGCTTTTACTTTTAAATTATAACCACTTTCTCCAAACTTAATAACCGGTTTGTAATAACTTTATAAATTTTAATGCTGTTACACAGGGCCAGAGTATCTGCAGTAAATAGCAGCCAAAATTTGTTTTATCTGCTGGTGCCAATATCAATCTAATGGTATTGTGTTTTTCCACTATATAGATACATAGATAAATAGACAGAAGGTAAACATTAAAAACTACAAGCAACTGTTTCAGTAAGCATGATCTAAATGGAATTGCAGATGCAGCTCTTATTAGTTGCAGGTGGCACTTTGTTAAGTATCCTTCAGCTGTCACTTTTTACCTGTAGATGGCACATATCTACATCAGTCTGATCTGCTGATCCTGTAGTTTTCTCTCCTGTTTGTTCAGGTTGGAACAGACCTGCATGCCTCAGACTGCTGTCGCTGCAGCTCTGCAGTTAGAAAACACTGGCAGCTTTCAGGTTCTTTGCAGCAGCGATGCCCTGTGCTGTTGTTTCTGTCTTAAAACGGTCTGTGACACTAACTCCCTCTCCTCTCTGCCTTCCAGTGACCCACACAGAAGGAAAGTTCAACGCTCAACTCTCTAAGCTGACCGCCATTGGAAAGACACATCATGACGAGCTCTAACCAATCAGACGTCTGACATTTCTGTGGTCATATTTTGACCAATCAGAGAACCTTGATAAGCTCTTGGAGGCACCCTTGGTTTAGAAAATGAAGGATGGATTTAGTAGAGATCTTACACAGTGACAACCAAAAACCGAAGTGGGATGATTCTGCTTTTGCTTGTGCTGCAATTTCTGTGTCGGTGCATTAACTGCTATGTTTTAATGGTGGATTGACATGAGAATAAACAACATGAGCAAAAAAAGAAACGGCAAGAAACCGGTATTCAACTTTTTTTTTTTTTTTTTTTTTACAATTAATGTCCTGGTTAAAATTCTGCGATGAGATGCAGTGCTTCCATTGTTGTATCTTAGGTTACTGAAGCTGTGAGATTTACAGGGAGAAAATGAGCTCTGATCCAATGAGGATGTGAATGTATAGAGGATTGGTGTCGGGGGGGCTATAGAGTATAGATAACATGTTTAGAGTAGGGGGGATTTATCCATCTTGTGTAATCCTGGGGGGAAAGTGAGTAATCCTCAACAGCATCAGCGCACACGAAAAAACAATTACATTTCCCTCAATCTCATTTTGTTCCAGTTAATGCACACATTTTATCCTGTAAATCACCAATTAGACCACTTCTGCTACTTTCTCTTTCTGTTTTTGATCAGAGGGGATACTTGTAACAAATTCATGAAAAGGAATTACAATACAGATTTACATAAAAAACTGAAGATCATCCTGTGTTTTGCTAATTTTCTGATCAGTTTTAAAGCTGATGCAACCATTTTCTTTATTCTTACAGCTGCCACCCTTGTTGTGTTCTCTATTTCTATGTTTTTTTTTAAGTTTAACCCATAAATAATAAAAGCTATGGCATGCACAAGCATCAGGGCCAGAGTATATGATGAAGAGATACTATCCCATATTCCTTAGTCCTTATTGAAACTTGAGCTTTCATCCCTATGTGTCACAGATGTGGATCAACAGGGATTGAGCAGGTTTCAGAAGTATACATCCCTATGATTATAGGTGCCCCCCTCCTCCCCCTGATCCCTTTTGTAGTGTGTAGGATTTCCTTTATCTTCCTAACATTGATCCAGCCCTCCAAGATCCACACAAGTGTCCAGAAGATGAGTACTGGAGGGATTGATTTCAGATTTAAGGATTTTGCTGATTTGATTCTGAGGTGGGATTACTCACTGAGATTCGTACCTTGTTTGGTCAGGGGTTTTGGATTCTTTCATCCATCTGGAGAGGTTGTGCAGGGGTTGAGGAAATGCTCGCTTTGTTTGTCCCTTTGTCAGCGCTGAGGCTTCCTCTGGGGTCGCAACAGGAAATAACCATGTCCGGATGCTGACCCAGGGTAGAGAAAAAGACAGGCGACGTTACTTCTTTTGTACCAGTTTTCTTTTTGTTTTCTTTCCTGAATCATGATGAAATATGATGGATGTTTCAATAAAGACACAATGTCACTCTTCTGAGATGAGTCTCTCTCGCTCTCTCTCTTGTTTCTTTTTTTTTTTTCTTTCGTTATGTCAGTCATGATCTGATTGAACCTCCCACAGCCTTACTAAAGGGTAAACATGAAAAGAGAGGAGAAATTTCAGCACCGGCATTAAATATTCTGAGCACTGTCACAGCTGGGCTACAGTAAGCACAGCAGAGGGCATTTTTGTATGCCCCTGTCATATCTGTCCAAAAAAAAAGCAGCAACCCTAATGCCAGCACTAATGTATTCCTAAATTCAAGTCAGTTTTGCACAGTGTAAAATAGCCAGTTTCCAGCAGACAAATGAGACTCAATATGGAACTTTGTATTAGAATAAAGAGAATGAAAATTTACACAGTAATCACTTCAATTAAAGCACATTGTCCCCGGATAAATGTTTTCCAAGAGATAAAGAGCTTTCATTGTTTCTAGTTAATTTCTGGGGGAGCAGCTTTACAGGGAGGATCTGCTAAATCCAGAGGCACATATGGGAATGTATAGCACGTTGATCTTTGAGGGCTTACAGAGATATAGAGTCCGGAGGGATTTTTTCATTTCATGTTAAGCCAAGAGTAAATCAGTAATCATGATTGTGTTGAAACTGGCATTGGTTTGTTTGAATTCCCTGATTTAAGAACCAGGCATTCATCACTGGAAAACATAATTTACCATCTCTAATATTTAAAACCTAATGATTAAACACCTACATTTAATGTTGAGAACAACATTTTGTAGTAGCACTGTTCTGCACAAGCTGTGCCAAGAAACACCCACAGATGAAAGCATCCCACAGCAAAAACGAGACCAGTTTAGACTCTGATTTCCAGTTTTGAGCTCTCGTGTAGAGAGAAATTTGACACTTAATTCTCAAGCTGGTCGTTGCATTTAGTAATGAGCCTCAAAAGCACAATACCTCCTTGTTAACGACCAGCTTAGTCCTTCTCCGAGACTCAAAGCTGCATCTATGCTGTCATTTGAAACCCTAACACATATCATCACTGTGGCCATCTGGTACCAGTGAAGATGTTTGCTTCATCTTTTTCCCCTACAGCACAATAATCAAGAAATATATGCACTTGATGCTGCCAAACACTGCTTACATTACAATAGCTTGCATAAAGAAGCCTTAATTAAAAACATTTTTGAGTCTGGCCAGCAAAAAGGCTCCAGGGATGATTGCATCTCAGCACAAGACTGATTTACCTCAACAACTGTCCAATCATTTTTACACAGAGCAACATAACTCCCTGCCCCTGACTCCTTCTGTAACATCATCTACAGAATGAAGACTGCAGTAGACCCATTACATTTTTGTTCAGTGAGTGATTATTCTTTGATTATCCTGAAGCAAAACTGTCTTGAATTGGATTCTCTATAACCCCTAAAACTGTTGATGCAGGTTGCCAACCCACCAGTTTAAAAAGCCATGTAAAAGCCTAGCATCAAGTTTTTGCAGTAAGCTTTACTTTTTTTGTTCTTCATAGGCATTTTTGTTGCAACATATTTAACCTGCACTTCTGTGCAGTTTAAACCCTGGGCTCAACTTCAGGTAAGAATTAGATTTCATTGAATATTTTTAAACGATACCAAGTGAGTCATCAAGATCTTGCTAGCATGCTAAAGTTAGCTTTTAACTCGCCCTGTTTTGCTAGCATTTTTGTCTCTCAGTGGCAGTGTTGCTTGAGGCAGCCAGTTTAGAACTTGTCCTGTTTTTTGACAAATCATAAGCAGCGCACCTCTAACATTTTAAGCTTCCTTTAAAAGGGAATTTGTGAAGTGTGTCGTGAACTCAAACCATTGAAAAATAGTTTCACAAAGAAGTTAATGTATTAATGGGAAGCATTCTTGGGCTTCTCTTTGCTGCCAACAATTCCATTTTAATGTCACTGTCTCCTTTTATCTAAAATGATACAGAGACCAACTTTTTTAACAGTATTTTTCATCAACAACCTATTTTACCTCCAAATTATCTAATCTTTCTCACTGAAAAATGTTCTTAAAATACATTTTGGTCAAGTTCTTTGTTGGAAAATCAACATGAATATTAAAGCACCTTAAAAGCCACTGCTTAAAACGTGGGGAGAAAAAATGTTAACAACAAACCTCAGATAAGAACTATTTGACTACATTTATTTGAAATATTGCCTATTAGCTGCTCTAAGTGTTAACTGTTAATTAGCAACTTTAAGCATGCTACACAATCAAAGAGTCAAAATTGTCAAGTCACTGTGAGCTCATAAGTATGTTGAGCTAAAAGCACGGTTACAGAGCTTTTATTATGATAAACTGATGCTTGAATAGTATGTTTTTTGTCACAATTAAAATATGTTCTGTATTTGATTTAGTATTATTGTCCAACACCTAAGACTGCATGCATAGCACCGCTTAAAGAATTTAGGCACCAAGGAGATGAAAATGTTTTTGTATTGAAAATGTTTTCTGCAAAGGCAGCATTGTTACAGTGTGTCTAACAACTGAAAACACTGTAGTATGTATGCCAGGCCTGTAAGTGGCACTGGTACGCTGCTTCAAACATACACTAAAGCCAGGGAGAAGGAAATGGAGCATGTGTTCACATCATGAGAAATGTCAACAAACACTGGCGTGTCCTGTTCTCCATTTCCTCTCGTTGCTCATAATAGTCTTTAAGGAGCAGTAGATCTTGCTGTAAAAGCCAAAACAAGCTCAGTAAAGTAGCTTCTGCAGCATGAGCATGTCACAGTATTTCGCCACTGTTGTCAGGGTTCACAAATTTGGTTTAGGCAAGAGATGGGGCTCTGACGTCATTGTTTCTGAAACTATCCGTATGCATTGTCCCCATGAAAATGCTTGAACAGTTTTCAGAATCATCCACTCTGGGACCTGCTTTCAAAAATGTGCATTGTTTCAGGCACGTGAAACATACACATGTGGACAAAACACATTCACAACTAAATACTTTGTCTCCGTGTAGACAGCACCTTAGACAGCTGTTATGTATGTGTTGGCTCTTGCTACATTTCCTCTGCTAATTGTTTAAACAAACACACTTCATCTCCAGCTGATTTGTGAATAACTAGAGTATTGTTCAACTAAAAACTGCAACAAGGAGCCATTATATCATTTCAGACAGACTATAATTAGATCATCAAGATCAGCCATGCTCTCCTATTTCATCAATATGGCTTTTTGGTTTTCAGTTTCTGTTTTTTCTCCATTCTCCTTTACAACCACCTGCCCCCTATTTCTCCCCCTTTCCGTCTCCTGACATTTCGAGGGGAACAGATGGAGACTGTGCCTGGGTCGGTCAAGCCAGAGGCAGCAAAGGAGATGGGATTTTTGCAACACCAGGGCCCTGGTGCAGGGTACAATGAATGACCAGCTGCCCCCTGCTTCTTGTCCTGTTAACTTATATACATATCTGGCTGTAGTAAGTTTTCAGATTTTGTTACTTTATCTGTCTCAAAATCCCTCACACATCCCCAGGCCCTCCCCCGCTCCAGCAAATGCAGCCCGGGCTGTGCAGAGTTCTTGTTAAACCATCACAGCTCTTGACAGCAATTACCTAACCCAGACATTGCTGACATATGTGACTGGATGTGTCTGGCTGCATAGGTTCAAGGGCACTGTAGCAATCAGATCTTCCCTTTCTGTTGTCATCTCACAATCATTTCAATATCCTTCATATCCCTATTTAATTAGGCTCTCTCTGTTGCCCTTTGTCTGTGCAGTCTGTGGGAATCTGAACGCTGAGATGCAGAGTGAGCATCTGTATGGCGGCTCTTGTTACTCAGACAGATGTTATGATGCCCTGTGTAGCCTAAGTACTCAAGAGATTTGTATAGGAGGACGTCCAGAGCCAAGCTGTTCATCCTGACATACTCACCCCAAGTTACGTCTCGTCACCTTGGAAACTTGGTCTCAGCTCAACTTGGCAAGCCTTAAATCACTCTCCACTCTTGCCGTTTTGTGGCTGGTTGCTGTGAATATGGCTCCATTTCGATCAGCCTCCCGCACCTAATGCTGCTGCGATACCTCAAACTGTGGTCGAGAGCAGCCTTCTTTTCTCGGGGTAGGGGGGAGCTTTGCGGGGCTCCTTCGCTTTCTCTGTGGGGTCAGAGAGTCTGTGATGGGGGTAGGGAGGGGGCTTGCGACCTCTGCGGCCTTGTACCGTGAGTGGTTTGGCCTCTGAGGGTCTGTGAACAGAGCCTGCTGAGGATGCCCGCCTCTCCCTATCCGTGTCAGTTTGAGTTTCAGAGTTGGTGGGTGGGCAGCTGGAGGATGGAGGTTGGGCAGATGGGTGGTCACTTTGTAGGGTCTCATAAGTCCCAACTTTGTTCTCTGTGACGACAGATGGATTGTTGATGGGGGGTGGGTGAGGATTTGGAGACTCAGGGGAGGGAGGGGAGACCGTGATGGAAGAGAGGGGTATGGGGGACTGAGGCTGAGACACCGGGCTGTTTGGGTGGTGGAGGTTTACAGTCAGAGGGGAGAGACCTGGAGTGGGAGGTCGAACAGCGAGGGTTCTGGGGGGAGACAAGTTAGAATCATTTGAGGTGGGGTTTTGATGCTGAGGGGGGTTGGATGAAGAGAGACTGCGCCCACCTCGCCTGGGTGAGGACCCCAGACTACATGAAAAGCGGAGAGTTCGATTTGGGCACAGCAGGGCGTTTGGTGGAGATTGGCTCCTGCTGTGTCGATGATCTCTCCTTAGGGTGGTGGATGAATCTGATGCTCCTGGCTGGCGTTCCCTCTCTGAGGGTCTCTGACTGGTACCTCCCACCAAGACTTCACCAGAGTTGGAACCCGAACCAAAGCTGCTGTCGCTCGAGGGCTTGGCAATGTCGCCTCCTTCTGTCCTCTGCTGCTCCTCCTCATCTAAATCAATAGCTGAGGTCAGGTAGTCGATCTGATGCACCACCTGGAACAACACACAAAGGCGGATGAATACTCTCAGTCTTGTAATGAATTCAGATACTGATTACTGCAAAGAAACAAACATGAATATTCGATTTAAGAGTTGCATAATGTCTTCTGCGGCTCTGAAAGGAGCTTTGTAGTTTCAGGGAACGACCCCACTAACGTCATGATGACATCATCAGGATTACCTCAGCTGGCACCAGAAGCTTAAAGTTTTAAACAAAAAGCCAAAATGGAAAAAGGGGGAATTACGCAGATATGCTTGTTTTCCTGGCAGCAGCTGCCTCACCAAAGATGAAATAAAGCCCTCGAATTTTGTAGAAAGAAGGCTACAGTCTTTTAGACACCAGTGAGGGCTGAAAGTTTACAGCCTTTGCTCTTGAACATACTGATAATTCTTTGTTATATCAGAGTTTTTGAGCCTCGTAGAATACTTAGCAAGGGTTTGGCAACTGGCAGCCCTGTTCCTTTATGCAGGCTGCAAGTTGAAATGAATTATTTAAACAATGTACATACATTAAAAAAAAACATGACAAAAGTCTTCCATGACAATATCAAACTAGCAATGTTTTTTACGCAAACCGGACTGTAATTTGTGGTATAATGTATAATGTACTGTAACTGTGTTGATACTATCCTTACTTTATAAGTCAGACTGCAATAAAGGCTTTATATACTCTTAAACTAACAATGCTCTGCAACTGCCATTAAAATTAGTTTTTGAAACTGGTTTTAATTATGTGCTTAGCTTATGTCATTGAGTGTCACCCACTGAATTTGAGTTTGGTTTCATAAAGTTTGACAACAGTTATCTATCTGTTCCTTTTCTTTAATTATGGATGATTTTGATTATTGAGCTCAGAATATCCTGCAGTCTGCAGTAATTTGGCCTTCTGACTTTAAGCACAAAAGAATGTAGGTCTCTTGTCCAACAAAGTTGCCGATCACTTGCTGCTTGACCTGAGTGCAGTGTTTGATACTCTGGAGCACCAACTTCTGTTAGAAAGACTCAGTGGTTTAATAGGAATTTGGCACTGTTTTTAATTGGTTTAAATCTTATCTTACTGATAGACAGTTTTATGTCAAAACATGGGGGAATGCCAGTCAGGACTTTACAGTGTTAACTTTTTAATGTCTATATGCTACCTAAAGAAATGTCATCAGGCGACACAGCATCAACTTTCAAAGTTATGCTGATGACACACAGTTCTACACTGTTGTTTCTTCAGATGACAGGGCCCATTGATGCCTCTTTAAAGGAGACATATCATGCTGATGCATGATTTAATACTTACATATAATATAATAAATTTGAAAACAAGACCTTACACCCCCTTAATTTTCAAAAATGAGATATTGTATTTTTTCTGATATCCTAGAACGAGATTTGATGCCTATGAAAATAGGTCATTGCGAGATGTCCGCGAGATTTAAAATCGTTGTGACGACACGAGGTACCTTTCTTTTTATTTGAGTAATCTGATAAAACACTTCCTCCTCTGTGATGTCCGTTAGCCACAAAACCGTCACCGAGGAACACATTTGTCCAGCAGCAGTATATAGCTCCCTAGCTCACAGTCACTCATTACCACTTCTGGCCTGTAGGGGGACCAAATACGCGGTTGCTGCTTTGTGCCTGCCGGAAAATACAGTAGAAGAAGAAGGACAGGCTGGCTCTACCCCCGATAGAACTGACCAATCAGAGCACAAAGGGCTGTGACGTTGCAAGGTAACTGTAGGTCATCCTGAGATCCTCGTGTTTCAACGAGAGCTTGATAATGGCCTAAAATGAGGATTTTGAGAATGCAATTGTGGGGCAATGAAGGAACTAAATGACTTGTACTGAGGGCAGAAATGCTTTACAGGCATCCTAGTCTGCCATAGTGAAAAGGAGAAACAAGCATGATTTGTCTCCTTTAAGTGTATTTCAGACGACAGGTATTGGATGGCAGACAACTTTATGCTGCTAAACCAGGACTAAACTTTGGTTTTGGTTATTGGTACTGGACTTTTGAAACAGAAACTCAACATAAAATAACTACAAGAACTCTTTTAAGAAGTCAGTTAATCCCTGTCAGCAGGTGAAGAGTCTTGGCCTCATGCTTGACTACATTCTTAGTTTTTAACTTCATATAAGGAAAACTATGATAAAATCATTTGATCATTTAAAAGCATTTCCAGAGTGTGCCAGTTTATCTCTGAAGCTCATGCAGTCTCTGATCCATGCTTTTATTACCTGTAGGATTGACCATTGTGACTCTCTTTGCTGGTCTTCCAAACCAGAATACTTCACAGATTCAGTTTCTGCAAAACTCAGCTTCAAGGAGGCTGACTAGGAGCAGAAAGAGACCACATTGCACCAATTTTAAGGTCTCTGCTTCAAGTATCTTTTGAAATTATTTTTTTTATGGTTATTTGTACATTTTTGTACTTGGTCTTAGTCAAGCTTGTTTTTCTGATTTGCTTTTAACAAATGAGCCAGCGAGAGCACTCAGGTTTTCAGGTAGTTGTTTTTTAATAGTACTAAAAGTCCAAACACAGACTTACAGTGAGCAGTCTTGGCATGTCTATGTAGCCACAGTATCAGATACTTGATTGTCTGCTGGAGGTTACATGATTGTGAATTAGGATGGACACTTTAACAGCCTAAATAAACATATTTACAAGCTGGTACAACCAACGGCCCCAGTTAAAATATTTCACATATTTCATGCCTCTCATGGGGGTTAATTTCCTCATATTGCACCCTTTTTGAGGATTTCAGGTCTTTGGTATTAAAGGACATAATTGAAACAGCTCTGAGGCTACACAGTGTCACTACTGGTTGATCCAAAGTTGGGTTGTAAAGGTGTTGGCAGTATGGCTGCAGCCACAGATTACCTTCAAAAGTATCCCAAATGCTCATTTGATAATAAAATGGCAACCGTCACAAGGCCTCCTCCAGTTCTTTCTACAGTCAGTGGGATTTATACAGAAACAGTTTGAGCAGAGCTGAAACAGAGTAATTATTGAGCATGCTAAAATCCAATATCTGAGTAGAATTTTTGGCGATAAACTTGAAAACTGTGTCCTGGGGATAACTGTGACTGGTGTAGACCTTTGGAAAAAGAGAAAAATATGTGACCTTTAACGCGGTGATTCTTAGCAGATTAACTGTAGGACCCATTCCCACCTCGATCACAACAGACCAAACTGCAGATACTCAGATCTGTCTATCTTCAGTCCAAGTGGTGCATCTTGGACCTGGGATGGAGGATATTAAAACCCACCTCTGACTTTTTGTTTTTTAATGATGACTAACAACCAGCATTAAGGTGCATCAAAGCCCCTCACTGGGTTTGAGTTTAATTTAACTACCCACCCACTGTATGTGCTCTGTGTCATGAGAAACACACGCTTGAACACAGATGAAATACACTAAATGATTTTCTACAGCCCTTTAAGTCTAAGAAACACATCCGTGACCCATTTTAAAATGGCTTTTGGGTCCTGAACAAGCAGTTGAGAACTGCTGTCATAACATACAATATAATTCTTTCTTAAATAATATCAGATCTTATTCAACGAAAGTGCATCACATGGAACCAAAGCATATGAAATTGTATTTTATAGTAGTGCATCTCAGTTGTTGCGGATTGCATAATATTTTGTTGATGAATTTAAAGAGGGGCTGTTGGTCCTACAGCATGGAAGTGAGCATTTCCACATTTCATTGTTCCCTTGTCTCTAAATCTGTGGTGATTTAAGATCCCCTTCTGTGTTTTTTATGCATGATCTAGTCTTACAGAAGACAGTTGGTAACCATATGCTAGCTACAGAGTTTGTTCGGTACATTAAACATCATTACTTTTTGTTGTCCTTTAAAAACAATTACAGACATACCCATGACACATCCACAGGCACTAAATTGATTAAGTCACAGTTAAATGGAGGTTTTCTCTTGAAGAGGAAAAAGCCTGATGTAAAAGTTTGATGCTTAGTGGGAGTGGTGTTGATGTCAATTGGCCTTGTAGTTTCATAACAGTATGACATTAGTATTTGGCTTTACCCTGTTATGTTTATTAATAATAATTGCTAATATTATGTAACATTTTAGATATTCTGTGCTTCAAAAAAAAAATCAAATAAGTGTTTGTAAAGACAATCATAATGAATAGAACATGTAAAGACTCAGGTTTCACACAGAGCTTTTTTTTTTTAGTAATGATCTAAAAACCCATTGAGGCATTTCTCTAAAAAAAAAGCACAATGCTAACTTCTGAATTGTCCTGCAAAACTATCTCATGCCTATTCCTTTGTATAGTATTTTGTTGTATCACACTGTATAAGGCCATATTGTATATAATTCATTGTGCTGTGACTCATCTGCAGAAAGTGTTTCATGTCTGATCAAATTACACTGTTTTGCATTGTATTATCTTGTATCTTGTAGTATTATATGCATAATATTTAGATATTACGATACATAACATTTTATGAATTCAAATGTAATCCTTCTTATCAAATAGACTCTTTAGCGATTCACTTATAAATTCTTTTATATTTGAATGTGTTAAAAACTAAGCCTACACTGGTTTTCAATGACAACAATGTAAAGCACAAGGTTCTCCTAAAATTCCATGCTTGACTGCATGGACAAATGGTTTTGAAAGTTGCTGGTGTTTCCACCCTTTCTTGAAAACACAGACACAGACCCTGGACATCATGCAGTCAGCTTGGTTTGAAATGCACGTAGAATGAAATGACAAGAACTGATAAACAATCTGTAGAGCAAAAAGAACTGATATTGTTTCATTTAGTTAGTTGTCATCAACTGGAATGGGTTTTTGATTTTCAGCTTTGATTGTTTAGGACTTATGGTATAATCTTATTTCATTGCATAATATATCATTGATACTGAGCCCTATAAAAGCTACAGAAAGGAGAAACTTTCCACAGTTCAAGGCTGGCTTCAGAGAAGATCTGTGGTTGGATACTGTTTTACTGTTAGAAATGAAATCCCTTAAAACTCAAGGCCATTTTCCAATATTCTGAGCATGAAATTTCAAGGAAAAACAAGAAAAAATGTGTTCAACATGCTCAATTCATCCCGCAAATACTGCATTTGCACGATCAGCAGCTTAAAACTCTTATGTCACCAGGAAAGTGCAACGATAATCCAAAGACCCTTCTTCCAATCTCATAAATCTCCAACAAAATATGCACATAACCAATCTTACCCCTGTGTCCTCCACTATTACACTGATGTAAAACATTAGGGTGATTTCATTTTCTGCATTTGAATCCCGACATCCATAATCTAGAACCTCGACTCTTGTTGATGCAGCTTCTTTCTGGATGTGAAACTCTAATCTGTAAGTGTGTCATACAAGCTACGGAGAGAGCATAAAAACCTAGAAAGGGCGACTTTACTACTACGGGAAAAGTGCAGGGTATATTTAGATTACCTTCCCTTTTATATCTCCTTGTGCATGGTGGGAGGAAGCAGTAATAGATCATACGCTTACACATCGTTGGATGCACACTGTATATTTAAGTACGAGCACAGCGGGAGTTTATATATTCAGATATAGACATAAATGGTTAATGCACAGACACTGCACACACACACCAAACAAACACATCCATCCAATGATAGAGGCAGGAGAGATTGGAGAAAATTACACTGGGGAAAATGTTTGACCTATCCCTCCACCTGCTCTGTGTGTGCACAGATAAATCCCCGGCCCTGCTGGAACAGATGAATTATTGTTTTGTTCAACAACATCCTTGCCGATGTCAAAAGATGACCTGGTTTGTCTTTGCCTTTCTTTTCTTTTTTTTAAGCACTGACTCTTTGCACAAGGCACTAGTATTACTTTGAAGTGCGGGGAGTGCATGCACAGGAGTGACTTTGAGCAGGTGCTGCTTGTTAATGTCAGAAATCAGAGGAGATAAAAGAACAGAGGACCCCCGGTTTTATCTGCTTCTCCCAAGGGTGTTTATTAAAAACACTGTGTATTGACCCCCCAGGTCTTTGCATATGGTGCTCATAAGCGCTGAGCCATGTTTGTGGGAGAGCTCAGTCAGTTGTGTTCACTCATTTTGTTTGACTTTGTTTAGTTGGAAGTTGAGTCATAGGGCAGATTATTGTCGTTTGTCAGATCAGATTGATTCCTCTGCTGTGTGAGTGGTCTTTAGCGCTGCTTTTATATTTGTATAGTCTCTGTCGAAAACAATTTACAGGCCCTTCTCCAATTCCTTTTTATAGCTGTGATTGATTATTAAATAAAACCGAGGGCTCGCTGCTCATGCAACAGAATGATAAAACAGGGTTTTGAAATAAATATGCGACCAAAGTCTTCTGGAGTGCCTTATCCTCCTTTGATCTGTCGTTGCTGTTGTGAAAATTTGGGATTTTCTATCATACTGTCTGCAAGCTCTCTCTCCTCCTTATCCTCCTCCTTCTCCCCTCTCTTTTTATGTAGCTTATATGCACTTTCATCAATTTTATATCAACGCTGTCACACAAAACCCGTCCCCGCCAGGATGATGAGGATACTAACTCTGGCTTAGCAACGACCTCATAGATGTGGATCAAATTGCAAAAGAGGCGAGACTTTTACGTGTCACTCTTGCCGGACATAAATGGATTATGAAAAATAAAAGCATCGGACGCTTTCCAGCTGTGCCTGGAGCAACATCTGTCCATACAGAGGGAGAGTAGAAGAGGAGCTGAGAGGGTTGAGAGAGAGAGAGAGAAAGATGCAGAGAAGGGAGGTTACAGCAACGTATCAGCAAACCTCTGAATGCATCACGCAAACAGGGCAGAGCCATTGTCTCAATCACCTCTATGTAAATGTTTGAGCGCGGGTGGTGCAAATGTTTGGAGACAGATGATGGAGGAGAGTTGCAGAAACAGTTTGCAGACTCTGGCGGATTCATGCGAGACTGCTGCTGACTTTACGCATGTTAAATTCTGCTGAGGATGTGCAATGTTATTTAAAAGCCCTTAGGTTTTTAAAGAGTTAGCATGAACATTTCCTGCATGAGGAAACTTGTAAATTAATGAGAGAGGATGTGGCCACTTCTTTGATTTTGTTCTGGCTTGTGTATGTGACTTGTGTATGGAAAAATAGTTGAGTTAGTAAATGCTTGATATGTGATGATCATCATAATCTTAATCGCCAGTATATCCAAACTCATCATCGCCGATTCTGACACTGAATGCATATTTTTTAATCAAGAATAAGGAGTCTTTCCCACACCTGAACTAACCTGCTCCTCTCATAGTGAACAGATCTGAAACAAGAAAGTCTGCATTTGATTATCGAACAAGTTCTACCTCTTTGTTTTTAAATGGCCAGAGATGACAATGTGAAGCATTATGGTACATTCATATATCCTTCTGATATCACAGCTCACATTTACGATAAATTTGGCGGATATGTATGGCCGATATGTTAATTGGGACCAGAAGTGGGAAAAACCTCCGGGGCATAGGACATAACAGTGTCTTTTGAGTCGTAGTCAAAAATGTGGAAAACTGTAATGTCCTGGATTGTTAACATATCTTTGAAAAAAATTCCTGGATTCACATCCAAATTTAGATCTCAACCAAAATCTAATCAATTTTCACTTATGACAATGTCATCGGAATATGTTGAAAAGCAATATTATCATGAGTAAAAATGCGGAAAACCAGTCCCACAGTGTTAAGAAATCCTAAAAACAATTCCTGGTTTGGACCACCTCGGTACTCAAATCACTTTTTCCTTGTACCATGGCCAACTTTTCACGGAATTTCATCAATTTTCATACTTAACTTTTAAGTGGTCCTGTTGACAAACAAACAGAAAGACAAATGCCAGAAAGAACACAAACTCTTTGGCAGAGGTTAGGCAGAAATGCCCATATCTACCAATGACAGTGAACAATGTTTTAAGCTATCATCTGCGGATCTTGATCTAGTGCGGATCTGGTTTGAAATAACACCCACCAAGCGCCAAGTTTGGTGGATAAATAACAGAGAATTAAGAACCACATTGCTGGCAAATGTTTGGTTTGAGACACAAACTCAACAAATACTTTCTTCACCACTTCATCTTTTCCTAACTTCGTAAAATGTCCTGATGTACGGGACAAAATACAGAATAATCTCATTTTAATGCACTGAAATAGTGCTATAACAGACAGCTAAATTTTTACCCAAACATTGCTGAGCTGCTCAGTCAAAGAGTTAATTTTGGACCTTGCTTGCTGATACAGTCATGCATCGCTAACAGAACTACTTCCTTGCCTCTTGTAAAGTAACCAAAATATGCGTTACCTCTCTCATTTCCTGCTGCACATCCCTCAGCGCTGTCAGGACCTGCTCCAGATTGTCCACCACTCGTTTGATCTGGTTTCGCACCACTTTCCTGCCGCAGCCCCCCTCCTTCCTCTGTGCCTCCCCTTCGTTTCTTGGCTTACACTGGACCCACGTCTGGTTCTGGCCCAGGATGGAGATCCGATCCAGCCCTTGTCTGGGTTTCCTGGGTCCTCGCAGCGTTGTTGTGCAGCCCAGTCCTCTCTGGGGAACCTCTGTGGAGAAGATGACTCCGTTAAGCGGCCCGTTGTAAGCCTCAACAGGTGGTTCCCTCAGGTCCCTCTGGCTCTGTGACGTCCTGCTCTGCTGTTTGATGTAGCTGAAGCTGGAGGTGAAGCCGTGCTGCCTCTCAATCAGCTCACGACTGTCAGAACTCACCCAGCTAGAGGAGTGAAGGTCCCTGTGGCGATAGAGGGTGCTGCTGCTGTAGTCCCACACCTTCCTGCTTCTGTCGTCTAAACTTACCACCACAGGAACCTGGCAGTTTGTCTCCTCAGGTGCAGGAGTTGGAGGGGGTCCCACTAGTGGGCCATATTTTCTGACATGGACACCATCATTTAGGCTCCTGCTGTGGTTCCTGGTGGAACTCTTGCCTGGATCTTGTGGTTCCTCCTTGGGACTAATTTGAGTGCTTTGGTCTGGCTGCAGCTCTGGAGATTGGTTCCACCTTGCAGGGCTCTCCTCCCTCTGCTTCCCCAGACCCCCCTGCAGGATGTTGTGCCCCCTCAGCACCACTGGCAGCATCCTCGCCATCCCCACTCCATTGCACCGTAGTTCTCCTTTCTTGGCACGATCCTTCCCCTGGATGGAGAAGAACCCAATTCCTTTGGTTTTCTCCAGCGGGTTCAGGCTGTTCCGGGCCTCAGAGCCAGATTTGAACTGTCCGTTGAGGCCCAGGTCCCCGCTTTGGTGGGGCTTCAGACTATTTCGCAGCCAGGGGATGAAGTGAGGGGTGTGGGGTTTAAAGCCTTTCTGCTCCCCTGGTGCTGGAGCTCTGCTGTCAGAAAACATGGTGATGGATGGTGTCCAGCCGCCTCACAGACAGCAGAATAAGAGGAGGAACAGGAGGACTCCTGGGACAATGCTCGCCCTCTTCTTTTTCCATGAATCTCCTCCTGCCTTTTCCATGACACTATCCGACTTTCTTCACTTTCTTTTCCCCTTCCCCGTCTTCTTCGCCAAAACTTTTATCCGCTCCTTCCCATCCTCGTTTCAGATCCCACCCACCAGTTTTCTCCCTCTCCTCCGCTGATTCCTGAGTCTGATTAAAACGCCTTTCCTCTTATCCCTCGGTTTCTTCTCCTCCACCCACTATCCTCTCCGTTGTGGTGCTCCTGAGCCCCTCACTCCCTCATTGGGCCGGCCCGGAGATGCCTTGGAGGGCCTCTCTCTCTTTCGCTCCGTCTTCTCTCTCTGCCTGCCTGCGTCTCACTGGCTCAGTAGCAGTGGAGGCTTCCTGTCTCTACATCTCTCTCTCTTTCTCTCATCCTGTCTCTCTACCCCACCACCACACTGCGCCGTGCTGCCTCCCCTCCTCGCTCTTTCTTCCTCCCACTCCCTCTCACTGCTCTAACTCTGTTTCTCTATTACCCTCTTCTCTCCCCATCTCTGTCTCTTCTCCCTGCTACTCTCTGCTCTCATCTTATCGTCCTATGGCTTTGCAACTCTCTCCTTTACTCTCTCACCCTCCCTCTTTCTGTCAGTCTCTCTTCCTCCACCTCCTCTGTGCCTGGCGGAGCAGCTGAACTAGTGTTATTAATCCCCCCGTTAGCCAATGTATACCCACGTGATTCCCCCCTTGCCTCCTTTCTCATCTGATTACTCCTTCCCCAGCTCAGACCCTCACAATTAAATGCTGCTTAGGAGATCAGTGGGGGTTTAGAGGAGTAAAGGGGAGGATGGAAGCAGGAAAGGATGGAGGAGAAATAGTAGGGGGGCACTTAATTGCGACCCACAAGATCAGAGATCAGCACCAGTTTGACAGAAAGTATAAGCTGCCTGCCTCTGAACAACAGCCTGCCTGTAGCACGGCTCTCCCCAGATTATTCCAACTGTCAGCAAATAGTGTCCCGTTACATCCCAGTTGTTTCCCCCCCGTTTTATTTTCTGCCGCATATCCAACTACCATTTGTTCCAATTATGCGGAGACAGCTGCTATTTTCGGGTTTCTCATTCTTATTCCAATTCTTGGCTGTCTGGATTAGATTACTTGTGTCTGACAAGCCCAAAAATGCCTCCTAGGTGCCTTTTTCCACTCAAACTGCGGCTGCTTGGATGGGACCCTCCCTCCCTGGCAGCGCCTGAAATGAAAAGACAAAAACACAGCCGCACGAAAAGGCCTGACAGTTTGCTGTCACTCAGCGGTGAGACACTCAAAGCATCTGTCATTCTGTAAGTCAGCATGCCAATGTATTCCTCTGGTAGTGCCCCTGTGAAAACATGACTTCATTCAGTGACATGTTTTTACAATACAGGTAGGAGGAGGGGGGAGGAAACAGACAGAGGCTCTGTGTAATCTGCAGGCTAAGAAGATTCCTGCCTACATGTCGACAGACTGCTGTCAGAGCGTAATGAACACGAGTCTGGATAAAAAAATACTATAAAAAGTGGAAGTAATGGAGCAGCCGTTATTAATCCTTTAGAGGATTGTTCCTCACGGCATGTGAGTGCTCAGAGCTAAATGCTATTTCACTTCCCTGCATTTAGAGATTTAAATCATGTTCATATCTATGTGCATGTCAGTGTTATAGGTTTAAACGGTTATGAGAGTCAGAACTATAATAACATTGAAAAAATGCTTCAAATCATATGAGTTTAGGTTTCTGTGGAGAGACCATGTTTTGTGTGAGTCTGTATATTTTATTTTGAAGACTAGAGTGTGCTCACAATCACTAATGTTCAAAAAACCTTCCAGTTTTCACTTGCTGATCCTGACATATTCTGAGTCTGTCTGAGAGGTTCCATTAGAGCTTTCAGGACCCCTTCTTCAAACTGTGAAAACAAATCCATAAAAATCAAAATCTCAAGGTAACTGCCTGCACTAGAATTTTGACTTTGGGGTCAAACTCAAAATTTTATGTTGAGAGAAGAACTGCTAAAACAAAGACAACCTTCAGCATTCAAACAGGCCAGTTGAAGCTTATCTCCGGGATGTTGTTTGTTTACCACGACACTTGTCTTAAAGGTGCTATGAGGAGAATCTATTACCGGCAAAATAAAGACTCTGCTACCCAGAACTTTACCTGACCACACCTACCAATAAACTGTTTTATATAATAAAAACCCAACAAGGATATCTGAGATAACTCCTTTTACTAATTCCAGTTGAAGTCAGAAAAAACATGCTGATCTACCAGGCTATTGTTAGCTGTTGTATTTGATGCTGTGTTGTTGTATGAAGAATGTGATTATCACTATGGCAGCATTTTTGTAAATATAAGTCTAACAATACTATGTATACAGCTGATCTAGAGCGACACACCCCAGTCAGAAGTGCAAATAAATTGATTATTACAGGAGCCAAATAACTGTTCACACTAGGGGCATCCATCTTCGATTGTCAACTCGGGGGTGACGAGGTTTCACCCAGTTCCCAGTAGGGAATTCTGACTTCAGGGGACGTTCCAGTTGCAGTTTCCCACTCGGAACCCAGAAATTCCTACTTCTGACTACAACTGGAACACACCAAAGACGTGACTGAAGCCAAAGCGTGTGTTTGTTGTGGTAAATGCAGCTCGGACCTTCCTCAGAACGCTGCATTGCTTTGCAACTTCTTTTTTCAACAATTTACAGGATGCAAAGCGACGAGGTAATGTATCTCTTTCTAGTAATGTAGTGGTAGTTTTTGATGTGTGACAACAAGCAATTTTTGGAAAATGTATTATCATAGTTGCAGCCGGCTTTATATCGCTACTTACAGCCAGGTGCTCTAAGACGTGTAATATAAATAATGAAATAATATAAATTTGCTCTAGTTTTAATTGTCTTGTTCCCGAAGTTGAGTATCCAGGCCAGTCCAGCCCTGTCCGATCCGACCAGAAGGCTAAGGAATAGCATTTATAGATAACCTATTTTGATGCTATAAAACTCATCTTAAAGTGTGTATTTCGATCAGGCATATATCTAAAAGCGAGACTTTTTTGTAATTACTTAGAAACTCCTCACTGTCTCTTTAAACACCAAAATCTTTTGTCTTAATGCAAACCTTTTAGAACTTGACCTGACCACACCTGCCAATAAACTGTTTTATATAATAAAAACTCAACAAGGATATCTGAGATAACTCCTTTTACTAATTTCATAACACATCAAAATGTTTAATTTCTTCGCTGATAAATGTATTTGATGCTGGTTAAGTTTTTATTACAACAGTGTAAGTGGGCTCAGTCCACTTGCACCGTCTCCACCAGAGGGTTCAGTTTGGTTTGGTCACTTTTTGTGGCATTTCCATAGCATAAAACCAGGACAGGACCTCTCATAAGAAAACCTTACAGTCCTACTTTTTGGGGTGCCAGGCATACCGATCCGACCCCAGAAAGTGGAGCTAGAAACACTGTGGTCTGTTGATTGGTCAAAGGAGATGTCACTTTCCATGTGACACCGGAACAACACATAACCCCGCCATGTTTAAACCTCCACTTGTCTTTGTGAAGTTAACTCTGATGGCACAGAGCCTTCTCTGAAACAAAGCTTGGTTGCACTTCGTAACAAAAAGCCACATTCTGATTACAAAAAGAGGAATTGCTGGATGTCTTCCTTCATTGCTCTTTGTTTACTGTGTTGCTTTTTCTTCTTAGTTGTATTTAATAGCCGGGTGCACTGTGTCGCGCTGCTATGACGTCATGCTATCGGCATCTGGCTTATGTGGAAACGCAAACAGGATCAGGCTTTACAGATCCGGCCAGAGCCAAACCGTGCCGATCCATACCGGACCACTTGGTAGAAACAAGGCTTAATATTGGTTGACTGGTCTATTCTGTGATGACTGATCAGTTTTATTGTCAGCAGCTCTGCATTCATTCTACAGCTGATGCCTTACACTGGGTTTACTAGCCTGAGTCAATTGGTTTAAACTGCAGATGAAACTATGGTAGGATGTCACACTGGTAGGTCTAATTGGGGGGGCATTTTGGATAGACACTACGGCTGTAAAGGGGGAGGAGCCTTACTCATTCAGATTGGGTTATTTTTGTAAAGAAATGCTTTTATCACATAGAAGAGAGATTTAAAACAAACTGAAAGCCATACAAAACTCCTTATTAAATTAAAAAAAGTTTTTTCAGAATAGTTGAAGAGCACATATAGTACATTTGTGCTTTGGTAAGTTTTTTTTATACCCTTGCTATTTAAGATATGTCTCCTTCACATAATAAAGCACTGCTGAGAACAAGACAAAAAGTCTACAGCATCAGGACTTCTCCATCTCCTCATTTATGGCACCAGTAGCTGCCTACAAAGTATTGTTTCCTGGTCCCCTTGAATAGACCAACCAATGTGATTGCTTACCATTGTTATGTTGTGAGTTTAACCCCATTGGCTCAGCATAGTGAGCCAAGCTATGAGCATAGACATTTCAATGGATGAAGAGTCACTAACAATATGGCACGTAGCAGTGCTGAACGGACCAATAACCACAGAGCTGACCTGTAGACCAGTCAGAGTGGGCAGGGCCCAGGTTCGTGAGTGAGTCTTAAAGGGGCATGAGCTCTACGAGAGTGTGTCTTCATTCTTCAGCTCCTGTTTTGACTCAGTAAGACCTGATTAGTTGTCAGCTCTAACCACCTGAACTGTCTACTTCATTTGAACAGAGGAATCTATTAATTTGAAAACTGCACTCCATGAGGTGCATGTGCAACATAATGAACCATATTTTGTGTCTTGCATGTATTTCACATGATGACAGATGTAAACTGTTAAATGGCCTAACTTAAAGTGAATAAGGAAAGCAGCAGAGGTAATTGCATGTCAGTCTCACCTCAGTCTTTATTATTTTTTACATACTGTGGATTAAAGGAATAACCACCTCACATATGTCAATGAATAAGAACAAGGTTAGAGTATTGATATTTTATTAAGATAAAAAAATATAAAGATGGCACTGGAAGTTAAAATAAAAGCCAAACTAAACATGCTTGTGGATTGAAAATGCTGCAGGTTGCTGTCCTGTCTTTATCTAAATATTATAGTAATAGAAAGATATGATTATCCATTTACTTTATACTAAACAAAATGTCTAAATATTTACTTTGTATAAACTGAAAAATAACTATGGTTAACAGATGTTTATAAAAAATAAATACACATTTGATAAATTAATGATTGAAAGATTCAGCTGATTATATTAATCAAATTATGAACATTTTATTGGAAAGTATCAAACAGAATTTGAATCAAGCATTTCTGTAGAAATACATTTCACTTATTTAGTTCTCATCAAATTATACTCCTGCATGTCATGAAAAGTGAGTCTGCACATAACCTAGTATCAGCAACTTTTAATCTAATAGCTTGAGCCCCTGCTTGCACTTGCACAGTCCAAAAGTAATGCCGCCAACTATATTCAAAACCTTATATTGGTGTCGGGGTTAATCACCATTTTATGAGGGAAACTTGCAGGCTGGGTAATTCCTGCTTACTGAGCAAAACCTCCCTCCGACAGGAACATCACCTGCAGTTACACTATCAGTCCATTACGAGGACATAACTTCACATTATTGACTGCAATGCAATCAGCCTTTTCTAACTATCCTTTAGTTTATGAAAAATGTCTTCCTTTGGTATTTGTAAGCAGGAGCTTTTCTCATTATAATTTAAGTGAATTCATGGTGCTTGGGAAGATGAGCAAAACATCTCTTTGAAAGTGAGACCAAAGCTTCAGAGCTAACCTCTGCTGACCTGCAGTCAGATACAGTCTATAAAAACCCTGCCATCATCAATTAACAGGACATTGGTCAAACTGTGTGCTTTCAAAATCATGGAAAGGGACCTTTCGTTTTTTCGTTTTCTAGAGAATTTCAATAGTAAATGGTCATTTGATGAAGAGAAAGAGCAGATGTAATGTAGTGGTCTATAAAAGGGTAAACAGAGTAGAAGAGGAAGGCTGGAGAAAACATACCAAAAACTAATGATACAGATGCTGAACTTTTTACAACTGTATGCAATTTGAATAAATTAGACACTGAGGAGTCTGTGTTGCTTTTTGGTGATGTTTGTTTTGAAAGGAGGAGGGTAGTCTTAATAGCCAGACCCCTGTTGACCCCAAATGTGTCACCAAAGTATACCATCAGCACCTGTTGCAAAGATGCCTCTTTATCTTTTTGTAACCAAACAGACAAAACACCTTAAAATATAGATTATCAGTCACACCGATTCAGTCTGTATGTCAGTCTGTTTTGTTGGCTTTTCAGTTGTGAAAATGGCTAAACTGTCCTCCAGTCTTGACTGTGTAATCTCTGTGAAGCTCTAAAGCATTTTAGGTTGCCACTGAAACTCTAGATTTCAGCTCGCTGTAATACAGTGAATGATACAGATGCTGAACTTTTTACAACTGTATGCAATTTGAATAAATTAGACACTGAGGAGTCTGTGTTGCTTTTTGGTGATGTTTGTTTTGAAAAGAGGAGGATAGTCTTAATAGCCAGACCCCCGGCCTTGTCTGCATTGCTACAAACTGTATCTTAGCAGGTTGTGAGACATACAACGATACACTGTTTTTCTTTTCTTTTTTAAGTGAAAATTAATTTTGTGCTACTAAATGCATCAACTTATGAGAAGTAAAGTCAGACATTTTCCTACAAAATCCTGCTAGTTATGCTCGTGAACTTGTGCTGTTAGACACTCCACTCTGTGTAGTTTCAAATAAATTGTAGTATAGTATATACAGTATATATCTATATCTATCTATATTTACACACACACACACACACACACACACACACATATATCTATATCTATATCTATCTATCTATCTATCTATCTATCTATCTATCTATCTATCTATCTATCTATCTATCTATCTATCTATCTATATAGACATATATATATATATATATACACACATATGTATATATATGCCCCTCATTAAAATATCCTACTGCTAATGATAAATACTCTCATCAAGCAAATGCAAGATTATTAGCAATCAAGTATTCCATACATGAAAGTTAGTTTACAAAACAGCTGCAAGCAGCCATTACGCTTTTCCCTTGAAAATGTCGTCACTTTCAGGAGTAACTGTTGTGAACTAAACTCATCACAAAACCTCTAAACGTCTCAAAATTAAGTTATTAAACTTGTTTGAAATTTCAGTTATTGAATGAGACTGGGAGCAGATAAAGATAAGAGCAAGAAAACCAACAAAAAGACAAACAAATCAAAGCAAGACATGGAGGTTGGTGGCCTCAAACAAAGCCATAAAACAGATGTTGATGGGCTTTGAAGATTATATCTCCAAAGTAATTTGTGGACTTCTACAGGGAATTCAAAATTTTTTCTTCAGAAATGAAACAAATACAGAAAAGCTCAAAGCAGAAATATCACTGGTGGGCCACATAAAGTGAGTAGTGGGGCCACATGTGGCCACCAGGCCTCCAGTTGTCTACCCCTGAGTATTTAAAGTCAAGGAAAACCCATTTCAGTAACCTCAAAATGAGCCTGTGAATTCCTGCTGGTGTTAGCAAATATCTGACGTCTTCATCTTAAAAAATCCCCCTGCCTTTAAATGTGTTTGTGTTGTTTAACAGGACATGGATTCATGACTGTACAAATCTGTTCTCCTCCGATCAGTCAGATGCTTTGTGAGGGCCACAAATAACATGGCAGCAAAACACATAATCATCATTGCACAACCATTTAAAGTCAATGTGTTATAATAAGAGCCTGTCACAGATGCAGCCTGTTTGCTCTCTGGCTGGTTAACCACTTGAGTGCTGCTGCCTTTTTCTCATTTTTTTATTGACGTGATTAATGTTTGAGTGATTAAATGATGCAGACAGACAGGGCTTATTGAAATGCAGTGTCACTTCCAGCTCCGCTACTACAGGAGGTGTTTTGTCTCAGGACTGTAGGTTTCAATATCACTGGAACAGTTGGATATAGGGGGAAGCAAACAACATATGGCCTCACTGTAACCTTGTCCAATCCTGCCTGTGGTGCTCCCTCACTTGTTTTGAGTTCTGTAGCAAACTGACGGCCCGTCCAGGAGCAGCAGAGCGTGCATGCTGGGAACACTACAGCTGTATGGATGTGTGTCTGTTGAACTCTGCTGTCACTGCAGGTACACTTTCCTGGTAAAATTTCACCCACAGAGAGAGAGAGGGGACTTCAATGAACACCTTACATAACATGGTGGAAAAGATAGACGTTAAGGCAAAGCTTTGAAAGCAAAAGGACCCGTGTCTGTCCAAATTCATGTGCCAAAATGGCTTTTAGTCACACTGTGAATAGGGCAGGGGCACTTGGGGGCTTTTCTGTAGCTACCTGGACAGCAGAAATGTGATGTTTTTGTCTGGAGTGCTTCTTTTTGCAGAGTGAGTGACACTTTGTTTCAACACAAAGTGAAAGTTTCCATAGAACACATTGTTCTTTTTTTGTTGTATTAAATATGGAAGTGAGCAGATGCTGTCTTCCCTGAAGTGTCCAGTGTCGTGCTGCTGGTAATCCTCCGGGCCTCCAAGGTGTGTTTGTGTGTGTGTGCTGCAGTTTGTTTCCCATCGACTCATATACATTTGCATTGTTTGCTTTTGGATTCCCCTCCGCCGTGCTTTTCATCCTTGAACAACACGTCAGTCAGGTGCTCTCTGAGGACTCAAGTGAGAGAAAGAGAGAGAGAGAAAGAGAGAAAGAGAGAGAGGAGCAGGGGCACCAAGAAAGAGGAAAGGAGAAGCAGAGAAAAGGCAGAAAAAAAAGAGTTTTGAAAGACTTCTAACTTCCAAAGCTGACTGTCATAGCTGTGCTTGCCAGAGGGTAGAGCACCTTTAAGCATACTGGATGAGTAACGATGTGGAGGGACTACAAAAGCAAAGTAATACATAATAAGCAGTGCTCGCTATGCTCTGCTCTGCCTGCTAACCTACATGAGATTGGTGTCGAGAAAAAATTTTGATGTGCTTGAAAGGTCAGCAAAGACCAGGTGTAAAAGGCACTTCTCCTTTAACGCCCTGCACAGTCTGTAATAAGATTAAGAAGGCATGGATGTAGCTGTTGTATTGAGACGTCCGCCTTGACAAGCATTTCCATAGAAATGAGGAACAAAAACAGACATGGTGACAAATCAAAACGTGACAAAATGTTTTGCATATGACAGGTAACCTCGGGTTTATCCGCTCAATAATTTAATTGTTATCAGCAGCTAAGGATGCAAACCTGCTCTCCTTTGATGCTGATGCATAAATCAACAAATACATATTCTCTCCTTTTGTGAAAGCTGCAATCATTTTCTTCTTTCTTGCCACTCTTCTTTTGACTGCAATCACTTAGCTTTTTTCTCTCAATAGGACTACAAGGCATTTTCAGTCGTATTGATGAGAACAAAAAAATCTAGAAATATGGCCATGTGATGTTGCATGAGCGCAGAGAATAGCCTGCTGTTTGAACACAATGCCCCGTGGTTTGTTTTGTTGCACCACCCAGAACTCAAACATTAGGGTGTTTGTGCCCGTATTGACAGGCGGCCAGACTTTGTAGTGTGATGCCAAAACCAACTGTCTGTATCCTTGCAGGGATGGACCATGATAATCCGGCTGGGTTTGTCCTTCCTAACAGGGTTTTTATGTGTGCACAGCCACGCAAGAGAATCACTCCTTTGATCCTGGAGAGGAGTCAGATGCTACAATGCCCCAGCTCAACTTTGTTTAGTTCAGGTTAGAGGTCTGTGGCACATATAATTGCTCAGTAAGGCTGGACACACACTAGATAATTCTGAGCTAGATTTTGGTCCTCATTCGCTCATTCCAGTAATCAAGCTGGAGTGTCCTAGTTTGAGGCTTTTCAGCAGACGGTAGAAAATACTGGATGAAGCTGAAGTGACATCAGACAGCCCTCGAGTACAATCATTGATGGCTACACAACCGGTAGAGCTGAACAAAAACACTGCCCTCTCCTTGCTCAAAGTGACCTGAAGTCAGTTTCAAGAAAATCAGTAGACTGTACATTTGAGAAGGAAATTGTGAGATGAAATGGCATGATTGGATTTGTTGTGTTACAAAACCATGCAAAATGACCAAATGCATTTGAATATTAGGAGAACAGGAATATTTTTACACAAATTATTGGTCACTGGTGTATTTTCTATTCTTTGGGAAAGCGTAATAAATATAATTGGCAGTAATTTTTTCTTTCACTCAGACAGTACAAGGCACTGATAGGCAATGAAAATTAAGAAATATACCAAACATGCTCTGCACAAAGCTAAATGTCAGTAATTGGTGCCTGCTTATCATTTTATGAAGTGTGTTTCACAACAAATTCTCTTTGACACAGTAGCACTCAGTGGGAAAACACTAATGCTAATGATCACATCATGGATGTTGGTATGTGCTATGGCCTGCAGATGAATCTGTTTTTGGTGTGAACACCACCTATCATTCTTTTCATATTATCCTCTAATGCTGGGCTGTCCAAACTAAAGCAGTCCCAACTTCAGCCCACTTTTAGTTGCCCTGTAGCAAGTTCCATTTTTTTTTACAAAGTACCTTTCAATCAAGGTCATCCACACAAGCATGTACAATATTCTGTGAAGATTTTACAAAGTATGGGTATTAAAATGTTCTCAAATGACAGCATAAAGAGGAAAAACGAAAACTACTAATTAGCATACACTTCCAAAACTTAGTTTTAGATTCTGAGAATGTATCAGTGTATCTTGTTCCAAGCATATGATGCTCAGTTTAACAGAATCAACAAAAGATAATGACATTTCTGTTTAGAAATGCATCATAGCAAGGTTAAAAAAATAGAAGGAATTTGGCCAGTACTATAATTTAAAGCTTATGCTTGACTGATGAATACAGACAAATAGCATTTAGCAGCACCATGAGTTGTCCTTATTCGCTTTGCTTTCTTCTTCATGTCAGGGTTTCATTTAAAAACATTGTGTGGGTCATCCTCAAGCACCAACAGAACCACGTTTGTTTGCTTTGTGCAGTTGCTCTTGTTTTGAGTTTTAAAATGAGTTTTTTTCCCCATCTTTACAGGGGGCCCATCTAGTGGTAGCACGGACCAGCAAGGGTCCCCAAGCCAAAACTGCCAACCCAAAATCTATTAAACAAAATTACTGTTTTCTGTCACTGATGGAAAGCTGGGTGTAGGTTATATTAACCACAAGCATTTATAGTAATTTAGCACATCTTAACTTCCACTGAGTCAGTCCTACAAAGTCTGACTCACTAAAGGTAGGTATATCAGAGTAGTCACATCCTCCTTACTTTTTGAACGTGAAACTTGGACAGTTTGGTGTGTTTTTTCCAACAGATGACTTTGCTTCTGCAATTTGAGTTAGAGCCACTGATCTAAAACAGGCATTTATGTCCTGTTGAGAGCAGGAGTCAACTTTGTGCTGCTGCTGGACATGCCTGATTCAACGTCTGTTATCAGACAGATCCAGATTGTCAAACCCCAGTTTATACACTGATTGTTAGCGGTCCAAAGTGGCCCAATGTCCCAACCAGCATCCTTTAAAACAGACAGAAGAAAGAAAGAGTGATGAGTGAGATGTTAGCAGGTAGTGACTGCTTTGCATAGAGATTAGCTTAGGTGCTAAGACCTAAGACCTAAGATCAGACCTGGACTACATTTCTTTATCAAATGAAAAACAAGCAGAACTTCTCTATAGCAAGGAGATTTATAGTCCACTTCCGACATGTTTCAGTGATCGCTGCTTACATGTTGTATTTTACACCTCGGCACTAGCCTGTTTAGTACATTTTCTGATTGGCCTGTAATGAATGTGGTTGACGGAACAATCATCAAATCACCTGCTGGATATACTTTTGAAGGGTTCTGCCCATTCCCAAACACTTTCTGTGGGCTCTTTTCCAGGTGGATAAGTAAAATATATAAAACTGTCCATCTGGTGTGTAGGCCTAGGCAGGAGTGCTTGCTGGAGCCAATTAGACAAGACAGACTGGGACACATTATCAACTGCATGTTACATACTTTTACAGCTCACCGACATGGTTGCAACATAGATAAAATACAATCCTTTTTGTCTGCAAAGATTTCACGCTCATTCATTTCAAATTTTAGCAAAACAAACACTTGTCAGGGCAGCGGGCGAGCAGCTTTACTTGCCTTCATATCATTTAAGTTTGATCATGACAGTTTTTATGTCAGTTGAATCAGCACCGTGGATGAATTTCTACAAACAGCATGTGTGGTCTTGTGGTCTGGCTGAATTTTGTAATCTACATTCAGGGGATCAGAATGTTGAAATAGTTAGAAATTGTCTTTTCTCTCACATGTTTATAAGACCGGTTTGGATTTTAAAATTGACTGGTGTGTTGGCAGCCTAAGCTGTGCTTGAGTACAAGTGGAAAGAGTAATGGGGTTCTCTCCACGCTTAATTTTCCCCCTTCTTAGGATGCAGGACAGCTCCTTTGTAGTCACTTCATTATGTCAAAATGATAATTATGCCCCAGTGGAAGCTCGCTTCACCAAATGTATTAAGAGCCCTCAGTCACATCCACTGATAATCACATCGTGACTGTCATTTCAAGTTTCAATTTTCAAAAAAAGTGTTTGAGTAAGATTCACAGACACTGAGAGGAGGAAAAATAAGCAAACTAAAACTCTCAACTTTTATCCTCCCCTTCTTTTCTTTTATTTCACCTCTTACACAATTCCCCCTAAAGTTAGAAACAGACAGAAATGAATCATTAAATCTGATTTGGCTTTTTTGCTTTATTTGACATCATAGTTGCGTCAAATAAGAACAGGAAGAGGTAAACAGGGTGCCAGTGGGACATGACTGGGCTGTGCTCACATCTCGGTTTATTCAGAACTCTCTCAACTCCGGAGTGCGTTCACTGAGAGAAGAAATGCACGTTGAGATAATGACCATTAGATGATAATTGGGCACTTGGTACTGCAGAAGCCTTTCAAGTGGGCTGCAGGGAGGATGTGCAGACGAGCTATGGGCCAAATTATCATTCCAAAGTCTGAGGGAAGCAAAGTCATTGACAGATTAAACCCAAACTGAATTCACATTGAGCGATTCTCTGACTGCGGCTTAGCTGAATGTTGAAGTTTCAGAAAACAGAAGTCTCTCCAACTCGCTCATTTCCTGTTTTACCTTTGACCGTGTGGCGTGGGCCGGCAGGAAGTGGAAAAAAATGACCCATAGCTGGAACTGTTTGTCAGTCAGATGGGTTTGTGCATGCTTTCATGGCTTCCTAACAATGCTGCAAGCAGGAGAAAGGGATTTGGCCGACTAAATCCAGGTCAGACATTCAGTCAGATTACCCCTCTGATCTGGCCGGAAAATTCCAGCATCCAACATACAGATGGGAAGACACAGGGGAAAAAAAAGACAGGAAATTTATTTGTTTAAAAAAGTATATTTGTATTATATTTGCTGTGCCTGGGTACAGTATAAACACACAAACAATCATATGTACACGAGTGAAAATAAAAACAGATGTCAGTTCATAAAAGTAAAAATGCAACAAGATAAGTACGTTTAATTTCAGAGAAATCAGTAAAACAAGTGGGGCTGTTGCAGAGGGTGTGTGGTGATTTCTGCAAAGTGTGTCATGCATTTTAAATCAAGGGAGATTTAAAGTTACCCTGCAATGTGAAGGGATTGTAGAAAATGACATCCAAAGACAATTAAAGTCAACTGTTTGGGGGAATTAGGAAAAGGATTTAGTACAAAGCCTGCCAAAATGGTGCAGTCAGAGTCAAATGGGTCCAACAAACAAGACTACTCTCAGAGAAGTCCTCAAAGAATTAACTGTGTGATATAAAAATTACACAACAATCATCACCTGTGTCTCCATTAATGCCATACGCAGAGTTGAAATTATTAAGTGCACGCAGCTTTTTGTCTTGAAATATTCCCCTGGAAAGACACTGCATTTTAAGTGACACCAGCCCTCTTTTTCTTTGGCAGAGCTGCTGTGGATGGAGTTAAAGTTTCAGCAATCCTATCTGGAAAAGCACAGCGCTTATTACACGGCTCAATTTCCAATTCTCTCACAGGTACGCACACAAACACACAAGCGCAAATACGCGCACACACAGAATACAAAATGAGGGCGCAGCACAAAACAATCTCTCAGACAGGCTCAGTGATACAAAAACACATAGACAAAAAGGGACGACAGCTATTATGTGAGGTGGAGGAGGGATTGTAACTATTCATATGCTCCTTTATAAGGAAGGAACACAACAACGTCTTTCACTCCATTAAAACAGACTTGCATCTCACAAACAGTGATGGTAATCTCCATCACATTACATGAGGCTGCTGTGTGGTGAAACGGATAGGCTGCTCGACGGAGGCAGGCTCCGGGCCATTATGCCACCCTGGAGTGTGGAGCTATAATTGCAAAGGGAGAGTACAATCAGGTACTGCGTTTGTCTCTGCTCTAATCTCTATATACCCTGCCTGGTCCTTTTCAGAGATACAGAGCTGCAGTTTTTTAGTCCAGCCTTTCATCTGACTGCTCACTGGGAGTCTTTTTAGTCAAGATCTGTCAGAATTTGAGCCGTAGTTTTTGTGCTTGTATGGTTAACCCTATTGCAATGCCAATAAAAGTGAGGCACAGCTGACCCCGGGCTCAGATGTCTGTTATGACGAGTGTTTCTTCAGCACTCCCACGTTATTCCCCTCTGATAATATGACAGTGCAACCTTTTCACCTGATGTCACATTCTGCCCCCCCTCCCACCCTCGCCCTCGCTGTGATACAGATATTTATAGACAAAAAAAAGTTGGAGATTCAGAGATGAGCACAACACCAGCAAGAAAACTGGAGTCAACAATGCACACACAATCTAATTCCTTCACTTTTAGAGTCCCTCCCAGACCCAAATACTTCATCTTTGATATGACGCGGTAGGCTGGTGCAGAGATGAGTCCTGAAACACTGAAGTGAGTTATCATTTTTACCATTTATAGCTCAATTCAAGAAAAGTCTGGGGGATTTTTGAGCAAGACTTTGCTTAAAGTTATAATATGTAGAATTTCAGAAAATTGGAAGCTGAAATTTATTGTAAAAATCAACTATTTTTTATTTTGCATACGATCTGGTTGCGAGGTCTACATTATTCTAAAGCCAAAGACATTAATTCCAATTGTTTAAAGTTGTGCAGACATGTCATGATGTGTTGATGACGATGATCAACACCATGGCTGATGCAGCATGTTTTCAGTTGCAGCAGAAACATTCAACTTTATGTCAAAGATAAGAAACCTATTAAACTCTGCTGCTGTTTCTGTATCTCATATATGATCTGTAGCTAACGTGTCCCTCTGCCTACCTTCTCTGTTAACTTTTTTCTCAAAAATGAGGACTATATTCAGTGAAAACAGCAGCACATAAGGTGTATTCACCAAACAGTGAACTTATTTACTCAGCATTCTAACATTGCTTGCAGCACAAATCAGGAAGTCCCCTTTGAACAGATTTCTCCCTCTTGAAGTGAATTTTAATCCACAAAACAAACTTTGGTTGGTTTGTTGTAAACACAATATATAGCACATTTTATTTTTGATGAAATACAAATCTTAGTTTAAAAAAAGGAGTGAGCAGTGAAGGTGGAGGTGACACAGGCCAGTTTCTGCTTGACATTTGATGCTTTGGTTTTGAGTGAAATGGTGGTAAATTTTAACAAACTGAGTTTGGATGCCCAAAACAAGGATGGAAGTTAACTTAAGATGAAGAAAGAACTTTTTTTTTTTTGACCGCAAAGTACTTTTGGAAATGCCCCATTAGAGATCCTTAGTAATTGTCAACTCGGGCTGATGCCGCCATCAATTTTATCATACAGTACATTTAAAACGGATTAAATCGTCATTTGTAATCAACTCACAATGTGCACAGCCATGACCACTAAAGCTGGGTTAATACTTCTACACTAAAGCTAAGCATTTGGCATAAGCAGAGGGCCAAATGCTGTCTTTTATGTTAGTCTTGGGCACTGATTTGTGCTGTCGCTTTTACGTTCAGACAAGTTCTCAGCGTAAAAAAAAATGACTGGCTCGGTGTAAAAATGGCCCTTGAATGGATACTTAAAAGGAATATAAGAGTGTTTAAAATGTTCACTTTGGTTTCAGACCATGCTTTAGTGATTTTGCTGAGGGACAAAAGGTAATGATTCACTGAGCAGTCAATGCAAAGAATGTTCTGCATCTCTGGCTCTGACATTAACTCAATGGTATTAATATAAAGCACCAACATGTAGGATCTGATTCTGAATGTTTGGTGCTAGATGTGTTGGTAACATGTTAGTACTGGATTTTTCTTCATGTCTGGCTCAGACAGAGCATAGGGATATGGAAATATACCTCTGATATCTTATCAAGTTAATTTTGTTCATCTTTTGTAATCACAATATTATATAACTACATACAATCATGCACAAACTCAGGGACCGTCAGTCACTTGGTGCTGTACAGTTGACTAATCACATGGCCTGTAGTCTGTCATTTTAACATGTAGCCTCATTTTTGAGGAGGTAAACTTCATGCTGTGTGCCAGTATTTTGTATCTTTGAAGGCTACACAGACCTATGGTGCAAAAGTCTAAACAAAATTTGACGTCTTGTAGAAAAGGTAAGAGCACCATATAAAAATTGAGCACTTGGTGATGGCTGTGTTAAAGAAAGCTGACTGTTTTGCAGCTCAATTCTAGCCTGAGACTGTCTTTCTGCTTCGACAGATTATAAACTACAATCAAAAATAATAAGTGTGCTGTTTGGATTATCTTGGGTAACACATCATGACAGTGTCAAACTTTTTTGTCACAGAGCTTTTTCTCACTAATAATCAAAACCTCAGTAGAAAAAGGCTTTCTGTTAATGGATCCTGCTCTCACTTCAAAGTGGAACTACTACAAAACATCATCCTGCAACAGTCTACAAGACAGGGCAAACTTTTCACCTGGTGTCACGTCATGCTGCCTTCTCGCTGTGATCCAGATATTTATAGACTGAAATAAGTTTTTCAGGCAAGATAAATACACTGCTAGTAAGACATTTGAGTCAACAATACACAGCAAAATCTAATTCCTTCACTTTTATAGTCCTTCTCTGACCCAAATACTTCACGTTTGATGTGGAGGCTATAAACCAGCCAATTATAAGTAAAACTAGGTTTATAGGTGCGTTCTAAACAAAAGGCCTGTCTACCTAGTGGACTTCAGTGCATGTGAGGAGGCTGTAAAATGCAGGCTAAGCAGGATTATTTAACTGTTCACATGGTTGTATGTATGCAGGGAAAGTACAGTACAGCGCTTGTTCAGGATTGAGTGCAAAACTACTTATAGGGGGAAAAACAAGGCAAACAAACAAATAGATAACCTCTTTCTGGCTTTGGGTATTTGGAAAAGATGGAAATTCACTTTCTAGTTTGGTGTTCCCAATACCATTTGTCCATTAAAAGCACCTTACAGAGATAAAACTGAAGGCCTGTGCCTGGATTCATGTCTTTTTGAATGAGTGCGAAAGCAAGCTTCCTGCCCTTGGAATGATGAAAAAATGTTTTTCGAAGGCACAGTTGTCACGGCTCCTACTCCTGAATACACAGATAAGAGCTTATAGTTGTACATTCATTCAAAATAAAACATCTGCTGTGGATTAACAAAACACTCCGACTTTGGACGAACTAGCACAAAGAGTTACAGTGTTACAGTAATGGCTGAAAGGCACACACAAATACAGAGAAGCCACAAACGGGAAATGTTCATCATTGCCACCCTGAAAAAATAACAGGACAGATGGTTCATAGGAGGGTGACTGGAGGTAAAAAATTTAAAGACGAGGCTGGCTGAGGTCAGAGGTTCCCCTCGTCGAGCATCTTATTGACCCCATTGCAGATCCTCTGCAGGTGAGTGCGGTAAACCTCCGAGGGCCCATACAGAGCGGCCAGGAAATCACAGTCAGCGAAGTGATTGAACACGTGGTTGACTCGCGAGTGGCTCTTGGCTGTCAGGTGGCGTTTGATGGCCTGGTGCAGCAGTTCACGGCAATCATTCAAAATGGCGCTCATGACGCGGCGGTCAAAGGTGAACTCGATCTGGTGGAAGCTGACCGCCGTCATGGCCAGAGTGTGAACTTTCTTCCTGTGAGACGGCGGGAGAGAGAGGAGAGGCTGTCAGTTTCTAATTCTGACTGGAGGAGCAGAGGGAGGTAAAAATAGAAAGTGCTGTCTTATGGTTTTCTTTTGAAAAGTTTCACAATCCCCCCACCACATCAGTTATAGGATTGTCCTTCACAGCGATGCATCTCCATGCTAACATAATCACCATTCTCCATACTGTGCACTAATGTCTGCTTCAAATGCCTCCAAGCTGACTTTTACTTTTTATGGGGAAATATATAAACTGATGTGAAAGACAATTTTCTTAATTTGCTTCCATCAGCACACAAAATTACACTTAAACTGCAGATCTCCCCTCACGAGGCCGTCATCAAGGACCAGCTCAAGGACTGTCACATTTTATACAGTACGTGACAATATCTAAATACCAGTGGAGAAAAGAATCAAACAAAAACACTTTTAGAGGTACTCTTGTGTGCCCTTATTAAAGGTTTAAGTAGAAGATGACAGGAGTGATTCTTATTGTTTAAAATATAAAGCAGGATGTACCACAGTATGGACTTATTTCACATCTATTACAGGATATGGGAGGCACTATGTAAGCCACAATGTATTTTAGAATTCACCAGATAACAGGGCTATATATTTCTTTCTGCATTACAGTTTATGATGGTATAATACTTCTTAAAGGGATAGCTCAGTATTTTTAAGTGGTTCTATATGAGGTTCATGTCAAAGGTTTCTCCTTATAGCCACAGCGATTCTGACCAGCTCTGTGCCTATAAGGGAAAAACTCTAAAAGGAAGTTTTACTGGACTTGGTTGCAGATAGGACCAAGAGCTCAGCATCATTTTGTGATTTGTAGAAGAGAACAGCTGAAAAACAGCACTGGGCAATTGTTCACTGTACTGGGCACATTTACAATGCTCTACTTTTCAGCTAGCAAGCCTCTTTGTTTTGGTGTTGCTCCAGCCCACTGCAAAGCATATGTATCCTTACATCTGGTGTGTGGCAGATGTTTCACCTCAAAAATACCCCAGGCTCTTGGACCAACCTGTAACATTGTAGAGTTCATACTGGGCATGTCATACTTAAGGCCTGCAATAAAATGTCCAATATAATATCAATGGCCCTCCATTAAATATTACTCCTGCCACTCATACAAAAAATCCCATAGTTCACTGCAACAGCTGGCATGCAGAACCAGTGAACCAACCCCTCCTCCTATTGTTTAATAGCACTGATCAGCAGATGAATGGATACGTCAGGGCTTTTACAGCAACTTTTAGGCATGCTGATAAATAAATTTACTAGGGCTGTCACTTTAGTGCATTAATTAGATTAATGAATTACAATGCAAATTAATGCATTATGAAAATTAATCGCAAGATTAATTATAGCACACAAACGTTTTAATATAGTCCAGTTGAAGGACCTGTACATGGCAGTGTCTCTTCACACATGCGTCACTCGTCAAATCAAACAAAGCCAAGGTGACAACAGGAATGGCATATTTGAGACTGAAGAAGACCGTGACATTTGAGTCTTTCTGCGAGTCTTCGTGTTTCAGCGGCGTGGCAACTGTGTGGGCGTTTGGGTACAACTGATGTTCTTTACTCCTCGTTATTTCTGAATTTATTTATCTATATTTGTACTGCATTCTTAATAATGCATCAGGCCTAACTGGTTTTCTGGATGTCTCTAACCTTTTTCTTGCTTTAAATTATAATTATGAAACACACTGAAAGTGTAATTTGAGTTGACAAGATGCCCTGACTTTGGTTTTAAAAATGTGGATTTACAAATCTTCTCTCCTAAGTGTATTGATTCGATTAGTCATGCACTACAATTTTGTAATGTCCTAGAATTCAAATTCTTTATTTGGGGACTTTAAGCAGATATTAAATTATAATGGGATTAATTAGATTAATTAATTAAAAGTCATGTAATTAGTTAGATTATTTTTTTTAATCGCCTGACAGCACTAAAATTTACTTTTCAAATTCTTGTTTCTGATTAAAACAGTCAGTTTTGGACTGTTCAATAACTATTGGTCCTGTTGAGCACACAGTACAGACTGCGTTTTAAATGTTGCCCTCCTCTGTGACTGAGCCCCTGCCCCATGGTTTCGTCACTGAATCTCTCCACACAGAAGCCTAACTGACCAGAATCACTGTGGCTAATATTCTTACCACTGACAAAAACCTCATGAAAATGCACTTCCAATTTGGAATGGTGTCTTTAAAGGTAAACTAAGCAACATTTAGGAAATACTGAAAAAGAAATAAATAGTTGTAGTGGTCTAAAATCTTGGAAACGTACAAGGAGGCTGGCCTGAAAATGTTTGGACCGTTCATTTGTAGTTGTGATTTCATGGTTTTGTTAAGGAGACAAATTTAACAAATAAGAGAATATCTTACATTGGAAGGTGTCTTTTTAACACAGTCAGGTTATCTGATATTTCAGGTTTTGAAGCTACACTAAGCCAAGATAAGATAAGCTATTTTTCTCCAGTCTTTTCCCGTTTTCAGAGGCCAAGCCCAGAGTCATTGTCTCATGATATTGATACAGCTAAGATGGACGTCAAAATTATTTCTTTAAGTCTCGTGCAGCATACCTGAAGTTCTCCACCAGGATCAGCTCCTCGCTGTTGAACTGGTTGTTTCTGTAGAGCACTCCCAGCTTCACCACCATCTTGATCAGGTTCTTGATGATCTTCTGGGACTCTTTTCGATTGCGGGTGTACTCCTTGGTGACGCGGTATAGCTCGTCCAGCACCTCACTGCTGGTGTCGTCGATGAATAGGTTGGCCACGCTCTTGGTCGCCATCTTGCTCATTAGCTTCTTCTGTGCCTGCAGGGCCAGGCTCTTGGTGCTGAAGGAGTCCATGGTTGAGTCTGTGTTACAGAAAAATATAGAAAATAAATATTTGAAAGTACTAAACTCTTCAAGTAACATGCAGTAATACTGTTTTGTAAACAGAACTGTAAACGCTTCATGATACATCGATAAAGCACAAGTTGTCATATCATCAAAAATAAAGCAGTTCACGTTTTGCATTGAATTCATATCTCTGTTAAAATGTTTTTCAAATTACATTAAGATGGGATATGTTAAATCAATACATCAACACACTTAACTCTAATAACCCATTGATTAAAAGATTAAAATGGCACATTGCATGATTTTACACAATGCTTTGGTCAGCAAGTGAGCACATTAACAACATAAATATATTTTATGTTATTTCAGCTTCGGCTGTATCTAACATTTTCACCACCTTGAATCCTGAAAAAAAAAATATTTCAGAAGCTTAGCCCTTCATGGCAGTTTGAATACATGATGAACTGACATTTTAATGAGAACACACACAAACACAAGCAAGTGTAATCAGTCGTGTCTGAAAAACTGGAGCGGAAATCTTCAGGTGGCATGCAGACGAACCAAATGTTTGTGTTGTGTCAGCTTTTAAAAGCCATATTTAGGCCAACTAGGTCCCAACTGGAGTGCAAAACTTGATTATTTATTAGTATTTATTTCTATTTTCACTGGTTCACATTTATTTAACAGCTCAAGTCTCATTCATCTTTTGAATAGTAAGTAATTTTTTAAACTTGAACTCCTCATATGCCAGTGTGCAGACTTAAAATCCCATGTATTTTATTTAAACACAAACAGAGAAATCATCTTGGATCAGAGACATGACAACCATTTACACCAATATTGATTTATTTTTTTATTACCTCTGCCATCGAGGTTTTGTTTTTGCCATTGTTTTTTTGGTTGTCGGTTGGCAATCCATCCATCTGTGAGCCAGAATAGCAAAATAGCATAACTGATTTTGATTAAATTTTCAGAGAATGTTGGTTACGGCACAAAGAAGCACAGAGAAGCAAATATATTTTGGTAGTAAACAGAATCTGGATACAGATTCTGAAATTCTCGGAAAGACTTGTGCACATTGCACAATTGCTCAGTTTTTAATATGTTCAAGAATAACTCTAGCTGACAATATTGGACATGTCTTGGTGAAGGTTTGTGCTTGTTTTTGTGTTTTTATGCTTCTTGAGCTGGAAAAAGTCACAGTTAGCCCATTCTGTCCTAAGCCTGGTACCACAAGAAAATAACCACAAAATTATTTTACATTCATATTTTTTCTACCTGCCCCTTAAAGTATTTTCTCCAGCTCGAGTCCTGTTGGAAAGCTATTGAAAATTACCCATTTCTTTAGAAGGTAAAACCTTTTTAGAGTAACACAGTAAAATAAGAGAAGATATTCCTTTATTAGTTCCACACAGAGAAATTCCAAATTTACAGCAGCTGCAGGGTACAAGAGAAATATAAGAAAGAAATTTACAAATGAAAAACAAATAACTGTGTGTAACGTGATCATCAACACCACTGAATTTGATACAAGTTTTTTGTGCTGTCCTAGCTTAAGAACAAATCCCTGATGGTTGCATGTTATTACAGCGGGAGCTAAAATATGAAAGTTGGTCCTTCTCCTGGAAAATAGAAAAAATTCCAAATTTGATGCCTTTTCTGCAAATAAACAGCACATTACATGACATTGTATGGTTTTAGGAACCATGTGATAAAACATCTGCTAAAATGATTTAAGTGTGGCCATATTTGGCCCTAATAGTTTAAGTGTCAGTATTTAAATTATACAGGGTACTACAGGTTTATTTTAACATATATGTTTTCAATTTAAATTGTGTTTTTTACAATAATATTTTCTTCCAACTTACATGCGGTATGGACTATTGATGGAAAGTAACATTGAAAGCAAAAACTCTACAGGCACTGCTGTGACCAGAGAGTTAATGAATTATGACCTCACACAAATATTAACAATTAATGTTTCACAATCTATTAATGAGTTGTTTTTAATTTATGTTATTATTTAGATGCAAGTTCCAGAATCATTAAAAAATACGATTCATTACTTTTACATCAACAACAGACTTATAATTGAGATTATTGCAGGCTTATATCATTGAAGATTGTAAATGAGAAGCTGAATATTTGCAGCATTTTCCCGAGGCTTAAATTTGTGTTGTCCAAACGTGTTGCAGCATTTTTTTTCAGTTATTACTGAAAAGGCTAATACATGGCTTTGTACAGTGTCTTAAATGGAAGCTGAGACTTTCTCATTTCGAGGAACTAACACAAACACAGTGACAGCCTGCGATGTGTGAGGTTATTACAAATAACATCTAAACTAATGTGGTTTAAACTGCCAGGCCAAGAACTGTCCCCTTTATTAGATAATGAGCCGTGGCAGCTGTCAAATTAGTCCCAGCACCCCTCTGGCTCCCTGCCTACAAGGTAGTTAGACAAGAATGTGTCATAATGCACGCAGGATTAAAGTCGGTTACAGTGAGACTACACAAAGACAAGCAAGTGTAATGTGGGCGTTTTGTGTGGAGAACATATCCAGAGAGCAAGGTGTGTGAGTATGTGCGTGTGAAAGAGAGCAGCAGACAGGCGGTGCAAAGTCATTCGCCACATGTGTGTTACTTGATTTATGTATGACGCTGTTACTGAGCGAGTATCTGTGAGCTGAAGCAGGGTGACTCAGTGAAAGGCTGCACCCACCGCACAGGCATGTAAGTGGTGGAGGTTAAGGGGTTGGCAGCTTTCATCCCAGTACCCCATCTTTAACAACAAACATGGCAGGGCCACAGCATGCCACATCCTTTCACATTCAAAGACTTAATGCGTTCTCGGGTCACAACTGAGGGCTTTTTTTTCATCCTGTCCAGTTGAAAAATAAATTCAACCCTTTTCCTTGAAACTCACGCTCTGACCTTAACAAATCTCCAAGGATAACCCGAGAGCACACAAAAGGAAACAGGCAACAAAAAGGCATTTTAATAACTGTTTTCCAGCAGCAACATAGTTAGGCTGAATAAGGGCAACTCCAGGGACACTGCTTAAAACAAGAAACATTTTATCTAATTTAGAAAAAAAAAGTATCATCAAAAACAAGAAAAAAATCCAGTTGAGTGCGAGTCCATTGCAATTGTAAAACATTCAAAATGTAAAACTAACTCTGTCACTTAAGGACAGTTTACCTTCAGTATATTGTGTTTTTAAAGAGACAGTTTGGACTTTTTGAAATGAGCTCACTCTTGGTCTATGGCACGAGAGAATAATTGCCAGTAAAGCAGCTTTCCTGCTCTGTTTGGTGGCCCATGGCATCTCTGATATCTAATGCTGTGCAGATTTATGACTCTGAAGGCTGCTAGTGTTTCCAACCTTGCGTATAATCACACAGACATTGGACATAGTGCAGTGAACAGCATTATTTTGTGTAAAATTAAGCTGCAACCTTGACTGCTTCTGCTATCCGTCAACCACGATCACATCTTTTTCTTCTTTGTTAAAGTTTATGCTGACTGCCTCAGATGGGAGTGTGACGTTATTGATGTGTGAGGCTTGCAGAACAAAGTGAAGAGAATAGATCAGGGAATAATTACATATAAAAACAAATAATATAAATACCTTGAAATATATGTTATGAATTCTCTTTTAATGTATTTTTGGGCATTTTTGTGCCTTTATTGATAGAAGAGAATGACAGTGGATAGGCTTGTGAAAGGGGGTGAGATAGTAGAGGAAGACACTGCAGACTGGTCACAGGCTGGATTTGAACCTGGACCGGCAGAAGCATGTGTATGAGATGTGCTTGGTTGCTAACCACTCCGCCAAACCAGCACCCCTATGAATTCTCTCTTGGGATTAGTTTTCATTTTCCTTTCCTAGTGGCAAGCAACTTTGAAAAATCACAAATGTTGGCTGGGGAGCAAAAAAGTTCATGTCAAGCTCTGCCTACAATGTTCACATAACCCCAAAAGTTCAAAATACCCACTGTCTTCTCAAGGATTCCACCACTTGGCTATTAGCTTGGCATTTTAATTTGCGTCAGTTATCATTATCAGGTCGGCTTCTCGTACTTTGTAACGTTAATGTAAATGCTTTTTTTATTTGCAGCTCTGTCGGACTCAATGTTAAACTGCCCTAAAGTTAAAGCTATGGTATACGATTTGGAAGCTTTGTACATCTTAATAACACCGTTTATAGGGCTGTTATGGTCCTATGGTCCAATCTACACAATATAAAGACCAAAAAGAACGTAAAAAAATCCATTCAGTATATCCGCTGCAAAGCTGCATACTAGTTGACCAATCGAACCACGCGGGCATGCGCCCATGGTCCCGCCTCCTCCCCACTAGCTCTCTGATGTACCAGTGATCAGCTAGCAGCATAGCTACTGAAGCATCATGGAGCCGGGAGGCTGCTTCTGTTATCCTCCACATCAAAGAGAAGGAAATGTAAAAGTTTCGAGAAAAAGGCTGAAATAAGGAAGAAATATGAGCAATACAGGTCCCAACGGGGCTCAACATTGGAGAATCGTACGGTAGAAAAAGCTGCAGAATGATTTGGGACTGTTTAACATTGCGCCAGCAGCTGGCTACCAAACGACCGCAGAATCGGCTGCAGCCCCGGCCCACCGGTTGGCGAACGACCGCAGCCCCGGCCCGCAGCATCGGCTGCAGCCCCGGCCCGCTGGCTGGCGAACGACCGCAGCACCTGCTGTTTCGCCCCTGGTTGAACAGGTAAAAGCTTTGTTTACTACAGTGGGAGATGTCTGCTGGATAACTCTGGTTAGTCTGTGCCTATACTGGCTAATGACTGAACGATGTTGGTCGGAGCAGGCGCCGAGAAAGGTAAATCCTCGCCCACAATCGGCTCTGCTCTGGCGACGCCAGACCCGTTTCGCCGTCGGTCCAATTGAAATGGCTACTGCTGTGTGTTACAAGGGGGATGACTGTTGTGTTTGTTACTTTCAGTTGAGCTGAGTTGTTTTTGGTTGTTGTTGATATATTATGCCAGCTGGCTTGTTGCTCTATCAGAGGGGGCGTGTTGTGAGGAGGCGACACAAGCTGGGGGGCGGGATCTTGGAACACTGAGGGGAGGGGTGAGTGAAGGGGGGGCAGGCTGCGTTTTTCAAATCTGTCTCAACAGCCAAACTGGTTTTCAGATCGTAGACCCTAGCTTTAAAGTGAGGGCTGCAGTTAATTTATTAAGTTGTGGTTTATTTTAGTTGCTGGTTTGTTGAAGAAATTTTTGGAACAACTACAATGTTACAATACAAACAGTTGAATGTTGTTTTGATATGTATCTGTCAAATTTGATATACTGAGAAATACATTTACATTGAAAAAATTTGAGATCTTAATATTAAACAAATTAATATTTATTACCCCATAAACACACAACAAAGTACTGAAAATTGGTATCGTTGAGTACCGATACCGATTCCCAGGTACCGGGCATCGGTATGGTATCGGTTCAAATGTGAAAGGTACCCATCCCTATCTCTGAGTGCAACACAGCTCCCCATCCCTCGCCATATGCAATTCAGGATCCTGCTTTCACTCACAAAGCCCTGAACCACCAGGCCCCTTCAACGTCACACTCTCTCCCATAGCCTCCGCTCTACCTACGTCAGACTCCTCTCTCCACCATTCAGAAACATGCACAAAACCTTGAGGGACATAACCTTCTTTACATCTGCACCCTCCCTCCAACATTCACTTCACACACATTGAAGACTTTTTTAACTAATCCATACTCTAATGAATATTTAGGACTGGTTTCACAGCTGTGTGATTGAGCTATGTATTACATGTTCTTGACATGTTTCTATAACTAATGTGTATGTCCGCTCAGCCTTTTGAGTCAAACAGTGCCTTTAAGTTTATGAATTACATTTATTAATATTAACCAAAAGCTGCCACAGATCTGGAAACATTCAAGAATCGTTCATATTGCATTCTGCAGACAGAGAAATTCTCGCAGACAAAGTGTGACACTTGTTTACCTCAGGGGGAAAACTATTCAGTAGTCAGATCTTATTTCTTGATATCTATGAGAGCGTTTCTAAATGTAGCCTAATGGATGCCTTCCGCAAACATAATTATTCTGTTTTTTGCTGTGACAAAAGTGTCCCATTCACATCACAAAAGAAGCTTAATCTCTCTACAATATCCCTCCACATGAAAGAATCCCCAAAGCATTACTGAAAATCCCTCTGACCGGCAGATTGCTTTTTCCACGTGCAGGCAAATAATAATAAAGATCCAAAGCAGGAGGGATTCTATTAGTGCGGCAGACGATATGAAAGATGACATATCCCTACTGGGTGACGTGTGATATATTTTTTTCTTTTTTACTGTTGTTTGTACTAGAAGGCTGTGTGTCTGCTGCTACAGTGTGTGACTTTCATATCTCTCTCTCCCCCTCTGCTATGCCTCTCCAAGAATATCAATAAGACTCCTTGGAGAGAGTTTCAGCAGGATGCTTCCCAGGGAGGAGACACACGCATGAGGAGAGGGAGAGAAAAGACAAGAGGCAGAGGGATGGAGACACAAAAGGGGGCGGCCGGCTGTGTGTTTGTGTGTTATAAATCAATCCGGAGACATGAAGGTGTTTGAATGAGAGGTCACTTTAACACTCAGTACTATCCAGCTGCAGCCCTGCAGCAAAAACCTCTGGCGAGACAAACGAAGTCCCTGGCATGACAGAAACCACTGGCATGGCAAAAGCTCCTGGCATGATGGAAGTGACAGGATGATAAGGAAATTAAGAGGGCATATAATGGCTCATTAGCTACCCTCAGACCACAGCTAGTCCCCCCTCTCAGCTGCATCTTATCTAATATTTAAGTGTGTGATTGACAGACATAAAATATGTATGAACTGCCATAAGATCAGGCTCAAGGAAAAAGAGGCCTCATAGGGGGTGGCGTTTCATAAGAGAGAAGTGTGAATATGAGTGTGCAAAGTGGAAGAGAGAGGAAATAAATTAGGCAAATTCATTCAGTCATTTATGATGAAACACTGAAATAAGATGGAGGAAAGAACACTAAATGGCAAACAGACTTGAATTTATATGAAGCTTTTGCAGTATTTCTGACCACTCAAAGTGCTTTTACACTGCAGGTCATATCTACCTATTCACATAAGGGATGCATGAAATCATCAGTACAGAATCTGTATTGGCCTAGAAAGCTTAATATATATAATGCATTATATTTTTGCTTATGTATCAGTCATGTATATCCTGTATATTGGCTATAATATGGGATGGGGATGGGATGGGAATTGATTATTTTAGTGATATGACATTATATATGTTGTTGTGATAATTTTAAACGACTGGTTCACTTAGTGTGTGTTGGGTGTTTAAAGGTAGCTAAGTCACTGTTGATGTCAGGGGGTTTGACACAGAAGGGCAAAAGGTTTTTGATCACTATGGCGCTGAATGTCGATGTTTTTCTTTGTTGTTTAGCTGATGATGACAATGACGAAAAGTGGACTTTTAGGATATTAATCTACACTCCAAGAATAAATGTTCATCATGCTGCATCACAGGAACAGTGGCTGGATTCTTCTGACTGTCAAGAGACACGTGGTAGCATATGGAAACAGTCGCGCGCCAACCAGGTTACTCTGGGTCAAATATAATTATAGACTTAGCTCCTACAATCGATTTTGCTTATTAATTTGATTAATTATCAATTCCCTTATCGATTCCTGTGGATTTTCTACACAAAGAGCAGGCCCTTAGGTTTTCAGGGTCAAGAACACCAAACACATGGCTCTCCTGATATTCTGTGCCATTTTGTCAAGAGGGATGTTGCTGATGTTTCTGCCCCTGCTTTAAATCACACTGGATGTTGTGCACTTAGCACAAGTTATATAATGTAACGTTAATCCACACTTTTGACGGCTTCTTCCAACTGTCTACCACATTTTTGCTGCCTTTGAGCTGACTGCTACTAATGAGAATATGACATCTCTTATCAATTCCTTCCTAGTGGAAGTGGAATTGTTAAGCAATGATTTTGATTCTTTACAGCTAAATGTTGTTTTCTGACTTTACAACTGTTCCTTGCATAAATATACTATCGCACTGAAAGCAGCAGGCCAATTCTTGTTATGAAGTTGTGTTGTGAAAAAATATTGGAATCAGTATAAGTTATAATGACTTCAGAAATATCAGTTTATTATACAACAGCAAAAAGATCAATACTATCACACCTACGCACTTTCATACTAATAAACATGTTACTGTGGGAGCAACTTTGTATGCTGGAATACATACAAGGTACAGTTGGTAGATACTGAAAAATCAGTGCTCTCATACCTGCAATTTCACTATATATTGTGCATGGACCTGCGGTGGCTAACTTTGTTTTTTGTGGTTGCTTTACCAGTACCAAAAAACTCCAGTTACTAATGGAAAAAACACCAGGAAGTTAAGCTGTTGCTTGAAAAACATCCATGGCCTTGTTGTTTGGACAAAACAATACAGCAACCACGATCAGACCTTTGATGGTAAAGCACTTATCCTCCTTTTCACCCTTCAAAATAAAAGCCCAGCGTATACACAAGTGTTTCTAGAGATAAGGCTAAGTTCACAGGACTTTAGGCTACAGCAGACGCAATGAAAAACATATCTCCATGACTCATCAGAGACATTTGGCCATCAGTCTGAAGTCACAGCAACTTATCCACACATTGCAATTAAGCTCTAATTTTTGCTGCTTTTTCCTCATCCATCTCCTCCACTCTCCGTTGTTTGCAGTGATGGTGACCTTAAATCCTTCTTAAAAATGCCATCCACTTGCCATTTGATTTCAAAAAACAAAACATTTAATGGAGGCACATCTCCATTCATCCCAATCATTATTAGCAAGCTAATTCTGTTTGCTCTTGTATCAAGACAATAATAAAGCATGCTTACCTGTGCCAGCAAGGCTATCAATGATGTCACATAAGGCTGCTTCTAGTCTGTTGCAGAATTATTATTATTATTCTTTTTTTTTTACACAAAAAGCTTAGTGTAAAGTACCAGCATTGTATTTCTTCAGAACAAACACTTTTTTTTCAGAGAATCTCCAGAATTGCTCTTGGTCCTCCCAGATGAAATTCCCCATGTGCAACTGTTCATATTTGACCTTGGAGAAGCCTTGCTGTCATAGAATAGTTGTTGTTACAGCATCTATTTCCCTCACTCTGGAAACAGTGCCAAAGCTGTGATCACAGAAGCATCATCACTTTAAACTGTTAATTATTTTCTCTCTTTTTTATTACTGTCTACAAAAAATATTAAGTCAGGCGAGTTTTGAAAGTTCGAAAACAATGTGTGTGCCATTAATAAAATGGTATTTGTTTAGGATAACACAAACAAGTACTCAAGTACTCGAATACTTGTGGCCATCCCTGACAAGAAGTTGACTCCTGGTCAAGGCGTTTTTACTTTAAGGTCTCGTGTCCTACAAAATAATTTTCTTTGCTTTACTGAGACGTCTGCACTGAGGCCTGTAACCGTCCTGCCCCCTCCCATCAGACAATGTTTGGCAGCCAGTCAGCGCAGAGCTCATTATCATGGTCTCCCTGCCCCCTCAGATCCACGTGTTTTCAAAGAGGAGGGGAAAAGGGCAGCATCTGATCCTCTACAGAGAGCGTTTTTTTCTTTTTTTATTCAACTACACAATAAATAATGTAAATGGTCCAATACACATGAATATGGGACCTTTAAGAAATTACAAACATGGTCGATTTGCACAGAATTAAAACAAAGACCTATTCTGCAAACATCACAAATAACCAGAGGTCTACAGGTCAACACAGAAACCAGCAGTGTGCCTTTATACACTTGTCATATTTATTTCAACTACTAACTATTGTTGTTATTTTCTAAAGGGAACTCCTTCTGAAAAGAGTAAAACAGAAGACTGGAAACTTTTACAGCTTCTGAGTTTAAAGACTAAAACAGAAGATAATAGATTTCAGGTTATGACAGTAAGAAATGTGCCACAGTAAAATACAGACAAAAGCTGTTGGATGCTTGTTCAACACAGGCTGCAGTGATTTCAACATCAGTCCCACCTCTGGCATGGCAAAGCCCATCCCAGTACCTGGACTGACATCTTAAGTGTCCATTCAGATATCAGGGGGATCATAGCCACCTACTCAATCAAGCCTCTGCCAACACAACCCAAGCCCCCTTTGATGTTGTGCATATGAACATTTTGCCAATGCATTTATGCTAACATGCTAAAGCTTAGCATTTTGGTAAAGCACTAAGCAGCCAAAAGCCCAGGGCAGAGACTGTAGAGTATGCACAGAACACCTCATCCAGTCTGATCTCATTAAGGAATAAATATGAAAGATAAAGCCACTCTTAACCACTTCCATCATGACAAGAGACTCTGACATACCAGAATCTCTGTCATATCAGGAGTTTGGGCTCCAGACCTGCAGCTGGATGCTTCTCGGGTCACCATTACATCCCCATCCACTGTTTCCTCATGATTGTATCGCTAAACTCGCCAAGCTGCACTTGTTACAGAAAATCCTGCCCTGATGCAATGTGTGTGAAATGGATAACAAGGAGAAAGACACTAATGATCACACCAAGAGGGGAAAAAATCACAACCTTTCTTTTCTGTTTAAGCGGCAACTGAAAACAATCACTCAGCCGTGCTGTCACCGTCTCAGGACCTGAGGAGGACCAATAGGCCATCGCAAAACACTTAAGAGGAAGTCTTCATTTAGCAGGCTCTCTCTCTGTTTCACTCTCTCTCCGCCCTCACTGATGGACGTGCAGGAGCTTAGAGAAGTGCAAATGGATAATGGTCATATTAAGAAGAGCGACCCTCTTTCTGAGATTGGAGGGTGATTTCATAGTGCTCATTAAATTCCTCTCTCTTGTCGGGGACTGGAGCCATCATAGCTGTCAATTCTGTGTCGCCTGCAGACAAACAGCACAAGAAAAGGAGAAGGAGGAGAAGGAGGAATGAGAAAGGGAGGAGAGTCTAGCTTTCATTCAAACACTTTTAACACAGCTCCACTTAGGATTGTCCATGAGGTTTCACTCCAGGCTGAAAAAATGACACTTGCACTTTCAAGGATGGAACAAGATCCTCGCCGTGGCTGTCATTTCCACACCTCCATTTCCCTCTAGAAAATATGAGTAAGCCTCAGACTTGAAGAAAATGGCTCCTCAAGGGACAGGTGTTGCAGTGATGAAAAGGTTTTCGATCAAGGCATCTTTCTTTGTGGTGACTTTGCAGCATGAGAGTGGTTAGTGCCAAATCTAAATGGCCTGTGAAGTCCTGTGCCCAGGGACAAGCTTGGCCAACCCTGACACAGCTTCTCTGCAGAATTTATAGGAGGCGAAAAAATTTAACAGATTTAAGGCAGAACAAGACATGACAGCGGCAAACCCTGCTGAGTGTTTTTGCAGGAAACATAAAAGCCACAGCCAGCACTGCATGCAGAAAATGGCACAAACCGACATCTGCATCCCTGATAGGTCTGGTTTGCTGAGCAGCTGAAAATGAAAAACAAAGACAGATTGCGGACGCCGACAGATCCGAGGCATAATTACAGCAGTTAAAGGAGCTACAGAATCATCAACTGGCTTAGAAGAAGAGGCCGGCACACATTTGCTCACAAAGACACAAGCTGAGCAAACAGAAATCGTCAAGATGAAAAGGACCCTCCACAGAGTTGGATGGATGTCTGGTGACAGTGAAGGAGTCTGGGTGATGCATTCAGGGACTCGCTCACCCTCCTGCAGGTACAGACAGCCCCGCGGGCCCTGCGTGACTGGCCAGCTGAGGGATTGAGATGGAAAAGAAGCTGCGATGACGATGTAATAAACCAGCTGTCCTCTCTGGTCCTTGGAGGATTATTGAAGCTGGGTCAGATGAAGCCGGATAGGCCCTTCATTATCTGGGTTTAATTTGCATGGTCTCTGAGTTTCAGGGCATGCACAGGCTGACGTTTACATCGGGGACATTTCAGCCAAAAGCTCTTCCTGATTCATTTGGGAAAAAAGGGAAATGCGTAGGACGACAACTCCCACTGGCTGTCGTTTTCATTTAGCGGTTTAACAATGTGGCCGTTGTGGAAGCCTTTGAGACTGATGGAGGGAGTAAGGGCTGTAAAAAAAAATAAAATCTACATTTTGCTGTTACCACTCTGCTGGGGAGCTGAGGGCTGAATGGGAATGTCGGCATGACTTTGGGTCAGTGAGCCATTAGACCCAGACTGAAATGTCACAGTCACAATTGATTTCTCTCAGGTTTAGTCCAGACATCATATTCTCTCAGGTTACATGCTTTTCATTTTTCAGAAATCAGCAGATCAAAATTTCTGTTCTGTAAAATGTCAGGTCAGAGTTTTATGTCAGTGCATTCACCGGTATTCCCATCAGCCTCAGCGATACCTTGGGTTAAAAGAAAATTGGAAGTAATACAATAAAATAATATTGTTTTAGAGGAAGACATTTAACCTTCTGAAACAGTTGAGCAATTTCTGTAAAAAAAAATATTTCAAGGTCAACCGGATTGATAACTAGCCTTGCAGAGCAGATGGACCTGCCAGATTCATTGTCTAAAATCCTGCATGCCTGACTTGCCAACTTCCATTGTCCAACGACTTCACCCAGCTAAATGCTTAACAGCTCAATCAGAGAAGAGAAGCAGAAGCTGCATGCGTGACGACACCAGGAAGTGACTGCATGGTTGAAAACAATGGTGGCTCCTGAAGCAGTGGATACGGCAGTATCTGCAGTTTTCATCAGAAATTGACTCAATTTATTCTTTGAAAGAGGAGCGAAGAACGTCACTTGAAGCTTGTCTTATGAGGAATTGTGTTTTTGCTCTTATCCAACTGGGGATCACTGCTGGGAACATAGGAGAGAGATGTGGAAATCCTCCATGGACGTGCCTGTAAGTCTATAGTTGTACTCACTGAAATCTGCTCTCCTTGTACAAGCTTTATGTCATATTTAAGTGGTAAATGATGCATCTGTGTGGTAAAATTTAAAGTAAGACGACAGTCTAAAGGTGCGTTCACACCGCATGCTACTTGTACTACCTCGGCGATCACTCTCCATTCAAAGTCAATGTACAGCCACGATGGGGCGGGGCTAACCCTCCCGCAACTAGCCTTTTCACACTACCACATGGCTTGTCACGCGATGTCAAAGTAAAAAAAGCTGATCTTTTCAGATGATGTCATGCATGGCTGTGCAGCAACAGCCAATCAGCGGTGTGTGCGTGTGTGACAGTGCCCGTGACAGACAGTTTTTCATGCGGACTACAGAGGAACAACTTATGTCCATGTGGGAATTATTAGTCAGTGAGGACATTAGTTCTGCCTTGACGGACCGCTGGAAACTCACAGATAATGCTGCTGCAGGGTATCAGCTGCAGTGTTTTGTGGTTGATAAGTGAATGAAAAGGATACAACTGGAATAATGTCTGCTTCCTGTTCTATGATATATGATATGATCGCGGTGAATCTCAAGCGGATGTGACGTCACCGAGCGATGGCCGATGGCAACGGTGACCAAACTGGTATTTATGGACGTGTGACGCTACGTCAGTGGGCGATGCGATTTTGGTAGCTGGGTCGCTTGCGGTGTGAACGCAGCATAAGTCAGTTTAAGCTAACGGCTACAGCATGAACTACTATGTCATATGTAGCATGTTTTGCTTGATGTGGATTGGTCTGTGATGAGTGTGACGGGTCAAACTATCGTCCAATCACAAGTTGCTGTTGTTTTTGAAGGTTCTGCCTCTGAAAACATTTTCGAACGGCTCTTTCCCAGATGGATTAGTGAAATATTTTCATGGATATATGAAACCGTCCTTCTGGTGTGTCAAGTTAATTGATAATTGGCACATGAAAAAGCACACTTATGGAATCCTCTTCTGGCGGGAAAAAAATGTTTAAGAAGCTTTATCTCTTTTTTACTAAAGACAGTTTTTAACATTAGCCATGGAGATAATGCTTTTTTGCTGACATTTGTCCCCTTGTTTGTTTGTGAGTCTGTTTTTCTGTCTATCTGTTTTAAAAGGTTATTTACAGATACTGATGTAATTTATTATTTAATGAGAGCTTTAGCTGCATTATTAGCTGTCACTAATTCAATGCTTTGGGGCAATATTTTGACGAAGAACATGGCACAGTTTCTTGTCCTGCCACTGATATGGAGATGGTCTTTTTAAACTAAAGGGTCAGCAGTGCATCTAGTAGTGTTCATCAACTATGTATGCTTCTGGCTTTTCTTTCTGGTCACAACAGTTGGAAACACAACTGAAAGGGGTTGGTGGTGACATGCGCTCCCAAACCTGACCTGGCCTGACCTAAGAAGAATTATAATTTACACTGATATCTCAGATTTCTGGGAAGTAAAAACATCTGTCATTTTGAAGAAATATAGCCTCCTCTAGAGAGCTCCCTGCACAGGGATTAAGAGATGGGAGAGGCTGTGTGATTTAGACACAACCATGGATGTATTCAGTTCTGGCCATAATCCTGTGAATGTGGAGATCAAGGGAGAACATAGTAATCAGAACTTTTAATTTAAATTGTTTTGGTTGAAAATTTAAACCACAAATTTTGTTACAGGGCTAGATCTGTGATAGGGAGGGACAGGGAAATGCTGAGTCCACTGATTTAAACTTTGACTTTGAAATAAGAAAATGTTCACAGTTCCAAGAGTTCGAGAAGGCAAATTAAAAAATATGTTTGATCTTACTGAACCCTCCCAAAGCTATAGCTATGGAAATTAAAAATATAAAAATAGACAAGAAGGCAAACCCTCATGTTTGAGAAGCTGAATATAGAGTGTGGAAATCTGGATTTTTTGTTATTTATTAGATATGTTGATTCTACTCAATTCATTAAAGCAGAGATGATGAGGCTCCTGCATGCTGCATTGACATTTAATGCTGTACTACTTGCACATGATTAGAAAAAATCTAACATGATGTTAGTTCTCCAAGTGTTGGCACTGATCAAGATACAGCTTCTGCATCCACTGTCCTCCCATGTCAGTCAAACTAAAGCCCGGCTCTGACAGGTGAGAAGGAGCCAGAAATCGGAAATACCTGTGTCTTCCACCCACACTAACCCATGCCATCCTGCTACACAAGTAGAGGAGGCCATAGCACCCAAAATAACAGCGCCCCCATACCAGCTGCCAATCGTCAGCGTGGTGGATACTGATAACAGTCATCATAAAGAAGGAAACCAATAAAAACCATGTTCCTACATGTACTTGGCCACCTCAAGTTACTAAAAAGGCTTTGGCAGCGATGGCCGAACTTTCCATGACACATCGTTTTACAAGTGATTGGTTGATGGCAGCAGAAAATGTCACGACTTTCATTCTCTTCAGGGATCAGTAGTCACACGGATTGGGGCACTGTGACCCTGACAGAGACGACTCCATCAGCACAGAGGATCTTCACTGCTAAAAGATGGGGGCGATTACAGAGAACAGCTTCATATTTGTAGAGACTGACTGCTCTCAAGCTCTCGGAGCAGACATAAATCACAGCTGAATTCTGCACCAAAAACACAAATAACCCCAATTACCTACCCTCAACAGAAAGTGTGTCCAAATTACCTTTCTTTTTTTGACAGTTGCCCTTTTCTGATGTGTGTTTAACACACTCAGTCAACATCCAGAGGCTTAGTTAACATTTTACAGGTAGACAAAGGCTCTTTTGTTGTTTCAGTCTGTAACATATTTTCAGCATAAACCGAGAACACTCAGGAGTTCTGGGAGCACTTCATGTACTTTAATTTTGGCTCAACTGTATGTCTGAAATTATACAAATGCAGACAATTGTGGTTTCTGAACAACACTAGCAAAATCATACATCACCATTACCTATTTGACATCCTAAAAAACAGTCAAAGAGGTTAGATTTTCAGTCCTTGGCATTGGGCACCAAATGATGGATTATTTGTTGTTTTCAGTTATAAAAAAAATGCAGGTAAACTCCTGTACTCCTTCTCAGCTGCACCAAAATCATTGGCAGTGTTTCAAAAACCCTAGAGGACTTCCTCTTTCTGTCCAATAAGGCACTGAGTATCAACTCAAGAAATGTCCTGGTATCAACGAGGTTAACATTTCAGTTTCTGGGAGCACAAGTTGGTGGAAAACTTTGATGGATTAGCTTTTATAGTTATTATTTCTTTCTCAGAACTCAGATTTTAGTTGTTTTTTATCATTTCAATGAAAAAACTCCATATGACACAAAAAATACATAAAACAAGTTTTGCTGTGACAATGTCATCAAAATATGTCCCAAAACTAAATTAATTTTTACTCTTAGAATTAAGGTGCTGTTATTTTCTTATCAAAAATGTATTCTGTAGGGGTGTTGGTTTGGCGGAGTGGTTAGCAACCAGGCACCCCATGTACTTCTTCTGCCGGTCCAGGTTCGAATCCCGCCTGTGACCAGTTTGCAGAGTGTCTTCCCCTGCTCTCTCGCCCCCTTTCACAAGTCTATCCACTGTCTCTCTCCTATCAATAAAGGCAAGAAATGCCCAAAAAATACATTTAAAAAAATAAAATAAAAATAAAAAAATGTAGTCTGTAGTTTGGAAGTAGGCAGGCTTGTCTACACTGACACCAATGGCTACCATTTTTACAATATAACAAAGAGGTCTCTTATTAGTATTTAATCTCATTTAAAAAAAAAAAAATACAATCCTTAAAATGTGCCCATGCAAAAAATGTCAGGGCAGTGTCAAAGCAGTAAAAATTTTCAGCATTTATAACTTCAAATATTGCCACAACTTACAAACTGTTAATGTAAAAAATGAGCAATAAATCTTGGAGGTGACCAAAGTTGAGGTAAAAAAAATCTGTATTTCATTTTCATTTTCATTTTTTTCCTAATCTTCCGCACCAGAAACCATAAATGATGGAGCTTTAAAACTGATGGAGCTACCAACGGTGCTGCATCAGTAGAGCCACTGCCAACATCATGGACCCTCACCACCCCTCCCACCAAATCTTCTCCCTATTGTTATTTGGGATGTGACAAGTATGTGAACAAAGTAGGGATGCAAATTATCGAGTAATTCATTAATCGATAGTTGTTTTATCTTATCGATGGATGATCGATTAATTGATAAGCGGCAATTTTTCTGCGAAGCTGAATTCCCCTCTGAATCAAAAGGTTCCATTCTATGAAAATTCTATCTTTCTTATGAAAGAGAAAATGCAAATCATATTCCTTAATAAAAGATTTATTCCTAACAGGATGTGACGTATTGAGGTGATAATTTAGCAAAGTTGGGGAGGAGTTGTACTTTAAAATACTTCCACAGATGGTGCATTTTGCGTCTTTGTCGTCATTAACCAACTTAAAGTGGTTACATACCGAACTCCAACTTGTACTCTTCATCCTGCCAGCTTACCACTTCTCGTTTGTCTTGTTGTTGTTGTTGTCTTCTTCTTCTTCGATTAATTGCAATTAATTTACTTTAATCGAGTAATTTCTTATCAACGATTAATCAATTAATTGTTTGCATCCCTAGAACAAAGCACACATAGTACAAGGAAAGTAGTCATTGCATTGATTAGCATTCTGAAGTCTTCAGCCTTTAAACAGAGACAAAATCAAAGTACGTTATTTACTCGACCTAATCTCATTTAATGATCACATAAACTGCTTCTGCTGATGTAACGTGAGTGTTCTCTTGCTGTGTTCGGTCTGCGTGTTGATGCACATGCCAGATGTTTACTGCTGGGGTGCTGCAGCATTGTTGATGTGCTATTATGCTAAGCTAACTCTGTTTGACAACAGACATGCAGCGCTGCGTTTTCTTTCATCTCAACTTGTAGCGATCCCAAGCTTGGGATACTTTCTGCAGTTTCTTCTGCGGACTCTCTTCTTTCCTTCCCTCTCTTTTCTCTTCCTTCATTAGTATACAATCCGTGCTGTACGTCTATGTTTTGGCTACACAGCAGCTGAAGCAGCATGTGCATTGTGCCACAGAAATGACCGCCTGTGTCAAACACTGTGTGCTGTGTATTGGTCCAGATTGAAACAAATCCTCAAGGCACAAAATTTGCCCAGAGGATTTCTCGTAATCGAATTACCCGGATTATCCCAGGAATCGTTCAGCCCTAAATTGTATTGTAACTTTTTGTGTTCATTTCACTTTCTCAGAAAGAGAAACTATAAGTCTCAATGTGCAACATGTCGCAACGTCCCATTATAATAGTTTTGTTGCTATGGCACTTTTAAAAGCAGAAGATTACAAAGTGCTTTGACAAACAGGCAGGAACATACAGACAGCAAAGCACAAGAGTTTAAGCTCAAAAGAAAATGAAGCAGAAAGCTCAATTTCAGTCAAACCCAAAAGGCATAGGGGACACGAGCAGAAAATCATTAGTACTTCTGGTGTCTTTTAGACCAAAAGTTCACATGCAATGGAGAAAATTTCATGAAACAGTAGGAACACCTAAAACCCAAAAAGTGGGCACAACAATCGAGGCTCACTGAACACAAAAACGCAGGAGGAACCAGCCCCATATGGCCAGAGACACCAAAGTGCATCAGCCCACATCATATCAAGACACAGCAACACACAAGAGGCAGTAGTGACTCAGTGTGTGACTATTACTCTGCTTCTGTCCTGTTCTGTTGTGTCTGTCCTGTACTTCTCTATCCAGTCATGTTTTGTCTAATGTCTTTATGTCAAATGGGGGTGGGAAAAGTATATATATAACAGCTGCACTTTGTATACATTTGTAAAATCCAACCACAAACTAATTTTGCTACATTCTTCCTGGTTGATACTAGGCCTGTGCTCAAAATATCGATACAGCAAAATATTGTCATGCACTTCTTGGGGATCTGGTACCGATACGGATTCTACAGAATCGATACGGCCTCAATGTTTGGACAGTTGTTGTAAATACACTTTGGGTAAAATTAACAATGCCACAGTTCAAAGTAGAAGCCAAACTAAATGATAAAACACATGTTCCAAATTTAAACTTAGGTTTATGATTTTTGGAGACCTGAATTAAAGTTCTTAAGTTAAAGTATTATTTAAAACTCATGTTTGTTCTTTTCTTCTTGTAATAAAAACAAAAGCTGTGGGGAATTATATTAAAAGCACAGTCAATGCTCACAATTTATGTGTATCAGGATAAATATCATATCGTGGCCTCTGTATCGAGATACGTATCGTATCGTGGGGTTGCTGGAAATACCCAGCCCTAGTTGATACTTTGCAGCAAGCTGATGTCACAGACTTTAAGCGATGTACACAGAAGTACAATGCACTGTAAATCACACTTAAGAGCAAATAAAACTCAAAGAAAGATAATATGACCACTTTGGTTTTTTTTTTGTTTGGATCAACAATGTTGATGTTTGAGAGGTGATGAAAAAGATGGTGGTCAACATCAAAACACAGGTGATAGCTAATAATATTATATCGCGTTTAGCTTTCAGCCATAGTGTCAGTAACAATTTCAGCTGTGAGTCTCAGTGTTGGGGCAACAACTTTATTAAATGCCAACGTTTTTTGCTCTGGTTAACACAAAACTGTGTGGTAGGTGTAGGAAAAGTCTGATTGGTTCTGTAGTTCATTTTAAGCTACCTCTACAGCAGAGCATCTGATAGGATTAGTTTCTTATTGCTCCTGTGTGGGGTTCCTTTCTAAATGGGATTATGTATTTGTGAACTCTGGGATGGTCTCCAATTTCACAACTGTCTTTCATCTGAAAATAGATATAAATATAGTTAAAACATGTAGGTGGCAACTGAGACCAATAACTTATTGAAAACTAACAGCACAGGGAAAGCAGCACAGGAGGGGAGCTCAACAACTATGCAACATCACACGAGGGCCACCAAAAGAAACAAGAACTACCATCTGGAATATTTTGTAATGAGCAACCTGTACAAACTTAAAATCAAAAGCTTTTTTTTTAATTGTCTAAGTAATGGATGCCCTGTTTTCTTTAAAGTACACTTGCAATCGTGCTGTTTTTCAATTATTCGGTCACTGTTTTTTCTTCAGTCTTATCATTTTTAGAGTGTCATTCTCCTAAACTATATCATATTCTGTTATGTACATATAAAGTTTTCAAATCACTGAAAAAACTGAAGAACAGTCTAGCTGTTTTAGGCCTCTGTAAGTTTTACAACCCCTTGTCACTGATACTACAGTGGTAGATAAAAAAAGACAGACTGGGGAGGTTCTGTGGAGTTGTGTTTGGTAGTAATATTTTTGTTTTTCATACTTTTAATGCTCAAGTTGCACATTCTGTGGCAGGATTTTAGATTGCACTGGCCAGATCTATGAGTCAGAGGGGACATTTGTGCAAAATTTAAGGGACAATGCCTCCAAGTGTTCTTCACACTTTGTCCTCATGAGAACGTGTGGATGTTGGAACAGGTGTAGTATAGACAGATGTGTGGAGAGATGGCAAACATAATAATCTGGAAGTTGTAAAGGCATTAAATATAAAGTATTTAAAGATTCAAATGATTTATATACCGCAACAACTATTTCAATCAACTGAGGCTCTTTGCTTTTCTTGTTTAACATTAATAGCTGAAGAAAAACGGTGGACTGACTTAAAATGTTTCTGGGCAGAAAATCTGAAATCCAGTAAAACAAAAAGAAACTTACATGCAGCAGACAGGTCTTAAAATCAAACACTTGGACACACAGTCAAATTGAGCACTCGTTATTTTAAAAAAGCCCACTGGATTACAGCATCAGAGGGTAAATTATGTGGTTAGTTTGCAGAGGGGAGTGTGGCTAATGTAACCCATGCTAGTACTTAGTCATGTAAGTATATGCAAGGATAACCTAACAAATCCTACATCAACTGAACCTTGTTTTTATTTCAGAACAAAATATTCTTAAATACTGACAGTGTTAACATGCTACCAGTGCTATCCATTTGTTCCATAGAGGCATTTGGGCAGCGAGCCAGCAGTCATTTATCAGAGCTAATGGGAGTCACAAATGTCAGGCAGCTGTTTTGCAATTGAGACTGAGCATTTGACCAGGATTTTGGGCCAATGTTGATAAGAATGTAAGAATAAGTTTCACAGACTTATACCTCTGGTGCCAGCTATTTAGCCACCAGGATTTAACGGGTTAAAAAGATGACCACATGCATCTCTTGTACAGACATGGTGAAGCTATATAGCAAGAAGTTCAGAATATGCTCTTCAGATTAGGAGGATAAATTTAAGATGAGTTATTGGTGAAAGCATTGTTTGGTAATACTTAAAATAGTCAGGATCTGGATTCAGGTCATCACCAAAATGTAATTACTTTTTTCTTGCTCTATGACAAAAGTTCAGAGAAAATGTAATCAAAATCCCTTGATTACTTTTTAGTTATTTTGCACACAGACAGACAGGACAGACACATGCCTGCAAAATCATACTGTCCTTGGTAGAGGTAATTATCTAAAAAAAAAAAGTTACAATTGTAATCTCTCAGTGTCTGATTTGCAAAGATGTGTCACTCATCCTGAAGCACCTACCAAATTTCTATAAATCTTGTCAGTTTTTTATCATATTATTAAAGACTTTAGAGGGAGCTTTTGGGCCTTTACTGATAGAGAGACAGTGGATTGATTTGGATAGGGAGGTAGCAAGTAAAGAACAACACACAAACAGATGTCAGGCGGGATTTGAACCCAAGTTGCCTGCACCAGACAAGAGACACTATACTGTAGGGCTGAACGATATGGACAAAATTTCACATCTCAATACTCATGGCAGATATCTCAATATCGATACGATACAATATGACTACGGGCTCCGTGGAAACCAAGCTGTGCATTCAAGGGCAATCGTAAAAATGAAATTTGTTGTGACTTCTAGAGCTGTGCATGCAGGAATAGCGTGGGGGAAATATCTCAATATTGATACGAAAACAATACATCTTTCAGCCCTACTATACTGGCACTTGTTTTAAATCTGAAAGTAGAAATTAGCCATCTGTATCTCTCTGCTGCTCAAAGTTCTTTTCTCATCCTGATCTGGGACCCCTACAGGAGCAGCCTTGGTGAACCAGGGCCCTCTGAAATCAGAACTATCCCTCAAAGTCTTTTACAGTGAGTGTTTGTTAATTCTGTTAAGCCTTTAAGGCAAAGCTGTGATCATGGTTGATTAGTTCTTTAAGTATTTTCAACCATTAAGTACACCTCAGCCAACGGTGGATTGATTCCACCAATGCTAACACTACAGGCCCAGTCATCCTTACACCTTTTGTGTGTTGAGAGAAAAGTTTGGACACTCCAGATATGGGCCATTTGCAGGTAAAATTGGTCATTACACCCCTAATAATGACACAAACAAGAAATGCAAGGCATCATTCAAGGAAACAGTCACAAAGAACTGATTGAAAGATTTTACTTCATCAGTTATCAAACACGTGCCGTTTGTTTCCCTGTGGAACAACAATCATTATCCATCTGTTCAACCTTGTTTAAGCTCACTGAAAACAAGAGGAGTCATAATTTTTATTGAGTTCTGTTATTTGTACACCACGTTTGACTCAGACAGTGTCGTCTGAACAATTTCTAATATAACTCAATTGTTGACTCTAAAAGGGAGCCAACAAAAACTAAACATAATAAGCGTCATAAAGGCTGTATTTATAGCAGGGAGGCAGAAGTGGATTGGATGTTGCTTCACTGATTACACTCTCTGAACATGCTGTATTTGCTTTGCTGCCTTTTGGTTGAACTCCTGCGAGTGAAAGGTAAATAAAAAGCACTGTGTCACTGCGTGAGTGTCGGAGAGGCTGCAGAACCACTCCCATTACTTTTCTTGCAACACTTACAAGTCTTGCAAGCTTACAGGATGTCACTAGAAATAATTCTCATCAAAAATCTTGACTCAAAAAACTTCTTCCTGTACAGATCCTGCCCAGCTGTATGATATAATCGCCCTCTACTTTGAGAAACAATAGACAATCCTGCTGGTTATATAAGGTACATCCGTGCTTTGTGTTCAAGTAACCACTCAAATGAGCGCTGCTACTGGAACCACTCCACCATTAGGGAACTGACAGGATTTCAGGACAAGTGAACGCAGCAACTCCATCTTTCATCAAGTTCTGCACGGTTTGTCTTATTCTTTCTCCTGAGATGTTGCATAACACAGTAGGTACTGCCTGTTTTAATAAAGAGAGCCGCTGTAATGAATGTTGGGATGGGGAACTGGACCAAAATCATAGATGTTTAGGCTGTGCAATTAATCAGCATATTTAATAGAGCTGTTGCAATATAAGCATTTTCAATAAACATACTGCAATGCTAGAATTTATTGTGATTAATAAAAACATTTGATGTTGCCAAACAATTGTTCCTTTATAAGCTTGTATGTTTTGATGTATTGGATAAGGGCCCTGGTTTGATAATTATTCTTTCACACTGTGTTGATGCCAGTATTACAGAGGAAGAAAAATGTTTGGGGATTTATGAATCATGGATCATAGTTTTTGATTTTCGAAGTGGAGTTGCATGAGGTGCACAGCATTAGCCTGAGCACTAGCCACACCAAAGAACAACAAGCACCCAAAAATGTCCCTTTATAGAGTTTGGTAGCATTTATTTCCTATTGTAAGGCAAGCTGGTTAGCGCTGCTGATGAAAGGGCATGTAGGATGTGCCAAGTAGTGAAGTAGTGCCCAAAAAAAAGCAGCCTACAGGTGGGAAAGTAAGTCATTCTAAATAATCAGTTTACAGCATGTGATCACCTGAAGATTTTTATTTTGTGGCTTGTTTTTAAACAGAATTCTGAAAATTACAAAGATTTGGTGGTACCATTTGCAGCAATGTATAGCCCCAACTATTTTAGAATGAGAGCTGCTCAGTGTTCAGGTTAATGCTTTGTAACTCACACATCCCCACCTCAAAAATCCCAAACTGTCTCTTGAATGCCAGATTCTGACTCTACCATCTGAATGTCGCAGAAGAAATGAAGACTCATCAGACCAAGCAACATTTAACTCATTTTTTCTTGCCTAATCTGGGAGACCCTGTGTGCATTTCAGCTTCACCTTCCTATTCCAAGCAGACAAGAATGGCACCTGGTGTGTACCTGTGCTGCTGTGGCCCCTCTGCTTTAAGATTCCTCATGTTGTGCATTCAGGAATGGTCTTCTGCAGGACTTGGTTGTAACAGGTGGTTATTTGAGTTACTGTAGACTGTCAATAATCCAGACCACTTCAGTCACTCCCCTCTGACCTCCGGTAATATTAAACAAACTAACTGGATACTCTAGAGACGGTTGAGCATGAAAATCCAAGTAGATTTGCAGTTTCTGAAATATTCCGACTAGGGCTGGGAAATTAACCGAAAAATAATCAAAATCAACGTTTAGACCCTCTAATCTAAGTAATTTTACTCATTACGATTATTTGGATTATTTTCCCTGCATAAGTCATGTGACTGCGCCCCCTCCATATGGTCTACTTTCACCTTTGCCAAGAGCAAAGGATGCGCCACCAACATGGAGGAGACGAGCACCAATCTATGAGAGGACCTTGTAGCCAAGAAATATACCGTGTCCATTGTTTGGGCACATTTTGGATTCTGTGCAGATGACATTGAGCAGAAAGAAGTTATGTTTAAATACTGCAGGAAGACCTTGTCAATGACCGTCTGTATTAGGGCTGGATATCAATTCAGATTTTCTGGATCGATTCGATTCGATATTACCAGGTCTCAAATCGATTCGATTCACGATACAATAAGATATTTATTCAGTCTGGGACATCTTAGTTAAAATAATACTGTAAACTTAAAAAGTGACTTTTGACCTGGTACATTATTAAGATTGTTTTTACCTTAAGAAGTGAATCCAAAGCAGTTACATTAATCTTATATTTTCTGTTCAACTCCTCTTTTCCTTTGTGCTTGTAAAATCCAAAATATGTTCATATGTCAGCCTTTAAACTCACTGGTGGTGCCCATATAGTGCCATTTGCTTCTGCCGTGTTTGTTTGATTACTTCCAGTAACATCTCACGAGATTTTGTTCAGGGGAAAGCAGTGCTAAACACAGATCACGCAATACTGGCAGGGTTGATACCACAGGCTGCTTCTCTGCACGTCCAATGAAGAATAAACTACGCAAGTTAAAAGATCAATCTTTGGATTTTATGGAACGAATATGAACCATTTAAAGGGAATTCGATTAAAATCATTTCAATTGATTTTTTAAACCCAGCCCTAGTCTGTATCACCACTAATTTGTTCCAACATAGCATAAAATAATCTTTCATTGATCGTTATCGAGGTAAGAGCTTCAATTAATCGTGATACTGAGATTAGATAATATCGCCCAGCCCTAGCTCAGACCAACCTGTCTCAAAACAACTTCAATAACCTTTCCCATGATGATGCTCTGTTTTAACTTCAGCAGGTCATCTTGATTAAAATGCACTGAAGTGCTCTCATGAGATTGGTTGATTGGCTTTTTGCATTAACCAGCTGATTTTCCCTTGAGCAAATAACAAAAGCAAGCTCAGTTCTGAGTCAGATCCATTTTGATCGAATTCCAAATGTCAGAGACTTTTCTGATGTTGTGCAATATGGAATCAATAGATAAAAATGCTTCTTTAAACTAAACCAAGTCAAAAAGGACTATTCCCACATTAAACTCAAACTACAAAAAGATTATCTTGTAGTCAACACTGTTTGTGGGTCCTACTGCTTTTTTTTTATTAAGCATTAATATAAACAATATTGTCAAAGCCTGTTTCTATAAAACTTGAAGTGTCGCCCTTCCCTATTTGGACAGTTTATGTTTACAGTTGTATATATAAGGCCTTATGTGTTTGTTTAACTCTATTTGAGCCCAGACCATTCTGGTTCTGCAGCACACACGTGATAAATGCATCAGAATGAAAGTGACTCATATGTGTGAGCATGCAGGATTTTCAGATAAAATAGTGAATCTTTGACTGATGTATCATAGCTCTCTTATCTTCCCACACAGTCTTCATCTGTTAGGACTTGAGCAGATCTGCTGAGAAAGGAGGCAATCAGTGTTCAGACATCCTGCCCTGTTCTGCTCCTCTTTTTTTTAACAGTTTTCTCATATCTGCCAGAGCCCACTGCTAAATTAATAATTAACACATCGCTATATAATGGATCGTGGATTAATAATTCAGTCTGACGATTTGGACTAAAATAGACCCAGTGCGAAGTGGAAGGAGCAGGCTAGAGTGCAACAGGTTAGGGCAGGGGTATGAGACGGGGTAAAGGCTGGACTGTAGGAAGTTTGTCAGAGTTCATGTTGATTTGAGATCAAGTCTTTACACAAAAAGATATTACGTTGCATCAAAATGTTTAACTAATTCAAACATTTACTCATCTATCAAATGTGTGTGTGTCCAAAAAATGTAAGGACAGTCATTTCATCTCACAGATCAGATCAGTCTGAACTATGCTCAAATCTGACATCAGGTATGAGCTTGTGTGTGGAAGTTTTAATCAGAATGGACTGGAGCTGCAGTACAGAAAATGTGTCAGTGAAGGACTTGTGCATCGGACTGGTACACAGACTTAAAGCTTTATAATTAAATAAGAAATGAAATCTTTGAAGAGTTTTATGTTACAATCGACCAATATACATTTATTATTAATGTAGAGCAGCATGTGTTTTCACCTGACTTCATTTATACTTGACACTAGGCTTTTCTCCCTATTCAAATTTTTTATGATTTTTTTTAAGGTGCCAATTCGATTTAAAAATTTAAGATATTGCCAATTTTGCAATATTTAGTTAGCTTTTTTAACACCAGTGATAAGATGATAAACGGTGATGCCTACAGACTCTATCAGGAAAAATACACATCACATGTGAGTCCGTTTTTAGGATTTATTCAGCAATATATTTTAACCAGCTGTTTATACTCTCTCTTCAAAAACCTGGATTGCATTTAGAAGTGTCTTAGACTAAAATAAAGCATTACAATTTTGAAAAAAAAAAAGATTTTTGAACCCCCAAAAATAAATAAAAAGATTTAAAAATAGTCAAACAAAAAATCCCAACACTACTGGGAATACATTTTTCTCTCTCCCCTATTTGATACACAAGTGTTTTCCTTTTCAGATGAGGAAGCAAATCTGAGGAGAGAGGGACAAGTGAGGTGCGATTAAGGTGGAGGGAGTGCTTTCTGCACAGAGATGGCTAGAAATAAAACAAAATCAGCAATCCAATATCTGCGTTAAGGTAGTCTAATTTATTTAAGAGTTGTTGAATAATGCTGTAGACTGTTAAGGGATTATTTGGTCCAAACTGATCCAACATGCCTCAAGTGCACATCTATGTCTGCACCACCTTCTGCTTCCTGTATTATAATCCACAAAGCCCTTGTATGAACTACACCCTTCAGTCTGAGGTTTGCTTCACGTTAAACTGTAAACTTTTCTTATGCTTATATCAGACAATCCTTAAAACAAAAACAAAGTTCCAGCATCCACTGACAGCGTGGTGTCTTTGATTCTCGTGAATCCACCTTACAGATTGCCAAACATTTCCTTTTCTTCTTCTCCTCTTAGAAAGTGTCGATCCCCAGCTGAGAGATGTTTGTTCTTTTTTTTTGCATGATAACATGTCTTTCAGTATTGTACATTCTTGGCTTGACACTGAATATTTAGGAAGAATGACGATTGCTTCAAGCTGCCACTTTTACCAACATCTGGTTTATTTTCTACATCCTTGGTAGAAGTGGCAACCAACATTTACGGTGCATTTCTGCCACCCTCTGTACTAGAATTTTGACCAGGGCAGCAATTTTTAAAGCCTAAAAATGTAAGTACTGGAAACATCTGTAAACCAGGGCTTACCCACCCGTAGATCTTATTTAATTAATCCAGTCTTTGTTGTTTCTTTATGAAGGAAACACTGATACTTTGGTTAATTGTCAATTTTTCGTCATGCCCATTCAGAGGGGCAAATTATTTAAAAGGAATCAGCTTTATCCATGTTGGGGGTTGAGGCGTTGGTGATACATGGCAGGTATTGGAGACTGGAAGGAACAGCTGATTTTGAATGGATTATTTGGATGTTGTCTGTGTTTTTGCTGGTTGTTCTGTTGTAGTTTGGGGTTACTAAAGAACCGTTTTCAGTTTGAACCCTTTGCTTATTTTTATAAATAGTTTTTTTGTCACTGTATATATGTCTTTTTACTGTGTTGGGAGATTGGTGGAATAAAACCCCAAAAACATATCTTCCTTGGGTATTTTTCCAAAATTGTTTGAGTGTTCAAGTGCACAAGTCTTCATGTCATGAGTTTTGGATTGTATTCCATTTTTAAATTATTAAAAGTTGGCTCTTTGGTTGAGTTTAAAAATGCCTATTAAAAAGTTAGTTGTGGTTCCTCTGTGAATGTGGACAGGTAGATCTAGTTTCCTTCGAAGAAGCACAGGGGATCTTTGCCTGAAAAAGTTTGGTGACCATTTCTCTCTACAATCCCGTTTCTCCTTAAAAGGTGAACAAAGCTTTGTGCTTCCCCCTCTGAATCCTAATATGTTTAACTGATTTAGTTTTTTAAAAACAAAATCGACAATAATGTGGCTGGTGGCTAGCATCTCTTTTTACAAGTGATTTATCTGGGATTTTCTGATAAACAGTTGGACAAGTGTGTAACATCTATTAAAGAACTGGAAGATCTGATTGATATTACTATTCTGTGAATCTAAAATTATCAGTGCTAATGCTAATAATTCTAGTTCACTAATCCATCCGGGATAGAGCTGTTCGAAACTGTTTTCAGAGGCAGAACCTTCAAAAGCAACGGCAACTTGTGATTGGACAGTTGCACACTCACCACAAACCAATCCATATCAAGCAATGCTGCTACGTATGACGCAGCATATGTAGCGGCTATACGTAATGGCTAATGGCTAACATCAGTAAAACTACCTTAGACTATCATCTTACATTAAATTATACCTCACAGATGTTTCATTTAACTCTTATATTTGACATGAACCTCATCAAAGACAATCTCTAACAAGTTTTCATGGTAATCTTCTGAGGAGAGCAAATTTCGCCGATATCACTGCATATCACTGAGAAACCATGACAACCATGGACTAACCGGCATGTCCGTGGAAGATTTCTGAGTTAATGCCCAGTTTCCCAGCAGTGATCCCAGGTCAGGGGAAGAGCAAAATCATGATTTCTCATAAGACAACCTTGAAGTGACGTTCTGTCCTCCTCTTTTAAAAAAAAAAAATGAGTTAATTTTTTATTAAAAAAAAAAAACGCACAATGAGACCATTTCAGAGCGCCATTGTTTTAAAACATGCAGTCATTTCCAGTTGTTGTCATCTCTGCAGCTCCCGCCTCTCTTCCCTGATTGGGCCGTTACGCATTTAGCTGAGTGAAGCTGTTGGACAATGGAAGTTTGCAAGACTGACCTGCAGGATTTCAGAATCAAGCAGGTCCATCTGCTCTGCAAGGCTATTACTAACCATTTTCACCAATTTCTTACAGGGTTAACAAAGATGCATAATGGTTAGTTTCTGTTGAGCCAATCATAGATTTGAATAAACGTTGACTTATAACAATGGAGGTGCCTTTGCTATGATCATGTGGCCACCCTCATCCAAATTGTGGATGGTAAGGTTGTTTTTTTTATGCCATGATTAACAAAGTCACGTCTGTGCTTTTTTCCATAGCACTGATTGCTTGTTTCTTGTTTATATGGTTTGATGACGCTGCTTCACACATGAACACATACTTCACCCAAATAACCTCCCCCCATTATATTATCGGCATAAAGTCTGAGTAGGCTCGTGTCCTAAATCTGCAGCAAAGATAATGTGTGAACACAAGCTCCTCCTGCTCATCTCTTCAGACACGTTGACATGCAGTTTGTACGCACAGGAAAGGGCTATCAAAGATTTTGAACGTCTGCCAGTCCCCCCCTAAATGTAAGTTTGTTTTTTTTTAAGTTAAGTTGACATTAATGAACATACATCCCCTCACAAAGACCTACTTTTTTAATTTACCATCCCTTTTAGTCAGAAAAAATGGTGACTGACAAACATTTAAAGGTATATTATGCATCAGCCAAATGAACACTGCTGCACATATGGACAGAGGGCTGCTGTGAGCTTGTTTTGTTAATTTTGCGGTGTCAGTCAGCATTACGCATGTATATTAAGACTGGGAATACAGGAGCTGCTGTGCTGCCTGAGGCTGAGCCACTCACTAACAACATTTGTCATCTCGTGCTAACAACTTCATATCTGTGAACATAAGAGGCCAGTACACCCAGACATTTTCAAGTTTTAATCACATATTACCTGCAATATAATTAGCATCTTAAAAGCTCTGTATAATGCATGAGGCGGACAAGGTGCAAACTGGTGCTTGAGCTATGACTGATGTCTGGGCCTATGACACTTTAATTAAGGTCACCATGCGAGCAGCGTCCAATATGACTAATTTTATTCACTTGAAGCCTGGAGAGTGTAATTTGTTAACTCTGCGTGTCAATTGAGTGGAAAATGCCGGTGTGCTTGGCTAAAAGCAGCAGAGCAGGAGATCAGTGCAAACAGAAGGGGTGGGGGGCACCAATATAAGAGGAAAAATACTGAGACTAATGAATGACTCAAGAGGGGTCTCAAATGAGTCCCCTGTATACTGGCAGACATCAACAGCCCTGACCCTCTCTCTTTAAACAATGTCCTGATATCTGCAGGTCAGGCAACACTGCTCTTTCAGCCAAGGCCACATGCTCAGAGTGTTTTGGGTTTCCACGGAAACCGGAGGCCACCTGCGTGCTGGGCTGAACTTTGCAGTCCAGTAAAAAGCGGGTCAAACACCTCTCCTGTCTTGTTGGTCGAGTTACCATGGATCCTTCTCAGCAGGACTCAACAGTATCTGTAGCATTACTGCTGCAATTTCAGCTCTTCCCTTAAAAACACTGCATGGGGAATGTCTGGCAACGTGACTGTATTGTCCTCTTCGAAAAGACACACAGAGGAGGGGATCGGCAGCACAGATACAGTTACACTGAAATATACATAGAGGAGGCTCACAAGCATCTACCTAATCCTGCAGGACAGTCATTATTATTTCTTGTCTTTCAGAATCACATTGTGCCTCTGCTGAAACTATAATAGAGCTGCTGTGAAGCACAAAGCTATGATTAATGATGGACAGCAAATGCTCATTAAAAGCAGTCAGGGATGAAATCTAAAGCAAACTGACTGTAATTGTTCTGCTTGGCTGTATTTTACTTTAGTTTTGTGCAGTCTGAAGCACCAATGTCATTATTTTAGGGCAGCAAGTTATTATGATTTGCATCATCAGTTGACAAATTGATCCATTTAATCTTCTTTACTCCACTGTGTCATACCTTTGCAAAAAAACAAAAAACAAAAAAAACATCATCACTATCTTCTTTGAAGGGAGGACTTCAAGGTTTTTGGTCTAACAGGCAGTCCAAGGCCAAAGTATATTAAAGTGAACCAACAGTAAGAGCAGAGCTTCTTTGGAACGAGTCAAATATCAAGGACAGATAAAACTGCCAGTAAGAAAGATGTTGAAGCAAGTGGAAAAATCTGCACTCATAATTTCAAAGAAGTGCTTTTGAAACTGAAACTCACTCCATCAAAAGTTTGAAAATCAAAGATTTAAATTGATAGAGATCTAAAAGAAGCCAAACTGTTATTAAGCAAACTATGGCTTTTCCACCAGGCATGAAGTCATGGGCTGCCTATTCTACTGAAGTTTTGAAAGAAGCACAAAAACATCCCCACAAGGAACCAGGAGAGTTTCTCTAAAGAGGAGAAAAAAATTGAGCTTTTACTTAGAGAGGCACAAACAGAAAGAGGCATTGAAAGGGTTCTGTCTTCTGTGATATATCCAACGCTGTGGACATAAATAACAGCTGGATAAAGGTAAATATTGCTCTTTGTTTTTCTTTGCCCTGTCTGTTTTGGCCAGGAAACACTGGCGATGAGCCTTCTATTCTGGAGATTTTCGGCACAGGAGATGTGCAGCTTGTGCTGACAGTCTGAAAGCTTGGATTTTATAACATGCTGGCTAAAGTGACGCACATGCACTGCTGCAAAGTGCATCCAATGGTCCTGAGAGACATACCAATTCAACATCGCACCATTTGCAAATAACGTAGGATGAACACACGTTAGAATCTGATGAATCCCTCTGCAGCTCATCATCCCTCTCCTCAACTCATCTTTACTGTTTTAAGTCTCTGGATGTAAGAGCAGAGAGGTTGAAGAGATTTTTAAAGCTACAATTATTCAAATGCTCTTTGTGGAGGGCGCTGACATCAGGTGTTTCTATAAAGTGCCCAAGCCTTGTCATGTTCCATCAGTGCTAGCATAACACACGTCTCAAGGCTGACACAGACAAACACAATTAAGTTGCATCTGCTGTTTATCGACACCCACGAGAATAAAAACTTCATAAATCACGACATAATACCACACGACAAAAGCATCCGTGTTGTTTAGTGATAGAATGTTATTAAAGTAGGTCCATGTTTCGCTTCTGATTTTTGTGATCTTATTTTGTGTGTTCCTTGTTCTGATTAATCCCAGCAGGTTATAGAACCACCAAATATCAACGGTAGCTCTTGGATTGGAAGTCCAAGAGCCGTTATGACATTATTTTCAATCATAAATCACAGTGAACTTGAAATAAACCCATCAGCTTTAAGTAAAAGGAACACAAGTATGTGCATAAAGTATTACCTCTGCAAAGGAGGTTGTGTTTTTATGGGGTGTTTATCTGTCTCTTTGTCTGTCAGCAAAATAAATCAAAAAGTTCTCAGCAGATATTGATGAAACTGTCAAGGAAAGTTTGCCATGGGAGAAGAAGTGATTAGATTCTGGTGGTTATCAAAATGGAGCTGTGCATCCAGTAAAATTCTAAAATTCTTGTTAACATTTTGAGGTAGGTCAGTTTTTCACGTTTTGATGAATAACAATGTCAGAGGCAGAGGTGTACACTCTCAAAGCATCTCTTGTTAACACTGCTTTCAATGTAGACTTATTAGGAAAATAACCTAGTTTAATATCTTACAAAATTCTACAATTGTTGCGACTAAGGAGACTACTGTTATTCATCCTAGTTAGGCTCAGTTTTATATACTTCAGATAACAGAAGAAAGGTACTGATCATTACTTAAAACATGTATAACCTTTAGAATTGTTTCTTTTATTCTCATCTGGAGTAGTAAAATGATTTTGCTCAGTTTTGTTTAGCAGAGTGAATCATGTTCATCTGCTGAAACATTCATTTGCAACTTTTTTTCTCTGATTTTCTCAACAATAAACAACACAACTCAAATATACAATTGTGAGCTGTAACACTCGTAGTATCAGTGCATACTTATTACTTTCCATCCCTTTGTGTGGGCATTAGTATTTTTGTTAAGCTATTTACATGTGTTGACTTGGTGTGTTACAGTTTTACTTCAAGATCTTCAACTACTTTATTCATTTAGCTCCGAAGCTAATTGGAGCCAGGTCCTGGAAGAAGACAAGAACCAGAAAACCTGATCTGTTGTGCGTATGTTGATGTTTTTAATGACACCTGGGACCAAATTACAGGGGCCCAGCCATTACAACGGGCATGTAGCCTTTCTGATGGTCTATCAGGCCAATACCTTGTGAGCTGAATTAAAACGTGCATTTTGGTGCTTCATTTTGGTACTTCATTTTGGTACCATTTACTAAATGAGGGAGCCAATGATGCTGAACCCTCTGTGCCCTCTCTGCTTAGTGAGCCCTGTAGCTGAAGATAATGACCATGCAGGCAGGAGTGGTATTATCACACGGGCTGCAACGAGGATGAAGAGAATTAATGCTCTTTTTTTCTCAAAGTAGCACCAGCACCACTCTAAAGGGTATTTATATTTTCAAAAACCATACATTTGACACTAGCATTACACAAATCTAGAAAATGTCAATTCTAACAGAAAAGGGGGATTTTTTTCTTCTTTACAGGGCTGTATGGGTCACCTGCTGGGCAAACTCTAATCTGCCTTCATGGTCAAAGCGGGAGACAACAATGACATTTTAGCAGACTTACACCTAAAGAGTTTAGGTGTTAAACGTGTTGCCTTGAATATTTGTTACTTTATTCTACATGTAGGTGTAACTTCCTTCCAGAAAACATCATCATTTACTGGCTACAAGTGGTAAATCTTTGCCATTCATGGTCAAAAATGTCTTGTAGTACCCACAGATGCTGGAAATAGATTGCTTTGACTAAGCTTTTGGCCTGGGGTGAGTAAAAGAGGGTCTGCTATTGCTACTCACAACAAAGCCACAAAGGAAGCCTTAGCATCTAAAAAAAGGAGACCCAAAAATGGAAAATCATATCACCACTGATACAGCTAATGCAAGAGGAGAGGCAACTCTGAGTCCTGATCCAGGACCATAATTCATTTGACATGTCTGTTGAGGCTGTGCATGATAATGTGTGCTGCTACCTGCCAGAGCCTCAGCTGCACACTGGAGCCATTCATCCACACTCGGGGCCTTGTTCTGGAGACGAGCTTTACAACGTAAACACGGCAACGTGTTACAAAACATATCAGTGTTTGCAAAACATATGTCGTCTTCAGCCTTTTCAGTCTGGAAACACAGGGGGTTTCACTCAGCCCACGAGGAGGCTTGGTATAAGTTTAACCTAGCAGAAACAGAATGGGTTTTGTTTTACTTAGTCCTACACAGTCCCTCAGTTACGTGTGAGATGGCAATTGGCTTTTAAGCAGCGCAAATAAAAATAACAAGATGTCATGTCCAAAGTAATCACATTTATCTGTTTGTTTCGTGACGGTTCCTTTTTTTTTTTACATCCAGCAAATTCAAGGAAAACATAAAGCGGGTTGTCAAAATCAAGAACTTGAATACAGCTTTGGTAAACTGGATAAATGAATAAACCCATAAGCAGACTGTTTAAACGCTACAGCAACAAATATGGAGGTTTGACTAAAACGCTCTTTTTAAAGGTTTAGTACTCTACTTTTCAACAGTTTAAGTGTTAATATCAAAGTACAGGCATTTTGACATGCTACATATTCTCTGTATCAACAAGTGAAAAGGACTGTTCTGTGTTTTTGTAGAACTGTATAAGGTTTTTTTCAATAGTCAACAATTCTACATCAATTCTAGTCAGCTCTCCCCGTGTACAGAAAGAGCTGGCACAAGAGCTAAGGCTATTCATTGCTGCAGCTTATTTTGTTTGCCTTCAAGTAAAGTATGTGGAGCTCTTGGCCCCATCATGAGCAGCCCGACTTACACGGCTGTTTCTCCTTACAGGGACATAACTAATCAAATTCCCTATAGTTTATGGTTATATTAAAATGAACCTCACAACCCCATGTCAAAAAAGCTGAACAAACCTTTCACACTAATATGCTAACTTTATCCAAAATTCAACCAAAAGGCAAAAAAAATAAAAAATAAAATCTTGGTTGATGCAATTGCCTTATGATGCCTAATTTGTCAATTTTTCAATTACTGGTTTCACGTGACACTGAATTTTAGCATTCAGTTCTTTTTTTACCATTACTAATCGATAACTACATAATCAGTTAAGTTAATTGAGTTTAAGAGTACACATGGAAGCTTCTTAGAAAACAAACCAAACCTCTTAATTCAATTTTTGACCAGACATCCGTCTTTATTTTATCTCTTAATAACATGAATAATATCAGTAAAAATGCAATGACTTGACAAAGACTCAGCTAATTAATCGCCAATCACATTAATCATCCAGTTTCAGTGCTGATGACCATCCATTATGGTCCACAATAGGCCTGCTTTGCATAATAAACTGATGCCATTTTTGTCACTGGTTGCTGTTAGCTTGATTTATAAGACGCTACAGACTTATTTAAATTGTCATATTTAAAATAGAAAAATACTATTTCATTGTTGAAAAGCAACACATAGGGTCTGCATCTTAAACAACAAGAATAAGGATAATCCTAATAGTCAAATGTGTCAAGTTATACAAACTCTAGCTTCTCAAATGGTGTGGCGGGCATACTCTGGTGCTTTGAGGGTGTGTACAACCATCGTGTCATGAATACAACTAATTAATAACTAATGACTGAGTTTTAAATTTACTTTTGATATGAATGTTGGATATCATTGTTACTTTATATTTCATTAGTGATTCAGCAGCTGGTCATATTTTATCAGGGGTTTTTAGATAAAAACTATAACATGATAGGATAGACTGATAGGATGCCATACTATAGTAAATAGGACATTTTGTATGGATAAAGATGTGGAGTGCCTTTGAGATTTTGGCTTGCTCTTATGTGTGCCTTGGGCAAATATACTTCAAACATCATTGATACAGACAACTCCAAATACAGTAGCAATTACAGAAACGCAGTTCAAATAACACATAAAATGCAGTTTCAGGGGTGGGGTGCATATTATTGAAGGTTTTAATTGATTAAATGTATTGTTAATTAACAATGCACTAACGCAAGGATTTCATCATTTGCTGTGAAAAGAAACTGGTGAGAGGAAAGGGGTTACTGCACCCTGAAAAGCCTGGTTCATGGGCCCTCCCCAGATGTAATTGATGAACACATGTGTGCCAGCCTTCTCTCTGATGCCTTCCTCTATTTGGAGCTGAATGTTGGTGTTGTTCTGTTCAAATGTTCCCTTTTTTACTTCTGAAATCCCTCATTATGTTTAAGTCATGGTTGGGTTGGGCAATCTGACAGTACAACCAAAGAGGTTTATTTCTGGACTAATCAGCATTTTTAACTTAAAAATTAAAATGTCATTCTATAATGTTGAAAGAATGTAATAAAAGTTGAAAATGTTAGGGTTCAGAATAAAGTAATACATGACAACGCCTAGGGAAATCTGACAATTTAATTTCACACTATCAGGGTTAAAACACTTCTAAAGTTTCAATGTGGGTCAACACCACAGAGAATTTTCTTTAAGGGTCCAGTAAAATTAATTTCCTTGCTTTTAAATGTCATAAGACTGGGCTGAGGGAGCAGAAGAACATGGTACTTTTTGCTAACCACTCAGTGAGAAATGCACTATTTATTGCAAATGCCCTTAAAATGCTCTGGTTTTTATTTCCTACAGTCTATATGTAATAGCTATACAGCCTCCACCAACATGTGCGCTTTTGTTTCTTCAGACACCACGACTGTTTGAAAGTCTTCCCTGCCCCTCTGATCTGAGCGTTTCCAATGGGGAGGGAAAAAGAGCTATCCGTGTCCCAGATAGATTATATTTTACATTACATTAACCAAATCCTTTCTTAACAGACACCTATATGAAAAAGCATACGGCTCCAAACATCACTGGTTTTTCAAATTAATTCACTGAAAGGAGCTACTTTTGGTGTGTGGATCTCTTTTTGCTTTTTCATGCAGGTTTTTTTGTTTTCCAGCATCCAACCAGGGATGGGGGTGTCTACTTTGTCTTTTTAATAGACACCTACAGCAAGATGTAAACAGTCAAACACACCAGGACATGGGACCTATAACCCTTTTCTGATAGCTGAACATTAATACCAAGAAGTGTATTAAATTACTGTATTTAGAGTACAAATTTTACTCTGTGACACTGTGCTGTGTGAACCGCCAAAACACTTCAGAAAGATTCTCTGTCAGAGTATCTTCCTGTCACCTCCAAATCAACACTACAAGGTGTAAATATTGTTATGATAAATGCAATATTCAGGGGAGAATTTTGCAGAAATAATGAAACTGTGTTTGGTAATATCTTTTTTGACATTAGAACCCCAATAATTTAATATACTTTCCAAAACATGCAAGTCTATGAAACAATGTATGGTCTACGTGAGAAATCTGTAAATATTTTATCAATGTATTGGCTTATCATTTGGTGTTTTGAGACAATTTCAAGACATTTGTTGGTCTGTTTTAGTTTAATTTGTATGTCTTTGGACAAGTTTCTGGTTTCTCACAGAAATTGTACTCATGGATGTTTGTGACGGTTTGAAGCAGGTCCAGAGAGATAAGCATCAAGTGACTGACTCACTTCCGCTAACTCTGTATGACATAAACGAGTAGAAAATGAGCTAGCAAACAAAAAACGGGTGGTTTGATGCCTAACTTTGTAAAGTGAGTCTAAAAAGTTGCTCCATGCAGACACAAGTTGGTATTTCCCCGTCCAAACAATGCCTCTGACTGTTAGACCACAGGCCCCTCTCTGCTTGTTTGTGACCGTTAGTTGTCGGTTGATGTTTCATCATGAGCCGCTCGAGCGTTCAAATCTACAGGTAAACTCACCTTTCTCTCAGCTCAGCGGGGCACAGGAGATGTCAGCCAACAAGGAGACAGAGGTAATCTGAACCGAATCTCTTAGGTCTTCATCCTGGCGGAGCGGGGAGAAGGCGCTTCACTGCATGTTTGTGTTTGCAGCCTTGTTCTGTTGGATCTCGATAAGAACACGTCCTCCGCTCGCTGCTGCCGTCTGCTCCGACACCGTGTGGATCAGGCTCTGAGGTGTGAATTATTGAAAGACTCTTTTCTTCTCTCGCCTGTTGTAAGATCGGTTACAAGAGTTTGTTGTAACCCGACGCCGCCGACGCCTCCTCCTACTCGTAAAAAAAAAAGTTTCAAACTTGAGGGGGACCTGGAAATGGCCAGATTGATGTTGGTTTAGGCCAATGGAAGAGTCATGAGAGGGAGTGGACCAGCCCAATCTGGCCGAGGTAATGGTCAGGGTACCAAAGTATAATTTACAATTTACACAGGTGGACAGACCGGGTCTGCACAACACAGTCCTGCTCATTACTTGGGCAAAAGTAAGTATACATGCTCAACTATCACCCCAGTGGCTATATAAATCTCTGTCAGATTATTACTTGAATCAATATACTTGCTTTTAAAATGCTGTAGTATTCAATCTACAGTATTAAAAAGAACTATTCAAACTTATTTTCATGTTGCATATATAGTGTTACAGTCAGACTATGTGGGTGCAGGGGAGACCAGGGTTGGTTGTCACATTGCTAATTCCAGCCAGACCATATGGTTTCTAACTTGCAGTGCTGGATTTGGTCAGATCCATCTTGCAAAACTCCTAACCAAAACAACTGAGCTTGTTCTGAGGAAGTACTGCACAATCAGCATGCATTAAAGCAGGAAAAGCTGGGAGCTACAAACGTGACAACAGCAGGAAGTGACTGTTCTCGTATAGCTGCTTCTGTTTTGTCAGATCTAGACTGCATTTCTTTATTAAATGAAAGACAAATAACCCTGTAAGCATTTTTCGCTAGAAAGGATATTTCCACTCCACTTTCAACAAGCTGTGGCAAGAGTTTGTTGTACAATTTAGCATACATTGTAATACTATATACCGCTAAATCAGTAGCGCCTGTTTCCTACAACATCTAACCTGCTTTTCATGAATGTGATTGACTGAATAGTTGTCTAATCACCTGCTTGATAGGCTTTCAAAGGTGCTGCCTTCCCCAAACACTGTTGTCCAGATTGACTACCTTTGTCTACCTGTCATGTCAGGTTAAAGGGCTCTGTCCCATTGGCTCTACTTTATTTGCCTTGATGCCATGCTCATGACAGTTGGAGTCATATTTCATATAGATTATGGGTGTCCAAATTATGGCCCAGGGGCCAATTGTGAGCCAAGATTTATTTTACTGTCCCTCAGCAATTCCAAAAGGTCAAATTAAATTTCACTTGCAGTGTAACATGAGGTTGGTGCTGGACTGATTGATAATAAAAGCTGGATTATGGAAGCAAACAACTTTTCAAGTATGGCCATTAAATTATGAATGTGGATTTATGGGGATAAAAGCATGTGGTTCACAGTTACACAATATGTTAAAGGCTGGGTTTTCTCCCACAACAGCTATAAGTTTACAAAAAGTCATGTCTTTATTTCACTACAAATTACTTATCAAAGTGCATGTATTATTGTGATGATGCTTAAATATGATGACACAGTTGTGTGCACATACCTACGCTTTCATAGATTACACTGGGCGTGACAGTATCCTTGGCTTTTTAGGTGCAGTCTCATTATTCAAAAGCCATACGCTGTAAATTTTAATTTCAATATCTGCACTGTCTTAAGGTTAGATGTACAAAGGAAGAAGCTGTAATCATCTTCTAGCACCAACTATCATTCAAAATTAACAGCTTTAGGCAGTTTGCTCCTGTTTTGTGTCTGAACTTGAGCATGAATCTCCCCTCCCTTAGAGCATATTTCCTCTTTCTCATCCGGACAGGGGCAGACAGGAGCGCCCAGGGTCAGTCAAAACCACATGAAATTTGATTGGCCACCCCAAAATTCATGACCTTTAAACACTTAAGCTTAGGAATGCTAAAATGGCATCATCATTCACTATTACACACTATTTTTCAGTATGTGGGCCTCACAGTAAAAAGTTTGGGCATCCTTGACATAGATTCAGTTGGTTTTGTGCTAAAAGTTTTAAGTAATCAGATAATTTACAGTTGAACATTTACTAATATGAGGAGGGTATTACCTTCAGTTTTAGCCTAGTTTTGGCATGCAGGCAATTTTTGCAGACTTGCTTTAAAACTTTGGCTGTTCTTTAAACTGCTTACTGCATTTTGCTAAAAGAAAAGCAGTATACACAGCAAACTGTGTTAGTAAGTTACTACCACTAACGAAAGGCTATTATTTTGCAGTACGTTAGCTTCTGCTTCTTCTTTTTGTTTTCATCTCAGTGTCAAATTATATTTAATGGGTTTTACTGCCGCTTACTGTGCTGGACATTGGACCAGAGAAACTATTTCTACAAAACAAATAATGTATTGAATTCTTCACACAATTAATTTTCTTTTACAAATGTAAGCAAGGGTGTATGATTTATGTCCTTAATGCTTTATATTGTTTAGCTGCAAAATTATAGGTCCCATTTAGGGAATGAAACATTTTACAAATTATTTAATTTGGATTTTTATTATTTTCACAACTAGTCGTTTGCCTGTAAATTGTCTGACTTGCAAAAAGATACTGAGTCACAGAACTGTTTGTCATCTTATGCTAATAATGCTGATGCCATTAAAACTCAGTGTTGCTATTTGTCGTGTAACCTCAGTTCTATTAACACTGTTTTATGAGAAAAGGCATAAGGCAGACTGGTCTGATGCATAGTTTGCTGAAGATTTTTCCTGAACAGTATGCCATTCAGTTTTTTTTTATACTGCACATTTGGCAAATGTTTGCCAACTGTTTACATCAAACTATATTTTGGCAAAATCAGCACACTCTGCTGGTATGGAGGATTGTTGGAACGGTTCTGTTTTTCCTTCAGACTTTCTTTTTAAACTGAGAAATGAGGATATGACATGTTGCTGCATTTTTCCCTTTTTAATCAAATGTAGTCCAAACGTGAATTATACTTTGGTACCCTGACCAAAATAGGCTTGTTCTCAGCCAGCACATTCCCTGCCCCCATTACGGTTTCCAGTAATTATCCTTGTCCAGCTCCCAGTCCCAAGGCTGAGAGTTTCCCAGAGGAAATGGTGTGAGGGGAACAATGAACAGGAACTGTAGGGAGCAACTTTTCTGTCACTGTCACAATGATATACTGGACTCTTAAGTTAACAGTCTAAAGTAATCCCATTTTATCCTACCCTAAACCTATTTCTTAAAATGTCCTTAAATATTTGATGCATTTTATTTCAAAGATGCATAATATTTAATAAGTTATAAGAGAGGAGGGAGGGGTTTGGGGGTTGCTGATTTTTCCAGCGGATGTTTTTTAGGACACAGGAAGTTTTCTCTCATCTGTGAAATGAGGACACAGGAATTCCCGAGGTCAAAATAGCCTTGTATTGTTATCTGACGTAGAGTTAATTTAACAGCCATGGCTATTATGTGAAGAGTTTAGTCCTTAAAACAGAGTTCATAACCCACTGTTTTAAGATAATTGAAAAACGAATCAATTTCCAAAGTAACAGCTATAAATTTCCACTTCATATTTCATATCAATACAGGCAGAGCTGTATTTGTGTTGGTGTATGTCTGTCCTAACGCAACCTCGGACACCTACAGTGTTCACATTGAGCTGGCGCGCCCTCTGCTGGTTTAATCTGATAGGTGAAGGTATTTTGCTTTATAGATTGACTGTTTACACAAGTGTGCATGATGACACTAAGCATGCTCAATTCAAGCACAATGAGGAGATTTTTACGGTATGTAAAACTTTTGATGCAGATGAATGATTAAAATAGGGTATATTACCCAGAAAGAAAATATGTGATTTTCACTCAAGGAAAAGTTCACTTACTTTGTTGAAATGTGACTAAAGTTCTGGTAAAATAAGTTATTTTTCTTTTGATTAAGGTAAAGAAAAGAGTACTATTGAATCCAGCCAATGGGACAGAGTATCCTCCCCCCTACTCTCCAGCCGCCTTTAAAAAGCAAATCCACTGCACTGCCTCTCTTTCACCGATCAATAAAGGCACTAAATGCCCAAAGAATGATCTTAAAAAATAAATAAATGATCTCAAAATACAGACAGTGTTTTGAAAACAGCTAGGGGTATTGCAAGAAAATTTTGCTCACAAGAAAAGTAAAGTCATAGATAAATATGACAATATAATATGACAACAAGATATCTTTGATGGACTACACATAATTTAACAGAACTCACTGGCATTTGAACCATTAAAAGTATTTACAATAATTGTATTTACCATATAATTAGTCACCTCAAACTGGTCTAGAACACAGCTGCGAAGCTTTTAACTAGTTTATCAGATTGCATCACATCACTCCTGTCTTCACTTATCCTCACTGGCTTCTTGTCCATTTAAGAGTTGATGTTAAGATTTTACTGATCACTTTTGGAGCCCATACAGGTCTGGCCCTAAATTACATATCTAAATTACTGGATTCTGCCAGTCTGCAGCAACAGATCCTCAGACTGAGGTCTCATGACTGTTCCTAAAGTTCAGACTAAAGGGGATCAAGCCTTTTCCGTCAGAGCTCCTAAACTCTGGAAAGAGAAAAGGCATGCCGAAACAGAGACATATTTTTAATTTGGGGAATTTCCTGTTTGACCTGGTTATGCTCATTTTATTGTTGTCATTGTTTTCTCCATTAAACGCAATGTAAATCTTAGTTTTTTAAGGTGCTACACAAAGTTATCATCAGTCGTATCATTTGTCTTGATCTATAAGCTGTTTTTTAAGGTGTTACGCAAAGTTATTATCAGTAGTATCATTTGTCTTAATCTATAAACTGTTTTCTAAAGACCCTCAAGATTTGTCATGATACTTGGTACAGCAAAATGCATAAAAAAAAAATACTATTCTCTCGTAAATGTTCAATCAGGCCTCACTGTTTACTCCTCCCTGTAAGACAGAAATCTCTTATCTCCATTTTCATTTTTGGGTAGTCGTGTTAAACGGCTGTATTCACACTTGTTCCCACATCTTCTCATGTGAAGTTTTATCCTTAATACCTGAGTGTTTCAGAGTCAATGACTAATATGATTCCTAAAAAGTATTTTAAATTTAGGAATATTATATTTCCACTGTAATTTAAGGAACAGTTTCCTTCAATTGTTATGAATTACAAAAACAGAAGAGCTTTTCTATAGTTTTCAATTAAAAAAACGTATTTCTGCTTGCGAGAAATTTAAAAGCAGTACTTTATTAACATCCTTCTCTATATACTATACCACTATACTACTGCTCTATAAATGCTTCATAAATTGCAGTCAAAACTCTTGCATTAGATTTTTGAATAAACCAAGTGTTACAGACTTCATTGAGTTTAATCACATACACGTTACATGCTGATATATATTTTTTTACTTTTGCTTGAGTGGAGTTAAAGAGCGTGAATTTAACTTGTATTAAAATACTTTTATTTTAATAGATAGACTTTTGCTCGAGCTCAACTGTTGAACGAGCCCTCGCCATAATGAGTGTGTGATGCTGTCGAACTCCATCTCCCAGAATGCTTTGGGTGAAGCAGGACGGTGACGCATTTTTGCTACGTGTCAGGAAGTACTGTTGTCAACATGGCGGCGCAACAGAGTGATGTAGATGAGCTCTTCGATGTGAAAAATGCTTATTATATTGGCAGTTATCAACAATGTATTAATGAGGCTCAGAAAGTGAAGGTGAGTGTCTGCCTGAGTTTGTCAAATTATTGAATGCAGTGTTTTATCCTTGTGTGTTTGTCTACACTAAGCTGACGGCATCTTATAGCGAGGGTGCTAATCATGCTAACATCTTTTTACTGTAAAATGTTAAACCATTAAGTATGTGTTTTATTCTTTAAAGCCTTCGACGCCAGAAAAGGAGACTGAAAGGGACATGTTTTTGTACAGAGCCTACATTGCCCAGGTAAAAACCATGTGAAACCAAGTGAAAGATTAAGTGTTTGAATGAGCCCTGTTTTTACCATCAACTATAACGATTTTTTGGATTATTGCCATTGCTGTTTGCTCAGATAATGAAAGCCACTCACCTTTATGTGTTTTATGATATTGCAGAGGAAGTATGCGGTTGTGCTGGATGATATCAAAGCCAACTCTTCACCAGAGCTCCAGGCTGTCAGGATGTTTGCAGAGTATCTGTCCAGTGAGAGCAAGAGGTGCAGGGTTGCATTTGCGTTTAAATCAACATGAAAAGAGCATGTGGCTGAATGATGTGTCTCAAACTTAATCTACGTCAATATGTGGTGGCAGGTGACAATTATGAGGATTATGAACAGCGGGATATAGACCCAACATAAATAGGGAAGCAAGTGCGTCTATGAATGGATGCCTTACATACAGTTTTAAAGTTTAAGAGTACATTAACTTTTAAAAAGGGGCATGACCATATCATAGTACCAGGTCTGCTTACTTTGAGGGAATCGGGTGTCATTTTTTCAAAGTTGCTTGTAAATATTGGCAGCTGCAGTTGCTCCTTTTTGGGCTTTTTCCAAAAGCGCAGTTGCTTATTTGGGCTTTTTGTGCCCCCAACCTTGGAGGAATCTGATGTATGCTCTACTACCAATATGAATTAAATTCAGAAGTTACTCTATTTTGTCCTACTCCAAACACAAATGTAAATTTACTGCGAAAAGAGAGGCAAAAAATTGTGTTTCCACCAAAAACAAATCCTTATAGCCAGTGCAAAATTGATTTCTACTGTTGCTTTAACTGTTTTCACCATAAAAAAGATGTAGAGGATCAACATAAAACTTGAATAAAAGCCTGACTATGTCTGTTAGGTTTGACAAACTGTTTAACGATAACAAAGTCATGAGTACTAGTATTGCCTCCCTTCACTTCTGTATATAGAAAAGGGTGTTCACCCCCCAAACAAAAGGATGTTGAATAAGTAAATCACGAACCAAATAAGAAAAATGTCATAGTGAAACTGAAATGTAATGCAGATAAAAATCAATACACGCTTGATGTGGCTTTCTCTTTTTTAAATGAATATACATCACATTAGAAAAACAATAACTAGAGGTTGCTTATAACCTGGTTGCTTATTTAAGTAGAAAAATCTGGCAACACTGGATCAGCCCTCAGTTAAAACACAATATTTTACCTGTCTCAGCACTCTTCAACAGATGAAGCTAAGAGGGGAACAAGAGAAAGTGACTGAGCCAACAGTAGTGTTGAAAAATTGATAGCCTCTCATTGTGTTAATACTGCAGATAGATCCACAGTGATACGAACATTTTCAGATGAAGAAGTTGTATATTGTTGTTTTTACCAGTGTATAGTCAATATCTAATACCCCCTTTTAAAGGGAGTGTGTTATTTTGTACAGTTTATGAATATTAAATCGTAATGCATTGTTCTCAAATGTAAGATTACTAATCTGCCCTGTTTTCTCACAGGGATGCCATTGTTGCTGATCTAGAAAAGAAAATGGCCAAGAGTGTGGATGCTGCCAACACAACTTTCCTGCTGATGGCTGCCTCCATCTATTATCATGAGGTGAACACTGATGCCGCTTTAAGGACTCTGCACCAAGGAGAAAGCTTGGAGTGGTAAGAATAAATATGATTTTAAAAAGTCTTAAGAGGATTTTGATTGATTCCAAGCTGGCACATCAGCATAGAAGAAAGATAACACTATAAACTATTTCATTTCAATCACATATGATGACTAGTCTTGTCTTTTCTTTGTTCAGTATGTGCACATAAAGAATTTATTTTGCAACATTTGTTCTTACATCAGACTATCATTTGGTTGAATATAATTTATATTTTCTATTTTTAAGGGTTACGTAAAAGCTTATAATGAAGAACTGCAGGATGTGTTTATATGTTTTTGTATTTAATAAATTTGCAATAATTAGCTTGATTTCATTAAGTAAATCAATAAATTGTAGAGACTGAAGGTTGTTGAATAAAAACATAGACAGACAGCTGGATAGATAGAAAAGAGGAAGACAGAGAGATGACAGTACAACATACAAAGCCAGATACACACCCGCCCATACCAGCTTATGCATTTCAACTGAAGATATAAAGTACTACAATATTGTTGCATATTTTTATGGTAATGTACTTTACAAGAAAAAAAGAATAATTGCAAAGATTTTTGCAAAGAGATGTATTGCATTTTATTCCTTATAGAATATCAACATAGATAAGCAACAGGGGGTAAATTTCAAAATAGAAAAAAAAACATACTATGCATTTATAGGCATTATGCGCAAGGATTCTTCAGTCAGTGTTATTGCAGCATATTAAACAGCAGGCAAGATTTGATGTAGGGTTTTGCTTAGTTTTAATGCATTGTTGTCGTAGTGTCACATCAGTGGGTGAAAATAGGCATTTAGTGCCATTGTTGGAAAGGGATGTATGGAAAAGATTTTGTGCTTGAAATCTCTTGTAATGAACTGTAGTGAATGTCTACAAGCTTATCAGTGTGTTTAAGGGATGCAGACATCTGACAGGCAGATGTTTCTTACACATTTAGCTGATACTTATGCAGACAGTGATGAAGATATTTTTGTATCAATAAACATAGTCTTCCATTTAAGAATTTACCAAGCATTCATTTTTTAGCAGTACACTTTATTCTTATGTAAATTTTTCTTTTAAATATAGCCAATCTGTCTTAAAATCGGATATTAGTTCTTTGGATTACATGTTCATAAACTGTGTTTCTAACCATAAGAGTAAAACCAAGTGTTATCTGCCTACTTGAGAGCAGCACTGTAACAACCACCTGACAGAAAATAAGGATATATTTCCTATTTATGTAGCATACACTTCAAATGAAGAGCACCTCTTCCAAATGACATTGAGGTTTGCAATACTTCATGCTGAGATGCATATCTTGATATTTCAGGAAATATCAGTAGAAATATTTCTATTTGCTGATATTTATAATTGCCTTTTAATTACTTCTTGCATCCTTATCATATTCGTTTGTTGATTAGACCGAGAACATGACCTTAACCAGCCTTTAGTTTGCAGTCATGGCCCCATAAAATGTTTTGCTCGGCTTTTTGTAATAAATAACGGATACTTTAAGTGCAAATCCCCCAAAACACAATGACCTGTAACTGACCTATAACTGACCAAACTGACGTAAACATTTGTTTGTTTTTCAGCATGGCCATGAGCATTCAGGTGTTACTCAGTCTGGATCGAGTTGACCTTGCCAGGTACAGAGCACAACCACATGGCATGATTTGCATGGATTTGTTAGGTCAACTTTGTTATTTCAAGGCTCATGGAAAACATCCAGGTGTATTGGGAATGTGTTTACTGATGTAATGCAACAGCACACACATTTGCCATTTAAATCTGTTTTAGAACAACATCAAGGTAATGAACTTAATGAGATTATGGTTAAGAAGACATTAATATTATCTTTATTTGTATTTTCTGTGGTCTCTGATTGACAGAAAAGAGCTGAAGAAGATGCAGGAGCAGGACGAGGATGCTACACTGACCCAGCTGGCCACAGCTTGGGTTAATATTGCTGTGGTGAGGAGAGGAGCTCTCATTTTTGTCTGTCACAACAGCAAGATATATAGAGTAGTGGGCAAAACACAATCATGAATAACTCATTATACATTATATGTGATATATTAAGTTACCGAATGTGAACTGAGTTAATTGTTTCTTATTTTTCTTATTATCAACTTAATCCAAAGTTTAAAATTAGAAGGAAGATTGGTTAAATTAATTTGTTAAGATTTCCCCAACACAATCACAAGTCAACACAAAATTGAAAACGAGTGGAAGCCGTCTTTGTCTTGTTACTGGCGTCTGAGCATGATTACAGCTGTAGGGTAAATTTCTTCCTGCCTGCCTTTGTTTTCTGACCTGCTTGTTGTTTCAGGGTGGAGAGAAACTACAGGATGCTTACTACATTTTCCAGGAGATGTCAGACAAGTATTCGTCAACACTGCTGCTCCTCAACGGGCAGGCAGCCTGTTACATGGCTCAGAACAAGTGGGAGGAAGCTGAGGGAGTTCTTCAGGAGGCACTTGACAAGGTAAGGGGGTCATGGTGTGTTTTTTGTCTGCCTCCCTAAGTTTTCACAAAGACTTCTTGATAAATTCACAGAAAAATCTGTTGGCAATGTTATTTGTATGTATTTCCATGTGCATTCAAAATAAGTTGCATTCACTTGTGCAACCCAAGTTACTGTATCAGTTACACTCACAGAGTGTAATGCAAACACATGTTTTCTTTATTAATCAGAAAATGTTTAATAAATGTTTAAGTTCTGCCATAGAGCTCAAGGAATTCTCTCTTTCTCTTCCTCATATACTGTACTCCACTGGTAGTTAGAATTACAGACCATACATGGGGTCTATGACGGTCCCCAGGGCTTCATTCATTATAATAAGATAGAAAAATCATCTCTGTTTGTTTTTATAAGTCATACCAATAATAAGTCAAGATCCAGTGGACAAAAATTTACAGTACATGTTGTTGCAAAACAGGCTGAAATAATAATTAAAGGTTTATGTTCGTTAGGATTTTCACATGTCACTGTCTCTGTCAACATTTTTTTTTTCCAAGAAACATGTTCTTGACCTTCTGAGAAGAGTTCCAAGACCCCTTCTTGTGTCCTGACCCAATCTTTTGAAAATTGTTGCTTTAGACGATGTCAGTTGTTCATGAAAATGGTCTACAACAGAAATGAGATTGAAAAAAAGTAGAAGGTGAAAACAGTTGAGACTATTACTCACTCATAAATTTAATTAATTTAATGAGCAATAAAAGGAAAATTGGCTGACAACGTTAAAAAAACAGACATTTAAAAAATTTAATTATATGAAACATGCAAATAAGATTTTGAAAAAAAAATTGAAAATGTGTTAATACAACAACAAAGATATTACTGTCATGATGGTATGTCATTTATACAAATACTTAAAAAATTACATTTGAATATCACAGAGATCATATTTCTCACTGGGGCACCACATTCATTAACAGAACAAAGCACTGTTAAAAATGATATTTTCAGTTGAGGTTTATGTCACCACTTTGGAATAAATCTAACTTGTCAAACTTTTTCCTTGTGTAAGTGGAGGCTCAATGAGGCTGATATTGTCCCTGATATATGCTTTGTACACAGCACCAATGGGACAGACCATGTCATCGGCCCTCTGCTCCAATTTTCTCCCAGTGTCTTAAACCCACTTCACACTTGTACAAAAATCCTTGAAATTTCTGAGATGCAGCATGTGTGAACACACACAACAGGGTTTTCCACCTGTGCCCTTTTCACAGAGCACTTCCACTTAGGTCCTCTTACACTTTGACAGAGCCCTGCCATTACAAAGACTTTAATGATTCTACCAGAGCAGGATATTGATGTCATTTTACAGTCAGTGGGAGCACCACACACTCTCAGAGTCAAATATGTGACCATTGTGGAATAGTCTCTCGATGGATTTGAGACTAACAGAACTGGTCACTGTTGGTGAATTTAAGACTTTAAGGGACCGGGAAAGAGCTGGCCTTGAACAATGTGACTGTTTTAATTCTTGACTGCTTCTCATTTTGTTTTGAATTGGTGTTTCCAGAACGGTTTGGTTTCGATGTGCTGATGTCTGAATGTATTTGTTGTTTTTATTATGTAACTGTCTGCTGCTGCCATGCCAGATCCGTCTTGAAAAAGAGATTTAAAATCTCAATGAGGCTTTTATCTAGTTAAATAAAAAATAAATAAAATAAAATAAATGTGCTCAAACATTCAGCACAGTACTGAGTTCTGGTACGCAGTAGGACTGGACAATATTACCTAATCTCAATATCACAATTAATTGAAGGTTTTAATTCGATTACAATTAATGAACGATTATTTTATGATATGCTGGAACAAATAAGTGGTAATACCAATGGTCATCAACACGGTCTTCCTGCAGTATTTAGACTTAACTTGATGTCCTCTGCGCAGAATCCAAAATGTGTCAAAACAATGGAGATGGAATTTTTCTTGGCTACTAGGTCCTCTGATAGATTGGTGCTTGTCTCCTCCATGTTGGCAGCACGTCCTTGGCTCTTGGCGAAAGTGAACGTAGGCTATTTGGAGGGGGCGTGGTCATGTGACTTACACAGGGAAAATAATCGTCATGAGTAAATTACTTTGATTTTAGGGTTTAAATGTCGATTTTGATTATTTTTCAATACAATATATACAGTTTACAGTACAATATACAGTCCTGTTCTGGTCTCTTTCTAGGGATAGGAATCGAAAACCGATTCCGGTTGAGAATCGTTAACAGCTCCATCAAAGAATCAATATCATAAATCTTTTTGCTTATCAATTCCCTTATCAATTCCTTCCACTGACAGGGTTCAGAAGCATCAGAATTGTAACTTAATTTTCATTGCACCTACTACACAATCTTAAGTGAGGGGAAACACCAGCAACTTGTAGAAGCAGATATCTATGCTGTGACTTGTTTGATGTTGTTGCCTGAAAATCAGAGCAACATTTGCCCATATGCAAAATCTGCAGGAATCGATAAGGGAATCATTAAAGAATTGGATCGATTAGCAGGATCGTTAACAGCATTGGTATTGATTACATCTTATCAATTCCCATCCCTATCTCTTTCAGGACTCTGTTTTGTACTGTGCTGTATTGGGATGTCAATAATGATACTGGTACAAATTTCCACATGAAAAGAAGTATTCAAATAGCAATAACAGTGACATAAAAAAAAGAAAAGTGCCCAAATATATAATGGTAATAAAAATGTATTGAAGAGACTATTTTACACAAAACATCACCAACCCAAACAATACATTTTTATAGTAGCAGTTGCAGATGAATTTTGAGAAACAATTTGTTCTGAGTATTGTTGCATTTGTTTTACGAAAAGAGCCCAACTTGCACAAATGGCATACAAAGGGTTTGGAAGGATGAAAAAATACCTTAGTTTTGTATCATTTATAGATGTTGCTTCCAGGCTACAGTCTCTAATAATACATTAATCAGTGTTTTTTTTATTGGAATATATAATGTTTTTGCAAATTTCTTCAAAATGTGGTGACATTGTTTTTGTGTGAAGGGGTGATTTTGCCCACCCCTTCCACTGCTCATACTTCTGTGACCAGCTCATTGAGAGGCTCTTCTCATCCCCTCTTTACACCGCTGCAACAGTTTGAACGTCACTGAGGCATGAATATCACCCCTTGAAATAGCGCAATGAACAAGACGCCAGACTAAATATTGAGTTTTCCCTGCGAGCCCCCTGGAGTTTCCTCCCTGCCCCACCTCATCATCGCCTGAGAGGCAAGCCGCAGGAAGATTTCCTGCTGTGATGAACAAGTGTTAACAAGCGAGTCAGGAAGTTTTCTGTCTATGTTGCATGTGTGAAAAGGGCCTCAGTGTTGTTCTGATGTTTTTGAAGAAGCTTGTTTGAAGTGCTCCCTACATAGCAGCAGATGGCACCACACACTCTGCTGTAGTCACCATGTCCTGGACAACAGAGTGATTGTGTTTCAGTAGTGTTGTTTTGTTATTTCATATTTGTATTTTTAGGTTAGGATATCTTCAGGGTCTATTAGAAATAAGAGATATGTTTTGACTCATCATCTTTTAACTGTTGCAACCTCCTTTGAACACAGCGCACACGTGGGTTTTGTGCTCTTGTTCTCAGACATGTTTTATTTGTTGCACAAGCACAGGTGATTACAAATTTGAAGCATGCTTGAGTAAAACTGATTCTGAGGTGACCTTGTGGAATGCCTCAAAACTAAACCATCTGTTAATGTAAACCAAACAGAGGCTTGAATGTTTTCCATGTTTTAACCTCCAAACAAAGCTTTATATTCCTGCCTCATGGGGCAGGCTATTCATTGATGACACAGTCAGACAACCCAACACAGAGCTGACTGGTTAAATAGCAACAATTTTGTTATCCAGTGTAGTTATCTTTTACCCAACAAACAAAACATGACAAGATTATAATGTTACTTGACAAGAATGTCACATGTATTCTTATAAAGTAAAACAAGCTCATTAATACTCACATGCTCAAAGAATTGTTTAAACCTATGGACTAAAGTGACAGTTTATCTGTTGTGTACTCTTATTTCAAACTAAGGAGTCAATGCTCTTGTGCTTCGCTATTTATCATAAACACAAAACATCAAAAAGGCTCAGTAGCAGGTTGTCCATCCTCCTTCTGTTCATTTTCTGCATTTGTTTCTTCCTATATATTCTGTGTTAAAATAAGTACTTCTGTTATTTTCCATCTCTCCCTCCTATAGGACAGCAGCCACCCTGAAACGTTGATCAACCTCATAGTGCTGACGCAGCACCTGGGCAAAGCTCCTGAGGTGAGACTTTGGACTTCACATTGTCAGGAAGTAGCCGCTTTAACATTCATCAGTTTAGCAGTGTCTTAAGACGAGCTTGTCCTCTGTCAAAACAGACTTGAAAAATCTTTCTCCGATAACACTCCAGCTCTTGGAGATCCAAGATGCTCAACTCAGCAATTTTCTGTTTGCTTTGATTAAAGCAGGCAAAAGCATTCAGCCCTGCAATTTCTTGATTGTGTTAGTCTTCTATCATGAAAAGTGTCAGCTAAGCATTTCCTCTGGTTTAGTGCTGTGTGTGTATTATCCACTCATGAACTCAGAGTTCAGAAGGATAAAGACTCTATCTGTTTTACTTTTGATGGTCTTGATAGTAATGCAATAGAATGCTGACCATTGACACAAAGCACCATTAAATAGTGATAACTACTGATTAGCTCATCTCACCAAGGTTAAATGCAATTATGTGTGAAACGCTTGCAAACAGCCCCATTGGTTCTAGATAGTGACTTTAGAATATACTTAGATTAAGGCAAAAGTAAGTTCTTTAAAGATAATGTTTTTATCTCCTTCTGTGCAGGCAAAAGACTATGATATGTTAAAATAAAGTCTAGAGATATCTTTATTTTCAAATGAGATATAGGCAAAAAGGATGTTTTAACCTTATGGTTAATTCTGCATAAAACAACGGTATACATTAATTATGACTTTACCTGGCTTTTAATGTTTTAATCTTGAACAAAGTAAATATGAGGCCTAAAAACATATATATACTTTAGTGTCAAAGCTAAAGTGTTACCAACACTCTGGTCCTTGCAAATTCCACCCACTTTTCAAATATTGCCTATTTTTTCATTTGTAAAATGGAGGCAATACTTTCTCTCTGTTGATTAAAGATATGTCCGAAGTAATTAACTATTATGTGCCACTGATGATTAAAATATTCAGTTTTGTCATTAAAAAAAAGGCATAGCATTCTAGAGCAGCTGTTCTAGGATAGAAAAAGTGTGAAATGAAGCTGTTGACAAAATGTTTCAAATGTGTGCCTGATAAATAAATGTGAAAAATATTTACAATCCAGGAAAGCCATAAACACACCAATATTCATCTATTTTATTTTACTCCATTGTGCCTTGAAGATGTCATCGTTAGTTGGAAATGATCACAAAGCCCAGGTGAACCTCATTTGTTTGTACAAAACATAATCAACTGCATGAAAAAAAATAGAAGTCACAGTTAGATTATGTACAATTGTTGCTTGGAGGCACAGAAAAACATCATCATCCTCAAAGCCTAAACATTTGATCATATTAACAGTGCACAGACAACAACACAAGTGCAAGAGCAAAGACAACCAAACAGCTTTATTTGTTAGAAATGTGTTTTCAGGCTCCTGGTGAACAGGTTTTTGTTGACAAGCTTTTCTAGCTGTGCTTCTACAGGCTTTGTTGTTGTTAGGTCCTTATTTTACTTTGTAACTTTATGTTCCCTTTTATGTGTCCTCAGGTTACTAATCGCTACCTGTCCCAGCTAAAAGATGCACACAGAGCCCATCCATTCCTCAGAGACTATCTTGCCAAGGTAATTCCTTTTGCCTATATTTTAATGCTTTTGGTTCTTTGGACCATCTCTGGTGTATGATGAGTGCTACTGTGGTTTGGACAATCCATTCATTTATAGCTGTGGACAAACCCTCTTAACCCGTAGTCTCTGTCATAACATGATTACCAGGTTCTGTTTTTTTTCATAGTTTGCAGAAGCAGTTGTCCTTGGAATGTAGTCAAGTAGAACATTAAACTTTGAAATCCGTAGCCTTTGTCACAGATTGGGTTGTAATTACGTCTCGGTGCAGATGTACATAAACACAAACATTGAAACTGGGTTGCAGCATTGCCAAACAAAAGCATGTGACCCACAGCTCTTCCCCTGGTTGGATGTTTGTATTTAACTGTTTCCTCTGCTCTTTGTTTTTGTGCAGGAGAATGAGTTCGACAGACTGGTGATGCAGTACGCTCCCACTGCCACAGCATAAGACCGCTGTTCTTGGGCTTCTGAAGCACACCAAGAAACTCAACTGTCCCCTTCACTCTTTATTGTGCATACCTGTATTTGTTTTGATATTTTACCTGTCAGGAAACATTTAATGGATTGAAATTAGGATTTTTTTCTGTATTAACCAGAACTGATCTATCATCACATGTGGATTAAAACACCTCTGCCTCTGTGAATCCACACTAAGTAGATTTGCATTTCTCACACAGACATCAATGCAGCTGTTTAATGTGAGCATTCCCTTTGAAATAATAATAAATGTTTAATACCTGAATTGTGTTTGAAGTGTGCTTTTGTGATAAAGAAAAAAGGACTTATGCAGAAACTATGAATATAAATTGGCAAACATCAAACACATTTACTAGGGATGCATGGTGATGGATTTTTACCAGTACTGAGATGCTATTAGTTCTTTTTTAAACTGATGTAAACACACAGGCTTTAAATGGCTTTTTGAAAGCTAGAGGCAGCGCTGCATAGAAAATAAGTTATTTGTAGGGAGCTTTTATATATTTTTTGAAACGATTAAAATAAACAAACATGTAAGCTGTGTATTATCTCTAAAATACACTAGCTAGCTGTTTTTTCAAGTTAAAAAACTGAGTGCCATATTTCAGACCAAATAATTCAGTTTGTATAGTCCACTTTGGAGGACTGAGAATGAAATAAACTTTAAGTGAGGTCAGTTTGTTGATTGCAAACATTTTTGCACATTGTGCCCTTATGTTAGGCTGATACTGGGCCGCAAACACAGAAAGGCTAATAAACTACTAAAGCTATTATCTGTCTATACCAATTTAGCTGTTGTACTTTGCACCTCTACTGTTTTAGTGCTTTCTCATGGTAATGTAAAACACATTTATTAGGATTCTGCAATAGTCAATTTTTGCCAACACTGATGTGCTGATTTTTTTGCCCAGTTTTTGTCTGCTGATTCATAAATTATCAGAGGCTTTTCCAGGGCAATAAAAGTGGCTAATTTTGTCTGGAGCCTATATTTTTATTACAGACTTGTTTAAAATGAAACAATGGATTTACTGTGTAATTCCCCCAAATATTGTATAAAATATAAAAACACATCAATTGACAACATATAGTCAAGACCTAAAATTCATACCTCACAGTACACACTCCACTGTGCTAACATACATTATTTTTATATAATAGCAATATGTAAAACAGATGATTAACTTTAAAAGTTGTTACCTCTGAAAACCAATATCATAACAATGTATCCGTTTTTATTTAGCATATAGTTTATATTGTATTTAACACCAACTGACATGTTTATTAAAAACATTCATTTGGGATGCATTAATTTGACAAAATACATTATTTAAATGTACTCTATGTACTGTATTTTTTTTTACTTTCTACAACAACTAAAACTAACGGCTGATCAGAAAATCAGATGTTTGCCATGGTATTGAATGTGGTATAAGGTAACACTGGTGCAAAAGATTATACTATAATATATTACAAAATTAGCATTCTGCTCTAAAATATATATGAATTTAGATATTAAATATATCAGTGAAAATGGGTTTGTACACCCAGTCATGTATACGCTTACTATATTTGACCAAATAAATCTAAAACACAAATAACAGTTTATGCACAGTTTATTCAACATCATGCCAATATTGAGTTGATTACTAGTATCCAAGTTTTAAACATTTCAGAACATATCAATATTGAAGTTTAATTACCTCCAACAAAGAGGTCATGTTTGTGCTTGTTTGTTAATTTGTAGGATTGTTTATGAAAAGGACAACTTAAAACCTAATGAACAGATTTGGAGGAAATTTTCAAGTAAGTTTGGCAATTGCACAAGAGAGACGTAATCCAGCTTTTGGGGTGATAAGGAAACAGCTCAAGGATTATTTTTTAAAGATTTGTGTGACAAATGTGTGTGAGATAGGACCAATTTTAGCATTCTCTTTCATTTACTTGCTTGACAATGTTGGCAAGGCATTGTGGAAGCTTGTGTTCTCATAGCACCTCCAGTTAACCTTTGTTGTAAATAGATTTTTTTACACTTAATTTTTGTTGATCAGCTGTCCATTCCAAAATAACCCATACTTTTTTAGTTTCAGGCATTTCTGTGTTGAGTGTTCTGATTCTAAGCTTTGATAGTACAATTAAAGTTTATCAATCTTCACCAAGAAGGCTGTGTTTTTGCTGGTGTTAGTCTGTTAATAGGACAACTGAAAAACTCATAAATGGAATTTACTGAAATTTTCAGGATAGGTCAAAACTGGGCGATGGTACACGCAACTGGACTTTTAAGGTGATCCAAATGCAGTGCAGATCTAGGATTTCTTAAGGATTTGTTAAGATAGGGCAGTTTTTAATATTTTTGACGATAACTCGCCAGAACATGAGAGAGAAGGTCTCTGCTCACGGGACACCTCTTCTGCAATAGACCTTCAGATACTGTGAAATACAATACATTCCCAAAATGTGTTCAAGCATAATTAAAAAAGTATTGATTAAAGAAAAACGCAAGAAGTACAAGTAAAAAAATGTTCATGAGTAACTTGTGTAAATGTACTTAGTTACTTTCCATCCCTGACTGATATCAATACCATGCCAAAGCTATTGACCATCCCAATGGCAGCGTCTTTGTGACATCTGTGCGTTATTACAGTCTCTTGTTCATAGCACTTTTATGCACTGTCTCTTTAAACCATCTCCATTAACCCTCAGCGGTTAGGCAGAGGGTTCAAACAGGAGATAGCGGCCCTAATTACGTCACACCCTCCGTTTTCTTCTGCGTTGGGCTCGCGCGTACGCCGTCCTCTCTAACGTACCAGTTGAATCTATTGAATGCAGAGCGCCACTTGTCAAAACGCAGCCTGCCTTTGAACACGTTGACGAGCCCAGAGCAGCAGCAGCAGCAGCAACTAGGGAGGAGGAGTAGAAGAAGAAGAAGCGACGACAGAGGATAATTTTCCGTCCATTTATCTCCCTTTCTGTCCGCTGGAATAACTTGGCTTCGCATGAGATTTGCCGGTGTGTGGGGAGTCTGTTGCGGCGGCACACGGACGTTATATAAGCCGAATAACGGACAGAGATGAGCCCGCACGGACGTTATTACTGTATAGCGGCACTATAATCGCATGTGGCTGTCTGGGTTTGGCGCTGTAAAAGGCGACAGACACACTAGACCTCGGCCTGTGCTCGTCAATCTATGTGCGCTACATCACGTTTTTAGCTAATTTATTCACACGGCTAGCTAGCTTGGACGCCGCTGCCAATGCTGGACCGTACACTATTGTGTGTGCGTATGATTGAACTTAGCTAGGCGGCTAACCAGGACGCGCTGCTGATGAGCCCGTGTGTGCGCAGCGGAATGATGAGCAGAGGAAACCTCCACCATACAGGCGCTAATGGCTCTGATTAACTGTCAAAGCCCCATTTTAAACATTGGTCTTTGTGGTTACTAAATGAACGCACGTAGCCGATGTGTGTTTTAGACCTGCTGGGCCCCGCTATCATTCATAAAAGTGTCCCGAAGCCGAAGAATGGGCCCGTGTCTTAATTTGGACAACAAAGAATTAGGCTACTGAAGAGGTTAAGCTGGTTAGATAAGCTTGTTTTAGCGTTTTTAGGTGAGCTAGCAAGCTGGTTGGCGGATTAGTCACACAGTCTGGACAGTATAGCTCCTTGCACTCCCTCTTCCTTGTTTCTTGGAGTATTTTTTGCACGTTTTTCTAATCTCTACGCGGCACCACGATGAGCAGCCACACCGGGGACGCAGCGCCGGTAGAAGTGGAGCCCATGCCGGGATACTTGGACCTCATCACCAGAGCCTCCACCGTAATGCTGGGCGCATGGAGAGACTGTAGCACATGCGGGCTGGAGCTCTCCAAACGGACTCTCCTGGATAACGCGTACATTACACTGACCGAAATCGCCCTCTTCTTCTTTTGCGCCTTTTTGTGGACGCAGGTCAGACGAGGACTGACACAATGTCTGTTTAGGGTAAGTGACACACATTCTCAAACACATGGATCCCCAGCTCCCCAAAGGTTATTTTATTAACACTTCTAATTAACGGGTTTAGTGGATGATTCCTCTCATTAGAGGCACAGATCTGCTCTCAGTGTGGCCTCCCAGGCTCTCCTCCCTCCCCCAGGAGATGTTGCTGAAGGCACAACATGCTGTGGAACAGACTGGATGTGTGGCTGTGAGCTAAACACATATTGCCAAATATTGGATCTACTTGTAGGTATAGATGCCGTCAGTAAACATGGCCTTATCTGCACTTGTGTTGGGCAAACATTTGTATTGAACAGGTGTAACATAAAAACACTTGATTGCGAAATTCTGTTCCAAGATCAGCACTTTTTGGTTAATTGTGTTGTTTTGGCAGGTTCAATTTGAGAGATTCATCTTAAAAAACACCGGCGTTTTTAAAATATTCACTGTTAACACAATATAAAGTCTCCAAAAAGCATCTGGTTAGGTGTGCACAAAAGTGGATTTTTCCATTTATCTGATATGTTAATATATCTGAACTTATTGAGCTCAATATCAAAAAAAGGCAAATATCACAAAAATAACCATTTGCCATAATTGTAAAGTCTTTTTGTTATTACACAGATGTAAACTATAGGTACTTGGTATTGGATATTTTCCACTGTCTGATATACTGATATTTCCATACATATTTTAGCCAGTGTCAATTCTAACAGCTAGGAGCTTTTCATTAATAACTTTTGCCTTTACTGTGACAAACTTTTCATTTTAAGATCAGAAAAAAACACAAGGACAATAATGTTTTTGTAGCTATCTGATATTGAGGTATCTCCATCCTTATTTTTGCAAACATTAATACTGCTGTATAGTATTTTTTTTCATGATTTAACACAGAGCATCTCCTGTACTAAAAATTGCCTGTTTTTGTCAAGTTTTATTATTCAAAGAGGACATAATCTAGGGATGCTCAGTATAGGATTTTAATGATTTCTGATGCTTGATTTCCAACCTATAAGCTGATATAAGGTTTAACATACAGACACATTTAATAAGATAAAAGAAAATATCAACCCCTACAGGACAAAAAAATACTTATTTCCTTAGATACAGAGAAAATCTAAATATGCGTTTTATGGATGTTTTGCACATATCTGATATGCTTATATTTCCTTTTTACTTTTTTAAGTTATGACATTTGACACTTAGCATTAATTATAGAACCATTCCCCTCCTGAATCAAAATGAATTGGAAAATGTTCTGCAATGATCAGTATATGATGAATATCTTTTTAAATACAGACTTTTAGAAATGAAAAGCTGCTATTAATTTACTTTTATAATATATGTTTAATCCAAAATGTATTGCTAAAGTAGTCGACCCAACTTGATTATATGTACACCTGTTATAGAGCTACAGTCATCATTTTAACCTGCAGACAGACACTACTGTGTGTAGTGCAAAAACTTTATTTTCCTCTCCTACGATTCTAAAACTTTGAAACTGAAATTAATTCTCCTAATTAATCACCAAGTAAGGAAAAGCTGTAATGCTGTAACATAACTCTGATATACTGACAGAAGGGCCGGTAATAATGAACTCAATACAGCTAAGAACTGGTTTCATTTTGTTGTGAAATCAACGTAATATGCTTTTATGCCTAAAAATCCCCTGATCAGTTTTTTCTTTCTTAGTTTAGGTACAAACTACCACGAGGAGTCGAGGGTGTAATCCTGGAGGACAGGCAGCAGACAGTGTCTACAGCATTGCTTTATTATGCAGTGTAACAATAACAGCACAATGACCAATAGCTGTGGCACTTTGATTTCAAACAAGGGTGGAAACACCAGCAGCATGCTGAAAATTTTATCAACACAGCATGGCAATTACTTTGAGGAGTGGTGTGTGTTGGACGTTGACACCAGACACCTGCCCAGGTTTACTGTTTTAACTCCAGAAAATCCACAACAATCAACAAAGGAATTAATAAGAACTCAAGAAATCAATAAGCAACTTCCTTAATGATACTGATATATCTAAAAATCCTGTTTACTCTCAGCATTGTTTGTTGCTAACATGTTTTTTTTATGCCTAAACAGATATTTAGGTTTTTAATTTACCGACTGTTATCATCCTACACTTTATCCTTTGTCTTACTCTGTTTGGCTGTCTTGTTCAGGATAATGATTAACTAAAATGTTAAGAGTATGAAGCAATAAAACCCCAAACAAAATACTATACTGTCATTCTAACATGATTCGTCTTGAATGAATACATTTGCATTTAGTCCTTTTGTTGCAGTCAGTTGATCATGAGGCTGTTAGGTACTTTTTAGAACATGAGAGGTCATTTATTTTAATTAAGTCAGTCTAGTAATGTAGAATTCCCCCATTTCCCACATTCCCTCCCTTTCTTTTGCTGCCTTCTTTACTTGGATGTCTCTCTGACTACTTTTTTAAGTTTTTTCTCACAATGATTGTATATATCTTCATCTCTTGCATTTTTTTGGAACAATAATTGAATGATTAATAACTTATGGACTCAAAGTGTCTTTTTAATCTTTTACTCAAAAGGTTAGTCTTTGATCACATTAATGCTAAAACTGAACATCTTAATCACTGTCACTCCTGTGAAAAAAGCCATGCAACAATGCCTTACATTTAAAAATGTTGAGAGAGTACAAACCTCCACCGAGGCATTTATTAGCTGAATTATAAGTGAAAATGTCAAAAACTGCCAGTGCTAATGATTCCTTTAAAACATGCCTAGATCCAGAGATTTGGATTGCCACTAAAACCTAGTCACATTTTTCTTGAGCCATGACCAACATTTCCAGGTAATTTGAAAATGTTTGCACTTATCTTGCCTAAACAGACAGACAGACAAACAAACAAGGACAAAAACTCTGTTGCCTAACTGTCTAAGTTTGTTTAACACAGATGGACTTATGATGAGAAATCATGACATCACATCCTATATGTGCGCACATGATGGAGTAGAAAGTTATGCTACTCTTTAGTTACCTGAGGATGTGCACTTATAAAACTGCAGTGTCTCTAAAAGCAGGACCACAACATTATTTTCACCCTAATAGAGAGAACAGGGGCTTAAATGCTCTGATTGACTGGCTCTATGCCCAGGATTCTTATATTCCCTTAACACAGCTGAGGCCTGAGTACCTCCACCCAAGCAGGGAGGGGCCTCCTCTCTACAGATAGCTTGGATGCAGCTCATTACTCTACCATGATGGTGGGTGGGGGGTGGAGTTTCTCCACGTGGTGGATGCTCGGATGATGATGTTAAAGCAGCACACTTTAGTCCCAGGCCCCATGTTTAAAGCCAGATGTGGCCTGAGAATGCGAAAAATGAGGCCTGGTTTCCCCCTTACATCATGTATGTGGGTCTCCGTGGGTTACTCCTACGGAAAAGAATTGGACGGGCCCCATTTACAGCCTTGGATACCTTAAAGAATGTGAAGGATGAGGTGGAGTTATTTGTTGTGTGCAGTAATAATCAGTCAGCGCCCTCGATCATTTGGGGCATGTGTAATGTCACCGTAGCAGTGCTTACATCAAGGATGAAAAGGATGGGTTCAGTTATGGGTCAGCCATGCTGAGCTAATGCTGAAGAGATTTGCTGTTGTAGATCATGAAGCTCAGATGGGTCATCAAATAAAATAAATATGTTATTTTGTCATCCTGGGAGAGCACAGAACTGAATTAACAGGGATGTTTTCTCACAGTTCAGGAAACCACATTAAATCTTGTTTGTTATTATTGAATGTGTAGTTTCCACAATGTTAAAAAGAACATTTTGCTCTGATGCGTAGTGAGGTGGCTGAGCTGTCAAACAGTCTGAGCTCGATAAATGATGGCATAGACAATCAAGAGCACACGCACTTAATTAGGATCAGAGCTCATTAAACTTCATGGACATTAAATATTGGCTTAGGCATTAGGGGACAAAGGACTGTGTAATCTTACTCCTCTGTGGTCTTTTGAAGACTATTGTGACTTGTTTTTACATGACATGAATGCCTGTTTATTCTAGTATGGTGTTTACTTAAAAATATCGCTTACTGACCTCGAAGAAAGCTGTGCTAAAAACATTTATGTTTCTGTCGAAAAATAGAGATAGATTGCTAAGGCAAACCATTAGTTTAATGAATTATGTTTTTATTTCTTTGTTCCCAGGACATACTGTCAAATTTGAGGATAACAAGCAAATAGTTTATCAATCAGTTCATTAGTCTTTATTGTATAGTTCCAATATGTAACAAGTGTTACCCTGATGCTAGGGATGGGTACAGAAATCTGGTTTCAAAGTGTTACTGTCTGGTACCAACAAATTGAACTGAATTTTAACAGAATTAGAAACTTCATTAAGATTATATTAGTCAGGATGCTGAAATTCATTGACCTCTCCGCTAAGTGTGTTGTTCAGTGTTGTCTTCTGGGAAAGAAACAGACATTACTGGCAACATAAGCATTGTCACATGGGCTGTGACAGGGGTGGAGACTATACAGGGCTCCAGACTAACTTTTTGCAATGGTTGCAATGGCACAACCATTTTTAAGGAGCACCAGCACAAAAATTAGGTGCACCCAAATTTTTCATAGTGTCACCTTTAATGCCATAAGGTCACCATTTTTTCACTCTCCATTACTTTGATATAATGTAACTGATTTTAAACAAGAATAAGATGAAATAAGATGTCTTTATTCAAAGCAAAATTATATATTTAAAGAAAAACGGAGCATTTAAAGTGCTTCAAAGAAAGAAATCTTCTTTTGAAATCTTCAAAATAAAAGGAGCTGATGTTTAATAGGCCTGTGCTCAAAATATCGATACGGCAAAATATCGTATCGCTCTCCTTTGGGATACGTGTATCGATACGGATTCTACAGAATCGATACGGCCTAAATATTTTGAAAGTTGGTGTAAATACACTTTGGGTAATGTTAATAGTGGCACAGTTCAAGGTAGAAGACAAGCTACATAATGAAGCATGTGTTCTAAATTTGAACTTAGGTCTACCATCTTTGAGGATCTGAATTTATGTCTCTCAAGTTGTAGAACCACTTAAAACTCATCCTTGTTCTATTTCTAAGAAAAAACTAAACTTGTCAAGAATTTTGCTTAAAAAGCATAGTCAGTGTTCACAATTTACGTGTATCGGGATACGTATCGTATCGTGAAGTTGCTGGAAATACCCAGCCCTAATGTTTAAGTTGTGACACTGAACAAAAAATGAAATAAATATCCAGACTTTAACAACCAACTACATAACATTTAACTGGATGGTCTTCTTCTCCAATAAATTTGAAGCTAGAATAAGACTTCACACACTATAGTCAATATTTACAAAACTGAAACTAAGGTAAATAATAAAAAAAAAAAATCTCAGACTAATATATAAAAAACGACATATAGGGCAGAACATTTTATGACTTTTTCTGTATTTTTTTCTCTCTTTGTGACTTTTTTTTTCTTTACAGTTTTATGTTCAGTTGGTGTCTGTCAGTCAGATCATTTGTCATCAGTGGACGTGAACACACCTCTGTGCCTGTGTGACTGAGAAACAGCCCCCCCCCTCCCCCCCCCCCTTGACAGGAGAAAGGACTGAACAAATATACTGTACATGTTATAGATAATGTAACTTTGTTTTACTTGTTGTTGTTAATTATTATCTGTCACTAAGACAAATTTGGCAGAGCTTTGCTGCTTCTTCAGAGTTTCTGGCCCGTGCTGAAACCTGACACCACAGTCATGCTCCGTCTGGGCTCATTTGCATACTAACAGCTGATTGGATGATGACTGAGTGCCTCAGCCCTTTGTCAACTTAAATTTGTAAGAGGGTACCTAACATTTTTTCTTGGTGCACCAATGGGCCCAAGAAAATATGTTAGGTGCACTCTCACAAATTTTGGGTGCATGTGCGCGCAAAATGGTTGCACTCTGGAGCCTTGCTGTAAATGCCTTTTTTAATAAGTATTGATTCAGGAACTGTCAGGTGATGGTACCCTTTTACTACTGAACCCTTCTCCAGATACCCAACAGGCAGGTTGATACCTTACTCTTCTTTACTCTAATAATGGAAGAACAACATTTTCTAGCATTAGCAGAGCATTCAAATCAAATTTTGGTGAAGTCTCAGGGGAACAGTAACTAACAGAAACCACAAACAGAAAGAGACGAATGTGGAACTAACCCTCGACCTTGGGGGTTGAAAAATGAAGCTGTTGTGAAAATGTTGACACCAGAAATAACATACAGACCGTATGTTGAAATGTTACAATAGCATTTTATCATATTCACAGGCTGTTTTAAATAAATTGTTTTGGTCAAAATAGCTTGTCTGAATGAGCATACACTAAAGAGGGGTTATTTTTTATTTATTGAGTTCCCTGTTAGCATAACTAGGAGCAGGACAATGTCTGCACAAGATGGTGTGGCATCGCTTTAATTGTACTTCTTATATTCATTTTGATGAGTGTAAGAATATGCTCACCATCAGTCATGTTCAAAAAACTTCCAGTTGTCATGTACAAAGTACCCCAGATTCTATGACTGAGACACTCTGTCAGAACTCCTGCCCCTTGAAGCCCCTGTCCCTAACCGGGCCCTGTCCGCTCTTATTGTTTTCAAGTCAGCTCTATGGTAATAGATCAGTTCAGCATTGCTTGGTGGCATGTTGTCAACATCTCTGCATTTACTCTAACTTTTCTGCACAGGGCTTTCTACTTTGAATCAGTGACAATGAAACAATGGTTGGACATCACATCAGTAGGTCTATTGGGAGGGGGGCCGAGATGTGAACCATGTCAATCATCTAATGGCGCCTTCAACAAGGAGAGAGAGAAGTCTTGATGCTGCAGACTTTTTGTCATATTCATAGAAGTGATCTATCACTTGGACGAGATGAGTTAGGCATAAAAAAAATCCAAAAAGCACAATATGAGCTTTTTAAAACCTGCCAAATTTCCCCCACTCTGTCTGCTAATGCAGGCTGACTGACATCTAAATCAGCACTGTGTGAGGAATTCAAGTTTTGAGACTCTTCGGTGGCCACTGAAGGCCTCTGAGAGTAACGGTACTGTTGTAAAACACACAGCCCTGCTATCTTCTACTTACTGACAACATATATTTTGTAACACTGATGGAGTTCAAGCTGGTCAGTAAAAACCATGTGAGAAAACACTGACCTATATCAAACTATATAGTGTCATCTGCCCATTGATTGAAAACTGTTAAGGTGTAAAAAAAATTGTATTAGTATGTTACCATGATGTGTAGAGTCATTTACTACATTGCCACTTCGAAGATATCCTTGTTCAAAAAATGTTGATTGGGCCTTACAATAAAGAGATGTCAATTTAATAACATGGTCCAACAAAATGAATGGAAAGTTCATAACAAGAACTTTACTCGCTGGCCCAGCAGCAACATAACCTGCTCCACATCTGACTCACAGCCTGTTTCTCTATGCTTTTTTACAAAAGCCTTTCCAATGTTGACTGTAGTTCTGCTTGTTCCTATTCTGTCTTTTAGCCTTTGTATGAACTAATTCTGTAAACAAAGTGCACAATGCACAAGATAACTCTGTCCCGCTGCCAAACTTACATAGTACTATAAGCAGGTGACTAGTGCTCTCTGAGGGAATGGAATATGAAAATACTATTACAATTGAAAATGACACGTTTTCACTTTAATCTGAGACTGTCATGAGTAGGCTTCAGGTTGCCCCTTAAGTAACCTTAAAGATGACTTCCTTTAGACTTTGTTCAATATTTTCTGCCTTCTATAGTTGAGCAGCTGTCTAAGTGAATTCATTTGAAGGCTTGTGCTCCATACATTTAAGCTGTTTCTTGATGTTTTGTGGACCAAACTCAGAACTGATTAATTTAAGAATTTATACTTGGACATATTAATTAAACAACAAGTTGGGGGGTGTAGCTTTAGCCTGAAATTAAACTGTACATGCAGAAGTGTCAGGGGAATTACGGATCACATAGCACGAAAGATGTGATGGATAAAAATAATTAGCTTCCTGTTGATTTTACTTACAGCACTGCAATCATGTTTGAAGAGTGCAAGATGACCCACTTTACTTCTCCAGTACACCAGTCTACATTTTCCACTTAAGATTCAGATTCCAAATATGAACATATCATGAGTGAAAGTTTGTTTTTATAATATTTTATTCCCTCTTGTACACTGAAGTTGCGCTTCAGTGAGCATGCTGGGTGAGATGAGGGGAGTATGCTGAGGGTAGGGGTGGCTTCAGTGCACAGATGATGTTTTTTTTTTTTTTTAAGTTTTGCTTTTTCTTTGCTCTTGTAAAAGTGGAAGAAGCACCAGTTTCATGGTATTGAACGCAACTTTTTATATAAACCTCTTTAGCCCCACTGCTACATGGAGGTGCAGCAGAACCATTTGACTTCTCTCATCTAGATTAAAAATGAAAATAAGGTAAATGAGCTTTCTAATGTAGTTTAACATTTATCTCAGGGCTCAGAGAGATGTTTTGATTCTTAAAAAAGCTATAGTAACTGTAATCAAAAAGTCTTGTGGCGTGTATGGCTGCTCTCTTCTCTCTTAACTTCTCTGTGCACACACACACACACATCTGTCACACTGCTTAATGTGTCTGTGCCTGCATGATGCAAAAGAGTGTTTATTTTTATGGTTTCTGAGTTGCATTTAAAAGCATGCGTGTGTTTGTGTTTATTAGCATCTGTGGTTTTAGATATGCCTGTGTTTGCATATATTTTGTCAGTCAAAAACATTGCATGCGCCATTTCCAATTATGTGAAAGTAATTCGCATGTGGATCATAGAGTAATGACACTGGGATACTAGCAGAGAGAGAGAGATAAATAAAACAGGAGAGAGAGAGGAAGGAAGCAGTGGAGAAGTGGGCTGTGGGGTCGTGTGGTTGGGGCCAGGGCTGCTGACTCAGCATGCAGCAGCCAATCATTAACACGATTTCATACACACCCAATCACATGAATGTGTTGTTAAAGGAACAAAATCTGCAAATATACTTTTTTTTTGGGGTTACTTAAAAGGGATGCTCATTGAAGATGCTAAAATGCTTGCTGCTCAGCTGTTAGTCAGCTTTTGCAGCAGCAGTTTATAACCACTCTCTTAAATGCCTCCCATAGCCCCTCACCTACACTCACACACTCACACACACACACTGAAGCAGTCATTCTGACAGCAGAGCAGCACCGTACTTGCCAGCTCCAGCCCTCGTTGCAGAGCTTATCTCTCTGCATGGAGCAACTGAGTAGCACCTCATCCCCTGCTGTTGTTCTAAATGTGAAAGCAGCCTGAGGTTTGACAAGGTCCCTGACCACAGATCCCAGATCACGTTCCACTAAGCCCCTGCTCATTGTTGTACATTAGCCGCAGTGAGACACCTGATACTGGATTTGTGGTGAAGGGGAAGTGCTATCCATTCAGCCAAAAGTGCCCACTCAGGTGAAACTTGCTTGTAATTTTGACACTGATTGTGTGCAGTTGTAATGGAGATTGATTTTTATATTTCCCCTCCTCTTCTCTTCTCTCTCTCCTCTCATGACTCAGGCACCTAATTTATCATCACAAAACGCTTAAGCTAGTGGCTCTTCCACCATCACCTGCCATGTGATCTGTTGCTCATTGTGCTACAGTGTCATACATCATAAATGCAGAGCACTTTTACTTTCACAACCATCAGCCCCCATTCAACACAGCTTATGCTTCAGTCATTGATTACAGGTCAGTGAGACAGATACAACTATGTAAGATGTAGATCATTTTAGTCAGACAACTTATCTTCATATTTGTTAAAAATAGTTTTATTGCAACAGCAGAACAAATGTGGAGTTTGTTTTGTTATGCTTGAGTCTTGTTAAATTTCCAGATTCATTCCATATGCTGAATTTAAAGAGATGTAGGATGCTAGGGTGGTGGGTTGAAAGAAAGGATGCAATACTAATGCAAGGCAGAGCTGGCAGAGGCAATTCAGAGCTGGAATACAGTCAGAAATCTTGCATCATAAATAGACAGCTACCCAGGAGGATGTATGATAGAGGATTGAATTATAGAGGTGTCCATGAACTTATTTAACTTCGAGAATCAAAGCAAGCTGTTTGTGAAATGTTTTTTTTTTTCAACCACGCATTCTCAAACCTACTTTCTTTCATTTAAAGACAACTTTAATCAGCACCTCAAGTTAATGTTTTTTTTGTGCGGAGCCTCTCTCTTTTTTCTGTACATACTCAACAAGGGAGTGTTGATTCTTGTGTGTTACCTGCGTCACACTACTTTTTATTTCAAAACTTTTTAAGCATAGATGTTTCTTTTGTTTGTTTTGTTTTGGGTTATCGGCTGTGTATAAATAGAACTGTAATTTACAGTTGCTGACAATCATAGAGATATTGTTTTTGTCAAGAGCACAGAGTCTCAACTGTTAATGTTAGAAACTGATGTGAAACAAGACAATGTTGTCTAATAAATGATACTGTTGATTAATGACTTGAGACATTCAGTGATAATGAGGTGACACATAAAGCTACATCCATAACTTTCTGTCAATGTTTCAGCCAATACGTGGAATATATAGTGCTCAACAAATTCATTAGACCACCACTCTGTTTAAGGTTTATGCCACAACTTCCCTTACTTAACATAACAGGAAATGACCAAAAACATGTTTTATATTTCTGTAATGGTTTATACATCTTTATGTAGAAACTCTAAACTATACTTTTATGCTAATGATATATCAGCGGTTTTCCAGCCATGGAAAACATCTGGAACATGAGAAAAATAAGTGAACTGTCCTGGAAAAGCTAAAATTGTCCTGAAAGATTATTTATTCTCCCTCTGCTGTTCTTGACCTTGTTAGTGAACGCAGTCAGGTTGAATATTTTTGCATAACCTAAATGTCTGCTCTTTCAAAATCAAGTGACAGAATTTCTCAGCCTCTACCCGGCCAGCCTGTGCAGCGCCCCATGTGACACTACCAGCCAATCAAATTTTCATGTCCCCCAGAGCAGTCCTGCTACCCAGTGTTTGACTTTGTTTCTAGATTTACACTCTTTCCAGACCACAGTAGTTCTAAATACCTGTAACACCCCGGAATAGTCCTGGAAAACAAGAAAAAATCGAATTGTGTGTAACATGTTTGTGTTTGCTTACTTTATACAAGCGCTGTAAAAATGCTCTTTCCTGTCAATACCAAAACCAATATCAGTATCTGTACCAATGATGTACCTTGTGTCCTGACCCATATGATCAGGTCAGTGAACATGAAGCGATTTCTGCAGCTTGTTGATTTTTCCCTTAAATGAGAATGACTGAAAAAGGACAAAGGGCGAACTTGATTAGTCATAATATGAAAATTGTGAATTTCAGTATGACACTTGTAGATATCAGACAATCTCTTAGTGCAAAGGCAACAAAAAATGACCTCTGCAGCATGACTTTGCTTGTACCTGGCGAGTGCACCATCCCCTCACTGGATTGCCCAGTGCTGCATGCTGTCTCTTAAAAAATAAGAGTGCATCTGTGTTTTTGCATATATTTTCAGTTACTTTTATTTTACTCAGGGGTGGGAATCGAAAACCAACCAGTTGAGAATTGTTGACAGCTCCATGAAAGAATCAATATCATGAGTCTTTCTGCAAATTAATTCCCTTATCAGTTTCTGCCACTGACAGGGTTCAGAAGCGTCAGAATTGTGGCTTAATTTTTTACAAAAGTGAGTGGACACACCCACAACTTGCAGAAGCACTTATCTCTATGCTGTGACGTGTGTAAATCTACAGGCCAACATTTGCCCAGAGGGAAAATCTGCAGGAATCAAAAAGGGAATCGTTAAAGAATTGGATCGATTTGCAGGATCGTTAATAGCACAGGTATCAATAAAATCTTATCAACCCATCCCTAAGTTTACTGAGCACAAACACTATCAATATTATAAAATGTAACGCATGTGGCATTGAAGAATTGTCGAAGTTTTACATTTTGATAAGCCTTGCAAAACTAAACACTACTAAATTGTCAAAAAGGGAGCTTACATCTAACATCTCATTTTAAAGATGATAATGGTAACTATTCATATTTGCACTTCCTACGGTTGGGTACCTGAATGTTAGTACTTACACTTGTAAAAAGTTGTACCAGAGCAACAAAAATCAAAACTTTGCACCCGAGAGAGCTGCACCAGGTATTTTCATAAGTACCCATCAATAAGTTTGCAAAAGACCAACACATACTATTAATACTTTGCCAAGAGTTTCTGTAGACACACAAAGAAGACAGCAGGTCTATAAATTATTCTGCTGGAGGAAGAAACGGGGGTGGCTGTGCACTCTTGAACACAGTGAATCATAGCCAGAGCAGCCATATGCAGCAGCACCTACAAAGCGGCATCATGAATCAGCTCTGTTTGCCGACTCTGACAGTCGGACTCTTTTCTGGTCAGCTGGAATGCTCAGTGAGGCCTTGACCGCTGCAGAGCTGCTGTGGCTAGTCTGGATCTTTTCCCTCCCTTCCTCTCTCTTTCTGTCTCATTACTCGTCTTCGGGTAGCACAATGGACAGGCTGTCATTAGACAAGAACTCACTGTCAGTGCACCATTCACACTTGGCAGCTGTCTCTCCTCTCTTTATAACAGTGTGAGAGAACGAGTGGTCAGAGGAAACCAAAGTTCATTTTTTCTTGGCGTGCCTATCGTGCTTTGTGAGGTTTGTGTGTATGTCCACAGGGTGTTTATAACGTTTTAGATGTCTTTTGACTTTTGTAATTTGTATAATCTTAGAATCATTCCTAGGGTTCAGTAAGGTTATTTTCCTCCCTGCTTACAAGCGCAGTCTGTGGAAGCATCTGGTTCATCAGCATAGACTCACAATCAGAATGGGTGCACTTTTCCCTGCCAAATATGATGTGAATGGTTGCTTGTCCCCCTCTCTCCTCAGTTCACCCCCATTCTTTCTCTTTTTTTCTTCCATTTGAATCTTAATCTTCCCTCAAATGTCTTCCTCTTTGTCTCTTCCCTGCTCACCACTTGTTTTGGGGTTTTCATAGCAACAAGTTAGCCCAGATGTGACGGCTGAGAGTGTTTGGACCTCAGGGAGCACATTCACATGTGGCAGTGATTTGAGAGGTTGTTCTTGCAAAAAACTTGAACTGAAACATTACTCAGAGTGAGTACACAAGCTAGTTTGTTTTTCCACCCTTACAAAACCTTCAAAGTTATGATGCTTTTAAAAGACAAAGATATCTTCCAGGAATGATGATTGTTGTCATTGAAAGTCTCAAATCAAAAGATCAGTTGGATGTGGCAGATTGTTACTGGAACCTTTTTTCTAGGTATTAACTGTCATATCATTAGCAGTAGCTACAACATGAAGTAGAACTGAGTATTTTCAGCAACCTCACAATACGATACGTATCCCGATACACCTAAATGGTGAACGTTGACTACACTTTTAACAGAGTTCCAATAGCCAAAGTGTATTGACAAGAACTGTCAAAATGTTGAGGCCGTATCAATTCTGTAGAATCTGTATCGATATACGTATCTCCAAGAAGTGTATGACGATATTTTGCCGTATCGATATTTTGAGCACAGGCAGAGCATGGAGTGTTAAAATGGTTAAGATAACGGTTAAAGGCAACATGAAATACTTGTTTAAGATTTGAAATGATTCAGTATGTGATCAATTTCAGGTTCAAGGTTAACACAAATTAAACATATTCAAATATGCCGTATGGGAGATGTGCCTGAGATGCGCTCGAGGCACTTGGCTTGTGCTTCACGCAAGTAGAACATGTCCAGTGCGAAGCTGACCCTTTTGTGTTTTTCTCCTCTTCATGATAGAGTACTTTTTTACACAAGATGGAGCTACCCAATGGAGCTTTACTACTGCGTGGTACCAGCGTAACTTTTCTTGGTTGTCTTGATTTTTCCATTTGGGATTGTACCCAGTACCCAGCATAGTTTTTGTGTATCACCCCATACAGGGCTCCAAACGAGCTGAGCTGAGACATGACGTGATGTTGAGACACTGCTGACCTCTGAATGGTCGAAGCGTTTCGGTTTTGATGCAGATATGAAATGCCCCAGTTGTTGGCTTAATAATGTTAGATGACTTCTAAAATTCTCCTGTGCTTAAAAAGTTTGTTTTGCTGCTAGCGACTGTCTTTGGAACAAAATTAATCTCCTAACTGTGGCAAAATGCCACAAAGTGGCTAGCAGGTCTATTTTCCAGTCTGCGCCCTTGGCCCACAGTAGTAATAGCAGAGATGATAGATTGAAGGGGGAGTTCTTGACAACATGGTGAAAGACAGAAGGGAAATACAGGTGGATCAGTGGTGCTTTGTGTATAAAATTAGATGATTTTATTCGTTATAAAATACTCTAGAAGTCATCAAAATTGAATATATAAACCTGATTTAAGTCAGACAAGTTGTAGACATGGTACTTTTAATGAAAAATGAAGAGGTCACAATCAATTCAAGTTATCTGAGGAATAATACATTTTTGGGCAGGAGGGGTTAACACTGTGAACACATATGTGATTTTAACACATTTGGTTTGTCAACAAAACTCATCAGTACATGGTGAATGAGCTGTGGGATGTATGATTACATGCTAGAGTCATTGTAAGTTGAGCTGCAACACCTCTTATAAGATGAAAATGAAAACAACAATTAGCATACACGTTGGCGCTGACTTATAACCAATGAAAAGCCAGAAATTTTAAATTTGTATGTTAAGTGTGCTTTACTGAAGACTTAAACTAAATATGTTATGGGATTTTTCTTTTTGTCAGCGACTGTTTACACTGCTCAGTCTTACAGTTATTCTGACCAAAATATAGGCTGTAAGAGGAGAATCGAAAAAATTAGGTTAATTAACATGAGCTATCCGTCAATACAGATTTCTCTGCAGGCTCTGGTCTTGACAGGGAAACTGGTTTCGTCTTGAAACAGACACTAAAAGACTTTTCTTTTTTAAATCCATTTTGTCTTTTTTTAAAAGGCCCTTAACACTTACAACCTTGATTTCTATTACTCCAGTTAATTAGACAGGGAGGGGTTTAAAATCAGGTGAGTGTAGTGCCAGTTTTTGACGTCATAAATTTTATGGGCCAAATGAAATGATAACAGGTCAACAAGGTCTCCTTCCAACAGGTTTTACAGTTTTTACAGGGTCAGGGAAAAGGCCAGTCAACAAACTCTACCACACCCACACAATCCTGAGAGGGGTATAATCGAGGGTAGTTTTCTAGCATCTATGTGGGCCTTCAATGTGGATAGATGTCTGTTTTCAAATGTTGAACGCTCATTGAGCACTAGAATATTGTGATGACTGCTTTGAGTGTATTAGCAGGATAAAAATCCCCTTGAGTCTGGACACTGGTGGTGATGATGGCGGCTGAAGACTTGCAGAGACCAGATAGATGAGGAATTATTGGATTATGAATATGTGAAGACAGAGCAGTGATTTGGAGATAGAGGGGCATGCATAACAGTAAATTCAATTTATAGCTCAAGCAGAGATGATAATAAAGAGGTAGAAGTCACTTTTTGATTGATGAATCGGCTCATTTCCTTGGTAACTGTATGATACAATGACAGGAGGAAATGTTAGTTAACACGTAATAAAAAGGCTGTATGAGCAACACTCAACAAGAGGAAGTGCAAAATGTAGACCTACAGGCTGAATGTCCTTTATTAAACCTTTATTGTTTACCATTTGAAGACTCAGGTACATGAACTGTAATGACACATAGAGACTTTTCCATTAACTTGGCTCAACTCTACATGCTGTGCATACTACCCCTGCTTTCTTTTCCCATTGCCGTGTATACTTTCATCTTTCCCCCCTAAAGGTACAAATTAACCATGGAGGTTAGCCCAAAGTCGAGCAAAATAGAAGTAACATAAAACTAACAAGTAACATAAAAAGTCACTTTCCATAGAGGGTAACTAAGTAAAGCAACATATTCCCAAAAGTAACGAGTAATGAGCAAATCCTACTGTTTAAAAGTATCTTCCACAACACTGCCCATCAGAGCACAGACCACAAGATGTGTTTCCTTCACCTAAGATGAATAAGACTGTAAGCCATCCTTTGCATAGACTGTCATTTTATTTCTATTGTTTTTGTCCACTTTAATGATAATGATGATAATGCTGTCTTTTAACAGAGACTTTTATAATGAAACTATCCATCTTCAAGTATAATGTAAGCAAGACAATCGCAAGGGTTTATCTGTCAGGTCTATGGACAAACATGTACTTAAACTCTCCCTCCTGTTTGTCCATGCACCCAATACAGTTGGTGTCAAAGGGGTGCAGTTATTGGTAATTTCTAGTAACTTTATGAAATGTAAAATGGGAATTTGAGCTGGGGAATTTTGCAGGTATTCCAAATTTAAACCTTTTCATAGGAATTATGGGGATTTATACCTGTAAATTGAAGATGACTTAAATGAACTATATCGTATCCAAACATAAAATGTTTTGTCATAGGCAGACATCCACGCAAAATAATACAAATAAAAACATTACATTCAACAGATTTATTTGTAGTCAAATAAGTCAAGTCACATTTTTTTTAATCAATTTGAACTACACTTTTTTTGACCGCTAGCTAGAATGTGGTCTCAACTGTCTAGAGGTCTGGAATCATCTGTACATGTAATGGAGGAGTGCACAGTGCATGTAAGGAGTGTGGCTTCATTACCACTCCAGTTAGCAGTCTGTGATATGCATGTTATTGAGGAATAGCAGATATAGTCTTGAGCATACTTGCGTGAAATCTTGTTCAGTCAAGATAACACCAAAGTATATTTTCCCAACTATATTTAAAATCTCTGTAAAGGGCAAACCTTAAGTTGAGTTATTTTCAGGTTTGTTCCCCTTTATTCCTGTACATTCCAGTTTATTTCCATTAAAATTCCTGGAAGTTTGCAACCCTATTGTATGGTGCCAGAGTTAAAAAATATTGCAATATTTTTTTTTTTCTCTAATATCGTTTAGCCCTAGTATCAATTCACATTTATCCGTCTGTTGGTTTCAGGACCATTTATTTCTTTGCAATGCCAAGATTTAAAAACAAACTAATCATTAAACCCTGAAATCAGTATCAAGGACTTACATGCAGCAGCATGTGGACAGCTGCAGCTTGAAGTGTACCATCACACTTGATTTGTTTTAACTTTCCAATCCATGTGTGCATACTCATAAACAAAGCATGAGTCAACCGCAGTTCAGAAACTTTGATTTTTACAGAAAAACAATTGCAAAAACAAGTATTAATTATACAAAGTAATTTATTCCCTACAATATGTGTGCAAAAAAGAAGCAGCAAATAATAAATCATGTATTAACAGCTCTGTCAGTAAACATCACTGTGAGTGTGAGTGCTTTGGAGTGTTTGGAAGTAGCTTTAGATTTTCTGTGGGTGGATAATTATGGTGAGCTATTGAACTGTAGCCTGTTGATGCACACAAAGATTGGCCTGTTGAACACACACATCGACACACACTCTTTGACCCATACATAATTTTCATTGCGTCCATGTTGCCAAAAAGCATTGGTAGTGCATAATGAATGACAGCCATATGTCTGCATGCTGTCATCTTGAACAGGGAGCAGCTTGAGTGAATATTGTAACACTTGTAGAAGATTTAACTCATGATCTGTTATAGATAGAACAGCAGTAACTAATGAGGATACACAGTATAGTGTACCAGATGGCAGTCACCAGACACTAATATAAGCCATATGACCACACATCACAAGCTTGACTTTCCACGCTCACGGCAGCATTACGTGAAGTTGATGTACAACTTCATCAGACAAAGATTCTACTATATTCATGTGTATGCTTTAGCTTTTTAAACCCTGTAGATAATTTCTGCTATGTGTGAAGATCATGGGAAAGGCTAGCAAACCCATCTTTAAAAAAAGCTTATAATCCACAACATGTAACAGAATCTAAAAGTAAGAGGAAAATAGTTTCAGTATTAAGTCACATTAAGTATTTCACTCAAGAGCACAAGACAGTAAAAATACTATTACAAGGAATACCACATGTGAATTGAGGTATTTTCGGTTTGAGTACAAACAAATTTCATTAATTGTTTTTCGTTCTCTCTTTGCTTTTGCTGCGTTGGTACCTGTGAGTCAGCATGCAGGAGAGAAAAAAACCCTGCTGCGAAAAGCAGTGTGCCAAAGTTTGACCAAGATGTAACGACACTACTTTGAGAGGGGAGGCAGCTGCATCCACTCTCACAATAAGAGGAGTCTGTCCTTATTCTTATCTGTAGGGGTGAAGATAGTTCAGCATTTGCTAAACCTGAAAATCAATTATGTTTGAGCTTATCAATACTAACATGGAGCCTTGTGGGTCTTGCAACATAGTGTCAGATTTTGCAATGGGAAAATATACCCAACTCACTTGAACACTATGAATTTAATTATGAATAATACTTGGGCAGCAAAGAGGTAGAAAGTTTTTGGTAAATTTTCTGAAAATTTCTGGAAATTTTCCATTGGTAGTTAGGCTGGGGGATTTTGGAAATACTCCAAATTGAAAACCTTTCGTAAAAACTGTGGAAATTAATTTAAAGTTGGCGGTAATTTGAACAATCTGTATAATTTCCCAACAGAAATACATTTTGTTTTGTCTTTGTCAGACATCCATGTGAAATAAAATAAAAAAGCATTACATTTAACAGATTTGTCTGTAAATAGAACTTTACTAAGTTTAAATGATTTTATTAAACAATCAATTTCACTTCACCTTGTTATTGACTTTTCTTCAATAGTCCAGGGTTCAAAAAAACATCGGTGCATGTGATGCAGGACTGCTAAGTGCATGTAGGGGCACGGTCTTAATACCCCTGCAGTAAGCAGTGAGACGTGCGTGTGATTGAGGAATAGTATAGATATTATCAAGTATACTTGCATGAAATCTGATTTAGTCAAGATTGTGCCAAAATATATTTTTCCAACTATTTTAAAAATCTCTGTCCCAAAATCCAAGGAATTTGCAACCCTACATAACATATACTTTTTCACAAGCATGCCATTATGACTCTTGTGTTAAATGGTAACAGTTACTCAGTTTTTGTTTTAATGACAAATAATCTTTGAGTCCATCTGATATGAGCCTCCATATTTGAAGGCCATTTGAAGGACTGTATATAATGTCTGTTTTCTATGTATGTATGTTCAGGCAGCATTTGACACAGCTCCAGCCACAGACACTCAGTTACATTTGGTGCATCAGTGTTTTTTGGCGGTCTCCAGTCCATTGTCCTGTTTCTTGTCAATGTGTTTACGAAATGGTCAATCAGTTGCTCAGAAATACAGCTGTGACCGTTGACTTTACTAATGGAGGTGTGCGTGGTATATTTAAAAGTCACAGATAGCTCAACATAGTAGGCTTTTTTCTTGACATTACTGTCATGAAGGCTAAATTAAGGTTAAGCAATATTCATTTTTTGACTGTTTTCTGTGTGTCGTTAACTCAGACTTTGAGATATGCATTCTGCATATCAGCAGATTAAAAATTTTTTCCCTAGTAAAACAACCCTACTGGAAAGATTTCTTTGCCAATTGGACATTCTGTCAGTACTTCAGGAAACCGCGCATGGCATTCATGACATTAATTAGTGCAATGTAAACAGAAGTAAGTTTGCCAAAGTAGAAGTTGACTGTGGGAAAGAAGATAAAAGCAAGATATGTAGGACAGCAATTAAAAATGCAATAAAAGTGACTCCTTGCAGCAGCAGCTACTTTGAAACTGTGCTTTAAATTCTAAAGTTAAGGTAATTAACTATTTAAAATGGCTATATGGTGATTTCATCAAAACTCATGTTTTAGGTACCTTATCGTGAGTTTCTCCACAATTTTTAATCTGTAATTGCAACAGTTTCATAATGGCTGATTGTATGTACCGTTAAGACACAAGACCAACTCTTTTTTATGCAAAAAACATGCACCCTCTTTCTCTCACCTATAGAAAAAATCTGGCATATTCGTGCGACCACTCAAGACAAAACAGACTCACACTAATCTTTCCTTTTAATACATATTTAATTGCATCATATACTGTATGTGACAGAAAATGGAATTGCTTGATTCATGTTTATTCCAAAGGCTGATTGCCGAAAGTGCCAGATGTAGACATGTAAGGCATTGATATGTCATATGATTGAAAATAAAAAAAAAAGGTGAAAGATCCAAAGCAGATGAACACAAATAGGCTTTATTAACCTTTAAAAACGATCAAAAAACTCTATAAACTAATCCGTTACAAAAATGTCCCAAGCACAACACAAAATCTTTAACAAAGTAACAAGTCAAAAACTGGTGAAACAAAGAAAGGAAAGACTAGAAACAAAACTCAAAGTACAAATCAAAATCACTGCAAAAGGTTCAACTGAAAAAAAGACAAACACATGAAAACACTGGAGATGTGGGATACTTACAGAGTGCCTCATGGAAGACAAATTACCCAACAAAACTAAACACAGAGACTAAATACACCGGAGAAACCTAAAGCACAGGTGAGACAATCACTCAGGTGGTGGGAATCATTGTCAGAGGCACACAGAAGGGAGGGCAGGAAACACCACGTGGAACAGAAGGATTGCAAAATAAAACAGGAAAAACAAAGGACAAGGGTCTAAACCAAAGAAACACAAGGAAAAAACATAATAAATATAACAAAACTAACCAAACCATGATAATTAAGGCCATGCATCCTTTCAGTTTGTCTCAGCATTTTGAGGATTTCTTGTAAAATTTTTCACCACAGACACTCATGGGATTTGAAACCACTCATGATTTGTAAATACTTAATTCCTTGAATAGCAGCTGCACTTTCCTCTATACTTTTTGAAGTAGGATCCCTGCAGTTTTTACATGCAACCAATTCATGAATTGTGCTCATTTATCTGTCATGTATAAGGGTGAACAGCCATACATTGCTTTGTTGCAAATTAGTCTGTTATGCAACATTGGTTCCTTTTGTTTTTTTAATCAGATCAAGTTCAAATGCTCTGCCTTTTAGCTCAGCCTTATTGTTATAGTGGTGTTGAACTGACCATCTGGAGAAACTTGACACTGGTGGGCCAGCAGTTAAACAACAGTCATATGGAGGGATAAAAAACACATCCTGCTGTGTTTGATGGCTCCATCCTGATGATCTTAAAAGTAGATTCATTATGTGGTCTGACCTTAAATTGGAAACAAAGACAATGTTCTCTGAGAATATTGGATTGGAGGAAGCCTGTCTTATATTTCAATAACATCACATTAAACCATACGTCTTTTGAATAAAGCCCCTCCATCTGCTAAATGCTTTTGCTCATTGTCAGATAATTTTGCTCAGCCTACCAGCCACTGAGGCTGATCATTTAAAGTTACTTAGTAGAGTGAATTGCGACTAAAATGGTTCAACTTCAATCCTATTTCTCTTCTTGTTTCACTCTGACTTGATACTATGGGCCCTAATTTTGTGGTGCAGCGCAGGGTGCGCAGAGCCGGCGCATCCCGCGCAGTGTTAATTTCGTCAGGCGCACCACCGTGTGCTGCCAATTTGACAATTTGGTAGACCGTCTGCGCAGAGATGGTTGTGATGGTTCACCAGGGGGAGGTGCCGACAAATTCAGGTCGGCGCAGTGACAATTTCGTGCCAAAAAACTGTGCGGAAGGTGCGCTGAAAGCTCGCCAGCTCCAACCTGGTCTAATCTCGGTGCAGGCTAAGCGCACCCTCCACGGCTGTAATTTGGTCACAGGCGCACATGTGCGCACACATTAACAAAGCCTCAGAGGTAGGTTTCCAGAGTGTTAGGCACATTTTAATGCAATAAACAACCACAGCAACCACTATTTAATGTAACCGTCTGAACCAGCATATACATTTGTATCTATATTAATTGTCCCGTCGCATCTGATGTCGGATTAAAGCTGTTTGTCATAATGGAAACTTAACCTGACAGCAGCTGGAAGTTTCATGCACATCTTACAAGTCAACAATAAACAGCCTTAATATCCAATAAAGAGTATAAATCTGGTTTCTCTCATCTCATGAAATTCAAAGAAAAGAGGGAGAAAAATAAAATAAAATAAAAAATAAATGTATGTCACTAAGGATTTACCTGTGATTTCCCATATTCCTCTGTTTTAGTCTTTATTTTTAACGTGATCTAAAAAGATGGAGTACATTATTGCAAGGAGGATGAGGAGGAGACACCGGGAGAGTATATAGTATATCACCAAAGGCTCTGCTATTTGGCGATGACAAACCAGGAGTGCTGGTGGATCACAAGCATTATAAATGGATAAGCCTGCTGCTGTGTAAATGTCTCTTAATTTTTTACTCCCATTAATGACAAAGAAACAGATTACATCTGTCCCGGGAGCTGGCCCACACGATGACGCGCTTCGTGGCCTCCGATGTACGCCCCGATGGCTAGTCCGTTCCCCAGTTGCTGAAGGGACAGCGGCTCTGACCGTCTCCACTACCGGGTCTTTCCAGCACACTGTTTGGCGGGGATCATTCAGAGCAATCAGATGCTGCGCCTCGGCCGCAGCGCATTTAAAGGCAAGGAGAGGCGTTCATTTGATTGGTGAAGACAACACTCGGCTGTGTTAAACCCAATCCTTTTCTCCTCCCTCTTTGGCACTTGCGCGGAGGGACAGGGACGGAGGCGTGGATGCGCCTCTCTGCGCCTGCAGTGCGCCTCTCTTGACACTGCAGGAAACTTGCAAAGTGCGCTGGACACACCCTCTCAGTGCGGTGCAGACACGGCACAAGGCAGGTGTGCCGCGTCTGCGCCTGTTTTACGAAATTAGAGCCCTACATGTCCAGTTAACCTCCCCTTATGTCAGAGCTGGTGTCAGCATTTACTATCATAAACTCTGTTCCAGCTTGGATCAGTTGAACTAGATTGAGAGCATCATGAATTTGACGCACTTGCTCTGCCTGCTGAAGGTGTGTTTTTCAGCAAAGCAAGGTGTGCAACAAAGAATATTTACAATTTGTTATTTCACAATACCATTTAGCCTTTTAATGGATCATATATTACTTAGTGAGCCAACCTTTCAGCCTTTTTAGGAATATTTGAGTGACAACATCGTTACACTCAGTTTGTGTAACCTTTATGATGTGTCCATAATTGTCATGTAAGTGATACGTTAAACTTAGATTGTGATAGTGGCCAACAAAAACCAAGTATCAGTACCTGTTTAAATACAACAAAAAGAGACAAAAAAAATATGAATAAAATAAGTTTGGGGCACCTTTTGTTGGATAACTACTTGTTTTCAATCATCAAAAAAATACAGTCAAGCTCCTTGCACTTTCAAAATTGCACAAACACACTGACAGTGTTTCAGTGCTCATTTCATTATTTTTTTACAGTGTGTGAGTTTGCTTGAGATGTTGGTGAATTTATTTATTTATTATCAACCATGAGATGCAAAAGAGGCATTTTCAAAGATTAAGTGCCTTCTTCTCAGATATTTTTCATCATTAAGATTATGGAGATTGCATTATTTAAAAAATAACAACTTCAGTTTTCGTTTTTTTGTGTACATAAAGCTCACCAGACTTAATAGTATATTTTTGTAGTTTTGTAATGATTGTTGTGTGGAGATGTGTTTCCCTGTTTGACTCATCTTTCTGTCACCCAGCCCTCTCCTCTGTCATGGTGATTGATGAAACTCTGTGTCTGTCATCTGCAGTCGGTTTCTTCCTAATGAGGCATGTACAGTTTAACAGCTGACTCATCTCAGCATGCTTTCACTAAGTACATGGACAGGAAGTGTCTTTGAGGGGGGTCATGACTAAATATGTTGCCATTACCCCACATTAGTGCCCTGTCAGGGTTAGAATGAGGATGGTGGGGATGAACCATACTCTTCAGCCATGTACGCATTACAGGAAACACATGGAGGAAGAGAGGATGGGGGGTTATGGCATGCATTAAAGCTGCTACGCTGGAATTCAATCAGTAATGGTACTTAACCTGTACTGATAGATGGAAACTTCCTGATGTGGTTGCAGTTCTGTACATCTTTTCCTCTTTATTTTAATACTGTTTTTTATACTCTGTGTTTGGCCATATGATGTATTTAGCCTTATTTCATTGTTGGAATTGAAGAGAAGTCACATAAAAGTAATTTACAAATGAACTAATCACATTAAAGCCAATGAAATATGGGCAAAGCAGGCCTCTTTTCAGTCTTCTGACTCAGCCATAGTTTAGGAGTGGTGACCATTTACTGCTGTTTCTGCTGGTGGGAGAAGAAAAATGACACATCAGAGCTAAGTAGATGGACTTGTACAGTTGGAACTAAATTTCCTGAATAAAAGGTAGCTGCACAGTCACATCTAAGATATTAGGAAGACTGAGGATAAAACTGGGGCTGGGTATTTCCCACAACCTCACAATGCAAAGTGTATCCTGATACAGAGGCCACAATACAATGCACTTTAATTTTGGACACTAAAAATGCTTCACACAGCTGTCCATATGTAGTCTTTGGGCTATCAGTGATTTCAATATTTTCTTTGTTTCTTTAGCTTTTACACCCCCATTTGTTATTTCTCTGGCTTTTGTGCTTTTGATACAATAACAAACACTAGTTTCACTTGACTATGAGTCCACTTGTATACAAGATGTTCTTTTGCTCCACATTATTATTTTTCAACACTGTGAGTCTTTGTAAAGAGCGGACAAATGGAGACTAAACATCATGACTCACTCTCTTCAGGCAGCTGCCTGAATCCCTCATTATTAAACATGTTATGGGCTCAAAATCTCAACAGCGTAGAGCATAAAAAAGCTTTTTCTCCCTACATCTAGTTAGAAGTTAAAAACATTTTATTTTTCTAGTATTGCAAGCCCAGTTGTTGCAACCCCACTAGCTGCTTATTAAAGAAGCACTTTGAGTTACATATGTTGTAGGAAAAGTGCTATACAAATAAATTTGACTTGACTTGACTATTATAGCTAGGGTTGGCGATTTTGGAAAACTAGCATGAATTTGAATGTAGCATCCCCTCAGGACTCCGCCTATAGTCATAAAGACCATTTTAACCAGTATTACAAAAAGTGTATATAAATCAGATTGCCAACCCTAGCTTTAAATTGCTGTTCATTATGATGCTTGTTGTGTTGTTTTTAGGGGTGTATTGACAAGAATCTTGTTATATATATCACGATCCATTGTCACTATGTATGTGTTGTGTCACTATGAGCTTGACATCATCATTTTTTTAATCAAAAAAACTATCTTCTAAAAATTGTCTAAGTATGAAAAGTTTTTAATTTTACATATAAACACATTATCTAATTACTGGCTGACCTACAATACAAAACAAATGCCCTGCGTTTCTAGCAACTGTCAAATAGTTATACTTTTTCATAAAATATTGATCAGGTATTGTGCCACAAAATGTTGCATTGTATTGGTGGATTGATGTAAGGGAAGCAACAAAGGAATATTTCTATGGTCAACTAGTCTCAGACTATTTGATCGATTAGTTCACTAGTCAGATGGTGTTTCGAATGAGTATTTGATACCTCCAATTATTACTTATTGGTCTTATTTGATGATGTTGTTATATTGTCTCATGTTATGTGATACTTTTTTGTTATTTTAGCTATTATAATTTGATTTATCAGTTGCCTCCTAAATTTGAAAAACATTTTTTCTACTCAAACTCTGCTGTTCAAAGTCAAATAAAAGGATTTTTTAAGCCTTGTGTTAGACATAACAAGTGTCAATTTAACCTACATGACATTGCTTTAACATGACACTTGGTACAGGAAGAAGAGGTTGAGGAGGAAAAAAGAAGTGCTGGAGATTGTGTGTTGGTGAGAGATTAGAAAGGTAAACAACAGAAAATTTACTTTAGGGCATTAACTTAAAGGAAAAGTTCAGTTTCTACAGCTTTCACATTGTTTATAGAATGAAGTAGAACAATATACTCACCCAGAAGGCTTTCCTGATCCAAACAGTGCTTCGGGAGATATTTAGATCCAAAATCGAGCGGCGGACATCCGTATAATGGCAGCACATAGGGCATACAGCGCTGCTCCTAAAACTGCATTAATCGTCCAAAAACTCATTAGTTTCACCAATATTCCATCATGGTCTGCTCATGCTACTCCTCCATTACAGTCTGTGTCACCCCAGACATGTTTTTGTAACTGTGCTGACCTCTGAACTGAAGAAGAAGAGCGCTTGCCTCCGCGCCTGTGCAGTACTCTCTGGAGCCCTCCTTTCGATGAGCTCCTCATCTGTAAACTCTGGCTCAAAATTGTAAGGACACCCATCATATTCAAAGTTCTCCTCCACAACATCTTCATCCGATAGATATTTGTCCATTTTGCACAACACTGGAAGAAGGAAGTCGTTGTGTAGCCAGCTGTCTTCTGCTGAAACAATGAGCCGTACTGGGCATGCGCGGAGGCAAACCTTCTTCTTCTTCAGCTCAGAGGGCAGTACAGTCACAAAACATGTCTGGAATGACACAGACTGTAATGGAGGAGTAGCGTGAGCCGACCATGATCAAATATTGGTGAAACGAATGAGTTTTTGGACGATTAATGCAGTTTTAGGAGCGGCGCTGTATGCCCTATGTGCGACCATTATACGGATGTCCGCCGCTCAATTTTGGATCTAAATATCTCCCGAAGCACTGTTTGGATCAGGAAAGCCTTCTGGGTGAGTATATTGTTCTTCTTCATTCTAAAAACAATGTGAAAGCTGCAGAAACCGAACTTATCCTTTAAGCTTTTGATGAATATTGATTATGATTTTCTCAGTAGTAAAGTTCAAAGTGCCCTTCACTCAGATGCTTATTCAGCAGTGACGTGCTTTGATAATAAGCAGGGGCAGCTTTACAAATACAGAGATTCTCCTTCACTGAGTTTGTTGTGGTGCAGCCTGAGTAGCCGGGGAGGCATCCAGGTGTGAGTTTGAGTTATGTTGTTGACACAGGGCGCTAAAAAGAAATAGCAGGATAAACGTTTTATCTGTGTCAGCAGCAGAGATTTATAGTGGTGGGGTTAGCCCTTAAATTAGCACCAACTTTAGCCCCTGGTGCAGACAGATAAGTCTCAATTGTGCCTTCTGACAACAATGACACTGCTGCAAGGACATTTAACGCCTTTATGTTCAGATGAAATAATTCCACAGGACTACATCTTTAAGGAAGCAGTTTTATCGCCTTGACTTCCACTGCTCTGCTGTGTTTTGCTTTTCTGTTGCTCTGTGATTGCTGTTTGCTGACACGTCCCTCAACAAAGATAGTGATAACAGTGAGATGACTCACTCTGCATGACAGATAACTATGATATGTCCCCAGACTTCACATAACACATGAGATGATGTAATTCAACACTAGCCGTCAATTAAATTGGTTGGTGCTTTGCTTTTTGTCAGGCTGTGTCACTAAGTTATTCATCCCTGGTTGATATTTTCCAACACCCCAAACTGGTTGTGTTGTTGCCAAATTTTAGATTTTTGTCCTGTAGATCACATAATTCAGGCCATGTCCAACTCTTGACACCCTGCTGTAGGCAGAAATGTTCCTATGTCTTTGCTTTTTGGCTGAGCTCCTGGTGGATAGATGGGGAGTCTTGTCTGTTTGTTTGTTTTGATTTGGGACATGCTGTCATTGATTATTTTTGAACATACATGCTCGTAAGTGAAGATATTCGGTTATTATATTAGTGTGTAGGCTCATCCCCAGTATCCCAGTCCACTGTTAGGTTTAAGCCAGTGTTTCCCAAACTTTTTCTGCCAGGTCCTCCTTTGGCAGATGGGTATAAAACTTTCATCATTCTTTGGTTTACCTGCTGTAAATCCTCTTTGTCCTCACTTTGGGAGATACATGTAAACATAAGGAGGGAAACGTGACATAGTGCAAAGATGGAGTTAGCGAACTGTGAGACAGAGAAGCAGAAGGACTGAAAAAACTTGAATGAGATTGTCAGTCTTATTGAACAGGTCCACAGATGAGCGGTCATCTCGACTCACTGGCCCCGTTAAGATTGTTACGCAACAGGCCAGAGGAGTTCATTCACCCAGGCTGCTCTCTCATCACCCGCTCAGGGGGAAGAGGGGGATGAGAACTTTTAAAGAAAGAAGGGAGGGTTTGAGGGGAGAGAAATGAATTGCAGCTGCAGGTGACGACAGAAAGAAAAAGGACGAGATGGCTGAGGAAGGTCTGGAGTGGAGAGGAGATGGAGGATGCTATTTAGCTGCTGTACAGGGGTTTGCTAGCATTCCTGCATGGTTACCAAGGAAACCACTTATTGTCATGAAGGCTCTTTAACACTGACTCTCCTCCTTTCATAAAAAGCCTGGGTACTTTCTCTTGAATTTGAAGGCTGCACCTTTCGCTTTTAAGTAGAAAGTGAAACGATGTCCTGTGATGCTTTGTAGTAGAGAAGTCCAGCCAGAGCCTGTCTGTCAGAGAGGGGTAGGGAGACAAGAAGGGTGCTTTTGGATGGCTGTAGGTCCCAGCTGAGTGTAATTCAAGGCCCTGTCATTTCTCCGACAGAGGTTGAGTGGATTATATCAGTGTCCTTGACCCACAATACCCTCACTCTGTAGGCTGGCATAAAAAAGAAAAGGGTGGGTAGATAGAGAGGGTGTGTGGGACACAGTGATGGTGGGCTGGCTGGCACCCTGAGACAAGAATGTAGCCATTGGCAGGCTGTTACATAATCTCTCACAATCTGCATTTGAAACACAGATTTTGATCGCTGTAAGGCCAGGACCAGAATATTGAGAGGGGCTCTACTTCAGTTCAGCATCTAATAGAAACAAAAACACCCATTGCCCATTTACTGCCCAGCTTCTCAGCTGCCATTTTGGAAATTGTAAGGATTTTGCTCTTAGGCTTGATTTTCACTCAAACGCAGGTGATGAATGGGTTCAAACATTAAAACTGGGTGTAATTAGGAAATTGTTTAATTGTGAAATGCTGTAATAATCCAGCATAGGAACCCCAAAAGAGCTCTGGTTTTTGTGTTAAAGATTAGGAGGAATTTCTAAACTCTGTGGAAAAAAGTTCAATTTTCCGAAACCACACAGTTAATGTGAACTTTCTACAGTCATATGCCATTAATATCTTTAGAAACTACAGTTCCTCAAGCTGAACTAAAATATTTATCTACATGTGCAGTCATCACATTTCAGGACGTGTTGTGTTAATCATATAACCTGAAGCATGTCATGATCATACTTTTAAAAGCCATCATAAAATAGTGTTGTTATGGTTTTATGAATAATAATCAATAAAATTCTAATAGCTGTTAACCTTAGTACTCTGAGACTCGACCGGTGTGCATGCAGTTTTTGCGTTACTCCCTTAATTATGCTCAGGGGAAATCTTCCAGTGATAGATGCACCAGCATGATAGGCAAGAAAAAATGCAGAGTTTGGTAAGGTGGATCTTCAGAGTGTTATCCCGCTAACAGCAGTACCTTGTCCTGCTGATCGATGGTCTAATAATGCCAAGACATTACCCAGGCAGTCAGCTTGGTTGATTACAGTGATTACATTATTTAATGAAAATCTGGTGTCACCTCCACCATTATCATGCTTTGCCTTTTTAATTCTGTTGACAGATTTTTGAGAATATTCCTTTATACTTGTTTCTATTTTTATTCTGCTATCTGTTTCCCCTTAGGTTAATTAACTTCTTATCACATTTCCCTCATTCATGTCATAAGTGCCTCCATAAGGAGTCATAAATGTGTACAGAGTAAGTCAAACAGGCAGGGACATAGAACTCTTTACAATGTCAGTTTATCTTTAAGCAAATTAAATATTATTGTATCTTTTTTTTAATTTTTGACATATATATTATAAATACAGTACTTGTCACTGGTACAACAGTTATTGCTTCTCATGAGTAAGGATGGCAGTATATTGCCATACTGTTTTTTGTCCCATCCTTAGTTATCAAACTGTTTCACAAGTCTGTAGAGGTGACATTCACCTTGATCTGTTCTCAGACTTTGTTATTAATAATTCAATATTTTAATTTTCTATTTTGTCTCTCTGTGTTTAGTGTTCATTAGCTGTTAGGTTTTTTTTTTTTTTTTTTTTTACAGCTTTTCAATTCATGCTGCATTTATAGGAACAGTTTTGTAACCCTCCCCCCCGATATCCATCCATGGCCAGAATACTGTCACACAAGCAGCTGTGTTGCCCAATAGAGCGCAACAATTTGGTTCTGAGATGGAAAATCTAATTTGTTTTCTCCAAAGTGGATTTCATTAGCAACTACAATGTTGTGACGATCTGAGGTTATCTTGCCATAATTACTGTAGAGTGAAGTGATATTTGCCCCTTATTGAGACGTTTCTTGCAAGATTAACTTCAATTTAAGAAGCACCTTCTCTTCTTTAATGCTATTGCTAGCTCTAAAGATAAACTACATTACCCACAATCCTTGAGCCTCACAGTGCCTATGCTACTAACAGAAAAAAATGTTTAAACAAAGCCAAAAATGAGTTGTTATCAATCATAACAATTAAAGACATTAAATGGATTATGCACATCCAAACTCCACAGTAGTTGACATGGGAGTCGGACCAACAGTCTTCTTGGCATGAAGCACACGCACTAACCTGCTGCATTTCTTAATATTTACTCTGTAAAACCCTACTTACAAATAAACATAAGCATTCTTATATCCAAGTCTTTCTAATACTCTGTGAAAATAACAGTAAACTGCTATATTATGACATAATTTAGAGCTGTGCATCGCCACAAGTCTCAGAATTAAGTTTGATTACAAGGAAGTGAACAATTAAATTTAATTTAACAGCAAGTGGTATCCTTGTTTTTCAGTACTACTGCACCAGGCTACTTTTTGGATTAAGAAAATATAAGCAGTCATATAACTATGAACTTCTTTTATTCATTTGAAATGGCTTTCAGGATCAACTGCAGCAAAGATGGAAGATAACAAATATATCTAATAGTTCTCATTTTTTTAATAGTTTTTGTTTTCTTTAGCAGCAGCCTTTGCAAGATGAAGAGACTATTTACTGTCTCTGCGTTGATGCATCTTTCTCTGTGTCCGCATCACATCACACACACATCACACGACATCCCTAATGTTCAACAATGAATCTTATTTGGGCTGTTTTACTCTTCTAAACATATTGTGATGAATTGTGTTACATTCTTGCAATATATTGATAATCATATCGTGATTTTAGTGATATTGTGGACCATGTATCAGGTCTATATTGTATTGTACTGTAATATATTGTTTGAGACTAAGCTACTGTAGGTTAAGTTACTGTTAACACTCGGTCTACCAGAATTCTGACACTACTAGAACTACCATGGCAGTCATTTTGACTGCTCAGAGATTTTTTGAAATAATTTGGATAATCAATAAAAATTTCAAATAATTATTTGATGAAAAGGGTTAAGAATGTACCAGGACACAAAATAAAAATTAAAATGAATGAGATTTTTATTAATTTAATGGACACCAACATAACTTCTGAACTTACACATGCAAACTTGGACAGAATTCCTTTTCTTTTTCAAATACTATCAAATTCCTTCTGTCTTCAAAATAGGTTGATATTATCTTAAGACACTGTAACTGTAACAGAGAACTGATTAACCACCATAAATGCTCTTGTGTTTGGCACAGTAGTTGCTGCTAAAGTTTTAGGATGTTGCCCTGTCAGCAAAACGGTAAAGCCTTAAAAGTTTTATTTCATGGAATACTCCTCTTATTAGGTCATTTCCAATTCATGGCACACTTGATAGACCAAAAAGCTATATACTGTATATAAGAAACCAAACTATAATGTAAACTAGAAAAGCACTCAGAGAGCGCAGACCTCTGCCAAGCAGCTCAGCTTAGTGGCTTTTCTTCTCTGATTGGACAGCCGAGTGTCCACTCATATCTCTCCATGTGGAGAATGCTGCATTCCATTTACATTGGAAGGGGGGAGAGGAGAGTGTGAATGACATGATCTTCAAGTTATCACCATTTCAGTTACCAACTTCGAGAAAAAGTGCCGGTCTACAGGCTATTGTTAGCCGTTATGTTAGCAGAAGTCCTCCTGGCATTGCAAGGGAAGCCAGGAAATGTAGTGTGGCATAGCCTTGAAAACATTCATGTCAGTTTGCAAATAAAGTACAATTTCCATAATGATGTAAATGAATGGGATTTGGCATTATAAACTTCAGTGTTCTGTGTCATCAACCTGGATCTGATCAGCACCAGGTAAATTTTTTAATGTAAATCTATTTAGTAGTTGCATAATCTTGCTAACAGACTAACAGACAGACCCCGGCAAAAACATTACCTCATTGGTTGAGGTCATTATTTCAAAGGCCACGTGTGGCACCTTTGCAGGCCACCAGTGGGTCCTGGACCACAGGTTGTTAACCACTGGTCTATATATAGACTAAGAAGATCTCAACAACACATAAAACTAATACAAGCTTACATTACAGTATGAGAATAAGGATTCCTACTGTAGACTTCATACCTTGAAAATTAGCATATGAGATGTCAGCAAATGTATAATTTGATGTTTCCAGTCATCTTTTTTTTCTGAGTCACTCCCTGAGCTAAATGAACCTTGTTCCAAGCACCAAGAGACATTACTCTCTGAACCTGCTCTGGTTCTTCCTTGTCAAGGCTGTGAAGCAAGAGTAAAGCCTCCGTATTTGTAAATGGCCTTATCACTTTTGCCTTTCTTGTTAGCTAGATTTTAGCATTACCATAAATTCTGCAGAAGGAAAACCACCCAGTAGCTTCAAAGAGTATAAAAAACAAACAAACAATCAATAGAGCAGAAGAAAGAGCTGCTAAATGTAACAAGTGAAAAATCGTACCCATGTAAACTAAATGCTGTCAATTTGACTGCAATGGTAGTTTGAGGTAGTAATGCCCACAACACATTTGTGTTTTTGAATTTTAATGATGGAACAATTTCAGAAGAAAATATACCCACATTTAGGAAAAGTCAGGGTCCTATGGGTATGTAGATATTAAACAATCAAAGTTATGACATTGCAAATTTTGAAAGCAGTCAAAATGACTGCCTTGGTAGTTCTAGTGTTAAGGGTTGCAGAACAAGTAGACTGTACTGCAGTCCCCAACCCCACAGTGTAGTACTTTGGCTTTTTCTCCTTTTTCCAGTGCTGTTCTATAGTTTCAAGTATTTGGTTCATTTTCTTTAACTCTCTGGTATGGATACACGGTGCTTACTATTTGTGCTGAATATACACTTAAAAGATTCAAGGATGTAATAAAACAACTTGAGACCCTATCAATCCTTGGATGCTTCATGAGTAACATCTGAGCTAATGCTTTTTAATGTCTATGTTTAGTGCTTGTTTTTGCATGTGTTTACATTTTCTTTTGTTTTCTATCGACATATTGCAAATGAAACTCTATAAATCAATCAATCAATTAATCAAATGCCAGTGGAGGTTTGTATTGGGAAATTCGCCTCTTGAACCAAAGCAACCAAAAGACGGCACACATTGCTAGACCTTGGTGTTGATTCAGCACAATCTAAGCTACAGAAATTCATCATATTAACTGTTGCTTCAGACCTGAAAAATCAACATTCACACTATGCTTGTTCAATAGCTGATTCTTCTCCACTCTCACTGATACTTGGATGTTAAATGGCAGTCTAGGGCCTTGTAAATGTGCTTTAACCTTGCAGACCAAGTAGTGTTACTTGTGGCACGAGTATAGCAGGAGTGTCATACATTTAGGATGACTCAGAGTAAACAGAAGACTTATTGTAGAGGATTTAGACAGACAGAGGTGCCCCAAGTGAGACAGCAGAAACAGTGCTGAACTCGTCAGACATGAGCTGCACAGGCACAGCTGGTGTTTGCAGTAACATGTGTCTGCCACTAGTGTGTTTCAGCCTTTGTGTATGTGTGCAGCCTCATGTTTTTGTGTATCAGACAGGGGTGATGTGGAAGACTGAGGGGGTATGTGTTGTACTGACAGCTGGCTTCTATAAATAAATGTTGCAGGCATGGGGGAGACGCAGGGGTGGAGAGAGAGAGCGAGGGAGCCGGGAAGGGTGAGAAATAACAGGAGAGGGGGAGTGAAGAGCGAGGAGGGGGGGATCGGTGGATGGGAGGGCTGTGCGATAGAATGAGAGAGACACTGATACAGATGTACTGAGAGACTTGAAAGAATGTGGTGTGTGTCCTGCGCTCCACTTCTCTCCGGTCATGACTTACCGAACACACACCACATGTCGCCTCAGTCTCGGCCAATCAGCTGCCTTGGCTCGGGTCACATGCTTTTGTGTGAGCTGATGTGCGTTGGTGATGCCACCTTTGTCACATCTGAGGCCCGGGAAGTCTGTTCCTGTTACTTTTTATCTCACATTAGTGTAGCTCTATCAGCTTTCTTCCCCATCCTGTTTGACCCTCCTGTGTGATGCAGCAAACCCAGTGAGCGGTGAAAAAGAGGCAACGATAATGAAAAAGATTAATCGAGTAAAAACAGAGATGAACAGGAAATGAATGGAGCTTTTAAAAGCCTCTTTGAATGTGACTTTCAAAGAGTGCACGGTTTACTTTTACCTCCATTAATATGTCATGTAATCTGTCACAGAGACGTCTCGGATCACATCCTGCAGAGCACACGAGCTGCCCGGTAACAACTGACTGAGACGTGCTGTCACTGACACCAGCAACTTTCACTTTCCTGCCTCCTGTTACATTTCATTGCCTTTCAAAGTGGTGTGCCCGAGTGTGTACGTGTGTGTGTCTGTAAGTGTGTATAAGGGACGTTTTGTTTATGAGGCAACGAGGAGAGGGTTTGGTTTCCTGTCTCGGCACTGCAATTAAAAAACTGAACACCTGCCTGTCCTGCTACACCTCTGTTACACCTGCCCTACCTATTCTAACAATATTTATTTTCTGCTGTCATCTTCTCTTTGTCTTTTTTCTGTCTTGAGTGAATGCTAGTGCATTAAGTATTTCCTCTTTTGTTTCCTGTTTGTCTTAAAAGTCAGTTGATAGATTAGAATTCTAAAATAAAAATGACGCCCACGGGAAAGAACAATAAAAACCGAGAAGTCTGTGAGATTATGAAGGGGAAGAGGGAGGATAACGTGTCCCCTGCTATCGATTAGGTGGGGGCCTGTTATCAGGCTACCTCAGGACATTGGGGCCTTCTCTCTGACTTCCTCTTTTTCTGCAAGCAAAGCAAACCTTCAGCACACTTGTGAAAGACATGTTTCTGTGTGCAGATAGTCACATGCTTGTAGTGCACTTCAGGTTATTTCTATGCTAGGCAAAATGTGAAGTTTTAAAGACGTGTACTGTTTATTTTCAAAGAGCAAAAAGGGTAAATTTCTTTTGACTCAGTTTGTGCTGATGTTGATTTGATTTTTCAAAGCTAATAAAAACATGTTATTCTTGGATAAAAAGTGTTTGTTGTAAGATCAGCTCGCAGTAATATGTTTATTAACCACAAAATACACTCTTGGAAATGCTTAAGTATTTCTCTTGATAATTCATTTTAACTTAGAAACTTTTCCCCTCACACTGGTAGTTTATCTTATTATGTTGTTATTTGCCATCAAATCTGCAGGGAAGAAAGCTTCGACGGGAAAGTGGTTGCAACCCAATGCTCCTAGAATGAAGGACTGGTTTGAAATCATTCTTGAAATTTATATTATGGAGAGACTAACTCTTTCTATCAAAATGCAGTCCGAGAAATTTAAAGGTTTTTGGTCAAAGTGGGTTAAATTTATTGGCTCACAGAGACCAGACTTGCTTTAACAACTGATGAACTTATTTTTTTCTTCTGATTATTGAAGTACCTGTGGTGTGAGAGAATTTTGATCCGATGAATAAGTGTGACATTCTTCGTTCATGTTTGATGTGTTTTGGTTTCCATAAAATAAAGAAGTTAAAATGTAAGGGAGAATACTAGCTGAGGAAAATACTGTGAAGACATAGAAGGATGATTCAATTACAGTCTTTGTTTTATACATCCATTACGTACTTAAATGCATTTTGTCTCTTGTAAAATGATGCAATATGTTTGGTGTCCCTGAGAAAAATAAAATAAAATAAAAAAATACCAGTAAATCTTTAATGTAAGTTGCACTGAGGGGTGCTGATGGCCAGGTGAGTTGCATACTTGCACTTAGGCTCTCACCTTGTTTGGGCAGCCCAGTGGGATTCCAGCCTGATGCTGTGTTCACACCGCAAGCGACCCAGCAACCAAAATCGCGTCGCCCACTGACGTAGCGTTGCGTGTCCATAAATACCTCATTTTGCTCACCGTTGCCGTCGGCCGTCGCTCGGTGACATCACGTCCGCTCGAGATTCACCGCGATCATATCATAAATCATATAATAGGATGTATAAGCGGACATTATTCCAGCTGTATCCTTTTTATTCACTTATCAACCACAAAACACTGCAGCTGATGCTCTGCAGCAGCATCATCTGTGAGTTCCCGGCGGTCCGTCAAGGCGGAACAAATGTCCTCACTGACTAATGTTTCCCACATGGACATAAATTGTTCCTCTGTCCGGATGAAAAACTGTCTGTCACGGGCACCGTCACACACGCGCACACCGCTGATTGGCTGTTGCTGCATAGGCACGCACGACATTGTCTGAAAAGATCAGATCTTTTTTTTACTTTGACATCGCGCGACAAGCTATGTGGTAGTGTGAGAAGCGGCTGTCGCATCGCGGGAGGGTTAGCCCCGCCCCATCGCGGCTGTACATTGACTTTGCATGGAGAGTGATCGCCGAGGTAGTACAAGTAGCGTGCGGTGTGAACGCAGCATAAGACTCATTTCTAGGGGTGTGCATTGGTCCTGCTCTTGCAATTCAATTCGATTCGATTCGGCAAGGTCACGATTCGATTCAATTCGATTCTACGATGCATTGCGATGCATTGCGATGCATCTAATTCTATGTTACTGCAAACAACATGGTTCATTTTTTATCAGTCATGAGTAAATACAAGTAGTCAGATATACTTTAAGTTTATTAATAGCTAGCCTCTGTGGAAAGGAAGCCACTTAAAGTGAGGAATCAGGGCAGAGTATGGAAGAAGGAAGAATTCTCCCCTTCAGTGTACTGTTGCTGTGAAATACACTTACAAGACAGTTAAATCAGCTGCAAACAGCAAAACATCAATTTGTAATAAAATGAATTATTCATTGTTAGGGGTGTAACGAAATGGTCAACTCACGAAACGATACGAAATACGAAACAGGGCCCACGATACGAAATACTCACGATACGAAATAAAGATGAAGGAAAATCCCCAACAGTAGGAAGTTGTGAAAAAATCTCATTTTCTTTATTTTCTTCCTAATGCAGACACACAAAAAATATTGCTGCATCAGTACAAAATAAATGCTCTTTGAAAAAAAAAACTAAATTGTAGTTTTTTTTCCCTTATTTAGACTACAGTGCAAATACAAAGATAAAATCTCAATAAAAAGTGCTTTGTTGTAACAATCAGGCTAACTGCATTCTTGAATGAAAAGGAAAACAAACAGCAGTCCTCAGAGCTGCAGTTTAGACCTATAAATGTCTGAACTGTGAACTATAATATTTAGCCTATAACAGTGCATATACTTCTGATCTTCAAGTATGATCAAATTCTGTCAGCTCAACAGTAGATGCAAAAATCAAATATTGTTTTTTATGCAGACTTACACACACATAGCAGAGCAGTTCAGTTTGTTATGTGTTCAATGTGGATTTTAATGTTTCCTATGAATTGACGGTCAGTGAATGGAGCAGGAGGGCGGGCGAACAGGTCAGAGTTCAGAAGGGAGTTTTGTGTGTGTTTGAGCGAGGAGAGAGCCGTGCAGGAGGTGTAGAGATTACAACTCACTGTTCTGTTCGCGAATTAAAATTGAAGTTGGCGTGGTCACAGCTCACAGTGACTGTTAAATAAAAGCAGGTATTCGCAAGCTGCAGGTGGTTGTTCTCGCTGCAGTATACGGCGAACTGTTGCGGCATATTTTGCACTCGGTTGTTGTTTTGTCCGCAATCTTCTCACCGTTCTCTCGTCTTTTACATGAGAAGCCAAAATAGGTCCACACAACCGATTTATTTGTGACGGCGAGTGTCAGCTAATTCCTCCGCTTCGTCCTCCTCCTTATTGCAGCTGGTGTTTTGCTACGGGAGGCGAGGAGGGTTTATTCCGTCCTTTTATTTTCGACGCGGCTGCTGATCACGGAGCCGAAGCCAGAGCTCTGGAGCACAATGGGCTGCGTGCTTACGTCATCGTAACGTTACTCCGGAGAAGCCCCCGGATGGAAGGGCAGGAAAAAACACAACACATATAATCGATTACGTGACGCTGCCGCATCGATGCTGAATCGTGCAAGCCCCGCATAGCGATGCATTGCTGAATCGATTATCGTTGACGGGCCTACTCATTTCCCACAGCTTTTCCAGCTCTCTACCCCCCTTTCTGACTCTGTGGACTGCCCTCCACTAACAATTAAGGCAAAATAGACAAAAAAAGGAACAACACTTATTCTAGCCATTTTACTTTATGATGATTCATCTTTCATTTATGGACGCCCACAACATGCAGTTTCTAATCAGCTGTGTCTCTCTTCTTACCGTGGTCTTCCACTGTGTGCATTGCACCTCTGCTAGTTGTGCTGTAGTAGCTGAGCTCACAGCCAAGACCTATTGGGAAGGGCAGACACAGTCGGCAGAATAGCACTGCTCACTTTAGTTGTCTTTAAGTTTATTTTCCAACAGCTCAGCACTTTATACTGTTTATATACTTAACAGTACACCAGTGTTGTGAGCGAAGGTAGGATTATGACTTAATAAGGGATAAATGCTTCTAAAGAGTCACACAACCCCTTTCAGCTCTGATTTGCTAGCTCCCTTTAAATTTTCACCTACAGCTTCAACAAACAGGAGTGGACTTTAACTGTAAAGGAGTCAGGCTGGAAGCAGTGTGTGAACTAAAGCTGAAGTTGTGGTCTTGATAGCGCATATCTGAGCATTCTATACCTGTAGATTGATCACATACTTAGAAAAGACAGACAGCTTATGTATAAAAATACACTGGTATTAAAAGTGTGACTTGTATAGTGTATTTCAGTGTTCACCACAATATTTTATCGTTAAGGTGGCCACATTAGCAGTACTTATCCTCCAGCTGAACTCACTCTGCCTGCTCTGGTTCACTCTGTCACAGACACACTGTGCTGAACACACAGAGAAACTCTTTGACAGTACTCTTGTTCTTTTTAAAACTCTGCTATTATAAACGTCTGCTATTTTTGCTGGCAGCTGTTGGATTACTATTCAGTTTGGTGAAGCATCAACAATTTGTCCTGGCCGTTTTGATGCATGAAGTCATGAACTTTAAGCTTACTCCACATGCAACTGAGCTGCAAAACGACTAGCAGAGTTTCCTGCAGGAAGTCATCATCGTGCAGCAGTGCCTGTCATACATCTTGCACATGGCCCACATGGACCAAAAAAAATTAACTTTGCTTTTGTTTTTTTCTTTACAGAAGTAGTGACACACTACCAAAATACATTGTAGTCCAATATCTGACATTCCTCTTAACAGTTTTTGTGTTTGTAATCTAAAATGGACTAACTGTACATCGACTTGTTTGAATGAGCAACAGAAGAGAACACAACCATAAAATAACAAAACAGCACAACAAAATTATAATATGAGCGTTATTTTTTAAGCTTGTAGCTGCTACAGCATGTCAGGTTCTAACTAAAGCCCCAGTCACACATTCCCATTTCTCATGACGATTGTGCATGATTGTCAGAATCCTGATGAAACGTGCTTTGGTCGCGGTGTATGCGCTACTTGATCTGGATCAGTGTTGTATAGTTGCGGACGAGTGCCTGGGAATGGAGAAGGGTCCCGACTATTTTGAACTGTTCAAGACTGTCATGGAGAATCGCCACTCTCAGTATATTGGGGTGGAAACCTAACACAGTCCTAAGGTGAACAGTATTAGCGTGGCATGTACGCTGCTCAATCAGGCTGATCATGGCTCAATCCTGAAGCTGTCTGAGGACGACTGACAAGAACATAACTGTTTGTTCCTTGACTGTGTCCCGTTCAAGGCGATGCAAGCAACAGGGCTCAATTGGGGCTTTCACGACTCAAACTGGGCTCAAACTGGGATGACGTTGTGTCAGGGTGTTGGAAATTCGTGGAAACCTCGTCATATCGTTGTATTGATCTAATTGAAGTGGGACGAATGCCTCAAAGCGCTGTAGAAACGCTACTGATGTATTTACGGGGTGTATGCGAGGGAGAGATTGTCATTTCTTCCTGTGTCATGCCAATGACAACAGCCTTGCCAATCACGTACAGTGGTGCACAATCGCCATTAGAAACGAGAATATGTGCCTGAGGCATAAGGAATTTAAGTTTTAAGTGCTGTCTTAAGCTAAAATTTACTTTTTTTTTACAAATGTAGTCACTGTGCTAGCAATATCTTTGACCATTTAAAGAAAGCAGGTGGTGCACAGTTTTGCCATGTTGATACAAGTTTTGAGACCTTTAAAGAGCTTTTGATTAGTCCTCTTGCATAAAAACCCACCTTATATTGATCTCTCAAGCTTTATGTGTATTTCCTGGGTGCATTATTATAACATCTCTCTTTTAAAGGAATATTACACCCAAAGAATGATATGCCTTAATTTTCTACTCACCCTCATGCTGAGCAACACTCTGGAGCACTTTTTTGATGTCTCAAATGCAGCTGGAGGTCCGGGGTGATTTTCGCTGTGAACAAACGTCCATCTAACAGGGGACGACGGAGCCCGAAGAAAAAGGTCCGTCTGGATTGGTCTGCCGCGGCTTACGTAGTGCAGGGAGCGCGCATAGACGTGCACTGCGGAAGTACGCTATAGCACTGTTTAGGCTCGAAAAATGTACTAAATGACCTCGTTTCGAATTAATTATGGACGTTACCCGCTCAGGACACTTGGATTACAGCGGACGAGCAGTATGAAGGAAAATAGGCACGTTTTTGTGGACTTTTATGGACCTTTTTCTTCGGGCTCCGTCGTCCCCTGTTAAATGGACGTTTGTTCACAGCGAAAATCACCCCGGACCTCCAGCTGCATTTGAGACATCAAAAAAGTGCTCCAGAGTGTTGCTCAGCATGAGGGTGAGTAGAAAATTAAGGCATATCATTCTTTGGGTGTAATATTCCTTTAAGCGTATGTAGTCACAAAATAAAGTCAAAATTTTTAACAACTATGCTATTTTGATACCAAGATCTGAAACAAACAATCTCCATTTGTACCAATACATCAGCAACATTTATTTTGTGCAGTTTAGTAAACAAAAAAGTGACTACTTGCTTCATACTGGCAAAGCCTCCTATTACTGTCATATCAAAACTGGTTTCAGTTTATATATTTCAAAGTTGTATTGCAACATAAAATTCTGGTATTGTGGAGAGCCTGTATTTTTTATTCCCATAGGCAGTGTTTGGAGAAATATGTCAAGTTTCTGCATCAGTTACATTCATCTGAAAACATCTGTGCTCCAAGGGCTGAAGTCTTACACAAGTTTTCCTCCTAAAGTGCTGTGCTCATTCTTCATGTCATAAGATGTGGTTTGAAAATTCTACGTGATTAAAGTCTGTTTTCCTCCACTTAATCCTTCATATAATGAACCAGCACAGCCCCTTATTTACATGACATTTCAGCTCTTAAGCCACAACAGTGCATTAGAGGGATTGTTTGCCTCACCACACACACTGAATTGAGAGCTCTGTGTAAAACAACACCCTCTAAATTAATCAGTTCTTGGTCCAGAGGCCTCTCTGGCATTTTACCGAGCCGCATGCTTGAAGAAAACAGCTGCACTAATCTGATTGTGACTTCCTCATACTTCTTCCTCTCTGTCTGACACAGTTTTTCCACTTTGCTATGTCCTTACAGCCTCTTGCACAGTGGTGGAGGCTGATGCCCAAAGATGCTGCCAAGATGCCAGAGAGCGCGTGGAAGCTGGTCTTCTACTCCATGTCGTGGTCATACAGCACCTACCTGCTCTTCTTTACCTCCTACCCCTTTTTCCACGACCCACCCTCTGTCTTCTACAGTAAGATATGTCATGATCCTCTTTTAAACAGTTATAAGGATGAGTTTCATAAAAAAAAACTTTCTATGTGGGTAAAGATTGTAAACATATAGAAATTTTGACTGGGGTGGAGGGTAATTGAACCATAACTACACCCAAGCTATTTTATTAACACTGGGGGTAGATGAAGATGGAGTGAATTAAGACTACACCAGGCGGTTTCTTAATCCAACGCTCTTTGTGAATAAAATGCCACCTCAGAGTATTTAAATAAGGAGCAATTAAAAGCAGTGCTTACTGGACTCAAGCATATTGTCAGAGCTTTGAATAAAGCACTCTTGTATTTCCTCATCAAAAGTGATCCTGACATTGATGTGAAACACCAAGTCTTAGTTCACTTCGTGCCATGTGCTATTCAAAGTAAGTACTTGTCATTCATGAGAGTACTTGGTGTTAGGTGAAAGCGGTCATCATGAGGGACGCCACAATACAGTGTTTTACTGTGCTGTGTTGTACCTCAGTTTGTAGGTCAAGGGGGGGAAGGGGATGGTTCTCATTCATAAGCATTACAGTAAATCTTGTAGGAAGAGCAAGGCGTGACAAGAAAAGACAATGCTTTATTCTAAAACTTCCTAGATTTGGCTTGAAAACAGTAAAAAATATTGCAATATATTTTCTTATTGTGATTCATGAAAAAGCATAGACAAAAAAATGGCACTAAAGAGAAGATGGACTCCTTCACTCCAATATCTAACAGTGATTATACTTGTTCATTCTGCTGGTATGAAATAATTCTTCAGTTTTTTTTATTCAAAGAAATGAGTCTGGAAACATGGAATTGAGTAAGTATTTATAACTTCCTGTATCCATAGGCAGAAAAATATTGGATTTTAGAATAGCACAATGGATAAATACCGGAAAAAAGGTATGCGATGAACACAGGCATACAAGATTTTAGCATTTAATCTGAAACAATGAAATGCATCTGATATTGCCCACTTTTAAATTTGACGTGCTGTGTGTTTGAATGGGCAGTTGCTTAAGATCTGCTAATAATATTTAAAGGTAAAAAAAAAAATTGCTAGGGACTCCAATGCAACAATTTTTGATAGTTTTTAACAATCAACAATTCATACAACATTGCCGCAATCAAGAGGAAGAAATTGACCAGATAACTCGATAATGGGAGCATTTTCAAACAAAAGATCCCCAAAAAACATTAAACATTAGGGCTGGGTTAAAAAAATCGATTTAATCGATTTAAATCGATTTTCGTTTAACTGGTTCATAATCGATCCATAAAATCCAAAGATTGATCTTTTAACTTGGGTAGTTTTTTCTTCTTTGGATGTGCAGAGAAGCAGCCTGTGGTATCAACCCTGCTAGTCTGGTGTGATCAGCGTTTAGCGTTGCTTTCTACTGAACAAGATCTCATAAGATGTTACTGCAAACAAACATGGTGGAAGCACTATATGGGCACCACTGGCAAGTTTAAAAGTTGATGTTCGGATGTACAGTATTTTAGATTTAACAAGTACAAAGGAAAATACGAGTTGGACAAAAAACAAGTAATATGCAGAATATGCATTAATGCATATCATTAAAATATGATTAATGTAACTGCTTTGGGTTTAGTTCTTCATGTTAAAACAATTTTTAATGATGTTCCAGGTCAAAAGGTGGATGCCTTTTATTTGTTAGCATCACAAAGCTAATGTTAAACGATGGTATCTTTTGTCGCACACTAACTGGCACAAGTATCACCAGGAATATCAAATTCACTATTTACAACATACTGCTCCTACAGTGTCAACTCAAAGTGAAAAATGGGTGATTGCTTCACTCAGTGTCTTCAGGAGCTGAACAATTAATTCTGATTTTTTACAATCATAAAAATGTCAGGATTTATTATTCAAATTGGAAGCAAAGTATGTGTAACTGCACCTAATGGATGACTCATGTTGCTAATGGGTTTTAGATGTATAATAGCCATTCAACTATGAATCCAGGGAAGTCTTTCACCGTCTCTCTGTCTCTTTCATCAGACATGGAGGTGTCAGTACTCCAGTCCAACTCCATCGCTCTGAGTGGAGCGAGCAAAGGCTGGTTGACAGTGCCAGGTTCATCTTTAATAGCTGCATCCCCTCTAATAGCTGTCAGCCTGAGACGTATACAGTGGCAGTCTAGTGCGGCTTTACCATCGGGAAGGGAGAGCAATGCGAACGTGTAAAGAGAGGGTGAGAGTTCGGAAAAGTGGGAGCAGTGAGAAGAGACAGAGTTTTTGTATTCTGAAGAAAGAGGAGGAAGAAAAAGCTTGGTTCCTTCAGTGAGAGAGGGAAAAAAGCCTCTAGTTCCCATGCCTCCTCTTGGCAGCTCCTCTGTTGTGATCCATCTCGCAGTCCTCCTCTCAATGTTTAATGACGGAAGGTCCAATCAATAAACATTACACAAGGCCCCAGCGTAACCTCATCCTGCTTTAGACAAACTCAACTCAAACATTTGGAGGAGGAAGTTTGCGTCTAACATCTGATAAGTTTTCAGACATGAGCTAGTAAAGATGCCTCAACATATTGTAATGTAGGCCTGTTTTGCCTCTGTACTTAAAAAAAAACAACTTTAAATTCTCCTGAGGTGAAACACGATCCCCAAGCCCCCCTCCCCATCTAACTACCCCAGCTGACCCTATACATCTGGCATCCCACTGGAGATGATTGCAGTGCAGCGTGACAGGATACTGCTTTTTTTGCAGTTTGGTCCATATGCAGTATATAATACACTTTTTTAATCTAAATAAGTTGATCTTGGTATTGTGTTGTTGGATTTCCTCCTCTAAAGTTGGGGCTTTGTTTTGAGGAACATCACTTATTTGTTTTTTAGTAGAAATGTAGAAAATTTAGTAGAAATTTTAAGTCTTTTTTGTCATATAGTTAATGACCCTAAATCATTTTTATCTATAGTTATAACTGAGAATAGAACTGACACACAGGCTTTTTCATGTGCTTTCTCTCTCTATTTGTCATATGATTTCTCAAGTACAGCTTCAGTGTCATTTTTAGTTATCGCTGAACAGATTTTGTGACTAACAAGATTTTACATTTGTGAGACAGGTGATTTTCTGACACTGAAAAATACGGTCATTTGAAAGTCTCTTTTTGTTAAATACTTATAAAAATTACAATCACATTATTTTATACAGCACATTTATAAAGAAATGTTACAAACTGCTATAAAAGACAATTAAGGGCAGAAACTTTGGTGATAACAACATGAACATGAACAATCAGGCCAAGACAGAAAAGATCTGTAAAGCTTAAACACAATGCACTCTCTGTGGGTCAAATATAACGAAACCAAGTTGGGGAATAAAGGTGTAAAACATGCATCTACTTTAGGATAGTTTAAGTATGAAATGAAAGGTCCTATACAGTTTATAAAAAATGAGAACATCAGTGAAACATTATAGAATTATATGAAAAATGAGGAGAAGACAGCGTCACACACATGGGTGAAAAGGTTTTGTTTAAAATATAACCAAGCAGAAGCAAAAGCACTGACCATGGATCATCTTAAGTCAAAACTTGAGTTTAAGTTAAGTTTACTGAAAGCTCTGAGTTGGTCCATTTGATACCTGAGAGGGTGAGGTCTAAATATATAATTTGTCAGTCATGTGTTCTGCAAATTATCATGCCGTTATGATTCTGCAACCAGGTTGTTTAATTAAAGACACACCTTTATAATACAGTACAGAGGATCAGCAGGCAGACAAACGTCTGTCTAGAGTCACTTCACTGATGTAAAGCTCAGATCCCTGCTACTCAGTTTAGTTATTTTAACTTCCACCAGGAGGTTACTTTATTGCTGGTGTCTGTTTTTTTGTTTTGTTTTGTTTTGTTTCTGTTAGCAAGATAGCTCAAAAGTTATGGATGGATTTCGATAAAATTTTCAGGAGATGCTCGGATTGGGACAAGGAACAAATGATTAGATTTTGGGAGTGATCCGGATCACTGTCTGAATCTGCCATGACTAAACATGGGATTTTCGCGAAGAACTACTGAACTAAAATAGATATCATTATGAATCCAATTGCTAATGGTATGTTTTTCATTGTCAAGGAATCTAAATATTTAGATGAAATGAAGGTAGGACTAATATTTATGGTGACAATCGCAATATGGGTGAGGACTGTGGCGCTGGCTCAGGTCTGCGCTCTCGACTGCTGTTCTAGTTTGCTTAGTCTGACATTGAGTGTAAAATAACTAAAGTACCGTACTAACCCAAAATAAATGTAAGTAAAAGTAAAACTGTTTTTTTTAGCAATTTGGAAAGACCTTCAAAAAGTTGCTTAAATATAATAACACATGTTGACTTTCTACCCCTGCTAATAAATATTTGGCAAAGCTTAGTCCTGAAAGGTCTTAAATTGGATCTATGAAATTCAAGGGCTTAATTTAAAAACAAAATTTTCATTTTTTAGCTAGGGGTTTTTATTCGTAGTTGTATTTGACTAAGACTTTTCCTAACAAATTTGTTTGGAGCTTTTTAAAGGCCTGCCTCTAAAAACACTGAAAAAATGTAAAAACTTTTCTCAAATGTGCAAAGTTTTCTCTCCATCAGCTCGAGCCACTCTCTGTCTCCCCTTTAACGAAATCATCATTTTAGAACACATGAGAAAGAAAGCTTAATAAGCAGCATGTTCTGCAGGGCAAACAAGAAAGTCTTTAAAAGTTTGAAACCTGATTTTTAAAGCATATAGCAACCCATGTTGAGTTCTTCTGCCAAAGGCTACGGTACAAAAAAATGTTCTTATTGATTTCATATTTTTAACTGCATTTGTCTTGAAATCTATTTAAAGGAACAAAAGCTGAGAGCTAATGATGGTGATGAGTTGATCCATCCTCTGTAGCGTCTTATCAAAGCACTGTGAACATAGCCGAGATATGTTCAGTTTAAATGAGGTACACTGACTTTGAGGTCACAGATCCATGGCTTTAAAGATTCTCCATGTTGCTGGAGTGCCACCTATGGACTGAATGTTAAGTAGTGAAAGAGACTGTTGTTACAAGAGACATCAAACACATAAGAAAAGCTCATACGTACATTGAGAGTACAGTAAGCTGCACTTTAGTAATAAAGCTGTTCTTCAGGGAGTTTCACTTAAACAAAAATGCTGCATTTTCTGTTTTTCTTGCAGAAGAGTGATGGTTCTGCATCACATTTCTTATTTGTCATAGCAGGTGGTGATGTTAAGTACTATACCAAAAGAAGTTCCAAATATTTTCTCCCTACATGCATGTCAAAGGAGTAATAATGTAGAAGCTTGAAAAGGAAGATGTTTTGGTATTGGCTATCTTGGGCTGATTTGTTTGTTGAGGTTTCTGCTACATAAACTCTTTCATGCCTGACTGCTTCCTTCACTCCACTCAGTGAAGGCTTAACTTAAGCTTGTTATAACATTTCAGGCTCTAGTCCACGTTTTGTGTGGTTGTTAATATTGATAAGGGAATTATCGTAAAGGTAGTTTATTGCAGCCAGACTGAAAAAATAAACATGCCATTTATGACCTTCACTTCTTGTTTCACTGTGCAGAACTCTATAAAAAGGAAGTTTTGTGGGTTGATTTCAAAATAAAGCTGAACTCCTCAGTGTATTCCCTACATGTGTCAGTCTAACGTCTCCTCCTGTTTCCTCCCTGTCTTCTCCAGACTGGAAGAGTGGTATGTCAGTGCCTACAGACATCGCCATAGCCTACCTGATCCAAGGCAGCTTCTACGGCCACTCCATCTACGCTACAGTGTACATGGACGCATGGAGGAAAGATTCAGCCGTCATGGTGGTGCACCATATCATCACGCTGGCACTTATTTGCTTCTCCTATGCCTTCAGGTATTTTATCCAGAGTTTGTCCTTCTGGATTAAGTTGGTCAGCAAAAAATCAAGCTTAATAATCGTAGGGGCACAAAGTTGGGGGTAAAGTTAACTCTGGTCATTGCAGCCCATCAACACACTTTCAATGCCAGGTGGTAGTATTAACAAAATAGTGTTGATGGTCGGAAGAAACACAAGACACTTTGTCACAATGAAAGAATAAACAGTCAGTCAAAATAGATAATGTACCAAAGTACTACTGATATGTCTCCAAGAGACCAGATGGTGGATTCAAGCATCCTAGAGGTGACCCCCACCACACTCCCCTCCATGCTAACTCTTATTACCCACCATGCCAGTTCATATCCTTGTTTTACCTTGCCTATCCTATAACATGGCCAGCCCGAAAAGCATCACAATATTCAATAGACCTTGATCCTGTACATGCTAGCTCCTAGTGGTGACAGTGCTGAAACGACTTACCCTAGCCCATGGGTACTCAATGCCTGTAGTTTCCTGGTGTGCAACAGTACACAGGGAAAAATTGAATGCAAAGATGAATCAATAGAAAACTAGAAAAGGACTCAGAGAGCTCAGACCTCGACCAGGGCCACAGACCTCACCCATATTGTGATTTTCACCATAAATATTAGTCCTACCTTTATTTAATCTAAATATTTGGATTCCTTGACCATGAAAACATGCCATTCCCAAATGGATTCATAAAAATATCTATTTTAGTTCAATAGTTATTCACGAAATTCTATTTTACGCCATACCGGATCCATATGGTGATCCAGATCACTCCCAAAATCGAATTGTTTGTTCCTTGTCCCAATCCAGAAATTTCCTGAAAATGTAATTGAAATATGTCCATAAGTTTTTGAATTAACCTTCTAACAAAGAAGCAAAGAAACAAAAACAAACAGATGCCCCCCCCCCCTCCCCGCAAAGTAATTAAAATATATAAAATAAAATACAATTCTGGTTTAACATCAAGGGCATTATACATTTCAGTCAACAAACCCTTCTATGACCGATATAAAAATTATGTGACAGCTTGAGCTGGAGGCAAAATAAAGCAAAACTGGAGGCAAACATGAATCACCACCACAGTCTTTCTGAAAGCACAGGAGTTTAAATATGTTTTCTTGATACCATAAAACAAGGTATAATAGTAATGGCTCAAAACAGAAATGAAGCCTGTCCAAACCCTGCCTACTAGTAATGTCACACTGTTTACAAAAATGAAAAGAGTCCATACATACAGACTGTTTAAATTTTGACCTTTTCACACAAATGTTATTTCTATAAAATAAACAAAGCTGTGATTGCCAGACTTCTCCTTTGTTGACAAAATAAGTGTTGTTTCAGATACCACAACGTTGGGATTCTGGTGTTGTTCCTCCACGACATCAATGACATCCAGCTGGAGTTCACCAAGCTAAATGTTTACCTGAAGTCAAGAGGAGGAGGATATTACCTGCTCAACGACATTCTGTCCAACATGGGCTCTGTCAGCTTCAGCATCACCTGGTCAGGCTCAAAAATACACACACTCTGACTCATTGTTTCTTTTTGTCACCTCTTAAATGTTAAGTGTTTTTATCTGTGACATTCACATAGTTTTTTCATTTGTTTCTTGGTGACTTGCAGTGAACCGGCAGAAGATCAGTAATTAATGATGACTCTTCTTTGTGTATCGTTCTCTTTTAGGTTTTGGTTCCGTCTGTACTGGTTCCCTCTCAAAGTGCTGTATGCCACGTGTGTATCCAGCCTGCAGTCTGTCCCCAGCATTCCCTTCTACTTCTTCTTTAATGCTCTTCTTCTGACGCTGCTGCTCATGAACATTTACTGGTTCTTGGTGAGAAACACTAGTTTTTTTCATTCATGTAAGAAAGAATGGTTTGAAGGCAGGGGTAGGCATTTTAGTTACACAAAGGGCCACATTCATTTCTTCCTCTTTGCTGGGGGAAACAAAGTTGTTTCCATCGGTTGAATGCTCTCACTTTAACTGTTACACTAGTTACATATTACATATCAGATTATAAGAAGAAAAAAGTTTTTTACTGTTTCATATATACATACAAAAATACATCTCTCTCTCTCTATATATATATATGTATATATATGTATATATATATGTACATATATATATATATATATATATATATATATATATATATATATATATATGTGTGTGTGTGTGTGTGTGTGTGTGTGTGTGTGTGTGTGTGTGTATGTACGGTAAAGAACTATTATGTCAGTTAACAAAAAAAGTCATTATGGCAATTATTATTGATATTTAGAGATAATATTTATTTAAAATACACTTTTATACAATTTTCATTAATAAATATATGTCCATTGTTTATCTCCAAACAAACTTCCCACCCGAGAAAAACCTCATTTTACCTTTTTTTCTTATTATTTATGAATGTGTGTTTAACCCTCAGAAGCACAAGTGGGGTCAAGAATGACTCCAGCTGTTGTTGTTTTTTGCAATATCTTTGTAATTTAAAGCTTTTATAGCATAATTTTCTATGTATTCCTCAGATAGGCTGTCTTTGACATAAGGATATTTTGATTTGTATCTCATTTTTTATTTTTCCTTTAAGTTATTGCATGTTTTGTATTAGTACCACACGTTTCCATACTTGGAGTAAAAATGACACAAAGCATTTTTCTTTGGAATTTCAACGGTTAACCCTTGTAACTTTTGATTTCGATCAATTGTAACTGTCAGGTACATTTTCTGTCAGTCCACACATCTAATGGCAGCAGCCTCACCACCCTGAAGATTATTTAAACACAGTTTTTTTTTTTCTATATTCATGAACTTTGTGTGATAGTGTAGTAAGCTACACTAGCTAACTAGGCTTGCTAACATCATTGAATTTGTTGTGATGAGAAACAGACTCTTACAACGATATTTATAGCCTCTACATAGAATGACACCCTCGGCTAGGGGAGATCTAGGACACACGCCCCTGGGTTGCTGCACTTTTGTTAAAAAAAAATATTATAAATTTTTTTTGAATGCTCGTGCCATCCCCTTATCATGCTGCTCCGGGAAGTTGCCCGCTTTGCCCATGCATTTAGTGGTTTTAGCTTTTTGTGATAAAATTTAACCCATTAAGTGGCCTGTTACATTATTATAGAAAACTGAATGCTATTATAAGTTTATGTGCGCGCATTTGTTGACACATGTGTATGTGTGTGCCTGTGCATGTACTATACAGCTACATATTGATTCATATTTTGTCTGCCAATCAAAAAAACATTTATCTGTTCTCACATAGAGTATCATGGTTGCTAGAATTTAATGAGCAGCTTTTCTCCCTCTTTCCCCTTTTTTGCCAGAATTATTAGAAAAAAAACAATGAAAAGAAATTGCTTTGAAAAATAATCTGTCTTGCCATCTGTCGGATTCTTCTGAAAATAAATGACAGCAGTGACTTAACACTTTCTACAGTCTTTTGAGATCAACAGTATTTTACTGTTCACCACTTACAGTGAGCCTTTCTAGTGTGAACATCCATAGGCCAACATTAAACTAGAATCATTCATCATTTCCCTTGAAATGAAAATTTGAATAAAGTATGTTGTGTTTTTAACATCTGAGAAACAAAATTGCTTTCAAAAATTGGCACAAATTACAAGATGAACCAAAAAATGTGAAAAATCAACATGTAAACATGAAATTATTCTCATGCTGGGATCATTTTTGGATATTTTTACCTTTCAAAGCTGTTTTGTGATAAAAGTGTTAATAAAAAGTGATAAATGAACATGTCAAACATGAAATAAGTCTTCTGTTAAGCAAAATATAATTATCTTTAACCAAAATGATGCCGCCCTGGGAAGGATGGAAAATCTGAAAAATCTTGAAGTTTACCAAGAAAATGTTGAGTTTACTGCCTAAAACGCATTCATTCTAATTGTGGTCATTTTTGACCCCACTCAGGGAAGAGTGTTGGTATTGTTAGGTCATGCATCTAAGGGTTAAACAGGCTGTTTGAAACGTATTTTCATGACATGCTTCTTCCTGAAATTGGGGACCCTTCCTGAGCCAGGTGTTTGTTTGGACACAGTAAACATTAGATCACAGTTGGAAATGGTCTGATGCATCCCACAAGAATTTGTTCTAAAACATCCTGTTCATAGCGGGGCTGAGTGACGTTTTGGGAAAGAAATGTTAAATATGTTCTCGAGATATACTGGACAAGTGTAAACTTGTTAAAATTGACTGAAAGACAGGGCCCTAATAATTGACTTGTTGGCCAGAGTGAGGAGGAGAGCTGCATCTCACCTCGTTCAGCCAGCTGCTCACTCTTCTTCAGTTGTTCTGTTTTTCTTTGTGAAATATCTAAGGCAGGGTCACATACTGACTGTTCTTCCTTTGGTTTTCCTTTCCAGTTTATTGTGGTTTTTGTAGTAAAAGTGTTAAAGATGAAAGAGGTGAATGACGTCAGGGAGTACGAGGATGAGGACGGCAGCAAGGCAGCAGCAGGACTGCTCAAGGAGTCCAAGGCAGAAAACAACGATGATGCTGGACATCACATCTCTGCTGAGGGGTGAGTCTCTCCTGCGTTTGTTTAATCTGTCCGAGAAGCTCAGTGCAGGGTGGAAAAAATATCATCAGCCAACTGTTGGCACATTTTCACTGCAAATGTTGGGTTTGTTTTTACTTAGTGCAGGTTTGGCAGCAGACCAGAGCAGCAGTTTAAGGTGCTATTTGTAGAGTTTCCACATTAATAAATCATTGAGCTGGCTTGTTGCAGTGTAACAGTTTTTACAAAAGTGTTAATACCTAATTTTACAGTGCAGCACGAACTGTCAGCTTGGCTCACAAAAATCATTAGATTAGCTAAATTAATTCAAAATGTTACAGAGGTATATTTGAGTATCTTTAATCTGTGCCAGTGCCGGCAAATCTGTAAAACTGATCGAAGGAGTTTTCCTTTTCTAATTACCTATATCAACATGCCAACAACTTAAAGTTAAAGCTGTCAGGGGTCAGTCAAACAGCTTTGACTTATTTAATTTCTATTTTTACAAGTATAGTGCTCATTACTTAACATTTCTGTAACAGTTATAGTTTTAGCTAAAAGGCAAGTTTCCATCAGCAGTCTCTGCCCAGATATCAGATTTGAAACTCTGAGAAAAGCAAAGTTGAGCAGGAAAAAAACAGGAAATTATTGTACATTATTTTTGATGAGCACTGAACAACAGTTCAGTTAATTTTGATGGGATTATTAATAGCTGCTAGGTTGGGTATGTTGTTCTTATATCTTTCCAAATATAGTGAGCCTAATATAAGATAAAATAAGCTTGAATAAAGAGAAAGTTTCCATAATATAGGTCAGTATAGAAGGATTTTTATCTTTAATTAATTAATGCCAGAATCAGAAGTTCTTAATGCATATCTGGGGCGAAATTTGGCATCAAAACAGCAGAAGTAAGATTAGGTATCGGGTAAAAAGCCAAATAAACTATAAAAGAGAATATACAAAAAATCCTATGAACATTTAATAAAACAGAGCATATAGAAATTAACAGTAATCATCAAAAGAAAGTGGAACTAATAATTTTTTTTATTTCATGTAAGCCATAAATTAATGGGAAACAATCAAAAGTCAGGGGTTAATTTTCAATACTGCTGTTATAAATCTGTTTGACATTTAATCATGCAATTTCCTGAAAGTGTAACCAGTTAATAAAGTTTAATGGATCTCTTTGTTAGAGCCGTTCTAAACATTGTCTTTTTCAAAAAAAAAATCTAAAATGTAATTTCATGACCCCCTCTTTATGATGCAGTATCAAGGTATTATAAGCTTGTTTGTAATGTATCACAATGTGTTCAAATGTGTTATAATGCTGTATACTCCTGCCACTGTATATTATGACTTATAAATGTACTTATAGTGTGCTGTATTATGCATGTAGTTTTAAGGAATATATATTGCATTACAAACTAGTCATAAGTCACTTTAAGTAATCCCTGTACGCTTAAAGTAAAGTGAAGACAGAATTAAATTAAATGAACACAAGGAAAAGCAAACAAAATGTTGTAAACTTTTACTCTAAACTTTGATTAAAAGGTTTTAGATCTACTTGTAAAACAGGGTTTATGACTTCAAATGGAGCATCTAATGACCACTTCTGACTCCCAGTCACATTATTATGCATTGTATGGGTTCACCATGAGTAAATAATTGATTAACATAAATTTCATGAATAAACTTGTCAGTAAAATTAGATTTTTTGTGAATACAGCCATTGATCACCAAATTCGCTGTATTATCACCTTATTAATCATTATAAAAGGATTTACAGTGTGTCTGATTTTTGATGATTAAGCATTCTAAACATTTCTATTTTCTTCAAGCAACATGCACGATGCAACACAATATAAGCAAATTTATAACTCATTATAAACCCTGGCATCATGAAAGTTTATATTTGTTGTTATGAAGTATTATCATTTTAATAAGCACCTTTAACTTGATTTAACAGCATTATAAGCATATTAAAACACTCTATAATACATTATAAACATGCTGGTATCTTGCATTATTAAGGGGGGCTTTACAGAAAGAGTTAGCAGACCCTCTATTCCAGATGTCAATTAAAAGTCATCTTCAGTCAGTTTTAGTATTGTTAAGCAGATGAAAGTTATTGTGCAAAATTCATAACTCAGGGTTATTCTTTATTAATAATAAAACAGGTAAGTAATATACAAAGTGATAGTAAAGAGGAGAACTTAACCAAAATGTTAACATAGTTCTCACAATACAAACATTCTCACAGTTGGATCAGACGAATAGAATCCAGGCCTGAAGCAGTATCCCTTTGTCAGTGTTAGTCAGAGTGAGCAGCCAAATGAACACGTCAACTCTCTGAATGCTCTGAAAGAGGCTGTGAATGCAGCGGCTGTCTCTGAAGTACTTCCAAGCTTCTGCTTTAGCTCCCACCTCACAGAAAACAGTTCATAAAAAAGATGAACTGACTAATGTAGCTTACAAGCTAATTGTTACTATCATAAGAGGGCTAACGCTGAGCAGCGTCTAACTCAGCAGCTCTCTGTTCAAACATGTTCACCAGTCCTGAGACCACAGTTCACTGTGCTCTAACACCTGATAACTTAGATGAAGCTGGTTTGCTGTTTATGTTCAGAATGTAAGCTCATGAGATAATGAGCCATTTAATTTAAATGAATCTGAATGTACACAGTCAGGATGGCACAAAGTATTTGTGTATGAGCAAACTCAGTCAAAGAGACTGATCGGGGATGATTCAGGGTTATATTATTTCTTATCTAAAGAGGCAAGGACTTTGAAAAAGGAGACGTGTGTCTCTTTTGTCAGGTTAAGTTTTGTCATAATTGCTGATCCTAGAAGAATCAAGGAGTAAAGTAACTATGTAGATGTATGAACAACAAGAAACATTCTACTTATAATTTACTAACTCATTAAAACAGGTGCTACAATATCCTTATTGATATTAAATCAAGTTTTGAGTTCAGAGTATCAGATTATTGAAAATAAGTCAGTGTGTTGTGTAACATGGCCCTCTGAACTTGTAAACAAGTGCTCTGCAATATTGAGCCTCACACAGAAATGCTAACACAACTAAAAGCAGAGTATATCAGTTTTTGTCTTTATCTGAGGTCATGAATTCATCAGTTTTTATCTGAAGAGTTGCCTTTAGCCCCTCTCACCTGCTGCTGATTACAGCGGCAGCCTTTGACCACTGATTCACTCAAGGCCTCCAAGTGGAAGTGTTGAAAATGGCTGAATTAAGTCAAAGTTGACTGTATTCATTTTCTAAGGCAATCTGAAACATCAGAAATATATTTTAAGACATATTGTCTTTCATATGAAATGATTTTCTTGAGCAGAGTCTTTGAACACAGTTTAACACAGAACACAGTTTACCTGCTGCTGTTATTTTCCCTGATGCATCCTCTCTACTTTTGCCTGGCACACTGATGCTGCAGGGGGTGTGTCAGCCTTTTGTGCTAAAGTTAGCTAACACTCAGCATCTCTAATGTATGATTGTTATCATCATACTGACATACTTAATGTCAGTAAAGAAGTAAGACATTCAGACTGTCCGTTTTCCTTTTTAAAATGTTGGGACACATTCTGGGTTCTGTAAAACCCTAAGTTTTTGAAAGCCTCACCCAACATAAATGCTGAATCCACTAAAAGAAAAGGATCAAAATCAAGATGTTTTTAAGTGTAAATGACAACACCTCAGAGTTAGGCTCTGTTCTGTTTGATCGCCCTTTGAGTGCAATTGCACTTTCTTGAAACACACACTGTGCTAACACCCCCAAACAACATAAATGAAACAGCTGGCCCAGATACGATCCCCACTTGGGGCCCATTTTCTGTGCATCTTTTCCTGCTTTCTCTTTTCCTTTTAAAAATATGAAGATAAACGTCAACTTACAAATACAGAAATACGAATGGATTTAGTTTGTAACCAGTTGGAGTGTAAGACGTGCATGTATACTTGACTCTTAGAAAAATTTTGAGGTAAAAAGTCAGATATTGTTATTTTAAAGACAAAATGTGTTGAATTTTCAGGATATCCTGAGTACTTCTTCTTGATGTCCTTGCCTGAATAATGTTTGATAACTCATGCAGGGCTCACAAGTTGCTTTAGGTTACAAATGTTTCTTCTAATTGTTGTTACGTTCTGTTTCATCTAATTGTGTTATGTGTGTAACCAGCCTTTCTCAGCTTGCCCAACTGAATAGATTTGATAAAAAGATTATTATGCTTATTATTGCTTAGCAAATATAGATTATAGCTTTATTTGCTAAGCAGGACAGATAGTGGCAACAATAACTGATTTACAGTAACTATGGCAACTTATAGGGTCAGGCTAAAAGATGTTAATATTTGTATTTGTAGGAAATTAATTTGGTGCACCAAGAGTTATTTCTGGAGATACTTTGAAAGAAATTGATGGTAGCAGTTATTTTAGAGGAATGCTGTGTCATTGCTTGACAGTGAGCTTTTCACGTAACAAAAACATCATTGCTAGTCCTGTTGTCATTGTTAGTATCATCACTGTCAATGTGACAGCTGAGAAAATGTTTTTGCTAATAAATATAGTGATTACTGAAATTATGCTAACGTTCAGTTTAGTGAATTAAAATGGCTTCAGTAAGAAGATGACATTTTACTATCTGGATTAAAGGCCACTGTCACTGCAAACAACTGTAACTACAGACTCATGGACAGGTTTCTGAGAGGCACCATCATGGCATGTTTCGGCCCAGTTCATACTGCTGTTTCAATATTTACCCCCTGTGATGTTTCCCCTCCACTGTGAACCTCCTGGAGACAGAATGGGGAAGCCCCTCTTTGCTCCAGCCCCAGAGGTTTTAGCAGAGGTGTAATATTGGAGAGAGGGAGGCATGAGGACTCAGTGGGAGACAGCAGCGCTGGTAGTAAGGGATTCTGCCTTTGTGTGTATTTGACTAGTGTGGGTAGTCATTGCAGCAATTTTGCACAAAAAACTGTGAATTGGACTTTATTTTTTTATGTCAGGGACCAGCTAAAGCTCCTGGTCATATTACTTTCATCTATAACTACATTAATAGATTGGAAATAGGGCATTTGTGAACCTCTACAGACAACAGAGTGAACCATTGGTAGGTCCATGTGCAAACATTAAAATATATATATATATATAATAGTAATAGAGTCCTAACTTTAGCCTTGTTTCTGCTCTTTTACAGTAAAGTTATCTAAAATTTGACTTCTTCTCAGCTGTGCCTTTGGGACAAGGAAGAGATTTGTTAGCTGAAGCAGGTTTAGACACATCCTCTGCTCTTAGGAGTTGGTGTAGATGTTAAAACAGAGCAGCTCTCCCTGAGCTTGTGTAAGCAGCAGCCCTCACAGGTAGATAGGATCAAAGAGCCTGGGTCCATATGGAGATGTGATTATGTGGCTCACCTTATCAAGCTGGCCTTGAACCCGGCTGATATCCTCTCTGCCTGCTAAAGCCTCACATCTGCTGATCACCTGACAAGCTTATTCGCTCCTCTTCCTGTCCCACACTTACTCTCTCACTGGCAGCTCCTTGACCCTCTCTTTCTCTTTGTTACAGGAAGCATGTGCAGAACGGAATCACCAAGGAGAAGCATCTATAACAGGCTCTCCGTCGCCACCACCTGGCACTGGGCTGCAAGTACAAAACAAGACGAGACGCCCTCCTCGGACTGCTCCAAATGTGGCTGAAGGGAAGAGTGTCACACACAAAAAAGAGAAAGAAAAAAAAAAAAAAAGCTAGGCTGCGATACAATTTTTACTCTTTTTATTTGTTTTAGAACATTTCATTTCATCACTGATATTTTGTTTCAGTTTTTTTATTATTAGAGCACTGTGAATGTTATTTCAGGTGACTTTTTGTCTTACATTGCTAACTTTACATTTGATAGATTCAGTGGAAACAGACCAGTCTGAGTGTGATTGTCATTTACAGTTTGAATGGGTGAAGTCACCCTAGACTGCAGCACCCTGCAGCACCCAGATAAGGCAGAGGTTCAGGCGTGAAGCGGTTCTGTTGACCTACAGTAACCTTTAGTTCTATGATAAACAAGCAATATGCTGATCCTTAAGGGTATGTTTGCTGTCAGTGATGTTTCCTATAAGTAATCTCCCTTCTTTATGCTCTTGAAAACTCCGTCCATCCGCTTTGACTACAAACATGAAGAGAAAGAAGGGCTCGTATGGATAACAAAGCTACAGTCTCATCTGCAGTGATTTAGAAGAGCCTGCCTGCCGATGACGTCTGCTGCTGTTTCATCATGTGTGATTTCCATATCATTGTCAGGGTACCAAAGTATAAAGTATTGGTGGACCATATGTTATGAGAGGAAAAATGTAGAAACTGGTTGTATTCTTGTTTATGAATTTGAAACAAGTAGACGTGTGGATTCCAAGCTTAGTAAGGCAACTCATTGTTGTGTGTGTTTCATTTATATACAGATTTGAGGGGCAATGGAATATTCACTAAAAACCCTGTCAGCACTTACAGGTCCGTGCCTAGGGCGGTGGAAGGTGAAATGCAAGAGCACAGTACTAATGCAGGGAATGCTGGCAAGCTGAAGCAAAAAACTCAAACAAACAAACCAAAAATCTCTCAGTTACAGTAAATCACAAATAGGTAGGACTTTTGAGAGGTGGTCGGATGTGTGAAATCAGTGCGGCTCTTGTACTGTGCCTGAAGTAGCTTGCAGGCTTCACACCGTTTTAGGTTCAAAATCCATTTCAAAGTAAAAATCTAATTATGTTTCCCCATTTTTTTGTATTTGTTACTATTGCACAAAGGAATGAATAGAACTGTCACATGACACTCAAGTAAAAACAATGATGTCAAAATACAAACCCAAGGAGCAGGATAAATGAGTAAAGCTACCAATTTAAAGGAGATTTTGCCATTTATCATTTTAATTATACTTATTGTTAATGTAAGTATCAGTAGTAGCAGAGGTGTTAGTATTAGTAACAATTTATATTGACTAAAAACTCTAAATACGTATCTAGTGGTGCTCTTCCATTCCTGCTTTTGGATCAACTTGACAAAACTATACTTGATTTTCTCACTAGGTGCTGTGTTCTCCATCACAGGTTATACTTTGATAAAAACCTCTGACATCAACAATATGCTGCTGTGAGAAACTTCCATGATGTCCAACACATCAACAATAGAGGAAAGAGATGATGATGCAGCTGGCTCTCAGTCTGTGACTTTTCTCACAGTGAGGACACAAGTTTAATCCAGAGGTGCTTGTAAGCAGCTAAACAACATAATATTAAAAGCAGTGAAGAGTTTGGGAAGTCATAAAGCATCAAAGAGCTGACAGTGGGAGGTATTTCATTTTCATGTTGGATGTCCTGGTCCTGTTGAACCTCACAATTCAGTGGTCAACAGTGTCTCCACAGCACATTTTAGTATAGGCTCAGTTGGAACATCTTCAGAAGTGATATAAAGTTGTTCCTGATATTTGCTACAATCCTGTATTAAAAACCAATATAATGAGCAGAGTAGAGATAACTTGAGCTGATACGATGTAGTGGGAATGTTCCATATCTATTTTTATCTCATCCTGTTGACAGGATCATTTTAATTCATTGTCATGCAGTTGTCCCTTTTTATGTCTGTGACCTTTTCTACTTTACAATAACGTGATAAAAACAGAGAGCAAGCAAATAAACGGTTTTCTTCTTTTTTATCTAAAGCGGGACTGCAGCTGTAGCTGAATTTTAGTCTTTAAACAAATATGGTCCAGCAATAAGCTATACTCTGGTACTCTGACCTGACCTCCTTCCCCCTCTGCGTTTGTTAGTATGAATTAAAAACCATATTTGTGTGTGTAGGTAGGTACGTGTGTGTGAGGAGAGTATGGATGTAGCCGCAGCTTTTAAACTCCACAACATTTCACCTCTCACTTTGATTTCTTTTATTGTTTTATCTCTTTTGCTGATGCTCAACGGACATCATTTTTACTTGTATAGAAAAAAATATTTCTGCTTCTGTTTCGAGTTTTTCCGCTTTGTGTTGCGAATGTCTGTTGCTGCACTGACATGAAGGCAAACAAGCTAATTGCTGGTTTAATGACGGCAAATAGCTCGAATTGATTGACTGGGTTTCAGCATCATCATCATGGTTGAATTTTGAAAATATGAACAGATATAAATATCATTTTTTTAACCAGTTTGTGGGTGGTGGTGGCTATCTGGTTCATAAAAGTTTGAAACTATAGCCCAGAACTTTGTAAAGATAAAAATCAATATGATAAAAACATTATGTATGCACATTATGGTATTCAGGATGCATGACTTCGAATGATTTTGGAAATATGCTATGAAATTGTCTTACAAACAATGAAGAAAAAAATCCTCTCACTATGTAATCATAATGTCTTTATTTATGTCTAAAACTCGTCCAAAAACAAATCTTTTTTTATATTATTTTGACGCAGCAGTGGCCACAAAACACTTTTATTTGCCAAACATATTTAAACCAGTTTTTAAAAAACTTTAATTCAACTTCATATTTATGAAAGACATATCTCAAGACACACTTTAAAGCTCCTGTGAGAAACTTTTGGCTCGTGCGGACTTCAGTGCTTTATGTTGGTCAAAATTGGCTGACCTCTCACTGTACCTGCATTTTTGAAATAGAAACATGAACAAAGGCTGTTTCTGCAGCTAACTTTTGATCACCTGGAGGAAATCTACCCTGCGGTGTCTGTTTCAGGCAGCAAAAATAAATGTAGGTAATATTACCAATCTTCTCTTTTACCAACGTGTTTTCATTGCTCATCCAAAAGCATCCGTCATAAATCAGGCAGATTCCCTGCAGGCTAAAATGGTGTGTAAAAGACACTCTTAAATAGGATCTGGAAATGTTTGAGAAAAATACGTATCTTTTGAGATCGCAGTTATCGAAGGACTTGAAACTAAACTCAGAACTGAAGTTTACATTTTCATAACATTCACAAAACAAGTTGTAAATAAATAAAAAAAAAATCAAATTTTATGGTTTATACGTTGGTATTTTTTAGAAGAATAAAACTTCACTTTTTAAAGTCAAATTAAGAAACAAAATGTGAAAAACTTCTACTTTAGAAATGTGTAAACAAGAGAAACCAAACTCAAATGTTTTGTTTTTAATTAATACCAGTTGTAAAAGTTAGAAGAAGTCAAACTTAGAATATTGGAGGTTTTAATGTGTGAAATAGCCAATAGCAGGGCAGAAAATCATACCACATGATGCTGCTTACCTCATATGAACAGTTTGGCTTTTACTTATATTATTTTTCACTCAGAGTAAAATTTGATTGGCATCCAGACCTGGAAGAGACATTAAAAAACAGATCTGGGTGAAGTGATATGGTTTATCAATCAGGAATTAAAGTGCACTGGAAGATGCCAAAAAAAAAAATGCATTTTTTTAAGGCAAAATGTACAACTTTTTTTTTTCCATTAAGGTTTGACTTTTTGGACATCAGAAAAAAAAAAAAGTTATTCTCTTTTAAATTCATGAATTATCAAATATTTACTGTTTTTCTTGAATATAAATTGATCCTATTTTATATTTTAATTTTTCGAAGTATAAATGCAACATAATATTGAACAATTTGATAAAATATATGTTTTTATTATAATTAAAAAAAACAAAAAACTTACAGGAGCCTTAAGATATGTGGCGGGATGAGATTTAAGCCTCACATTTAAGGTGGAATCTGAAAAGCTTTTAAAAATGGATTACAATAAAACCTCTGTGAAAGGGGACCTCCTCTATTTCTCTGGTTTTGGCTGGTTTAATGTGTGTTTGTGTGTTTTGCTGCTGCTGCATCTGTAGAAAATAAGGGATGTCTTTATTCTTCCTACCTTCTCGATCAAATTCAAGCTCTTGTTTCGATGAACAGCATGCTTGTGCTGCTGGAGCAGGCCGCAGATGTCGTCTGAAGAAGCGTCTGTTTTTAGTTTTTTTTTTGTCTTCCCCTCTCCCCTCGTCGGCACTCCAGGGAGAGGTGCAAACTGTTTTTTTAATTTTACATTAACCTAATACTTTTATTGATGTAGTTCAGGTTATTATTGTTGATTTTAATTGAATTGCTGCTGTTTTTGTTTCCTCTGAGAGCACTGTTGGTATTCCCGTTGCATTCTTTTTTTTTTTTTTTTTCTGTTGTGTTTTTGAGTCGATCAGATGTTACCAGGGACCAGGGAGAGCTGTTGCGTTCGTCCACATTACACTCTGGATTCTAGCCTCGGATCTCTTCCTCTGAATCTGAACGCTGGCTCATTTCACACACGAACACACACTTGTTTTACTGTAGTCCTTTTACATCTGTACTGTATGTAACATGATCAGACGTGTTACTAACATGTGTGATATATCAAAGCCTCGTGGCTTACAGGATTTATTAGCATGGTGTTATGGCAGGACGTTTCCTGCACACTCAACTGTGAGACTAGAGTATCCATAGTTTGCTGATTTTTCTTGGTGACAATGGGGATTGACGTTTGCAGTAAACCCACAAAGACCTGTGATCTGGATTAGGTGTGACTCGTCCCTTTAGTTTGGTATGGTACTGTGTGTGCAGAAGAAGACGTGCACCTTCAATCCCTCCCACTGTGTCATTCTACAAACTGTCCTGTGATGTGATGATGTGTGAAAGAGGAACTTTTACTGAAGGTGGGCGATCAGACAAAGAGATTTGTGTACTTTTTAAACCATGGTGTGCATCATTTCAACAGCCCTGGATGCATCAGGGCTCTTTGGTTAATGTTGTAAATCAATGAACTGTTGAATGGCAATATTTAAACCTTTACAGCGTGATTACTTTGTCTTTTTACCTTCATAGATACCTGCTGCAGAAACAAGCAGGTGTGCACGAGATATTGCTTGATTCTGTTCATTTTTTGGAAATGTATTGATCTTGCATTGGTATGAGGACATGAACCTAAACAGTGGAAGGGGAATTCATCCATGTCGCCCACCCTACCCCCATACAAGGGACAAAACTGTTTAAAAATGAAGAAAGAAACTTGATTGTCACTTTATTTTCCTTTAAGATTGATTTGGCTGATTCCTTTTTGACACTCACAGTCTTTGTCATGTTTGGATAAAGTTTTTTTTTTTAAGTGAAGCCACTTCAGTCAGACAACTCACCTCTTTTAAACTCTTTCTTTTAGGGCTCTGACCTCGGCACTTCTCATGTACATGTAGTTAAAAAAGCTCGCAGAAGATAAAGTGATGAGACTAACCTCACGATGGAAACTGATTCAGCACAGAGACAACTGATCAAAACTGAAGCTTCATTTAGTGGCTAACCTTTGGTTGATCAGTGGACCAATCAGAGGCAAACAAAGGGTTCATATTCACTTTTCAGATAAAAATACAGAGTAATGAATGACCAAAAGAAAATGTTTTTATCCTGTCATGATAAATGCATTTAACAGCCACGTTCAAATCAAGCTCAGTTTGCCATTTGGGCTAAAAACAGCTGACAGACTGTGAGCTCTGCAGAGCACAAAGTAAAGTTTGAAACTTTTTAATGGAGCTTACTCTTTCAAATAAAATACTTCTTCTAATGTGGCAACAGATTTGCAGTGTTCCCAAAAGACAAACCTTTAAAGGTGCTTGAAATAACCCAAAGTGGAATTCTTCCCTACCATGACATTTTCAAACAAGCTGTAAATCAGTCTTTTAACAAATGTTATGATTCAAGGATCAAGAGAATAAGAGAAAAGGTTTTTACAAATTTAACAAAGTTAAGGCTTTTGAAAAGTATTTAAGTTGATTTATTCATATACAGTATTTAACCATCACTCTGATGCAGATTTTGATTTAAACTCCCACAACTTTTTTAAGATTAAATGTTTTTTTGTTGAGTTATGCCACAATTACAAACTATCATTTACTGACATTGCTCATGTGTGCTTATTTTCCGCAGTACATACTGCATGTACTGTGCAGTGGTGTCTCAATAAATGTATAAAGACGGCCCTGAAACAGTCTTAAAAGCTTTCCTCAGATTTTCTGTGAATATGTTGCCCCTTCATGCTGAGTTCTGACATTCTGCCAACATGTATGGCTGATATAAAAGCCAAAGTTATCGACAGAAATGTTGGCATCTGCAGCTCTAATAATTCACCTGCCCAGACCGACATTGTGTGGTTACATTGTGCCCCTGTGGTCTGTAGCATGGTGCCCAAATGTTTTCACACACAAAAATAAAATCATGACAAGGCCATGAAAGATGTGCTTCATTTTAAGTGCTTCAAATCTAGGACTTTTGGGCTAGCTGATCAGCTGATGCTCATATTTAGACAAAAAACAAGAGCAAAACACACAAAGCTTGTTTAAATCTGTCCTTTACAAAGTAGAAAGAGGCAATATTTGTGTTTTTGCTGCAAGTATTTCTTTGTCTGTATGATCAGTCCAGCACAGGCTTTATATTTCAATGCTGCCATGTTCAATCTGATCTTCTGGAAATCAATGCAAGATATAAAAAAAAATGGATCCTGGATTGCAGTTTGCCTCAGGGCCATAGTTTGGACACCCCTGCTGTAGAGCATAATGTGTTATTGTCTCAACCATGACCCCACCACTTCCTACTTCTAATCAGCAGAGTGCAGAGACCCTAACACACAACCATCAGCACTGAGATACAAGACGGAAACGATTACACACCGTGTGTTTTTCTAACTGAACAGGAAGTTGTGAAGGCTGCAGTGCATTCACTTTGTATTCACAGGTAATGCAGGGTAGTCTCGGACGTCTTTACGATCTGCTGCATGAATAAAGGAACAGAAAATGTGTGAGAGGTGAAACAGTCGCTCATGAGGCCCTGTGGGAGGCTTTTCAGTACCTTTGAGTTGTCTGTCTGAAGTGGCTCTCAGGCTTTGCCCTGTAATGACACAAAAAATCCCAACAAAGGGTTTGACGGTGCCAAACTGTCCACCCAGATTATGAAGCAAGTGTTTGTGGGAGCTGGTGACAATGACGAGGAAACGCTGGTGGAGAGGGAGAGGCAGAGAAGCCCTGCAGGTATTTCTTATAAATTGCACTGTAATTTATTAGTATTATTTTTATTGTTATTAGTAGATCAAAATTAGAAAAGGGAAGGGAGAATTTGGGAATTTTTATGACTTTATTGTCTAAATCAGTGACTAAAACTCTTGTTAATTCAAAGTGTATTTTAATGATACATGTTTTTGGACCATTGATACCTGGTGTAATCGATTACAAATTGCCCCTCTTTTTGTTTCAAACTGAATTTGACCACTTGATCAAGACAAATCTTGATTCTTTTGTAATGCAATTTTAATACCATTCAGCCAATGTTATTGTTTCATTTTTTTTCCCATAAAATAAAATATGTCAGTAAGCAAAATGCAGACTCCTCGTCTTTTTTTTTCCCTTTTATTTATTTAACTTTTGATCACATCTGATATCATTTTCATTGCAAAGATCAAGTGTAATGGCTGAAACAGACCAGAAGAGAGTTCAGTCATTTCAGTGCACGAATGTAAAACTGCTTCAATAAGTTAAAATGTACCACAAAGATTTTTCTCTTGGGGGGTAAATGCTGTTGATATTTTATGGTGATGAAGGGGCCAAGAAGAAAAACAAAAGGCAAAACATTCAGCCAAAACAAGGCAAGACGAGGGTGAAGAACAGGTGGAGGAAGCACTGCGGGGTTCACCACACAAACACCGTCTCTGTAAACTCATTAACCACGTCTTTAAATGATCCCACATTAAAGTTAAGACATCCAGTGTGGAAATGCTGCAGTGCTGCCTTCACCAATATCTCTACACAGCTAAAAAAACAGGCTTAAAGGTGAATCACATCATTTCAAAGGTCCGTTTCAGCTCAACATATCTGATAGGAGTAAAGGGGGAGTTTTATCTGCATGTTGGTTTTGCACTCTCACACACACACGTGCTCTGATTATACAGGAGGAAAAAAAACATGTTTATTGCATGAATCTATTACTGAACGCTGACCCTGACAGTCTGAGATCATATCAGGTCAAAGAGCAACAAGAACACAAAAGGCAAGACGAATCAAAAAGACACAAATATGAGATTGGTTTCAAACGTCTACAGCTATCTGATTATATATTAAAGGGGGAGAGAGACAATAATCATTTCATTCCATTTATCATCTCAGTTTCTCATAAAAATCATCACCAAGGCAACATCATCAGGCCTCTCCCAAAACTACTTCACATTTTAATTAGGGAACTTGAATCGTAAACTATTTTTTGTTAAAAGTGGTCACTAAACTGCATGTTTAAAGGAGGAGTTCACATTTCTTCAGTCCATTTCGACACATTAACCACACCATAAATGACACTGGCCTGTGATCATCACAGGAGGTCATAATTAATCTTTTCATGCATTTATGACCAGGAAAGAGCAGTAAAGCTCCCTCTGTCCAACCAAGGACTGAAGAGCTGCGGAAATTTGGCGAGGAATTCAGGCTCCAGCCAAAGGAGGCAGCTCCAGCTCTCCGTCTCGTTCCTTGTCATGACATTTATGACAATGTCTTTGTTGCTCTGGACAGGAATCAATAATTCAAATGCTATTACTGATTCTACTCATCAATCCGACTATCATCCCTGGAGTTTCTGTGTGGAAATAAGATTTTCTGTGTCAGCAATGTCAAACACATGACACCCCTGACAGGTTAAACCATGCTGCTTTGATAAATCAGCATGTTGCTTGTATTTATGCCATTGTTATTATCCTTATTATCAGTTCCATATGTTCTCCATTCTTGTCAAATTCTATTTTATATTTTCCTGCTTGGCTCAAACTGTATTTATAGTGCTCTATAAAATAAAGCTGAGTTGAGTGTTTTAAAACACAGCCACAGATATTAAAATTTTGCAGATAAACAATATCCAAATATTTCTGAAGGACTTAATGCAGCGACCAATATTTCTGTCAAGGGCACAAAGTCTCTGCTTTATTGAAATTGAGCATCTCCTCATACTGTGATGGCTTATTTTTGTCGGAAACACTTGTAGATTTCACCTTTTTTTTAAGAAATTCAAAGAGGACTACATGGACCACAGTGAAATCTTCTAAAAATATTACAGCTGTAACATGGGGGATATACGGTCAATGTGTGTGGCAACTATATCTGCAGATACAGTATGTTCACATCTGCTACTACCAGAATCAGTTTGGGGGAAATTATCTGCAGATAAACATAATGTTGATAAATAAAAACACTAATCCCAACTTTTTACAGCTTTTGTCTTCTGTGTGTCAAATGTAGACTTCAGGTATTTTGTTGTTGCTGCTGCTGCCTGCCTCTTTCTAAAGATACCTTAAATTTGCTGGAACCATTTTTTCAACTGGAGCCTGTCCTTGATTACAATCCCTGCACAATATACTGATTAAAAAATCTAATTGGAGAAGCTTTTTTTAAAATTCACTCTCAGTATTTGTTATTTACCAAGCATTAAGATATTCTGCTTCCCTGGCTAATTTATCTTTGCGATTTCATGCATGTTACATCATCTTGAATTTTTATAAAATGGATTCCTGACAGGTGCGATACCTTTGCAGAGTTCGGATTTCTCTCTTCTAGAAAAAAAGGCTAATATTGATCCTTTTTGAAAAATGTAATGAGTATGTGGGTTTTGCACTCAGACAGATTCATGACTGTAAACTCATCCTTTAACAGCGAGGAAGAGGATTATCTTCCTCATCTAAAGACCCTCTTGGCTAAAACCTGTGTGGTCAGTCTCCCTCTGTAGCTGCCTGAGAATACTTGATTTGCAGATCGATCGCTCGTACAGTTTTCTGAGAGGAGGATTAAAGAGCGACTTGTGGAACAGAAACGTCTAAAATCTCAAAAGACAAGAGCAAATTCTTTACATCCGTCACAAGGAGACAAACAATGACGTGTTGATAAAAATGAATGAAGAAAAAACTGTCATGAGGACACTGGGGGTGAAAAATGGTTCCTGATTATTTCGGTCCATCAGACCAAACGGATGAAGTTGGCAGCAGGACAGGATCTGACATCATCATTTGTGGATCAGGACGAAGGGTGTGGAAGTGATGCTGCTGGTTTGGAAACCATCATGACAACAGCAGTTCGACCCAGCGCTCATGTTCTTACAGGCTAAAGTTTATCGACTTGAGGAAAAGGAGATCCAGAAAGGCTGTGTCCTGGATGTTAGTGGGCCTTTGCTTTGGGCTGGGTGATTCTGCGGACAACACTGTACAGGACCCCAAAGTTCTGAAAAAGGAGTAAGAGACAAGAGTTAAAATTTCCTTATCAGTAAGCGAGACCAACAACATCTGTGCACAAACAACAATTCACCACAACAGACGGTAAGGAGTGGAGACTACTGGCACTAAAGCCTAATGTGGTTCTACACTGAACCTGCATATGTCAATGATTTATGGGTGTTTACAAACTGTTATGAATTAGTTACAAAATGATATGGTATAACAGTTGACTGAGGCGTCGAATGTGCCATCTGATGCAACTGGAAGGTTCCGGTTCAAACCCAGGTGCAGCTGTCACATGACAATGTGTCCTTAGGCAAGACCCTTAACCCAAAGCTGCTCCCACTGCGGCATCAGTGATGTGTAAATGGGCATGAAAGGGTGTGAATGTGTTTGTTGATAGCAATGAAAAACTTACAGAGAAACTCCAACCGTCAGAGAGTGAATGTGTGTGAATGTGTAGATGTGAAGCTGCTTTGTATGCTCCAGTCCATTTACCATTTATCTCTGTGCTTACTACATTCAGATCTCAGCAACAACTGCTCCTTATTTCAAGAAAACCAAAAAAACCCAGTTTCAGGGTACGATGGCTGATTTTTAAACTAATCCGGTGAAAAGCAGAATCTCAGATCATTATTCTGTCCAACTCTATGCTATCTTCACTGTACTTCAGCTTTCGCTGGCTTTCTGGGCAAAAAAAACAGCATAATGAGAGTCTGAATGAAGAGGCTCTTCAGTGTTACACAGTGTGCACCATGCTCACTGCCTAGGTTTGGCACAGAACAGGGGAGTGGCTCGCACATGCAAAAACTGTGGTTGTAACTGGTGAAAGCTGCCAGGCATCCTCCTTTAAAAAAAAAACTTAGAGAGTGGAGCCAAAGTAAGGCAATAATCAGAGGATAGACTTTGCCTTTTTTTCTGCAGGGGAGTTGAGAAGCAAAGAAAAAGAGTATGTGTTCATGAATCCCTAAAGGCGAGGCGGCAGATCTTGTTATGAGGAAATAACCATTATTAAAGCCAATTTTCAAACACTTCAGCTACTTTAGAAACACCTGGTAGGTGCAAAATGTTGGACATCTTTCCAAATCAAAGCTTTCTTTCCAAAACATCTCACTGTTTGACCTAGCAATGCACGGTAACGCCTGTGTACAAAATATTGTTCTTTACAGAGCACTTAACTTCTGCTCAAGTGTTGCTGACTTGAATAAGTTCATACAACAGCAGTTTGGACAAGACCAGGAGCTACAATCCAGACAGCTACTGTGCTGACCTTTGGCTGGCTAAGTCAGTGGTCGCAAACGTTACAACAGAAGTAAAAACCAGTGAGTGTACTCAGAAATACTTCTCTAATTTTCATTACAGCATCTGATGCTGAGTCTCTGTAATTCAAAGACCTGGAAGAGAAAACATGCTTCAAAAACCGTGTGGGGTCAATACATGCTACATTTTGTTCATATCAACTCACTCTACCACTACAAGCCACTTTGATTAAGCACTATTCTGAGATGTGCCTCACACTCAGAATAGTTAAGAGCACATTAATTTGTTTTCATGTGAAAAAATAAAGTTTTCAATCCTAGGTCACAGGGCTGTCACCTCTAATATCCATTTAAACATGGGGGTAAAAAACCCACATCCAAACTGTATGTATACACTCAAAAAGAAATAACAGCACATACATATTACACACATAGATATTTTGGTACATGCTGCTCTGTACACATTTTTAATTTAGCCTGTTTTTGTTTGTCTTGTGTGTGCTGTTTTCTATTTCGCTGTCTGCACAGTTTTGTCTTTCTGAGATGCACGGTGGCTGTGTGACAGCACCCTAAATGTCGTTGTACCCTCCACAGCACAATGACAGGAAAGACTTTTCTTTTCTATCATCACAGGACTCAACAGCAAAACCTGATTATGTCCTAGAATTGAATCTTTCATCCAAGAATTTTTAGAAGCTGTTTCTGCATCACTGACAGTTTCTCTGCAGATGCTTCTTCCAGTGTTACGGTGTATTAAGTTACCATGCTATCTGGTGTCTTTAGTGGTCCGCTGTGGACACCAGAGAGCATCAAAGGGGCCCTCTGCTTCAAGCACCGAGTCTGTTTTCATTTACATCCCGAGTAGTGTCAAACACTGATGAACATGCTCATCTGTATCATCATTCTTAAGATACTTGACCACCTCCATTCAACAATGACTATCGTTGTTAGCTTAGCCTGCTTGTTTCCTTCCCATAATGATAGTAGCAAAGCTGGCTATGTCATGAGTTAAGGCCAGTCCTGCCTTCTTGTGGGATTTTGCCTGCTTTAAAAACACTGCTGTGTGAACATGAAATGATCCAAAGAAAATCTGCAATCTGTTTTTCAGCTGAATGTGCTGGAGGTGTGAAAACCATCTAAGATTTGTATTGAAGGACCACGTAGACCAGATCATTTTTTCATTGAGAAGAAACCTGAAAACATTTGGATCATGCCTAACTGAACCACCTCAGTAAATATCAACTGAGTAACTGGCCAAAGTAAAGCTCTTAGTGGACATTTTCTCTCTGTGTGTCTGTAGGTAAAAGTATACAAGATTTTCCAGCGTCGTTTGGAAGTATTTTTTCATAGTTCAATTTGTCTTTAAAATAAACTCTACAGGACATTTATATAACGTGGTGCATGTCTGAGGGGGGCTACAGGAAACAACACACACTGACTCACCTGGATAGCCAGATACATCATCCCCAAGTATGCTGCAATGCAGACTGCAAGCAGCAAGTCAAAAATAGCCGGCTTCACTCTGGAGGACGAGAAAGAGGAAGAGTAAAACAGAGCTGGAGGGGAGGCAAAGAAGAATAAAAAAGGACATAGTGGGCTGGTCTACATTTTATCCTCTGCAAGTATAGACAAGAAAAGTTTACTGAGGAATGACTAAAAGCATGTTTCAAAACTTTGAGGGGAGAGCTCACAAGAAAGGTTTACGTAACAAATGTGTGTGTGTGTGTGTGTGTGTTTGTGTGTGCTGGGGTATCTGAGGACAAAGAGGAGCTTGTTACCTGTAAGCATTCATGGTCTGCTTCAGCTGGTCATAAAAAACAAACTCTGGATCCCTGAGGAGGAGCAATTAGAACTCTCAGTAACCCAAATCAGAGAAAAATACATTATAGAAAACAAAAACTACAGGAATTAGCATTTCAGATTTAGTTTGAATATATTTGGAGGATTTAAGAATGTAAATACTGGCATCACCATTACATTCTTTTTTTTCATTGATGTTTATTTGGTTGTATTGCATAGACAAAGTTAGAATAATTACACTGACAGTTTAACATTTCCATATACATGTGCAAAAATAAAAATAAATCTGCAACCTGTTGAGTTGCATCTTATCCATAATATAACCACTTACACCACCAGAATGTACTCCTATTAAAGTTCTTTTTTTTACACGACTCTGTGGTAGAGCCACAAAGCGCCCAGTGCAAGATTTGAGTATAAAGGCACATATTAAATATTTTCACGGTTAAATACCTCTCGTAGGAGTTCTACCATACTTAAAAGTACTGGGCTTATGTGTATAGTTATATTGTTTCCTTCATTTTATACCACGTTATAAGCTATTGAAAGAATTATAAATGTCTTCTAACTCAACACCCTGTTGTCTTAATGAACTGTAGCTTGTGACTGGGATTGGGTTCACCTTTTTATTCTTAAAGATAAAGCTGTTCTTGTTCTTTGTCCTTGCCTTACCTTTTGTCAGCTCTGACATAATGTTTCTTGACGTCTTTGAGGTAATGACTGAGGTGATATTCCAGAGTGGACACCACACTGCTGTCTTTGTCCACCAGCTGAGCAGCTCTAGGCTGCGACGTGAGCCAGTCCACCACCGCTGACATCTGCTCCTCCTGCACGTGCTGATAGGACGAGAAAGGTTTGAAAAGAGCTGCACACAAACAACCACAGGCAAGTCTGAGGCATGAGGATAAAATCTAACAGACTTTGGAAGATGCTGATTTCCCTTTAAGGAAACAATGCCGGCGTGTGCGCTGATGAAGCGTCACAGTATGACCACCTGCCGCCCTGACTGGTCAGCAGCAATACAGCCCCATACACAACACACTGATGCAGGTTTCTATCAGAACCAGCATGAACTTCTTCAGCAATCTGAGCGACAGTAGCTCTTCAGTTGGACTGGACCACACATGCCAGCCTTAGCTCAGCATGAGCTTTAACCACAGTTCCTTCCTTGGAGCACTTTAGAGAGATACTGACCACTGCGGACCAGAACACTCAGACAGAGCTGCAGGTTTGGAGATGGTCTGACCCAGTCGTCTGGCAATTTGGCCCTTGTTAAACTCTATCAAATCCTCACGCTTGCCCATTTTTCCTGCGTTGAACATCAACTTTGAGGACAAGTACCCCTTAGTCCTTGTCTTAGCCCTTCATTTGTGCATGTTCATGTCCAGTGAAAGGGTGTCCCGATTCTCAGTAGGGCTAAGACAACACAGCCCTCGAAATGAAGACAGATCGGGACTGCACTTGAAAGGAAGGGGTATGAGAATTTCCCATAATACACAGCGCCTGCCGACACGAAGCAGAGCGCAGACCGAAGGAAGCACTTAATTATAAGTAATCATTAAATGATCAAGTAAATATCAATCGTGTTTTAAATTGTTGGTTTTATTTCAAAATTTCTCATTCTTACAAGCTAGCTTTAGCTTAGCTTTCTACTCTTGCGTCTGCACACGTCAGAGCTAGAGCGGCTCTGGATGATGACGTGGCGGAAATCGAGTGATGTCTCGTTTCTCAGCAGTGTTTTTTCATCCCTTCCTCTTGGCCTTTAAAAAAGAGGGCTAAGGAGAAGGGGTAGGTGAAGGGGTAAGACGAAGGGGAAGGGCTAAGGGATAGAACTGTGATTCACCCTAAATTTGATATAAAAAACATGTTTAGCAACCCTATGAATGACATATATATAACAGTGGTGTTACCGAAAAGATGAATCTTATCGTATTAGACTTAGAGGCAGAGGAGCAGCTGACTTGATGGACTTACCATTTGTTCAGTAAAGATCTGCAGGTCTCCAGGAGCCCCCTGTGTCACACAGGAACGACAAACATGTCGAGTACAGTTATAAAACTGGAGGAGTAACACAGATTATGCATTTGCTCTTTTGTGTGCGAGTGTGTTAACCTTTTCAGTGAGATTGTATATGACCCGTGCCAGAGCTTCCGCCACCACTTTGGTGTTCCTGCTGAGTTTCTTCACATCTACATGAGGCCTGTGGACACAAACACACGCACACCGACGGTCAGGGAGGAAATGAAAATGTGCAGAAAACAGAAGAGAAACTAGAACCCTCCAAGAGGAAACCCATGAAAGAGCATCTACAAAAACATGAGAAAATGAAATCGCAAAATCAGCTGAGAGGTCAAGCGTAAGCCTGTCACAGAATGGTTCACAGACAGACAGACAGCTGGGAAATGAAATCTAAAGGAGGATAAGATGAAGGACAGTGGAGGTGAAAGGTTTTCCCCACATGAAAAAAAGGAATCAAATCCAAAACCTCATGCTGATTCCACATCTGACTGAAGTCAGTGTGACGTAAACTACGCTCTGCTCACATGATTCCTCTCTTTATGTGGAAAAAGGATTTAACATGACGTGAGGGCAGGAACTGGTCTACAACAACACCAATGACATGAGTGAAAATCAGCTGGAATGGAAACAACTCTAAGTTTTTTCTTTGGTGTTTTCAGAGACTTGCAGTAATGAACCCACCCAGCAGGGGGCTCTCCCGCTCCGAAGCGAGAGAAGGGGGACACTGACCGCACGTCCATGATGCTGGAGCGCTGAGCCAGACGGTGGGTCGGCAGGTGGGACAGTGTGAATGCCGGCAGCCTGCGGATTCCAAAGCGCTCATGCTCCCAGGCCAGCATGTCGTCTGCCAGGTTGATTTTCTTGTGCACCATTGAGAACTTGACCTCTGGGTACTGACTGGAGACCACCTAAGTGGATGAGAGAGGGGCAGAAATACAGCTATTAGAAGAGATCTACAACAAATACTGCAAATGATTAAGACAGGCTAAGACGAGGGCAAGACCAGAGCAACTTCAGCACACACACACAAACACACACTAAAGGAACAACAGCAGCAACTGTACCAATCAGGGTAACTTCACATTTTTTAAGGAATGTCTAAAGTTGACACAGAGAAAAATTAACATGGTTCCTGCACGGCATTCTATGAGAGCTTTCAGAAATAACATATGACCCAATGACATTGAAGCCTATTGTTTTAAAAACTTCAAGCATCTCCTGTCTTTAGCTCACAGTCTGTGAATGTCTAACAACAGCAGTGATGTGCAAGCTACTCTAAAATGTAGTAAGCTTAGTTAAAGAAGAAAAACATGGCTCCACTTCAGTTTCACTGCACAAAAATTGTTTACACTCCTTGACTTTATTTTGATTTGTAAGTTTCTTCTTTGTATTCTAAAGCTGCTGTAAGATTGGAATTTCCCCCTGTGGGACTAGTAAAGAAACATTTTATCTTATTTTACCTTTGAATTAAATAACTAAATTGCCAACACCCAATGTCAAGTCAGCTTCACTTTTTATACATTTTTCATCAATATTGGCCCTGCATCCGGGGTAAATGCTTCAAAAGTGTAACACAGCAGCCAGCTGCTTGTCACCACTGTAGTTCTGCTTAATAGCTGCTGCCTTGCTGTTAAAATATACATCAAACTTGGACGTAAACAGAAAATTGAATGAACACTAAGGACTGAACAGCCAGCATTAGGAGCATCTCACTTGAACAGAGGGGTTCAGCGCAATTTTAGTCTAATGGTGTGTTCACACCGGACGCGAATTTGCGTCGACGCGCGTCGAGATTACATACAAAGTCAATGCAAAGGCGCGTCTTGCGACGAGATTCGCCCGGCGCGGCGTTGGGCGTGTTTGGGCGGCGATTTGGGCGTCGGCGCGTTTGAGCGTCGGCGTCGGCGTTGACGCCCTCGACGCCCGACGCCGATGCTCGAAAGTTGAAAATATTGAACTTTCGACGCCAGTTACGCCAGGCGCCGCAGCCAATCAGCGATGTCATCCCCGACATCATTGATTTGATGACGTATGACGCTACGTCCCCCTGCTCCCGCTCAAAGCCCTCTGAAAGACTGAAAGATGGAGGAGAGGTTTATCTGCGCTGTTTGCCATCATCCGGAGCTATACTATTTGGCGTGTGTACTCTACAGAGACTGGAACAAAAGGGAGCAGGCTTGGGTGAAAGTCGCCGAGGAGACAGACAGGTTTGATTTGATGACATGTGACGCCCCGGTCTCCTGTTCCTGCTCAAACCCCCTCTCAAAGATGGAGGAGAGGTTTATCTGCGGTGTTTGCTATCATCCGGAGCTCTACTACTCGACGTGTGCACTCTACAGAGACTGGAACAAAAAGGAGCAGGCTTGGGAGAAAGTCGCTGAGGAGACAGGTTTTGAAGGTAAGTTCTGTAAATATTCGTTTCCAGCTGGATTTGCCTGCACGGGTTATCAGCTCGGCTCTCCTGCGCGCTTCGCGCCAGGCCAGGCGTCGTCCCTCAGCTTGTCAAAATGTCCAGCGTCCAGCCTCGGGCGTTAAGCGCGGCGCGTCACAGGCGTTACGGGCGTACATTGACGCCAATTCGCGTCCGGTGTGAACGCAGCATAAAAAAAGGAGTAGATTACGTTTTATTTGAGCCGTGACAGATTATACTCACATATAACCCCCTCTAATAAGAAAAGAAGTATCCTTATTCCACACAGAAAGCTGGGTGTTAAACAAAGAGGAGCTCTGCAGGCCAGTGGTGCTATTGTGCCAACATCAGCATTAATGACAATCCTCTTCCAAAATGAACTCCACCTCATATACCTGCTGATACTTTAACGAAAAAAGGTAAACTCTTTTGGGGCCCTTTTGGGGTCCAAGGGGTCTGGAGCCTATCTAAGCTGACATAGGTAGACAGGGAGGATAGACCCTGAACCAGTCCACTGATAATTTCAAGACAACAGGAATAGCATGAATAATTTCCACTGCTACGTTTGTTTTTCTGTTTCTTACCATTTCCAGTTCTTTGAGCAGAGAGTACTGAGGTGTTCCCTCTTTTGGGGGTTTGGATACGTGGAGGTGCAGTGAGTCTCCGTTCCCCAAAGTGTCCAAACATAATACAAAGGCTACATTGTCCTGCAGCAGGCTGGAGTCTGCGGAGAAAGGCAGGCATTTGTAGAAAGCAAGAAGTTGGTCAAGATTAAATTTTAATTTTCTTCATATATGTTCAAATGATCCATCAAATATAAAAGTAAAACATGTCTTATTTTATTTATTTTTATTTTCTTAAAGCAACACACTTTTAAAGTTATTCAACATGAATAAGGGTCTTTGAGCTACTTTTTTTTGGTATAAAACCACTTCCTAGCCATGAATTTTAAATTTAACTAAATCTGGCTGTATGAGCTCTGGTCACCATCTTTATTCATGATTAGCAGTCATACCTGTGTGGTCCAGGTTGTCTTCCAGCCAACGTTTGGTGCCTTGGTAATTAAACTTTCCTCCTCCAGAAACAAAGAACAGCAGGTTGTACCTGAAAACAGCATGACAAAAAATATAAACTGAAATCTTTGAGGACAAAACACCTGAAGTAGGGGTTGTAGTAGCTGAATTAAGACATGGAAACCACAGTGTTAATGATAGTTGGAGCTAATTTCTGTTGTTGATAAATACAATCAAAGCCTCTTCTTGTTTTGATAAATAACTCAACATGAACTTTTTATGAGTCTTTCACTGATAGTCAGCTTTACTTCTCTGATATCTGCTGGTTTTACAGCTTTAGTTAAATTAAGAAGGACAGGATTGTTAAAATCTGCTCTGAAAGGGGTCAACTATTGTTGTACTTGTATATTATATTTTACCTGTTTGTAAAACAGCTGCTCGTGCTGGTTTTAATCATTCACACCCTCTGCAATGACAGACTGAACGCTCCTCAGGTTTACTCTGTTTCTCAACTGATCTCTTTCTACTGCCAATCATTAAATTAGACTGACCTGTTAACCAATTTTATTCTATCTGATTACTTATTAGAGATGTTCAGAAAAAAGGTTTTGCATTTAAATCAATCACATCATGAAGTTGGAAGAACTTTAATGGGGACTCTTCAATGTCACTGAACTCCAGTCGATATACCATTTCAACAGGAATGAGGAATTTCAATGGGAATTCCCTTTTCATGGTCAAATCTGAGCCGGCTCACTGGGCTTCTCTGAAGCCAGAAATTATTCAAGCAAAACATCCAACCGATAAAACTATTGTTTTTCTGTTCAAGAATGCCAGTAAAAAAAACTCTGAATTGCCATCTTCATCAAGAAATAATAATGTGCTTTACTACTCCTTCTTGTTTTTGTTTTTTTTAAACAGTCTATTTGAAAATAAGTAGATGACAATAATAACATTTTGGCATTTAAATACCATTTTAGTTAGAGAGCTTATATGTACTGGTGTGTGAGCCATTACAGAGGGCTAAAAAATATTTTAGTACTAATAACCAGTGGAATTAATTACAGGCAGCAGTGGCATGAGCCTCAGATTGGGAGGTGGTCAAGTACATTTGCTGAGCACTGTATGTTCCTTAGAAGAAACAGAAATGACTCCATGAATCGGTTTTAACACATCTAATTCCAGACACACTTGCTTCAATTTAAAGTACATTTTCACCAGTGGCCAGGCAAAAGAAACTGTTTCATTTCATAAAGTCTCTCCCTCCTTTCTCTGTGAAAACTGAGAATGGAGTGCATCGTTTCTGGCGTGCTGTGTCTTTCTAACTTTCAAGTTAAAACCGCTTTAATTTCAATTTATCAATTCAATTAATCAGGGTTTTAGGATTGATTTTGGGTTGTCCAAAGAGTATGAATATTATTTTAATTAGCTGATATTAACACTTCAAATACATAAGCTATATTCATTTAACACAGCTTATTGTACTTTTCTGTGTCAAACCATATTAACCAGTCTAAGGACAAAAGCTGCTAAAATATCCCCCTCTGAAAAAGGGGATACATTGTTAATCAGTTTGAACTGAAAATCAATTAATGCCATATGCATCAGAATCACATTGAATCATGACCTGCTGGAAGACTTACGCACCTTTTACCACTGCATGTTAATCATAGTTTATATCAGGATGTGGTTTTAAATCCTCTTCTGTATTCTTAGCCTCCATGTATCTCTTGTTGTTTGTGTGTCATCATGTTTAATCTGTGTTTTGATGTACAAACCGGCTCTACAGGGATTACTAAAATGATCTGAATGTTATCTCTAGCATGAGGGGATGACTATCTCACAAAGACAACTTACAGTCAACATCAGCTCTCTCCTACCCTCTCTACATTAACTCCTCCTTCCACTCAAGTCCCTGTTTCAGTCATTTAGAGAAGAAGAATGAGTCTGCGCTGTGTTACTGACAGCAGTGAGGGTTTAAAGCAGCCTTCTGTGATCATGGGAGCCAGCAGAGGGATCATAAAAGTGTTCAGTGTAGTTGTCAAAAAGCATTTGTAATGCAGCATGGCCTGAACAAATGTAATAGACGGAGCAAACAGACTGTATATTGTGCTCAGGTGAAACACTCTGCAATCAATACTGCTCTTACATTTCATCGTACACATATAACAGAGTGCTGTGTAAAGAGCTTCACTGATATTTGAAACACTTGCTTTTTATGTAGTTACATGTGCCTATATCGAGTTTAACTTCTTCTACAAACTTAACTCCAGCAGTGGAATCAATACTCACTCAGCATGTGTCCTTTTGTAGGTGTACAGTTTGGAGAAGAGACGAGCCAGCTCGAGTAACATGGAGACTCCACTGCCGTTTGAGTCTGCTCCGTAGGACAGCCACTAGAGACAAGATCACGCAGAAAGACATTACCATCCAGGCCTGCTTTTTTTTTACTGACAGTTGATCGTCAACTTAAAGCTGCTGGTTTTGGAGAAACCATGTTTAATAGGCCTGTCACAATAATCAATAAGTCAATTAACCGCACGATAAATAAAAACGTCCTCTTTAAGTTTTCCGGCCTCGATAAATTGATGTGCATGCATGTTTGTTTTCTTCCTCTCTTTCTACCAAACAAGCCAGATGAGAGGATGGCTCACTCCCTACATCTTTCTCAACGCCTGGCCATGTTGGTTCTATAGCAGAATGAGCGGGGTTAGGGTTAGTGATCCATCTGTCGATCATTCAATCTTTGGAGGGGAGGCAGGGAGACACACAGAGCTTTAAGTGAGCATCGTGAGGAGAAACAAGGAAACAGACACTAATTTGAATGATGGCATGAAAGCTACAGTTCCTAAGCCGGCTGCCTCAACCCCAGTGTGGAATATTTTAGGTTGTATACAAAATAAACAAGGTGTGAGCCCATGAACACCGATGAGCCGATATGTTGCATTTGTTTGAGAGTGGTAGTGATGAAGAAGGGGAGGTGCAGCAGAGCCTTCATCCTTGACAGTCAGTGCTGACTGAGGCGTTTGGTCTGCAAAGTAAATATAAATAAAAGCACAAAATGGTGCGCGCTCACAGACAGTGTCATTCGCTACATTGCAAAAGAAATGCAGCCCTTCAATACAGTTGAAAAGCCAGCATTTCAGAATATTATAAAAACATTTGACAGACAGTACGAATAGACTGGGAGAATGTGCAAGTCAAACAATTCAGGAAATGTATAAACTCCATTTTATTTATTGTGTTTATTGTTGTGTGTGGTTTTATTGGAGTGTTTTTTTCATTACAAAGACAGGGTCTATTTTTTAATATTTTATGATTAGTTTATTTTTATTTGCATGCAATTTTTCCCAAAAGTGAGTCAATTTCATTTTCATTGTTTTTTTTTCTCTTTTTTGTTTGTTAAATGTATTATATTGTTTGTTTATTTTATTTAAAAGATCATGACCTTCCAATTACAGTTAAAAACTCTTAAGAAATTAAAGTTCATTGCTTTTGATATAGTGTACTCACTTTATTATGATATATATCACAATTACAATAATGAAAAAATGATGCTTCAAAATAATATTGACATTAATATTGTTTATAGGCGATAATTTTTTGGACAATTGCAATTAACAAAAATTTGTTATTGTGACAGGCCTAATGTTTAACTTGTCATCTTAAAGTAAAGAAAGTGTTAACCGGAGCTGAGTTGTCACAGGAGTCTGAGCATGTTTGAAAGACAAAAGAAACATTGAACGCACCGGGGCGACACCAAAGGAATCGTAGTGAGCAACCACGACAATGGTGGGCAAGTCCTCTCCTCCAACCCCGGCCAGGCGACCCTGCAGATCCAAAACAGAGCCGTTAGAACATGTTTACCTCAGCCAACGGGTTATGTTTTTACTGCCTTTGTTTGTTTCTTTGTTTTTCAGTTTGAGAACAGGATAACTCAAAAGTTCTGAACAGAAACGGATACAATTCAGAGAAAGTTATGCTCAGCAATAACATACCCAGCAATGTAAGAAAATCCTTGACTGAGGATTGAGCTCTTGGAGCACTTTAAGTTTAACATTTAACCTCAGCAGAGGGCTGCAGTCACAGTTGACCTCCTGACCAGATTTTTGAGGGGAAACCCTTCTCTTCTACCTAATCTACTGCAGTGTGTGTGACTAAACCTCATTTATTCTGGTTAAAAAACAAAGCTCAGATTAGAGGCTCAAAGTAAAGCTTCATTCCTGCATGGTTTCACAACCTTCTTGACTAATGGCTGGTTCCAAAGTAAAACCACAACTAAAGATGCACAGAGGGACAAAAATACTGGAGCAACAGATTTTTGCAGATGGAGTCAGGACAATTAAGGAATTACTTCCTGCCTCCACTTGGCTCCGAAGGGCAAAAAAAAACAAGAAAAATTTTTTCCTATCAGTGTTTGGGTTTTCCTGAAGAAGGAGCAGCCAAAAAAATCCAGATTTACTGTTGCCAAGGCCACGACTCCTGAAGGGAATTCACCTGGGTTAGGTTCACATCTGTTTCTGAAAATGGAGCCTTTCCTCCTTTGTTTTCAAAAACTATCCCTGTCCACAATGGTGCATTAAAAAAAATCCCAGTCCATACGAAAAATGCATAAATGTATGGTTAAACACCTTTTCTTTTTTTTTTTTTACTTTGTATCAATGTTCATGATATGCACATTTATTGCAATTTGTATGCAAAAACAGCTTTCTCCTCAGATCTGTTTCTACCACCATGTCCTTGTGTTAAAGTTTAACTTGTGGTTTTGTTAACTGGTAATAGCAGACATGTGGAGCAAACATTTCCTTGTCTGCTTTTTCCACTTTGAAGCAATTAGACCAGGTCCTGCCAAAGTTTCAACGTTTTTAATTTAGCATTATAGTGGACTGACAGAAAGTATGTCCTGGCATAATAAACAGAAAAACACTCTGATTTTTACCTGCCTACGTGTGGACATAGTGCCTGACCACCAGGCCTGAATAAAGTATTACTGTGTCTCTGCAGTCTCAGTGAGTAAATATGGAAATGTTAAATCACCTGATGTACAGTGTCAGTCTCAAAGTAAATCATACTGCCATATGTGAGTTGTAATACTATATCAAAAGGCCCCCTATTATCACCATCATAGGGCTCATGCAATGCTGCATGCAGTTTATGTTACTGGAAAATGTACAAGATACAAAGAATGCTAATCACAGACAGTGCTGTTAGAGTTCAAGGACTGTAAGCTGATTCTTTTGTCTTTTTGGCCTTCTTCTAATCATAATTACACATAAACTCAAGCATGTTAGTATGTGTCTTAGTGAACATCTATGCACACAGATATCCACTGAAACATTTTACATCATTGAAAACAGCCTCACTTGGGATTACCTCAGGCACTCAGCAGCACAACGGAGTTTTCAGAAGTTAATTACACAAAGCTGCTCATTAAGAAATAAACTCAAATGTAATCAGAAATATTCAGTTAGCTTACATCTTGTTCAAATTGCAACAGAAAAGGAAGAATTAATTCCAAGAGATCACATCAATTACATTCAGTATTAATTTCCAATCAACTTATCATGTATTTCCAATAAAAACTGTCAGATAATGATTGGTTACAAATCAGTTGGGGAATCTCTACGAAGAGCTTTGTTAAATCACCTAGTTCAGCTGTTTCTCAGCCTAATTATCTTTTTAGTGTGATGAGACTTCATACTGGGGGCGGTGTAATCAAAGAAAAGGACCACAAAAGTCTTCCTATTCAGTCAGCAATGTGCTGAATGTCTTCATTTACAATAATCAATTCACACCGGGGTTTCATTTGGTCTGAGGCAGTTTGGGTTGGATGTACAACACACTAATATTTTAATCCAAGCTATGAACATTTATGAAAACACACATGCTTTGCCTTCAAAGGGCCACCAGAGACCAGTGCCCTTTATTCTTCATACTACAGACCCTCATGTTAACAACATATGACTGAGGCTATCCAACAACCTAAAGCTTTAACATCACCTCCAGAATCCTCTTTATTTAACCAGAGTGCAACACCCTGATGTAAATCTGGAGTCAACTGGAGCTATGAGCATACAAGAACATTTAATCATGAAAACAATCTTAACCAGAGCCAGTTTTACTTAATCTGATCTTTATGCTCATTTACTGTGGGAGGAAACTTGACCAGAGGGAAACAAAAACTAAACCTTACACAGAAAAATAGACTACTTTAAGTCCAGAACATTTCTGCTGCGAGTCAACAGTACAAACCACTGAGTCTCTGTTCAGCTTGAAACCATCTGTGTCTGCTGCTCTGAGGGTTTTCCTGTGTGCAGGCATTTGCTCTGTTTTTTTTTTTTTTTACATTTCAAGTTGTTTTCTTCCCATATAAGGTATTTTGGATAAAGCTTTGGAAAATACCAGGCTCTAAAATATGAAAAACCTAACATCCTGAAGCACCTACAGGTGTCTGGACATCAGATTATTTAATGAACTCTTGTTTAGTAGAGTGCCTTCTAACAAGTTCACAAGGTTAACATTTAATCTTTGGCAACCGTAAAAAAAAAATCTATCAAGATTGCAGAAACTACTAAAAGAGGTTGCAGAAAAAAAAAAAACAAATTGTTAAAAGAAACTTGATGGCTTATTAAAAACCAGTCTTGATTCTAAAGAAATGACTCAGATAAAAAATAAAATGGAATAAAATCCATTTCCAACATGCAAAATTGCATCTAAATCTAAGAAGAAAAACAACATAGGACTCAGGGGTATGTTTAAATCTAAATAAAGAGCATTTCAACATGCAAATTGCAAAGTGAACTCAAGGGTTTGGGACTGAACTCATCTGTGTAGCCAGATTTAGAAAACCAAAATTGTCAGGTGATGCCCAGAAAAAAGGCCTAGTGCCAGTTTAAGCCTGGAGTGCTATGAGATTGGTCTCTAGAGGACTGAAGAAGGTCATCTGGTCTGTTATTGATTCCAACGCCACAGCAGGTGAATTTACCCTGTTCCAAGTAAGTAGGTCACCCATCATGCTTGTGGCCTGGTGACTACAGCAAATACCTGTGTATGAACAGCAGATGGTAAATCTTGTGACATGTGCAGCCATTCACTATCAATATAATTTCCATAGTGACAAAATATTAGAGCACTGTGTATGAACCAGAAAGAAATTAAGCTCTGCCATTCAGTTCACTATCAATATAATTTTTAGCAATTTTTACTAGGACTGACAGTGCAATTACAAATTAGATAGTGGAACATGCAATATAATGTAGTTTTTGTCAATTTCATGCATAGTGAATATTTTTAAAACAATTAAACATATTGTGATGTAGTTCATGATTCAGTGCCTATTCTTTAACCAGTTTTGTAATGTTTGTTGCCTATCTTGCATTCATCTTTTTTTTGGCCACTTGCTCAGGACCATATTTTCTTGGTTTTTGAAATTAATCCTAATTTTGCTTCGATAATCAATTTTCCTTAGTCACTTTTTTTTTTTGCCCTTTTACAATTTTGCTCTGTACCTTTTTATTTATCTTCTGTTCTTCAACTTCTCCTCTTATCCAAATGTCATATTGGTTATTATAAAACAATCTACTTTAAAGTGTTTGTTAAGAATATAAAACAATCTGCTATGAGGAATACATTAAAACATTAAAACAATCATGAAAAAAATAAAAATAAAATAAAAAAAAAAAAAATATCGCAATTAGATTATTTTCTCAAATCGTTCAGCCCTATTAGTGACCCATCCTTTGATTCACATCAACAAGGAGTTCTACAACCACACAGTCAGACACAAATACACATAGCAGGAGAAAAAAACAAAAAAACAAACATAACAGTGCACTTCCCTGCTGGCTGTAAAAACTCCCTGTCACACCTATGAATGTAACTCCAAAGCTGACCCTGAGGGAAGGTCACGCATTCTCCTCATTTTACCTCATTGTCATACACATTGAAGACAAAATGTCACAGGCTCTTTGATTGAGTCAAGATATTCACAAAAACATAGTGTTTGGTTACCTGTACTATGTCTTGGGGTACAGCAGACATGTTCTTCGGTAGAATGATGACAACTGCACCAGCTGACTGCCGTAAGGCTTTCTGGTACTCTTCATAAGAAAAATCTGCCAGCCGCATGATAACACAACGACGACTTAGTACCTCCGCCTCCACAGTACGAGCCTCCGTATTCAGGATGGCATTCCTTGTACCTGAGGGATGGAAAACAGGTGGATTATAACTGAGATACTTCATCTTTGACTTAAATGTCAATGTGAGGCACTGAATGTTCAGATTAAGGCTATACACTTGGCAAGATGATATAGACTGTATTATAAAACCAAGTCACTTAAAATTGCATAAATAATCTATCGATCTTGTCAAACTTCAAATCAAACAAGATGAAAAACAGGTTTATGGCTACTAATTTTTTTTCCTTAATGTGACTATATAATAAATGTGCTTTACTTGTCATCTAACAATTCAAGTTTTAAAGCGTTAGGTCACATTTACTCACTAACTACCATTCACATAACTTTCATGCAATAATACTTCTGTTTCAGTATACAAATAGACCTATTTTGATGGTTACACATGGGAAGAATATTGGCACTGTGGGAAAATTTCACCTATGGAAGTAATTTTTGATGAAGTTGATCTTCTTCCTCTTAGCTGTCATTACAAAATTCCTCAAACCTTAAGAAAAGGCATGCCAGATCTTCTTTTATCCCTATTGCCAATGAACATCTTAATTGATTAGCCTGATTTATCTACTAGTGCGTATTTTTATGCATATTGTGCATTAGATTTTTTCCCTAGGTTGTAATCTTTGACAATTTATTGATAGCTCTTTTGTATGTTTGCTGCCTTGATTACTCATGATTACCGTTTCCTTTATCTACTGCACAGCACTTTACTGACTGACCACATTTTACTGAGCTGGTCTGGCTAATTGTCGTGGAAGTACCTCTGCTTTTCACTTCTGCTTTGAATTTACCAAATGTCTGTATGTTTTATGTCTCTCATGAGTACTTGTTGTGTAGTGATGCTCGTATAAAAGCCCTGATTTTATCCAACTTGTGCATCACTACCTCCCTCAGAAGAAACAAGTGTAGCCTCATTTGCCAGTGTTTCACATATCAAACTTATGTATTATACATTTTTAGGGGCAACATCCCATAGACAGAGGGACCCAAACTTTGCAGCAGATGGACAGTGTGGATGCTATACCCGTTCTTCCAAACTTAAAAATTAAGATCAAGATTTCCTCCTGTTTCATGAGTTTGAGACCCCTGCCAAAAATACAGAAAATCTGAGGCAGAACCTCCAAAAACACAGATGATGACTAGTAAATGTCTGCCAGTTATATCTTTCACAAAAAAATTAATGAGTTAGGAGCCACCTTTTACCTGTGGCACATGCCACGCCTGAGCATCCCTTTCTATTCAAAGAATGCTGATTGCTCCGGTCGTTTTCGGACCGGAATCAAATGGATCAAAGGGAAGTTTTGAAAGATGAATCTGACAGATGACAACCATAATACCCTGCAAGTCAAGCTGTTTTACAAGGTTACAGTAACTCTTCCATGACGAAAAGTGATGTGATTACATATTTCTTAGTCAAAGACAAAATGAATTGGGAAGTGCCTGTGCTATTTGTTTAGTTTGAACAATATTTTGAATGAATACTGCTCCAATAATGCAAATCTTACTTTGATTTTTACTATGGCACTTTATCTAGCATGGGTGCTCTTTACATTATTTATTTCAGCTCTTATGTCTTGATTTTCTTTTACGTGGTCGGCGAGCTTGTCACTCGTGCTAGCATTGCTAAGCTACATTAGCAGCTAGTTAGCCTAGCTGTCATTGAAACGTTACATCGATTTAATAAGTACGAGCAGCAGCCGGCGGCCCCTGTGATCTGAGCGGGGTGTAGGAGACAGTGCAGTGTACCGTCCGTGTTATCTGAGAGGTGTTTTGGAGGGGCTCTCACCGTAGGGCTGTCCCTGCAGGTCGTACTGCTGCATGCGGTACACCGTGAACTCATGCGCCGCCTCGGCCGGGAGCGGAGACACCAGGATCAGCACCGCCGGGATGAACACGATGAAGGTGAGGGGGAAAGACGACTTAAACATGTTGTCGAACACTTCACTCGCCTCCTCAAACATCGTGGCGGTTGTACTCAGCTCAGACAGAAAAGTAAAAACACTATTTTTAGTTGTCACTGCTCCGTGAAGATGACAGCCGGGGTCCTGGTCGCCAAGCAGCCAACCAACTGAACAACAATTATGATCAGGCAGCACTCCGGACAGCCTGTGACTCTAACTGATGGAATGAGAGGGAAAAAAATTAATCTAAACTTCAGTAACAGACGACGGAACTATATTATTGTCAAGAAATAATCCGTTTATTTCAATAGTGTTTGCCTTATAAACAAATATTTCACACTTTTCTCAGCCAGAGGTCCTTCGGGCATCGTGCAGGACAGCTAGAAATGTTTTATTTACATACACTGGGGGGCGCTGTTTACCGCAGAAACATGTTGGATGATCGCTTTAACTATTGCATTAGTAAAACAGTGTATAACATTAACATACTCAAAATAATTCCTCCCCACTAAAAAAGAGGCTAAATAAAAACTATAGAATTTTGTTTTCTTAAAAGGTTGAAAATACAAACTACTGTAGATGGAGAAAATAAAATATAGTGAGGAGATACTGTAAATTTTGTCAGTATGAACAGTGTTTTGGCAGGGGGGCTAAATTTTCCCCCCTTTAAAAGTATATATTTTTAATGTGGTGAGCAGATTTTTTTGAGACAAGGTTTTGTTCTGATAGTGGTAACAATATCAACATGAAATTCAATGTTTTTGTCCCTGAAAAACTCTCCAACTTGAGGTGTTGCAATCCAAAAGTGCAACAGTTCCCTTTCTATTATTGATTGTACCACAGTTCTTCTTAATAACAATAATACTGATACTACTACTACTACTATTACTCCTATTCCTACTACTGCAACTAATAATTATAATCATAATAATGTAAAAATACAAGTAATAATAGTTATTGTTATTTGTAGTAATAGTATCATTACCTATTTTTTTATCTGTTACATTAAATACATTTTTAATTTTAAATCTTTATGTCTTGAGAAAAAATGGCATTTAAAACATGACAAGGAATATTCTTTTTTTCGTCACTTTGTATCACTCATAATCCTCGTAAAACTAGGTTTTCAGCAATAAAGTACAATTAACCTTGTACACAGTTTATTGAAATCTGTCATATAAAATGGATTTCATTGTAATACAGCTTATTTATTTAAAGGGAAATTCCAATAATGGATTTGAGAAAAAATATAAAACTTATTCATGTTTTTGTTGATTGACTTAATTGTGCCAAGGATGCTGTTATTTAAAATATTATTTTTCATTGACAGCTACCTCACGAGGTAAAGTTATCTCTTATCGGTCATGGAACAAGTCACATAAGAACGGACAATGTTGGTGTGCTTCCAACATCAGAGGTCAGGCATTAGGATTTAATCGGTTACCAGTAGGGATGGGAATCGAAAACCAATTCCAGTTGAGAATTCTTAACAGCTCCATCAAAGAATCGATATCATTAATCTTTTTGCTAATCAATTCCCTTATCAATTCCATTCAATCGACAGGGTTCAGAAGAATTGTGGCTTAATTTTAATTACACCCACTGCACAACCTTAAGTGAGCAACTTGCATAAGCAGTTATCTATACTGTGATGTATGTTTGGCATTGCTGACACTGAAAATCAGACCATTTGCCCACATGCAAAATTAGCAGGAATCGATAAGGGAATCGTTAAAGAATTGGATCGATTAGCAGGATCGTTAACAGCATTGGTAGTGATAAAATCTTATCAATTCCCATCCCTAGTTACCAGGCAGGATTCTATACACAAAAGGGCAGTCAGATCAGGCAGCGGCTTCCAAAATGTGAGGCAGAAAAGGCAAAATCAAAACACAAGCAATGTAATACACGGCAAGACAAAACTGATGATGAATGCTGGGATGAGGACTTTGAGGCACGATGAACTGGCAGACAACAGTGGGAGACATGAGGTTAAAAAGGAGTGACAGAGGATCAGGTGACAGGTGGGGTCAAACAGGCAAAAGAAGCATCATTTTAACAGAGAAAATCAGTTTTACAAATACAATATAACAATAATATTTACAACTATTTACTTTAATTATGCAATGCAGTCTTTCTTCACTTAAAATGAATACAACACAGATGTTCTGAAGGTCTGTGATGATTGACAGGGTGGTCCTTAATTAAAGATAAATTTATGTTTCAAATAACAGCATTGATGTTCAAGGTCATCACTGCTTAGGTTGTTGTGTCTATTTTTTCATGATTCATTTCTCTGTAAAAAGCATGTAAATATCAAATGCAATCTTTTTTTGTCACTTTGAAATGAAGAAAATATTTTCATTTCAGAGAAAATAAACTAATTGCACAAATCTTCTTGTTTTCATTAATTTCTAAATTTATGACCAGTGTTTTTTTATGATTAAAAACAGCCAGCCTTTATAAAACTGTTGAGTTGGATGGGCTGAAATTAATGTTCTGTTTCTTCCTTCTCTTTTCTCCCTGCATCAGCTCCTGAGGCCGCTTCGCTAAGTGGCAGATTAATGCTGATATGATGTCCTGCGATCCCACTTAATGGACCTTGGCGTCATTATTTCCTGTTGTATGAGTAATCCCTGCCTGCGCTGGTGAAGGAGCAAGCAGCAAACAAAGCCTGCAGCAAATGAGGATGTTGAGTAAGTAATTGTAATTATTTAAACACTAATGAGAAATTATAATTTAGAGATCAGCCGACATGGATGAAAGAAAACAGAAAATGTCTCCAGAGGAAAACAATGAGTTGGTACATATGCTTGACAAGTCACATGAATCTGGTTTCCCTAAATTTTTAACATCTTGTGATCAAAGCTTTATTTGACCTAAAATTTGCTCGCTCACATTTTTTACAAACGGCGTCACCTTGTCCAAAACTTTAACACATTTTTCCAAACATTACTGTGTCATCAACATGGAGACTCAAAAGCAGCCCCACATGCACACAAACACACAATGCATGAGCTGTTTGGTGTCCTCGTTTCTTTCCAGCGCTCCTGGGAATGTCTTGAATCAGTCCAGCCTTTCTTGACTCAGAAAACACTTTTCTCTTACACAAAAAGGTGTAGTCATGATTAACAGGAGATTAGCTACCAAGCAGTAAGTAAGCAATTTCTGTGTAGCATGCCTATGTGCGAAGCCCCCCCTCCCAAGTTTTGATCCCCTCAGAGGATGCTGTCATTTTCTCACCACAAACACTGCCCACATTTAAGTGTTTAAATCCCTCAGCAACAAGGTCAGAATTACAGAATACTGAAGATAAAGTGTAGAGGCAGCAAGTCTGAACATCAGAGACGCCACTATCAGTGCACAATGGTACGCTTTCTTACTGAAAGCTCTGGAGCAGTTCTTCTGAGTCACTCCCTCCATAAAACATCCCCCCTTCATAATCCACTTGTTAACGAGCAGAAGCATTAAAAACAACAGGGCCTTGACTCATGGATAAATGCTTGGATGATTAGGAAGCTCCATTTCCTCCCTTGGTTGCGAGTGACTATATCACAAGATTTATTTCTTCTGGTTTAGAAGGATAGTGAGCATGATGTGATGTGCGTTTCCTATGTCAACCACTGCATCTACAGTCCTCAGTGTTTGTGCTCCTTTAAAAGAGCCTACAAGTACAGCAGGCCTTGAGACCTCCAGTTCACTAATGTATAACATATCTGAATTTAAAATAACACTTTCTGTACTGAGAAAAGACAATGTGCAGAGGCACATTTATGCTAAACGTTTAAAACCTTTTGAAATTTTTCACATTATTGATATTATTCTGATGTCAGGTAGTCAACTGTTAGTAACCCTCTCAGTGCTATAAGTCCTCCATTTTTTACAGTCTTCTTGACAGGCCAACATCTGTGACTCTGCAGCTGGATTACCTGGCTGCTGTTTTTCCCTTTCCTCTGTAAGCAAAAAACAGAAATATTTTTTTATTTTTTAGCCTAAATATGGTTATACTGTATTAAACAGACATTTTTAGTGGGTTTCTGATGAATAATAAAGTGTTCCTTCTGTTTCAATGCTAAGTGTGTAACACTGTCATTGTATTCTCACTAACAGTTTCATACATGAAACTTGATGAACCAAACATTTAAACTTAGGCTGCACTTTTTATACTGACGATCGTCGGCAAGCTAAATACATTAGTGAGGACATATTTTCCTTTCCGCGAACTGTCGTTAAGATTGAAAATGATAATGTTTTTGTGATGCTGAGGCACTAAAATGGTTCTTTCTTAAATTGATATTATTTTACAGTAGATAAACTTGCTCTGGAACGAGATCTCTTGAGTGTTCACTCCGTCTTTGTATGGTATGCAGTCATCTGTGTTTCCACTGTAAGATATAGGGAAAGATACCTAATTAACTGATCTATACCAAGTGTACCGAGTTGATCCCTAAGGAGGCAGTTCTTTACTTTCCAATCTTTACTTCCAAATGCACCAGCAGCTACAACACAAACAGCATACCCGCCTTGTTTCAATCACCTGCAGACTTTTTCTACTACTTATTTTATAGACATGAATGTCTAAATGAAACAATGCTCCACAGAGCTGTAGTGTAGTCTGGGGATGCACGCCTTCATTGCCATAGTTGGAGAAGAAGAAGTGCAGAGGGACCCAGGCGTAGCTGGTGTGACCTTCATCTTCCAGGTCTCACCCCAGCTCTCAAGCGAGAGTGCAAGTGCAGTGGAAACACAAGCGATATCAGGCTTACTGCTACTACTATTCAGCCATTCTGTGCTGAACCAAACCAGAGCACTCAGAGGAAGCGTAGATTTTCAGACTACTTTGGCACATTACTCCCAATGCTGGTTTGTATTTAAGAATGGAAATCACAACCATGAACTTCAAAACTTTGCTTGGAAACCAGAAAATTAAGTCACCAAGACTGTGTTTTTACATAAAACACAGTCTGTGGTATCTGCCACCATTTGTATCATTATGTATGGGATTCTTGTCTCTGCATTGTTGTTGCTGATAAATATTTTTTTAAATGCACTTAAATGAAAATCTTGAGTCTGTGGGTTTAAACAGGAATTGTCTCTTAACTGTGACATGGTAATGATCAGACTGGTTTGTACTCAGACGATGGCTGAGCCTGAATAGAAGGAGCAACTGTACTGTCGTTCTCTTTTCCTCATACTTAAGGGTGAGTTGTGGCCACAGGCCTGGTGGAGGCAAAATCTGGAGTAGGCTCCTTTATGTACCAGGGAATTGATTTAACAATTATTTTCATTCTGGACGGAGGAAATAAGACAAAGAAAAAGGGGACAGCAGGGTGTATGACAGCCTCTGAGGTCATGAGCCTCTTTAGTTGCGCGGGGCAACAGTCAGATAATGGATGACGAGGCCTCTTGGAGCCAGCCGTTCCATTAGGTTTTGTTAATGTGGTCAGAGGAGGTTGGCGTGGCTCATCCGCCTTCATATCCACTTTCAGAGATGCTCACTCATGCTGGACTCAGCCGATATTCCTTTCTCCACTGTCTGACTTAAACTTCCTCTTGCACCTTACCATGCACCACTGAGCCTGCTGTTCTTATTTAGCTTCTTCTTTTGACTGTATTTCACCTTCTATTTTTTATTTACCCCTTTTATTGATAATTACTGAAACAGTTGAAGTGGATCTTTTTAAATTTGATGTTTTTTCGACCATACCATTATTATATAATCCCCACTTAAAACCACAGAGGGAAGTGAAAACACACTTTTGCCACACAGATTTCTTATGTGTGTCTTCTGCTGGTGTGGCTAACCGGGAACTCTAAGTTTGTGAAAGAACTGCCTGTGTCATGACCCAGATTGAGAACGGTGTGAACTGTACATTTAGTGGGAGGAACAGAGAGAAATTCATGAATGAAACATGGGTGTGTGGCAATCACTTACAGTTTGTTGCTGGCAATGCAAGCATTACGCTGCATGGGAGGGTCTTGTATATTGACTTCCTGCCTGCATTTCCTTTGCTGTGTCTTCATTTATGCCTGCAGGGACCTTATTGTTGCAGCAGGTTCACTGTGCGCTATTTTGTCTGTGGTTAAATGTCATTTATTTTGCATCACTAGAGTATAAAATGAACTGAAAGAGTCCTGCACTGTCAGCCAGTTTAGCCGCCACAGTTTGTAACAGGCCCTATAATTAGATAATATGTAGATTATTTAATTATATACCGTGTTTATATTTTACTTGCAATAAAGTGAGCTTATATTTAGATTAATATGCAGTAACTGACCGTGTATTAAGTGATTGCTCTTTGCAATTTGATTAGGTATATGATCTTTAAAACTCCTACAGAGAGTTTTTATAGTTTTGGATCAAACTTAAAATATGAATAATGTCTCTTTTTATGATCACTAAAGGAAACAAGATCATCAAGACTCAGATGAACTATTTCCACTGAGTGGATTTTAAGAATATGACCCTCTACCAGGAGTAGATATAAGACTAAGTGATCAAGTGTGAGCTACAAAGTAGCACCCTAATTTTTTTTTACATTTTACTTTTTTATATATTAAATGACTATTTTCACTTTAAAGATTCTTGATTAGTAATTAATTCAACTTCTATAAAGGTTTGAAAAGCTCATTTGCTTTATCAAAAAGGGGCACCAAATTAAATGCAAATCTATTAAAAAGACCCAAAGTAAACATAAGACTACAGCAGTGGACAATTGATGCCACATTCATTTCTTCGGAATGCATTGCACAGCTCGAGAGGATATACTGCTCTCTATTTCAGCTCAATGAAATAGAGAGCAGCTTACTTCAGTATCAATCCGATTGATATGACTGAAATGATTCAGAGAGTGAGTGAGATCAATTATTAGTTTACACCCAGTCTGTCTTGTGAAAAAAAAGTAGCAGACATTTTTTGCCATTTCATGTCCAAGCAGTATTTAAGAGCCATCACAAAAAGAGGAAAGTATTTTTTACTGACTGCTAAACTACAAGCTTTTATTGTGAGGAAAATTAGCAGGAAGCAGTTTTAAACAAATCTTTGTTTGAAGAGGAGGTCTCTCAGTTTATTCTGTACAATTATCATGTTAAACATACTGGTATATGACATGCAGGCCAGTGAGCTTTTCACTAGCATCATAATCAATTACTGACTCTTTCATTTTTTTTTGCCTTTGTGCTGCTTTTCAAAGTGCCTTGCCCACCAGCAGTGTACAAAAACAAGGCATTTTCGGTGACCTATTTTGAGCTGCCCAATCTGTGTCACACTGAGTGAAAAGGATCAGAAGAAGGCTGCAGGTTGGAAGAAAACCCCCTTTACCACTTTTGGAAGATATAAACAGAATGAACAGGCTGCCTGAAGAAAAAGACATTTGAGGTAACAGACACCAAGCATGGCCTGCTCATGACTCTCTGTGAAACTTGTCTACCAATCTCCTGCATTTTCCTTTTGTACCACCACTTAAACCAGAGCATACACTACTTACATGCTAGAAACAGCCACAAATCAGTAGAGCATGAGAAGTAAGGCGTTAGTGAAAATTGTCCTAGTTCACAGAAAGACAGTAATTACTCATTTTCACAGAGGTGAATAGAAATGTCATGATGTCAAAGTAGAGATAGTTTGGATACCATTCAAATTTTGTTCTAGAGTTGTTTATTGTACTAATTAGCTTTGTGTGTTAGCCAGAGAAAACTTTGACACAAACTATTCAGTAGTATTTTTTTCCAGAATGCACAGCTGCTGCAATGTCACTACAGCACTGTGTCACCCACATTTTATGATTCCACTGAAACAAGCCAAAAGAAACAGAAAACCTCTTCAAGTCCAATTTTTTTCATTATCAACAAAGCCACAGAATCCCACACTTCAAAAGATCATTAAACAAAAGGTTGAATAAAATAAGCCTTTTTTACCTCTTTTTTTAAGATTTTTTTCAAATCATTTCTCTCAATGATATTAACATAGGCAATAAGTCTGACCTTCATGCTTGATTTTTCTATGTTTGTTTACACCATGCTTATGGATTTGTTATTAAGTTCTACTAAAATACTGTTGCTTGAGTATCTTTGTTATAATTTTTTCTCTTTTGTTCTTGTTTTCCACTGATGCAGGATTCATGCTTACCAGTTTAATAATCAAACAAATATGTTAGAAGTATCCCATTTAATGTAATGCTCATGAAAAAATTAAACTGTATGTTTGTCCAGTACAACATGAGCAGGTCAACACAAGATGAAACCAAGACCCAGAAGACCATAGAGGCTCCACCAGAGAGAAGTCTGATCTCCAGCTTTTAGAACATCTGGATTGTTATTGGCCATGCTGCAGCAGGGTGATGCTCACTGAGGTTTATGAGGAATGTCCTCTTCCATCACTTGTTACAGTGTAGTATCTGCCTCCTGAGCCCCACTGCTCCATATATTCCAAATCGTACTCTCTTTTCCTGCTGGATTTATTGTTTGTTATGAATAAAAATAACAGAATCAGATGCAGACAGGAAGGTGCACATGGAAATTCTAACCTTCAGGAATAAGGAACTAGCAGGAAAAGCAATGTTCTGCTTCTGTTTGCACTTGCACTGAGATTTGAGAAATGAGAGTTTCTATAGTTCACACTCTCCTTCCGGATGTCTCTGCACTGACCCACGGCTTATCAATCCAGCTGCAAACACAATATCAGCATGTGGTATTAACCCGATCCCTCCTCTCAAACACTAAACATCTGTGCCTTTTTAGAACCAGGCGACCACCTCAGTGAGATACTGGGCTAATGATTCCGAGAGGATCTGTGGTTAGGAGGAGCTCAAAGTCTGCAGGCTTTGAAGAGACCAGGAAGCTGCGCTCTCACTCAGCCCGATAACACCCAAGCCTTAAACTGGAACTCACATCCATCTGCTCGCTGCTCACAGGAAATGAAGAAAACGTGATGAAGTAAGTGAGGAAAGCTGAGAGAATGAAATTTCAAACAGCGAAAGCAAAGCTGAGAAGAAAGCAATGACTATGGCATAAAAAGTTTTATGAAGAACGTCTCTTTACTTTGAAGCATTTAAGATTCTGTATCTATCAGGAACATTTCTAATCTCACAGATGGGACATGCAGTCCACAGCCATAGCAGTTTGGCTAATACAGTTATGGAACATAAACATTCAAAATAAATTAATACTGAAAGTTAGAAAATCACAATGAATAATATAACTGTGTTTTAGTAGAATGAAATAGGAATTAAATTCCAGCTTTCCTCCAGAGTAGAAATTAATAATGTCTCAGTAATGGCAGAGGGCAGAGGCATGTTGCTCTTGAGTTGTCCATCTGTTTGTCTTTAATGTAAGTGCTATCTTAAGAAATCATTGAGGAATTTTCTTCAATCTCTGTATGAAAGTTGTTGATGATTATAATTCAAGGATGTTCTTTTTCAATGGTTAATGGTTTGTCAGGTTAAAAGGTCACTTTGTCAAGGTCAAAGAACAACAAGATTATTTCAGCAGAACACAAGATTAACACTGATTCTCATCCACACAAAAATCACTGGATTATTAATAACAGATACACTTTAATAAGCCTTTAAGTCACATGATGCTTGACTCATAATTATTTGCTTGACACCATGGGCTATAATGCGCACACTTCGCAGTGTTAAGACTTGCCGCCAATGTGGAGACCGGCGCACCAGGAGTTGGCAGATTCAGAGATTCATGTGGAAGCCAAAACAGTTCGAAAGATTCAGTGAAAGCGCCTGCTCACCTCACTCCAGCAATGCTAAATTGTCGCGCACAGGTAAGCAAAGAAGGCAGGCATGGGAATTATTTCCACATTAAATACAGCAATCACTATTTAATGTAACCTGAACCAGCATATACATTTGTATCTATATGAACTGTCCACATCTGATGTTTAAAGATTTGTCATAATGGAAACTTAACCTGACGGCAGCTGGAAGTTTGATGCACATAACAACACAATAAACACCTTACTGATACTGATACTGGCTTTCATTTCAAAGAAAAGAAAAAGAGGGAGAAGGAAAAATAAACATATGTCACTCAGGATTTTCCTGTGATTTCCCATATTCCTCTATTTTAGTCTTTATTTTTAACGTGATCTAAAAAGATGGAGTACATTATTGTAAGGAGGATGAGGCGGAGACACCGGGAGAGTGTACAGTATATCACTAAAAGCTCTGCTATTTGGTGATGACAAACCAGGAGTGCAGGTGGATCAAGAGTATTCTGAATGGATAAGCCAGCTGCGGTGTAACTGTCTCTTAATTTTGTACTCCTATAATGACAAAGGATGAGATTACATCTGTCCCAGGAGCTGGCCCACACGGTGACTCGTTTTGTGGCTTCAGATGCGCGCCCCGATGGCCAGTTCGTTCTCCCAGCTGCTGAAGTGACAGCAGCTCTGACCGTCTCCGCTGGAGATCATTCTCCCGCGGTGACTGGAGAGCAGTGGGGATCATTCAGACCAATCAGACGCTGTGCCTCGCCCGCAGGCGCATTTAAAGGCAAGGAGAGGCGCTCATTTGATTGGTGAAGAAAGCGCTCGGCTGCGTTAAACCCACTCACGGCTTTTCTCCACCATCTCTGGCATTTGCGCTGAGGGGCAGAGACGTGGGCGTGAATGTGCTTCTCTGCACTCCTCTGCACCTTGAGTGTGCCTCTCTTGGCACTGCAGGAAACTTGCAAAGTGCGCCGGTCACACCCTGTGCGCACGGCGAAGGCCGGCGCAGGGCAGGTGCTTGCGCCTGGTCTACGAAATTAGCGCCCCATATCTCAAGAACCTCTGAGGAATTTACTTTGAACCATGCACAAATATCCATCCTAAAGGTTTTTGTGCACCTTGCCATTTTATTTTTTTTGAATGTTTTGTTAATGTTTTGTTTAATGTATAATAGGCATTAAACATTACAGAAATAAATCTTGCACACTGAATCTGAGTCAAAATCAGGGGAATAAAGAAGGGTCACTTTTACTTCACTGTATTGCATGACTGCCAATACCTATACTAAATCAGCACGTCTGGTTTGTTACGTGACCTGAAGGTTCTAAAGGATGGCAGAGGAAACCATAAACTGAGGGCTAACCTGTTCTTTTTGGGTCTAGGTGTTTCAGTCAGTTTGTCAGATGAGTCCCAACCACTTATTTTAAATCATAGTAAATGTGAAGTCGGTAAAGCATCATGACATCAACATTCCTCTTTTTATTCACTTTCTGTAAATATACCCTAGTCTCCAATGAAACATGCCAATTTCTTTATTTCTACGTGAAAATTGTGCTCAGTATCTATGTGCAATATCTACATGTTTATCAATTTACTATACTGAAAAGACTTGTAAATACTGCTTACTGTGATTGATGCAAGCATAGAATAGAAAAGGTACAACACAAATATTGATTTTTCATTTATATTGTATTTTAGGTGCCTTGTTTACCTGACACACCACATGTACTGTTTCACATATTCATGGGATACATTTCAATTCCATCTGGAGAGCATCTGATAGAAAGTGATTAGGAAGGGCAGAACCTCTTAAGAAGCACTAAACGGGATGTGTTGTCTCTTTTACTCCTTAAGGGTCTGTCAGAGGTTATCAAGTCACTTCTCATTTGAAGCACAACTAACCATCGCTTGTACACAGCAAAATCTGCATGGTCATATCAATTCTTCTCGAGTGATGTTAGCTGTCTTCAGTGTCGAGAGTCGGTTGGTTTTGTTATATAGATTAGAAAATATAGAACTGTATTAATCCCTTTGGAAAACTCCACCAGGGAAATTAGGATTTCAGTAGCAGTTTAGTAAAACAGATAAATAGATATAGAAATAAAAATATGGCTACAGGCTGGCTACTGCTCCTTCCTGTCTTCAATCTTCCCGTTACTCCTCCTTCCCCTAGTGAGGAGTTGTACAGTCTGATGACCCGAGAGTCAAAAGAGTTTCTCAGTCTGATGGTCCTGCACTTGGGAAGGGGCAGTCTTGAGCCGAGCAGGCTCTTCTGGTTGATGGCAATGATGTTCAGAAGGTGAGTGGCATCGCCCATAATGTCCAGCAGTTTGTCTATTTTTTTTTTTTATCTGCCACTATCACCAGAGAGTCCAGCTTCATAACAACTACAGAGCTGGTATGAAGTTTCATTCAAATTTGGGTACCTCTGTATTTTATCCAGCCATTTCTCCTGCCTTGTGTGTCTGTTTGACACTAGTGTGCTTCCATTTGGTGTCTGCATCCTGCTTTTATTGTAGTTCTTGATGCTTCTTGATTTCTTGTGTTGCCGTGTCCTCTGTCTTGTTTACCTTGATTAGCTGACCTGTGTAATCACACCTGTTCCTGGTTTGTCTCACCTGTTTCTCGTTAGCCCCAGTGCATAAAGTCTCTGTGTTCCCACTTTTCTTTGTCAGTTCATGTTTTTCCTCCTGGTTCCCTGTGTGTAAATCACTTGTGGTTAAAGTGTTTGTCTTCATAGATATTTTGTTTGAGTTTGATTTTTTTGGTCTCAGAATTTCTTTAGTTTTTTGAACTCTTTGATGAATGAATTTTTAAAATTAGAATCTGTATCCAAGTCCATCTCCTACTTTTTCTTTAGTTTTTTGTAAACCTAAACAATGAGGTGTCTATAGAGGTCCACGCCATACAGAATTGAAATTTTTTGGAGGGAAAAGTGGTACCTTAATACTAATCAAGTGCAACTGTTGACTAATTTTGGACTTCTAATTTAACACTCAGTAACAATGACCAGTGCTACTTTTAATTAATACCACTATGCAGTGTTGTAATGAACTTTCTGGAGAGATTTGCTAAGCTGGTTAAGTGTTACCTTCATATCCCCTCTAGAAAGTGTTTTTCTGTTCATGCAGTGTCATAAAAATAAATTATGGAATCTTATGAAAATTGCTTATACCACTAACAGGACAGCAGTTGTGTAGTTTACAGCAACCACATGATATGGCTGGGAAAACTTTATTAATCATTAGCACAAAGAGTCCTCGATGACATTGCTTCACTCTGCCTGATATTTAACTTAGAAAACTTGGTTCCTTCATTGTTTATCGGAAGCTTTATATTTTTTAACCTATTATCATCATGAGAAGCATTGCAGCATTACATTAGCTTACAGTTTTACAGTGGCTATTTTTTGTAAACGGACCACAAACAAGAGGAGACACATTAAAAACCAATTAAACCAAAAATAATTTTTACCAACAATAAAGCTAAATCACAAGTCAGTGGACAGGTGTCATGATGGAGGGCTTATAACATCTATTGGTGTTCAATAGGGTGGCAGGTAGGGAAGATTGTAACTACGAGTGCTACATCCAGGTTCAGAGTTCAGAGTTAAAGACACCTGCAAATATGAATAATCAACACATTTTAACACTATCTTAACCCAAACTCCTGTCACTAGGGCTACATTTTCAGGGATTTGTCTCCATCCAGAGTACAACTAACTCTGCTCTCTGCTGTGAAGCCACTTCCTCTTAGGGCCCAGTCTATTAAGGTCCCAAATAACAAGTGCTAAATTGTGAGTGCAAACAAAAAAATTGCACATGCTACTTGTGGGCTTGTTGCAGGTGATCTTCTGTGTTTGCATATAATAATTATAACAGGTGCAAAAGTGGTGCAGACACCCTATTTACATGAGGACTTTGCATGTGCTACCAGCTGTCACCATAGAAAGTTTTGGTGAACAGATTGGCTGTAAATGTAAAACGAAGTTTGAAGCAATGGGGTTTGAGACAAATAAACACACTGGTGAACTCCTGCAGAGTCTTCATAGCAGTGATTCTGGCTATGAAGGGGATTCTCTTTACATAGGTTAAATGACCTTCTCTATGTTGCACACAAAACAGAGAGGGTTTACTTTATGCATGTATTTACATGAGTATGATGGCACGCTGGAACGTCCCTGTTTTTACAGTCCCTCATAAGGACTGACAGCCTCCAAATTCTTTCGTCATTTATCATAAATTTCAATCAATAATGTAAAATATTTGGTTAATGAGATCTCTGTTCCTTGCAACAATGACCACAGTGATTTGTGCATAATGCTGTGCCAGATTGCACCTGCCTTTCAAATGTACTAAATATAGACACAAAAGCTCGATCAATTTCAAGTTTAATGAACATTGTGGGTGCTAAATGATGACATGTGCATCCTCTCCTCCCAGTATCTTGCAAATTCTGGTAATCTGCATGTATTCTGCTTATGCATGAAGGCAAACATGCTAAATGGATTGCATGTGCTATTTGGTGCATTTGACAGATGCTATCCTTGCTGCACCCAGTTATAGATTAGCTCTGCAAGCGCTATCAAGTTTGCACATGTTTTTATACACATAAAACTGTAGTAGATCAGGCCCCTGATCTTTAGAAAGATGCAGATAAATCTGCTCATTTTCTGACCAAGAACAATTGTTTCAGCTTATAAAAATATTCTGTCTGATAACACATATGGACTTGTCCAACAAAATTGCCTTGCAAAGCCTGTGCCATTGTCTGTCTTTTTCTCAAGTAGTTTTTATTTAATGCCTTATGCCACCACTATATTGTGATAACAAATGGGAAATAACAACTCACTAAGTATTGGGCAACCATATTTTCATTAGTGTAAATATTAAATGTAGCGGCACACTGATGATTGAATAAATAAATAAATTTACTAAACTAGAAATCCACAGCAGAAATCTATGGGCTATCCTATTATTCTTTCCCTACCCTTTAAAGAGACTGTGAGGAGTTTCTAAGTAATTACAAAAAAGTCTCACTTTTAGATATATGCCTGATCGAAATACACACTTTAACATTAGTTTTATAGCATCAAAATAGGTTATTTATAAATACTATTCCTTAGCCTTCCGGTCGGGTCAGACAGGGCTGGACTGGCCTGGATACTCAACTTTGGGAACAAGACAATAAAAAGAAGAGCAAATGTATATTATCTTATTATTTATATTACACGTCTTAGAGCACCGGGCTGTAAGTAGCGATATATAGCCAGCTACAACTATGATAATAAGTTTTCCAAAAATTGCTTGTTATCACACATCAAAAACTACCGCTACGTAACTAGAAAGAGATACATTACCTTGTCACTTTGCATCCTGTAAGTTGTTGAAAAAAGAAGTTGTAAAGCAATGCAGAGTTCTGAGGAAGGTCCGAGCTGCATTTATCACAACAAACACACGCTTTGGCTTCAGTCACGTCTTTGGTGCGTTCCACTTGTAGTCAGAAGTAGGAATTTCTGAGTTCAGAGTAGGAAACTGCGACTAGAACGCCCCCCGAAGTCAGAATTTCCTACTGAGAACTCGATGAAACCTCGCCACCCCAGAGTTGACAATCGAAGATGGTTGCCCCCAGTGTGGACAGTTATTTAGCTCCTGTAATAATCCATTTTTGGAGGGGGTGTGTCGCTCTAGATCAACTGTATACATAGTATTGTTAGACTTATATTTACAAAACCCTGCCATAGAGATAATCACATTCTTCATACAACAACGTGGGGCGTGCTAACAACGGCTAACAATAGCCTGGTAGATCGGCATGTTTTTCTCTGACTTCAACTGGAACGCCGATAAGTCGGATATGATGTCACTCCCATTTCTGAGGTTACTGAAACGCAGCATTACGACAGTCACCGTGCGTGCTCATGGGTAGCAGAGTCTTTATTTAGCTGGTAATAGATTATCCTCATAGCACCTTTAAAATTGAGAAAACTGTATAACATTTGAAAACATGATCCTTTCTTACAGAGTTTAAGACTACCATTGCTGACCACTGCACCTCTATTTGAACTGCTGTAATTGATTTCGTAGCCATTGTGATTGATCAATGTTTGTGCTTGTTTATTGTTCATATAATTTCTGTGATCTTGACGACATTTGAAATGAGAGAAACCTCAATGTCTTTTTCGAGAATATACCTTATCTTAACAATGTTACAGAACACACATCTATGCACCTCATCCAAATTTCACTCAGTGTTAAATATGATCTGCCCTTTGGGGATGTGAACTGTATAGTATAGTACAGTAGAGCAATGGTGTAGCTCCTCTCCTCCTCCTGTGGCTGAATCCCAGATGAGGACGAGTTGAGGACCTGACAGGAGACAATTCATCATCCCTCACAGGTCATCCATCAGCGCCAGGCGGGGTGACAGTTAACGAAAAGTATAGGGAGCGCTCTGCTCCGAGAGCCCCGCTGGGTGCTCAGCCCAACATGTGCTTCAGAGAGTTTCCTGAAGAGCAGCATGGCGATAAGTACAAGCTGTGCAATGTGGTGAAGTGAGAGGTTAAGAAAAACAGAAAATAGGCTGGGGAAAAGTTTATCTGTTTAAGTCATCGCTTCAGCAGAAAAAATGGCTGCAATCTTTATCCAGAGAGGGAAAAGTAGAAAAGTACATTTAGAATTTATGGGATTGAGGTTATTTGAGAAAAGGTTTTGTTTAATTCTCTCATTTTATTTTTGATTGTTAGGAAAGGCGAGGAGCATGGTTCTGATGACCAACGGCAGGCAGAGGCTTGACTGATGAAAATGCACCAGGGAAGAGTTGAAATTGTTTTGAGTGTGGCGCGGTCATGGTTTCTTTCTCACATGGTATTTGTTGATATATTCCTGTAATCTTCACCAACTTTTTTCACACTAAGTGTGTTTTACAGACTTGGATGGCATGAAAATATTCCCAGCGCATCTCCACCCACCTCCACCTCTTCCTTTTTATTTGGGGCTTCTTCTGAATCAAAAAACACTCTTAATAAGTGAAATCACTGAACAGAAGACTGACACTCTTATCTTACTGATAAATATTCTAAATGAAAGGGAAAGTTCATGTTTTTTTGGAGTTGGATTGCTCAAGGCCCATTGCACAAGTAAATATGCGTGCCAATAAAGCATCTTGCCTGCTCACCAGGTGCCTGCAACAGGCGCCTGGTGAGATATAGTAGCCAATGGTGCCATCCAAAGCATTGTAACTAATCCACTTTAAGGGTAAAACAACAGAAAAAACAACATTGGCTTGATTTGATGCAACCGTAAATTTTACAGGAACACATCAGCGTAGGTTCAGCATCAGTTTTAGCCAATATTGCCCATTTTTGCAATCTGCATATTAAAGTATCAGTTTTTCAAATGTTTATTTCTTGTGCCATTTCCAACTGGCATCCATCCCACTGAACTGCTCATTAAAAGGGATTCTATTGATTTCGAGTAATTAAAACTAACCTGTAGGACAAACTGTGATCTTTTTCACGATCAGACAGGGGAGAAGTATTGCAAATGTAGGATAACTGGATGAAAAGTGGTCATTAGAGACACAGGGTACAGAGACAGAGTTTAACTTTTCATCAACAAAAACCCTGTGCTCAGAGCTTTTATGTGTTATAATATAGGGGTTATGTATCCCTCTGCCATCAGCTGGTCGGGTCATCAAAACAAACACGAACTTCCCAGAAACTAAGCTAAAAATGAGCGTGACTCGAGTGATGATGAAATACAGTTAGCTGTAGATATCAACTACATTACATAGAGAAAGAGTTTTTGCTGTTGCAATCATAAGTAGAAGCGGGGAAAATTGTTGTGGAGGACAGGAGGAGGACAGGTACCTGGTGATGCAGATGCATGAACTGCAAGCCCATTCCCATGAAACAGGAGGCCTATTGCTCTCGCAAGTGGAACATATTGCATAGGGGGACACATATTATCAAGGTCATGGAGTTTTGTGGTCATCCTTTGCTTGTAGAAAACAGCATTTAATGAAAGCTCTCAGGGATTTCTGTCAGATTTTACAAATTTTTCTGTTTGCTATGAAGATGTCCAGGGTTAAAGTCAAGTTGTCAGTTTGAAAGTCAAGGGTTATCGAGCGTGTTCATGGCCTGCTTATAAAAATAATATTTGAAAAGTGCTTCCAGATTTGCCTCAAATCTTGCTTAAATGCCCATTTTCAGTCAAAGCAAACTAATGAGATTGAGGGGACAACACTAAATGTTGGATACCTTCCTTTGGGAACTTGAAATGTGAAGACTTTTTGTGTGATTTCTTGAAGTCTTTGCACAAATGTTCTTTCTGGCTCGACAATGAACGTATCAAATCTGGGAGGTATAAGGTCAGAGGCCAAGTGATCATTCACTCTCTGGCAATTCATTCATTGTTGAGGCATAAAATCACTATGCAGTTGTTCTGGTCTTCAGTTTAGATGACAGTAGTTGATCAACTTCCCCAAAAATCTTTCTCACCAACATGTAAAAAATCCTCAGAATATCCACCTCTTCTACATCTTGTGTGTGTCTAAATATATACACACTATGTCGGTCCAAGCTGCACTGCCCTGCTGTCCTACCTGTCTGGCTGCTTCGTCCCTTCCTTTTGATGCTATGCAGTGGTGTGTCATCCAGATGTGGTAGCAGAGGGGCGAAGAGTTCACTTAGTCCCTGGGGATTTTCCCCTCTGAGCCCCTCACACAGACAGGGCAGCTGGGAAGCGCCATAATGCTTACATATGTGTGTGTTTTACCTGTCTCCCCCTCCCCGTCCTTCTCTCCATTGTTCAGTGATTCCTTCAGTCTCAACTCCCATCTTTTGTTTTCTGCAACTCTTCAAATTAAGTCACAGCTGTTTTTTGTTGAACATCCTCAGTTGGATTTAGTTATGCCATTATTTGTAGGAAAAGCAGAGGTGCAATTAATAACATTCATATGACTATAAACTCATGTCGACTCATTAAGACTCACTAAAATAGAACAACAGCCTTGTTAATGTTATTAGTTACACTCGCTCCTCCCCTGCTATGCTTTATCTTAAGATCAGCTGTATTAAAACTGACTGAACTAATTATCAAATACTCTCATAAAATGCCAAAAAGGTGTGCTATGTTTTTCATTAGATGCACGTGGCTGCACAGTTTGTTGTAAGCTAAGTAGCTCCCTTTAGCCAAGGGAAGTATAAGAAAAGATAGACCCAGGGAGCCCTGCAGGCAGCAAACACACACACACACACGATCCCTCTCTTTAATGGCTTACAGCTAAAAGTCCCTGTGCTTTGGGGAACACATGTGTCTATTTTTGCTCAAAAGTTATTTGGTGCCTGTATGACTGATTAAATGTGTGTCCCTGTTTCATCTCGGTAGCAGCTGAGAGCAGCTTCTGAGAGGGAGTTTGAACGGTCATTGAAATGTTTTAAGAATTTTGAAAAGTGTAAGATGTAGCCAATAATGATTTTGAATTTGATAATGATTTTGGGAAACTATCTGGGGGATGGCTTGTAGCTCCCAGACATGACAACCCCCCTTTAAGAGGTCATAAGGGTGAAAGAAAAGAAAGAAAAAGTTATGGGAGGGAGGGGGTGTCACAAGAATGAAATCATGGGAGAAATGGTCAGGTTTGAAATTAAGGGAACACAGGAAACGGTTGAGGTGTGGGTCTGCTTCAAAATGATGCTATTGAAGCATCATTTACACATGAAAAAAATCCCTTTGGAACACTAATTAGAAGTTGTTTAAGTTTTGTTATTACATTATGCTGTTTGTGCAAGTGTCTGTTTGACATGCTTAAATGTTTGAGTCTTTAAAAAGAAGGTTATAGGTGTTAAATCTGCAAAAGTTTAAATATTTGGGGTGCTGGTTTGGCGGAGTGGTTGGCGCCCCATGTGCTTGCTTCTGCCGGTCCGGGTTCGGGTCCCGCCTGTGGCCAGTTTGCGGGGTGTCCTCTCCTGCTCTCTCTCCCCCTTTCGCGGGCCTGTCCACTGTCTCTCTCCTATCAATGAAGGCACAAAATGCCAAAAAAATACATTAAAAAAAAAAAACTTTAAATATCTGACATATACCCTCTCAGATCACAGTAAACAATTGCAAGTTTTTCTTGCAAGATGCAGCTCAGCAGCGACTGACATAATCACAGAGCCAAAAGGGGGTCAATTAGAGAAACACTCAGTTTTAACCAATATTTAGTTGAATCAATCAATCAAACTTTATTTGTCTAACACTTTTCATACAAAATTTTGTAGCACAAGGTGCTTCACACAGAAACGGAGAAAATCAAATTAAAATAAAAAAAGGTATAAAATTGAATACAATGAAAAACACAATCATCCACCACCATCCCTCACCCCCACCCTCACAATCCACATACAGCACACGCACTCACACACACATACAGAGACATGAGGAAAATATTCTAACAGAAAACAAAGTAAGAGTACAGAGGAAACGCCATCTTTCATTAAAAAAGGGGAAACACTGGAGCTAAGACTAAAATAACAATAAATAAAATCTTGTTAAGAAATAAGATTGAAATAAATGAATATGCATACTATCAGAAAATGAATAGGTAAATAAAAAGCAATCTTAAATAGTAATATGGTAAAATGAGATAAAATGCACTAAAGTAAGATAGTGGAAAGAAAATCAATAAACAGATAATAAAATTCTAAAAAATAAATCTGAACTAAATTGAATAATAAAACATGTTAAGGGGTTAAAATGAATATATAAATATGATAAAATAATAATAACAATAATAATAATAATAATAATAATAATAATAATAATAATAATAATAATAATAATAATTATTATTATTATTATTAGCTTTAAGCTGGACTAAAAAGGTAGGTCTTGAGTTTGCTTTTAAAAATATGAACAGTAGGTGTTGCTTTCAGGTCTTCAGGTAGACTGATCCACAGACGAGGGCCCTTGAATTGAAATGATGCTTCACCGTATGTTTTAGTTCTAACTTTGGGTACTATCAAAAGCCACTGCCTGAAGACCTGAGGGCTCTACTAGGTTCATAGGGTAAATTCAGATTGGATAAATAAAAAGGAGCAAGACCTTTATGGGATTTTAAAACTAGTAAAAGAACATTAAAATTAACTCCAAAAGATACAGGCAACCAATGCTGTGAAGTGATCAATATTTGGAGGATGAAAAATGGCGTTTTACATTTTGTGAACAGAAAAATACATTTATAGTATGTAACACAGTGCTGCCGGGCTGACTATAAATGTGAAGGAGTCATGAGTTACCTTTAATTCGTAGTGAGAGGGAAAAACAGAATCACTTGCACTCGCACACTGTCTTCATCAGTGTCGTCTTTCATCTGCACTCGTGCTGCGGCCCTGTGTGAAGAGGCTGGCTCCAGTTTGGTCTGGAAACAGGATGTGGGCTGTGGAGCTGGGCATCTGCCACATGCCATGAAGCCTCTGGAGCTCATTTGCATAGGTTATGTTTGTGTGTGAATGTGTGCGCTTGTGTATTTGTACAATTTTGTTTCTCTGATCAGATTCTTGTGTCTGGTTGGTTGTCTGTTGCCATTTCTTGCGTGCTTATACTTGCAGATTTTCAGTCCATGCCCTCTTTTTAGTTAAATGCATGTGTGCATGGATGTGTGTCTCATACCCTCCCCAATTTCCACTGTGGGCGTTTTTTTACTGGCATAGCACCATGCACGGCATCCCCTCTGGCACTGTCTTTGGCCCACCCTGAAATAGTCAGGCAGCCAGGCAGACTGTCTCACTCCATCTGCCGTCAGCCTCACCTCTCAGTCTTTCCGCTCTGGTAAAATTTGGTTCAATATAAAAAATGAGGTCAGGACAGGAGAAATATGCAGCAAAATATTTACCCTAACAGCTACACTGAAATGACTCTTGAATAGTCCTGATGCCACATTTCCTTTAAAAAAAAAAAATACATATACTTCCATTAAAAGAAACTGAAAACTCTTTGACTGATCTGAGTTACTGTACTTTGAATTCAAAGTGTCACTTTTTAAGCTTGTATTCACACTTATTTATGTGTGAGCTCTGAATACATGTAACACCTTTACAGTGGTCTATGGTTAGCATCCTGTTATGTTGCAGCTTTTAAGAGCCTACATCGTGCCTTAACTTGTGTTCATATTTTGTCTTATCTTTTTTGTCAGTGGTACAAGTTATTAGGATAAAACGAGTTAACTTCAGATTATCTCTAATGCCCTGTCTTTACTTTCGGTTAGTGAGGGTCACAGCCATGAGGTCGATAAAGAATCAATCTGAAGCTACAACCGGAGTGTGACCAAGCTGGATGAGGATTAAAAACATGAAGCAGCATCTATGAAAACTTGAGGCTTCCACGCTGTTGCGAAGTAAGGTCATTTAGCTTGTTTTTTCAAGATATATGGGAAGAACTTCAGCAGATGGAGTCACAGGTAGAAAAATAGCAAGCCAAATTTCGTGGACTGTGACCTCTTGGATGGAAACGTAGTCCTTTGTCGCATAACAAAATAGATCTTCACACAGGGGCCAGCATAGTTTTTTGAGCAGTGATAGTTTTGTTGACTATTTTCGTCAGCACTTTCATCAACAACCCCCTTTCACCTGATGAAAACCAGACAGCAACCAACAAAAAAAGTGTTTACAATAACAAGATAATTTCATATATCTATTTTTCATGGTCCTCTGTTAAATAAACTCATACTAAACATCCCACAACTGCAACAAATGTGATGCAGGACCACTGATATGCACCAGCCCCTCCTGCTTAGGTTTATTGTTTCTGTCTCTGATTCATTCTTTCCACTGAACTTGCAACTTACGAATAAAAGAGCTTTATTTGATTTGATTTTTTTTTAAAACTTGGCCTCAGTTGAGAAATTAAAACCAAAAATACATCAGGGTATGTGAAGGAAACTCAGAATCTTAAAAGACAAGGAAAAAACAATTCCAAATTTTCCCACAAGGCAGTCTTACATAAACTTTCATAATCAACAAAGTCGTGTTCAGTGTAATATTGGATTAAAAACTTTTTGGCAATATTCACTACAATGCATCAAAAAGACTCTGCCAAGACAAAACTTTGTCTGACCAGAGTATTCTGACAAAGGTTGCAATAAAAGAGGGCTCTCTGTTCATTAGACCAATCAGAGAGACACATAAAATTCCAAAACTAATAGCGGGTTGGTTTGTGAGCTAAAATCTAAATGTTACAAAAGTATTTCCTTCCATGAACAAGCTCAATTTTGTAACATAGTACTAAAATAGAATTTATTCCACACAGTGAAACTACCCCTCTTGTTTTGAAACAAATGTTGGTTAAAGTCCCAGAAATAAGTGAATGATCCAAGTGGAACATGATGCTCCGCTGCTTTAATCTGGCTCAGTCTGCTGGAAAGACTGAAAGTTTCAGACCATTTTAAACAAACAAATAAGCCCAGAGGGAAAACATGAAAAATAAAGGCAAATATCAGCACTTTGACCTGAACCTAATAAACACGAAAGATGTTTCCTTTTGTGCTGAGGCAGCATCATATCAGCTGCATGATCTATGATGAATGTTGTTGTGCCTTGTTTCTGCTCTTAGAAAAACACTCAGGTTTAGTTTCATCACAGGCTGTCGTCCATCTTAGATTTCTTTTGACACCACAGCAACATGAAAATGTCTGCTCATGGGGCCCAAAGCCCTGAAAACTATATTTACATTTTACTTACCGGTAAGAGCACATTAAAATGTTGTTTGAATTATGCAGTCAGGATCTTTAAAGGACACTGAAGTTTTTTTTAAATGAGAATAAGTGGTATTTAAACTATTTTAAAACAAAAACTACCTCAGTCGTGAGGCCTAAATGAGATAATTGTTGACCCCCTGGTCTAGTTTGAGTTACCCCCATATACCCAGGCCATTTCAGTGTGAACAGTGTTTTAGTGGGCTCCTCTCTTTTTAAGCTCACAAAAAAGACATTCTCCCCAGAAAAGGAAAATGAAACATAATTTTGTTCAGCGCATTGATAGATGGAGCGGACAAAGGTCTTGTGACTTATGAGACAGCCAAATGGCTCGCAGAACATTGCAGGACTGCAGTTTTGCTCTCTCAAACTGCTTCTGTAAGATATGATCTAACTTTTAAGAGAATACTCGAAGTTAATTAATGAATGTTATGTCTGGACATGCAATACTCTCTGAAATACAGTCTAATCTTAGCTGCTACCCCCTAATCATTTTAGATTTACTGCAGAGAGCAGTTGGAGCCTCAGACAGCCATGGCTCTGCCTCAGAGGGGCATCATTAGGATGATCCTGTTTGTAGAGGGACATTTTATACTTGTTTTGTATTCTGCTGTGCATTAATGACTTTATATTTTACTTTTTTGGAAGTGTGAACCCTGAATTTTTGTGCAGTGCTGTGGGGTTTTGCATTGTTTTTATAAGACTTCAGCAGGACAGAAAAGCTGTTTTAGGATGTGCTGTTGTGGGAATATAATTCGTGACTTTCTACTTAGAAAACACTCTCTCCTCTGGGCCTCCTGTCACTCTCCAGTGTCAGATTTAAAGGCCAAGTCTAAAAATGCTGCATAGTGTCTGCTGATGAAACACTGTCAACCCTTTATTGGTATTTTTGACAGTGGGGCTTACTGGGTTGAACAGACTGATGCCAAGACTTTGGAGTGCAGTCAAAGTGACAGACTAAGTCTTAAAGCTTTTGAGATTAGTTTAAAGCTACTGTATATGAAACTGACAGATATTAGTACTGATGACTATGACCTACAGAAGCCATGAAGCCTAGGGGCATAAAGAATGATTGTTTCAGTGGATGTATTCCTCATTCCTTGTCTAGAAATAACATTTTGTTCACATTTCCCTTTGCACCCAACATGATCCAGATCTTCATGATGGGCATTATGCTGAAGCAATTGTTGGCAGTGCCTACAAATACTTAAATGATCTGTTGAATCTGGAGTGCAAAGGCCTTTAAACTGTATGTTTCTGTTTGAGAGTTAAAGCTGTAGTGATAATTAGGCACAAAGCAATACAGAACAGTATTAAGTCATGGGTAGCTACTTATTGTTAAACTGATACAAACATGCTTGAGTATTAAATGCTCCATGTAACAGACTTAGGTCACTTTCTAAAAGTTTGTCAAACTTAATTTGGTTTTGAGGTAAAATTGCAATGTTTTCATTTTTTATTTCTTTTGGTTTCTTTTACTTTGCTCTTTTGTGTAATAGACATAATTCTTAAGAATCAGACTCTGACGCTGAGAAAAGTCAGGACAAAAATGCAGTTCAAGGCAAAGGACTGTACCCAAAACATTATAAAGCACATACAGGTGAAAACCATCAGGCAAAAATCCAAAGAGGGCAATTCCAAAATAGTTGAAAAATCCAAAGTTTAATTAAAAGAAAGGAAGGGCTGGAAAAGAAGACACTGGCTGTGTCCGAAATGGCATACTAACATACTACATACTACAAACCCATTGTGTATATACTGTATACTACATACTATAAGTATGATTAGGATGCCAACCGTTCACACTGTAGTATACTACTAAGTTTCCCATGATGCATTTCAAACCTCTGACAAAAAAAAATCAGAAGCACACCAGGCTATCAAATATCTCTGTTGATTCACCACATTTGAAAGTTCAGAGAGCATTTTAGGCGAGAAAGTCACCACGTAGAATACCAAAATGTGGTCATTTGAGCCATAAAACGCACGGATACAAATTTCATTTTGACATTTCGGACATTCCGCTATGCCGCTATTATGCTATCGACGAAACTTCCAGTCGGCTCTAAAACAAGAGCCCATTTACAAAAGCGTTGAAGAACTAAAAGGAGATCATAAAAGACACCTTTATTTTGAAAATGGGAAGTTTGCTAGTGGCTGATTTTTAGCTGAATGCCGGTCGGTCGTGTATGGCGCAATGCATTATGGGGTGGTTGAGTGTGACTAGTATGCCCACCTCGCATACTTAACATTTTTTCCAATATAGTATACATCCGGGTATTTCTCGCACACTCAATCTTTTCATACTATCTAGTGTGAACACACTACATACTCATTTTGACGTAACACTTAGTATGAGTAGTACGTTAGTATGCCATTTCGGACACAGCCACTGACAATCTAGTGAAGACACAAGGTGAGTGAAGACACATGGTGTTGATACAGGTGAGGGTGATTACGAATCAGCCACAGGTGAGCTGGGACAGCAGGTGGGAAAAGAACGAAGACAGGAAGTACAACTACTCATCACATGAAAGCAACAATATTTCAAAATAGAGCAGGAAGTGGAAATAAAACACCAGAAAATATATTAACATGTGAAGAAAACATTACAGTAAACTAACCACTGTCCCTATTATCTCACCCATTTTTGCAGAATGACCCAACCCTTCCTTTTGGTTTGCTTAGATGACTCTGGTCCACTTGGAAGTAAAGATGCACTTGGCATCGGTTCAATATCCGTATCTGTCCCTTTTTGCAAAATTTGTCCATCAGTGAATTAAGGTGGGGTAAACATTGGTAGAAACTAAAATTATGATTTGAAACATCAGTATCAGCATTGTCCCTTGTTTTTACAATCAGTGCATCACGATTGGAAGTGAACTGAGAAATCGTGTTTTTGGCCAGTGTTCAGTTCTTTGGTCAAGGTTCAAAGTTGGAGTGACATTTACACTACATCAGATGAACCGAATTTTCCTAAAACTGAATCAGATTTTGTTTGGTGTAGACAAAATGTGTTAGATGTGAAAGCATCCTTAAATTCAAACTTCATAACAACATTGACAATATTCCTTTGCACTCTTATGGCCTTTTACAAAATGGTTCAATGTTTTCTTTTGTTGTTCCACTCATTTCAGAAAGGCCTTCATATCTCCTGTGGCACAGTACCATTAGCTCTGTAATAGCAGGTAAACATTTGAGACAATCACAAAGCATACAGAGAAAACAATCGATGCCTCTCAGGCTCACGAAACCTGATCCTGCACCTGGACTCCTTCAAACAACGCCAGCACCTTTCTGAGAAAGCCGAAAGAGAGACAGTATCCCTTTAAGGAATAACTCGCAGAGGAAGAAGAAAAGCTGCAAAGAAGGAAGGAGAGGAGGTGCGTATGTGTACGTGTACATGTCAAATAGACAGACACTTGGGGAGAGGGAAAAAGAAAGAGAGAGAGAGAGAAAGGGAGGAAAGAGGAGATAAGCAGAAAGAGAGACAAAGAAGGAAAGACACAACATTGCATTAGGCACTAAGAGCCATTCCTCGCTTGCTAAAGGCTAATGCAATTGCCACAATAAAGAGTGTCTCAGCGGAGGCTGTAAAAAACTAGAGAGGGAGAATGAAAGAGGAGAGGCAGGGAGGGAGGGAAGAATAGAGAGAGGGAGGGAAGGAGGGAGGGAGAACTGGCAGCTCTGCCTCCAGACTCTCATATGGACAGTGGATCTCATGGGACAACTGGTTGAAAGTCTCCCTCTGTCTCTCCTGTTACTCCTGGCTATGTGTGAGAGTGAGCTGCTGCTCGGCTGTGTCTCCACTGTGATTTATCAGGTTTGAAGGGAGGAGACGGAAGGAGGGGAGGGGGACACAACTCCGGTAGCAGTAACCAGGCTGCTTGTTGGGTGTGTTAACTCCACATCTGACCTCTATGGGAACACAGCACTCCTCTCCTCCCCTCCTGGCAGGCTGTGGGAACAAGGGGGGCAGGGGGGGCAGATCTTGAATTTACTCCTCTCTGTCTGCTGGGCCATGGAGCTGTGGGACGCAGCCCTGGACAGAGTGGGACATGACAGGAGGATGGGACTGCTTTGGCACAGAGAGACGTCAGCAGGGGAGACCCCAGACTCTGAGGATTGCACCTCAGACCGATTCTTGGATGTGGAGCGGCACAGTTGGCACAGTCAGGCTGCAGAGTTGTTTAGTCAGTCATTAGCCAGTCAGATGGTTAGTTAGTCAGCCAGTAAATTGGTCGATGGGGTCCATCCAAATAGGGTCAACTCCTCCACTTTCTGCATATCCTCATCTGAACTCTGGGGTGACTCACACTTACCGAGATGGACCTGGGGCACGGTGAGTGGCAAACTCCCCTCTGCTTCTCTCACATGCTTGTTTACACACATTTTCCCCTTGACTCTCTTTCTTCTGTTGCTGCAGTGTGCAATTTCCAAATTGTATTAGTTTTGCTTACTTGTTTGCTTCGCCTTATTTACCATGCTTCTTTCCTTCGGCATCTGACTCGTCACAAACAGAACACAAGGCAGCAGATCTGATCAAAGCTGGATGCTGTCTGATGTTATGGATATAATGCAGTTGTCATCATGGAGCTTTGATCTCGTGCTGATGGGACTCTGGGAAAGACAGCGCATCTGTTTATACAGCAAACAAGTAGTTGGCTTTTACAGCCAAGCCTGGTACAGTTCACATTCACTGTTTATTCTTGTTTTCAGTGTTGAAAGCATTAAACCTTTATTTATGAAGTCTACTTTAAAATACTCTGGATTTTGTCAAGCCCAATCAATATCAGCATCATGAGAATAAGTAAAGCATTATGAGATTTTGTTCCAGACACAACAAACAGACACACCTGCATGACTGGAAGCTTCTGTTCCAGCACTTTTCCCCCAGCAAACCCGTGACCATGGGGGGTTTGTTGACAATCATTATCACATCACTGTTAGAGAATGAATAAACAAATTTTGCAGTTACGTGCACAGAACATTTTGAACAAATAGTTCAAATATTTGAGTATGCGCCAAGGCTTTATCGGGGTCTGCTAAATCAGTAAGTCATTTCTATGTGCTAGAGAAAAGTTACTTGAGGACAAGTTGATGCTTCAATAATTTTAAGGCAAAGTTTGAATATCAAAATCTCTGACAAAGGTCAATTAATAGAGGGACATTAATAGTAATGAACTGAAACCTTTTGAATGAAGAAATACCCCAAGTTACATTGAAACTTTAATTTATTAATTTTATGCTTGTACATCAGTCATAATCCAATTAAATGTTAAAAACATTACAAAATAAACAACAAAACATATTTGACAAAGGAAAGTGGAATGCAAATTCTTCCCAATTATGCTCTCTGTTTGTTACATACATTGCTACAGATCGAGCCTTTTGTCTGTGTTAACTAAGGAAATTACTGATATGCCCCATACACTGCAGTACCACCAGTAACCATGGGAGCAGTGTTGAACCCAACCAGCAAAAGAAAATGAAGGAGAAATATGCTGCATTCCGCTTACATCGAAACTGGTAAGAAGAACATAGGAATCACATCACATCCCAGCAAGACATGTTCTAGTTTCCAGCTGGTAATGTCGGGGTAAGTGTAGGACAACTGACTTCAAAGTGGGAAATTCCGGCTAAAGGGGGCATGACAGTGAAGTATCTAATTTGCAACTTGGAATATCCCTGCTCCAAGATCAGCTGAAATGCACCAAAAATGTGAGCTTTTAGAAAATTAAAAACACACATGAATAGTCAACTTGCCCATGCACAAAATTACCATACAACAACAGAGCAGCGGGGTAAAAATCAGCCAGGATCCCAGTGTCAGTTTAAGCACAAACCAAGGAATAGAGGTCCGTCTGAGAATGTGCCCTCTAGTGGACTGATTTTTTTAGTCTGTCTAAGCACGACAGACACACACACGCATCAATCCCCCTTTGAGTGTTTGCTTGTTTATGTACAGAGCTAAAAAACGCAATGGTGAGTTAGCATTTTTATGCTAAAGCTGTCATTGCCTAAAAGTGTTTTGGATGAAGCAAGTTTGACATTTCTATTTTCCAAAACATCAAATATATCAGGTGGCTCAGTGGCGCAGCAGGTAGAGCACCTGCCTCACAGCAACAAGATTGCTGGTTTGGTCTCCGGGTTGGGCAGGGCCTTTCTGTACGAAGTTTGCATGTTCTTCCTGTGCAAGTATGGGTTCTCTTGGGCACTCTGGCTTCTTCCCACAGACCAAAGACATTCTCATCAGGTTATTTGGTGACCCTAAATTGCCTTTCGGTATGATTATGAGCGGGAATCTGAGCGTCTGTCTCTATGTTGCCCTGCAGTCGACTGACGACCGGTTCAGGGTGTACCCCGCCTCTTGCCCAATGACAGCTGTGATAGGCTCCAGCCTTCCCCATGCCCCAAAGGAATAAGCAGTCTAGAAAATGAATGAATGAATAAAAAAACATGTCTGGAATTGCACCACTGCATCTTAAAAAGGATGGTTGCTAACAAACTGCTTACCAGGACTACAGAGTCTGTTGGGATTACTTGATGTCATCCTTCTTGATTGTTTTTAGAAAAATGAAATGTCACATATTTGGCACAGCCATGAGCACCAACTTGATCAGGTAACAATAAGAAGAGTCTTAGATGGAAAAGACAGGAGTGTGAGGTAAGAGGTAGAGAAAGTGCCGAAGGCATTGCCAACACTACTTTCTGTTGACTTTAAGATGCTAACCCAAATTACAGCAACTGGTATGATGGTGTTAAATGCTTATAAACACAGTTTGACTCCTGTGCTGTCCAGTAGCATGTAGCGGTGGTTAATGCTTGCCTCTAGTTTTGCTTTGTTTTACCTCTAGCTGTGATGTTACAGTAGGACGGAAAAGGGTCTGAATGTGAATGAATATTGTAATGCTTAAAATGGATGGGTATTTTTTTCTTTGTATCTCAAGGGATTTTTCTTTATCTGACCTCGATGTAACCAGGAGAATTTCCATCAAGATACAAAAGAAGTCTCTTTTACAAGGAGTTCTAGGAAAGACAGCAGCAAAAAGTTTCAGATATATAACAAAAAACGACTAAAGGGATTTCACAACTATCAATTTGTCAGCCTTCAGAGTTTTAAAATGTGCATATACTACAAATATTCATAAGTTTAGGTTCTAAAATCTCCCAAATTCTCCCCAACAAAAACCAAGCTCAAGTTTAAGGTAACTTTGATGGTCAGATGAAGATATTGAATCAAAAATAAGGTCTTACACTAAAGACAGAGCTAGTCTGAGGAATTTCAAAACTTGGTAGGTTGATGAAACAGAAGGTTAAAGCTATTGACAGATTTTACAGTCAGCAAACAACATAATCAGGAAAGTAGTTCAATAAATGAGTTGAAAGAGATTTGAAATGATGTTTAGTTCAATCCTCTGCAAGTTGGTCAATAAAGCAAAACTCGATGTGATGAAGAAAGTGAATAGGTAATTTGCTTCCATCAGAAGTAAGACATCAATGTAAAGCCTTTATAGGTCATTGTCTGTTAAGGTTGGAGGAAGATCAAACTAGCCATTAAATCTCTAACAGTATATTTTATGCCATATTTGTGTTTTTCATTTTCCCTCTTGTGGTAAAACTGCTGTTACTTTAGCTTGATATATATTCACTATTTCTAAAAGAGCGCAAAGACTGCACACACACACTCAGCAGCAGATGTTGACATGGGCGTTGTCACAGGAAAACAATGAACAGATGTTTGCTATATCTAGTTCAGCTCCTAAATTTGCTGTCATCAACTCAGTTTACAGTATGTGACTGTGAGTTTTGTGTTTAACCACAAAGCATGCACCTGTGTGACTCTACTGTACACTGTGTGTCCTGGGCTCCCCTGCTCTTTGTGTGTTCGCTGGCTTCTCTCAGATCAGCTGCAGAGACTTAAAGTGTACAGGACAGCGTGGTTTCCCTCGACTCTTTCAGCCCCGTCCATGCTTCCACCGCAGAGAATTTCTGTCTGAGCCGAAGCAATTACAGCACACATCCAAAGCCATTGCAGCCGGGGAACCAAATGAAGGAGCCTTTGATAGGCTCCGACTGATGCATATTTACTTTTTACGACCAACCAAGTAGTAAACAGCTTGCCTTGTTGGCGCTGGAGTGAGACTTAAAATGCAGGCTTGTTCACACACAAACATGCAAATAAACACACTCGGGTGCAAGAGTTTTGAGGGGAACTAAGAGAGGAGCACACGGTGAAAACTGAGAAAAATACCCACGGCACTGCCAGCCTTATCTGTTTGCCAGTCCCTGATTTCATAATCAGGTTTGTCGAGCTATGCCTTTTGTCTGCAGACACAGCAGCAGCAGCGGTAGTCTCCAATTGAATCCATGTGTGGTGGAAAAACAGGCCCCAGTTTGTGGAGAGTTTGCATGCTTGGAGTGGGAGGGAGCCTGCCGGTTACAGAGGTCACAATCCGAACACGCCAACTCCTCTTCACCCTCTCACACGCAATGCTGACGGAAGCATCTCAATTGTCAGTCAAGAGTCCCTCCCCAGTCCTCCTTGACTCCTCTTTACTTTTATTTGAATTAAAAATAGACATATCAGCACATAGCTCCAGAGCCTGGATCTTAAAACTTTCAGAGGCACATTTTGAAATAATTGCAGAAAAAAGAAAAGGGCTCCAGGTGAAATTTCAGCACTGAAGACAGTGTCTGACAGTGTCAGGACACTCTGTTCAGGGTGTGCCCATAATTAAAAAAGCTGCTGGTTTAGTTCAGTTGGTTATGACACTTCATCAGCATTGGCTACATGATTAGCAGCTCAGTAACATCCCAGTGTCCTCAGCTGAACCCAGCACTTCACTGCTGTTACAACACAAACAACTCAGTCATAAAACTCAGCACGTACATCAGCATGGAGAGAAATGCAGTAAAATATACCTCTATCTTTGACAAAAATTTAAGACCTTGGTTACACTTGTCTTCCAAAAAATGTCAGTCTGAATGACTTACAATGAAAGACCTACGGACTTAATAGCAGGAGACAGATGGGCTTACTTTTACACACAGTGATGCAAGCAGCATTTATCACTTTGTGATTTGTGGGAAAAAAAATTGTGGAAGCAGCAGGGCATTGAAAATGGATTACCATGTATCTTAAGTTGTTGACCTTGAAAAAAAACCTGTGAAAAAAAGTCCCCCTCCCACTTAACTTTATTCTTAAAATTATGAAACTTGGTGGGTGGATGTAGGTGGATAAGGTCTACAAAAAGCCTCTTTGGGCAGTACCTTAATTCCAGCAAGAAATGCAAAACTTGGGGTAATTTCCTCAATGTTTATATGTTGTATTTGCTCACATGGGAGCTTGTGATCTTGCAATTCAGCTGCTTTTCTCTTCTGTGCATTGGGCTAAATGGACTTGGTGGTATTTTAGGGTCAGTAGACTTTAGTTTTTGTCTGCAGTTGTAGAACTTCATGCTGAAAAGTTATAATATTTCACAAACCGGTTATATTTGATAAAAAAAAAAAAGTAAGTTTCTGATAGCTTAGCCGTTAGCATGTACATGGAATTTCCCTAAATTGTTGCATTAGTCTCACATAATCTCTTACGCATTTAAAGCATGATCATGTCTTTGCTCTATCATATTTTCCACCATAAACCCACCCTTACACTGTTTCACTCCATGCTCAGCTGCTTTTAGAGTATCTCTCCTTTTCCATTAAAGTGGAGTCTCAATATCATTGGCTAATAGCTCAGATAGCTTCTTATATCAGATCCGTGCTGGACTTTAATGCAGTTGTGCCATTTCCGCTCATGCATTATAAAGGATCATGTTCTTGTCAGATGATTTTTTCATTTCCTCATCGTTCACATTAGATGTGAGTCAGAGCTTTTATATAGATAACATTCAAATGATTAAACATCAAGTACTTTTGACCAAAAAATCTGTTTAGTCTCATATGTCTTACTCTGTTTAATTCCAAAGAAAAGGTTGCCAATGATTGATTCTGCATGAAATTACATCCACACCAAATGACATTAGCTCTGTGAAAAGTGGATTATTGTTAATGGGACATGAGAGAAAGCTTCTGCTACTTACATCAGTCACATGTAAGGCTGCTTTATCAGGACTGAGTGATCTAATGAACTAAATAAAGAAGTTCCAGCCAACAACCTCGGATAATTACTTTTAATACTTATGGGATCATAAGTGACAAAATTGGTTAAGACAGCAATCTCATTTTTTTATGTCTTTGATCACACTGTTATACATCCATCTTATGAGGGTTAATACACTCTGACAATGTCTTCATCTTAGCTTGTTCTGAAAAGGGGGATTTTAGTGTGCTTTCACACTTTGGTCAGTTGGAGATTTTCCTTTTTCTAAAATGTAGTACAACAACAACAACAACAACAACAACAACAACAACAACAACAACAACAATAACAATAATAATAATAATAATAATAATAATAATAATAATGATAAGGATAACGATAATGATGATTATAATAATAATAATAATAATAATAATAATAGTAATAATAATGATACATTTTCTTCATAAGCACCTTTCTTGACACAAGGACACTGTACAACATTTGGCAATCAATAAAACAACAATAACATACAATAAAAGAAATAGAGAAGGAAAGAAGGAGATGAGCAGAGGATGATTACATTGAGTAGGGGATCTTGAACAGATGGGTCTGACTCTGAGTGTAGATTTGAAGATAGAGAGAAGTTAGAGTGTCAGATATCCCTCCTTGCTCTCCCTTAGTAGGCTAAAAGGTAACATTGAGGAGATGCAATGGCTGGCCCTGGACCTACAAGGTGGTTAAAAAATAGATTTAAAAAATAAAACAGAATTGACCTAAAATGGGGTATTGGCTAACCTGACACACCAGATGGCCTGTCAAAATATATATAGTGCAAGAGACATATTTTACAAGGCCATCTGGGCAACAGACCATAGAAAGTGTTCGAGAAAAGGCAGAAACTGTCAAAAATAAATCCAACAGATGATAGGACAATGGTTCCATATATTATCTGATCGCATTCAGTGCAGGCCGATCAGATAATGCAGTCTATGGGTGCTATTGCCATGGTATAAAGGACAATATTTGAGCCACAGTATTGAGCAAACTCTCACCAAAACATGTCTGAAGTGGAGTGAAAACATTCTTTCTGTTGAGAAATGCTTTCAGTGTTATTTTTGTTTGATTTTTATTTTATTTAAGTTATTTGGTCTAGGACTGATGAAACTGCTATAAAGCTAAAACTCCATGCTAATCTCTGTATGAGCACTCACTTCTTGCTGCCATCTTGCTTGCAGCTCCTATGATTTCCTGCTCTGGAGGACTCTGATTGGGCCATGCCTTCACTGGTAGATCACAGCCATTGAGGACTGAAGCTTTGTAAGGTGGATCTAACTGATCGCAGATAATGAATGAGGCAAGGCAAGGCTAATTAACAACAGAAAGGATAGGCCTCACCTAATTTGCAGTGAGTGACAAATTGTGTAGATTTTTACACCTTTACACATGCAAAAACCTATAATCCATATAAAATCCATATTGAAAAGCCCATTTTACAGTAGAAACTAGAAAGGAATTGAAGAGCCCAAACCTCTGCCATGGTACCTTACATTTTGCTGTTGCATCTATAAGCAACAGTTTCATGATAAAGTTACCATATGATTCATTGACCCTAAAAACACACCTACCCTTGAGAATCATGTTGATATCATTAGTTAGAAAGTTGCTGTGCAAAAACAGTAGTTCACTAATGACGGTTATCTGGATCACCAGCAGCCATTTCCAACATGTCCTCTAAATTTCAGCAAAATCTGTCCCGTAGTTTTTGTGTAATCTTTCTAACAAACAGACACACAAAACAAACAGATGAGACAAAACATAACCTCCTTGGCAGAGGTAACAACTGTGTTTACAGCTTGGTTCAAATAACAGTTTAGGTTAGGATAGTTAACCCTTTCATGCATGGTGTCCACTACAGTAGACAGATAATCAGAATACGTTTACCTTTAGGCTGCAGCACTGTCCAACTGTCAGTTGGTGAACTCCCAAAGCCTCGTCTCAAGTTTCATATAAATATTATCTTTGCACTTTTTATTTTTTGTTTTATCTTATTCTTTTACAATATCCAGATATTGCATCGACACATTTGGTATTTGCTGTTCAGATTTCAAAAATGGTTGTATTTCTCATTTTAGATTTTGGTGTAATTCACAAGTGAATAGTTTGATTAAACAGCAATAAAACATTGCCTTCAGATTTTGCTTTTTCTTTTATTTACTCTTAATAAATGTTTGCCAAAGACACGTGTTTGAGGATCTTAATTTAGTTCATTAAATTACTTTTTCTGCCGTTGATGCATTGTGAAATGGACAGATGCAAAACTCCCTCAAAATATAATACTGAATAAAAAAAGGCAATTTTTAACTTGTTTTAAAGTAATATTTCTTATTAAAAATGTATTAAAAATATTTCTTTGTGATTCAAGAATTTATGCATGAAAGGGTTAATATCCTCATGAGGAAATGCTTTGTAGTGAATGAATTTACCAATGACTTGTCTGATTTGTTTTTTTAGAAGGGAATAATGTCATGCATGATTCAGGACATGACTGTAGCCTGCAGTGGCTTTTTTCCAGGAAGCTAAATTTTTGCGTCAAATTCACATTTTTGCCTGTCACTAGTTTGACTAAATGTTGGTTCAAGTCCTCGGTTTTGCTTCAAAAATGGCTTAAGAAATCAAATGACTGGCATCACTCAGACTTTTTCAAAACTTGATTTCATTACATTTTTCTCTACTGTAAGTCTGTATATGACTTCAAATAATGTCCTGTATGTTCATATACCAGATGGCACAAATACCTGTTGGAGCTGTATACTTTAAGTATTTAATAACACAATTTGTGTGCAAAAAAAAACAAAACACTCTGTCAGTCAGACAGCAGCTAGTTAAAAATCAATTGCTAAATAAGTATGGTTTATGTTTTAAGGAGTTGTTGAGGTTTATACTTTTATGACCTATGCACATTCTCACCGACAGGCTGTATGTTTCTCTGCATGCCTTGTACCTCGTTATCCGACTTTTTGTGAAAGCCGTGTGACAAATCACACCAACACCCGTGTGTGAGATGCAAGGTGACGTAAGCGCTGCACGGCAGGGTTCAAATGTGCAGTCATGACCACATATATCACAACATCTAGGGAGCAAAACACAGCCGAGTGCCAAAGACTTACATGACAAATGGCTCCTAGCAAATGGTGTGGCTTTATCACCCTTGATAGAAAAAAAGTGAGAGAAGTAAATGCAAAACAAATAAGCTGTTAGACACAAGGGTATTTATGGTACATTTTTGGCTCACCAAATGTCACTTGCGTGAAGTTTTACCTCCACTTTTCTTTGTCCTTCTACCAAAGCAGCAGTTCCTCTGTGTGAATGAGGTCATTTTGTTCGTCTGTTCCAGCAAACCTTGCACTTTCTAAATGTGGTGACTTGTTCACACCTTCAGCCTCGGGTACATTTATATCTCTCATCAGGCTGTAAATTTTATTTAATAGGAGTAGTGACATGACACTATCAAATATAAGTCAATTTTCCATGGACTCAGAAATAAAAACAAATCCAACACAACTCAAGCAGAACAGACAACATTTGCTGGATATCAGCCTCTCTGATGTGGAGATTTTCTGGTTTGGTTTGACAATTTTTAAGAACTGACTAATAATCCACGTGTTACCTCTGTATGACGAGATTCTGAATATTCCCTCAGGACATTGGTTTTTCAGTATTTTGGTGGTGTGCTTATCTTCTCAACTTATTTGTCTTTGTATATGTAACAATCAATGTGTGGTGATTATCAAATAGATAGGAGTTGCTCTTTTTTTCTACACAGATGTTGATTTTAATCTCAATAAATCCATTTATGTTGATTCATTTGTGGCCATGGCTTCACAGGTGGGTATTTTTGTCAACATAATTTTTTCTGTAGGTTTTGGCCATTTTCAAACATGCTCATTAGCCTTGCTAATTGGACTTTTCAAATGCTTGCATACTAATCACAGTTGCTCTCTCACTTTATTGCTACTTTATGCAAAGTTGAGTTGATATGAACCCCACTTGGACAAAACCTGGTGTTACTGTTAAACTTGTTACTGTGTGAGCTGGTGAGCCATGACTGTTGGTGTTTGCCATGGATGTAGAAAATAGGAGTGATCATAAATATTTCTAATTTTCTTCATCAAATTCTCTGCACTAACTAGATTCTTAATTCAAAAAATGCAAAAGTGTATCTTGCTAACACCAAATAATATGGTGGTCACAAGTAACATAACAGTATCATACATACACACATCTATAAATAAACACATATATACACATACTTATACACAAAACATACATGCACATGTACATAATACGAATATATAAAATAGTTATGCATGCTTTAACCAGAGAAGGAACACATCAGTTTTTAAGAATATGCTACTGCATTTGTACATATATCCCTAATATTTATTTCCTGATTTGAACACTAAAGTTATTATTGAGTATCTTATAGCACCTTGGCCAGTTAAATAATGCACATACAGTATGATATGGTCTTGTATTTTTTTTTTTTGTAGTGCCCTGTTGTGTTTCCAACTGCTGCAGAGTATGTGATTGCATATAGTGTATCAGACAATCTCGTTTGTTATCATATTATATCATATCATACAGGATATTCTTTAATAAAACATGAAGACTGCAGTGCCTCTTTTGTAACATATCATGCAGAAAAGCATTGCTTTTCAGTGTTCATATTGTAGTGTATGGTATAGGGTATCATACTCTATCATATGTTTTGTTTGTTTTGTGTTAAAAATAACATACAGGATAATATGTAAAGATTCATACTTTATAATAACACACAGTATCGTATTCTGTTGTATCATAACATGGAGTATCATGTTGAAATGTGAGGATGATGTCATCTTGGGTTGTGTGTGGCAACTTTGGAGAAAAGCCCTCGGCTTATCAAGGTGCCTCACATTCATCTATCATTTGAGAAAACTGGCTCAAAGGCATCAAAATGATGAATAGGTAAACGAGTGAAAAATTAAAAAACACTATTAGGGAAACTTTCAAAGTAAAACAATGAAAAAGAGAATTATGCTAGCTACATCACTTCTTAAATTTATAGGAAATGGCAGCTCAATACTTGTTTAAGACCATGATAAACTATCACCACTTAAACACTCAGAAGATGTTGTAAAGATTTTGTTTGGACTGAGTGCTCTATATGTAAGTTTTGAATAGTATCAAACTGTGGAAGCATTTTTTACATTTAATGGATGTAAGATTTTCTAAGATGGAACAAGGCTTTAACCCAACATACCAGATGGACAGCTCCATATATCAGTCATGGAAATATTTCACTGGTCCATCTGGGAAAGAGCCATATTAAATGTTTTTCAGAGGCAGAACCTTCAAAATAACAGTGATCGTTTGGCTCGTCACAGTCATCACAGACCAATCCATATCAAGCTACATTTGCTAGGTATCAGCTCGAACTGTTGTTAACTGATCGCTTCAGCTACCTTAGACTTTCATTTTACATTAAATTATACTGCACAGATGTATCATTTAACACTTATATGTGACATCAACCTCATCAAAGACAATTGCTTCCAAGTTTTCCCAGTCCGTGGAGGATTTCTGTGTTGTCTCCCAGTTTCCCAAGAGTGATACCCGATAAGGAGAAGAGCAAAAACATGATTTCTTGTAAGACAAGCTTCCAGGGACATTCTTTGCTTTTCTTTCAAAGAACAAATTGAGTCAATTTATGATGAAAACAAACAAACAAACAAACAAACAAACAAACAAACAAACAAACAAACAAACAAACAAACAAACAAACAAACAAACAAAACGCAGATATTGAGACTGCTTCAGAAGCCACCATTGGGCCTCATGCAAGAACAATTTCGTATTCTCATCCTAAATTTTCCTACTTTTTTTCTTATGTTGCATTCGTACAAACATGCTCCGTCAGATTCAACAAACACTTCTATCTTTAGAAAAGTGTCTAAAAAACATGGAAACATGATGAATGCCACCTGTGCGTACTTAAGCGTGCATGCACGAGGATAGCATATTTGCATAAGTAACACCCCAAGAATACCATATAAGGATGCGTTTCCCACACCATAAAACAGGAGTTTTCATTCATAAAGATGACGCCAAACACACGCTCTCTTCCAAGTGCCTGGCGTGCCAGGGCATCCAAAAGAAGAAGCTCAGCCATGACGCAGCTGGTTATTCTCTCATTTAAAGTTTTATATAGGCCAGTCTAATAAACCTTCAATTAATAGATTTTAATGTATTCTCTGGTTTGAGATCCTCAGATTTATTTCATCTTATGCTATATTTTATTAAAAACACTTGAAATTAGTTAAATGTATAATTAGTATGAAGGGAACTTATTTGATTTGAAAAGAGCAGACTAATTTGTTGTGATTTTTAAGACAAGTCTGGACCACTCGTAATTTGTGTTCATATTTGAAAGAAAATTCTAAATACGAAAAAAATGCTGAATGCGACAAATTCTCCTAAATCATTCGTACGCAACACTTACGAACATATTTGTTCGTACGAACAGTTCTTGCATGAGTCCCATTGTTTTCAAACAGGCAGTCACTTCCTGCAGCTCTGCCGCTCCCGCCTCTCTTCCCTGATTGGGCCGTTAAGCATTTAGCCGAGTGAAACCGTTTGATAATGTAAGGTGGCAACACAGACATTCAGGATTTCAGACAATGAATCAGGCAGGTCTGCAGTGCTAACAATGCTTACTTACTGGTGGTGATTCCAAATTAACCTCAACACGTTACTTTTGGCAGCCTTTCCTTATTTGATCCTTGTTCAGTTCACATTGAATTCACAGCCGTGGCAAACTAAATACTGCTGCACATACAACCAGGATCCTCCTCAAATTATCCATCAGTCTAGAGCTTGGTCCTACGAAAAAGGCACTAGAGTTAGTTAAAGCATTACCCCATTAAAATCTGATCTAGGGCTTAATCCAAATCAAACACATTAGGTGCATCCTTATGTCTTATTTCCTTTCATATAGCCTATCCTAAGTATCTCTGGGTTACTAGAAATACAATGTTATATAGTCCTGTAAATTATGTTTTCTTGTACTGTGGGCAAAATAATCACTTGAGATCGCGAAACTACAACCTGCAGGTTACTTGAAAATCAAGAAATACTAATCAGTATGCCTTCTGAGTTATTTGAGTATATTTGTGTTTTTTTTTACAATCATTGCAACAGTAGATATGTATGTGCCACCCTCTACTTCACCTTGTGTGCCAAAAACTTGTCACTTTACCACAGCCTCCATGCAGTCTTTAATACTTAAGTCACTGATCAGTTTTTCCCACATGGAGCGTTCACACCCTACAAACAAACACTGACTCACATACGTCAGAGGGCCGGGCCGCTCCCTTTGATTCACTCACTCTGTTCCTGCTCCTTTCTTTTCTTTCACACACTACACACTGCCACTCATGCATGAAGATCTAAACACACACACATACACACACACACACACACACATGCACACACACAATGGCAATTCCTCCCCTACAACCGTTCACCCAAGCACAACTTAACACACTGTAGACAAACATATTTATTCATGATGCCTGTGCAGGGAGGGGCAGGCTGTTAAAGTCGGTTGACAGCACAGACATATTTCTCTGTCTGGAGGGATTCTTCACGCCTCTGTTCAGTTGTACAGCATGTACTGCGGCACTGCACGAAAACACGAGTGCTGCAAAAGTCACTTAGATCAGTTATAAACAATGTGCAGATGCCGCTGAGTTCATGTTAGAGAAGCCTGTAACCTTTTTATGGACCTGTGCATGCTAACAAGAACACAACTTTGACCTTTTGATTTTGTTGGACTGATGATTTTTTGTTCATTATCAGTTGAGATAAGGGTCCATCGGTTGGCTTTATTTTCTCACATAAGTTTTTAGGTACCAGTCCCAGTTGGACAGGGCCTCTCTTTGTGGAGTTTGGATGTTCTCCATTCATGTGAAGGCTTGACAGGGCACTCCAGCTTCCTCCTACTGAGCTAAGACAGGCTTTTAAGCTTGACTGGTGTATCCAAGCTGTCCATAGTTGTGAATGCAAGAGTAAGTTGCTTTCTTGTATAAAAGTAGGAGGTGAACCACCAAACCCCATCACTTTCTATGTGTTGCATGACACAAAAACAAATCCAAATCTGAGCTGTGTCCAGTGCAAGGTTGCGCTTGCAGCCTCTGCATACTGCACTGGAAGCAGGGCTGCCCACAGAAATGTCTGGGCCCCAGAAAGGACTGGTAAATGGGCCCTGCTTCAGCATTATTGAATAATTTCAATGTGTAGGAAATATTGAGGGCCTCATTTGAAAAACCTCTGCGTAGGCCGTATTCCTTAAAGTGCTAAAATGCAACTACTTTTTCAGGACTCATTACTGCACCACTCTACAACCAAATATAGTTGATAAAGATTTTTTGCACAAGAAATTGAAAAAAAATGTAATGGTCTGTCTCTGCTAAAATTTGGGCGGGGGCCTGAGGAAAGATGAGATGTGAGAGGTCATTCAAAATCACTTAGACCAAAAGCATTATAGAAATCACCTCCTGGCATTAAAGTACAACCAGGAAATGTCATTTCTATTCAGTCCTTTCGTCATGTATCATGTCTGATAAACTGTGCAGGTGTCACACGCAAACTGGTTTTGAATTGGGTGGTCACTCTATTACAGCATAAATATTCAAATAGTCATGGTTGTCCTGAAAAGCACCTTTAATTTGATTATTTTAATAATGCTTTATTACAAAAAAAGCTCAGGTTGGCCAAAAAGGCAGAGAAAAGCATGGATTCATGAGGGTTGAAAAGAGCATACTGCAAAAGATGATATGAGGCAAACAAAGGTGAAATGATTACTAGTGAAGATAAAGTGAGGTAAATACTTAAAGCTTTAATGAGTGAGGAATTAGGGTGATGGTCAGCCCCAGAAGACTTTTAGGTTTTAAATTCTTTTGCCATTGTCTTGTTTCTTTTTTATTGCATTGAGAAGCCTCAGTTAATATTTCAGTCCATTTTAGCACAGAGAAAAAAATCTTCTTCCAGGAGCTTTAAAAAAAATCTTGATTTAGTTTTTGTGATAGAAAAAGTGTTCAAAGGGGCATTGTTGAGGCTCGGTCCTCACCTCCTCCTCACTGCTGAACAATCTTGTCATTATTCTTTCTCCTACCAGGGTGGGCCTGGAATTTTCCCTGCAAAACAGCATAAACAACAACAACAAGGAAAGATAATAATACATGCAGACATTACAATCCTCCAGGACAGAGCTTGAAAGAGTTTGTTTTATCCTGCGTGTGGACCCACCCCACTACTGACCTGAAATCCTCTCATATAATGTGACACAGAGACAAAACAGAACCATGGCCATTTGTCGTAGCTGGATTTTTAATTTGCAGGACAAGTTCCAGATCTCCTTACAGTGCTCTCTCTTGAGGCTGGTATTTTATAGTGGAGTATTGATGTATAAGAGCAGCAGGCAGTCTGCGATGCCCTTTCTATTTTAAACAAACCATGTTTTCTTTTGCAGCTGGGTTGCTTTAAACAAACTGAGCAGCTAGCTGGCACTGCATGTTCTGACTAACACTCCACATCTGCTGTGTCCTGCTGATCTGTGCAGAAGAGAAGTCTGCAGACTCATTCCTCACTTTGCAATAATTTAATATTTTTGTTACAGAGATAAGTCGAATCATCTTTCATCCAAAGGGTAGAAGAAACAGTTCGAAGTGCATGATCGATAATCATCAAATCAATGCAGCCTCTGATGATTGACGTCTCTTTTTCCCTCTACTCTTCTTTTAGGTCACAGGTGCTTCACAGCTGCTGTGGATGGACGGAGGCATCTGGAGCCCACGCAGGAGGATATTGGAGCAGAAACAGAGGGCAGGAGAAGGGCGTGGAGGTGTGAAGTCAATCCCTGCTGTGGTGGAGAGGGTTCCTGGCACCGTGATTTGATACACAAAGAGAAACAAAAATCACATTGCCAGGGATTTCCACTCCTTCACAGCCCAGCAGGTGACCACCTTATATTTCCACAGCAGGAAGCTTTAAAATAAATTTGGCTGCTGTGTTAATTTTCTCAACAATCTGGCACTGAGTGTGGCCAAAGAATTAAATCTATACCAATGATGCCTTTGACAGATATCAAGATGACCTCTGAATGGACTCGAAGAGGTCATGGGATCAGCTGAAAACCTGTGAGAATTATGTTTCCTATGCACAATAGTGGGGTTTCCATCAACCAGCTAAAAACAAGTTTTATTGCTTACTTTTCAGCGCCAGCAAGTCAGATTGACTAAGTCTCAAAATGTTTTTGTTATTACAAGTCTACACTCCTAGTTAAACCCTGTCTAAACTGTTACAGAGCTGCATGCCACTGGTAACCACTGAAGTGTGCTTGTTTTTTTCCATGTGAAGTCTGCAATGTTACTGCATGACATTACATGAGAGTTCTGCCATTGTGGACGTAGCTTAAGTTTTCTGGTTTCAGCATTGCTTACTGGACTTTTTAAATGCTTGCATGGATATTCATACTTGCTTTCAACTGTATAAAACACTTTGATGACACAAGTTGTAATCCAGGTTTAGGACTAAAACCTGGTGTTTTGTTTGATTAGTCACCTTGCTAGCTTATGCCTCTGTTTGCTGTTGTTACCTCAGATGTAAAACTAACAAAAGCACTCATGAGGGTCTCTTTTTTTCCTTTTTTTAATCATAGCATCAGCTCAAGCTAATCAGATGTCTTGAATTGAAAAGTTAAAGAAATATTTTTAAAGAATGCCAGTTAACACTGTCTTACATGGTCACAAGTTAACCCTCAACACCTGCCAAACCTCAGGTTGGTGGCTTCAGTTAGAAAGTGAAACAATATAGCAGAAGACAGTTTCTGCATGTCAGGGGCTATATACTGTTGACAGCATTTATTGGAGCATTTATATTTTCTATGTGTGGACGATGATGCATTTAGGATTGTTTATGTTGTTTAATTGGTGTAGGAGAACCTCCTTTGTGTAAGTAAGGTAAGGAGTAACATAAGCCCTTGTCCGCACATAGGCAGATCTTTTTTTAAAACTAAGGTTTTTTATCTTAAAAAAAAAAAAAATCCTGCCCATTCATGTAAAATCATCATTAACATCCGGCAACCTCAGGTCAGGTCAGGTTTCTTCTTTCCTGTGGGTAAAAGTGTTTTGCAGCCAGAAAAATGGAGACACAAGCACACAAATTACACAACATCTGTAAAACAAAGCAATAGGGTTAATTAAAAATATATTAACTCAAAATTAAATCCAGAGCCCCTGATAAAAAATAATCAAAATAATGCATTCATAATATAACAACGTGCTTGAGGTCCCTCAAATCAAAGTAAGAGAGAGATATTAACTGATAAAATCACTGAAAATTGCAAGTCAACAACTTAATGATAAAGACTGAATTATAAATTGGGACTTGAACAAATGAATAATGTATCTGCAAATATTGCTACAGCTTGTTGTGACCTAAACTCCAGACAGATCTTAATTAAACACTTCTGATGTTGGGAGCCAGGTTTTTGTTTTGGAGTGTGGTATGAAGCTGTAGTGACCTTGACAGTGAATTTGTGCAACTCTTTATATCAGGATAAGAGAGAGAAACTGTTTGCTTGTGTAAGCATGTAAAACATCCAGTTAGCAAAGCAAAACCAGAAAAAAAGTTTAACAAGGCACATCATAGTACAACTCTCAGCTTAAGAAGGATGGTAAAATTCAAGAAATTCAATTCACAAAGGAAAGGCCAGAGCACAGTATCACATCTGAAGGGGACATATCATCAAAAAGCTTCTTTTTTTGCAGAAGTTTCTGGGTATCTGTAGTATATCTGACCCATAGAAGATGACATGGGGCATTCCGGTGCTGTTGTGTCCTTATTCGTCCGGGAAAACATGAAATCTGTTCAGAGTCTGGGCCTCTTGTGACATCAGAGTAATGATACCTGCCCCTCACTTGGTATCCCCAGCAGCAACACTGGGAGCATACAGCTTTGCTTGTAACAGCACAATTCCAGGGAGAAAGGGTGATGTCAGGTGTGGTGCAAAAACGGAGACGAGTCAAAAATTGGTATGGTATCTCCTTTAAGTCTTAAAATCCGACTTCCCTGTCAATACATGACCACTGTTATAAAATTTTTCAAAATCTTTTCATCCTGTGACGAAAGCTTCTCCAAAAGCACTTATGCTTAGAAAGAGTTGCTCGTTAAGCCCCAGTCACACATTTCTGTTTCTCCTGGCAATTGTGCATGACTGTGCATGATTGGTAAGGCTGGCTTGATTAACTGAATGCGAGAAGAAATGACCCCGAACACATCCCACCATTAGTAGCAGGGGCGCTTGTCACGCTTCAATTATATCAATACAATGGTACGGCGAGGATTCCATGAATTTCCATCCTGTCGACGCGACGTCAGCGCTGTTCTAGCCCAGTTAGTGTCACATAAGTTCCGATAGAGTCCCGTCGCTTGCATTGTTGTTGAGTTCATTTCCTGTACAAGATACATAAGAATGGGACACAGTTGGGCCACAATTGGATATGTCCTTGTCAATCCTCCTCAGAAAGCTTTCTGGATTGAGGCATGGTCAGCCTGATTGAGCCCTGTACATGCCATGCTAATACTGTTATCCTCAGGGCTGCATCAGGCTTCCACCCCAATACTGATCCAGGTCAAGTGGTGCATGCACCACGACCAAGGCATATTTCATCAGGATGATGACAACTGTGCACAATGGCCATGAGAAACGAGAATGTGTGACTAGGACTATACTATCATTGTCCATGAGTAAGAATGTCTTTATTTTTATTGACTCCTGAGCCTCAGACTGTAATGCCCTTCAGTGTTGGTCCTGTTCTCCTGCATTATCATTGTAATTCTCTTCATACATAATACCACTCACCACTTAACCTGTCTGTGCATCACACTTGAAGTAGAGTGGCTGCTGCATGTGTTAAGTCCTGTCATGACACAAAGGTTCTCAGACCAGGTGCATGTGCGTTGTGTTTTAGCTACGCCCCCCCTTGCTGACACAGCTCTCTTTATGAGCTTTCACTTTGAAAAGCCCAAACAATGTAAATATGGCTCTCCATTCATAATTTCCTGATCTATTTTGGCTGACGCAGCTCGCCGTACAAATGCTGTTATAACCTTACGGCTACACAGCACGAGACCCCAGCAGTCTTAAAGGTCTGGCCTGATAACATGCTTGCCGATTTAAAAAAAAAAAATATATATATATATATATATATACACGCCTCAGCTCTCACAAAGCCAAAAAGCATCCAGAGCCAGGCAGCCGTTACACTCACAAACTCATACAGCTGTAGATGATGGAAACACATAGATTTGCATTTTCTTGAAACGTTGCTGTACACATAGATGGAAACTAACCTGACATGCCAGATAGACAGCTCAATACATACTATGCAGGATATATTACTTGTCCATCTCAACAACAGCTCACAGAAAGTGGCTGGTAAGGGTAAAGCTTTAAAAACATATCCAGAACTTGATGATCTGTCAGTTTCATTTAACATGGTCCAATCAAATGGTGGAATAAACGAGCGCTAGCTACTACAGAGGAAAGTCCATTAGGAAGCCAAGTCAACAGAGTCTCGCCAAGCCCATCAGGAAAAGGGTGAAAATATTTTTCCTTTGTTAAATGTTTTCAGTGTTTTTCTTTGTGATTCATTTAATGAAAAAAAATCATCAAGCTCATATAAAAATTCCATAGCCTCTGTACAAAAGCCATAGTTGAATGACTTGCACATGCTTCTCAATAGAGCGGTGCAGAAATTAGTCCAAAAACGCAGAAGTGAGTTTGCATTTACTGTAGCACTTCCTCTTTCCTCACCCACAAGAGTAAATTGGATTTCGAATACTGGTTTCAGATAAATGCCTAAAATAAGGCTTGTGGTGAAAATACGCATGTGAGATTTTTAATGTCCAACAGGGAATAAAAAAGGCATCTGATGTTGCCTAGTTTTAAATCTTAAATGATTGTTGTGTGTTTAAAATGACGGTTGATACAAACTGCAAACAAGAAATATGAAATTGGCCGGGGACAAAACAACAAGGATATCTAATTGTTCGGTTATTCATGACACAGCTATGAAGGCCTGCTTGGTCAGGCCACTTGATTATGAGGAAACTCTCCAACAAGAGGTCAAAAGAAGATGCTATACATTGGAAATATTGTTCTATTCTATTCTAAGTTGAGCCGCCATGTTGTAGTTTTACAGTAGCTTACTAATAGCTTTTTATGCTGATTGGCTAGTGCCTCTGCAGACCAAGCTAAATTGTTCTTGGTTGGAGCTTTGCAACACAGATCTTTCTGATGACAGACATAGAATTAGGAAGATCCTGTCACATTGCAAGGTTAGATGGAAACCCCACTACTTTGGTTTTGACTCAAATGACTTTCATTTTCATGTTTAAGAGTTCTGAATTGAAACAGTCCTAACCATTCTCTCTTTATGAAATAAGTCAAAAGTACACATTAATTCATACAAAACTGAGAAAGCTCAGCACGATTAAACACATTTTTGGAAGGAGATCACATTGCAGCTCTTTGAAAGTAGATTCATACACACAGATGCCATTTTAATGTTTAAAATGAAGGCTGGGATACTTTCTTGGCAGCACCCTCTGAAACCCAATATGAAAAAGCCCTGTCTGAAAAAAAAAGCCCCAACATTGGAGCCATCCAAGACTTTGAAAATCAGCCATACTTTTACCACTGAGCAGTCACGTAAAGGTCTGCGTGCGTCTCTGTTCCCTCTTAAAGCCAGCCACCCACTTGCTAAAGGCACAGAGCTTAGCTAATTGGTGAGCATTGATCCCTTCTATGTGTTGTTCACAGTGGCTAAGTTCAGTGCCTGAGGTGAAATAGTTGATTCGGCGGAGGGGATTTGTTCCGGTGAATGGAAAGAACTTGATGATCTCGGGTATGAAGAAAAAGAGAAGGGAGGGAGGAGAAGAAGTGATGAGAGATTAGGTGGAGCAGGGGGAGTAAGGAAGTTGGGCCCAGGAAGACAAAAAGATCGTGGTCCAATGTAGCAGCTATTTAGGGTTTCACGTGTTAATGCGGACCAAATGCTAGTTTTTGATTGTCGACACCTCCCAGACTTGAAACAGGCTGTACCATTCTTTTATTGTGTTTGCCTGAAGCAACGACTGTGTAATGCATCTGGCAAGAATCATCATGCATACTTAATATATTTGAGAGTGCTTCAGTGAGACAGAATGACCCAGGCTTAATGGGGATAAAAAAATGCCACAGGTTGTATTGCAATCTAAGGAATGTGGTGCTAAATGTCAGACACGTCTAGGCATGCCAAGTTCATATCCAACACAGTTTGCTCAGGACTGTAGTGCCAGTTTTTTTCCTGTGGTGCATCAAGCCACTCTGGACTTTGGCTCTTTGTGGAGAATAAATAAACATTACACATTTAGTTAATGATCTGATAAGTCCTTGTAGTTGATCTTTGCTGAAATAATGATTGATCCCTAACTTCCACTGACTCTGCTCTTCAGGGAAGCATCTGCTTCTGCTCCAAAAATTTCAGACATGATGTTTTTAGCTGTACTAAGTAGAAGTGATTCACATACCACTGCTTCACAACTGTGGAGGAAGGCCATTGGAGTCATTCGTGTCTTCTTCACCTTTCAATCTAAACATTTCAAATAATGAATTTTTGACAGCTGTTTCCTGACTTAACTTGTTAAAAAGGTTGAAAATACATTTATTTTAAAGAAGTGTAAAAGAGAAGAAAACAAATAAGCTGCAGTTTACATGTTTAAACAACGAAAGGATGTACTGGTGTCTAGCTGGATGGATGATATTAAAATGATTTATTGATGAATGGAAAGGATAAATCATAGATGGATTGATGATTTGTTGGAAGATAATTGATGAATGGATGGATGAAAGGATGGATGGATGTAATGGATGCATTTATTTATGGATTGATAAATTGTGGTTTGATTGATCGATTGATTGATTAATTGATGGACTGACTGACTAATAATTCATAATTACAAAGGATGAATGCATAGAGTGGTCCTTTAATGGGTAGATTGTGGATAGATCAGTAGTTGGATTATGTATGAGTAGATGGATGAAAAGATGGTTGGATTATGGATGATTGATTTATGGATGAATGAAATGACAAGTACATTGACTGGTAGGCTGATTTATTACCTAATTGGCTACATGGATTAATGATGGATTGATGAATGGATGCATGAAAGGACAGATGAACTGATGGATAGATAAATTAAAGTACAGATAGTTTTGTGTATTACTGATTGATTGATCAGAATATTATGAATGGATGGTGGAAGATAATGAAAAGTCAGTTGATAAATGGAAAGGACAGATAATGGATGGATTAAACATGGCGAATTTATGTATTGATGGGTTGATGGATGGATGATGGATGGATTAATGAATGCATGAGGTGATAATTTAAGAGATGGATTATGGATGATGGATGGTGGATAATGGATAAATGAAAGGATGAATGGATGATGGAGGGACTAACAGATAGCTGGACGCATTTATTTCTGTATTGATAAATTTATTGATTGACTGAGCGATTCTTGGGTTGATAGTTATAAATGGATGGTAGGTGCATGACAGAAGGATGGATGGATGGATGATACTGTAGATAGACTGATGGATGGATGGATAGAAGACGTATTGTGGATAAATGAATTGATTAATAAAATATGGATTAGTTGATTAACTGATTAATTGATTGATTAATTGATGGATGAATTGATGAATATTCTTTTGATTCAGTAGAAAATGTCAGTCTTACAGAGTCAGGAAAACTTTAGGATGGCAGCGACTTGGAATTTGGGGAGATAGGGTTGGAGATGCAGGATAGGAGCCAATGGTCGGACTTGAATCCTTGTAGCCTGCTTGCAGGACCAGAGCCTCTGTGCATGCAACAACGACCTAACCACAAGTCCATCAGCGCCCTAGGCTTTACCTTTTTTGCTACAAACTAAACAGGTTTCTTACTGTAGCTTTAAGCAGAGTGACATCTGGGCTGTGCCCTCCCGTGCCTACTGAACTGGTATCAGTGTTTTATCTGAAAACTGGCTCAGTTCAGCAGGAACAGGAGTGGAGTCCACAAACTAGCAGGATCCATGCCATGTGTCACATCATCAATTTTAAATGCACGTACAGGAAGTTAAATTTGAACCATACCTCTCACTTAAACCTGCTCATAACCATGACGAGGCTCTGGTATACATTTGGCTGCAGGGGCTGACTTCCATATAAATCAAACCCGAGATGCCCAACCATAAAATGGCAGCACTGAATTTTTGAACTCTATGTAAAGTGACAAAGCTCCATTTGGAATGTGTCCCTTTGCTTCATTATAAATATTTCATGAGCAGATTTACCATTTCTGGCTAGATAGGTAGGCCCTGGTGTCCCGAGTTTAAGTTTGCATACTGTTACATACTGATGCCGTTGGTCTTGCTCTGCTCAACCTTCATGTTTATTTCAGTTTCTTCCCTTGAAAGGCTGTAAACACGTCCCTCCCTTTTTACCACTGTCTGTTTATCCTCTTGTCTTCCCTTTGTCTCTCTTTGCTGTTGAAGGCCAGACTAAGACTGGAGTTCATTGTCAGATAATCCCAAAGAAATGTCCACTATGCCTGTATAATCAATGTCACCCAGAACTATTATGAGAGTGTGTGTAATGCAGACTCCTCCTTACTTTCCAACTCAGAGCCACCAAATGAAAGTCTCATCCTGAAGATTTCTTTCCCCACAGAAAAATATGAGTTTATTAGGGAGTATGATGAATCTCTGCTCTAGATTTCTGAGGACAAACATTCGTCTCAAACTTTGAGGATACCGCCTGAAAAAGTGAGAAAATTATTTCTTACAGTTTTGCAGGTTTAATCCTTCACCTCAGGGCATTGTTTCAGCCAAGTGTTACCACAGAGACTATTAGCGTATGATTTGTGTCAGCATTTAGTTTGACTCAGTGTAGAGGACATTGGAGCATGAAGAGAATTACTCTAAATGTCAGGAAGTTTTTAACTACTTTATTTTATTTTAGCATGATTTATAATAATGATGTAACAGGTGCAACCAAATGTATAATTCACTACAGAGTCAACCAAAATCAAATTTAATAAAGATTAAATGAGCTTGGGAAAGAATTGTTGCACTGTTCTTTTTTCTGATCCAGTTTTTAAGACATAAATTTATTGCATGGAAAAATGTCCCTTATGAGAAAGACACAACAGAAAAAACAAAAATATCCCTCAGGTTTGACATCACAGTGATTGGATTGTTGTGGGGAAACCATTGTTTTTATTTTCCAGGGTCAATCTAATGGAAATACTGGGGTTACAGGGTAAATGTTCAGGTTTAAACGGACTTAAAGGGGGATTATATTTCTCTCCATGCACATTACTTTCTCATGTCAAGGCCTGCTGCCTACACTACTCACAGTGCAGCTGAACTAAAATCACATTAGTTGGAGGGGTGATATATAACATCTGTTGGGGCATTTGGAAACAATGTTGGCTGCTCTCATTATACATTAGATTAGATTTGATAAGATATTCCTTTATTAGTCCAGGAGGAAATTTCAAATGTGCAGCAAATGCAGGATACAAGAAGAAAATTAAGTAAGAAACTTAGAATTGAAAAATAAAAAATGAAAAATGTTAAGTGTTATATTTACAGTAAATATTTATATGATGATATTTTACAGATGGAGATTTGAGGTGATGATAGAAGTATAAATATGGTGGTTATGTTCATGTTTAATATTCTCCAAGTATTACGTTTGAGATATAAATAAAAATATGGTGTGCAATAAACCATATAAGTATGGTTTATTTCACACTGTGAGGTTTTTGTTGTAGAGTTTTGCAGCTGCAGGAAAAAAGGACCTGGGATACCTCTCCGTCACATACTTAGGGTGGAGCATCCTGTCCCTCACGGAGCTCCTTAGTGCTGTGAGTGTGTGTTGGAGGGGGTGTGGGTCTTTGTGCATCATCTTCACCAGCTCCTCCACAGGTTCCAGAGGGCACCCCAGGACAGAGCTGCCCTTCTTTGAGTTTGTCCAGCCTCTTCCTGTCAGCTGTGATGCTACTGCATCCATCCATCCACCCATTATCCATTCTGCTTTTCCTTGATGGAGTAGGGAAGAGCTGGAGCCTATCTGAGTTAACATTGGGTGAGACAACAGAGAACATCCTGGACCAGTCACCATCCAACCACAGGGCCACATCAAGAGACAGACAAGCGATCATCTCAGACCTACAGGCAATTTAGAGTCACCACTTAATCTACAAGCATGTTTTTGTCTGTGGGAGGAAACTGGAGTGCCCAGAGAAAAGCCACGCAGGCACAAGGAGAACATGCAAATGGTCCAGCCCTGACCAACATGGGAAGTCAAACCTGCAACCTGCTTGCTGTGAAATCCTGCATCATATAGTGTATTGACAGTTTTCCTTATGACCTAAAAGCAGAAAGCACTTTGCCCTTATGCATGTAACATGTAACAGCCTAATCTGTGACAAGTAACTGAATGCATGATCCTTACAATGTGTACCTCATTGTAAAGGGTGACTGATCAGGCTTACCAATGATATACATTTCAACAACTGGGATTATTAAAGGGGAGGAAATGTTGACCGTATTAACCTTTCCAAACTATTTTTGAGGGGAATGGCTTTAGTAAAACTTACAAGTGACACATCCTGAGGCTAACTTCAGAAAATGGTTTCCAGTGAGTAGGTGCAAGATAGCCATAAACATCTTTTTCATTTTACGCAGCAATGATTCACCATGACTAACATCTTAGACCAATGGAAGAAAGCAAGATGAGACTCATTTTCCACAAGCAACACCATATCGTCACAAATTCATCTGAGCTTTTGCTAAAAGTGTTTTAATGAAAATTATATAACAAAAATACAATGGTTTGGAGGAAAAGACCAAAAAACCTCTGTAAGCTAAGGAGCCTGAACCCACTGTTCGAATTTTGAAGTCCCGGCCTATGTGGTGTAGCTCAGTAGCTTAGATTTGAACTGGTGGTTGTTGGCAAAATACATTAAAGTATACGAGTTCTTTCACCTCCCTTTGTTGCAAACTTTGAAATCAAAAGCCTGCGAATACACATTAGTGAGTTCTCATGAAAACAGCTCTATATATCCACACAGTCAGAAAAGGGGTACCCAAACCAAAGCCCACAGCTCTCCATGCTGATGTCAATGCCTCTTTTATCTTCAGACCTCAAAGGCTGAACAGATTTCATGATGTGCCTGCTTTTATTGAGCTGGATCTGCCTCCACTGCCCTCCCTGTCATTCAATCAGCATCTGTGCGGTTCTGGCCCATGGCCGTGAGCTTGGCTGCATAATTTGGTTTAAAGCTGAGCAAGAACATCTGTTCTACAAAGCTCCAGCCTCTTCCATTCCTCAGGCCTCACAGAAAAAAACAGGGCCAGTGGTGCTGCTGCAACACAGGACCAAAAAACCAGAAAAACGCCACTTTCCAAACCAACTAAAGCAGAAGTTTTCACCCACTGAGCCATGGGCCAGTACCAGGGCATAGAACAACTGATGTGGGGCAGTAGATAAATAAAAATGATTGATTTCAATATTGTTTTTTTAATGACACAAGGATGATTTATTTTAAAGGACGACTGGATCTTAGCATATCCCCCTGTACAGCTTGACTGCGGCCTTTATTTCATCAGGGCTACAGGCACAATATTTGGCATGGTTTTAGGTCTGCAGCCCTGATGAAATAAAGGCCTTGACCATTAATCCCTCCTGAGTCACAGTTGACTCTATCCAGCACCATTTTTTGTGGCTAAAATTTATATTGCAGCATGGAGGATCAGAGGAGAACAATGAATTGACTCTGACCAAATAAACGTATTGTTTTGATTAAAATTTTCCATCCATACAGATTTAAGTACAATTGAAAATACAATCACTCACATTTCTCATACTTTCACATGTATAATAACTTCATAACAACTCTCAACATAAATTTTACTAAAAGACACAGATCAGAGTTTTTCTTCAGAGTCTTTAAGGTCATTTTAACCCATATAGCACTTTATGACTAAGGCCTATCTGCATAATCAACATGTTTTTGTCACATGGACTTAGTCTTTTTGCTGTCCCGACGATCTCTCAGAGCCATTATCGTTGTTGTAACATCTCAGCCACCTAAATGAGGCCCCCCGCAGATCCTCTCTCTGCAGTAACCAGCATCACCACTTAACAAAGTTCTCTGATTATCACCCACGGTAACATTTTCCATAAAGCAATTAGTTAAGTGGTAACAATGTTTTGGCAAAGCACAGTGAGAGGAATGAGAGAGGGGATTGACAGAAGAAAGAAAACATGCTCACATACATTCCCAAGGTTGTGAGCAAAGTCATCGAAGATGGCCGACATCCAGACCTCAGGAGGAAACTTGTTGTGTCTGGTAATTGTCTCTTTTAGATGGGATAAAAGGGACTGTTGTGTGCTTATGGATTTTTTTTATCCTAGTGGAACATGTTGTTTTTGTTGTTGTTGCTGAAAAGATACTGTTGTCCTCTGTTTCAGCTGTCCCACTATCTCGGATCTGATAAAGAGGAAACAGCTGCACCCAGAGATGAGGTCGATCTTAAACCCCTGTGTCTTGCCAGAAAACACTGAGCAGTTTTCCCATTATGACTCTCTCTGTCCTCTTGATTGATGAGTTCAGAAATAACAGATACATTGATCAGTATTCAGAACTATGAAAAAGATTACAAATATCCAAATTTGGACCCTCAGGAAGCAGAGAAGATATTTTTCTAGAATTTCTTTGCCAGATGCATTTAAAACACTCAAAAAAGAGAAAATGATCATAAATGCAAATGTTTGGACAGTTTTGTGGACTTGTAGCAAGTATGCTCTTCTTGCTCTTTATGTTGTCCTTATTAGCACAAGCATGATGTCAGCTGCCCAGAGGAGGATGGCAAACACACAGATTGATTGGGTATAATTGTAATCACAACACTGGATATTTGCACAGCCACTATTGACGTCTGGATATAGAGCGGGAAGCTGTATAGAGGCCAGATAAATTAGATACTTTCTCTAGGAGGTTTTGCTCAGGGAGCAAGTCCTCAGGGTTAAATAAAGAGAGCGTCTCTTCTGCTGCCAGTTTATGAAATCATCTGGTGCGTCATGAGAAAAGCCAGATATGAAACGTCTGACCCACCAGACACCTGGCTGTTACAGTCTGCTTTATATCACTAAGTTAAAGACATTATAGGGAGATATATAATTAAAATAGATACACAAGCACACACAATAAATACAGCTATTTGTTGTGCATGTTAAATTTTTTTTTTTTTTTAGCTGGCCCTAAAAATGGGCAATGCTGTGATTCCAACATAAATGCATTTACAGACAGAAAACAAACAGAAATGGCCTTATAGTTTTTTTCCCCCTTGTCTGCATGATCTTTCGGCCAAGCACTGTGTCTGATGGCACCGTTGAAAAGTGATTTTTTTTTTTTTTAGCAGTGAGAGATATGTACATATAATTCACTGCTACCAGTGACCATCACCAGCCCTCTCTGTAGGCTACTTCAACAAATCAAACTTTATTTAACCCCTAATGTGAGCTGATAGGGAGGGCCGTGCCACACCACAGTGCAAAAGAAGGGGAAATGGTGACAGATAGGACGAGAGAAGGCAAACGGGAAGGAGGACAAACAGGTAGTGTTATCAATTTGAGGTAGTAGTTCAAGTGCTGTGCTGATCTAAGTCCATATAGTTTTCTATGATCACTGCAACTTTATCCAAAAATGCTTCCAAGTCTGTGTTTTTATCGAATACAATTAGAAAAGTTTATAAATCGTAGGAATAAACTTTTTTTGGTCTTGATGGGTTGTCTGATATCATTTTTCAAAGACTTATACCAAGTTGTTGTGGTTTGTGAGACTGAAATCAAACAGTTGACGTCTGTATGCATGTTTAATAATTGAATTAGCCTGTCACAGGCCTACTTTTGGAAATTGAAAAACTTAAACACAAGGCATTATTTTACCACTCACTATACCTGGAAAATTATTGTAGAATAATTATTTTTTTTTAAAAATCAAATCTTCAATGTAATGGTGTTTTTGAACAATTTTGATACAAACACATGAAAGGGGTTGAAGCTGCAAGCCACTCAAACAGTGAAGAGAGCTCCCAGGGTTACGTGGGTAGATTTTCCCTTCAAACAGCTTTTCTTCCTCAATATGACAAAATTAAACATGAAAAAAGCACAGCGCTCTATTGATTGATTAATATACTTTATTATGCATAGCTTATGTTTGAAAAATACTCTTTAAAATGAAAAATAGTAAGCAGCATTGGCTGGCCAAGGTTGCAGCTTGACATAGCTCTTAGATACAAAATGACAGAACAGCAATCAGTTGAACTTTATTCAATTCTAATGTCATTTTGTGTACATACTACATTTACTTGATTTGGATCATGTAGGTCCTCGTCACTGTAGGTTGACTGTTTTTGTTGCTATATCATATTTAAATAATGAGAGTAAAGCCACATGAAGTTGTGGCCTCTATCATTTTTTTTCTGTTTGTTTGTTTGTGGTAAACAAATATGTGAATAGTAGCTGCTGTGGTGATTTTATCTTGTTACATGAATAAATTCTGATTATTTTAGCTCCCTGGTGATGTAAGGCATATCATACTGCATAAAGTCTTCTTTGCTTAGTCTTCTTTATAAGAAATTATTCTACATGGACATGTATGACAGCAATAACTACGACATTTATCTATAGAAGCTCAACACTTACATTCAGTCGAGATTTGCTGTAGAAATGCTCCGTTTTTTCACAGAAGAAAAGTGGCAACTGCAAGTGCCCAGAGAGTTCAAACCTCCACCAAGGCATTTCCAACATTGTTGTGTGATTTATTATGGAAAATGTGGAACACTGGTTAGTTTGTAGCCCCCATTTGTGGCTCATTGATCATGATCAGAAATGCATAGCTTGCTGTAATGAGACAACAGCGGGTCTAAGTAAAGAAAACATTCCTACAATGCAGTAAATGTCTGAAATTACAGGAATGTATTGAGTCAGAGGATAGGGTAAAGATTATCATTCCAGTCTCTGACATGTTGTCACACATATGGGCAAATCACACGGGAATGGAAAATCGTAAAAGACACAGCCTGTGACATCTTGTTTTGTTGGCTTCTATCCTAAGTACACTGAAAACATGTGTGGTGGAAAACTTTGGACAATCTCAAAACATCAGACAATGTTTTGAGATTGATGAATTGTACTTAAACACTTTTGCCTCTGCCACAGAGCTTATATTTTTGTCTGTGTTTGTTAGTTCGTTAGTTTGTAGACAGGAAAATTAAAAAAATTACAAATGGATTTTGATTAATTTTTTAAGGGAAGGTTAGGGGTCCAAATCTGCATATAGAGCCAGTATTTTTTTTTTTAAAGAATTTGTCCATACAGTATTTAACCTGGCACACCAGATGGACTGTTCAATGTATTTTGCTAATCGATCTGGGAAGGAGCCCATAGAAAGTGTTTGGGAATGGACAAAACCTTTCCATAGCATTTTTTGGCAGGTGATTGAACAATTGCTCCATCAATCATATTCATTTTGGGCCAAACAGACGATGTAAGAGGAGCGAGCATGGTGAAAGAATAGAACCTGGGCCACTTCCTAAAACAAACTTTCACTACATAAGATGTCTCTGTACAAACAGTCACTTCCTGGTCTGGCTCATGGCCTCCACGTCTTCCTGCTTGAAAGGACTCTGATTGGGCCATCCAACTTTGGGTTGAACACAGTTGTTGTGGACTGGAGCTTGGCAAGATGGACCTGCCTGATCATAGACATTGAATTAGACTGATCCATCTGCAATGCAAGGTCGATTAATATTGCAAGTAGGGGCAGTTTTCTACATTTTTTAAATAACAACTCACCAGACAAGTTATTGCTCAAATATGATTCTGGTTTTATATAAAGATGGACAGAGAGGGCTCAGCATGAGCTGCTGCACACAAACCAGGCCTTAGTGGATGTTTGTGCTCTCAGTGCATCTCTAGATTGAACTGAGTTTTATTTTGAGGCATTTTGTCATGTTCTATATTATTATGTCCTCAGTTATGTTTTTTCAAATGTTCCAGTACTTAAGGTAACCCAGAATGTTTCAAATGTTGCATAATAAATAAACTCTGTGTGTATTTGACTTATCTTCACACAGTGTCCCAACTGTTTTGGAAACAGTGGGAAATGGTTTAAAACACATTCTAAGTCACCACTCTTTAAACATAAAACAAGCTGTTCAGCATTATATCCCAGGATGTTATGTCACATTTAGTTTCTTTGTGGCTTTGCTGACAGCGAACTTGTCTCACTCTCCCCCCTCCATGTAGCGTCCTCTAGTCTCATCCTCCTCTGCCTCACCCTCTCCTCACACACTACATCATTAGCTGTCTGCTGAACACCTGGAGGCAGAGCCAGCAAGGTAATTATTGAGGGCACAGCCAAGTCTGCACGCAACCACCATTAACCCATCGTTGCTAATTTAGAGCAGAGAAAAGGCCATGTTGTTGTAAGAGGAGACACGGAGCAGTGTGGATTGCTGATCAGCCCCCTGGCCTGTCAGATATGATACAACAAATGTCTCCAAGCCTGAAGCTAATAAAGGCTGGAATTTACCTCTCCGCTTTTTCATCAGGAACTCGACCTGGAGCTGTGCCAGTGCCTGGAATGATGGAAGCCTATCCCCTTACTCTTTACTGTAAAGGTGCAGGAATTCAGGAGACAAACACACAACCTTCAGTGACTTTGTTTTTCACCGTTAGAAAAGAAAATTTCTTAAAAGACTTTAAAAAGGGAGCTGCAGAAATCTTTAGCAAACTCGTAAACAACTGCAGTGACTGGATTTAGAGTAGAGCTGTGCATCTCCACTAGTCTGATGATTTGATATTGTTATGATTATTATGTTAAAGATTCAATTCAATTCAATATCATGTTGCATCACAATGCAACAAAGCGAATAATGTCCCTGATTTTCTAACCTACAGGAATGTGCATCTAGAGGAGGTTTGCAGTAACACTGATGAGAAAAATATCTGTTTAGCAGTTAAAAAGCTTGAGTATCTTCATTTCTCATGTTGAACAGCCATCTTCGAAGGCTGTGTTGGGGATGTGGGCAAAGGAAGGGACGTGGGCAGAGACAAAGAGACTAAAAATAAGAATTTATGATAGTGACAAACTTATGGATGCCCAGACCATAAATCTGTCCTCATAATATTTGTCATATTTGTAATATACTGTACGTTTATTAAAGGAGGAGGTACAATTGATAACAACCACGGATAGAGAAGTCATACCAACATTAACATTATCATCCTAAATGATGTTAAAATTGAGAGGAATGATGTTGATTGATATAGAAGCATCTTTCTGAACTGTCATTGCATTGGGTTTAACTGGTCTAAAAATATGAGTGTATGTTAAATTATGTCATTTCTGTTAATGGCTGATGCAGGATAAAATACTTTGAGCAAGTCCATAACAATAGGTGATATATGATTATTTGTCAAGGCCATACTAATATACATTATGTTTGCTGTTTGAGAAAACTAGCATATTAAATATCATTGATCTCTGAAGTTAACACCAGGAACTGTAATGATAATGAAATGGGGATAAAGGAAAGTGAGTAGCTGGCTGTTGGTGGAAAGTCCCTCTATTATATACCTTATCCAAACACTTGTGAAACCTCCATGAATTACTTTAAAAGTTCAATATTATGCAAAAGATACTTTCATGAATTTTCATGCAATCACAACCCGTCTCCAAACCCTCCAACATGACAGAAAAAGACCTTTTCCTCGTCTGCCTGCTCAACCATTTAGAAAACGTTTAACTTTACAGTCTCTTCGATAGAGGATATGCCCCATTTCTCCAGAGTGGAGACACTTCCTGGTCAGACTTGTCCAATGTGAGTTAACAACAAAACTGAGCATTATGAGTAGGGCTGAAAAAGAGGGGTTGATTGGTATGCCAAAATAAAAAAAAAGCGGACTTTTAGACAAGAAAGGTTAGCAAGATACCTTGGGGACTTCTAGGACTAAAGGGCTTGTTGAAAATGTGGCAGTGGGATTTTTGAAGCAACTATTCAGAATAAATATTGTTTAAAAAAAAAAAAAAATCAATATTTATTCTGATGCCTCTTCCTGACCCTTAAAAATAATAATGATCCAAGCATTAAGATTGCTTTTTTAATGTCTTTATGGAGGTGGGAGCTCTAACACAGCGTCTCAGAGAGACTGAGAATGACTCAGTATATGAAAAGTAGAAGTTATTTTGAATTACAGTGATTATGAACATAAGCTGGCAGTCTTCAAAATCAAATGAACCCGAGTGAAGACAAAATAAGAGCTCTTTAAGTGATCACTTTATGCTGATAAAGTATACTTTCTAGGCTTTCGCCTCCGAGTAAAATGTAGTCATTTGTAAAACAGCACCCCAATCTACAGATCTTTTGTCTTGAGTGATTAATAAATAAAATCAAGACTGTCAAACTTCACAGATTTTGCTGAAAGAGAGGCAATATTGGTTTTGCTTGTTTTAAATGATTTTTTATAAGCCTAAAACTTACTCAGTTGGTCCAGTATACATGAAGAGCTGTTAAATACAGTGACATTAAAGGTGCATACTTTCAGCAAAACTTTACCCATCCGCTCCACCAGACAGTCATAATGAATTTATCCATTGTCCTGGCTTTGTGTGCCCTTCAGGCTGCAGCTCCAGACCTCACCTTCTCTGCTCTGAGCTTTAATCTTCCTGTCACAGCAGTGGGGCAGCAGAGCCTGAAAATAAAACCAGTGAAGGCTAAAAATAAGAAAACTCCAAAAAATAATTCATGTTTAAATATATTTTCTTTATTTTAGTGTAACACAAGTGTTTCCAACAATGTGCATTTATCAAATTACCTATCAGAAAAAAAAGCTTGAATTTATGCTCTTTTTCAAGACACAAAAACTGAACTGGAGCTGCAACTTTTCATCTTATGCTTCCACTATATGTATATATTAGGGTTTTTGTTGTTGTTGTTATTGTGGTGTAGTTCATCTTATCCCCAGGGTATTACATGTTATACATAAAAACATGCTGTGGTTTTAGGGATTTTCTTTCATTAAATCCATACTGTTGTTAAAGCAAAACCAGAAGAGATTTTAGATTGAAACAGTCAGAAATGATCTCATGTCTGATCCTTACAGAAATCCCCTGATACTATTAGTAAATATTTCACCAGAAGTGCAAGAATATTAGGGATTGACCGACGATAGACAGCATGACAGTAGGAGCCAAAATACCTCGGTTGCAGTCATGATGCCAGCTACAGTGTAGCTGACATGGCCTGATCTCAGTTTAAAGGTCAAGATTGTTGTCATTTTTGGAAGAAACTGAAAATATTAAACAGTTGCATTTGCTCTGAGAGCACCTTCTCCCTACCCAGACGTTTCTGAAATTCTTAGTCAAGTTATTATCAAAAATATCAAAAACTGCCCTGTCACTCAATATGAACAATCATTGAAAACTTCCTGTAACCTCATCCATAATCAGATCACCACCAACATCTATTCACATATTCCTTGTGTCATGACCAACAGTCCCTAAGAATTTCATCAGTATTGGTTGAAAACATTTTGAGTTATCTTACTCACACACAGATTGATGCTTTTTCCCTTTTTATTCTAATGTCCAGTCTTCATAGTGTCTGTCAAGAAAAAAACCTGTCCCTTGCACAAACTACATCGAAAATCCCTGCTCTTAAATGTTTTGCCAGATTGATGCAAAAAGGATTTTTTCATTTCTGATTTCCTTGTTAAAAGTAGAGTTGTTAATTGCCTTACATTCTCCAAAACAGAGGTTCCCAATCTATTCAGCTTCTAACCCCCAAAACAGGAATACCAAGGACTTAGGACCCCCACAGTGTGCTATCAGACATTTATATTATTGATGACATGTGCAAATGTATATTTAGATGATCTCTTCACATATTATGCTCATTCATGCATAAATGTAACTAATAATTGTGGTGTTTTTTAAAATCTTATTCTGTGTAAGCACCATTAAAATAGTGCAGAATTTGAGTTTTTTTTAAACTACCTTTGTTTTTAGTGACCCCCACATCCTGTGACCTCAGCTTTCAGAATGACTGCTCTAGAGGCAACTAAGTCTCTCTTATCATTACATTCAGCCAAGTGGAAGAGAAGGCCTGATTTAAAATGTATAACATTTATTCCATACATTGACTTGAACTGTAGTCTTTAAAACAGCAGAGTTAAGAGATTAGGGGTCAAGTATAATAAGACACATGAAATTATCTGAATGCACTCACTAAGACTTTTGTTTCAAACCTGCAGAACACTAGACACATTGTGTATGGTAAAAACAAAAAACTGGTGACAATACTATTGCTGTAGAAAACAAAGTGTTTTAAACACCTGTGTTGCGTTATTGTAATGTTTGTTACAACACAGGTTGAAAACAAAAGCAACAAAGATTCAGTCCAAACTGAGGAATCAGAGATGATGATGAAGAAACAATGTGTCACCCTCTTGAGGAAAGCAGAGGTAATGTGCTTAAAGAAGGACGCATGCATTCATGTGTAAACCAAAAATAAATTTTATTCATGTTGCACTTATAGTTTACATAACACACTATGATAACAAATGTTCTACAATAGAATATAGTACAAAAATACATATTTTAAAATTTTATATTTTAACTCTCAAGTAAAAAAATAATCATTGCATGTACTTTACATCTTTACAAACACAATAGTTTTTATATTTCATAGTGCAATCACATATTAAGTTGAGCTGCCTACAAACATTTTTGTTATATCATTTAAAACAAAAAAAGGAGGATCTCACACTTCTCACAGTTTTTCCAACAGCATGTTATCTTCAATTTTAAGATCTTGCAGGCTAAGCGGAGAGTACTCAAACCAAAACCGAGAGGTAACGGTTAGATGTGTATCAGTGCACACAGGTCATGTTTGCTTGGGAGTGGAGCATGCTGTGGTTTAACCACTTGAAACTGACAGGCAGCTTGTGGTGGAGCTCAGCCTGTATTTTTTGGGTGCCCTGCGAGGCTTCTTTGGAGTAGAGGGTGGAGAGACAACACTCAGATTTCTGACCTTGTTAAGACTGTCCCTTCTGCTCGCTGAGGAGCTGCTGGTGTCCTTGGTTATGAAGCGGTCTGGCTGACACAGGCCGGTCTTCACACAACAGCAGCACAGCAGCTTAGCAATGGCTTTTTTCATCTCATTGCTTCCAGACGCGTATATGATGGGGTTCAGGCTGGAGTTTAGAACAGCCAGTAAGATGCAATATTCAGCTTTGGAAAGGATCATACTCTTGCGGGATGTACAGAAGAAATCCACCAGTAAGAGCAGGAACAGCGGCCCCCAGCAGACAATGAAGACAACCACAATGCGGATGACGGTTTTTAACAGAGCCATGGAGTGCCTGAGGCTCTTCTGGGGGCCGAGTCTTGCATTTTTTTGCACATGGCTGTAGATGAGACCATAAAGCACACCAATAGCAAGTAAGATAATGAAAAAGATGACAAGGGTGAAGAGGATGTAGGTTTTGGAGTAAAGAGGGAGGAGGGTGGAGCAATCATTCAAGTTGCACACACAGTTCCAGCCGAGCAAAGGGAGAAACCCAATCACCAGCGCCAAACCCCAGCAGAGCGCCACCAGTCCATAGATCCTGTAGTAGGTCCTTGAGGTTGACTTCTGAGGTAGGGGCTTCATCATGATGGTGTAACGCTCCACAGCAATCAGCAACAAACTGAAAATGGATGCAGCTAGGGCGACAAACAGCATCCCCTCCCTGAAAAGCCACAGCGCAGGGGTGAGGCGAAACGTTTGACTCCCTGACAAACAGATGTTGACCACATAGGCTGCACCCGTGAGGAGGTCGCTGAGTGTGATGTTGGCGATGCAGACATAAACCCAACGACGGCTGTTGCGGATGTGGGAGATGACCACCACCAGCACAAGAAGGTTCTCCAGGATGATGAAGATGCTGAAGCAGAGGAATAAGGCCGCTGCAATACTTAAGCCGCTCTGGGTGTTTGAGATGGTGCGGTTCTGCAGGCGGCCAGTGTGGTTGTAATGGAGCAGGATGACAGGGCTGATACCAGAGGCTGTGGTGTTGGGGGTGGAGTTGGTGGGTAAGTGGTACAGGTGGGGACAGGAGGGAGAAACGAAGGAGGAGAAGGGGTCCATGGTGACAGCTGTGCAAGTTGAGGTCAAGGTAATAGGCAGCAACTGGTTGGACTGAGGTGGTATAAGCTGCACGGGAATAAGTGTGAAACTCCTGTGACCAAACAGGCTATCGTCACTTCTACCACCGAGCTCAACACACACCTGAGGAGACAAAGAAGGAGAATTGCAATGGGGCATCTCAGTGATAACAGGAGAAAATTTGAAAAAAAAAAAAACGTCCTCCTTCCTCTTTAAGGAGTTTCAATCAGTTTAAAAGGCCTCATTTAAATGCCTGCTGCATGTGCCACATTACTCCACCTTCTCTGTGGTTAACACAGGATGACTGTGCAGCATTAGGGCATTTAAATCAACACATGGAGGAAAAACATGCTGTTTCTTTAGAGAAAATTAATTATTTTTTTTCCTTAAATTTACTTTTGATAAACAATGAAATACACTCACAATGAAAGCATATTTCAAAATGTGCAGCGTACACAAGTACATTTTTCTGTTTTACAAGAAAACTCATATCAGACCAATCCCTCAGCATTAATACAATTAAAACGTAAAGATTACAATTCAGTATCAAATTTTAACTCCAAGTTCAAGTGATAATCTAGAATGATGTATATTTTTGAAAATGCAAGTTTTAATCCTGCAAACTTTTTGTTTAAAAAATGTGCAAGACCTCTTAATAATTCAAATAATTGGCGCTGCATTTTATTACATCTAAATACACTTGCACAAATATATCTTTAAAGGTAATCATAGTATCTAAAGAGTAAAGAAGATGTTGTGCAGGACTTACTCTGGCTGCTGTTGGTGATTCTGAGCATGTGAGAAGGTAATGACGGTGATAGGGAAGTAAGCCCCATATGGAGGGTTGTCACACCACACCCAAGACACAAATACACACACACACACACACACAATATATGCAACACGAAGATTTCACTCACGTTTGTTCCATCACTTGGTACAATCACAGAGCAACTGGGAGAAATTCCCATGCTCATGCAATTTTGAGTATGACTTAAGACACAACATTATGTTATGCAGTAAAAGTCAGTAAAGTACAATACATTCGGACACAACAGAAAATCATACAAGAGGATATTCTACAACACAATAGAAAAATATACAATTGGAGATGATACATTACAACATGTAAACATGCAAACCAAAACAAAATGATATAATACCTTGTATCATGACAAAAAAAACAAACAAAAAAAACAATACTGTGCAATATGGTACAATACAGTGCAGTATATCTGGTATATGTTAGGATACAAAACAACTGAATAACATAGAATCAGACAGTATAGGACATGATCAGTACACAATGTCTCAGTACAGTTGAATACAATATAGTACAACAGGATATGATTTTATTCTTTTTAACAAGACACACACCTTAGGATACAGAATGAAATGATAAAAGATGATACCATAACATTCACTACCACACTCTACAAACAATACAGTAAGACTGATGCATTTTGTGTGTCATGATCCGGCCTGATGTCTTTGTTAATTTACCTGTTTTGTTTACATTTTCCATTTTGTCTTGTGTTTCCTGTTTTATTTTGAAAATTCACCTGTCTTTCCTTGGTTTTTGCCTCCTGTCTGGCGTTGTCACACCTGATCCCTGATTGTGCTTCTCCAGTTGTGTCTCATCACTGCAAATCACCTCATGTATTTAACCCTGGTGCCTTCTTCTGTCTTGTTACCAGATTGTTTGCACCCTTCTGTCACTATCGAGTGTTCTTCTCATAGCCAGAGATTGATCACAACCCACTTTGCCTAGACCCTGCCTTTTGCCTAGTGTTTTTGGATACCTCTCCTTGTTTCTGCCAGCCTTTTTTGTACAGGATTTTGGACCGACAAACTTTGCATTTTGCCTCCTGGACTTGCTTTGTCTGCTTTATTGAGTTCTTTTTGTGCCAAGAGTGTTTTTTATCAAGACATTGTGATATGGTACAATATTTTTGAAAAGGAGTTGAACTTAAATGGCTGCACACATTTATTGCTTTTATAGTTGCATCAACAAATTAATTAAATCTAAACAAACAGAAACCCAGACAGAAGGGCACATCCTATGAAAACCAATACACATATGCCCAATGAAAAAAGTCAAAACGGGTGGATTTTAACACTGTCTTTATAATATTCTTTTATTTTGAGACCATCATTATATCCCAGGACGCTGTACAAACTTTACTAGAGCAGTATCACATCTTGTTGCACAATTTCCCCAACTCGTACGGGAAAGACTCTTTCAAAAGGTGCTGCACTAAGCAAGTTGTAAATGCTTTCTAAAGTCGCATGACTCAATATGTTTTTTTACGGTATGGGGCAAGAAATTCACTTGCACTTACAAGGAAATGGCACAGAGCCAGTGGCCGAAGTACAAATACCTCAAATTAGACATGATTTTTTTTGTGTGTTTCTCAGAAAGCTGACAAAAACAGGAACTCACAATCAGATGGAAATGTGACCCTCCCTGCAGACTGTCGGTTTCATGCCTCTCATCTTACAGCTGTGGTTGATGGTTTTTGGGTTGAAAAAAAAAAGCCACTATCACACACAGCTACTTCTTACAGTTGTTGTCGCAATGCACGGCATACTTGTCTTCAGGAAACTTCTACTGTGCACCACATGCAGTGAGACATACAGTGGCTTGAAGACCAAGACCACTGTCATGTCAACAATAAACACAGGAGACACTATCGACGAACAAAGCCAAGGCCTCACCCCAAATCACACAGAGCTGTTAAAATATAAGGGAAACCAGAGCTCATGGCTGTATATGTTTTCTCTTTCTCAGAAACATATGATCATAAATTTCAGCTTTCAGCAAAGTAGACCCTAATTGTGCACCAATTATCATTTATCCAGCGCTTCAAATAATGCAATAAAGAGCCCAAAACACTGAGAAAAAACACGTTTTGAAGAAAATGCATGGTCAAAGAAAGTGCTTTTATCGATTATATGAATAATATACATGTGGTTTTGTCTGTTTTTTTGGATGAATAGATAGGTGAGAGATAAATACTTTAATGATCCATAGGGATTTTTTTTTTTGATTGATTTGTCTTTATTTCGAGCATAAAAAAGCAAATAACATACAAAATATGTAGGATTACAAGAAAACAGGACCTATGATCATTCTTGTACTTCAAATGGCATATTTCATCCACAAGGTTAAAAAATAACTATAACTGAAAAATTATTTTTTTATTATGCCCGAAAGGGAGTTATTTTAACTATTAACTGTTTGTTGATGCCCAAAGCAATTGGAAAAAAAAAATAGAAAAACAGTGTCAGATGATATAAGACTACCATAGAGAAAATTAGCAAGATAATTCATACAGTCATATACTACATTTTTTAATACATGCAGATATTTTATTATTTTCATATATGTAAAATAAAAATATTATTAAATACAATTTTTTTATACATAATCTTAAGTAAAGGAACAGAAGCAAGTGTGAATGGTTTAAGTGATATTAATACGGGGAGAGGTAAATGTGTATAGAGCAGATGTTAAAAGGATGAATAAATAAATGAACAGGATATATATGTGTGATAAAATAAAAATGTAAGGGAACAAGAGTGGGTAAGCATTGACTTAAGTGATGTGTAAATGAAAGGGCCTATGATACGTGTGTGAAAAGAAGAAGTGTTTACCTCAAGAAGTGAACTTAGGAAGGTCTGTATGAACCAAAGTGATGTATAAAGAAAAGTCAGTGCTGGCCCGTACTGGCTTCACACAGGAGACATGGAATGTAGGGTGGATTCTGCGAAGGGTCCGGGGCAACTGTAGACAGACAGCAGAGGAATTAATAATCTTGGACACAGGAAAAGGACCAACAAACCTTGGTGTCAGCTTCCTGGAAACGGTGTGAAGTGGCAGGTTCCTGGATGAAAGCCACACCCTCTGTCCAATGTGGTAGCGGGGGGCAGCAGAGCGTTTGCGATCAGCTTGTTTCTTTTGCCGAGCAGAAGATTGCAGGAGTTGGGCTCGGGCACGTCGCCAAACACGGTGACATCTGCGTACAAAAGCCTGGGCAGAGGGCACAAGTGTCTCCTCCTCTTGTGAGGGGAATAATGGAGGTTGATAGCCAAAACATACTTGGAATGGGGAAAGCCCCGTAGAGGTGACAGGCAAGGAATTATGAGCATACTCAATCCACGGGAGGAGCTGGCTCCAGGAGAATGGGTTCTGGCTGATCATGCAGCGGAGTGTGGTCTCGAGGTGCTGATTGGCTCTTTCTGTTTGCCCATTGGTTTGCGGGTGAAAGCCTGAAGACAGCTCAACAGAAGCTCCTATGAGAGTACAGAAAGCTTTCCAGAAGTTAGAGGTAAATTGGGGTCCTCTGTCAGACACCACAGAGGTAGGCAGGCCATGTATCCTGAAAACATGTTGAATGAGGAGCTGAGCTGTTTCTCTGGCAGAGGGCAGTGGAATATAATGCACTGACTTAGAGAATCAATCAACAACTGTAAGAACCACTGTGTTACCATCTGAAGCTGGAAGACCAGTGATGAAATCGAGGGCGATGTGAGACCAAGGGTGTCGTGGGATGGGCAGTGGATGAAGTAATCCTGCTGGAGGGTGGTTTGAAGGCTTCCCTTGGGCACAATTGGGACAGGCAGCTACATACTCTGCAACATCCTTATGCATGTGGGGCCACCAAAACCTCTGGCTGAGACTGGCCAAAGTGCGGTGGACTCCAGGGTGGCAGGCAAGTCTGGAGGCATGAGCCCACTGAAGAACCTGGGAACGGGTAGACAAAGGAACAAAGAGTCTTCCACTAGGTTCATTACCTGGGGATAGGTGTTGATGAAGGGCCTCCAGCACTGTTTGCTCGACATTAAATTGGGTTGTGGCCATGACATAATGGTTGGGCATACCCTGGGATGGGCAGGATAGTATCCGATCCAGAGGACTCACTTTCCTTGACAAATTGCCTTGACAAGGCATCCGGCTTCAAGTTTCTGGAATCAGGGCGAAAAGAGAGGGTAAAGTTGAAACGGAAAAAAAAAGGGCCCACCTTGCTTGTCTGGAGTTGAGACGCTTAGCTGTCTTAATGTATTCAAGGTTCTTATGGTCAGTCCAAACCATAAATGGTTTCTCTGCCCTCTCTAACCAGTGTCGCCACTCCTCCAATGCCATCTTGACTGCCAACAGTTCCCGGTTACCGATGTCATAATTTCTCTCTGTGGGAGGCAGACGATGAGAAAAGAAGGCACAAGGATGCAACTTGTTATCCTTAGGGGAATGCTGAGAGAGCACAGCACCCACTCCCACATCTGAGGCATCCACTTCAACAACAAATTGGAGCTGAGGATCAACTGTGACCAGGATAGGGGCAGAAGTAAAGGCTTTCTTGAATTTGGTGAATGCCTCCTCTGCAGCAGCTGACCAGAAAAAAAGGGATCTTGGAGAAGGTCAGAGCAGTTAGGGGAGCAGCTAAAGAGCTGTAACTGCAGATGAACCTTCTATAAAAATTTGCAAACCCCAAGAATCTTTGAAGCTCCTTCAGAGTAGTGGGCTGAGGCCATTCAAGTACCGCCTTGACCTTAACAGAGTCCATCTCCAACCTCCCAGCAGACACCAGAAATCCTAGAAAAGACACTGTGTCCCGGTGAAATTCACATTTTTCAGCCTTTACAAACAATTGATTCTCCAGTAGACATTGCAAGACCTGCCTTACATGCTGCACATGCTCCTCAAGGGACTTTGAGAAAACTAGAATGTCGTCCAGCTAAACATGGACAAACTTGTTAACCATGTCTCGTAACACATCATTGACAAGGGCTTGAAAGACAGCAGGAGCATTAGTAAGACCGAAAGGCATTACCAGGTATTCGTAGTGTCCGCTGGGTGTGTTAAAAACTGTCTTTTCACTCTCCTTCTCAGATGCGTACTAGATGATATGCATTGCGGAGATCCAATTTGGAGAAGAAAGTGGCTCCCTGTAGGTTCTCAAAGGCAGAGGATATCAATGGCAAAGGATAACGATTCTTAATAGTGATGTCATTCAGTCCCCTGAAGTCAATACAGGGTCGGAGTGAATGGTCTTTTTTCTCTACAAAGAAGAAACCTGCACCTGCCGGGGACGAGGATGGACGGATAATGCCTGCAGCCAAAGCATCATTAATGTATCCGTTCATGGCTTCTGTTTCAGGGATTGTCAGAGAGTAGAGCCTACCCTTAGGTGGTGATGTTCCAGGCAGAAGATTGATAGGACAATCATAGGGTCTGTGTGGAGGAAGAGATGTGGCCCGTGACTTGCTGAACACTGGTTTGAGGTCCAGATATTCCTCTGGCACTGCAGACAGGTCAGGAAACTCCTCCAGTTGATCAGTAACACCTCCTGGTGGCATGGCTGAGGAAAGACACTGACATACAATGAGTGATCCCACCCAGAATAGTGTTGCTGGCCCAGTCAATAGTGGGGTTATGTTTAACTGGCCAAGGATGTCCCAGTATTATAGGAATTTGAGGTGAATCAATTAGATGCAGGCTGATCTTTTCACAGTGATTGCCAGATATCAGGAGTGAAACCGGTTCAGTGATATATTTTACCTTAGCTAGTGGCTTGCCATTAAGAGCACTAGCCTGCAGGGCTTGAGGAAGCCCCTTTCGAAGGGATGTTCATCTGGTTGACTAATGCAGCATCAATCATGCTTTCATCTGCACATGAGTCAAGCAGCACAGCAACCTCCAATAGCTGGTCTCTCCATTGTAAGGTGGCAGATAAAGTATGTTTGGCGGGAGATTGAGAGAAAGGTAGAACACTCACCAGTAACTCCCGTCCCACTGCCGAGCGTTGCCTTTTAAAGGGAGGAAGGAGGAGGAGGAAACTTCGTGTCCTGGCTGGCCACATTACAGGCAGGAACCTGTGGTGATTCTGCGTTGTCTCTCAGCTGGGGAAAATTGCATCCAGTCCAGCTGCATGGGCTCAGGCTCTGAGGGACTTGGGGTTGACTCATGTGCTGGTGATCTGTGGGGAGAAAACTGAAGCCGCCTTGCTTGTCTCTCCTTCTGCCTCTGAGTTAACCTGGTGTCAATGCGGATGGCTAGGTCAATCAGAGAATCTAATGTAGCAGGTAATTCACGGGTTGCTAGTTCATCCTTAATAGTTTTAGAAAGTCCATTAAGAAAAGCATCAAACTGGGCATCCACATTCCATGAACAGTTAGCAGCTAATTTGCGAAAATCAATAGCATAATCAGAGACAGACCTCCTCCCTTGACGAGTGTGTAACATGACTCGTGCTGCTTCTCTGCCACTGACAGACCTGTCGAAAACCTTCCTCATTTCTTGAGTGAATGTTAGCAGTGCGGTACAGACAGGGGAGCTGGCCTCCCTCATAGAAGCTCCCCATTCTCTAGCCCTCCCATCCAGAAGAGTTATAGTGTATACAACATGTGATCTGAGGGGAATGTGGAAGGCTTCAGTTCAAAAACCAATGAGCATTGTGACAAAAAGGAGCGGCATAAGCCGGGCTCACCACTGTAGCGACTAGGAGGAGGTAGTCATGGTTCAGAGTTGGGATGCAGTGTAGGGAGAGCAGGCTGTGGTGTAGAAGAAGAGGTAGCAGGACCTGTTGTAGCTACGGTCTGAAGCTGTTGCAGTTGAGCTGTGAGATGACTAACATTGTTGGATAGTGCTTGGAGATGTTGTGTCACAGAGGCCATCTCCTGCTGTTGGGTGACAAGGGTGGAGCCTTGTTTGTCCACCACAGCACAAAGCTGTTGATATTCTGCAGGGTCCATGGTGGCCAGATCTTACTGTCACAGTTCAAAAGAGACCCAAATGCAGAATAAAACAGCCAAAGGTAGGAATCAGGCAAATAGACGGATTTTAATGAAAAAAATCCAAAGCAAAAGAACAGTCAGGAAAATCAGTCCTCTTAAAAAAAAAAAAAATCAAGTCCAACAGGCAAAAATCAGGAACAAGATAATCAGGCAAAAGTCAAAATTCAAAAGATAACTCACTGAAGTCAGGCAGCAAAGCAGGCAGGAGCACAAACTAAGATCTGGCAGCTAACAAAGGCAAATGACAGGCTTAAATACTGTTGATAGTTGCAAGCAGGAAACAGGTGAGTGTCCAAGCAGAAGGGGAGGGATGTAAGCAGGGAAGGAGCTGGAGGGTGGGGCTAGGAGCAGCATGCAGCTCCAGCAGAGTCCATGACAGAGGCTAGGTAAAAGAAACATTTGCTCAAGGGCTAAAGGAATGTATAGATTGAGTTAAGTGAGGAGTGTGTATGTTTGTGTGGACTTGACTAATTTATAAATGATGATCAATGAACAGTATTAGTGCATGGACTAAAGTAATATAATCATAAAGGTAAGTGAACAGGAGTATGTGTGCATGGACCTGACAAATGTATAAATTAAGATATGAACATGAGTATATGTGAATGGACCTAATGATGTATAAATGAAGGTTAGTGAACAGGAGTATGTGAGCATGGTCCAGAATAAAGTATCAGAATTAGTAAATGTGAATGTATCAAGCTATTATTCTAATAACAATTTTAAATCATTTTCAATCTGTTTTTTCTCAAAAATATTTTACTGAAACAGCTCTTCTCAGGCTAAACAATGATTTAATGATAACCACTGATGCTGGAAGATGTTCATTTTTGGCCCTTCTCGATGTTGCTGTTAATGGGGGATGCCAAGACTAGTTCTCCAGAAATCTAACTGATAGGTAACTCTCTGTGTCTTCTAGACCTTACATGTCAGAATCAACTACGCTGTCTTGTGGTGTGCCACAAGTATCTGTCCTGGGCTCCATTTCTTTTCCCTTTAAATGCTTCTTCTTGGCGATGTCATAAGTAGGTTTCAGAATGTATCTTATCACTTACATGCTGATGTCATCCAGTTGCACTTTTCATTTGACCCTGATGATGACACAGTCAAACTTCCAATATAGTTCAGCTGCAATAAGGTCCTTCTCTTTATATTTAAGTCACAATCAAGATACTGTTTATATTTGTGACCAACTCCGTCCCTACATCCCCATTTGACCCTCAAGGGTCTTCTAGTTGTTCAAGAGTCAGACTGAAAACTAAAAGGGACCTTGTTTTTGAAGTTATTTCCTTAACACTTTGCAAATTAAAACATATTTGTTCAAAATGACTTTTGACCACTTCGTGTTACCTCAAAAAACACATACCTTTTCCTGGTTACATCCTTCTGTTTTGTTGCTATTTGTTTTTATGAATACTTCTGTCGTTTGAATATGCTTTATTGTTTGGTGAGGCACTTTATGAACTTTACATTTCTTTGCTTACCAAAGACCATCTGTGGTATGGCTCAACACTTTGCATTATGTCTCCTTTTAAGAGGAGTACATGTTAACCCTGGTGTAAATGTAAGAGATATAGCGGTACAAGCCTTGACCTACATTTTGCATCAACCGAAGTATTTAAAATTTGATGATAGCAATGAGGCATGACTGTCATGGTGAAGGCCCACAAATTCAAAAAAGCTTGACTTCTTCCTCTTTTTGTTCCTCTGTGTAAAAATAGACAGATGTGCATGAGTAAGTCATTCAGACAACATGTTTAATAGAAAAAATGAATGCAACAATACTGCTTAAAGGGCTTAAATGTGGAAAATGAAAATAACACAGCAAACATTAACATCCTGAGGTGTTAACTACACCCTGAACTGTTAAAAACGCCCTTACTCTGAAAACACCACTATGGGTAGTTGTTTTTGGTGAAGTGTGTGGAATAAACCACAAGTGTGTGAGCATGTGTGTGTGTGTGTGTTTTCATCAGATAAACAAAACAGTGCTTTAACATTTTACTGTAACATCTTTGAAAAGCATGAACAGCTCCTTGTGCTGAGAAAAAAATATAAAAAGTTTATTCTAGTGTGCTGTGGGTGGAAGATAAATAAATAGTCATTACTCCATTGCACCTGCTGCACATGCCTTCTTATTCACGTGCACTGCATGCCATTGGATTGTGAGGGGAAACTTAAACTACATATGCAAATTTGACTGAAAATACCCCTAACAGGCCACGTGGGATGCAAACCCATCATCTGTGTCAATGAGAGGGCTAAAGGGATTTAAGCCAAAAGAGGTTTGTTTAATATACACTTTGTTGTGGTCTTGGTCAATCTTGTTGGATGATGAAAGAGCATTTAAGTGGACAGAAAAATTCATCTGACTTCAGGTTCCATACTGAAATACAATGATATGCAGGTGCAGAGCTATATTATGATATTCTTTAATTTATCAATAATTTAGCACAAAGAACTGGCAAAAGTAGAACTTCTGCATGTCAGTTATATGCCTCTGCAAGGCAAGGCCACATATAAAGGGGGATAAAGGGGTACTCTTTCTGGGGCCCAACCGCTCTTGGAGGCCATGGAGGTTAGCAATGAAATAGTCCACTATATTGGAACAATGACAAACAAATCTCACTTTTACCAAAATATCCGGCATTACATGTCGAATCAATAAGTTTTACAATTACTGTTTAATGTTTCATAATGAATAGTGAAGTAAGATGTCTGCTTTTTGATAGTGAGAAAAATCATGTTAACAGCATGGTAAATGCACTACATGGTATCATTAGACAGAATCTATAGACAGATGATTAAACAAATGAGCATTTCCACTGATCAAAGTCCCTGACATAAAAACAAGCTAAATGAGACAGGACAAAAATGAAAATTCTCTCTAAGTTGTTTTGGGTTTTTTTTATGCAGCATTTGTCTTTCATGTTTGTTTTGTTGGTGCACTGGTTTTCTGTTTTTGCATTTTTTTATGTGTTTGTATGTTTTTGGTTTACATCATTCCTGTGTTTGCAGTGTTTGTCTCAATCAGTGGGTCGAGGCTCAAAAGTAAGTGGGAATGGATTCAGAACAAATAATAGCTAGAGACTGATGTGCAGAAGCCCTGGGTGGACACATCCAGTCTTTTTATTTCCTTCTGTCTTTCCATGTTTATATAGGTCATTTTTTTGTTGGGATAACAGAAATATTTTTTTCATGGAAATCTTTGTATCTGAATGCACAACCAAAATGTGCATTGTACCATGAGGCACTGAGTGATTTCAAATGTATGCGCAAGATCTTTCAGGGCTTTAATAATCATGCACTTTTGAGTGTCATGAAAGGCGCCCTTAAATAAAATGTATTATTATTATTATTATTATTATAGGACGTTATTTTAACAAGCACCCATTAGAAACAGACATCTCATGTTAAATGATAAATGACTCCATATTAAACCATTACACACTCTTTGATGATTGTTTGGTCCACTTTAGATTAGGTAGAACCTTCCAAATCATACAGATACATTGCCAGTTTTGAACATAAAGTAAAATACTGAGAAATGTTTCATCTGTACTATTTTGGAAACCCTTTTATCATCAGCCAGCCAATGATGATATATACAAGTGTTGGGAGTGGTGATTAGCTGTTTTTTAAATACTTAATGCCACTTACACCAATTCTTTGGACTAATTGATTGTTCATAAGATCAAAAAAGACAGATTAAAAAATTGAATGTTATGGGCAAGACATTACTGACCCTAAATTTTTGACAGCTTCACTTTTAGGGAGACAAAGAAAAAAAACCCTTTGAAACAGTCAAAACTGATTACTGGAGTACCAACTTGACAAATCCAAACTGTTCAAATTCAGGACGCTACCCTGCACCACAGTACTGAGTCAACATCTGGTGGACAAAATGCAGAATTACAGCCAAGAGAAAACATGCAGCATCAGTGTGAATTAAATTCAAAATTGAAGCCAGACATAAATGTTTTGCTTTCTTAAAATGTTAGATATTTGAATTTTCATGGATAGAAAAAAAATTGTACAACACAAGCTGGCATAAAACTGAGTGTACAACATTATATGTGATGGATCAGCATCTGAATCCAATACCTGTATATTTCCAATAGCATTTATGAAGTTGAGACAGAGAGGTACATGCTGTTGCAGCACTTCAGAGGTTCTTCTGTCAGTTCAGGGAAGTAAATATTGGAAAGGTTAACTACTGTTAACAAGGTGGTGCACTTTAAGAGCAACAGCAAACAATGACTTAAGGAAAACTGGAACTGTGATCACTGGAAACCGAACAATCTATGACATTTTGCACCAGGGTTTTCTTCTTCTGCATTGTTGTAAAACTCTTTTTTATTAAAAATAAGTCACTTAAAATGGTCTGAGTTTGCACAAAAAAAAGAAATAAGATGGCATTGACATATAAACTCTTCCTTTAACACTGTTGTCAGTGTTAAAAAAACAGGTTATTCAACGGTAACTTGGCATATCAAACACGTTATTCAATTTAAAAAACTTATCAAATATTGAATGCTATTGTACTATTCTACCATACTAATAAATACAGAGATCTTAAAGTTGTTAATATTTTCAAATTAAATAAATATATATTCCTTTTTCAAGACTTACAACATCATATTGAAACACTTTAAGGTCTACACACAAATAAAAATGAACAACATATACGTTTAACACAGCAAAAACATGAGAACAGATTACAGGAGGAAAGAAAATATAAACATCCTTTATTATCTGATGCTGAATAAAATCACATAAAATAAAATATTTCTTGCACCCATCACATATTCTTAAGTTTTTATACATGCAAAATTATTGAGAAATATAATTTGTTGACCTTTTCCAACTTTATATAATTTTCTTTTTTGAAAGTTGTTTTCAAGTGCTTAAATGGACTGGCTCCACAAGTGATATCTCAGAACTTTATAAAGACAGACAGCTGTAGAACAATAACAAGGAACATAACACAACAAAACTGTAAAATCCAAAGGTGCAGGACACTATTATTACTATTACTATTTTAATAATCTTTAATGTTAAATGTAACTTGTGTTTTAGCTCTAATTTACTACAACTGTGTCTATTTATTCATGGTATTTATTGACTGTATTCACTGTATTACTCTATTAGTATAGTTGTATCTGTATTCTGTATAATTTATTGTACTGTAAGTCCTGACCAGGGACAAAGACCGCAAATTAGCTGAAACTAGACGTCTTATATACGTTCACATTTTCCCATTGTGGCAATGTTGTATGTATCGTCCCTGTCAAATAAACATTAAAATAAATAAATAAACAATGGCAGGTTTCTTTGAAAATACATTTTGCTGCTAATCATCAACAGGTGGCCCCCTGAGAATTATTTATTCATTCATTTATTCAGCATAGGCATGTAGTTGAATTGGTAATGTTACACAGTGCACATGTCCCATATGCACTGTGTTTGTGCTAGAATGCTTATTTTCAACACATGTCCACAGGAGGGTTTTAATAGTTATTCAAATATGAAATTCAGAAAATGTTTTCTAAAAAGCTGTTGTGGTTTTAAAAAATCTCTTCTTGATGTCTTATCCTTACAGGTATTTACAAACCCTAAAAACAATAGCTAATTGAACCATTTGCTTTATCTGTTGTACGGATGTCTAACTGGCAGCCAAAAGCAGCAGGTATTGAAATAAGAGTGCGAGTATTCCAGAGTCACCGCAACCTTGACAGCTCCAGAAGAAAATAGCAAAGATTTCTCAGTTTGCCTCATGTGAGTGGCAGCTGTATGGATGATGGGGGTTGATGCATTCATTCATTTTCTGTGCCACTTATGCCTTTTGGGGTTGCGGTGGGCTGGAGGCTATCCCAGCTGTCATTGGGCAAGTGATGGGGGCTGATCTCTATTTAAAAACTACAATATACAGTATACTGTTTTTTTTTTTTTTAACTAAAACTACATATTCCAAAGTTATATATTATTTTGTTTTTCTATTAATCCAGCTTCCACAGCATTAAGGAAAAAATCTTCCTCGTTGAAGATAACTCATGGTGCCCTCATATCCTTGAACAGCTCTGTGTCTGTCCTCCCGACAGTATTAGTCAGTTTTCTATGCTGAACAGGTGAAAAAACTTTTAAACATCATGTTATCATCAAGGCAGCATGAGGTTACATTGTGTCTGTAAGTCTCAGTACCTATGGACTTTTACCAGGATTTGGAAGCTCCAAATGACACAAAAGGCATAACAAGACATGAATCTGTTTAACATTTGATTTAACTCCTTTCCCTTGATACTGAGTGACACATTCCACTGTATTGTGGAATAAGTATGTTAAGATATAAGAATCTCAGATACAAAGCTTTACAGTGTAATAAAGTAATGGTCTGTGGGACTGCACTTTGTAGTAGTTTCAAAGTCACCCTGGATAATGAAGCTGTGATGTAGGAAGGACATGACAAGGGGACAAGGGGACCCAAGTAACTTTTAAACCTTTGTTTTCTGGTAATTAATGGTTAAATTTCACTCATAACATGAAATTATATTCATTTCTTAGAAAACATCAAAATCTACGTTATAAGTTTATGTTGCTGAGAGCCTCTGCGAGTATGCCTTAAGATAAGTGTAATTATCCAAGCAGTAAAATGAAATGTTCAATGGCGTCATAAACAAAATTAGCTGAAAGAGGAAGATTACTTCTTTGCAGAAGACCGCAGTGATACAAAATTAATGGCCCATGGATAGCATGAGCGTAGGAAAAGCAAAAGCCCCAAATGTTTTCTCAAGGACCCTGATTCTTTAAAAAACAGACTCTATGCCATCCAGGACAGTCCCACCCAAAAATAAACAACAGCAGATCAAGGGAAATGATAAAATGAATTAAAAATACACATTTTGATGTCAGATAAACATCCATCAATAATCTATACAGGCCTAGAAACCTATTCCATTTGTCACTGGACTAGAGGTGGGGTTCACCCTACATATGTTCCCAGCCAATCACAAGGCTGACACAGTGGGAAAGACAACCATCCTCTTTTAAAATGAGTACTGTTTTAATTCAGCTTATCTTTAAACTTTAAAAAATCATTGGAAACTATAAAAATGCATAAAAGATATCATCTGGAATATATCAATGATAATTAATAAAATACTAATAAAACATAGCAACAATAATAAAAACATTAAATTATGTAATAGTTATGAGAATAATGATGAGAATAAAAAACCTTCAGCCTCAGTTGTCTTCAGTTCTGTTCATCAAACCAAACTTCATGTTATGGGCCATATATTCATATATTCAAAAACTTGTCAAGCTTGTTTTTGCACACATTAAGTAGGCATTCTTCATATTTTGGATTTACAAAGTAATTTTGGTAAATATAATAAATACACACACCTTTTCTTAAAAATCCTACAAGGAGACAAAATAATATGATTATTTCAGTCCAGTTAATACATTACGCTTTATTGTCTCCCTAAATGTATTTGATTCCGGACTCTTCCAAATGAGATCAGTTCCTATAGTCCATACTGCCATTTGGCACATGACTGATATTTTTTTCAACTCCTTTTTCTAGAGGCTGTTATGTTTCCAGCACTGGTAATAATAACAGGTGTGTACTCATGCTTCTGGTTGGATATTTTCCAGCATGGCTGATGGATAAATCTCTGCAGAGCAGATCAAACATGGAGTCATGTCTGAAAAACAGATTTGGGGTTTGCATTAATCACCACAAGAACTGAACAAAAAAAAAAAAAAAAAAGAATGATGCCCAAGACTACAACATACTGTAGTTTGTCCTAAAATTTTCTGAATCTGATCATGTTCAAAGGGCCAATCGGGAAGCCTTGGGGTCCTGATGTGGCAGTACAGAACAGGGAAAACCCTATAAGAGGGTTTGAAAACTAAAGAGGTTTTCAAGATATCCCTACCTTTAACAAAACGCAACCATATTTGTCATAAATACAAAGTGTTGAGCTTTTAGAATGGTATCTGCATATTTCATTGTAAAATAACATTTTTTTTTAATCCAGATAGGACATCCTCTGCTTGATCACATGTATCTCTGGAGATCAGTGTCAGAATGTCATCAGATTTGGACTGATGTTCACTGATAAATCATTTCTTAAAATTAAACATAAATTTTGTTGTCAAGTTAAGAAATTCACTCACTTAAAATAAGGATGCCAGGCCTCAGATTATGTTATCTACATCTTCCGATGACAGTCATCTTCTTACAATAGTATGCCTTTTCAAAAAAATCTTTTTACTTCACCCTGTGCTGTCACCAAGAGGAAAGTAGTGGAGCTGGAAATTAATGATGCCCCTCTTATATGAAAAAAAAATGCAAACACTAGATTGATGATGAAAACAAGCAACAAAATGGCTGTTTACTGTAAAATGTTTTTTTTTTGTTGAAACTTTATAAAGGTAATAGGCTGATTTTCACAATACTATCACAATATGATTCTTTAAATAAACATTTAAAATTCCAAACCTATCTTGAAATAAAATAATTGAATATTAGATTATTTTATTTTGATATTGTTACATGCCTGTGAACTTTTAGTAATTGCATATGGGTTATTCAAGAACAGGAGGACACACTGGCCATCACATTTTCTGATTAATTTGTTTAACACATTTCTGTGATATATATTTAAAAAAGCTGGGAAAGAACAGAACAATTTTAATAATGTAAATTTCCCTGCTCAGGCATCAAAGATCAGATTTTTATTCAAAGCTTTATTTGTTGTTGGCTTATCTTGATGCCCCACTGTTACTACAATAACAGTAAACAGTAGCAAATCAGTGCTAATATTCTTTTTTATCTCATGTCTAGATAAAAGCTATGCTATTGACTACAAGCTTTGCAATCAATTTATTACAAAGCTTATTACCTTTAAAATTAGTAAGGGGGTTACGTTAGAGTGACTTTCCTAATAAGGCTGCATATCTTTATAAATATACGTAAGGTAAAAGTGAGCTCTTACCTTTGGTCTGACCATGATATTAGCAAATTTATGAAGACTTAACTTCTGCACAGCCATTATTGTTCGCTGTTCTTACTCTTTTCTGAATTACTACAATTGTTTTGGTGAAAAGAGACAAAGGGCCTGCAAACCAGAAGCTGCTCAAAATGAATTGAGAATTATCACCAGAGATGTTACGTTACGGGTCCTAGCCTTTATGATGTTTAATGAAGCTATTAAAAGTCATTAAAACTGACTTTGGAGCAGCTTCTGGTGTGCAGACCTATTGTCTCTTTATGCTGTTTTGTGCCTCTTGCAAAGCACAACCAACCAACAACCAACCAACCAACCAACTAACAACCGACTAACCAAATAAACAAACAAAAACAGCCCATAAAATAATATTTCATACAACAATCCAACCCATAAAGTCAACATGTAATCATAGGGGTATTGACATTTGGGGCCCTCGGTCCTATCCTAAAGCCTGTTTGCCCTAGCTCGTAGTGGGGCCCTCGGTCCTATACCAAAGCCTGTTTGCACTAGCCTGTAGTGCCACCTGCGTCCTCCTGCAGGGGGCACTGTTCTTTCATTATTGTCCCTCAGCAACAGGGTGCTTCATTGTACTGAATCTGGCTTGTTCCTTTTTCCTCAACTTTTTTTTTTCAGCGCTCAGTCTGCTTCTGTTATTTAGGCTCAGAGAAAGGAAGTAGCGACAGGCTAGCTGGTTAGCCGGTCTGAAACAACACACAGTCTGTCAGGAAAGAGTTCCCCTCCGAGTCTGCCTTTTATTTTACCCGTGTGTCTGTTTTTCTTCTTTAGTATCATCGTATTGGCGGGCTGCGGGGTTTTTGTCGACACGTTTTATTTTGCACCGCGGGCTCCTCAGCCTCAAACTGACTCTACTGGAGCTTTGTCTGTCTGTCTGGGACGCCTCCGTTGTTAGCCTGGTTGGTTCAGATCAGTCTGGGTTTATTCAAAGAGGAGGACAAACCACGACACGAAAACCCTGCTATTTGGCTCTTGTTCCCACAGCAGTCGGAGGATGCAGTTGAGGATTACAAGGAGACAATGAGAAATACAGCCGGGAAAGGTACGTGAAATAATGCTCTTTTCTGTGAGGGAGATTGGTCTGTAATGCAGTGTTTTGCTGGATGGTGAAGTCGTTTATCATGTGTCGAACATGTTGGTTTTATTGTGAGTTAGATACACGTTTTATTATGTTTCTACCCAGGCACACCGTTGACAGAGCTGTAATAGGAAGTTAATGTAAAGTGGTGTATGTTGCTCCACTAGCTCTTTCAACACCTATATTTAAGTAACATGAGTCTAGATAATAAATATACCCTCGCAGCTGCCATGTTTCTTTAATAACAGCTATTGAATAAAGCTGTTTCTTCTGTTTTGTTTGTGAAATAGTAGCTTATCTGCATACAGTGAATGAGCAGGGAATGTAGGCTGACTTGTTGCAGTTCAGTGTCCCCAGGCCTGGTTCACAATGTGACTAACCTGCATGTCAGAGGGTGGTGTTTTTTTAGGATTTTTCACAAGATGGAAACAGATTTCAGGCAAAGTCAGGCAGTGTAGTCATCCACATGAGCCTAGCTATAAATCCTTTTAGCTCTCCCTAGATGCTGCACCCACAACTTATCCAAATTACCAGTGTATGATAAGTGTTAGTGTGAGGGGCACAATTTAGACAGGTAAGGTCATATGAAAGGAGCCATAATACCTCTGAGATAACATAGCATTGGTATTGTTGTGATACTGGGCAGCTGTTGTTTCATAGGCCTGTTCAATAAATCAGTAGTATATTAATCTGAGCTTTCAGAGTGATCACACTGAGATGTCTGAAATTACACCTGTAAGATTGAAAATTGTCCCCAATGCTTTTTTATTCAGCATCTGTACATTTTACCCATTTGACAGCAGCCTAGATCTGAAGGTTATGCTTCATACATTATTATCTGTAGAGAATTTAACAGTGAAGAAATGATTCTTTTGACTGATTTTAGATCCAGAAGAATGGTTGCAATCATGTACTCTGTAAAACACAGAGAGCAGCAGGTATAATCAAAACAGGGGCTTATACAGAGTTACTGCAGATCATTTAAAGGTCAGAAAAGGACTGCCAGTCTTTCATATTCAAGGCCATAGCACATCTCTAAGAAACACTTTTTTAGTTGTAAGATGCAGGACTGCTGGAATATGGCAAAGATCATAATCATGATTATTTCAAAGTATTTAGATCACAATAATTTAACCCAGCTCTAGTATGGTTACATTAACCCCCTGTGACGTGGAATTAACTGTAAGTAGCTGTGTATATTTTTTTATTCTATTTTATTTTATTTTTATTCTATATTCTGATATCTGATTATTCTATTACAATGCATGCACCTATAACTTTTATTATTATCTTTTTACTTATTTGTCTATTTGTACTTTGCGCCAACAGCACCAGAGCAAATTCCATCTTAGTGTAAAAACCTACTTGGCAATAAACCAGATTCTGATTCTGATTAGCCTAGTTTTAATATTTTTTTGTTTTAATTGTTTTAACCATCTGCGCACGGCATCATGACGTGATTTTATTTAAAAAATCTTTGTGTTTTATGATGGTTTCATTACTTATTCATTCACAACTGATCAATCTTGCATGGTACGTTTTTTTTTCTGTATGGGTCCCAGGAAGAATAAGAAAACTAATGGGGATCCAATGAAAATAAATAACTAAATAGATGATGACTCACTGATTCAAAAACATGCACCACATGCTTTCATAGAACATACATGCTTGTGACACTATCATTTATAACATTAATGACTGGGCAGTGCCTAGCAATAAACACGTAAAAATACAACTATCTCATAGTAATGCAACTAGTAATAGAAAAAAAGTAAAACAAATCCTAGTATGTCATGTGGCACAATAATCTTTTAATCTCAACTACTCAGTTTTAATAATTATGAAAGGCAGTGATTGCAGTTGTGACTAAAAATCATTTAATTTCCCAGTACCAGTCAGAGGTCTTAGATTTCACAGGGTTCCTTACAGAGGAGTGCCTTCATAAAATCATTTTTGGGCTATATGAGGAGTTGCTTCAGGAGAGAAAATGTTGACAGGAAAATGACGCCAGAGCAGTAAGGTGATCACATTATAGCAAATTATCATGGTAGTACTCTATAGAGGAAATAATTAATATGCCAACATAGTGTTGATTTCAGTCTATTTTGCAGTGCAGAACAGAATCACATTTGGACCCTTAAAAGATCCTTGAAAGCCTTAAATTAGATTTTTAAAAGGGTGTAGGGAATTAATAGAACATTTTATAGTAATGTCATTGCAAATTTTGATCATTTATCCAAGTCTTTATTGACTCCATTGTTGATTCTTTTGAATTTTCTGTTTCTTAAACACGTGTGTCGACAACATCAAACACATTGCATTCTTTATGTAAGCGCAGTGTTGTGTCCCACAGATGTTTCAGCTTGGCATTTCTACTTTTTTTTAAAATCACACAATCATAGACTTTGGGTGTTGTTCTTTTGGTGTCATTTTTTATGATCAAGCCTCATTTGTGGCTGACTCTTTGTCCCCTCTATCATGATTACTTCTTTGTCTCTTTCTTGTAGTTAAGCTGACCCTCCCCAAAGAGAGCATGATTTTATTGCCATGCTTAAGTGCATGAGATTTATTGACAATGGTGTTGTTAATTATGGAGGCCATAATTTAGAGACCCAGAACAAGTATGAACATGGTGTACCTTAAATTGCTTCTCTCTAATTCTATCTCTAACTAAAGCTAATATACTCTCTTTTACTCTCTCTTTCCTCTCTTCCCATTTATTCCCAAACTACATGTATTACTTTATGACTTTTTGGCTGCAGTATCACTGAAATCAATCTGTTTTTGTGCAGTATTCAACAGCACAATCACATGGTTTATTTCCTCATTTACATCCAACCCTTTTGACTTTCCCCTTCACAACAACATCACACTGCAGCTCCAGCTGTGACCAATTCATTGACACTCCAGGTCATTCAAAGTCACACAAAGTAATCATCCTAATATAAAAATCTTGTTTGCTGTTTCTCCCATTGGACAAACCCTAACACAGGCCTCTCTGCAGACAGCAGGACCAAGCTCTGCCTACATGACTAATGTCTGGGTGGTGGAAAGAAGTAATCACACATCTGAGCACAGAAATAACACACATATGCCCTCCACTTGGAAGTCCCTCACCCTCTGCATTTCCCTTTTTCCATTTCTCTGATTAACTTTGGTTTTCTCAGTGTTGCACTTTTCCAGCTTAAAATAATTTCTCCATGATGAAACGCTGTGTTTACGCTTCGTTCTGTCACACTGGCAGCTCCGTGGATTAATAAGCCGAATGTTGAGACTCAGAACTCGAGAGAGGCATGAGATAAGCTTTAAGACTTAAAATGGAAAATCATGACAAACCACTGACTTGAAAGGTTTGGAAAGGAACACACCAGCACCAGTAGGTAGTAGGGATGCACAATGGTAGGTTTTTGCCAATACATGCTGATATGTTTTAATTCATTATTGTTGATACTGATATTGTTATTTCTGTTCAATAGCACAGGCTCTGTCCTTCACGAAAATTGACTTGTTACTTTCTGTGTTACAGAACCGGTATATTTTTTGCGAGGAACAAACATAAAGCAAAAAAAAAAAGAATTAACTCTTGCAAGAAGGAACTCTTGATTTTTAGATGTACCAATGCAGTGATAAGAAGAAGCATCAGCATTGTGCATTTGTGTAATTTGCAGATATTGAGCCATGGTGCATTATTTTTTCCTTAATTTTATAACATTTCAGTTTGATCCGCATGTTCCTATCAAATGTGTGATGATGTTTATTGTTTTGGCACCCAGAGTGTGATCTGTTTCTAGCAAGTGTTTGTAATTGTATTGTTTTGGGAATGCTTTTGTATACTCACTATAGAATAGAGATGGACTAGGAATTGATTAAAACTTGTTTAATGTATCAAAATAGTTTGCTTTAAGGCCGACCATCCTCTCATCAATTCCTTTTACTTGGTACTACATGTGCATTGTTACACTGTGATGTGAGAGGCAGGCAGGACAAAGAAGAAGAGGAAGTAATCATGGAGGACAGGAGATATGAGCATCCTTATTTCACGCAGTACCAGACCTGCAGTGCAGCTTGGATTGTCTGGAGTGGTGGGATTTCTGCAAAATGCAGATGCATTTTTCAACTAGAAGTGCTCTGAGAGTGCAAAACTCCATCAAAGTCTTTCTGGCACCATTTGCCATATCTCACAATGTTAACAAATCCTTAACAAAAATTCTGGATAAACATCCAGATTCAGATCACCACCAAAAACAAGACCTCCTTGGCAGAAGAGCACAGCACTGACTGTCAGGGGTGTCATGTGTTTGACCTTGTTGACGCAGAAACCTAAAAAATTAAGCTGCCTTGCATTGAAGAGAAGAGTAGTTTCAAAGAAAAAGAACATTTCAGGTAGATCTAAGCAACATATTGACCCTGCATTTTTATTGTCCCAGAAAAGCTAAGGGAAATGAAATATTATCGCTCATGTAACAGTAGAGCCAAATAAACATTCACTGTTTTGCTGAAGTAATCGATTTATTCTTGAAATAGTAGTAAAGTAATGATCGTCCTATCATAGAGCTGACTACCCTCTCTTATGTTTATGTTTGGATTGATGTTGGAGGCCCAGCTGTGTGCAGCTCCTGTAACCTCCTGTTCAAGCACTGCCAGTTAGACGCTGTCGTGGATCAAGAATCAGCATATTCAATCCAGTCAGGGCCCCATCTGCCATATTCAGAATCTAATTAACATCCCAGTCTCTTTCAGCGAGATTAAGGCTCCACTGTCCTTTTGTTGTTAGACTTTATATCCTAACATTTTAAATACTATACCACCATTTAAAGGGGTAGCAGAGAGATGTAAATGAAACTGACATTGAATAGATATGGACCTATAATGTCTAAAATTCATGATGTCTCTTAATAATATGTATTCTTTATTATTCACAAATTGGCCCCAGTTTCTTACAATCCTAAAAACTGCGTGGATAGCTTTGTAGTTCAGCAGTTTTCATCCAAATATCTCTTAAAAGTGTTTCTTAATCACTCAGAGCATGTCCTCGCCATCCGAGAAAGAAGAGAACCATATGGCTCCCTGGTAATGATGTGCTCTCTGGGAGTCCCACTGCAGAGCTGACGGAGGGAGAAGGAAGACCGATTACATTTTCAGCTCAGCTTTGACTTGCAATTGGTCCACACATCCTGGCGGATGCAATTGTGTGAAACTGCGGATGAAAAGATAATTGCCTCAATCATGGCTGTGCCCACATTTCTCAGAGGGAAGATTCAAGGGTTTTCTCAGACTCAGCTTTTATTATTTCCATCCCCTGAATCCTGCCTTGTGTGATATTAAAGATTAATTTCCTCTCTGATAACAGAGTAAATCAGTCTTATCTCAGCCAGGCTCTGTTTGCAGTCCACAGAGCTGTTTGTTTTGCAGAGACAGCTCAGTATGGCCTTGTTTTAGTACATGCAGAGCCGGGGCTGTTTTGGATCATTAAATTGAACCACATTAGAGGAACTTTGCCTGTTTCCTAACAAAATGCTCATCCAGCAAAGAGCTTCTCTGTCTTTACACCACAACAACATCCAGTAAGAAAGCTTTGATAGATATCCATAGAGTGCTTGAGATGTTAACCTTGTGAATAAAAGATAAAACATTCAGCAGTGGCTTATTCTTACAGTGAGGTCATGAGGAGTTTTGTGCTTGTGTGACTTGTGGTTAGCTATGTGAGCGTTTTTATTTTTAGCAGTTGACTTCAAAGAGCATGGACTTTCCTTCTGTATCGATAGTGAAGGCAACGTTGTGTAGGCTGCAACGGCTCTGTTAACACCTCTGCCTGGTGTCTGTCTTATCTGTGACCTGTCAGGGTTAAATACAGTATGTATGTTTTTTTTTCTTTCTTTTTTTAGAAAAAATAAAGATAACTGGCAAACTATATTTGTTTTCTCACAACTGTTTGATGAATCATGATCAGTGTGAGAACTAGGTCAATGGGTGGCGCATTTGGTGCCAGCCTACTGTAAAGTGCATGTGTAAAACCTTCAGTCCTGTGAGCATTACTTTCTTTCACTTTTAAATATGACAAAACAAGGTTGTGAGCCATGTGTTTCAACCTGTTTTTCCTCTGTCTGTCTGTCTCACTCTTCTCTATGGTGCTCCTCTTTTATTCAGGGCTGTTCGTAACAAGGACACAATGAAAGGTCCAGCTGTATTGTGCTGCGAGTCCCACAGCACCATGTGTTGATGTATTAGGCCAACATGATTTAGGCTATCTGCAGAAAGACTCAGGCACCTGCAGTCCCACAGCACTGCAGAACTGGCCCAGTAACTATCTAAAGAAAAATGCAGCAAACTTTCGATTCACCTTGGGGTTGACATACTTAAGTGACTCGAAGATTTATTGAGTAATGTTGTAATTGCAGCTCAATAATAGTTTGCAGTGGGCAAACAAAGAGACTGTTGTCAGGAAATTTTAAAAGTTAATTGTATCACGTCCATCATTCATGGTAACAGTTACGTGATTCTCCTGTCAAAATAAAAGCTTTTGCTAAGCCCTGATTTAAAGCCTGTATCTCACGTGTAGTTCTCATAGAGTCCTTGTTGATGCCATTCTGCACGGCTCTTAACAAATTATGTTTTGGCTTTCACAGCAGGTGGTGGAGTTAGCTTCACTTACCTCTGCTAAAGATTCTGTTTTGGACAGGACATCTGTCAAGTTTAAGCCTGGGAAACCAAATGAAAACCAATTCCAGTTAAAACTGCTAAAAGATAGCTCATAGGATTTATTTAAGTTGCCTTTTTGCTTAACAATTATTAGTCATCAATTACAAAACATGCCATGGCAGGAAGGAGACCTAAGAAGTCAAAATTGTGGCTAGAATGAAGCTAGAATGCCCAGTTCCAAACAGTACGCTCATAGACTCACAAATAAGATGTGTTCTGTTAATTATATAAGTGCCTAGAAATGTGTCATGGTTAAAGCTGTGGTCTACGATTTGAAACCGCAGCCTGCCCCCCTTCCCTCACCTCTCCCCTCCGTGTTCCAAGATCCCGCCCCCAGCTCGTGTCGCCTCGCCTCTTAACAAGCCCCCTCGGACAGAGCTACTCATTATTATCATGAATGAAGGGCATAAATTGTGAAGCCCACAATCTAATAGTGTACAAATTATAAATATTGAACCATGTTTAAAGCATAATCAACATCAAATATCTCATATCCTTCTCTCTTCAAAGAATCAGACAACTGGAAAGTTAAGGCATGTTTTGGTAACTTTTGAAAGGATTGAACAGCAGAGGTAACTCAGATGGTCTGCGTGCTTTGTTCGTCATTATTAATTTGAATCGGATAACACACTGTTCATAAATGTTGTAGCCGTGGAGAATTATGGGACGGAATAATTTATTTTGCTTTCGTAAAGGATGGTCCGGTGTATCCTATGCTAAAGGAGCTAATAAAGGAAGCATTGAGCCACTTTTCCTATGCATTTAGACTATACGAACAGCTCTTATCACGGAATACTTCTAGATCATTTCACTCAGTTAGTAACCTTCCTAAGCAAAAAGGACTATTCGACTGCAGCCATGAAGTCCATGCATGCCCTGATCTACTTACTTACCCAGAGTTCATTGCAAAAACTGATTATGTGAAGGATGTGATAGGCCAGTCCTTCACTGAACATACACCAACAGTCAGATGTTGAGGCAGTATTCTTGTTAAAATTATGCTGTTAATAATGAGCATAAACATTTATTGAAAAGGAAAATAGTGTGTTTATGTATATTTTTTGCTGTTTTTTTTAAACTTTTCAAGTTTTAATGAAAGACATAAAAACATACTCTGTAAATTATTGAATCTTTTTCCCATTCTAAAGCTGTCTGCGCAGACTTTTGGGTGGAGATTTGGATTTGGTGATTGTAGCCACTGAAAATCTGTGTCATCCTACTTCTGCCCTAATGAAAAGTCCACAGGAAATGATAAGCTTTATGATATCTGATCTCTAAGTAGAATCAATAAAGGCATACGTATCAATAAAATCATGTCAGTACCCACCCCTGGCCATGTTGAGCATCTAATCAGCTTTAAAATGAAGCTCACAACTTTATGAAAATGATGTAAAGCAGGAGGTAAATTAACATCAGATAGGTGAAATAAACATGTTTGTATGTTGGGGTTTTTTCCCTGGTAAATTTGGATGTGTTGACTCAGCTCTACGTTGTACTGTGACCATTAACAGCAATTCCTCACTCTTACACGACCAGTGTCCTCTATTTTGGTGCAGTTCATGCAGCTACTAATTGATGCTTAAAGGAATATTTCACCCAAAGAATGATATGCCTTCATTTCTACTCGCCCTCATGCTGAGCAACACTCTGGAGCACTTTTTTGATGTCTCAATGCAGCCAGAGGTCCGGGGGGATTTTCGCTGTCAACAAACTTCCATCTAACAGGGGACAATGGAGCCCGAAAGAAAAAGGTCCATAAAATTCCACAAAAACGTGCCTATTTTCCTTCATACTGCTCGTCCGCTGTAATCCAAGTGTCCTGAGTGGGTAACATCCATAATTAATTTGAAACGTGGTCATTTAGTACATTTTTCGAGCCTAAACAGTGCTATATCGTACTTCCGCAGTGCACGTCTACACGCGCTCCCTGCACTACGTAAGCCGCGGCAGACCAATCCAGATGGCTTGGTCTGGATTCTTTGGGTGAAATATTCCTTCAAGTCCTAAAGTTGTCTTGCTGCTCTTTTGCTCCCTTTGTGTAGTAAGTCTTACAACCTGTTTGCTTTGTTTAGTTCTTTTTTTAAAGGAGAAATGTTGAAAGGAACATTTAAAATTTGAAATTAATCATGTCAGGGGATAAGTTTAAGCTCAAGACATGATGATTAAACCTTTTAATGAAATTTACCAGGAAGCTTGAGGTAGGCTGGTTAATGTTGATAAAGTTGTTGTCAAGTTTTCTTAATGTTAACTGATCTGTGAACCGTTATATTAATGGGTGTAGCAGTGTTTAACATTTTAAAGGTTTTAAATGAAAGTGGTGAAACTTTTACAGTGTTTTGTGTCAAGGATGTCAGAGGCTAAAAATGCCTAAATACATTAATTAAGTAGAAAAAAGCACAGATAGCATAGAAACGACTGTTAGTGACCACAGGCTCTATTGAATATCATAATTATTATGTTATCTGTATATTGATAAGCACACTAGCCAATTGTTGAAAAATAGATTTTTATGAAGTTGTTTCTTATATATCGTTTTGTAGAGATGTGCCAGTACATGTCCCAGTACTTCAAAGATCTGGTGAAAACTCAAATAATTCATCATTGTTGACTATGAGCTGATCTGTGGGGCCTATCATTGAAGCTGATTATATGTGACTCTGTGTCTTTAATAAGCATGTGCATGTGGTAGCTTACTGTTTTCAGTCTGTCGATATGCCTGTGCATAACATACTGTTAGCTACGTGCTTCATAGCCCAACAACTTTCAGCACTTCAAGCAATCTATACACAAGACTTACTTTGAGTTTAAACACAGCAAGAAGGCAGACATAATGAAACAAAGCAGTGAACCTGTCAGCTTTATTGCACATCTGTGGGGGAGACTACCAGTGATGATGTAAAGGCATAACCTAGAAGAGATAATGAATCTTAAAGGTATGGGCTTCAGTACATATACCAGAGCTATGATGTTATGGTACAGTGCACTGCTGGTACTATGGCTTTCTTATGTTACTATCATACTCTTTCTGAAACTCAAGCATCATAGTAAAGTTAAAAAGAAGCATATCTTTAATGGCACCAAGCATCCTCAGCTTGTGTGGTATAAAATTTGTTAGAGCAATTGACAGCAAATAAAGGCCAGGCAGTGTGACTTTTGTAGTACTTTTTAACGTCTGTTTACTGCCTTGTACTTCAAATGATCTCATAACTGTTGTAGACTCTCACAGTTGTTGGAAACTGCCTTCTTATGAGTATGGAAAAGCGAGTGTAATCCAATTCTTCATTTGTTTACTACTTTAAGTATACTGTAGCTCTGATTGTCAAGGGCTTGGCAAGTAAGTCAGACATGTAGTGGCTTGTGTTCCTGTTGCCTGTGTGATGTCTGCATCACTGTTTCTCTTACTTAACTCCACTGCTCAACAGGGATAGGTGGGTAAGTTGTCATTCTGTCTTTTGTAAACTTATTGCTTTGACTGGATGTTGTTGTTTTTTTTTTAACTCAGGAGAGCTTAATCCAAGATCTAATGTCTCTGTGCCCATACCTACTTGTCCAAGACACTGACAGTCAATATGAATAGGCTTAAAGTGTCACCTGTTCACTCAGTAAAGCCGTCTAGGTGCAGGAAAACAGAGAAAGAGAGAGAAAACGAAGATTGGGAGGACAGGAGCTAGAGATGGGACACCAGCACTATGTGTGTGCCTTTGTGAACATACAGTGTGTCGACGCTTAGCTCAATAATGTGACAGGAATGCTCCAGGGTCTGCCTTTCTGTGCCCTAAGACTGGACTAAAAAAGACCCACGTTTTGTGGAAAAGCTGCTAACAAAGCCATGCAGTGTGGATTTGCAGTGACCTGTATTTTGTAAAGGCTGAAACCGATGGAGAGTGAAGGTAAGAGAAAGTAAGTGAGCAAACTGAGCAGAGGCAGAGAGAGAGTGTGTGGCTAGGTTTGAAGTCATCAAGAATTCCACAAACTCCTCAGTAACTTGGCTTTTTTCAATGTGGCAAGCTGAATTTATGGGCTTTATAAATAGACTCGGCTGTAATGATAGGGTACAAGTGAGGAAAAGGCAGACCGGGTGCTTTAGGATGGCCTACTTACACTCTGTGTTTGTTTGTTGTCCCTCGGCCTTCACTCCTCGTCCAAACTTATCAGAGCAAAATGATTGCGATCAAAGCTTGATTGTTGTGATTATGATAATACCAGAAGTACCTGCTTAGAGTGGGATTATTGGCAGAATTATAAGACAAGCAAACGTTTCAACCAAAATATACAACTCTAAATTTTTTCCACATTGAAGTGAAGAGTGGTCTGCCAACGTCATGGAAGACATGTTTTAACCACTGCTGTCAGCCCGAGCCCACCACGTTCATATGGTTTTAATGTTAACATCAGTATGTGTTCGCTTATTTTTGCAACTGGCCATCATATTTACATTTCTTGCCTTACATCAGTTTCAAAGTCATGGTTTGTAGAATTAGAAATACTAACATTACGCATGTTTTACCTGAGGAACTGCATGGGGTAGAACAAAATATTGGTAAGACCACATAGCAGTGTGTTACATCACAGCTGTGGCTTGTGTGAAACAGTTGTTGATTCCCTGATGTCAAATATAGATATTTTAATTGAAATGATTTTAACTGGACAGCTTGCTATCTTGCCTCACCACAGTACTACATGATGCTTTACATGTGACTTAGGGAGTGACCGAGGCTATCTAAGGGATAAAAGTGTAAGAAGAGGAAGGAAACAACTAGAACGAAGCAGTGAACGAAAGCAGACAGATAAAGCATAACAATAAACAAATTTTACTTGAAGTTAATATTCAATAAAACGCACCCGACAGAGTGAGAATAGAGGTAGATCAGGGATAAAACTGGCAGGCTTTTTTGACATAAGTGATTGAAAACATACTCTTGCAGTCTGAGAATTTAAACATCTGAACCCAAGTAAAAACTTGAAAAGCACTCGCAGAGCACAGACCTCCGCCAGCACCACAGTCCTCTCACATATAGTGATTTTTACTATAAATATTATTCGTACCTTTATTTCATGAAAATATATAGATCCCTTGACCATGAAGACATACCATTAGCAATTGGTTTTGATAATGATATCTCTTTTAGTTCAGTAGTTATTTACGAAAAATCACATTTTTCGTCATGGCGGATCCAGACCGTGATCCGGATCAACACCAAAATTGAATCACTTCTTCCTTTTCCCATGCTGAACATTTCCTGAAAATTTCATCCAAGTCCATCAATAACTTTTTGAGTTATTTTGTTCACAGACAGTCAAACTCTCCCGAAAACATAACCACTTTGGTGGAGGTAACTATATGACCTCTTCAGCAGAATTTGCAAGTGGAAGGAAATATGACTCTTGTTTCTTTCTATTATTGGGTTATTTAATTTTTTAATTGTGACCTGCCAAGGTTAGATGTGTAATTGTGTATTGCTTGTTTTGTCAAATTTCATCGTGTATCTGGGTAACAAGTAAACTTTTATAGATCCAAATGAAACTTTTCCGCATGGTAAAGAGGCAATTTCACATGATTATGAAGATGATTTGCTTTAAATTTTGGCTTGATATTTTTGTGTACTTTTACAAAAAATGCGTAAACCATTTTAGCATTTAGTTTTATCATGCCTGTATATAAACTGCTGCCTTCAAACAGGGTTGTGTGCAATTCGCCATACTTGATCCTCAAAACTTGTATTTGACTTTCAAGTGACTAAGTTTTCAAATGATGTGTGAATCATGATATGATTGCTTGCAAAAAAGAATTTGCCAAACAACATTGCTATTTTATCTATCTTTGAACAGAAAGTGGTACTGTTTATGACAGTTGTTATCCCTGCAAAGGAGGTTCAAATTTTGCCTGTTAGTATGTTTGTTTGTTAGCAATATTACTCAAAAACTACTGGACAGATTTTGCTGAACATTTGTTGGTAATGGCTCAATTCAAAAGTGATTTGATTTTGGAGGTGATCCAGATAAATGCTATTAGCGAATGATTGTTTTTGCTTAATAACTGTCTAATAACAATATCAACATGATTCCGAGCTCTAGATGTGGGTTTTCAGGGTCATGGAATCATATTATGCTGGTAACGTAATCATGGAGCTATTGCTTCTAACTGTAACAGCAAGATGTGAGCTACCTTGGTGGAGGTTTGTGCTCTCTGAGTGCTTTCTGGTATTGGATTGTGCTTTTGGTGCATATGCTGTAGTCAAAGCAAAGACTGTTGTGGTTGGAGGTCTCACTACCAGATTGTTCAACTTATCATCAAAACCAAGCAGCAACCACGCAACACAGAACAACTGAACAAAGCAGTTTAACTACATAAACACTCTGTTAACTCCTTCTGTCCACTAAAAATGAGAATCACCCCAGAATTCCACCAAGTAAGACTTGACCTTTTCAAGTCTGACATATTGAGTTAAAGCCTTTCATGTGCTCAGCTCCCTGCCCCCTCAGTTGCAGTGGTCACTCACAGGAAGGAGACTGCTGTGCGTGCGTGTGTGTATGTGTGTTTACAGATCGACTGACTGGCTGATGGCTGCGCTGAGTGCTCTAACCACCTCCTCCATCCTCTCTGCGGTCACTGATCCTGTCCCTCTGCTCTGGATTATGGGCAGAGCAAGGGCACACCCTGAGGCTCTGTTTGCTGTTCCTCTGCACTGTAATCCTGCTTTGAGGACTGCTGTCAAAATTAGATGATTAGGCATTGCTAATAAGGGCCAGACCAAAACACTGGCTGTAATGCACCTGCTATTGTATTGTACCCTCTGTAAATGTCAGTGGCATCTCTGTTCTGCTCTTATAACAGCAACAGGAAATGGGGAACAGTTTCAAGAGAAAATCACAGTAATTTAATATAGGCTAAATTGGTATTTTACCAACATTTTGTCCAAACAACAATATTTACAGTAATATAAAACAGCAGATGTTACCCTTTCCTGACAAACAAAAAAACACAGAGGTAATGTAAATACAAGGCACGTTGAGGTGGACCCTTACATAGCACCTGGGACTCTATGACTCTCTAAATGACTAAAAACAGGGAAGTCTTTTACAGAGTATCATTTCAGTGATGTTTGCATTCCCTAAAAGTGGAGAACACTTCTCCTTTCACTGCTGCTAGAATGATGGTTTTAAACTTAAGCATAGCTCCATACACTTTTGGTTTGTTTGGATAAATAATACTGCTATTTGTGGAGTGAGAGTATGACAATTTCTCAGAACTTAAATGGAAGTACAAGTATATTAGACAACACTAGCATGTTACCATTACTCAACAATGGTATTAGGTTAGCTCCTACTGTCATTTTTAGACAGTGTTAAAGGGTAGTAGTATTTGTTTAAAAGCACTTATTGTGAATATGATAATTCTGTGTCAGAATCCAAAGTTTGTTTGGTGCAACATTCTGCTGTAACCAGTCACAACTACAAGGAGTTGTAAGGGAGCATCTGATGTCATTAATCCTCCATTTGCTGCTCTCTGGTTTTCTTGTTTAATTGGGCCTCCACAGAAGTATAATCTTGGTTTCTCTCCTGATCTTTCAGTACATTCAATTGAAAAACAACTAGCTTCCCAAAATATGATGGGAGAAAACTGTGCTATGGTTTTTAAGGGATTATTTATATCCCAATTCTCACTACTGTTTCAAGGTGTAATTACGCTCCTGTGACATTTTCCCTCCATTGTGAATGTCGTAGAGATGAATGGGGGGAACTATTAACCCCACACATTTGCTCTGTCTCCAGAGGCAATAAAAGAGGTGTGATTATGGAGAGAGGGAGGCATGGGGACTCAGCAGGAGACTGACCAAAGACTGACCAAGTGTCTCTGCCTTTGCATGTTGCCCGCATCCAAGCTGTTTTGCAGCATGAACTGGCACTGATGTTACAGCCTGGAGAAATTAATGTGGATGTCTGAAGGTATAAGATAAAAAAGAGCGTGGTTGCAGCAATTCTGCATAGAGGCACTGTGAATTTAGCTTGTTTTTGTTAAATCTCTATAGGTGTTGAAGCAACCTTGAATACAAATGAAACAGTTCATAAGGAGTAAGTCCATGTTTCATCTGTTTTATGAAAACTCACCTACCAGCAGTTATTAATTTAAGTATTACCATAAAGCAGGAGTATTTAGGCCTCCAAACATTTGTGTTAGTAATAAGACAGCTGTCATAAGATGGATAGAAGAGTAATAAAGACCCCTCAGAGATAGCAGGCTGTGGCAGCCAAGCGATACTGAAAACAAAGACACCAAAAAGTAGTGTCAACTGCAAAACACAAGCAGACACAAGAAACTACTGTGTTTGTAAATGTTCCATCTCTGGTCTGTACTTCTAAGTTTTTCAGGTAAATGTGTAAAATAAGGAGATAAATTGTAATTTCCTAAACAGCCTGACCTGTCACATGGGTGATCACTGCATACATGAGCCGTGCCTCTTTTTTGCCCACATTACTACCGCGCTTATTACGGCACATTTTAATTTATTTAGTGTCCGTATTGTCTGAAGAGAGATACAGAGAATGGAAAACAGAATTTCAAAAAGTTTTCTTGATTGAAAAGCTGTAATAAATAGGCTGAACTGACCTAAATCTTGTATGAAGAGTTATGACCAAACTTTGAAAACAGACTTAGGCGTCATCCCTTACTCCCTGCTTTAAAATGAATTGAGGAAAAAATGATTAAGGTACCCAGCAAGGGTGGCAAAGCTGACAAACCATTGCCATGATCTGTGCCAGAGCAGAAAGAGGCCAGTCTGTTAAAGAGTTGGCACAGTTTAAAATCAACCAATCAGCGAGAGTTTGTTTGTCCTTTTCATACCACATAAATGTAGCACAGATGCTTTACACAGGCAGGACATCAATAAAAATCAGTGTGTCCCATGGGTTTGTCATTTAGGGGTGATATTCTGCCAATAATTACTGACAGCCACACACACCAACAGGGTCGATACAAAACAAAAAAAAAATGTGGTCATCAGGTTAGGTTTGATTTGTTTTGATGGTTGAACTCTTTTAAATGGATTTTACTCTCTTTTGGTGAATAAACTGTGCAAATTTCACGAGTATCTTATACTGTGCCCTCATTTTAGAAGGTGGGAGGAAGTGATTGAGTAAATGTAAATTTAGTACAGAGTAAATATTTTGTCATGTTAGAGTCATGACATTTTAGATTTTTTAAAATAGATTATACCCGAGTTACCATGATATCCTGCAATGTATTGAAGCCTTACTACAGCCCATTGTCTTTGTAGTATGTTCAGTTTTTCTACATCACTTAATGGTTTTACAGTGAGGGTGAACCCTCTTCAGTATTGATGTGTCACACTCAAAAAGTCTTTGTACGCTGGCAATCTAATATTGCACAGTAATGGTTACAAACAGGGTTTAAATGACCACCTTTGATATATTTTACCTGCCTACCAGTCACTGTGGATGGTGAGTCAAATTGTCCAATTGCCAGATTTAATTTCTTTCCAGTCGCCCGCCATTGTATTTCAACATTTCAATTAAGTTTCAGTTACTGAAATATTCCTGTTTCCTGATAAAGTTGTTCCAAAATAAAGCTCTCAAATGATACATAAATTAGGTGTGTTTATAGTAAAGATTTTGGCAGATGTAGATGGTTCCGTCATCAAAAACAACAAAACTTCAGATCACCCACCATTATACTGAAGTAAAATGGAGTCTAGCCATCCAGCACATCATGTTTGTGTAAACGCGGACTTATGGAGAAGGCAGAGCCATGTGAATGGTGAGTGCATGGCCTAAATGTGGGCCAAGAAGATACGCAGGATTGAGGAATTTACATTTATTTTCATCACAAATTACTACTTTTTGTTAACCAGTGGCAGGTAAAATAAGTCAATTCACTAGACACTTAATGCTTAATGCTCTCGTTTGTTGGCAGATGCTTATGCTCAGGCCATGTGCCTATATTGATAGTGAAGAGAGGCTGTAGATAGAGTCATTAAGGGGTAGAAGAGAGCTTAGAAAGACACACAGGAAGCAACCAGAGCCTGGAAGGGTACATGGATTGCCCAAAATGGACCAGAGCCCTTGATACAAAGGATGTGCAGACACAAACCACTCGGCTTCAGGTATTGAAGCAAAACCTGAACCACTGCCCCAAAGGCTTTGCTTTTAAAAAAGGTAATGGTATTGAATATACATCGGATAGATATTGAATTGAAACCATTACATTACTTTTGATGACTGGGAAAGTATTACAAAGCACAATACTCCAAAAATATCTCAAAATACCGATATGGCAAAATATCGTATTGCACTCCTTTGGGATACATGTATCGATACGGATTCTACAGAATCGATACGGCCTAAATATTTTAAAAGTTGTTGTCTGTCGATCAGCGAGCACTCTCTGTAAATATGAAAGTATGTGCAGAAGTCTTTATCTTGAAGTTATAAAAATAATTGATTCTTTAAAATACCCCCCACTGCACAATGTTTTCATATAAACTAATTATCTGAAGAATTTTGCCTCAGTTTTTTGCATTAGATTAACCACATTTTCAGTGGGTGGCACATTCTGTCATGTTGTGACGTCTTAAAATCTTTTTGTACATTTTCAGTTTGGTGTATATATATGTAAACATGAGGCTAATACTAAGAGCATTCATGACTTCTTTTTGTTCAGAAGTGGGGCAAAACTCGGTCCCAGTCAGCTTGGTCTTACCACTGAATGCCTTCAGGGCTGTGAGGAGTGACAGGAGCAGTGAAAGACGGAAAGCAAAGCACAGATGAGGGAGGCACACTCGGGGAGAGAGATGGAAAGAAAGAGACGAGCTGAGAGTGGATGAAGAGACATGGAACAGGAACAGTAAACCTTGGATATGTGCTCCGTGCTGGCACGGCTTTGCTCCACTCTGTTTATTTTCGCTCTATTTTTACCGAGCACTCTGACTCTGGTCACTGATGAATGACTCCATATGTAATGTACATTTCATCTGACATAATTCATTCAGGATGTTGGCTCTTGTAGATGAAATGATCTGAACAGAAAAAAAAGATGAAGCACAAAATTCCCCTATTGCTGCATTAAAGCCTCTAGAGCAGGGGTGGGCAACTTTAATTACCAAGAGGGCCACATAAAACCATTTTTCCCAGCCTGAGGGCCGCATTGTTACAAATTTTCAGAAACTCTCAATCTGAAAAAAATGTTGGATAATCAACAACAAAGTTATTATGCATAATAAAATGAACTTAATATAGAATTCAAGCAAATTTAGCTTACATACATGGAATTAAAGCCAATTAAGCTCTTTTCAAATTACTAAAAAGATGTGTTTTTCAAATTTTTAGAGCTCAAATATTTTGCTGCTTCCATTTTTTAAATATAGTATTGAGTAATATTTGATATAATGTTAACAGCTTCATGAAAGACATTAAGAGACACTATGATAGCAAAGTAAGGTTGGAAATAGCTTACATAAGATTATACTGAATTATTTCTATTGGATATCTGAGTTTTCTTCATATTTACAGCTGCTGGTTTTTTGGAATGAATGGCGGGCCACATTTAATAATGTGAAGGGCCGCCACTTGGCCCCGGGCCACCACTTGCCCAGCCCTGCTCTAGATTATGTTTCATTTTTTAAAAACTGTTTCTACATTTTTAACACTGTAAACAGAGAAAAGTTTAGTGTCAGCAGACATGGTAAAGTACCCTCCCTTTGACACCTAGCCTCATGTGGATGTGTGAATCTGCCCACATTGTCACACCAGAGAAAAGCTGTTTTCTATAGATTAAACTGAATGCATTATTATAATCTATTGAATATTAAAATGTCCAGGATTATCCCTCTGCTTTGTTATTACACAGCCTTTGTTATTTTTTGTCCTCCTGCTGTTTTTTGTCCTACATTAAAGTTCAGCCTGAGGTCAAGGCGTGAATTAAATGTAGCATGAGTAATACAAGACAGTTGTTTTAGGCAGGTGGCCACGATTTTGGTGGTGCTGTTCAAAATGTTCTCAAACATGAGGCCTCAGCAAAAGAACACAAGTTTGTTTTGGCACAGTTTTAGCTCTGTATCTTCTGACTACATGTGATGTATGCTGATTAGAAATACACCCATGCTTTGGTTTAACATAAGCACTGGTCAGTATTGGCTCTTTTGACAGACATTAGGCATTAAGCTTACCAGTGCAGCACATTGGCTGCAACTTTTTCTAATTCAGTCATGGAAACTGAGATTGACTGTCTGCAGTAACTACATAGTAGATAATGCTGTACCTGTAAGGCAGCACTAGTCACTTTCGTGGAAACAGCTCAGTGCTGTGTCCTTCTATAGTGATATCACTAACAATGGCAGATGAACCTGGACCACAGTGTCACTTTTCGACACATTACAGGTTTGTTTCAAGAAAGGAATTACTTTTGCCTCTTGTGCACTAGGATGCTCTGTAATGTGATTTGAAGCTAACATACTCAATGCATTGTGTTCTAGATATAAACTTAAACTTTTTCTAATATTCATTCTAGTGTTAGAATAAATATGAGTCATACCACTTTCAGGCTAAAATTAGTGGGTCAACAGGTTTTTTCAATGTGGGTTAACCCACTAATAATCAGCAAGTGACTCCTTTCCCACTACAGCAGACCTCGGTCTAATTGGCAGCAGAGGAGCTGCATAGCTGTTTATTTTCCTCTGGCACATCAAGCTGATGTCATCATGTTGATGACATCATCAGGAAGACCAAACACAGCCATGTAAACAATGGAAAGGAGCATGGAAGACATGGACATGGTTTTCTGTGCTTTGTACTTTTGTCCCTCTTTAAAAATGTACAAACTCAGTGCTGATGATACAAAGGTGGATGGAATTTGTTGCTGAGACAGCTAAGAGCCACATAAATTACAGATGGAGGGGGCGGGCGCGATGTTATGCTGACATCATCTGTAAATTAGTGTGTCAACCCGGTGTGATGTTCCCACTGAAGCTGATCGGAGATGAGTCGATAAAAACCTGCGTCGCTTGCAGAGTTAATAGACCTGGGTCGCAATGCTGATTAAACCCTTTCAAACTGCCAACAGGATCTGGTTTTTACTGGGTCTGAAAGGGGTGTCATTCAAGGAGAGAAGCTGCACAGAGGAAAACAGCAGCAGCGTGTTCACTGTGTTGGGCTCCTGGTAACAAAATACATTTATGAAAGAAAATATATTTGAAAATGGTCTCTAAATGGATTCATTGATGTTTTTAATTGAATAAGGGTCTTACAAATGAATTTGGTAAGACTGTAATGCAGAATGATTTTTATGTATCACACCCCAAGTATAAGGAAGAAAACATCAGCATCTGTTTTAACAATCAGCTTAAATATAAATTTTTGTCATGTATTTCAACGATTGATGCATCTTCAGTGTTGATACTGATGCAGTTTAAGTTAAAAAAAAGAAATGGTGTCTTGTACTTTCAGAACAGTTTTAAGAATGAGTTGTGTGAAGTTTATTACCAGCAGCATCAGTTTGATGCAATGCAGAGACGACTTTGATGCTACAATTGAGTCATGTGTTTTGGGAAATGTATTTAGAGCAGGGAAGCCCACATGAGTGAGCGGGTACAATAATCCCCTCTGTCTGCTTCCTTTTTCTCTTCCTGGTTTTCTGCCTGCAGCTGCCCCACATCACCAAAGACACACTTTATCCTTGTGTTTTTGTCTATGTTGGACATAATCATGAAAGGAAGGAAGTGTTTCCGCAACCGGACACCATCCTGAGCAGACCCTGTTTACCTTGAACCAAATACATGTGGGTTAAATTAACACAGTGCATGAAAAGCAACAGCCCAGCTTTTCTGTTTTGTGCATCCTAATGGCAACAAAGGAAAATTCATTCACTGGCTCATTTGCAAGAAGACTGATTGCTCTCAATTTAAACACAATACTGGTGAAATTTAGTGTTACCAGTGTTTAGCATCCTGAGTGTAAAAACATCCCTGGTGCCAGCTCTAAATGTTGATACACTCGACGCTTTATCAGTTGGAAAATTAATGCACCTTTCAGATGACTGCTGTGCTTTTTGTATTGCTTCTCCTTGACAGATGTTTCTGTAATTACTCCTTTTGACCTAACTCTCCCACAATGCCAATATTTTCTCTCATGTTTGATCATGAAAGCCTATTACAGTTTGTCCAATAGGTCATTTCTACCATGTAGAAAGAATCTTTTCATCAACTGTTAGGTGTCCTGGATGTCATTAATAAATTAATGCAACACAACAGGTAAACAGATGAAACTGATGCCTGCTCACGCCTCAGCTAGCAAATAGTTGTTTTGTAAATGGCAGGATGGTCATTACCACAGTTAGTTGAATTCAACTTTGCTGATCTAGAGACCGGGGTTGGGTAGTATTTGGGATTTTTAAATGCGCCCAACATGATTTTACACTTTAAAGAGATGAAAATGGTTTATGATGCTTACACTTGTCAAAGCTCTGTGGTAATGCCTCTGCTACCTCTTATGTATGTTACTTAGCTGATATTAAACATTGCATAGCTCACGAGGCAAAGAAGAAAAGAGGGTTCAACATCTTTGGCTACTTGTCTTCTTTGGTTGAAGCACTTAAAGAGTCATGATTCAGTTTGGCAGGTATTAGTTGTTTTGGTATCAGAACCACATTGAAACCAGATTCCAGTACCAATATGTCCCAACCACAATAAGCACGAGTGGGCATAGAGTGCTGTAAATAGATTTAGACTAAGAAGTGCCATTGTAAAGTGATTCTGAACATCAGTTATAATTTTACAAAAACAATCAGCTTTTAAATTAACTTTAAAGAGAACCCAACCTTTTTCCAGCTCAGTCTGAAGAAAAGAAAAGACATTGCAAATCAAATACATACCTAAGAATCCCTGTTTTGTTATTCAGACCATCAGCAAGACATAATAGTAAAGGAGAACATAGCATTGCCCAGCATGTTGTCATTATACAATGTTTGTCCTGCATGGGTCTGAACAACTCTATTAGTCCAGCGTGGCGGTGACTGGTCCGGAAAACTCACCGGAATTCACTGTCACCACCAACCAGCAAGGAATCCCACAGCAGCCAATCAGACTCTGCCAAGCCTTCTGGGATGCATTTAGGCAGACATGCCTGGTCTGGTGAATTTAATGTGGATGCTGTTGTTGCTCTGAATATAGAGTTTCAGCTCATGGCACTGATTAAGATTACAAATCCCAAACTGGGCCTCATGTTACCCAGGTATTAACCCTCAGGATGAAAAGATCCATGGGACATTGCAAGGCTGGTGCTCAGTGCTGTGATATGATTCAGGGGAATTTGCATGTACACTGCATTTGCATGTGAGCTTTACTTTGCACTGCGGGAACACTTTGAGATATCATTAGAGTAGATAGAATTTATTATATTAGTCTTGTTATGGTTTGTTTGACTTTGTGTTTGTTCGTTCTTGTTTTTTTAAGAGTTTTCTTCAACCTGAGATTCTCCTCAGCTCTCCTCTGCTCTGTATGCTCGGCATCTGGACTGAGTTAAAGCCCAGTGCCAAATGTTAAGCAGTGGTGGGGAGCAGAAGGGGGTGACCAGCAGGGGGTTTAAGGGGAGCATTGGAGGGTAACGTTGGAGGTCTGTGAAAAAAAAAGTGGTATGACAGGGAAAAACGGAGGGAAAGGGGAACAGTTAAGAGGGTAGTTGTAAACACAACATTACAGCTGAGGTAGACAGGCAGTGAGAAAAGGGGGAGTGGTGTAAGGCTGGACCCAGGGCCTCTTGGATTACTTGACCTGCTTTGAAATGCACATAAAGCTGGAGTTCATAAAACTGTTGCCTAAACCAACATTGAAGTGCCTCGGGCAAAAACACCACAACACTCTGATGCTGATGGTTTTGAGCACTTTAAAAGTAGGTTGTGTGCTGAAGCCAATCATGTTTACCCCTCTCGCTTGACTAGAAATGATCTGTGTGTGATGCAGGGTCATATGTTCCTCTGAGGGATGTCAGATGAACAGCAGTCTGCTTTAGGGTGTCAATACATGACTTAAACACATGACAATCAGAGGAGTGGATCAATGGATGGGCTTTGATGGCTGTGCTATAATTGATTAGTAAAGCTCACTGCAGCTCCTGTAAACTCATTTTGACCGACTGCTGGCTAGCTTGAGCTTGGTCTTTGTTTAACAATTGTCTCATTCCAGTGTTATGTGCTCAGTAGCAGAGGTAGTTCATAGCAGAAGAAATCTATCCATTCAAGGTGATATGTCAGTACAATAAGGTATCACTGGCATTATGAAGAGGCATTCACAGGAATGAAAGAGATGCACAGCTGAAAGTCAACTATATAACAATAATGAAATACATCTGTAAAAATTCCTCTAAGGTTCTTCAAAGAGATCAGCAACAAAACAGCCAACAGGTGATGTATTCCATGTCTGAACTCTACTAAAAGCAAAATTCACAAATGTTTGATAATGCTCTGCCATACAAATAAACTGGTATAAAATGGTATTGAAGTCCAGAAGAGATATTTCTTTGGGTTTTTTTGTATTACTAAATATCTACCGTAATCATCTGTGGTGGAATCATTTTTTTTTGTCTTGTTCTACACCTTTCCTTAAAACAAGTAGATTATCACATTAAGAAGTTTATAATAACTTTATTTATTTATTTAGTTTAGCACCTATAAAAACAGATGTTTACAAAGTGCTTTACCAGACAAAACCAAGTTCTCTGGGTACAATAAACTCTAACAGTCAGGTTGGACAGAGACCAAAAAGTCAGAGCAAAAAGTACTAAAGCAACAAAAAAACGGAAAACAGCTAACTGGTGAGTAAACAGCTGCAGTAATTTACAACACGTAAGGAAGAAGCGTTGATTAAGAAGGTATTTCGTTTTATGCACAACTGCAAGGAGACATCAAGACAAACAGATCATAGATTTGTAGATAGATACATTTATGAGAGTTGGTAGTTGACGACATTGCAAACAAGATCAGGGTTTACCACTCAAAACTGTACCCAACTTTACTGAACTAAACCAGACCACTTGGTGAGAATGAGAGGCGGTTTACACGCTCCTAAAATGATCAAATCCAATAAATTTTCATTGCATTTATATAACAACGGAACCTTGATTGCTTGAATCTGCACACTTTTGGAGACTGATTTGTTGTTCAGAAAAGAAACTCCTGCGTCTTCGTACGTGTATTGTTTCAGCGCTGCCTCTCTGCTAACCTACACCGCCATCTACTGAACCAGCATGCACACTACAGCGCCTTCATTCGTTTCAGCGTCTCTGTCTGAACGCGGATCAACTTGAATACGCAAAGGAAAAATCATTGTGTTTTTAAGTCAGAGAGTGTCCGTGTAAACGTATCCTGAGACTTATTACTTAATCTTGATTGTGTTTCCACAGCTGGCTATTCCCTTGATTGAAGGTATTAGCGTGTCAGGTGAAGGATGATGCTTTTCATCACAGTAAAACTAGAGGAGGCATGGAGGCAATTCATGATGTTTCTTCACTTGTAGTTATTTATAACAACAAAAAATCAAGCTTTAATTTGAGACAAGGATGCAGGCTTCATGGAAAAATACAGGAAAGTTTGGGATGAGAAAGTGACAGGTATTGTGACCAGTTAGCAGACGTTCATGTGTTAAGCTCCATCCTTTGAGGTCAGATACCCCAGGAGGAACCAAGCGCACCAAAGTAGTATTACGGATCACAAGAGAGTAGAACGTTCTTGTAAGTGAGATTCTCAGTCTCAGTTAATTCATTAATATTTTGGTACCTTTGCCAACATTTGTCCGGGGAAACATCACCATGTGTACTTCAGCAAACTGAACTTAGCCAGACTGCTTTGTTAAAATGCACAATGAGGAAATGTAAAGTAAGCTGTGGACATGAAAGCAAAACTAGGGATGGGTACCGAATTAGGTACTTTAAGAGGTACCGACCGAATTCTGAAGGTACTACTGAGTACCGATTCATGTAAAATCAAAAGGTGCCATGTTTAGGTACCTAAATGCATCCTTGTGACTGTGAGGGAGTGGAAGAAGCAGGCATACTATTTGGTAGAGTAGGTGAATTTCCATACCAGACTTAAACACAGCATGTTGTTCATGTTGGAGAAGTTTTTGGGACAACTACAGTGTTACAATACAAACAGTTGAATGTTGTTTTGATATATATCTGTCAAATATATATATATTTAGAAATAAATTTACATTGAAAAAATTGAGATCTTAATGTTAAACAAATTAATATTTATTACCCCATAAACACACGCAAAAGTACAGAAAATTGGTACCGCTGAGTACCGATACTGATTCCCAGGTACCGGGCATCAGTATGGTATCGGTTCAAATGTGAAAGGTACCCATCCCTACACTAGACTGTAGTGAAGTTAACCAAAAGCACCATATGTTTACAGTCCTGGTTGTGTGACCACCCTAACAAGCTTATGACTCAGTGAAAGATACATAAAATGACGTGTGACGATCTGTTGACCTCCGCTTTAGTGCATCATCTGCGCTGTCTTTCTATCTCCTTTTTAAAGCAGCAGAGAAAAGAGTGGTGGCAGTGAGCTTGGTCTATATTGACTGAATTATATCAACAAGTCAAAGCCTGGATCCCTGTGGCTCCGTTCTCCTTTATCCTCTTCTTTAGACGGAGGCAGCAGATGCTCCTCAGCTCTGGTTTTATTGTTTGTGGCCGGCCAGCCCGATAGCTGACTTAAAGACAGGGGGGAGGAGATGATCTTTTAGTGCCCTTTTTTTCTTCCCTCTCTCTCATCATCGTTTCTTCTCTCTCTCTTGCTCTCTTGCTCTCTTGCTCTCTCTGTCTACGTTTTTCTTACTGGGCCCAGTTGGTGTCTGCTGGATGAGTTAATTCCCTGATTGAGGTTTAGTCCCTTTTAGAAACAAAAGGCTGCATCTTTGAATAGGACCACATGGCTCCAGTGGGAGGGCTCAATCCATTCACAGCCGTCTTGGGTGCATCTGCACTGCCTTTAGAGGCTCAACTGTGGGGCTGATTTACTACCAGGCAGCAGCAACAGGAGCAATCTTTCTCTCTTTCAATAAAATGCAAGTCCTCAGTGCATTTATGAACCCCAGAGAGGAGACACTCACAAACACACACACAGGCAGGAAGCCACTCACAAACACACACACAGAGTGAATCTTCCCTCATCGTGCCCAGAGGACAATGCAGCCTGTTTGGCAGAGAGCCGGCCCCTCTCATCTCCATTAGGTCATGCACACAGAGTTGTAGTAGTGATGGATACTTAAGTGGCCCAAGCTCCACTTTCCCCCTTGAGAGCTCGGCCACAGCGATGCTAGCTCACAGATGATCCTTGTACTCAGTGTAGGTGGACTTTGGGAATTTCAGATGTTTGAAATTTGCTTTTAAACAGTATGATTTGAAGTCCACTGTAACACAGATGCTGTCAAGGTTAAACCCCATAACCCTTGAAAAGATTTAGAGAGTTATTACATTTTGGAGCAAAAGTAGTTAATCTCTTTGAGCTTTACAAAAGTTAATGAAAGTCAAGTTGGTGTTACTAAAATCTAAAAGATTTGCAAATGAAAGAAACATTGACAAATTAACATTTTAATGAAATAAAGAAACAGAAAAGCCTTGAGACAAGTAAAAAGAGATTGTTTTTCCGATCAAAAAACTGAGAAAAACCTCATCAAATTGTAATTTCTTTCGGGGATAGCATTCAGCTTATAGACCCTTCACTAAATGCTATAGTTATCCAAAATAGTTCTGAGGCGCTTACACGATCACTCATCTCTTTGCACACATCTAACTCATTCATTCTTTGTGAGTCACACCTAGTATCTCCCATTAGACATACCCTCTAGTATGGGTCTTACATTGCTCACTTGCTCCTTCCTTACCAGTCTTCTTCTTTCACAGTTGTTGATGAATTATGTCAGAGAGAAACCTTAAGTAATTCATCTTTAATTTTTGACAACAATGACCACTACAATGATTCTTTTCCATAAACAAACTGAACACAGTGAGTGTTCAGTCTACATCGTCTTCTCTCTCTTATTATAATCATTCACACGTTTTTACTAAGTTTTTTTAATGTAAAACTTGAAAGGGAATATATTTTTGTGCATTTTGTCGCCAGTAGTACTTGTTTAGGGTGAGACTAATAAGGAATTTTTGCAAAGAATAAAAAAAGTCGGTTGCATCTTTGCCCTTTCCATGCTACAGTTCTGCAACAGCCCTCCAGGTTGCATCTTTTTTAGGCTTCTGCAGGTGTTGTATTTGTGCCTCAGTGTGTACAGTCTTGCATTTTGGTGTGAAGAAAGTGTGAGAGAGCATGGTTTTACACACAACAGGAGTAGAACACACACACAGAGGACCTTACTGTGTGTTGAACGCATACAGTATCAGTTGCTCCATGTGGATGAAACACAGAGCACTGCTTTCTTGTTATTTAGTTAGTTAGTTAGTTTGTTTGTTTATTTGTCCCTGTAGGGAAATTTGGGTGTGGCGGGAATCACAGACATTTGGGAACTAAATGCAATGTCAACACTGATGCAGCGTGTGTTCTGCAGTCTCATTGTTCACATCATGCATCTGTAATGGGGCTATTCCACAGCAGGGGTTGGTGTACCCACTTATAAATTTCCATTAAAGACTGCACCATGTGAATGGTACAGATTTTATTACCACCTCTGGAGCTGAGCAGAGACAGAGTTTGTGAGTATCTGCTTCAGAAATTACATTTCTGTTGTTTGCTCAGTAGTGCATGATCACCCACACTGTCTTCTTTTGGTAGTTGTAACTTGCAGCTGTCTTTGGAACAATATTTTGCTCCGGGGTGAGGGGGGGGGGGGGGGGTGTCACTTGAATCCCTCATTTCATCTCCACATCATTCACAGTGTAATGAAATGGCAGTGGAAGTTGGGCTTTTCTCTCCTTATTGTGACAGAAAGCCTGCCAACTGAGAGCTAGAAGTTTTTAGCAGCAGCCCTATAATTACCCACCAGTGTTGAAGAGGCACTATCAGCTGATACTGTAAAGGAACTCAAAGCCACTCATACTAAAGGTGAAACGTCATAAGAGCATGAAGATTGCTCAACAAATTTACAGTCTCATCAGACTGATATAAAACACATAAAGAGTCTACTGTGCATGTCACACATCTCTGTTTCTGTTGGCAGTCATGATCAAAGGTGGTACCATTGCCTCACCATTCTTCCTCCGCGTGTTACACAAAGCAGAAGGGACATAATTACAGTGTCAAGATGAAAAAATGACTGATCTCATATTTTCTATTACATTTAACATGACTTTCAGTTAGATTGATACACTCTTGATCAAAGTCTTAAGACCAGTTGAAAAGTTGAAAGAAGTTGCATTTTGCTCTGTTGGATCTGAAGAAAGAGTCTTAAGTAGAGCTTCAAAACGCAAAAAGAGGAAAGGGGAACAAGAGACAAAAAAATGAGTTAGCATTTTGATGGAATCAACAATCTAACTGAAATAGGCTGTTTATCAGCTGATCAAAGTGTAAGACAGGAGCTTAAAAGACAAATAACCCCAATCCCTCTCAAAACAGAAGTAAAAGTGTCTTAAAAGGACTCAGGAATGAGTAACTCTGGCATTATTGGTGATCCCTTAAAAATTTGTTTCGGCATGCTTGGTGCAAGGGTTTCCAGGGGGCTAGTGAGAATGTCAAGTGGACTCCAAGTGGCGACTGATATCCATTTTTGTAAACTTTCCTTGCCCTCATTCCCAAATGATCTCAGTTGGTTTTAGACCAGGGGAACACGCAGGATGGTCCAAAAGAGTGACCTTTTTCTACTGGAAGAATGCCTTTGTCAGGTGGGTGTTGTGAACTGTCGTGTTTTCCTGTTGACAAACCCAGTCATTACCTCACAGACGAGGACCTTCAGTCATGAGGGATGCCCCGTGCGACATCTTCACATAGCCAGCTGCCATTTTACGTGCCTGCACAACCTGAAGCTATATTGTTCCCAGATCATGATGGCGCCCCCTCAACTGTGCTGTGTAGAAGACATCTCAAGTGGAATTTCGTTGTCATGCCAGTAATGCTGAAAGCTATCAGGACCGTCAAGGTGACATTTTTTCTTGTTAGAGAATTAAACTTTTTTTCCACCTTTCAGTGATCCATGTTTATTGCTCCCTTGCAAAGTCCAAATGTGCATTTTTTGGCATTGAAGGAGACAGGGCCTTTAAAGACACTTTTTTAAGCCTTTCCCATGCAGATGGCATCTTATGGTTCAACAAATTAAAGTAAATAACTAAATATCTCTGTATTAGATGAGTTTTCAAAGATGTACAAACACAATATGATAAAGCAAAGACTCCCTTCATTTACTTGTGCAACTATATCTCAGACATTTTTAAAGCCAACCCTTGTGGGTTTAATGTTTAATATAATGGTGAGAACAGTTTTTATGTCCTCTGTAGGAGCTGCTGGTATCCCTGATTTTGAGAGTTACCGCTGCTGCTGTGGAGGACATAGACAGCACACACTGATGACATCATAACTTACTTCCTTGTTGTCCTCCTCTTTTATGTATCAGAGAGTGAGGCAGACCGTGTGGAGGGGACTGGAGGAGTGAGTTAACACAGAGGAGCTCATAGTAATCCAGCTGAAGTTCATTGACCCTCGATGTGTCACTGGGTCATTCACTTCCTGCCAGATCGTACAGTCAGCTGCTGGTGCCTCAGCGCCGACTGACTGCTCTGTTTACACAGTCACGAGTATGAGTGTGCCAGTCTTAGGAGGTCCATCAGGAGGAAAATTCAGTGTTTATAGCTGGGATGAAGACTGTAACACTCACAGCTTTGACACATCTCCAAGTGAGATCACATAAACGACAACAACAGCCATATAAAGGCAAAGTATTTCTCCTCTCCCTGCAATAGTCGACACTCCAGGACTATTACCACTCCTCCCTTTCCTTCTTTTCTGGGTGGAGCTTTTTACCTTTCCTTCTGGAGGTGGGTGAGAAAGGTTTGGAGTAAGGAAGTAGAAAAACGTGAGCAAGATCTGGTTTGTTTTTCTACTGCCAAATCAAGCTTCAGTAGGGATATTATGATAGTGTTTATTAAATATAGCCAATTATCTTTCTGCTTACACAGATAGCTGTCCACTGTTTGTTCTTGAGCCATAGTGTATGCAAGACACTCTAATTATGTGATTTTTCCTTTCATGCTGTCAGGTTGTACTTGAGCCACATTATGGCACAGGGTAAATACTTTTGCCTTACAGCAAGAGGGCAGAACATTTCTTTGTAGCATTTCCATGTTCACTTTGTGCATTCATGAGTTCTCATCCCACAGTTAGGTTTATTGGTGACTTAATATTACCTTAAAGTGTCAATTTGAGAGAGATTGCTTTGCTTTTGATGTATGTCAACCCTATGATTGGTTTGCAACCAATCAGAGGCGTACACTACCCTGACGGCTCCTGTTAAAATAAATCCTTTAAAATATGACATGATCCTCATACATATTGGTACCAGCACCAAAACGAAGTTGCATCTTCTTTGTGCCATGGCCAACATTTCTTGAAATTGTATTCATATATGTTGAGAACTTTCTGAATTATATTGCTCACAGTTGGACAGACAGACAGACATACAAATCACTTTGGCAGGGTTTAAACTGTATTTTTTTATTTATTTAGATAGAGTACCTAGAAAAAAAAATAGTGAGATGTAGAGGTGTGCATTAACGTCACAATTTGTTGCCAGAGTGGCGATTACCCCTACTGAATGACGCAGAGCAACATTTTGTAATTGGTATCAGTGGGAAGAAACATTCAAATGCCTTAATTAACCTAAAATGTGTGGTATTTTTGGACATTTTCAGTGGCCTTCTTGTTTATGATGATGTTCATTTTAGAAAATATAGATTCAAGTTCAAAGAAAAGACCAAATTAACTTTTTTGTGCCATTAAGTCACATTTATAATGAAACATTAACTTGCATAAGCCATAGGATGAAGCTACGTAGTGTTAATAACACGGCGTCTGTTTGTATTCAGAATGAGAATGAATTACACAGGCTTTCTCTAAGCATAAGACTTTGGTGTCCATTTATCTGTCATTGCCTCTATTTATTTTAAATGTGACACCCAAACTTGTCGTAAAACTTAATTTCATTAAAAATATCCAAAAATAACATAAATGATTGACCATTCATTTAATTTTTCATTACTTTGGGGGTAAAACCTGTTGACTCAAGTTTTTTTTAAATTATTACTTAATGTCAACCCAGCTGTTGTCATCTGGCTTTTCTGTGTATTATAATATCTACATGCATAAAACACAATTTAATGCCCTGCATGCCTTGTTTAAGGTACTGATATAAGCATTCATAAAATCATTCTGATATGATTTTATGAATGCTTTGCTGAAAGTTATTGTCATGCTGGATCATCAGTGGCATTGTTCATGGACTGGCATAGGGCAAGTGGGGAGTAGAGAACTGTGTGTGTGTCTTAACAAACATTTTATGTGAAACTCCTGCTTTGCTGAGCAATTTTTCCCTTTTATAGGCTCCACTCAACACACACAGTGAACTGACACCAGTATCACATCCTTGTGTAATCATTGTAAAGACTTTGTTTTAATGCACTTTGAAAATGATTTCAGCTTGAAAGTATGCCATTATACCATAATTTTCAGTTTCGTTACAGCTGTCATAAACTGTTACCACTCTCCAGTACACTGTCATAAGGCCGGCTCTCTGTACTTGATTGCTGCAAAAGTATTTGTACAGTTGGACATGTGACTTTTTAAAACTGCTTGAAAAACATCAGCATGTGTGAATTCCAACCTGTGAATTTAAATTGGACCACTTCTGTGCTCCCCCTCCCTCACTTGCAGCAACTTTAGGATTAATAGTAAGACTGAAGGCGGCTGATGTTCTGGTTGATTGATGGTGTCCCATTCATAAGCCTGTAGTCCTCCAAGCTGTCTTTATGTGTCCCTGGCATCCATCACTGTCCACTGTGCTGTCTAAATAAAGGCACAAAACATTTATTAAAAAAAAATCATCCTTGTATCAAGTATTTTGACAAACAGCCAGCCCCCTCCAGATCAAGGATGTAAAGACAACCCACTGAGGACAATGCACCATTCTGCCTCTGTGTGCTGCACTGCAGACAAAAAAGTCCCCATAAAATCCCCTTGGATTGTTTGTGTGTAAAGTGTTAGCATCTCTGAACAATCTCTAATCAGATGTTTGTGACAGGAAGTAAAAAGTTAGTGACGCTGTAAATTCAATTCAGTGTTAGTGGACTCAAATTACAGAGATAAATGACATCAAACAGCTAAACATGGTGTTTACTAAACAGCCTATCTGGTTCTGCTATGTTCTGTATGTTTCTGAGGAATATTGTTTGGCATATTTATGTCTTTGTCTCATCTTTCTAATCATTGTACAGTGAACCTTATTTTGCTCAAAGCCCACTTTGTAATGAAGGCTTTGGAGAGTACTGGCTGGTTAGTCTCATGTGAGCTGGTGGAGTTGTCTTTTAAAAAATGGTCTGGTTTAAGGAGCTTGTTGGTGATTAAACCCTCTTCCTTCCCCTCCATAAGCAGCTAAAGAGCTCCCCTCTCCCCTCAGCAGTGCTCCCGTCCTCTGCAGTCCCCATCAACCAGCAGTAAGCAGCTAAAGTGCCAGGCTAAGCCAACGTAAAGCAGACAGCCCTGAGGTCTTATCTGAGGAATGTTGGGCATCCTTGCTGAGGATCTCCTCCACAGGGAGGAAGCTGCATTATCACAAAGCCTCGGTCTCCTCTGATTGTCCCCCGAGTCGTCTCTCTTCACCGTCTCACTTTAGATGTTTACTTTTAACTCTCTCCTTCTCTTCCAGTGCAATCTCCTGTCTTACATCCTGCCTGTCTGTCTCGATAGTTTCTCAGCTTCTTTTCTGAATGGATGCTTACGAATCCATACTGTATCTTAACATACACATACGACTCTCTCCTTAAAATGAGATTTTTGAGCAGCTCATGGGCTAAAGCGACAGATTTAAAGCAGACAGAGCTCATGATGGAGGATAATAATGATGCTGTCTTTTGTGGTCTCGTCATGCAGTTTTGCGTGCCTTACCATTTTACAGGCTTGCATGTTTTTGGGGCTGTGGTCAGCTAGCCTGGCAAAGGAACAAGCTCATGACTCTCAAATGCTTGATTTTTTTCCTTTAATTCACTTCTGTGACCTAAATTCTTCCAGGGTTGGTTTCTTGAGTAGATTTTTCTCACTGCAGACTTGTTTGTAAATTGTTATATGTGTTATATAAGATTTGTTCATTTTCTTGCACAAGTTCAAACTAAAGGTCTGTGTTTGCCTTTTTAATGAGTTTGCATAAACAAAAAAAATAGGAAGCAGACGATTAAAACTTTGAATAACTGGTTAATTAGTGAACATCTGTATTTGGTTGATACACCAAACCAGCTCAGATGTTTGGGTTAGACTGAGTTCTCCGCCTCACCACACTACACTACTCATAACATTTAAGGGTTGACACAGTATGAATATATTTTTTTTTGAGAATTTGTGGATCTCAGAGGTCATGTTGTTATTTTTAGGTTTGAATTCCTTGTTACATGACAAATTACTTGCTTTTTCTTGGACATGATCTCCATCTCTTATGATATACCTGTAGTGCTCTGTGTAATTATAAATCTCCAATTTATATATAGGGACAAATAAGCAAATTAACTAATAATCACTTTGCCCATTAAGGTTCAAATATGTCCCTTTAAACCCATTACATCTGTGGTTTTTCATCATTATTCTTTTTAAAGTACATATTTTTAGCTGATTAAATGTGCATAACAGCCTTCACATTAGTAGTTTTGGAAATCTACCACCGATTGCTGTGCTTTATCTTTTTCGTTCTTCAGAGCAAAAATAACCAAAATCAGTTTTGTTGATATTCATTGATATGATGCAGACTATTGACCAATATTTTTGTCTGTTTGTGTGTTTGCCTGGCTGTTTTTCCCTCACAAATATACAGTATGTGACATAAATGAAGGGCCGAGGTTGACTACAATATTTGATGCACTCAGAGTAGAAAATTAGATGTATATGTAATATTAAAAGAACACCGTTAGGACACAATGTGCTAAGCTCGACTTTTCACTTTAGGCTGACACTGCAAAAAAGAAAAGAAAATGCCCCATAGTTATTTTTCCAAGACACATTTCAAATCATGTTAATCCACTGAAAATGATTTTCCTTCATTCATATTGAAAATGCAGGAATAATTTTGTGTCAGTGTGTGTCTGTAAGTGTGTGTGTGTGTGTGTGTGTGTGCTCCACAAAAGACAAAGATGGATTCATGTCTGAAGCCGAATGTTACACATTTCTACACATTATTGAATAATAAATTATCATGGCGTTGCACTAAGATATGGATACTGTATTGTGCTGAATATTGTAGTGATACAGTTGTGTTATACAATTTTACTATAACCTAATTACATAATTAAAAACAGCTCTCCTATGGGTTCAGTATCTTTATCCTGCAGTGTGGTGTCAGTTTTACCTCTTGTTCTTCTCCACCCTACTAATTCTGCACACAAGGTCAGATATAATCCCATTGTCGTCTTCCTCTACTAAAGCAGTATTTTTCCACAAAAGTCGTTATGAGAAAGTTTTAATGTAAACAAACTTTACACTGAAAAAATGGAGAGCTTGATTCCCTGATGTGTGCAGAAGTTTTCCGAGGCATGTCTCAGGATATTATATTACTTAATGTTTCAGGTGGAGAAAGAAATAGTCTCTGCTCAAATGATAAAGTAAGACAAATGGTAGGATTCTGTGCCTGAAGGACTCAACCTTGAATCATGTTACCAAAGCAGTGCAATCTGTCTGCCATGTAGTGATTTAAGCCAGGTTTCTGTTTCCCCAGAGGAAACCTATAGTTTACTCAGCATGTTTAACTGATGCACAGCCACGCGATGTGATTCATCATCACGCAAAACTTTACTCAGCAGCTCTCCTCCTGCTCTCCACTCACTGTTCTGCTCTTATTAATCATATTTCTTTATTCTGTGGTCCAGATAGATTTCACACCGAGTCTGACCTTAAGTATCTGCTGCTCATCTCTCATGATGTAAAGCTGTCATCAAGCGAGTCTGGCAGAGACACCACAACAACTGACACTGTCAGTAATTTGGCTGTGGGGTGCAGTGAGCTTGCAGCTGTACACATGATTGTACAATGATTTGGGTGCTAATTACAGGGGAGTGAAATCCCTACATGGTTTTGTGCTGCCACTAACTACTGTACAGTGGATTCATGTGGGGAGAAAAACTGCTTACTCATGCTGAGATTAACCAGATAGTCTTTCTGTTATGTGCACGCTGCAGATAGTATGTGTGCCATGTGTCCATAGATTTGTAACCTTTAACCACACAAGAAAGTGAGACCATTTAGCATATAGTGAGACATGCTTTTAGACATCATGTAAAAATGTTTGGTTTCAGGGCGCGTTAATGTAACAACTTGAGTTGATAACAAAAGATACATCAAGAAAACACAGTGTTTTGATTTAAGAATTTAAAACTGAGATAGAAACATGATCTGGCAGTCTTCTGTTGAAAGCATTCACCGTTATGGTTGTTCAAATTAAACTAGTTTTAAAATCCATAAAATGCAAGTGTTATTTTAGACCTGCTGAATTGTCTTAAGGTAGAACAATTCAGAATTGAACATATTCTCAATCATGTCAGATGAGGCAGAATGTGTTAAACTGGCTTGGTGTGAAATCTCAGTATGTTTGATGAAGCTTTTGAATTCTCTGGATGTGGTGCATGCATCGGAATAAGGTTGGAAATGAACACCAGCAACAAACCAAACCATGAGTTTTTAGAAGTATCTGGTGAATTTGTGCAATCTACTAGCAAGTTAACAATTTAATAGTTATTTTTGACAGAATAATGTTAATTGATTCCAGGGTCCAAAATACCACCAAACTGTACTGTTCAATGAGACAGTGTCAGTGCTGTCTGCTGGTTCCATAGCATTCATTCAGTGTTGTTTGTTTAAATCCAGGAAATGACGTATTATGGCAACATAGTGAAAGTTAGTATTTGCAGTGGTGCCTGGTGGCTGATGGCTGCATTATAGTTAAGACAGAATATTTGACTGGGATTTCTGACCTGTTATTAAAGGAAAAACGGTTGGTTGAATTTAACCAAGTATCTTGCACATCTGGTGCTAGTTATTCAATTTTACGACTGAAAACGTTGTCGAGTTTTGCCGGCATTCTCTGCCACTCAATTATGGCCAAGTAATAATTGTGACAAAAAAATGCCCTGACGTTTAAAAAAGTAAATAAAATTCATCAAGACTATAAAATACCACTTGACAAGTGAGATGGGTTAGTGATTTTAACATCTGTCAAGGAGGTTGTGTATTTTTCTGTTCGTTTGGCTGTCTGTTAGCGAGATAGCTCATAAAGTTCTCAAAGATTTGTGTTAAATTTTCAAAAAGTGTTGGGCAGGACACATGGTAGACGATTTGATTATGGTGGTGAGGATCCAGATATTCTAAGAATTTGTTAACATTGCATCATAGGACTTTTTTTTCCATAATTTTTGATAACTCTTTCAAGAATCTCAGAAATGCAACAGTGGAGGCAAGTGCTAGCTGAGCACTTCTAGTTAAAAAAACATACTGAATAGACAACCATCATGCACTTTAAATGCCGATTATCACTACTGATCATGTTTTACCATGGAAGGGCATAAATTGTGGTCGCTGTTAAAATGTAATAAACAGCATTACTCTGTTTCCTGGTTAATCTAAAGTGTCAATCTAAGTAAATTTGTTGTGCCCCCATTTTTCAGTACATTTAAAAACCCAGACAGACTTAGTTAGATCTTCAAAAACAGTCTAACTAGTTCAGGAAATTAGTGATAACCACAGTGTGGGCCAAACAGGCCTCTGTTTGTGTTCAGTTAATGGTCTGTACTTAGGTCTGTGATGTTGAAAGACTTTTTTGTGTTGGGACCCTGCCAGACAGAAAATGAACTTATCCAGGAAGGAGGAGTAGCTGTTGTGGTGAGCCGTTACCTAATACTTTGTACGTCTACGTCATACATAACTGGAGGTGTGTTTGTCTGAGGGAGTGAATAATGAGCAGTCATAACACCATTTGTGGTTTACTCTTTAAGTGCTCAGTGTTTGTATATTTGGTTACCATCGCTGAGTGGAAGGCTTGTGTTTTTGTGCAGCATCTGCAGTTTACAGTAAAGATTCAGAGGCAAAGCCGTGAGGTGATGATGCACATATGTGAGTTCTGTGCAGAGGATCATGGGCTCTCAAGGGCAATAAGGAATTTCCTTGTCTTTATTTATAGTGGAAGTTTGATTTAAGGTAATTAGTCTCTGATGACTTAAGTTTATTTTTGCATGTGAGGGAAACCACAAACGAGAAACAAATCACATATATTCCATTTACCCAAAAGCTGTTTTGATTGCGTAGAGATGTTGATGTTTGCCTTCGAGCAAGGTTTGTTTGTTGCTATATCCTGTGGTTCAGTGCAGGGCTGCACAGTTTCAACAATATGATCAGTGCACTTGATTTCATGAGATCATGACAATTTATCACAACTACTCAGAAGTTGTATCCATATATTCTATTATTTTGACTTTTAATGTATACTTTTAATTACAGCTTGAAACAGGCAGTTAAACTGGGCTCGAGAGACCAGTGTTGGCCATTTATCTGTAGGTTCCTGTTTTGCATTAAAAGGGCTAAATTGTGATTTGTCATTTGTAATGTTTATCTCAATGTTAACAGCACAGTTGCTGTTTTTAGAAGCACAGTTAAAGTTTGTGAAGAAAAACAACTCCTGCTCAGTATCCAAGAAAGAATGAGTGAACCTGCACGAGAAACGGCAGCAACAGCACGCTCACTTTACTTGACTGCTGTTGAAAATGTATTTAATAAAAATGGAAGTACATGTGAAAATAGATACACAGAAGTTGGTTCATGGACATATTAGATTAAAACTGGATTCAGTTGGAGTGCAGAATGATCTTTCAAGGAAAACTTTTAATCAACAACACCAGACTCTTGGCACTCCTGATATTTGATGCTGTGCTTGATCAATAAATTCCTCTGCATATTTCTGATGTTTGCACTTTTGCTTGAAATCACACAGCCACAGACATCGCAGGTTGCTCTGTCCATCATATTGTTCAAAATGTGGACAGACTTAAGATCGTTTCTGCCTCTTGTTTTTCTTGGTTGCTTGGTTTTCCTGAAGCTGACTGTCATTTGCCAGAGTTTGGTGTCATTGTTAAGCAAGCACATTGTACTGAGTAAAGGGAGTCAATTAGGATGACCTTGATTCACAACTGGAGCAGGTTCTCAGACACCATCCCTAGGTACTGCTTTAAAGACCAAATGGAAGAAGAAATAACCTGTCTCTTTTATGTTAGTCTGTGCTTAGCTAAGTTATTCTTAAACATAGGAAATATTTATAAGGATTAAGAACTGATTTTTATATAAATGTCAAATTAAGCTTACTTTGCGTACAGTCAACCTGCTTCTATATTGTAGGCCTTTAAAGTTTTATTAAGTTTCTCTAGGCAAAGCAGCAGATCTGTCCTCTTTAACAAGTGCGAAGAACTGGCAGGTAGAGTGTATGGTTGATTTCTGGTGGGACATGCTCTCCAGCCTTGCAAGAATTTTTATTGCCATCATTAGTACTTCACACAAAGTTGTTATACATGGGGTGCAGTTGTCTCTTACTTTAAATGGCAGACGTCTCCTCTGTTTTTTTGTTCTTTTGTTTGTTTTTTTGAATAAGTGGTGAACAAAGAGAGCCTCCTTCATATTATGTTCCAGTGTCAATTAGGACAATAATTTTTAGGATCTGCTGCCAGTTCTGGTGTGTAAAAAAGCGGTTTCTGACGAACCTCTCACTTTCATTTCAGGTGCTGTATGGTGAGAGGGAAGCCGTCAGTGCGGCATGCTGAGGCCACTGCCCCTGGCTCAGGATGAGTGTCAGAGATGGAGCTGCCACTGTGGCAACGAACGCAGGTGGAGGAGGTGGAGGAGTCGGACCAGCTAGCCTCAACGACCACGACAGCCGCTCATACCTGCTCCAGATCTACCCACGGCTGGCCGCCCATCCCTCTACCTGCTGCAACCTTAGGTGAGTTGACACCGTGAAAGAAATGAACAGAAACATCAGCGATCTGCTTATCAATTTAAATGTTACTGCTTCCACTCTCCAGGGTGCATAAGGATGCAACAGCCGCCTCGGTGATCTCAGATGCTGCCACGGCACTAGGGCTGGACCCTGGCCGCATGTATGTACTGGCAGAGGTGAAGGAGTGTGGTGGAGAGGAGTGGGTGCTTGAGGCCGGGGACCTTCCAGCTCAAAGGTTTTTGCTGTGGCCTCGAAAAGCCCAGGAGCAACACCCTCAAAGCTTTGGCTTTTACTTCCTTCTACAGGTAGAGTAGAAACTTCACTTAAAATCAGGCATGGACGATGTGAGCTGGTATGAAAGCCCCTGCCGGAATTTTTCACTGTTCCTCCTCTGAGTGTTTTAAGAGAGAACCAAAAACAAGAGGTCATTTTTTAATATAACCAAGAAGGCAGAAAGATCCATATTTTCCCACATACAAATCAATGTGATTTATTGCTTTCTCTAACAATGTTGTTTTCTGTTTTATAGAGACAATCAAAGCTGAAATAATTTTGTTCATCACTAAACTAGTCATTTATACTTTACTCGGATTTTTCTCCTCCATTCTCATCCAGGAGAGGAACCATGATGGCTCTATCCATTACGTTCACCTCCCATCTGTTTCAAAGGATCAGCAGAAGCAGCGTTTGGCTGCCAGGGGCTTCCTCCCCCCTCCACAAGATGATTTTGCAGACCTGTGCAACCTCCCCGTCCTCAATGAGGACAGCATATTAAACAACCTGCGCACACGTTTTTACAAGAAAAAGATCTACACCTATGCAGGCAGCATCCTCATCGCAATCAACCCCTTCAAGTTCCTGCCAATCTACAACCCCAAGTATGTCAAGATGTACGAGAACCACCAGCTGGGCAAACTGGAGCCTCACATTTTTGCTATAGCAGATGTAGCGTACTATGCCATGCTCAGGAAGAGGGTCAACCAGTGCATCGTCATCTCTGGAGAAAGTGGATCAGGCAAGACTCAGAGCACCAACTTTCTGATTCACTGTCTGACTGCACTCAGCCAGAAGGGCTATGCCAGTGGAGTAGAGAGGACGATACTGGGCGCAGGACCAGTCTTAGAGGTAAGAGATGAACATATGCAGCAGCTGGAAGTGTTTTTTTTTTGTTTGTTTACTTTTTTATTTCCTCTAGTCACTTGTGATTAAGTGCTGCTTCTACCTCCTGTTGGGATACAAGTCTGCTGTCAAGTCATTTTCTTGTTTAAGAACAATAAGAAATGAATAATAACTCAAACCTTCTAGCATTACAGTTGAGCTGAATAGTAGTACGGTATTATATTATAATACTGTCTCATGCGGCACAGTTGTTACTCTGTTGGTTCATAAATCCCTTCATTTTAATTTTAAATAAGTACGTCTCTGTAAATAGATTTCTCTGGCATATTGATCCACCACATTAGTAACACAAGACTCCTATTGTGGCACTTAATAAGGTAAGGGAGAAAATAAAGGAGGCAAAATATTAGATTGTATCTGTTCCTTTGCATATTCTTTTTTTTCATATTCTTTTTTTTTTTCTTTTTTTTTTTTTTTCATATTCTCTTTTGCATTTTTCTTTGATTTCTAGTAAATTGTTAGTCACCCTGAGATTCCCACTCCTGTTTCTGTCAGTGTATCTCAGTTACAGAAATCTCATATACACATGTACAAAAATATTCAAATTTCCAGAATAAGTCTGGTTGGGTTGCATGTGTTGATGCAAAAGGCTTTTTTTTTTTTTTATCTTGACTTTACTCTAAAATCTTCAAGCTAGTCTTTCGTATCTACCTCTTTCCCACTCCTAAATTTGCTGACAGGCAAAAAGCAGGGAAACTTACCAGTCAAAAGGACAAGTGAAGTCATTTTTTTCATAACCAAGCAGTCCTTACCCTGAGGTTCAGTTAAGAAAAGGAGTTGTGGAAATCCTACTGTGCTTCAGATGAATCTGAAAATGTAATTTACTTCTTTATGTTTGTGGCTAACTTCTGAAAGTTGTGAAGTGGTGCATGGTTCTCTTGATTAAGTCACATCTAACAATCGCAGAACTTCCTGAAATATCATCACATTTCCATGCATTGACACCGACACATAAAAGCCAAAGGAAGCTGAATCAACTAAGTAATATTTTGAGGTTATTTATGGGGCCTTTGTAGGTGCCTCCTGCTCAGTGGATGATAAAAAACTTTCAGCGAAAGTATCAGGTCACATGCTGCACAGAGAAAATGTATTTTCAGGCAGTGACTTTGGTGCGTGGGCTGAGTTTCTCGAGCATATGGATATCTGAGTGCAGAGTAAATGACTTAAACATAAAGACCAATTCTGCACAGAAAGAAGAAATGAAAAGCAGAAATGGAAGTTGCTCTATTCACCCATCTAATTTCCCCTTTATTTGAAGAAGCTCTTTGTGAAGATTGAGCCTGAGCCAGTTTGTTGGTCAGTTTCTTTTGAAGTCTTTGGGTTTATTTTAATATGCCAGAGTATGCTGTGAATTGCTAATTGTGTCACTTCATAGTTTCTTTTTTAACTATAAGAGTAAGGCCTGTGTCATATCATACTCTGGTATTTTTTGTTGATGTTTCAGTCAGGTGACGATGCTCGTCTTCCTGCTTTGTGCTGTCTGAGAAAATAGAGCTTTGTTCTGACTTGTTTTGTGCAATGACGCTACAGCATGAACTGAAACTGTGGTCAGACTAGGGCTGGGGGATTTAGCAACTTTAAGGTATTCAAGAAAGATAGATTTTTAAGTGAGATGAAGTGAAAAATGATATTTACATCTGTATAGTTTGTGTTGATGTGTTAATGCATGTTAAGTGAAATAATAGAATCCACGCCCACTGCTTTGTAGATTATTGTTTACAGTGTAACCCACAGACTGATATGTTTATTGAACACAAGATTGTCTATTTAAAATGCTAGGACTTAATGAAAGATAATCATTTTTAGTTGTAAGTTTGATCTAATTTATCTAAGAAACATTTTAAGCTTATTAGAATCCTAATCATATTGAATACCATTGTTAGAAAATGAGCTCCTAATCTCAATATTACAAATTGTATTGATTTTAACCATCAAAATTACAGGAAAGCTTTTCTCCTCTGTCCCTTGTTTCACCCACTTTTCAAATGTTGAGAATGATTTTGTAAAATACAATCAGACTGTGCACTTACTATTTTGTTTAAATTATGTGTTATGATCAGTAAAACACCTGAGATTTTCTCATTTTGAAACATGTCATATTTTACAGAACAGTCAAATTTGAGTATCTCAAACATTCAGTCATCTTTTTTCTTAAACAAAATAGATTCTGAAGGAGTTTGGGAATCATTTTTGATATCAACAGATTAAAAATAGCTAAATACGGGTCTCACAGACTTACATTTTTTTGCTGAGCTATGAAATGGATTTCAATATTATTAGATGTTAACCAGAATCTTGCTAATGTTCAGAATTCTGATACAGAATGTCTTAAAGAGGACATATCATGCTTGTTTCTCCTTTTCACTATGCCAGACCAGGATGCCTGTAAAGCATTTCTGCCCTCAGTACAAGTCATTTAGTTCCTTCATTGCCCCACAATAGCGTTCTCTAAATCCTCATTTTAGGCCATTATCAAGCTCTCGTTGAAACACTTGGATCTCAGGATGACCTACAGTTACCTTGCAATGTCACAGCCCTTTGTGCTCTGATTGGTCAGTTCTATCGGGGGTAGAGCCAGCCTGTCCTTCTTCTTCTACTGTATTTTCCGGCAGGCTCAAAGCAGCGACTGCGTATTGAGTCCCCCTACAGGCCAGAGCTGGTAATGAGTGAATGTGAGCTAGGGATCTATACACTGCTGCTGGACGAATGTGTTCCTCGGTGACGGTTTTGTGGCTAACGGACATCACAGAGGAGGAAGTGTTTTATCAGATTACTCCAATAAAAAGAAAGGTATCTTGTGATGTCACGACGACTTAAATCTCGCGGAAATCTCGCAATGACCTATTTTCAGAGGCATCAAATCTCGTTCTAGGATATCAGAAAAAATACAATATCTCATTTTTTGAAAATTAAGGGGGTGTAAGGTCTTGTTTTCAAATTTATTGTATTATATGTAAGTATTAAATCATGCATCAGCATGATGTGTCTCCTTTAATGAAAAAAAAACCCGCGAAGAACTATATCTTATATTTTCCAGGCCTGAGCTGAAAAGTCTTCTTCTGAAAAACTTTTGCACTGTAAAATATAGATTATGACACCAACAGTAGGAAGAGAATACATACCAGCAAACAACTACCTCAGCCACCCCTCATACTTTTTGCATCACAGGGTAGTTTCATATTAAACAACGACTCAACTGTCCGTAAGATTAGCGTCCCTAAACATGAAAGGCCTTATAAAAGTCGAATTGTTGAGAACCATCTCATTAGGATGTTTTGATTTATTAATGAACAAAAACAACAAAAAAATAACCTGGAAGTCACTAGTTGATCAGGTGACTCATTATACCATAACAGTAGAACATTTGTTGAAGCATGGAGGAAATTTTGTCAAAGTAGCATCGGGATCATTTGCCAGTGTGCTCCACCGCTAATTTGTTGCTACAGACTTTTGATGACCACTCTGTCGGTTCTTATCTCTGTATTTCTCCATGTCGGTAGGTCGAGTCTGTGTACCGGTAGTTATGTACACCCCGAGCTCTCTCTTGAACTTGGTATTCTCTGGTAACACGCTTTGCATCAGGTTTATTTACAATTATGCTCATGTTGCAGCTGGTCCAGTGTTTTTTATTGTTATTTTATTGTTTATCCTGGTTATCCTAGTTACTTTCAGGCACTGCACCTGTCACAAAGAAGGGGAGTCTGTGTGCTAACTCTTGACGGTCAAGACACAGATAGATATGAGAGAACCGTTCCGTCCATCAACATTATTATGAGCCAGACAGATAAAGTCGCAGCTACTGCACTACAGAGCGTGAGCCACTTTATTTAACAATGTCTCATGAAAACATTTCAGAAGTGAAGCAAAAATATGCTGACTAAAGAGAACTTTGTACTGTTTGTCGTAATTTGTTTTTCATTTAATATAGAAATGCGGTAACCATGTGGTAAGCTTGTTCCTCTTCCTGCTCTAAAGAACTCTGATTGGACCTTGATGCTTTGCTCACAGTTGTTTTGGATTAGAGCTTGGCAAGATGGACCTGCCTGATTACATTGATAAAATCTGAATTTCCATCACTAGACAGTATCTGTTAACTCTTAACATTGTATTTAAAAAGTTAGTTTCTTTTAAGGTGAGTTGTTACACAGCATTTTTTTTGCTTAATTTTAATCCCTGAGCTACGTGGCAAAGAAAAGAGTTGAGTTCATGATGTCTACTTTTCATCTCTGTAATGAGAAACGGGATCTACTCCACTTTCACATATGGAAGAATTTACCTCCAGTCAGACCTTATTACTGAGACGGGTTATTATTGTGAGGTTATTTTTCTGTGTTAATGTCATCCCCGGTCTCTTTTGCTTGTGGTCTTCTATTGTAATAATTTAATTAAAGGTACACAATTCAAGAGAATAAGGCTGATTGTAGCCTGTATTTCCCTTCAATTAATGTAAGTAGACCCTGGATTTCTTTAAGGTTCCAGTTATTGTCCCACTAGATTTTTCCTGTGTTTCAGATTGAATATCTGCCCAGACGATTCATGATTCTTTATGATGCTGCCTATGTGGTGGTCAAAGGGAAGGTAAATATAGAAGCAGATGATCATGATGCTAACAGCTTATAGAATCAAGAGAGTTATTCAAAAAATCAGAAATGAAGAAGTGAAGTGAATGAGAGAAGTAAACGCTCTTTATGTTGGGACAGGAAGAAGATGTAAAAGTAACTCCAGTTGGCATGGAGTCAAACTCTAAGCCTTGTGATGACTTTAAGGCCAGGTACCTGCTAATCAGACTGCTTACTTTATTAAAGAGTTAAACTAGATCACAGTACAGGCTGTGCCTAGTGTTTAACAGTTGCCTTTATTCCAGAAGTTAGAAGACCAATTTAAAATAATTTAAAGCTGATGGATTTATAACTTTCTGAATCTGATTCACTTCATAAAAATATGACCATTGTTTGTGACACTGCATTGCTAAATAATTACATTTGTCTTATAGTTTGCCCTATTTGAACCGTTTTATATTCCTCTATCATGCTGAGTATCCTGGTATATAGTTGTTCTAACAAAAAAAGGCTGTGTTAACACATTTGCAACATCTAATTCCATAAAACTATGTCTTTTAAGTGGTTTAGCCTTAGAGTTGTCACCTTCTTAATAATAAAGGGTCCCTGATTTAGAAAATATTCAACCACTAACTTTGGTCAATAACGGACATTGCACTTTGACCTTGAAACAAAACATTTGCTTACACAAGAAAACAGGACCAGACAAACACTTGTGAGGTGCATCAGAAGCCGTTGGAGGACTTGTTTTCATTATAGTTTACTACCTTCACCATTGTTGAGTTTTAATTTGGGTTGTTTCCTCGAGAACTGAGAAAAGACTGGCAATATCACAGATAGATAAGTTGAGCTCTTAAAAAGGAAACAAAATGTACACATAATCACAAGGAATGGTATACATTACAATACATGTGTGTATATCTGTTCAGTGCTTCGTTACTTTGAAGACTTTTTTCCTTTTTATCAAAAAAAAAATTTAAGACGCAATTTAACCCATAAACAACTCAGTGACCCACTTTTGGGTCCTGATTTAAAAGTTTTAAGTTCTGCTTTAAAGAAAAAGTTTTACTAAAAGTAAAAAAAATGAAATTCCTTGTAAGAAAAAAGCAGAAATCCATATGGTTTCATTTCAGTTACCCCTTTGTATAGGGAACTTTGAACAGCCGGTGCTAACAAGAAGTCAGTTTCTGGGACATGCATTTTTATTTCATTACACAGTAACAGGACTAAAAATAGAAAAGCTCTACGTGGAATGTGGATTACTCAAAGTACAAAACGTGGCCAAAAAGTGAAATCCCCTAATCTGTTGAACTAAGAACTCACAATAATAAGGAGTAAACTCAAATTAAACAAAGAGGTATGCCCCAAAGCTTTTGGTCTTTGCCTTAAAGGCATGCAAACCAAGTGGGCAGCATTATTTTTTTCCTCTCTGACTCAATGCTGAGGCCTTCACTGCCTGCAGATGCTGCATGATGTGAGCCGCGTCGGTCCCTTGATGCGTGTCAGTCTGTCAGAGTCTTCAGATCTGGACGGCTGATTGAGGGACTGGGGTGCAATGGGGTGGAGATTTTTTCCCTCCATCAGCAGAGTTTTGGTCCCTTTGGCAGATATGTTGCCACTCTGCGCTTCACTCCCAGAATACAGTTTGTGTGTGCGTGCTGTCCAGAGCTGTGGTTTTGTAGGGGCAGACAGGGAAATGGGTTCATCCTGGTGCCGTGGTCAGTGCAGGTTCGGATTTATCCAGGACCAGTCCATTGATTATTCAGGGTGTTGAACAGCTGTACATTTTCTCTTAGTGACTTTATTGCATCTTAATTTGCATTCCACCCACTAAAGTTCTCGCAGAACTAGAGGCAGCTGCTTACATTTTTGTCATGCTCTGCAGCTCTCCAAGTGGGTTTGTGTTTAAAAATTCTGTTTTGACAATCAACAAGCCTTTGCAGCCTGCTTTTAAGATGGCTGACATGAGACAGAAATTACTTTAAAGAGGAAGTAATAAGTCATCTAATATTATGTCCCTGTGCTTTTCCTCTGCTGCATCTCGTGGTCTCTTTTCCTGCAGTTATGGTCTTAAAAACAGTGAATGATTCTAAATTTAGATTCCTTTGCTCAATTGTAGGAATTATTTTCCTTGGCAATGGCACTCTGTTGGTTGTTTCTTTCCTCCAAGCTGATCAGATTTCACTGGTGGAAAATATATGCATTGACATATGAGTGTGTGTGTGTGTCCTAAAGCTATAGGGGAGGTCTTCAAGACTGGGTCATGCATTTCGAGGAGATGAGATCATCTTTTGCAGAGCTGGACTCTGGATGTGCGCTGTGCTGAAGGCAAAATAAAAGGCCCAAAACCTGGAGCCATGACAGAGAGAGCTACTGGCCTACTTTTGCTCCTTCTTCTGCTTCTCTCTAGTTTTCCTCGCCTTAATTCACCTTCTTTGTCCTAAAATAATGTAAACTGTTAAACCAAGAGGGCCCTGCCTTGCACAAGAGCTCACCCATTCATCTAAACTTGTCAAACTGGTTGAACCTCTGCAATGTGGTTCTTTTGGTGTTTTGTTGCTGTTTTCCTGCCAGGCTTTGAAGCTCTTTTCTTCCTAATGTCAATAGAGCCCTCCTCAGTTGCAACAAGCCGCTTAAATATGAAGGCAGCTAATATGAATCATCTATTAATTAAAGGCAAATTGAAGTCAAACATCAGAATAAATATTACAAGGGGGTTGCTAGTGACTAAGTTCTTCCTTTGTTATGCCCTCAGGCATTCATGTTGATGCTGCATTGAGAAATATTGGGATCCTTGTCTTGTGAATAACATTGCAGTTAGACTTCGTGGTGTCAGACATGCACACACACTGTGCTAGCTCTCTGTAAGTCCTCTGTTATAACCTCCAAAACTGAAAAACATAGAAGATCCCTCTGCCCCAATTTCAACCCCAGTTACATCCGTATATGGGGTGTAAAGTGACAGTTACATGAATATCATGCCTTAAAATATCACCCTGAAAGAGCATGTTTTAGCTTAGTGGGATAACAGGTATATAATTTGCTATTTGCTTGTACAATAACATACAACATAGTTGGCTATCTGGGTTTGGCTAACATTGGCAGTGCAGGCACCACCAGCCTTTGGTTTCACTGCATTTTATCATCCTCATACCAGTACCAAATGCAGCGCCATTATGTTGCATTGCACAGCTCCAATGAGATGTCATCTTACGCTTATTGTATTGGTTTGCGTCGTGGCAAAAGTGCAATAAGTGAGGGCCTTTTAACCAAGATGTCAACCCCCAGTTAAAGGTGGCCACAATGCAGATTAGACACATCATTAAACCAAAACTGTGGGCCTACTTTCTTAAAAGTAAGTCACCAAAGAGGATTAATTTCATTTATTTTTTGTTTAATTATGCAAATTTTAAGTATGGGTTCTAGACTAATCACGCTGTCGCCTACATAAATCCTAGTTTCAGCTTGTATGTACATGTTTTGTTTTGTTTTTTATTAGGAGTAATCTGGCCTCAATAAATGGGAATAACAGGTTAATTTGTGATTTGATTTTATAATATGTGATATAATCCATGACACAATGAGAAGTACAATATTGGATATCATATTCAGTACAGCACAAGCTATGGAGGGATGCAATAAGAAGTTGATGGCTTTTGTTTGTTTGACATAACAAACGTATGGCCGATACAGCAAAACTGAAAACGATTAGACGAATCAATGAAATCGCGACACCCACTCATTTTAAGAGTAGAACACCCCTTCAGTGGTGAAGGGTAGTATAAAGTCTCTATTCAATGCCAACTTTACAACTTCTTCTTCTGAATTATTAAACTTCTTTGTGTCAGTATTTTATCATTTTCCTACTGTTACATCTTCTTGGCCAGTTATTTTGGCAGTTAAATTCCTTTGCAAGAAGAACAAGGACAAAATCATTGACATTTTGTCCCTCTCTCCCGGCAAAATGATCATTTTTATCAAGCAAAAGTATAACATAATGATAATGAATATAATAATGATTTAGTTTTATGTGCCTGTAAGTGTTTTTACTTGTCTCCTCTGTTTTGTAGAACACCTCAATAAACAAGTGCTGCAAAGTCCATGCATTAAGACCCATTCCCCTCAATGCTGTGCCAGGTAGCATTACCCCTCCCTTATTTAGATTTCTCAATGTGATGTCCTACCATTGTGTCATTGTCAGTCTGAGTCTGTTGGCTCATGGTAAAAGACACAGGGCTCTACTGAACAGTTTGGCACAAGGTTTTGTGGTAGAAGGCACATTACAGAGCGTAGATATTAGAATGAATGCAGAGTTGTTGACAAGATGGCTCCAAGTCGTGTACACAGACCAATTACAGCTTTCAAAGGGGAGGAGCTCCAACAGAGCATCTCAGACACATAGAGAATACAGCACTGTCAAGGGTACTCTGTGTTTGAAAACCAGGCCTTTTTCTGAACATCAGTGGTTGTGAACATACCAGAGCAGTCATCAGAAATGGACATATGAATCTGAGTTGAGGCAAGACATGACAAGTTTGAACTGAACTCAACCTCCCAGTCCCTATAGTCCTTATCTGTCCTGTATAATTCCCCTGCCCCCTCTGTGCCATACTCTATCTCAAAACTTCAGACGGGAAGTTCTTAACATCCGGAGCCTTTTTTTTCCTGCAGGAAGCCGCTACGACATGGGAAGTAAAAGCAGTGGTTCACTCTTTAGTTAACGCTGGACTTTAAGGGGCGTGGATGTCGCAGAGTTCTGTATTGTTGTTCAGGAAGTGTAGAGGAGTAGCCGGCCGCTCACTCTTATAAGCCATTGTTTATCTCTTAGTTATGGGGTGCACCTCTTTACTCTCAGGCCATGTTTTGTCCAGCTGGGTGGCATTGTTTTGGGTCCAGGAAAAGCTGGTATTATGGAGTTTACGTTTCTATGTCCTGCACACGTGTCTGGTATTACATGTGCACACACACTCACATACAGTACACAATGGCCTTTCCATAATCATACTAATCAGAGTCATATTGAAGAGAAGCACATGAAAATTCCCTATCGGCTAAACACTTACATGTAGCAGTGTGCTGCTTGCTACTTTAGGCTCTGTTCATGGTCATCTGACCTCACCACAAGCAGAGTTTGATGTGGGACTTGTCCAGACATGGGTGGAGCTGCTGAAAATTGCTTCAATCTGGTAAAAGAAAAAAAAGAACAGCAGGCCGCAAGAGGAACAAAAACTGTTGCCAGACAACTTAAAATCAAACTTTTCAAACATCGTACCTCTGTCATCGCCATTACTTATGTCTCTTGTTCTTCATATTAAGTGAGGCAGACTGAATCACTGACATATTTATCATGAAAATGATATATCAGAGTAACATTTTACAGTAAATCCTGTGCTGTAATAAGGAAATGGCAAATAAGTTTTGAGTAGTTGGAGGAGACAGTTTCACCTTTGTAAAAGTTTGCTATAGCTGGTGTTATTGGCTTCATTAGAGGTGTTATTGAAAACATAATCCTCAGTGCAAAACCTACATTTGATCACCTTGAACAGGAGATACATGCAGATGCTTGCACTGAGAGAAACAGTGCAGACAATAAGAGAGGCTTTGCCTGTAGGGCTGCACTGAAAAGTTTGGCACAGGGTATTGAATGATTAAAGTCCTGTTTTTTTATGTCACAGGAGGGCAGCAATCAAATTTGAGATACTTTGAAATATTTCCTTACTCTTCCATTGCTGGGTGATGGTCAGCTACATGCATGTGAGTTTTAATACAGATGACATCTCATTCACATAACTTTGTATGTGGAAAGGCAGCAGTATGAGCGACACCATTCTTTTAACCTGGGATGTGGGTTGTGTTGGAGATAGATCTGCATCAGAATAACCTGAAAATCAGTGGTGAAGGTCATCTATACATCTGTCAAGTCTTGTGTGTCCTATAACAGAGTATCATTTAATCATACCACAAGTACACAAACTTTTGTCAGTCAAGATGAGCACTATTAACTAATTGTCCTGAACCTATCTCACTTGTAACGGTCATACAGTTAATTAACAATGTTAATATTCAGTAGAGTAAGATTTCCATTATACAATACATAAAGTATTTATAATCTATCCCAGTGTGAATCAATAAAAAAGCAAATGCAAAATATTAAAAAAATCAGCAGATTATTGCTTTAACAGTTGATTATTAGCATCAACAGGTAAGAACCTTTGTGACTGATATTAACAGGCAATACTTTAGCCGTCTGTTTCGGACTTGTATTTCCTGTAATGTTGGAAAAATTTTGAAATGTTATATAATGGTTCAGCTCATCATCACTAAACGTTAACTTCCATAAATTTAGTTTGTCATTTAGAAAAGGATTACATTTTTTTAACATGTGTTTGTACTCTTGTCGTGAAAGGAACAGGTCAGCTGTGGTTAAGACTTTGTGCCTTTAACAAATATTATCAGTATCAGTAATGGCACTGATGATATTGAGTTTTGAAATGTCAGATACCAGCGAACATCTCGATATTATGCATCCGAAAAGAAAATAGAAAACACAACCATGTATTGTCTTGTCTTTTTGTCAGTTATGAATTTATTATTTTTGAATAATCTTTTTTCAGATGTATTAACTTAATGCTAAAAAGTAAAATAGAGAAAGGAATAAAAATGTTGAAAAAAGGATTTTTTTTCCCCCCATTTAAGTCACTGTTGTTTCTGTAGAAAATGCCCAAACCACACATTAATAAAATATACAAAAAAATAAATAGTGAACACAAAGTCTTGGGCTGGCGGAACCAAATTGAAACTGAAACCATGACCCACATATGAAGTACTCTTTGAGCCGTGAGCTAACTGTATTGTTGCAAATGGAATGCACACTGTTTAATAACTCCCATCTCTAATAAAATTTGAACACTGGGTAGTTTTCTTTGCTGAGCCGCACATAGTTCTGCAAAACAGTTAGACTTGTTGTCTTTATTAGTAAATAGTTGTAAGATTCCTGTTGTCATTGTATATTGCATCAGTTATCTGTTGTGACACCACGCAACATACTGTATGTTGTTGATGTTGAAATATCAGCGTCGTTTATGACATTCAGTCTTTACTTTACGAAATTAGAAACTTTTCATTAGTAGTTTCCATCTGTTAATGTTTATTGTTTTGAACAACCTGAGCTATTGTGCTGACATTAAAACAGCATCAAGGTCACAAAGAATGTTACCATAACTAAGTCCACCCTCCACAGTATGTTGGGGCACAGCATTGTAGATCAGCTTAAAGACAGTTCAGAACAGGGCTTAATGTGCTCTCCAGCCTTAACAATAATCTATTGTTATCATTTATTGCATAGTAAAGCAATTAAACTTTATTTTCCACCAACCACCACACACCACCCTCCACAATTCTCATACCATGATGCTTTCATTCAATGAGTTTGTCTTCCACTGTTACTGATTTACAGTCGTGCATCTGCCACATGATAACACGCCTAATTACATTCATATAGTTCAGTTATAACTCATGGTTTGTCATTTTTGACCGTTGCCTTTATACAGATTCATAAATCATTCATGGCTGTACTTAACTTAAGTTAGAATCATCATGATCATTGATGAGAGGAAAATATTTGTCTTTATTTCTCTACTAAGCTGCATCAGAACTTTCTAGTGACCACAGTCTTGTAATCGGGACTCTGATTTTAGCAGTAATTTTACTAATTCCAAACCTTCCATCGGCAAAATCTTTTTTAAACTATACAATCATGTTATCACGTCTACCCAATGCTGTTGCTTTAAAACAACCTTTATAAAACAGAAGAAGCAAAGGTACAACACTGTCAACATTACAGCATGAAGGAGCCTTCAATCCTCAGTCCATTGTAATACTCTTGATCTATTGTTTGTGGATATACTGCCATATGTGGGAAGGAAATAGCCATTAATTTGAAACTGTCATGATTTCATTAAATTTCAATTCTGAAGGTGCTTGTTAAATTCAGAAGAGATTTTTGATTCAAGTAGATTCATTAATATCAGTAAAAGCTATTTTTTATGAAGGGTGCTTGTATCACGGTTTTCTAAAATCTGTTGTGCTTTATATTGGCAGACAGAGCAGAAAAACATTTCTAAGACTGTAACGAATTAAAATACCTTGTAAGTAAAAAATATGAATGTAATAAAGCTTTGATGTGTATTCTACTTTCATAAACTGTTTTCTAAATAGAAAGCATCTACAGCACTGTAGGGTTGTAAGAAATAAACAGGCAACTGATTTTATGCCAGGTCAAGATTGGAGCTTGGCACACTGTGCAAAGACAGTGGTCAGCAGTCAGTGCAGTTGTTCGCTGCTGTTCACTTCCTTTAACTCCAGGTGAGGAGCTCTAAACTATCCTCAGTCTTCATCTTTCAGTCTTAATACATCACGTCGAGCTCTGTCTTAACTCGGACATTGTAGAATCCAAAATGCACTCATACGCTTGCTTTTTATTGAGTTTGGACTGGATGGACTTTTCTCTGCTGGTCTTTACCATAACATCACTGACTCATTGAGCTAACAGGTAGACTTTAGCAGCACCACCGGCTAGTACCAGCATGCATCTCCCCACATCTATGTTCTATGGAGGCCTGTGTGGACACAAAAAAACACTTCATTTGCACATGCTTGAAATAGGACAACAAAAGTCTTGTAAATTATTGATTTAAAGTGTAAGAATTGTAATTCTGTCAAGAACCATGTTTTTTCTGACACATCAAGTGTTTAATATCATCATCATGAGCTGACAGCCAGAGTAATTCCAGTAAGAGCAGACTTCACCAATCAGAAATTTTGCTGGAACATTCTGGTATTGTGGGTCAGTGTGTCTTTATACCTAATATTGTGAATTAACCTATGGCTCCTAAAACAATGTTTATACAATACAAACTTCTATGGGAGCATGTACCAGTATTTCATAATGAGGGAGCTCACGGTAGTCTACATGTATTGTAATGACTAGGGCTGGGTATCAATTCAGATTTTCTAGATCGATTCGATTCGATATTAAGAGGTCTCAAAATCGATTCGAACGCAAGACTAGCAGAGTTGATACCACAGGTTCACACTGCTTCTTGGTCTGTCTAATGAAGAAAAAACTACCTACGTTTAAAGATCGATCTTTGGATTTTATGGATCCATTAAGAACCATTTAAAGGGAAATCGATTAAAATTGATTAAATTGATTTTTTTTAACCCCGCTCTAGTAATGACATTGTGGCTTAAACCCAAATCTGCCATTGCTAATATAAATGGAACTTTGACTGTTGAGCTCTGTGTTATTGTAGTAATCTATCCACCAAATATTTTAAAACTGCCAAAGTTCCTGTCAATTGTTTAATGTAAAATGAAATAAAATGACAGAAAATCCAACTTTTCTGGTACTAGAATAAGATCATTTTTAATCTGCTTAATAGTTTTGCAGCTTTGTGATTGACTGACAACCAATTTAGGGGTCGCCCTGCCTCTTCCCCAGTAATAGTTGGATTAGATGGCAACCCCTGCAGCCCTGAAAGGGATGAGTGATACAGATGATGAATGGATTGATATAATTGATAATTACTTTATGTTTAAGCTGATATTCTACAGATTGATTTAGTTACTAAACTCACCAACTTTAAATCCTTACAAACGAACCATCAGCTGTAGGAAGTGTCATCTAACCAACAAAGTGTATTTAAACTCATTTCTTGTGCTACCAAGTGCTATGTCATTTGTTATAAGACAAGAACTGCAGACTTAAACATTATTTGTTTCTGACCTTTATGCGGTGAACTTGTGACGTGTTTGAGTCTAACCATAATCATTGAAGAATTCTTTGTAACTGACTCAAAGCAGCAGCCCCTTTTAGCGGTGTTGACGCCATCATAGTGCCTCAAAGAATCAATTCTTTGTCAACAACTCAGCAGAGTTAAGCTTGAGGGGTTTAAGTGTAGTTAGCGATGCAAAGAAGAAACTTTAAGCAAGGCCAAATATGAAGTGAATGACTGTAATGTGGATGTAGGCAGTTTCTTTTAGTCTGAGGAGGTCTCAATGACGACTCAAATTCAGGTCATGTCAGTAATATTTGTCGCTAGTATCAGTGTCATTGAGATTTTTCTCAGGCACCCATTGTTAAATAGTCTGGAAAACATTATTGACAGATTTTAGTGTTAAAAACCAGCAGAATCAACACATCTGTTCAAGTTTAATGATCCGTCGCATGAAAACAGGCTTGTCCTCCAGAAATGTGGGAACTGTCTTTGTGGTGGTCGGACTATTTAGAGACCCTTTGTGTGTATCCTCGCTGTAGTGAGGTATCCGTGTCAGGGCCTTGGCAGCGCCTGTGGAAACGTTTAACTGAAGCTCCTTTGAGCTACTTTACTCTGAAAGATGCAGCAGGGCTTCAGCGTCCTAGCAATAACAAGTATCCAAACAACAGTTGGGCATTTTTACTGAGCCTGTTTTTTTCATTCCCATTTTTCATGTTTTGACTTTTAATGATGTCTTATCCTTGAAGGAAATTTAAGATTCTGTAAAATTTTGAAAACTGTTAACAAGATTTTTAGTAAGTCAAGTAAAGCTTGTGGGGGGATATAACATCAGTCCAAAGAAAGTTATTTATGATGAGTCACAAGCACGAGCTGTTTGCTGTAGCCATCTAATAAAGTACACAACATCGAACAGCATCCTTACAGACATTTCATTGTGTGTTCATGTTCGTGCAAGTCTATACTCAACAGAACATTCAATTTATTTTTTTAATGTATGTAATTTTTTTCTGCACATCCCCTCCGCAGTAACGTGTTGAGACAAACTCATAAAATGCACAGAGACACTCACTTGATCTGTTTTTAAAGGGCAAATGAACATACAAGGGGATTTTATAGGTTTGTGAGAATAAGATTTATATTCTGGCTCTACTTTTACAGAAACGCACAAAGAGAGCAGGCTTCATCTTTGCATCAAAAACTGGTCTGTGGCTAAGCCCACCCTCAAAACGCAGAGATGTACACACTGCAGTAGCAGAGCCCCATCCTTTCGGTGCCTCTCTTTCAGTCTTCCCTCCACGTTTTTATTCCACTAAGTCCTTGAGAGAAACCCCCTATTTGGTCTGAATGCAGATTAGAAAAACGTGGTTTGGCACTTGATCTGCCTGCTTCCCCATACCTGCTTGGTCTTCCCAGCCAATCAGATTGTCAGCTCATAGGCAAGTTCAGATTCGAAAGATGCTTTGACATGTTTAGCATTCCCTCCATGATGTGGTGGCCTGGGATTTGCAGAGATTTCCTAAGGTTTTGTGCTCTGGGCTACTTGGTTTGCAGAGTAGGGTTGATCTGCATGGTACTGGTTTAAGTGGGCAGCATTTGGAGACAGTTTGGAGTATCAGAGCCAAAACACACTTACCGACCCTCCAACCAGGAACAGAAACTATACAAGCTACACCTGAGTACATAAATCTGCAATTTTACACATTACACAGAGTTTTGTGTATATGATTGTTTGTACAAACGCAAGCTTGAAAAAAGCTGTAATACAAGATAGTGGGACTCCTGTCAGAGCAAGTCCAGGTTTGGCAGTAATGGCTGATTCTGGTCATGGATAAGAGACAGCAGAGCATCGACATCAACAAGAAACATGTCTTGCCTCATACTTCCCTCTGTTGTCAGCTCTGTTCAGAGGTAAAATATGTGACTTTTAGGGAGATTCTTTGAAGATGACACACTTAACCACTCGGGTTCTTGTATCAAATCAAATCAATCAGATTGCAGACTTGCAAGAAAACCACAGCTGTTGTGTTATAAATAGGACTGATTGATTGTTTTTCTAATTTCATCGGCGTATTCCCAACAATTACATAGCAGAACATACAATGTTGGTCTTGGAGCCCTTAAACACATAATTTATCATCTCAGTGTTGGTGAAAGAAAATGCGAAGTGCCTGTTTTCTCTCTTTTCATGATTAATAATCAATAAAAGCCTGTCTGATATCAGCCTCAGTAGTCAGAGAACTGATTACGATGCATGCATGCTCTCTTTGTGTAACTGATAGGATGTTCAAAGACGTTGCTGTCCAAGACCTCAAGCTGGTGCAATGAGGGACGGACATTGCAACTGGGCTCAGGCTATAAATGCTGTAGTGTGTGGTAACATTCTCTTGCATCAAACTGTCCCTATACAAATAGACATTAAATAAAAAAAAACATCTGCATTAATTTAATGACATCCTGTCACTTAAGATGTGTCTCAGTAAGTTTCCTGCTTGTAGCAGTTTATCATCCCACTGCTGATCAGTGCTCTGGTAGAGTTTAAAGTCTGTTTATAACCCAAACGTGCCGCTGTGATCATTTATCAATTCAGTAATTAATATTACTTCTAAAATATTTAGAGATTGTTGATGGTGTTTTAGCATTTAATGTACAAGCACCAAGATTAATACTGATGAGGAATGAGGAGCGCTTGAAGGAGAAAGAAGGGGAGCACAGAGGGCCAGAGGGGGGCCTCAGCCCAAACGAAAGAGATTCCTGATTGACATGTTCCAGTTAATCTCAGTTCAGAGTTTTTAAATCTCATTGGTAAGAGATGATGTAAGAACATTCTCAGACTGTGATACAGCATGTTCAAGATCAGTCACTTTTAATCTTACTTTATAAAGCTTGAAAAAAAAACTTCTTGGCTAGAAAAAATTATGTAATACTGTCTGGGGATAGCACAAAGTTATAAATTCATTAATAACAGGCTGTGCATTCAGACATTTGGGCTTTAGTCTTTCAAGTAACCCACTGACCTCATGTATGAAGAGAGCAGGATTTAGAATATTAAATAGATGAAGACCATCTTAGAAAAATGAAACAGTTTAATAGACTCGTAAGTACCGGTGATGCATATCAGTATGTAAATGCATTTGTTGTTGTTTTTTTTTTAAAATCAAATTATATATATGTATGTCGCACTGGAATAATATATTACAATGTAATTTTTTTCCAAAATTACACAGCCCTTATCTAAATAGTCTCTTAGGGCCTTGTTTCCCAACCTGGGGACTGAATCACATCACAGATAGCCTCTTGACTTTCTGTGCTCCAGCTTATTGTGTCGTGTCTTCTTGTATTAAGAGTTAACCGCTTGGGAATCCCACCCTAAGATAAGTCTACCAGAGCACTAGAAGTTTAGAATTGGTAAAATTCTCATCCTGAAGAATCTTAATCCAATCCTTTGTGTGTTTGTGTGTGTGCCTGTGCATGTTTATTTGTGCCCCCAAACTCTAATCAGCCTCAACACCACTGTATCAAATTCACCCTTCAACTGCTTCACAAGACACAATGTGGCTCCTATTTAGCATGCACTGAGTCAACTTCCCCTGCAGTGGCCTTTTGTGGACTTGGTGTGTATTTGCGAGTGTGTCTGTGACCATGTGAGCATGTGCATCATGGAGAGAAAGAGAGAATGCCATTTTGTGAGCGTATCAATGAAATAAACAGGGCCTCTCACAGAGGGCTGGTGGTTTGGTTAGCATCAGCCTAAAGGCTGGAGAGGAGCCCTGGTCCACTCTCCTCCTACAGATCATCTGTCTGAGCCTCATTTATCATAGCTGACCTGTGCTCTCTCCCCTCTTCCTCTCTCTCTCTCCCTCTCTCATACACACAAACAAAGTGAACAGAAGAAAGAAAAAGGTCTTGTAGAAGGGAAGAAAAGAAAGAGATTGATGGGGAGAGAGTGAGAAGGGACGACAAGCTGCAGTTGCGCTCCCCCTCCGTGTATAAACATACAAGCATAAACACACACACACCCTTCCCATCCCCTTTGAGCTCTCAGCTGCTGTTTAAAACCAAGAATAAACCTTCAAACTATCCAGTTTCTTAGTTGTCATGGTGATTTGTTATTGTTGTTGTTGACTTAGTGAGGCTGTTGAAAGATGAGACTGCTTCAAGGTTCACTCCCAGATTGTGTGGCATATAATAACACCTCCTTATAAGGTCAAACTTCACTGAGGTCTAGTTGAGATTCAAACTGTCCATCATTTTCTTTATCTGTGTAATAAATCTTAATGGGGCTGTGAAAGTTTTCCCATCATTAGCATCTTCATGAAAAAAAAAGCGATGGAGTATATGCATTAGTCTTGGAAGTTTTTCTTTTTTTCTGTGCTACTTTGTCACATTGTTGTTTATCCTTATTGTTTTTGTCTTCTTCTCCTTTTTCTTTCAGGCCTTTGGAAATGCAAAAACAGCCCACAACAATAATTCCAGTCGCTTCGGTAAATTCATCCAGGTGAATTATCTTGAGAGTGGAGTGGTCAGAGGGTGAGTATTTTGCACTCAAGCAGTGTTAAATCAAGAGTCAAGTTTCATTAATTTGGACCCGCAAGCAATTATCAGTGGAAAAATACACCTAAAAGTAGGACCGAACAATATTATGAAATGCTGATGTTGCAGTATTTTTTATACTGGCATACATTGCCAATTTTAAGAGAAATTTTTAGATAAATGCTGCCTTTGAACTATCCACTAGTCATTCTTCCTTTGCCCTTTGCAGGCTCGAGTTACTTTATTTGTACCATTTTTGAGTTGTCATTTAAAATGCCTGCTACCCACCATGATACACACTCGTGCACTTGCGGGGCAGGAAAATGTTCCAACAATTTCATTCATAACATTAAAAATAATCCATGTACATTCTGTTGATTTATTTTTATACGTTTCTACTCTTTTGACAGATAATCATCTGTACACTTGTGAAGTCTCTCAAACAACAATAATCCCAGTTTGAAATGCTTTTCCTTGTACTTTATAATCACAGCCACAACTGTGAGGCCTTTAAGATGACTGATGTAACTAATAATCAAATAGTGTTTAAATGCAGAAAATTGGCAGCAAGTAGCAACAGAAAAACACACTGCCTGGCCAAAAAAAAGTTGTCACCAGAAGAAAAGGTTGCACACTCTAATATTTCGTTGCACTGCCTCTACCTTTGATTGCAGCATGCATTCACTGTGGCATTGTTTCGATAAGCTTCTGCAGTGTCTCAAGATTTATTTCCATCCAGTCTTACAGTTACCACTACACAAAGCCTTCTCCAGCACATCCTAAAGATTCTCGATGTCTCATGCTCCCTGAACCACTCTTTCACAGTTTGAGCCTGATGAATCCTGGCATTGTCATCTTGGAATATGCCAATCCACTGATGAAATAACCTGGTCATTTAGTATTCAGGTTGTCAGCTGACTTCATTTTTTGGGCCATAATGTTGCTGAACCTCAACCTGACCAACTGCAGCAGCCCCAGATCACAGCACTGCCCCCACAGGCTTGTACAGTAGGCACTAGGCATGATGGGTGCATCACTTAACCTGCCTCCCTTCTTACCTTGATGCACCCATCACTCTGGAACAGGGTAAATCTGGACTCATCAGACCACATGACCTTCTTCCAGTCCTCCAGAGGCCAAGCTTTACGCTCCCAGCAAACTTAAACCTTTGTTTCCTGTCAGCCTTACTGATTAGTGGTTTTCTTAATCTTGCGTTGAACAGTTCTAAACCCAATTTTAGTAGTTTCTACAATGTCCTTTGCTGTTTCCTCTGCTTGATACATGCCAATGATTTGACCCTTCTTAAACAGACTAACATCTTTTCCACAGCAACAGGATATGTCTTTCAACATGGCTGTTTTAGAAATGAGAAGCTACTCATTGCATCAGCTGGTGTTAAATAACTTGTTGCCTGCTGAAAGGTAATTGTCCGTAGAGTAATTATAATAGGAGGTTTGTACCTATTTGCTTAGTGAAATCCAGGTGTCCACTCTTTTTGGCCAGGCAGTGTATTAATAAAATGGCACAAGAAGCTTTGTTTTTCACATTAAATGTATCACCACACTAACACTGGGTAGTATTTTTGGGTGGCTCTGTTTAGATGGTGATTATATCAAACTTCTGTTTTTGGTTGTTTGTTTAAAGGAACATGCTCAGAAAAAATAAGTACATGGTGGTTGTAGATCTAATTGGGTTGGCGATCATTGATGCAAGCTTACCTCTTGCTACCATCAGCCACCCAGGACTCTGAAACCGCTTGCCATGAAATATTGATCAACTACATCAGTACCCAAGGGTCTTTATGTCTTCACAATGGGGGATGTATACCAAATGACCTACACTGCACTGTCTACTTTCTCTTTTTCTTCAAACCTGTTATTATGACTCTGAACTTTGCAGAGCTAGAATATGCATTGTTTTGCATGGACATGATTTTAATTAATTGTAAAGAAACTGAACTTTTCCATCACCCGTTCAATGCTTAAAGAACAAATAACCATAAAAAAACAATTTTTTTGAAAGTTTTGGCCTGATATTTGCTGTAGAAAATGCCTGAAAAAGAGAGATCTTTGACCCCATTTTAACCTTCTTACTTGATAATATGCTATCAGGTTTACAGCTTGATAAAAAGAGTAGACCTGAGGTAGCTACAGGCCTGCAATCATCATTATGATGATGTCAGATATGAATCATTTCATATATAAGTAATGATAACTATCAGTCTTATGTAATGAGTGTATACTGACTGAGAAGTGTGAGAAAGCTTAAGAGGTGAATGTTAAACCACGGCAGTTAAACACCACAGAGGAGTTTAAACAGTTGTTCACATGCGTCTCTGTCTTCCCCTTGTAGGTTCTCCTCCTGCTCTTTTACCCCATTTTAATCTGATATCTTCCCCTTTACTCTTTCATATTTTGTCACACAGATCCTCTTGTGTGTTGTTTTTGTGTGTGTTGACTGAAACTCTCCACCACCAGCATGTTCTTCCTTTTTCTCAGCAGTCAGACTCTGGTTAACTGCTGCATGAAAGTCTGCTGAGCGGTGTCACTTTTGCATTTCCTCATTGGGGTGGGACAGCTGCTTAAAGACAACATGCCTTAGTGTAGGCACATTCAAACCTGAACTGTTTCAGAGAATCCTCTCTACAAATTCTTGTCTGAAGACAGGATAAGAGGTCTTACCCTTTTGTGACACAAAAATTGCAGCAGAAAAACACGCATACGCCTTTGGCGACAGCTGCTCTGCTCAACAGCGAGAGCCCCCAAAACCTGATTATCTCCTAATGGCTCTAGGTCTCATCAGGCTTTATTAAATTCTTACCCTGAGAAGGGTCTGTAATCCTATCAGCAGAGTCAGTTTTTCCATCAAGTGAGGTCATTTTGACAAGGAAATGCTAACAGCTATGGTCAGCATTAATTTTTATGATATAATAGGTTTTGATAAGGGATAGACAGTGACTTTGCATTATTTGGACTAACATGTATGGAAAAGTCAATAAAATAATTAATTCTTATCTGATAAAACCTGATAATATGTTAGAATTATAGTTATTAATACATACAATGAATATCTAGTTTATTTTTATATGCAGACAAATATTTGTCTATACCTTTCTATACTTAATTGTCTTTTAATTTCATAATAATTTATTGATTATGTGCATTTTGACAAGAAACTTTGAAACAATTACTGGGGCATGTGGGACAGTGAAAACTAACTTCAAGGAGTAAAATGTGACCTTATATGAGTGATTTTGCTTGAAATGTGCACTTACTTGGAAACAATAATTGAAAATGGTACGGTCTGTATGATTAAGAATTATTGCTAGTATCAAAAGTGCTTAATCTTTGCCAAAGTTGCTAATTTTTGGCCTTGTATTTAGCCACAAACTTCTTTGAGCAATAGAAAGAGCAGTGTCAAAATTACACAAGCAACATTTTGGTTGAAGTACTGCAAACATTTTGTAATGAAGACAGTGGGATGTAACTTTTGACGAGTAAAACACAAAATAACCCAATATTTGGAATTAACTTACATGGTTGTTGTTATGATATCAAAACAGGTTTCTATAGTGTTTGTAGTATTTCTGTTAACATTTTAATTCTGTTTTCAACACAACCCTATTAACAGAAAAGCAGAGATAGTTTTTTAATCAACCTACATGCTGATGTGGTTTCACAACACTGAAGAGGTGGACTCTGCTTTGTAAACTCAACAAAGGCTGGCTGTCTATCTCTCCATCTCCAGTGGCAGCCATTCAGTCGGTCAATAGAGGAGATTAACAAAGGGAAGGCTGCTGTTCCGCTCCGCTCTGCTTTCTGAGCGGACTGACTGACTGACAGACGGGATATTTTTGCTCTTCTTTTCTTTCTCACTCTGTGGGTCTCTAGCTTGCTAATCCTCCTTCCCTGGGATCTGAGAGAAATGGAGCAGAACTCAGAAAAAGAGCACACACTGTAGAGTTGTTCAGAGGAGGCCGTGAAATGTGCCTGAACATGAATATGTGTAGCACTCGCATTTCTGATTACATATGTTGTACGAGCTCTTTAACTCCAGTAGTGAGTGTTGACAGATGTATGACTCCTCTGTATTTTCTTTCGGAATGGAGGATCCCATTTACATTCCTGTTGATGTAAATCAAATATTTGGTCAGCCCTATCTAAATAAAGAAAAAAAGAAACAATTTTTCACATATAGTCTTGAAAACGGCAGAAAAATTTGACGGCAGACTTGCCCTGAAAACCTTCCTGAGTTGCTCATTCACATGTGCCCTTGATATTTCTTCATTTTCTCCTTTTAGCGGGAAGCAAATAATGGGTCAAAAGGAACTGCAGAAATCCAAAGTGGCTGATGAAATGTAGGAGGCAGTATTCAAATCCACCTACTTTGCTAGCAGTACATATCAGTTTAACCAAAGTGAAGTATGCATTGTGCAAACATTTATGAAATCTGCAGAACATGAAACATACCTGGATATATGTTCTGAGTTGGAAAAAAATCAGCGGTGTGCATAGCACCAGACTACCTTGCATACTGTTAACCCACAATGCAATGCACAAGGGGGTCAGAGGTCAAAATGGCACACAGCATTTGCAAATATCCATGGCAACAGCATTACATAACTTCGCACTAGCATTAATTCTGCTTTATTTACACTGGAGGAATACCAATCCAATCTGGGTTCATTTCAGACTTTACAGTGTTTGAGCTGACATATCACATTTAAAAAGTAAATATTTAGCTGTCAAAAATCATGGAAATGCAAATAAATTACACATAAGAATGTTTCAGCCCCTGAACAGATACTGCAATTTAGCTTTTTTAGCCATTAGCCGAGCTTCCCTTTACTGCTGTCTTTTTTTGGTAATATTTATATAGTGCTTTCGAAATTCATTTCACCACGTGTCATATAAATGAGAAGCAACAAATATTTTAGAAATGCTGTCAGAATGTTGTTGTGTGTGACTTTGATACGGTCCACTGGGCTTCTGTGGAAAGTCAGAAATTAATCAAGCATAATGTTCAACCACAAAAAGTAAAAAAAAAAAAAAAAAAAAAAAAAAAAAGGATTATTTTCAGGGTTTTTTGTAAAACAGTAATTTTGATGATTCATGGATAAAAATAATAACTGCATTATATTGGTAATTATCAATGCTATTAATATAGGGCAGCTTTGGCATGAACTTTATATTAAGCACTATATGTGTCTATGTATGTATGTATATAGATGTATAGATATGTAGATACAGATATATGTTTGTGTGTATATTATATATAATTTTATTTAGTTTGTTTTCTGTTGTCATGAAAGTTGATTTGCACTGGCATTTTGATGCAGAATACCAGGTGAGAGGAGCAGTCTAATCTGCACAGGACGTGTATGTAGCGTTTTTGACTAAATTTCTCTCAAATTGTGATTTTATTTGTAGCAGACAGTCACAGCTATGATTTATTTCTAAGCAGAGCTATATTCTTAGTGTGTCATGAAGCCTGGCATCAGTCTTGTTTTTGTCTGACTTCAGGATAAAAACAAGCCTTACTCTCTTAAAATCTGATCTGGACACCTTTATGGACCTGGCTTTTTGAATCCAGTGAAAACTTTTAAAGGCTGCAGTGGTTTTAAAGCATACCTCTTCACTCCTGAAGCAGCTTTGCATTCACCTCAATCAGGATACACTTTTTCACATGAGAACAGGAATGGGTGTTAAAGTTGTGGAGCTGTTTTCATGTGTGTCGTGTGTAATGCAGTGTGCTGTGTGATGTGCTCTGATCCAGCCTTTGTCTGCTCTTTGATTGTTGCGACCATCTGCCCTCACTGCCCCTCCAGCTCCTCCCCTCACTTTGTACGATCAGCTCACTTTCACATATGACCTGCATGCACACGCATGCAGGCACACAAACACACACACTCACACACACACACACACTCACTTGCAGAAATAGAGCTGAGTGACCTTTAGTGTTAAGTGATTCATCCTCTTTGTTTTTCTTCTTCCTCTTTTTTTTTCTTGGCCTTGTCTCCCTCCCCCTCCCTGTCTGCTGTTTTAGGGCTGTGGTGGAGAAGTATCTTCTGGAGAAGTCTCGACTGGTCTCCAGAGAGAAGAACGAGAGGTGAGCAGGGACAGAGGGGGTCCAGGCCCTTTGACCCTCTCTGACCTCCACAAGGCCCCTTTTACAAACATAGGGAGCCTCTGATGGCTGGATATGAAGTTCAGCGGAGAGCTACAGTCAGACTTAGAATTATTCTTCACCTAAACGTGAACACACCCACACTCATAGTCGCATATGTACTCTTAAGACTGAGCAACCGGACATAGCAGAGCTTCGTTATGCAATTGTGTTGATAGAGGAATTAGCTGGATCCCCCTAGTGATTGCTACACTAATACTGTTTGCCTCAGTGATTTGATATTATGACTTCTTATGGTATTATTCTTTTCAGTGGCATCAGTAGTTTAATACATTTAACTACAGGTAAGTTACAGGTAAGTAGTTACTACAGGTAACTACAGGTAATTCAGAAAATTCCAAGGAATGTATTTATAAATAATTATCCTATGAAGCAAGCACAAGACACACACATTTAGATCAGTGAACCTAATAGACACATCACATGACAATCAAACACTTAAAAACAGGGAAAAATACAAAAGAAAACTTAGAGAAACAGCCACCCACATACACACACTCAATAATATTTAAACTGCTTATCTTTTTTAGAAACATATATGAAGGATGGCAGCACTGATTAAACACCCAGTAATCTAAGTTCTTTTACCAGGGAGCTCCATATCAAAACAATAACAAATACAACACTTAAGTGTCAGTCTGGTGACTTGGCCCACCTCCACTGTTTTCTTGTTATTTTGAATTGAGGACTCTGCTTAACAAAAACCGAGCAACCCTCCTGGTTTGTGTACATGAAATTCACTCCAAAAACAAAAAAAGTTATGCTGACAAGAAGGAAAAGTTAGAGCCACTTCAAACTAAGTCAAAGTTAGAAATTTTACACATGCTTGAAAATTTCTGACTTTTGATCCAACACACTCGTAAACACCAGTAAGAGATGACCTCTGCTTACCTTTGCTATCCTCAGTTAGGGCTGCATTCACCTCTGTCTGCATGCACACAGACTCCTGCTGTACAACTTGATGCCCTTTCAAGAAGACAGTGTTTTGTCCTTTTGCAGCTACCCATGGTGAAATGGCATATACACCAATCAGGCATAACATCATGACCACTAACCCGTGGCACATGAATTTCTGGTGTGAAGTAGCTGAAATGAGAACTGGAGACTTATGTTAGCCGCACTTGGCAAACCAATTTGACATCTTTACCCCCAGAGTGTGCCACGTTAAAGCTGGTGTCTACGATTTGAAACCGCAGCCTGCCCCTCCTTCCCTCACCTCTCCCCTCCGTGTTCCAAGATCCCGCCCCCAGCTCGTGTCGGCTCATATAAGCCCCCTCCGGCAGAGCTACGAGCGACTAGCACAATATATCAGCAGCAAACTCAATCAAAAACAGCTCAGCTCAACTGAAAGTATCAAACACGACAGACATCTCCCTTGTAACACACAGCAGTAGCCATTTCAACTGGACCGGCGGCAATGCGGGTTTGGCGCCGCCAGAGCGGAGCCGAGTGTGGGGGAGGATTAATCTTTCTCAGCCTGTCCTCCCCAGCTCAGCTTACAGTGCTAACGATTAGCGGCTAACAGGCTAACCCGCTCCCCTACAACTTATTAGCCCGTACAGGCACAAACTAACCAGAGTTATTCAGCAGACATCTCCCACTGTAGTAAACAAAGCCATTACCTGATCAACCAGGGGCGAAACGGCCGATGCTGAAGGTCTGACGGCCGGCTGAGGCTATTCGTTAGCCGTTAGCCCGCTAACAGGCCTCCACCCGCGGGCAGAGCTCCGTTGGGCCCGCGGGAGAGGGAGGCGGATTCCCGGGTTCGGCGCTAGGCTTTCCCGGCTCCATGATAGTTCAGTAGCTAACGCTGCTAGCTGCTCACGGAGGTAGAGGAGGCGGGACCGTGGGCAAGATGCTGCGTACTGCGTAGTGAGGGAGACGAGGGAGAGGGGAGAGGAGAAGGGTGGTCTGCAGCCAGACTGTCTTGGGAGAGGGAGGCGGATTCCCGGGTTCGGCGCTAGGCTTTTCCGGCTCCATGATAGTTCAGTAGCTAACGCTGCTAGCTGCCCACCGGAGGTAGAGGGGAGGAGGCGGGACCATGGGCAAGATGCTGCGTACTGCGTAGTGAGGGAGACGAGGATTGGATGGACTCATGGACTAACTCACGGACCAATTAATAGTTGCAGGTTCTTAGGCTTGATTGGTCAGCTAGTATGCAGCTTTTCAGCGGATATACTGAATGGATTTTTTTCATTCTTTTTGGTCTTTATACTGTGTAGATAGGACCATAGGACCATAACAGCCTTATAAACGGTGTTATTAATATGTACAAAGCTTCCAAATCGTAGACCATAGCTTTAAGTTGGCTAATATATACTCAGTTTTTGACTTATTTGTATGAAGGTTTTTTTCTAAGCTTAACTATAGTTCACAAGTCTCATTTTAAAGTCCTACGACATCAGATTGAAAGTTTGTTGCTAGGTATAAATACTATTTGCTAAGCACATATTATTCATTGTGTAAAGACTCCAGTTTGTCTGAGTCAGATGTTACCACACAGAATTAGAAAAAAAAACCCTGCCTATCAGATTGGAGACTCACTTTGCCACCTCGTCTCCTTCCCCTCCTTCAGGTCTTTTGTTACTCACTCACTGTTTTACCACAAGCTAGACTTCTGGTCTGTTGCTAACTGTGTGACTAGTAGATGATCAGTTATTTGGACTTTTAGTTGACAGTAACATTGTTGAGGAACTGATGGTCTTTGACCTCACTGTTTGGTCAGTAAAGTAGTGAAAAAACTTTCTCATTACAGATTTGTTGTTGTTAATGAAGGAACACTTTACATAACAAAGCACATTTAACCCAACATTTAAGGCAACTATAGATAAAACACAGATCAGCTGACGCATCAACACCCTCTCAAACAAATACAGTAGCTGATTTTGTGGGGGAGTGGAGTTTTACTCATACATGTTTCCTCCAAACACTGTGGGTTTTACCAGCTTCTCTTGGAAATCGTTTGTTTTCCATTGACACCGTACCTCTGTAACATTCAGGCGTCGAGCAGGGCACTGTTAATCACCTGTTTATCACGCTGGGACAGTGTGTGTTGCCCGTCTAGCGAGAGAGCGAGCTGGCTTTATGATGTTATTATTTCTTAGTGTTAAGTGTGGAAACTCATTACTGCTGATTACTTTGACAACAAACTCTGTCATATATTTGACAGCTGAAAGCAGGAGTGGAAAACTGATATTGACATTTCCTTCTTTCTATTACATTTTAACAGTATGTTGACTCTAAGTTTATTGTTTAATCTATTAGTAATCATAAACATGGAGCTCAAGTTTCCAGATGACTGCTCACCTGGTCATAAAATAAACAAATTATATGTACACACAGAATTAATCATCCCTGTAAAGGACATGTGGATAAATTCCCTTAAAGCAATAATCTGTTGTAGCTCAGTTTGATTAGAGTTGTATGACTTGTACAATATTAATCGAGAAATTATTATTTATGAGCTGTATAAAATAAAAATATCTTGTTTACATACTCAGAAACATGCTTATAGCACTGATTAAGCAGCACAAAATTCAGAAAACTACAGAGCAGGGATGGGAAACTCTGATTACCAAGAGGGCTATAGAAAACCTTTTTTCCCTACCTGAAGCTAGAGATGTGACATCGACCAACAAGTCAAGTCTTCTGAACACCTCTTTTAAGTGCACAGTGAGAACTGATACACAGTTTTGAGTGAGCCATTAGTTTGAGAGCTATTCTTAAGATTGTCATATCTGTAGCGAAAACCTTTGCGGAAGTAGGTCAATGATATAACGCCTCTGTTTAGGAGTAGGAGAAGATGATATGAAGATAGTAGAAGATAACATATTATAAAGGGGTAAAAAAAATGAGTCACAACAAGCACAGAGTAAAGAGTTGCTGGAGAGCTTATCTGATGACTGTAGGCAGAGCAGGCTAGCGCTACCCATTGACTCCCAGTGTTTGAGCTAAAGCTAACTAGTGATGGGCAAGCTTCGTCTGTCTGCTCTTTATTACTGGACGTAGAGTCAAAAGAATGGTGTCTAACCTGCTTATCATGGACTCAGGAGTGAGGCATGACACGAAAACAGCAAAAATGTTGGTGTATTCCTTTAAACCTAGATTTATTTGCAAAAAAATCCACAAGCTCAATGCAATATATAGGGCTATTAATATCTGGTGTCGATTTTAGCAAAATTGTAGCTGGCAATAATGATCATTAACTTTTAAAGCTGCCTGCTAAAACTGATAGATTGTCAGTAATTGTGTGCATAACCAATAAAAATGAAGCTTGTAGAGAAAAACAATAATAGTGGAGATTTTTAAACACAATAATTCCCTTTTTACTACGAATAACATTGAAATGTTTTAAATTTGTCCTTGTAAACAGAAACTATCACGTGTTTTACTACCTGTTGTTGGGAGCGTCAGAGGAGGAGAGGAAGGAGTTTAAGTTGCTACCACCTGAAGAATACTTCTACCTCAAGCAGGTACTTCCCTGTCACATCAAATCCAAAGTTTGTGAACTTTTCAGTTAAAAATACACAGCTCCTTGTGTGTGACCTTTAAGGTAACACTGTTGCTCTCTGTAAGTGGACCCTTTATTCAGGCTCCTGAATAAGCTGCTGTCTTCACTCACAGCTCACTGCTCACATGTGTCCTGCATATTAATGAAGCAGTCTTTGTTCTTTCTCCTTTCTCTCTCCTCTCTTCTCACTCTTCTTGGTTTACCTCTGGCTGTTTCTCACCTAGATGTATGTTAATTGTGCTGTTTTTTTTCTTTCGAACTTAAATCTTCACAAAATAATTTTCTTGTCTTATAGCAAAACTTTAAGATTGAAGATGAGGAAGACTTGCGCCATGACTTTGAAAGGTTGCAGCAGGCCATGGAGATGGTCGGTTTCCTTCCCGCCACCAAGAAACAGTAAGTTAAGGCGTGAAGTTCAAGTTTCAAGACCACTATTTTCCCTCTGAGGAAATTAGGATTACTCTGGGGAAAGTAAGTAGAAGTAACTGGAAGCCCCATTTTAAAGAATAAATACTCATTATGTTGAACAAGAAAAAAAATACATTAAGCGACTGAGTCTGCAGAACCACCCACATGCAGTAGTCCAGCATTTTCGGGACCCAGCGTCTGGGGGTGAACATAGCCTCAACGTCAGCAGCGCCCTGTAGTGACCCTGTAACTCCGTCCTTTCCATCACCACAGACTCCTTCCACCGTCACTGCCTGCCTCTCAGTTCCCCCTCCCTAAACTGTGAAATATCCAGTATCATTATTATTGGTCCCAAATCCCTCACTTTGTCCACCCATAATTTTAACTTCACAATCAATAACCCCACACTCAGTCCCTCAACTCGTATCCGTGACCTTGGCTTTTCTTCAACAGTACCCTCACCTTCAGTCAGCACCTTAAACACACAGGCTACATCCTTTTATACTCTCCTTCTTTGCCATCAAAACCCTAAATCATGCCTTCATCACCTCTAGACTCGACTACTGCAATAGCTTCCTCTATGGTTCATCACCCAGTGTTCAAATAAAGCTTCAGTACGTCCAAAACTCTGCTGCTAGTGTCCTCACCTACACCTGATCTAGTTATCATTTCACCCCAGTCCTTCAAAATCTTCACTGGCTCCCTGTCCCATACTGCATGCTATTCAAGATCCACCTCCTCACCCATAAAGCCCTCTCCTACCTCACTGACCTCCTCTCGCGTTACACTCCTGCCCGTGACCTATAGTCCTCTAATGCCGGGTCAAACGTCACAATTTATGCATGATTATGGGACAACCTGACTGTCGAATGGTTTTGGGCCTCATCAGTCAGGAAAATTGGTGGTTCTGTCTCGCATAGTGTCGTAGGGTGTTTTCACACTCGGCCCACTTAATTCGAACAATGCTGCAGCGCGGTTCGCCCCCCTCCCCTCCCCCCCCCCCACTCGGCCGCAATTGAACAATGCTGCAGCGGTTCCCCCCCCCCCCCCTCCCCTCCCCCGCTGGCTTGCATTCACACTTCCAACATCGAACCATGCCCGGGATTAACAGGAAATAATGCATCAAAAGTAGATTGGTTCGGACCACTTTGTTTCACAAAGATAAGATTTTATCAATACCAATGCTGTTAAAGATCCTGCTAATTGATCCAATTCTTTAACGATTCCCTTATCGATTCCCGCAGATTTTGCATGTAGGCAACTGTTGGCCTGTAGATTTTCAGCGTCAACAATGTCAAACACAAGTCACAGCATAGATAACTGCTTCTGCAAGTTACTGGTGTTTCTACTGACTTAAGGTTGTGCAGTAGGGGGCTTTTAGTAAAAAAATTAAGCCACAATTCTGACGCTTCTAAACCCTGTCGGTTGAAGGAATTAATAAGGGAAGTGATAAGCAAAAATAATAATGATATTGATTCTTTGATGGGGCCGTTAACGATTCTCAACTGGAATTGGTTTTTTATTCCCATCCCTAGTGAAAACGCATCAAATGTCGGGAGATGGAGTGGATCGAGACCACCCCTTCATGGAGGTCTCAGACCGGCTGATTTGGTGCGCACCAAAGTGCGGTGGTTGCATTCACATTTATACAAACGTACGAAACCCTGGACCAAAACTTCTTTGGTGCGCACTAAATGTGGTTGGTGTGAAAACACCCTTAATCACCTAAAACAGACCACTCTGGGGCATCACTGACTCTGTGACAGCAGGTATAGCATGCTTGAGTTTTTGTCCTGCCTACGGTGTACATTTTAGGACATCCTCAGTCTCAGGAATACCTCTGTCATTTCTCAGACCAAACGGCCTCAGACAAAACGGCATCAGACCAAACGGCGTCAGAACTTCCTCCCTCAGACCAAACGGCCTCAGACAAAACGGCCTCAGACAAAACGGCATCAGACCAAACGGCATCAGACGAAACGGCCTCAGACCAAACGGCATCAGAACTTCCGCCCTCAGACCAAACGGCATCAGATAATACGGCCTCAGGCTTCAAAATAAAAGTCATCAGACAAAACGGCGTCAGTTTAAACAGCCTCAACCAAAACGACGTCAGATAAAACAGCGTCAAAAAGAAAGCCATCAGAAAAATACTGGAAAAACGGACTCAAATGAATAAACTTTATACTACATTTAAGTATAATTAGTGTGCCAACGTTGACACTGTAGTATACTACTATGTTTCCCATGATGCATTTCAAACCTCAGACGACGAAAACCGGATGCACACCAGACTATCAAATATCTCTGTTGATTCACCACATTTCAAAGTTCAAAGAGCATTTTAGGCGAGAAAGTCACCATGTAGAATACCAAAATGTGGTCATTTGAGCCATAAAACGCACGGATACAAATTTCATTTCGACATTTCGGACATTCTGTTAAGCGCGCCATTATGATATCGAAGAAACTTCCGGTCGGCTCCAAAACAAGAGCCCAATTTACAAAAGCGTTAGAGACGTCAAAGGAGATAATCAAGAATGCTTTTATTTTGAAAACGGGAAGTTTGCTAGTGGTCGATTTTCAGCTGGATGCCGTCTCAAGACGATTTAACGTTTATATTACGATGATTATGACATTGTTACGGCCTGACGCTGTTTTTTATTTGAGTCCGTTTTTCCAGTGTTTTGTCTTATGACTATCTGACGTCGTTTTGGTTGAGGCAGTTTAAATTGACGCCGTTTTGTCTGATGACTTTTATTTTGAAGCCTGAGGCCGTTTGGTCTGAGGGCGGAAGTTCTGATGCTGTTTGGTCTGAGGGCGGAAGTTCTGATGCCGTTTGGTCTGAGGGCGGAAGTTCTGATGCCGTTTGGTCTGATGACTTTTATTTTGAAGCCTGAAGCCGTTTGGTCTGATGCCGTTCGGTCTGAGAAATGACAGAGGTATTCCTGAGACTGAGGATGTCCTAAAATGTACACCGTACCTGCCTCCTACAACTTGTTCCACCACGTCGGAGGTTTTGACCAATGAGAGCACAGAGAGCCCTGCATGTGCAACAACCGGAGATGTAAGCAAACCAAGGTTGATGTCTTTAGAGGAAAAGTTTGCAAAACTTTGAAAACAACATCCCTGCCCTTATGACGTGTAGAGGACCACAGACTGTCAAAGGAGAAATGTTTAAAAGAAACTGCAGATCAACATGGTGAATGACGGCTTATGTTTATAACCAGAGTAACATCTCATTCATCATAACATTTGTAGATACAAACTTAGGTTCTGTACTCTAAATACAGTATGTTTGTTTGCAGTCTTCAGTGCCGCCCTCTTCCTCTCACTGTCATCACATCAGTTGTGTTGCAGTTGGTCATGTAGTTCATCATGCTTGTCAGGCGAATCACTGTGTAAATTTATGGCTCCATAGTCGCGTAGTCCGACATTATCGACCATTATTACAGACAAAAAATAATGGTATAGTCTGAGCTCAGTACAAAGCAAACCTCCTTACTCTAACCCTCAAAACCAAGAACAAAGTATTGTTTTTTGGTTGGTAAAATTTAAAACTTAAGCATGAGTAGCTACATGACATGTAGCTACTCATGCGTACTTTAAAATGTAATTGTAATTTCCCTTGTTGGCGCCTGTTGCAGGGATCCTACAGACCCTCAAAAGGTATTGACAAATTTTGTTCTTACCTGTGTGAGCTCTTAAATTTTAGGTTTCACATAAAAACTGCATTGTTGTACTTATTACAAAATATCAAAAAACATTAGATGGTTTTCTGTCCATATTCTACAGTGAGACTGTAGCTAATGGGGATCCTATTAAAATGAATTAATTAATGAAATTAATGAATTAATTAAAGTAAATTAGGCTTGCATGTGCCTCATATGTGTCTCTTACCTTCTTTTGGGCAGGCAGTGGGATTAGATATTACTTTATCTTGGTAATATTTTAGCAACCTTGCTGGTTACATTTAGTTAACCAACAAACTCATTTAAACAAAATATCAGCATTTCGATGGTGAGGAAGTCATGCACCACTACTGTGTTAATTGTTGTCAGATCTGTGGTGCAAACGTTGGCTAACTGTTCTCAGTTCAGGTCTTGAAATATTCCTTAAATGTTGATTTCAAAAGTATGAAGCAACCCTGAGCATAAAGCATTTCTAGTATAGTATGTGCAGAAAGAGCCACTGTGCCCTTCAAATATTTTAATATGGTTGCATTGAAAATCCCCCAGAAGCATTTTTCCATTTAGTCTTATTCAGAGTATTTCGCTTTAAGCACTGGGTCACATCAACAAACAGTGAGATTCAAACAAAGAGACCTCTCAAAGCACAACAAGCATCAACGACTGATATTTTGAGTAGTTTAATGAAGCAGTAAATTGGAGGCAGCATGCAGATACAGTGCCAACAATGGTGCTGTTTTTGAAAACAAACAATACACAATAGCATGAAGCACTTTTTGTCATCATTTTGTATTAATGCATTTAACGTTTGCTGATCTTTCACTGTGTTACAGGATTTTTTCGGTGCTTTCCGCCATCTTGTATTTGGGCAACGTGACCTACAGGAGAAGGTCAACAGGCAGAGATGAGGGCCTGGATGTGGGACCACCTGAGGTCCTGGCCACACTTTCTGACCTGCTAAAGGTATCAAACAGTGCACGTCTACAGGGCCATCTTTTCATTCCCTTTGCTTTGCGGCATCTAACTGTGTGCGTTTGCTTTTAGGTGAAAGAGGAGCTGCTGGTTGAGGCTCTGACAAAGAGGAAAACGGTGACTGTCAACGACAAGCTGATTCTCTCTTACAGCCACTCAGAGGTATGAACAAACATTTTAAGATCTGTGAGTCTTTTTCTTTTCCCCCTGATGGGGGTGAAACTACTGTTTCAATCTTTTCCTCCATTGACTTTTCTGTCACTCATAATCACATGAGTTTGTCTTTTTCTGCTCTAATATCATCTGAGACCAAACCATACCATCAAACTGCACCATTGGGTCAGTTCTGTTGAATGTGTTGATGTATTTTCCTCTGTAAGTATAATTATATACCTCTTTTTGCCTACCAGGCCATCACAGCGAGGGACTCCATGGCCAAATCTCTGTACAGTGCCTTGTTTGACTGGATTGTTCTGCGCATCAATCACGCTCTGCTTAACAAGAAAGATATGGAGGAGCATGTTCCTGTAAGGTTTAGGCACTCTTGAGTATTATATTTTACCTATTTTAGTGATAATAATCATTGTACTTGCCCTTTCTGCGCCTCACTGGTTGTTATTTATTCTTCTTTTACCCAGTGCTTGTCCATTGGTGTCCTCGACATTTTTGGCTTTGAGGATTTCGAGACCAACAGCTTTGAGCAATTCTGCATCAACTATGCAAATGAGCAGCTGCAATATTATTTCAACCATCACATCTTCAATCTTGAGCAGGTCAAACCCTTTACATGACATACTGTACTATATTTTCTTCTATTTAATCCAAAAGCACAACTTTTCTGCTCTGAGATCACAAAAACGACTGCTTAAAAGATGAATCCTCTAAGCTTTTCCTGATGTCCTAGAGGAGAAAAGTATGCATGAGACAAGTGATAATGTGTCATACCCTTTTGAGTTCTGGGTAAAGGCAGACGTGGAGCATATTAAAAGTTAGATTCATTGTAAATATTTGAGTAGGATTAAATGAAATAGGTTGCACCTGGATGTTAAAAGTGTTTAAAATATCTGCAGGTATGATCACTGTCTTATTATTTCCAAGGTTGATGCTGCTGTAGGGACTTTATAGCTGATTAATAGAAGGAAAAATATTAAAATTGCCTGAATGTCCTACCATGTGCAGGAGGAGTACCAGGCAGAGGGAATCACATGGCACAACATTGATTACACGGACAATGTGGGCTGTATCCATCTCATCAGCAAGAAACCAACAGGCCTGCTCTACCTGCTGGATGAGGAGAGCAAGTAAGAACAGCTGCACATAGTCATCAGCGTTTGTTACATCCATTCATTTATGTTTTGTGGTTGTCAGAAGGAATGAAGTTTGTATTTGGGAGCCATCACAGTTTGTTTCTTCCTCCTTTATATTTTTCTGTTTCTCGTTGCAGCTTTCCCCATGCAACTGAGGAGACATTATTAGCCAAATTCAAGCAGCAGCACCAGGGAAACAAGTACTTCGTTCCTACACCAGTCATGGAGCTTGCTTTTGTCATCCGCCACTTTGCTGGGAAAGTCAAATATCAAATCAAGGTGAGGAAGGTCAAAGACTGAAGAAAGCTTTTGTTTGGTTTTGTTTCCTAGATGTAATTTTGAAGTTATCTTTATCTTCAACCATCTAGGACTTCCGGGAGAAGAACACAGACCACATGCGTCCAGACATTGTGGCGTTATTGCGGAGCAGTGACCGCGCATATGTCCGACAGCTCATTGGTATGGATCCGGTGGCCATGTTCAGATGGGGCATTCTGCGAGCCACCATCAGGGGAATCGCAGCTTTTAATGAAGCTGGCCGTACCTGGGCTGCAAAAACATCAGGTACTCATTATTAAATGGACATTATCTGAAGGGAAATTACTTTTGAATTAAAAAAAACCTGTGATTGACTACTGACACTTAATGAGTTATGTTTGTGAAAAATCATCATTCATGATCTTGACTTTAGTATTTATGAAGCTGATGCACACATATATTGACACTTTTTCTTAAATTAGGACAGTTTAATCAGTTTTGCACAGAGCCTTGAACTTCACTTTTGCAGATCCATAGAGCCCATGCAAATTTATTTTTCTAATGTCCAATTAAGAATGCCTCATTTCAACAGTTGTTCACTAATGCTTTAGCCAACAAAACTGGATCATTTTAAATGTGGGCCATCACCTGCATGTGCTGAAAATCAAAGCAAAATTCATCCAGTAGTTTTTGTGTAATCGTGTTAACAAACAGTAAAAACATAACATCTTTGGGTGGAGATGAAATATTACTCTTCTGACTTATCAAATGACATTTTCTTGCCCCATTGATCATTTTCATAAGAAACTTATTTTTTACCCTTTATATCTTAATCAGATATTTATCTCAACTTGTCAGGTGACTGCAGCTTGAAAATAAGAACAGTTAGTTTCACTTGCAGAGATTAAAATTTTCTGCCGTGTTGAGTGCAGTTTTTTTCTGCTCCATAAGCAGCCTTCCACATCAGCACACAAAGGAATTTGTTGAAACGTGAGGCTTTAAGAGATTTAAACATTCTCTGGTCAGATCTAAATCCTACTCCAGACTATATCTGTGCTCTTGGCACATTGACGTAGGCCCCTTTAATGTGGATTAACAAGATTCAATTAACTTGAGACAAAAAGGCAAAACAACAAAAACTACTCCAGTCATGCGACTCCAATCTGCCCTTTAAACTTATAATCCATCCTTTGATAAAACCTTTAATTTATTACCACTGAGCAATAGAAGTATGTATGCTGTTTTCTGTTTTATAGGTGTTGTACGTCCAGTCTCAAGAACTCCTTTAGGAGAACTTCAGCGATCCAATACTCCAGTAGACAGAATGTACAAGTAAGTTATGCACATCATTTAATAATACAGTAGAGTCAGGGTCATTTGAGTGTGTTGAAGCTAGTTTTGTCTCTTTTGTCCCCCAAATAAAATTGTGCCTTTGCAGTTGTTCCTGTAAATATGGAAGCTGACAGTCTGCCCTACTTATGTTTGAAACTTTGTTAGATTCCTGTATGGACAAATGCATAATTATAACTGTTTCATAGGATCCATATGATATTCCACATTCATGAAGCTGCAACCTTTCCTCCACTTATTTCTGGTCCAGTCACGTATTTCTTGTATATGATCCTCTATGAAGGTGAAGGAATGTTTTACATTGTCTGTGATCTGTAAAAGTCCACATTTCTCTTGTGCTGCTTGATGAGTTGAAGGACAGTATCAGTCGCTTTATCTCTATTCTGCTGATATCCTCATGTTTGGATCCACAATGTCTGATAAAATAAAAAACAGTTTTTTGGTTCAGCTAAATCCTCCTCCACCTCATCTCAGTCACACTTTTCCTCTCCGCCTCTTGGTGACCCCGGTGTGTGTGCTGGTTCTCTCCTCTCCCTCTCCCCTCCACAGACGAGCCTCTGTGCTCGATTTCTACTTTGATCACTCAGAAGAGCGCCCTCTAGAGGCCTTTGAAGACATCTTTGCTAGCTATGAGAATAAGAAGTAAGTGAACAGGAGAAAAGGGCGAAGACATGAGGCCAAGCAGGAAGGAAATGTGTTCGGTTTCTGGTCAAAGATATCGGTTGCTCCATTTTCTGAGTATACTCAAACATATTTGTAAAAAACTCTGCCTCTAGCATTTAAAGTGACTACCTCTTTAAAGTAAGAGAAGCAGGGAAAGTTCAGTGCAAGAATAAAACACAGTACACCAGAGTTGCCCTTTACCTCACTTTAATCTCTGTTTCTTTTCTGTAGCGTTATAATCTCTCACCATTCTTGCGTTTATTATTCCTTCTATAGAGCACAGGAAGGTGTTTGTACTGGCTCTCTGTGATTAGTCAGACTGATTACTTACATCAGCTGTTGAGCTTTGCACATGTAGTCATACACGTACAGGGGCCCCAAGTCAAACAGACAGAGAATTGGAGAAGCTCTCACACAATGGAAACAAACCATAAAGGATGTGCTTGAATCTTTGGGCACTCTTGCTTTTGGATCCAAAATAATAAGAGACTCTTCTTTACAGAGAAATGTCTGAACTGAATCAACCCTCAGTTTTTTAATCAGCATCTTTATATGAAGCAACCTGTATCAGAGAGATAAACAATGAAGTCAATTCTACCAACTAAGTAAAGTAGAAAGCATCAAGCATTAAGCCTACACTGCCATCACTGCTACTTTGCAGAGTAGGAATTATTGGAATTTGCAATCTGACTGTCTGTAACACCAATCCAAATGATTTCATCTGTTTAATTAGGAGCAAATGTTGGTTTGGATGCAACAGAACAGTCAGACCAGATTTTTGAGTTATGTTTTTTGGTTCAACACTGATCACCAAATTATGTTCTTACTTGTTTTTGGTTAATTTTCCTAGGGGTCCCTGATGTATATAGTGAGTTATTATTGGACAATATTTATTTAAAAAAACATATGGCTGCCCTGCAATCAACTGGCGACCGGTTCAGGGTGTACCCCGCCTCTCGCCCAATGATAGCTGGGATAGACCCCAGCCCCACGCAACCCCGAAAGGGATAGCCGGGTATAGAAAATGAATGAATGAATGAAAACATATGGCTGGCTATTTAAAAAAAGTACCTGTAGTAACTGATACATCACCAGTGGTTTAACTCCATATTTAACATCAGGATGTAAATTAATCTCCCACCCACGCATCATCCACGTATGAAACTGTTTGAATCCTCCAAACTTTGTTTTCAGTTCTGTTTATATAGTTTTGTACAGTCTCTGTGTTGAGACTGGGAGGATTAACAGCCAGTATAGCTAAACAAACTAAAGTTTGCTATGCATGCTGGGTGTTGTGATGCGATTACTTCCTGTTAGTAGCATGAATTAATGTTAGCCCCTGCAAGAGCTGATAAGTGTGTGCACCAGTTGTGTGATAAAATTACTTTTTTGTCATGGAGCCCAGTAGCCCCAACCTCTGCACTCTGTGAAAGGTTACTCGTGGGCAGAAGTTCATTATATTACATACTGAAGGATTACAATGGGAGCTGGCTATACATAAAACCCAAAATACCCCTTTCCCAAGTACAGAGGTGCCAAACAGAATGGCTCGGGCTGCTCGATTATGGCAAAAAAAAAAAATTGTATCAATTTTTTTGATAGATGTTGAGATCACGCTTATGAAACATACCAGCAGTCATTGAGCTCTGACCGTGTAAACAAATTTCAAACATTAAAGGACTATAAGTCAGTTAAAATAAAAGTAATAATTGCACACTAAAACTATTGATAAATGGAAAAGGATAGAACTTGTGAAGCAGGTCGTTTGTCACAGTGAACTTTAGATCTCAATTACTCAAATTTTTTCATCATGAGAGACAGTAATTGTAATCAAGTTTACAGTTAGATTAATTTCCCAGCCCTGCTCAGTAGACAATTGATAAATGTTTTATCCCTTGTCATAAGGTTTGATACACTTTTAGACTGTAAAAATGCTTAGAGGGCATAATATCCTTAATTTTTCGAAATTAAAGATGTATTTTTTCTTTGACCAAATAAGAAAAACAGTTTTTTTAGATCTTGTCCCTTAATTATTTTATATTTTGTAGGGGTGACGTGTATAACCCCTTCTTGGGAAGACCAGGACATGAAAGAACCTTTTTACTGAAGCCCCAAGCAGCCAGAGAGACTAATAAACAACAATTCAACATGAATATGAGTGACCTACTAAAGCCTATTACTTTATTTCAACAAATTAAGGAATACCTTTAGTGTAATCAGGAATAATGTAACAAAAAAAATTAGAATTAGTGAGACTAAACTGAAATTAATTTAAGAATTGAAAGAAAGCACAGTACATTCAACTTACCTCTATTACTGAAAAACAGAATAAAACAAAGTGGAATAAACAAAATTCAGCTTTACATCTCCAAACATATTTGATGAATGGTTTGAGTAAAAGTTAACAACTGTATTAAGCAGTTTTCTGAACTACAAGTGTTGCTGGAGCCCTCTTTCTCCAAGACTCTTTCATTTACCAAGTACCTTGAAAGTTGGTGAAGTTGATGAGAATGAGAGCAATCAACAGCTTGTTTAGAATATTGTTTTACATTAATGAGACACCTCTGTGTTCTTATGAACACGATAGCGACAGAACCAGCTTTGTGACTCAAAAAAATCTCAGTGTAGGCTCAACACTGTTGTCGTACTTCATGGTAAAGTCCCCTGATTTTCTAACACAGAGGTGTAGGTGTCAGTGTCACTGTGACTCATGAACAGTATTTATCGACCGTTCCTTCCCTGCCTGGCCTCTGTTTTCATGGTAAGTACAGAGAAGAAATGCATGGCCCAGCCCTGGGACACAGGAGCCTTTTGACATTAACCTCACCACACTGTGTGTGCAGTGTATCACCAGTCCAAATCAAAAACCATAAATCCAACAGCCTCACCAGTAACTACTCACAAACACAAAATCAAACAAAACAGCATGAATACAGACAGCAAAACGCTCTGAACAACAGCTCAGCTCTGCATGTGAACTACCATAATGACAAGGGTTTTTTTCATGTAAGTAAGATCCCCAACCACCTGTACACTTGTGTTTGTGTGGTCTACAAAGGAATACAGCAGCATGGTTGGGTGGTTGAGTGTGTCTTGTGGTTTTGATGTGCATTAACATGATCTGCGTAAGAATAAAATCTGTGGGTTACTCTTCACGGATGAGCAGAGCATCAAGTTCCTCTTGATATCAGACCCCCTCCAATCCTGTGGTGTGTGTGTGTTTTGTCTTGGGTAACTACTGTGCTGTGTTTTTCTTCTACGGTGTCCTAACAGTGGTGTTCTATAAAACCAATTTTCCCCTTTTTCGTCCCCCTTTTGTTGTTTCAATCCAAATCTTGCCCCCTCCTCCCCCTGATCCTCTTCTTACACTCCTCACTCTGGGTGTGTGTGTCTGTGGTGCGATGATCAGAGACATGCATGCAGAAATCATCAGCTCCATTAAGAACTTGCAGCTGGATGGTGAGGACCCTCGTAAGCTGCTGCAGTCCTGGGGTCGCCTACGCTTCCCTCGACACATCCTTCAGTGAGTCTGCAGACAGACCCGGCATCAGCTGTGCTTCAGCTCAGACTAGACTAGTCGACTCAGAAAGATAATACTCTTATTAGAGTCTGCACTGACCCCCACGCAGCTTATAAACCAGTTTAACATTATTATTTTATTCATTCCTAAATTGGAAAATGTAGATCCTTGTCCTTAGTTGTGACTCATTTCCTAACTGACTGAACTTGAAATAACTTTAATGACTTGTTGCATGAGCATATGTGACCCTTATGCCAGCATGTGAGGTGTCTTTAAGCAACTTTGAAAAAAAAATGTAGTGGTCATGCTGCATGTTAAGTGAGGTACTTGTACAAATGAAGTAATACAACAGCTGCAGATACCACATCAGCAAAAACAAAATCATTTCAGAACCCAGAATAATGCTGTGCATTAAAGTGTGAAACACAACACAGTGATCAGACATTCATATAACTATAAGTGATACTGTGCTAAATTATGATCTACTATGTGCTATATAACACATTATGAAACGATGTAATACAATGCAGTGTGAAAATGTACTAAATTATTTTTCATCCTTATTTTTTAATTAATTCTATTCATTACCCTAACAAAATTAGGACTCAAATCTTGAATGGAAAGAGCAGATTAAATCTGATTCACATGATCCTCCTCAAGTTCACAGCATACTTATGAACAAACCACACTCACACACAGAAAAGTGAAATGAAGTAACTGCAGTCCAACCATTAGATGTAATGTGATGGTCTATTTTTACCTCTGCCAAGGAGGTTATGTTTTCGGGAGAGTTTGTTTGTCCGTCCGTCCGTCTGTGAACAAAATAACTCAAAAAGTAATGGATGGATTTGGACGAAATTTTCAGGAAATGTTCAGCATGGGAAAAGGAAGAACTAGGGGTGGGTGATATGGCAAAAATATCATATCACGATTTTTTAAAAATAAAATTACGATCACGATTTTGTCACGATTCTTTATACGTTGATTTTTCTAGACTAATTTGCATGTTAGATCATGTTTTTCCCTATGTTTAACACCAATATCAACATTATCTCTTAAAGTGCAACGATTTAAAACAAATGTTATCTGACTGCAATGTCTATAACCTGTGTGAATAATACAGCTGCTTTAGAACAGATTTTTGTTCAGACATCTTCAAGCTTTTATCTTCTTTTCTCTTTCCGCCATGGCTTCACGCTACATAACCAAACAGGAGATCCTACCATGCACTGTGCGTAATGTGCTACGATTGGCTAGAAGAAGTTCTTGGTTAAAAATGCAGCTAGCGACCTGTGTTTTGTCTTTTGTTTGTTTATTTTAGTTGCCTTGCTATTTAAAGCTTTTGATTAATAAGTTAGTAGATTGTTGAGTTCTAAAACAGGTGGTGTCAAAAACAGTTTAAGCACCAAAAACCTAACAACCTTAATCAGAAGGACAGAAGACGCTTACTGGACTCTAGTAAAGATAGGCTAAAGAGCATGTCTGTCTGAGTACTGTGGACTGATCATTAGAGTTACATCCCATCTCCTGCAGCAACATCTCTCCTTCGCATCATCCACCTCTGTCATCCTGACCACCACACTCAGTTACACCTCATCTCCTCCTGTCATTCATGTTATTCATCCCGTCTTCTAGGTCCTACCCTTGATTTCATCACTGACTGACCGGCAGTGCATGAAGAAGTCAGCCGTCCGTACTAACCCCAGCTTCACATGCTCCGTTCACCTCTTGCTGCCTCAGGCTTTTTTCCTTGTGCCTCGGGCCACTAAAACCTTCATCACTAAAACTCACCCTGCGTCTACTTTCTCTACCTTCACAGGAAAAATAAGAACACCAAACAGAGGCAGGTCATCCCCAAGGTAAACATGAGTGAACTTGAACTTTGAGCTGATGTGATGTGACCAGCTTTCCATGATTTCTTTACAGTCAAGGGGGAAGTTAATGAATTTTTTCTCTCATGCAGAGTTTGCTGGATTCTCGTTCTCTGAAGTTCATTGTGGGTCTGACTCTGCATGATCGCACAACCAAGTCTTTACTCCACCTGCACAAAAAGAAGAAGCCCCCCAGTATAAGTGCCCAGTTTCAGGTAACATCAGGACTATTAGAAATCATCTGATGTCAGCAATCCTGAAAGTTCTGCTAATTCTTTTCCTTTTTCTCTGCAGACTTCTCTGACCAAGCTGCTTGAGACCCTGAACAGAGCAGAGCCCTTCTTTATTCGTTGTATCCGCTCTAATGCACAAAAGGTTTGTCTTTTGTTTTTGTACAGTTCACAAATCAGTTATGTGAAAATCAATACTGATAATGTGCATAATCATCTGAAAGAATAGTGGTCATGCTGACAGTAAACCTAAGTGAAGTAATTAATATGGGTATGTACAAAGACTTACTGAAGTACTTTTGTGCCTGAGCAGAAGGAGATGCATCTGGATGAAGCTTTGGTTGTTCAGCAGCTCAGATACACCGGGATGCTGGAAACTGTTCGCATCAGGAGGTCAGGCTACGGAGCCAAGTACACATTCCAGGTATATTAAAACTCCTGCCGATGCAGTGTTTCTCACTGGACAATGGTTTTGACCAACTTGTGGTAATGGCCAAAGGGGAGTAATCATTTTAGAACTCCTCTCTGTATATTTGATTGTGTACCAAATTAGTTGTCATCTATTCCTTAACCTAAGTGAGGGTTTGCTTCTAACTTACTGTAATTCTCTCGCCTATCCCCCTGTTATTTTCATATCCACATTCACTTGCAGGTGCACGTCTCCTTTTATACAGATCAGGCTTTTTTTTTTGTATTTTTAAATGTATTAGAAAAGATGCCTAAAATTTAGAATCCTAAATTGTCTGAAAGGGTCTTATCATAATTTGTAAGAGGTCTTTTTTCATGTTGAGCACTTTTGATTACCCAGTAAACCAGTTATAAAATTCGTTCATTCTTTGTGTGCATGTGGATGCTCAGATGTCAACAAAAGCAAAATTAAAGCAGGATGGTACCTTAGCAGGCAAAAACTAATACAAGTTTCAGAAAATTTGGCTTTGAGATAAATACAGAGGGAGTGTGTGTGAATAATAGGCAACTCAATGCAAAAAGGCTTTACCAATGCCGTCAATGGTCACATGAGTTCCTTACAATAGTTTTAACTTTTATGTCTTTAAATGTCTCAAATCTGATGTCCAGGAGTGTGCATCTACCCTGCGTATGCTTGGGATCTTTGAGTCAAGTATATACAATAATTCATAACATTTTATGATATTTACTGATTCCATAGATTACCAATCATATCATATCCAGTTGCTAACCAAAAATGGGAAGTTTAGGCAATGCTTTGGTTTAAAGTATTTGGTTTATATTATTTAATGAGAAGGTCCTTGGTTCGAACTCTTCATTGTAGTTACATGTGCAGTTTGCATGTTCTCCTGCTGTGTTTGCTGGTTTTCTTAAGTGACTTCTAATTGCCTGTAGTTGAAAAGGTAAAGGTGAATGTTTAATTTGTCGGCTCGATAATTAACCAGTGATGCCTTTAATGACATCTTTGAATGGCTCCAGCACCCTAGTGCCCCATAACAGGATATTTGGTATAATTAAAGAATGAATTTATAATTATTTAGATGTTCCTTTCTAGATATTGCATTAATAGAGTGATGAAACAGCAGAAACTTCTGTTTTTGATCACCTATAGAGTTTGTTCAGCTTGAGCGGCAAATAACATAAAGGGATTGTTTTCTAATTTCTGGCTTATAAATCTTAAAAGGCAAAATTCACCAATTAAAAGAGAGTGTATAGCTCAGAATTATTAAACATCCATTGAGATAACTTCCTTTGGCATTGTCGTTGTGTGGGAAATATTGATGGACTATAACTGATCCAAAAATATGTCCTACAAACGGTTTAATGATTGAATAATTAAAAGGCCCTATATTTGTATTGGCACAAGTTAAAGCAGTCAAGACATCTACAGTGGGCATTAGGCCTGTCCCGATAACAAATTTTGCTGGACGATAAATTGTCCTTCAAATTATTGCTGATAAACGATATTATTGTCAACATTATTTTGGGACCATTTTTTTAATGTAATAATATTCAGCACATTAATGTGAGTACTTCGTATCAAAAGCAATAAACATTAATTTCCCAAGCATGTTTAACATTGTAATTGGAATGCCAAGAGCTTTTAAATAAAAGAAAAATTAAACAAACAACATAATAAATTAACCCTTTCATGCATGATGTTCGCTACAGTAGACAGATGTTTGAAATCAATTTAATCCCCTTTAGGTTGCAGTACAATGCCAAAGTATCAGGTGGGGAGATCCCAAACACACACACTCTAACTTTGCACTTTTTTAAGACCATATTCAGATATTGCATCATAAATCCAAAACAGCCAACAAAGGAAAAATTTGGCATTATACCTGTATTTAGATTTTACATCATTTTGTATTTTTTATTTTAAATTTTGGTTTAATTCACAAGTGACCAGTTTGATTAAACAGCACAAATACACATACTTCAAACTTTTCTTTTACTTTTATTACTCTTAAAAGTTTGTCAAAGATGTTTGTGGGTCTATATTTACTTCCACTAACTAACTTTTTATACCATTGATGCATGGTGAAGTGAACAGATGCATAACTCCCTGAAAATAGAACGGAAAAAATGAACAAGGTTTTTAACGCATTTGAAAGCAAAAACAAACAATGAAATAGAATTTCTTTGTGATTTAATAATTCATGCATGAAAGGGTTAAATGGAGTTTACACCAGGAATTGCTGTTTGTGGCTTGCCTCCTCCCAGGCAGCTTGTACTGTCTGTCAAACGTTTGTAACTTTTCAATTGTATTGAAACGTTGCATTCCTTTTGCAATGAAGTGAATGACACTGAGTGTGCACCATTTAGCACTGGTTTATTTATATTTACTTTGCAGACCAAACCCCTCAGTAGTTGTGTCAGGATGAAGGCTCCGCTGCACCTAAAGCAGTTTTTGTTTCTAGTTTGATTGGATGAGTGTGTTTGAGGTGTGCATGCAAGTTGGTCATATTCCCCGTCCTCGTCGCCACTACTTTCGAACAAATGCAACGCATCGGCTCATCGGTGTTCATGGGCCCACACCTTGTTCATTCTTTGTAAAAACAAAATATTCCTGCACTGGGGCCGTGGCTTTCGACTCAGAAACCATTGCTTTTGTACCATCATTCATTCGTGCGTTTGCTTCCTTGTTACTTCTCGCAACACTCACTGGCAGCACTCAACAATTGAATGACTGACAGGAGGGTTCACTCCATTCATTTCGCTATAGAACCAATGCACCCAGGTGTTGAAACAGATGCACAGAGTGAACCCTCTTGTCATCCAGCCTGTTAGTTGGAGAAAGAGGAGGAAAACAAGCACGCATGCACATGTCAATTTACCGAGACCAGCAAACTTATCGAGTTCGTATTTGTTTATCGAGCAGTTAATTGATTTATTGATTATTGTGATAGGCCTGGTGGGCATCAGGTTTTGACAGCTACTCTCTTTTCCAAAGGCGTTCTTTGAGTAGTCCTGTCGTGTTTTATCATGTTTGTTGTTTTTGTTACCCCTCCAGGAGTTCATTGAGCAGTTCAGGGTTTTGCTCCAGAAGAACGCAGAAGCTTCAAAAGAGGAAATCTCTGCACTGCTGGATACAAAGATGGGCCTGGACCCCACCACGTACCAGATTGGCAAAACAAAGGTCCAGCTCTTAAGTCTTTTGTTTAATTCATAAAGAAAACTTAAAATCTCTACTCTTGGCCCTCTTAACTCTGGTTTGCTTCCTACATGCAGGTGTTTTTAAAGGAGCTTGAGCGACAGAAGCTGCAGGACACACTGCACAAGGATGTAATGCGCAAAATCATTTACCTGCAGCGCTGGTTCAGAGCAAGACTTCAGAGGAAAGAATTTCTGGACATGAGACAGGCTGCCATTCTGATTCAGGTAAATTCAGCCTTTATTTTTTTGGCTTAATTTTCTTTTATCTCTTGTGTCCAATACTTCAATTCGTAACTTATCCTGTTTCCTTTATCCCTGCTGTAGCGTTCATGGCACAGGTACTGCAGAGAAGAGAGAAGGAGACAGGCAGCCACTCTGATCCAAGCTGTGTGGAGGGGACACAGACAAAGACAAGAGTACAGCCTCCAAAAGGAGGGAGTCACCAAAATACAAGCCCTGGTCAGAGGACACTCGGCACGCAAGAGGTAACAACACACGCACAAAAAAAAATAGACATTTGTGTTCAACCTTAAAATGAGCTTCCTCAAATTCCAGTTCACAAAACTTAGAATAACAGAATTATATTAAATTACAGTTTATGATTTTATATCAGCAACAAAGTTTACAGCTCAACAGAAGACCTGTGCCAATGTACTGAAATCTCCTTTATGTCCGGCATTGAGTTTATTAAAAATTTCAATCAAATCAGAGCAGACTGATTATACTTTAAGTGTCCTTAATTAAGAGAGAGAGTGAAGAGCTGTGTCCTTAACTCTTTTAATATTTAATACACATGAATAACAACTTATTCACTTGTAATTTTGCCCTTTGCTTCCAAGTGGTTTAAATTATTAGCATGGTTGTTTGAAATTCAGCATGTTGACAACAATAGCCTGTTATGCACATCAAATGTGGGCTTTTTGCTCTACCGGTGCTAATATAGAAAATAGTCAGTGAGGGAGGCAGAGAATCATTGGCAAACACATAAGTAAACATAACCTGCACACTGATGTTTTTTTGATAAATACATTGTTTATATGAACATGCATGACAGAAATATGACTAAACAGAAAGAGAGCAAAACAAACATGTTCACAAAAGTACAACATTTCAGAAACACTATAAGGACCATCTTGAATATAAAGTATTTCATTTTACCTCCTTTTTGGGGATAGCATGTTTATTTTTCTTGAAATTGTAAGAAATTAATACATAATCATGGGAAAAACTAGTTCAGTAAGTTAAGAAAACAAGCAAAGAATGCTCATTATAAGAAGAATATAAGTAGTATTCATAATAACTTTATGTATGTAGTATTTTTTCCTGTAAAAAATGGCAAAGTCCCTCTACATACAGAGAAGCAAAGACAAGAATAAAGTGTAAGAGCTTTAAGAAATAAGGAATTAGAGATGGTAAAACTCAAATTTCGCAAAAAACGACTCTATATGAAAACCACATGAAATAAGGGTTGAAGTTCAAGAAGACATGAAAGAAGAAGTTAGAAACAGTTGCCAGCAAGCACAGTTTACAAAGCAAAGAGTTCACTAAATAGTATAAATGTATGTGCACAGCGAGCTTTCATTGACATGCACTTTTGACTCCATTGCTTTTCATGGCACACATTTGAGAGAGCTGCGTCCCACAAAGTGTACACTGGATCTTAGAAAGTGTCAATCATTGAAAAACCAGTTTAGATAAATTGACAGCCTTTGAGGGTATTAAAAGTCTCTAAAACAAATGTATGAGGTAATACATTTCATTGTTTGCATTTACTTGTTGTGTTTTCCTTTACTCTGGACATGTTTTACTGTTTATAATTCAAACAACCATTTGGTTGTGGTTCTTATTGATTTTACTCTTCAACTTTTTATTTGTTTGTTTCAAATTATGGCTGCTATTTTTTTTTTCGACCAAAGTGTCTTTTGTTTTGTTTGTAGCCAAATATCAGAGTAAAGCTGCTGTAATCAGTTATTTCAGAGAGGATATCAGCTTTACCAACTTTTAATCTTCATTTTTGTTTTAATGTTACATGTCAGAAAATAGAGATGCAGTTGAGTCCTACAATGTTTGAAGATGGTTTGAAAATATCTCCTAAAGTTTCTTGTTTAAAGTCATATTTTTGGTATAAACTCTGCCCAAGGTGTTTTAGCCCTTACGTTTATGCCTTATGTATTTCAGATGTCACTCTTTGCGTGAGGAGAAAAGGAGAAAAGAAGAGGAGGAAAAAGAAGCTCAGAAAAGAGCTGAAGAAGAGGAGAGAAGGAGAAGGGAAGAAGAGGAGGAAGAGGCCAGGAGAAAAGCACAGGAGGAGGAGGAAGAGAGGAGAAGAATAGAGGAGGAAAAGAGAAGACAAGCTGAAGAAGAGGAAGTGAGGAGAAGAGCAGAAGAGGAAGAGGCTGCTAGGAAAGCACAGGAGGAGGAAGCACAGAAAAAGAGAGAGGAAGAGGAGGAGAGACCTGCAGACGAACTTTTAACGCGAGATGATCCAGACATTGAGCTGGTCAATGAGGAGATGCTGGATGAAAACCTTCCTGTCCGGGAGATAGAAGAGGATGTAGAGATGAACACAAGCTCACACACAGAGGAGGACCAGGAGGCACATGCAGAGATGAACGGTACCACAGCTGAGGCTGGACCTCAGTCACATGAAAAACAGGAGAACGAGGATTTGAGGAACGAAACACAGGAAGAGTCAGCTTCACAAACAACTGATGTTAGCACCTCTGATGCACTTATTCTCACATCCCCGGATGAGAAGCCCCCAAGTGACACCTCAGGACCTTCAAATGCTGAGCAGAAAGGAACCCGGCCTTCAGGTATCAACAGGAGCAGTTCATCCAGGAGTCAGGAGAAAAGAGAGCAGAGGAGACGGCGAGGGCTTGAGCACAACCAGAGGGAAACTGAACGAGCTTCAAACACCAAGGATCAAACCTCCCAGACCAAAAGCAAAAACCAGGAGTCAACAAAGCTTAAAGAACGCGCAGATAGTAAAGAGCTGGACCAGTACACATTTGTTGCATGGAAGGACAAAGGCGGAAAGAAGGAAACAAAAGCCTCTCCTGCTCCTGTTCGTCCATCTACGTTATCCCTGCAGCTAGTCGACCCCTTTCCTGATAGAAATGGTGTAGGAGACGGTGCTGGAGCTGTAAACCTGCAACGCCGTCCTGGGGCGATTAAGGAGAAGCCAGAGAAGTGGAGAGGAAGGAGGAGCGATGGAGAAATCTCAGAGCATGCTGTATCTGCCCTGCCTCAAAACAAGGAGGATAAGAGGAAAAAAGCACTGTACGTCTTTTTAGGAGAAGAAAATCAGACAAAATGTACACCTCTTTCAATGATATGACCACAAAAGAACCATCCATGGCACCTAATATTGGTTCATTTATTCTCATTGATTGTAAATATGTTCACTGCTTTCATAAGATAGGTGCTCACTGTCAGTTTTTGTGAAAGGGCAGGACATATTCCACAGGAAGAATATCTGCTGCTCTTCATCATTATGATGTCCTAGTGAGCATACTATTAAATTTCTGACTGAGAGCAAATATGGTGAAAGATGACTGTCCTAATCAAAATGTCTTCTTTGTATTGTTAGACCAAGCAAAAGAAATCCCAAAGGCCAAGTTCAATTTGAAATGGGAAGGACTAGATTAAATCAGTTAGAAATCTTGATTTGAGAGACTTTCCTATCAGACATCCTATTTCTTTTTTAAAAAACATTTTTCAGTTGAGATATTCATGTCTCTTGTTATAAACAAATACATTTTTACGTACTGGTAGCTACATTTCTTTATTTGAAAAAAAAAAAAATCCTACATTTTTCCAAATTGTCCATTTCTAATAACCACATTTTCAGGAAAAGTCTTTCAGATTTTCTAAATAACAATATCCAAACATTCCCAACACAATTCTTTAAAGATTCATGCTAATGTTATTTATTTAAGCAAGTATTCATTGCTGGAATTTTTTTGTCTCATTACTTGTATATCTTTTTATTGTTTTGTTTTTACTCTTCTGCAGGAGTGAAACAGCCTCCTCATCATTCGACAGTTTGTCTCCGGGGTCTGAGGGAGCTGGTGCCATCTCAGGCCGAGAGGTACTTGAGCAACTGATTTGTTTTTTTATAAGTTGTGTGTGTGTGTGTCTTTATGGTAGACAGGTTGTTGTTGTTCTGTGACTCCTTTATTGTTTGATATGTAGCTTTATTCAAACAAGGCAGTCAGGATAAGTACCAATATTAAAGATATGCACTGTCTTCCATTTTGGTACCCCTCTGTTGGGATACCAAAATGGATGACCCAAAAGGGTGGAGCTGGAGACCCAGCATTGTACCCGGTAAAGCTGTTTGATCAGGGTTCACCATACTGTACACCAAACTGTATTGACCCAAACCAGACTTCTTTATTGAAATGTATGATCAGTTGTTGACTGACTTCCTGCCTTGTAGCTGATTTCTCCATCAGACAGCTTCAGTGACAGCTCCAAGGGAAGCTCCTTCAGGAGGAAACACCAGGATGTTTCTGTTCAAGACTCTGCTCTCTCCATACCATCCACACCAGACAGGTACTGCAGCAGTTTTTTGGAGTGGTTTTGTTACAGGTCTCAGAATAAAATGAGGAGTTTTTCATTAAAAAATGTTTAAAAATGAAGATAACTGTGAAGCAGAGTAACCTGGAGGCTGCATTAGCTTTAGAGAAGACAAGGCAGCCTGATTCACAGTGAATCATCCTCAGTTTCTTCTTTACCCATCACACCATCAGAGTCAGACTGTTTATAGGAAAACTATCTGCCTTGTATAATCAAACTGTCCCCGGCTTCGTGTGTGGTTTCGCACTTTCACAGACAAAAATTCCTCAAATTTAAAACCAGAAAACTTCACTTTTGGTTCAGTCCCTGGGTAACAGATGGACCAGACAGAGATGCTGTTCTGGACTAAAAGCTTTAACATGCAGTCAGATAACAGACCCACAGGCTTAGGATTTGACCCCACAGTTTGTAAAGTTTTAGTTTTTTCAGCTTGTTGCCAAGAGACATTTAAGTGAATAAAACGAAGGAACATGGTCTGGAAAACATGTGTGTTATAAGAAGTGAATTAGCAGAGAGCTTTGGCTTAAATCCAAAGAAAAACATTGTTTTATGATTGGTGCATAAACCATGCAGTGAGTTATACAGCTGCTCTGCTGAAAGACTGACTTGTGAATATCTTGAGGATTTTGTGCGTTTCTGTGCCCTGCAGGTCCGGCGGGTTCTTCAGCAAGATTTTGAAAAAGCGGCCGCACAAAGAGGCCCAGACTCCAGACAACGGAGACCTGACATTCGCCCAGACTCTTAATGAGAGGTCGAGAGCAGGAGAGGGTAAATAATACAACATGTCACTGGATTGCTAAGATCAAAATCTTCCAGAAATTTGACTAAAGCCTGATCCATATATACTGAAAATGATTGTATCAAGTTTTCTTTAAAGTTAAGACTTATGTTGAGGTGAATATTGAGGGTTAATGAGGTCTGCAGGTCGGCTGTAGACCCCTGCAGTCCTCTATCACAACACCTCTTAAAGTAGACAAAGCAAAGAAAACACAGGTGGACTGTCTCTGTTATTCTCAGGCCTTAACTTCTCCTGCTGTTTGCTTCCTAAGAAAATACTGACCCGTGAGGACCATGCTGTGTTTTGAGAGTAAATTTTATCTTTGTTTTACTTCCTTTGTGGGGCTTTGGAAAGCTTAACACTACTTTAAAGGGTTTGAGTTCAGAAGTGTAATTTCTCCTTTTCTGTTTTATGATGACAAAATGGATTCAATTATTCTCTCTCCATTTCAGCCCCAGCGTCAGGTCAGCCACACAGCGAGCGAGGCGGAAAAGGTTTGGGCCGCAACCCCACCATAAAGATCAGTCGTGCCACACGAGTATCTGAGCAGTGGAACGCCTCCCTGGATCGAGAAATCACCAACGCAAACGAGCTGAGGCACCTTGATGAGTTTTTGGGCAACCAGGTGAGTAAAATGGAGCTTTGTTCACTTGTTTTTTTATTATGTTTTATATAGTGGGAGCTGGAATGTCTATATAAGGGAAGGAACAAGTATCACAGCTTTATATGATTGTCCTGATAGGATTGACAACATTTTCGTACCCCTGTGCCAAAATGTATATTTGTTCAAAAGAACAGAGCAATTGAAAAAGATTTCAGGTCATATTTTGCTCCTTTAGTCTGCCTGGATTTTTATTGCAATAATACAAGTTACAACTCAACCCTTTCAAGTGGAATCAAGTTTATAAGGACTAAAGTATGGGCACCATGGCTTAGTTTGGTACATCAATCTCAAAGTTGAAGGTTCCAACCCATCACCAGGCATTAAACCTGAAGTTTGTCCCACTGCTGGGTCAGTGGCTTGTAAATGGACATTAAGGGAGAGTATTGGCCCTTTTACACTACGACTCTACTCTACTTGTTTTGTGATGGTTTTCCACTAGCCTGGTTCTTTGACCACCAGGGGGTTTAAAAATGGCGGGTAGCTCTCGTCCTCTTATGTCCCGTCTTGTTTTGGGCGTCGCGCTCATGACTCATCGATGACAACATTGTCTGACCAATCAGTAGCCGGCAGTCAGTGACATCATCTTTTGGTATCGACTCAGCGGCTTGGAACCAGAGCGGAGTAAGTACTAAAACTAGCTTGTTTTAGGAGGTACCAGGCCAGTGGAAACATGCTGCAAATTGAGTAGGGCCGAGTAGAGTAGGGCCAAGGCGTGCTAGTGGAAAAGGACCATATGTGTTGGCTAATATTGATGGACAACTTCCATAGAATCTCAGATCCACCGGTGAGTGAATGTGAAGCAAAGAGATTTAATGTGTAGAAGTGGCCTGTGGTGTGAAAGCACTTGAAGTCATCAGAAAGGCTAGAAAAGCTCTATATAAGCTCAAGTGTGTTTACTCTATACCAAGTAGAGTCTGAAATGATTTCCCTTTTCTTTATTTACAAACCGGTGTTCACATTTCTGTTCTTTTACAGGTGAATGATTTCCGCTCCAGAGGGAAGTCACTGTCGGCAACAGAGGCCATCTTTGTAACTGCCACCATGCAGTTCAGAGAGAATATCAAAGCTATGTACTCTCTCCCAGTGAGTCTGTTAGCTTAGAAATAACACATTTCACCTGTACATCTTCCAGTCTCTCTCCAGTGCTCTGATTCTCCTCTGATCTCCATCAGAAACTCACCACCGGTTACAAAGGTCTGATGAAGTGCTACCAGGCCAAAGTGATCCACCTGGCAGGAGAACAGCAGAAAGGAGAAGTCCAGCTCGTGGTCAACCTCTTCCAGTCGGTGCTTGACGGTTTCGTCAGAGGAGAAATGAAGAAGGAGGAGCCTGAGCCTGCAAAGGTAGGGTTTTTTGATTGTTCTTTTCTAGCTGAAAAAAACGTAATAAACAAATGCTAATAGCATCTTTTTGTTTTCAAGCCTGCCAAAGCCAGGAAGAAGAGAAGAAAAAAGGACAAAAGTGTAAGCATGCAATGCTTCATTTAAGACAAATTTCTAATGAAGTTTATGATAAGTAATGATTGGATTTTTAGACGTTTTTAATTCTGCTTTGTTATTGCAGTTGAACTTTTTTTTTCATTTACTTCCAGCCAAGGTTTTATTATTTCAAGGGTATTTTTTATGAGGATGGGCTTACCTTTCTGGGATGTAACATCATATTCTTTAAAAATATTTTATCAACACTGGTACTTTTATGAATTCATGGTTGATATTTTGATGCAGCTTAATTGCTAAATTTCCTTTGTGTAAAGTCTCAACTAATAAAATCAGGCATTTTAAATATAGTCAAATAGTAAAATGAGACAAACCTCTCTGTTATTTGGTTTAATTTTGGTCAGTTTTGTAAAAAGTAGGATACAATATCCGTTCCTTCATATGTTTGTAAATACTGTACTAGCTTTTATTTTATTTTGAGTTAAGGAAAATGGTTTTAAAAATGTTTTTTTGTTGTTGTTTTAATCACAAATAAAAACCTTTTCCTTGTTACCTGTCTTGTTAGATTGAGAGCCCACTGGACCATATTTTCGTCAATTATCAGGTCAACATTATGCAGTCATGTGACCAGTGTAGTTCTTACATCTGGGGCATGGAGAAGGCCTACATGTGCAGCTGTGAGTCTCTTTATTTATTATTTGATTTTTCACTCATAGTGTATATTAACACAACAAAGGCAAATGACATTAAAACATATAGCAATACTTATGGCATTAATTGATCATTTATTTTACTCTTACAGATTGTAAGATGGTGTGCCACAAGAAGTGCCTCGACAAAATTGTCACTGATTGCACCACCTTCTGTGCCAAAAAGGTAAAGTGTGAATACATCAGAGTAACAGATCTTGATTAATGATGCTCAGGAGCTCAGAGATGGGCACGATCTGAAAAAGAGTTCTTGCTCTGCTTTGTTCTTTCTTCTGTTCCACTTCAACATCACCATATTTGAAAATCTGCAACAAAGTTCTTGAACTTTTCCATTTTCATTCTAAAATGAAAACAACTATATTAGATTTAAACTAGAAAAGCACTCGGAGAGCGCAGAACTCCACCAAGCAGCATTCCCCGGTGATCTGGATCAACACCAAAATTGAATCACTTCTTCTTTTGCCCATGCTGAACATTTCCTGAAAACTTCATCAAAATCCATCCATAACTTTTTGAGGTATTTTGTTCACAGACAGACAAACAAACAAACTCTCCCGAAAACATAACCTCCTTGGCGGAGGTAATAATGTTGTTTCCTGAAAGGAAAGTATTGCTAGAGCTCTTTTGATTTCTTCAAGACCCTCTTATTCATCCTGCACTTTGAGAGATGTTAAAACTGTTCTAGAAAATCTGACTTTTTCTAGAATAGACAACTTTATGTTGAAGTTAAAGCCACACGGTTTAAGTTGCAAATGAAGGGCTTTCAATGATTTTGGAAATTAAACTTTAACCTGTTGATGAGGCACCACATCTTAAATGCTTTTCAGAATAGAAATAGCAGGGTTTATTTTATAAGCTGTTCAAAAATGATGACCTGTGCAGATTACACAATCAACCCATAGTGTGATGCTTGAGCTTTTAGAAACTTCTAAGCTAAACTGAGCCAAGAGCTGTGGTCATGAAGAGGTTCTAGATGCAGGATATGAAAAAGCCTCTTAATGTGTCAGCGCATAACCACATGTATTGAAAACACAGTAAGTACCAAGTAGACTTTATTTCAGATTTCGCAATAAACATAAAAACAGATCTATTTTCAAAAATATTATGAAAAAGGGATTATTAACAAAACGGAAAATTCATCAGTGCAACAAAGTCAAACTGATCATGTAGTTATGTCTCCATGGTTAGCATTCTGAAGTACTAACCAATTTTCCAGCTTCTTTCTAATGTAGAGCAGAATCTTAGCTAATGTTTGAATATTAATAACAGAACATTGTTATTTATCTTTGTTAAATCATATCAGTGCATCAATGATAATAGATGTATTCTTTGTATCTAAATATATATTCATTTCCTGTTTTTTGTAAATCTAAATAAAAAAAGTTAATTTTCATCCATCATTCAAAAACATTCATGACTGATGCATAGATTTTGTTACCTTAAAATATGAACACATGACTTTCACATTCTCAAATGCATTTTCCACTAACCTTTTTTATTAGCTCATGAAAAACATATATATTATTAGATATGTTTGTGCAGTATTTTTGAGAATGCTGTCTTTATACCCCTGCAGAGTGATGAGGAGTCCGGGAGTCAGCACTTTGGCGTGCGTGTATGTCACCTTGTGAGCGATAAGAATCCAGTGCCGATGGTGCTGGAGATGATGCTAGAGCATGTGGAGATGCAGGGTCTCTACACCGAGGGCATCTACCGCAAGTCTGGATCTGCAAACCGCATCAAGGAGCTACACCAGAGACTTGAGACAGGTTAGGAAGCTTCCTTATTATAATTCATCAGACTTCATGCTAAAATAAGATTGCTATGACATTTTTTCTGTTGTTGTGCTGATTTCTTCAGACCCCCACCTGGTCTGTCTGGAGGATTATCCCATCCACACAGTGACTGGTCTGGTTAAGCAGTGGCTGAGGGAGCTGCCAGATCCTCTCATGACCTTCACTCACTATAATGACTTCCTGCATGCAGTGGGTGAGGAGAGCTTCCCCACCAGAGGGCAGCATTTTAATAAATACAGTTTGTGTGCTGCATCATGTGCTCTTTTTTTATTTAAGACTTGAAAATGAAAATGGAAGCATTGATGCTAGAGAAGGGAAATATGAATGATTATTGATTTAGAAGAAACAGAAGCATCTTCAGATGTTGCACTGGTAGTATTTGATATTTATTTTGGAGATTAATCACATGGTTTTTTTTGTTTATCTATGTAGAACTGCCAGAGAAGCAGGAGCAGATTCATGCCATATACAAAGTGCTGGAGGAGCTTCCTCCAGCAAACTTCAACACGTTGGAGAGACTTGTCTTTCACCTCGTCAGGTAAAAATATATATTTCTCTAGTCGTACTTTTTTGTGCAATCCAGTTTTCTAAAAATTGTGACATTATGTTAAACATCAACAAATAGAAAGTGATAGTTTTGGAAACAAAACACCAAATGTACATGAAAATGCAGCAAAAAAGCATATTGAATGTTGAAAATGATAAATTATTTGCTTTTGAAAGACTGCATGCCCATCTAAATGTAATGCCAGCAGTGTATGAAGAACAGGACAGGACTATGTTTAATCCATGTAAAGGTAAGACTTTAAATGGGAAAATACTTTGTATTTGGATATTGTCCTGGCTGAAACCTGTAAGGGTGTTGTGGTCATCACTTTGTTCTCAGTCATTTTTGTTCAATGACTTAATGCAACCGGTTTTATTCTGATTAGAAATGCATGTTATTAGTACAATATCAGCATCTGCAGATATTGGCCTAAAAATGAATATCAATATTGGCCTATATTTAAATTTGTGGCAACATTTATAGCTGACAAAGCACCTTTAAATATTGGGAGTGTATTTCTCTCATGTTGGCTGTAATGTCTGCAAAATGCACCAGTGTCCCATAATGCTTCACCTTATCATCCCTGAATGGTTACATTAAAAACAAGAGTTTCAGATTTCCCAGAGTTTTGTGTTTTCTTCTGTTTTTTAATTTTTGTATTTTTAAAACATACAGTCATGGAAAAAATTATTAGACCACCCTTGTTTTCTTCAATTTCTTGTTCATTCTAATATCTGGTACCACTAAACGTATAATACAATGAACACAACAAAAAATGCAGCTGGTCACATAATACTTTATGTCCTATTTGACATTCTTAAGCTTAATTGATTCCCAGGGTATATAAGAGGCCATTTCATGTCACAAGCAGCACTGCACATGCAAAGGCCTAGAGTGGTTTCCTGCTTACATTCAAGCCGTAGCACAACTCAGAAGTTGTCAGCTCTCACATAATGCCTAAAACAAAAGAATTATGAGAAGCCACAAAGGCAGCCATCTTGGCACTGCTGGAAATTGGCATGAGTGAGAGACAGGTAGTGAAAAAACTGAAGATCTCCAAGACAGCCGTTCATTACAACAAAAAAACAAGCTGAACATGGCACTACCAAATTGCTACCTGGCCGTGGCAGAAGCGTCTTTCTACCTCCGCGAGATGACCGTGCACTCATCCGTTCCTGTGTCAGGAATCGTCGTCAGACCTCCAGGGACCTTAAAAATGAGTGGGCACTGTCGAGAAATGTGACTTGTTCAGCAAGGACAGTTCGAAACCGACTTGTTGAAGCTGGTTTGAAGTCACACAGAGCACGCAAGAAGCCCGGTTACTCTTTGCTCGAGACCACAAGGATTGGACTGTTCTTGATTGGGCTAAGGTTCTCTTCAGTGATGAATCCAATTTTGAATTGATGCCCAGCCTCCAGCCAACTTACTGGTTAGGAGGAAGCCTGGAGAAGCTTACAACCCAGACTGTCTTGCCCCTACAGTAAAACATGGGGGTGGATCAGTCATGATCTGGGGTTGTTTCAGTCTGAGTGGAACAGGGCAAATGCAATTGTGTGAAGGCCGAATGAACCAGGTCATGTACAGGACTACCCTTGAAAACAGTCTTCTTCCATCAGCTGGAAAACTCTTTCCTGCCTCGAATGACTGGATTTTCCAACAAAACAATGCCCCTTGCCACACGGCAAGGTCAGTTAAAACCTGGATGGAGAACCACAACATTAGCACCATGCCTTGGCCTGCTCAATCACCAGATCTTAATCCAATTGAAAACCTGTGGAAAATCATCAAACTCAAAATGGAGAACCACAAGCCCAAAAACAAAGAAAATTTGTTTGAATTTGTCCAACAGGAATGGGCTGCTGTGACAGCAGAACAATGTCAGAAGCTGGTGGAGAGCATGCCAAGACGCATGGCTGCAGTCATCAAAAACAATGGTTATGCAATCAAGTATTAACTCTTGTGTGTATCATGTGTTTACAGCAAACAGAAAAGAAAACATGGAATGCTTAAAAGTAGTGTTTTTGGCGGTACAATGCCATAGCTATTGATGTAAGAATTTAAGTAATTTTGGTTATTATCAAGAAAACCATGGAAAATGAATAGTTCTTAGTTCTTAAATTAAACTCTCATGAGCTATTTTTGTTGTTATCATTATAATTGTCCAAACAAATGTACCTTTAGTTGAGCCAGACATTAAAATTAACAAGAAATTGAAGAAAACAAGGGTGGTCTAATAATTTTTTCCATGACTGTAGATAGACCGTCATAACTCAGTTCCCGTAAAGTAAAGACTTTGTGCTCTTGACAGAATATATTAGTATCTTTGATGACTGGTTAAGAAATATTGGCATATCTAATATGGTTAAAAAAAAATCCCAAATTGTGCATCCCTACTGTAGGTCCTTAAAATTTCCTCTGTAGTTTTGCTTTATGTTGTTTAGTTTTTTTTTTTTTAAGTCCTATAGTGTCTGAAGAAGTATTGTTTTTACTTTTGAGAGGTTTTGAATGAAGGAAAGCACTTTGAAAATACTAAGAGGTTTGTGGAAATACTAAGTTAAATCTATCCTAGCAAGAGTCAAGGATATATTTTTTTATTTTTTCTTTGTTTTGTATGTTTTTTTTAGTTGGTTGTTTTTAATAAGTTTGCTTGTTCTGGCACACTTCAGCATTAATTGCAGTGTTTTGTGTAAGCCTTCTCAAAATATTAAAAGAAAAGTGGTTGGGAAAATTGATGATTGAGAAAAGTTGGCAATGTTTGTATAATATGAGAATTGACACTATTGATTTCAAATAAAAGAATAGGTACTGTGTGCCCCAAATGAGGTATAACTTGTCTTTTCTGGGTCTTAGAACATTTAAAACTTATTTCAAAAGTGGGCAGAGACCCTGATGCGGGTGTATTGAGTTTTTCCATGATATGTTCTAACACCCATACCATTTTAGAGTAGCTTAAATACATGCTAACATCTGAATCGTCTTGCAGGGTATGCAAAGAAGAGGCTCACAACCGTATGTCGCCAAACTCTCTTGCCATAGTGTTTGCACCGTGTATCCTGCGCTGCCCAGACAGCGCCGACCCGCTGCTCAGCATGAAGGATGTTGCCAAAACAACCACGTAAGACCAGCAATTTTTCAAGACAATAGCAATTATATCAGTGCATCCTTTACTAATGGTGCATTTTAAATTTAAACTGTATCACAAACTCCACTCCCCTCTCAGGTGTGTAGAAATGATCATCAATGAACAGATCAGACGCTACAATGAGAAGATGGAGGAGATTGAGCAGCTGGAGTACGCCGAGGCACTGGCTGTAAACCAGCTCAAGCTCAAGAGGCAGAACACGGTAAGAAAAGAATGCAGCCTCAGTCTGGGCATCTCCTTAGCTCAGCTTCATACCATGATACGGTCTGATCCTTATGAAGTCACCTTTAACAGTACTTTTAATATTTCACATTAAAGAAGGATTCATCTGGAAGAACTGTATCATTTAGTTGCAGCAGTGTCAGATGCTATTGTTCTCAGGTTACACTGGTAACATGGCCAATCTTCCCTCCTTCCTATAGCACTTCTGGCACTTACCCCTCAGGTTCTCAGCTCCTTACAAAGGAGTGGTGGTATGTATCGTCCAGTCCTCACAGTACTGTAGTTCTGGGTAGTGGTAGTATGACGTAGTGCCATGTAGAGTCACCTGTGCATGGCATGTTAGATGTGGCTGGTGCTCCTTCTCTTTTTTCACCCTGCTCCCAGATCCCTCTTACTCTTCTTTACTAACTGGTTGTAGTTTGCATGTTGTTTTGCTGTGCTGTTATTCTTGTTGTCTTCATGAGAGGACAAGATGGTTAAGCTGGTGTCATAATGTTTTTTTTTTCTTTTATAGCAAAAGTCTGAGCTGTCAGGTTTGACAGTTCTGCTTTTCTTGTTCATGAATTGTGGTGGTGTTTGTTTAACTTCTATCACAACACAAAACAGTTTGCCAATTGCATACCCTTTGACTACCAATAGATTTTGGAAACTGTGGATGTTTTTGGATGGGAGTTAAGTTTTACTTTGGATGAAGGTTTACTTTTGTTTCAGACGGGTTGCAGGAATGATGTGCAGATGCATGAGTGCCACAGGCTCCATCTGGCCCCTCCTCTGTTTTCTCACTAACAAAATCTGAAATCTAGATTTTGGATTACTGGGATGTTTTGATTTGGTTTTTAAATGATGTCTTTTTCCATCTGAAGCTTGTTCAATTAGTGTGATATTCTATTTTCCTCAGGTGCATGAGAAGACCAGTTCAGATCTCAGCGTGGTCCCTGAAAATGAGCCGCTGGACTCAGACACAGAGGCCGAGAAGAACTTGGTGGAGAGAATCAAGTCAATCAAACAGGAGAAGTAAGCAGTATTTCAAAATGTATCTCTCTGTTCACCATTAGGCCAGGCTTACACTGTGCAATTCAATCCAATGGTATTTCAGCCATGGTGTAAGCTGGATCCAGTGGGTTCAGTGACTGCAGTGGGTAAGCTCCATCTTGCAAAGCTCCAGTTTATTAGGATTGTGCTCTGCAGGAAGTGGCATGGCACAATCGGAGTCCTTTACTGTAAGAAATGATGGGGGCTTAGAGTGTGCAGGAGCAGGAAGTGACTGTTTGTACTGAGATCAGCACAAATGCAGACAGCTTCAGTGACAGTTTTGTCAAATCAGGACCACTTTCCCTTATTGAATAAAAAACAAATTAAAAAACTAAGTATTTCTCAATAGAAATAATGTTTTTACTCCACTTCTGCCTTGTTTTGGCGAGGTTTGTTCTAAGAGGTGGCTCACATTTATACTTTGCGTCACAGTAGCATTACCTGCCTCCTACATTATGTGATTGGCCTCTAATGATTGTGATGAACGGAACAATCATTCAATCATGTTCATCAATATGATATTAATATTATATATTATAGGTCCTGCCCCACCTGAACACTGTCTTTGAGCTTTTGCCCAGATGGACTAGTTTAAAATACTCTGCAAATTATCCAGCATATTGAACAGTTTGTCTTAACTGTGGCTGCAACATGTCACTTGTATTTTCAGCATGAAGAAGCTTCCTGTCCCTGTGTGGGCTCTCATAACTGTGTCTCCTTGAATCAGTATTAAGTGCCCTGGCTTGCCAAGTTTTAGAGAAATACTGATCTCACTTTTACAAATCAGAAGTTTAGCACATAATATAAGGTGTTAACACTTTTTCCAGAGTACAAAAGGGCATTTATTTTTTCCTCTTCTTAAAGGGACTGTGAGGAGTTTCTAAGTAGTTACAAAAAAGTCTCACTTTTAGATATATGCCTGATCGAAATACACACTTTAAGATGAGTTTTATAGCATCAAAATAGGTTATTTATAAATGCTTTTCCTTAGCCTTCCGGGCGGGTCGGACAAGGCTGGACTGGCCTGGATACTCAACTTCGGAAACAAGACAATTAAAACTAGAGCCAATTTATATTATTCGGACATGTCCTAGAGCACCGGGCTGTAAGTAGCGATATATAGCCGGCTACAAAACTACGATACTAAGTTTTCCAAAAACTGCTTGTTGTCACACATCAAAAACTACCGCTACGTAACTAGAAAGAGATACATTACCTCGTCGCTTTGCATCCTGTAAGTTGTTGAAAAAAGAAGTTGTAAAGCAATGCAGAGTTCTGAGGAAGCTGCATTTCTTAGCATCACAACAAACACACGCTTTGGCTTGGGTCACATCTTTGGTGCGTTCCAGTTGTAGTCAGAGGTAGGAATTTCCGGGTTCCGAGTAGGAAACTGCAACTGGAATGTCCCCCGAAGTCGGAATGTCCTACTGGGAACTCGGTGCAACCTCGCCACCCCCGAGTTGACAATCAAAGGTGGATGCCCCCAGTGTGAACAGTTATTTAGCTCCTGTAATTAATTTATTTGCACTTCTGACTGGGGTGTGTCGCTCTAGATCAGCTGTATACAAAGTATTGTCAGACTTATATTTACAAAAATGCTGCCATAGTGATAATCACATTCTTCATACAACAATGCAGGGCGTGCTAACAACAGCTAACAATAGCCTGGTAGCTCGGCATGTTTTTTTCCGACTTCAACTGGAACGCCGATAAGTCGAAGATGATGTCGCTTCCAGTTCAGAGATTACTGGAACGCAGCATTACGACCGTCGCCGCGCGTGCTCATCGGTAGCAGAGTCTTTATGCCACCTGAAACAGATTCTCCTCACAGTCCCTTTAAGAAAAAGTGTTTAGGATGTAAATGATGATCACAAACCACAATGCTGCTCTCATAGCAGTAGAAGGGAGACCTACATTAATATTACCTAGCAGGAGTAAGGCCTTTGAGTGGATCATGATGGACTGAAGTAATAAAGCGATATCAAACTTGGATAATAAAAACTGATACTCCTGCACAACTCTGGGGATGAGCAGTGAAATAAAAGTTCTGCACTGTAGACATAGCCTTTTTGAGAACACTGACAAAAGATCAGTGTTATTAAATCACGACACCGTGTTATGCAATCCGTGTCTCCTCACTCCACACCTCTCAATCATGTCATACTCGGCATGTGTAGATGTAGCCCAAACATTGGTTACCCTCTGTCTGACTTCAAACTGAGAGGACTATGAAAATATCTGCAAGCTGGAAAAGGAGTCTCTTTTTGTTATAAATAAGCTATTCATTGTCCATAACGCAGCTGGTTGCAGTTTGACCTCTGATCTAACAGTTTAATAACTTTACAGGTAGAGAGCATTAACCCATTTCTTTGGTCCAGGTCCAGTCAAACTATTATCTGCATAATGTGCACCTTGGTAAATGAGGACCTTGATCATTTGGGAGAGTTGTTCTGAGTTTGAATACTCAGAAATAGAGCAATTGCCTGTTTCATTACAAACAATCACCTAAAAGAGGCGGTCTTGGCTCGCATCAAGTCGACATTCAGAGTGGTTCATTTGCAGGGGGACTCAATCGACCCAACAACCAACCCATACAGGGGGATGGGCTAACTCATCACACTGCTGAAGCAGCAGCAGCAGTAGCAATAAGAATTGCAATTCAGCTACCAGACAACCAGAAAGTTCAACTTAATAATAATGTTTTGGATCCAACAGAATCCCTCACTTTGTACAGGCAGAGCATACCACGAAAATAGCAGCAGGTTAACATTACTCACCGTCTCTCTCTGTCTCAACATGGACTAAGGCAAAAACTCATTTAGATTCCCTGAATTAAGTCCAGCTCGTCCAGGCAGGGGAATTTATCCATATAAAGCTGCTCTATGTTTTCTGCACCCCTGTTGGATGTAAGGCTCACCTTACCTTTTAGTTTGATCTAGCCTGCTTCAAAGTTCTGTCATGTTAAATATGTAAATTTGACATGTTGTTCAACGCGACAAATCCGAGCTCTGTGTCTGACACCTTCCATTCATTCCTCCCTGCAGAGAGGATCTGGCCTGCAGACTACCTGAGATGGAGCAGCCTGGCTCTGATCAGGAGAACTTGGACTCTGAAGCCTCGCTGAGCTCTGAGAGTCTGCTGGATGAGCAGCAGCGTTCCTCTGCGCACAGCTCCGAGCCTGAAGGTCAGTGTGAAAGTACAGCTCTGCCTGTCCTTCCTTCAGCCTTTTCTCTCACTCACCTGTGGGATTCTGACCAGACCACGGGCCCGCCGCTGGCTTTGGCCCTTCCTGTCTTTTGTGGTGCAGGTCTGGACCAGTGATGGTGATGGGAGCGGTGACGTCTGCTCTTTAACAAAGCAGGTCGGAGGAACAGCAACCTCGTTTTTGTGGTTCTTTTGTGTTTGTATGTTAGTGTGCATGTGTCAGCACACCTGTAAATGCATGGATGATACAGAGGCATGCTGTAATTTTTCACTATTAAATTAAAGTCCCAGTGAGGTTTTTTGATGCTTATTAAACTAAAGGTTATGGTCTATGACTTCATTATTCACTCGCTGCTTATTAGTACACAGGTCACTTATTACTCTAAGATATTTGTCTGAGTTAGCTTAGCTTATTGGTGCCCTATTCTATATGTCCATATTCTAAAGCTTGCAGATCGTCAATTAGGAGTTTTTCCAAAAGACACGACAAAAAAGCTCATTACTAATAAGTAGAAGAGGGTACATTAAATGTGAACTCGATTGGATATACGTCTCCTGTCTCACTTCTTTTCTTTAATAGGTGTGGTTTAGTTTCATGAAACAAATCATTAAGTCTTTGCTGCCAAGAAAACACAATGTACATGTATGACATCACTGGATATGCTTAGTTTGATATGCCCAGTCAAATTCAAGCATTGTAATCAATGCTTACATTCATCTTGACCTTAAAAGGTCTGATATTGGCCTTAAAGAGCCAATATTCTGCTTTTCAATGTTTATATGCCCCTTTGTGTGTTTTAAGTGCCTCCTCTGTGGGGTAAAGTACTTGTGTGCACAAAACAAAGTCCACGGCATCAGGACTCCTCCCTCTCCTCATGTTTGCAGTGCCAGAAGCTGCCTAAAATAGTTCATATCCCCTCCACCCCACAAACAGACCTACATTTTATTCATAATTTTTTCTATTGTTCAAGCCGATTTGCTCACAGTGGCAGTCCCAAGGCATAGCAGAGGCTGAGTTGCTGACAACATGGTGCTTTGTTCTGACTCTCAGATATATAACACTTCCAACAAAAAGATCTGCTTAATTAAATTGTAACAAGGAAGAGAGCTTTAAGCGGCAGGAGCTCAAACAGAATGTCTCAGTCAGAGCGAGAACAGAGGAGGCTCAGGATTACTCAATATGTGAACACTAGGAGATGTTTTTGAACATAGTGATTATGAACATACTCAAGCAGTCATAAAAGTAAAGTAGGCTGTTTGAAAGTGCATTTTTAAGATTGTGTTGTTACTGTCCCTATCTTAACTGGGCTAAAATCTTTGACCCTCAGATTAAAAGTGAACTGGGCTGTGAGTGGTGGCCTCGGTGCTTCGTCGGTGAATCAGGCAGTTTACACTTTAAAACAGAGGTGCTCATTTTCTAGTTTCTTCAGGACCAGTCGTCCTGTCAGTGCGAACAGTGGGCAGCCTCACTTTTATCTAAACACTTGAACTGATGTGTGGCCAACTTCCCGTCAGCTGCTCGCCTCATGAGGGCGAAGAGAAGTGACACTGGCACGTTGGCTAAAACTAAGTATAGACCGGACTTATCTAACACAGAGTTCAAAAGCTTTGCCACAGATGGATTAAATATCTCATGTAGGGATGGGAAGAGAAACCCAGTTGCAGTTTTGAATTGATAACAACTTACTCAAAGAATCCCTATTGTTAGTATTTATGTTTACGATGGCCATAACAGTTTCTCCCATTTTGGTCTGCATGAGGTCAGACTTTCACCAGAAGCAGTCAGCGGAAAAGACATAAAAGAAGTGAGAGATGTGATCATGCGAGACAGGAAAAAGTGGTCAGAATGTGTCTTGATTTTTCATTAAGTCACATCGCGTTAGTGTCTGTCAGCAGCTGCAGTTGCATTCGTCTATGCAGCACAGCATTAAATATCAGGAGTTACGTTTGGAATTGTTGACACTAAAAACTGTAGTGCTAATTTTTTCTCCTCACTGAGCATACACTGGAATTGACAAGAGAATGGTTGAAGAATTGGATTGATAAGCAGAATCGATAATGGCATTTGTATCTATTAGATGTTATTTCCTGTCCCTTATCTTATGTACATGAGCTCAGCATGTGACTCCATGTTATATTTTCGACCAAACAGGAATTGTCTCAAACCAAACCTTAACAAAGCTGAGAGCATTTCTTTGCTTTCATTTGGCACATAAATTAATAAACAAGTGAGAGCTACTCTTGATTAGACACGCAATCAAAACGCGGTTATTCTTTAGTTAACTATCAAAAGTTGGAGATTAAATGCATAAATAGCCAAAATTTAAACACATCATCTACTCACTTTTGTTGTGTCAAACATTGTACCAAGCCAGCAAACTCATCAGAATGTGCCTAACTGGACCTTAAACACACAATGTTCTGTTCTTACCTTGTTACATTAGAACACTCCGGCCTACCTCAGAACATGATCCGGACTCAATATTTTTTCAATCAACCGGAGTAAATAAAGTTACTAAGTTTGTTTGGTAAAACAAAAGTGCAGCGGGGTGCTGGTTTGGCGGAGTGGTTAGCAACCAGGCACCCCATGTACTTGCTTCTGTCGGTCCAGGTTCGAATCCCACCTGTGACCAGATTGCAGAGTGTCCTCCCCTACTCCCTCACCCCCTTTCACAAGTCTATCCACTGTCTTTCTCCTACCAATAAAGGCCCAAAAAATACATTTAAAAAAGAAGGCAATAAAGACAGAGTTACTGACTCTGATTGATCGAGCATATTTTTTGGAGGTCAGGTTTTTGTTGACAGAGGTAGGACAGTGGATGGATTTGGAAAGCAGGGCAGAGAGCAGCGAAATAGTGCCTCAGGTTGGATTGGAACCCAGTTGCACGAGGCAGGTGTCTCAATAAATCATGAGTTCACGGTTCCTACCTCTCGGCAATAATGATCAATCAGGATTGTTGGGGTACCGCTTATCAACAGTAATTAGAAAGATATTTAGGAAAATTTTATTAACAGCTTCGGATTATGGTCATGTTGAGTTAGGCGCTCACAAATTCAAAGTAAAGACTAATAAGCAGCGTCAGTAATAGTGAACACACTGACCATCAACTAAAGTGTTAACGGTTAAAACCAATGACTCCTTATGACCGGCTCAGTCAATTAAAAAAAAACTTTTTTCTCTTTAATTAATTATTGTTGTCTGAATCTGCATGCTGCCATGGTTATGGGTCCTAGTTTTTATTTTCCTTGTCAAAGATTCATGATGATTCCTACATTTTACACAAATGAACTCAAATTTCAGCAGAGAAATGTACCTTTTTATTCTGAGGGTGATCCAAAAAAAGTCCTCACTGGAGCTTTAAAGCAATAATAACTAACTTTTCCACCTTGTCATGCTTAGACACTCTTTCTTCATCCATCGCCGTCCTTCTTTAGCCTTAGCCAGTGAATCAGACAGTAGCAAGATGGATATCTGGCTTCTTTTTAGCTGAAGGCTGGTGTGTGGACAAGTGCTATCAAGCCATGCACACATCAGCTTTGAGAATATAGCTCCAAAAGTTACAGGTGACTGGAGCTCTCTGTTAGAGTGGAATAGATCCCATCATCCCATAGTAATATAATAAAAGATCAACATTGAAACTACATTAAGGTGGAAAAGTTACGCGTTACTGTTTTGATGAAAGAATTGATGTTGCATTTGTTTAATCAAACTTTGAACTAATTGTGGTTTCACTGAGGTTCTGTAGATGACATGGTTGCATGATCTTCCATTGGTCACCTCCCTCTCAGAGACTGTAAAGAAACCTTACCTGTCTCCTTCAAATCCTTCCCTCTCTCTTTTTCCAGGTCGAGTTGGCCACCTCCTGAGAAGATCCAGGCCGGCTTGTCCACCCAAACCACCAGACCTGGCCCAGCGCCACAAAGTCCTCGGTGGACGCATCTCTCTGCCGATCCTCACCCCGTCTAGCTCTTCCTCCTCCCTGTTCAGTTGCACTCCTTCCACCTCAGAATCCTTGAGCGCCTCCTTCAGACACCCGCTGCAGCGCCGCAACCCCATCATCCCAGACACAGTTAAACTCCCCCACGGTGTTCACTCTCAGTCAAAATCAGCGGGCGCATCCGGACATCGGGTTTCGCAGTACCCGGTGAAGAGGAGAGAGCAGCCAGGTCGCCGCAAAGACAGCACCCAGTCCCTCTACATTGACGGCGCCGAGAGCGACCTGCTGCTGCATTTTTCCTCCTGCCCTCCCTCTGCTTCCACGTCCTACTCCTCCATCGCTCACGTAACACCCACTCAGCACCAGCACCACGACACAGAGGCCTCAAAGGACCAGAGACGTTTTTCCGACCCTGACATACCTTACATGGACGATGACGCCTGACCAGGGAAATAAAAAGGATGTCTGAAGTCCTCTTGTCTTTGATTGCCAAATCATGTGGACACGTTATTGCCCAGCACCTTTTCTAACATTTTAACTTGTTACAGTTCATGTTAAGACAGAATCACGTTTCCTGTCTCCTCTTAACGATGGACTGTCTCTCCTTTTGCTAATTCATGGAAAACATTGCAGGTTTCCAGCTGCACTTTGCATTTCGTAGTCTCCTAATGAGCGAAAACTGCTCCCTGAAAAGTTAGTTAGTGCCTTTGTTAATGTACAGTAAGTTTAAGAAGTTAATCTCTTCTGTAATGTTATGAACGGTTCTCACAGGGGGACAAAGAGAGGGCACTTTTTTCTCACTTTTGTGTTTTATTGTACTGCACAAGGACCTGGACAAGCACACTGACAGTTGTGTAGGTGCCTCAAACGGACTACAGCTTCTTTAACCCCTCACCAGCCATACAGGAAGCCCCACATAGGAAATGTTTCTAACACCATAAAGGGAAATGGGAGCAGCACATGCCACTTTTTTTCCTCTAAGTTGTATTAACAGTCATACCACAGCCATGCCACAATGTCTCAAGTCCTTGAACTCACCCTGCCCTTTTTTTTTCCCATGATGGACTCAGCTTCACTCAGCTGTTTCTCGCCTGACATTCAGAGTCCCAGGATGCGCAGGTTCTGCTGGAGCACGGCTTTTGGCCCATTTTGTATGAAATGTAATACTAATGTTCCTCTCGGACTGCTGTTGAATGATGTGTTAGTTTGTCTGGATCATGACCAAGATGTTCTGATGTGTAAAGTGTAGACAGAGAGTGAATGTTTGAGACTGAATGATGTGGACTGTAACAGTTATTAGTATTAACATGACAATACAGAACGTGATGCTTGTAACGTGTGCTGCTTTGTGTTTTTTTCAAGAGTAGACCGAATCATTCAGTAATCAAAGACAAGATCTCTTTTTCATGGAGAAGATCTTGAAGGAAAAGGAGAATTTAGTTCACCCTGGCTGTTGGCAACTTCTTTGTTCTGAATATTCTGGAAAATAATGATTTATTATTGAGTTTTCTAATACCAAACAACTTAGGTGACATGTTTAATCCGAAGTAGGGGTGGGCGATATGGCAAAAATATCAGATCACGATTTTTTAAATATAAAATCACGATCACATGTAAAACCCTAAAAAAAAAAAAAATTTCAATTAAAGCCAAAGAAACTTTCTGAACAGGTTTTGAAACAGTGCAGTTTTTATAAAAATGTGCAATAAATGTAAACATAAAAGGTAATGAACAACAATAAAGTGCACTTTTGTAACATAAAAACTAAACACACCAAATAGCTTATTGAAAAGGGTCAAACTGAAGTAACTGGTTATCTCTTAAAGTGCAGCAATTTAAAACAAATGTTATCTAACTGCAATGTCTATAACCTGAGTGAATAATACAGCTGCTTTAGAACAGATTTTTGTTCAGACATCTTCAAGCTTTTATCTCCTTTTCTCTTTCCGCCATGGCTTCACGCTACATAACCAAACAGGAAATCCCACCATGCACTTCGCGTTATGTGCTACGATTGGTTAGTCGATTGTCTGCGCCCGCACAGACAATCTGACGATCTTTCTGCTTTATGAGATCATCCCCACGTTATAATCCTTAATGATTTAATATCGTCATATCGCACACCACTAATCTGAAGGGACTAAAACTGGTAAAGCCTAAACACATAGAAAACAAGCACAGCCTCCACCCTGACATCTGTCAGGGGGATTTTACAATTGCAGTGTTGGATAAAGACTACAATGGGCTATTTTTACACTAAAAAACAAAACTTTAACACATAGAGTGCTGTGCATAAGTTTCAGGAAGGTGTGAAAAATGCAGTACAGGAAGAGTGCTTTAAAGTTTTGTCTAATCTGTCAGTTTACAAATTGCAAAGTGATCAAACAGAAAAATCCAGTTCAAATCAGTTGCTGCTGTGCCCACCGTTAGCCTTCAAACTAGCATCAGCTCTTACAGCCACTTCTGCAAAAACTAAGGGATTTTGTACGATCTTAGGTGGATGATTCAACAATGACACCAAACAGGTGCTAATAATCATCATTTTCATTTTCAGGTTGAAAGAGTAATTAACTGAAACAGTAAAAGATGTGAAGGAGACTCAAAAGTGACTAAAGAACAGCCAAACTCTGCTACAAAAGTATTTAAAGACTGATTAATATCAAAGGTCATACACCATGGAGAGACTGAGCACAGCAACAAGACTTAAGGCAGCTATACTGCATCCACATGGTCTCTTTTAAGCAGAATTGAGGTTTCAACATGTCTTTTTCAAACTCCTTCAAAGAAGCCCAAAGAAAGTGACAACATCAAGGAACCAGTGATTGGTCAAGGAAGCTTTCAAATAAAGAACACATCATGCACAATCGACGGCGGTGCAATCAGCTCAGAACTGTCAGAAACCAGTGTGACCCAGGTACACCCACGGCCAGGAGGGGACTGACTGGACATGAAACAAGGCCAAAGACACACCAACAAACAGAATGAAAGCTGAATGAATTAGTTGTTGGAGGTCTAAGGTCAACAGGGGGCATGGTTACCCTTGACATCCCTCACTAATAGGGAGGGATGAACTGAATAAGGTTTTAGATGAAGGTCAAACACCCTTAGGCCTGATGATGATGATACAGAATACTTTATCAGGTCTGTGTTTTATTGAGTCTGATTTGTCACAGCAGTCCACTCTAATAAATGAGGAACCATTTTGGTTTCAAGTAGGGGTGGGCGATACTGGGAATTTTGGTATCGATCCGATACCAAGTAAATACAGGGCTAGTATCGCCGATACCGATACGATACAGATACTTTTTACGTGAAATGTAATGATCATTGAATAATTTTGTAATTTTGCCTTGTGGGTGGATTATGATTATGGTAAAACACAGCACAAAGATTTTAGGCAATAAAAATGCTTTTTATTAATGAACCACAACAATAGAACAAAATTTTAACTGTATAAAAGTAATAAATTATTCCAAGTTCAAGAAAAAAAAAATCACAAGTGCAAAATAACAAAAAAGCAGCAATGTAAAATATATAAATATAACAATGTCAACATCACAACAAAAATACCTTCCATTGCACAAATAAAGTGTAAACTACAGTTAACCTTAACCTTTGGCTTTCTGCTAACAAAGCCCTCTCTTGGGTTGCCCTTTTGGCTCTGTTTCCATATTGACAACAGATTTATACGTTTTTGTTCAGGAACAGTAGCATGTTGAGGTAGAGGGAGAGAGGTGCACCGTTTAGAAGCGGTGGTCGAAGCGGAGGAAAGTAAAGTAAAGACGACAGAAGAGAAACTGCAGTATCGATCTCATCACGCTAGTATCGATCCGATACCAATACTCAGCTTGGTATCGATACTATTGATATTAAGATCGATATGCCCACCCCTAGTTTCAAGGGGCACAAGGCCAGAACTGTATGGACCTCATAACCTCCCCTTAATTGAAAAGTCAATATCTTAAGAACTCTTTGGGAGATTTTGGTCAGACTTGGTACAGATTTCCCCTCTGACTCAGCTATGAAACTATTCCACTTCTTAGTTACATTGTTGGAGCCCAAGGTCATTGGGTCTCATTTCCCAGTTTTTATATGAGATTTTCACACTGCCATAAAACAACAGGCCCTTCATTTTGACCCACCATCTTTGAGACAAAGAAAATAAAGTAAAAAAACATAGTAGTCCTGCCTTTACACGATGCCTGTCCACTCAGAACTATCTAGTGTGTTTATGATCGAGGGTTCATCCAGAGATTAATTAAAGGAATAATAATTTTATTTAAAAAAAAAAAGTAAAACCTCATTTGTAACGAACTGAAAATCTTGTTTTCTAAAGCTCATTCTTACCTGTCACATCAAACTCAACCATGAGAACTATGACTCAAGTCAAGGGCTTTAAGGCGTCAGCTGTCGTACCAGCATGTAACTACTTGACTAAGAAACAAAGTCAGTCCTGACCTGTCGCAGCTTCTCTTTGCAGCTGTGAAGTATCAACTTGACTACCTTGACTGCTTCACCCCAAAAACTTCCCTCAGTGAGTTAAAGGGCAATTCATTAAGATTAAAACAGAAACACTTGACAGGACTGAACATTAGCTGGAGAGGAAAATGTGGGTTGCATTTTACTAATTGCCTATCTCCTTTTCCCTGCACACCTGTTGCACCCAATCAAGGCCCCAACTCCCCTCCTCTCACCAGGGGTGGATCTGAATAGTCCTTCCTAAGTCCTTTCCTATCCACTTTACCTTAACCGCGATAAAAAAACATCACAGGGTCAAGGAAAGGAAGGAATAAGAGGAAAGGAAAGGAGAACTGCGGTAAAAGAGGAATTCGACTGCACTTTCACTTTGGTGTCATATTTATGTGACGAGGATTTCTTGTGACGTAGGTAAACCACAACGAACTACAGTTTTCTGAAAATGGACTACAAGAAGCATCTTGTTATCTGCTCTACCTCACAGAGTTGTTTGAGTCAGCTTTTCCTGTTAACATTAACAATCCATGATCAGACCTGTGATGGTGTTTTGTCCGTTGGTCATGCAGTGTGTGTTTCCTGCTCACAGATGTGAGGTTAGGTGAGAGCTTCTATAAATGTTCACATCTTTGACGGCACACAGGAAAAAAGCTGAAGTCTGATAAAACATAAAAATGTTTCAGAAAGACTTTTATCCCTGTTTCATTCACATATATCATTACACACATTGTTAAGCAGTGTTACTATATTTTAAGTATTGTAAAATACCTCATTTGTCCTTCTTTTACTGATTGTTTTTATGAATTATATACTGATATTTAATTGTTTATCAGCCCACCATTTCAAAACTGATTAAGAAATAAACTAAAGGTTATATTTTTGAAAGCACTTACTTGAAGCATATATTCTTCTCTATGACTGCAAAAAAATTTTTTTTTTAGAATTATATAGCCCATATATCTTGATAGTCCCACAAAACTCGTCCTTTCTTCCTCGTAGGTTTCCGTACGATGCCGATACATGTCACCTGCCGCAGTGCATCATGGGGCGTTCCTTTCTTCTCTCCTTTCGGAAAGGATGATCCACTGTTTCCTAAGCTTAAGGAGATAATAAAGGAAGCAACGACCCTCCTTTCCTTAACTTTTGGAGAATTTGAACAGCACTGATCATGGCCGACGCTTAAATGCTTCTGGGTCATTTCTTCAGTTAGGAAGGTTCGCAGAGATCTGCACATCTTCCTCTAATCAAATGATGTTTTGTACATCTCCAAAGAAGCTTGTTCCTCACTGTCCAGCATCTCTTCTCTCTTTCCAGAGCAGAGGAGGATGTTCTCTAACTTGTCTTTAAGGAGTGAGATCCTGGAAATGAAATAATAATCCAATCAATATCCATTAGTCCAAATGCACTAACGAAGAAATCACTCTTAATTTCAGTTGAAAGGTTGTGGTAACATGCAGCTCTATGAGGCGAGGAGATTGATAAAATGACTGTTGAGAGGATATGGTGAATCTCACACAGTACTAAGAGGCCTCAATTAAGATGAGAAGGAAACCAGTCAAACAAACAAATGACTTATCAACACACACTGAACACAGACAAATTGTACTGTCTGACACAATTTGAAACATTACAAGTTAATAAGCCATCACAGAGGCCTGAAAAGGACATTAAAAACACCTTCACAGAGCTTGAGCTCTCAGCTGCTCAAACAGGCCATGTGGCTGAATTTGTCCATAAACTTAGATTAGTGATGAATTTAATAAGAAAAGCTGTTTTTCTGTTGTCTCTTAAAGGTATAATTCTTCACAGAGGTTAATTTTCACCAGCTGCATGTGCATTTTTCATTAATAGCCAACATGTTTTCATTGATAATAATTATATGGTTGTTAAAATCAGATGACTTTCCCATAATTATTCCACCAGCTCCATTCACCTGCATTAAATTCATGAGAAGAAAAAGGAACAAGAGGTTTGCCATTATCCATTCTTGAAATAGTTTTTGTGGGATGACTTGACAATAATTTCTGTAGAAACTCACCTTGAGCTGTGATGGGCATAAGAGTTTTACAGGAAGGATAAAAGGGTTACTGACAAGCAAAATCTTGTAATTTCTGTAGATTTTGATCATTGAAGAGTCAGGATTAGACAAAAGTGTGGATGAGTTTCTGCTTGAGCTTTTAAAGGGTTAACACAATCTCACAAAGCAGCGCTCCCACCAACTCCCCTCAGCCTCCTCCTCTCAGTGCCCTGCCCTGCCCATTACACTCATCGAGGACTTCTGCCATCTTCTGCTTCAAAACACAGAGGACAAACAAACAAACAGCCGCTCTATGGTAAGACACTGGTCACTATTTTGTATTTATTTTTATTCTGTCAAGTGGTAACTCTGCCTGTTGAATCACAAATCTGACTAATAAGATTAAAGACTAAGACAGCACTTGTTGCATGATACTGTTTAAATAGGACTGCTCTAATGTTTTTCATCTTTTGTGATGTTGAGCATGCTTGCAGACTTCAGATGGATGATTATTATTTGTTTAATGAAACATTCACACAGACAAATGGCTCAGTTTTATTTCCCTGACTGACTGCACCTTATTTTTTTGTCATTTGTCACAGTTTGAAGAGGAAAATGTTTGTCTTTTTGGTTCTCCTCTTCTTCTGTACTGGTGAGCCAACCTCTACTATGTTCAGTACAGAATCAATGCTGTTTGTGTTTTAAACCTGTTTTTAAACATATCTTCTATTTTTTTCTGAAATTGGATTGTCTGATTGTCTGATTTATTTATCACAAATTATCTACGGAAATGTTCGCCCCAAGCACTGTTGTGAGGGTGGATCAAGGAAACAAACAAAGAAAGTTTTACCTGTTAGTTGTTGTTTGTCAGATCTGAATTAATGAAAAATAGATCACCAGCATGTATTTCCATTGGCAGATACTCATTTATTTATTACAAGTGAGGCCTTATTCCTGCCTTTTTTAAGAAGATGTTTATTGGGACATGTGAGATGAATATGTATTAAATGAATACCTGACTATAAAACAAACGTTAAATATGATTTTTGTCTTATAATAAGATAAATGCAGCTTCCCTAAGAGATTTCATTTGTTGTTGTGCTGTAGCTCACTCCACATTCATGTTGACATGTTAGGTTCTTCAGGGCAGTGCATATTTACCAATCTAAAGTTTCCTCTCAATTATGATTATTTAGTCAACAATTACATTTGACTGGTTAAATAACAATGCCACACTATGGATGGTTTCTTTGATTTTCTACATTACTGCAAATTTGAGTTAAAATGTATTTTTATTGTAAACTGAAATAATTGATTTTATGGATCTACCTACTTTTGAATTTTTCCCTCTTGAAAAGCAGAACTAACACTTGAGATGAGCAGCAGCCTCCAGTGAAAGTTTAAAATGCGGACCCCTTCCGAATGTAAAAATGATCACAAACATGGTGGTTGTTTAATTATCTTGAGCAACAAGAGTGTTTACAACAGTGATTACTTTGATAGCATCAAACTGTTGAGAAGTTTGTATAGCATAATGACCTCCTTTCAAAATGGTCATACCTCGTTGCTGATATTGTCACTATGTTAATTTGTTATTAGACGCATAATTGATTACTGGTTATGCCTTCTCTGCGCTGATGTAGAACCATCACAAATAACTGATTAGATTACTATCTGAACACACCTACTGTTCCTCAAATACATGTCTATTACAGCCAGAGATGGGCACTCGAGTTAAAGACTCGTACTCGAGTGGCACTCGAGTCGCATTTTTGGAGACTCCAGACTTGACTCGGACTCGACCCTGAAAGACTCTGGAATTGACTCGACTCGAGATCAAAGCTTCATAGGCAATCTTAATTTTATGGAGGGTTTTTTGAGCGTGCTAGGAGCGTTTGTCCGCCTCTCTTACCTCGCCTCGCTTTTCTCCCTCTTCGCGGCTACTTCCAAATCTCGTAAATTTACTGTTGTTAAGGAAGCACCAGACAGGAAGTCACCGTGTGGAGTATCCGTAAGTTTTAAAATAAAATACAATGCACGGAAAACCGGAAGCACCAGCATCAGGTCCGCAGCATGGATGGTCAGCAGTCGGTCAGAGGGTCACAGAGACAACACGACACCATGGACGAAGAAAAGTGAACCGTAGAGGTACAGAAATACACACTGCGTACACGACACGAAATATCTTTTCTACGCGGCTATAGGTGGATAGAAGTTGAATAAATCACGAAGCCGTGTGGTTGGGACCAGCAAAGGGACCTTAGAAAGGCGAAGTGAGGTGTTGTTTACTTATTTTCTCCGTCTATAACACGTTTTATGAGCGTGTAACGTGGCTAGTCTCATTAGAGCCTGTGGCTCTCCGGGGGGTCTGTCGGTGCAAAACCACGCTGCGCGGCTTTGGGGGAATTTGAGGTTCCCTCCAACCCATATATCAGTCATCAGTCAGTCAGTCATCATCAACCATCAAGGCAAGCACAAATGCTCCCCTGCCAGCTTCGCTACCCTTTATATTGACCTACTGCTACACAAACTTCCAACAGAACGGCTACCACCACTCACTACTTTATTTTATTGTATTGTTAAATGCCATATAGTTTCTTTTTGGCTGCTCATGGCAAGTTTGTTTTGCATCTGACCATGGCATGCATGTGCACAGCAGAAACTTTTTCAGGAACATAAAAAAGTCTGAATAGAAATTTGGATAAATTGAATATTATATATATATATATATATATATATATATATATATATATAAATATATATATATATATATATATATATATATATATATATATATATATATATATATATATATATATATAGATAGATAGATAGATAGATAGATATAGATATAGATATAGATATAGATATATAGATATAGATATATATAGATATATATAGATATAGATATAGAAATATATAGATATATATGTGTGTGTGTGTGTGTGTGTGTGTGTAAAGACTCGTGACTCGACTCGGACTCTAGATCAAAGACTCGTGACTCATCAAGTCTTGCCCCTCAAAGACTCGAGGATTGACTCGACTTGAGGTCAAAGACTCGTGACTCGGCTCGGACTCTAAATCAGAGACTTGTGGACATCTCTGATTACAGCAGAAGAGAATCTAAAATACCTGTTATCAGCATGTGAAATTTAAGACCCTAAAATAAAATCTTTAAAGCCTTCACAGCAGTCGAAGAACCCCCACTCCACCCTCCAAACACACACCAATTTGTACATCTGCCTGATGATGTCATGAGGGACTATATTTCACCTCCTCCAGAGAGAATACTCTCTCTGAGCCAAGTGTTTGTTCAACCCACAGCTGAACTGTGCAGCAGTTTACCTTGATGTGTGTAAATGTAGGTATTAAAAATGTTGTGACATTATACTTTGGTCACTCTGTGAGTCACAGTTTAGCTTAAGCACCCCTTCATATTAGACATTTACAACACCTAATATATTTATTTAGATCAATTATATGCTCTAATGATATTACATAAAATATTTTATTTATTAATGTACATTTTTCATTAATTTTTTAAATCAAATTTCCGTTCTTATAAAGCTAGCAGCTCTTGTGCACGTCCTGTATCTGTTCCAGTAGGTATTAATCAATGATTAATAATCATGAAGCCAGAATCAGATTTTTTCAGTATTCAGTGTCATGACACAAAACCTGGTACTTAGTTTCAAAGTGATTACAGTTTTCACAACATCTTTCTGAGACAGAGCCTCCATCCTGAGTCTCTCTCGGTCGAGCTTCACAATGTCCCTCCAGACCAGCCTCACTCTGCATATCCGGTCTCATTCTACATACTTCTATAATCAAATGTTTAAACACATACTGTTTGGGGTGTGGTCCTTGCTTGTGAAGTTGTCCTTTCAGAAGTAACAGGAACTACAGACCATCCAAACTGATGTTGTGTTAGAGTTTGGGTACATTCTTGACTGGTAAACAGCCAATCACAGGGCTGGCATAAAGAGACAAACAATTACTTCCACATCTGAGGGAAATTTAGAAACCTCAGTAATCTTATAGACATGTTTTATGGTATGTAGGAGGAAACTGGAGTATTCAGAGAGATCCTGCACATGCTCAGGGAGAACATGCAAGCTCCACGCAGAAAGACCCAGAAGTGAGTCAATCTAGCAACCCTTCTGCTTTAAGTCAACAGGATTTCCTGCTGCATTAGCTTTTATTCAATTATATTTTATTCTGTTTTTTTCATTAATCACACAACATGAAATGTAAAAAAGTATATTCTCCCCAGATACATTTCTAAAGTGTAAATAAAAGTAATAATTTCACTTAGAAGCCACTCAATTACAGACACTTCAGAAAAAAACAAGTCACTTTTTGGTCCTTCCAAAATGTCATATTTTGACTCTGCAGAGCAATGTCTGAACTGCTCTTCTTGCAGATACCTTTACTTAACTCTGACTGTTCTGCTAAAATATTGTGAAATTATGTTTAAACTCTGGATAACTTATTTTTCCTGTAACTTCACATTTGATTGCAGGCTCCTCTGTGGCCAAAAAGGAGGGAGATTTTGGCATTTTAACCGCCTGCCTCACCAAGAACAATACAATCAGGTTCCAGCACCCACTCACTTTCATGCTTTGTTATCATTTACCACTGATTATGACTTAGGCTGACATGTGCATTTAAACAACTAATATGATCTATTCAAGGTTGGACTGCTCTTACCCGCCCTGTAATGACTCCACAAAGTACACCTGTGAATTTATGGAAGCAGACAGGACTCCGCTGCCCAAGGAATCAACCAAGGATTGTCAGGGCATCGTCTCTATCAACCTCAATTACACTGAGTGCTACATCTGCAAACTAAAACGGAGAGGAAGGGAGGAGGAAAAGCAGATTAGTGTGGACTATGTATCCAAAGAAGGAAAAAGTATGTAAGATATTGTATTTCAATGAAAAGTTTAAAGCTTCAGATTTTTGCCATTGAGTACATTGAAGGAGCTCAAATATGGATTTTCAAATATGTTTCTTACTGTGTGTTGATTCAAATGTCATGTCACAGTCAAAATACTATCCATCAGATTTCCCTTAAAAATGAGATATGCTGATCCCAATGGGACAAATCTGGTAAATAAAGGGTAAATAAATTAGTTCATTAAAATCCATCTTCCAATGCTTATCCGGAGTCAGGTTGCAGGGGCTGCAACCAAAGCATGTGAGCCCAGATTTCCCTCTCTCCTGCCACAATTTTCAGCTCTTCCTGGGGGATTCCAAGGCGTTCCAGGAGAGATGGAATATGTTGTACCTCCAGCAGGATCTGGGCCTGACCCAGGGTGTCCTCCCAGTTGGAAGTGCCTCCATAGTAAGGAGGCATCCTAATTAGATGCCTAAACCCCCTCAACTGACTCCTTTCAATTCGAAGGAGTTGCAGCTCTTCTTTTTGTCCTTCTTGATGTCTGAGCTCCTCAATTGATGTCTAAGGCTGAACCAGGGCACCCTCCTGAGGAATCTAATTTCAACTGCTTGTGTTTGCTATATCATTCTCTCATTTTCCAAACTCATAACCATAGGTGAGGGTTGGAACAAAGACGTCATTGTAAACTGAAAGCTTTGTCTTGTATCTTAAATCCCTCTTCGCCACAGCTCGGTACAGAGTCTGCAACACTGTAGATGCTGCACCAAGACAACAAGGCCCTTAGATACTTAAACTCCTTCACTTGGGGCAAGGACTTGCTCCCCACCTGTAGGGAGCAATCCACCTTTTTCCAGCAGAGAACCGTGGTCACTTGACTTTCAGTCGCAAAGCACTTCAATGCCAGTTGAAGGTCCCCAGCTGAAGAAACCAACAGAACAACATTATCTGTAAATAGCAGAGACAAAATTCAGAAATCTCCAGACGGAACACTTTCCTCCCCACTGCTGCACCTTAAGATCCTATCCACAAACAGAATCAGTGAGAAGTGGCAATCCTGGAGGAGGCCGAAACGCACTGGGACTGCATCTAACTTTGTGCAGAGGATGTGACACAATTCTCACTTTAGTCATATAGGGACCAAATGGCTTTCAGAAAAGGCTCCAGAACCTCATATTCCCACACATTGATTCTCCTGGATCTGAGACTCGACAATCAGCCAGAGCCCCCTTTCGAACACTCTGGAGCAAGCCTTCACAAGGACACTGAGTAATGTGATTCCTCTGTAGTTGTAACCCTCTCTATGGTTCCCCTTTTGAAAATGGGGACCATCACTGCAGGCAGATACTCAACAAGCCTTGACCTCCAATGTGCATTGAAGAAGCATGTCAGACAAGATAAGCCAACAATGTCCAGAGCCTTCATCATCTCAGGGTGATTCTTATCAACCCCGGGCTCTTTGTCACTGAGGATCTTTTTTACTACCTTAGTGACCTCTGCCAAGGAAATGAATAAGTCTTCCGGTTGATCATTAGACTCCTTTTCAGAGGACATTTTGTTCAGATTCAGGAGCCCCTTAAAGTGTTCCTCCCACCATCCAACAATGCCCCCAGGTCCGGTCAGTAGCTCCCCACCCCTGTTGATGACAGCCTGAACAGAGCTCTCATCAAACAGTTTGCCAAATCATCTTTGAGGCTTTTCTATGGCCTATCCAAACTCCTCCCTTACCCAAGATTTTGCTTCTGCAACCGCTGGAGCTGCAGTCGTCCAAGCCACTTGGTATCTGTCAGCTGATTCCAGAGACTCCTGGGCAAGCCATGGCCAAAATCAATCAATCAATCAATCAATCAATATTTAAAAGGTCTCTTTCTTCAGCCTGACAGCTTCCGTCACAGCTGGTGTCCACCAGTGTGTCCTTGGATTTCTGCTACGATAGGCACAAATGATCTTCAGCCCACAGCTGTCAGCAGCTGCTTCACCATGGAGGTCCTGAACATGGACCAGTCAGACTGCATGTCTTGTGCCTCCTCTTGAATTCACTAGAAGGTTTTTCCAGAATTGAGAGTTGAAAACCTTATGGACAGGGGCAGTTCATCCTTTATACTCATTTGGGTTTACCAGGTCTGTTTGGCAGCCTCCCCCCATCTGATCCAATTTGCCACCAGGTGGTGATCAGATGACAGCTCTGCTCCTCTGTTCACCCAAGTGTCCAAAATATATGCCTTCAGACCAGATGATATGACAACAGTCGATCACTGATCTTTGGCACAAGGTGTTCCGATACCAAGTACACTCCCTGTACTGCCCTCCTAATGGTGTGCATAACCAAAATTAGATAGCCAGCCAAACTCCCTGAATGATCAACGTGAGAGTCAGGATGTAGCATCTCAAGCTCCAGGTTTAATGAAGACTCTTGTTGTCAGACAAGGTGTAAAACTGAAATAATAACAGAAATATGCCTAAATGAAATTCTTACATAGTTATTAATGTATGAATATTAAACCAAATTACATGAATTATACTAGAAAATAAAGTACAGGTATCTTAAATATCCTGGATGCATGGTACAAGTAGCATATGCTATGCTAAGCAATGGTAACTAACCAATGTCTAGATAATAATCTAGCAACATAAAAATGTCCATCAACATTCATCAAAATTAAGAGATATCTGTGTAAATAATAATCTTTACTTACAGACAATGCTTCTTATGGCTCAAAATCAAAAGGATTGCGATGGATGAGAGGACAGCTCCACCTTCTGCTGATCTCTCCACTAACTGACAGGTGCATGTGTGACAACTACAAAACCTAAAACCAGGGAAGTTGGCAAGTTGTGTAAATAGTAAATAAAAACAGAATACAATAATTTGCAAATCCTTTTCAACCTATATTCAATTGAATACACTGCAAAGACAAGATATTTAATGTTTGAACTGAGAAACTTTATTTTCTTTTGCAAATAATCAACAACTTAGAATTTAATGGCAGCATCACATTGCAAAAAAGTTGGCACAGGGGCATTTTTACCACTGTGTTACATCACCTTTCCTTTTTGCAACACACAGTAAACGTTTGGGAACTGAGGAGACCAATTTTTGAAGCTTTTCAGGAGGAATTCTTTCCCATTCTTGCTTGATGTACAGCTTAAGTTGTTCAACAGTCCGGGGTCTCCGTTATTGTATTTTACGCTTCATAATGCGCCGCACATTTTCAATGGGGGACAGGTCTGGACTACAGGCAGGCCAGTCTAGTACCCGCACTCTTTTACTACGAAGCCACGCTGTTGTAACACGTGCAGAATGTGGCTTGACACTGTCTTGCTGAAATAAGCAGGGGCGTCCATGAAAAACACGTTGCTTGGATGGCAACATATGTTGCTCCAAAACCTGTATGTACCTTTCAGCATTAATGGTGCCCTCACAGATGTGTAAGTTACCCATGCCTTGGGCACTAATACACCCCCATACCATCACGGATGCTGGCTTTTGAACTTTGTGCCTATAACAGTCCGGATGGTTCTTTTCCTCTTTGATCCGGAGGACATGACGACCACAATTTCCAATAACAATTTGAAATGTGGACTGGCCAGACCACAGAACACTTTTCCACTTTGCATCAGTCCATCTTAGATGAGCTCGGGCCCAGCGAAGCCGGCGGTGTTTCTGGGTGTTGTTGATAAATGGCTTTGGCTTTGCATAGTAGAGTTTTAACTTGCACTTACAGATGTAGACGAACTGTAGTTACTGACAGTGGTTTTCTGAAGTGTTCCTGAGCCCATGTGGTGATATCCTTTACACAGTGATGCCAGTGTTTGATGCAGTACCACCTGAGGGATCGAAGGTCTCAGGCATTCAATGTTGGTTTTGGGCCTTGCCACTTACGTGCAGTAATTTCTCCAGATTCTCTGAACCTTTTGATGATATTACGGACCGTAGATGATGAAATCCCTAAATTCCTTGCAATAGCTGGTTGAGAAATGTTGTTCTTAAACTGCTGGACAATTTGCTCACGCATTTGTTCACAAAGTGATGACCCTCGCCCCATCCTTGTTTGTGAATGACTGACCATTTCAGGGAAGCTGCTTTTATACCCAATCATGGCACCCACCTGTTCCCAATTAGCTTGTTCACCTGTGGGATGTTCCAAATAAGTGTTTGATGAGCATTCCTCAACTTTCTCAGCCTTTTTTGCCACTTGTGCCAGCTTTTTTGAAACATGTTGCAGGCATCAAATTCCAAATGAGCTAATATTCGCAAAAAAATAAAATTTACCAGTTTGAACGTTAAGTATCTTGTCTTTGCTGTGTATTCAGTTGAATATAGGTTGAAAGGTATTTGCAATTCATTGTATTCTGTTTTAATTTATGATTTACACAAAGTGCCAACTTCACTGGTTTTGGGTTTTGTACTTCCTGGTTCCTTTTTCTCTAATTTTTAACTTCCTGCTGCCATACCACATTTAACCATATTACAGGGGGCGCTAAAATGCCAAAACTTCAAAACTGCCTGGGAGGCAGAACACTCCCCACCAACAAGATGACATTCAACATCCTAGAAACCAGTCTTGTTAACGAGGTCCCTGGATTGTCAAACTTGAGTTGTAGTCCTACTTTTCAAGAAGGGGGATTGGAGGGTGTTCTACATCTTTAGGTCACACTCCTCAGCCTCCCTAGAAAGGTCTATTCAGGGTAGCTGGAGAGGAGCATCTGCTGGATAGTCGAACCTCAGATTTAGGAGAAGCAATGCTGTTTTCGTCCTGGTTGTGGAACTGTGGACCAGCCCAATACCCTCTGTAGGGTCCTTGAGGGTGCATAGGAGTTTGCCCAACCACTCTGCATGTGCTTTGTAGACCTGGAAAAGGCATTCAAATGTGTTGCTTTCAGAGTCCTGTAGGTTTTTTTCTTGAAGTATGGGGTACTGGACACCTGATATGGACCAACCATTCCCTGTAAGACTGATGCCAAAGCTTGGTTCACATTGCCGGCAATAAATCAGACTAATTACCTGTGAGGGTTGGACTCCACCAGGGCTGACCTTTGTCTCAGATTCTGTTCGTAACGTTTATGGATAGAATTTCTAGGTGCAGCCGAGTGTTGAGGGGGTCCGATTTGGTGATCTCAGGATTGGGTCGCTGCTTTTTGCTGATGATGTGGTCTTGTTGGCTTCATCTGAACATGACCTGCAAATCTCACTGGATCAGTTTGCAGCCAATTGTGAAGCAGCCTGGGATGAGAATAAGCACCTCCAAATCTGAGTCCATATTCCTTAACCAGGAAAGGATGGAGTGCCCCCCTCCTGTCAGGGATGAGATTCTGCCCCAAGTGGAGGAGGTCAAGTACCACAGGGTCTTGTTTATTGGTGAGGGATGTATCGAATGGAAGATTGACAGTCAGATTGGTGTGGCATCAGCAGTGATGAGCACTCTGCATAGGACCATCTTTGCGAAAAGGGAGCTGAACCGAAAGCTGAGCTCTCAATTTACCACTCGATTTTCGTTCCTACCCTCACCTACGGTCATGAGCTATGGGTAGTGATTGAATGAACAAGATCACAATTCCAAGAAGCTGAAATGAGTATTCTCTGCAGGGTGTCTGGGCTTGGCACGAGGAGCCAGATGAGGTGGCTAGGGCACCTAATCAGGATGCCTCCTGAAAGCCTCCCTGGTGAGGTGTTCAGGGCAGGTCCCACTGGTAGGAGACAATGGGGAAGACCCAGGACACGCGAGAGGGACTATGCCTCCCAGCTGGCCTGGGAAAGCCTTGAGATCCCCCAGGAAGTCTGGCCTTCTGCTGCCCCAGCAACCCACCCCAGATAAACAGAAGAAGATGGATGGATAGATATATTTCTTTTCAGGTTTTCTCATTTATTGTTTTTAAATTTGCTGACTTTTTTTTTTTTTACTTTTTAAAGTTGTATCTGTAAATTTGTTGTTTTGTTTCAATTTGTTGTATTTTTGGCTTGCTTTTGTATTTTTTTCGTAAATGTGCTCTTTTCCCTTGTGGTTGTTGATTTTCATTTGCTTTTGCAGTTGTGTCTTTAAACTGGACTGAACATTTCAGTGTGTTGCTGTTTTTTGCTTAGTTTTTGCGCTATATTAGTTTTATCCTTTTTTATAGTTGCGAGATTATGTGTGTGTGTGTATGTGTGTGTGTGTGTGTACACACATATATCTAGATATAGATAATTCTTGCTGTTTTTAAATTGTTTTCATGGAACAGTTTGTCACCCCTTTTCATTTGTTGTGCTGTTTTGATTGTATTGTATTTTTATTCTCAGCTTGGTGTTATTTTTCTTTTTATTTGTTGTTTATTTGACAATCTTTTTGTTTTGACATTGTTGTGTTTGACAGGTTTTTTTTGTTGCAGTTTTTATGGCACTTTTAATTTTTTTTACCAGTTATTTTTGTGATTTTGTTGTGTTTTGTGTTTTCTACTTTTCAAAGTTTTGTTAAGTACTCATTGTCTTGTCATGAGATTTGTTGCTTCATGTTTTTTTTTTCTGTAAAGCTGTTTTGCACTTATGGGCCGCTGTAGGCAAAAGCCTTTTAGGACAGAAGGTTTTAAGGAGGTTACAAAGTCTGCACCTTTAAAATTTAAAGTTTGTTAACCATTGTTCATTTAACTAGTTTTAAACAGTCAGACAAGATGAATCTTTTTCCTATAAATTTCTTGCAATCATAAGAGCTCAATGAGATCTGCCACTTTTGCATACACTATAAATTGGATGTGGATTTCTGCGCATGCGCCATAGGCATCATGCTAGACATTGATCAGAAAACCAAACAGCATAAATGTTTAGAATAAGTGTTTACATTCTCAATTCAACACAATGCACACACTGAACCTCAGGTTTCTCTCACCTTCCCTCAGAAAAAATACCGAAATGTCCTGCCACCATGGGCTTACAGCTGCACAGAGCTCCGTCCTTCCTGCTACCTGTAGTCAGTCTGACACTGTGGAGGATCCTCACTGAAGACCGCCAGACAACATGAGGGGTCATGACAAGCTTCAGTTGAATGAGAAATCTGTGTGAACTCCTCGATTTGTAGTAGACACAGCATTTTTCAGACACCTTTTCTAAAATTTTGTCGTTACTGTTCATGTTATAACCTGTTGCCTTTTATTAATACACTGTTTCTACATTTGATTATTCATGAAAAACACTGTCTCTTTAATTCCGTAGTCTCTTAATGAACAAAACCTGGCCTCTGAAAAGTTTAAGTGCCTTTGTAAATGTGCAGTAAGTTAAAAAAGTTTTTTTTTCCCCGTGATGTTATTGACTGTGATCTCATAGGGATAAAGAGAGGGCACTTTGTCTCATCCCACATTCACAGTCCCAGAATGAGCAGGTTCTGCTGGAGCACAGACTGCTGTTGAATGAGGTCTGTTAGTTTGTCTGCATCATGACCAAGATGTTCTAATAAAGTGTAAACAGAGAGTGAAAGTATGACTGAATGATGTTGACTAAAACAGTTATAAACATGACTGTAACAATTACCAGATGAAAGATCCAAAGTAGACTCAAGACACAGAGGCAAGTTTCAGTCCATTTAATCACAAAACAAGGTTCAGTACACAGGAGGTCAAAATTCGATCTGGTAAAGGTACAAAAAATGGACTAGAAAAGATATCTAGACACATGAGGAATCTATCAGAATAATGCTCGAGAGTGACAAGACGAAAAACAAAGGAATCAAGACAATCTTACACAGAGGACAGTGAGTGAGGGGATTAAATACAAGAGGGAGGGACCCCACAGACAGGGATCACCAGGTGCACACACTCAGACAGTCAACACAGGTGAAACACATGAGGATGATACAGATGTGGACAACAGGCAGGGGAAGGAAGGAATGAGTGACCTGGAAAAGAGACACAAGGTAAGTAACAAAAATCAAACAGGAAATGACAAGACTGGAAACATGGGGGGATGACTAACTTAACATGTGCTCCACTGTAAGAAAAAAAAAAATAAGAATAATTTTATAGGAAATGTTCTGTAATGTTTTGATTTTATAGGAAATGTACTGTAATGTTTTTCAATTTTTTTCCTGTTTTAGATTTCTTCTGCAGTTTTGAGTTTGATGTTTAAAATTACTGTTAATTAAATGTAAGGTTACATAAATATTCTGTTTTCAATGACAGTTTGTTGTATTTGTATTTCTTTAACTGTACTGCTTTGCATACAACTTTCTGTATGTTTTTACAGGTGTAAGACCATTTTCCAGTGCAATAACTGTAAATTAACAGGTACTAGATTTACATGCAACTACTTATCATAATATCATATAATTATTGTATTTTTTTAAAGGTAATTTCACAGATACCGGTCATATTCAAAAGTAATGCTACACATAATGTGATGTAATTTTACAGATCTTTTTTGATAATACAATGAAGAAATGTAAAATTACAGGAACTTGAAGTGTTTTCCATGAAATTGCAGGTCATTAAGCATGTGAGGCTAAGGTGGTTTAATGTTTTGTTTTTTTCAGAGTTAATGAGTAGTAGTTGTACAACACAACCTTATATATATTATTTCATAAAAAGTGCACTTTAATGTTATTTTACAGAAAGTATAATGTATACTTGTACTTTTTTACAATTTGTAAAGAGAATATCTGTAAAATTTACAGATTTTGAGAGTAATTTAAATTGTTAACATATATATGGAACCCTAACCCTAAACCCCCCATTCCACAGCATTTTTGTATTTCTTTGCTGTTTTTTTTTCTTATCAGCGTTCTCAAAAAGACAATAATTGTACATTAACATATAACATCATTTTAACATTTTTGCTTAAAATTACAAAATTTTAACTATAGATTACAATATTATGTTTTTAGTTTAATGACTTTGACACAATCAATATTGATAAATGGCATGTGGTGCAGTGGGATAGTGTGCTTGGTCAGTAATCTGCAGTTTTGAGCCTAGCTCTGGATGACACATGGCAATGTGTCCTTGGGCTCTCACTGCTGTGTCAGTGGCGTGTAAATGGACGTAAATGTATTAGTTGACAAGGATGGATAACTAACATAGAAGCTCTAAACCATCAGTGTGTGAATGGGAGAGCAAATAGGAGTTAATGGGTACATGTGACCTGCAGTGCACCTCTGCTGCAAGTGCTTTAACCATTTTTGAAACTGTTTTTAAAATTTTGTTAAATTACAGAGATTAACCTGAAGGGAATCTGATTTTAAGTGTTTCTTGGCAATGGAATGTTATTTTACATGCAGTGTCACGGGAATTTCTAACCTCAATATACCTTCTTTTTTTTTTTTACTTCATTTTGACCATAAAAATTAACTCTGTATTTTACAGATATTGTGTGGCATGATTATTTACTGTATTTTTACAGTATCCATCTGAAAACTTTACTGCCTTCACTGTTTCTTTTACAGTTTTTTTTTTTAGAATGTTTTGTTCAAGAGTAAACTGAATCCTTCAGTAATCAAACACAACATCGCTTTATCATCAAGAAGATAAAGAAAGGAAAGGGAGAACTTAATTCATCCTGGCTGTTAGCAAACTTTGTTCTAAATATTCTGGAAAATAATTATTCATGTTTGAGTTTTGCAACACCAAACAACTTAACTGACATCAGAAGACAAAGAAAAGGAGTGCTACCTGGACTCGGCAGAGTTTGTTTGAGGTGCTCTTTGGAAAGGGATTCAAAAGGTCCTTGAAACAAAAAGAGACTCCAAGGCACTCTCTTTATACTATTAAAAAGCCTTTATTTTATCGGCATGGTCATGTAGACCTTAAAAACAAACTTCGACGCGTTTCGGCATCAAGCCTTCATCATCTTCCTGATGAAGGAAGATGATGAAGTTTGTTTTTAAGGTCTACATGACCATGCCGATAAAATAAAGGCTTTTTAATAGTATAAAGAGAGTGCCTTGGAGTCTCTTTTTGTTTCAAGAACTTAACTGACATGTTTGATCAGAGGGACTTAAACTGGTAGAGCCTAAACACACAGAAAACGATCACAGCCTCCGCCCTGACACCTATCAGGGGGATTTTACAATTGCAGTGTTGGATAAAGACTACAATGGGCTATTTTTACACAAAAAACCAAAACTTATACACATAGAGTGCTGTGCATAAGTTTCAGGAAGGCATGAAAAATGCAGTGCAGGAAGAGTGCTTTAAAGTTTTGTCTACTCTGTCAGTTTACAAATTGCAAAGCGAGCAAACAGAGAATCTCGATCAAATCAGTTGTTGCTCTGCCCACCGTTAGCCTTCAAACTAGCATCAGTTCTTACAGCCACATCTGCAAAAACTCAGGGATAATTTATGATCCCAGTCAGGTAATTGGTTCAACAATGACACCAAACAGGTGCTACTGATCATCATTTTCATTTACAGGTTGAAACAGTAGTAAACTGAAACAGTAAAAGATGTGAAGGAGACTCAAAAGTGACTAAAGAACAGCCAAACTCTGCTACAAAGGGAAAAAGATTAAAGACTGATTAATATCAAAGGTTATACACCATTGAGAGACTGAGCACACGAGACACTGCATCCACATGGTCTCTTCTAAGCAGAATTGAGGTTTTGAGATGTGCTGTTCAAGCTATTTTCAAGAAGCCCAAAGAAAGTGACAACATAAAGGAACCAGTGATTGGTCAAGGACGCTTTTTGCAGCAAATGAAGGACACTCCATGCAAAACTGACGGCAGTGCCATCAGCTCAGAACCGTCAGAAACCAGTGTGACCCAGGTACACCCCTCTACAGCCAGGATGAGTCTGACCAGAAGTGGTCCTAATTAAAGAGTCACAGACAAACATCTGTCATGGAAACAAGGCCAAAGGATTCAACAACAACTCTGAATGAAAGCTGAAGAAATTAGTTTTTGGAGGACAAAAAACAACCAGCCAAAAAAGCACCTTTGAAGTTTTTTTGGGGTTTTTTTTGGTAAGAGTTCTTCTCTGACACAGGGATGAAGTGAACAAGAATTCAGGTCAAACATCCTCGGCCCAGAATACTTTATTAGGTCTGGGTTTTATTAGCTCTAATTTCTAACAGCAGTCCACTTTAATAAATGGGGAACTAATTATGTTTCAAGGGGCACAAGGTCAAAAATGTATGGACCTCATAACATCCCTTAATTGAAACTCAATATCTTAAGGAAGAACTCTTTAAGAGTTTTTTTTTGTCAGACTTGGCACAAATTTCCCTTCCTACTCACCTATGAAACTGATTACACTTCTTAGTTAAAAGGTTTGAGCCCGGGTCATTGGGTCTTGTGTCCTTCTATAATTCATATGAGATTTCCATTTATCACTCTCCCATAAAAACACCCAGGCTCTTCATCTTGACCACCACAGTGCTCTTGTGGTCCTATAGTCCAATATATCTAAGAGACAAAGAAAACATCGATAGTTCCAGTTTTACAAGATGCCCACTGAGGAACATTGCTTCTAGGGTTGTATTAATAGAGTGTTCTTCCAGAGGTCAATTAAAGCTGGGGTTGGCGATTTGATTTAGATACACTTTTTGTAATACTGTTTAAAATGTTCTTTATGACCTGATGGTAATCAACTCATAATGTGTTCTTAAAACAGAGCGAAAAATATCCGCTATCTACAGCAGGAGTAAAACAGGGAAAACCCCAACCAATAATCATGCCGGGACACCTGTTTTTAAACCAATCAAATCAGCGCTTAGGCGGAGCCCTGAGGAGATGCTACTTTCAAATTCATGCTAGTTTTCCAAAATCGCCAACCCCAGCTTTAAAGCAGGACCAACAAACTTTCCAAACAACAACCAAGATTTACTGTGGCCAAAGAGGCAAACAAAAGACAGACTTCATGGCATAGACTTCTTGTGGCATACTAGCATGTAGCTGTTGAAAGTGCTAACAGCTGGGATGCAGTATCAACTTGTATCATTTTTGTGAGTCTAGTGACAGTTCACTTTGTTTATAACAGAAACACACAACATAAAGTAAACATCATGACATCTATCGCCTAGTCTGGTCTTGAGCTCTACCACCTATCATAGGGTTGCCGGTTATAGCTATGCTCCAGCTGTCATATGTCAGTGTATCTTTGGAAAAGAGATTTAACCTCAAGCTGCTCTCACTGCTGCATGGGTTTCATGTAATTGTGCAAAAAAGGTTGTGGATGTGTTTCCTGATACTAATGGACAACTCAGATAGATGTTTCAACCACCAGTGAATGAATGTTAGAGAACTACAAATGTGCTGCATTAGTCAACTCTATTAATCATTTACCAACATAATCTTAGTAACGGAAAGAAAACAGGAGCAGCAATGTCCTCCATTGTCCTAACAGTTCTCCGTGAAGTATCTGCCAGTCCATCCCTGCTCCATGCACACCTGCAGCACTTAAATGAGCCACAAACCTCCCTCCTCTCATCAGTCAATGGAGGAATTCCCAGAGAGCATTTATTGTGGTCTTAGAATCTGCTATGAAGCCAGAGTTTTTAAAAAGCCTTTTAAAAATGTCCATAAACAAGAACATCAGCAAAAAGAGTGTAAGGGTCTGACTCTGCCCCTGTCAGGTTTCCACTTCCTCTCATGAAGTCACTGAACTCCACCCTCAGCTGATATGATGAGTTAAATCATGTCAGGGTTTCTGTTTGATGGTTTGCAGAGAACTGAAATAAACGGAGATCTGAACATCTTCCTCTAATCAAATGATGTTTTGTACATCTCCAAAGAAGCTTGTTCCTCACTGTCCAGCATCTCTTCTCTCTTTCCAGAGCACAGGAGGATGTTCTCTAACTTGTCTTTAAGGAGTGAGATCCTGGAAATGAAATAATAATCCAATCAATATCCATTAGTCCAAATGCACTAACGAAGAAATCACTCTTAATTTCAGTTGAAAGGTTGTGGTAACATGCAGCTGTATGAGGCGAGGAGAGTGATAAAGTGACTGCTGAGAGGATATGATGAATCTCACACAGTACTAAGAGGCCTCCATGAAGACAAGAAGAAATCCAGTCAAACAAACAAATGACTTATCAACACACACTGAACACAGACAAATTGTGCTGCCAAACACAATTTTAAACATTACAAGTTAATAAGCCATCACAGAGGCCTGAAAATGACATTAAAAACACCTTCACAGAGCTTGAGCTCTCAGCTGCTCAAACAGGCCATGTGGCTGAATTTGTCCATTAACTTAGTTTAGTGATGAATTTAACAAGAAAAGCTGTTTTGCTGTTGTCTCTTAAAGATATAATTTTCCACAGAGGTTAATATTCACCAGCTGCATGTGCATTTTTCTGTACTAGCCAACATGTTTTCATTTTTATATGATTTTTAAAATCAGATGACTTCCCCATAATTATTCCACCAGCTCCATTCACCTGCATTAAATTCATGAGAAGAAAAAGGAACAAGACGTTTGTCATTATCCATTCTTGAAATAGTTTTTGTGGGATGACTTGACAATAATTTCTGTAGAAACTCACTTTTCAGTTGCTATAAGAGTTTTACAGGAAGGATAAAAGGGATACTGACAAGCAAAATCTAGAAAGTTGCTGTAGATTTTGATCATTGAAGAGTCAGGATTAGACAAAAGTGTGGATGAGTTTCTGCTTGAGCTTTTAAAGGGTTAACACAATCTCACAAAGCAGCGCTCCCACCAACTCCCCTCAGCCTCCTCCTCTCAGTGCCCTGCCCTGCCCATTACACTCATCGAGGACTTCTGCCATCTTCTGCTTCAAAACACAGAGGACAAACAAACAAACAGCTGCTCTATGGTAAGATCCTGGTCACTATTTTGTATTTATTTTTATTCTGTCAAGTGGTAACTGTACCTGTTGAATCACAAATCTGACTAATAAGATTAAAGACTAAGACAGCACTTGTTGCATTGTTTAAATAGGACTGCTCTAATGTTTATTGTCTTCTTTTATGTTGAGCATGCTTGCAGACTTCAGATGGATGATTATTATTTGTTTAATGAAACATTCACACAGACAAATGCTTCAGTTTTAATTCCCTGATTGACTGCACCTTATTTTTTGTTTTTTGTCACAGTTTGATGAAGAAAATGTTTGTCTTTTTGGCTCTTCTCTTCTTCTGTACAGGTGAGCCAACCTCTACTATGTTCAGTGCAGGATCAATTTTGTTTCATATTTTTAATGTTTGTAATTTTTCCTACCATTTCAAATTTGACCGATTCTACAACAATATCTGTTTGAGCGAAACAGCAAGGTCTGAATTTTCTGAAGTGGGAATGTTTGAAGCATTTACAAGTGTTGTGTTCGCCCTACGCACTGTTGTGAGGGTGGAATCATGGAGACAAACAAGAAAAGTTTTACCTGTGAAGTGTTTAGACATGACATGTCAGATCTGAATTAATGAAAAATAGATCATCAGTATGTGATTATTTCCTTGGCAGATATTCATTTATTCATTAAAAGCAAATGAAGCCTTATTCCTGCTTTTTATTGAATGAGATGTTTTTTGGGACATGTGAGATGAATATGAATTAAATTAATACCTTAATCTAAAATAAATGTTACACAACATTTTTGTCTTGAAATAAGATAAATGCAGCTTCCCTAAGAGATTTCATTTGTTGTTATGCTGTAGCTCACTCCACATTCATTTCAACATATCAAGGCCCCATGGCAGTGAATCTTTACCAACCTTAAGATTAAATTCAATTATGATCATTTAGTCAATAATTCAATTTGACTGGTTAAATAACAGTGCAACACTATGGACGGTATCCTTGATTTTCTATATTACTGCAAATTTGAGTTAAAATGTATTTTTATTGTAAACTGAAATAACCAGTTTTATGGATCTGCCTACACTTGAATCCCCCCCCCCCCAAAAAAAAGTAGAACTAACACTTTAGATTAGCAGCAGCCTTCAGTGAAAGTTTAAAACCTGGACCCCTTACAAATGTGAAAATGATCACATATATGAAACTGGAGTACCCAGGGAGAACTTGCACATGCACAGGGAGAATATGCAACCGACACACAGAAAGCCCCTACCCAAATGTGGAGGCAACGCAGCAACCCCCCTGCTTAGGGGTACTAACTGCTGCACGAGCTTTAATTGTTTTCAGTTATTTAATTCTGGTTTTCTCAGTACTCAAACAACATGAAATGTAAGAAAATCTATTGTCCTCACAGAAATGTGTGAAGTATAAGTAATAGTAAATAGTGTTGGTTTCAAAAAGTACTTTATAAGTTAATTTCACTTAAAAGACACTCAATTACAGAAACATGATAAAACAAAAAACAGTCACTTTCCAACCCTTCTATGTTATTATTTGACTTTAGGCAGCAATGTCTGAACTGTTCTTACCTGCTGACACCTTTTCTTTATTCAACTTTAACTGAAACTTTTTTCTGTAACTTCATGTTTAATTGCAGGCTCATCTGTGGGAAAAAAGCAGGGGGATTTCAGCAGGTTAACTGCCTGCCTCACCAAGAATGAAACAATCAGGTGCAATCATCCAGTCACTTTCATTGCTTTGGTATCATTTTACTTCTGATTATGACATGAAATGCATCTAAACAACAATATTATCTTTTGAAGGCTGGACTGCTACTACCCGTTCTGTAAGAACACATCCTATACCTGTGAATTTATGGCATCAAATGGGACCCTGCTGGCTAAGAGATCATACCCAGATTGTTATCACATCATCCCTCTGAACCGCACTCACAAGGTGAAATACTCCTGCAAACTGACACAGAAAGTAAGCGTGGATGAAAAACAGATTGTTTTGGACTACGCATCAGACCAGGGAAAAAGTACGTAAGATGCTCTGTTCAAATATAAAGTTAAGAGCTTCAGATTTTTGGCCTCTGAGTAAACTGAAGACGGTCCTTGAATTTGCTTTTGTGTCGATGCAAATGTCACGTCACTGTCAAAATATTTTGTTTTGAAAGTTGTTCTTTTGCTTTTTTTGATGTCCTTTCAATTAGTTGCAGTTTCTTTTTTATTTCACTAGCAAAGACCACACCAAAAATGCATGCGTTTGAAAGTTTAGTGAACATTTAGGAATTTGAGGAATGACAGTGATGGACACGTGGCATTAGATATGTTGAGAGTTGCGTCGTCTGGAAGAAAGTCAGAAGCTTGGCAGAGGGAGACTCTGCATGTGAGGGGTTGCATCTCATCGTGTTTTGCCCAAGCTGATCTTGACCCCCACCTAGGATAAGGTGAGCGAGGAGCAGATTGGAGAAAAGAAAAAATGTGATGAAAAGAGAAGGGTGGGAGGGTGGGTTAAAGAGTCACAGACAAACTGAGTAATGAGGCATGGCTGACTTTAAGTAGGCTTGTCAGCTGATTGGAGGTGTTATTTGTGGCGTGGTCCTGCTCCCAAACTTAAGTTAATGCATTAACTCCATTTCACTAGCAAGGACCACGCCGCAAATGTATGTTTTTGAAGGTTTAATAAACGTTTAGCAAGATGAGGAATGACAATGAGGAACGAGTGACATTAGATAAGTTGAGAGTTGCGTCGTCTGGAAGGACGTCAGAGGCTTGGCATGTGTGGGGCTGTGTCTCAACGTGTTCTCTCCAAGCTGATCTTGATCCTGAAAGAGTAATGTTGAATGGAGATCAGCTGAGAATGGACAGACATGGATTATACATTGTTTCTAATGAATGTGACGGGCTTGAGACGTCTCATGTTCGAGAATCTGAAGAAGCCACGATCTGTTATCTTTAGTCTCTGCAGCATGAATGGAAAGTAGATGCTGTTGCAAAGCGGGATGACTGATAGCAGCTCAAATAATAGGTTCGATGTGCTAGAGCAAGATTGTGGAGGATTGCCTCCTGGAGGTAAGATGAGGTTCGATAGCTGTGGAGCTCTTTCGAGGTTGAAGATTTGTGATGGCAGAGGAGTACTGGCCCTTAGGATCTCTGTGACTTCTGAGACGTTGGAGTATGTGAGTATGGACTTTCTTGAGCGTTTTGGCCCCCAAAAGGTGGCTGCTGTTATCATGGATGAATTCATGAAGGGCAAGTGGAGGAGACTGTAACTCAGAGTGAATGGATTTGGACTCTGACCATGTGAAGGTGACTGTCGCCTTTGTGCCTGCTAAGCTGATGGAGGGAGCAGCATCTGCATGGAGCTGGTTGAAGGCTGGAAGAGATTTGCTTGAGGGGTAATCCCTGAATTGGACGACTATTGCCGAAACCTGTTGTGCATCCTGGAAAACTGCTCCTGGGAAATAGTGTCTATGCTGACCACTGTAGGAGCATGAGTGTTCTTTCTTTTGCTAACAGGTATTGTGTCTCATGCTTTGCAGGTTACTGACTGGGCTGTGTCGCTTGAACCACACTCAGTAGTTGAGATTGGATCTAGACTTCTCCCCTATTTGAATAAAGGTTCAAAGGGATGAGGGGGAGGAGGGTCGAAGGAAGGAGGGGTTGAAGAGATGAGGGATAGAAGGTTTGAGGGGATGTGGGGTTGAAGGAAGGAGGGATCGAGGGGATGTTGGGTTGAGGGGATAAGGGAAGAAAGGGTCCCAGGGAAGGAAGAATGGGGAGCCGGCAAGGTGGATATGTCTGATTAAGATGTATTATCTGTGAATCTGCCTGCTGTACGGAGTTATATTGCAGCACGTTGGGGAGGTCAATGATGAGCCACATTGGTTTATTATGAAGTGCCTTCAGTAGCCACTGGCAGGTTAAGGTCGTGTCTGTGCACCTGGAGACGCTGGGGAGACCAGAATGATTTTCATTCTCTGTGTTATGACCTGAATCCTACAGAGGGAGCCATAGTGGCTGGCTGTGGGGACGTTTCTAAGTGACATTGCATCTGACATTGCTGGCGGTGATGAGAGTTATAAGTTAGGTGATGGGACCTCATGAAAACGGAAGCAACATGCAATTTGTTTTCTCTTTGTTACGAACGGACTCCCTACAGAGGGAGCTGTGGTGGTGACTGAGACGTTGGGTGCTGAGCTCCATGATGTCATACTGATGTTGCAGTGGAGGTGAGTGTTCAGAGATTGGCTTGAAATGGATGTTGTGGCCCAATGAGGTCATGCTATAGACCGAGAGGCAAAGGCTGGTGAGCTGTGTGGAAACAGGAGAGGTTGTTTCTTTATGTAACCACCTGACTACCTACATAGGGAACTGTAATGGCTGATGAAGGTGGCAAGTACTGAACTCCATTATGTTGTGCCTGATGTTGCAGGTGATAAGTGATGTTCGGGTTTGGTTTGGAATGAGTGGTGTGGCTCATTAAGGTCGTGACTATGGACCAAGAGGCAATGGGTGACTGGGCTGCGTGGAGTGGAATTGATTTGTTTCTCTGTATCACAACTTAACTTTCCAACGAGGGAGCTGTGGTAGCTGGTAGTGGTGGCGAGAGCTGAGCTCTGTGTCAGTGTGCCTGATGTTGCGGGCCGTGTTTAATGTCAGAAGTTTGGTTTTGGAATGAACGGAGCGGCTCATTGAGGCCAAGACTATGGACCTAGGGACAATGAGTGATGGAGCTGTACGGAAACAGAATTGTTGTTTCTCTGTAACGACCTGACTGTCAACGGAGGAACTGTGCGGCTGACTATGTCAGTGAGTGCTGAGCACCATGATGTTGTGCCTGATGTAGCAGGCTTAGATTGATACGAGTTTGGTTGAAAATGAGTGATGTGCTCTTAATGGATGTGACTAAGACCTAGAGACAAAGGGTGATGGAGCTGCATGGAGACAACTCGGTTGTTTCTCTGTGTCAAGGAACAAAACAACAAAACTTTTAAGTGAACATACTGAACCCAATCACTTCCTCAAGTGATTCATTCGTTTCTCGGTTCAGTTGGGCTGAGAGCAGCTGCCGCAGCACGCAGCAGTAACGGGCAGGAGGAATCGGGGGAGGGACCACACACATTGACTGCATTGCAGATATCTGAATCACCCAGTGAACTACGCTCTCCTGAATTGTTTCCTTTGAAGGCATAATTTTGATTTGAACTGTTGGTCACGTCCATGGAAAGCCATGGATCTGTCAATGAACTAAACTGACACCTCAGCCGTTCCACCATGTATCAGTTGGAGAAGTTGGAGTCACAGAAAGCTTCGAGCGCTGAAAGATTCGGTAAACGAATCCATTGAACAAATCTTTTGTAACCTGATTATAGTGATTTGGTGCATCTTAAGAACTGCTGTGGCCATCACTATTACTACTGTGACTGACGATAGATTTATTTCTCTGGGTTGTGTTTGTGATTGGTGCGAGTATAGCTAGGCCAAGCAACATGCCATGAAAGGATTGGATGGCGTGGTAACGATGAGGTAGTGAGGAGCAGTTTATGGATGGAGTCCAGTGAGATGGGTGGTGCTGACTCCAGATGGAGGGAGCTGTTATAACTGGGTACAGCGGTGGATGTCAGGATGAGTGAAGAGATTGACAAAAGACAAAAGAAATGCATTTGGGTGATGGGAAAGGGAGGGATGGGTAGGGGGAGGGAGGGTCGGTAGGATAGATCAGTCGGAGTTGGAAAAGACTGAGAATAGCCAGACTGATTGATCTGAAATGAACTCCTGGGAATCTCAGGAGATTGGCTATGTCAGTAGAAAAAGGAGCCACACTGCGAAGTGTGGTATCAACTGTATTGATAGAATAGAGGAACGGGATGTCAGGAAGGCAGGATGCATGTGTGCAGGGATTTGTGAGTCTGTGAGCACAGGGTGAGTCGATGAGTGAGTGCAATACAACCTGATTACCTACAAAGACAGCTTTTGAGGCTGACTGTGGCAGCATGGTCCATGGCTCCGTGACGTCGCGTCTGTCATCGCTGTTGTTGATTGTCTCTGGCAAGAAGCAGGAAGAGCAGGTAGCTTGGTTTCTGCAGCATAGTATGTTGAGGAAATATGGATTAATGTTGGTTCCTCATCGACATAGTGCAGTGGAATGGGATACACCTGATCCCAGAAGCAGCTGAGGTGACGGTGGTCCCAAGTGATTCGACTCGTATGTGAGGAGGCGGCAGAGATGAGGGCGTGCTGCCCCGGCTGGACCGTACTGTATGACAGAATTGGTGTGAAGAGGACCGCTGTCTGTGCCGTCTGAGGTCCGGGGTCCATGTCGGCGGTAAGGTTTGAGCCTGCAACCTTACAGAGTTGAAGTTAATGTGTTTGGAGAGCTGAATGGAGATACTGGTGCACAGTACACAGACCACGAGGTACTGCTGTGAAGCTGGCTCTGGTCAGAGTCTGGCTAGCTGGAGAAGCTTGTTGTAAATCATGGTCTGAACTGTGAATATGGAGTTCGGAATCGATGGTAAGTGAATGCTTTTGATTCGGTGTCTAATGGGATCACAAGTGGCGTGGTCTGTTCACCTCGAAGAGTCACAGGCAAACTGAATAATGAGGCATGGTTGAGTATAAGCAGGCTAGTCAGCTGATGGAGGTGTGGTTTGTGGCATGGTCCTGCTCCCAAACTTAAGTTAATGCATGAACACAATTTGTTGCTGACGTTTTTTTTGTTTTTATTGTTTGTATTTGCAGCAAAGAATTTTCAAATCCCATCATGTAATCCATTGTCTTTTTGTTTATCGACCTTAATTTCTGTTTTATTGAAGTTTGAGTTTGATTTGTTGTGTTTTCTTAAACCTTATATTTTTGATTTGTTTTGTTTATTACAGTTTGTTGTGTTGTCGTTTTTGTTGTTATCTTCTGAATTTCTTGTTTTATATATTTCCTGTCAGGATTTCTAATTTGCTGTTGTGTATTTAAACATACTCATCTTATTCCAAGTGTATATTTGATGTTTTTTTCATTGTTGTTGTGTATTTAAACATACTCATCTAATTCAAAATGTACACTTGATGGGTTTTTTGTCGCTGTTTTTTTTTATCTGCCATCGAAATGTTTATAAATTTGTTTTTTCACATTTTATGGGTTTTTAGTTTGTTTGTGGTTTTGACTCTTACACTATGGAATGTGTTTTCAGTGTGCTGATGTGTTTGATTCATTTTTGCATTTTCTTCAGTTTTCTAAGTTCTGACTTTTTATTTGTTTCTGTGATTTTCATGATGTTTTTCCATTTATTGCTGTATAAAGGTTTGTTCTGTATTTGTTCATTTATTTGGTGTTGTCTTTTTATTTTCTTCTTCTCTTTTGATTAAACTTTATTTTGGTCTTACATTTGTTTTTTGAATTGTAATTGCTATTTCTTTGACACCTTTTCATTTTGACATTGTTGTGTTTCACTACAATGTCTTATGTGGTAATTTATAGTGGCACTCTTGGATGTTTTTTTTGTGTGTTTAAAAATTATCTGTACAGTCTTTTAATATTTTGTTGTGTTTTAAGTTTTAAAAGTTTTGCTCAATATTCATTGTCGTGTTACCTGATTTGTTGTTGCATTTTTTCCTGTTTTGCTGTGTTGCACTTAAACGTTTAACGTTTAACCATTGTTCGTTTTACTAGTTTTAGACAGTCAGTCAAAATAAAGCTGTTTCCTATAAATTTATTACAATCATAAGTACACAACAATATCTGTCTTTTACCTGTATGCATACACTCTAAATTAGCCGTGGATTCCTTCACATGCTCCATTGTCATCATGCTAGACTTTGTTCAGAAAGCCAAACAGCATAAATGTGTAATATATGTTGATATTCTCAATTGAACACAGTACACAGACTGATCTTCAGCTTTCTTTCACCTTCCCTCAGAAAAAAAAATACCAGCCTGTGCCACCATAGGCTTACAGCTGCACAGAGCTCCATCCTTCCTGCTGCCAGTGGTCAGTCTGACACTGTGGAGGATCCTCGCTTCAGACAGCCAGACGTCATGAGGGGTCATGACAAGCCTCAATTAAATGTGAAAATTTTGTGTGAGCTCCATTAGCTTCTCTGGAGACACTGTGTCATTACGGAGTGTTGAGACACACTTATATTTCATCATAAATTAACAACATACAGTATATGTCTTGTCTTAATTAAAAATAATCTTATTTACATGAAGATGCATGACACAGCTGAAATCCATGGATTAAGAATACTTTTTCATTTGAAGAAAGATATTAATGTTATTTTCACTGCATCCCAAGTCTTGGCCATGACCCCCTGGTGGGCCTCAGAGGAAATGCAGGCGGGTTGAAGGAAGTCATTTACGATAAATAAAAGACATATAAACATTTTTTTTAATTTAATCAAGTTTCAAAAATCATGAACAGTCTGAATTCATGTTATTGTTAGTGTAAGAGCACTTTTTATACTATACAATTGTCATCACTGACTCCTGCTGTTTAGGAAAAATAATCAAGCAAAGCACCGGAAAAAAAAAAATGAAAGAAAGTGTTTGCCCTGGAACTGATGATTATTCCTACTTTTTGTTGATAGTTTTTGCCCTGTTGATGTTTCAAGCCAGGACTAGTGCTTCGTCTTGCTATTATGTTGTGTAGCAAGAACCTAAGCTGAAATGCATTATTTCAACACATTTTTGAGTTGCACAGAAAATTGAAAGCATTAAAACTAGAATTTTCGGTTTACAAAATGGAAACATGCAGATATATGCTAATTGTCATGTTAAGGTTGTATAAAGGTTTTGGTATAGACTCCTAGTTGATTGCATACATATGGGACAGGGATTTGATTGGAAAATGAAAGATGAAAAAGGGCCTCTTAGTAAAATAAGAGACGGTTTGCTTGTTGCAACATGATAAACTGGCAATTATCTTTTGTGTAACTGTCATCAATTGTGATAAATATAATCTGTGTATGGGCACAAGATGCAGTGAATCCTGAAATCAAACACAAGGCCAAATAAATACTTCATTTTCTTAAAAATGTTGCTGTTCTCATTTCACAATCTCTACTGTTCTCAGATTTCCACTTTTCACACTCCCATAAGAAAACACCCAGGCCCTTCATCTTGGCCCACCACAGTGCTCTTGGGGTCCTCTAGTCCTCTACCTTGAAGAGACAAAGAAAACATTGATAGTTCCAGTTTTACAAGATGCCTGCCCACTCAGGGGCATTGTTTCTAGGGTTGTATCAATGGAATGTTCTTCCAGGGATCAATTAAAGCAGGACCAAAAAACTTTCCAAACAACAAACAAGATTTTTCTTTGCAAGATGCCTGCCCACTCAGGAACATTGTTTCTAGGGTTGTATTTCATGGGAGGAAACCACCAAGGAAGTCATTGCTGTCCAAAAAAACATTGCATCACATTTGAAGTTTGCAAAAAAAGCACCAGGGTGTTCCACAGCACTACTGGCAAAATATTCTATGGACAGATGAAACCAAAATCGAGCTTTTTGGAAGGAACACACAATGCTATGTGTGGAGAAAAAAAGCCACAGCACATCAACATGAAAACCTCATCCCAACTGGGAAATATGGTGGAGGGAGCATTATGGTTTGGGGCTGCTTTGCTGCCTCGGGGCCTGGACAGGTTGCTGTCCCAAGTTTATCAAGACATTTTGCAGGAAAACTTCAGACCATCTGTCCGCCAACTGAAAGGCAACAGAGGATGGGTGATGCAACAGGACAATGACCCAAATCATAGAAGTCAATCAACAATGGAATGGCTTCAACAGAAGAAAATATGGCTTCTGGAGTGGCCCAGTCAGGGTACTGACCTCGACCCAATTTAGATGCTGTGGCATGACCTCAAAAGAGCGATTCACACCAGACATCTCAGGACCATTCAGTATAATATTAAAGGAGAACAGGGGCAGCAATCTGGTCCATTGCCCTAACAGTTCTCTATGAAGTATCTGCCAATCCATCCCTGCTCCATGCACACCTGTGGTACTCAACTGAACTTCCATCCTCCCTCCTCTCATCAGTCAATGTCTGTGTAAACAGGAAGGTTCACCTTCTCCCATAAGCTTGACAGTCATGCCACACAACCTATCAGGAACAGCACTGCCATGCTAGGACCCACTTGTTCTCTGGGTTTCAGAGACAGTTGCTGGTGCAGTGTTGAAGGAGGAATTCCCAAAGAGAGCATTTATTGTGGTCTTAGAATCTGCTATGAAGTCAGAGATTTTAAAAAAACTTTTAAAAATGTCCATAAACAAGAACATCAGCAAAAAGAGTGTAAGGGTCTGACTCTGCCCGTGTCAGATTTCCACTCCCTCTCATGCAGTCACTGAGCCCCACCCTCAGCTGATATGGTGAGTTAAATCATGTCTCTGTTTGATGGTTTGCAGAGATCTGAAATAAACAGAGATCTGAACATCTTCCTCTAATCAAATGATGTTTTGTACATCTCCAAAGAAGGTCGTTCCTCACTGTCCAGCATCTCTTCCTTTTTTCCAGAGCACAGAGGGATGTTCTCAAACTTGTCTTTAAGGAGTGAGATCCTGGAAATGAAATCATAATCCAATAAATATCCATTAGTCCAAATGCTCTAATGAAGAAGTCTCTCTTAATTTCAATTGAAAGGTTGTGGTAACATGCAGCTGTATAAGGAGAGGGGTGTTGTGATCTGCTTTGCTGAGCCTCCTCCTCCACTCAGCTGAGCTCCTCTCCCCCTCCCCTCCTTAGCCTGGGCTGTGACCTAATTACCTGCTCCCACACCTGTGCTGCACGCCACACCTGTGCTGCACGCCACACCTGCAAGGAATCAGGCCGATCAACCAGAGTATTTAGGCATCTCCTCGTGGAAGGATCAGCGCTGGACAATTGCTGTACCTCAGTGGTATCTTGGCCATCTCTTTCTTGTTTCGTGTATGCTACTAGATATGTCCTGTCGTGCTTTTTCGAATGACTAACCCTTTTTATGCTCTTTTATGCTCTTCTCCAGTACCTCCCTCATGTATTACCTCTCAGCTGACCAAATCAACCACGCTGAGAAACTCACACACCAAACAGTACTACAACTCAGTAAACAACTCAGTTGAGACTGCCTCTTGGTCGTCTGCTCTGGGGTCCTACTGCTAACACCTATGGTTAACTCAGAACCTTGACAAGGAGACTGATAAAATGACTGGAGGGGATATGGTGAATCGCAAACAGTACAAAGAGGCCTTGTAACAACCAAAAATGTAATAACTTGCCAATAATGTAATAAAACCTTTGAGCCAATAACGTAATAACTTATTTCACATGTTAGGGGTTAGGGTTAGGGTAAGGGTAAGGGTTAAACAACCAATAATGTAATAACTTATTACATTATTGGCAAAAAGTTATTACGTTATAGGCTCAAAGGTTTTATTACATCATTGGCAAGTTATTACATTATTGGCTTTGTTACATTTAAAAATGGCCAAAATTATTACGTTATTACGTTATTACTACATTATTGGCCGTTATTACGTTTTTGGTTGCTACAGGCCTCCATTATGATGACAAGAAATCTAGTCAAACAAATGAATGACTTATCAACACACACACTCAACACATAAACTGTACTGTCTGACACAATTTGAAACATTACAAGTTAATAAGCCATCACAGAGGCCTGAAAATGACATTAAAAACACCTTCACAGAGCTTGAGCTCTCAGCTGCTCAAACAGGCCATGTGGCTGAATTTGTCCATAAACTTATATTAGTGATGAATTTGACAAAAAAGCTGTTTTGCTGTTGTCTCTTAAAGATATAATTCTTCACAGAGGTTAATTTTCACCAGCTGCATGTGCATTTTTCTGTACTAGCCAACATGTTTTCATTGATAATAATTACATGATTTTTAAAATCAGATGGCTTCCCCATAATTATTCCACCAGCTCCATTCACCTGCATTAAATTCATGAGAAGAAAAAGGAACAAGAGGTTTGCCATTATCCATTCTTGAAATAGTTTTTGTGGGATGACTTGGCAATAATTTCTGTAGAAACTCACTTTTCAGTTGCTATAAGAGTTTTACAGGAAGGATAAAAGGGATACTGACAAGCAAAATCTAGACAGTTGCTGTAGATTTTGATCATTGAAGAGTCAGGATTAGACAAAAGTGTGGATGAGTTTCTGCTTGAGCTTTTAAAGGGTTAACACAATCTCACAAAGCAGCGCTCCCACCAACTCCCCTCAGCCTCCTCCTCTCAGTGCCCTGCCCTGCCCATTACACTCATCGAGGACTTCTGCCATCTTCTGCTTCAAAACACAGAGGACAAACAAACAAACAGCTCTATGGTAAGATACTGGTCACTATTTTGCATTTATTTTTATTCTGTCAAGTGGTAACTCTGCCTGTTGAATCACAAATCTGTCTAATAAGATTAAAGACTAAGACAGCACTTGTTGCATGATACTGTTTAAATAGGACTGCTCTAATGTTTATTGTCGGCTTTTATGTTGAGCGTGCTTGGACACTTTAGATAGATGGTTATGATTCTTCGTTAAAAGTGTAACATGTAGGGGTGCTGGTTTGGCGAAGTGGTTAGCACCTCATATACTTGCTTCTGCCGGTCCAGGTTCAAATCCCACCTGTGACCAGTTTGCAGAGTGTCTTCCCCCACTCTCTCACCCCCTTTCACAAGCCTATCCACTGTCTCTCTCCTATCAATAAAGGCACAAAATGCCCAAAAAATACATTTAAAAAAAAAAAGTGTAACATGAAATGTTCACACAGACAAATGCTTCAATTTTAATTCCCTTATTTTTTTGTCATTTGTCACAGTTTGATGAGGAAAATGTTCATCTTTTTGGCTCTCCTCTTCCTCTGTACAGGTGAGCCAACCTCTACTATGTACCAGATTTGACTGATTCTTCAATATTTTTTTGAGTTAATGAATTAAAAAGTCTGAATTTTCTGAAGTGGGAATGTTTGAAGCATTTACAAGTGTTCTGTGGAAATATTTGCCCTCAGCACTGTTTTGAGGGTGGACTCAAGGAAACAAACAAGGAAAGCTTTACCTGTGAAGTGTTTAGACATTAGATGTCACCAGCATGTAATTATTTCATTGGCAGATATTCATTTGTTCATTACAAGCAAGTGAGGCCTCTTCCTACTTTTTATTGAATGAGATGTTTATTGGGACATGTAAGATGAATTTGAATTCCAAAAATAATTGTTACACAACATTTTTGTCTTAAAATAAGATAAATGCAACTTTTTTAAGAGATTTTATTGTTGTTGTGCTGTAGCTCACTCCATATTCATGTCAACATATCAGGTTCCTCAGGACAGTGCATATTTACCAATCAAAAAGATTCAATTCAATTATGATTATTTAGTCAATAATTCAGTTTGATTGGTCATATAACAATGCAACACACTGGATGTTATCTGTGATTTTTCTTTTTTTTTCTTTTACATTACTGCAAATTTGAGCTAAAATGTATTTTTATTGTAAACTGAAATAACTAATGTTATGGATCTACTTACACTTAAATTTTTCCCTTTCAAATGCAGAACTAACACTTTAGATGAGCAGCAGCCTTTAGTGAAGTTTAAAATGCGACCCCTTTCAAATGTGAAAATGATCCCAAACATGGCTTTAATTTAATTACCTTGTGCAACAAGAGTGTTTATAACTGTGATTACTTTGATAGCATCAAACTGTTGAGTGGTTTGTTTTGTGCAGTGAGCTCCTTTTTAAGCGATCATACCTCATAGCTGAAATTTTCACTGTTCATTCGTTATAATTGGACACTTGTTCAATAATATGCCTTCTCTACACTGATGTTGAACCACGTTGATGAATTGAATGAATAATTACTTTCAACACAACTGCCTTTCCTCATTAAACATATCTATTACTAAGGATGGAAAGTGATAGGATTAGCTGGTCTGTAGATTTTCAGTGGCAACAAGGTCAAAAGCTCATGTCACAGCATAGATAAATGCTTCTGCAACTGATGGTGTTTCCACTCACTTAAGGTTTTGCAGAGGGCACCTTTTGTAAAAAAATACCACTTTTGAACCTTGTCAGAGGGAAGAATTGAAAAGGGATTTTACTAGCAAAAAGACTTATGATATCGATTCTTTGATGGAGCTATTAAGGTGCGTTCACAGCGGACGCTACTTCTACTACCACGGCCATCACTCTCCATTCAAAGTCAGCCGCGATACGACAGCCGCGTACAAGACGATCACTTCACTAGTCACGCGATGTCAAAGTTAAAAAAAGTTGATCTATTAAGGCGATATCGTGTTTGGCTGTGCAGCATCAGCCAATCAGCGGTGTGTGTAAGTGTGATGTTTCCCTAAACAGAAAGTTATTCATCCGGACTACAGGGCGGATGAGTTCCGTCTAGGCGGAACTAATGTCAGTGAGGACATTAGTTTCGCCTAGACGGACCATGGTAAAGTCCCAGATAATGCTGCTGCAGGGCATCAGCTGCAGTGTTTTGTGTTTGATAAGCGAGTGAAAAGGATACAGCTGGAATAATGTCCGCTCATACATCCTATTATATGATATACTGTATGATATGATCGCGGTGAAACTCGAGCGGACGTGATGTAACCGAGCGACGGCCGACACCAACCGTGATCAAACTGAGGTATTTATGGACGTGCGACGCTACGTCAGTGGGCGACGCGATTTTGGTAGCTGGGTCGCTTGCGGTGTGAACACAGCATAAACGATTCTGAACTGGAATGGTTTTTGATTTCCATCCCAGTCTACTACAGCAGAGGACACCCTAAGATATTTGTTAACACCATGTGCCATTAAAGATCCCATAATAAAATCTTTACAGCATTCAGAACAGTAAATACACGAAAAGTCCAGTACTGTGCAAAATACACTTTTTGATGTTTTTATGCAAAAATATGTGGGGATAGCCATCTACTGTGAGTCACTGTTTAGCATACACACACTTTCACATGGGCTGGCATATAGAAACAAATTTTGATTCATATTCAAACCCAAAAGTAATTTAGAAACCCCAGTTTATCTTGTAAGCATGTTTTATGGTCAGTAGGAAAATACTGGTATACCCAGGGAGAACTAACACTTTAGATTAGCAGCAGCCTCCAGTGAAAGTTTAAAACCTGGACCCCTTACAAATGTGAAAATGATCACATATATGAAACTGGAGTACCCAGGGAGAACTTGCACATGCACAGGGAGAATATGCAACCGACACACAGAAAGACCCTACCCAAATGTGGAGGCAACCCAGCAACCCCCCTGCTTTGAGCCAACAGTACTAGCTGCTGCACAATTGTTTTCAGTTATATTTAATTCTGGTTTTCTCAGTACTCAAACAACATGAAATGTAAGAAAATCTATTGTCCTCACAGAAATGTGTGAACTATAAGTAATAGTAAATAGTGTTGGTTTCAAAAAGTACTTTATAAGTTAATTTCACTTAAAAGACACTCAATTACAGAAACATGATAAAACAAATACCAGTCACTTTCCAACCCTTCCAGCAAGTTATACTTTGACTTTGTAGAGCAATGTCTGAACTGTTCTTCCCTGCAGACACCTTTACTTAATTCAAACTGTGACTTTAACTGATTTCTTTTTTCTTTAACTTCCCATTTGATTACAGACTCCTCTAAGATCAAAAAGCAGGGAGAAGTCAGTAAGTTCACTGCCTGCCTCAATGAGACTGGAACGCTCACGATCAGGTTCAATCATCCAGTCACTTTCATTGTCTTGGTATCATTTTACTTCTGATTATGACATAAACTGCATTTACACAACAATATGATCTTTTGAAGGCTGGACTGCTTCTCCTTGTTCTGTGACAACACACCATATACCTGCGAATTTAAGGACTCAAATGGGACCCTGCTGGCTAAGAGATCATCCCCAAATTGTTATCACATCGTCCCTCTGAACTGCACTCACCAAGTTCCCTTCTCCTGCAACTTGACACAAAAAGGAAAGAGCATCGAAAAGCAGATTATTGTGGACATATCAGCCAAGGGAAAAAGTGCGTACGAAGCTGTGTTCAAGTGTAAAGTTTAAGTTTTGATTTTGGCCTCTGAGTAAATTGAAGTAGGTCCTTGGATTTTCAAATCTGTCACTTGCCTTGTGTTGATTTCACTTTAAAATGTGTTCAATATTGTTCCTTTTTGATGTCTTTTCAATATGCTGCCATTTTTTTTGTTGCATTTGTTGCTGAGGGTTTTTTTCTAGTTTCAGCAAAGCATTTTCAAATCCCATCTTTTAATCCATTGTCTATTTGTCTTCAATCTTAAATGAAATTTGATTAAAGTTTAAGTTTGATTTTTTGTGTTTTCTTTTACCTTGTCTTTTAATTTTTTTTTTTTTTTACAGTTTCTTGTGTTTTATTTGTTGTTGTATCCTGTATTTGTTGTTTTGTATATTTCCTGTCAGGGTTTCTAATTTGCTTATGTGTTTTTGAACATACCCTTTTAGTCTAAGCTGTCCTTTTGGTGTTTTTTTTTGTTGTTAATTTGTTCCCTTTTTATTTGCCATTTAAATGTTTATCAGTGTTTTTTAACATGTTAAGGGTTTTTTGTTTGTGGTTGTGACATTTAAACCATTATAATGCTTTCAGTGTGTTGATGTTTTTGATTCATTTTCACATTTTCTCCAGTTTCCTAAGTTCTGACTTTTTATTTGTTGCTGTGATTATGATTTTCATTATGTGAAAAGTTCTATTTCTTCTTTTATTTAACATTGTCTATTTAATTTGTTATTCTGTTCTGATTAAAATGTGTTTTGGTTTTACATTTGTTTTTAAAAAAGTAATTGCTATTTACTTGACACCTTTTTTGTTTTGACATTGTTGTGCCTCTCTACAATGTTTTACGCTTTTAGTGGCACTCTTGGACATTTTTTGTGTTTAATGATTATGCGTACATTCTTTTAATTTTTGTTGTGTTTTATGTTTTTCTATTTTTCAAATTTTTTATAAGATATTCATTGTTGTGTTACCTGATTTGTTGTTGCATTTTTTTCTGTTTTGCAGTGTTGCACTTAAAAACCAGCCTAGGCAAAAGCCTTTCGTGACAGCAGGTTTTTAAAGAGTTGACAATGTTTGCACCTTTAAAAACTAAAGTTTGTTTACCTTTGTTTGTTTAACTCATTTTAAACAGTCAGTCAAAATGAAACTGTCATAAGAGCACAATAATATACGTCTCTTATCTGCATGCATACGCTCTGAATTAGCCGTAGATTCCTGCACATGCTCCATAGTCTTCCTGTTAGACTTTGTTCAGAACGCCAAACAGCATAAATGTGTAGAATAAGTGTTTACATTTTCAGTTGAACACAGTACACAGACTGATCCTCAGCTTTCTCTCATCTTCCCTCAGAAAAAATACCAGCCTGTGCCACCACAGGCTTACAGCTGCACAGAGCTCCGTACTTCCTGCTGCCAGTGGTCAGTTTGACACTGTGGAGGATCCTCGCTTCAGACAGCCAGACATCATGAGGAGTCATGGCAAGCTACAATTAAATGGGAAAAATTTTGTGTGAGCTCCATTAGCTTCTCTGGAGACACTGTGAGTGTCATTATTATTATGAATGTTGGAGACACACTTATATTTCAGCATAAATTAACAACATATATGTCTTGCCTTAATGAAAAACGGTCTTATTTCATGATGATGCATGACACAACTGGAATCCCCGAATTAAGAATACTGTTTCATTTGGGACAGAGCTGAGCAGATTTGTGACTGAGAATGCTGGCTCCGTGGATGATCCACGAATGTTTTGGTATGCACTAAAGGGTTGCATCAGGAACACCTCAATAGCATTTGCATCATATTTTAATAAGTCTCAACTGGCTAAAATAAATGATCTTGAAAGTAAACTTACCTCTCTAGAACATCAACAACAACTCTCCTTCTCTGAAGCCAGGAAACAAACTATTGAAGTGACAAAAATTGAACTTAATTCTCTGCGCAGACAAAGAGCTGAATTTCTCATTCACAAAACTAGAAGAACCTACTACTTTCACGGCCCTAGGCCTAGTCATCTTCTGTCACTCAGACTTAGGCAAAATGAGAAATATACCAACATTACCACCATCCGTTCTGGGTCATCTCAAACCATTCTAACAGAACCAAAAGCTATTAATAAAGAGTTTTGCAGCTTTTATTCCAATCTGTATACCTCTGAGGTTAAACAGGGGCAAGTGTAGAAATTTTATTCAGAAGGGAAGACTCTCAAGTTTAGGTCAAGAAGAATCAGATGACATGCAGAAGCCCATAATACTTGAAGAATTAAAAGAGGCCATCCAGAAGATGAAAAAGAGGAAATCTCCGGGATGGGATTGAATACCCCCTGAATTTTATTTATTTTTCTGGAAGGAGCTGGGTCAATTTATGTTAGATATGATCACCACAGCAGTGGATAAAGGGTCATTTGACAGACATGCCAACTCTGCCATCCTCACTATCCTCCCTAAACGAAAAAAGGACCCATCTCTTTGTGGAAATTACAGACCCCTGTCACTTTTAAATTCTGAAATTAAAATATATGCTAAAGTCCTGGCTTCACAGATGGAGACGCACATGACTAAGTTAGTACATCATGATCAAACTGGGTTTATTAAATCATGCCAAGCAACTGATAATTTGCGCAGACTTCTCCATGTGTTACATTTTTCAAAAGATATTAAATCTCCAAGTGCTGTTCTATCATTGGATGCAGAAAAAGCCTTTGATATGCTCGAATGGAACTATCTCTGGCTGGTGCTGGAGGCTTTTGACCTTGGTACCAACTATATAAAGATGATGAAGGTACTCTACTCTAACCCCTCAGCTATGGTCAGTTCAGGTAATATTTCATCTACCTTCTCCATAACAAGAGGCTCTCGCCAAGGGTGTCCTCTTTCTCCTCTATTGTTTGCTCTCTCCCTAGAACCCCTTGCACAGACAATCAGACAACATCCCACTCTTTTGCCCATATCCTTCTGTAACACCTCACATCACATATCATTATTTGCTGACGATATTTTGTTATACATAAACAATACATCAATATGCATCCCAATTATTTTAGAACTGTTTGAAGAATTCAGTGCTTTCTCAGGCTATAAGATTAATTGGACCAAATCCTCACTGATGCCGCTTAACTCAGTCCTCGACACTACTACATTACCAATACACATCCCAATAGTTAAAAGCTTCAAATACCTTGGCGTGGATATTTATCCCTCCTTATTTTCCATTTCCAACAAAAAGTTTCAGAATATAATGAAACAGGTAGGGTCTTACGTGCTGCGGCCTCTGTCCTATTGGCTCGACCCAAAAATGCAAGTATCATGGAGACCTATAGAAGTGACAGGTTTGTAGTAAGGACCCAGAAGCAAGTAGTATAGATGCAAACAACGAACAGTCTTTATTTACAGATTTTCAAAGCACAGTTCTGAGCGGGGATCGTACCCACACACCTGGGTATTGTGCTCTCTCTATCGGCCACGCAGGAGATGGTCAGAGAAAGGGCGAACACAGTCTTTACGGAAGAGTTACTGAGACTTGAGCGGGGATCGAACCCGCGCAGCTGGATCTGCAGGTGAGCGCTCTCACTACTCGGCCACACAGGAGGCGCCCAGACCATGGATAACACATTCTTAAGGTGCATTCACACCGGACGCTACTTGTACTACCTCGGCGATCACTCTCCATTCAAAGTCAATGTACAGCCGCAATGGGGCGGGGCTAACCCTCCCGCGATGCGACGGCCGCGTACAAGACGATAACGTAACTCGTCGCGCGATGTCAAAGTTAAAAAAAGTTGATCTATTCAGGCGATGTAGTGTGTGACTGTGCAGCATCAGCCAATCAGAGGTGTGTGTACGTGTGACGGTTCCCTAGACCAAACAGTTATTCATCCGGATTACAGGGCGGATGAGTTCCGTCTAGGCGGAACCAATGTCAGTGAGGACATTGGTTCCGCCTAGACGGACCACGGTATACTCACAGATAGTGCTGCTGCAGGGCATCAGCTGCAGTGTTTTGAGTTTGATAAGTGAATGAAAAAGATACACCTGGAATAATGTCCGTTTATAAATCCTATTATATGATATATGATATGATCACGGTGAAACTCGAACGGACGTGACGTCACCGAGCGACGGGCGACGACCAAAATGAGGTATTTATGGACGGGCGACGCTATGTTAGTGGGCGAAGCAATTTTGGTAGCTGGGTCGCTTGCGGTGTGAACGCACCTTTAAGAGGAGAGCAGCTGAGGCTTGACTCACTCACTGACGAGCAGAGGCATTCAGGGACACTCGGAGAGGAAACTCAGGCGAACTCACGTTGTTGAGTTGGGGGGGTCGGTAACCAGGCAGGCTCACAAAGATCAGGACACAGGCGAATCTTAACGTCGAAGACAGGCAGAAGGATCAGTGAAGGATCAGTACCGGGCAGGTCACCACAGATCAGGACAGGCGAAAACCCGGCGTCAGAGACGGAAGCAGGATCGAAAGCCAGGGACTCAGACAGACGGGTGAGTGAAGAACAGAAGCTAGTCGATACCTTGTAGTCAAGCCGAGGGTCAGGCGTATGAGGCAGAGTCTGGGACGAAACTTGTCTGCAACGGGTGATCAATCCGAGAGACAGGTCTGGAGTGCTCAGCATGAGTGCGAAGACAGTCTGACACTGACTGTGCGTGGAGCTGGGGTTTAAGTAGGTGGCTTGATTGGAGACAATGAGGTGCAGGTGTGGGTGGGAACGCAGGTGTGTAGAGTTGACCTGATTAAGCTGCAGCAGTGGTGAGGCAGACTGGAGATTGAGACTGAGGCTGAGGCTGAGATTGTGACAAGAAGAAAACTTGGCCTTTCCTCATCGACTTCAAGATTTAATCTACTCAGGGCTTACCACTAAACAATCCAAACATAAGTCGGGACCTATTATGTCATTCCTTTTAAATGTTTGGCACTTAGTGGGGAGGACGACAAACTCTGCGCTAAAATGGCACGTACAGAGTCCTATATTTCATAACTACTCACTACTTACTGGAGGGGTACCTTTCTCCTTCAGGGAATGGAGTGATAAAGGAATCAATGTTATGTCTGATATCTATGAAGATCAGGCTGAGGTCATTCAGTGATTTACGGACTATTTTTAATCTGCCAGGTAAATCCTTTTTCTTTTATTTGCGCCTCAGATCAGCAATGCGAGCTTATGGTGTGGCCTGGAATACTTCCCTTTCCACCCACAAGTTACACACATTACTAAATGTAGGAATGAGATCGAGAGGCCTTGTCTCTGCCCTTTACTCTTTTATAGCAGAACCCTCTTGCGGCCCCTTAGCTATCCAACAAGTGTGGACCGGTGACCTAGGTATACCCAGTAAAGATATATGTTGGTCAACTGTTTGGAACAATTTAGATAAAACGTAAAAAAATCTCAACCATAAACTTATTCACTTTAAACTTATACATAGAATGTACCTCACACCAAGAAAGAGACACTTCATGAAACTTGTTCACTCTCCTGTATGTGATTTATGCTCTTTTGGACATGTAGGCTCCTTCTTACACATGTTCTGGAAGTGTCATAATGTAGCGACATTTTGGAAAATAGTATGGTCCACCTTATCAAATTTGTTAGATATAGATATACCTTGCCTGCCTAGCGTGCTACTTCTAAATGACACCTCATCATTGAACCTCCTTCCCGCTCAAACCCACATTCTATTAGCAGGGTTAACTGCAGCTAAGAAAATGCTTGCCCTATGCTGGAAACCCCCATATACACTCTCACGTGCCCAGTGGCTGCAAACATTTTTAAGTATAACACACATGGAACTGTCTGTAGCAAAAATGCATGGAGCTAGTCAAAAAACAATCCAAAACTGGACCACTGCAACTATGGCTGTCAAAAATTTGCTGGAATGATAAATGTATATCTATCTGTGGCTTTCTGTAAATTTATTCATTTATCTATTTATGTTTCTTAATTTCATTTACATGTTTTTCTTTTCCCTGTGACCTGAACTACTGAACAATGTGACCACTGTATTACATATTGTTTTATTGTGTACATCTTAAGAAACTTGAAGAAGATCTTTTGGGATACATGGGAGGGCTATGTCGCCTTTGGGGAGGGGAACCCCATTAAGGGATTGTTAAAGTGTTCAGAATGTAATGCACCATTACTATTGCCTGTATCACATGCTTCTCTTTTTTAAATAAAAAAACAATTGATCCCCCCAAAAAAGAATACTGTTTCATATGAAGAAAGATATTAATGCTTTTTCAATGCATCCCAAGTCTTCGCCATGGCCCCATGGTGGACCTCAGAGGAAATACAGGCAGGTTGAAAAAAGTCATTGATGATAAATAAGACATAAAAACATTTTTTTTTATTGAATCACATAATAATCATAAACAGTCTGAATTCATATTATTGTTCATATAAGAGCACTTTTTATACAATCAAATGAAATATGACAGTGTCATTAATAACTCTAGCGGTGAAGTGTTTGTCTGGACAATGATCTTATGATTGTTCCTACCTTTCATTGATACCATTTGCCCCTTTGACATTTCAAGTCAGGACTTGTGCTACATCTTGATATTATGTTGTGTAGCAAGAACCTAAGATGAAATGCATTATTTCAACACATTTTTGAAGCCGAAAGCATTTGAACTACAAATTCCTGTTCATAAAATGGAATCATTTAACTTTATGCTAAAAGTCTAGGCCTATTTATGGTGTGACAGATTTGATTCACTATATCACTTACTGAACACGTGCACAATACGTAATTTTTAGAGAGAACCCCCCCCCCAAATCTTTTGGAAATAAGATGTAAAGGGGCCTCTTAGTAAAATAAGAGGGGGTTTGCTTGTTGTAACATGATAAACTGGCATTTATCTTTTGTGTTACTGTCATGAATTGAGATTAATATAATTTGTGCATGGGCATAAGATGGTGAGGGATCTGCAGTAAACCCTGAAATCAAACACAGAGTAAAGTAAATTCCTTATTTTCTTAAAAATGTTGCTGTTTTCATTTCACAGTCTCTACTGATCTCAGACACAATTTTACAATTTTTGACCAGGTATTAGCTTCAACAGCAAGAGTTAGTGGGTGTGTGTGTGTGTGTGTGTGTGTGTGTGTGTGTGTGTGTGTGTGTGGGTGGGTGGGTGGTTGGGGGACTGACATCACAATCAAAGGACCTCTGGACCCCGGGCCAGGGGCTTGTCAATGAGCATCTGGTCTACACTCATGGGGTCCAGCCATAACCTGACACGCCAGATGGACAATTTCATATGTCTGCCACAGAAATATTTCGATCTACAGGATTTCAGGACCTGAATCAGGCAGGCCCATCTGCTATGCAAGGTTAGTCCAGCCAGACTCAGCCCAAAAAAGAGACATGGGACTCCCCTCTGATGGGCTCTCCACTCAAGGCAGTAGGGGGCTTTGTGAGCCGGACAGCGGCCGAAGGCTGGGACTCTGGCGGTCCAATCCTCAGCTGCAATAGCTAGCTCTAGGGACGTGGAGCGTCACCTCTCTGGTGGGGAAGGAGCCTGAGCTGATGCGTGAGGTTAAAAGGTTCTGATTAGATATAGATGGATTCACCTCGACAAATAGGTTAGGCTACACCTTCTTCTACTTTTGAATTATCGATGGTGGGAGACATCAGGTGAGGATGGCAGTACTTGTGGTTACAGATTATTTCAGTTTTTGCTGCACACAGACTGAGGCTAAATTGACTGGTTATGTCACTGAGGCTATGACCACTGAACTTCAGAGCATTAGAACTGAAAAAACTCATTTGAGCTTTGATGTTTTTTGTTTTTTGTCCACTTCCAATGAACAAAGTGCCTTTGTTGATAAGGATGGAAAGGTTTTATTTTCCACTGGCCTACCTACATACCACTATGAGTACACTTCACATTCCATATGCCCCAGTCACACATTCCTGTTTCTCATGGCGATTGTGCACGACTGTACACGATTGACGAGGCTGGTGTGATCGCAATGATACGGGATGAAATGACTGTCTCACCCCTGGACACACCCCGTAAATACACTGTCAGTAGCCCTTCTACAGCACTTCTACAGCACTTCGAGGGTGTTTGTCCCGCTCTACAACAATATGATGAGGATTCCTTGAATTTCCATTCCGCTGACACAACCTCAGCACTGCTCGAGCTCAGTTCGCGTCACGTAAGCCCCGACTGAGCCCTGTTGCTTGCGCCGTCTTGAACAAGACACAGTCAGGGCACAAATGGATACATCCTTGTCAGTTGTCCTCATAAAGCTTTCAGGATTGAGCCACGATCAGCCCAACTGAGCTCCGTACATGCCACGCTAGTTCTGTACGCATTAGGACTGCAATAGGCTTCCATCCAGCTTGACTGAGAACAGCGATTCTCCATGACAGTTTTGAACAGTTCAAAGCTGTCGGGACCCTTCCACATTCCCCGCCGTTCATCCACGACTATGCAATGCTGATCCAGACCAAGTAGCGCATGCACCACGACCAAAGCACGTTTCATCAGGATTATGACAATAGTGCACAATTGCCATGAGAAACAGGGAATGTGTGACTGGGCCTTTAGTCCCCACCTCCCTATGAAGAACTCGCTTGACAAGTTTAAGCAGTTGATTTGACATTGATGTGACTTAAGCCGGGCAACCACTGTACAGCTTTTTTGATTGCGGTATTCAGCTGCCGCTCATTCTGTACAAGTCAATCACAGGGGTTAACAGCTCACAGCCCACGATTCTTCTTCTCACACTATACGACCTGATGCTCAGTTGCAATCTGACTGCTCACACTGTTGGTCCATGTACGACACGCATGGATGTATTTTAAGAACTTATAATATAATAAAGTCTTATAATACATCCAGGATGACATGGAATGCATGAAATGCAACGTTAAAGTAGAAGTAGAAGAAGAAGAAGTAGGAAGTGGGCGGATGCTCACAGATGCGAATGAACAACAAACAAAAACGCATTGCCCAGATAGGCTCGGCTGTGCCTGCCAAACCAACAAGTCGACCCTCCATTGTTTGGGTCCAGGTCCGCTGTGATGCCATGCTGCTCCATCTTGTGCGTTTGTTTTCTCTCCCGTATCTACGTTCGCGCATGTGTAGTGTGACATAGCCTCAAGACGGGCAACCAGGATTTCAAACAGGTTTCATTTTCATCCGATCGATCGGGAGGTGGTCGTGAAGCGTTAATCGCTTCTGGTTACCTTGTGTATACTACAGGATGTGAGACGCACGATTAAGCCACAACTCGGCCCGATCCCCAAAATAGTAACACGGGTGAAAAATCATGTCAAAAAGGGCCAAAATCGCACAGTGGATGCCCGGCTTTAGGCATGATGTTTCCATACCCTTCCTGTTATATGCATTCAATGTGTCAATAGCCACTGTGATGTCACTGATGTCATGTATATTTGCATGAAGTCGCTTAAGTCGTCAGAATGAGAACATTTGTAAAAAATAGTAATAATAAAAACTTTGCCAATAACTTGCTGTTATTGTTGACTGTTTTGAGATTTTCCTTGAACATCCATCTAACCTTACAGCCAGAGTAATAGCATGGTCTTCCTACAATCACCTTAATACAGTTACATTTTGATTGGAATTCCACCCCAGGACACAGTCTCCCACATTTCAAATACAGGGGGGGGAGTAAACTGAAAAATAATTAACTAAAAACTGTGGCTTTTTGGAAAACATAGTTCCTGGTGATCTAATTCTTGCTGACCATGCTTTAATATTCTGGCAACTTTAAGTTGTAGAATGACTAATGTGCAAATTCCAGCATTCACTTGTGGAAAGTCAAAGTTAGTTCCTGTTGACTTAGAAATGGCAAGGAAAATTGTCCATGTTAGGAGTCATGTTGAGCATGTGATTGGAACTTGTGTGGGCCAGAAATGCACTACTTTGGGGGGGACAAGGACAGTTAATTTCTTGATGTGCAAAGATAGTGATGGTTTTGGTACCATAAATAAGATTGGACTTGTCTGTTGTGCTCTGGTGAGCTTTTCTCCATCAGTTGTTGTTTTTGACTAAAGCATATTTTTATATGCACTTTGGCTATTAACAATATCAATTACTCCATGTCCAGACTGTATTTATATAGCCTAACATTATTTATACTTTTATATATTTATGGTTGTTAATTTACAGTCATTTCTATTCTCATTTATAAAGTACACAGTATAAAGTATACATTATACTATAGTGCAATAAAGTAATTGTAAACACAATTTTGTATGTAACCTGAGTATACTTTTGTTTGTCAGAATAAAATACCCCAAAAATTAAAATAAAACACAAAATATCAGAAAACTTAAAATCAAATGCCAAAACTATTTAAAGAACATGTCGCAGATCTAAGTAAGGTGCACATTGCTAAATGATTTATACATAACTTCAAGCTACATTAAAATAAAGTGCCTTGTAATAACCTAATTGAAGAAGGACAAACTCTCCTGAAGCACTGTAGAAGCACTACTGATGGTGTATTTATGGGCTGTGTCCAGTGGAGAAACAGTCATTTCTTCCTGTATAATGCCGATCAAAACAGCCTTGCCAATCATGTACAGTCATGTACAATCGCCATGAGAAAAGAGAATGTGTGACTGGGGCATAGGGAGGAAGCATCCCAAGTAGAGCTTTATAAATTATAGGCAGGGATCGAGTTTGTCATTCCCAGTAGGACATTTGGACAAGGTATTGAGAACTACATCAGATGAAATTGGCTGCAGAGTTAATTGTGGTCTTGATATGGCCTGGGAGAAATGATCAATAATGGTGAGAGCGGGTCCGGTGTAGGTTTGTTATGAATAGATTATGAGCTGCATTTAAATGATTATTAAAGGACACTCAGATGTTTTTGTGGTCAGTTATTGTGGTGCCGTCAGCTTGGTTAAATGAGATAGGAAGAAGAAGACTTCAGATGATGGGGATTTACTGTTGTCCAGAATTTAGGGGGTTAGGAGTGAGGATTAGGAACAAGGTTCAAATAAAATTTGCTTTAGCTTTCCTAATTGTGGCAGTGCATTTGTATCCTGGGCATCTAAAATGACTTTCTTAATGTGTGCTGCACTGTAACAGAAAAAAAAAAACATGCAATTTCACAGGAAAAGTTCTCAAATATTTTATAGAAATTTCCAGTTTTCAAGTAAAGCAATGATACACTAGTAGTTTTATAGGTTTTTAAGTAGTTTTAGGATTTATGTATAAAATTACAATTAATTAAATGTAAGATTACCTTAATATTCTGCTTTTTAATGAAAATTTGTTTTATTGTACATCTATAACTGTAATTTACAAACAACTCTCTGTATAGTTGTACTGGTTCACCACCATTTTCCTTAAGACAGTGCAATAACTGTAAGTTAAATGGTACAAGCAGTAATTTAAATTTTCATCAGTAGAGTTCCATGTTATATATATTAAATATTATTGTGTTTTTTTAAGGTAATTTAACACATATCGGTCATATTCAAAAGAACTGCTACTTAAAATGTGATGTAATTTCACAGATATGTCTCGATAAAGATAATGAAGAAATGAATGTGAAATTACAGAAATCTGTAGTGTTTTCCTTAAAATTGTAGGTCATTAAGAATGTGAGGTTAAGGTGATTTCATGTTTTTTTTTTTTGTTGTTGTTGTTGTTGTTGTTGTTTTGCTTTATTGAGTAGTATTATGGAAGCAAAAGTATATTTTTTTCAACAATTTCACTTAAAATGACAAAATATTAACCATTATTTGATAACATTATTATGTAACGTATATATTGCCCAAATTAAATATATCCTAAAATTATTTTTAACATTAGTTTCATTTGCAAGAAATATTTCCAAAGCTTAATGGCTTTACCCCAGTTCAAATACTGCTTATCATCTCCCTGATTGTGTTTTAGTTAAGTTCCCTTATATGTTTTCATGTTTCATGTTTGTCTTGTGCTTCTTGTTTAGTTTGAAAATTCAGCTGCCTTTCTTTGTGCTGTATTATTTGCTTCCTGTCTGGCTCTGTCACACCTGATCCCTGATTGTTCCTTCCCAGCTGTGTTTAATCAGTCTCAGACCACTTCATGTTAAACCTCATGTCTTCCCCTGTCTTGTTGTCAGTTTGTATTACCTCCAAGTACATATTTTATTTATACATTGTGTCATTGTTGTTGTTATTTTACTAGAGGTAACCACAATTATCCTGCACCAATATAGCAGTGTACATGTTAAAAAAGAAAAAAAAAGTAAAAAAAAAAATTGTAAAAGCAGTGGCAGCAAAGTCCCCAGACCAATATAGTACATAAAACAGTAAATAACCATATCTCAAAACTATGTACAATAATTGAAAATACAGAGTGATTTTTACTGTCAAAATTTAAAATGTTAAATTTTTTAAATTGAGGTTATGTAGCTTGAGGCACAGTACTAAGGGCAACAAGACGGGGAAAACAAGACGAATCACCTCAGATCACCTCATGTATTTTAGCCTTATGTCTTCCACTGTCATGTCGCCAGTTCGTATAACCTCCAAATCCTTTTTTTGTTTATACTGTCATTGATGTTTTTTGTTTGTTTGTTTGTTTGTTTGTTTGTTTGTTTGTTTTGTTTGACTAGGGGAAACTAGGACTATCCTGATGTATTTGTGATGGGTTTAGCCTGTTGTTCCACTGCCCAAATGGTTGTTTTTTTCATTATACTAATTTTCTAAAATTATAAATAATTCTAGATAAACACTTAAGTTTTATGAACCTACATTGTTTCACTTTTCTATTGTACATGGAAAAAGTAGTATTTCAACATGGAAATACTATAGATAGATAGACTTGACTGGTTCCTAAAATAAATAATGTATTCCCTGATATTACAGGATTTATCTGAGATCTATCTAATTTTGATGTTTTTGGACATTGTATGTATGTGATTCAATGGGATACTGGTCATTCACCAATACTGATAAAACAGCATGTGTCGGTGGTGCAGTTGGATAGTGTGCTTGGTCAGTAATCTGGAGGTTGCAGATTTGAGCCTAGCTCTGGATGACACAGGGTGATGTGTCCTTGGGCTCTCACTGCTGTGCCAGTGGCATGTAAATGGTTTCAGCACGTGATATTCAAGCTCTTTTGAAGACACCCAAAGACACTGCACACTAAAAATAGTTGGGTTAAAAAATAACCCAATTTTAACCCAACTGCTGGTTCAGAAAAGGACAAACCTCTTATTGGGGTTTCTTTTTCTTTTTTACCCAATTTTTGGGTTTTATTATTTAACACAAAAGATGGGTTATGCCAACTACAATGTTGAGTTATTCCTAAACCAACCATGGATTGTATTATTTAACACAAAAGTTGGGTAATGCTACCTACAATGTTGGGTTTTTCCTAACCCAACAATTGGGTTGCGCAATTCAGCACTCCCAGTAGTTTGACAGGGAGGCAGTTAGGAAGAAGCGACACAGATTTTAGACACAATAACCAGCTTTATTGAACAGACACAGGAACAACCGTAGAGAGTGGAGATGGAACCCGTATTCCTTGGAACACAAGGCAATGACATAGTCCACTCGGCCACGCAGGATCCAAACATTCATACTGCGACTCAGAGTCTTTAAGGTGAAGCAGGTTAGGACACACTTTGTCTTTGAGAGTAGGAAACGGTTCTGGTTGCCAGAGATCAGGCTGCCACCACTGATTCAGGCTCATAGACAGGTATTTGGCGTCACACACAGGCAAAGGGGTCAGAAACCGGGGAACAGATGGCCTCCACAGATCAAGATTCACAAACACGTACTCAGCGTCAGGGACAGAAGGCAAGGTCGGCAACCGGGGATCAGGCAGGCATGTAGGTGCAGTACAGAAACAGGTCGGTACCTTGTAGTCTAGCCGAGGATCAGCCAATAAAGGCAGAAACAGGAACAGAACAGGTCGGCAACGGGTGATCAGTCCAGATAGCAGGTCTAAAGTTCTTGGCATGAGAGCGAGAAGATCTGATGCCGAGTGAGTGTGGAGCTGGTCGTGACATAGTTGGGTTAAATAATAGCCCTATAACCCAGAAAATGGGTTACTCTTTATAAAAATAACCCAAAACTTTAACTCAACACAAGCAACACATAAATTGGGTTCCCAAAATAATTCTGCATTTTTTAGTGCGTGACAACATCAAGGAACCAGTGATTGGTCAGGAACGCTTTTTGCAGGAAATGAAGGACACATCATGCACAATTGATGGCAGTGCCATCAGCTCAGAACTGTCAGAAACCAGTGTGGCCCAGGTACACCCCTCTACAGCCAGGATGAGTCTGACCAGAAGTGGTCCTAATTAAAGAGTCACAGCCTTACATCTGTCATGGAAAGAAGGCCAAAGGATTCAACAACAACTCTGAATGAAAGCTGAAGAAATTAGTTTTTGGAGGACAAAAGTCAATCAGTCCAAAAAGTACCTTGTTGAGTTTTTTTCTCTTAATTTTGGTAAAATATCTTCTTTGACACAGTGTTGAACTACATTTGATTTTAGATGAAGGTCAAACATTCTGAGTCCAGAATACTTTATCAGGTCTGGGTTTTATTAGCTCTAATTTGTCACAGCAGTCAACTCTAATAAATGAGGAACAAATTTGGTTTCAAGGGGCACATGCCAGAAATGTATGTAATTGAAAACTCAATATCTTCAGGAAGAACTCTTTGAGAAGTTCTTGTCTGATTTGGCACAAAGTTCCCCTCTGACTCACCTATGAAACTATTCCACTTCTTAGTTACAAGTGTTGAGCCCAAGGTCATCGGGTCTCATGGCCTATATTATGATGAGATTTTCCACTCATCACCCTTCCATAAAAACACTCAGGCTCTTCATCTTGACCACCACAGTGCTCTTGTGGTCATATAGTGCGATAAATTGAGGAGACAAAGAAAACATTGATAGTTCCAGTTTAACAAGATGCCCACTGAGGAACATTGTGCAGGGCTGTATTAATAGAGTGTTCTTTCAGAGATCAATTAAAGCAGGACAAACTTTCCAAACAACAAACAAGATTTACTCTGACCAAGGAGGCAAACAAAAAACAAACTTCCAGACATGCACTTCTAGTGGCATACTAGCATGTAGCTGTTGAAAGGACTAACAGCTATGATGCAGTATCAACTTGGCTAATTTTTGTGAGTCTGGTGACAGTTCACTTTGTTATAACAGAAACACACAACATAAAGTAAACATCATGACATCTATCGCCTAGTCTGGTCTTGAGCTCTACCACCTATCATAGGGTTGCCGGTTATAGCTATGCTCCAGCTGTCATATGTCAGTGTATCTTTGGAAAAGACATTTAACCTAAAGCTGCTCCCACTGCTGCATGGGTTTCATGTAAATGTGCATAAAAGGTTGTGGATGTGTTTGCTAATACTAATGGACAACTCAGATAGATGTTTCAACCACCAGTGAATGAATGTTAGAGAACTACAAACGTGCTGCATTAGTCAACTCTATTAATCGTTTACCAACAAAATCTTAGTGACAGAAAAAACAGGGGCAGCAATGTCCTCCATTGTCCTAACAGTTCTCCATGAAGTATCTGCCAGTCCATCCCTGCTCCATGTACGCCTGCAGTACCCAACTGAACCACAAACCTCCCTCCTCTCATCAGTCAATGGCTGTGTAAACAGGAAGGTCCACCTTCTCCCATAAGCTTGACAGTCATGCCACACAACCTATCAGGACCAGCACTTGGTCCGTGCTAGGACCAACTTGTCCTCTGGGTTTCAGAGACAGTTGCTGCATGTTGCAGTGTTGAAGGAGGGAGAGCATTTATTGTGGTCTTAGAATCTGCTATGAAGTCAGAGATTTTAAAAAAGCCTTTTAAAACTGTCCATAAACAAGAACCTCAGGAGAAAGAGTGTAAGGGTCTGACTCTGCCCCTGTCAGGTTTCCACTTCCTCTCATGAAGTCACTGAACTCCACCCTCAGCTGTTATGGTGAGTTAAATCATGTCTCTGTTTGATGGTTTGCAGAGAACTGAAATAAACGGAGATCTGAACATCTTCCTCTAATCAAATGATGTTTTGTACATCTCCAAAGAAGCTTGTTCCTCACTGTCCAGCATCTCTTCTCTCTTTCCAGAGCCCAGGAGGATGTTCTCTAACTTTTCTTCAAGGAGTGAGATCCTGGAAATGAAATAATAATCCAATCAATATCCATTAGTCCAAATGCATTAACGAAGAAATCACTCTTAATTTCAGTTAAAAGGTTGTAGTAACATGCAGCTGTATGAGGCGAGGAAAGAGATAAAATGACTGCTGAGAGGATATGGTGAATCTCACACAGTACTAAGAGGCCTCAATTAAGATAAGAAGAAATCCAGTCAAACAAACAAATGAATGATCAACACACACTGAACACAGACAAACTGTGCTGCCAAACACAATTTGAAACATTACAAGTTAATAAGCCATCACAGAGGCCTGAAAATGACATTAAAAACACCTTCACAGAGCTTGAGCTCTCAGCTGCTCAAACAGGCCATGTGGCTGAATTTGTTCATGAACTTATATTAGTGATAAATTTAATAAGAAAAGCTGTTTTGCTGTTGTCTCTTAAACATATAATTTTCCACAGAAGTTAATTTTCACCGGTTGCATGTGCATTTTTCTGTACTAGCCAACATGTTTTCATTGATAATAATTAGATGATTTTTAAAATCAGATGACTTTCCCATAATTATTCCACCAGCTCCATTCACCTGCATTAAATTCATGAGAAGAAAAGGGAACAAGAGGTTTGCCATTATCCATTCTTGAAATAGTTTTTGTGGGATGACTTGACAATAATTTCTGTAGAAACTCACTTTTCAGTTCTATAAGAGTTTTACAGGAAGGATAGAAGGGATACTGACAAGCAAAAACTTGAAAGTTGCTTTAGATTTCGGTCATTGAGTGTATGGATGAGTTTCTGCTTGAGCTTCTGAAGGGTTAACACAATCTCGCATAGCACTCCCACCAATTCCCCTCAGCCTCCTCCTCTCAGTGCCCTGCCCTGCCCATTACACTCATCGAGGACTTCCGCCATCTTCTGCTTCAAAGAACAGAGGACAAACAAACAAACAGCTGCTCTATGGTAAGATACTGGTCACTATTTTGCATTTATTTTTATTCTGTCGAGTGGTAACTCTGCCTGTTGAATCACAAATCTGACTTTTTATGAGATTAATAAAAATCTAGGACTGTTCATGGAGTTGTGGTCCACTTATCTGAAAATGATTGGAAATTGTTGATCATGATGTTTAATGCTTGTACGCTCCCCCTACATACCTTTTTGCTGTGTAAGTCTAAAGAGTGGACATATTATGTAACATGTTTTGGTAATAATTTTAATATTAAGAATGTGCATCTTATTATTATACTATATTATTTGCTTATGTCACGATTATAACTGTATGATTTATATTATTTATGAATATTCCTTTTTGCTATTTACCTATTACTTGTGATTTTTTTGAAAATATATATTTTAATTATTTATTTATGTTTTTTGTGTGTTTTCTGCCTGCCATTTTCAGGTTTGACTTATCCTCTTTAAAATGTTGACTCAGACTTATTGATATTGTATTACCTTGCACACTGTGTGTGTATTTTTACAGAAAAGTCCATAAAAAAATGTCTAATCACAGAAAACAAACAAATTAGACTAATAAGATTAAAAACTAAGACAACACTTGTTGCATGATACTGTTTAAAAAAGACTAAAGACTAATGTTTTTCGTCTTCTTTTGTGATGTTGAGCGTGCTTGCAGACTTCAGATGGATGATTATTATTTGTTCAATGAAACATTCACACAGACAAATGCCTCAGTTTTGATTCCCTGATTGACTGCACCTTATTGTTTTTTGTCATTTGTCACAGTTTGATGAGGAAAATGTTCGTCTTTTTGGCTCTCCTCTTCCTCTATACAGGTGAGCCAACCTCTACTATGTACCAGATTTGACTGATTCTTCAATATTTTTTTGAGTTAATGAATTAAAAAGGTTGAATTTTCTGAAGTGGGAATGTTTGAAGCATTTACAAGTGTTCTGTGGAAATATTTGCCCTCAGCACTGTTTTGAGGGTGGACTCAAGGAAACAAACAAGGAAAGCTTTACCTGTGAAGTGTTTAGACATGAGATGTCACCAGCATGTAATTATTTCATTGGCAGATATTCATTTATTCATTACAAGCAAGTGAGGCCTCTTCCTACTTTTTATTGCATGAGATGTTTATTGGGACATGTAAGATGAATTTGAATTCCAAAAATAAATGTTACACAACATTTTTGTCTTATAATAAGATAAATGCAACTTCTCTAAGAGATGTTATTGTTGTTGTGCTGTTGCTCACTCCATATTCATGTCAACATATCAGGTTCCTCAGGACAGTGCATATTTACCAATCAAAAAGATTAAATTCAATTATGATTATTTAGTCAATAATTCAGTTTGACTGGTCATATAACAATGCAACACACTGGATGTTATCTGTGATTTTTATTTTTTTTTTTTACATTACTGCAAATCTTAGTTAAATGTATTTTCATTGTAATCTGAAATAACTAATGTTATGGATCTACTTACACTTAAATTTTTCCCTTTCAAATGCAGAACTAACACTTTAGATGAGCAGCAGCCTTTAGTGAAAGTTTAAAATGCGACCCCTTTCAAATGTGAAAATGATCCCAAACATGGCTTTAATTTAATTACCTTGTGCAACAAGAGTGTTTACAACTGTGATTAATTTGATAGCATCAAACTGTTTCGTGGTTTGTTTTGTGCAGTGAGCTCCTTTTTAAGCGATCATACCTTATAGCTGAAATTTTCACTGTTCATTTGTTATAATTGGACACTTGTTCAATTATATGCCTTCTCTGCACTGATGTCGAACCATCACGATGAATCAAATGAATTATTATTTTCAACACAACTGCCTTTCCTCATTAAACATATCTACTAGGGATGGGAATTGATGTGATTTTATCACTGCCAGTGCTATTAACGATCCTGCTAATCAGTCCCATTCTTTAACGATTCCCTTATTGATTCCTGCTGATTTTCTGTGTGGGAAAATGTTGGTCTGTAGATTTTCAGTGGCAACAATGTCAAAAGCTCATGTCACAGCATAGATAAATGCTTCTGTTATTGATGGTGTTTCCACTCAATTAAGGTTTTGCAGAGGGCACGTTTTGTAAAAAAAAAAAAAACCACTTTGAACCCTGTCAGTGGAAAGAATTGAAAAGAGATTTTATAAGCAAAAAGACTTTTGATATCGATTCTTTGACGGAGCTGTTAACGATTCTGAACTGGAATGGTTTTTGATTTCCATCCCTGTCTACTACAGCAGAAGAGAACCTAAGATATTTGTTAACACCATGTGCCATTAAAGATCCCACAATAATTTTTTTACAGCTTTCATAACAGTAGATACACATAAAGTCCAGTACTGTGCAAAATACACTTTTAATGTTTTTATGCAAAAATATTTGGGGTCCCTCACACATCCAAAGAGTCGTCACTCACTGCTGCAGTTTACAGAGCTTTAACAATGCAGGGTTCTTCCTCTGGCGTCATCATCATGAATGTAGTTATGCTAAGATGAAATGTTTTAGGTTAAAACATCATGAAAAGTTGCTTTTTTGTGTGGAGATTATCATAAAGAACAGAACATGTGATTTTTTGTTCTCCAGAGGTTATAATCAGCAATGATCCAAAGCACATTAAAAAAGATCCCATAGGCTTGTAGTAGAGGGAGTCAGCTCAATGCTAACTTTCATGTTCACTCACAAAAATGTCAGGGCTGCACCTCTCTATGAAGCCAGAATCTTTCCTGTATAGAGTATTGTGATACTTACCTTGGTATATTGTTTCAAATTGAAGATTTTGGTTCATGATAACACATGTTAATAAAAATGTTCCAGTTAGCCTAACCATTAGAGCCCATCCCAACTGACATTGTGCAAGGTTTAGGGTACTCCCTTGACTGGTCAACAGTAAGTCGGCGTAGGGCTGGCATAAAGACCTGCACGTCCACCTGAATGGCAGCTGCGTGGAGAGGGTCTCATCCTTCAAATTCCTGGGCATACACATCTCTGAGGAACTATCATGGTCCACAAATACAAATGCAGTAACAAAGAAGGCACAGCAGCAACTACATTTCATGAGAATTCTGGTGTCCTTCTACAGTCAGTCATCGAAGCATACTCACCACCTATTGCATCCCTGCCTGGTATGCAGGGAGCTAGACAACAGACAGGTGGGCTCTGCCGAGGGTCATCAGCACAGCACAGAAGATCACAAGCTGCCCTCTGCTCTCCCTGGAAGAGCTCGCTAACTCCCACTGCCACAGGACCAGGTCTATTCTTAAAGACACTGCCCACCCTGCCCACCACCTGTTCAAGCTGCTTCCCTCCCACTGAGGGTATCTTACCAAAACGTAATTTAAAAATGCCAATTTACCCTGTAAAGATGTTTTATGGTCAGTAGGAGGAAACTGGAGTACCCAGGGAGAACTTGCACATGCATAGGGAGAACATGCAAGCAACACACAAAAGACTCTACCAAAACGTGGAGGTAACCAGCAACCTCCTGCTTTCAGCCAGCAACACTACCTGCTGCACAAGCTTTTCATTGTATTCAGTTATATTTTGTTCTGGTGTTCTCATACTCAAACAACATGAAATGTAAAAAAAAGTATTTTCCCTTTAAAAGTTAATTTCACTTAAAAGACACTCAATAACAGAAACACGATAAAACAAAAAACTGTCATTTTTTGTCTGAACTGTTCTTCTCAGCAGACGCCTTTACTGAATTCAACTTTAACTGAAACTTTTTTTTCTGTAACTTTCCATCTGATTGCAGACTCATCTGAGGCCAAAAAGCCGAAAGAAATCAGCAATTTCACTGCATGCATCACCAAGAATGAAACGATCAGGTTCAATCATCCAGTCATTTTCATTTTTTCAATTGTTTTCATATATTTTTTTCTGATTATGACATAAACTGCATTTCAACAACAATATGATCTTTTGAAGGCTGGACTGCTACTACTTGTTCTGTGAAGACACCATACCCTATACCTGTAAATTTATGGACTCAGATGGGACCCTGCTGTCTTCGGCATCATCCCCAAATTGCTATCACATCGTCCCTCTGAACTGCACTCACCAAGTGCCCTACTCCTGCAATTTGACATGGAAGGATCGGGTGAATGTACAGCAGATTGTTGTGGACATATCAGCCAAGGGAAAACGTACGTAAGATGGTGTGTTCAAATGTAAAGTTTAGAGTTTGGATTTTTGGCCTCTGAGTAAATCGAAGTAGGTCCTTGGATTTTAAATCTTTTACTTGCTTTGTGTTGATGCACATGTCATTTCACTGTAAAAACAGTTTGTTTTTATCGTTGTTCTTTTATTTGTTTTTATGTCATTTCAATTTACTTCAATTTCTTTGCCATTTGTTGCTGAGAGTTTGTTTTTTTCAAATTCCATCTTTAAATCAATTTCCTATTTGTTTATCAATCTTAAATTACGTTTCATTAAAGGTTGAGTTTGTTGTGTTTTAGTATGTCTTATCTTTGATTTGTTTTGTTCATTACAGTTTGTTGTGTTGTCTTATTTGTTGTTGTTTCCTGTATTTGTTGTTTTGTATATTTCCTGTTGGGGTTTCTGATTTGCTGTTGTATATTTAAACATACTTTAAAACTTTTAAACATACTTTTAGTTTAAACTGTACATTTGGTGTTTTGTTATTCATTTGTTGCTGTTTTCAATTTTCCATTGAAAGTTTTATAAATGTGTTTTTTAATTTTGTGGGTTTTTTGTTTGTTTGTTCGTTGTTTTAACATTTAAACCATTGTAGTGTTTTCAATTTGTTGTTTTTGATTCTTTTTGGCATTTTCTTCAGTTTTCCAAGATCTGACTTTTTATTTGTTGTTGTGATTGTGAGGTTCGTGATGTTTTTCCATTTATTGCTGTTTAAAGGTTCTATTTGTTCTTTAATTTGGCATATTTTGGGTTTTTTTTTACATTTATTTAACACCTTTTTTGACATTGTTGTGTTTCACCTCAGTGTTATATTAATTGTTAGTGACATTCTTGGATGTTTTTTGTGTTTAAAGATTATTTGTACATTCTTTTAATTTTTTGTTGTGTTTTAAGTTTTAAACGTTTTGCTAAATATTCATTGTTGTGTTACCTGATTTGTTGTTGCATTTTTTTCTGTTTTGCTGTGTTGCACTTAAAAGCAAGTGTAGACAAAAGCCTTTCATGACAGCAAGTTTTTTTTAGAGTTGACAATGTCTGCACCTTTGAAAGCTAACCTTTGTTAACCATTGTTTGTCTAACTAGTTTTAAAGAGTCAGTCAAAATGAAACTGTTTCCTATACATTCATTACATTTATAAGAGCACAATAATATCTGACGTTTATCTGCATGCATACACTTTAAATATGCTGTGGATTCCTGCACATGCTCCATATTCATCAAACTAGACTTTGTTCAGAAAACCAAACAGCATTCACGTGCACAATATGTGATGATATTCTCAACTGAACACAGTACACAGACTGATCTTCAGCTTTCTCTCATCTTCCCTCAGAAAAAATACCAGCCTGTGCCACCACAGGCTTACAGCTGCACAGAGCTCCGTCCTTCCTGCTGCCTGTGGTCAGTTTTACACTGTGGAGGATCCTCGCTTCAGACAGCCAGACGTCATGAGGGGTCATGACAAGCTGCAATTAAATGTGAAAAATTTTGTGTGAGCTCCATTAGCTTCTCTGGAGACACTGTGAGTGTCATTATTATTATGAATGTTGGAGACAAACTTATATTTCATCATAAATTAACAACATATATGTCTTGCCTTAATGAAAAACAGTTGTATTTACATTATGGTGCATGACACAGCTGGAATCCCTGAATTAAGAATACTGTTTCAGATGAAGAAAGATATTAATGCATTTTTCACTGCATCCCAAGTCTTGGCCATGACCCTCTGGTGGGCCTCAGAGGAAATACAGGCAGGTTGCAAGAAGTAATTTACAACAGATAAAATACATAACTTTTTAAGTAGAATCACATTTTCAATGATCATTAGCAGTCTGAATTCATATTATTGTTAGCATAAGAGCACTTTTCATACAATCAAATGAAATATGACACTCTCATCAATGACTCTATCTGTGAACGAAAATATTCTAGCAAAGCACCCCCCAAAAAATCAGTGTTTGCCTTGACAAAGAACTGATGATTGTTCTTACTTTTTTGTTGATATTATTTGTTCTGTTGAAATTTCAGTTCAGGACTAGTGCTTCATCTTGATATCATGTTGTGTAGCAAGAGCCTTAGTTGAAATGCATTCTTTAAACACGTTTTTTTTTTTTTTTTTTACCTTGGGTGGGGCACGGGTCCAGACAAAAGCATGGCTCGAAGACCAAAGAGAGTACACAACCAAAGGATCTCAGTGTCTCTGGACATGAGTAACCGTGGCTGCCTCCTGGAGCCAGGCCTGGGGCTGGGGCTCGTCGGCAAGCATCTAGGGGTCCAGCTGGGCTTGGCCCAAAAATGAGACATGGAACCCTCCTCTGATGGGCTCTCTACCCATTGGAGGGGCCAAGGCAGTAGGGTGCTTTGAGAGCCTGGCAGCGGCCGAAGGCTGGGACCTTGGTGTTCTGATTCTCAGCTGCAACAGCTAGCTCTAGGGCTGTGGAATGTAACCTCTCTGGCGGGGCAGGAGCCTGAGCTGGTGCACGAGGTTGAGCGATTCCGACTAGATATAGACATATTCACCTCGACACAAACCACTTCTCTCCAGAGGGGCTAGACCATCTTTGATGGTGAGAGGCATTGGATGGAGGTGACAGTACTTGTTGCTTTTTGGCAGGGTGCCTGTTTGTTGGGGTTTATCCTCGTAGATGAGAGGGTAGCCTCCCTACGCCATCAGGTGGGGGAACAGAACCTGACTATTTTTTGTGCTTATGCACCAAACAACAGTTCAGAGTATTCACTTTTTTAGACTCCCTAGAGGATGCTGGAGAGTGTCCCCTCTGGGGAGTTCCTTCAGCTGGGGACCTTCAACTTTCACATCGGCAATGACAGTGCAAATTGAAGGGGTGAGATCTTGAGGAATGGCAGGTGATTTATCATTGAACTTTTGTTCTCATCACAGATTGTCCATAATGAACAGCATGTTCAAGCATAAGGGTGTCCCCGTGTGCACTTAGCACCAGGACACCCTCAGCATTCAGGGGTTACTGAAAAGGATGATCCGCCAGGTAGTCGAGCCTCAGGAGAAGCAATGCGTTTTTTGTCCTGGTTATGGAGGAGTGGGTCAGCTCTTTGTCCTCTATGGCATCCTTGAGGCTGCATAGGAGTTTGCCTAACCAGTCTACATGAGTTTTGTGGACCTGGAGAATGCATTTGATCCTCATGCAGTCCTGTGGGGGGTGCTCTGAGAGTTTTGGGTATCTGGCCCCCTGATACGGACTGTCCACTCCCTGCACAACTGGTGCCAGAGCCTGGTTCCCAGTTACTCCGCAAAGGCTACCCTTGTCACCGGTTCTGTTCATAACTGTACAAGTTCTGTCCATAAAGGAATTTCTAGGTGCAGCCAGAGTCAGGTTTTGGTGATCTACTGTAAAGTTTGGGTTGCTTCTTTTTGTAGATGTGGTGGTCCTGTTAGCTTCATCAGATTGTGACCTGCTACTTGCTGGATTGGTTCGCAGCCGAGAGTGAAACGGCTGGGATGAAAATCAGCACCCCCAAATCTGAGTCCATAGTCCTTGTTCGGAGGAAGATAAAGTGCCCTCTCCCGGTCAAGGATGAGATTCAGGCCTTATCCACACGAAGACAAAATGCTGAACAGTTTCCTAAACGATCGTCATCAAGACGAAGGCGTCTCAGAAAATGTGTGCATCTATATGAATACACTCAATACGCATGAAAACACTGTAAAACACATGTAAGACCTCTTGGGGCACTGTAACGATATGACAGAAACAAGCGGAAACAGACAAAAAAACGTGGGCATGCGCACTTGCAGCAAAAGTTGTTCACAGAGATTGTGATAAAGTGATCATAAAGTGCTGTAATGTGTCCTCGATAATTGTTTGTTCAACTCGGTGGTGATTGAGAAGAAGGAGATTTTGCTGCAACAGGGGTAGTAGGGTCACTTGCTTCATCCGCACATATGCTTCACGTACGCTGCCATTGTTGTTGATGTTGTGCATGAGGCGCATGCATGTCAATGAAGATATGAAACTATGACGGAAGCGTATCTGAAAACTTGCGGAGAGCCAGTAATCACGGAGCTGCGTATATGACATTTCAAAATCTTTCCGATCTGGAACCTGGTTTCAAAAATGATCGTTTACAGACCCCCAAAGGCCGTCTTCCTATGGATGATACGCAGATTCGGCAAACAACTTATGCGTTTAGATCTCACTTTGTCTTCATGTGGAAGGGGGCTAAATCCCAAGTTGAATAGTTTAAGTACCATGGGGTCTTGTTCACGAGTGAGGGAAGGATGGAACGAGAGACTGACAGATGAATTGGTGCTGCATTGGCAGTGATGTGAACTCTGCACCGGTCCATTATGATAAAGAAGGAACTGAGCTAAAAGGCGAAGCTCTCAATTTACCACTCAGTCTTAGGTCCTACCCTTATGGTCACAAGCTGTGAGTAGTGACCAAAAGAACAGGAGAGTGGGTACAAGCAGTTGAAATGAGTTTTCTTCATAGGGTGTCCAGCCTCTCCCTTAAAGGAACACTACACCCAAACAATGATTTGGCCTCATTTTCTACTGACCCTCATGCTGAACAACACTGTGGAGTAGTTTTGGAACATCTAGGATGCAGCCGGAGATCTGGGGGAATCCTCGCTGTCCACTGATACTGATATCATGACTTAGATACGAGCCCGAACGAACAGTGTCCTTAAAAGTCCACAAAAAGTCCACAAAAAGTCGGCAATATTCCTCCATACTGCTCGTGCGCTGTAATCCAAGTGTCCTGTGCCCCCATATAAAAGCATTTAGTCGAAACGACATCATTTAGCACATGTTTATAGCCTAAACAGTACTACTTAGCATTTCTATGATACACTTGGCCTCACAGGGAAGCCGTGGCTATAAACCAAGCGGCACTCTGCAATAACTAGGGCGTAGAACAAGAAACAAGAACCCAAGAAATCCCACATTCTGCTGACCCTCTTTTGTCTGTACGGCTCCGTCGCTCACAGCAGAATGTGGGATTTCTTGCTAGTTATTGCAGAGTGCGTTCCTTTGGTTTTAAGCTGAGACAAGCTGAAGGCTATGTCTCTCAGCAGGCCTGGGAACGCCTTGGGATCCCCGGGAAGAGCTGGACGAAGTGGCTGATGAGAAGGAGGTCTGGCCTTCCCTGCTTAGGCTGCTGCCCCTGTCCCACGACCACTGATAAGCAGTAGAAGATGGATGGATGGATTGATTACTACCTAGTTAGTTAGTTAGTTAATTAGATAGAAGAATAATTTAAAACGGTAAGAATGTATTTTAATGGCTTTTTAATAGAACGTTGGCCATGGCACAAAGAAGAAGTGATCAGACTTGTTAATATGAAACAGGATGAGGATCTAGGAATATATCAAAAATATGTTAATAATGTAAGATAGGGATTTTTCCCACATTTTCACCAATAAATCAATAAGTTCCCCACAGCTTTTTATGGCATTTTCAAGGGATGTTGTTCATGGCATAAGAACAATGTGATAAGATTTTGGTAGTGACACATAGGGGGATGTGGATCCAATTAATTTTCCTAGTTAATTATAAGTAGTGCGAGACTGGGCAGTTTTGCACATTTTTGACAACAACTTACCTGACAATGTTAGAACTTCTTTGGTGTAGAATTGTGTTCTTCGAGCACATCTAATTGTGAATAAAATAAAAAAAGAGATTTCACCAGTGTTAAGTAGTTCAGAATTTTTTTTTAATTCTATAAAAAAACTAAAATAGTAAACACTACTTGTAACTTGGTGTTTAAAGTACCTTATTACTATAACCTTTGGTGCTTATTACTTCTCACTTCTTTAAGCAATGATCTACAGTAGGCTTAAAACATTGAGTAAAACATAGTAAAAAAGGAGTGAACATAATAAAAAGTCACCTCTTGTGAGCCTGTAGCATTATGGGGTGTCACAGGGTCTTAATAAGTGCTAAAAGTTGGTTCATTTTTAATCTTAAAAATACATTGAAAAGGGTAAATGCCAGATAAAAAGGCATTGAAACTGTACTTGTTTTCAAGAAGAGTCATAGGCTGAAGTTTATGTGAGTTTGGTTTGTTCCCCAAATTTATGTTGTACTCCAAATAAGTCTCTCTGATGCAACCTAGAGGATAGTAAGATTCTGAAGTTCTTTTTTTCCAGTTCTTGGTTCTTGGTTTTATCAGATGTCCACAAGATGTCACTGTCTTCAATAATATTGTTTGCCAGCTAATCCTCCCCAAAGTATTAAGATTTCTTGAGGGATAAGGTTGAGCTAGACAGACAGTTCAGCACAGTAGATCTCATGTTCTGCAGTTAAGAGTTGTATACTGAACTGCAAAACGTGTTTTTTATTCAAACAATACATGAATACAATAATAAATAACCTTTAACAGCTGAGTTATTTTCTTTAAGAGAAAAACAGTGATTACATGACTTAACTTATTTTAGCCTGCCCACATATTAATATGTTTAACTAAAAAAACTCAGAATGGAAAATGATTAAATGGCTTATCAAAGAAAGAAGTGAAATGGTTTAAACCAAAAAGGGTTTTCAGCTGGCTGAGTACATCCAGGTGAAAAACATCTGTAAATGAGAGTTGGTCTCATTGGTGGGTCCAAAACTAAAATGTGTTACATTTAAGTCAACATGAAATATTCATCTGTTATAATTTCAGGGTGACTGAAAGCCACGAGACTCAACACTAATCCCATATTACATCACAAGAAGACAGAAAGATCACTCCTGATTGAATCTGATGTCACTCTGAGTACAATGGGTCATTCTCCAGAAATGTGGATTTTTTGGGATGGCAAAATGTCTTTTATTTTATTTCTTTTTTTAACATTTAAACTTCAACTGCATTGTTACATATGCCATTGACTTTATCAATACACATAAATGAAAGCTGAATGATTTTTTGTTTTTTGGTACATTTATCACAAAACACTAAAGTGTATCCACACATCTGATTGTCACTGGTGTTCCTTATTGTTACCCACAGAAAAGGTAACACCAGTGACAGCCACACCAGTGAGTTTCACAAAAGATGCCCTTTAACAATATGGCTGCTGCAGAGCATGACACAGCATGTTACTAATCCAGATCTATTCACTAAATTATGTCTACAAAATACATTTTTATCTGTTTGTTTGCAATTCCCTGCCAATAAAGTTGGTTACACCGGTGACGTCAACTTAAAGCTTCATATGAAATGAGATAAATGTTAATATTTCTGAAAACTGAAAAAGGACAATGTTATTACCAGGTTCCCTCTTCATAGATCTTCAAGAAAGAGGTCAAAAGAAGTCAAGTGATGTCATCAGAGTGATTTCTTTTTCCAAAATAAAAGACTTCTGTCACATGGTAACACCAGTGACATGACTGCAGGGGACAACTACTTTAAATATATTTTAAAATACTTATTTGGCATTTTGTTTTAAAATGTAATGTTTATCATATATTTGATAGCTATTTATACATTTTTGCACTTTTTTTTTTTTTTAGAAAAACATATTCTTAAACTCAAAATACAGCACTTTTTCTCCATCAATGACTGTGGGGATGAGCACTTTTGTTGTGGTTGGGGTTCTAAATAATTGATTAAAAAGCAAATATTACCAAGCTGATGGTGTCCAAATAGTGTGATAGCTGAAATAATATGCTTTTTAAACAAATACTTAAAAAAAATCTAACACAAACCGTTTTCTTCAGAAGTAATATATCTCTTAAGGCTAGGGACAGAAAAATGCATGTTTCTGTAGAATGAGCCAAGACCAGATGAATGAGCTTGAGTGTTTGGTGTCAGTGTGGACATATATGTCCAAAAAAGTAATTGTTTTTGCCTTAATTTGACAATCATAATGCCTGTGTTAATGCATACGGCAAGGCTTATTGAAATATCGCAAAAGTTTCAGTTTACTGTGTTTATTTTTTTCTATTAGGTTTAAAATATAAGTTGTGTAAATTTCCTATGTGTCAAAGACTATCAAGACAAGAATTTCCACGACCAGATTGTGTCACAAAAAGTATGAATAAGTATGAAAAAGTATAAATGCAATGCTACTACTACTACTACTACTACTACTACTACTACTACTACTACTACTAATAGTTATGATAATAAGTGTATTTTTATATTATTATTATTATTATTATTATTGTTGTTGTTGTAATTGTTATTGTTGTTATTATATTGTTTTAATTGTAACTGTTATTGTTGTTATTATTATCATTATTATTGTTGTTGTTATTATCATTGTTATTATTGTTACTATTATTATTATAAACATTTTGAAGGACTTCTGTTAATCTTCATATGTTCTTATAAAAATCTTCCAAACATTTTATTATCTCTCAGTTAATAGCCTTTTAACTACCTGTCCAAATACATGATATTGTCTTTCCTCTGTTTTCTTTTTAAAATAAACTCAAAGCCATTAGAAGACACTTATCCATTACAGAATACAATCGTGTTATTTGCACAGTCATGCTTTTTAATGATGAGAAAATAGCAACATTTGCTATTTTACTGTAAACCACCTGATGGCACTGTCCATCAAATCTCATTTAATATTAAGAAATGTGTTGTAATAATGCAACATCCAAGGGGGCACTGGATTTATAAGAGACTAATTTTTTTTTATAACTCAAGTTTTTATTTGATGCATGACAGTTAATATGGTATTACATAATTACATTGATATTGAGCAGGGCCTTCATATACAGATATAAAATAAGTGGTGTCAACAATATTACATTACACAAAAGGTATGGAAGTGTTTACTGGTAGGTAAAGATTAATAAATAAATTCATAAATAATCGATGATAATAATGATAAATAACTAGCTCATGAGTAGATAAAATAGTATGGATATTTAGGTTAAATACATTAGTTCATAAATTCATTATTTTATTTAGTACAACAAAATATCATACAAACTAACTCAACTGTCATCTTCTTGATTGATAGTAATATGGGACCAGAATGATTCCCAAATTGATGCTGTAGTACCATCCCTGTTGTTTACCTTATAAAGCACACATTCATACGAAGCTGTCTTTATCATCAAATTTACCCATTCTTTAAACTGTGGGGTTCCAGGGTCTTTCCAGTGTTTAAGAATAGTCCTAGCAGCTACCGAGACCCCGACCATTATAACAGAGAATTTATCTTTTGATAGATCACTTATCTGACCTTTATCACCCAGTAAACACAACTTTGGACAGAGTGGTACAGTTCTTTTTAACCAATCACTTAAACATTGCATAACAATTGTCCAGAAGCGTTGGATAACTGGGCATTCCCATAGACAATGTATCAAAGTACCGTTATCATTTTGACATTTCCAGCACAGTTTGTTGTTCATAAGGCCTAATCTATTCAGTCTCACAGGGGTCCAATAATATCTTTGTATGATCTTATATTGTGTGAGTTTGCATTTACATTCTTTTACAAATTTTCCACATTGCGAAATAATTTCTGCCCATTCCTTGTTCCCAAAGACAACCCCAATATCCTTTTCCCATAACATCTTCAAACTTCTAAGATCATTACTAAGTGTCAAGTTCATTTTTCTGTAAAATATCGAAGCGTTGTGATGGTGAGATGGTAAGACAAGGTTCTCCAGAATAGGATTGTCTTCAGCTTTCCAGTGTAGTGACATCATACAGTTCCTTATTTGAAGATATTTCCAGAAATGTTCTTTTCCTTTTAGGTGATATTTTCTTAATACAACATTAAATGGCATTAACGCTCCACCCTCATACAAGTTATCCAAAGTTCTTATTCCACAATTGTGCCAACTCTTCCAATAAATTGGCCTTTTACCAACACAAATCACAGGATTTTGCCACAGGGAAGAATATGACTGCTTACAGTGAGACAATTTAAGCATTTTGTGTATCTTTATCCAAACTTCTCTAGAATGAAGCATAATTGGGTTAGTAGTCTTAGATGAGCGTTGAGAGAGGAACTCTATGGGTGTAAATGGAAAGGCCAAGGATTTTTCTATAACTGCCCAGTCTAAATTTTGTTGTCCAGTCCAGTGTTTACTGAGTTTCGACATTTCAAAGGAAATATGATACAGTCTGGGGTCAGGTAATCCTAAACCCCTTTTCCGTGGTAGACATAACTTAGTCAGCTTGATCCTGGGCCTTTTCCCTTCCCAGAGAAACTCCTTGACCAGTGAGTCATAATTTTTAAAAATAATAGGAGGTACTGTAACTGGTAGCATCATAAGAGGGTAGTTAAACTGGGGTGAGATCACCATTTTAATTACATTCACTCGTCCCCATAATGTCAACCTTATTTTATTCCATTTGTCCAGATTAGTTTTTATGTTTTGTAAAACTGCGTTTAAGTTTAATTTTGGCATTTCTTCCACCTCTCTACATATTTTAATACCTAAATAATTCATTCCTTTTGATTTCCATTTGAAGCCGAAGTTTGTCATTACCTCTTCACTACTGTTCCCTGATATTGACATTGCTTCGGATTTTGACCAGTTAATTTTATATCCTGATACATTTGAGTAAGTTTTTATTATATCCATCAGGTAGGGTATTGAATGACTGGGATCTTTCACAAGAACCAATATGTCGTCTGCGTACAGCAGCAGTTTATGTTCCTTTCCACCTCCTTCTATACCCCTTATATCTTTATTTTCTCTTATGATGACAGCCAGTGGTTCTAATGTAATGTTAAAAAGCAAGGGTGAGAGAGGACACCCCTGTCTCGTGGCTCTTGCAAGGTTAAAGAAGGGTGATATAACACCATTAGTTATCACAGATGCTTTAGGGTTGTTATACAATATTTTTATCCATGTAATAAATGAAGATGAGAATCCAAAATTTAATAAAGCAATAAACAGAAAATCCCACTGCACACTGTCAAAAGCCTTCTCCGCGTCGAGGGAGAGGGCAACAACAGGGCTGTTTTTCTCTCTGTTCAGGCTTATTAGATGCAACAGTCTTCTCATATTATCTGTCGATGATCTATTATAAGAGACTAATTTTAATGTTTTAAAGTTATTTAGGATCCATTTTTGGGCCTGTAGCCTTTGTTTTATTTGAATTGACGTTGATAAAGTAAGTATTATGGGAAAGAGTGTGGCATGACATGACCAATTGAGGACTGTGACCTCTGTACAAGGGGCCAGATTCATCCTAATGGACTGTAGCGATATCAAACTGATCAACTTTAAGGAAACTCTAAAAGGACCAAGAACATTCCTCTCTGACTCTGTGCTTCATGACTGTAAATCACCTAAAACATGTGTTGGCATTAAATCTGTTTCGCCCCCTCCGAACTACCCCAAACAGACATCGGTGTGGATGTTTACTCTTCTTCCTAAACAGCGATTGGCTGAGACCAAATAGCATGTTCGAAAAGAGTCCGTTCCCAACGTCGTAAATAAACTTCTTAGGTGACATCTAAGTTGACCTTTGATCTCCCTGGCCATCTTGGACCCCTCATCCGCTCCAGATGTGGTCTCTGTCTAGCACAGAAAACCACAAAACTTTCAAACTGTTTAAATGAAATAATGGACATATGTAATAATGTAATATTTTGTCCTGTCATGAAAAATGCTTTCTAATGATGTGACTTGTGTGTTTTTAGCCCTAAAGATCCCCAAGTTAGGAGAAAGTTAGGTTATCACTCTGTTTCATTGAAGAATGCTTATAATAGGATTTCTACACCTTAAGTTTTGGTTGCAAACCATCTTAAGGGCATGTTGACTGATATATCTTAAGTTAACCACCTCTATTGTGTTTAATTGACTGTTTAATAGGATTTGAATTGTTTAATTCTTTCTTATACTTCAGATATATAGTATTTGGTATCAAATTGATCACCATGAGATTTCCTATCCAGTTGGAGTGCTTATATTGGATGTTTAATCAAAATACAACTTAATATTGGCCAAATATTAGTTGATAAAGTGTTGTTAACTCATCCAAAGGCCCTCCTCCTCTGAGATCCTCATCAGGAGACAAAACAGAGAAACATGCAGTCTTCTCTCTTGTCCTCTTGCTCTTGTCCTCTGCTCCTCTTCTCTTGTCCGTCTCCTTCTTCCTCCTCGTCTTCGTCACCACTTTTGATTTTTGGCTCACATATTTTTCCTTGACTCTTTTGTCTAAGTTTTGTGACATGCCCGCCGATTCTTTCTTTATAAGCCAGTAAGACTTCAAAGATTTACTTCATAGTAAATTGACTTTTTCTTATTAATTTCAGAATAGTATTCGTATGGCCGACGAATTCTTGATTTTTGGAATTAGTTACAAATCAATTTTTATATACAATCGAGACACCAACACCCAAGCTCCAGCGTAAAATCTTGAGCAGAACCGGCCAGTCCAATCTGAGACTTCTCTCCTGGGAAACCTGGGACCAACTCACGTCTGAACAACCTCTCTGGATCCATCGCGCTGGGTAGAGTGTGGACCAACCCTCTGGGACGACACCCAGAACCAGAACAGTCCTTCAGATTCTCCAGTAGCTCGGACCAGATGAGGCCCAATCCAGACGACACTTCGTAAGAGGCGGTTCTATCTTCTTTCAGATGGGCTTGAGTGTGTCTTGGTTCAATTCTCTAATAATTTCCCCTTGATTTGACCTTTTACAAGTAGGTTAATTCGGAAATTAATCCTCTATAACCACTCCATATGCTCAAATGTTCCTTGAGGGTTCATATCTTCTTTCCTGATTGACAGAATCATTGATTTAGTATAACTCTGACATTTGTTCCTTCTTAAGTGTTTATTTTATTTTATTTTGTCTTATATATTCATTTTAATAAATCACCCTTATATATTTAAAGTTCTGTCTGTTGGTATTCTATTTGGAAGATTGACATCACTGCATGAGAGTTCTGTCTTTAGATTTGAGATTGATTAAACAACTGATAAGTTTGACTTAATTGATTAAACTGATAAGTTTGACTTAATTGATTTATCTAATTTATATGAAATAATTAATAAATCAGCTAATTAAGTTAATTTTGCCTTTTTTGTATAAAAAAAGGATGGTGCCCCTTTAATTAACGAGAGCAAACCTGGTTATTAAATGAATATTAATTAATTTAATGAATATTCAATAATATCCAGAAAATAATCGCTACAGTATATTATGGTGCCCCGTGTGAGGCCTGCAAATAGAAACTTCCAAAATAACACCAGACATATTATTTGGGTGCAATTGATAGAAAACATTCTAAACCTAAATTAATATTTAAGACAAAAATCATACCTCTTTGAATAGAAATAAAGCGATCCCTGCTTTTAATCTTGCTGCTGTGCTTGCTGAAACGTGTTGGGCTATGTTTAAATGTTTTTCTTTATTCTGCAAAATTGCACTGTGCTTTGTGTTGTGGTGAGCCGTGTTTGTTTGTTTTGTACTCGAGTTTAATCACGTTAATGTGTAAAGCCGTCCTGGCTGCATTCTGTGACTCTGCGTGCTGAACGTGCACCACGTGAACGAGTCCTTACAGTGTTTAAAGGCCTAAAGCTGATATGCCGATATCAGTGATAAAATAGTTACCACGAGACTCTGGTTTCTATAAAAGAAAATTAACCCCTCATCTCTCCGTCTCAGATTAGCTACCTGATTCGAGAGGCCGCTCTTAGCGGGAGGATTAATGTGAGTTTAACTCATTAATCGTTCGTAGCCGCACAACATTTAAAGTGTTGCTGAGCTCTAAAGTGTCCGCTTGGACCGCTGTGAAACACTGCGCTTGTTGATTTGTGTTTTTCCACAAACCGCTGTGTTTGTGGTCGGCTGAGGCCGCTGCTTTGGGACTTGGGCCCCTGAGAGTTTGTCTTGTTCATCACTGTGTGTCAGGCTGCACGCACAGCCTGCTGTTGGCCCTCAGAGGTCTGAAAAGTGAATGAGTCGTATTGTGTTCGACAAACGACGTCCTTCAGGGAGGTGGAGTCAAACTCCACATCCTGCATCTTAAGTGACCAGTCACTCCCAGTGGCTAGCTGTTAGCCTTTGAGCTATTTCTATTAGCTGTTAGCATGCTATTGTGCTATACGTAGCATAACCAGACTGGTTGCTAGACGACCAGCTTCTTCCTGTGGCTAACTGAGAACTTTTTACTTGTTATCGCCGTCTAGTGGTGAGACAGACTGCATTGCTGCTTTGGTTGACAGACAACCAACTCTTGTTTCTCTGCATTTGCCCTCTGGCAGTGTTTTGTGACACAAGTCCTCCCTATAACACTGTCCTGCTTGGTTGGTTTTGATAACACGCACACATAACTCTGATTTCCCTGCACACATTGTTTTTAAAGAGTTGACATAGTCGACATTGTGTAACATGCAGACTTAATTGCCTGTAACTTTCCTACTTGAGCTAAGTTTAGAATGTAAACATTCTAACTTCAATGCAGTAATTAATTGACGCATAAAGTCACTCTTTTTCGATCACCAAAATTGAAACATTAATTATTGTCATTTTGTAAGCATTGAAAAATCTATCAGTGTGATTAACACAGTTCTTTGAATGACATTAAGACTTTATTTAAAGTTTAATAGATTTAAATTTGATTTAATCCACTGTTTAAGCTTAGCGTACAACCTGTAAACATTGATACAATTTACACTGGTAACAGTACCATTTAAATTTCTTCCAATGCTTCATTGACTTGATTTAATTTAATACTGCTTCAACAATTATTTTAACTTCAGTTAATATTTTGTGCACTTTGACAGATTTGTTAAATTAATTACAAGGGTTTTCTCCCTTTTGTTTTCTGTAAAGCTTCAAAGCTTCCTTCAGAGTTAATTGACTGTTATACAGTTTATTCCCTCTTCTACATTAGTGTGATTTTGATTTAAGATCAAAACAATCCAGATCTTTATTTAAGATTTTGGTTCCTCTTTGTTTTAATTCTTTAATGATACTCTAACTCTACAAGTTGATCTTGTTCTTGTATCTTACCGCAGAACAATTAATCAAGCTTTAATTCAAACTTACATTTGGATTTTCTTTATGTTCTAATTACAATTGATTGCTTTTCAGCTTTCTTAATGGTCCTAAATTATTCTTTTAATTTGATCACATCTTGTCATTGACAACTTTAAAATTGATCATCACTCGATTCCGTGATCGATCTTCTGTACAGGTTTTATACCTTAAAACTACAGATCGCCTTCTTTTCTACAAAACCTTAATCTTAATCCACAATCTCAGATTTGATCCTATTTTGAATAATTTCTTCCCTTTTACTAAGATTTAACTCTGGAGTTCACTCATCCTCAGACGCCACTCCACTTTTAATATACCTTAGTATTTTTTGACAAATTCATCATACTTGTGGTTATACCTACTAAGTTAGAGTTTTATTTTCAATTAATTTAAGCAGTCATGTTGATTTATTCAACATTTATCCAAGCTTAATCCCTGTCCTCTGAGACATTTTGCTTGTCAAAGTTTAGATCATAGCAATGCTATTGATTCTTAACAACTTTAATTGACACTTTGTGTAATCACTGAAGCTATAAAGAATTAAACTACTGAACCAAACATCTTACACACACAATCTTAACCCCTTTTGTTTTCAAACCAAACCAACCATGACAGACACCAGAGAGTCCATCCATGGAAACCCAATGGAGGACAATGGCACAATATTAGCAGAAATGACCAATCAGCTGATTCCAGATTATGTGTCTACAGCTCAAAAGACCAACCCCACTAATCTGGAAGACATTATGGCTGAATTTCTAGTGAAGGCTTCACTTTCGTCTTTTCAAGACAAGGAGCCCACTCACATCCTGAGACGCATGTTCTTTGTGATGGCATCACAGTTAAAGCAAAAAGAAAATTTGCTGGTACACACCACAGATAAATTAAAGGCGCAAAGAGAAGAAAACATTGCGCTGAAAAGAGCGCTGGATGAGACTCAGCAATCTCTTGACAAGGCAGAAACACAAATTGCTGAATTAAAAACAGCACAACTGCCTGCACCTATGGATGCTGAGGAAAAACTTTTTCTCGAAGAAAAGGTTGAGAAACTTGATGATGACCTTGAGAAAAAGGAAAACGAGCTGTTGGAAACAACCTCACAGCTTGAGAGAGCTACCCATAAGCTGGAAAGGGCAGAGTCCCTTCTTGAACATACAGCTGGGGAGTTAACTCACTTAAAAACACAGGTTAAAGTACACGCAACAGCTCTCCAAGCTGAAGAAAGGCATACTTCGATGCTGCAATATCAGCTCAGAGAAGCTCAGAGACAGCTGAGCCTCTGTCAAGATCAACAACAAGAAACAGAAGAAAAGCTGGCTCATGCTCAAATGAAGCTACAATACTCCCTCCAACTTGGTCGAGACCAGAGTGAACAGTCTGATCCAAGCTTCTTCAGAGAAAGAAGAGACACTCGTCCTTTGGAACGGGCCTTTTCGTCCACATCTCCGACTACACTTGACTATTCATCGCAACATCGCGATCGAACATTTCTTGACCCTGGCACATCGCCACCATTTCAGAGATCATATTTGTTCTCTAATGATCCTCTCTTGCCTTGCCCCTCTGACAGGGACCTCGACAAAATTGCTAGAAACATAGCACGCTTCGAGCCTGGTCATCAAGGCACTCATGACGTAGAAGTCTACTTGAAGGATATCGACTTTTATCTTAGAAGATTTCCAGGTGCTACAACCGACGACAAGGTCTATCTCATTAAAGCAACCTCAAATCGAGAGGTAAGCAGCTTCATTGAACGTCAGCCATTCCAAATCAGAAATGATTATGGTACGTTATGTCAAGCTCTGATCTGCGAGTTTACAGACCCATTGACACCAGCTGGCTTGTCAGCCGCTCTAACTGTCAAACAGGGGAGATCTGAATCTCCAAACCAATACTACACTCGCCTACGTCAGGCTTACTTTGGTTCCAGAACGAACCAGGAATGGAGGAGGACCAACATTTCAAAACTCTGTTTGTTCAAAACCTCCATCCCACAGTCAGCCACCATCTTGGAGTTGCAGCATGCCCTAAAACTCTGGCCAGTCGCCAACCCATGAGTTAGCTGTACAGGGTTTTGCAAAGCAAAGGCAGATCACTGCTAAGAAAGCAGAGCCATCGTCCGTATTGGCTCTGGAAGCAAAGTTCCTGCCCATGGAATTTAAAGGCGTCTTTCATGGCAACCTCTCACATGCCAATGAGACCCCAACTGGAAAACTCAAGGATTTTAAACCCTGCTGGCCTAAATGTTCTGGCCACACCTCCACTCATCGTCAATGGTTAAACAAGGGTCGACAACCATCCAAACTTGATCCCAAACGTTTTCCTCCAAAACCCCAACGTTTTGGGACTGTCCCAAGAAAACACCAACCCTACAAGGGGGGTGTGAAACATGAAGGGCCTGACCGTTATGACCCTCACTACCGGAGGCAACGGTCCACGAACTCGCCCTGTACATCATCCTCCACTCAGGAGATGAAAAGCTCTGAAAATCCAGACTCTTCAGAGAAGAGCCATCACTCTGAAAAGGACTCAATAGAGTCAAGACTGAGTGATGAAGAACTTGATACTCTTAACGAGTTAATCCAAAAACTACGTCGACAAAGAGACAAGAAGGTGGATCTTCTTCCAATTTCCACCACTGATTCAGACCTACCTTTTCATCAAGATTCCCTTGTACAGGATGACAAAGAGGAAATCGACCCCTTTAAGTCAGTACCTGAACCTGAGACTCTAACCATGCCAGACCTGGCTAGTGAACTCCATGTCTCGCAAAGTGACTCAACTAGTGATCCATCTTTTGATGATCCAGCAATCGTCAAAGTTGTGCCACCTTTTTGCCAGTTTCTTGGTAATCTCACTGAGAAAGGCACTGCACAAAAGTTCTACTTGAATATCACTCTTGAGCATGAGCTTGACCAAGAAGCCCTTCTTGACACCGCCGCAGACATCACTCTTATGTCCGCAGCTCTCTTTAACAGGTTACGTGCACACGTAAAGAAATCCAACAGGGACTTGAAATTGCTCCCATGTGATCTTGATGTGCAACCATATACCTTGGGAAGCACTACTTTTACAAAAATGACGATGCTAGACCTAACCATTGGTCCCATGCACCTTGTACACCCTGTGTACATTTCACCTCTGGATTCAATTCCCTTTCTTGTTGGCAAAGACCTGCTCAACAGGTTTGATCCATTAATCGACTTCAAACGACTGAGGATATGGTCACAGGTTCCAAAGCCTCTGCCTGTGTCATTCTCCCAGATCAACACAGCCCAGTGTTTCACTCTGACACAGGAACCTACCTGTGACAATCAGATAACATTCGATTTAGGGGATGTAAATCAGACTCCTGAAAAACCTAATACACCTGAACCCACACCTAAAATCGAGTCTGACTCTATGACTCAGGTGGGCCAGAGTGTCATTCCAACTTGTGTTCTCCAAAAGGCAGAAGAACATAACAAACATAGCAATGTCATCAGTAAGAACCAAACCTTGTTTGCCAAAGATTCCTTATTGGCTCTGAAAATGAAACCTCTACTCTTTGGATTGAAAGGTGTCTTAAAAGACCACCTCTTAAAACCTGACCAAATCCCTGCTGAAAAGTCAGCCTGGGACTCAAAATATCTTTATCCTCAGCGAACTGACCATGCTCCCACTCACAAACCACCCTGGTTTGTTAATTTAAGCTTAAAGTAATCTAAACCAAATTGGAACCCGAAAGGCTTTTGACAAGTACACACATGCTGTAAGTGAATCCTAAAACTCTCAATTTTACAGCACCCAAACAATCAACCTTATCTGGTGATTATATGTTAAAAGCTATCTATTCTTGTAACATTCAAGAAATCTTTAAGTTGTACTTTAAATTCTGAATTAAGTACCAACAGAACTTGAACTTGGGCAGAATTTATAATAGATTACAGTTAAGCAATAAGTAACATTGTTAGATTTGTAATTTTATTACACACTTAATTGTTACTAGACATAACCTCTTTAAGGTAATTAGTTCTTGGCCCTTCCCTAAGAACCAGACACCAAGCCTGTCTAAGAACTCCTGTTTGATCATCTTGCCTGGTCGTCCCGTTGACCTTTGGATCAAGACAACGCGACGAAGGGGGGATATGTAGCGATATCAAACTGATCAACTTTAAGGAAACTCTAAAAGGACCAAGAACATTCCTCTCTGACTCTGTGCTTCATGACTGTAAATCACCTAAAACATGTGTTGGCATTAAATCTGTTTCGCCCCCTCCGAACTACCCCAAACAGACATCGGTGTGGATGTTTACTCTTCTTCCTAAACAGCGATTGGCTGAGACCAAATAGCATGTTCGAAAAGAGTCCGTTCCCAACGTCGTAAATAAACTTCTTAGGTGACATCTAAGTTGACCTTTGATCTCCTGGCCATCTTGGACCCCTCATCCGCTCCAGATGTGGTCTCTGTCTAGCACAGAAAACCACAAAACTTTCAAACTGTTTAAATGAAATAATGGACATATGTAATAATGTAATATTTTGTCCTGTCATGAAAAATGCTTTCTAATGATGTGACTTGTGTGTTTTTAGCCCTAAAGATCCCCAAGTTAGGAGAAAGTTAGGTTATCACTCTGTTTCATTGAAGAATGCTTATAATAGGATTTCTACACCTTAAGTTTTGGTTGCAAACCATCTTAAGAACAAGTTGACTGATATATCTTAAGTTAACCACCTCTATTGTGTTTAATTGACTGTTTAATAGGATTTGAATTGTTTAATTCTTTCTTATACTTCAGATATATAGTATTTGGTATCAAATTGATCACCATGAGATTTCCTATCCAGTTGGAGTGCTTATATTGGATGTTTAATCAAAATACAACTTAATATTGGCCAAATATTAGTTGATAAAGTGTTGTTAACTCATCCAAAGGCCCTCCTCCTCTGAGATCCTCATCAGGAGACAAAACAGAGAAACATGCGGTCTTCTCTCTTGTCCTCTTGCTCTTGTCCTCTGCTCCTCTTCTCTTGTCCGTCTCCTTCTTCCTCCTCGTCTTCGTCACCACTTTTGATTTTTGGCTCACATATTTTTCCTTGACTCTTTTGTCTAAGTTTTGTGACATGCCCGCCGATTCTTTCTTTATAAGCCAGTAAGACTTCAAAGATTTACTTCATAGTAAATTGACTTTTTCTTATTAATTTCAGAATAGTATTCGTATGGCCGACGAATTCTTGATTTTTGGAATTAGTTACAAATCAATTATTTTTTTATACAATCGAGACACCAACACCCAAGCTCCAGCGTAAAATCTTGAGCAGAACCGGCCAGTCCAATCTGAGACTTCTCTCCTGGGAAACCTGGGACCAACTCACGTCTGAACAACCTCTCTGGATCCATCGCGCTGGGTAGAGTGTGGACCAACCCTCTGGGACGACACCCAGAACCAGAACAGTCCTTCAGATTCTCCAGTAGCTCGGACCAGATGAGGCCCAATCCAGACGACACTTCGTAAGAGGCGGTTCTATCTTCTTTCAGATGGGCTTGAGTGTGTCTTGGTTCAATTCTCTATTAATTTCCCCTTGATTTGACCTTTTACAAGTAGGTTAATTCGGAAATTAATCCTCTATAACCACTCCATATGCTCAAATGTTCCTTGAGGGTTCATATCTTCTTTCCTGATTGACAGAATCATTGATTTAGTATAACTCTGACATTTGTTCCTTCTTAAGTGTTTATTTTATTTTATTTTGTCTTATATATTCATTTTAATAAATCACCCTTATATATTTAAAGTTCTGTCTGTTGGTATTCTATTTGGAAGATTGACATCACTGCATGAGAGTTCTGTCTTTAGATTTGAGATTGATTAAAACTGATAAGTTTGACTTAATTGATTAAACTGATAAGTTTGACTTAATTGATTTATCTAATTTATATGAAATAATTAATAAATCAGCTAATTAAGTTAATTTTGCCTTTTTTGTATAAAAAAAGGATGGTGCCCCTTTAATTAACGAGAGCAAACCTGGTTATTAAATGAATATTAATTAATTTAGTGAATATTCAATAATATCCAGAAAATAATCGCTACAGGACTTAAACATCCCAACTCTTTGAAGCTTTTCTTTTTTTGGTTACCTTTAAGCTAGTGACTCAGTTTTCTCCAAAGCAGCACAAGGAAGGCTAAATCTGATAGACCATGAGAGGTAAAGGGAACAAGAATACTCACCAAAAACAACTCAGATGTCCAAACTGACACTTATTGATCACAGCTGTGTTGATGGGAAATGTGCATTGCATTAAAAAAAGCATTTCCTCTCTTGGAATAAAACTTCTTTTCTGGCCGGTCAAAATGTATTTTTATTTAAATATTCTATATTTAATACTCTTCTCTGGGAACTGATCAACATTGTCCCAGATGCCTTCTTTAGCAATAGGCATTTTTCACCAACTTTTTATCTTGAAGACTACAAAGATCTACCAATTTCTTTAACCTGGACACCAGTCAGAAACAGTCCAAGGAAACATCTGAGTTAAGGTGTGTGTTTTCTTTAATCTACATCTGTAAAGCACTCAAAATGCCTGTTTTCTTCACCAACACAAAATAAGAAGAGAAATGTCTTTAGTAATTTCCCACTGGGTCTAAGATACATGGTGACCATCCAAAGCAGATTCATGTGGGTGTTTTTTCAATCTTCTTAGCCTGTGACCTTAAAACAACACTGTCCGACTGTGAACCATGCTGTCCCTGAGGATACCTAATCATTTGATGTTGCAGTGCCATGCACAAATGCAAACTTACATTTCAAGGATTTTTAAATTACCATATCTTACTATTATTAAAGTCATGATTACTCATTCATTCTTTTATTTAAATTACACATACCTTATTAAAATCTAGGGAGAATTTTCCGTTCACACTCAGCTGTTGAACTCACACACATGCTCAGGCCGGGGTTACACATGCTCAAACAGGATCTTATCAAAAACCATAGAGGAGAGAATGAGGGGGCTGCATGCTGCGGCCTGAGTAGTTAGAGGTTTAGTGCCTTGCCATAATGGGACCTCAACAGAGCTCAGGATTCACCTCCTCAATGACCAGACTAAACCCCAGACCAGGAAGGAAATGAACCAGTAAACCCTATAGTTCCACTGTGCGTGGGACTGAAGGTTGGGGTACTGCTTATGAGAACGGCTCTATATTAATTGAACTTATTTGTGTTCAAATGTTCACAATAATGAGTGAAATATTCCATTTTATACTGTCTGACAAGACACAGGTGAATCCATGTGTTCCATCCTGTGTGTGGTTTTATTATGTTTATTTTTTTATAGACTCATACAACACCCATTTTAGTGTCTTGTAACCTCCTGGGGGGTCTGACCCCTATTTAGTTAACGTATCTCACACAAGCAGGTCAGGAGGTCATTGCGTTCCTTTATTTATTAATTTACTGAATGACCAAAAATGGTAGTTTAGCCATTATTATTAAAGCTCGTCTTCAAACTAGACCCAAACGGTTAGTGAGATGCTGAAATAAAAGTAATGGGTAAAAATACCTTCAATATGAGCTTGCATGACAGCAATAATGCAGAAATTATATAGAGTCTCCCGCTACATGAAACCACACACAACGTCGATCACATGGACTTCACCTGTGTCTTGTTTAATTCAGTATGTCTACTCTGTCATTAACATTAAAGCTGTGGTCTATGATTTGAAACCGCAGCCTGCCCCCCCTTCCCTCACCTCTCCCCTCCGTGTTCCAAGATCCCGCCCCCAGCTCGTGGCGCCTCATATAAGCCCCCTCGGACTGAGCTACGAGCAACTAGCACAATATATCAGCAGCAAACTCAATCAAAAACAGCTCAGCTCAACTGAAAGTATCAAACACGACAGACATCCCCCTTGTAACACACAACGGTAGCCATTTCAATTGGACCGGCGGCAATGCGGGTCTGGCGCCGCCAGAGTGGAGCCGATTGTGGGGGAGGATTTATCTTTCTCGGCCTGTCCTCCACAGCTCAGCTTACAGTGCTAACGATTAGCGGCTAACAGGCTAACCCGCTCCGCTACAAGTCATTAGCCAGGACAGGCACAGACTAACCAGAGTTATTCAGCAGACATCTCCCACTGTAGTAAACAAAGCCATTACCTGATCAACCAGGGGCGAAACGGCCGATGCTGAAGGTCTGACGGCCGACTGTTGGCCCCGCGGGAGAGGGAAGCGGCTTCCCGGTTTCGGCGCTAGGCTTTTCCGGCTCCATGATAGTTCAGTAGCTAACGCTGCTAGCTGCTCACCGGAGGTAGAGGGGAGGAGGCGGGACCATGACGCACTACGCATGACACTGCGTAGTGAGGGAGACAGGGGATTGGATGGACTCACGGACCAACTCACGGACCAATTGAACCTTACAGGCTTCTAGGCTTGATTGGTCAGCTAGTATGCAGCTTTTCAGCGGATATACTGAATGGATTTTTTTCGTTCTTTTTGGTCTTTATACTGTGTAGATAGGACCATAGGACCATAACAGCCTTATAAACGGTGTTATTAAAATGTACAAAGCTTCCAAATCGTAGACCATAGCTTTAACTGGGTAGGGGATGTTGGGACAGTTATGAGGGCCACAAGAGCCCTAAAATTTTGAAACAGCATTGATTTGTCACATTTAGTCATTGCTTATTGTTCTATGAGGGAACTTTTTACACTGTGCTAACCAATACAACAAAAAAATTGTTTTTTTATTGTCATGGCATGACATCCAGGTGACCATTGAATAAAGAGGGATCAATAATGGGGGATTTTAACATCCTGTTGGTTGCTTAAAATTGTCTATCAACCACAAAATATCTCATATGGGCTACTTTATGTCCTTACCAATGGATTAAAAGGTTAAAAGGTGAAGGTAACGAGGTTAAGAGTTTGGTGTAAAGGGGTGCTGGTTTGGTGGCGTGGTTAGCAACCAGGCACCCCATGTACATACTTCTGTCGGTCCAGGTTTGAATCCCGCCTGTGACCAGTTTGCAGAGTGTCTTCCCATACTCTCTCACCCCCTTTCACAAGCCTATCCACTGTCTATCTCCTATCAATAAAGGCACAAAAGGCACAAAAAATAAAAGAAAAAAAAGAGTTTGGTGTAAAGGTGAAGAGCTTAAAAGGTGATTTTTTTATGTTTAACTTTTCCTTTGAGCTCTCTTTAGCAGAAAAAAATGGTTGCATATAAAAACAGAGTGATACGTTGGGCAGTGAATAAAATGGTCTTTCAGGACAAAAATTACAGGAGATGAGATCGCCATGGTTTTTTGTGTGTGTAATACAGAGGTGCTCAATTGATGGCCTTGTGACAAACTGCAGCCTGGGGGGCAATTTTATATGACTTGCAACACACTCTGGAAGTTTCAATTAAATAACTGTACAATGATATGAAGCTTTGTTTGCATGATGTTTGTAGAAAAACAGGTAATCACAGCAAATATCATGAATGCTGACTTTCACATTATCTGCTCTATACCAAGATATTGTGCTGATCATCTTAAATCGTCTGTTAGCACCAACACTTCTGTAGTGTTCTGCTGCTCTGAGCACTTTGCTCTTGTTGTTTGTCTGGAAGACAATCTGCCAACATATCCCCTGTGCTGCATAAAGTACCATTCTTATCTTGATGAGGGACCAATCTACTTACCACAAGGGCCCATCAGGGCCACCTTAAAATTGAATCTGAATTACCATCCCAATTCTTTCATCCTAAAATTAGTGTATAGTGTTGCCTGGTCTTCCTTGAATATGTCCACATAAAGTCTTCAGTTAAAATGTTTTGACACCTCTGGTGTTATGGATTTGAGGTTTAATCAAGAATGGAGTACTGATTTATTCTGTGGTGGTGGGGCCCCAAGTAATATCTTGACAAATTCTAGTGATGCTCCGGCACACTTGGGAGGAGCGTTTGAGAGTGTAAGGCAGTGTATATAATCTATCACCTCCATGGACAGTGAAGGTCCCCATAGTCTCTCACAGTGTTATTTTGTGGCCTTATTTAGGCAACCAATCGCCTAACCCCACCTGATTGTAAAAACAACTCATTTTGTTGAAGTAGAGACAGTGTGTACAATGTTTCTAAAAAAAAGAATACAATGACTTAAAATCCTGTTGGGCCTCCAATCAGTTGAATACATTTAAAAGACAACGTATTTAATTTCCCTCAGGCGGCACTGAATTAAAAAAAAAAGCTATCATCATTCTCTCAGGGATCCTACATTAGCTCAGAAACACTTCCAAAAATCATTCTTAGTTGACACAGTTCATTGCTCTTCAAGTGCAAACTAAAACTACCATGCAAAGCAAAAGCCATCTACTATAATCAATACCCAGAAATGCTGCTTGATTCTCTGAGCCTGAGCCCAGATGTACTGGCGCAAATTGTGCTGTGGTTTGATGGGTCCAAATTTCAAGTTCTCTTTATTGAAACATCCTGGATGTTGTGTCCTCCAGGCTTAAGTGGAAAATAACCACCCCGATTGTTATCAGAGAAAAGCTCAATGGGGATGTGTTAGAGTCCATGACATCGGTAACATGCACATCTTTGAATGCACCATTAGTAATTAAAGGTACACACAGGTTTGGAGCCAAATGTGCTATCATCCACATATGTGTCATTTTCAGTGTTTTTCCTGGTTATTTCAGTAAGAAAACCACATTCTGCATGTGTTACCACAGTGTTTCTGCATAGTGAAAGAAAGTGGGTACCAGACTGGCCTGCCTTTAGACCAGACACAAAATATGTCAACAGAGACCTTGGGCTGTTGAGCAACTAAAATTGTACATCAAGCAAAAACATGAGATAATTCCATCTTCAACAATTTATGTTCTCTGTTCCCAAACCTAATTCACTGTTGTCAAATGGAAAAGCTATGTAACACAGTGGTAAAAATGAACTTTTTCCCAGAATCTTAAGAACATGTTGCAGACGTCAAATACACAATGAGTCAACATTTGCAAAAAATAAATCATTCAAATAAATAAATAATAATAACAGTCAAGTTTATCAATTTGAACATAGATTTTTTTTTTACTTTTTAGTGCGTCCAGTTAAATTAAGGTCGAAAATGATTTGCAAATCATCATATTCTGTTTTTATGTTTACATAACGTGCCAACTTCATTGGAATTGAGGTCTGGATCTCGATGTTTTTGTGAGGACAGAGAGATAAGCAATTAGGAATAAGCCTCTCATTCCCTGAAAGGAGTCAGCAGAGTTGGGCAGCAGAGATGAGCAGCTGCAGCAGTCAGGTTCGGCTCACACTGTGTAGATGTGTGGTCCCTGACAGGAGATGGGCGTTGCCCGTCCAGCCAAATGTCAGTTGCTTTAGCTGACACGCCTCCGAAAGGAAGGATTCTTCTCAACCAAACTTGAGTAGTTAACCATCCATGAAAGACCCGCCCTCAACGCCCACAAGCCCCGTTTTCATTCGTCAAGCCGCCGTCAATCAGTTATATCCCAAGCGACGTCAGCAGCAGCGCCACACCGGAGCTGAGGAGTGGGTGACGAAGAGCAATCACAACCACCAGGAAAAAAAATATCAGGAGCAGAAAATGCACGGACTACAAGGCTTCATTTGACTGACAGTGGGTTTTTGGGCTTTTTTTAGGGTTAGGGTACGACGAGCTCATTTTGAAGACACTAATTAAACACAATGAAGGCGTTTTGTTAGGCCGAGCTTTCTGGTTTTTAGCCAGTTGGCTGTAATTCCAGGGATGCTAGCTAGGCTAAGTGAGCGAGCTAACGATTAGCCTGCCCATTTAGCTACACTGCTCACTGGTTGCCTCCGTCTATAAGAAGTAACTGGTCTTCGCACAGCTGTGTAGCGGTGGTTTCTGCCACACTGCCCTTAGGATCCTTGTTCGTCGAGTTGTTGGAGACCTCGGACCAGTGTGTGTGTTTGTTCAGTACATGGACGGTCTGACGGGCGCTCCTAAGCACTGCGCGGGCGGACAGTGTTGGTTTCTGGGCGGCTAAGCTTGCACTCGGCCGGGGCGACCAGCACAGGGATCGTACAAATGTGGCAGCCGCAGCTCGTGGTGTCCCACTGTTTCTGGGACCGAAGTTGGTAGACGGAACAAAAACCCTGATGATCGACACGTTTCCAGGCTTGCCTTCATTTTGGAGCAGGGATAAGAAAGTGTTACCTCATTGAAAATTCATCAACTTGTCGCGTTAGCCACATTTAGCTTGCAAGCTAGTCTGCGAGGCAACAGCTAGTTTCAGGGCACTTTTTAAGGAAAGTGCACCAATTAAAATGGTCATTTGCACCCAAAGCTCGCATGTGAAGTGTTTGCAGACATAATGCATTGTAAATTGGATGTGATCAGCTGTCAGCCGCTGTAAGACGTTTGTATAAGACCTTGACTAAGCTGTCAAATATTCAAGACTTTATAACAATCCTTCCACCATTAAGGAAGGCCAAATCCTCCCCCAAGCCCATCAGGATCGGTCATCTGGATCACAGTTTGAAAAAGACTTCTTTAATACTTTGTGAGAGGTAGCCCGGCTCCCCCTGTCAGACGGGCTTTTCAGCTCATGCGGTGATGACTTTAGACTCCATGATGGCTTGTTGCCTGAGTGAGGAGGCGAAGGAGTCCAAACGCATCAACGCTGAGATCGAGAAGCAACTCCGGCGAGACAAGAGAGATGCGAGGAGAGAGCTGAAGCTTCTGCTGCTGGGTAAGTCCACACAATCTCACAGGATGCGTTCACTCTGCAGGCCAAAGTGAACTGAATCAGTTTGTATCCCTCAAATCTGATCAGCCCGTGACACTTTATGTTACGTTTCAAGATCTGGACCAATCTTGGGTTGTTGGAGCTTGATGCTGACTACATTTAAAAAAAGAAACAAACTGACATAGAAATCCCATCCGAGCAAAAAAGAGCTTTAACAGTTGAGGTGTGAATGGAGAGCTTCTGATACAGACTGATGTGCCTTGGCTGCACATGTGTACTTTACTTCTGTCTCTGTTATTCATGTAAACCACAGACTGATTGACCTCTCAATTTACTTTGGTTTAAAGGTTTGGTATGCAAAACACAATGATAGTTGCAGAGTCCACTGTAACCTGGTCACCACAGGATTTGTTTGTAAAGTGGTATGCAAATTATGATTCAGGTGTGGTTCAGATGGTGATTTCCTGCTTGTTTGTGTCTCAGTGTTAACTGTACAAGCGTTCTGATGTTCATTGAAGATTATGTGATGCTTCTTGATATTTTCTTTTTTTTTTTCCTAGATCTAACACATACTAATTTACTCTCCTTCTGTATGAAGTGTGTCATATGGCAGAATTTGGAACAAGAAACACAACTTGATACATGGCAGCAAGATGATAATACTAGACTATAAATGTATTTTTTCTGAAGAAATGACAAGCTGTTTCATTCTTCTTGCCTGACAGTCTGTCATATGCTGACACAATGTCAGCATATGACAGATAATCTTGAAAAAGTCCCATGTTTTTGGAAAAAATGATCCATCAATAAATTAAACAAAATTATACTTCCAGTACAAGTAATTTTATTGTTTGGTCAATTGTGTTTCTTTTCCACTCAGCTTCACATTACCTTGTTGTTTTGGTTGTACCTTAGGGGTTGTACCTTATACCTGCTCACTTGTTCTTAAGTGGGGTATCAAGCTGAGCAGAGACCAGACATGGCATGCTGACACGCTGATGACCTCTGAGTATCACTACAAGTCATGAGTATTGGTGTGGAAATGAAATGCCGACTAAAGGTTACGGCCGCTCTCTCACCTTTGTTTCCTTATTTGTTTTTGTGAGGATGCCACTGGACTATCCCAAAGCAATACAGGTAGTATACAAACCTGCAGGGTTGAGCTGACTTGGGTAGATACTAATGGAAAAGCAATATTGGTATGTATGGCTATTAAAATCTGGTACTGATGTGACATCCTACACATTGATGTGCAACACACAGTTTGATGCCTCATTCAGGTACCATTTACAAAATGTGAGGGCACTGTGTCTATATTCTCTTTGCCCTGTGAGCTGTTTACGGCCTGTCTCAAACCCACAGCCCTCTTAGTTAAATTTCAGGTTAACAAACCTAAAAACCCTACGACTTGCTTGTTTACACTTTCTCAAAAGCAAGAACTGCTTTTACATTTTTCTGGTTTGCCATTGAGAGGATGGGAGAGAACATAATAGAAGGAAGACACAGTCATTTCAAAGTTAGGTGTGGGTGAAAATCCCGTTATGTGTGTTCACACATGCAGCTCACCTGGATAAACTAGAAAATGTACTGATTTTCTAAAAGTGTGAAATCTATAGGAAAACCGTTTTTGTGTGGGACTAGAGTGACTAAGTAAGTTAGGACATTTTCTGGGTAGGATACCCTGACTTTTTTTTTTTTTTTTTTGAAGATTCAGGGTTTCATGTGTGAAAAGTGTTAAACATTACGCCATGGACTGCACCAAGAATAAATGTCATCAGCCCCCTTTTTATGTCAAAGACATGAAATTATGAATATTTAGGACACTTGCACCATTTAAAGGGAATCAATTCTGCAAGTGTTCAGAAAAAAAAAAGATTTAATTTTGTCAGTGTTAATAGTTGTATTGTTCCATTGCTTTTTGCTGGTTGTAATTTTTTTTATCATTCTACTTGATTTCATTGGAGTCATATTATTGTGTAAATGTCTCCAAGTCCTTTTTTGATTTTGAGGTTTGATTTCACTTAAGTATACTTTATGGTACTTACTGAAAGCAATCTTCTACCAATAATTTAGACGGATTAGATTTTATTTTCCCTTGCTATATTACCATACTCTATTTTGTGTCATAATATACGTATTTTGTAATTGACAAGTTTCCTGCTCATTTTGCTCCTTCTAGAGTCATCCAAAAACTCTTCAACATTAGAAAAAGAAACACATGGGTTTGGGCTCAGTAAAGCTTTAATAATCAGCATTTAACAGTTCCCTCTTCTGTAGTCACTTTACACTTTACTCTAGTTACGTCTGCCTGTAAAAAACAGCCTGAATAATGGAAAAGAGTTTGTTTTAGTTAAGTCTGTTAAAAGGGAGACGCCATTCTCCAAGCGTCTGCTCCAGAAAAGGAACAAACTCCAGAGAATAGACTGTTCCTTTAGCAGACTTCATTCAATGCTGTTAGCATAGCAGAAGGGTCAGTTGATGTGTGATGAAATGCATGATGCAAAACTGCTGAATTACAAATGCAAGTTTAGGGTTCAGGAGCAAAAAAACAGCATATTTATATTGTAAATCATATGGGATCCTGAGCCTTTCTGTGGTCAATAACCTGTGACTGTACTGATAGTTGATGGTGGTTTTATTTTCACCTGACAAATTTCTGCCCTAGAAAGTAGCCTTTAATAAGTAGAGACAGAGTTCTGTGGTCAAACAAAGACAATTTATGAGTTACATTATAATCATCGGAACCACATGGGAGCTTTATTTCTGCATAGCTGAAACTCATCCCCCTGAGGTAGGTGAAAGGATGTTTTCACAAACCATCCATCCACAAAAAGTGTCGTATAGATGTAATTGGAACAGATACTAATCTGGAGACAAGATCAGGAAAAAGGGCAATATTTCCACAGCTGGCTGTTGACCCCAATTTATTCCCAGCCATTGCAGAGCAAGTATGTGTTTATGCTCAGTCTATGAAGCTATTGTTCAAGTTACGTAAAAATCTGCTCTTTCACCTGTTTGAAAATGAAGCAATTGAGTCTCCTACAAATACATAACACTCAAGCAGGCTGCGTGGTTGACTTTGATATCAACAGCTGGTTTCACTTTCAGACCAAGTCTAAATTTTTAAGGTTTGTGGATTTGATCGACATGCATGGTCTGCTTTATGGTCCCTAACTGCTTCATCAATCTTTCAGTATCATGCCTCAGTGGATATCCTGCCATCCATTAAGGGTTAGCTGTATGCAAAGTTTGCTGTGTTGACTTGACAATGTAGCACAACATTTATGATGTAGCTTGTAAAGGGATCATAGAAGATTACAGCAGCTGAAAGTTTGCTAAACCATACTAAAATGACGATGACAACGCGTGAAGTAACTGTACTTACTGCATCAAGGAAGCACATCAGACATAACAAAGCATTTTCTTAAACACAGTGTCAATTTAAATGTGTTTAAAAGAGATTCAGTGCATTAGAGAAGATGTTATAGGTTGTAGATGCTTTGATTTTTTTTTACCCTGTGACATGGAATTGACCGATTAATTCTGTTCTTTCACTGTCACTGTTTCATTTCTGTAACTTGATAAATGTTCTGTGGCCTGTTTTGTCCAGGAATCTCTTACTGTAAACAAAAACAGCAGCATAGGTTTAGGCAGTAGGCTGGATTTTCTTCCCCAAACGTCAGCATCTGATTTTTGAAGTTAGTGCATCACTAGATATTGGTATTGTTTTATGCACAGGCATACAAATAGTGATTTATCAGGAGATTAAGATCCAAGACAGCCCTTTCCTTTTCTATCAACTTAACTGTTGATTTTATTATGTTAAAATTTGAGGATTTTTTTTAAACTTGTTGTAGGACTCCTGTCATGTGGAAAACAAACCCAAGTACTGGCTAGCTTCAGTGTGAATGTAATCTTTGGTTTTCCTCTGTCAGTTGAAACTTAATGGTGTACAAGAGTTATTTTGGGTGTCCTTTGTTAATTTTAGGACGATTGTTATTAACTTTTAAGTGCTTTTTGGCTGTGTTGTCTTTAAAAGTTGGTGTTTCAGTTTATACTGTTAATGATTTCAAGAAAAAAAAATGATATAACCAAATATGACTTAATGATTGTAATTACTGATCTTTCTTTCTTTCCTTTCTGCCTTCCTTTGTTCCTCTTATTATTCCACCTGATCTTTAAACCTTAATTTTAACATGCTCAGAAACTGAGCCTCAAGATCCAGCTAAAAGTATGATTAAATGAATAAAAAATTTACCCCCAACATGGCAAAATGTGCTCTCTAGCACCACCGAGGCACACTAAAATGGCCAGTAGGAATGTCACAGAAAGATAAAAACAACGGGAATCCTTCATCTTATTGAGATACAAATCAGACGCTGATACTTGAGACCTGGCTCAAACAGGAAGTCAGCAATTTCACTTTTATAATAAAGTCTGGCCCAAAAATTGCCCCTTAATTACAATACCCAAAACCAGTGAAGTTGGCACGTTGTGTAAATTGTAAATAAAAATCAAAAAAGCTGGCACACATGGCAAAAAGACTGAGAAAGTTGAGGAATGCTCATCAAACACTTATTTGGAACATCCCACGGGTGAACAGGCTAATTGGGAACAGGTGGGCGCCATGATTGGGTGTAAAAGTAGCTTCCCTGAAATGCTCAGTCATTCACAAACAAGGATGGGGCGAGGGTCATCACTTTATGAACTAATGCGTGAGCAAATTGTCCAACAGTTTAAGAACAACATTTCTCAACCAGCTATTGCAAGAAATTTAAGGATATCATCATCTACGGTCCGTAATATCATCAAAAGGTTCAGAGAATCTGGAGAAATTACTGCATGTAAGCAGTAAGGCCGAAAACCAGCACTGACTGCCGGTGACCTTCGATCCCTCAGGTGGTACTGCATCAAAAACCGGCATCACTGTGTAAAGGGTATCACCACATGAGCTCAGGAACACTTCAGAAAACCACTGTCAGTAACTACAGTTCGTCTACATCTGTAAGTGCAAGTTAAAACTCTACTACGCAAAGCCAAAGCCATTTAGCAACAACACCCAGAAACACCACCGGCTTCACTGGGCCCGAGCTCATCTAAGATGGACTGATGCAAAGTGGAAAAGTGTTCTGTGGTCTGACCAGTCCACATTTCAAATTGTTATTGGAAACTGTGGTTGTCGTGTCCTCCGGACCAAAGAGGACAAGAACCAGCCGGACTGTTATAGGCGCAAAGTTCAAAAGCCAGCATCTGTGATGGTATGGGGGTGTATTAGTGCCCAAGGCATGGGTAACTTACACATCTGTGAAGGCACCATTAATGCTGAAAGGTACATACAGGTTTTGGAGCAACATATGTTGCCATCCAACTTAGTCTTTTTCATGGACGCCCCTGCTTATTTCAGCAAGACAATGCCAAACCACATTCTGCATGTGTTAGAACAGCGTGGCTTCGTAGTAAAAGAGTGCGGGTACTAGACTGGCCTGCCTGTAGTCCAGACCTGTCCCCCATTGAAAATGTGTGACACATTATGAAGCGTAAAATACAACAATAGAGACCCCGGACTGTTGAACAACTTAAGCTGTACATCAAGCAAGAATGGGAAAGAATTCCACCTGAAAAGCTTCAAAAATTGGTCTCCTCAGTTCCCAAAGGTTTACTGTGTGTTGTTAAAAGGAAAGGCGATGTAACACAGTGGTAAAAATGCCCCTGTGCCAACTTTTTTGCAATGTGTTGCTGCCATAAAATTCTGAGTTGATGATTATTTGTAAAAGAAAATAAAGTTTCTCAGTTTGAACATTAAATATCTTGTCTTTGCAGTGTATTCAATTGAATATGGGTTGAAATGATTTGCAAATCATTGTATTCTTTTTTTATTTAAGATTTACACAACGTGCCAACTTCACTGGTTTTGGGTATTGTAGAACAGATCTCCTCCTTGGCTGTAACTGGTATCAGCTTAAAAAGTACACAGGTGACACATCTTACCATGCTGATCAAGACATCTGAACAACTTGGTTATTTCTCAAACAGTTTACGCATGAGAAGCCCTCAACGTTGGGCAATCCAAAGCAGCCGTTCTTGATCCACAATGCAAATGAAAGGGAAGAAAAGGACTGCTATCAAAGTGTGACCTGTTCACAAAAAAACCAAGGTCCTACAGGAAGGTCCTCCTTCAAGCATATACCGATTGAATCCTGATAAATTTTCCTATCGTTTGTTGCTATTTTTAACAAGATTTGGACAAAGTTGTAGCATCCGTGATGAGTAATTTCAAAAAGTTTTGCTGAACTTCACTGTCCCTCAGTGCAGGTGGTGAAGTCACTCACACAGGGCGTGAAGATGGAATGTGCAATACACACCTGAACTCTGAGTAGGAGCAAAATAAAGCCATCAAAACTTGAACTGTCATATCTGTAAAACAGTAATGTATAGTTAAGCATGTAAATTGGAATTTTGTAGGTCAAAGTCTTGTGACTCTTAAACTTCAAATCAAATCTGTTGATATATAAGTATTTTGTGGCAATACAGTCTCAAAGAGGGGATGGGTTTCCTGACTCTGTCCATTCAGTTAAACTGATACTTCTCTGTCTGTCTGCATTCATGCTGGATCCTCAAAGAGCTGCAGGCACACACATCAGTCTAAGATTGAGCAGGTCAAAGTGGGTCAAATGAAACCTTCAAAATGGACTGTGTGGGTCAAAAGGGCATGAGGGGCTTGGGACAGAGTCAGGACCGGACCAATGCTGCTTGCAGTTTTCATTTTACTTAGACATTGGTATTCCTCTGTATTACTGTCGATGATCACATTGTTCTCACATCTGTTGAAAGCTGGAGACTCAGTTTGAGTTGTTTGGTTGGTTTAAATTTTTCAGTAAGAGAGGGACACAGCGAGTCTCTGGGTCATTTAGAGCCGACTGAGTTATCCAGCTGCGTGTCAGCGACAGGCCAACTTTTGATGGTGTGTTTAAGGTGCACACTAAGGAAAAGCCAGTCTCAGAGGTGTCCTCTATTACCTGCTCTGCAGCCAATGAAAGTAATTAAATATGTTCTCAAGGAGCACAGGTTGGCAAAGCTCTAATAATGTAGAGTGAACTGTCTTTAGCTACTTTACAGAACATGTTATTTAATCAAAGAAATTAGCTAATCATTATCCATTTGGACTTGTTAAAATTGTATTGTATTACTTTGCCCTATATGCCAGAACTTCAAATTTTGTTGTCCTGTGTTGATAGCCTCAGATACCCCATACAACTGTACCAGTAATCATGGGCTGTTTTGGCACAGTGCTGCTTAGGGGTGTAAATCACCAGTTTCATGACTATACAATAGCATACTAATTCTTTGGACAACAATACAGTATTTGTCGATATCAAGGTCTGCCATGATTTGATTTCAATTTGATTCAATTCATGGGCTTTCGATCAATTTAATATTATATTATGTACTGTATGAATACAATCAGCTACATTTCACCTAAAGCAAGAAAGAAATACAAAAAGCACTTTTGATGTTTTAAGATTTTTTTTTCCTAAAATGTGACCTTTGGGTGTGATAGTTTATACAGGATTATAACCTAACCTTATAATCTAATCATGTTTTTAAAATCAAAGTTGGATTAGTTAGTAGTCAGGCACTTTTTGTCCCTACTATTGACTTATGGGTCTTATTGTTACATTGTAATGCTAATTTATTTAATCAAGTAATGATGCAGAAAAACAACAAATTATTGAATTATTTTTTTTATTATTGACCTCCAACATTTGACCATGCTCTTTCAAACAAAATTTGTGCAATTTGGATTTAAATTAAATTGAAACATTTCTCATTGTTCTTAGTAGAATTAATTTAACTAACCCAACATTGATGATTTTGTTTTAATGTTATGCCTGGTAACCACAGTTAGTGTATCAGTGTATCAATGTAATCAGAATTTGCTTCACTGTTTAATGGTTAGGGATGGGAATCGAAAACCAATTCCAGTTGAGAATCGTTAACAGCTCCATCAAAGAATCGATATCATTAATCTTTTTGCTTATCAATTCCCTTATCAATTCCTTCCACTGACAGGGTTCAGAAGCATCAAAATTGTAGCTTTATTTTCATTGAACCTACTACACAACCTTAAGTGAGTGGAAACGGCAGCAACTTGCAGAAGCAGATATCTATGCTGTGACGTGTTTGACATTGTTGACACTGAAAATCAGACCAACATTTGCTCACTCACAAAATCTGCAGGAATCAATAAGGGAATCGTTAAAGAATTGGATCGATTAGCAGGATCGTTAACAGAATTGGTATTGATAAAATCTTATCAATTCCCATCCCTATTAATGGTAGGTGTGGAGGAAGAATAAGAATAATTTCTTGCTGTTTTCTTCTTATACAGTAGGCCTGTGCTCAAAATATCGATACGGCAAAATATGGTATCGCACTCCTTTGGGATACATGTATCGATACGGATTCTACAGAATCGATACGGCCTAAATATTTTGACAGTTGTTGTAAATACACTTTGGCTAATGTTAACAGTGGCACAGTTCAAGGTAGAAGACGAGCTACATAATGAAGCATATGTTCTTAATTTGAACTTAGGTCTACCATCTTTGAGGATCTGAATTTATGTCTCTCAAGTTGTAGAACCACTTAAAACTCATCCTTGTTCTTTTTCTTCTAATAAGAAAAAACTATACTTGTCAAAAATTTTGCTTAAAGCGTAGTCAGTGTTCACAATTTACGTGTATCGGGATACGTATTGTATCGTGGCCTTAGTATCAGGATACGTATCGTATCGTGAAGGTCCTGGAAATACCCAGCCCTTTTATACAGTGAGTCATTTTATTAATCAGTGCGCTACAAAATCAAATGGTGAGATAACTTACTGTACTAGTGTGATTACGCACTCCCGTCATGTGTGCAGTATTCATTCCCTGCAGTCAGATTGATCGTACCTCTCGTGGTGGATATAGCTGTGCTATTTTCTGATAGGCTGATATTTCAAGCTCCGTTTTAGCTCTGCATCTTGCTACAGGTTCCAAAGTGCATACAGCTATGTTACTTGGTGGGTGCTACGCAACACATTTTAAAACAGGAGAAATACCAGGTGTGGTGTGTGAGAGAGCGAAAAGGTTGAAATGCGTGTCTGATATGATGAATGTGTGAAACTTGAGAGCCCCTGCATCTTCAGAACAAGGTGCAATTAGGCAGAAACTGTGAAACGAATATACGGTCGGAATTTCAAAATACAGACGTATATTGAAAATAACAATGTTTGTTGATGTTTTTAGTTTCTATCAATTTAGATTGGATCACTGCTTAACCATTCGATGTACTGATCCAGATCGATGCATCATTACATCCCGAGTGCTGTTGCAGTTGTGTCATCCTTAAAACAATGCCTGAAACTCATCAGCACCTGAAAAGTACACAGTTTAGATACTAGGGGTGTAACGAAATGGTCAACTCACGAAACGATACGAAATACGAAACAGGGCTCACGATACGAAATACTCACGATACGAAATAAAGATTAAGGAAAATCTCCAACGGTAGGAAGTTGTGTAAAAATCACATTTTCTTTAATTTCTTCCTAATGCAGACATACAAAAAATATTGCTGCATCAGTGCAAAATAAATGTTCTTTGAAAAAAAAAAAAAATTTACGTTTTTCTCCTTGTTTAGACTACAGTGCAAATACAAACATCAAATCTCAATAAAAAGTGCTTTGTTGTTGTAACAATCAGGATAACTACATTCTTGAATGAAAAGGAAAACAAATAGCAGTCCTCAGAGCCTCAGTTTAGACCTATAAATGTCTGAACTGTGAACTATAATATTAAGCCTATAACAGTGTATATACTTCTGATCTTCAAGTATGATCAAATTCTGTCAACTCAACAGTAGATGCAAAAATCAAACATTGTTTTTTTTATGCAGACTTACACAAACATACAGTAGCAGTTCTACTGTTTGTTATGTGATCAATGTGGATTTTAATGTTTCCTATAAATTGACGGTCAGTGAAGGGGCCAGGTAGGCGGGTCAGAGTTCAGAGGAGAGAGTTAGTGTGTGTTAGCAAGGAGGGAGAGAGCCCTTAGCAGGAGGTTAAGAGATTACTACTCACTGTTTTGTTCGTGAATTAAAATTGTAGTTGGTGTGGGCACTGCCCACCGTGACTGTTAATTAAAAGCAGGTATTTGCGAGTTGGAGTCACCTTATTTAATGTGTGACGGACGTCACAATACAGCCGCTGCCTGTCAGCAGTTCAGTTCTAGTTGTACTCACCGCCGTGTATGGCAAACTGTAGCGGTATATTTTGCACACGGTTGTTGTTTTGTCCACAATCTGCTCACTGTTCTCTCGTCTTTTACATGAGAAGCCAAAATAGGTCCACACAACTGATTTATTTGACGAAGGCAGCGTCGCTAAGTTCTCCTCCATATTGCAGCGAGTGCTTGCTACGGGAGGCGAGGGGTTTTTATTTCGTCCTTTTATTTCGAACGTCTCTGAATTTTCGTGGCACGAAATTTCGTTTCACCCCTATTAGATACACATGAGAAAGCATCTTTTATATGTATTTTCTAGAGGTGTCCAAATAATATTTTCACAGTATTATCAAATCACATTCATGAAGATTCAGAATTAATTTGAAGCATTCATGAATCAATTTTGTACACCTAATTGTAACCATATTCCTGTTGTATTAAGTCCATTTTCTCCTGTGGCCCAGCACATTGGCTTTCTTCAGTGGCTCAAAGACTGACATCCAGCAGAGGTTTGCTAGGTTGAAGAGAGAAGAGAATAGAAGAGGAGAGCATTAACAGCTTCCATTGTAATGTCAGTCAGGCAACGCTGAAAGAGCTCTGTGAGAATGTCTCAGTCAACTGCACAATGAAACTGTTCCAGATCTACCTGAACTCCCCCAGGACACAACATGGCCCATCAGCCTTTTGAATGCCATACCTCAATATGCCAGAAATCATGTTTGGCCTGATTTGAGTTTCCAGAGAAGGAGACTGGATGTTGCATCTTGCATTCATCCGTGAGTTGATCCCCTGGTGTTTTGCTTTATGACAAGCTCAACTTTGCTCATTACCTGACTTTCTACTATGCAAAGATGTCGCAGCTGAATGTGGAACACCCTGAAGTTCATGCCCACTTTCTTCAGGGAGGTTTCTCCAAATTGGCAGCCAAAATCCCTGGGGATGAATTCCAGTCCATCAGACCATAGAAGAGACAGTAAACAAGGATACACAAACACCTGGAGGAGCAAAAAGCTTCAGCCTGAAGCCTAGAACTGTCTCCAAGTACTACCTAACATCAGAGTACCGCAGTGCTTACCTGAGGAAACGAGAGATGGTGGGTCGAGGAGATTCACATCTCAGTCACCCAGACTTACAACTGCCCTGACATACAGTCACTTATTGATATGCTGGAAAACTGCTGGGTTAATCCACTGAATCCAGACCAGATTGAGTTTGTCAGCTTGTCAAATGCCACTGTTACCCCTCCAGATGTGGTCAATGATGTACTTGAGGCCCAAAAGATAGGGGAAGAAGCATATCAAGCCTTCTAATCTGACCATCTTGAGACAGCACCACCAATTACACAATTCCATGATAAGATGGAACAAAATGAAGTTTAAAACAATTTCAGAGATTCAAAAGAAACCATCCAGCAAAGGGAAAGCCAAGGACATAGTTCTTAAGGCAGACAGGAATCTGTTTGGTCATATGGTTCTGGTGGCCCAGAGCCGAGAGCTACATATGAGCAATGTGTTGGCTCATCCCCTGGGTCCACTGCCATAGGCCTTGGCTAATGGGGATGGCTCTCTCCACAAAAATAACAAAGGAGCTCTTGCAAAAGAGTTGAAGAAGGGGTTTGCCCTAGCTGAAGTAATTCCAGGACCAAGAACAATCATCACTGATGGAATGTGCTGGGTGCAGAAGATGGAAGGAAATGGCAGGACATTTGCACAACTGGCAGAATCAGCACTGACAAGGGTCATAGAAGAAGGAGCCACAAGTGAAAGGATTGATGTTGTCTTTGGCGTTTACAAAGATATGTCAATCAAAAATGCAGAAAGGGTGAACAGAGGTGCAGACTTGGGGATCGAATTTAGGAGTATTGTCTCCGGCCAAAACATCCAGCAGTTGAGAAAACCACTCTTCAGTAATGCCAGTAAAGTCAGTCTAATCAAATTCTTGGTTGAGGAATGGAAATTACCCAAGAACAGACAAAAAGTGAAAGATAAGACCTCGTATGTAACCTGTGAAGAAGCCCGCTTCAAAATCTCCAATGAAGTGTATGAAGAAGTAACACACCTCAAATCCTCTCAAGAAGAAGCTGACTCCCGCATGCTATTGCATGCTCTTCATACAGCAGAGTCTGGCTATAAGGCTTTGGTCATTACATCTGATGGCACAGATGTCTTGGTACTGGCTCTAGGTTTGAGTAAAGACATCAAATGCCAAATGTACCAAAAATGTGGCACACAGAGCCAGACATGGTTCCTCAACATCACTAAAAACTGCCAGTCACTTGGTGATAGTATTTCTGGTGCCTTGATTGTAATGCATGCATTCACTGGTTGTGACACTGTTAGTGCATTTGCAGGACGAGGGAAAGTGGGCACCTTCAAACAAATGAAGACAAACAGGACATACCAAGAAGCCTTCTTTGAACTTAGCTGTACATGGGATGTGTCCGATGAGCTCTTCAAGAAGCTGCAGGAAATCACATGCCAGAAGTGCATACCCTCCACACACACAAGTTGAAGTCAACGGGCTTCAGTATCAACCTTTCTGCACCAAACGAGGACAAGTAGAGCCAAGTCAGCTTCCATCATGCAAGGATTGCCTTCTCATGCATTCTCCTCTTGCAGACTATCAGGCTGCAGTCTGGAAAAGGTCTCTTCAAGCCCAACCACCTGTACCAAGCCCCAAAGGCCACGGATGGACTACAGACGATGGAGGACAGCTTGGGATTAAGTGGATGCAGGGTTCTCCAACACCAGATGCTGTTTTGCAGCTGGTGTCCTGCAATTGTATGAGGTTGTGCAAACAACCAGAGTGCACATGCTTAAAAAATGGCCTAAAGTGCACAACCCTCTTCAAATTGCAAACTTGTGCCAACCAACGCAATGAAGAAAAACCTGTTACACAAATGATGGACTCAGACGTAGATTACAGTGATGTTGAAGATGCTGAACTGTAAATATGGATGTCATGTTCTTTCCAGAGAGATAGATTTCACTGCTCTGAAGTTGTTTTGAAAAACTGACACATTTAAAATATATTTGTTCATAAACATCTTGAAATTAAATTATTTTTGATAATTTGACCTGGCATATCTATTCTATATACCTATGGAATCAAAGTGGTTATACATTTACTGTCTCACTAACCTCATAAAGCTTACCTGTCACAGAAACAATTTTTCAGTAACAACCTTATAAAGTTTACCTGTGGAAGAAACATGGTCATACATTTACTGCCTTACTCACCCCGTAAAACCAAACTGTGGAAAAAAACATGTTTTTTACAGAAACTACCTTACTTACCATATAATGCCTACCTATGGGAAAAAAAGTGGTTATACATTTACCACCTTACTTACCGAATAAAACCTACCTGTGGAAGAAACATGGTTATACATTTACCACCTTACTTACCTTATAAAGCTTACCCATGGAAGAATCATGGTCTTTTATGTGCTACCCGACTTAGCCTATAAAGCTTATTTGTTGAAGAAACATGGTTATACAATTACTGCCTTACTGACCTTATAAAGGTTACCTGTAGACACAAATTGGTTAAACACTTAGCCATATTACTCATCTGCTACGTGGCCAAGGTAAGGCAAAAATTTTCACATATTCTTCACAAGTATACATCAACCTTACAAGCCCTATGATAAAAATGTGAGACATTCTGGCCAAAGTCATCCTTTGTATTGAGGTCTGAGATCACATCCAAAAATGCAGTAGTATGGGTAAAGTATATATTTCCTGAGCCCTGGAGTCCTGTGAGTATTCTAGTTTTTGTATTTTTTGTCTCCAAGGTTCCTTCATGCCACAAGGTTTAAAGAAAGTGTACATTTTAGGTGGAAATTGAGGAAAAATGTGTTTTTGGTGTTTTGAAGAGCCCCACTGACCTCCATATTTGTCAGCGAGCTTCACCAATGGGCTTGAATGAAAGCCTAGAATGTACTCTTTTAAATAATACCAAACACAATATTCTAAAACACTGAAAAGTGCCTGAAACACAAGTCTAATGCAGTTATGCACTGGCGTCCAAAGTGCAGTTTTCTTTCAGGTTATTTTTACTTCATGGGGTGATATCCACAAATAAGCTACCAGTCTGAGATGTCTATCATATCAAAACATAAACTAGGGATGTGTGGGTATAAAAAATCGCTACTAGAATTTGTCCACCCAGATGGTACTGGTACATCAAATCTTGTGTATTGACCCATGGATTTAAAGGATAAGTTCGGTTTCTACAGCTTTCACATTGTTTATAGAATGAAGTAGAACAATATACTCACCCAGAAGGCTTTACTGATCCAAACAGTGCTTCAGGAGATACTTAGATCCAAAATCAAGCGTCAGACATCTGTATAATGGTAGCACATGGGGCATGTATAGCGCCGCTCCTAAAACTGCATTTATCGTCCAAAAATGTATTCGTTTCACCAATATTTCATCATGGTCCACTTGCGCTACTCCTCCACGAAGGTCCGGGGTCACTCCCCCCATGTTTTTGTGACTGTGCTGACCTCTGTACTGAAAAGTTTTTTTCCGACTGCTGCGCGCATGCTCAGTACGGCTCATTGTTTCAGCGGCGACCGCCTGCTGCTGAACAACTTTCTTCATCCAGTTTTGTGCAAAATGGACAAATATCTCTGGGATGAAGATGTTGTGGAGGAGAACTTTGAATATGACGGGTGTCCTTACAGTTTTGAGCCAGAGTATACAGATGAGGAGCTCATTGAAAGGAGGACGCGGAGGCCAAGAGAAGAACAGCTGGCCAGAGAGCAGTCTTCAGTTCAGAGGTCAGCACAGTCACAAAAACATGGGGGGAGCGACCCCGGACCTTCGTGGAGGAGTAGCGCGAGTGGACCATGATGAAATATTTGTGTAACGAATGAGTTTTTGGATGATTAATGCAGTTTGGGAGCGGCACTATACATGCCCCGTGTGCTACCATTATACGGATGTCCGCTGCTTGATTTTGGAACTAAATATCTCCCGAAGCACTGTTTGGATCAGTAAAGCCTTCTGGGTGAGTATATTGTTCTACTTCATTCTATAAACAATGTGAAAGCTGTAGAAACTGAATTTATCTTTTTAAAGAAGCCAAAGCTCAATGTAATGACAAGATAAAATAAATAAATGATGGACTCCAGTTAAAGAGGAGTTCAACTAATTATTATTTGAGCACTTTATGTAACACTGGGACCAACCTCACAGACTGCCTGTTTCATTTTTGAGTGTAAAATGAATCATACTCTAACTAATGTTGAGACTTTAACCAGTGCATTTATGGCAGTATATAAGCAGCAATAAGAACATCATTGCAGGCTTACTGCTTTTGTAAAAAAAAGTTGCCAAAGTCACCATCTTATACTCTCTGTAGCACCTTATATTACCTGAAGGACCTGAACTTGGTAAAAACTGACCCTGTAAACACACAAATGTACACAGAGCTGCTCAACAGCACATCTCAGTAAGAACAATAAGTACATTTGAAGGTACTGACAACCAAGGGAATAATTGGTTAAACTAGGGTTGTGCAGCTTTTAAAAAAGTTTTATTCATATAAAAGTGTGTAAGGTCTTGTAATGTGTAATGTTTACAGGTCTCAAGAATTTGAGTTGGTTTTGTCATAAGTACTCGTGTATTTGTTTTGTCTGTATTTGAAGAAGTGTAAACTTGAGACTGATTTGCTTTTACAGGTTTCATTTTCTGTAAATCTTATAAAATGAACATGAGCATCTCAGTCTTTATCAAATTATTTAAAAAAGATTTAAATAAGTAAGTTGTCCTTCAGTTGACCTTAGGGGATCCTTGACGTTGTGCACCATGTATTACGTATTGTAACATGAGCTACCCTGTGGTCCCTGGCCCTACTCCTGTGATGTGCAAAATCTGCACCAGCTGCTTGTGTCAGATCCACTCCAAAAAGAGCACCTAAAACAGTGAGAGATATTCATCTGAACTAAGTGCTGATGGTCAGGAGGATACAGTACATACACTGACTCGCTCATGCATTCATCACACTGAGCACACACTTCATCTGTCAGTGTGCTCTCTGTCAAACAAGTTAGTTTCTGGGTTAATGAGTGTTTGTTTTTGGCAACACCCAAGGATGTCTCATACATTGAGCCTGCCTACTCCTTTTATAGTTTCTTTTGCTGTAAGTCGAGCAGATAAGCCTTATATTTGTTTGTATTCTGCAAGCTGCCTAGGTAACACGTAGCACGATGGTTTTGTGGAAACAGAAAAAGCATTTAGTATGGATGATTAAGCCCAAATACCACACACAGGATAAGATGACTTAAAAGATGCCTAAGGGGAGCCATGTACGATAACATAGTGTGCCATAACAGAGCAGCCCCCAACTATCCTCTTCTAAAGGCACACCGGGCAGATAACTGTCCCGCATCCCCACTCCCAGAACTGTATGTGTCACAGCTTTGAATGAGTGAGCCAAGGTTAACTGTGATTATAATCACCCATATTAGCTTATTTCCCAGAAACCTCACATCGCCAGACTCATGCAGACCGACCTGGAACTCTGTGTGACTACCAACTCGCTGCCAGGAAATTTTGCTGAATACATAATTGTTAATATTGAAATAGCTGCTATCCACTGTTAAATGAGCTCTAAGTACCAGGACGCTCAACAGGATGTTGAGTGTAAAGGTTTAATCTCTAAACCACTTATTTATGCCTGTTGGAGGGATACTGAACACATTTCTTACAACACTCTCTTCAGTAAATGTTAGCCAATAGATCCATTTCTTGGCCCAGTCTGACTTGTGCAGCGCATTTTTGTGATTTTCACTTTAGAAAATCAACAATTTTGATCTTGTTGATGTCATTTGAAACTTAATGTGGAAATGAGGAAGAATCTGTGGAAGACAGATGGATTTTGACAAAGTAGTTTAAGTTTATCAATCTTGAAACACATAACTCAAAATTTGTACACCCCAGTGTGACTTGGAGTGTAAAAACAGTAATGTAACAATTTGCCATCTAATGACAGAAGGGGCCCCTCACAACATAATTTGATCATATTTATTACATGCTTTTCAGACATTGGACTGAAAAATACTTTTGATTAGATATGATACTTTGGATTATCTGATATTAGAAAGGCAAACATATCCCGTTTGAATATTTTTTTCTGAGCTAAGGGTTACCTCCAGCATCAAACTTGAGAGACTGAAAGCACATAGTTCCTCCTGCTTGTTAAAATGAACTTTGCATATTTTACCACAGTTTGTCAAATTGATTTAAATTATTAGTGCACAAGATATATTTACACACCTTGTGTAGGTGGCTGCAGTTGAGTACTTCAGCAGTGAGTAATGGCTCATTTTGCAGCTTTACATTGTTGGGATGTTTTAGTAAACTGTGGGACGTTACTCATACTAAAGGGCATGGTAACTCTACTTGTGCTAGAACTGGAGCTGAGAGATATTACTTTAGTACAATTTTACCATGACAGTTACTGTGCAAATCCCCGTAGTCATCATACTAATGTTTAATATCATTATTGGCTTTCTGTTTGTGACCTGCATGAAATGTACAAAAGACAAAACGTGCTACTGCTGTCCCAGATATGTCTTTGTGGTGTGCTCGAACCAGCCCACCTACTGTATACAGAACATAAACCGAGCAGATGTTCATCTGGTTGTTTGCTTTTAGCGGCAACTGCTGCGATGCTCATACTGAATTGTTTTGCAAGTCCCAGGCAGCTCAAGGCAGTGAGATATCATTTCTTAAAGCAGCAATATGTAACAATCATCTGGTTTTGTGACTTTCTATTAGCCACTGGAGGCCTCTGAGTGTTAGTGCGCTGTTGTAAAATACAGTGCTGTCATTTCCTCATAGACAACATTAATTTGTTGTCATACAAAGGCAGATGAAGCCGGCTGGAAAAAACGTGTAAGAGACCAATATACTCTGTTGATTTAGAAGGAGATAGTGTTGTTGTACTTGCAAAGGAAAATACCGTAAAATACCAAATAAACGCAGAGTTTCAATTAATCGCCGGTTTCCAAATAAACGCCGAGTGTAGCAGTACATTTTGACAAATAGACGCCCATTCCAAATAAACGTCGGTTGTAATTTATTCGGCGCAGCCTACGAGCTACGGTCGAAGTTACAGAACACACAGGCCAACGTTGAGCTCACAGCCGACAGTGCACGCTTGAAAAGAAACATTATCAGACTGTACCTTAACAGCCCACTTGGTTTATTTGTCTCTCTGGACGTCCTGTCGGCTCGCTTCTTCTCCCTCTGTATGTCAACAAAATGCACGTTGGTGTGCAGCGCTGTTTCACAACAGTGCAGTTACACTCAATGACCACAGAGGGCACTACAGCGCAAAAGCGGGAATCTTACACTCAAGGGCTTCACAAATCCAAAGAAGACGTTGCCACTGCCGCTGCATGTTATTTTGTTGTTGTTATGTTATTTTCCCTTAACGTCGGGGGCAGAACACGTCAGTAAGTGGTACATTGCTGCTTATCTCCATGCAACCATAAAACAGAAGTAAGACCTTAACTACTTACTACTGGTAAGGTAGTTCCTTACCAATAGTAAGAGTGTTTAGAGAGTGCTGAGTTGAAAGAAGACAAGAATATAACTACAGTACTGTAAAGTTGCTGTAAGGGAGATATTCATACTGGCGTAAATAAATGATTTGATTACATTCACCATATTTTTTCAATTTTTACTAAGCAAGATTTTTGTGGGAAAGGAATTAAATGCCTGTTCCAAATAAACGCCTGGTCCCAAATAAACGCCTGGTCTGCTTAGTGATAGCCCTGGCTATTATTTGGTATTTTATGGTATGGCTTTGATATATCAACTGACCATTGTTGTTAGCTGTTAGCATGTACAGTGTTAATGTGTATTCAGCTGTTAGTGTGGATATATATATATATTTATAGGGGTTGGACAAAAAAATCGATTCGATTTTTTTTTTTTTTCAATTTTAAATGCTTCATTTTAGTCTGTGTTAAATGCAATCCAGGCTTTTGAAGAGAGAGTATAAACAGCTGGTTAAAATATATTGCAAAATAAATCCTAAAAACGGACTCACATGTGACGTGTATTTTTTCTGATATAGTCTGTAGCCAGCACTTTGAGTTACATATGTTGTAGGAAAAGTGCTATATAAATAAAGTTTGATTGATTGATCATTATTGGTCATCTTTTTCGCTGGTGTTAAAAAAGCTCACTAAAGATTGCAAAAATTGGCAATATCATAGAATCGCAATTTAAATCGAATCGGCACCTAAAAAATCGAATTGTGAGAAAAGCGTATCGTCCCAGGCCTTATCTCTGGCTAGAAACTGTTTTTTTATGCTTGTAGCGTTGTGAGCTTTTAAGAAAAAAATATTGAAAAACAAGCTAGTAAAAAAGTAATGTAATACCATATTGCTTAAAGTATGGAGATATTTTGGGCTACATATCGTATTGTTACCCTTTTATCAGGTTATTGACAGTACACACCCTGAGATTACATGATACAGCAGATAGTATGAAAGGCTGAAATTACAATGTAACTCCCCTGTTCAGCAGCATTATAGACAGAACAGCAACTCACTTGCAGCCTGTTGCTTCTTGAAGCCTTTGAAAATGTTTGAAAGCATGTTCAACATTGACTCTAGCCCTGCTTTCTGCTGGGTCACTCTCTTTTTTTCTTTCCTAGGCTTACCTTTTCACTGTCCTGCTTTGTCTCCTAACCTCGACCTAAATAGAACACAGTATGGAAATAAGCATAGTACCTCTCCCCATAACGAACTCACTGCTTGTACCTGTGTGTAAGCTCATGCTGCAAAGAAGCACAAACTTCTCACAAGATGATGTAGCTCTCTGCCAAACTTGGCATCATATGCAGGTGACTGGGACACTCACAGGTCACATCACAAAGCTGATTATTTATATGACACAACTTTAACAAATTAAGGAAATTAGGGCAATAGAAAGTGTTTAGAAATGGGCAGAACCTTTCAAACCATATCCTGCAGGTGATCGGACAATCTTTGCGTCAATCACAGACATTATGGGTCAATCAGGTAATGTCAGCAGGCACTGCTGCTATGGTGTAAAGTACAAAACACAAACACTTCTTAGAACAAACTCTCTTCAAAAAAGAAAATATCCTTTTATTCAAGAATGAAGCTATTAGCATCTGTGCTAATCTCTGTTCAAGCAGTCTCCACTTGCTGTGGTCTTGCTCTCTTAGCTCCCTCCTCTTCCTGTTTTATAAGACACTGATTGGACAACAGCCTGAGAACAGCTGTTGTAGATCGACAAAATGGATTTACCGCTCTACAGACATTGAATCGGGGCCTCAAACTGTACAGCAAAGTTATGCTGTGCCATTTTTAATAAAGAAAGATAAAAGAAACATTTCTAAGACCTGTCGAAAGTTTACGTAACAAGATTTATTCCATGTTTAGCACTGATACAGAATTGAAAATGTCCTAGAATTTGATTGTGATCCTGAATGTCATACATGGAACAGGACAATGATCTTTACCTGCTCTGACAATAAGAGTAATGTGCTGGCAATCCCATTTGAGAGGTATACATATGTTTAAATGAAAAATGGAGTTTCATGGTGTCGTCCAAAGGCGGGACAGGTAGCTCTATGTAGCTCTGCTCTGTTTGTCTGGCTGCTCTGTTGGTTGAGCAAACTGATAGACACACCCAGAGTTTTAGCAGTTATATGGCAGTCGGGCTCCTGAGAGACTGCATGCTGCTTCTCGTATCTTTGCTAATGTCACTTAATATCTCTGGCTCATATGCACATTAAACAACCTTCATATCACTGTATGTATGGATAATTGTGACAGCTCCCCCAACGTTGCACTAGCTAGTTAAGACATGACAATGACTGCAATTAGGAAACAGATACAGGCACGGACATGTTGTAGGTAAAGGTTGTGCTGTGTGTAAATCTGCAGCTGTTTACCCTGTTTTTTGTCTGCATTTATTGTCAAAGTCAAAGTGTGGATGGATGGTATATGTATGGAAGAGGATGTTTGCCTTTCAATGTAAAAAAAAAAATTAAAAAAGCAATCTGGAAAGAAACTAAGTTTTAAATACAACAGCCATCATGACGCATCTGTAAAGTGTCACACTGTCTGTGACACTTGAATGACCTAAACTTGTAAAAACGACATGTCACAGCACTTATAAGCCTGTGTGTCTGTGTATGTGCTTATGAAAATCAAACAGGTCTGGATACTTAGAAAACAAAAGCTCTTTGTATGTGTACACAGCAGCACACAAGTGTGCAGTGAGTTTAGAGCTCAGAAAAAAGGATGTGAAGATAAGACGAAACAATTAGTTGAGGGGTCATAAAACAGCCCATTGGGAAATACTTGAGAGCTGAAAAAGATGGCATTTGATTTAATGGGAACTAAACATTGACATTGACATTGAAGTAAAACAAACATGCCAGGAATGTCTTAAAACTTAAATAGTGACTATGTATGTTCCCTCTCATTCTCTCAGCAGAAATGGAGTTGTGTTTTTACAACAGTTCCCACAGAAATATTTAAAACATCCTAAAGCAGCTCGAGAAACTTGAGGGATTCAGACCATCTTTGAGTATGAGGAAGAAACGGTGGCTGTTCATGCTACGGCATACTGAGATATTAGTTTAACCAATTCCTGTCTGGCATATGTTTCTTCACTTTCTACTGTCTACCTGTCCCTCTGCTTTTTGTTTTGTAAATTGTAGAGTATATTAACAGTTCTTGAAATTCATTGCAGTCTTTGGTCAGATGTGAAATTTTACTTTAGGAAGTCACACTGAAATTTTTTGATTATTGTGAATATTAAAAGCTAAGAAATGTTCTGAAAAGTTTCACTGAGGAACACAGACCTTAAAGCATGAAGCATTCATGGAGGCCATGTCATTTATTTTTGTGAGGATATTATTTTATTTGTCTCATTCAATTTCATGCACTTCTATACACTTTTATTCATTTGTTGAAAAAAAAAAAAAAAACGAGTTCCAGTGAAATGACATAAAATTCCTGCTGCATTTATTAATTTCCGTCTCTACCTCGTCTGTGAAATCAGTTTGCTAACATTTTTTTTCCCATGGAAATAAAATAGTATTTTTAGTTTAATTTTTATAGGGATGCATATCATAGGTTTGGTACTGGTGTTGGACAATATTGGACTAATAAGTTACAAAACCCAAAACCAGTGAAGTTGGCACATTGTGTAAATCGTAAATAAAAACAGAATACAATGATTTGCAAATCGCTTTCAACCTATATTTAATTAAATACACAGCAAAGACGAGACACTTAACGTTCAAACTGGTAAACTTTGTTATTTTTTGCAAATATTAGCTCATTTGGAATTTGATACCTGCAACATGTTTCAAAAAAGCTGGCACAAGTGGCAAAAAAGACTGAGAAAGTTGAGGAATGCTCATCAAACACTTATTTGGAACATCCCACAGGTGAACAGGCTTATTGGGAACAGGTGGGTGCCATGATTGGGTATAAAAGCAGCTTCCCTGAAATGCTCAGTCATTCACAAACAAGGATGGGGCGAGGGTCACCACTTTGTTAACTAATGTGTGAGCAAATTTTTGAACAGTTTAAGAACAACATTTCTCAACGAGTTATTGCAAGGAATTTAGGGATTTCATCATCTACGGTCCGTAATATCATCAAAAGGTTCAGAGAATCTGGAGAAATTCCTGCACGTAAGCGGCAAGGCCCAAAACCAACATTGACTGCCCGTGACCTTTGATCCCTCAGGCGGTACTGCATCAAAAACCAGCATCACTGTGTAAAGGATATCACCACATGGGCTCAGGAACACTTCAGAAAACCACTGTCAGTAACTACAGTTTGTCGTTACATCTGTAAGTGCAAGTTAAAACTTTACTATGCAAAGCCAAAGCCATTTATCAACAACACCCAGAAACGCCGCCGGCTTCGCTGGGCCCGAGCTCATCTAAGATGGACTGATGCAAAGTGAAAAAGTGTTCTGTGGTCAGACCAGTCCACATTTCAGATTGTTTTTGGAAACTGTGGTCGTCATGTCCTCCGGATCAAAGAGGAAAAGAACCATCCGGACTGTTATAGGCGCAAAGTTCAAAAGCCAGCATCTGTGATGGTATGGGGGTGTATTAGTGACCAAGGCATGGGTAACTTACACATCTGTGAAGGCACTGTTAATGCTGAAAGGTATATACAGGTTTTGGAGCAACATATGTTGCCATCCAAGCAACGTCTTTTCATGGACGCCCCTGCTTATTTCAGCAAGACAATGCCAAGCCACATTCTGCACGTGTTAGAACAGCGTGGCTTCATAGTAAAAGAGCGCGGGTACTAGACTGGCCTGTCCAGACCTGTCCCCCATTGAAAATGTGTGGTACATTATGAAGCATAAAATACAACAACGGAGACCCCGGACTGTTGAACAACTTAAGCTGTACATCAAGCAAGAATGGGAAATAATTCTCCTCAGTTCCCAAACGTTTACTGTGTTGTTAAAAGGAAAGGTGATGTAACACAGTGGTAAAAATGCCCCTGTGCCAACTTTTTTGCAACGTGTTGCTGCCATTAAATTCTAAGTTGATGATTATTTGCAAAAGAAAATAAAGTGTCTCAGTTAGAACATTAAATATCTTGTCTTTGCAGTGTATTCAAGTAGTAAAACACTATAGCATTCTTCGTATTTTTGTGATTAGAATACTGCAGGTTTGTGACAAAAAGAGTGGTGACTAAATGACTAAACCAAAAAGAGGGGAAAAAATAAAAAATTAACAATTGTAATAGCTGAAGCTATTATGTGTAGGAAGTAACAAACAAACCTGACGGGAGAATGTGCGCACCTCCACGGCAACTCTGACCCTGCCGTACGCACAAAATCTGGACAATGGGGAAACTGCGATCCCCAACAGTAGAAGGCTGAAATTTAAAAATTAGACAGCTCTGTGGAACTGATACATTTTGGTGAAATAATCGAAAAATACACTTTTGACAACACATCATATATGAAGGATATATTTGCAAAAACAAAGAGAGGGAAAATATCAGTGACCCAGGGACACAGTGAATGCATACACAAGCACCCACATGCATGTGTGCGCACCCACACGTCTCCTTTATTGCTCAAACAGTTATATATTAAATCGTCATGATTGTTGCACAAAACTGCTGACCAATTAGGCAACAATCATGCAGCTGTTCAGGAAAAAAAGTGATGGTAGGATAAAAAAGGCATGCACTCACAATGTGTAAAGACACACAGTGGCTAGTCTGGCACTGCCGGAGGATGTGGCTCACGGACTCCGATACTCCGGCGCACTTGGTGCATCCGTGTCCCCTCTGCCTCCATCACCACACCACTCAGAAAGATATTCCCTAATACTCTCTGACAGTTTTCATCTGTTGAGGGGAACTTCATTGTGCACTTTCCACCACCTGTCGCTCAGACACTTTAGTGTGGAGAGCTTTTTGCCTTTTCACCTCCACTCTATGTCGGATCAATTCTGTTTTACTTCAGCTGCAGCCCGACACTCTGACGCAGCCGTTTTACAGCATCAGTCACATGCTTCTACTCTTTTGCCTTTCTGACATCAGTGATGCCCGACCTAGCCCCACCTATTAATTTGTCGACCTTACATTGAGTAAGATTTATTTTTTCTCTTCTTTCCCTCTTGGTCCATCGTGAAATTGGTATCATCCAATATTCATCAAGGGCGTTCACCTGAACTTTTATAGGCACCATATGGGTGAGGTAAAGCGTTCCCTCACATGCGACAGCTTTAGTGTTGATTGTGATTTATTAATGGAAACCGGCATAGGACGTGCGTGCAAACTCTTCTATACATCTGAAAGTTTTTGTGAGCACGCATTTCCTATGTTTCTGGCATATGCCACCTATAGTGATCTTTCATATCCACAGTTTTATAAATGAGGCCCCTTGATCTTTTTTTTTGTAGTGTGAAAAAAACACAATGTTACAGGGGCTTAGAGATTATTTAAGGATGATATTTTATTACTGAGGACACTGTTCAGTTGTAGAGTGTGTATGAAACATAAAGGATACATTTATTGTATCCAAAATATGCCAAACTATGACTGGAAAAAAACAGTTGAAACTGAAGTTTTTTTGTACCGTTACCCCCAATTACTGCATACTCCGTCTGCACAGTGGTCCATACGTGTCACGCACTCCACTGCCAAACTCTTCAGTCAGTCAGTTTCCACAGCCTGTGCCTCGCTCCATGCATAGGTACCAGCAGCGTCCTGCCATGCTGGGTCACTTTAAATATGTAGCAGGAGCTACTTAAACTCGGCATCAATCACTGTCAAGCAACCTGACCATGGAAGATTTCAGATATAAAGGACATCACATCATTTAAAGGAATTAAAGAAATTTCACAAGAATTAATCACAGTTAATGAGCAGATGTGTTTTCTCCCTTGTCTATTGATTTATGATAATAAGATGTAAATACTCAACATGTAAGGCATTTTTAAGCTAAGAACAAATAGTTTTGAAAGCTGTTTAATTCTGTAATGTACTCACCCACTGGCACAGAAGTCATGTAGCTGTTTACTGCACAACATCACAGTTATGTTTGTGGTTATGAAAATGTTTTTTGCGTCCGCGCTCCGGCAGCCAGTGGTCAAAGTCATGCGCACTCTGTTAGACCAAGCTGCTGAGCACTTTAAAACGCACTTTAAAATGTGGAAATCCGTGTTTACACCTGTAGCCATGCTATATGATGTAGATTTTAGGCAGAGGTAGGCTGAAGGGGATGCATCTTTCAGTGGATTATTGAGATAATCAAAAATACCAAATATACAATCAATATGTTTACTGAGAAATTATTAAAGGAAGGAAGAGCATCAGAGGTCAAACAAGGTATCACTGAAAAAAAGTGAGGCACATATAATGAAAACAAAGATGAATGAGGGTTATTTTATGACTGTTTCACTGCAGTTCTTCTCTTAAGCACGAATAATATGCCTGTGGTCTCACCCGCAGCACTTTAGAAGGAAATGATGAAGGAGACCAGTCTTAATCCCAGGTCATCAAAAATGAGCTCTTTGTCATGCTGCTCTCAACTCAGACCAACGCACAGTATACTGTCTGAAGGATATACACAGAGCCGAGGAGAGAGGTGTGACAAATTAATTTCATATCTTTACATTGACTTGAGACCTGATCAGTTGACTTTGGGTACACATTCCTTCACAAAGGTTTCACCTTTGAAAAGTCTTTAGCACAGCAAAATAATCAATTGGAAGCAAATGTTTTACAATGTTCCAATTCTCTTTTTTTGTACATCATCTTTAGCAATCAAATATTAATGTATCTGATCCGCAGCACCTGTATGCAGCACCATCTGCCAGTATGGTTGTCAATGTTTTGTTTTATACTGACATGCACATAAATTACCAGTAAGGTCAGGAAAATAGAGTTCATGGTATTCAAATACTTGGTCTATCCATGAGGTCGTTTTCTGTGAGTCTTTACTTTTGTCCCGACAGTTGCCTTCCTCTGCAACTCAGATCATACTGGCAGTGTAAACATACTAAGTATATTCATATGGATGCAACAAATACATAGCAACTTGAGCAAAAACCTTCAAACATGAGATGATGCGAGGAGACAGCTTTATCCACTCAGTGCAAAGGGAAATATTAATAGCAGGGATATAATGTCAGTCATATGTTTCAAATGGACCCAACAAAAGTAGTAGTATTTTGATAGGTTAAGTTTTCATGGGTCAGTGATGCTGTGAGAATCCATTCATAGGAGTTTCATTTGGCATTTCTCAGGCTATATTCTTCATACTTGAAAGGGTCAACATTTGTATGAGCAATGGCAGTCTTTATTTTTCAGAACTATCGTAGTTCATGCTTGATTTGTGGTATTTGATTGGCATTTCATTTCAATTCAAAGGTGATTAAACTATTCAGCATTTTTGATTATTTTTTTCAACTCCATCATATCGACCAGTTAAGAAACTTGATGTAGGAACACTGTCTATGAAGGAGTTAGCAAATAACCACAGTTTTGATTGAAATGAACTGAAATATGTAAGTACAGTACTTACCTTAAGTGTGTTTTATTTCAGAACTGGATTGCATATTTTTCATATCCCTTGCAAATTAAATAATGTGCGCATAGTTCAACAAACAGCAGTTATCGATACCTTGGTTTTCTTTTCCTTGACATGCATAAGTCAATAAGAGTTAATGTACCCATTTGTTCATAAACTTCTGATGGTACTGTCTTTATTATTTTAAAGCATATTATCAGCCTTTTATACTTCCAGCAGGTAGAAGAAGTTTGAGTGATATCTGCAGTTTGATGATTATTAAATATAAAGTATGGATGGAAAGAGTAGGAAAAAGAACAACTGTGCACACCTCGTGTCGAAAATAGGAGAGAAGGAACTAATGAAATTGAAACTAACTTTTCAAGATTTCTTCACTGTAAATTTTTAGTCACAATCGATTTGACACAGAAAGCCCAGTTAGTAACTGGCTCAATAGATACAGGACGGAGGATCTTTTTTGCGAGCCGGAGCTTTCAGTGAAAGTTGAGGCCAGGTTCTTGGTTGTGTTCCTGCAGATGAAGAAGGCCACTCATTAGTCACTTTGTCACTCAGTTCCTGTACAGTCAGGTAGGCCTTTGGTAAACATTGGGGTCAAGGAGACACTGCTTCCTGTTTGATGTGCCTGGGGAAGTTTTAAGGAATCATTTACTTGGAGCACCCCTCTCTTTTCCTCTGCCACACTCTGGACTTCTGTCTGCCCTTTCCATTTTGTCACTTAAGCTCATCTCACTGCTTTTTTCTTTTTAGGGGCCTTATCTGCTCTACATTGTAACTCTTTATGTAAAAAAAGGTCTGCCGTGACTTTTAGCTGGAGTAATACAATGAAAAAGGTTTGTTAAAAGTTTCCTCCTGGGCTTTGGGACTTGATGGTTATTTAGCAGAGTGACTAATATCCCAGTCAGACCATGTGGGCAAAGTGACACAGCGCTGCATAGGTTAGTGGTCATGGCTCTGTGATTATTTGGCTTTTTGTCAACCCCTGCCCTCCTTTGCTGTGTGAAAAGTTTGAGTCTCAGAACTTGGACATTGTGATGCTTTGTAAAGTCCTTTCAACTCGCCTAATCCTTTTAATGGCTGTGAAATATCTCTGTTGCTTAAAAACCACTGAGTAGATGGGTCAGCCAATCAGAGCGGAGCTTTAATTTGGCAGGAGCTCGAACAGAGCATCTCAGGCAGTCTGAGACTACAGGTGGATCAGGAGTACTCTGTGTATGAATGATAGAGTTTTTATTAACACAAGTGACTGCAAATATACCCCAGCAGTAGAGCTGAATGATACGGGGGAAAAGAAATCATGATGCAATATTTGATGGATTGTTTCAGAGAACTTTTGTAAGTGCTGTATCTTTTTATGTGCAACAAATCAAACAGTATATCTTGCTTATTTTTCAATAATCCCACTTTTTTAGCAATATGTCTCTTCATAGACATTAAAAATAAACTTGGGTCCGAGTTACTTGTGGCCAACATAATTATAGTATTCTCTGATGAAATGTAATGTGAATTTGCTATTAGACCCCTGGTGTTTTTAAAGATTTAACTGCTTACCATGTCATGCTGCTGAGTGTTACTTGTCATCATTAAGAGTGTTTGTAAATCATGGCATTAGTGATTGTAGCCAGGCGAAGGCACCGTGGCAGGTGCGCACAAGAAAGGATTTATCAGAGGAGAATAGCACTTTTTGATTTAGGTGACAAATCATTTGTAGATAGTGGTTGCCAGGCCGCATGATCCTTGTGCTACGAGATGACATCAGGGATGACATTATTATGGCCTGCTGTGTTCGTCTCTGTGATCATTTCATCAATTTAAGTAAACAGAAATAATTTGTCAAGAAACAGTCTGTTAAAAACCTCTCTGACCCCCTTAACTACTTTTTTGGTCATTTGACTTGTATTTTCTGCATTTAATTTGCAATCAGAGGTGCAAAGTGTGCTCAACTGCCAAACTGTGTGGGCATGTTAGCACCGGCATAAGATTAGAGCAAATCTTTTTGAGGTTAAGGCACTAAAACAGAACATATTAAAGGAAAAGTTCGGTTCCTGCAGCTTTTACATTGTTTCTAGAATGAAGAACAACAATATACTCACCCAGAAGGCTTTCCTGATGCAAACGGTGCTTCGGGAGATATTTAGATCCAAAATCGAGCAGCGGACACCGATATAATGTAGCCTGTAGGGCATAGATCGCCGCTCCTAAAAACTGCATTAATCGTCCAAAAACTCATGTTTTCACCAATATTCCATCATGATTAATGGACGGCCATTGCAGCCTGTGTCTCTCCACACAGCGCTGTGTGGCTGAACTAACCTCTGAACTGACGAAGACTGGTACCTCTGGCGCATGCGCAGTACTCTCGGAGCGCGATCACTTCTTCATTTCTATCAGCTCCTTATCTGTATACTGTGGCTCCAAACTGTAAGGACACCCATCATATTCAAAGTCCTCCTCCACAACATCTTCATCCCATAGATATTCGGCCCATTTTGCACAAAACTGGAAGAAGAAAGTCGATTTGTAGCTGCCCTGAAACAATGAGCGACTGGCGCATGCGCCAAGAGCATGTAAACAAACTGCTGGTTCAGCCACACAGCGCTGTGTGGAGAGACACAGGCTGCAATGGCCGTCCATTCGGCGCGAATCATGATGGAATATTGGTGAAAACATGAGTTTTTGGACGATTAATGCAGTTTTTAGGAGCGGCGATCTATGCCCTACAGGCTACATTATATCGGTGTCCGCTGCTCGATTTTGGATCTAAATATCTCCCGAAGCACCGTTTGCATCAGGAAAGCCTTCTGGGTGAGTATATTGTTGTTCTTCATTCTAGAAACAATGTAAAAGCTGCAGGAACCGAACTTTTCCTTTAAGTGAGTTAATTCTGCCCAAATGACGGCGCTATTAGCAGGAGCAATCCGCTCTTTGTGGATCCGGCCCTAGAGGTACACTTCAGGGACATGATTATCCTATTAACAGACTGTATATTCCTTCGGGGCATTGGCAAACAGCAGTATGCAAGACTAAGGACAACAAGAAGTACAATCCTGAACATAACTGAGTGTTTGATTTGCACATCATGTTGATGTGTCTGTGACTGGAGCAGATTTGTCTTTTAGAGTCTACCTGCACCATGATCAGCGCTGACCATCGATGCTGAAATCAGACACCTGAATGGATCACTAGTCCTAAGACAAACGGACAGGAACTCTACGTCTCCATTAATCACTTATCAAAAATCTTTATGCATCTGGAAACTTTGTCTTAAATAGGGATGCACAGTATTGGATTTTTGTCAGTGTGCTGGTATTTCTGAACTTATTATCTCTGGTAAGCGCGCAGTATCTCTACTTAACTAAACGGACCTGTTTCTTCCATGATTACAGTCCATTTGTGTTGGAATCAAATGCGAAGTAAGAAAAACATTTTATTTTTTAATAAATCACACTTAGGATTGATGAAAGTGGACATGGTGCAATTTAAGGGTAAACAATCACGGTACATTGTACATTTTGCCAATAGTACAACCAATGTATATTATTTAAATGACAAATTTGTATGGTTTAGAATTGACATTAATTTTCATATTTGACAATACTGATAATCTTTTTTTGCCAAATATCTGTCGATATTGATATTGGTCTAATAATATTGGGCATCCCTAGTCAAGAATTGAAGCAGAATTTTTGTTTTGTGGTATTACTGAGATCATAAGTCATATACAGCGCATGGTGACAGGAGTTACCTTGACATGTGCGCCCCTGCTGTGACATAATTATTACCTTGTGTTATCAGCACACTACAATACATCCAAATGAACAACACTGATTTCCAGTTTTTCATTTTTACAAGTTTCCCTGATACATCTGTTTTTAACAGTTCACAAAATCAGCTAGAAAGTTCAAGGACTTGATATTCAGAGGGGAATTACATGCTGATGAGATTCCAATGAGTATGTCCATTATTTGCTTTCATAACTTTTAAATTCCCACAGGCTAAGAGTGCAGGACCGGCTGAGGACATTGTGGGATGAACAAAATGGGTCTCTAAAGTTGCATGTTTAACTGCAGCTCCGTGGAGGACCACTGAAGCCGATCAGCTGGTGTTTTCTGCACAGGCGTTTCCATGGGAACTAGCGTTACCCCTCAGGAGTAGCTCCACTGGATGTACAGAGGCTCGTCCGTGAGAAATGCTCGTCGGCTTTTCAGGTTTAGCAGGATAACAATGGGATGTGTTGAATTAAGCCAAAAGACACACCCCCTTTCTCACAAGTTGTGTGCTGATAGATAATGCAAACACACACAAGCACAAATTTGAAACTCTTTATTTTTTTTTACTTTCCTCTCTCTGCTCAGCAACACAGACTAAAAAAAAGGAAAGCAGGCAAAACTACAGATTTTCTCACTCTCTCTCTTCCCAGTAACACTCCTCTGCTCTGTGTAGCTCCAGTCAATGAGAAAGTGAACTCTCCACTGCTGCTTCTTCGCCTTGACAATTGCTATTTATGTCCGTCTCTCAAAGAAGGACTCTGTCTGAGGGGGAAACTCCGATGTTGCCTGACCTGCTTTCCACAGTGAAAGATCCTGTCTGGTCAGAGGGAAGTCGGCGCTCAGGGCAACTCCATCGCTGTACACTCAACTGCGCTCTTCAGTCAGCAGCAGTCAAATTAAACTCTCGTCATCCGTGGAAAGACTTTTCTGCTCTGCCCTGGGAACACCAGTTGTGTTTTAACACAATCACGTTCCTTTGTCTCATCAGCCACTACAACTCTGCCAAGACAATGAGGTTGTGGTCTCTTGATTTCAAAGGCTGTATGAAATCAACAGTAACCCCTCTGATCTCGATTGTCCTCTTTTCATAGTTATTGGGGATCATAGTTGTGACTGATGTAGAAATTCAGTGAATTGCTCGGCTCATGCGCAGGTTTCAAACAGGTTTCAGTTTGGTTTGATTTTTACAAGCAATGCATCAGTTGTGAATATCAGGCATACTGATGTTCAAAACAGTAATTTAGCCAATGATGATGATTTTTGTACGACTTCTTCTGGTGTCATTCTCCTACAACAGCATTTTTTCTCATGTTTAGGTGAAGACAGATCAGAGTTTGTCCAACACGTCATTTCATGAGACCATTAAAAACATACTAACCTCTTAATCAGCTGGAAGCAATGCAGTGATGCCAGCCTTAAACTGATCTGACTCAACAGATAAGTATTTGCATCTGATATCTGTCTATCCCACATTCATTAGTTAATGGCAGATGTTTGTTAAAAGGGCCAATAAGCACCTATTGCCAATGTTAAACTGATGCATATTTACATCCACAGTTTTACCAGTAGCATATTTGAGTCTAAATGTTTGATCATTTTTCATGTGCTCTGTTTAGTAAGACTGTTGCTGTGGCACGCACATGGATCCATGTGATATTAGCTGTCAGTTTTAGCAGCAGCAGAGAGATCACTGTATCAGAGACAGGAGGAGTGAGAGGTAGAGAGCACACAGGACTGTGGCTGATACCGCAGTGACTCAGACTTGAATGTTGGGAGAAGTGAGATGAAGAGATGAGTTGTGCAGAGCTCGAGCAGGGTTGTAGAGGGAGAAAAGAGGAGGTGGACCGGGGGTGGAAGAGAGGAAGAGAACTCTGTTCAGCCAGATACAAAGTGAAACAAGAGGTTCAGTTTGGGTTAGATCATCACCTGCCCTTGTCCTTGCTCTTTGATTGATAAACAGAATATCTGTGCTTTTGAAGAATTAAGTGGAAGATTCCTTCATAAAATGTACCTTGAGACACAGCACTTGCTCAACATTTCACCAAGATTGTGTATTTTCCCTGCAAATGTAAGCAAGTTTTCTTCCCTGCAACTACGGTTGTGTTTATGCATGTGTGCATATGCATGGTAACTGTAAAATAAATTTGGAGGATTCATCTCGGTTTACCCAGCTCTTTTTTGAGTTGAGGTGAGCCATTCAGCCCTCATGTGGTTTCTCCAGGCTGCTTTGCTGCCCTGACTGTTAGTGTGGAGACCACGGCTAAAACAATGATGGCATTCCTGTGTTACACTGCATATCTCATTGCCAAGATGACGGCGACAACATGTAAACCGCAGTCCCACAGACATTTGTTGTGACATATTTTAGCTTTTTAGAATCTAACCGTGGGACACTTGCACAGTTATGTAACTCATACTTTTTACTTTAGTTTACTATTCGATACTTCAGTACTCTTAATCATGTGGGATTCAAAACAATTAGAACCCAGTAACAAATGTAACAGCAGCTGTAAAATTCAGTGTTAAAACCACTTCTGGTAACAATTTTTCATCCAAAAATACACAGATGCCATCATTATAAAATGCGAAGACATAACTGCAAGTGCAGCCACCACGATCTCAGACGCAATACAAGCCATTTATGGTATGTCAGAAAAACATGTAAATTGCATTTAACAAGCTGATAAGGAGACTAGCTGGACAGAAATCACAGCTGACTAAGATGTCATAGGACGCTACCCACAAGCCACATTTAGCTTCAAATCCTCCTGACGGTGTCTGGCCTGTTTGTTTATGCTGAAGTTGCATTTTGATCACTTGAGATTACAAGCTGAGAGAGTGGAGGCCCTGGTTGTTGGCTGAGTCTGTTGGTGTGTGATGTGCTTTGTCTGTCTCTTTGTTGCACGTCACACACTGCAAGAGCATTAACTTTTAAATCTGACATTATTTATCTTCATGTGTGGGCCCTCCCACTGTTTTAAAAATATAAAAGTCTTTGTGTATGCCAGGCCTCATTTTTTTATAGTAGTTTTCCAAAAGTATATTGTTACCTCCGCCTAGAAGGTTGTGTTTTTGCTAGGGTCTGTCTGTTTGTGTGTTGGGGAATCTGTTTGTCTCTGAGTCAGCAAGATTACACAAAATTCTACTGGATGGATTTTCATGAATTTTTTTTTACTAGAGGTCAGTTTGGTAGCCTGACATGCCAGATGGACAGTTGCATATTGGAAATATTTCACAAATCCATCTGGGGAGGCAGTGGCGTATTTACCTAGCACTGGGCCCTCATGCAGAATTCTTATATGTGCCCCCAATGCCAGAAATTTTACATTTTTCAGACAAAAAAACACTCTAAGATGAAGGTAAAAAAAAAAAAATGCCCATAAAAGTCAAATATCTGTCAGTCATTAGAAATGCTCTTGTGTGACAGGTTATTAATAAAATAAACAAATATGCCTAGGCTACTGGTCTATAAGGCCAGCCAATGAACGCAAAGAAAAATGAAATAGTCTACTGTGCTAGAATGCTTAATATGCAGTAAACAACAAAATAATCAAGTAATATAATTACTTTTATTTCAAATTTCAACTCAACTTTCCTAACAAGAAACAACAATATACAACACACTGCAGTTGTTTTTGACAACAAAGAATCAATCAACGCTTCAATCAACAGCCATAACAGCCCTCTTCAGCACCCAAACTGTTAGCATCTTTCTTTATAAAGTAACCAGTTATTTTGGGGAGTTTTGCTCTATTTTCTTGTTTTGCTTCACTGTCTTTCTTCCTGTATCTTTGCCCACTCAGGGCACACTGGGAGGAGGTACCTGTTCTGATCCCACCGCCCCTCCCATAAAATAAGCACAGGATAATTGATCACAGAAAATTTCAAATATTATGTTGTGACATAAAATCAACCTTGGTTAACCATAAATAAAGGGCAATCCGTGTATGGTTCATTCTTTCGTTTTTTTGTTTCAAAACAAAATAAAAAACAAAAAAACAGACTTGTTGTTTTTGTTTTTCTGTTTTAAAACCCAAACAGAAAAACGGAATAACAGAAGAACAGAAAAACAACATTTTACTGTTCTGGGTTCAAAAATGAAAAAACGAAATATAAACATATAAGATTTTGTTTTTTTTTTCTTTGAGGGATATTTTGATATTAAACATGGATGATTTTTTTTAAGTTATGAAACTGATCAGCGCACATTTGATGAATCAAAGTGCTTCTGTGGTGGTGAAAGAGTTCTAAGGCTGACGTGTTCCTGAGCTTTTTTATAAGTAACAGATCACTGCACTCCTCATCCGCGCTCATTTGCGCACTCCCGTGTTTCTATGAGACAGCAACAGTCAGTGCATAGTCTGCTGCTGTCTGATCTGCTCTCAGATAAACCGAGAAACATCAGAGCAGATGATAAATCTAAGTTCTTTTTCTTGCGCTTTTCACCTGTTCCGCGCGCCATGAGTCTTTCATGCGTAACGGCTTTGCGCCTTTCTCTTCCACAGCGCTCTCTCATCAGTAAAGAGGCATTTAGGATCATCAGAAATGAAATAAACCCATAATAACTTCAGTGTTGGCTCACTTAATGTGACATCAGTTGTGAAAACACCAGGTTTCTTTGTGTTATTTAGACCCTCTTCACGTCAGCCTTAAAACTCTTTCACCACCACAGAAGCACTTTGATTCATCAAATGTGCGCTGATCAGTTTCATATCTTAAAAAAAACTCATCCACGTTTAATATCAAAATATCCCTCAAAGAAAAAAAAAACAAGATCTTATATGTTTATATTTTGTTTTTTCATTTTTGAAACCAGAACAGTAAAATGTCGTTTTTCTGTTCTTCTGTTATTCCGTTTTTCTGTTTGGGTTTTAAAACAGATTTTGAAACAGAAAAAACGAAAGTACAAACCATAAACGGATTAAGGGCCCGTTCGCACTTTTTTTCTCCCTCTTTTTCTTTTTTTCTCTTTTTTTTCGTGACCTGGGAGTGCCCCTCGACGTCATGTGCCCCCATGCAACTGCGTGCCATGTGTCACACTAGTGACGCGTCTGTGGGGAGGAGCCCTGCGAAAAATGTTTTCAGGGGCAGAATCTTCAAAAACAAAAGCAGCTTGTGATTGGACGATCATTTGGCTCATCACACTCATCACAGACCAATCCATATCAAGCAGCGTTGCTATGATTTAGCATATGTAGCGGCTAAACGTAGCGGCTAATGGCTGACCATTTGCCTCTACAAGGGCAAACAACAGTTAATGGCCGTTAGCCGTAGCGGACAACTGTTGTTAGTGGCTAACTGTTGTTAGCCGCTAGGGCTAACGGCTATTAACTGTTGTTTGCCCTTGTTAGCTGTTAGCCGATAGCTTAACTACCTTAAGACGATTGTTTCACATTAAATTTTACCATACAGCTGTATCATTGAACACTTACATGTGACATGAACCTCGTCAAAGACAATCCCTACGAAGTAAACTCATGAGGAGAGGATATTTTGCCAAGTATAACTGAGTAACCATGACGACCACAGGCTAACCGACACTATCTGCCATTATTTGTACAACAGGAAGTGACTTCACTTCCTGGTAAGTCACTTCCTGGTAAGTCACTTCCTGTTGATGTCACACTCGCTGCTCCTGCCTTCCTTCCCTGATTGGGCTGTTAAGCATTTAGCCGAGTGAAACTGTTGAACAATGGAGGCTGGCAAGATGGAGATGCATGATTTCAGAATCAGACAGGTTAGGCTGCCCTGCAATTCTATCGGTTTGTTCTAAGGAAGAAAAACATTAAAGTTGCCATAAATGAATGGCAAATCCCATTCATTTATGGCATTATAGGAATTGTAGTTTATTTGCAAACGGATGTTATGAAGTTATCCATGATGTACTCCAGTTGTCATCCACAGAATGGGCACTATGAATTTAAGTTTGGTACAGGAGAGTTAAGGAAAAGGAGCTGCAGCTATTAATGGACACAACCTTCACACACCCCTTTAAACTACAGAGGAGCATTCAATTAATGAAAACTCTGAACCTTGAGCAAGCAAACATAAAAAAAAACAGACAAAGGTTTTGAGTCATTGAGCAAACGTAAATGAAACCACATGAGATCATATTTCTGTACAGAGAAATTAATGCTTCTGTTTATGTTGCTGTGATTTCTAAACAGGTGTCAATATCATAACACTCTCACCAAAATCACCACAACCAATTCAGCTAAACTCATACACATGTTTATGCAGCAGAACAGCAGAATCTGCCTGATAACAAACATGAAACCGGGCACATCCCTCGAGTAAAACTTCAAGCTGCAGTGACTGAGATGGTCTGCAGTTGCACTGACAGATTGCGAAGCAAGAGCAGGAATCTTTGAGTGTGATGTCAGCAAGAGCAACATCAACCCTGTTAATAATGGCTGCCATTGATTACCATAGAAGATACCTGCTGTAATGACAGTTTGATCAGAACTGGACTTTTCTTCATTAGATGATGAACAAAAAAATCAACACAGAAAGCATTTTGGAATGGAAAGATTGTTTCACTAGTTAGTATTATATTACATCAAATGATTATGCAACATAATGAGAATGATTTTTGTTATTAATATTTACCTCCTACATTTGACCACACCCTTTCAAAATATGTTAAAGATGTTGAGTTTTGATTTTAATTGTAACTCTGCATGGATGATTTTGTTTTAATGTGACCCATGGTAAGCACATTTTTTACATCATATGGTTAGACTGCTTTACTGTTTAGTGGTCGGAGTTGAGGAAGAAAATATGTGGATTGAGACTACAATGAAAGGGAAAGAAAAACAGTATAAAAGGCTTTAATTTTGCTTTTTAAAATAGACACATCCTTCATGATTTGTGAATTTGTAGTTCAAAGTCCATTTTCCTGTAATGCATGTGCAGTACTGACACACTAAAATCATAAGGCTGCTATGTAAAGTAAAAAAAATCCTTTCATACCCGTTTGTTAAACTGTAGCTGAGTGAGGACTGAGTGGAGGTAATTGACACTGAATTTGAGTTGTGTTGTCACATACTGAGCACTTAAATGTGATCTTTGACAGCATTAAACAGTGAGAAAAATGTTAAGTTTTGTCTATTAGCCGCAGTCTACTCAGTCTCTACACTGCTGTATGTGAGGGAGGCGTTCGGATCTGCTCGGGGCAGCTGTTGATGGACAGGGCTAGCTCTTAAATTAGCCACAACTTTAGTCCCATCAGCTCTGGAAGTTGAGCCTGTCAACATGATGGAGACTGATGTGAGGACACTTAACTCCTTAATCATCACTAAAGAGGCTGAAATACACTGAGATAAATGAAGGTTTAGGAGGGGGTAGCAGTGGCAGTGTTGTTGTTTCCTGACGGGCTGTGGCCACTGTTTGAGGATGCTGCTCCATCAAAGATAGGAAGAGGAATACAACATCTCTCTCGACTAACAAACGGATGTTAAACTACTGAAATATATCCTGGTGGTAAACTGAACTGTCCATCTGGCATGTCGGTTTAAGCAAATGTTTACAACTATGCAAAATAAATTAGCTGGGTCCAAGATCATGCTGCAACACTTTAACATTGCTTGAAAATGCAGAATCTCTGACTTTACTTGTAAAGAAAGTTATCCTTTTGGTTACTTGAAAATACTTTGCTTGCTGTGAATAAAAATGTGATTTAATGGGTAATAAAACGAAAAGAATAACCGGCAAATTTCTGCAGCCTGCATTGGTAAAAAGAGACTGAACAGGCATTGAGGTTCTGACCACAGCCTGTGGGCATGATAGTGCTCATTCCTTCAGCACCATGTGTAGCACTGCCAGGGTGTAGGTGGACAGACGAGGTCAGCCTGTTGCAATGCCCAGCCTGTTTATTACCACAGAAATTTAACTTTCAGAAAAAGGCTCAACTTCAGTTATAGTTTACTTTTTGACTCTTTTAAACGCTAGTCTTTTTCAGTTTACTCTTCAGTTTCCTCCTGGAATTGCACACACATAAAAGAATTATAGACTAAAGTCTTAGAGCCACAGAATCACTGACAGTTATAACTTTGTTTTATCTTTTAAGTCAGTGGTAAATGGAATACTGCTGGTCTTTGGGTGTGTGTGTGCTCTCACTTTCTTCATTGGACATGTTCAGGGTGGAAAAGAACACTGATGTACAGTTTCATACCTTAAATATTTATAATTTTTTAATCATTTTATCTTTTTCATTTGATGTAAAACCTCCGATGTCTTCATGTCTTTCAGGTACTGGAGAGAGTGGCAAGAGCACCTTCATCAAACAGATGAGAATAATTCATGGATCGGGCTACACAGATGAGGACAAGAAGGGCTTCACTAAGCTGGTCTACCAGAACATCTTCACCTCAATGCAGGCCATGATCCGTGCAACTGAGACACTTAAGATCCCGTACAAATACGAACAGAACAAGGTAAACACCATGATATGTTACAGTTGTGAGTAATTGTCATTATGTGTTCAGAGTTGATAAAGGTTAAAGCTAGGGTCTACGATCTGAAAACCAGTTTGGCTGTTGAGACAGATTTGAAAAACACAGCCTGCCCCCCTTCACTCACCCCTCCCCTCCGTGTTCCAAGATCCCGCCCCCCAGCTCGTGTCGCCTCCTGACGAGATATATAGATAGATAGATAGATAGATAGATAGATAGATAGATAGATAGATAGATAGATAGATAGAGATATATATATATATATATATATATATATATATATATATATATATATATATGTATTTGTTCCTTACTTCAGCCTTTTTCTCGACACTTTTACGTTTCCTTCCCTTCGATGTGGAGGGTAACAGAAGCGGCCTCCTGGTTTCGGTGCTGGTCTTCTCCAGCTCCATGATGCTTCAGTAGCTGTGCAGCTAGCTGCTCACCGGTACATGAGGGAGGTAGTGGGGAGGAGGCGGAACGGTGCGGAGCAGGGGAGACAGGGGATTGGATGAACTCACGGAACAATCCGAACCACCGTTCCCTGCGGTTCGGATTGGTCAACTATTATGCTGCTTTGCAGCGGATATACTGAATGTATTTTTTAAATTCTTTTTGCTCTTTACATTGGCTTTGTCCAAAACCTTTCTTTGACTCTGTATAGTGTACTTTTTTTTTTCTTTTTTTTTTTTTTTTAAGTTATTTTTTGGGGCTTTTATGGCCTTTATTGTATAGGACAGCTGTAGATTGACAGGAAAGCGGGTGAAGAGAGGGGGGATGACATGCAGCAAAGGGCTGAGGCCGAGATTCAAACCAGCAGCCGCTGCTGGGGGTTGGCAGTCCCTGTACATGGGGCGGACGCTCTACCAACTGAGCTAATGTCTGCCCCTGTATAGTGTACTTTTTACTGAAGTGAACACGTTTGTTTATGGTTATGTCTGCAATCTGAATGAGCATTTTTATACTCTATACCCTATATATCCCATTTATATCTCATGGTGTGTTAAAAAGAATTGAACAGCCATTGGTTTAACTGGCAGATGAATATCTTGCCTTGTGGATCAAAGCTTTAACCACCAAAAACTGCTCAGAGAAAGACAAGAGAGACCACCAATGTTTTATAGACAACAGCGACACAGAACAGCTCTGATTTTTGGGGCAGTTTTACTGAAACCTATTGGGTTAATCCATTTTAATAAAGAGGCTGAATTTACAATAGAACTATGGCTTTCTTAAAAAGATTGCTGACATGAGACGCTCCCCTGAACGCGCAAATAAACAAGTTACTGCATAAAATTTCACACAAACTTATTTTGTTGAAAATATGCAGTGTTTTTAATTTAATGAATATACCAGTCTTTGGCAATAACAGGAGAATTGCAGTTTAAGTTTTTTAATTCAATTTGACTGTGTTTTTTTTGTTACTGTTCCAAAGTTGTCACTGTGTGTATATTTAGATAGATAGATAGATAGATAGATAGATAGATAGATAGATAGATAGATAGATAGATAGATAGATAGATAGATAGATAGATAGATAGATAGATAGATATTTGATGCATCATTAGATGCATGTGTTAGGTCATGTTTGTACACACACACTTAATAATAAGTATTTATGATACACCATTTATATTGAAACCCAGACCATAAACCTGTCTCATCATTTTTGTCCCTGCTGATATCAACATCAGCATCGAGAATCATAAACTGGAGAGGAATGATGCTGATTAATGTAGCAGCATCTTTTTCAACTGCTGTTAAATTGTGTTTAACTGGTCTAAAAAAAGATGTCATTTCTGTTGATGGTTGATGTAGGATAAAGCACTATGAGTCGAGCAGGTCCACAGCAGCAGGTCATTTATGGTTGTCAAGGCCATACTGATGTGTGCTGTTTGCAGGGACTGCCATGCAATTAATTTTGTTGATCTCCAAAGTCGATACGTAATGATCGTGGAATATGACCAAAGGACAGGCAACAGATTTGTAATTGAAGCTTTGTAGGTCCACAGCAGCAGGTAGTCCACACCTACAAGACAACCCCCTCTATCAGTGTTTTATTGTAAATTAGTATAAAAACAAACTTTTTCTTAAACTGTTCATCTCTGTTCAGTCCAGCGGCTCTCAACAGTACCTTTGTGCTCCCTTTAGTAGATAGATAAGATAGTAAAGATTTCATTAAAAAAATGTTTTTTAAACTCAGTGAGCCCTAGTTTTACACAAGCCAACAGTATTTAAACAAATACATGGAAATACTGATCATGTTAAAAATATAAACATACAAAAAATTATTATAAAATGAGATGAACAATTTGCCCTTATTTGAATATTAAATCACCCAAATTAAATTGTTAATGCAAATATTCATGCTCATTTGGATCACCAGACTTGTAAAATGTGAAAAACCCCTGCAGGCTTTTTTTTGTTGATCTATTATGCATTCAATCAGGATTTCAGTTTTAAGAATTTTTCTCCGTGTCAACTATTGTTAGACTAAACTACTACCAGTTTTGAAGGAAGACTTTGGAATCATGACAAAACAAGTTGAGTTTAGCTACTTGTTTTATTTATTTTGCCCAGTTCTCAGGTACTGTGACAACTGAACGATACGTCCTTAAAAATTTACTCAAGCAAAACTTGAAAAACTACTTAAAGATATAACAAATGCACACACAAGTTATTATTTAATCTGTTAATATCAGTTGCAACAAAAAAGCAAATGTCCTTCCCAGTTATAGTTTTTTTTTTTTTTTTAATGCTGGTACTTGAATATATTGAAATATAATAATCCAGATATTACAGTGTTTATTTATTTCAAAATACAGATTTTTTTCCTTAAAGTATTGATATTGGAGTTAAGAGTTCTGGGATCTTTTGTGTCAGTATTAATGTGTTATGTAAGATATTTTAAATGTTTTTTTATGCACAGTACTTTGTCAATATTTCCATAAATACAGGAAAATTATAGCAAAATTACGAACTTTGATATAATACTATAATACTAAATTTTTATTGATTCCCATTGGAAAGAATGGCAACAAAAATGTCGCTCTTCAACGCTGTATATTCTGGAATTATATTAATATGAAAAACAGACAAACCCCTTCACCCTGCCTTACTTGTGTAAAAGCATTGACATGTTTGTATACTGAAGATTTTTTTTAGACATTTTGTATTTGAAAATTGATGTTCTGTGAACAGCATGATAAAAAAATATATATATATACAAACCCATATTGATCTCCAGTCATGTTTCTGATTAAAATAGCGAGCAGGTGAAATTTGTGAGGAGCTCCCTCTAGATCCACTCGCTGTTCAAAGTATTACCAGCAAATTCGTACAGTTCAGATGCTTTTCAGTTTGCTCAGATTTTTTTATTTAAAGAAACAGTAAATTCCCCCAAAATTAAGTGTTTTGGTCTTCTTTTTTTATGGTGTGGTATTAACAGGTGCCAGTATTACACAGCCACGATCCACACAGATGGTTTTGTCTTGCCTGCGATCTCATATAAGTTTGTGTGCCTATAAGTTAAAGTCTTGATGAATGCCCTGGCAGGAAGTTGAACTGTTCTTGTATGTTGTTTAAAGGCGAATCCAGTGAGGATGATCAGAGTTGGATCTCTGTTCTCTGCCTCTCTGCCATTCTGCTTCCTGTAAAAATGTTGGGCATGGGCTTCAGCTCGGCCAGTACTCAGTGTGCTCATCACTCAGTCCCACACTCGTGTCGGCTCAATCTCGACGAGAGCATCATCAACAAGAACAATAATCTGGCAGTAACATAAAACCAAAAATCAGCTGAATTGTGAACAAAGGACTCTCATAATTATGGATTTAAAGATTTTATTGCAGTCTCTCTGCAGTTTTAATTCAAATTTTCATGTACTGTCTGTCCCTGGGTACAAGACTAACAAACAGCTGCTCTGTTGTGTTTTTGTTTCTCCAGAATAATGCCCAGATAGTGCGTGAGGTGGACGTGGAGAAGATTTCATCATTCGACCAGCCATACATCAGTGCGATAAAGATGCTGTGGGCTGACCCTGGCATCCAGGAGGCCTACGACCGCAGGAGAGAGTACCAGCTTTCTGACTCGACCAAATAGTATGTCTGTGAATTTTATCATTTAGCATTATAGCACTGCATTATGTATAAGTATAGAGACTACTATGTTGCTAAAGTTATGTAATGTGAAGTTAAAGGAGGTGATTGGTGAAGTATTTGAACATATAGTGAATAAATGTATGGAAAATAAATGTAACATTGATTTACCTAGCCAGGAATAATCAACATAATTAGTTTAATTTGTATCTCAGTATATCTGTTTGTCTATACAATCATTTTAAGCAACTGCTGATGGAAAATCAAGTGAAAGCTATTGATTCAACTTTACAATGTAAATGAAATTTGTTCATGAGAGCTGTCTGCTGTTGTATTAGTCTCCTTTTTTTTTCAATCCGGCCTTTAATCCATCTAAAAAACAAACTCGCCACTCCCTATAATTTAATCAGGATTGCATTTGACAGTATAGCCAACACTTTTGAAATCATTGACATAACTGAAGGTTGCCAGATGCTGATAGACAAAGTTTGATGACATTAATGTGCAATTAAACATAGGAAGGTTAAGCTATGCGATACAGAAAGGTCATGTTGTCAGGTTTACAAATGACTGCTTAATAATGACAGATCTGTTTACTCTCATAACAATCTTTTAGAGTTGGGCTGAATGTTTGGTAAGAATTTTAAATAGCTTTTATTTGACCATTGAACTTGATCTAATTTGTCTTTTAAAAAAAAACTAAGTGATTTTGCTCTTCATATTCTTATAAAATGTCTAAAATTTATAACTACGTATTGTTTGAAATGGTTGTGTTAGTTATTTGCCACTTTTGCACCAAGTAATTAAAATATATTTTTCATAAGTGCTGCGAAATGTTTAAGTCAAAATTATATGAGAAATGAATGAATTAAAAAAAAAATGAATGAATGCATAGTTGCTCAATGACAGATATCTTACCTCCTTCTAAAGCTACTATTGGACTATATTGCAAAATTATTAAAACTAAAATCCATAGCCCTATTTTAAAATAAATAGAAGTGATTGTAACTGATCTTTTAAGTGATCCTTACAGAAATAAATTGTCTTTCTTTTAAGATTCACTGATTAAGAAAATCTGTAGCAATTATGGTCCCTGTGTTAATATAAATTTTTTAGCTGAAGCTCAATTATGAGCTCAAGAAGTCTACAACATTTATCATTATACTGGACAATTCCCTTGTCAGTTCCTGCCACTTCAGTTTGCATGGTTTGGTAGTCAACGGCATCATCACTCTCATCAGAGACAGTAAGCAGAACAATAATAAAGAATTCAAAGATGTTATCATGGCAGAGAGAAAACAGAGGTGATCCAAATCGTGAATTGTACACAAAATGTCGCTAAATGTACAACATTTATTTTGTCTGTTTTCAAGCAAGAGTGGAAAATGATGATTTTGAATCTTTTAATGATTTGAGGCAACATATGTGTATTGGCTGATACAAGCAAGAAAAAAAATCAGTTTTTTGCCAAGTTTCGTCTTCAGAGCAATTATCTGCTAATAATTATACTTGGCAGATGCATCAGTGTATCCCTTCTTTCTGTATAACAATGTTCATGTGCATGTTGAGACCTGGTTTACCTTCATGTCCCATGTTCCCTCCCCCTCCACAGTTATCTTAGTGATTTAGAAAGAATATCTACGGCCGGGTATGTGCCCACTCAGCAGGATGTACTGCGAGTCCGAGTGCCCACCACCGGCATCATTGAGTACCCCTTTGACCTGGAGAATATAATCTTCAGGTACTGGTGTCAGTGTGGCCCCTCATGTTGCTGGTTGGCTCACTGCTCCACAGTCGGCCAATCAGCTGGAAACCGTCGATGCTGCTATCTGCATCTCCACTGTTCTGCACAGCAGGGCCTGGCACTCTAACACATCCATGATGGCACACTCAGGAGAAGGACACAACCCTCCTGTTAACATTTAAAGTTGCCTCCTTGAATGCTAAATCCTCTTTTTTAGATGAAGTTAAAGGTTCCTTTTTCAGTTCAATTTGACATCAGGCTCTCGGTATTTGAAAAGTTGTGTCTTTGGGAGCTGCCATCAAGGATGAAGCTAACTTTCTTCGAGAAACTTTGGGGGTAGAGGTACAAACTGTCACCTAAACCCCTCATAACTCTTGGGAACAGCTTTCCTGTGGTCACATCTGGACTGTTCTACTTGCTTTTGGCAGGGTGTGCTGTATCTGCTGTTATGCTTCACTTTCTCTTTCCTCTGTTCCTCTGTCTTTTTGTTATTTCTGTTTCTAGCTATCTAAGCGATCTGGATCGTATCGCTGATTCGTCCTATCTGCCAACCCAACAGGACGTGCTTAGGGTTCGAATCCCAACCACTGGGATCATAGAATACCCCTTCGACTTGCAAAGCATCATTTTCAGGTAGAAGAAGACACATGGCTTTTACTAACTCTTCCCTAATTACCCTTGCAGTGTTTTTTTTTTCCACTCAAAAAATCTAAACATCACCTTAAGTCTGAGATCCCATTTTTCATACTTAATGACAACATGTTTATGTCCGCATTTTGTCTGAGTACGTGTCCACCCTTTTCTGTTATCTTCCGTATATTTAATGGGCTACTTTCAGAAGATTATACAGATCGGTAGTTGATCGATGAACGACTTCATTACTAGAGAAATAATCTGTAACTACTTCATACACTACTTGTTTTAAGAAGCCATCCTGAAGATTTCAGTCCAGGTTGATTTGGGGACATTGACAGTTACCACAGCAACAGCATGAGAAGTTTAATTCCACAGAAAATAAAACAGAGAGCCAAAGAGGGAGTGTGTTCTCGGTGTGAACAAACAAACCATGTTTTCACATGAGAACCAACCAGTCAAACGGATTCTTCGTCCCTGGTATAAGAAACTTTGATTTATGAGAGAGCTGTTTTACAACAGCAACAGAACAAAGTCTCTTTGATTGTGAGTGAAACATGGAGGCTGGTGCATGGTCCTCTTCAGTCAGCAGCTCACTGTGGCGGTTTATTCTTGTTCCATTTTTCTACTCGCAACAATGTAAAGTCGTATTGATAAGTAAACAGATGGTTAAGTCTGAGCCTTTTAAGCCATAGGTGTCTAGTGAACAGTATGTTTATTCCACCCTTAGAGGCCTTAAATCTAAAAACCAAAGGGTAATGCTTAGATAAGGAGGGATTATGGGTGATTTTCTGTTACACAGGCTAATTATGGACTATAGTCAAGATAAACTTTAGTGAACTTAGCTCCAGATTTTTCCGATTCTGCCAGAGATTCATAGTCTGTAAACTGCAAAAAACGTTCCTTACTTGTTTGGCAGCCTGTGTCCGAACTAAGCGTTAACACTTCAACACAACCAAGGTACCTCTTTTTAAATTAGCTTTCAAACTATGTAAAAAGCAGTACCAATTGGTATTATTAAAGAGGAGAAATAATCAACTGAAATGACTTTCCCAAATATTTTTTTTCAGGATTATATTTCAACTCCTCTGTGATGTGGCACCTTCACTATGTATGTAGAGGAGACTGAATGAGGGGTTGAGTTGACACCTCTCTTTGCTCCTCAAAAGCCTTGTTAATTGTGACAGTTGTGACACAGATATCACTTTTATCTGAATCAATATAATTGTTGAGGCTTATTTATAGAGTGTTGTTGTGGTGATTTAACATAAATGCAATCTAAAATACTTTAGTTTAACTCAGTTTTGATTCCTGATAGTGAGCTCCACAGACCGAAGAACAAAAAAAGGTTGTAGGTGCACACTTGATCTTTTGGAAAAAATGTTATTTCTACAGCATTGTCATTTTATTGGGATTATAATATCAGGCTTTGTGCATGGTAGTCTGTTGTGACCTATGAGCATTTTATTTTCTGAAACATCCAATACCTCTCAGAGGCATTTATGTAATAGTCCCTCCTAGTTTATTATTCGTAGACACTGTTCTTGGCAGAGAGACGGTTTGGAAGCTGCCGCCAAAATGCAGAGCAGCTTCCTTTCCATCTTCTCCTGCTTAGAAAAAAGAGAGAAGATGAGGAGCTACAGATAGATCCAGGGAACAAGAGTGATTACAGAAGAGTGCAAATCGATAGGAAGCCATCATGTCAGCCCCCTCCTACGCTCAGCAGGGCTAGAAATAACTCTGCTTGCAATGAGGTTGTGCTGAAGAGGTTTCCAGCAGCCCTGCTGCAGCTCCCTGATAGGCTCTGCTCTGTTTGGCTGTGCTGCTGGCGGTGAATCACTGCATGCTCTCAATTACATCAGTTTTGTGTTAGGAGACCAAAAATACAAACATGAATAGGTGACAATCGTGAGGTGTCATGTTATACTTAAAGAAAAGTATAATTATTGGGGGCTTGTTATGCTGTGATTTATGACTGTGCCTTTTCATATTGCTCTATGGAGGGTGGAGGATACTCAATGAAAGATAAGAAGTCCCACACAGCCGTACAGTCATGTATAGAAACAAGCACATGTGGGCTGAGCTGCAACAAGGAAGCCTTTCATAGACAAATATCTCCATTAGGCTTGCTTCCTTCTCTCTTAATTGGCTTTGAAGTTACAGAAAATGTAATTTTGCTTGGCTTATTCAGCATAGGAGAGCTTATCACACAAAGTAGGTCACTTGTCCTTGCTACAAAGAGAAAGGGGGTTTCATCTGAGAGTTTTATTTCAAGCTAGATCTTCTGGAGGACCCCACATATCAATACTGTTGCTCCTCCTGGCAGACTCCCTCACTATCAGACCTGGTGTTTTGTTCTTGCATAATTAATCAATGTCAGCACAAACTTTGTCAATTAAATAAATATTCACTATCCTAAATTTTGTTTGAAAATGAATCAGTATATCCTAAAATCTGACATTCTTTGTTGTCTCTGCTCTAGTTTCCTGTTCCTTTTAATTCATTTTTTTCCTCATCCATTCGCCTTTAAACCCTCCTCTCAGCTGCCCTTTTCGTATGCCTCACTTTAGCACCTTTATATTCTTTTCTGAACACCTCCCCCCTGCATGATCTCTTCTGCATCAACATTGTGGAGGGGAGAAAGGATGGCTTTGTTTGTTCACATGCAAACTCTGTCTGGTTGACTGTAGTGAAGTTTTGCTCTATCCCCTCTGTATTCTGATTTTTCTCCTCTGTGGTTGTTGGGATTGTATCATTTTGAATACATGATGTACACATTAGACATTGTGTTGAATTAATGCAATCAGCCATGGCACACTAAGCGGTAGATGATTTTGCAAGATGAGTGTGCAATTGCATTGATTCATGTAGTAAATGACATCACATTTTTGTCCTGAATTGACCTCGAGGGTGTCCTTAAGCGGGTCCCTTCTGTTTTTAAGTTTTAGGAATTTATTGTAATACATGTGATTTAATAGCAAACTTCTGCCCAAAAGAACTGGGAGATTGTTTACAATATGAACAAAACCTATTTTTGCAAATCCTTTTCAATTTATGTTCACTTCAGTACAGCACAGAAGCAAAATATTAAATTTTTAACTGATTAAAACACATGCTGAATTTGATACCTGTTGCAGAAAAATGGTTGGGGCGAGAACACGATTTCCACCGTGTTTCATTACCTTTCCCTCTGTTAACCCTCTGTGAATGTCTGGGGACTGAAGACACTGATTACTTTAGTATTTAAATAAGGATTCTTTACAGTTCTTGCTTGATGTACATCTTGAATTTTGACAATAGGGTTTATGTTGTCCTAGAAAAATACCTTGTCTAGACGGAAACACATGCCTACTCTTGAAAATGTGCAAGATACCCATGTCATGGGTACTAGCGCACCTCCATGCCATCAGAGATGCTGGTTTTTGAACATTGGGTTAACAACAATCAGGAGTTTTTCTTTTCCTCTTTCTCCTAGAGAACCACATGTCTGTTTTTTCCAGAAAGAATTCAAAAGGTGGATTCCTGACCACAGCATATCTCTTGACTGTGCCTGGGCTCAGATAATTTGGCAGGGCTTCTGTATGTTGTTGATCTGCTAATTTTAATTATCGTGGCATATGGATATGTACAAGCATTCTAAGCTTGATACCTGAGGCATGTTTCAAACACAGTTGAAAGAGGAGAGTAAGTCAAGACATTGAAAGTTGGAAAAAAAAATTAAAAATCCCTGAAACATTGCACAGGCAAGTAGGTTAGTTAGTAACAAGTTATCGTACCATGATTGGGGGTAAAATGAACTGTTCTAAAAGAGACAGTTGTTTAAAATATACAATGGTATGGAAGGCTCCACAGTCAAAAAGTCAAACTGTTATAGATTTCACCATCTACAGTCTATCTGATCAAAAGAGATTCAGAGAATCAAGAGAAATGTCTGTGCTTAAGGGGCAAGGCTGTACACCAACAGTGAGTGCCTGTGATCATGTATCTCCTAGTTGGTACTGTGTTAAAACAAAGACTAGAATGTGCACACACTTAAAATTATTAAAGGTGCAGGACAAAAAAATCAGCTGCAGAAAATTATGAAAAAAAGATAGAAACTATGTATTACAAGGCAGCATTCTGATCTACAAGACCTTTGTTGCCTTGTATCAAATAAAATGTCTAATTTCAAGCTGAACAGTGTGTGGGCCTTTTTCTTTTGTTTTACCATATAAGAAGGAGACCTCATTTTTAATGGATATTACATCACGAGCTCAGGAACACTTTAGAAAGCCATTATCGGACAGGGAAAACTACGTCACTGCATCTTCTAACACAATTGTAGACTTACATCATACAAGTGATGTTGGTATGTAGCATCAGGTCGGGCTGCCATCTAGATTGTTCTTGACCAAAGTTCTCATGAGCAAGCATCTGTGATGTTGTAAAGTTGTACTGGGGCCCATGGCATGGGTAACTTGCTAATCTTTGAGACCACCATTCAGAATAAGAGGTACATACAGGATTAGGAGCAATATCACCCTTACACGACTTACTTAAGATGTACATCACGCAGGAAGAGGAAAGAATTCCTTCTTCAGCACCAATTACTACTAATAATTACTGTCTTCAGTCTCAAGATACTTAAAAAGAGTTGTCAGAAGAAAAGGTAGTGAAACACAGAGGGTAAAAACAATCTTGTCTCGACTGTTTTTGTGTGCTGGGCGTAAAATAAAATAAAATAAAATAAAATATTTCATGAACTTAAGGATAAGAAAGGCTAGCAAATCATGATATTCTGTTTAAATTCACATTTTAAGCAATATCTTTATCTTTTGGAGTTGTGGTTTGTAACTTTGATTTTAATGTAGACACTCAGATTTAAAGGTGTTCCAAATGCATGGTCACTAGCAGTTTAGATTTCAATCAACTGAGCAACAGTCAAAATATATTTAAGGCTAACTTTATATTTTCTCTTTATTTGACTCTTCTTCCCTCTTTTGGGTTGCCCTCAATCTCACCCTTCAATCAGGATGGTGGATGTAGGGGGTCAGAGGTCAGAGAGAAGGAAGTGGATCCACTGCTTTGAGAACGTCACCTCCATCATGTTTCTGGTGGCGCTCAGCGAGTACGACCAAGTCCTGGTGGAGTCAGACAATGAGGTGAGACAAAGACACCACGGCATGTGTAGTTTTTCAGAGTTGTCAAGTGCACACAATTTGTAATCACAAAGTATTCTTACTGAAGCCTGTAGTTTTGGATATCAACCTATCCAAGGGCTTTTTCAAGTTATCTTTTCATGTTTGTATGTGGACTTCTTTCCATTTGTAATTTGGTATCACAAGAGGCTCCTTAAACATACCCTAACAGTAAAAAAATTTTTAGAGAAAATCAGGAAAATGTCATCCAAGTCAGTTTCTAGCTTTTCAAGTTGTGCTGCAAACACACAAACAAGTAACTATCAGAATAAAACAACCTTGTTGGTGGAGGTCATAACTGAACTCTTCACTTCTCATCTGGTTAACAACTTTTTTTTCTAGCGATTAGCATTATTTTCACTGCTGTTGATATCCTACGGAAGAGTATAAGATAATGTTAGATAGAGAAAACAATTTTGGGGAAGTTGAGATTAAAGTCGAACTTTCGGGATTAAAGTTGAAATGAGAAATTTATAAAAAATAAAATTGAAATGACAAGAATAAAGTTGAAATACAGTTTTGTGATAGTAGTCTAAATGTCGGGGTAAAAGTCAAAATGTTGAGAATAAAAGCCGAAATGTCAAGAATCAAGTGGAAATACATTGGATGATGACTTTCGACTTTTTTCCATGACATAAAATTCTAATCTCATCATTTTGACTTTTATCACGTAAATGTATTCCAATTTTTTTTGTTGACATTTTGACTTTTGTCTCAAAATTTCAACTTTATTCTCTTCATTTCCACTTTAATCTTGACCTCCCAAAACACATTTTTTTCTATCTTAAATGGCCCTAATACTCTTCTGTAACATCCCTCTCTGCAGCAACAGGTCGAAACCAAAACAGATACTAGATTTGTATTTATCAGGTAGCCACAAATGTGGATTCAAACTATCACGACAACATGCTGTATGAGATAACAGGGTTGGTTTAGGCTTAAATGATTCGAAATGAAACAGACAAAAATTAAAATGCTGTTGGAGCTCTAAATAAACGTTTTAACTTGTCAGCAATTTTGTGATGCTTATGTCTTGTTTTATGACCTTGGGAGGCTGATTTAAAATCAGTTCACCACCTACCACCAATACTGCTCCCAGTGAAACATCAGCTGTGTGGTTCCATCCTCAAGTCACACTGATATTTTCAGCTTACCACAGTGCTCCAGCAACACTGTCAAATAAATCTGGCTAACATTCCATGATTTATATGTTTTAAAATGTTTTAATATTCCAAATCAAAATTTACCAAACATGTTTTTTTATGTTATTACACATGGTCCAGTCTCCCTCTGGATTTTCAGCTTCCACTGTCTTTGTACTTTCTTTTCAACCAGAAAGCAAGATCATAGAAATAGCTGTCAGGATCTTGAAGCATATGTACCAAGCTAAAATATGTGAATAGGAACAGCTTTTGAGTTTTCCTCCCTTGAGCATGATGTCACAGGACCATGGCTGCTACAGAAATCTGGACAATACAGGGTCTGCATTGACGCCACAGTCTGTGTGCCAAACTGGCAGTTCCACCTACTTTCTGGCAGAAAGCAACATCCCATCACATTAATGTTCTGAGTAATTTTTAGTAGGTCTTATCATTTTTGATGACAGTTATCACAGGAGATGTAGATTCTACATGGATATATTTTTGGAACTATAACATTTATAAAGCAGCATTTTTTAGCCTTAGTCGTAGCATGAAGTGACCCTTTAGTGACCATAACTCTGCATCTGTTTGTCTTTATTATAGATTGGACTGGTGTAGCCAGGCTTTCATAACGCTCACTGTTTTAGCATCTGTTTATCTGTTGTTGCCTCCCTATTATTTCAAATATGACATCCAAACTGGTCAAAAACTTTAATTTGCTAAAAATGCCCTAAAATAAATTAAGGTTTTGGCGAAATATAAGTCATAACAATATAAGTATTTTATGAATTGTTTTCAAATCTGTGGACCAAACCTTTTATTCTTTTACTATCAAACCAGTCCTTGTATTCAGGCTGTGCTGGGTTTATGTATGCTGCATGCATGAAAACACAATTTTATTATCATCAGTGCAACGACATCCTAGATACTGGTCTTTAATTTTAAGATTGATTTGCTGAAATGTAATATCTTGATTTTAAAAGTAGAGGACAGTTTGCCGTCTAAACTGCCTGAATTGAACATTATCAAGTAACAATGACAAAGAAATGAACTTTTTCAGCTGAAGAAAAGCATTTGAATGCTGCACTTTGCTGATGTCAGTCTGTGCTTTTCCACACATTTGTTAGCACTCACTTCCACGCACAGACTCTAATGTCATGTTCATACCCTCCATTGCTCGGCCCTACCTGGCTTGTCATTTATCCATTTGAGTAAACATTATTCAGATAACAAAGACAGTTCATTCGTGTAATATGACACGATATTCTTTAATATCAGTTTCTGGGTTGATAGAAAATAAAAATTGAATGCTTACCTCAAACAAAATAAGGACTTCTTTCTCTACAACAGAAAATTTCTCTTATTTATGCTGTGGATTCAGACTCTGCTCTGTTCAGAGAGAATTATGGGTAATAAAACTAATGTGATCAGCCGCTGCGTGCCCTCTGCGCCCCTCCTGACAACAAACCCTTTCTCTGACCGGGTCATATGACTGCCGGATTTCATAAAGCAGAACAGCTGCCAGCTTGACTCACTGTTGACTGTGAAGCCGTAGAGATGTACAGCAGATATAGTTTAGCAGGGTCAATGTTTGTCCAACAGTTGTTTCCTAACTACACTCAGTCGGCACACTGCTCATTATCTTTACCCGGTCTGTTCAAATGAGAGATCTTGTTGAGCACACAAAGACTGGGACATGTTTTCATTTTTACTTGTTGCTGATTATTTGCTTTTCCTGCCTGTAACGTGTACTCGGGCACAGGTGGTGGGTGACAATGGACGATACTAAAGCTGTTATGGAGCTCAGTGTCTAAACAGTTGATGGCTGGGACAAGATTTGGCAGCGACTAGCCAACACGGTCTGCAGATATAATCCCGTAGTGCTGACAGGTTGGACTGAAGACTTTGAACCTTCAGACCGGTCAGAGCCTGACCGCATTGTTTTCAAACCTCCTTGATTTCACCGCTGCCATCTGGCAAGGAGCGCGCTGTGACTTTCCAAGAATAAACTGAAAGCGCTGCTGGGCATGAAGCGAAGATCACAAAGAGGAACGACTGAAAAAAATTGAGTGCAGGTCTTTGCTTTTTGCAGTTGACAACAGTACTTTTTAGGGCTGAACGATTTAAGAAAATAATCTAATTGTGATTTTTTTCCCCAATATCGCGATTTCCTCTGCAATTGTTTAAATGTTCCTCATCTTATGTATCCTTAATCAAACATGAGCCATAGATCTTTTTATAGTAAAACCAATATGACATTAAATGAATCTAAGGATAAAAGATTTGAGAAAAAGTGGAGCAGTGAAAAACAGAAGCAAAATAGGTATGAAATTGTAAAAAATGGGTAAAAATGGCATGAAAGCGGAAAAAGGTTAATAATAAATAGGTATGAAATTGCAGAAGAAAATGGGGAAAAATTGGCATTAAATCCAAAAGTGGCATAGGAAAATTGATTAAGGCAGCAAAATTGGGAATTAAATTTGAAATTAAATTTCGAAAAACCATGTAAAAATTCCAAAAATGGTTCTGACAGTGGCCAAAAAAAATGAATGAGGGCAAAATTGGCATAAAGTTGTAAAAACAGGGTTAAAAAAAGGTAAAAATGGTCCAGAGTGGTAAAAAAAAGTGTATGATTAGAGGTAAAAAAAAAAATAGGCATGAAATTTTAAAAAACTACATCACAACGCCAAAATGTTCAACACATTTTGGGCTAAAAATATTGAACCTTCTGCAATTTGAAAATTGCAACAAGCCATATTGCAATTTAATCTAATTTGCAATTAATTGTTCAGCCCTAGTACTTTTCACAATCGAGCTACTCTACTATTTTAAGTGCACTGTGGATTTCTTAGAAGGAATAAATCTCCTATCATCCGTCACTTAGACACCTTTTTTTTTTTTTTTTTTTTTTTTTTATTAAATGTATTTTTGGGGCATTTTGTGCCTTTATTGATAGGAGAGAGACAGTGGATAGGCTTGTGAAAGGGGGTGAGCAGCTTGATTTCATTTAGTTACAGTCCAGCTCACTTTACATGCTAATGTTTGAGCTTTGGCAATAACAGAGTTACATGTATATTGAAAATATATCATTAGTAAACTATAAAATGCATCAATTGATATGTTGTACAGCTGATTTTAGCTTGTTTCACTGTTTCTTTTCATATGGATTAAAATGCACCTGTGAGGGCTGAGAAGTTTGGATTAATTATTACACCTTCAAGAGAAGAAAAGAGAATCCGTTTTAAATTCACTTTGGGGCAAAAGCCATTATAGCAATTATGTTAATTGATAGTAATTTCATGATCATCCAAACAGTTTAACATTTGATTTACAACTTCATCATTATAACCATGTATAATTGCATAATAATTGTTCAGTATTTTTTAGTTCATGATGTGCCCTTTTGTCGTCCTTACTTTCTTATCTTCTTTTTATGGCTGTGGGAGGTCATCATCCTAATTGAAAAATGATCAGTTAATTAGCACATCAAAAAAAATCTGCCAACAGAGGATTTTCAATCAAAATCAAACACAACACAAGATGATGAGTGAAGACTAAAGACTTTAGAAAGCTGGTGAACTGTGATCACCTCTGCCTTCATTGTTTCCTCTTGTTTTCAATGGAAGACACTGTCCATAAAAAAACTGTTCATCATGTGGTGTGATTACTAACTGTAAACCAGTGTTTGTGTTTCATGGTTACATTTTTTATGATAGGGAGAAAGTCCTAAATACAGGGTATCTGCAAGTCTTAAAAAGTCTAAAAAAGTCTTAAATCCAATAATTTGATTTTTAGGCCTTAAAATGTCTAAATTTCTCCTAAAATCCCCCCAAAAGGTCCTAAATATGATTTTGAAAGGTCTAAAAAAATCTTATGATGTTACTTTTATTTAAAAAATGCATAAACTTCAGTCTCACTTTGAAATGTTTCGATTTTTGAGGACGCTATAATGTAACTATAAAGCAGAACTAAATGTAGGCTACCCGGTCAGAATTTGTCGAACACCACCAGCTATTGCCATAGTGAAATGGGTTTTAAATTGTATACATAATGGTCTTAAAAAAATTCTTAAAAAGTCTTAAATTTGGCTTGTTAATACCTGCAGAGACCCTGTAAATATATGGCCTAATTTACTTTTCATTGTGAGCTGTAGGCATAGCAGTCTGAGATTGCTCACAGCGTGAACCATACGGCAAACTTTATGAACTTTTTTCCCTCTTATGTCAGCTGAAAAAAAATTGATTAGCCCTTTATTCATTGCGTTTGATGTAGGAAGTGTCCTTTTTTTGTTTTTTTGTTTTTTGTTTTTTTTTTGCATTGAGCACTCCTTTTTAAGCAAGAACTAAATGATGGATGGGTCATTGGTGGCAGTGGGTCTCTACATGATTAGGAAAAGTCTGGTGTGGCTGTTCCGTCACAGTGGTCATGGGAATGAGATTACTCATCACAAGGAATTTTGTTGACAGAATGGACAGTAGCTAGAGAATGATAGCAACCTATCTCAAGTTAGCCGCTCAAAACCAGATTCAGAAGCAGAATGGCAGAAGGAAGTCCTGCTTGTTTGTGCAGCACTCTGATGTAACATTGAATGTTTCCATGGCAAGGATGAACAAGCTGTGGCTGTCAAGGCAGCTGGGACCCTCTTTTTGAAAACTTGAAGATGTATGAGGCAGTTCAAGTGCCCTGCTAATAACACATACGTGAGAAACAGATTATTTCTATTACTTTAAAAATTCAGTTCCCACTTTTCTGTAAATTCTTCAGTCAGATCTTTATAGTCTAAATGCTCAGTAGCAAACAAGGATGTATAACATCTAAGTGAAACACATGATGAAAATGAAAATGTATTGTAAAAATATTAGAATTAGGACAAAATGAAAAGTCGCCATTCAGAAGAAACTTCATTAATTGGATTATGTCATGACCCTCAAGCAAACTAGAGGCCATGGCGTACTAACTACTGAACATTAGGCCAGCCATCAATATTTTCAAAGCTGGATAAACCCTGATCAGTTTAAACACAGTCTTTTCTTTTTCGCAGTATCTCAAATAAGTGTTTTATCATAAAAAGCCAATATACTGTGGAGCAGAGGTGGGACAAAGTCATCCTTCTACAAGTCTTAAGGCACAAATCTTTGGTCTCAAGTTCAGAGTCGAGTCTGGAGATAGAAACGACAAAAGTCGAGTCAAGGACAGAGTCTTCAGTTTTAAAACTTAGAGTCAAGTTAAGTTATTTATTTATTTATTAAATGTTTATTTAACAGGGGCGATACATACAACATTGCCACAGAAAATGGGAAAATGTTAATGTATATAAGACATGTAGCTTCAGCTAGTTTGCAGTCTTTGTCCCTGATCAGGATTTAGAGTACAATAAAATATACAGAATACAGATACAATTATACAAACACAGTAAAACAGTGTTTATTGAATTACATGCCATTTAAGCAATATTATTTTATACCTTTTTTTGTATTGATGTAAACATCAGTTTGGCTAAACTGAATCACACAAAGTGGGTACTGGTATTACACTCAGAATACTGTCCATCATCACTTTACGCGTTCACAAGAGTCATCCTCCACATTTGAACCGGGGCCAGTCCATCACTGGGTTTGACTTGAAATGTTCATTCTCCTGGTTGAATGGAGGCTAAGTTTGGATGACAGATTTTTGTAAATCGGCTCCCTATAGTTGAAGGGGTTGCATTCACAGCAGTAGGAAATCAATGGAAAAAAGATACCCTCAAAACAACCTACCTGCACTGCTGAAGGAAATAACTGACGGACCACAATGGTACCAGCCTCTCTTTGAATAAAAAAACATCAGGCCTGTCGTCCACAGAGTGGATGGTGGCTGCATCACGGTTAGATCAGAAAACGACTCCACTTCAGATTTGACGAATATGAAAATCTCTTATTCTTCGAGTTGTCATTCCTTTCTTTGCTTCTTGTGAAAGCTTTACATAAATCAGTGTCAGTCAGTTTGCGCAGGAGGCAGTAAGCCAGTGTAACCAGTCAGTCGTCAGGTCAGAGAAGAGTCAGGAAACTGTCCCATGTAAATGCAACACACTTTGTTAAAAATCTGTCAGGTACTTTCAAGTCATTGGGCCAAAGTCCAACTGAACTCACGAGCCATTGGCATTCAAGTCCAAGTGAAGTCGAGTCAAAGTAAAGACGTGGTCAAGTCAAGTCAAACTCATCAAAATTGTGACTCGAGTTACAATCATGAGACCTGAGTCCACACCTCTGCTGTGCAGCCTTGATGACTTTGACTTAGGGCTGAACAATTAAATGCAAATTAGATTAAATCGCAATATGGCTTGTTGCAATTTTCAAATCGCAGAAGGTTCAATATTTTTAGCCCAAAATGTGTTGAACATTTTGCCTTTGTGATGTAGTTTTTTGAAATTTCATGCCTTTTTTTTTTTTTTTTTACCACTAATCACACACTTTTTTTTCCTATTTTTGGACCATTTTTACCTTTTTTTTACCCTGTTTTTCCAACTTTATGCCTATTTTGCCCCCGTCATCTTTTTTTGGCTACTGTCAGAACCATTTTTTGAATTTTTACATGGTTTTTGAAATTTAATTTCAAATTTAATTCCCAATTTTGCTGCCATAATCAATTTTCTTAAGCCACTTTTGAATTTTTTTTGCCAATTTTTCCCCATTTTTTTGCAATTTCATACCTATTTTGCACTTATATAAACCTTTTCCGCTTTCATGCCATTTTTACCCATTTTTTACAATTTCATACCTCTTTTGCTTCTGTTCTTCACTGTTCTTCTGTTCATCTACTGCTTATGTTTATTTAAGAATACATTAGATGAGGTACATTAAAACAATTGCAGAGTAAATCGCAATATTGGGGAAAAAAATCGCAATTACATTATTTTCTCAAATCGTTCAGCCCTACTTTGACTTTCTGTGACTATGATCTGACCCCATGTCTGTTTTTTTCAGAACCGTATGGAGGAGAGTAAAGCTCTGTTCAGGACCATCATCACATATCCCTGGTTCCAAAACTCCTCCGTCATCCTCTTCCTCAACAAGAAGGACCTGCTGGAGGAGAAGATCATGTACTCTCACCTGGTGGATTATTTCCCCGAGTTTGATGGTCAGATCACTTTTTTCACTTTTTTTAGTTCTTTCATAGGTTTGTTAGGTATTTGATGAGGTTATGAGGAAAAAACACTTTTTATGTCCTTTAAGATTAAGAGTGAAGGATTTGTGCATTTAACCATCAGCACAAGTGACAAACTGAACCTTTGATCAGTGTTTGGCACCTCAGCAATTTTATTAATCAGTGACGGTGTTTGAACTCTGGATGTGAAACCTGCATTTTTTTTATCACAAGTATCTACAGATATCCTAACAATGTACGGACTGTGTTGTCATCTTACACCACAGGATTCAGTACTGCATGACTTAATTCTCTCCAGGGTTTAGTCTGATGTTTTTGATATTACAGTGACACCATGTGGCCACAGTGCTGTACTACAACTGCTACACATCTAAAAATGACACCTCAGTCTTCTCAGTTTTTGATTCTGAGAGTAGTGGATCATAACAAATGTAACCCTGGTACAGACATATGAATTCTGTGCTTGAAAACAAACATAATGGACGAAGTAAAGCAGGGCTACTGCAGGTAACAATAGGAAAGAAGATGCTAATTAAAGTTCAAGGAATTTTGGGTTCAAGATGAAAACACAAAGAGGTAAGCAATGATTGAGACAATTGGAGTTAAAGCCATTTAACCCTACATTAACAAGATAATTAAATAACCGATGAACACTGTGCCAAAATGATGACTGCTCTTTTCCAGTCCAAAAAAATCGAAAATTGGACAAACAGCATGAAGCATCTATGATGAAACTATGAACAGTCCTAATTTTCTTAAACTGAAACTTTTAATGATGTGGTACCTTAAAAAAAAACAACAAAAAAACAAAAACAAGATAGTGTATTTTCTTGTAGCAAAGGCATTTGTCAGTTACAGTATGTCAGCTGTGTTTGTGCTTTTTGCTTGAAAATGTCACAGGGGCCAAGCAGGAAAATCTTTGGACTAAAGTCATCCCACACTCAAACAGCACATACTATTCTAGCTTTTTGAATAAACGTTTTGGAACATTTTTAAATAAGAATATCATACAAATTAATGTTGTTTGTTTTGTAGTTATTATTTGAGATGTTTTTAACTGCACAGTGTGTTACAACTGAAGAAGTACTGACGTTTTATGCCTCATGGTGATCATCCTATCATCTGGAAATAGCCTTTCAATTTTTATTTAACCATAAAACAACTTTCAGTTAAGTACTGCTTGATATATCAAAAGACTTTCTCTTGCTGTGTTCGAAATGGCATACTGCCTACTGTCTACTTACCTACTCAATCAGTACACACTGCATACTGTATACTCAAAGATGATCTGAGTATTCCGTGGCTGCCCGAGCGTTTACACACAGATGCATACTTAATACCCCAGAATGCATTTCGTGCCGGCCGGGAAGCAGCGCCGGAAAAATTAAAATAGTCCGACCACAAGCAACAGAAAATGACTTCATTCCGGAAAAACTACAAATTCATTCAGTAATAATATATTTTCTAGCGAGACAGTAAGTATTACGTCACGATTATGAGCCCAGTTGTTTGAAAGAGTGACTGTTTTTAATTTGTCTCGCCGTTTTCGGACACCGAAGCGTCCGCTTGGTGGGTGTTTCTGTCTACGTACTGTAAACATGGGCAGCAGCAGCCCCCCTTCACGTTTCCAAGTTACTGCGAAGTGTTTTCGTTATCAACAGCTGCATGACACAAACCGGGCAGCAGTGGATGAAAAAAATTAACACAAACACCTGTGTATCCATGGTGATAACGCTATACACCACCTGCTGGGCGTGTGATGAGCAGCATTGGGCTGCAAAATGACCATGGCATCACGGGTCCACATTACAGTTTAGTTGCGGCGACGGCGTAAGCTAACGTGGTAACCAATTGGTAGGCTGACTTGTCATCAAGTAGCGCATAAACTCAAACGTCTATACAAAAGTTAAATAACTTACATTTATAAGTGCTTTGTGGTTGGTGCTGGAAGCTGCTGCCGGCTGTCTCCATTTTGTATTTCGTTTTCCCACGTCAGAAGTGCGCAATGCATTGTGGGGCAGAAGCAGTAGGTAAAGCAAGCTCCGCTCCATTCTCAGAAATCGAAGCCGATTTAGTATACATCCGGGCATTTCTCGCATACACAAAATTTGCATACTGTACAGTGTGAACGCACTGCATACTCAATATGGGGGCGGGGTTAGTATGAGTAGTACGCCATTTCGAACACAGCCAATATGTATTGAATGTCTTTTCATGCTTGTTCTGTTAATATTCACAGTGCTATTTGCTAGTTGTCCAGAAGCTTCAGTTTATCGGAGTTTAATGGTTTACAACTATTTCCTGCCATCCATATACGAAGCCTGTGGATAATTCTAGCCTAAATAAAAGTACATCAACACAATGTTTGACTAAATCAGTCATATCGTGAAACAGTCATCTGAACCTCAAACATAGCCTAGCAGACTAAAAGACACCATACATGAGGTGCAGTGAGATGATTTGTTTGCCTTTAGTTCAGTAGAAGTAAGCAATAAAGACTCAGCATGCAAACTTGTAAATTAATAGTTATTGTGGGCGTCTTCAAACTTTCTTGGTGCTTGAATGTGTGCTCATTTTCACAGAGAGGAAAAGTAGTTAAATAAACTAATGGGTGCTCTATAGGAATGCATTGTATTTTACCTTTGGCCTATATCCAAAATGCAGATGAGGATACAAATGCATAGGAATAACAGAAGTTATGTTATTGACATCTGTTTTGTTTTCATTTTCAGCAGTAACGGTAAAGTCAAGCTCCGCCTGCTGTTTAGAGTCACAAACACTGATTAAGCCGTATGTTGGAAGAAAAGCAGATCTATTTGTTGGAGCTTATTTTTAAAAGTCAGATGATAGATGAAAGACCCTGAAAACATATCGTTATAATGTAGCCTAATATTTTAGGCTCAAACATCAGCAGTAGGCACACCAGTTTTAGCTTTTCAAACATTTCTCTGCCGATGATGCACTGACTGTGGACCACCCCAAGTGCTTAAAATTAACATTTAAAAATTCTGTTAGTGTGATGATATTTATACTCCATGACTGGAAAGCATTTTTGTTCTGTATTGTTTCTTCTGTTATGTGTTGTTCCCTTGCGCTGAGCACTTTATTTTCTCCAGAGGGCAAAAGTTAAATGGTGAACTTCAGCAGGTCACAGATTATATGGTATCTCTGTGCAGAGGGCAAGTCCAGACATGACGGGATAGTCTGTATAGATCAGGGCTATTCAATTATAAATTCAGTCGGGCCAAATTTTCAGACTTAGAACATGAGCTGGGCCAGACATTTTTGGCAGACAGTGAGCAAATTTAACCACTTAAAAGAAACACGAATAGATAAAAAACACACTGGATATTTATTACTTTTTACCTAAACTAAACTTCTGCTGAAATACTGTTTCTTTAAATGTAAAACTTCAAGCAGATAACTTCAACATGTTTTCACAGGTAAATATGAGAGGTGCGTATGAACATAAAGAAAATACATATTAAAAACATCATCTTTTGGTCACATTTGAAAGGGCATTAAAAGTAACTTTAACAACAACACCCTTTCAGAATGTGTTGCATTCAATGTTTGTAAGAATAATAAAAATTGAATTTTTGTAAGACCCTGATAGTGTTTGTAAAAGTTTTTCCTGTTTTTCTCGCCAATGCTTTCAGCTTTAGTTTTTAACCCAAACACGGTGTTTTACATGTTTGGCATGCTTTAATTTCTGCATATTGATCAGCAGTTAATCAATGCTATTTGTGGCTGTATTTCAGAAACAGCTCAGTAAAAATCAGATTTGTCAAATTAATTTTAAGCATCATATCAGGGACATTTCTCAGTTCAAATGTTATGACAACAGACTGGTGGATGACATTGTAATATGTGCAGCCATATCACCAACTTCTTTTCAGTTCAGCTTTTAAGTTGTATATACCCTTTGTGTGTTTAACATGTGTCCTTTGCATTAGAGTAGTTCTGTGCTCAACACGGTTAAGTCTGTGGCATCAGGACTTCTCCTGTGAGCAGCACCAGTAGCTGTGTGAAAAGCCAGATTCCCCTGGCCCAACCACATACCTACAACTTAAACATCCTTCTGTTGTTTCATAAGCACTTTAAGCCCACTGGCTCAGAGTGGGGAGCCCAATGCAGAGCACAGATCCTTAGACTGATTATTGAATGCAGAGCCATTGAAAACATGGCGCTGGATGGAGCTGACTTGACCAGTTAGCACAAAGTAGAATGGTCGTTTGGTAATGGGGACCTTAAAGTGAAAGGAGCTCCAACAGAGCCCATAGACAGAGAGATAATAGAGGTGAATCAGGGGTACTCGGTGTCTTGCGGGGTTTTTTTTTTTACATTTGCGGTTTTTACCTACTGTATCAGTTTTCAAAATCCAATATGTGAACCTGAACTAGAGCAAAATATAACTTCTTTAAAAAGTTGGAATTCAACCTTTAATGTATATGAAGCCTGAAAATGACGGGATACAAAGGTTAAGTAATGCTAAGATGATGCCTGATGGAATGTAAAACAAATTGTGATGTTCTCCTTTCAGGGCCTCAACGGGACGCCCAAGCCGGTCGGGAGTTCATCCTAAAGATGTTTGTGGACTTGAACCCAGACAGTGACAAGATCATCTACTCCCACTTTACGTGTGCCACCGACACGGAGAACATCCGCTTCGTCTTTGCAGCTGTCAAAGACACCATCCTGCAGCTCAACCTCAAAGAGTACAACCTGGTGTGAGAGGAATGCAGAGAGCCAAGGAGAGAAAGAGAGAGAGAGAGAGAGAGAGAGAGAGCAAGAAAGAGACCTGCAGCCCCAAACACACAAAGCAGAGCAACACATAAACACGTATGTGCAGTAGACACTGCTGCACATCAGAAAACGCTCCATACATTAGAAGACCAACACTTCCCCTGCTGTCCACGTTGCTCCTTGGTTATCCGTTGCTGCTCCTTTTCTAAATGAACATCTATATTTTGTGATTTTAGTATTTCAAATCACATACATAACACATTATGAGAAGAGAACACTTCTTTAATTTATCCCCTCTCTCTGGGGTGGCATATTTCCTCGTCTGAACACTACATTATCAGCAGTGCTTGTGTGTTTGAGGTGGGTCAAGGGCCTTCTCTGTGTAGACTAATCTTTCATGGACAGATTGCTCTCTTCACTCTTTTTGTTTTATTTAACCCGTGCATGTTAAACACTATAGCATGAAGGCAGGAGGCCGGGCAGCTGAGCCCTGAACTCTGCTAATGTGCAAAAGGTAACTAATTATAATGATAGGAATATTTGATCAGGCAGTGTTGGGATGCAGAGAGGTACGTGATTTCCCCTGGGTCTTGAATTATTAATACTTTTTTTTAGTTTTTATTAACTTTTATCATTAATCTTGCCCCGAGTCAGAGTGTAGAAGCTCTGTTGAATGTAAATAAAGTTTTCATGCTGCTCACAGAGAGTGAGGGCTGCACAGAGATTACTACATGTTCTCTGTGGACTTTCAACATTTTTGCTCTTCTTGCTTCTAAAATGAGAGGACTACTTCAAGAAAGAGTCTCAGTACGTTCCTGTTACACTGCCCTTTTTGTTTAAAGTGTTGAAGTATGTTACAATACACTACAGATATTTACATACTGTCATTTGTACATTGCCAAATTTAACTCTGTTACTTTCTGTGTGATTGTAACTACATTGCCAGTTCATTCCTTAAGTGGCTCCGATAATTACGAATCATTTAAAAACTGGTTTTGCCAAAATTAAGTGCAAGTTTTCTCTCGTCGTGTCAGACCATTCAGATGTCGATGGCATGGCAACTCGACCTGCGTGGCATTTATTCATCTCCTCCGACAAGGTCTGAATCACATGTATGAGTACTGTGATCTGTTTTCTCTGTCTATGAGTGTAATGACACCAGATTAGAACAGTGCAATAGTCGTAAAAGAAACAGCTTTTGTGCTGCTAGTTAGTCACAGAGTTGGTCCTGATCATCAGTATGGCATCTCTCCATAATCAGTTCATTTGCCATATTATTTGGCCAATGTTTGATAAACTGTTATGAATAGCAAGAGAGTAAATAGTTCTCGTTTTTGTATGTCTAATTTATCAATCAGATCTGGGTATTGTTGATACATTAATGAGACTTCCTCCCTAGTTTCAGCTCAAAAGTTTTTTCCAACGGAGGAGACAGGAGGAGATTTTATACTGCTGTAAAATATCAAAACTATTTTATGGACAGTGTGTTCTCTATCTTTCTAATGATACTTCATATATTTAGTTGTGCGGTTCTGTTTTTGAAATGCTTGACAATGGAACGGTGCCGTTTTCCGCTGTCAGGTTTGTGCTTTATGCAAACAGGAAAAAAAAGAAAACAAAAAACTTAGTGGTTTAATATTTACTGTTCACGGATGCTTGCTTTTTTTGTAACTTTTGAGGATATGTGTTGGCTATTGGTACCAATCCCATATCGTGTCTCTTGCCTGATAGTTGTTTAAATATTCCATTAAGCTGAGAGTTAATAGATGGCTATTTTTGTCTTCACAATGTAATTCAGGTAAGTTTTTTCATAACTTTTTCATCACAAGGGCTACTACTAGCAGCTTTGGTAGAAAATGAAAGTGACTCTATGGACGGCATAGAGCAAAAAGGTGCAATTAATTAATGGGGGATGGGGGGGTGTGAATCAGAGTGTGACATCCAGTTGAGGGTAATGGTGGCATTTTCAGTGAGGAGGAATGCAGCAGTCCACAGATGCAGCAGACGGGACAGTCCTGACTGAGGGATGTCAGGTGGCTGATTGGCTGTTTGCTCTTGTTGTCTTTCTGCCTTCAGAGGATGAGAATGGCATCAGAAGAATTTGTATTCACTCAGCTGTCCTCCGATGAACACTTAATCCCAACACTCCTGACTATTTAACTTTTCTCACTGTTAAGCTCTGCATATTTGGCTCACAGTCTCATCAGTCATGTTTGGCTTTGGTTGTGTTGGAAGAAAATTTGGAGAACATTATATCACATCACCAAAAACAAAAGAAAAGTCTGGTTAAGCTTAAAAACGTATTTAAGTTCGTTTTCTTGCCCTGCATATTACTACAAAGCTCCTGTGAGGAATTTCTGTCTGTTTGCAGCACCACATACTGTATCCTATGTACTGCTATTACATATTTAAACATATTCATAAGCGAAATAAGATTTTATCGGTACCAATGCTTGTATTATAATGATTCTTTCATAACACATACAGATGATATGTTCACCTGTCGATTCCCTGCCCTACACAGGTGGTCAGGGTCAACTATGTCAAACACATGTCATTCCTTATATTTAATGCTGTGCTGCATAGACACATTTCAAATCCCCCTTTTTTGTAAGCAGACACTGGATATTATGCAGTTAGCTTCATTTGGTATAAAATTAAGCCACAGTTTTGACCATCTCTGTCCGCCATGATCATAGTTTTAGCTTTTCAACTGACTCCCTTTAATAAAAGCTAACCCCCTGGATTTGCAAGGCATGCAGGTTAAAGTGTAAAAAATGATGAGGGCATTATTAAGCATAAAATCTGATATAAATTCCTCTAGCCAGTTATCAGTTCCCATCTGGAATTGTTTTTTGATTCCCATCCCTACTAATGATTGGAACACTTTTCCACAAAACTTAATTCCCTGTCATCTCTGACTCATATGAATGTTTTTTTTGTGTGTGTGGTCCAAGTGAACTCTATCCTAACTTCAGTGACATGAGTCTCCAGCCTCAGCTGACACAGGCGTAGGGGCATCATGTTTTTGTTTTGTCCATACTCATTAATGCACCAAGCTCCTGTGAACGTGGCATCTCAGAAAGTTTTGAAGAGATTTTCATAAACTTTGACCACATGTCCTCCGAGACTCAAGAATAGGGGGAATTGGGGGTCACAAGTTAAAAAGTGCAAATTCTTTGTTGGCGAATGAGATATCTAAAGAATGCCTAAAGGGACCCTAATTAAACTTCGAGTCATTGGTCGAAGCCAGAGTGCATCAGTCTCATCATCATTCTTTGGATCCAAGTCGATTTTGTTTACATAAAATCACAAGTGTCAGCCATCACACAGAGAGAAACTGCTTAGTATTTGGAGTTCAAAGATTCAATATTGAAGGTTACAGAGCTGTTGCTTTTGAATGCAGTTTTGTAAACAATATCTCAAGAGCACTTGATGTAATTGCTTCTACTCAGCAGACACTTTATTTTTTGTCTCATAGACAAACTGATGATGTCAAAGGTTAAGGTGCATTGGAGTCATTTTTAATTGTTAATGAAATATCTCAAAAAAGCTTTTAGTTATTTCCACAGATATATTCTTGAATGCAAGGATGATGTATTTAGATTTCAACAGTCAGAAGAAAAAGGTCAAGGTCTAATTCCACTTTAAAGGACTCCCATCAGACTTTGTCCAACATCACTTGAGGCAGTTACAGATCATCCTTTGCTTTTGAACAACAACCTTTGAAATCAAATAATCGCAAAAATGATCTAAGAAATTTCCTTGAAACTTCTCAAACGTATATCGTGACGCAAAAATGGACCAATTTGGTTTTTCTAGAGTAAAGGTCAAGGTCTTGGAGTCGTCCACTCGTGCTATTTCTCCAGAAAGCTTTTTAGGGATTTCCGTCAAACCTCGTGACCTTAAACTGAAAGATAAACTACTTGGTTTATTGAAATCATAGGTGATGATGTCTAGGTTAATAGACTTCATCTACTGCCTGCTTGTAAATGCAACATCTGAAAAACACTTCTGGGAATTTCTCAAAAAAGTCCACTGAAGAATTTAAAGGGACTCATGCCTTTGAATCTCATAGTATGTGCAGCAGTCTTTGAGGTACAGTGTTTCTGTCAAAATTGGCATAAAGGTCCTCCTGACTTGATGATGAGCTGAGTACCTGTTGGAGGCATTGTACATTCACTATCTGATGACAAATGCCTAACAGAGGACTAAACCAGATCACAGTAGTTCAAGCTTTCTTTAAGCATACTCAGTAATGAAGCCTATTTCACCTTAAGTTGGGTTTTACCAACTTTAATACACTAAATGTCGGTCAGTGTGACCCAGTCATGCATCTTTTTTTAATGTGGCCCTTAACAGAGAAAACCTCAGATGCCCTGTTCTAGAAGTAATAAGTGTTGTTTCTACTGATTTTGCTTGCCTTTGTGAGTCATAGAACATAAAAACAATCATGGTCTGTTGCATAAAAGGTTGAAAACTTCTCACATGAGCTTTAAATTCAAAATGAGAAAATTCTTAATCTTAAAGTACAGTATCGAGACTAAATGGAAAAAAATTGCGCCTCCCTTTAAAGACCTAAAACAGTATTTGAGTTGTTTCAAGTGTTTTTTCCCTGAGTATGTATTCATTAGCCAACATTCATTTTTTCACTTATGTGTTCATCTCATTTTTTTTTAATGGTGCTTTCACGCTCACTCCCTGTCATAGCGTACTGACTGTAATTTGTCATGCAGAGAAATGCAGGGTTGATCGGCAGTACTGAAGCAGAGAGTGATTTTAGGTGTTTTTACAGTTCTACTTTTCAGAGCACTTTTTCTCCTGAGCCTGGGGGATGGCCACCTTAAAGATAGACCTGTCCTCCCCTTCTGGAGAACAGTACACTAAAAAAAAAGTGATCACAGCCCACATGTAACAACCTCAAAGTCTCAGTCTAGCCCTGTGAATGACCACACTAACAGTGAGTAGGATAAATATATGTTGCGTATTATGCATGAGGGGTACTTAAGAGAATATTGTTTAGACAATCCATCACTATCACTGTGCCAAAAAAGGAAACACTCTTACAGAACACAGGAGAAAAACGACCCATTTCACTTCTGTTCTATGTGAAGCACGTTTCCAGGCTCAGTATTAATATATTTATTGAAAGACTTGCCAAGTGAAGGTATTTCAGCAGTCATAATGTTTTGATAGGTGATTGAATGAATCAGTATGTTTACAGCTCTGCCATTCTTCGCTCTTTATTCTCCTCACGTCTCTGGACTTGTGTATTCCTCCTGAGGGTTCGAGCACTGAAACTGCACCACTGCAATGGGCCTGCATTCATGCAAACTTAGGTGTCCATTCAAGCGCGCTCGTTGGTACTCTGAGGTGTGTGTGCGTGTGTGTATGTATGTGTACACTTTTGATGGCTATTGCTTATGCTTGAGATCCATCCCGAGTAGACGGATGGACATACAGTGATATTAAAAAGCTGTCTTTGCATCTTTTTTTCTTTTGTAAGGTTGAAACACCTGAACACCTGTATTTAGGACCACTTAAGACTTTTTTAAAAGAGTTCAAAATAAACTTTGTGTAGTGGTGTACAAATTGAAAGTAATGTATTTTTGTTTTGATTTTTTCTCTTTTTTTAAGTATACCAAATGTAAATTATGTACAATGAGTGTGCCAATCCCCTTTCTTTGTAAAGCCAGATTCTTAACAAGTGCCAATGTTGTGAAAAAATCAGAGGGCCTGTGAATTTCATGGTCCACTTTTTAAAACAAATAAACACTAAAGTATGTGATTAACTAATTAAAAAAGGACAATTTTATTCTATATTTAAGATTAATGATGAACTGCTGTTTTTAAAAGGTAACTGTCATTTGAATTGCATGTGTTTGTCAGGCTGGGGAGGGAGTGGGTGGGTGAGATACTGTATTCATGCAACACCCTCATGAAAAGGGTCCTATGGTTGGTTATTGATTTACAGTATTTTAGCCATATTTCTCTTTTGTATGTTTCATTTCAACCACTGTTGCCTGAACCTCATTCAAACATGAAATGATTTTCATAGCCTTCTCCTTTAAATGTTTTAAATTGGAATAAAATATGTTCCTATACTCTCTTATGGCATCCTTTGAGTATTTTCTTTTATTTTTGAAATTGAAAAGCATCATCTAGTGATGTAACTATACCATAATAATGTCAGTACTTTAAAGCCAAGACGTGTTTCGACTCTCTTTGTTACATTTATCTTTTGTTTTGCCAGCTCTGCGTGCAAGATTACTCAAAGCGTCATCAACATATTTCGATGGAGTTTTGTGGAAATGTTGGGAGTTGCACAAGGAGGAACAGTTTAGTTCTTGGTGGTAATCTGAGTCCAGATTTAGATCCAGGAGTTTCTTTTTAAAGGATTCAACAACACTGAGAAACGTGGTGGTTTTTAACATTTGCACTATGAAGTTGGTCTTTCATTTTTATTTTTATAGGCTTTACACTGTTATGTTTGCAACAATAGAAACAAACTATGAATTCTAAGACTATAAAACATGTATATGATAAAAAATGTATTTAATCATATTCATTTTATAATCAGACACTTTGAACTCAACATATAGATTCAAAGTATGCTTTTTCTTTTTGCCAGGTTCCCGTGCATTAAACACAATGATAAATATGATCAATTGATGCAAACTTGGCTGCTTACAATGAGCTCACTTGGCAAAAAATATGGCTTGTATTTGATTTGAATCATTCACAGAAGTAGCCTGAATCTGTCAGATTTCCCCTGATATGTGCTCCTCACACTGAGTTGAGAAATCAGACTTGAGTCAAAAAATCTTTTGATAAATTTGGCCTGGTGTAAATCCAACCTCTTACTTTTAACTAGTTTACACTTGTCTCTGGTATTCCTGGACATACCTGAAGTTTTGATTTTGACATAGTTATAAACCCCCCTGTTTTAGCCCTGCCCAGAACAGGCTGTGTTAGCATAAAGTGTCATGAGCTGTGTCTGACCACGCCCCTCTGAGGAACATGATGTGGCTTTGGCCTCCATCACTGGGCACTGTTTACTGTGACCCCATAGACTTGTCTTGACATGTCCCTTCTACTGGAGCCTGCTGTGGCACTTCCCCTAATGGCACAGTGTTAGACATTTTTAGATAGACTGTTGGAGGACGCAGTAAGCAACAGAGTAACAAGAGGGAGTTATCTCATGTTTGGGGATCCATGTCCACAAAAATGAATTTAGCGTAATTTGTCACCTTTTAAAGCAGCACTACGGAAGATTCTCGCTTGACCGGAACGAGAACACAACTACCCATGAGCGCTAGCGCGTGCATACTGTCGTAAGGATACAGATCTGCCGGTCGCGTGCATTCGTTTTGTAGGCAAATCACAGAAGCCAGGACTTCGCTCAATAGTATTCTTCTGTCTTCAGCGGCTGTTTGCAGGATGGATAGCGACGAGGTAATGTATTTATTTTTGACTACATGACGATGTTAAAAATTGCTAAGTTCAACTTGGTTTTATTACTGTGAAGTCGCCCCCGTCCTGTTGAAGCGATAAAGTGAATAAAAGTAAAGACAACCACGAGCTGGCGATACCACACACTTGAAATAGGTCTAAACAAAACTACATACCGTAAACGGATGGTAAACAATCAACAAGTACTTACAAGTCCAGCAATAACAGGGCCAAGTCGGCATTGGTCGGACGTCCCTCCTCGTCTTTTATTTCACGAAATAAACCGAACCGATGTTTATTCTGGTCCGAGCATTCAGCTTGTTTTTCTCTCGCTTTCTTCGTTCTTCATGACTACAGCTCTGCGTTTGGCTTTCGCCGAAACTTTCGTGTTTTAAACAAATCGGGAATCGGGGGAAGTGACGTAGCCTATGCCGTAAAGCAGTCCAAACTTGTAGTTTTTAGTGTGGCAGGGTTCCCACCATCCACCTCGAAGTTACATAGCGCTAGTGAAAGCAATACAGACCACTTCAGAACACGACAGAGGTGTCATTCAACTTATTGTAAAGTGGTGGACCATGGCGATGAATATCTAAGGACTATATTATGTTTGAAAAGCTACATAGTGTTGGTTTAAGTATTGCGCAATTTATTACTTCCACCAAGGAGGTTATGTCATTGCCGGCGTCTGTTTGTCTGTTTCTCTGTTAGCAACATAACTCGAAAATTTATGGACAGATTCCAATAAAATTTTCAGGAAATGTCCAGATTGGGACATGGAACAAATGATTAGATTTTGGGAGTGATCCGGATCAGTGTAAAACTGCCATGACAGAAAATGCTATTTTTGTGAATAACTACTGAACTGAAATAGATATCATTATGAATCCATTTTCTAATGTATGTTTTCATGGTAAAGAATCTAAATATTTAGATGAAATAAAGGGAGGACTAATATTTATATATATATATTATTTACTAATATTTATGGTGAAAATCACAATATGTGTGAGGACTGTGGCGCTTCTGAGCGCAGACCTCCGCACCACTGCAATGGGCAACAGATGATAAAAATTAGATTGAAGGAATGATACATATTGTGCAATTACCACATCAAGTGCAATACTGAGGCATCGCTGACATGAACTGCTGTTTGAAATGCATTCTTTAGGAGAGGCGTAAAATCTTTGAAGGGGACATGAGAGGACACTGTTAAATGTTTTATAGTACATGTACTTGGAGTTGAGAGGATCCACATAAAGGCGAACTGAGCAAACTCACCGTTCATAGTTTATTGTTGCCTCTTTTGTCTAAAAACACAAGATCTGTTGGTCCGTTCAGGATCTGGTGGCTCATTGTGACATCACTATTAGTGATCACAGTACCTGCTGCTGTCTGTCTCACCTGAGGTCATCTGGAATAAGCACCAGTCCCAGGCTTGTTCTCTTCAAAATAAACTCTGAATATAACAATAAACACTGATTCCCAACAGCTGTGCATTGAACTGATAAGTCCATTTTGTGTCTGATAATTGTGGTCATAGTAGGCAGATCTTTTCACAGTTTTTAACACAACAGTAACATCTGTGACTCTGTATATCAATGCTTCAGGGGGACATAGCTGGCAGACACTTATGTTGAGCACAGCACCATCCTGTGATCATGTGATGTCACATTAGTCAAAACAACTCAGGCTCAGCAGAGTTGTAATGCTCTTTTAATGCCTGTTTCACGGATATTCTCCTTAGCAACAGGCTTGCGTAGGAATCTTTTCAAAAGTAAGAAAAAAAATCAGTTTTAATTTAAACAGCCTGCTTCATTATTTAATGTGTAAATACATGCTTCATGTCAATTGATTGAAATATAAAATTCATTGCAGGTTTTGTGAAAAATGTGTCACTATTACTCTCATTTGCCGATGTCATGATACAGACTGAATTGTATCCTGATATACTGGATGTCTCTGCCTCTGATCACAACATGCTCATGTTTTAATGATTCCCTTCTTCAGGTTGTATACTTTGTTTATTACTATGTTACTTCCCTTGAGTTCTCAAAAAAATGTTAAAAAGACATGGCACTTACGTTTTCATCAAATTAATAAGAACACTGTGAATGGCTGTTGTTGATGTCAGAGTATGATTCTTCTGCAGCCATGTTTTTAATCACATCATTTTTTTATAATCAATGAAATTCACTGACTATTCCATATTTAGACATCTGATGTGAAGAGTTTGAACAGCTCAATAAAGATTTTTTGGACATTAAATTGTTGAGGAGGTTATTGTCAGATGACCCTGGTCTATTTGTTTTATGATCTTCATGAAAGGTCTTAGATTGTCAAGCCTCATGAGGGATTTAGCACATAAATACAGAGGTTCAGAAGAAACAACCAATGTTAACTTATCCTTACAGAAAACTGGATGCATTTTACTAGACTTAGTGACTGTAAAGCCATAAATTACATCTACATGTCTTTTCACATGATAGTCTGTAGTGAAAGTGCTGTCAAAAGGTCTTCCAAAAGTTACTGAAATTAACTTTACATCATGAAAAACCCATGGTACTGTCAAAGGGTAGAGGGGTTAATAGCTTAAAATCTTAAGGAAATAGAAAAATGTTAGTTGTTATCAAAAACTAGTTCTCTTGGCTTCTGTGCTGTACAGTATAAATATACAATTGACAAGTATCAAACTGACAAAAATGTGCTCGTACAACCCAACCAATCAAAAAAAGAGACCATCAGCAAAATAGTTGGAGAGAAAATTAGAGTCATGTGGTTCAGAAACAGGCACCAACATCAGGGCAAAAAGACAGATTAAATCAAACAGGACATGGACATGATTATAGACATCAAACTAAATTTTTGGGCAAAGTATGGATGAAAAGAAACTAACTCAAGAGCAACTCAAAACACATGTCAAATGTATAGCAATAAGTGTGGTTATCTTATTTTGACAGTGTTCTCCTTAATCTAATCCATACAGATGCACCATGTGTATGTAAAGAAGAACAGCAACATCAGATGAAAAATATTTTGTGCAAATAATAATAATAATAATGCATTTTATATAAAAGCGCCTTTCAAGGCACTCAAGGATGCTGAACAAGATTTTTTTTTTTTTTAAATGGTCTGTCGTACAAATTACATGGATAATAGATATGTTTTGAGACATGTTGCTCTGTGCAGATGGTATAGAGGAACTAGAGAGTTGACCATTTAAGTTAAAGTATGGAGCAAAGAGGAAGTGGTCTGGTCACAGGAGAGGTGCCAGATAAGTTCCTGTTTGTTGCCAAGATGCCCTGAAGCTGCTCAGTGTGCCCCTTGAATGCCTGCCCCTCACTCTGGCATCCCTTCATTAGTGCACACATCCTGTTTGTGTGTGCGTGTGCATCTATGGCCAGTGTGTGAGTGGATTGTTTCTGAATACCAGAGTGAAAAGATGAATTTTGTCTCAGGTATTTAGGTATTCAGCATAATATACATCCATGTACTTAAAAAGAGAAATTAAAGACACCTTTCCCCAAATGTTTTACCTGACAGTCAAAGAAACAAACAGCATTCAGCTGACCATGTGATACAGACTGGCATCTCTGGTGGCCCAAAGGATGGTACTTTATTCTGTTGTGTGAGGTTAATGGCATGAGTCTGAACGTGTGCCACAGTGTCACAGCTCAGTTCTCTCTCTGTTCAGAAAACCCCAGGGTCAGATGCTGAGTCTTTCCATTGTGCCACAGTGTCACCAGACTCCCTCAGCTAACCCTCAACAACGAACATACAACAGGCTATCATGAAGTAAATTTATCATTAAAACCATGACTTTTGTCTTTTAAAAAAAAAATCTATATAAGCTGAATACTTACTTTGAAGATGAACTTCATTATGCCCCTCTGTTTTGTCCTTGGAGTTGTAAAACAGTGAGTTTGGTCCATACCATTATAAATGCCCATTAAAGCAAAGTTCTGTGTGATGAGAGCTGCTCACTGCAAACAAACGTACAATAGTCGATAGTATCCTCTCATCCTGAACATCCTCAGGGGATTTTTCTTAGTCACACTCTTATTTCATCAAGTTTGATGACATGAGCAGATTTATTCACCTGAATCAACAGGTACGGTGTGTTTCTCTGGTCCTTCAGTTCCCATTCTCGTTCCTACCATTTTCAATTCAGACCTGTTGACTCTCCAGCCACAGTTTTCCTTGTAGCATACGATGACTGCATGCTGTTTAGGTGGCTTGTTTCCTCCCACAATTCTGTGAAAGCAGCACGAAGATTCCAGCATTCAGCTCTCCAGTGGCCTCTGTGGTCCTTGAGTGTCACTGCACTGTTGTACACCAATGTGCATTTGTTGACATACAGAGGGAGGAACAGTGAGCTGACAGGACGTCCTGAGCGAAAAATAAACCATGTGGACTGATAAGGTAAAGTCGGATCATGTTTCTTTTTGAAAAAAATCATCATGTACTTAAAAGTTCAACAATAACAGGGCTAAATCAGTATCGTTCGGACATCCCTCCTCGTCTTTCAGCTTACGCCTGCAAGTGAACTCCGAGCCAATGTTTATCCCTGTTCTGACATTTAGGTTGGTACTCTCCAGCTTTCTTTTTTTGTCTCCTTTGATAAAACTTTTTTTCTTTGGCTCTTCGCTGCTTCTGCCATGATAACAGCGCTACATTTAGTTTTCCTCTTTTTCTTGTTTGATGGTGGGTGGTATTCAGCGTCAAAGGAGCATTACCACCACCGACTATGCAGGAGCCACAGGTCCATATTTCCATTAGGAAAAAAAGAGCTTATTTACTTTAACTAAATTCTGTTCATTAAATCCGTTTGAAAAATTAAAAAACTGCTTTATATTCTCCTTTTCCCAATATTTAGCTTTCATCTCAAGGAGGTAGTGACATATGCCCTAAAGTAGTAAAAATGTGTAGTTTTTTTAGTGTGGAATTGTTCCTACCATCCACACCGAAGTTACATAGTGCCAGTGAAGGTGATACAGACCCCCTCAGATCCTGACAAATGTGTCATTCAACCTGCTGTAAGGTGATGTACCATCACAATGATTCCAGAAATATTTTATTAGGGTGGAAAAACTATGTAGTGTTTGTTTAATTAGAGTCTGACACCATGTACAGCAATGTATAGAATTATCATCTGACCCTGAGTTTTTCTGAACTGAGAGAGAACTGAGCTGTGACGCTATGGCGCATGAACCACAACCCCACTTCAAAATCAGAACTATCCCTTTAACAGCACTGATAATTACTAAAATCTTTTAAATGTTTCTGTTATTGTTAATAGACCAGTATGTAGAAGGTCTTCAAAAGAAATTATATTTCCAATACTAAAATACAATAATAATTGTTACACCTCACACAACCCGACTTAAAAAACAAACAAACAAAAAAAACTTTACTATCCCTTTCATTTTAGGGCAGCTGTGGCATAAAGTTAACATTGAGTGGTGGTTTAATAAATTTATTATACACTGTATGTCATCACTATCGTATTATACCCTTTGGGGCCCTGTCAGCCGTGGAACCTTGGAATTCCCTACTTTCTCCTTCATTCGCCAAAGCACTTGATTCATTGCTGGATCAGTATTGTGGGGGTTAAGGAAACACAGTTCCTCTCTTGTGTCTGAGTCTACGAGGACCTGTCCACACGAGGCGCTCGCTGCTCAGACATTAGCCGGCTGGTGAGGTAGATCTGCGGGGTGTAGATGTGCGCCGCACCTCCTCTCTATCCTCTGTGTTTCTGTGAGGGGCGGACAGCTCAGCAGCAGCGTCGCGCCCACCCTCCAGCTCCAGGAATGGACTGACTTTGTAGCTGCAACGAGACCCTCTGACGAACCCTCTGTTTCGTTAAAGACTCTGAGGCATAGACGTTCAGACTTCAACTCAAACCTGGGATTGCTTTCATTTGAACTTAATTAGCCATTTGCCAGATAGACGACACAGAATCAGAGCGTCTTTCCTACTCGCGAGACTTATTTGCAACCGTTGGACGACACGGGATTCAACTTAAACGAACCCGCAGACATTTTGTTATTTCTGAGATTTAGACCATTTTCGTAGTTTTTCACCAGCTGGGCGAAGAGGACAGCGACATAAACGCACAGAAGAACCACAACTAGACGGAGGAAGAGAGCATTTCCCCCTCTGCGCCTGCTCGCTCCCTCCAGCCGCGCGCTGTGTACATAAACGTTATTAATTTACATGCGTTGAGCTCGCGCCGCTGCCGCTCGTGCGTTCAGGCGGAAAGCTCGTAACAGCGATGGATCATTTTGACTGACAGCCTCCGAAGAATTAGCTAGCTTAGCCAGTGAGGAGCCAGCGCTCATGGTGGGTTCCTGTTCGCACTCACAGTAAATACAGGGTCCGGACAGGTACAGCTGAAGGCTCTTCTCTACCCCCGGCAAGCCTCGGACTCTTGAGTTTCCTCGCTGTCGTCTGCTGACTTTATTTCTCATTTTCAGCGGATTTTTTTGGAGGCTCGCTAGCCACCGTTAGCTAAGCATCCTGCTAGCGCTGGACAGCTCCTGTTTGAGGCTGGGCTAGCTGTGTGGACAAAGGACCAACGCAGGGAGAAATATAAACACAGGACACTCAGTTGGACGTGTTCGGAAAGGACAGCTACAAACAAGGAATTGACATGATGTTTCCACAATCAAGACACTCAGTAAGTATACTATTTTAAGTTTTTTGCTTTGAAAAATGCGTAGTTACTCTCTTCAACGCACCAAGTAATTAACATGCAGGTTAGTTAGGTAGGCTGTCTTGGATAATTCCGAGTGCTTAGTGTCATCTGAGTCTCTAGAAAATAAAGTGTAGCTTTTGTTAATCTAACGCTTCTGTGGGATACAGTAACTCATCACCAGTTAATTGATTATTTTAAACAATTAAGTTAACCTGGGGTCTTATCTACTCTGTCATATCCCAGATCATGTTTGCCTAATTTTAATTCCAAATTTAAGTTTTAGACATCAAAAAAATGTGGCATTCATCTAGAAATTTCACCTGACACTTTGTGTCGTTGTCAATGGAGTGTTTTTACACAAATAAGTTGTGTGCCCTTTTTGTCCACACCGCTACCCTGATGAAACGATGCTCTAACCCCTTGGTTCCCAACCTGGGGTTCCGGGTTCTTCATGGGGCACACAAGAGGGTCTCATGGGAGCTGTAATCTGTGAGGTGGTCAAAATTTGGTCAACCTAATCTGCTAAAGCAGGTTAGATGTGTGAAGTTCTGTTTGATCTCAATTTTTATAATGAAAACAACTTAAATTGGGGTTATTTTGCACAGCAATATGTCAGTTTTTTTCTCTGTTATACAGTAATACATATGTGAAAAAAACATCACACAGGACCTATCTGTTAACATCCACCTTGGTAATGTTCACCCTGTCACTAGTTTGTTACAGGATGAACATTTTGCTCCGTCACAAAATACTTCACTTCAATTTTATTATCATCTGCTGAGATTGACTGGTCTATTTTCCTCATAATTATACAAACATTTCTGCAGACAGCATTATAAAATGATACGAAATTGACTTTTTGGCAGACATTTCCCCCTAAAATGGAAACAAATGGTAGAAATATCCCATATGCAACATTTTGACTGTTTAACCGTAATTGAGGTAACATTTTAAACAGTGGCTATATTTTTATATAGCAGAATATGTGTGTAGTCGTTAGTGGTAGTAAAACTGTATGGTTAGAGATACTGAAGCTTCCTAAATTTGATCCCACACCACTGAAAATAATATACATAGCACATACAGATTTCTTTTTGACAAATACTGGCAACATCACTCTCCTTAACCTTGAATTATGCCTGTAATGTCTCTGTCAAACATTTCCACCAAATGGTTCCTGTTCTACCTTGAACTGGCCCCCACTTCTGTCCCGCAACCCTTATTTTAAAAGGTATTTAAAAGCACACTGATATCTGCATTTAAAATGGCTCAACGTAGAGTGAAATCACATGTTTGAGGTTATGGGATCACTTTAAAGCAGATGCTACACAGATGATAACATCTGTACAACTGAATACATCGGGAACAGTATTTACATTTTCCTCTTAGGTCATTTTGGAAGTAATAGCCATGTTACTTTTTTAAGTTTTATTGTTGTTAATGAAAAATCCCACATGAAGCGAAGCAATTACCATTGTTTGGTTGGGGGAAGAATTCAGAAGAATGACTGAACACCTGTTCGGCACTCTTGATCCTGTTTATTCACAGAGCTGACCGCCCCTGACCGTAGCCTCCTTAAGTTTAGCAAAAGATGTTTGAGAACAGAGTAGAAGATTGTTGACTTCTCCCAATTAGTGACATCAGAGACATCTCTGAGGCACCAGTTGTTAAATGGTATTGCCTCCGGACCTTGCACCAACCCCATAATTGCCATTGAAAATGAATGATAAAGTTCCAAAAACTTGTTTATTATAGTACTTTCCAATTTGGGCCTAACTGGAACAAAACACATGGAAACATATGAACGACAAAGCTAACATGGTTATAAAGCAAATCATTACAGACACATCAGATGAGAAGCATTCAACGCTTTAAATTTTACTTTGTTTCCTGTGATAACATGAACATTTGGTTTGGTTATTTTTTAGAAAGTTTGAAGAAATGAGCCAATAATCATAGGAACATAAGTTTCTTCACCCCAAAATAGAGAGATAAGTATGTAAAAATCTGTACAGAATAACCAAAGAATACTTGTCATGTTTACAGGGAGTAAATTGACATTATTATAAAGTCTCATCAGAAGTTATGTAAAGCCATTTTCTTTCATTCAGCTTAAGTGAATGTTGGCATGTCTCACAATAGAATCATTTTTACATCTCTGTGTCACTTTGGCCTTAATCTACTCTATTTTCCAATTTAAATAAAGTATGTAAACACAAACAGCGCTCCTGGTGAAAAAAAAAAGATGAATTATTTTTGTTTTCATGGTACTGATTTTAAACCAATCAGAAACCACTGCACTCTTTAATGTGCAGGTGGGTGTTTTTTGCACACATCCCCTCTGCTCCCCTAAATCTCAAGTTTCCATGGTAACAGAAACTCAGTCCAAGGCTTGCATTCATCAGAAATGAAAGCTCTCAACCCATTGGTCAAACATTTATGGTAAGTGTCTGGGAGAACTTGTCCCTCCAGGAGTAATGCATGCGCTCTCAGCTCAGAGCACAAATTTAAGACATTCGTTTTTGGTAAAGACCCCCAGTCCAACTTCCACCAGAGGCAGTCTCAGTTTGCTTTTTTTGGTCTCCGTGGATGCATCATTTTTACATGAGGTATTTTTGTAAGTGTAACATAAACACCACAGCAAAAGACTTTAATGCTGCCCGTAAACCTGCACGATACTGTTTAATACTGAATGCAAGGTTTTAACACATTGTTGAATATTCTTGTAACGAAACAAGATAGTGCATCAGGCCATAATTCTCATTATGAATCACTGTTTTTGCAAAGCCTAAAAAGTTTTGAATTAAATCAAAACTTTAAGGACGTAAAACGGCGTTAAAAAGTCTCAGTCTTACCTGTGGGGGATATTAAACTTTTGCCATTACGTTGACTAATACCGTCTTTTCAAAGTTACTTTGGACAATCTTAAGGGTTGTTTGAAGAAAATACTGTCAGAATTGTGTAGTCGGTAGAGCTGTTCCATTATTGCGAAAGTTATAATTAGAATTATTTTGATAGCTGTTGAAGTCATAATTATGAAACTTGATTACTCGCAGACAAGCACCACATTCAGTCACTAATCTTAAATGCCCTTTACCCGATCATTCTGAACATTACAGAACGCGCAGTGAATGAAAATGTTCGTGAAAAAAGACAAAACAAGTGCAACATCTCATGTGGCACAGTAATCTTTAACTCTTGTTCATTCATCTTTCATAACCGTGAGAGGCAGTAATTGTGATCATTATGGAAACTCAGTTAATTGCCCACCTCTAGCAGTAAGCATTGAATATTTTATTGTCATGTCTATGTATGTTTCCCTCTTTTCAGAGGAAATGATTTGATATGCCGTTATCAGGTTTGTGTTTGGCACTCTGGCTTCATACATTTTTTCAAAATAACAATCTCCCTGCAACAAGTCAGTGGCTCAAAAATAATAGAAGAAAGATAAGTATCCACACCCATGCTTATTTCTGTTTGTTCTGCATTGCAAAATGTTTTTTTGTTTTCTCGATTGGGGTCTTGAAACATCTTAGATTTGATCCCTCAAAGTGTGTGGGATCCTGTGGCTGTGTTCACCATTCTGTATTTTTTACATCATGCCTTTCATGTCCACTGTGAATCCAAAATTGTTGTCTCACTTATTTGTCTCTCATAAATCTGTGGTTTGGCTGATGGCCATTGATTCAGGCTAACTACATAACCACAAAAAATCGTTGAATTCTTTTAGGTGACATATGAACATGCAGAGTAAGAGATTGGCGCTGGTTCACACTAAATCTAACTTGTAATGGCAGAAGTTTCTGACTTTTGATTTGTGTTTGTTTCGAAAGCTTCCAATGCAATAAATATGTGATTTAAGGTGCAGCCATAGTTGTCTGTGCCCTCTGCTCCTCCCTGGCACTGTCTGCTGTCTACTTCTTTTACCACTGAAAGGAAGGAGTTGTTTCTTAAGCTAGAACCTTCGTGTTTTTGTGCCATGAATGCTTTGCCCTTTGGCAGTCGGTCTGTGTGGAAGCCTGCATGTGGTTGTGCTCATGAGCTGCTGCTGCCGGTGTGAGCCAGAGGATTTATGTTCGCAGACAAGAGAGCGGGATGAGTGAATTTGTGGACCTCTGGTCGCTGCCTGGCTTGTCAGATAGGTGAAATCCTGTAGGGCGTGTGTTTCACTGAGTTCACCCTCAGTTTCTTCAGGCTGTTGGTCTGAAAACCTGTCTTTTTTATCAACAGTAATCTTCTGGTAAGGACTAAGGGTGAATCCTAGTTGCACCCCATACCCCTTGTCTTACCCCTTACCTCTTGGTTTTGTGTGTTCACATCTTGTGAAGGGGTGTCCCTATTCTCCATAGGGCTAAGGTGAAGGGCTAAGACCAAGGGCTACACAGCTTTTGAGAAGAAGACAGATGGGAACCTCATTTCAAAGAAGAGGTATAAGAATTTCCCATAATACCCCGCGCCCGCTGACACAAAGGAAGAGCGAAGACCAAAGAAAGCTCATACCGTAAAATGCCAAATAATTGCAGAGTATCAACTGATCACTGGGTCCCAACAAACGCCGGGTGTGATCTGTTAGGCACAGCCTACGAGCTACGGTCAAAGTTACAAAACACACATGCAAACTCTGAGCTCACAACTGACAGTTGACAGTTGAAAAGTGATTTATTCGAAAAGAAAATTGATCAGACTGTACCTTATCAGTCCACATGGTTTATTTGTTTCTTTGAAAGTCCTGTTGGCTCACTTCTTCTCCCTCTGTATGTCAACAAATGCACGTTAGTGTGAGGCGCTCTGTTTTATAACGGTACAATAATTCTCAACGTCCATAGAAAATTCATAGAGCGCAGAAAGCTGGACTCCAAACATACTGGAGCTTTAAAATTCAAAGAAGACGACGTTGCCACTTCCGCTGCATGTTATTTTTTCCTTAACTAAAGTCAGGAGGCCAACTACATCAGTTACCGGTGCATTGCTGCTGATCGCTGTAGCCCTGATACAGCAAAAGTGAAAACTAAGAGCTCAACTAACGGTGAGGGGCACCAGTAGTATGATTGTTTAGAGAGTGCTGAGTCGAAAGAAGAGTACAAAAGTATAACTATGATACTGTAATCTTGTGTTGAAAATATAAAGGTGATATTCATACTGGTGTACAGAAGTAATTTGATTACATTTATCATCTTTTTTCATTTTTTGCTAAACAAAATTTATTTGAGAAAGGAATTAAGTGCCTGTCCCGATTAGCCACCTGGTCTCAAATTAACTCCTAGTTTGCTCAGTGATTGAAATAAATAAACGTACCAGCAGTTTGGTATCTTACAGTAATTGTAAGATACCAAATTGCTGGTACATTAAAATTATTTGGTATCTTACAGTAATTGTAACTTATTTTTAAACGATCAAGTAAATATTAATCATGTTTTGAATTGTTGGTCGTATTTCTCGTTATAACGTAGCTTTCGCACCTGTAGCTACGGCTGTTATCACATTTTGCTATGTCACAGTCAGTGAGCAGCTCTGGGTGTTGACATAGCGGGAATTGAGTGGCGTCTTGTTTCTCAGGAGATTGTTTTCACGCTTTTCCCTTGGTCTACAAAACAGAGGGCTTAGGGGAAGGACTAAGGGGTAGAATTGGGATCCAACCTAAGTTTTTCCTTCAGTTAGAGATCATTTCAACACTCTTTGCCTTTTATAAAGGGTAAAGGACATAGAGTTTGTGCTAGTTTAAATAACTAGACATTGAGTATTTTACATTTTGTATTGCAGAGGCAGAACTCCAGTGTTGAACATTCTGACATTGAGCAAGTGTAGTACAGGGTGGTAGATTTAGGCCCTGTCCACACAGAGACGAAAACGACTCACAAATCTTCTCTGTAAAGACAGCAACATTTCAAGAAATGTGCCTGTCCACTTAAACACCTGAAAAAGCTGTGGTATTTAAGCCAGGCCTGTAAGAGGCGCTGTAACACTGCTGCAGAGAGACACCAAAACCAGAGAAAAAGACATGTAGCACGTGCAAACATCATGAGAAATGTCAACAAACACAACAGGCACATTTTTCATCTCCATGTCCTCCTGTTGCTCGCGTTGGTAGTAGAGGACCAGTACATTTTGCTGTAAAAGCTTCTGCAGCATGACTGTGACACTGTTTGCCGCCATTGCTTTTGTTGTTTTCGGGGTTTGCAGATCTGTTTTACTAAAGGGGTGGGAAAATGATGCCATAGTTCTGAAAATATCCATAATCATTGTACACACTTAAACACAAGGCTGGCGTTTTCTGATTCATCCACTCTGGGACCCATTCTTAAAAAACAGGATTAAAAACTTGTGTAGTGGTCTGCCTTTGGACGTCTCTGTAAACTAACAAGGTGGAATGGACCGCGTTTATGAGGTCAAAATAAGGTCCATAGTAAATAACTGAAAGGGGGCAGGCTGCCAACCTCCACAGTCAAGGCAAACACGCTCCCAACGATAAATCAGTCCCCCCCCCCGCATGTGTACTGGGCTGTGTGTCCTGCTGGACTTCTTGTTTAAGGTGACTTCCTCACAACATGCACCCTTCACCTCAGTTACATTTTAAATAAGAAGCATAAAAACAGAACATGATTAAAATTCTCATGCGTCTCCAAAAGTTGCATTTTGTTGTATAAATCATTGTGCAGCTTGCTCTTTATGTAGGGCCCAATAAAATATGCGATCACGGATGGAACCTTGGAATTGGACATGAAACGTGGAATTCAGCATAAACACGGAATATCATGGAAATGGCCGACATTTTACATTAAATCTTTTTTTCTGACTAAAGGGAACCTATCTCTCGGGAAAATGCTTTGAGGGGGTCACTAAGGCTGTGGAGAATGCACGCTTCACTTCTCTCTCTCCTCTTTGCCTCATTAACGATACCAACATGTGGAAGTGGACGCCTCAGACACCGACTAAGTTTGCAAAAAAGCTATGAAAGTCCTGGCTAACTCCAAAGTACTGTGTATCGGGGTTAAAGTTGCGTAAAATACTTGAAACTTGAATTCTTAAAAAAGTAAAACAAAAAAAAGAATATGAGAAAAACTGAAACGGCAAATTTTCTACAGGGAATACTGCTGGGATAATAAGAGCTGTCAGTTTGATGTATTTATTTAGGTGTAATAAATGCATAACTGAGAATTGACAGAAATGATAGCAACTGATCCTGTAACAGCTTTTGTATAAGAGAAAAGTTATTGTTTATAGTCTTTGTACAGTGGGGCTCTCAACCTTTTTTGTACCCTGCCCTAGTTTTAGCAGCATTACAGACACACATTGTGCAGAGTATGACTCACCATAATCCAGGATCAGAGAGAGCCCTTTGCTTGTTTCTTACTTCCAAATATAGAGACATTCACAAGCACGAGCTCTGTTTTTACCAGCTGCTTATGTTGACTGATTAATCACCTGTTGACAGAGTAACTAATTAAACTGCTACACCTCAGAGGCAGAGCTCTAATGCTGTGAAAATGGTGGTGTTAATTACTGATGGGTGTTTCATCAGTTCTTACCTCTGAATGGTATGAATTGTCTCCTTACACATCAAGAGGTTGAGAACTCTTGTGTGCCAAGACGGTCTGTGACACATTGTCCAGTGTTATATTTACAAATATAGTTGTATATTTACAACTACATTGACACCATACGTGAAAAATGCAGAACCACAATGTTTAATCGTGAGGTTGAACTTTTTCCACTTATTATGACAACCCCAGATTTCGGGGGCCTGTGTGTATTGTCCACACAGTTAAGCTTCACAGGAGGATATCCAGTCATTCTATCCAAATAAAATGCCCTACAGTCTCCGTTACTCAGCTAATGATAATTAAAGAAATGCACGCTACAGCTCGTCGTCTGGACGCAGAAGAATTTGAAAACACAAAGGAAAAATCTTCGTCTTTAAATCAGGAGTATCCATGTGAACGTAGCCTGAGAAACAGGAGAAGCAGTCACCTCCTGATGGGGTGAGAACTTCTTCACCTTTTCCAAGGTGAGAGCATCTGGGCTGCTCTGCTCCTGCAGGCATACCTGCCTGCATGCCAGCCTGATAGGAGGTTATTTGTCTAATCCAACCGAGAACCTTCATGCTTTTTGATTGGAGTATTAAGACCCAACATACAGGATTAAAATGATGGGGTTTGGGAATTGAATGTCTCTTCGCAGGCATTTATGCTGCTTCAGTCTTAACCTGCTACAACAAGCACTTTCCAACCCTCACAAATCCACCTGTGTAATGACTACCCAACCCACCCACCCACCCTCTGTGGCTGCAAGCAGAAACGTACACATACACACATCCTCCTGTCACACTCCCTCTCTTTGGCTGCTGCTGTCACAGGGGGCTGTGGATGAAGAGAACTTGTGACACCCGTATAGATATGAGTGTCAAAGATAAGGAGGTGGAGGATGAGAGAGTAACAGCAGCACTGCCACATGATGACAGATGATGAATCTCTTAGACAGACTCAGATGTGACTAAATCTGCCCTCATTTTATTCTCTTTTTTCACTCTGTAGTCACACTGGTACCAAGAATCTATATGTAGATGTAATGTAAACAAAAGAGCACACATTTTCAATTACAGCCCAGAATCGTGGTGGACTGGTTAAAAGCAGCAGAGGGTTTGTGGAAGCTGAAAATATTCATTTCATTAGAAGGAAGAATTATTGTCATGTTACCATGCTTAAAAATTTAATATGTTACAGAACAGAGGCGAGAAAGTAGAAGGCTTTGGGACCGTTTAACTTTTTATTTTTACACTGTATATCAGCATCTCACCAGGAGGCAAAAATTTGACTTTTGCTGCCTCTGTAGTTAGCCCCTAGTGGCATGTTTAAGAGCAGTTGTTTTTTTGCTCTTAGACATTGGCCTCATTTTTAACCCATGGTGGTTGTTGCATTGCCACAGGAGTAAAATATAGGTTACTGCAGGGCAAAAAAATTGTAGTTAAACTCAGAAGTTAGCATATAGCTCAACTGTATGCCTGGGGGATTTTTCAATATTTGTTTGGAGTATTGTTGATAATAAGCTCAGTTAAGAAACGTTGTTTATTAACGGGGCTTCATTATCTTAGTCATCAAAAATAAATACTACTTGCTCATTTTTTAAAGCATGGATGTAATTTCAGAAGTAAAAAGCTATTATCTGACCATTAAGGAACTACAGTATGGAGGTATATTTAGAATCCACTCCAAAACTCCAAACTTAAATCTCACACTTTTACTTGTTGTTTAAAATGTTTTTTCTTAATTTGACCTGATAAGCTTGATTGTTAGGACTGTGGCAATTTTCTGTCTAGCATTGTTTATTAAAGACAATCAGAAATTGTGAGGTCTGAGGTTCCCAGACTTTTTTGTGTTGCAACATCTGTTTGTCAAATACTTCAATTGTTGAAATTTCATCGTGTTTTGTGTGACAGGTAGAGATTCAATGAAAGTCTGTTTCTACCAGCAGTTCGTCATCGACTATTGGGTCTAGTAGTTGACTAACCAGGTGTTTTTTTGCCCCACAATTACCTCACTGGTCTTATTATTTCTTTGCAATGTAGGTATTGTATTTTATTATATTATGATGCAACATAATTATTGTTATTTATCTAAGAATTTACTTTATTGATTTGAACTAGCTCTTTCAAACCAAGTTTGATTTTATCCAAACAGTTCTCACATTGTAAGTATAACTGATGTGATGACTAGTAACCACAGTTCCTAATCACAAGTTAATCTCCATTTAAAATGTTGGTACAAAAAAATTAGACTAAGAAAGGCATAAAATCATTTTTGGCATATAAACTCACAACAGCTACTTTTGGGGGGCAGATATGAACATTTCTGTGAATGTTAACTGACATAAATATACCCTTATAAATCAACATTAAAGTTGTCTTGTTTTTGCAAACCTGTTAATAAAGAAAATCTTAATTTAATTTAAATTTAAAAACTTTAGTCTCCCGTTCTAAGTCACAGCAACTTCCAGCCACTCTGTGACCTTTATACTTCAAAGATTTTATGTTTTACATGCATTTTTTATTGAAAACAATGCCAGGGGGACCAAAGATGGCAAACCTAGCTTGGAGTTACAAGAATTAACACCTAAAAAACAACAATTATGCCTGTGTCATGGCTACATACAAAAAAGAGCAAGGCTTTAGATGGATTTGTGTCGCTTTTTTCAAGTCAGTGGGCACATTATAATCCACTGTCAGAGGTTAGGGGCACAGTTCATTGGTTTAAGAGGAAAAAGCCTCATTTGTCCGTGGCACAGTGCCTGACCCAGTTGATAGCATTTACCATATTGTTTGGGTGTTGATTAATCCAAGTGCAGCTTCAACAAAGCTGGCTGCATTGTAAAAGTGGAGCAGCGGAAAGGCACAGAGCCAAAGCCAGAGAGACGCGCAAGAAACATGGAGGCGAGATCTCGATAGTCCCCTCAGCCCATGCTTAACTGTCGTGATGGCCACAGGTTGCACACACACACACACACACACACACACAACACACAGACTGACACGCTCCCTCCTCCTCCTCCTCCTGCTTGTCTCCTTTTATAATGTGTTTCCTCTCAGATCTGATGTAGTGGTGGGAGGGTCAGGGGCAGAGGGTGCACAGGCATTATTAAGCCCACTTGAATTAACAGGACAGCCCCCAGCCTTTCCTCTAAAGCCTCCAGCTGGGGGGAGCTTAATCCCCATGGTCCCCTGTCTCGCCCATTAAACAAACTCCCCCCTCCCCTCCTTACCCACCCATGCTTTGTTGCTCTTGCCTCGCACACACTTACACGTGTTTGTGTGGCGCTGTGTGTGTGTGTGTGTGTGTGTGTGTTGGGTACTGGACATTAGAGCGTGCACACATATGCAAACAAGAGCTGAAGAACATGTGAATACACACTTCAGCTTTGTTCTCCATTGCTGATTATTGCTCTGTTTCATGCATAGAAAGGATTGTTCTGTTTTACCCATGCAGCATAAGCAACAAGGACGCACCCACCCACCCACCCACCCACCCACCAACACACTCATCCCCACCAGCCTCAAGGGTCCTACCTGCTTTTTGTAGCATGGGGGACAAATTGAATGTGGGGCTTGATACACGCAGGGCAGCAGATGTCTGGGTCGTTAAGGTTAGGCCAGCTGATTAGCATGACAAACAGAGCCCACCCCCTCCAAAAACCCCCACCCTGCAGGAGGCCCTGCTGTTGAGTGGCTGAGTTGAGGCCACGGGTCACAGGTGATGTTGATTTTTGTGAAGGGTCACAGTGGATGATTATCAGAATGCTTTGGGGTCGCTTGAATGGGAGGGGAGTAGCCCAGTACAACCCTCTGCTCTTAAACGTACGCACTGACCTAGGCTCACAAGAATACACTTGCAGACATAATGACTTTTACCCTCCTTGGCAGCCTGGGATACGCTCTTTCTTCTTATGGTTTCAGGGGTTTCAAGCTATGTTTTGGGGTTTAACAGATACATGCACGAGAGTTATCCTTTAGATGTACCAAGCATGACTATGACCAGGAACTTTCAAGGTTATATCTGCATTTTTACCCCTTTATTCCCAATCCAAAATTTGCACAGACTTAAAACAAAAAACAAATAACTGGAATATATCAGGTCTTGTACACAGGGGATATGAACACCTGTCAGTCGGGCTTGGCAAATATTGTCTTTAGCTGACAGAAATTGTACAAGTAGTAGCTAAATATGTCATGGCTGATGTTTTTAGCCAGTGGTATGTGTGGAAGTACTGGATCATCCGTGCCTCTCCATTTACTTTTGTAAATCTGGTAGTGATGTTATTATGACAAAGTGTTTGAGTGAAAAGGATTGTTATCAGTGCTGAGGTCAGACTACACAATTTTATGTCTGATAAGGTGCTCACTGTGTTAGATCAGGTGATCATGGAGAGTTATAATGCAAAGATTGATCCAGCTGGCACATCAGACTAAAGGCTTGTACCCTATTCTAAAAACACATTAGCCGTTGTCACGGTGCCTTCACACCCAAGTGCCACAAAGAGGCTCCATCACCCTCACACCTCAAGACACTCGCATTAAGCCCATGGAGGCATATTATGTGTCAGTTCATTGTGAGATACAGCTAGGGTGCGCATGACGGAGCGCGTGGTGGAGTTACTTAATCAATTAATCGGTTAATCAATCTTAATTTGTATTGCTCCAATTCATAACAAGTGTTACCTTGAGGCACTTTAAATGGAGCAGGCTGTAGCCATACTCTTCATTTTATAGATACACAAATATTCATAGATACAAATATATATATATACAGACTCTAGAGATGTATCCATCCAAGCAAAGACAAAGGGACTAAAAGAGTACATTATCACAACAAACCCATGGACGGCCAGATCATAAATCTGTCCTCATCACATTTGTCTCTGCTGAAATCAGGTTCAATCAATCAGTCTTTATTAGTATAGTGCCATTTTTGTCTTTGTTGAGTATAAATTTATTTAATGTTCACCCCTTGAGGTGTGCCATCTCATTTTCAAGTGGGACCTCATGTCTATATGGTTGTATGGTTGTCGAGAGAGTAGCTTTGTATTGTCAATACAACTATGGATCAAGAAATCAATCTAATATTTACATATACATTTTTAATGGTTGTAGACAGAAGAGGACTGATGTAGATTAACATAGCAAATGGCTGAACTGCCTTTAAAATGGACATTACCGGGTGCTGGTTTTGCGGAGTGGTTAGCAACCAGGCACCCCATGTACTTGCTTCTGCCAGTCCAGGTTCGAATTCGGCCCGTGACCAGTTTACACAGTGTTTTCCCCTACTCTCTCACCCTCTTTCACAAGCCTATCCACTGTCTCCCTCCTATCAATAAAGGCACAAAATGCCCAAAAAATACATTTAGAAAAAAAAAATGGACATTACTAGTCCAAAAGTATAAACTGTTGATCTTTTGAAAGTTAATATCAGGGACTGTAATAATAATGGAATGGATCTAAAGGAATGGCCCAATAATTGTAATTGTGTTTATTAAAACTTAGTCCACAGTAGCAGGCAGCCAACACCAAGGATCCCAGCCTTCAAGAAGAGAGCAAGAGACGAGTACAGGGGCAAACAGAAAGGGGCAAAGGCATATAGAGAGAGGACAGAGAGAGAGAGGGAGATAGAAAGGGGGAAGCTCATAAGGAACTCACAGTGAAACTGTCTCCCACTGATTCCACCTGCCTCCCTCCCTTTCCACAAAATTGCCCCTCTGATACAACCTCTGGAGACAGAGCAAACAAAATCTGTATTTGCAGTACCATACAGTATTTCTTGTCTTTACACCTGTGAATGTCATGCATGCATTGCTCTCCTCAGGTGGTTTTATTTGTCTACTTAGGGCTTTGTCATTACACTTTGTCTCTTATAGTCCACCGTAGAATCTGCCCCTGACTGATATTTTCTTCACTTATGGTGAATTTTCCTATGTTGTGCCAGCAGCACCCTGTTGAAAGGAACTAAGCAAAAAAATCTTAAATTAATCAACAACCTTGTGCGTGGGACACATGCTATGTTGTGTGGATTAGAGCCGTATAGCAGGGTGATTTGACACAGATATTACCGCCCTGCAGTTTTATGTGAATGTTTCTCGCGGAAACTTTTAGCGACGCTATTGCGTAAAAGCACCATGAACTGGGCTCTTGAGTCCTGCCCTGTTAATGCAAACTGCCTCTCACAAAAATAAGACACCACAAGTCACAGTGATGTAAAGCATTGATAATAGACTTTTCCAGCAAAGAGACAAAGTATATTGAATATTGATACTTCAGGAAGCAGATTCATCAGCTGGAACTTGTCCCAAGTATTTTGCCTGCTAATGTTGATGTATCCTTTCAAAGTTCTTTCACACATGCAGCCCTGATATACTCAGGATAATATCCAGGCAGCATGTCCAAGATAATTCACCCACATGGTCGTTCACATTTGCTCCTCTCAGCAGGGATGACTCCCTGCTGGCTGGGGGAGAAGTGGTGGAGGAGAGTGAGATACTGACAGGAAGCACATGCCGTCAAATGAACATGGCGGAAGTCAGTGTTCATAGTATGTTAGCGGATGAACATTTCATATCTGAGCTTTGGTGTGACATGTCAAAAAGCATATCAACAGCATCAATTGCAGAGCAGAGGAGCACTAGAGCGGAGTTGAATATGACGCAGCATAACTACGTGCACGGCGATTACACCAGAGAAAGAAAGCTGCAGGGTTTCATCTCCATATTCAATAACCACGTAAGACGGCTCTTTGAATGCGTTAGAGACCCCTGGTGAACGTTTTGGAGCAGATGTACTACAGAACTTCAGTGATGTGTAGGAGAACCAACACTTCCAATGTGCAGACACATGTTTGAGTTTGTGTTCCTCCCTTTGCAATCAAATCAACTTCTCCCTCTACAGCGGTGACCATGATCCATTCTGTCAAGGCTCTGTTTTCCTGGTTGGCACCAGTTGCACTTGATGATATCTATAGCTTACCAGTTTTGCTCAGCAATATTTTGATAAAGAACCACTTCATATGGCGTGCATGTGCGAAAATGTCAGGTGGCTTACAACTGTGACACCTATGCTTCCAACATGAATATGTTAGAAGTGATTATGAAGTAAAAAGTAGCTATAAAAGTGTTTAAGTGCATAACAATAGCTGCAACTTACTTTTTGACTCATACAGGATTCTGCTGTGTGTCAGCACAATGTCCTTCTACAGACAAAACTCACATGACATAGAGACACCAAATCTGTGTGTGTGTGTGTGTGTGTGTGTGTGTGTGTGTGTGTGTGTGTTGATAAACGTATATGCCTTTTTGTTTTACTCACTGGGTGTGGACAGAATAAGAGACAAAATGGGAACAGAATAGGAGTAGGGGGCTTCATAAAACATTTAAATTATTGGTACATTAAAAAAATGGTCTGTACATTTCTTCTCCAAATAAGATGGATCCAGAAAAAGATACAAAACCTATGTGAAGTAAGTGGATAGTAAGCTTCTCAGATGTTTCCTTTACAAAGGATGCACCTATTTTTCATAACAAGTAACAATAAATATACATTTCCTAACACAAAACTTGTCTGTGTGTAATGAGTCATATTTACATTTTGCTAGTAATCATATAAAACAAGAAATTACTTTTTAAGTTTAAACCTGCTTAATACATTATTTTACTTAGCAATGCTGCATCATCAGGGCATCAAACTCCAGGCCTGGCTGCTGGTTCACAGGGATGTCTCATTTCCTCTTTGGTCATCTTTTGTAGCAGCACCTGGGAAACATGAACACAACACATATTGCCTGATGTTTAGGTAGAGCAAAAACATAGGAACCTGAAGGAATAGATTTTAAGGGATATTTTGCGTTGTGTATACACAGGCAGGGGTGGAATGTCAGTAACTACATTTACTCAGGTTGATTGAGTACATATTTATATGCTTGTCCTGTTTTGAGTTTTAGCTTTCCGAAATCTCAGCCTTAATTTGATTAATATCTGTTGGAAGAACTGTGATTACCTATCACACAATACCTGGTTTAATGATTAAAAATACCACGAAAACCAAAAATAGATGAAGCTTTCCTTCAACTGTTGTCACATTTCTAAAATTTAATATCACATCTCACAGCACCTAGACATTACTGGCAAGACTGGCTGCTTGATCAGAAGCAGAAAGTACTTTAGGAGCAGCCACAGTCAGCAGTTATTAAAATTTAGTGAAGTAAAACAGTTTAGCAACCAAAAATGTATTTTCAGTTTTTTGTTCATATTCCAAAGGGCAAATTGTAAGTCTGTTTTCATGTATTAGTTCCTTTTCAAGGGGTGGAATAGTTTGCTCATTCAAAATTAAAAGTCAGAGTCCAGAGAAAATCAGGGCCACTTTGTCCCCCACTCTGATCACCTCTTCCTCGGCCTGATCAGAGGGTCAGAGCTGCTCTATGAAGGCCTGTGCTGAACAGAAAAAGTGTAGAGAGAGCAGAAGAATCAATTAAGTTTCAAGTCTGTCCAGATCACTGAGTGACAATAACTTTACACTATTATAAACCTCAGTAATGATCTCATCATAATCTACTTTAGCAAAAGAAGAACATGGGTATGGATCTGCTGACTCAGCCTGTCGGTAGCAAACATGTTTTTCTCTGAAGAAGTGTCACTGTGATGATTCGTTAGTCATATCATATAGAAAACCATAACTAATACAGATTGCAACTATTTAGCTGCTTTTCAGGTGGTCCTTTGCATGTATCTTCCTGTTTAGCTCTTCTGCAGCCTTCAGCTCAATTTTGTGGCGTTAAACCAGGCACATTATGGACAAGTATTACGTTTTGTTGCTGTTTTTCTAGCTCTGCTGTATACTTTACAGGAAGTGTTGGCTAACTAGCTTTAGCTGTTCAAACTGTGACTGCAGTTATGGCCTCGGGACATAAAGGTTAACTTTTAGAAAAAGCATGACACAGTTACAGTATTTATCAGTACGTGCTTTGTAAACTGACCTCACTGTTAGACATGTTTTCTGAGGGCAGACATATTTGTTATTTTTCTTCACTTTGTCATTCTGCTGGAAGGCGATGTAAGGAGGGGGCAGTGTAGTAGAGGAGGAGGTGAGGCTAACAGTCTCTCAACAGCCTCTTTGTTTTCATTTTGTTCAGGTGCTCTAGTGTGGCACCTGCTGGCCAAAAAAATCACACACTCTGCCTTAAATGGTGTTGTGGCTGAAAGAGAAGAAAGTAAAATGGTGAGCGAGTGTGTGCGCTCTGTCAGAGAATGGTGGTGTGTGTACTTTGTGTGGGGGTGTAGTTAGGTGTGTGTGGAATAGAGCGGCTGCATCAGTATTCACCAGTGGCTCCCTATGAGGAGTGTGCGGGAGGTGGGAAAGAGGGAGGGCGGCGTTGGGCAGGGCAGGCCTTCCTCAGAGCAGAGCTGTGCGATGAGTTGGAACAAAGCGGCTCGACGGGGGGCTTCTTGATTGGCCCGGCCTGGCCCCGGACCCCCCTAGACCTGCCAATACCCAAAGCACTGCACCAGCTCAGACAAGAGAATTAGCTGCTCTGTTTGTGTGCCTACGAGCAGAAAGGCCCGCTTTTGAACAGTATGTCGCCTCATGTCTACCAGAATCTCATTCAGCTGGCATGAGGATTCACAGCACGGCAATGAAAACCTCCCTCAGTCTGTCTGTGTCAGAGCGGGTGGTGGGAGAGAACGAAAGTGCACCATGAGACAGGACTGCCTTCTCTTGTTTTCAGAATATTTGTCGGAAGGTATTGTCACCTCCTTGCTGTGAGGTCGGCGCCCTGCAGGTCCTGAGTGCAGACAGTCCAATCCTCATTATACACTGTTTTCATTTGCTGACGCTCTTCCGCTCTGTTGTTTCAGAATAGCTAATGTGTTATCACTGTTTGTGTGTAAGCTGACAAAAACTTGTATTTCACACAAGAGCTATATGGCACTGATCTTTTTCATGGAGCAACAAAGTGAACATCAAATTCAAAACATCCTAGTACGTCCATGGGTCTAGTGTAGAGGATTGATTGACAGAAACGCTCCGACTACAGTGCTGCTCTATCACAGCAAAAGGGCAACTTGAATAAATGGCATGAATATTTGTGTTTTTTGATGCACTTTTCTGTTATAAAGTCTGAAAACAATAGGGACACGAAAAGTTGAAGCAGTGTCAAATTCATGTAATGGAAACTATATGGGTACATCTGACTATGTGACTTTGGTTAAATGAAAGGGAGCTGTTGGTACATGGTTCGACTGGCTGTGTTGTACGTGCCAAAGAGTCCTCACGTTGGCCTGATATGGGAAGTTGACCGTGTCCTAAAAGAACAAAAGCAACTTTTTTCGCGAGGTGACGTTGACTGGCAATGGATTTAAAAAATAAAGTACTGTGTGAATCGTTCACATGAAAAAATCAAATCTGGTTTGTAAGCTTTAATACTTTTAAGATATTTAGGAACCTAGATGAGGGCTAAATTATGTGTTGTTTTTTCCATTGCAGGGAAGCAATGTCCATCGCATGACAAAAAGACACAAGATCAACACTACTCTGATGCTTGAAGGAAACCAAGTCTGCCACTTACCTTATTTCCTCGATTTGTTCATGATTAAACTCCAACATCACCATCAGTGTTTAGAAAAATGGACACAGTTCAGAGATTGTCTTTTGGATGTGAAATCCTAACCCGGTCCAGGGTTTACTGAAAAACTGTGCGTCTTTGGCAGAACTTCTCTTTTTATCTTGTCCTGCTATATTGTCAAAAACTCATCAGACTAGTTTAAAACACAAAGATTTATTCTTAAGGGCACCCTGTGGTCAATAACAATCTCAAATGTGACAAAGGTGCAGGAAGCTGCCAAATATCACAGTGTCTCCATATTCTAAAGCACTGATCAACAGAACAACACTGTGGCTCCTGTGTAATTAGAAACTTTTATAAATGTTGATTAAAGCATTTAAAGTTTAATGGCATAGGTCATAAGTAATGTTCTAACATTTCTACAAAATTGTGACCCCAGTTAAACGGTAATTCAGAGTTTGCCTTAATATTTTGTCTGCTAAGTGTTAATTCACATATATTATGGCAAGAAGGGGAGCACAAAACGGAGCTTAATATCTATCATTTGGCATAAGACCTGAACAATACTGGGAAAAAATATTTTCCCTATATGATAAGCAATTTTACATTTGTATTAGGGCTGAAAGATATATTATGTATCTATATTAAGAAATGAACATTCGAGCTGCTAATATCAAAAAAGCAACGATATAAACAATATAGATTTCCCCCACACCCACTCTGCATGTACAGCCCTGGAAGACACAGCAAATTTCATTTTTATGATTGCCCTCGAATGCACCACTTGGTTTCCAACGAACCCATAGTCATTATTCAAGAGCAGCCTAATATTTTTGTAGCCCACAGTGTTGTGCTGCTTGGCATTCGTTGTTGTAGCAGCAAAGGCTGTTTTTAAGGATGGAAACTTTCCCAATGTCTCTGTATATAGGTTTTCATTCATGGCATACATGGAGAGTTGTTTTATATTTGGGTTCAAAATAACCCCCAAAAGGAAAAAAAACTGTATAGGGTCATGTGGTTGACATTGTATGTACTGCAAAATGACTATTGTGCTTGCACACATTGCAGTTGTGATGGAAAAATGATCTGTTTCTCAGCCTCATTGGGCATGCACCAAAGCAAACAGGTGCTGTCATTACACATCAGCAGCTTGTTCACTCCTGTTATGAGCCATCACACTCCATTATACCTCTGTTACTGTCCCAAGCTCAAATCACAGTGCTACACCAAGGCTCAGTTTTTTCTACTCATGGGACATTCCCATTGATTCCATGAGGCTGTAACTGCTGTGCTGATTCATGCTGGAATACAGCTTGGATGCGCATGATACACAAAGGCAGAGACCTTCACTTAACAGTGTTCCTGACTCCCTCTGAGGCTGCATGCTCTTTTCTCTCCAATATCACGCCGCTGTTACTACCTCTGGAGATGGAACAAAAAGAGGGAATCACTCCCTCCTCCCCATTCTGTCTGCACGATGTTAACTGTGGAGGAGAAACATCACAGGGGTGTAAATATTACGTATGAAAAAAGTGTGATTTAAGCTTGTGATAGAAGATCACAGGAGAAACAACCTACCGTTCTGCCTTCATGCAAAACACTCTATCAATGACAGTATGTAAGCACCAGTTAATGCCCAAATCAAAACTAAATTTGTTTTTATTTTATTACAGCCGAGAAATAACTTTACAATGAAATTGGGACTCATTAACTAGTACTGCAAATTAAAAGACTAGAATATGAATCAGGAGATAAAAGCTCCTTCTTTATAATCTGCTAACTAACTTTTTCATGCAGCAGAACCATTCTCAGCTCCTCAGTGGTGAAGAGGAAACAAAAGTTCCCCTGTGTCATCTTCATGGCTGAACTCTGCCTTTCTTCTTTCATTGTCCACTTATATGTTTCAAACTTTGGGACTAATCTGCCTACCCTCCCTCCCTGTCTTTTCCGGTCCTCTGGCCGTTATAAGTAATAACCTTGGTTTTACAAGCAGGCATCAATCATCCACACAACCGTACTGGGTGTAATCTTAAAGCCCCCCTTCTGCGAGCCTGGCTTTAATCTCAGGCATGGTCTCCAGACCCTCAGTCCTGTCGGCCTCACCACTTTCCCCTCTCTTGACAAATTGCCCATTTCCCTTGGCTTTGCAATCTCTGCACTATTTTTTCTGTGTTTGTGCGAATATGTGTGTTGAGTTACAGTGCACCATCCCCCACCTTGAGTCTGCTATGTCCCAGTACATGCCTGCATGTGTGTGTATATCCACCACACATAAGTGCACGTGTGTTTGCAGGGCATGGTGCCTTGAGTATTGTGTTTGTGTGTGTTTGTATTGCGCGCTTGGCTGGCCTTACACGGGGGGTCGAGATAGTTCTGCAGAGCAGTAAGGGAGGCCCAGCCATGCCAAACCTATGTTAGCAAGGGCACTTCACTCGAAGTGATAAAAGTAGAATAATCCCCTTTAAAGCGTCTTAACGAGGTCAAATCTGTTGGGCTGGAGGGGGAGGTGTGTGTGTGTGTTTGTGTGTGTGTTGTGGGGATAACACTGCAGAAATGGGGGTAAGCCTTGGCTTGGTTTGTGAGAGATAATAATCAAAATCAAATTCCTGGCCCAAACAGGATTAGGCTCTCCCTGCGCTCTAAAGCCCCTGTCCAGAGTGGCTGAAGACACAATCCTATTCCTCAGTATCTTACACACACCCACACACATGCACACACTTACACACACACACATGCTGGGCAGCTAACAGCAAGAATCGCGTGGCCCAAACAGAGCTGGCCATAAGCTTGGATGCAGGCCAGTTAGCCCTGTCCCTCTCTCGGATCACTAGGCACATACGATTCAGTCCAAACACTAATCTGGGATATTTAGATGGAATTGTTTGGATGTGACTATTCTTAGATGGAGGATGTGATCTCTTTTGGTGCTGCTGTATTAGCAAAAGACCCTCAACGTCTGGCTCGGCAAATCATGCCATGATGGATTTTTGCAGAGAAGTTTGCCTTTGTTATAAAAACATCCTGCATGTGCCGTTCGGTTATCCCCTTAGCCCCTGATCATGTATTGATCACTTCAAATGAGTCATGGACATTAAACACCACTTTATGTCCCTGCATTCAGCATCTTTTGCCCAGCAATGGTGTATTTCTTGAACAAACTCTTTGTTTGAAAAAGGATTTCTTTAAGCCCTGCGTCTTCTAATCTTGCCTTAAAACTGACACAATTTGGCATCAACCCAGTAGAAAAGATGATAGCACAAATGTAGCATAACTTATATGAGACACCAAAACCAGAGATTCGTAATGTTGGATTCGTAAAAATGAATATTCAGTGATGATAAGGTAAATCATAATGGACCTTTTGTACATTTTGCCAATGTTACAGTCCATGTAAGGGATATTTATGTCCAATTTGTATGGTTAAAATATCCCCCGTAAATATTTGAAGTCATACAGTCTTTATCTGCCGATGCCAAGACTGATTAAATACCCTTCATTCCCAACCAAAACCCTTTAAGGTATACACTGCATTCATGTGCATTAGTTTTTAACTGACTTAAATTTGGAATATGCATGCTGTTCTCACTTTAGCCACTCCAAAGCTGTAATGGGCTATACATCCTATTAGTGTCTGTAAACAGAGGGATGTTTATTGTGTGGTCAGGGCTTAGCTGGAGGCAAAACAATCCTCAGCACACGTTATCTAAGGTACAACCATTAAGCAGAGCCACTCATACTGTTCACTAGTGGTCTGCAGCTGCCTTCCAGGTTAGACAGAGCATTTGACTGGATTTCTGGCCTGTATCAATAGAAAATGTAAAGAATTAGTTGTAATAATTCCATCTTGTACCAGCTATTTAATTATCTGACTTGAATCATTTGGCCAGCTAACTTAGAGCAGCTGTAGTTCACTTATCTCTATTGTGGAGGAAAACACTCCAAAACGACTGTCAGAAAAATAAGAATATAAAAAGAAAGTAAACACTTTTAAAAGGTACGTTTTACCCTGTGTCCTGATATGTAGTGTCACTTCACTTACTCATTTCCCGTTATTGTGTTATCATCCAATATTTTTGTTTATGTGCCAAGTTGCCAACTCCCTGCACTGGGAAATGGGTATCATAGGCAGAAGAGATGGAAGGCTCAAATGGCATCCTTGGGACTGGTGCGATGTAGCAAACTGACAGCCTGGTGTTGAAAAATAGGCCAACCGCTCATCAGCGTAGATCTCCTGCATTCATTTAAGAGTGGGAGTGAGATAACATCCAGTCATTAGTGAGCGATTACAATGCCAAGGCACCATCCCTGCCTCCAACACACACATCCATACATATATATACCACACACACACACACACACACTCCAACTGAGATGTAAACAGTCAGGCAGTGCTCCAGGAAATACAATCCCCACACTGCTTCTCCCCTCAGGCAGGATTTATACTGAGGAGGATGTTTTCCAACGTCTCCTGCTGTTATTGTGTGTCTGTGTGTATTCTGTTCGAGAGTGTGCGCCCCGCTGCATACATGTACTGTATTCATGTATTGTCAGTGTGTCTAATCACGGTAGTGTGGTCTCTGTGTGTGAAGCCCCCCTCCCCTGTAATCTTCCTTTCCTCCATCTCCTTTGTCGACTGATCTATGGAGCAGAAACAGCCTTAGTCTAATTCTTATTTAAAACAGACATTATGGTTCACAGTAGATTTCACATGGATTGGACCAGATGATGAGGCCAGGAGGGGTGTGTGTGTCTGTGTGTGTGTGTGCAGGAGGGGTGAGGATGAGTGGGCTCTGGGTTGGTTGGTGGGTGGTGGGGGCGATGGGGGAGGGGCAGCAATTTCCTGAAACGATGAATCCCATTTATTCGCTGAAGACTGTCTCAATTGCCTCAGCAGCGCACAAAGCTTTTTAATGCTTTAATTACGTCTCAAAGGAGCAGGGCAGAATCAAATTAGAGATTGTCCTACATTTAGATGCTGTGTGTGTGTGTGTGTGTGTGTCTGTCTGTCTGTCTATGCATGTGTGTGTGTGTGTGTGTTAGCGCACTATGCAAATTCAACATTGGAGAGAGTGTGTGTGGGCTGTTGTATTCTTGCGTATGATTCATGGCAGTTAATATTTGTTCCTCTGGCGGCAAAGCGTCATACATTGAAGCTTATCACACCACACACACACACACACACACAGACAAACACACACACAACACATTACTCCCTCATACCTTTTTAACATTTAGGTTTTGGCTCGAACACACACTTATCTTTTGCGTCACCTTCACACTGTCCACACCATCCATCTGTAGTACAAACAAAAGCACACACGCACACACAACTACACACTCTCCCACACAGACATTAGCCCAGCCTCTCCCTACACAAACACAATTTCACTCACAGCGTGTAGGTAGCTTTTTTGTCACAGCAGATGGCATGTGTCACAATATTACGGCAGTATTTCATTAACATTATGGGCATCCATCTGTTGTGGGCTCTCAGGCCTCCGTAGAGCACCTTGTTTTGGTCACTGACAGGGAGAGAGATAATAAACATTGTGAGCCATGTGGCAGGCGTGGGGCTCAGAGGCTTGTTCTGCTGTGGCAAAAGGAACATCAGAGCAACAATGTGCCCTGTATTTACAGGAAAACGCATCCACTGGTCAGGTTGGTTTGTCTTTCCAAAATCCTATTTTCCAAAATAAGAATCGAAGCAATGGAAAAGCCTCCTGTATTTTCTCCTTTTAGCAACCTGTGTATATTTATTTAACAACCTTATCATGGGGCTTGGGCACTGATGAATTTCTGGGATTTGTGAAGTCAAAAATGGAGAATAGTTACAGATCACCTTTTGGCATTAGGGGTGTCACTTTTCCCAAGAATAAAACTTTATTTGTTTTTGAGCATACATGCTCCAACCAAGACATTCATTTTGCCTAACATCACGACTGCAACAGAGACAGATTATTTTCATTAGATTAGTTTACTATTAACCCCTCCCAGGTCACACTAGTGAGCTATATGACCTTGCAAGTGAATCTTGCAGTCTTAACCATGAAGGCCTTTTTCCACTCCACTTGCAGGGGTTCTGTTGAAGTTAATGTCATCAGAGATGTGGAGCCAAAGTGCTTCCAGGGAGTGGCTTTACCTGTCGTTTTGAGTATGGTGGTTCCCTGCTCAATAGTGTTGGGGAAAAAAAATCGATTCGCATAAGAATCCCAATTTTTTTTTTTTTGGTTCAAATATATTTTTTTTTTCCAAATTTAAATGCTGTATTTTAGTGTGTGTTAATAAGCTGGACCAGAAAAAAAGTTACAGCTTTTCTCCAGCAGAGGGCGAGATGTTTTTCATTGTCCATCTTTACCATCGTTCTATCTGATTTTGCTAGAAGGGTTTCAGATGTTTTCAGCAGCAGAGAGTTATCCTGATAAACGCTATAAAGATGAAGACAGCATGTGCAATGAATGCATTCAATGCATGGAAGCATGAATCTCCAATGACATGGCATTTTCTTCATCCCAGCATCAATGTGAGGAAAGTTATTTGTGTAACAATCACACGTCCTCATTTAGCAGCTATAGTCCCAGCCACAAGCAGTGGTAGGAGCTATAGCAGCATCTAATTACATAAAGGTAAAAGCACAACTGATCTCATGATCTTGCTCCCATTTTGGTAAGCAACTCATGCTGACAAATGAGTCAAATGTTTTCAAGATATCAGTCCAGAAAGAGCTTCTCACCCCATGTCATTGTGAAGAGACTATTGTGCAGGAACTCTGATCACACGAGTGATTCATGAATGAGAGAGGAGGAGCGATACCACCGTGTAGGGTGTAATATTTGTGGTGAAGGAGTTATTGTAATTTCTCATATATATAATACTCCCTCTTTTATAGCACACATGCCATTTTTTCATACTTTTATCCAGGAAAAATTCTGTTTAAATATACCACGCACCCACATTTTGCCCAAACCTTACTTTTTCAGACAACTCCAAAATGACCTTTATTCAACATTTTAATCAATGAAATTTCAGTATTTTCACAACAAAATTCATACATGATTTTCTCCTTCAGCCGGATGCAAAAATACCTTGTAATGTGCATGTGCAACTACTCGATTCCTGCTAGAGCCTGCACACTCATAGTTTACCGACCAATCAGAGAGAAGCTATTAACATGCCGATATTTTTGACCAATCACAGTGCAGCTGTTTTGGTCCCTTTGCTCATAAGATGGCAGGGCCCTGTGTTTACTTGAGAGTAAAACCGAAACACTTGTGAATTACACGATCATTACACAAAGGTTAACTAATTAAGACCTAGAATATTGCATTTGAACTTGAAACTAAACTTTAAACTAACTGTCAGTTTAATAAGAATTCCAAAAGCTTGGCAGGAATGTTTCTTAGAGTATTTTGGCTTTTTGTATCAGATATGTTATAATCGCAATGTTGGTGAGACAAAATCTTTTACATATTTTGCTTGTGTGTAAGTGCTTGAATGATATTGTTTCATTAAGTAGTGCAGTATTTTTTTCATTTCTTGAAAAGAAGCAGTCCTGTAGATTGTTGAGGAGGGTTAACATAATTACCAAGAGCCAAACTTTTTAACCGTGCGAATCATGTCTGTGGAAAGTGCACTTAAGTGAATGTCAGCCCTCAGCCAAATACATCTGAGTTTGAGTTAGAGTCATCTAATAAATGTCTTGATATGCTGAGGGCTGATCCATGTTACAAATATGTCAACACTTTAAGTAGAAAGTGAAGTGTGACAGTTATCTGGTAGCCTCAGGCAACCACATGTTGACCAATATCACAAACATCTGTGTGGTTGCTCCTGTTATAACTGACTTTAAATACCTACAGTATCTATTTCACCAAGTGCACACACAGACATATATTTCTCATCCTGAGCACAGATCATCCCTCATCTATTCTGCTTGCAGTTTATTAATGACCATGTAAGATATAAAGGGTGGGATTTTAAGGATTTTAGCATCCAAGAACCCCCTACAAATGTGTTTTCTTTATCCCAACACGCCTTAAGCATGAAACAAAACTAATATTCAGTCTAAATTTTATTGATCAAAGATCTATTTTTAGCACACTTTTGTGTGACAACCAATTTAGTTGCATTTCCTTTATTGATATATTTAATTTTATAGATTTTGCTGTTGAAGCCATACTGTAGACCCTTCTAGAGCTCCAGGACACAATTCAAGCATTGCCCAAAAATAGCTACAATATACATATTTTATTGTGTTTGCATGAGCTATGCTGCTGTAGTAATCCTCTATTACCAGACCATAAGTCTGCTCAAAAGCATGTTAGAGTTATTGTAAACTACTCTTGCTGTGGATCATCGGACAGCATTAATACATTATTTGCAGCTGTTTAAAAGTTTTCTAATGGTGCTAGAAGTAAAATACAGGCTTATCTTTCACTCATTAGCATATCCAATTAAATAGCAACCGTCTTTCATCAGGGAAAATAGAATAGTCAGATACACACATGGCAACAAGGGCCATCAATTTCCTCCATGGCCAGCAGCAGTAGAAGGCATCTAAAGGCACACCTGGGGCACTCCTGGTGTGTCTGAAGAAAAGAGAATGCTAAAATTTGTGTGTCTTTTCAGTTTCATACTTCTTAGGCTTCAGAAAGGGTTGAGTCTCCTTTTCTCCTTGTGTTTGTCTTCCTCAGCCTGTCTCTCTCGTCTCTTCGGTATTCCCAGTGGAAGAAAACGCTCCTCCTGGGGCTGTTGACTGGCAGAAACTTTGGTATTTTAAACGTTTGCATACTGAGCTACACAGCAAGGAAATCAGATCTAGGGCAACAACTATACCCTGGGGCACAGAGGCCAACGTGTAGGCAGACACACACATACACAGTGTTTTCAGAAACCATGCCAGTGTAGCGAACAGTAACTGCACTGAGAATTGCACGTCTGCCTGGAGCTAAGTGCCTTGTGTTGACACAGGCTGTGTGTGGCATAGACCCGTATAGCCAGGCAGTTGTTTGCTGACTGTGGTCCAGGCTATACTGGCTGCAGAGATAATGTAAAGGGTTATTTAGCTTTATAGTTGGAGCCTCTGTCTCTCAGCAGCAGCTCCATTTGTGAGGAGTCTTGTTTCTGTGTGCTGTGGGTATTCGATAATGTCAGCACTTCTCATGACATTTTAAAGTGTACCAGCTGAGAGCCACTATCCCTGTTTAGCAGGATGGTTTCCCTTTGTGTTTTTTCATTTATCTAAACGCATTTATTCACCACCACTAATTTGAAACATGCATTGGATTAAAATTGTGTAATTTAATGTCTTAAAGTAACAATATGTAACTTTAACACCTTATCTTAACTGTTTTCAAGGCCTTCTAACAGTGGAGAGTCAGTAAATAATGCGAATAGTCACTCCCTCTCTCCCCCTGTGCAGCCGTGACAGCTTCACTGGCGCTCTGTAACTCTTCGGCACGAGCCGCGGTTTACTACCGTAAAGCGGTTCAACTGCTGTACGGCTCCAGAGGAGTTCAGCTTATGGCCGATCTAAACAGAGGATCACAGACGCGTGTGTCCTGTTTTTATGAAAGCTGAGGCTATGATATGAAAGAGGACTGTGACGGATGAGGACTGGGAAAGAAAGAGGAGGAAAAAACGAGTAAAAAGCCAGACCAGAGAGAAGATTGGACAGGCTTTTAGCGATGTTTTGAACTACGTGAATCAACAGGCTGAAGTCAGACTGTACCACTGCATTGGCATGAATGTGCCAATACGTTCACCTTGATCATCAGTAATGCATGATCATGGGCTTTTAATTTTTGCTAATATCTGATATGCCAATATGTCCAAACTGGTTTTGGCCAAAACAGCATCGATGCTTATATATGTACACATTTTAAGAAAAAACAAAAACATGCAAAAAAGTTTCCAACAAGCCCTAACAATGTCTTTCTTGAATTGTGTGTTCACTCACCATTAAGTGAAAGTATAGAATTTTTCAGTGTTCAGTGGAATTGTGCTCAAGGTCCCTTGCTTTACACCAGAATGTACCTGTTCCTTTATTTGTTTTAGTTATTGAATCAAGAAAACACCTTTTGTTAAATGATACTGTATTGTTTTTAAGGATAGATACTCAGCAGTGGAAGCCAAATAAATAATTCATTCTTATTATGTTAATTGTTTTTTAAAGTGTTTTTATCCAGCACTCTTATGTGATGGAGCATCATGATACATTTGTTCAGTTTACAGTTCACATTACAGCCAATATATGAGATGTATTAAAAATTTGAAACTGGGCAATGCACTGTTAATTTAATGAGTCATAATTACACAATTACAATAGAGATCACATGTCAACATCCTGTGAAGGCATACATGTTTTTGGCCCTATGGAGACTTGTTCAGCTCCCTACAACAATACTAATGCTGCTTAAAAAAACACAACCTCTGACAAAACTCTGCTTCAGGTGTGTTTGGTAATGTCCCTGCCCTTACAACATAGCGAGTAGGGCTGTAATGATTCCTCAAATAATCCTGATTATTCGATTACAAAATATCCCAGAGGCAAATTGTGTGCCTACATATAAAATATATATCTGTACTAGGCCTGCGCAATATATCGTTTGAACATCGCGATGTGCGCATGCGCGATAATCACATCGCAAGACGTGCGTTTTTTTTTTTGTTTTTGTTTTTTTTTTTGAACAGGCAAACTTTTGTTTTGCTTCATAAAAGCAGCAAGCTGCTCCATGCTTCGCACAGCCTCTCTCCCTCAGTCCTGCTGTAGCGCCCCTGTTCAAACACACTCATCACACAGCCCCCACCATCCTGTGGACCGCCCTCACGAGTAAATTTCCACACCCACGATCCTGGCAGCACCAATCGCCACTCACCCATGCCCTGCGCCGCTCAAACTCAGATCCAGGAAATAGCAAAATTTGCGTAGCTGAGCATGTCGCGGAAGGGGACAGTGATTGAGGAAGACAGAGGCATTTTCGTGGTTTTTAGCGTCATGTCAGTCTGCGTCTCATGCTCTGATCTATCGCCCTGCGCGGCCTTGTGTTCCGAGTCTGTGTGGGACGAAGGATTGTGCCTGGGGCATTATTTCCGTGAGGGAATTCCTGGAGCGTCTCATCCTCTTCCTTGTCAGGAGTCCGTCAAAGTTGGCTGAATATCCCCTCAGAACGACTGACTGACTGACCATAACCTAACTATGCCATGAGTGCCTCTTGATTTGTGTGTGTGGATGCTGAAAGGAGATAAATCTGTTGTTTACCTTGAGTTGCATCGAGAGTGGGTCCGTGGTAAAACCCGGACTGAGTTTGCATTGCCAAGCCTGATTTCAGTTGGTTTTAACTGGATTGAACTGTGTGTGAAATTTATTTTGAAAACCCGGAATGGATTTTGGATTTTGACTGCTGCAGCACCTCAACAGTAAACATCCGGACTGTGCGTCAAGTCCTCAGCGCGACACAGCAGATACTCATGATACATCAACAGAAGCAGCTAATGTGATCAATAACTGAGATATGGGCTCGTAAATAACCTACTTTGATTATGGCTCCGAGTAAAGGCTGGTTCAGAACGTAAATCAATGCGGAGGCTACTTGTGTGTTTTGTTCACATACTTTTCACATCCAATAACTTTACATTTAATTTGATTGCAGAGAGTAGAACAGGAAACACTGACAGTGAGTAGAGGAAGCAGATGTAGGGAATGCTTTCATATGTTATAGAAATGTACATTAGGTAGTTAAATTATCTTAGTATCTAAGTATGATATTATTTAGTCCTAAAAATAAAGTAAGCAAAATAAGATCATCAGTATGGTACAGTAGTAAAGGCAATATTTAGCAAAAAGAGACCAGCATGAATACAAATAAAATAAAAATAACCAAGCAAAAAATAAAATACTGAAAAAAGCAAGATATGGCCCAGAGTAAAAATAAAAGTATAGATTTTGACTTTGAGATCCCATTTATGCTCAGAATGTTCAAAATAAGAAAAATAAGTTGTTAACGTAAGTGACCTGGCTTTTCTGTTTTGTGTGTTAGTAATAAAAATAATAATGTGTAGTGATTAAAGCAGTGAGCGCAATGTAACTGTTATCCGATTACTCGATTAATGGACAAAAATTTGATAGAGTAATCGATTACAAAAGGAATCGATAGCTGCAGCCCTAATAGCAAGGATAAAATGTTTAGTCATATGGGCTGTTTTATTTTTTGACAATGCATTCAACAATTCTGGAGTTTGGGAGTGAGGCACAGTTCATTATCAAAACATTCGTTAGTGATAGGCTAGCATTAGCTTATTAAAGAGAGTAAGATTTCAAAAAAGTTGGCAAATTTTCCTTGAGTATAGATCATCTCATAATCACAGCTAAAATATATTGCAGATATTTCGGCTGTAAATGATTTTCTAATCTGCTGATGCCAGTGATCTGTGTTTTAAGCTGTTAACTTTTGATACCAGTATTGGGCTGATATGTGCTTTATGTTGAACTTTTGCCATGTGTTTCTTATGAATGCCTTTATTGGAAAAGATGATGAAATTGAAATCCAATTTGCAGTCCTAAATCTTGGCACATTTTACCCAGGGTGTCCATGTCTTCACTGCAGCGGGCTTTAAGAAGTTTTCCTAAACACTAAATTGTGTCAAAGTTGTGTGATGCCTACTGAGCAGCTCATCAAAATGTAATTCAACCTTTAATCCTGATGCAGTCCTATTGTCAGCTCTTCTCCAGCCATGTCTCTGTGACTGTGGAGCAGCCTGTTTGTAGTTAAAAGTAAAGCTAAGCAGCTTGCCGTGGGGAGCAGGGCAACAAAGCAACAGGTCATTCCCAACAGCGGCAGCCCAGCTTCCTGTAAGTGCTGCAATCAGATTTCTGATGGTTTTTTTATGCCTGCTCAATCATAGTGGGAAAATGTCGATCCTTCTTCCCACCTGACCCATTATGCAGCCTGCTGAGAAATAATGAGATTTTGTCCCTATTTGGGTTTGATGCTTGCTGTGCTCTAACACACCGGCAGGCCGTCCACGGCTGCCTGGGGAATGTAGTGTGGGAAGAATTACAATGAGGGCTAATAGCAGCACCCAGGCTATTTGAGAGAACGATGATGTAGCCTCCTGAATGAGGCCCAAACCGAGTCTTTATGACCTCACATGGGTGGAATTCAGTTCCCCGCTTTATCCTGAATGTGTTTCATTGAACATTCATAGTATGGCAGTTCAGCTAATAAAGACATGACTGACTGAGAGTGCCTTTGAGACCTTTGTTTTCTTCAGGTATTGTTCCTGCTGACTGTTAATCATCAACAGAATATTCCTTTTTATGAATTTCTCTTCTCACCTGATGAGTGTAACTATAAACTGAACTATGTTTAACTTTGTCAGACTTAGCACGCTACCAAATACCTGGAAATTCAATTTACCAGCTTAGACCTGATGGAAACAAACTAGTGTGGGGGTTAATGGAACATTGTAATGCACTTTGTGTTTTGAATGATTTGTCTTAATGGATATTTTTGTGTGCTGGTTATTTCCACACGTCTGCCTTTGACTTAAGAACAAAGATACAGAGACACTATTTTGAAAACAACAGCTTTAAAAAGAGTCCTTTGTACCTTTGACATTTATATCTGAATCAGTAAAAACACTGCACCAAACGCCGATGTTCTTATTGAGCACTCAGTATTTTAGCAACCTGGTGCCTTCACATATATGAACCTCTGTTTCGTCAGTTTTCTTTATGTAATGTGTTAAATATGCTAGTGTTATTCTGTCTCACCTTGTGTTGTTATGGCATGTGTGGTATGGCATTTGCACGTGAAATCTAATATTTCTTTTCAGTTGTTGCAGGCAAATGAGGATCATAATTTTTTTGTGTACGTTTTCTGTTGAATTCTCTGTAATAAACCTTTTTCATCCTTACTAACAAATGGTAAATCCTTTATTTTGTAGGGTTCCCTGACTGCTCAGCTATTTTATTTGACAAAATTAATATTCAACTGTTTTGTCATTTAAAAATTAACGTTTCATTCACCTGTAAGAGAATGTTGGTTTTCAAAGTTTGACTTTAGGTCTGCAGTGTTTCTACTGTTTGGCTGGTGTTGACACAACACAACCTTTTAAATATAACACTCTTGCGAATACAAGTTTTAATGCAATGTAGTAACATGGCTAACTGGAAGTGCTCAGACAGCGCAAACCTCTGGCAAGCCGTTTCTGACATTCTTAGCTGAGCAAAAAATGCAATGAAGTGCTTTGTCTCACAGTGTTATAAAAGTCTTCAAAAATATCCTGGATCCACATCTCGATCTGGATCTCCTCTGAAATCTCATCACGTCGTCCTTGTGCCAAAACCAATATTTAGAGAAAACTCCATCCAACTAAAAACTTTTTCAGTTTTCTTGCTCACAGACAGACAGACAGAAGTGAGGTTAGAAACCTTTTAGAAGGAGCTAAATCTGTTGAACAACTTAACAATGTCCAAGAAATCCTGATTTTTACCGTGAACTGTTTCTGTGTCTGAGCTCAGACTGTTATTCAATAACCTGTTAAAGCTTTTCACATATGCTGTTAATTGATCATAATAGAGTTAGCAGGCAGGGGTAACCTGTAAAAAAGTTGCAGGTTCAGAACAAAGAACTGAAGACTGATTCAGTGTCTCAAGGTTACACTGTTGTGTGAATATTTTCTCAGTGATTAAGATGAGGTAAAATCTGTCAGAAATAGGTTTGTGGTTTCCTTGTAAATGCATGTCTCGATATTTTTTAAATTTAGTTCTTATGTTTAGAAACTCACTCACTGTATCAGTTTATTGATTTAATCTGTTGGACTTCATTATTTTAAAACTGTTCTCAGGATTTCAGTTGATTTCTTAGTCTTCTATTTTTCTGTCCTTTACTACTTCACATTGTTCTTTTTTGTTGTTTTTCTCACCTCTTACCCTTTTGCTTTGTGTTTTTCTCTTTGGCAGGCTTCATCGCAGCAGCTGAAATTCACAACCTCCGACTCCTGTGACAGGATCAAGGATGAATTCCAGTTCCTCCAAGCACAGTACCACAGGTGCAAACCAAAACACTCAATCCAAACACACAAACAATGAGAGATTCTGACTGATGGCTGTAACTCTGTAATTAAAAAGGCTATGCAGAACTTAAATGTATATCACTGTATATTAATGTATTGAAGGTAAAGTAGCCATGTTGATAAACTGCATCGTTGCTACAGAAACTTTTAATATTCTCTCCACACTTGTGTACCAATTCTAATTAAATAACTTTTAAATAATAAACACATCTTAGAGGTAACCTTTGTGGCACAAGGTCAGTCCACAGCAGCTTCTGAAACAGATGCACAACACTTCTGTTTTATTGATTTATGATGTTTCATTGAAACATTTCTGGAAATAAACAATTACTTTTTTATTTTATTTATTAAGGCTGTCAACATGGGATAATAGAAAACTGTTTTAGTATGGGGGGGAAAATCAGTTCTTAGCGTTTGTGCTGGAAAAAGTGATCAGTTTAATTTTTGGGAAAAGAACCAGCACTCTTATACAGTTCTGCTAAAAATACTTGAACAGAGACGTGGATAGTGTCTTTTACTAATCTGTGAAAATGAATTGGTAGTAATGAGCTATGATGTTAAAGAATTACAGGAAAATTTACATAAAATTCAGAGACACATTCTAAATTTGGAAGTAAAGAAATCAAGATTTCTACTTTTCCTCCACTGCTCCTCAAATCTCTCACCACTCTGCACACTGAGGAAACATTGTTTCTTGACTCATACCTAAATCAATCCTGTTTACTCTGGGCTATTGATCTCTCTTCACTGCTTAAATACGACTACAGTGCCAAAAGTCTGAGACACTTCCAAAGTGCTGGGTTCGACCTCCACTGATCTGTTTGATAGCAGTTATAAAGAGAGGGGACGCCACAGGGTCTGCGTCTCAGAGAGAGATCCTCTCTTTGTGAGAGAGAAGTCTTTGAAGGCCGCCTTCCTTCCTGAGGAGGTTGGTTTGTTCCTCTGTACCTGTTCTCCCAGAACCTTCCAGAGGGTTGCCTCTGTCTGTAACAGAGTCTGGCAACGGCAGATGAAAGCCTGCAAATTGTGTGCAAAATCCCTGCTCTGGTTTGATCGCTGTTGTTTGCAGGGAATCTAAAGCAGCTATAACACCCTGCACGTCTTATTTCTCGCCTTTGGTTTTTTTGTAATTCCCACGACGGTGAGCAGCATCGTTTAACCCTCTTCAGAGAGCCAGGGCGCAGATGAGAGAATACCTTTTTTGTCTGAGCATACAGAACATGCATACAGTGTCTATTGACTCAGAAGGGGGGCTGGGATGGGGCGGCAGAGAAGGGATCCACAGACGAGGCTTTGTAGCTCCGCCGCTGTGCCGCACTTGTCTGTTGCTGAAGCCTTTAAAAGGCAAATGTACCGCAGGCGCTCCCCTGGGTATAGTAGCAAGCATTGTCGCTGTCGCTGTCTTCTTCTTCCCGCCCCCCTCCTCCTCTTCTCCCTTCCTCTCCTCCCCTCCCTTCACTCACATGCATAAATAGATCAGGGAATACATAAATCAAAATAAAGATGACAGCAGGAGCGATTTAGAGACGGAAGAATCGGCAATAAAACTCCATCAAAGTGTCGTTTGAGAGCAGCGGTGCAGACCCGGGGGCTGCTGAGCACCAATCAGAGGAGGCACGAAGCCAATCCCAAAGGCTGGCAGCAGGGAGGCCTGTCGCCATGACAACCCAACACACAACCTACGCATGTGCACGGGGGATAGCAGGAAGGGTTTTCTTTTGTGTAGGAGGGAGGGGGAACATTTTGGATAAGTGGAGGCTGCACATACACAAATAGGATTGGAGGCAGAATGAAACTGCCCATAACCCCTCCAGCCCCCCAACAGCTGAGCAGGTCTGATATCTGTTGCATGTGAAGGAAACGGCAACTGTGATCGTTCTGCTTAGTTTTGATGTTCTGGACTTCAGGGCTTCATCTGAGCACCTTTCTCTAGCAGGTTTTTATTAAAGAACTAAATTCTTGGCTGAGTCTGTTCACCATGCCTTCGTTACTTTTTCGTTTTTACTAGGATCCATAAAAGATATTTATTCTGTGTTAAATTAAAAAAGAGGGAGGCATAACAACCTAATCAACAACCAATGATTTATCAGCGGGTATGTTGTAAAATTCTTTTCAAGTATATAGTTCCTCACATGTTTTATATTCTGGATGCTTTTGCTGTTTCTGAGCAAAGAATCTCCTAAAAACTACTAATCAACTTAAAGGGATTGCCTTAGACATATACAGCTGTGCATTTTTCTCTTGTTCATAACTATGATTTTTTACGTAATTCCTGGCAACTGTAGTTAGATACAACAAAGTGATCACAAAATAAAAAAAGACTGTTGTAACTTATTTTCTGACATATTTACACTCACAGAATACTTGTGTCATGACTCTAGGTCCTCATTTAAGGTCTACTGCAGTTAAAGAGCATTGAAATTGTACTGCAAATGAGGCCTGTTTTCCTTTTTACCAATCAGTTTTGGAAAAGGATGAACTTTTCCTGGCTCTTCCATTCATAATATTTCATGACAGTGAAAACAGGCTGCCCTTAAGAGGCTGTTAACTTCTCCTTGGAAAGTGTGCTTTGTACGCTGGGCATTGAAACTGAATGATGTAGCCGTGGTCAGGATTACATTTCTTTTAGTCCTTTAATATGACAGGTATTGTTTTGCTTGGTGGCCACATGGCACATACTCTTAAAAAAATAGATGTTTTGCCATGTGTGTGCCTCCTCCAGATAAAATCGTAATGATAACTCCATGAAGTTTTATTCCTAATCATAAAATGTTATTTATTAATCATAAGATACTTGTTTATAGCTGACATGCAATGGATGACCATCTTATTTAAGGTTAAGATGTCGTAAAAATCAGGGCAGATACCAATGTTCAAAAATAAATTCCACTTTCTTGTGAGAGAAAACAGAACAGTACACACTTTTTCCAACAGGTGATTTTTTTTTCTTTCCATTAAAAAAAAAAAAACTCCTCTTTCACTGCTGCCATATTTGCACATCATGTTCAGTCAGGACTCATAGTTGTGAGTTGTGAGTTTTGTGTTGGGCTGAATTAGTTGTAAAATGCAAATGTGGCTGAAAATGTACTGATTCTGTATTTTTCGTCCTTACCTTTGTCACATTGATGGAGTTTGCATCTATTGTATTAATCAAGGATAATTAAAAATAACTCTTTATTTTTAATGCTGTAAAAGCCAGACAAAAATGTTTTCCAACAAGATACAGAAACCTAGTCTAATTCTGCTGTTACTGAGGTTTTTATCAAGACCATCACATTACTACTGCTTGTCGTAGGCTTAAGGTCATTGCCCTGTTAAACTTAAAGTCCGGTCTGCCTGTTAAGACTCACAGCAACAAACATCTAGCTGGATCACTCATTGGATTGTTATTTCTGCAGACAGTCCAACAACAATGTCCTAGCATAAATATACGCTCACAATCAAACAGTATCCAGACTGATTTTAAATCTAGAAGTATTCACCTTGTGCTTGCACGTATCTTTATTTGATCCGAGTCTTATCCAGCCTTCACATCAGAGGCTGCCTCCTGAGACGACACCTTGTAACTGGCTGCTTCAATCAAACGCACAGAGGGGGATTCTTTTCCTTTTTTCTTCTCCGTCTCTTCCATGCGACGATCACGATGACTTGTTGACGTGTCCTCCTTTGTCCTGTCGCCTTGCGTAACATCAACACTGACATGATTTTAGCTAATAGCTGCTGCATGGACTGGGTTGCAGGGAAAGCTCCAACTCTATATTTAGACTATTCACAGCTCTGCCTCAACCCTGATTTAGAAGGCAGACATTGTGGTGTGTATCTGAAGCTTTGAATGACTCCAAGCCCCTTTTGACAATTGAATCTTTGTCAAACACCGCAACTGATGGCCCAGAGGTGAGCGTGACTGCTGTAGCCAGTGATGGAGGTCGTGATGAGGATGAGAAAGATGGTAATGGTTGCACAGATGATGACAATGGATGCTGCTGCTGCTGATGACAGTGGAGGCACTGATGAGGGCTGAAGTGGGGGTGAAAGTGATGACGGTGCCTTTGGTGGAAGTGGAGGTAATGATGATGAAGGAGGGTAAAAGTCACACAGTGTCAGCACCTGAGAAGGAGGACTATCAAGCTGAATAACACGGTGTGACTCAGTGTTCTCTCTCTCTCTCTTTCTGTAGTTTGAAGCTTGAGTGTGACAAGTTGGCCAGCGAGAAGTCAGAGATGCAGCGCCATTATATCATGGTAAGTATCTCTTTTGTGTATTCCTTTTTGGTCATTAAAGTAGGTTTATACATGACTAACTGTGGCACTTTGAACCTCTATGTTAATGCTAAGAATGCACACCTCACTTTTGTTGGTGCTGTGTTACATCTTTTTCTTTAATTCCTTTTATTATTTTTAATTTTTCATTACGACTCAGATCTTGTTTTCAGAGGTTTGGCCATCAATCAATCAATCAATCAATCAATCAATCAATCAATCTTTATTTGTATAGCGCCAATTCATAACAAGTGTTATCTCAAGACACTTTACAATAGAGCATAAAGCTCTTCATTTTATGGATACACATATATGCATAGATACATATATACATATAAAATACACATATATTTGACAAGCGGCAAATCAGGCAAATGGAGCATTATTTTGGTCCTTTTGTTGTCTTTTCGTTTGTGTTTTTAGTCTGATACATGAGTGCACAAAGCAGGTAATTGGCCTTGCCCATGTCAGAATGATGTAAACTATTGCTATACTTGCAAAAACTTGAGCATCCAGATCAATATTTCCATCTTAGATTATCCAGACCTACACTTGCCAGCCTTCCAGAATAATTTTGATTAGAATTTAAGAAACAGGACGCTTTATTTGGGATAGGAATCAAAAACCAGTTTCAGTTGAAAATTAGGAACAACTCCCTTAAATATTTTGTTTTTTTTGCTTAACAAGTCCCTTATCATGTCCTCGTACTTTGTTCTCTCTCTCATCAGAGGCCGTCAGCAGAAACAATAACAAGAAGTCTAACAAGAAGGCAGAAATGATCAGAATAACAGCTTAACGTTTAAAAAGGCTCTTACTGCACAATGTTTAATGGGTGGTAAGACCCGGCTACTGCACCAAGTGGTCTGGTTTGGTTCAGAACAGATTTTGTTTGCACTGCTGGCTGTATTTTCACTTAATGGCAGAGATGAGAGGGTCACGGCAGCTACATTACTGTGTGATATCACAGTGCACTGAACAAGAGCAACATAGTAGGACTTCCAGCTCTCCAATACTCTGTTCCACACAGTATTACTCCACTTCTCTGTTCGACAAGTACTGAAGCGAGCAGAGAGAAGTTGATGTTTTTTGTGACCAATCAACAGACTGCAGTGTTTTTAGCTGGACTCTTAATGGTCCAACATTATCACAGCCCTGGTCAGTTATTTGGGTACCTTTTCACCTTTGACAGTGGAAACAGCTGTGTTATCTGCACAGGTGGACTGGACTGCTCAGTGGAAACACAACTTTACTATCATTCTTGCAAACACAAGGATCAGTGTCTGCAGTTATAGAAGTCAGTTTTGGCATGGTGTTTGTCCATTTGTAAACAGACTGAAGTTAGACCTGAAAGGAAAATGGAGGTGATGTTGATGAAATGATAGAAGACAATAATTCATATCTCCTTGTGTAAACCTTTTCTAGTCTAATAAATCTAATGTGGATTTCAATGCCACCCCCATGTGGTCATAGGAGTGAAACTGTATTTAGAATAAATCAAAACTGTCTTTGTTTATTCTCCTTCTGTGTGCTTCTGTAGAAAGTATACTGTATGTCGTCCCTCTCTGCAAACCCCCTTCATTTCCTCCCTCTGCAGCCGCTCCCCTTCCCTCCACACACACACACACACACACACGCACACACGGTTGAGCTCGCCCGCTCTCTGCTCCACCTCAGGGCTAATCTCATTGTTGCTGGCCGTGGCTGTGTAGCCGTCTGATGTTTTGCCTCTAATTGATCCTCTGACTGGCTTTAATCTCATCTAATCTGCGCCGCCGCACTGCTCTCTCCACCATCAGCCAGCCAGAAGGCACACACATATACACATAAACACACACACACTTCCTCTCTATTTATTTCAGGGCTGCATGAGTGCCTAGCACACGCACACAAACACACACACACACGAGCTCAGTCACTGGCTGACAGCAGCTGTACACACATAAACACATTTTGACTTAAAAGCAAAACACACAAATGGATAAAATGAAAAAACGACAGATGTAAGCAATTAAGAAACAACTTCATTAAAGTAAAAAAGCAAAGCTTTCGAAATTTACTGATACATCCTTTTTACATTTCATTTATTCCTTCCTTAATTTTCCTTAACTATCAAGATTAAGGTAGTAACTTAAGAACCTTGTACAAGCTTATACTGTTACACTTAAAGGGTTTATTTGATAGGAAATGTCCAGATGGATGTTTGTTACCCTACAGATTGATTTTATTATCACAAGGGAAAAGTAAAAGCTAAGAAGAGCTTTATATCAGTTTTTGGCATTTGTAGTGCACCATAGCATTGACAAAAGATCCCTAAATTTTGCCTTTTTCTTACCATGTAGGGTCTCGCTGTTTTTAGAGACACAGCACATCTTTTGTTTCAGTATGTAGACTAATGTTTGCCTGTGTTCCTTTAGAGCATGAAAAAGACAGCTGTTTTGACTTAAGTAGGTTAAAAACATGAACATACTTTACAGGACTTCCAGTTTAATACAGACTTTCTTAATTACCCAAAACAACATAATCTAACTGTGTAAATCCAAATGTGAAAGAACAGTGTCAGTCACACTGATGTGCTAACATGTATTTTCAAAGTTGAGTTTTGGTCTCTTTGGTCGTAATTTAATATTTTTTAAGAACAGATGTTGACTAACAAATAAAAATGACTGAAATGAATATTCAGGTTGGCAAGATTTTATCTTTAAAGAGACAACATTAGATCAGTCAATCAATCAATACTTGTATACTACCAAATCATAACAGATGCAATCTCAAGACACTTAACAAAATAGTAACTTAATATCAAACTCTTCTTTTTTTTAAGTGTTTATTTTCATTTATCTTTTTTTTACTACCGACCTAGTTAACAATGTGCCACCTAACCCAGAGCAAATGACACATTAATGATAATGTGACATAATTGAAATTAAGGTGATATTCTCTATTTTTTCATCGAGGCTAATTACACATAGAAGACATCAGGTGTAACAACCTTCAAATCCATCAAAAATACTGAGGTAAAATTCAACTATCATTGCATTATAGCCCACGACTCTTCTCACCTGCTCACTCCTTCACACACACACACAAACACACGCGTCCATTATGCACATGCACGCGGACACACAACTATACATGCACCAAGCACACACACATGCAGCCTTTCAATTGCACTTCCACTCCATCAGCGGCAGGCCCAGCCTTGTAACATCCCCCAACGTGCGCACACACACACCCACACACCCATTCACACTCACACTCCTCTAATAGCATATCAGGTTGCCCCACTCCCCCGGCCAGCGGCGGCACCTCCATTTCCCCAGCGCTGTAATTACTTTAGGGAGCTTCCGCAGCAACAGAAAAAGGTGTGTGTGTCTGTGCACAGTGTGTGTATCCGCATGTGCACGTACATTCACTTACGGGCAAGAGTCGGCGTTGGATTCAAGAGAAAACAACAATGATGAACGTGTGTGTGTGCGAGTGAGGGATGTGTGTGTTGTTTGTTTTCCAGTGACAGAGCCCGTCCCCCTGCAGACAGAGTGGGTGATTAACAGGGTTGACGCCTAGAGGGTGGCCCTCTCATTAACACTGAACACACACACAGTCACACACACACACACACACACTCCAAACAGAGGCTCCTACTCTACTATCCCTCATTTTCTGTTTTTTTGTGTCTTTTTTTGTAGATGCACCTTTGTTTATTATGTGTGCTTTTGTACATTTTGTTGTGAGAAAAAGGTTTCTGAAATTTTTGATATTTTGGAAGTCATTAACTTTAAAACGTGCCATGTTTGGTAAAAAATATGTCCCTGGTGTTGACAGATGATGAATTTCCCTCTCAGTGTTTATCACAGGGATATTGCTCTTGTTTCAGCCTTTTGTTTGCAATCACTGTCCTCCTACTCAAAACCAAAAGGGATGTTCCTGGTCATTTTAAGAGGGTTTAACATCAGTGATGTCTTGATTATTATAGCTAGTATCATTGCAGACAGTCTATTTCATTTGTGATCAGAACTATACCAACAGAGGATCATGGCACAGACACATATGAAATAAAATTTAGTGTGAGAAATCAGCCGAGTCCTTTTTTGACCTGAATTTTATGTTTTATATGAACTTAAGATATCTTATTTGGAGTCTTTCCTACAATCTGTTGAAAAGTTTCTATGTGAATTCTGATTTTAATATCCTGCATAATCTAATTTGACAACTGTTTCAGGCGTTTGGATAACAATAATACTTAATGCTTTGTTTGCACACCTTCCATCTGTACTCGTAACTATTGGATATATATGTCAGACTATGTTTATACACCAATCAGGCATAGCGTAATGACCACTGACAGGTGAAGAGAATAACATTTATCTATCTCTTTGTCATGGCTCCTGTTAGTGGTTGGATTCTTCTTTCTTATACCGCTTTCACACTGGCCAAAAATCACATTTAAACTCGTTAACAATCGGCTCCTGTCGGCAGTATGAAAGGGTTTAATCTGACGTTGGCGTAACTTTCCCACAGCATAGCCTGCCCGCTCCCTCCATCTGTAACTTATGTGACTCATTACCGTTTTCACAACAAATTCCGTCTGCCTTTGTATCATCAGCAGCGAGTTTGTACATTTTAAAAGAGGGACAAAAGCACAAAGTAAAGAAAAACATGTCTACGTCTTACATGCTCCTTTCCATTGTTTATGTGTTTGTGTTTCGATCATGGTGAAAAGGGCTTGTGTTACTCTACAAGTTAAGTGTGATACAGAAATCTTATTGGGTTTTTCAAAATTCTCAGTCTGTCTTTTTGTCTCCCTTTTTCTCCATAGTACTATGAGATGTCATACGGACTCAACATTGAGATGCACAAGCAGGTGAGTTAAACTATCAGAAAATGTATCTGCTTCTCACTTTCAGACAACATATATCTAAAGCATAACATTGAAAACTTTTGTCATCCATTTTGTGCAGTTTCTTGATGAAAACATGCTACTTTCCACTCACTGTGTGGGTTCAATTTAGACTGAATTGGCATGAACATTTATGCAGCAAGGTCAGACAATTACAGCTGCAACCTCAAGGCGTTTTGTTAGAGGTCACTGTTATTGATATGGGTTTGTCAGCGGTTGCTGTTCTTTGCAGACAAATGGACCATAGAGTAAAAGTTTTCGATGTAAATGCTGCTTTATTCTTCACTTCAGTTTGCCCGAGACAAAAATCTGTATACATTTTGTATTCAACAGGTTAAGTATTCAACTCACACAGGCTTTGCTGTGGCATATTTATGTAACACATGATTCCATTACAAGGGAGCAGAGAAGGATCAAACAAATGGAAGATTTTGCTTTTTCTCAAGAAATTTTGAAGAGAAATTTAGTGTGAAGTAGGGATGTAACTAGAGCTTGTAAAATCATGAAGGAAGAGAAAAGAGAGAGACAGAAAGGAGAGAGTCCCCAGAAGAAACGGCAGAGAGTGTCCCAAGTGTGTGGTCACTACAAGAAGGGACGAAAAGAAAACACAGTATTACAGCATTTTAAATATGCTCATCACAGACATGCGTCCTCTTTCCATGGTGGAGGACACAGGATTTAAGAACATGATCAAGGATTTCAATCCAAACTACACAATGCCATCCAGAACACACTTCACAAATATAATTGCAGAATTATATTACTGCTTTGTAAATCAGTATTGTATTGGCTTTGTTTTAAGCCAGTACTGGTTTAAACTTTGAAAGTTGTTAAAATAAAACCCTTTTCTGAGGAATAAATGGCATTTGGTTGCTCAATTTGAAAGCCCTAACGTGTTGCATTGTATAAAATTGATTTATTTGTTTAAAAACAAAAAAGTATATTTTTTTAGAGTACTCGAGTACTCGAAGAAGTAATTGACAGAGTACTCGATTCCAAAAATACTCGATAGTTGCAGCTCTAGATGTAATGGTTACCGGTAAAATGGTAAACCACGGTAAAATTTCCCACGATAATCATTACTGTTTCCTTTTAAAGTTACCGTTATACCGTGTTTGATCACCACACTGTGTCAGTGACTCACGATGATGCTGCTCTTTGTCTGGAAAGGGGAAACTATGTGCGTCTGCCCCTCGATGAAGCAGCCGTGTGTCGCAAAGTTTAAAGTACAAATTCGTTTCTTGTTATTACACACAGTTTAAGCATTTATAACATTATAATGGCAAATACTTGCCAGAATTGTTTACTTTTATTTCCTAATGAAAAAAGTTGAAACAAATTTACTTATCGGACATTTCCTGACACAATTTTTGACTAAAAAGACAAAAGAAATGTTAAAATTGTATTATTAAAGGGGTTACATGATTTCAAGACTGTGTTAAAGTACTTTTTGAACATTTTGAGCACAATGCAACAATACCTTGATAATAATGATAACCGTGATAATTTTGGCCACAATAACCATTATATGAAATTTTCATACCGTTACATCCCTATTGTGAAGTTAACAGTGAGTGATGTCACACACCTGACCCCACACAAAGAAGTTCTTTCTTAGGTCATTTGAAGAACTTTGAAGGGCTCATTGTTGCAGAACTCTGTAGGATGGGTTGGGAGATATTTTCTTTGACATATACTGAAAAAAGCACATTTGAACTGCAGCTTTTTAATGTGATAATCTTTATTTATATTATAGTCTTTATTTATATAGCACTTTAAATTCAAGTTACAAAGTGCTTCATAAGGACAACAATTATTTGGAACAAAACACTGTAACACAGCAGGCAGATTATTTTAATATAAGCAAGGAAACCATTTAGAAAATATCCAAGCACCTAAATAATATAAAGACTGTTTAAAAGAACTGTTATTTTGAAGGAGAACTTGTTTGAAATAAAGTAATAAAAACAAAACCAGTTGAATAGAATAAAAAAACACTCAAGTAAAATCAGGCAAGTCTGCCATTAAGAGTACATCCTAAGAACAGATTTAAAAGACATCACTGACTCCGCTGACCTGATCTCCTCAGGCAGATCATCCCACAGTTTTTGAGTTTTTAACTCAGAATTCTCTGTCCTCTTTAGTTTTTAGTCTGTGAGATGTAGGCGGGAGAAAGGCAGGCTTACAAAGTTATCTGCAACATCTTAAAACTGGTTCTTCAGCATACAGGGAGTCGGTGTAAAGATGCTAAAACAGGAGTGATGTGGTCGGATTTTTGTGTTCACTATAAAAACGTGTATCTCACTGTCAGACCAGACTCCCAGGTTTTTGGTGGTTGGTTTTTCCTGCCCTAGTCAGGAGACAGCAAGGGCACAATTTCGTTGGTCATGTGTTGTTGTACGATTGAAATTTTCAGTCTTAAAGGAATTTGGTTGCAAAAAGTTACTTGACATCCACAAATTGATCTCAGACAGGCAGTAATTGATAGAACTTGAGACTAGAGGTGTATTGGCAAGAATCTGGTGATACATAATGTATCACAATACGCTGTGATAAAATCAATAGGGCTGGGAAATTAAATGAGTTTCAATTTTTACTATGACTTCCTACAACTACAAAAACAAGATAACTTAAATTTAACAATTAATTTGCCACAAACTTTGTTGTGCTCATATTTCCATCAAGTGTCTAATGTGTGGTGAATGGTGTAGTGTTTGTTGTTAATTTTTTCTACAAGTATTTTTTACAGACTATTGCCGCTAAATGATTATCTTTCACAGTTTTGATGTTTTCAGTGTTTTGAGTGTTTATGTCAAATAAGTGCATGAAATACGGCTAATTTAAGATCAATGAACAATCATGTTAAATAGTTGTGATCTCATTTTCAATAAGTACAACCACATGTATGATTTTTGCCATAATTAAGCAGTCCTACGACACAAGATATCATGATGCATTCTAATACCATTAGCTGAGCAATGATTTGATTTGATTTGATCCCCCTCCAAACAATGTTTTAAAACATTTATTTCAGCAGAAACTCTCGGTACTGTATACATAAAAATACAGTTTCTAAGCTGTGCTATTTTTAAAAGTATAGTCCCTGCCACATTCAGAAAACTCCCAGTAACAAAATTAATGTAATGGAAAGAGTGAGTTCAAATTGAAACATTATAAAAATGCATTCAATATCAATGCAGTATTGTGCCACAAAATACTTTGATCTATTGGTCCATCAGCATTTTCCTACACCTCTATTTAAAACCAGTCTATTTTGTTTGATGAACAACAATCCAAAAGGCCGGAGAAGGCTTATCTGAACCCAGACCTCACCACAGTCCCTCATCACACTTGCTTCTTGTTTGTGCTGATGATTCAACACTGAAGAGTTTCATGGCCGTAAAAACCTCTGAGGTGTTCCAGCTGTCACTCAACTATCATCATCCACGCACAAGAAAATTGACTTTCTCTTGCAGAACCTTGAGCATTCGAAGTAACTCCTCACGCTTTGTTACTCTGTTGATGTAGACGCAGCTGTGCATTCTCCACCCCATTCCAGTGCTGTACACCTGCAGCTCGCTGATTGGCAGGTGTGAATTGCAGGGATAATCTCCCATCACTTTGGGAGTGTTGAGAGATGTTTGAATGATGCCACCTGAGGCTGTGTTTAAAATTCAGGCACACAGCGCTCAGGTTTTCAGCTGTTGTAATTTCAGTGTTACTTCGTTCAGTGTACTGTATTCTAAGGCAGAACAATAAACTGTTTATATGGAGATATATGAACATTTTCAAGGGTCACAATCATGCAATTTAAATGAAGGCAGCTTTGCTCAAACATATCGTGCTACAACTTTGCCTGGATCCTTGGGGATATCTTACAGTAGAAGCAGTGATTCAAATTATTTCTGACCCTTCATGATGGATGTGTTGCTAAACATAAGGCCATGTTTGACCTACGGACTGGTTACTCAGAGGCATCAATTAGGGAATAGACTTCTCTTATATTAGTAGACTAAACATACATGCTTGTCCTATGCAGTTAAGATATTACATGTAACATTGAAGCACACAAAGCATTTCCACTTTGTTTTGCAAAGTCCACATTGCAGCTTCTGTTTGGCTGTTGTGCTCTGTCAGGATCATATTTTCTTTTTGCCAAGAAGGGTTTGAATTCCTGTAGGGTATGTTGTGGTACTTTAGCACTCAGCATCGGGTAATAGTAACAGGGAGAAAAACCTTTTAAAATGGGGCACCATGTACGTGTGTAGGTTGATCCAAAGTTCGGTTGAGAGGACAGTATGGCTGTGACCATGGATTGCTTCAACAGTTTTCCAAATCCTCTTTTGATAATCAATTGACTGATGTCACAAGGCTTTGTCCTGTTCTTACTACAGTCAATGATCCTAGCATGTTTGGGGAAATCTAGCAGCAGCTCACAGCATAAAATGGATGGGGGTTAATTTACAGTGCTGTCTGCCTGGTTGTATGTGATGTGTGATGTTGGAGGCTACACTGGCAGCCATGCCATTTCCAGCACTTTATTTTTGTATATTGATCTCAGAGAAAGGACAGACCCAGCCATCTTTTTAGAAACAGAGGTATTTAAAGTTTGTTTCACACACTAGATACTATGGTACATAATGAAACATAATGCTACTCCTTACCATAATGTACCCATAGTCAGAGCAGCGCTGGCTGCGACAGACATATAAGGCCTACTCTGGCCTGTTCTGTGAATCAGAATAATGTGGTGCAACTCAGTCTGGACTTTGTCCTTTTCAAACATTACCATGTGAACATGAAACCTAATGATATAATATTCCAACATACACTGCCTGGCCAAAAAAAGTTGGCATTTGGATTTAACTAAGCAAATAGATGGAGCTTCATATTAGATAATTACTACATGGGTGATTGTCTTTCAGCTGGCAGCAAGTTATTTTGTCACTGCTGATGCAATGAGTAGCTTCTTGTTTCTTAGACCACTATGGCAAAAGATACATCCTGTGGGGGGGTGAAAAAGATGTTAGTTTGTTTAAGAAGGGACAAAACATTGAAATGCATCAAGCAGAGAAAATATCTAAAGGGGTTGCAGATACTACTAAAGTTGGGTCATGAACTGTCCAACTCATTATGAAAAATTGGAAGGATAGTGGGGAACCATCGTCTTCGAGGAAGAAATGTGGTCTGAAAAAATCCTGAATGATTGTGATCGAGGATCTCATAAATGGCCAAATTGGATCGAGGAAAAGCAACAGAAGAACTCAGGGGTATGTTCAATAGTGAAAGTAAGAGCATTTCCACACACACAATGTAAAGGCAACTCAAGGGATTAGGACTGAACAGCTGTGTAGCCTTAAGAAAACCACTAACCAGAAAGGCTAACCAGAAAAAAAGGCTTCAGTTTGCTAGAGAAAATAAAGATTGGACTCGGTAGAACTGGAAGAAGATCTTGTGGTCTGATGAGTCCAGATTTACCCTATTCCAGAGTGATGGACACATCAGGGTGAGAAGAGAGGCAGATGGAGTAATGCACCCATCATGCCTAGTGCCTACTGTACAAGCCTGTGGGGACAGTGCTATGATCTGGACTGCTGCAGTTGGTCAGGTTGAGGTTCAGCAACATTATGTGCCTGAAGAATGAGGTCAGCTGACTGCCTTAATATACTGAATGACCAGGTTAGTCCATCAGTGGATTGGCATATTCCAAGATGGCAATGCCAGGATTCATCGGGCTCAAATTGTGAAAGAGTGGTTCAGGGAACATGAGACATCATTTTTACACATGGATTAGCCACCGCAGAGTCCAGATCGTAACCCTACTGAGAATCTTTGAGATGTGCTAGAGAAGGCTTTGTGTAATGGTCAGACTCTCTCATCATCAATAAAAGATCTTGGTGAAAATGAATTCAACACTTGATGGAAATACACTCAACAAAAATATAAACGCAGCACTTTTGTTTTTGCTCCCATTTTTCATGAGATGGACTCAAAGATCTAAAATCCATTCCAGATAAACAATATTACCATTTCTTTCAAATGTTGTTCACAAATCTGTCTAAATGTTTGATAGTGAGCACTTCTGCTTTGCTGAGATAATCCATCCCACCTCACAGGTGTGCCACATCAAGATGCTGATCTGACATCATGATTAGTGCCCAGGTGTACCTTATACTGCCCATAATAAAAGGCCACTCTGAAATGTGCAGTTTTGTCTCACAGCAAAATGCCACAGATGTCGCGAGCATTGAGGGAGCGTGCAATTGGCATGCTGACAGCAGGAATGTCAACCAGATCTGTTGCTCGTGCATTGATTCTTCACCATAAGCCGTCTCCAAAGGCGCTTCAGAGAATATGGCAGTACATCCAACCGGCCTCACAACCGCAGACCACGTGTAACCACACCAGCCCAGGACCTCCACATCCAGCAGGTTCACCTCCAAGATCGTCTGAGAGCAGCCACTCAGACAGCTGCTGAAACAATTGGTTTGCATAACCAAAGAATTTCTGCACAAACTGTCAGAAACCATCTCAGGGAAGCTCAACTGCATGCTCGCTGCCCTCATCGGGGTCTTAACCTGACTCCAGATCATCGCCGTAACAGACTTGAGTGGGCAAATGCTCACATTCGATGGCGTCTGGCACGTTGGAGAGGTGTTCTCTTCACGGATGAATCTCGGTTTACATTGTTCAGGGCAGATGGCAGACAGCGTGTGTGGCGTCGTGTGGGTGAGCGCTTTGCTGATGTCAATGTTGTGGATCGAGTGGCCCATGGTGGTGGTGGGGTTATGGTATGGGCAGGCATCTGTTATGGACGAAGAACACAGGTGCATTTTATTGATGGCATTTTGAATGCAGACAGATACCGTGATGAGATCCTGAGGCCCATTGTTGTGCCATACATCCATGAACATCACCTCATGTTTCAGCAAGTAATGCACGGCACCATGTTGCAAGGATCTGTACACAATTCTTGGAAGCTGAAAATGTCCCAGTTCTTGCATGGTCAGCATGTTCACCAGACATGTCACCCATTGAGCATGTTTGGGATGTGCTTGACCGGCGTATACGACAGCGTGTACCAGTTCCCACTAATATCCAGCAACTTCGCACAGCCATTGAAGAGGAGTGGACCAACATTCCACAGGCCACAATTGACAATCTGATAAACTCTATGTGAAGAAGATGTGTTGCACTGCATGAGACAAATGGTGGTCACACCAGATACTGACTGGTTCTGAGTCCCCAGACCCCCAATAAAGCAAAAAAAATGCACATTTCAGGGTGGCCTTTTATTGTGGACAGTATAAGGTACACCTGTGCACTAATCATGGTGTCAGATCAGCATCTTGATGTGGCACACCTGTGAGGTGGGATGGATTATTTCAGCAAAGCAGAAGTGCTCACTATCAAACATTTAGACAGATTTGTGAACAATGTTTGAGAGAAATGGTAATATTGTGTATCTGGAATGAATTTTAGATCTTTAAGTCCATCTCATGAAAAATGGGAGCAAAAACAAAAGTGTTGCATTAATATTTTTGTTGAGTGTAAATCTTGTGACATCGCAGCAGCTTGTCCAAGGCTGTCCAACAAATTATTAGAGTGTGTGACCTTTTTTTATTGGAGACTTTTTGGACAGTGTAATTCTATGCATTGATATCAGTAACCATTTCATGTCATGTAAATAACTTGTATTATAGCAAATATAAACTCGATTTTTGTGTTTACATCATCTGCAGTGAGGCAAAAATCACAGACTAGTTTCCCAAAGTTTCAATCCTGCAGTGTGGTGAAGTCAGTATCAGTTTGTCATTTTGGCAAAGAAAAAAGGAATCGTTCTTTCAGGCAGGGAGGAGAGTGAGAGGGATATCCATACATCAGTTTGTTCGGCTGAAGCAGGGGGTGTAATTTATGCTCAGCCTGTAGGAGGGAGAGAGCGATGGGCCTCCGAAGTACCGGCCCTTATCAGTGACCTCGTCTGGAGCTTCCCGTCCACACACACGCACACACACACACACACACACACACACACACAGTCTTTTGATTGACGGTGCACACTGACAGTCATATTGCGAGAGGCGAGTATGCTTTGACAAATGGAAACACACACACATCCAGACTCTCGCACATACACATACACACACTAGTAGCAGCCTCCCTGATTTAAAGACACACACATTTTTGCCTTTTACACAAGCAGGATGTACATTTTGAAAACACTCGCTCACACACAAACACACATGGATTGTTGCAAATATCAAGGGCACACACCGATGCTGATTTGTGTGCAGCTCATTCCCCTTTTCTCTGCCTCTGACAGGGATGAAATTCACAGTCACGATTGCAGTTGTGTGTTTGAGTGGGTGTGTTAAGTTTCATATGAGTGTGCCTAGGAGCCAGTGTGTGTGAATGTGCGCTTCTGTGTGTTTGTGTGTAACGGATGCTTATGTACCTTCCTACTGCAGTCTGAAATTTTGTTGTTTTTTCGTCAGGACTGCCTTCCTGAACATTTGTATGTGCATGTAAAATCAGCACATATGCTCAGATTTGTGTCTGTGTGTGTTGGTCAACGTGTTCATAAGCATCTGTGTGTTTCCTGTGTGTGTGCTCTCTCAGTGTGAGTGGGTGCAGAGAGTCGCGAGTTCTATTAGAGAGTTGAAATTGAAGGGGATGTGTGGAAACGAGTGTCGAGGAGCATTCATGTCTGGGCCCATTGTGCTCCGCCAGTCCCTCCTCCTCCTCAGTCTCTGTTTCTCTCTCTCTCTCCCTCTCCCTCTCTCTCTCTCTCTCTCTCTCTCTCTCTCTCTCGCACTCTCACACATTCAATTGCTCCCTCTTGATCACTCTGTCCTCCTCGATTCAAAAAACTGCCTGTCTGCTCTCTCTTTTCACTCTTGTCTCCCCTTTTTTCCTCTCTGTTTTCTTCATTTTGTCTTTTGTGAGGAGATACAAGGCTGAGCTGTAGCTTGTACTGGAAATACGTTGAAAGAAGTCATACAGCGTTGTTGCTGCGCCGTCTTTGTGGCTCTATTGTTCTCTCTTCTCTGTTTTTACTCTTAATGGGCGTTCTGCCAGAATGAATAACTCAAGTTTTTCTGTTCCCTGTTTGTCCTCCATTAAACATAGTTTAGGCCCTCTTATTGTGTGTCTCAATGCTGCTTATTGTCCTGTCAGGAATTTGTTACCACTTATGATGAACTTGAAAAGCCAACTTTTGTATGCTTTTTTAAATTCTACTTTCTAGAGTTCTTTATAAGTCATAAAATTATCTGACCTTACAAGCAAAATAGACAGGTCTATATTTATATTAAAGAATGTTCACTAGTTCAGTGATTCTCAACTACTTGGTCATGACCCAAAAGTGGGTTGTAGATAATCTTTCAAAACATATCCTGAAGGTGATTGGACAATCAAGCTGTCAATAACATCCATTATGGATGACTTGGATGTGGTAGTAGGTGGGCATAATTGCCGCAATGCATTGTACAAAACATGAGCTAATTCATTAGTAGTTGTCTTTCACCAAAACACGTTGAATAGCATGAAGGACACGCTAACTGTGTCAGGAAGTGAAGTCCTAAAGCAGAGCACCTTACAAGTGGAAAAGTAAGTTGTTGTAAATTGTTGAAATGTAGCATGTAATCCCCCTGCGCTGATTTTGTGGCTTGTTTGCAACAAAAATTTTTAATTTTGCGCAGATTTGTCAGGACCATCTGTAGTAACATAAAACCCTAGCTGTTAAGGAGAGCTGACGTCTTTTATTGTGACAAACGCTGAGGTTCGAGCCTTGTACTTTATACAGCCCCCTTCAAAAATCACTAAGTATTACTTTAATGAATGGATGCAGTTTCTGTTATGCCTACTGATTTTAGTTCTCAGTGCCTTTCAAAAAATGTCTTGCTAGGGGTGCTGGTTTGCTGATTGTAGGCCAGTACTACGTAAGGGATAATGTAGAGCGAGCCGGTCACTATAGAGAAATAAACCCCGACAGGGTGATGCAGGACCCCGACATGAAGCGGAGGGGTCCTGCATCAGGGGTTTCTTTCTCTATAGTGACCGGCTCGCTCTACATTATCCCGCTTATTACAAGGCTACTCACTAAAGAAATCAAAAGTTTGACATCAAATGCTTATCTAAATATGATTTTATTGATTTACAAAAGTTTTCATTGCATCCGCTTGAAAAAATAGTCCGTTCCTTTCTATGGTTGAAACAGTAACGGAAAGCAACGGTAACTCTGAAGCGAAGATTAGCTTATTAAACTGAACGTTTCCATTGATTGTGACGTGGGACAAGGTGAATGGGACGTCCATAATTCCTACCTGCTGTGGCCCTGTAGCTGATGTACCTAGAATCAGTTTTTCACCGTTACAACTGCTCTCAATATTATCTCATCACGAATGCTTTAAGAGAGGCACTAACCCGATCTGCTGCTGCTGCCAGAATTAGAGGACAGGATCTTGCTCCACTTTTTAAAAAAAACGATTTCTTGCCGCAGGTATAAACGTCTTTCTGCGGATTGATACGACATGATGTGATTCGCCCGAGTCGATCAGAAGCGTCCTTAACAACGGGCTGCTATTCATAGCAATGGTCTGCTATCCAGAAATAACAGACCGTAGAATGTTGTAATTGACCAATCAGGATCGAGCATTTGACAATGCCGTGTAATAATAGTTTTAATACTAATTCCAAATATTTTAATCAGTTCAGGCCTACAGTCCGTGTCAAACACTATACAAATTGGGGCCCAACAGTCGTAGTCCTCATAGCTCAAGCTCATGGCTCTTGCACTGCTTCCATTATGCTCTGCTAAACAGATGTTAACATGAACTTGGGGACAGATAACAAAAGTAGATTTTGTGACTGAGTCACAGAATGAGGGCTGTTGCTTTCAGAAATTTTCACATAATACAGTTACTCAAGTTATAAGGGAAGCAGGTCAAGTATAGCCTTGTAGATCAGGATGTGCAAATGATTCAGTCTGCAGATGGTCTGAGAGGGCCACCCAACTCGCTCATTAACTCAGCTGTAAGTGGATAAGGATTTACAGCAGTTGAATATATCCTCTTCAGTGCCTTTTATAAATTCTGCTTCATACTTTTGATAAGGTGCCTTATATTTTAAACGTATCCAGTATTCATCATGTAAAACAAAATCTAATTGTAATTTCACTTTTCCTGAATTTTGTCACAACTATTGCAATTAGCATAAAAGAAATAATGGCTGAAAGGAGCAGAATTACAACAAAATGCACTCTTGTTCTCATAAAGAGTATTTAAAGGTGTTGGATTATTTTGCACAAGCGCATTTTTGAGATTTTATGGTGGTCACAGTGTGTGACTGTAATTTAAGTTTTAAAACTCAATTTTCTTGTCTGAATTGGCAAGGATAGTAGAGATCATCAGGTGTTCAATCTTTAATAAACCTTTAAGAAACTCCTGGTGTCTTGTCCTGTTATAACTAATGTATGAACCACTTTCATAAGAAACACTTGGAGACAAAAGCAAGAGACTTTTTGGAAGTCTGTGATATATTAGGCTTCTTTAGTTTTTCAAACCTTTATTTAGAACAACTTGATTGTGTTTGTTGTTGTGTTTGCTTTCCTTTTTGTTTTTAAAAGCCTATTTTCTCTTGAAATTGGGCAGCAAAGGCCCCTCCAAAGGCAATGTATTAAGTCCTTGGCAGATTCTTTATGCATTTTTCCATATTTTCTATCATGTTTATTATATTTGCTCTGTTAGAATACACTCCTCAATCACTGTGTGCTCCAGCAGTACTTGTTGAAATCTAGAAAGGCAGAGTTTAATGTTAAGGCTGGACAAATGGTAGAAAGAACCATGTGAGTGAGAGACACGGAGAGGAAGATAATAAAGAGTGCAGATAAAGGAAGCTGGGTTAAAAAAAATAGATGACATAAAGGGCACTGAAAAGAGGAAGAGCCGTAGTTAGCATGGAGCGAGTCCCGCAGAGACATTTCACAGAGACATTTTAGAGATGTCAGGGAGTGTGTGTGTGTAATGATGAGCGGATTGGAGTGAAGCGCTTGATGGCGAGCTGTGTTCTGCATACCTAATGGCGGTTAGAGGGCCCCTCGCGCCTCATCGTGCCACGAATTACGCTCTAACACAATTACTGCTGCTTTGCATATCTCAGACGGATTGGATGATTACCAACCAAATGTGATAATAGACCTGTATGTGAGAAAGATAGGGGATGTGCATGATAGGCCTGTGCTCAAAATATCGATATGGCAAAATATCGTATCGCACTCCTTTGGGATACGTGTATCGATACGGACTCTCCAGAATCGATACGGCCTAAATATTTTGACAGTTGTTGTAAATATACTTTGGCTAATGTTAACAGTGGCACAGTTCAAGGTAGAAGACGAGCTACATAATGAAGCATATGTTCTAAATTTGAACTTAGGTCTACCATCTTTGAGGATCTGAATTTATGTCTCTCAAGTTGTAGAACCACTTAAAACTAATCCTTGTTCTTTTTCTTCTCATAAGGAAAAACTAAACTTGTCAAGAATTTTGCTTAAAGCATAGACCATATTCACAGTTTACATGTATCGGGATACGTATCGTATCGTGGCCTTAGTATCAGGATACGTATCGTATCGTGAAGTTGCTGGAAATACCCAGCCCTAGTGCATGATGAGGATGAGGAGAAGGTGTGAGTGTGATTGTGTGTTTGCTCGCTTAAATGATTGGTGTCTGTGTATTTGAGTGTTGAACTGTAGGTGTTTCCGGGAGTCTTCAGGAGCTCTATGTTGAAGCAAGTTGATGAATGAAGGAAATAAAAGGAGTGTGAAATGGGATTTGTAGTCACATTTTGGTAAGATCATAGTAGTGTTTCTCATATTACTGGGTAGGTCTGCTTGGTAATGTAAAAGCAAATAATCACAATCAGTTTGATCAATATTGAGTGTATGATTATTAGGCAATTAATATTCTTGGTCCCAAATTTTACATGCAATATGATTGACTAAATCAGAAAAAATGTATGAAAGATACATATTTAATCACCTTTTATTTCACTGGTTGACAACAGTGTTTGTTACGCTTTACAGAGTTGGTTTTAGATATTGGAAGGTTTTCAGGAATTCTGCTTTGTTAAATGATTTCCTAAATATTCAAAACAAGGACTTATCTTGGTGGGAGGTGGAGGAAAAGGTATCTATATAAACATCACCTCTAGGAGGTTTTTTTCACACTATTTAAACTACATGTACAATCACCTTTGTGATTCAAAACGTACACTTTTTTTGTCAAGAAAGTTTGGAAGAGAGAAAAGCATTCACAATCTTTTTGAGTCACAACAATAACTGAATAACTAGTGTGAAAATTCATTTAGAATAAAAGAATTGTATAAATACATGGTTAGTTAATCATTAAAAGACAGACTGGCCTGATACTTTGAAACACAATGCAGGAGTCTTACCACCTCATGTTAAAGCCCTGGATACATTGACAGGCAGGGAGCAGACCTGCCGTGAATGAGCCTTGGTCCACACATTTGTGACACTCATGACTCGGACCTCTGATCTTTTTTATCCATCATTCAGCTTTTCTGTGGGACAAGGGAAGAGGTGTGCTTCATCCACACATGGAGGATGTCGGGCAACAGTTATTGTCTGATGGGGAAGACTGTTTTGTAATTTAGTAGGCCATATTCATCATCAAAACTGAAACTCAGTTAATCACCCAAAATACTAATATAGCAAGTTTGAATTATGATCTTTGTTTTGGAGGAAATCTTGTTAAACACCAGTTTGCCTAAACTCTCATTTACTAAACATCTAACAGGATCTTTATTGTTCAGAATATCTTTTCTGTCACTACTTACATTAACGTAAATTGTCCTGCATCAAAACATTACTCTTTGTATGGTAATTGTTTTCTTTCCTGCAGTGTTTTAAATTTTTAACTGTATCTATACTTTATTGCATGTTACATTGTTACATCTTCATGCTCCTTTGCCCCATGCTGCTGTAAAAACCTAATTTCCCCTCTGGGGATCAATGAAGGATTATCTTATCTTATCTAAACAGAACAAAATATGGTGCACCATTTTAATTTTGTCGATGTACAGCATAAAGAAGGACTAAATGTGGTGCTGTGAGTATTATTGTCTCAGTATAGTAATTAAGACTGTCTCTCCACAGGCAGAGATAGTGAAGAGATTGAACGGGATCTGCGCACAAGTCCTCCCCTACCTGTCTCAGGAGGTACGCACACACATGCACACATACGCACACTGTCATAAAGACGTCACTAACCCTCTGACCCCTGGACCGATTCCTTACAACCTGGAATGAGATCAGCCTCATTCCCGCCTCATTACCTCTCCACCTCTGTGACCCCTCACTCAGCATCCCTCCTCCACTCCTCTCTTCTCCACCTCTGTCCTCCCGTCATTCATCATCACTTGCTTCCTCTGTTCCTTTCCACCTCACTTTCACCTTAACCCTTCCTCCCACCTGCGCTCCCCTGGGCCATATTCAGTCTGTCCTCAGGGCCCCCCTCCCCCCTTTTCTTCTTTAACTCCTTGAATCCTCCTTTCCCCTCATCACTCTCTCTTTTCCTCCTCCCCCTCTCTTCCTTTATACCTGTGTGTGTGTCGGTGTAATAAATGGTTGTGTGATTCAGATAAGCCATGCTCTTATCTACCCACCAGGGCGTCGACCTCCACCCATTACAGCACACCAGCCAACCATCCATTCATGGGTGTCACACAAGGCTGTCATGATCGTGCGTGCGTGCAGCTCTGTGTGTGTGTGACTGGGTGAATAGATGAATGGCTGGAGGGAGGGCTGCATCGCCAGTGAGTGTTGTCGGGTCTCTCTTGGGACTATTGATATTGATCTAACCTCTCCACCTTTCTCTCTCTCCCCAACTCTGCTCCCCTTGTTTCTGTCTCACTTTCATTGTCTCTCTCACTTTCCCTCTCCCTCGTCCTCTCTACTTCCCCTTCTCACCCCCCATCCCCCGTCTCCAGCACCAGCAGCAGGTTCTGGCAGCCATAGAGAGGGCCAAGCAGGTCACCCCCCCAGAGATGAACTCCATCATAAGGGTATGATGGTCTTGTGTTGACTAAAATGTGCAATTATTGATAATCCTGATTTATGGCTTTCTTTATTGCTTGTATGCTTTATGACTATGTTTAGAGAGTAGAAGGATAGATAAGGTTTTCCAAACTCCCTTTGTCACATTAAATCATTTAGATGTATGAAATATGGTGGATGGTGGATAAAAGCCAATTGTTTTTTTAATACTCAATGCACAATGGGAAAACAAAGAGCCTGAGTCATTATTGACTGAATGATGGTACTTTGTTTATTCAACTCATTGTTCATTTACTTAAAAGTGAGACTAGAATGAAGGAAATACAGTTAGCTTCAATATATACCAGACACTAAAAATGCTAGTTATATATTCAAATATATAAAATATGAATTTATTCCACTGATTTTTTTTACTATAAATCCTGATTAAATTTTATTGCAATTCCTATTATTTTACAATATGCTGAGTATGAAAATACTTGGCACTGTAAAAAATCGTGACTTAAAACTTTTTCTTGACTATATTTACGCCCAAAATGGGGACAAAGGACCACATTCTCTAAAATTGAGCGAGCACATCTGAGAAACACATCTTAGTATAAGCAAGGGGCTTCTATCAGTTTTATTTAAAAAAAAAATGCTTACTAATGTTAACAGCCCTTGTTTTCCACAACATGGTGAAGCCTTTAGTCTCCGCACATGAAGTTAAAAATTGATTAAACTTTCTTCAGGTGCGTTCACACCGAATGTGACTTGGCAACCGAGATTGCCTCGCCTGTCCATAAATAGCTTTTTATGTCACCTTCATGCCGGCTCAAGTTTCACAGCGATCATATCATTTCTTATAACATATATTTGTATGTATTAGCTGACATTATTCCAACTATATCCTTTTCGCTCATCTACCAACCCTAAAACACTGTAGTTGATGCAGATGAGGTAGGACAGGACCGCAGAGAACCTCCACTTCTGTTGAAAAAGACAAAACTAATGAACTCACTAACTATTTTGCCTAATTGCTATTTGCCTTTGCTTACCTTTATATTTTATTTTTGTTGGATTTGTATAGAGGTATACATATGTTTGTTTTCCATTTAAGTTCAAAATAAACATTCATTTCATTTTATAACTAATGTTCACACATGGACATGGATTGCTTCTCTCTGGAACAAAACGTGTTGTTGTGGGTGTCATTACCCACTCATACAATGCTGATTGGCTGTCGCAGCAAAGCCACAAACAATGTTGCCCCGAAGTTCAAATCTAAAGCGTCTCATTGGCGCGACCAAATCACCCAGATCGCATCCATTCCATCGCATAGTCAACTGTACATAAGGCTTCAAGGTGAAGTAACGTCATACAGATGTAAGTCATTTATAACCAACTCGCAGATTTTCTCTTCAAACAGTTCCACCATTATTATTTCTTCTTTGTGTCTCACTAGAGCTACGCAATGAGTAGTAACAGCAACAGTGCCTCCATGGTTTCCAGTGGTACTGCTTTGTTTGGCCCACATTTCTAAGCTTTCTAGAAACGTGCAGAAATGAACGTAGAGCACGGACAGGAGGCTCCGTCCGTATCCAGACCGTCATCAACGCTGAGCATAAAAGGGCCTGTTACAAGTCTCTCCCAGCAGCCCGTAGCTCAAGCACCCATCTGTGGACTCACTCCTCCAGCTCAAGCCATCTTGCTTTTGGCCTGTGATTAGCTTTCTTCATTTTCTTCATTGGAGTAAGAGTAACCTCTGCTTTTCGTCAGTCCCTCACAAACTTCTCACTCACTCCAAACTTTATTTTTACTTGGTTACTGCAACATGTTACTGCTGTGTTAATACTTGCAGTTTGAAAGAATAGGATTTTCATTTTGGGGGCATTTTTTTATGCCTGGCTAAGCCCAAAGCGCCCTCCCTCAGCTGTAGACTGTAATGTTTACTCCTTGGGTCATGTATGCCAGTATTTTAAATTATGTATATATGGATATTTAAGTCGCATCTGACTATGTCGCAGGATCAGCCAAACTATGAAAAAAAAGTGTGACTTATAGTCTGGAAAATACGGAAAATTCATTATTGTAAGTTATAAGCAATTCTATTCACTGAACTGGGAAAACAAACTAAAGGCATTTGTCACACTTAAAGCAGTTATTGTTAAAAGAAAAAATAAATTACCTTGCTGGAGTAAATACACTTTTTTGTTTTGTTTTTTTTTGTTGCAAATTCCTACAATTTTTCAGCTGGTCTTGAGATTTTGATCAGGATGTACGAAACTAAATTGTTCCTGCTTACAGATAACTAGCCACAATTCTCTATGTCCATAGCCTTGTAGAAAGCAGACTACGTTTTAATATTATGTGCATTTTTACAAAGATGGCCAGCTACTCCATCACTTCAACAGAGGTTTAGTATTTGTTAGAGGAGCCTCTCCATTATCCCCCTGTGGGTCTAGAGTTAGCCAGCTCAGCCACTCCATCACTGTGATACACGATTCAAAGAGCTGCTTTGCCTTTGTCTTGGTGTTGGTTGCTTCAGTTACTGAGGATACAATGGTCTTCACAGCCTCTTTATGGATTGTTGCATGTATTTCTTTCCACAGGAGACATTTTCATAACCTTTAAAGCTATGAAATGAAATGTTATGTTGTTTTATATTCATAGCATAACTTAAAGACAGAGGCAGTCTGTGCAAACATGAGCTGTCTATGCCATTAGATCAACTCACCGCGTTTTCATCATTTTTCTTGTATGCACAGCACAGAGATATGAAAAATGAAAAAGTTTGTCAGGCACATTATAACCTCCTTTACATTATAATGAAACGTCAGTGCACGTTATTCTGATTTTGTACTTCATTAAGAACTGTCTCTCCTCCATGAGAAAATTCTGCTCTGTATTCACCCCTCTTTCTCGTTTTCCTGAGATGGTATACATTGGAAATTGAATCTGTTATAAATAAGTTATGTGTACTGCAGAGTTTCCATCTCTTGCAGAGCGTGTGTTTTATTTGTAATACGTGCATTGCATCAATCCTTCAGTGCAGGATTGGTCCTGTGCCTAAGGGGTTATATATTAAACATAATTTTTGATGTTATGAAGCCTTTGTGCATTGCAGATGACTATATCCCTGAGTGTTTTGCCATGATTTGTGTGCCATTTTCACCCTGCTGTGTCTAAGTTGTGTGTGGTTGTCTTCCGTGCAGCAGCAGCTCCAGGCTCACCAGCTGTCTCAGCTCCAGGGCCTGGCCCTGCCCATGACCCCACTGCCTCTGGGCCTGAGCCAGCCGGCCCTCCCTGCCGTCACCACCTCCTCCGGTCTCTTCTCTCTCTCCTCCCTGCTTGCCTCCCAAGCCCAGCTGGCCAAGGAGGAGAAGGCGTCACGTGATGGAGTGGACAGCCACCGGGAGGAGGACGGAGACAAGTCTGATTAGATGGCACTCTTCATTCAGCTCTGTTTTTAACCACAGATCTGAAATTAAGATCTGATTCTCCTCTTGGCCTACAGCCTCTCCCCTGGTCTCTCTCTCTCTCTCTGACCGAAGCTCACATGAGCATCATCCCCAAAACCAACGCTACAGCTACAGACCCACATCCTGCTCCTGCTGTTGGAGGGCTTTGACACCTGCTCTTCGAGTCAGACTATTCCTGGTCTCTTTATAACTAGTTACCTGCTTCTCTGATACAGTACGGGACTCTTTTACGTTTACTCTTTTTTAAGGCACTCTGTCTTTTGTATGCAAGTTTGCTTGAGTTTTTTTTTTTTGTTTTGTTTTTTTTAACGAGGAGAACTTTCTGTTTCTTCCTGCCTCACTGGTGCTTTGTCTCAGCTCTCTGTCCTGTTGTGCTCACTTTATTCTCTTTGCCTCTCCTCCAAGTTTCTCCACTTCTGTGCTCTTTTGTTTTTAAGGTTGAGAGTGTTCAAACTAAACATTGAATGAGAGTATATTAAGGGGAGATATAAATCTTTTCTGACACATGGGAGTCCTTCAGACTTAATTTGACCATAGTCCAGTAGTGTCAGTATTTTTTCAATCCACATTGCATGCATTTATTTGAAGCTGGATTCTGTTTTTGAAAAATGGTTTGTTATGGATGAGAGAAGAGTTCAGTTAGCAACCTCACACATCTTGTTAAAAAAGAACCCTTCGTGCACACAAATGTCCAAACCAAAAACATACTGTATGAGCGAGAGGACCTCTCCATTTACAAAGATGACATTTTACGTCCATCCCACGTTTTTAGGTGGAATGAGAGCGTGCTTTATGCTGAGAACTGTCAAACCGGATTAATTACCCACCTTTAGTCAGTAATCCTGATCCTCACCTGACCCTGCAAGGTACGTTAGATTTAATCCACCCCGTCACCTTCTCTGGCAGGCAACATTTTCATCAGCAGCTAAAATGAGCTACCACTTGACTCCTACTTCCTCCCACCATCGCCACCTTTTCCCATCTTTAAATGTTGTATGAGAGCAGGTGCTGAGAAAGGAGTGTGCATGGTGTGTGTTGACAGCAGAGGGCAGTGTGAGCCCTTGCTGGGTTTGGGCCTGAGCAGAGCAGGGACACTGATGGAGTCCTGGCTGTTTCACAAGAGAAACTGCTTCTTCATACACCTCATGTGTACAGACAAAGCAGAAAGAGGCAAGAGTGGCCAGATATTAAACCCTGCATGCGGTCAGCCTCTGTCTCTGCCGTGATGAAGGTCTTCAGGAAGTCATCAGTCGAGTTTAAGGTAGAGATCTGGAAAAATACATCTTCCCCTCTACTTTTATTTTGTCTGTGAGTTCAGATTTAAATACTGTACACATGGAGGCCTCTTCTAAGACATTTTTGTCGATGTTTTTTCACCTACAGACACACTTTGTGGGAAGTCTTTATGATCTAACAAATGAAGCACAAGCCTCCGAGTGAAAACTCCTTCTGAAGTGTTGTCAAGTCTCTTGTCTGATTGGGCTTCTCTCTCAATGAAACAATAATGGATTCAATATGGTGCATCCAAAAAGATCATTAAAGGTATAACAAGTAACTTTCAGTCCAGTGGATGTAGCACTTTTGAACCAATCTGTCATACCAAACCAAACTATACTACCGTAACTATGCTAATGATATACGGCTGATCTCTTCTCTTTAAGGTATTCTTACATCAAAAAAGTTAAAATCCTCTGTCTCAGAATTTTTCCACTTTCAGTGGCTCAGACTGCCTCAATTCCCCAAAAAGATAGCAGCCACTTTGAGACTCTCTAATGAAACATGTAAAAGCCCCTAAACAAATATAAACAAGCTGAAAGATGATCTTATTTGAGTGCAAACTCAAGAGTTACAAACCTACTTGGAGGTTTAATCCCTTTCTCTATGATGTTTTGAGTTTGAGATTAATTCATATCCCATTATGTTTAAGTGGTCATATTATGCCTTAACTCTGGTTCATGTTCAGTTTTGAGGACTGCTGTAGCATGTTCATAATCACCGACTCAAAAGACCTGCAAATTTTCACCTAATCAAACGATTCTTCGGTGGTGTGTAGTAAGCTGGCACCGCATAGGGCATATGGACTTTAGCTATGGACATAATAATGGAGGGATGCCACAGTGGCAGCGCTGTTTGAGGGGCCAGAGTGGTGCAGAAGAGGAAGAAGTACTGATGCTGCAAGCTTTGTTGTCTCATGCATCAAAGTATCCTTTCATGCAGAAGAGTGAGGAAAAAGCATAATACGACCTCTGTTGTTTGAAATGTTGCAAATTATACCTTTAAATCTACATGCACTTCCCTCACACGTCTATCTTTTGTCAAACATGCACCATATTATTGCTGTATCCCCTCATTGGATATAGCAGCAGACCCTGTTTGCAGACTGCTGCCTCTTTAAATTACCTAGAGTTTAATTACCCAATGAAGAACTTTGGCTGACGTGGGGTTTCAGTGATCAGGCAATACAGTTAATCAGAGCTTCACTCAGTTTTCCTGTAGGGGGAAGCTCAGATTTGTCTCTCCCTATGATTCTAAAACAGTGAGAAAGAAGTCAGGCAAGAGAGTTTGTATCACTGTGTCAACAGAGTCCCCAGAGAGGTTTTGATCGGACCAGTTCTGGTGAAAACATCATAACAGGACTAATGACGTGTAAGAGCTCTGCTAAGCAGTGCCAATGGACACTTAAAATGTCTTTTTTCTATACATTAAAGATCATTAAACTTCCGGTTGTTTTTAATGGGAGCACTAAGCAAACATACAACATACCTAATATACTCTGTTCCTGAATTAAAAAAAACAGAACCTTACAACTTTTTCAATAAACACCTTGATTGTTATGCCAAAATGATTTTGAAGACATGTTAAAACAACCAAAATACACCTATTATCACAAAAACCTACCTAAATGAAATTTATGGATCCACGTCCTCCTTTATCTTCAGAATTTTTTAAAGAAACTGCTTTCAGAGGTTGCCCCTCAGTCGTAATAAACCCCATGATCTTTGTGCCACAACGTCTGTTAAAGTTTCAAGGACAACCTCTGCTTTTTGAAACTATTAACACACACTCAAAATATTTTTAACTCAATTCTCTGTTATAGTGGCAGAACTTCTAAGATTATTTCATTGACAGTATTACTGAACAGACCCTCGTTTGGGGAAAGAACCTAAAAAGATTTTTTTCTGATGTTTTTTTTTCGTTAAGTCGACAAATGGACTCCTCAGAGTGTTTGTATGTGTGTGATTACACAAGTGTGTATAAACAGCTGTACAGGTTTGGTCGTCGCTGAACCACAGAAGTGTTTCACATTTCTGTTCTTTTTGAAGCTAACACGCTTTTCTGCCTGTGAATTAAGCTTGCAGCACATCTAGCAACACACTGTATGTTACTAGCTACATACTGTACTTGTTATAGTGATATGCAGAGTGTGTAGAGGAAGTCAAACACACATCAGTGCATGTTTGCGGGGGATCACAGAATTCTTTCTGGTGGAGACATTTCTAAAAAAAAAAAATGGTTTGTCCAAACTTTTGTGATCAATGCACTTGTTTTATGTTTTTTTTTTACTTCTCTTCTTTGTTTTGGAATATTACTCGATATGAGCTAGAATGAGAATTACAAAGCTGACGTTATGAACATACAAATGAAATTCTATGTATTTGTTAAAGTAGTTGGAGGCACAAGCCTTCATATACAGTTATACATAGAAAGCTTTATGTGTATATAGCTGCATCTTCTCTCGTCTGTCCTGGATGATTCTTGTGCTTTTGTGTTACTAAACTGATGTGACACCAGGGGGGAAACTGCAGTACTTTTGATCCTCAAGCCCTTCTCCTCTCCTCTGACTCCCCAGATACTCCTCTCTCGTCCTGTTACCCTGACTTTGCCCCCATAGCGTGAAGCATTGTAAGCGTTTTGAGCTTTGTAAAGGTCTTTTTTTAAATACTTATTTTGTGCATAATGTAAAACCTGAAAGTGTGTACTTTGAAAAAAAAATGTTTTGTGTCTGAAATCATAGCTTCATTGAAACAAAAAAAAGAAACTATTAAAAAAAACATTTACTATAAATAATATGATGAAATGTTCTGCAGTAAGGAAGGACTTCTGGTGCCTTACAAATAAAGTCAATCAAATCATAAGGGACGTCGCTGCTCCTCTGACTCTTTGACTCTGTGTGCAAAAGTCTGATTCACTTTATAGATGGTCTTCTGACTCGTGGATACATTGTTATTACTTTTGTTCCTCTGAGGTGTTGCCCCTGAGGAAGTGAACCCTGCACACTTCTGTCTGACGGGCTGTAGGCAGAATATTAAGGCGTTCATGGGATTAAAGGTGAGCACCGCTGCCCAGGGGTTTTCACAGCTTTTACTATGAATCTATGATCATGTTTTGATGCAGAGGAATGAGGATTTTCTGAATGCTACTACAATGAGCGTGTTAACATGGACTTGAGTTATGTTGAGTTCAGGTACGGGCCTAATCACAACCTTGATCGTGTTTAGAATATGTTGTTTACCTGCACAGAGAGAAACCAGTTATTCATACTCCTGTGTATGTCAATAATTCTTGTACCCTGGTTTCTGATTACTGTATCTGATACCACCATGACATAAAGTAAGCCAAGCACTGAGTGGAAGCAATGTCGCAAATGTAGAAAATTCAGTTCACTCTAGCTGCAGGAGGAGAGACAGTAAATAAATATATGATGTTCTTAAATCTGTATGGCCAGCCTGTCTGTGCCATAGTAAAACGCATTGGTTGGTAGAAATACAAAATTCTGTCATGACTAAATGATCAAACTTTGGCTGTTTTTAAAACTGTGTACTTTATAGTACTATCAAAGATTGTATGCAATATACTTAATACTGCCAAACAAATGTTGGTTTACATTTCGCTAAACCTTGCTTTGCTGATTTTTGTAACTTTTTGGCTTTCCGTTAGAGGCAACAAGTTCTTAGGTTGCATTACTGTCACCCCTTTGCGGGAGTGTTGGCCACAGCAGTTACTTCTGCAATACAAACATAAATTCAACATCCTGTATCTTTCCTAAAAGGTAAATGATCCTCTGTGTTTTTCTGCCCCAATGCTCGATACACTCCACTGAAGTCTGTTCCTGCTCTTAAAAACTAAATGAATAACCCAGCTATGGTTCATGCCTCTAAAATGCAAATTCATTTAAATCTGGAGAAAAAAAATTCAAGTGATTTATTTGCATTTCTCTGATTTCCTGAAAACATTTTCCCAAGTAAAATACCCATGTGAAATTGAAAAAGATGACTTCACAGAGATTTGCTGTGCTTTACTGAACTATTAATGCAACAGAATTAATGCTTAAAAGGCTAAAGCGGTTGGCATGCTGTGCCTGTCTACCATTGCAACCCCTGACCTGGAAACAGTACACAGTGGACCTCAGCCTCAGAGCTGATAAAGGAGCTCTTTGCAGAAGTGCCAAAACCTGTTGTGCCCCGAGTGTCCGCTTAAGGCTGGCTGCAGAAACCTGACACCCAAATGCTTGTGAACGGGAACCAGAAGTTTCTTTACAGTGTATCTATCTAAACATCTTCACAGCCTGGTTCAAAAACAGCTTCAGCCTAAATTTATAATACATCTGTGTGCGTTTTCTGTACGAGGGGTGAATTTTTTGCATATTGCGTCTATTTTATTTCATTTAGGATTGAGGTTTTGGAAATGGGGTTATGATTGCCTTGACTGTTCATACACAGAGTTGCTTTTGATCTGATGGCCTTACATCCTGCCTAAAAAGGGCCTCTCTGTGAGTGGGTTAAAAAAAAAATCAGTTGAGAAGACGTCCAGCTTCCGTTACAAGGCAACCACAGTGTTTTAAAGGCACTTTTTGACTTTTTTTTTTTTTTTTTTTAAAGCAGACATTCAGGTGTTTTTGGTACATTGCTTACTGCATTTTGGTTGAATCAGTACATGCTGCTCGTGTGGTGGTTGATTTTAAATAGTCTTAAATTCTCTTTTGTTGTGTCAGGAAACTTGAGCAAGGGTTGTGCATGCCTCAGTTTTCAGTATTTTCTCTGAGTTTTCCAGGCAGCACAGTTAAGTTTCTCAACATCCTATGTTTTTAATAATGATGAATCTTTGCTCAATGTGACTTCACTGTGAGTCAGAAGAATGACCATCCCTCACCAGGTATCTCCACTAATATTTCTGCACTGATGTCAGCACTCACATTTAGATTAGATTGGATAGAACTTTATTAATATCCTTGGAAAAACTCCCTCAGGGAAGTTGGGATTCAAGCAGTTATGTATTACAGATAAAAACAGAAATATGTACCAGTAATATTGCAGAGATGTAAGTGTTATGGCCTGAAACGGCAGCGTGAATAGGGCTATTAATAATGCAGGCTGAAAAGAATGAAAAAACAACTTGGATTGAGCAAAAGCTTTTCTAACAAGATATATGTGTATTGTGAAAGGATACTCTGGCCAGCAGAGGGTCAGCTGAAAGATGAAAACTGTTATTCACACTCGTAGTATGAAGTTTAGTTTAGAAGCTCTGACATCCTGAACTGCCTATGGACATGAAACCCTCCTTTTCTAATGGTTTCAGCACCAGATCTGAATTGGCATATTATAATACATATCAAATCCTAAAATGTGAAAATGTCACACCCTGTGGTATTCCTGGCGGAACCACCCCCCCCTGCAAAATTACATTTGAATTCGGTGTTCCCTCCTCTCCTCAGACGGTCCACTCATCCTCCTGTCTGCCTGGGGGTCTCTGTAGTTCACATCAGATCCAGCAGGAGGAAGTGTTGATTTATGTTTAACCAGCAGAGGAGAAGCAAGCAGGTAATTGCTCTGAGGTATTCTCCCCCTGCACCTCAGTGTTTGTATGTCACGTTTGACAGGGAGCTCCCTGCTTCTGAAGTCTGTGCTGATGACGGTTTATCTATTCAGTGCTACATGTACACAGAGCTGATGTGACATCTCCGAGACAGGATCACAGCCCTCATGGCACCTGCATATAATCCTCACTTAGATGCTCTGTCTATTACATCCTGACAATGACTCACTGCTCATTCACACACATACATACACTCCTATGGCGGGCAAACTGATGCACTTGCAGTATTTGTTTTTTGTGCACAAGTAAATGTGAGCTCATCCTGACTTTTCTCCTGAACTTCCTCCCCCATCTCCTTTCACTCTCTCCTCCTTTCTGCCTGTCCCCTGTGTGTCCATGCAGGCAGAGTAGAGAGTATGCTTGCCTGTGTTTGTGTTTAGAGATAAAAAAGAGAAAGAGGAGGCCTTGTGAAACCTCAGAGTTCCTGTGGCTGCAGCTCTCCTTCCCCTCTTCCTCTTTTCCTCTCTCCCTGCAGACGTCTGGATCTGACACTTGAATAAATATGAAAGTGCCCTCTTTTTTTTACTCTTTCTGTCTGAGGATTCGCACACTACTCACAGGCAGCAGAGGGGTGGATTTCTCTCATCCAGTCTTTTTCTGCAGAGCACATTAGAGCCGGTGAACGGAAAAGATAAAAGAGCAACAATCACTCAAAATTTTAATTTAGGCACCTTAAGGGATAATAAATGTACTTTTTAGAATCAACAAATTACATGAAAAGAGGAGTTAATGCTACCAATATTTTTCCTCTTGAAACAGTTTACTTTCAGCACCAGGCACCCACGACTGTAATTCAATATTAATAACCCGATGATGAGCAACACTTTCACAAACCTGCTTACACCGTCCTGTTGCTGCATGAAACACACATTTGAGCGCTAAATATCCTTCAAACAACATCTTAAAAATAGTCAACAATCTGTTCCTTATTTATTCATATTTTCTGAAAACTGGAGCTCTCACTTTTGATGCCGATTTACTTTTTATTTCTAAAAAACTAAGAACATTCAAAGCTGGGGTTGGCGATTTTGGAAAACTAGCATGAATTTGAAAGTAGCATCTCCGCCAGTTTGGAACAGATGGGTTTTGAGTTTTGATTTGAAGTGGGGAAGGGAGTCGATGTTTCTGAGGTCCGGGGGGAGAGAGTTCCAGAGTTTGGGAGCAGAGCGGCTGAAAGCTCTGCTACCCACTAGACTAACTCTTACTAAGGAATTCAGAAAACTCTTAAGCTAAAAGAAAGGGGTGGAGCTGACCCCGTTGCTATGGATGATGTCATTTTTCAGGAACCACTTGACTTACAACGCATACAGTGATTGGCTGATAGGGAATGTGTCTTTGTGAGTACTTTCTACATAGAAATTACTCAATTTAGAGTAAGGTGTCATGTTGGCATATTTAAATAAAGACCTTCAAATAAAAAATGTAGACTACCGATTAAACATAAAACCAAGAGTGATATACTGACCAGTCAAGTATGTGCTCTGCTAATTTTAAGTAGCTGTATCTGGTCAAACGATCAGCAGACATACATGTAAACAGCCTCTTAATGACTGGGACTATGGAATGACCATGGCTGAGAAAACATCAGACAAAAGAAAGCACAAACCAAACTGGACGCAAGACAAGCTTCTCCTTCTTGCCCAACTTGTCCATGAAAGAAAGAACATGATCAGAGGAATATTTAGATCTGGGATAACCTCGCTTTGAAAAAGAAGCATGAAAGCAGAAAATTTACTTACAAATAAATGTAGTGTTCCCACTTTTGGCCAGAACCACTTATGACTGTGAGAAATGTTGGTTCTCTTTACAGCCTTTACAGTCAGAATTTAAAAGACAAACCCCTGCAACAGGTAAGCCCAATTATTGTCAAACAAAACCAAACAATCTATTTAGTGTGTCGGTAATAAAACAGAAATGTTACGCATACATTAACCTTGTGAAATGTGCCATCACAAATTGTATTAACATGTAAACTTTTATATTTTTATTTCAATTATTAGGAGGAGGCAGTGCACCAAAACCACTGGGTTGTTTCTATTTGTTGAAGTGATTTTATCTTTAACTAATTCTACTGCCATCATTATACCCTCCCAATTGAGGCCGTACTTTTTCAGAGGCTCATTGTTAATGTATCTTTCCATAATGTTCAAGCGATGATGTGGTGGATTGCCAGTAGCATCCATGCTGAGATTCTTTCTGAGTAAGTCTTAGTGACTTAGGAGTCCTCTTCCCTACTTCTAACGTCTCACAGGTTTGGGATCTTGTTTTAGTGCTAAAATGCTTTATGAAATACTTTTAGGAGAAAAATTTAGAAAACCCAACTTTAGGACTGACACACCCATGATTTTTGAGTTTCTCCTAAATCGGAAAGTTAGGAGCTACTTTTAGCCTTAAGATATTTTGTGAATACGGGCCCAGGAGTGCTCCGACTCATTCCTGCACCACTCTTTAGCAGCTTATTTTAAACAAACTCAAGCAAAAAGTTTTGAAACCAACACTTCTAACACTCTTAATGTAATCTCATTAACACATACATTCATGTATGATTTGTATTCACACACCATCCTGATAGGAATGCACTCAGAAAATTGGTTTTGTGTGTCTGTCTGCGATGATGAAGATGGTGATGATGATGGTGTGTCTGAGCGAACAGCGAGAAAGGGAGAGACTGTGAGCGAGAAGCGTCTTGATTAATCATGATTGACTCATTCAGAGCCCACTCGTCTTTCCCCCTCGCTCCCTCGCTCACGCTCTCCTTTATGGCTTGATTACTGAGACGTACTCGGTCTCTCATCACCTCCCCCTCCTCCTCCACCCATCACTCCTTTTTCCCTCCATCTTTCCCTCTGCTGCTCCAGTTTATTCATCGTTCCCAGGGAAAGGAGGCTGTCAATCTGTGTCTGCCGCCCCTCCATCCTCTACACGTCCTTACATCCATCCCTCTCTCCATCCATTTGTCTATCACTCTGATCTATCACTCGCACCCTCTCCCCGTCTCACTCACTTTTTCCACTTTGACACACTTTTACCAACGGCTTCTTTTCTTTATCTCTGTCCTCTCTCTCTCCTCTCCTGCATTTAGGCTGATCTGCCATTCCCTATGCGTCTGTCGCTCACAGAAATGTAAAACACAAAAAATTTGAGTCTTTTCTCTTTCTCTCTGATCTCTCTCACTCTGCACTGTCTCCGCTGGAAGAGCTGTCTGCGTAAACACATCCCAGTCTCATACAGATGCTCCCAGAGAGGCATCATGGGTAATGGTCTCTTGGACTACCTCTCTAATCTAGTCTTTTCTCAGAGATGCTCCAACCTTCAATATGCACATGTGTGAACACAAGCACCCAATTCTAGGTGTTTTTGTTTGTGTGTGCATGTTCATCAAAGTGTTTGTTTTCTAGTTTTAGCAGCAGGATGCAGAAAGAGAAATAAGAGCCCTTGCACATTGCATTTGCGCAGATCTACCATGCTGATGTTACGCCATCATTGTGCATCGAGAGGTTCATATTTGTCCTGCCATTGAGTAAATTGGTGTCCGAAGTCACTCACACACACTGCACTGCAGAACCAAAGTGCTTCCTGTAATGTCTTTTCTTGTGGTGCAGATTCTGTTGACTTAAGCAAAATTCTTGCCAGTTATAGAAATCCTGTTTGTTCTGGCTGCATCTCTGCCAGAATACACAAGATGCAGTTTACTCTTTTGGTTTTTACATCCTGGGTGTTAGCCGCAAGTAACGTCATCAAACTTCCTATGCTGCATCATATCTTTCCCATTTGACAAGCACAACCTGTCCACAATAGTCCTTTATTTTGTTGCCTGACCTTTGATAATGTTTCCAGTTGAATTGTCACAGAAGTGCAAATATTACAGCTTGGAACAGCAGCGTGAATGGGGCTGAGGACAACTGAAACTTTAGTGGAGCAACAGAGTTCTGCAGGTATGACTTATGTTTGTAAGCCAACCAGGAGGTTAGCATTGCGTTGTTTCATTGTGTTTTTAGATCATTGCTGATGATATGGTCTGTGGCAAACACAAATGTATGAAACTCATGCTTTGTTCATCACGATAATCTTCATGAATAAACCTGTCACTTTTTCCCAGTCTTTTTTTATATCAAATGAAACAAAATACAGTGGTCAGTTTTAGCTGTCCAAATGTCCCCCTCACAAGAGGCCAATCCATGAAGAACCCCACCTCCCTTAATTCTGATCCCATCCTGCACTCCTGATCAGGGTTCTGTAAAACAATGCACAGAAAGCAAGGCAAAGCAAAACAAACAAACAAAAACTACAAAAGGTAGTGAAGCTCTAGAAGCAACTCCATCAGGTTCAGGACTAATGATAGGGGAGTCAATGTTATTCAAAGTGGGTAACAAGTCTTTTGGGAGCCTAAGAGATCCGTCCAGTAAATGTCGGTTTTTTAAGACTGATGAAACTTAAGATTTCCTTGTGTGGGTAGAAGGTGAGGTATGTTTCCATTATAAGAGAATGACGTGTCATGCTGATCAAGTATTGAATTTAATGACTTGTTTTTGTGCAGAGCCTGACGAAGTGTTCAAAATATGTTGGACTAAAAGTCTACAGGCTGCAGGCATGTCCAGAACAACCTTCTCAAATTTTCGAACTACAACATGGAGGGTGGACTACACTATAACAGGTACCACACTTCCAATATACAACAATCCACAGTAACCTCATGTTGGAAGATTTCTTTTTGATCAAATGACCTAATCAAGTGGCAAAGGCTTTGGCTATGGTGTATATTTCGTTGTTTACTAAAAAACAATCAGAATTGATTGCATTATGAAAAATGATGATTGCATTATGGAGGATGCCAGTCATCCTCTGCACAACATTATCAGCAACCAGAGGAGCCTGTTCAGCCCACGACTGCTGCTTCCCAGGTTCAGGACCATCAGACTGAAAAACTCTTTTGACCCTCAGGCCATCAGACTGTACAACTCCTCACTTTGGGGAAGGAGAAGTTACAGGAAGACACAGAAAGGGAAGGAGCAGTAACAATATATATTAATTTTTCTTTATCTAAATTTATTCTATATAATTATTTATATTCTGTTTATACATATGAATCTTTTTATGCATCTTTTTTATCTATTTGACAGATTGCTACTGGGATCCTTATTTCCCTGAGGGAGTTTCCCAAAGGGATTAATACATTTCTATCTGATGTATCTATGCAGCTCATTTGGATCCAAGGCCATTTTTGTGGTCCTTGTTAGCAGTCCGACAGCAACCATCCTTTTAAAGCACAACAAGTCTTCAAATTTCAGGAGCAGGGCAACATCATATGTATTTTATGTTGCAAAATGAAATGTTTTCAATCATTTTTGTCTGTTGGGCCTTGGGAACCAGAGGTGCTAAAATACTAAATCACTTTTTAGACTCATTCCTGCACCACTCTGTATGAGATACAGGCAGCATCTCCTTCTGTCCTCTGATAGTCTTATTTCTCTTTCATTGAGGTTTAACGTCTGTTTCTGTTTTCACTTTCTCACTCATTTTTTATTCTCTTAATCATTCCTCCCTGCAGCGTTTCATTGCTCTTTCTTTGAGTCTTCTCTCTGATCATTTGCCATTAATTTCTTAGTATTTTAGGTTTTGCCTTGACTTTATGAGCTTGTCTGTCTGTGTTGCATGTTTTTGTATCTGAATCATATATTTAGCCATTAATAGCTTTGTTTCTCTTAAACCACAGGCATTCTTTTTTTTTCTTTTCTGGCTTTCTGTCATTCCTTTCTTCTCTTTGTCTTTCTCTTAGGACAGTGATTTTCATCAGAGAACTCTGTTTTTATTAATTCAACCACACTGCTTCTCAAGAATGTGACCTACTCCGTTCTGTTTGGCCCCTTTCAAGCTGCTGTTTTAAGCTTTAATATTTACAACACCTGTGATGTTTTACCTGTGAACGCTGGAGAATCAGAATGGCAGAAAAGTTGATCTTTCAGTTACTTTATCTCCTGAGGTAGTTTCAAAAGTGTGTTATTTGTGAGGGGGAGCACCTGAACCCAATGGGAAAGAGTAGCACTCTGGATTCAATGGTGTGCTGTGTCATCTTTTCTTGTGCACATCCAAAAGCCAACAAATTCAAAGTCAGTCTCTCAAGGTGTAATGATCATTGCATCGATGTACAAAAACCTACTAAGGAAAGCTGACTACAATGTTGTTACATCGATCAGGCATAACATAAAGACCACTGAGGCTGTTTACACAGAGACTCCGTGACTTAAAATGCAAAGTTTTTTCCTTTGCGTAATCAAAGCCGATCTGTGTACAGACGGAGACGCTGGAGACGAATGAAAATGCTGTAGTATGTATGCCAGTTCAGTAGATGGCAGTGTAGGTTTGCAGAGAGGCAGTGCTGCTACAATACACGTACAAAGAAGAAAAACTTCACAAAAAACAATGACGGGTGGACTCACAATGACGCAGGAGTTTCTTTTCTGGACAACAAATCATTTCGGACAACAAATCTGTCTGGATAGTTTTGTTTGGATAACAAACCGAGCACGGTAAGCAGCACACACATTACTCTGTAGACGGCAGGAGCTGTTGTTGTTCCTGGTATGCGCGCACAGCCTTAATGTGAAAGAGTACTGGGCATGCGGTGACATCAGCGTTTCACTTTGGAATTCTCTGATTTTGGTTTACACGGAGCTGCATGGAGGAGCTTCTAGAAAACTCTGGACACTGGTTTTAAAAGTATCCAGAATCAGACACTCCATATAGAGTCGAAAAATGTATAAGGAGATCTGCACACCAAAAAATAGCTCCCTTGAAATTTTTTATTTTCAAACAGTGACGTTTCAAGCAAAACAGCTCTTCCTCAGACTTCACAAGGTGGTCAAGGAATAGCTATTTAAATCAAGGTAAGTGTACACGTGATCCAACTCAGCTGCAACAAATATGCAGCTATGGAGGTGTTCCTGGTCTGCAGTGGTCCCTTTTGGTGATCTACCAAAAGTGGCCCAAGGAGCGCTGATGAACCAGCAACAGGATCATGGGGACCAAGGCTCATTAATTAATGCATATAGGGAATGAAAACTGGTCCCTTGTGGTCTGATCCAACAGACAAGCTACTGTTATAGTTTGTTGTGTACAGGGATGGGAGGCAGGTGATTATAATGCTGGGTCTGATTAGGGCACTTCTGAACATATAGAAAATAGACTTAATTGCATTTTTCCATAATCCATCAATAGTTGTCTGCAATGGTAGAAATAAAGCTAGCTAGCTTTTGAGAACTAGAAGCAAGCAGCAGAAAGAAGTAGTGTTCAGTGATTACATTCAGATGGTCTGCACTGATATTAAGTCAATCTGATTTTGCCAAACTTTGTAGTGAATTAAAATGTGTTTTCATGAAAAAAAAACATTGTTTGAATTTTTTTTAATCACATTTTTCTAAATATAATGAGTTCAATGTTGGCCTGTAGGACAAGGAGAGTATTCAGGATGCCAGGACAGCACAGGGGTTGAGTTATTCTCTTGGCTTTATAGCACTGACACAGAAAGTTCAGTTCTTACTCTTTACTACCCTTCCCTCTATGTATTTTATGTCCCTTATGGTTTCTTAGACTCTCTTCTTTTCCTTTTTCTGAGATCTCTCCCTCTCTGTAGTCTCTCTCTCTGGTGATGTTCAGTGTAGAGCACTCCCCTGTGTGGTTAGTGGGCTGTTACCCAGCTGCCTCTGATACTTCCTGCCTGTCACTTCCAATCCTGGCGACTCCCTGCCTTATACACACACACACATAGACACACACCTTGTCTTTTTCTGACACACCATCGCTTAAGAGCATTATTCAGTTGTCTGTCCAGAAGATACGCATAAACATGCACATTCATGTTTGAAAAATCATTTTTGTGCTGAGACGAACGCACAACTGGACACATTAAGATGAAGAAATAATTGAAGCTGCAGAAACACACATGCAGAGTGACACAGCACAAGGGCAACACTTTAAGGTGCTTGTCATACATGTGTGTGGATATTAGCTCATAAACAACAACTCTATCTCTGTACCCACACGCACAAATACACTAGAGGCACAGTAGTGGAGAAAACTGCCTATCGCTGAAAGATGAAATCCATTCAGTAGCACCTTCTCTCTCTTCTCGACCCCACCTTCTCTTTTTTAACTGTTGGAAGAGAAACATGTCATCTTTTTCTATTCCTTCATTTCCTGTCATTTATTCCAAAATCACTCTTTAGCAGTTAAAAACATTAGAATCCTGGTATTTTCCCCTATTTTGTCATACATTTAGTAGCATGATTTATGCAATCTTGGCAGTCACACACAAATGTCTACAAATACGAATTAACCTCATTTCCAATGAAGTTTGGAAGTTGTGTAAAACGTTAATGAAAATAGAATAAATTGGTGTGCAAATCCTGTTTGACATATAAGGCCCAATCTACTAAGGGTATGCGTGTATTAAAACACGTGCAAACTTATTAGTGCACACAAGTCTCATCTACTATCAGGGTACACTAAGGATTGCGTCTATCAGATGAGCAGAATAGCAGGCACAGTCCATTCAGTGTGCTTGCCCTCATGAATATGCAGAATACACGCAGATCATCATAACTCGCAAAATACTTGGAGGAGGAGATGCAAAGGTAGCGCCCGCAATGTGATTTATCAAACCCGTAAGTGATTGTGCGCAGTGTTTTTGCGCCTGGATTTAGTACGTTTGAAAAGCAGGTCCAAGAAAGGGCACAGTGTTACGAACAGAAGGCTGTGATCATGGTGGCAAGCAGGGGTCACATTAATCAAATATTTTCCATCACTGATTTTTTTGATTAAAAAAACAGAAAGAGTAGGCTGTCATTATGAAGGACTGGAACAAGAGAGACAATCCAGTGTGCCATTAAAACGCACGCAAGAAATAAATCATATGCAGAAAAAATAAATACACTTGCTGTAAGCAAGGGTGCTTGCCTCAAACTCCACGGCTTCAAACTTCACTTTTCATTTACGCCACTCTGCTCTCCCAAACTCTCCATTGTGACAGCCAGTAGCACTCGCATAATCTTCCTTTAAGTGGAAGGTCCCCACCACTTTTGCTACTGCTATCAATTGCGCACGCAGTGATAGTAGACCACCCGCAACACGCCCACTAATTGCACGCGTAATTTGTTAGTTTGCACATGCAATTTAGCTCTCGTTGTTTTGGATCTCAGTAGATCAGACCCATAGTCAGCTGAATACACTACAAAGACAAGATATCTACTGTTCTAACTGAACCCCGATTCAGAGTTGTGACCCTGATATTATCAGGATGATGGTCAGGTAGTCCTCCCTGGTGATTGCCCCATAGGGTTGTTCACACCTGTTCATTTCAGTGGGGATTATGTGCTGATGGACGTTACAGAAGTAGAAGGGGTTCGGGCAGGAGATGATGTAAAAAATACACGGCACTAGTCAGCAGCAGTGCAAAACAGAACTTTACGGTGTGATCACAATGTATGCCCTTACTCTAGTGATACATGTTAGAAGGTGTGTCAACAGGAGAGTTGAGAGCGTCTCTACATGTAGCAGAAAGAGACAGCTGCAGCGTTTTAGTTCCTTATCCATCAGCGGCAGGAGGAGAATGTTTTTTGGATGTGAAAGAGACCCATTGGTGATAGTTCTGAGCAAATGTATTGCAGAAATTTGATAATGTGCTGTGGAAACAACCCTTTCAAATGTCCAGATACATAATTACCTCCGCCAAGGAAGTTGTGTTTTCGGGAGAGTTTGTCTGTCTGTCTGTCTGTCTGTCCGTCTGTGAACAAAATAACTCAAAAAGTTATGGATGGATTTTGAGGAAATTTTCAAGAAATGTTCAGCATGGGAAAAGGAAGAAGTGTTTCAATTTTGGTGTTGATCAGGATCACCGTCTGGATCCAGGAATTTTTCAAAGGATTCTTTATCATTGGGAGATAGGGAACTGTGCTGCTTGGCGGAGGTCTGTGCTCTCCTAGTGCTTTTCCAGTTTGAGTTTGTGTTCCTCTCCTTACAATCAAATAAACTCCTGTTAAGTCTTCCTTTTACAGTTTTGCTCCAGTCGCACAAGATGATGCCATCAGCTCTCCCCTCACGCCTCAGTGAGTTATGCTGATAACTTGCTGCATTCACGCCTCAGTTCACTGACACTTTATATATATTACCCATGTAAAGTTGGTTTCATAAAAACTCAGCTTTGTGCATTCACAGATGTGGCTATAATGGGTAAAGTACAGGTAATGTCAGGGCTTTTTTCTAAGTATAAACAGGGTTTTATTGACTTCATTGTGTTTTTGCAAATACTTACTTCTTTTGAATTTAATGCCTGCAAAACATTTAAAAAAGCTGCAACAGAGGCAACAAAAGTTTTTATGTCGTCATTGTAAGAAATGGTTGATCATGTTAAAGTTACACAATGACAAGCAAAAAGTCTATGAAGAAACGTGTGTGTGTGTGTGTATGTGTGTGTAATGGTGTCCATCTGTCAAAGTGCTTTACTCAGTGAGAGATAGATGATAGATACTTAGATTTAAAGTACGCTGTAACATAAGACCGAAATTATAGAGTCCCAAATAACAAGAAATATGAATTCCTGACTGAAATGTTCACAACTTAACATCATATTTCAAATGTGCAGTTTTTAATTTACAAACAGAACTGCATTAGATATAGCAGAATGGAAAAAAAAATAATGTAATGTTCGATACTTTCAGTGCTGTTCAGCTGTAATTTCTGCTATATATTTTAAAATCTTAGGTTGAAGACTTTGATGTGGACTGAAGTTTTTTTTTTTAATTAAAAACTGAAAAATAGATGGGATTGAAATGATGTTCTCTTCACTCTGATGCCTCTACACATGAAATGAGGAGTTGTTGCTGTATGGGATGTATGTTGACAGTTGGTGAATTCACGGCTGACCTCATCCCATCTTTCACTCCACCCTCACACCCCTGGCGTACCTCCTGATCCCATGTGCCCCATCCCTGTCTGCTGGACCCTGTTGTTTCTGAAAAGCACTCATTCCGATCCTCATCACTAATTCATTGTCTTACGACCTCCATCCATCAGCGGCAGCTCGAGTATGAAAACACCTTGGGGCTAACTCACTACAATAGTGGCACAGCTTCCTTTTCCTCGCGCCATGAAACCTGCTCGGCTTCTTTGATACACCTGGAGAAAAAAAATCCATCTTCTTTCCTCTCAAGACTTTTTTCTTCAGTATCTTTTCAATGGTCTTTCTGTCTCTGTCTTTTCCAGCCTTTATACTCCATGTTTTTGATGTACTCTCTTTCCTCTCCTCTGCTTCTCTTTTAATCCAGCTCCCCTCTAAAAGCACACATTACAGTGAGGGCCAATGACAAGATAATGGGCTGTTTGTAGTTACTCCACTAAACACAGTAATGCTAATGTTAGATCCTCTCGGCCTCTCTGTGTGCTTCACAAATATATTTTTGCCAACATGTACTTAAAATTTCCATTTTTTGTGGCTTTCTATTTATTATTCCTTTGTTTCTTTCATTAAAAATGTATGCGACTCTTCTCTCAGCTCAGTTTCACAAAGATCAAGGCTGCACACAGACTGAACTGCAGCCTATGGTTTGATTTTTAGTCAAGTTTTTTTTCCAAGTCTTATTTTATGCCAGCTCTGGTCTCGGAGGGAGGCATTCACATTTGTTTTAAATTACTTCATAAATACACAGTTGTTAGACTGTTCAATGTTGGGATTGCTCGGATGCTGATTCTTTCAGTGATACGAGTGTTTTCAGCTGTCATCTGGGACATGCTAGCCAGTTTTGGCTCACCAGTCCACATCCCAACATTCAATGATTAATTTTAGTCTATGTGGTGTAATAATTCCGGTAATCTCTGGGGAATTTTTTTCTAGTGTCACAGTAACTTTAATTTCTGATTTTGTGTTTAAGGTCTTCAAGAAAAGCACAAGTTATCTTTTTAAAATTTAATTTTTCACACTTTTTGAAAAGAAAGACTGTCCAATGTCTCATGCATTTAGACTGCCTTATTCAACTTCAGAGTGGTAGTGAGGCTAACAGCAGGATAGGAAGACTTATCAATAGAGCTGGACCTAAACCATGAAGGGCAAAACCTGGACCCTACAGAGCAGGACCTGAATAATTGAGAGCAAGACATTGACCCTGAAGAGATGAGCTTGAATAGAAGTTAGCTACACTTTGACCCTGAAAACCAGGACTTAGGCTACGTTTACATGGACGCAAAGATTTTTCCTTTGCCTTTTAGAAGTCTATCAGCGTTCAGACGGAGACACTGGAGACAAGACATAGGTCTGCAGAGAGGCGGCCCTGCTATAATACATGTACGAAGAAGAAACTTTTCACAAACAAAAATGGTGGGTAGATGCACAGAGACGCAGGAGTTTCTTTTTTGGACTACAAACCAGTTCACCGAGAACGGAAAGCAGCTCACAAGTTACTCGGTAGACGGCCAAAGCTGTTATTGTTCCTGGTATGCGCGCGCAGCTTTCATGTGAAAGAGTACTGTGCATGCAGTAACATCAGCATTTCACCCTGAAACGCTCTGATTCAGGTTTACACAGCGGTGCATGGAATGCGTATTGAAAACTTTCCACTCCGGACCCCGGTTCCAAAAGTTTGTGGATATAAGAACTCCAGGTACCGTTATCATGTAAACAGGAGGCCAAATAATGAAAGCTTATCGGATTTGAGCATTTCAGGAGCCGTGTAAATGGCCCCCAAGACTCTAGAGAGCAGAACCTGGACCCCAAAGAGCAGGACATGAGCCCTGTGGAGCCCTGAAAGGGAGGACATGGACCCTATAGAGCACAGCGTGGACACTAAAGAGGGAGTCATAAAGACTGGGGATGAAAATCTGTACCCTAGAAAGCAGAGCTTGGAAATCTAAACAGCTAAACCTGGAGACTCTGAAGCCCAATCCGGTCTTTAAAGACAAAACCTTTGAATCCAGACTTTGAATACCAAAGAGCAGATCTTTATATCTGATGAGCAAGACCTGGATTTTGTAGGACCAGACATGGATCATAGAGAGCAGGTCCTGAACAATGAAGAGCTTTGTATTGACATTGTAGAGCAAAACCGGGAAAAAGACCTTGATTCTGGATCCAAAAAAAACAAGACCCTTACACTGAAAGCCTAGATCCTGACAATGATGAGATGGACAGGAAAGGACTGGAGCAGAGGAGGGTCACACTGATCCACACCAAAGCCAAACAGGCAGAAGCAGAGAGAACAGATGTGGAAGGTTTGTCTTGATCTGGTTGGTTTGGCTCTTAAAGATTAATTGCCTACAACCAGCCGATCAGGTAGGAACAGAGAAAGAGTGAGAGGCATGAATGAGTAGTGGTAAAACTTTCTGACTGAAGTTTTGCTGAGCCTCATTAATAATTTAGTAACTGAATTATAAAAGTGAAAGTAGGGAATGCTAGGCCTGTAGCACTTTTCTTTGTATCTGAGTTTTTGAGGAGCTTCTGTACCTTAGATCATACTTAAGAGATAGTTTGGGATTTCTGAAATGGGGTTGTATGAGGTACTTCCTTTGAACAATAGCCACACTGAAAGGGAGCAGCATTCAGTCTGAACCAAGAAAGTTGTAATGGGCTTAACATTGCTGCTAATGCTACAAATCTGCTTAATTTTATACATCTGGGTGAAAAAATACACAATATAAACAGATTATTTACAACAACCTACTTTTCCACTTGCAATCCACTTTGTTGAGATACTAAATAATGTGATAGTGAAGTCAGGTCTGTTTTGACTATATTACTTCTGGCAGGAAGACACACTTGCTGTGCCATGTACTGAAGAAATATCTACCCAAATGACTTGGAAGTGGGAAAGAAAGTTGTTGTAAATAGTTTTATTGTAGTTTGTAATCACCCTATATTGTTTTTGTGGCCTTATTTTACCCAGAGTTCTGTGAATTACATGGATTTGGTGACACCATTAACAGAAATATATAGCCCTAGCCTTCATGTTGAATAATAAACAGAGAGCTGCTGTCTTTTAGTGTGGCCTTACTAATGCCATTGAGGTATGCTATAGTGTTAAGACCAATGCTTTGTCACTCATACAACCCTTCTTCAGAAATCTTGAAGAAACCCTGACCTTTAACCTTTTACACCACATTTAACATTGCTGGTGGTGGCAGCCATGTACAGTGTCCATCAGTAGTGACCATATAGAATAATATATGTAGAGACGGACTGGGGATTTATTACGGTCAGTTCAGAAAAAAGACTGCCAAAGAGTAAAATGTTCATACCTCACTTAATACCAGTTCAGACATGCTCACAGGTTCTGTACATGGGCAATTAAGTCCTTTATGGGTATCCTTCAGTTTAGAACATTAGGGGCCATTTACATGGCGCCGAAAACGGTCAAATCCGCTAAGTTTTCATTGCGTTTTGGCCTTGCGTCTACATGGAAACTCATTGAAAACAGGAACTTTTGAAAACAGGCTCCAGGGTGGAAAGTTTCCAAAACCCTCTCCATGCAGCCCCGTGTAAACTCCCGTTTCAGGGTGAAATGCCGGCGTCACCGCATGCGCAGTACTTTTTCAGATGAAGGCTGCGCGCGCATACCAGGAACATCAACAGCTTCGGCCGTCCGCCGAGTAATGTGTGAGCATCTTACCGTGCTCGGTTTGTTATCCAGACAAAACTATCCAGACAGATTTGTTGTCCAAACTGATGTGTTGTCCAGAAAAGAAACTCCTGTACTTTTCACAAACTACAATTCGCCATTGTAGTTTGTGAAAAGTTTTTCTTCTTCATACACGTATTGTAGCAGCGCTGGCTCTCTGCAGACCTACGGCGCCATCTACTGAACCGGCATGCACACCACAGCGGATTAACTTGTCTCCGAGCGTCGTCGTCTGAACGCAGAAGAATTCTAAAACGCAAAGGAAAAATCTTTGCTTCTTTAGGTCAGGAGTATCCATGTAAACGTAGCCTTAGTATGTGCCCATGTGTGGTGTTTGAGTAGTTTCTTTAACTCTATTTCTAGCTCAGAGCCACATTAGACATGCATCTCTATGCTTATGGAAAGTATTTCAGAGCTTACTAAATGGTTATATATACATGGAAGAGTTAGGAACTTTGGAAAGGCACTGTATTGGTTTTATCAGTGTCAGTCTTCTTAAATCTAGTAAAGTGATGAATAATACCTTATCACAATTTACATTTTTGTTGATCATGTTTAAAACTTTTTTTATCATGAATCAGGACACCTTAATGAACACTTAGAGAGAAAATGTTTTGAGACAACAGGAGAATGCCACGTTACACTTCTAAGCACAATTGTACAACACAAACAACATTTTCAGATTAATGTATTTCCAAATCCCATTTTTTCTGATTTTAATACCACAGATTCCACATGAATTCATTGCTAGTTTGCTCCTGCAGCTCAGTATCTTACCTGTGAAAAATAACAGTCAAGGCTGCATGTAGGTGGCTATTAAACTAAATCGTTTCTCCGTGGTGCATTCACTGTCAGCTGAATTACTCAGGTGTCAGTCGTAAATATAGCAGCCTTCACGCTGGATGTAGATGGAAGGCTACATTTTATGAAAATGCCTAAATTGAGCCCTCAGCCTGTGTAAATGTCTCTGTCCTCCGTCTTCATGTCTCTGCTTGTCTTTTCTCCTCTCTGTGACATCCTTCCAACAGGGCCATCTTTCCTCACTACCTTCCATCCTTACTTCCATTCCTTTTCACTCCTTCAGTCCTACTTCCTGACATCCCACCTGCCCTCACTGCCTTCAAAGCTGCAATATCTCCCATCATTCCTCCCTGTCTCCGCTGCTCCCTCTCTCTGCAGAGGTCTGTATGCTGTGCAGTAAATGGCAGGCTGCAGTGTGGTTGTGATGTGGTCTCACTGTGGTCTGTTCGCCCTGCCACTGTGGTTCTTTACTGCCTACCAGGCTGCCGTTTCACCGAGTCTGGACCCGCCTGGCTCTCTGGATGCTTGACTGGCTGCTGGGTAATTGAGGCAGTGGTGTGAGTGTGCACATATCCACGTTTATACACTCAACCAGTACCACAAGCCTGTCATAAACTATCATTGTGTCAGCGGAGACACGGGCCAGCCATGGAACCCACTGAGGCTGCTCTGTTCTGAGTTGAATGTTCACTTTTGTCTTAATATTCTGACAGGCAGCATTTAAACGCACATAACATACAAAAGCTGATAAGAGATAAAGAGAAGATTAATAACTTAAGGAGACCTTGCTTTATGGGTGGGATGGTGGCGGCTGTTTTTTAAGTAAGACAGGCAGTAGGTGCAACCGTCAAGAATGGAGGAAACTTGTGAGGCAGGCCAACTGACAAGTACTATGTACTTACCTGGCGCTGGGTGAGAAAAAAAAGGCAGTAGGTGCAGCCTGCATGTAGTAAGAATTAGGGGTGAAACGAAATTTTGGGCCATGAAATTTCGCGAAATAAAAAATGACGAAATACAATTCAAAGATGCTCGAAATAAAAGGACGAAATAAACCCTCCTCGCCTGCCGTAGCTAAACACTCGCTGCAATATGGAGGAGGACGAAGTGGGGGAATTAGCTGACGCTCCTTCGTCAAATAAATCAGTTGTGTGGACCTATTTTGGCTTCCCGTGTAAAAGACGAGAGAACGGTGAGGAGATTGCGGACAAAACAACAACTGTGTGCAAAATATGCCGCTACAGTTCGTGGTACACTGCGGCGAGTACAACTATTTTGAACCGGAGACAGGCAGTGGCTTTATTGTGACGTTCGTCGGACGTAAAAATAAAGGGGACTCCGGCTTGCGAATACCTGCTTTTATTTAATAGTCACTGTGGGCTGTGACCACGCCAACTGCAATTTTAATTCAGGAACAAAACAGTGAGTAGTAATCTCTACACCTCCTGCTATGCTGCTAACGGCTCTCTCCCTCCTCGCAAACACACACACAAACTCTCCCCTTCTGAACTCTGACCCGATTGCCCCGCCTTCCTGGTCCATTCACTGACCGTCAATTCATAGGAAACATTAAAATCCACATTGATCACATAACAAACAGTAGAACTGCTCCAGTATGTTTGTGTAAGTCTGCATAAAAAACAATATTTGATTTTTGCATCTACTGTTGAGTTGATCGAATTTGATCATACTTGAAGATCAGAAGTATATACACTGTTATAGGCTAAATGTTATAGTTCACAGTTCAGACATGTAACTTCCTACTGTTAGGGATTTTCCTTAATCTTTATTTTGTATTGTGAGTATTTCGTATCGTGAGCCCTGTTTCGTATTTCGTATTGTTTCGTGAGTTGACCATTTCGTTACACCCATAGTAAGAATGCATCACCTGTATATGTAGCCCATGAAGCATCACCAGATGTTTTTTCTACTGCCTCTGCTCTGTGTCAAAATTCATTAAATTTTAAAAGTTGGTCTTCTCAAAGCAGAGGGTAACAAAAAAGACCCTGAGCAAGTGCATCAGTTTAATATCTTGTCAACATTTTGCCTTGCACTTAGGTTATTCAACACTGTCTTGACCATTAAAAACAAGCTTAATAATTAAGGTCTGTAAACGCACAAACAGGATCTGCATTGCAACAAACAGGTAAATTTGTCAGCATAGGTTGTTTAAAAGTTGTACAGGTTGAGAACACATTGGTGTTCAGCATTGGCCCAGATTGTTTGAACATATGACAATAGAAATCAAACTTGGATCATCACAAAAATATACTCTACTGACCCTTTGTGCATTTCTAATCTATCATAGAAATTGTATCAAATTCCGTTGAGAACTTTTCAAGTTATCCTGTCAACAAACTAACAACATAACTAGTAAACACTGACAAAACATAACCTCCCTGGCAGAGTGAAAATTAGTAAGACGGCTTCTACACAACTTTTATGTCATATGTCAGACATTTGACAAAAATGTTTATCTGTCTTAATATTCAAAAAAACATTTGGCTCCTCCATTGTGCATGGCTCAATTGGTTGTCATAACATAATAAAGTTTGCTCAGTATGCATATTTGTTTACAAGCGGCGTGAGGTTTACAATACTGAAGTGGTCAACAACAAACGATACAAAAGAAAAATGAATGTTGTGCTTTTTGTCTGATTTAGAACCAAGCAATCCGTAAGTGTAAAATCACCCTCAAAATGAGATTTCACTTTCCTTATTGAGTTCACACACAAATTTGTACATAGGTGGATTTAAAAGACAAGTGCATGAATGTGTTGAATTTGAGGAGACTGGTTTAAATTAGTGTTAATAGCTGCTATTGGAACTTTTATCAAGATAATGGATATTGTTTATCTGACATTTCCTAAATCTGTCACTAAAACGCTTCTACAAAAAAAAATAATAATAAAATAAAAAAATCATTATTTTCCAGGCTGAGCAGCAAGCAGAAACCTCAGGTGCAAATGAAGACAATGTGAAGAGACAAAGGAGTTTGTTTGGTCTTAAGTACCTGCTTGAGGCTGGCTCCAGCTGCATCAGATGGCATGATCAATGTTCTTATTGGATATCTTCATTTGGGGCACAAAATGGATTTACTCACATTAGAACCTGCCACGTGTGGCCACTTGAGGAATTGCAGTCAGGACCCTTTTCACTGGCTTATTTCTCAGACCTGGGTACTGCTCAGTTTGGCTACATGTAGCACATTAAACAGGAAGAACACTAAAGGGGCAAGTTTAGATAAATGGAGGAGGAAGCGAGGATGTCCAGTGTAAAGAAAATGTTACGCCCATATAAGAAAGAGTAAGAAAGAGATGGGGTGAACGACAGGCAGAAGAAAGAACAGAGAAGAAGGCTGAGAAGGTTTTTGGGTCAGAGAGAGGGAAGTGGAGTAATAAGTTAATGTTTTCTGCCTGTGTGTGTGTGCGTGTGTGTGTGTGTGTGTGTTTCAGTATCTGTGAGGAGGCACTGGAGAGAAACAGAGTGAGACAGAGACTAGAGAGAGGGAGAGGAAGCAGGAGGAGGGGTGCTGCCAGAGGCTGAATGTAGGAACATAGAGCATGCTGTGTTGATTTGATTAAATTCAGTTCTGTTCTATTTGCAGTAGGCCTAGTTACTCAGCTATATTTGTACAGTGCTGTCTGCTCACTTTTAACACCACAGACACAGATCTGTGGGAGAACGAGTGGACTGGGATTAGGCTTTAAAAAGCACTTTGAAAAGGTATGCCAAGTTTTTTGAGAGACCATCACTGTTTGCCAGTTTGATGGTTTAAATCGTGTCACACAAATTAAATTAATCCGGTAATAGTGGGAGCCTTGCACTCGTTCTCTTTTTGGTTTCCTTGGATTGTTGTTGAGGGTGGTGTGCTACTGTGGGCCTGTCTGAGTCCAACAATTCAGCTATGTCAAACTTACAACTATTATCTTTATTACAGATGTTAAGTAGTCATAATAATCGGAAAACACTTTCAACTGGTAAATACTAATATCTGTCCCCTAAACTGAATGTGACTAGCTTTTGTAGCACGTTTATTTATTTCATAACTGTTCAAGTGTATTGTAAGTTATGTGACATGAGCAAAGTTTTTGGCTAACTGGGGTTTTCACAGCTACTTACATAGAAGTTATCTGAAGAAATAGAGGTTGAACAGCTGCTGAAAGTTGATAGCTAAGTCACAAAAGGAGTTGTAATCCAGACCACGTGCTGCTTGGGCACAAGTGTCAATGAAAGGTGTTGTTTCAATACAACTTGAGACACTCTTTATTAATGGAAACTAAAAATTAATAACAGAGCAATTTTTGATATTTTATAAGCTTCTCCAAAGTATTTATCTTACCTCATTTAAAAAAAATGTATGCAAAACTGGTCCCATTTATTAATCTTGGGTTGCAAAACTTAAGACAATAAGGTTGAGGTCGGACAAGTTGAGTGTACAGGGTTTGCATAAAGACTGAGACCTCCAGGGTGCATGTTTGGCATAGTGGTGAACTACAAGTCTTCTACTGTCTATTCACCAGCCAGCCAGGATTCAAGTCCTGTCTGATATCCTGTCTGTATTGACCTAAATTTTATTTGTTTTTCTCACAACTTGCAATCATGATTTAACCTAAATCCAGAGCAAACAATTGCCTACAACTTTTTTTTTTCTTTTTTACAATGCACCAAATAACATAATCAATAAACACAAAAATATTCTAGTTTTTAGAAGTACAACACATTTTTAACAAAAGCCAATACGAGTGGCCTCCAGTTTGGTGTAAATTCTGAACATATTCTTAATAAAATTATTTAATTTTTTGATCAAATTCTTGGAAGATTCTTCCTAACAGTGTTACATACTTAAATTAAGTCATCTCGGAAAATCTGTAGATCTGGTGTTAGTTTATTCTTAATTTGGTTCGCAGCACTTTGGAGCAAATACAACTCACAACATGTCATGTAACAGGCAGAATTCATGACCGTACCAGCTGGTTGCTGCTTTTTCCTGCACCACAAATGCTAACAGTGCTTACATTAACAAACTCTGTATTGTACAAAGCATGAGCTTCAAGGCAGTATACATCCTATTCCCATTGACTGAAAATGTCATTTTTGTGTTTGCCGATTTCAGTGCTTCTCTAATTCTAACCAGCACACAACAACCTCAACACTGGCACGAGAATATTAGCAGCTACCTACAGAGTGCAGCAATGGAGATGTTTGACAAAAAAATTAAGAACTGGCTGTTACTAGGACAGCAATGATGTCTTTGTGTCATTATGTTTGTGTGAGTGCACACACAAACTGCAATCAAATTAACAGGCAAGAGTAAGAAAATAAAAAGTGACTAACAGCAGGATATGCTGCCGCCATGTTTATTAGAGTAAACAATACTTTGATTGGCTGGTGACCAATCCAAGTGTTCCCCTTCTCCATGCTCTTTGCCATCTAAAATAGACTTCAGCCCCAGGCGACCTCAGAAAGAATAAGCGGTATGAAAAATGAATGGATTGATGAATATGCCAGTAACAAAATGTACATGGTTTATTGTAATTTGTACTTCCCTCCTGAAACATTAAACTTTGCATAGAGTTAGTTCTGGTTGGACAGTCAAGCTGTCTTCATTGACATACAGCTGTTCCCAAGCAACTCAGAACTGTTATGCACAAAAAGTGCTCAAATTTAAATCAATATCAGTCCTATCATATTCATCGAAAATTGAATTTAAAAGATTTTAACTCATTTTGTGTTGATGCAAAACAGCCTGGGATTTATCAAAGTTTAGCAGCAGCTCCGATTTCTGCAGTTACTTTTTGTGAAGTGTCAAATACTCACACTCATTTTCATTCAAGGTTAAAGGGATGCCATTTGGAGGGGAGTATAGTATAGTGTCAATACTGTGTTAATGGAACTGTGATCAAAAATTGCAGTTTGAATGGGTTTCAATGGGGAATTTTATTGTGCTTGAGTCTTACATAAGTGTGTAAAATGTGCACAACAGTTCTGGGGTTTTAAATGTCATTGGCTGCTATGATAACTACCCTGATAACTTCCCACTCAAGTACAAATGAAGCCCCCTATCTTTCTCTTTAGAAATTTTAAATTCTGCTTTCTTTAAAGTATACTATAGCACCAGAGTAAGTTGGAAAAAGAGGGAGACATATTTGTCAATGTTTAGTGTTAGTGCAGCATTTCTGTTATGCAGTATTACCCATACACTGAAGCTCAGGGAGAAAAGTTTTGTGTTTTAGCTGATGCTGACAGTCAGAGCTCATGCTGCAGCACTGTGTGTGTGTTTGTGCCTTTAAACTGCAACACTCAGTGAAATCATTGAAACCTTAATAGAACGAAATGCTTCCTGCTGAAAGTTCAATAAGCAAATATTTCCTGAAAACAAATCCAATTCTAGGTGTAACAAGAGAAAGATTCAAGAAATATTGCTTTCTAACATAATTCAGTTGTGGGGGCTGAAAAACAATTCGGCTCAGTGTGCGACACACACACACACTCTGTGACTGTGTTTACCTTTCATGATGGATAGATGGATGGGTGGATGGATGGATGGATGGATGGAGTTTGGTGAGTCAGTGTGTCGATGTTGAGTGTATGACGGTCTGAGTCAATGTCTGGTGACAGCTTGGGAACAGTCAGCCAGCCAGCTCCAGTCCCAGAGGACGCTCGGACTGGGTCACACACACACTCTGAGCGACCAGCTTGATGCTCGCTCAATGTCACTTTGACATTTACTCTCTGAGGGGACGCTGCTGTCACCAAGGATGATGTGCCATAAATAAAGGCAACTTTATTGCAAGTTTACTCTGCAATCAACACAAGAACACTTTAAATAAGTAGATTGACTGGACATTGTTTATCTTTGGGTTTAATACTTTTCAGTTTGTTGGCAGAGGTTAAAATTGAATGCGTCGTCCATGGTCTGTTAATAGTTTCCTTTTCAAATTCATGAGCATGGAAGGTTTGCAAAATCCTTTTTAGCTGTCCAATGTTCAATGACAAAAACATTTCCAAGCACACCCAACCACACTTCTGTTAAACTCAAAAACACTCACATGCAAAAACACATTTATTGACTGTTGTATCGTTTTGATTTCAGGTGTACGCTCCATTTACCCTTGTTTTTCCTTATTTGTCCTCAAGGCTAACCTGCATTAGCCTGAACATTTAGTTATTGATGATCATTTTGAAGTTTACAAGAGGGCATTAAGAAACAGATAACAAAATTCACAGCAGAGATTTTACTGTTCAGAGAGAAATGTTAAGGATTACTAAAAACAATGTCTCCATCTTTAAAAATGTATTGATAATGGAAAAAATTGGTTAATTAAAATCAAAGTCTATTTTGGGGTTCAAAATAAAAATTAATGTAGATCAAGTAAACAAAATTACCATCCAGTGTCAAATCTATGAACCTGTAAGTCTTTAAAAGCAGAGAAAATAAAATAAAGGTTCTTCTTCTCCACAGACTGATTTTATTTGTTGCAGCTTGAGACTTGCCTTGCAGCTCAGGAGAATTCATCTGATTTAATGTCTGTACTCAGGCTGCTCCATCTTGCCAAGCTCCAATCTATAATGATTGTTCTCAGCCTAAATCGGCATGACCAAAACAGCATCCTTAAAAGCAGAAAGAGACGGGAGCTACAAACAAGCCCACAGCAGTAAGTGACTGCTCGTACAGAGGTCAGTAAAAATGGGAACAACTTCAGTAGCAGTTTTTTCAGATTTGGACCAAATTTCTTTATTCAATGAAAAACAACAACTACACTGAAACAAACTTTTTAATGTTTGAATCAGATTTAACTTGATAAATAACAATCTACCCATGGAAATGAATGTTCACTCAATTTTTTAGCTTGTATGCACATTTGATACACGGGGACCATCCTCTTTTGGATTTACTTTAACTGAAAGCCTCAATGGCAGAATTTACACACAGTGGGCCTGATCTACTAAGATCCCAAATAACCAGTGCTAAATTGTGTGTGCAAAATAAAAAACTGCACATGCTATTAATGGGCGTGTTGTGGGTGATCTACCATGGTTACGTGCACAATTGTAATGCAAGGACCCCCTCGAAAATGAGATAATGCATCTCAAGGGGTTATCCTTGAAATAACAATTGATGACAGGTGCAAAACAGGATAGGACTGCTATCTCTAAATGAGAATTTTGTGTGTGCTACCTGCTGTCACCATGAAGAGTTTGGGGGTGCAGAGTAGCCGTAAATGAAAAAAGTTTGAAACCATGGGGTTTGAGACAAATGAATACACTCATGAACTCCAGCTCTCTGCAATTTCAGAAGAAACATGATTTGGGAGGCCATCTGTGAAAAGCACACAGCTCAAAAGTGGCATTCCTGAATAGAAGATGCTGTATGTCTCTACAATTTTATTTCTGACCAGAGTTTGCAGTTACCTTTTTTTGCTGTCTGTCATTTCAACGGACAAGGTCATCACTTTTCCCATCATGCCATATTTTTATCTGCCATTTTTAAGTGTTCTTTTCAGATTCCAATTAAACATAATATTAATAACATCATTTATATAGTTATACAGCTTCATCAGCAATAACCTCTCATGTGAAGAGTAGTCTTACAGTCAAACACACATTCCTTTAACATAAAATCCACACAATCCATTTATCAACTCTGAATGACAAATGGAGTGATTCTGGCTATGAAGGGGATCTTTTTTGCAAAGGTTAAATTACCTCCTCCACAATGTATTAAAAGCTTGAAACAGAGAGGGTTTACTTTGCATGTGTGTCTCCACATGTATGATGCACACAGAATTGTCCCTCTTTTTCCAGTCCATCATGTTGACAGACAGCCTCCAAATTTTTCTATCATTCATCAAATGACGGAAGATATGAAGTTATTGCTGTTTATGACAGTCCAAACATGTTGACACACACATGGGTTCTCTCTCTCTATCATCAGCATCTCTTTCTAACAACACTGAGCCAATTTTTGCACCTGCCTTTCAAACATGATTAAGATAGGCACAAAAACAAAGCACAATCAGTTTTAGTTCGGTAAAACACATTGCAAGTGCTAAACGATTATATTTGGATCTCCTTTTCCCAGTATTTTACGAGTTTTGATAATCTGCATGTCTTTTATATATACATAAAGGCAAACACAATAAATGGATAGAGTGTGCTATTTTGCTCATTTGACAGATGCAATCCTCATTGCACTCAGTTTGTAAATCAGCTTTGTGCATGTTATCAAGTTTGCACATGTTTTTATACATTCAAACCTTAGTAGATCAGGCCCAGTGTATTTAAGCATAGAGAAAATATTTATTTCAAATAAAATTTTTAACAACTAAATTTTACCACCTCCATGTTTTTCTTCCTCTGTATCCCCTTTCTTCTTTTCTCAGTTCACTTTGTGTTAGCTCTTAATGGTGCCATCACCACTCACTTTACCTACAGTCGCCTTAGAGAAAATTGATGTTGGTAGGTGGGTGCATGTTAGAAAGGTTTAGGAAAGTAGGTTAATGTTTGAGGAGGTAGATTGTGTGAATTTTAAAGGCTGTTTTCCACCATGTGTGTCTGACATGCGGTGTTACTGGGGACATTGTTCGCAGGTTAAACTGTGTGTGTGCATGTGTGTGTCTGGTCTCAACTCGGGACAAGGTTAATAATGTGGGCGGGGGTGGAAATCCCAGGTGGAACGCTTTTAGTTTCTGAACTTAATTGGCATGACATGGCCCAGGCAATGTGCCAAGTATGTGTGTTCATGTGTGTAATGATGTGTGCACCTGTTTGAGATGTGTGCACATTCCCTAACAGTGACAAAGGAAAGTGTTCCGGCCTGTGCCGACATGTTTGTGCTTCCATTTGTACACGTAAAGTGCATTTATGTCCGTGTGCACATCCTCTCAGTTCACAGATATGTGGCGAGATTATGTGTAGATGGTTTGTATGTGCAGACATACATGACAGGGTACATCAATGCAGCAGGCTCCACAAGTTGAAACGTGAAGTCTTTATCTCTGCATGTGTTTGGTTCAAAGCTGAGCCGTAGCAGGAGGGAGAAAGAGTTTCAGCCCCTAAAGCAAAATGTAAAGAGGAGCTGATGAGAAAAAAACTTCAGAGCCAAGAGATATGTTCAGAACAGTGTTTATAGCTCTGCGTTTGATGTGTTAGTGCTCCTGTCTTCTGTGGGAGGAGGGGAGGACAGTGAAAACAAAGTGATGGGTCAGGAGGAGGGGTTGGGGTGGGTTTTTGTGGCAGAGTGATTTTAGAACTTTCATTAGTAAGGGATAAACATGGGTCCCCTGGACCATCAACTCCAAGGGGCTGTCCACACAGAGACAAGTTAAGGAATGTCAACAAATATTTTTATCATAAAGGTCTTTCATCCACACGGAGCCATTTTGGGTGCCCAAAAATGCACATTTTTTAGTGAATAAATCTCAAAACTCTGCCCTTGCATTTCTATGTGTTTGAGTATACACATTTTAGGTTAGTCCCACTTCTTACTTAATCTGCATGTGTAAATCCCAACAAAAACAGAAACAATGGTGGAATACAGTGTGTTCATGCTGCTGAAGCTACTGAGCTTATCATAGCTTTTAGAGAAAAAGTCTGCTTCTCTACAACCTGAGAGTATATCGTGACTCAGCCTTCATATGACAATCTTAATTTTTTTGGTCACAGTACTGCCAAACTGCATTGTTCCTACAAAATGCCACCTACTCAATGCATCTGTTCCAAAATCCTTTGTTTACATTCAGGTTTTTGGGCATTTTTGCAGCCAAGCAGCAGCCATCAAGCACAGGCATTGTGGCTGGAAGGAGCCTGCAGTATTTGGACAGAACTTTAGACTGGAATTTCATACCTGTGTTGTCATTGAACATAAAGTGTGTTTTGCCTCTTTGTTAATCAGTTGCCAACTTAGTTACTCAATTTTAACCCTTTAGCTGCTCAACCGCTAGCATCCTTTCTTTTACCAAAGTAAGCCAAATATAAACCAACAAAATAGCATAAAGGTTTAAGAGACTATACGAACAAAAACACAAACTATAGACACAGTCATCAAGCTTTGTTTACAACAAAATGCTCAGGAGGTTTGCCCCTTCATGTGAAACAAATGCCTTCATCCCAGCAGACTTGATCATAGTAAAGCTTCCCAACTTAGCCTACTTGCAAAAACATAACCAAAAACAGCATCAGAAAAAATAACAGATTATTTCAGGACAAAATTGGTTTATTTTGTGCTAATATGGAGCTCACACACTGTTTCATTAAATTTTTAACAGTATGATACTTCTGCGAAAGGGGCTTGAAAAATTAAACAGAAATGTGACTCTTTCCTGCTCTGTTTTTTTAATCAGTCACCTTTAAAATGTTTTTAATGGGTGTATCAGACAAATATCTTGCCAAACCTGAACCTGTATCAACATCTGTGTGCTGAGAACAAAAAGACAGATAAATAGATCCTCTGCAAATACAACATTGCATCGACTTATACTACTACTGGACCGTGCTATTTCAAACAACACTGACTAAGAACACAAATCTGTGGTGACTGAATAAAAAAGGAGGAATAGGGGAGAAAATGGATCTGTAATGAGAGCTTGGGCTCATATTCAGCTCTGTGTGGGGCTCTGGGTTTGTCACGCAGGTTGCTGCCAGTTTCCATTACCCAGCGCAGAGTCCGAACCTGCTTCACTCAGGCTTGCAGTGCTCCGTTAGCCCAAATAGCTTTGGCACGCTAATGTGTAGTACACCTCACTCTGCAAACAGTGTGTGTCAAGGGAGCAGCCATGGAGTCATGTGTGTAATGGGGAGCTAAACTCATTTCATACTCAAGAAAAACACACACTATGGCTGTCCTTCCATCTTTTGCAAACATCGCACTCAAAATTAAAACATACAAAAAATAAAAATTAAGGTACTGATCCTTTATGATGCCACAAAAGCATAGCAAGTGTTTCTTTAACCAGTTTTTGTCTTTCCTTCACATCACTGTTTTTACTGCTTCTTGCCAGCAGTGTCTGTGGTTAAGATTGGCATGAATGAACTAGAAAAGCACTCAGAGAGCGCAGACCTCCGCCAAGCAGCACAGTTCCCACAAAAAATCCTTTGAAGAATTCCTGGATCCAGATGGTGATCCAGATCAACACCAAAATTAAATCAGTTCCTTCTTTTCCCATGCTGAACATTTCCTGAAAATTTCATCAAAATCCATCCATCGCTTTTTGAGTTATTTTGTTTACAGACAGACAGACAAACAAACTCTCCCGAAAACATAACCTCCTTGGCGGAGGTAAAAAAATGGAATTGTTGCTAAAGTCTGTTCAGACCTCATATTATCTGTCTTGTCACCCATTGTTTTCTGAACAGGCATTTTGTAGCCTGACAATGAAGGTTCATATATAACTAAAATCATAATATTTGAACACTTTAAATGTTATACTAGAAAGCACTCAGACAGCGCAGACCTCCACCAAGCAGCATAGTTCCCAGACAGTGATCCGGATCAACACCAAAATCAAATCAGTTCTTCCTTTTCCCATGCTGAACATTTCCTGAAAATTTCATCAAAATCCATCCATAACTTTTTGAGTTATTTTGTTCACAGACAGACAGACAGACAAACAAACTCATCTGAAAACATAACCTCCTTGGCGGAGGTAAATATTTGAACAATTTTTCACATTTTAAAATAACATATAAAAAGATTAATATAGACCAGCTCCCCAAACAGCAGTTTTTCCTGCAGCAGATTCTAGTCTGCAGGAGCAGCATACCTGAAATCTCCTTGTCCCTTTGTGGGCGTCGGTGGCGCAGTTGGATAGTGCGCTTGGTCAGTGATCGGGAGGTTGCAGGTTCAAGCCCAGCTCCGGGCGACACATGGCAATGTGTCCTTGGGCAAGACACTTAACCCCAAGTTGCTCCCACTTGGGGTTAAATGGGCATGAAAGGACAAGAATGTGTTAGAAATACTGATGGATAACTAACATAGCATAACATAACTCTGAACCGTCAGTGAGTGAATGTGAGTGCGAATGGGTGTGAATGGGTATGTGTGACCTGCGGTGTAAAGCAGCTTTGAGTAGTCAAAGACTAGAAAAGCGCTATATAAGCTCAAGTCCATTTACCATTAAGAGAAACACAAACACAGTTCCATGTAAGACAAACAGTAGAGTTGTGCCAGTATCATGTTGTGGCAATACCTCAATCATGTAATTTAATCGTCGTCAGAGTTGAAAAAAGTCTTTTCAGGCAATGTTGTCTGTGGTTGTGCGGCAACAGCCTATCAGTGGTATGTGTGTGTGTGTGGACAGTTTTATTCCGGACTACAGAGAAACAATTTATGTCCGTGTGGGAAACATTAGTCAGTGAGTACATTTGTTCCACCTAGATGGACCTCAGAAAACTCACAGACAATGCTGCTGCAGGGCTGTCAGCTGCAGTGTTTTGTGTTTGGTGAGTCTGCATGATATCAGACATTGAACTAGAAAAGCACTCGGAGAGCGCAGACCTCCGCCAGCACCACAGTCTTCTCCCATATTGGGATTTTTACCATAAATATTAGTCCTACCTTTATTTCATGTAAATATTTAGATTCCTTGACCATGAAAACATACCATTAGCAATTGGTTTCATAAAGATATCTATTTTGGTTCAGTAGTTATTCACGAAAAATCGCATTTTTCGTCATGGCAGATCCAGATGGTTTGAATCACTTCTTCCTTTTCCCATGCTGAACATTTCCTAAAAATTTCATCAAAATCCATCCATAACTTTTTGAGTTACTTTGTCCACAGACAGACAGACAGACAAACTCTCCCGAAAACATAACCTCCTTGGCGGAGGTTATAATCAAAGGTTCACCATTTTGTTCACAAAATGGAGGAAACTGAAATATATGGGCGTGTAGTATGTCTGCTCAAGGCTTCCATTCATTATTGACTTTTTGTCACATTTTCTCCATGCTCCACTTTGTGACCAACTAATATTAGCTCCATGACCCACTTTTAGGACTTTACCCACCGGTAGATAATCACCTTAGTCAAAGATCATTCTCTTTTCTTTTAACTAACTGGCAATTCTTTTTTCTTTTTTGTGAGGTAAAATGTTTTCTCAGTATTTTAAGTTTCTGAGACGTACCAAATCAGCATATTATTCTTGTGAATATTTTGTAATGTATTCACTTGAAACTTTCTGAAGCTCTGGCAACTTTGACAGACGACCAAATCCCATAGAGACTCACAAAAACATCTCTGAACAGGATAAAACCGAGCAAGAACAAAAATCAACATAACAGAAATATTGTTCATTTTTCTTTGTCTGAAACACTCTCTGTTCACAGCTATCAAGAATCTTTGTTTGAGTCTGTATTTTTAGATTCACAAACAAACACACACACAGGAGCAGTGTGAGCGTGTGTGTGTGTGTGTGTGTGTGTGTGTGTGTGTGTGTGTGTGTGAGTCTGCTGTGCAAGGCCAGTTGAACAAGACGATATCCCAGAGGAATCTCCAAACATGGCATCATGAATTTTTCAACACTGACATCCGCCATCTGCACCTCGGCCAACACACTCACACACACACACACTGATCAGGCATTCCCCTCACGCACACATGCATCTGCTCTCTCAGTGTGTCTCACCTCTCTCTCTCTCTCCATCTCTGTGTTTTTGATCGTCCAGCATCTGGACGCAAAACCTTCCTGCCAGAACATTTTAAACTTACATAAAGCATTCTACCTCCAAAATGTTTAAAAACACACACAGGTGAAGGAGGGAAAGAGCGGAGAAACAGCCAAACAAAGTGAGCTGCTGAGGCAGGGAAAGATATTGATATTCCAGTTTGATTAGAAATATTGATGGCGCAGTTTTCTCGTCCAATGAGGCGTATTGAACTCCAATAAAGACCTGAGTGTGTGTGTTTGTGTGTGTGTGTGTGTGTGTGTGTGTGTGTGAGAGAGAGAGTTTGTGTATGTGCCTGAGAGAAATGGAGGGAGTGTGTTTTGTATACAGGATGTATAGTGCAACATGCAGTGAGGAAAAACAAAAGCCAGCGTCTGCGTGCCGCTGCTAGATAAATGAGCAGCTATCACAAAGTAAAGGGCTGCATGGATTTATTTGCTTGGTGCTGCTGGAAAATTATGATGAAAAGGAAAAGGCTCAGGCACAAACGAAGAAGTATTAAGACTCATTGTAGTGAAAGTTTTATCTCAGCATGGCTGTTGACTTAGAAAATACAGCTCTGTTAATAAATGTAAAAGGTTAATACATCTTTGTGTGGTTAAGGGATTCGTCTGTGTTTGACTATGTGACACGATGAAATAAAGAATTAAAGGTTTAGATAGATAGATAGATAGATAGATAGATAGATAGATAGATAGATAGATAGATAGATAGATAGATAGATAGATAGATAGATAGATAGATAGATAGATAGATAGATAGATAGATAGATAGATAGATAGGATTAGAGATTAAAACCAGATTAATACAGTTTAAAATCTTAAATACAGTCTATTGAACCCCTGCGAAACTTCATAGGGTGTGATTGAGAAAAGACCCAGCCTGCTGGAGATGTGATGAGACCGCTGGCACTTAACTCATATGTGGTGGTCCTGTCCAAGGTCTTGAGCTGGTGGACGGCAATCCACGAAAATATCCAGCTGGCAGGAGGTCAGGATTACACTCAGCCTCTTCATCTTAGAGTTCTCTACCTCCTTAAAAGTTTTTTTCAGACCCTGAGACAAAATGGATCCTCCCAGCCATCATGCTGGGTCAAAAACTTCGGGTCAGGGAATGGAAAGCGAGGGATCTTCCTTGGCCTAGCTGTTGGTTTATGAGGAGATGACATATAGGAAGGAAAGTCAATTAGAGTTATACTATGCTTTAGGGCTGGGTGATATTACCTAATCTAAATATCACTATTAACTGAAGGTGTTACCTCGATTACAATTAATGGACGATTGTTTGATGTCATACTGGAACAAATTAGCGGTGATACTAATGGTCATCGACACGGTCTTACTGCAGTATTTACACTTAACTTCTTTCTGCTTGATGTCCTCTGCACAGAATCCAAAATGTGCCCAAACAATGGAGATGGTGGTTTTCTTGGTTTCTAGGTCCTCTGATAGATTGGCGCTTGTCTCCTCCATGTTGGTGGTGCATCCTTCGCTCTTGGCGAAAGTGAACGTAGACCATATGAGTCACGTGACTTACACAGGGAAAATAATCAAAATAACCATCATGAGTAAAATTACTTCGATAATAGGGTCTAAATGTTGATTTCAATTATCTTTAGATTAATTTCCCAGCCCTACTATGATTATTGGGAAAAATACATAAGCATTGTTTTGTGACAATGACGCTTAATTTGGCAAAGACAATGGGGTTACACAAAACAGCCTTAACTGCTATGCTTTGAATAAAAGGTGCATTACTAATATAGATTAGCAGGACATATCTGACCTTATCTTGGTGTGCCAGCCTGGCAGCCCCCTGCAATTTTTCTGGTGACTTTAAAGCTTGTATGTTGAAGACATCTCAGCCTCTCAGTAAAGTTTTTATTTCTGTTTAATTTAGATGTTTCATTTTCAATCTTCTGTGATATGGTTTCTTTTTGTCTTTTTTCTTCCTATTTTGTTTTTCTGATTACTTGCTTGGTATTTATTATTTTAGGTGTGTCATGTTCTTTAGGCTTACTTATTTACTATCTATTTTTTTGCTGTTGTTTGATATTGAAAACTAATAAAAAGTTTGGTCTTAAAAAAATAAATGTATATGTTTTTAAAACTTAACATTACCTCCTTGAGCCATAATGTCAAAACCAAGTCATGCTTGCTGCTGATTCAATCACCAAGAGCCATGAATCAACTGTTCTCTCTCGTTGGTCTCTGCCACGTGCTTTCCCTGCCACAGAGCGCCCTGCAGGTCTGGAGTGCTTCTGCTATTCATCCCTGTCGTGAGGTGACAATAGAAGAAATAAATGAATCCATCTCAAGACTGAAGATAGCTAGCTACCCCAACTTTGATGGTTTCATATCAGTCTGGTACAAGAAAATGAGGGGTAAACTAACGTCTGCCTTGAAGAGGTACACAGTTGAGTTCATATAAGTAGTTAAAAAATGAGAGCACAGAGTACTTTCCACAAGGGAAAGTACAAACACAGCAAGAGATGAAGTTGTTGCATTAAGTTGGCTTTCACACCTAAAATTTGGCAGACTCGTTTGTTTGGGGAATGGAGCTGCAAGGTTTTGTTTTTCATTGAGTTTTTGTTTCTTTCACACTACACTATGTCAAGAAGGCCAAAGGTTGTCAAATGTGTAATAAATCCTGCTGCCCGAAGCTGGAGCTTTAGCTGCACCTTTCGTTCCTGCCATCCAGCCCATCGTTACAATATGACTAAAAAATTCACCACCCGCCTTGAGTGATAACGTCATTAAGCTTGAAGTTGCTGAGAAATATTGTTAGTGATAAAATAAAGATGCAGTTGTATTTTGGCTGCTCAGATGAAATGGCATATTAATCAGAGCGACCTGTACTGTGACCTGCATATTTGCATGGACTTGAGGACATTTATCTGTTGAGAGAACCAGAGGCTGCCCAATAAAGCTAACATTAGCCTCAGTCTGCTTGATGTTAACACTAATAATGATAATAACTTTGTGTAAGGAGCACTTTTCAAAACCAAGGTTTACAAAGTGCTTTTACAACAAAATAGAACAGACATAAAAAAGCACAAGAATTCAAGCACAGGTGTGAGTGATATCTGCGTTAGCTTGCTTATACTTGTGATATTCAGCCAAATACGAGCTAAATTAATTACTTTTTGGTTTGCTTGCCGTGTTTGGTTTGTTTGTTTTGGATGGCTTTTGCACTTACACCACCTTTTTTCAGCCAGACCAGAGCTGGGTCTGTTAGTCTGCACCAGAGTTCATGTGAACTTTTACTCTATGCCAGATCAACCAAACTTTCCAAAAAAGCAAAACTAGTTTGTTTGATCAACCAAACCTGTTAGATGTGAAAGTAACCTAAGATGGAAGAATGATAGAGAGGAGGTTTCTTAAGCTGAAAACATGAAAACATTTCTCTTACAATGAGTTTGTATCAGCAGGAATATGATGGTTGTGTTATTTTAAAATGTGAAACAGCTTTTGGGAATCACAAATAAGTTTGATGAGTGTTTCATGTGCATACAAAGGTAGACACACAAACTCAGTGCTGCTCTTCCCTGCTAAGTCAGGGTGTTCCCCTCTCAACATTTATATGCTTCTAATAATACCCCTGGATGTGAATGGGGGTAGTGTCAAAGGCTAATAACATCCTGTCTATGCAACGATCACAGTGGAGGAGAAACATCACAGGCAGATATAACAGCTTGAATGCCAGCATGAATGGGACTTTTGAAACTGTACTCCTGTGAGTAACTGTCATAGCATTTAGCTTTATGCTAAGGTATTATCGTAGTATTTGGTTCCACAGCTTCATGTAGTGTTCAGTGGTGAGAACTTTGTCCCTATACCTCGTTTTCCCTCCAGGCAGCTGTGCTATAATTGACTGAGAGCTGTCACTGGGTGCATGACCTGTGGTGTAGAAAACACTTTGAGTCGAACTCAAGTCCATTCATCATTTGTGAAGTCCATTTGCATCACAGTAGTGGATGGAGACATTAGTTTGCATTTTCCTTCTCTGGATTTCTGAAAATATTATTATGATTGGATGGAAATCCTTCCAGAGGGGGAGGGAGGTGATGAAGTTGATGATTGAAGATGTATTTCATTCACTGCAGTCTGCCTCACTCCACATTAGTCACACCATGAGCTTCTGCCAACTGCTAAACAGGCCGATTCACAACACAGTCTACTACAGCCTAGAGAGACTCAACACACATGCAGGCACACTCACTCTGACACACAAACTGTACACATATACTGTAACATATTTATCCCCTTCAAGAATATCCCAGGCATTTGTTGTATGGACACACAAGAATGAAGGGGCCAGAGAGGGGGGATTGGCAACCATGCTAAGACCCTGAATACATGTAAGGATGTAATTAACAAGAGATCAGCTGTGGGCCTGAAATACTCTTATACCAAGTGATCTTACACTTTATTCTTAACAAATTAATATCATTTCTAACGGACAGAAAATGCTATTGTGCTAACTTGACTCAATTATACCTTGAATATAAATGTAACATGTAATGACATGTATGTTTTAGTGACTTCTTCTATCTGAATTATACAATTAGACACTGATGATATCAACACGATTAAGTAGAGCACTTATCTTCTTAGGACATAATCTTTTTACAGGATAAAAAAGGATGGCAGCACGTTCAGGTGATTTGAAAGCTACTTTCACATAAAGAATGGAAGAAAATTTTAGTTTAAACTCATGTCTGAATTAGACAAGCTGATTATCTTTGCAGACACAACAAATATTTTTTGTTCTTGAGACAGCCTGCAGCTTTCAGACAAGGCCAAAGAAGAAATGAGCAAACTTAAATGTTGTTTTGACATTAATAGGCTGTCAAATAATTGGAGAATTGTGGTACTGAAATTGATGTTCAGTCAAAAAATGATGATGTTGTCACTGTCAAGACGTTATTGAGGTATGTTTTGAAGTATTTTCATTGATCACAATCCCTGCTGGATGCCACACTTAAATATGAAACCTTCAGTAACACCAGACACATCTTAAATCGAAAAAGCTTAATTAAACCATACAAGTCCTTCTATACTGAAGACTGAGGCAACATGTATAGATGGAACCTATAAACGTTAACTTGACTGCAAAAAAGAGTCACATGGATATCAAATCCTGCAGGATATGGAGATCCTTTTTTATTCAAGAGCCCATTTTTTGCTTTTTTTTTTGTTTTCTATACGCTCTCCAGTGTGATTTGCATGCCTCCTCCATGTGACAGAGTTCATCTACGTACACCCCCCAGTGTTTCCCCCTACTACCTTGCTTTGTTTGTAGTTTAAGCCCATTGGCTCACAGCAGCAAGCCCAGATCAGAGCAGAGACTGTATTAAAAACGCAAAATCATTGACAACATGGTGCTTAGCAGAGCTTATTGTGTAGTCTGACCCCAGCACAAGACACAGCAATCCGGCTGCTAGGGGGCTTTAGAGTCAAAAATAAAAAAATGCTTATGAGTCGAAACACAGTCACCCCCACAAGCCCTCACTGTTCACTGTTCTTTGCAATATATTCAATAAGAATGTCTCTTAAAGCTATGGTCTACAATTTGGAAGCTTGGTACATCTTAATAACATCGTTTATAAGGCCATTATGGTCCTATGGTCCGATCTACGCAATATAAAGACCAAAAAGAATGAAAAAAATCCATTCAGTATATCCGTCGCAAAGCAGCAAAATAGTTGACCAATCCGAATCACCGTTCCCGGCGGTTCAGATTGGTCTGTGAGTCCATCCAATCCCCTGTCTCCCCTGCTCTGCACCGTCTCGCCCATGGTCCCGCCTCCTCCCCACTACCTCCCTCATGTACCGGTGAGCAGCTAGCTGCACAGCCATCTGCTGGAGCTAGCTGCTGGAGAGGAGCAGCACCGTAACCGGGAGGCCGCTTCTGTTATCCTCCACAACGAAGGGAAGGAATTGTAAAAGTTTCGAGGAAAAGGCTGAAGTAAGGAAAAAATGTGAGCAATACAGCAATACCGTCAATAGATTTTAGCATAAGTTAGCCACGCATCATTAGCATTGTAAACTGAGCTGGTGAAGACACGCCGAGAAACGTAAATCCTCGCCCACAATAGGCTCTGTTCTGATTGGCCAACAGTGGCGACGCCAGACCCGCTTCGCCGCCGGTCCAATTGAAATGGCTACCGCTGTGTGTTACAATGACTGTCTTGTTTGTTACTTTCAGCTATGAGAAATCTTATTGTTGTTGCTGCTGATATTTGCTGCCAGCTTATTGCTCTGCCAGAGGGGTTGTCTTGTTACGAGGCAACATGAGCTGGGGGGCGGGATCTTGGAACACGGAGGGGAGGAGTGAGTGAAGGGGGTGCAGGCTGCGTTTTTCAAATCTGTCTCAACAGCCAAACTGGTTTTCAGATCGTAGACCCTAGCTTTAAAGGGACTGTGAGGAGTTTCTAAGTAATTACAAAATAGTCTCACTTTTAGATATATGCCTGATCGAAATACACACTTATCGATGAGTTTTATAGCATCAAAATAGGTTATCTATAAATGCTATTCCTTAGCCTTCCGGTCGGGTCGGACAGGACTGGACTGGCCTGGATACTCAACTTCGGGAATAAGACAATAAAAACTAGAACAAATTTATATTATTCGGACATGTCTTAGAGCACCGGGCTGCAAGTAACGATATATAGTCGGCTACAAAACTACAATACTAAGTTTTCCAAAAATTGCTTTTTGTCACACATCAAAAACTACCACTACATAACCAGAAAGAGATACATTACCTTGTCGCTTTGCATCCTGTAAGTTGTTGAAAAAAGAAGTCGTAAAGCAATGCAGAGTTCTGAGCAAGGTCTGAGCTGCATTTATCACAACAAACACATGCTCTGGCTTCAGTCACGTCTTTGGTGCATTCCAGTTGTAGTCAGAAGTAGGAAGAAGGAAACTGCAACTGGAATGTTCCCCGAAGTCGGAATTTCCTACTGGGAACTCAGTGAAACCTCGCCACCCCCGAGTTGACAATCAAAGATGGATGCCCCCAATGTGAACAGTTATTTAGCTCCTGTAATAATCAATTTATTTGCACTTCTGACTGGGGTGTGTCGCTCTAGATCAGCTGTGTACATAGTATTGTTAGACTTATATTTACAAAAATGCTGCCATAGTGATAATCACATTCTTCATGTGGTATTTGTGAACAACAACACAGGGCGTGCTGACAAAAGCTAACAATAGCCCGCTGGAACGGCATGCTGGAGCGCAGCAGTACTACGGCCGCCATGCGTGCTCATGGGTAGCAGAGTCTTTATGTCGCCGGTAATAGATTCTCCTCATAGCACCTTTAGTGTGTAAACTAAATAAAAGAACACCATTTCCACTTTGCAACAAAACTTACCATAAATGAGGTAAAAACGTTGGGAAAAGGACTTCCTGGTTTAAACAGTGACCTAACAAAGAATTCTGGGGTGCTCTTCATGTGATTCATGATAGTACCCAGAGTAGCAGCATTATATGTCAGCCCTGTTGCCATTTCCAAACTAAGGAACATGTTCTGTGAGACTGGAGAAGTCAAAAACAGATCGCAAAGTGGGCATCCAGGAAGACAAAGCCCCCCAAAAAAACAGTTCCTCACATTTGCTCCACTGAGGAACCACAGGCTTGCTTCAGGAGTAAGAGGGGAATATGGCACAATTTTTGGTAGTACCCACACATTTAGCTGTGTTGCTCATTCCACAAATGATTTTTTCACAATTACTGTGTTGTTGTAAAGAGATGGACCAGGCTTTCCAGTAACATAAAATGCAATACAAATTAGTATTGGAAGGGGGGAAATTATCAGATAGTAATGTGTGTATAATTATAATTATCAAACAGCAATATAAAGCAAGGAAAGACACAAATATCTTTAAAGATATTATTTAAATGTGTTGCATTTAGTTGCCTTGAAATGAAACTGTGCTAAAAATACATTCAAGTCTATTGTCCAAAAGGTCCAAAAGGGCATTGTCTTCCTTGGACGTCTCAAGTCCTACACCCTAAATAAGCTTTTCTTAAGAATATACCCATCTGTAGTAATTTATCACTATCCGCACACACATGCCCTTGACTGACAGCATATCTTCCTGCAGACATGAGCAGGAAACTTCATTGGCTGAAGCTCATTATGGCTCAAGTGTTACTACACATGTCGCACACATACCAACCTGCTACGCACGCAGACAGGAAGTCACACCATTCTTTCAAAAACATACGCAATCTATCTAGAACACGTTGAGCACGAACAGGCAGACACACAAAAGAAAACACACGCAGGCACATACGTATATATCCATACACAGAACAGCCAAATGTTTGCGCTGCAAGGTCACAGGATCACATGTGTTTGCAGGCACTCAGGGAGTTGTAACACGCCGCAGGTACGCACATACACACACAAACAGTGCTTTTATTTGCAGTGTGTGTGTGTGTGTGTGTGAGAGAGTGTTTGCATGGCTGGGTTCTTCCGTTTGAGTGTGTCTACCAGTGTGTGAATAGGCGTCTATTTATCCAGCATTAAACCAGACCAGAGTTTATCCAGAGTCCCACATCACAGAGTTTGGGTTTCTCTCTCGTCCGTTTCCTATTACTGTGTGGATTACTGCGAGCAGATCTGCAGAACATTACATGACTGACAGCTGTGTGTGTGTTTCTGTGTGTGTTTCTGTCATTGTCGTTTATTGTGTATTCTCGTTCTTAAAACATAAAGGAATGAAGACAATAAATAAGAGCAATTGAAGAAGAGAAAAAATATTAAAAACTAATCTTTCTTCAGGGACATTCCTTTATTTTCTTCTCCACTGCTTTCACTCTGTATCTCTTTGTTTTATTCAAACTGTGACACATTACCAAATCCCATCCACAGTTTAGATGGCAGAATGTTGCAGTGCTACTGGATCCACCTGACTCAACTAAGCTTGGTTTGCAGAAGCCCTGCTGAATCAGTATCCTTTATGGAGAAAGAGGTGGGCGTTGCAAATGACTGTGAGACTGTAAACAATGGCTGCTCATGAGGAGCATAGACATTTTTAGACCAAAACTATATCCATGGAGAAGGGATTAGCATGAATGTTGCCTGCTGTTGTGGCTTTTTTTAACATCACTCCTCTATTCACCCAACAGATGTGTGCATGAGCAAGCAAGTGTAAAAACAACCCACCTCCACCTCTGTCAGAGCCAATGAAGTGCACTGTGCCTGAGCAAGGCACAAAGCACTCACACTGGTCAAATGAAGTCTACTTTGGGTTCAGTCTTTTTACAGATTCTCTGGTATGAAAGTTTCCCTAGCCTCTCACACCTCATATTTTATATGAGTGATTCAGACATTTGAGCTCCAGTTTCTGGTTAAATACACTGGCACACTGGACAAAGTGCGTAGCAGTGTTTCTGCTCAGGTTGTTAATTTAATTATTTTTTATATAAAAAAAGCTTAATCTCAATTCTTTACTTGATATCACATCTGTCTTGATTCAAAGACAGAAATAAGAAGTGTCAGAATGTGGTCAAACTTTAACAGTGTGAGCAGGTGATAGGCTGTTTTTTTAACTATAGGCTTTATGTAATAAAGTAATGTAATTTAGTATACAAACATTTACAAAAACAGCAGTTTAAAAAAAATACCCCGATGTACTACTTCAGGAAAATTTTGAAGTATACATTGGACCAGTTTACCTCATGTACTGTTACCCACAATAGAAAACACCAAAGAATGAAGGATCAAAGTGATAGCTAGGCAATCTTAACTATGTTAGCATTGACACTGATAAATTAACATAAAAATGAGGCATAAGCTATTACATGGATATTGCACATATTTTATGTGAGTGTTCAGTGGTGAAAATCCTTAAGGACTATATAAATCACTTGTAGGACTTCTTTTAGTCCGTTAATGGACGTAAGTAGTACTAGCCGTTAGCTATGCTACTGCTTACTTTTATACAGCTAAATTATTTGGTTGAGGAGGGAAATCAAATGGCTGTAGTTAAGTTTAATATATGTTTTATGTTGTAGAAATAGTAGCTCATATTCAAACTTTTGAATAGAGTGAGGCAGTAATGTTTTTTTCTGTCCCTGTCATTAAAAAAAAAGAAGAATCATCCCAGTTGTGTGTAGCATACTACACAATAACAACAGTTTGGCAGTCACACTTTATACTACTATCAAATACAATACACAGTACAGCATAGCAGTAGCTGTATGTAGCATGCACTTTGAAAAAATGGTTTCATTCAGTAAGCTACAAATGCTGCAGCAGAAAAGGTGCCATTTTCTCCACTGGCAGGAGCCTTAATAGATCACACAGCTGATGCAGCCACACATGATGTTTGCACACAATGAAAGACTAATTTCTTCTGAGGTCAAACCACACTCCAGCTTACTGTCCCTGCTGTTGAAGGCCACTCAAACTCACCTACCATAGTGGATGTACTGAGGGCGAGGCAGGCTGTGGAGAAAATGTCAGTTATGTATTAATGTGCTGAATATCCCAGTGTGCGATGATCTCACACTGCTGCACTGAGGATGTTTCCTTTCATAAGTCCATACAGTCTGGACCTTTTTCCCCAGCATGCATATTGCATTTCCCTGAATATGACAGAGTGCTCTTTGAGAGAAAAGTACATGTACTCTGTCCTTACAGGTCTACGTCAGAACTCTTCACAAGTAAAAACAGGATGGTGAGAAAATGGGGATCAGGCGGTTTTATTTTTATTCTGCTGCAGCTGTGTTATAAAATGTGAGTGTCACAATAACACCCTGAAATCTGATACATGTGACAGGGAAGTACGTAAGATAGGAAGAGAATGTACTTGTCTGTGGTCTGAGTCATAAACTACAGAAAGTACTGGAAAAATCCAGTGCTATGCTGGAGATGGTTTATTAAAATATACAAAGTTTAGAAGTTCAAGCCGGAGGACTCACATGTTTTCATTCGTTCATCTATCCATCTATTCATTTATGCCATTTCTGATTAATTTATCTCTGCACTGTAAAAGCTGATTAGGGAGTGTTCACTCAAAAAAGTACATTACGCCAAGACCTGATTGGCCCGCCATCCTGCTGCTGTCATACTTAGAAAAACTAGTCTCTACCAGTGTGATCTCAGTTACCCTCTTCCACCTTAGGCACTTCCAGATCTGAAGAAATCTGCTTCTCATCTATTCCTGTTTGCCTCATCTCCACTGTCACTAGTTTCTGGTGTCCAAGTGGGGTATACTATCCTGCTGTTGGCCTCACTACCTCTTTAAGTACAAGAAGACATCAAGCTTGAGTCTAATTTTTGAGGATATGCTTGACACAGAAGACATGTAGCATTGTCATCAATACCAATTGCAAAGTAAATTTTCCGTAATCAAACTTAAGTGCCTGCTAATTGAAGATAATTTAGATCAACTTAGTGGCAGACAAATACACAAAGCTGAGGCGGGACTTAGCCCCTCTGACAGTCAACAACAACCAAACCTAGCCCATGTTTGAGGTTATACACGCTGACAGCAACAACTGTGTCCAACCATCTGATTGGACTTCTATCAAGCATCCAAAGCTCCTGGGGTCCCATGGCCATTACAGCTGTCAAGTAAGCTCTTGCTAGCCTCATGTTCCACTTTTTCCTCATTCTTGTTCTTCTTTCAGCATTTTGTGTTCCAGTTTGTAAAACCCATGAAGAAAGACAGAAATAGGGTACATGATAAGGACGGATTACAAAACACAGTCTGAAATGTTGTTATTGTTCCTTTTATTGTACTGCTTTTATTCAATTTTAAATTAGAGGGCACATTCTTTATACCTTTACAGCAGTTCAGACACTCTCAATGGATGTTAGTCTGTTAATGCATTGCATAAAAAGACTGTGCACAACAGGTGTAGACAGCCTGGAAGTTTGTAATAAAAGCTGTCATTAAATGAAAGTTTCTTTGGGGACTTTTGAACCAGGAGTCCGACTCACTATGCCATGCAAACAGTTTGAAGGTGTGTTCCCATTGGATCCACCAATAAACATGATAAACATGACCTTATTAAAGCAAATTTGATATTTGTCAAAAACATGCATAACAAAATCTGTCATAAGGTAATGAAAACCAGAAATATTTCCATGTTATTTTGGTCACTAGTTCACTTCTTTTAAAGAAATCTGAAGTTTAAAGGTCCATCATTGTTTCATCCTATGTAGCATTACTTGATCCAACTGAAAAAGAAGATACATACTTATAATCTTCATTTTAACAAACCATAAATACTATGCTGCCTGCATCAAATATCAGATATAATTTTTACATTTTGGATGGCTCCCAGTATTAAGCTATCATAATTCTTTTTGGGTTAAAAGTAGATGCTGTGATCGTCTTTATGTCTTCCTTTATATCCTAATATTTTTCCCCTGTAATAATACCAGTGGTTATTCTCAGTTACCGTAAAATACCAAATAAACGCCCCGGCTACTATTTGGTATTTTACGGTATGATAAGGTACAACTGGTAATGTTCATGCATTCTTGGATTGAGTAACACAGCTAAACATTTTTTTTTTTTGGTGTTCCAGTACACAGAGTGGCAGTATTATTTGGGTGTTAGCTCTGGTGATATTTCCAAACCAAGGGCCGAGTTCTGTGACAATGAAGTCGTAGACAGACTGTAAGATGAGTGTCCCGAGAAGGCATCATCCTAAAGAGTCCCTCACTCTTGCTTCACTGATAAACTATAGGCTTTCTTCCTTTCAGGGGAAGGGGGGGATTGAAGCCCATTTTTCGGCACTGTCGGCATGATCTTCTTTTAGGAGTATTGTTGTGAACCTCTAAAGTTTCCCATCCCTGACATAAAAGAAAAATGACCGCAGAGTTAAGGCGGCTATTAGATACACATCACCGCTTTGTATACACTTTGTATTTAAAATCTGCAGTAATGATCCGAACAACCGCACAAACACAACAAGAATAAACTGCCTGCAGCATTTTAAAAAACAAACTACACTGCAGTTGTATGTCACTGCTCACTTTGTATACTCCTGTATGCTATGAATTTTATTGTTCCATATGCCGCCTTGTGTAGCCCATTTACTTGTTTTGATTTCAGTGTTTAAAGTAAAGAAAATTGGAGAGGAAAAGATTTTTAAATTCTAACTAGACTTCTCTTACAACTTATGTGTTTACTTAGTCTGTGTGTATGTGCGCGTGTGTGCTGCACAAATAGCGGTATTGAAATTAACGGCGGAATTTACTGAGCATTTATGTAGCGTGACTGACGGCGTGCGTGGGCGAGCGCGCGCTCGTGCGCATGTGTTTATGCGCGTGTCACTGCGGCCGCATGTGTGTCTCTGTTTGTGTGTGCGTGTGTCTATGTGTGCAGAGTAATTGGGACTTCAATGCCCACAATCCCCACAGACTCCTCAGCTCCACTCCCCCCCTCTGCCGCCGCCCACACCCATTCAGCAGCACTGCCGGCCTGTGATTGGCTCGCTCGCTCCGTGACATCAGGACCCAACGTGGGGTTTCCTCTCATTGATTCGTTAGAGCGATGAGTCCCTTCAACCAATCAGAGTGCAGCGACGGCTCTCGAGCAAGGAAGAGCTTTTAAGGTGGAACCGAGGAGATGTAGGTAGGTTTGATATGGCTTGAATTGAGACACGTGCGTATTCAACTTGTCCCGTTTGAATCTCGAGCTTGTTGTTGATGTGATGAAATGAAAAACAACACAGTTAAAAAGTTCTCAAGTTTAATCTGAGTTTGTCCGTCCTATGCGACCGTAAATTAGACGCATCATAAAATATGTACATAACGTCATTATTTCGACCGCAACCAGCCTGAAGTGCAGAGGTCTGCAACTGCATCTGTTCATGGGCCAGGTTTTTCTCTTGAAGGGTTTTAGGGGGATATGATTTTTTAATAATTTGAAACCACATTCATAGTTTGGTCTAACTGACAGATTTCAACATACTATATTTTTCTGAAATGTATGAACTTCATATCAGATCAGTCCCTATCACATACTGTTTTCAGACATGGGGGGAATGAAGATAATTTGGCATCTAATTTATGCTGACAATATGTTCTCCAACACTATTTTGACTCCAGTTTTCTTGTTTTTCTGTTTAAATATTGGTAGATTTGTATATTTCTGTTTTATAGATCACCCATGAAGTTATGCCTCATAAAATTGTTTCAGTCATAACTGCCCTGGGGATGTGATTATCTCAGAGATTTAACAGTGAAATACAGTATGAAATATATACTACCACAAAACGATGATACTCAGGGGACCAAACAGGGATCTGCGGGATGCCTGATGAGGTTCTCAGACCACCAGTTGATGATCCCTAGTGTATTGTAATGTTACTATAGGTCAGACTGTCTGTAAATAGAAATACGTTGATTTATTTTGTTCTTCCTGCAGAAAAAGTTATTTGTGGCAAGAAAATGATTGTTGTCAACTTGTTGCACAAAAGGTCTTTAACTTTAGATAAAGAGCACATTTTTGGAAATGTGCAACCCATGTCATTTATCATATTTAATTTAATATTTAATTTTTGGTCCTTTGGTGTGTCTGATTGGCTCTCACAAACCTCAATAGCTCCAGAATTTATTTCAGTAATTTTGGCTGAATTAGTTTTTGATAAAGAATGAAAAATACATGATGAAGCTTTAACTATATTTGATTTACCTTAAATGAAAATAATACCCTCAATTAAAGTTAATCTGCGTCAACCTTAACTGAATTTTATTGTCTTGAACTAGCCACAATTTTTAATTTATTTTGCACTTATTGTTATTGTTTATGTTATTGAAGTTAATTCTTTGATAACTGTGAATTTAAGTTAAAAAGTAAAAGTAAGGGATGCTGGTTTGGCAGAGTGGTCTGCAACCAGGCACCTCATGTATTTGCTTCTGCCGGTCCAGGTTCGAATCCCGCCTGCGACCAGTTTTGCAGAGTGTCTTCCCCTCTCTCACAAGCCTATCCACTGTCATTCTCTTCTATCAATAAAGACACAAAGTGCCAAAAAAAAAAAAAAAAGTAAAATTAACAATTCCTTGCTGTTACATTCATATTACTATAAAAAGCAGCATGATGCAGTTTTGTCAAGTTCATCACTGTGTTTTTCAAAATGGCTGTCCTGACTCACAAATGATTTGCAGAAATGTGGTAACAGGGTTACAGAGAAAAGGGGTGGGCAAACGGTAGGGAAGAAATCAAATGATAATGTTAATTTTGCACAATGATGTTGTACATTGGGTCTCTCTTTATGTCAGTATGAACTGCATGTAGAGAGATGTTTTATTCTCCATTCCTACAGAGAATGTGAAGATGACTGAAGGTTGAGTTTTGATCAGTCATAGGCACTATTTACAGTACTGACATGCCTTCAGTTTAATAAGGTTGTTCACAAGTTGAGTGACTTGTTTTGTTGAATGTCTAGATGTTAGCTAGAGGAGGATGACAGAAAGAAATCAAAGTCAGACTTTAGTGGAGGGGCTGAAACTCAACAGGATACACCTGGAGATACCTTTGCTCCATATTACAAAGCTTTAAAATTAGAAACAATTTTAGGTGGGAAAATATGTTATGTAGTTTAATGGCATTTGCAACTTTATAAAAAGATAACCCTTTACTGACCCACAAGAAAGGATTCTAGAGTTGTGCAGTTAGTGACTCATTTTTCCTACAATTGTTATTGCTCTTCTATTATTTCCTAATGGTTGAAATGGAGAAAAAATGTAATCTATGATCATTTTCCTACCCTTATGATATTGTTAACTTTGTTTTAATGCAGCAATACTGCCATCCTGTATTGATTTTTGTGGTTTTCAGCTAAATAAATTGAGTAGTATTTAACAAGCCTGTCAAAATGTCGCGTTTGGCCCAGTGTGCAATGCAGGATGATGATTCTTCACCTTTTCTGTTGTTCATATAGCTTTATTTTCTAATTTATGTTGAGTCACTGTTAATATACTGCACAAGATTATTAGAAAAGGGCAGGAGAAAATATATTAAGACAAGAACTTTTTTTTTTCATCATATGCACTTGTACAATAAAAGTAAAATTGTTCCAAGATATTGAGAATAAGTTTTACATGTTGAAGTCAAGTGTACTTAAAATGGTGCTTCAACATTGTTCTCCTCACCTTTTTTAGACATTTCAACTATTTGATAACAGTTTGACTGTGAAGTGCATCATGAAAAAAAATTACCTCCCCCTTTAGTTTTTCACGCTGATCCCCATTAATCTTTTGTAAAAAAAAAAAAGAATCACCAAAACTTTAAGTAACCAAAGAGGAACAAGCTAAATGTTAAAAGTACAGATTTATTTTTTTTTTATAGTTGTATTTTTCTCTTAAAATTACTTTTTGCCATTTTGGTTACAGATGTCAAAGACTAACAACATTTTTAATAGAAGGTAGGAAACAACCTGAAAACTAGCTTTAAAACAAAGACAGAAATACATTTTTGCGAGAAGAGGGTCCTTACAAGAGAGTAATGTATGGGTTCATGGCATGGTGCAGCCTGGAAACTCAGGTTTATCACATGTTGTGGAACAAATAATGTCCATTCTAATTCTGTGAAGACCACTTTATTGAACACACATGTTATCTGACTTGACGTTAATGAGAGCTGCTGAGCAAACACTTACCTCTGCTGTTGGCTGTAATTTGGGCTATTATTCCTCCAGTCATTGGTATATGTAACCTGGAGGGATTTGAAAGTTGTGCTGTCATTGTTTTTACCGTAACTTTGCTTGCAATAAGTTCTTTCCCTCCATGCTTAGGATGCTGACCATCACTTTGAGAAAGCGGTGTACTTTCTTGTGTGGATCCTCACAGCTCTGTGAACCTGAGCCCCTTCATGCATTAACACATCAGAGGTATGTTGAGCACACACCATCTTTAGCACAGTTTGAAAGTACAGTATGACTAAAGTTCTTTTAATCTTGAGAAGCTCTTTTGATTTTTTTTCTCTGAATCTTTTTCTATAGAAGAATAGTGGTGAGTTGTAGGGCCCTAAAGACAAAGTTCCACTTTTGTTTTAAAACTGGTTGTGGCTTAAGTTTACGAACCTAAATGATGTTGTTAATGTTCTTCTTATACTACACATTTAGATATTTTGAGTTGCTACTTAATTTTGTGTTTGTGTAGCTGCACCACAAGGGTGCTCATCTTAATGTATTCAAATCTTTAGACAAAGTGACTAAACAGTAGGGCTGGGTATTTCCAGCAACCCCACGATACGATACATATCCTGATACTGAGTCCACAATACGATATGTGTCCCGATACACATAAATTGTGAAAATTGACTACTCGTTTAACAGAATTCCCAGCAACTTTTGTTTTTATTACAAGAAGAAAAAGAACAAGCATTAGTTTTTAAGTAATTTTTCAATTAAAGAACTTTAATTCAAGTCCTCAAAGATGGTAGATCTAAGTTTAAATTTGGATCATGTGTTTCATGATGTAGCTTGGTTTCTACTTTGAACTATGCCATTGTTAACATTACCTAAAGTGTATTTACAACAACTGTCCAAACATTGAGGCCGTATTGATTCTGTATAATCCGTATCGATACATGTATCCCCAAGAAGTGCATGATGATATTTTGCCATATTGATATTTTGAGCACAGGCCTACTAAACAGCCAGTGTTATGAATGGTTTCTCATACTGCTGTTGGTTTAAGACAGCCCTTTTGGTGTTGTGACTTGTGCCATATTATCTCCTAAAGTGAATGAGTTCATCAACTCATAATATGCTACTTTCTCTGACTGTACAAAGAATATCAAAGAACAATATGCTACGGAAATGTAACAAGTAAAGATGAGGTGTTCATCCGCATACATGCGTTAGACCGAACTTTTGGACTAAGGTTTATCTGTGTGTGTTTGTACACCTGCTTGTCTTTCCCTCTCTAGTGTGAGGAGCTGGGGAGTAATTACCTACATAATCTATTTTAGACAATTAGATCATGCTGATTAGTGCAATGAGCTACATGGGGAATGGTGAAAGGGGCATCACTTAGTGATGTAGATGTGTTTGTCTGATGGACACATTTTAAAAGAAAGTAAATGGTAAGAAGAACAGGGCCAAGAAAAGAGAGCGAGAAAGATGGTTGTGTTTAAAGAGAGCTTCCAAAGTTTAAAGACGTGTTCAGGATTGATCAACTTGGCTGAACATGGCTCTGGCAAAGTTTCATTGGCCTTATTACACAGGACTAAAATTTGTCATTAAGAAAGGATGTTAGTGCTGTTGCATCATTGTATAGAAGCTCTGAGTTTGACTCCTGTAATGTCTGTGCCTCAGGGTGCTTTTACTTTGACTTGTTTGCTCTGTTCCCATTCAGATGATTAAATGATACACTGCTGCATTTGTTCGTTGGATAATTTCATCATCACACTGCAGTGTTGTAAAGCAGTCAAAGTGTACACAATGACAGGGCTGCTTTGCATGACATCATTACCGCCTGCTTTTACCAATGCACAAATGTCATACTCACTGGCTGCACACTGCTCTATCAGATGTTAGTCACACACTAAAGTGGCAAGAAAATGAGACATGGCTGAACTTCAAGCTAACCTTCTAGTGTAGATGGATCAGCCTGATTTGAGGGTTTTAATCAGGCTGATCCGAGTTGCTAAGCTCCAATCTGCAGCGATTGTTAGCAACCTAAAGTGGGATTGCCCAACCAGCTTCCTTTAGTGCAGGAAAGGTGAGAACTACAAGCAAGACAACAGCAGAAAGTGACAGTTCATACTGAGTTTAGCATGGATGCTAACAGCTTCAGTAGCAGTTTTGTCAGCTCTGGACTTCATTTTTTATTGAATGAAAAACAAATAATGATGCCACACACTTTTCTGTGGAAAAGATATTTTCACTACGCTGAGTATTTTACACTGCAGCAGAAGCATCCACATACTACATTATTTGATTAGCCCATAGTGAATGTGACTGACAGAGGAATTGTACATTTACCTGCCAGATTTGCTCTGATTCCCAAACACTGTCTGTGGGCTCTTTCCCGAATGGACAAGTGAAATACATTAAACACTCCATCTGGTGTGTCAGGGTAACTTTAGCAGCAAGGAGGTTGAGCATCTTATTGATGTTGTATAAGATGATCATATTTATCAAATGTTTGACACTTTAGAAGTAAAAAGTAAACAGAGTCTTGCACGAAAAAGAGTGTCTTTTCATGTTTACAGTGATTATGAGAGAGAGCATCAGAAAACACGGTAACTCCTTTATTAGAGAAACTGTGACAGCAACTTAAAAGTAGTGACCAGCTTTGTAAAAAGGGAGGTTTGAGTAGTAATATGGATTAATTCCCTCCTTCAATTTTTTGGACAGTCAAGAAAATTGATAAATTTTTGAACAAGTCCACCCACAAGATGGCGAGTAATGTTAGTGTCGAGCACTGAGAGCATCACATTTTTTTAAAATCACCTTTAATGTATTTCTTATTGGTTAAATTCATAGGGAAGCCATTTTACTATCACTGCTGCTGCTTGTACTTCTATTGCAGTGTGTTGAGTCAGCCAGCTAACTTGGTCATGCTGGGTTGGTTGCATTTTCACTGCATTTAAACCACTCCTGACTGACAGCAAAACTAGACCACTTGTTTCTCACATTATCAAAATGGACATTTTTTTTGTTGTCATAAACAGAGTTCAATTGCATAGTTTTTGGGACACAAATCTCCCAAATAATCTAATCGTGGAAGCACAGTCAGCTCTGAGGTAGTCAAAAAATTGTATTTATTGTTTGCTAATATCATGACAACACACTGACTACATACACTCCTTAGAAGGTCTTTCTAAAATAGCTTGTGTGTGGGCCCTTTTCTGCCTCAGTTTAGTAAATAAAAAGAGTTGAAATTGATGTTAGTTTTAGACAGCAGTGTATTACCTTGTTGTGTTGGTCCTGAACAAGCTCAACTCATTTTAGGTAAAACTAAGGGAGGCTGCAGGGAAAAAGTTTGAAACGCACTGTTCCTTATCGATGAGTAATCCTGTTGATTACACGGCTCTGGTTTCTCTATCCATTAACTTATATAAATCTGAAGACTGCTCTATTATTATCATTTTTACAGAACATTTATATAAAGGATGAGAGCTGTTTTTGCTTAACTACAGTAAGCTTAGTCACAGGCAGAAGTACTTTGGCAATCCACCATATTTTTCCTTTATTCATTTAATAATGGGTTTCCAATAATAGATGAAGAACTAATCAGAAGAAGAATACAGAAAATGTCTCTGTGATGAAATTATTGGTGGTCATGCGGCTTTTCTACAGATAGCATCAGCTCAACGTTACTCAGTTGTTTTGTTTTGTAGCTGTTGTTTCTAATGTATCCAAGTCCATGTATGACTTGGATACACTGCTGACCTCTGAGTGGTTAGAGTATTACCACAAGTTGGGGATATCTAACATGCTTGTAACCATCTTTGAAATGCATTCCATTCCCTCACTGGGACAAAAAACCACATGGAGGCTGGCAGCTCCCTGTTTCCTTGTTTGTTGTTGTGAGGATGGCACTACAGAATCCTACAAATACACTGGCTACTGACTGTACTGTACTGGAAAACGAAGCGTGTAGTCTCCAGACTGTGTAGGGTTGAGGCTAGTTGAGCAGATACCACAAATGAAAAAGTGCCAAAGAGACCTGTCTTAAGAAACGGGATGCTCACACCCCTTTTTTTCATTTATATTAAGACCAGTTTTTGAATGTACATGTAGTTTCCTCTATTAAATTCACCCTGTGATCAGATCAAATATCAGGAAAGACACTAGAATTAGTAACAGTGGAGTTAAAACAAGCTTAGAGGTTGAACATGTTAACCTAAGCCAGCATTAGAGGTTCCCCAAAAAGGATCCATAGTGTCTGTTATTAGACCACATTGGATAATGGGACGTCTCTTTGTGACCTTAATTGAAGCTTTGGGGCTGCCCTCTGGCTAACCCCCTTGTTATCAAATGCTGTTTCTGTCTTACTGGAAACCCTCCACGGATGCCAAGAAGTACTGTGTCCGATTTTACAGTGCCGGATTAATGGCTGTTTGATCAAGTTCAAAGGCAGAGCTGCCCTGGATAAACTCATTATAAACAGCACCAGAAGACGGCTGGACCAGTCTGCTGTGCTGTACATAGAAAGGCTTTAAATACCAGGTCTTATTGTGAGGAGATCCATTCTGGGCTGTCCTTTAAATAACGTGTAACTAAGCCAACAGTCAAAAGTAGGCAGACAGACATTGTTATCCTGCTGTAGAAAGTTATTTGTAGGGTGTTACTCTGCTAATCCTCCAGATACCTGACTCATTGATTTTATTGACATATTTGGTGGAGGTTGTGGTGTTTCCATATGTTCTCTGAAACACCTGTGGTGCCAAGAAACTAACATTTTTCTCCTTACTTAGAAAATAATTTAGATTGCTGAAAACAGTCAAACCAGGGGTACTTAATCTTTATTCACTAAAGACTGCATACATAAACTATAGAAGGATGATAGGTGATAGCCACTCTGGTAAATCTCGTGAATCATCTCCAGTCTTGGATGTGAATCAGGAGCTGCAGCTTTGCACTGACCAATGGCATACTGTATCCCCGCCCACAGGAAGGTTATTTAAAGTGCTGTATAGAAGAGTGCAACCCTGAAACCTTGAACACATTGTCTAAAAATAACAGCAAACCATAACTACAGAAGTTGACTGATTAAACCTGATAACAGTAACGCAAAAATGTAAAGAGCAGGGCATATTTCTTGCCTAATGTGGATCAATCTAATTTCCATTATCTCCTCTTGTATGTTGAAAGGACCCAGAGACTTTGTTTTCCTGTGTTGGGTAAATTTGCTTGGCGTAGGGTTGAAGTAGCTCCCACTGAAAATCGTCTGAGTGCGTATTTCCAGCAAACCAGTGCAGAGCTGTGCTGCTGGCCCGTTTTGAGAACACACTGAGGTGCAGGTTTTGGAAACTGACTTATGGAAGAGACTTGGAGTGATCCATTGCAGAGTTCATTGCGCATATTTAACAGAAGAGGACTATTTTGAAATTGGGAGCTACAGTGTTGAGTTTTGTATCAGGCTGCATTAGTCATAAAATGCAAATGAGACTTCAAATCCACCAATTCTTTATTATTATGCCTACTTGTTACAACAGTGGATTGAAAATTGCATCTAGGGGCTTAAATATGATCAAAATTAAATAATGATCACTGAAATAATAATCTTTGTGGCTTTCAGTGAAATTAGAAATGTGGAGCTAGCATTTTCTTTTGTTACTATAGATGATATCCAGTTGAAAAAAGTTGGTGACCTCTGCCACCTCTGTTACTTTTTATGTAGTTTCTTACCTTCGGTAGATTAAAGACTTGATGCATGGAGCCTTGCATGGTGATGCATGCACTTAATAAACATCTGGATACAATGCACCTCAGACCACAAATGCTTAGATGATTGCTATTCATCTGTGTGTCTACAATGTGTTTGCACCTGGATTTATGTACGATTAAGCACGATCGGATAGCCATCCAATCATCTAAGACGCATGAATGCAATGTGTAAACTGTGTAATAAACTTATCACTCTGAGTAACTGTTATGTCTGTATCTGCAGCTGTGTGTGTATGTGTGTGCGCTGAGTAACAAGTGCGTCCACAGAGCTGTCATGAATTTGTGTATGGGTGCCGAAGCGTTTGTGTGTGTGGGTTCTCGATTCATATCACTTTGAGCCTAAGTCTTTGTGCATGACTGATTGCTTTGTCTGTCTGACCACAACTGAAAAGAGATCCATCTCTCTCTTTGCCTCTCTCTCCCTCTCCTCCCTCCGCCTCTCTCTGTGTTACTTGGTGTCTCTATCTGCTCAGTTCCACCTTAAGACGAGCTTTAGCAGCCTGTCGTGTTTGTGTTGAAGCCAACAGGCACAATATATTACAGTCTAGGGCTTGCTGCTGAAAAGCCCGCTGGATCCTCCACTGACCTGCTGTTCTTTCCTGCTTTCCTCTCGTGTTTTTTTCCACATTTAGATTAAAAACAAAGCTCACTCTCTCTCTCTTTCTCTCTCTCTCCAATCCCTCTCTCCCCTCTCTTCTTCTTCTTCTTCTCCTTCCTATCCTTCTTCTCTTCTGCGGCTGCAGTCAAGGCAGAGGCTTCAGCGTGTCAGAGGGAGGGTGAAGAGGAGGAGAAAGCAGAGAAGAAGACTGTTTGGACGGAGCTGAGTGTTGTGTTTACATTTGTATGTTTCGCCATTGGAAGGCCGGGTGAAGGGGCACAAGGAGGCGGAGGAGGAAGACAAGAAGAGAGGAGCCTGCCTGGATGAAAATTCTCCCTGTCATGTCACTGTGTGTGGACCTTGACTGATCACAGGTTTAGGAGAGGGAGAAAGACACCAAGAGGAAGGCAAGAGGGTAGAGAGAGAGAGAGGGGGGAGTGAAGGAGAAACTGACTTTGAAGAAGAAGAAGGAAGAGGAGAGGAACTGTGGTGCCCTGTTTTATCATGACACTGTTGGATAAACAAGGCGACGGATTGAGCGCTCTCCACTTGTGTGTCAACAGGAATTCTCTGTAAAAGAGAGTGAGGACTGAGGAGTAAACACTGCTGTGTGCGACCCAAGACTTTCTAAGTGTGTTAGAGGGTGTTTGCGTTTGTGTGTGCGGGTGTGAGTGGGTGTGTAACCGGTGGAGGGCAGAGGAGTGGAGGGCCAGGGGACTAACCTGGCCATCAAACGGACTGGCAGCCTCTCCTCTCCTGGGATCATGTACCCGCAGGGAAGGCATCCGGTAAGTGCCCCTGATGTCTTTTTCGGTCTTCATCTCCATATGTATACAGTCTTTAATGTCTCTGTGCTACCTTTCCTCCTCGTCCCCTCTCTCCTCTCTTTACTGTCCATCTCTGTTTGCCTCATCTCGTGTCTCGCTGTTCTGCCACTCTTGCCCTTAGGGATGCATGAAAGTCGAGTTTGCTGGTTTAGATTATGCTGGTATTTCCAAACTCATTTTAGCCACTTGATATGGACACAACTTTTTTTGTTGTTAGGAACACCACACCTCTCTGCTGTACTATGATTTTCCTGTTACTCATATATGTTATTGTAATATATGGTACATGTGTATTCATGTAGACACTCAGTAGTGAAACACAAAAATTGTTAAGTGCAAAGGAACATTTCAGTTTTAACAAAGACAGTTAAACCAAGCTTTATCTGCCTCTTGAGGGTTACTGACAACACTGTACAAACAGTATGCTCCGTTGTGCCCCTTTCTATGGACCTAATGCGCTTTTAAAATATAAGTGGATTCTCCTTACTGAACACCAGGTTTGCAGGGGGAGTTTGGTCCCTGTGGCAGTCCTTACAAAGTGCTTGAAATTATACCTAAAAGCACATTATTCTCAAGTGCAAAAATTAATCCAGCTGACCTTCAAACCTAAACTCAAGCCCTTACTACCCACTTAAATGTTTGAAGGGAGAGGTTGAAACAAAAACATGCTAGAAATTTGTAAAGAGCACAAACCTCCATCAAGGCTTTTCCATCATTGAGTCAAAAATGTGGATAACCGCACTGTTAACAAATCCTTGAAAAAAAAAATCCTGTATCCACATCTGAATTCAAACCACCGACAAATCTTATCACTTCTTTTATATGTCACGACAAACATCCCCATGAGAACTTTAAAAAAATCCTGGATCTGCATTCAAAATAGGATCATCACCAAAATCTAACTAATTCTTCCTAATGCCGAGGCCAACATTCCCAGAAAAAAACATCACCACATCATCATACGTCAAATACATTTTTAACTTTTTGAGTTTTCTTGCAAGAAAATTAACAAATTCTATCAGAAAGACAGCTTCCTTGATGGAGGTGAATATCTTTTGTTGAGGAAAGTCTGTTTGTTCTGCTTTAAAATAGACAAACTTAATGTTAAGGATAGTTAAAAAAAATCCAGCTCCCACAGCATGTTCATGTTCACACACATAACACAATTGATACTGACTGAACTGCATCACAGCGAGGGATGGGAATAGAGAACCTGTTCAACTTGAGATTTGGTTTTAAGTTGTTTGATTGACCTGTATAATTTGCCTTTTTGTGTAACAATAATCAATCTTTTCTTCTTCGTTCCGATTGCATTGCATAATGGTGATGCTGTGCATTAATGTAAGACAGTCAGAATGAACAAAATGTAAGGAGTAAAGAAAGTGATAATGGCAAACAGGATACAAATACAGTCGTCTGTCCTTAATTTTCCTGATAGGACAGAGGGTGCAAAGTCTATGGCAAAAAACACCAGAAAAATGTAGAGACATTCATCAATACAGGACGTATCAAATATCGGGGCTGTCATATGTTTGATGTCGACTAAGAGAACCACTGTAGGCTCACTTTTTTCATAGTTGAATCCACAAGAATCAATAATGAATTGACATGGAGATTTAAAAATGTTTTTGCTATCTTATTCATTCTTATCCCTGATTTACAACTTAGGTTTAGGTGCCTCATTTTGGTGCCATTTCCTAAATGTCAAAACCAAAGATGCAGAAATTTGTCTGCCTTTTCTGATCAGCAAGTTGTTCAATATCACTCTTTGCTAAAGAAAATAGATATTACAGGTAATAGAGGCACAATCACATGGGCTGTGACACAAGTAAACACCATTAACACTCAGTTATCTTTGAAAAGTATCCGTTCAGAAACTATAAGGGCACAGTTGCTGGTCTTAAAGTATTGATTTGGCACTTTTATTGAAATAACCAAAACAATACCCAGTGCTGTCCCATTTGTGTGACCTGTCCAACTCTGCTTGACTTCCCAAGTTACTTCATTTTAAATTACATTTGACTTTGACTGTACCTCTTTAATGTAGACTGGATCTTCTTCGTGTGGCTGTGTAGACTACCTTGGCAGATGCGATAGAGCTGCCAGCCTCTGTGCAGCTATTTATTACAATGAAGAGGTTAATATTGTTACAAAGACAGTTGTAAACACTGTTTACATCAGAAGAGTATCATGCAGCATTACAGAGCCAACAGAGGTTGAGGTTTAATTTGTGCGAATCCCCAGACTTGTGGTAATACTCTGACCATTCAGACTTTGGCAGTGTCTCTACATGACATTTTGGTCTCTGCTCTTGAATGATCTCCTGCTGGTGGTGAAGTGGATGGCTGTACCAGGTACAAGCCTTAATGGAAACCAAAACAACCAAATGAAGTTTAGCAGAGCAGAGCTGATACCATTAGATGATGCTTTATGGCAGTGTTTCCCAAACTTTTTCTTCAAACCCCCACTGGGACCAACTCTGAAGTGAATTGACATATTACTGTGAAAATAATAGTGTTGTGCTCAGACCACTCTATCCGAGACCAAGACTTGTCCGAGACCAGAATGCACTGAGACCAAGACAAGACCAAGCCTTTTGGGAGTCGAGACCAAGACTGAAACAATCGGAGACCGAGACAAGACCAAGACCATCGAAATCAATTTTAAAAACCATGACAAGGTTAAACAGTTAGGGGGGATGTCCCTCAGTCACAACAACGGGAAGGTTACAGTCATCACAGGGGAAATAACATATGAATTGGTGCATTTTGTTTTATTACTAAGTGTTCCTCCTTATTCACATTAATGAAGTTGAAGAACAGTAGATCAGTGCTGGTCTTGATCGGTCTTGATGGAAAATCCGGAGTCAGGCCAGTCCGAGACCGAGGCAAGACCGAGTAAAAATGCTCTCGAGTCCAAGGCAAGACCAAACCTTCAAAATGTGGTCTCAAGACCGGTCTTGAGTAACACAACACCAGAAAATAAACTCCAATCATAATAGTTCTCATGACAATCAAGATAAGATTGGCTTACACAAACATTGGTGTGCAAAAATATGTTTGAAGAACGCATCCCTTAAGTGTTTTAATCATTGTTTTGGCCAATTTATGTCAAACAAATTTTGACCACCTGAAAGTTGGCAGTGCTACATGCCAGCGGCCCTGTCACTGCTACACAGTTCATTTATTTTTCCATCCATTATTGTGAATGGACACACCTATTTTACAGGGTTTTTATGCCACCTAAGGCATTTTGTGCCTTTATTAATAGGAAGTATGTATATGGGACGTGCCTGGTTGCTAACCACTCCGCCAAACCAGCACCCCGGAGGAGAGAGAGTTTGAGCCCATAGGTTACCTGTTATGTACACACAAACACACACATACAGACACACACCCTCTCCGTCAGCTGCAGCCAGGTGCCTTTGATATCCTGTTGATGGGGAGCCCTGTAGGTGGCATTTAACTGAATCTCCACCTCTAAGCTCCTGTGTGCTCATCAGTGTTCAGTTGTCTGGAGGTGTGTATTCCATGTTGCACTTTTTGTGTGCATAGCAGTGTGTGTGTGAGTCTGTTTAAATGTGTAAATTGGTTTGCTCAACTGTCAGCTGTCCATTTTCTTATCCTGGTTGCTAAGCAAGGACACAGCCGTAGACGTGCACACGCCGACTGTTTAATTGATGGTTTAATTCCACTTAATTCTTTTCCATTAAAGCTATAAAAGGTCACAAGTGCACACAAAGTACATCCCCTCTCATACCTCCTTAAAGTCCTGTCTGCCCTCCTTGAGAGTCAGCCTCCATCAGCAGTGAGAGCTCGCTCTTGATTTACCTTCTTGGCTGAAATAAAGGTTCAATACAAATACTAAAAATGAAGTGAAAAAAAGCCCAGGAAGGATGAATGACAGCTTAGGCTCTGTTTGGCTTAGGCCAGCCGTTTCGCAGGGACCGCGGTCCGGTTGCTATAATCAGATTTGGTTGTCAGTCTCTTTGTATCTGCTACAAATGGGTCAGCGGCCACTTTGCCTCACAGCCAGCCAGCCAGCCAGCCAAGCACTCAGTCATCCAGCCAGCCAGCAAGCCAGCCAGCTAGCTATCACACAGAATTATGAATGACATTTTCACAAGAGGAAGGCATGAGGAATCAATTATATGTACAGAGAGAATGCTAATAAGCCAGCCGCTCGAAGAGAAGGGAGAGAAACAAGAGAGAAGTGAAAAACAAAGGAGAGAAAGTGAAAGATGTAAGAGCCAAAAAAAAGAGAGGGAGAGAGAAAGAATTCTTTTAAAAGGCACTGCCGGGGGTGGAAAGAGAAATGAAAATGAATGAGAGATGCAAAGGAAGAATAGAGTGTGAACATTCCTCTGTTCTCCCCTTTAGAGGCAAATCAGAGAGCTTCCTGCTGCGAAGCTCTGCGTTTTTGATAAAGTTCAATCCCAGATTGAGCCAACTTCAACTGATCGATAGCTTCTATCTTTCCTCTTTCTCTCTTTTCTCTCCCTCTCCTCCTTTGACTGTGAAACTTCATTTCTGGTGCTGCGATGAAATATGATCCGTGGAGACGTGTAAGGCTTCAACAACAGTTGTGTCAGTATTTGTATGAGTGTGTGTGCATATTTGTATGCACCTTGGGAAACAAATATGTTTTTGTGTTTATTAAGCATGCGGTTAAATGTAAAATATGTAGTTCATCCAGTTTAAATCAGGCTGTTTTTACTACAGTTTGAATCAGACTTTGTCAAAACTTTACCTGCTGGTGCACAAGAGAAGGAAAGAGTTTTCACCTTTGTGGCAAAATTTGATCAGAAAGAGTGTTCAGATTTATTTATCTTTTTTAATAACACTCATCAGTCACTTTATTAGGGTTGAACCCCCATTTGCCTGCAGTACTGCCTTAATTAATTGTGGCATTGATTGAACAACTTACTGGAAGCGTTACTCTGAGATTTTGGTTCATATTGATATGATGGAATCACTGATTGATCCAGTTTTGTTGGCTGCAATCCATGATAGTAGTCTCCCATTCCACCACACTGAGATCTGGTGACTGTGGAGGCCACTGGATACAGTATGCTTAGGGGTGGACGATATGGCAAAAATAACATATCACGATTTTTTAAAAATAAAATCACGATCACGATTTTATCACGATGCTTTTTTACGTTGATTAATTCTAGACTAATTTGCATGTTTGACCATTTTTTCCCTATGTTAAGAAATAAAACATGTAAAACCCTTAAGAAAAAAAAAGACAATTCAAGCCAAAGAACCTTTCTGAACAGGTTTTAATTAAATAATGCAGTTTTTATAACTTTTTTAACTGCACTTTTGTAACATAAAAACTAAACACTGCAAATAGCTTATTGAAAAGGGTCAAATATAAATGAAATTTAGTAGCTGGTTATCTCTTAAAGTGCAACAATTTAGAACAAATGTTTTCTAACTGCACTGTCTATAATCTGAGTGAGTAATGCAGCTGCTTTAGAACAAATTTTTGTTCAGACATCTTTAAGCTTTTATCTCCTTTTCTCTTTCCGCCATGGCTTGACGCTACGTAACCAAACAGGAGATCCTACCATGCACTACGTGTAATGTGCTACAATTGGTTAGTTGGGTACGCGTCAAAGTCTCTGCGCCCACACAGACGAACTGATGATCTTTCTGCTTTATGAGATCATCCCCACGTTATAATCCTTAACGATTTAATATCGTCATGTTGCACACCACTAAGTACGCTCATTGTCATGTCCAGGAAACTCACTTTGGATGATTTGAGCCTTGTGGTACAGCAAAGTATCTTATGCATCAGAAGATGGGGATGCTGTGGTCATAGAGGGATGGACATGGTCATCAACAATATTTGTTTAGGCTCAGTTAGTTCTAAGGGCCCAGTGGTGCCAGAAAGTATCTCCTATACCATTACACCACAACCACCAGCCTGAACTGTTAGTACAAGTCAGGACATCAGAGGTAATCCTCCTGCCTCTGGTATCTTGGGCCACCTAGGTAAAAATCTCTGTTTCTAATAGACTTTCTGCAAAATTCACAATAAATCAAAATGTCTGTACACTCAGATACAACCCTGTTAGTTTCACATCAAGCAGGTGTGTTTGGTAAAATGTCCTTTTCGTGAACACTTACATATGTTTGACATTTGACGTTTATTTTGGACTCAGTCTGAGAGAGAAACAGAAAATAAAACTCAAATACTTTCCCTTCGAAAACATGACGACACATCACATCACAGTAGAGGGTTAGGTTATTAGTCACTCATCATACATTTCAATGGAGCAATGGTGACAAATTTGGTAGAGCTGTCTGCAATCAAATGGTTGAGGGTTGGTCTAACACTCCAATGTCAAAGTACAAGACACTTTGTCCCATATTGCTCCCTTAGCTGCATCAATTGCTGGATGAGCATGAGTGCTCAAGTGCTGAAGTTGCATTCACACGCTGATGTTTTGGCAGGCTTTTACATGAGGATGCCAAACTGGGTCTGGTAATGTCCCACCTCTTAGAGCTAAGTTAACATTAGTTGGACAATGTTCATGTTCATCAGGGTTTCACATTCTTAAAATTTGAAAGAGTTGACCTTACCTTCAGTTATAGCTTTGTTCAACTCTGTCTGCATATGCTGCTTCCTTCCCAGGCTTGAACTCTTTAGGTCGCTTCAGGTGCATTTTGGGTGGAGTCTCCTGCTGTTTTCTTGGCATATTGTTTGAATACTGAGAGCAGAGTACCTGTACATGGTCAAATGACTCATACTAAGTTAGCTTTATATGGCATTTGTTAAGGGATGTCACAATTCATTTGTTCAATGTTCAGCAGTGACAAGTTATGTCAGACCATGGTTCCTCTAAGTTGAGCAGGCTACACATACATTTCATCAAAGTCTAAAATCTGTCTGCAGTTAGTCAGTGGGCTGTCAGGAAACATTAACTCCACCAGCACAGTGTTTCTCCTCACTTCAGATATGTTGACCTGGGCTGAATGCAGCTAAATTGACCCCTTGGATGTATGTTGAACAGACTTTAATGATTTCTCCACGACATAAGCAACATCATCTACACTGGGTTGATGTATGAAAGGGCCATTAGTAAACAATGGACAAATTACCCAGATATATAACAAACAAAGCTCTGGTAAAGCTTGAGTTTGTTGACTTTTTTGTGGCAAACAGTTTGTAAGATTTGAGACTGAACAGTTGGAGAACATTAGAGGGAGTACCACAAGTGTCTTTATGAAATACAGTCAGATTTGACTGGATTAATAAAGGCATAAAGTGGTGTTATGTGCATAATAGCATAATATGACCTTTTTTTGTATTTATCACACACTCTGTGTCAATCTGCTTTTTGTTTTGTGCCTGCAGCGGCTCTCCTGAAAATAGTCTTGGCACATATGTTGAGTGGAGCAGAGCAGAATGGTTCTTCTGGCATGAGCAGCAGGTGGATCACAGCACAAAATGAAGGAATTGAAGACTGACTAGATTTGCAGTGAACTGCCTCAAGTGTGTGTTGCAAATATAGAGCTGTGTAGATGGACTATGTAGAAATAGGGGTTAGAAGTGCAAACTTAGATGATGACATATGATCATGCAAGCATACTCTAGAATCCATTTATCAAAAGCCATATAATTTTAGCTTTGACCACAAAAATTCATTTATGTGAGACAAATGGTGTGCTTTACCAGTGTTGTAAGACAATAAATCCTGTGAAATTGATTGAATGTGGACAGAGATGTAGACAGGGCTGCCATAGTTCACTCAGTAGGATTGTTTTCTTGGTGTCAGTCAAACATCATGGTTATCTGCACACCGCTGGAGCTGAGCATTCCCCTCTCTCACCTCCATTGTATCCCTCTGGAGTAAAGAAAAAAAAAGTGTTTTCAGTATAAATAGAGAAAATGTACATCCAAGTCTGGGGTTGTGTTATTTTCTTTATCAGAGTGAAAGACTTTGTTCTCTTTGCTCCCTGGCAGGAAAAGGTTAAAACTGAGGGTTGATTTGCCAAGCGAGTGAACTGTAATTGGTTCCGCTGGATTTTTGTGGCGAGCGTTATCAGAGCTGTGTAAATGTGTGCGTGCGTGTGTGTGTGTGTGTGTGTGTGTGGGCATGTGTGTTTTTACAGCGTGTGATTTCCTTTCATGTGTCCCTGACTCTTTAGTGCTTTGTGAGTGTATACTTCTCTGTGTTTACAGTGAGCGTTGCCTGTTTGCTGGGTTAGATGGGTGTAGATGTGTGTGTTATTGTGCATCTCTCTTGTGTGCTGTGTATGTGTATTTGCTCTGAATTGAATATATTTCCTGGTGTGTATGTGCGTGTATGTTGTGACAGTGTTTATGTTTGTCCTTGTGTTCCTGTTAAAGTGTGTGTGTGTGTGTTCACCTTCAAGAGTGTGTGTGTGTGTTTGGATCTTGAAAAGAAGGGGAGGGGAGAGCTGTGGTAGGTTGAGTGTGTGCGTTTGTGTCTCTATGTGTGTGCCAACAACAATAACAATAAATAATGTTGCAGCTCGACCTCGACTGTTGCTGTGAATGTACAGGCTCTTGATTGGCTGCCAGAGAGAGAGATGATTTACTGTTTATGTTTTCATGGTTAAGAGAGAAGTAAACAGGATTGAGCAGATCTATGATGCACACTCTGATTTAAAATTTGACACCATTTAACCTAAACATTTATATAAGTGTGACAAAAAAGTGTTGTCTGCAGCATGTGTGCAGATTTCCTATAGTTTTCACTGACAAAGTGCTTTAGTAGTTGTTGAAAATGGTACAGTTATCATCAGGGACACAATAGACAGATTAAGGAAAACTGGTCATATGTTTTACATGTTCCCTCAATCATGAGAGGAATTTTCAAAAGAGTAGCTGTGGAGAAGAATGCCAATACATCAATTAAAGTTGCTCAGATTGATCAAATACTGATGGAGGTGCAATCATGTGATCAAAATTAATACCTGTAGTCACCAATACTCATGACCCATTGCTCAGTTTGGAGATGTCATCACTACCTACTCATCTGTCCCTTAGCTCATTTACTGCTGCTGTGTCAGTTTTGGTCCATCTCATATTGGACAAAAAAGCCTGACTGGGCATCTTTAACAGCATTATGTCATCTTTAAAAAAAAAAAAGAAAGAAACACAAGAATATACTGTAGCTGCTTATGCTAGATTTTGATGTTTTGTTTTTTTTTTAAATGTATTTTTTGGGCATTTTTGTGCCTTTATTGATAGGAGAGAGACAGTGGATAGGCTTGTGAAAGGGGGTGAGAGAGTAGGGGAAGACACTCTGCAAACAGTGTCAGAGTGATCTTCAATTTTCAAACTTGGTATGATGTTTAACTGAGAAAAAAACTTTAGTTACTGTGTCAATACTGTGTCAGAGTGGATCTTCAATTTTCAAACTTGGTAATGTTAACTTTAGATGACAGTAGGGGTGGGCGATATGGCAAAAATATCATATCAAAATTTTTAAAAAATAAAATCACGATCTTGATTTTATCACGACTTTTTTTTACGTTGATTTTTCTAGACTGATTTGCATGTTTGACCAATTTTTCCCAATGTTTAACATATAAAACATGCAAAACCCTAAAAGAAAAAAAAATAAAATTAAAGCCAAAGAAATTTTCTGAAGAGGTTTTAATTTAAATAGTGTAGTTTTTATAAAAATGTGCAATAAATGTAAACATAAAAGGTAATGAGCATCAATATCAAGATTATCTCTTGAAGTGCAACAATTTAAAACAAATGTTTTCTAACTGCAATGTCTACTGCTTTAGAAGAAATCTTTGTTCAGACATCTTCAAGCTTTTATGTCCTTTTCTCTTTCTGCCATGGCTTCATGCTACATAACCAAACAGGAGATCCCACCATGCTCTGCGCATAATGTGCTACGATTGGTTAGTCGGGTTCTCGTCAAAGTCTCTGCGCCCACACAGACGATCTGACGATCTTTCTGCTTTTGAGATCATCCCCACGTTATAATCCTTAACGATTTTATATCGTCATATCGCACACCCCTAGATGACAGGCCAAATAAAAGCTTTGGCCAGATAAAAGCTAAACACCTTGGGGTAGTAATGGGGATGTAATGAAGAAGCACATGGCCTGAATTACACATTTGTCCTTCATTGTACCTAAAGGACCATTTACTTCCTTCAGTTGTCAGATATTTTGATGTTATTATTGGCCTTGCTCCAAAAATCTGACACACTTATGAGACTTTAGATATCATCGTATCTGTATGTCCTTGCCTCTTGCAGCAGTGTTTTCAAACCATGGCACTTCAAAATAAATGGAATCATGCATTTACTGCATAATACCTTAGTCTGAGTCTTCAAAATGAAAGGTCTGGACCAAATGAGGACTTTTATTGCGAAAAACTTGTCTGAAGTGGCAACTTTGTCTTGACTCAGCTTTACATGTTAACATTACTAGTGAGTGTAGACAGCCACAGAGTTATTGCCCACTTATTTCACCAAGTTTAGATTTCTGGAAGGTTCTTTGTACCATTTTTGACTGAAAACATGTTTTATCTCACCTTTATCGAGCTTTAAACCAGTTCAAAATTGCTTCTGTGCTGTGAATTGAATCAAACTGCGTGGATCCATTTAATGATCTGCAAGGAGGTCCAGACACAGAAGCGGAAAACCAGGCACACTCGCCTTAAATTTTTCTTATTTGTTGACATTAAACATGTAGGGCAGAGAAAATGTTATCTGTTTACCATACAGCCATTAATTGTCTGTTATGTTCATGGCAAAAGCAAACAGCACTCTACATGAGGTAGCTGCAGTCGTGTTTTTACATGACAATTATTTTATCATTGTTGCTTTGACAGTCATGACAGTAGGATAAACTTCTTTTAATTGCCAGAAGCCTGTGTGCTTTATTTTGAAGAAAAACGAAAGAAAGATTTTGCCAGTGTGTGTTGTACAACCTTGATAACTGTTGAGAAATACTTCCAACCAGATATTTAAATGAGCATGGAAGGGCCTTCTCTGGCGAGTGAGTAACACTTTAATTTACAGCTAAGCAAATAAACCAGAGCCAAATATGTGGCTCTGGTTTATCACATATGCTCCATTTATGAGGGTAGAGTTACATTTAGAGTTTTGTGCTTGTGAAGCTGGATTTTGTTGTGTAATTAGTATTAATAATAATATTAAAAAAGTATTTTTATAGCGCTTTTAAAACAGAGGTTTACAAAGTGCTTTGACAACAGGCAGGAAAAAGGCACATGGGATGATGTTCACAAGATCTGTATATGATTTAAGCTTCTAATTTGATGATACGTATATGTTTCATGTTCATGCTTGCTGAAATTTCTTTGGTTTGATATTCCTTTGATAATAATAATAATCCTTGTCTCTCTGGTGTCTCATTGCGTCAACCAGTTTGTTTTTCCCCAACATTAGTGGCTGTAATGAAGCCATGTACGATTAACATCACAGCAGAGCAGATTTCTCTCACCACCCAGATGACATCCTCCCCTCCTCTCCTTTGTCCTCATCTTGTTTACATTTAATTTTGTTCACCATCTCAAAGGCGACCACAGTTTAATGGCAAGAAGTCAAGTATCAACAGTACAGCTGCAGCGGGGCGACCAACAGATAAAGCAAAAAGTCGTACAAGCAACGGAGAACTTCATCCTCATCCTCCTCCATTAAGTCTGCACCCTGATTAAAAAAAACAAGCCTTTTTTTTCTCTCTTTAAATCCTGTGTTCTGTGTTCTTTGTCATTAAAAGAAATGATCAGAGCGAGGCTTGGATGGAGTCCAGAGACTGTTTGGCTGCCAATCTCTCCCTGATTTGTAATCCAGTGCTGGCTTAGTGGCTGACTAGTGAGCTGCAGCGTTTACCGACTAGCTGAATGACTGACCTGCCAACTGGTTAACTGGAGGACTGACTTGCTGTCTGAGTTTTTAGGGTAATATGAGCACTGCTAACCCTTTGGAAGCTGTTGTGAGGATGCTGGCAGTGTCTCCCTTCAGTTATCAAAGTCTTTAAGTTGTCCGCGTTAACAGAAAAAAAGCCGCCACGAAGTCAGATGAAAATGTGAGAGCTGCATAAAACGATGGCTAAAACTTAAGTTCGATTCCGTTTCTTCTCTTCTTCTCCTCTGTGTGCCCTCATCTTACAGTCCAACCCAATGAGCTGTTGCTTATGTTCTCCGCTGCTCACTTAAGTAGACACAAACACACAGAGGAGCACACAGGGAGGCTGTGACGCTCCTCTGCCACACCAAGTATTTCTCATACTGTATATTCATGTGCCTTTTTCCTAAATATTTCACCAGCCAATTATTATTTCATGCGCTATCTGAATGTGTCTCTGCTTGTCTCAGAGACACTTGGGTGAAAGAAAGAACAAAGGGGCTAAGGAGGAGAGGCAAACGAACCAGGGGAGAGAGAAAAAAGTGAGGGTGGAATGAGACAGAACAGCGAGAGAGATGGCACAAGAAAGAGAAAATGTTTTGTTTGTAGCCACTCTGTTCAAATGAACGCATCCATGCATAGTCATGTCTGCTTATACTGTGTGAAGATTTATATGTTCATAGAAAGTGTGCCACTGGCTTTAAAGAGAGAGGGAGAAGACAAACAGACAGACTGAAATATCTCTTTCAAAATCAGCCAAGGACTACTTAAAAATGCCATCTTTCAACTTCAAATGTCAGTTTCTTCACTGATTTTGTTAAAACAGCTTAATTTATGTGCAAAAATTCAATGTGCTCTCACTTGTTCAGGTATTGTGCCTGTTTTTGTTTTACTGAGGATTTCTGGTTTTACATGTAGGAACATGATTGGCATGGCTATACATCACAGAGTTACTGTTTGTCAGACAGCCCTTTATTCTGCCTCAACATGACCTGTGCGTCTGTGAGTAGGTTGAGCTTCAGTTCAGTTGAGCTGACGTATGGTATGACGGTGTCCATTATGATGGCTAAACTACATTGCCAAGGCTTTTTTGATTTTAAATGGGTGAAGTAACATGACTGTCCACTTCTTTTTTTTAGTCGATGCCTAAAACAGATGAACAAACTCCCTATGGTGGCGCTAATGGGAGAATTTTGAGTAACATGATCAGAGGTAAATTGGCCAAAGACATCGACATTGGGGTAAAAAAAACCTACAATGTCAAATTAATATCAGGGATATTCCCAGGAAAATGCCTAATCTGGCTCAATGAAAATCAAAACTGTGTGTAGTAAACAAGACTTAACGGCCGTTTACATGGCGCCGAAAACGGTCAAATCTGATACGTTTTTGTTGCGTTTTGGCCTTGCGTTTAGATGAGAACGCATTGCGTTTCCATCTAAAACGCAAACTTTTGAAAACGTGCTCCCGAGTGGAAAGATTTGAATCCGCTCTCCATTCAGCTCCGTGTAAACCCGTATCAGAGCGTTTCAGGGTGAAACGCTGACGTCCCCGCATGCACAGTACTCTTTCACATGAAGGCTGCACGCGCTTACCAGGAACAACAACAGCTTCGGCCGTCCGCCGAGTAATGTGTGAGCCTCTTACCGTGCTCGGTTTGTTATCCAGACAAAACTATCCAGACAGATTTGTTGTCCGAACTAATTTGTTGTCCAGAAAAGAAAGTCCTGCTTCTCTGTGCGTCTATTCGCCATTGTTGTTTGTGAAAGGTTTTCTTCGTCATTCGTGTGTTGTAGCAGTGCTGCCTCTCTGAACCGGCATGCACACTACAGCAGATTTACAGGAAAGAATTTGAAAACGCAAAGGAAAAATCTTTGCATCTTTAGTCAGGAGTTTCCATGTAAACGGCCCCTTAGGCTACGTTGTTCCTGGTATGCGCGCCCAGCCTTCATGTGAAAGAGTACTGCGCATGCGGTGACGCCAGTGTTTCATCCTGAAACGTTCCGATGAGGGTTTTCACGGGGCTGCATGGAGAGCGTTTTGGAAACTTCCCACCCTGGAGCCCGTTTTCAAAAGTTTCCGTTTTCATGCAAGATGCAAGGCCAAAACGCAATGAAAACTTATCGGATTTGACCATTTTCAGTGCCAATCTAAACGCAGCCTTAAAGTTGATAAAACTGTCTGAAAATGGCAAGAATTTAGCACTCAGTGGCCACAGCAGTAGCAGGTAGAGTGATTTTGGAAATGGGAAATTGGTTTGCAGTGCAGAGTGTGGCTATCATTGCTATTGTTTGGTTATCTTTTCAGTATTCACATTTCAGAGCTGAATGTGTTTACTCACAGTTTTGATCCAGTGGTTATAGTGTAACCAGCAACACCATACATCCTATTTGCAATTTTTAAGATCAAATAACTACCAAATCAAGCAGATGCAACTAGACTATTGATGCTGTCTGCTCATTCTGTTGTATTCATTCATTGTCCTTTGTTTATATCTGTGCTGGAGGTCATTCAACAACAAGGCAGCATCCGCAAAGTAAAGCTACACTGTTTTCAAGTGGTTGGTGTTTGTGTCTCCTGTGGAAATCCAAGACCCTCCTATAATCCAGAAACCATACCAAGCGGCCCGACCTGGATCGCCCATGCTCTGGGTCTCTAGTGCCCTCCTTCCTTCCTACTACAATAAGAACCTGTTCATCTGTTATGACAAGCCCGATAATACAAGAGCCCAGCAACATAAAATAAGAACATAAGGCTTAAAATAAAAGACAAAAACATAAAAACAAGAAAGAGAGGGTTATGGTATACAACATATTGATAAACACTTGTCAGTTGCAGTGAACAGTTCATGAACATTGCTATCCATGCTGCTAATTATTTGGTTATTCTAAAAGCATCCATTGTTTCTACTAAATCCATTTATTTATTTCTCAGTTGACAATGATTTTTCTGCTTCTGCTGGTTTACAGTCCACTCTAACACTTATCCAAGCCCTTTGCCATTTTTATATAAGAGCCGCACCTATCCATAAATAGCGCTGCACTGACTAACAAGCTGTGCAGTGGTTCTCACAAGCATGTATCTTTGCTTCATGTGTAAGTTTGTTAATGCAGCTGCACATGGAATTTAATTTTTTTAGATAATCGCACATCTGTGTACATGGGAAAACAGAGAATGCTCCTGCTTATTAACTGAACCAGCTGCTATGTAGTTGACTGATGCAAGTCAATCTTTTTTCATTCACAAACACACAAAAATGCATCCTTTAATGTTGCAGCGGTCACAACATCTTCATTGTAGGGGCTGTTGTAGAGGGGTTTTCTGGTATAGACTACATAGAGTCACAGCTTATGAAACAGAAAACTGTATTCATGCAGATATTGACCTAGACCTGCATCTGTTTCCCAGTTGCTGTCTCTCTCATGCAGCCACTGCCAGTGGTAGAAAAACAGACAGCTGCTCAGTCTGAAGACATCCATGTAACCAACAGACAGGCAGAGAGACAGATGAAACCAGACTGACCTAATATTCTGACTGAATGTCAAAAAAGTACTAATAATAACTCACAGAATGAAGTTATACGGCAAAATCTTTTGGAACGTTTAACTGGGCCATAGATGTGATGAGATATATAAGATATCAGACAGTACAGCCAAATTAAAGCAGAACACTCTGCAGGACTTGTAAGATTATTAACTTCTGATATCGATACCAACATTTAAACAATAAAGGCAGAACAGACAGAAGGACAGACAGGTGATTTGAAAGCCATTTTGTGCCACCTCCACCCTGATATGTGATACAGCACGTTGAGCTTTAACTGCTGCTCCTCTTCTACCCTCACCTCCCATCACTACCCCCCTCACCATAGATAATCCCTCCTAATTCTCTGCTGGCTCGTGTGAGCTCCACCAAATTGTGATTGACTTCTGTTCCACACGGTGTCTGTGGTGAGTGTGTTTGTTTGTGCACAAGTGACCCCTCCCTCCCTCTCTCACCCCCTCCTCCACCTCCACCTCCACCTCCTAGATTAACCGGATCAGTTTTGGATTTCAGGATCTCCTCTGCTGGCTGTTATGGTGCTTACAGTCACACAAGCCGCACACACATTTATACATGTACACATATGAAAGCGCAGGCAGATTGCTGTTTTTTTGTCCTTCGTGATGGACCCCTAACAGTCTGAGCTGCCATCTGTCACCATACAGGAAAGACCAAATACACACATTCCAACAACAAATGTTTGTTCTGGTCTGCATACGGCTTAACTTGATGGTGCCTTCATCTTTGTAAACATTGCACAGAGATGGATGCTTTTATTTAGATGGGACAGTGGAAAGAGACAGAAATCAGAAACTAGAGAGAGTTGAGAATGAAATGTGAAAAAGAAGCCACAGGTTGGACTTAGACACAGTTTAACGGGCTAATGCCTCAGGGGCATGCTTACTAACTCAACACGTAGTATATGCATATATGTATAACCCTCTGTTGACTGTGTTTAACTGTGCATTTGTGTGTTTGTGCATTTCCATGCAGACAGACATTCAGACATTTCACTTGTGTGAAGGGCATGATTTTTTGAAAACGGAAACACCCTCCATGTTTAATGTTAAGAGCTTTTGTGTGGACATGGCTATGACTCTCTCTTTATTTCAAAATGGCACAAATTAATTTTATTCTGGCTTTAAAAACTTGACAGGCAGCGCTCAGCACAGGCCAGAAACAGTTCTCCTTTAGCCTGAAGACCTCATAACTTTCTGTGTGTGTACTTTTTCATTTCCTTTTTGCTCATAAGAAGTTTTGTTGCTCCAGGATCCATGAAACTCATACAAAAACTGGCAAATCAAAAGGAAGACATTCCTGAGTTTTAGGTCCACCAGATGAAAGAAATTCAAATCTCTCTCATCAGCACGGCACAGAGGTCGCCATGTTGACACCGACGGCTTCAGCGTGCAGATCTCTTGTATAATCCTGATCTGTGACTAGGGGGCTTTGTTATATGACTTAGTGCTGCTGATGTAACCCGCCAGCAGCACTGTGTCTGAGCGCGGCCACATGAGTGTGTGTCTGTGTGTTCATGGCAGCAGATGGTGGGAGCGGTATTAGCACAGACCAATGGACGGTGTGGAGCGACCAGGCTGTGTTGACTACAGCTAATGCTCTCTCTCTCCTCCCCATCCCCTTGGTGTCAGACGGATGAATGGCTGGCTATCTCTCTCAGTCAGCAGCCACGCCGCTCTTTCATCATCTGTCTCTCCGCTCGTTCTTTCGTTCCTCTGTGAGGATGTCAGAGCAGTCTATCACTTCCTCCATCCCTCGCTCCATCCATCCTTCTGTCTGACAGACGACTATCTATTTCTCTTCCACCTCTCTTCCACCCTCGTCAGTTCACCCCACCCCTCCTTCCGGCTGTGGGTTTTTGTGTTCTCCACGTGGTCGTCTATGTGCAGCAGGGTGTGTTTGTTAGTTTGTTTGTGTGTTTTTTTTCCCCCGGCTCATGGCTCTTTTGGTGTGTGTGTTTGTGTCTGCATGTGCCAGATCACTATCCATTCCCCCTCCCCTTCCCCTGTGTGTGTGTGGTGTGAATCAAGGTCAGCAGGGATCTGTTGGCAGACACCCACCCATCCCATCTATCCCACCCACCCCCTCCCTCTCTCTGACACACACCGTGAAGGTTTGAGTGCATCAAGCCCATCCAGTGATCTAGATGTCCTGCATCAGTCCAGCGTAGAACGGCTCGGCTCGGCTTGTGGATTAATTACTGGGGAAACCCACCACGTCTCTGACCTCCACCGTCGCACTAATTGAAATCTAATTGAATTGTGCTTGTCTAGACTAATGAAGGCCCGCCACTGAAACCGCCAATCTCTGGGCTGTAGCTGTGGGCCGATAGCAACCCTACAACACCGCTCCATCCTTCCTGTCTAGACGGAAAGACTTGTATGTAAACAGTTGAAGGACTGGGCAGCCCTGTGGAATTCAAGTTGATCTTGGTTTGTTAGATAACTCATCGGAGGAGACGAAGCATACCCTCCAAACACCTGTAACACAGTCAGCTGTGGACTGAGTAAATAATTTTGTCATGATTTGATGATTTCTTGAAGCATTCCTTATAAATAAATGGCATCCCAATTTTTCAAGTCCACTTTCTTTCCTGGGATTATGGACCTTGAACAATTTAACACATTTTCATGGTTAACATCCACCTGGCTTGATTACTTTTTTTTGTAAACTATAGGGATAGTATTTGTCTGACATCATAAATTCAACTTTCACCTTATCTTTTTATTGGGTTCTGTGGAAGTTGAACCAGGGATTTTATCCTCAGTAATTAATTTACCCACCTACAAAGCAACTTTTATGTATTCAAAAGCAAAAATGAAGCAAATTATTGTGCAGGAGAATGCATGCCATGTATAGCTGTCTAGAACTAAAAGAATCTTAAAAATGCTTGGATATCCTCATATTTTGACAAGAGTAATGATATATGTAGCCATAATAAACAACTCCAGCTGAATAGTGCTTTTGTGTTCAACACTCCACTCAACGTTCGTGTAGATCATGCATGCATCATTTGCAGGGGAGGGATGGTGACAAGATGTCCTTGTTGGTGCATGAGTGACATCAGAGCAGTCCTGCAGAGGGAGGGAGGGAAGTGAAATCCGGGCAGGATAGTGTGAACCTCAATACTCCTGTTGAGCTGTTCTCTGACAGGTGAGAAGAAGTGTCGGAGAAGAAGTGTAAGAGACACCTGGCAGTCTGAATCCTCCCCAGGGTACCAGCAGGAGTCCCACGGTGCAGGGAGTAAACCCAGACAATTCAAAAAGAGAAAAAGAGAGGAAAAGAAGAGCATCCAAGTCGTCTCCTTACATGAAAACCTCCCAAGTGAATTAAGAGACTTTTTTTTGTCATTTACTGTTGATTTTCTGACTACGAAAACAAACGACTACAGCATCCAAAGACATCCACAGTTCCCTTGTTTCTAGAACGTCATGAAGACCACAGAGGAAGAAAGAGGCTGTTGAAGTACTTTAAACAGACACAGGGAGATGTTGGGCGGTGGGTGGTGGACCCCAGGGAGCTGCTGTTTTGTTGGGCCTTCTTTAGCTTTTAGCAGGTGAGAGACGCTGCCGTGATTCCCTATAACTTATTCATTTGACGTTTCCTCCCTTCTCAGCTCTTTGTAGGCTGGAATACATTAGCAGCCTAGCAGAGTGGAGGGGATGCTAATGTGGAAGAGAGGGAGGAGAGGAGAGAGAGAGGAGAGGAAGAAAGGATGGGGCAGAGGAGAGAAGGAGGCAGAGTCATTAGAGGAGGAGGAGTACAGAGAAAGGAAGAGAGGGCACAGCTTTATGGTGTGTGGGAAGGGGAAGTGACCTTCCCTTTCACTTTCATCTTGGCTTTTTTCTCCCCTCACTTTGCTCCCTGACACACACAGTAACACAGACAGGCAGACAAAATTGCTCACATGCACACATTCTCAGATGTATTCAACATACAGGTGCACATGTGCCCACTGTATAGTCTCTTTTCTCAAGCAAGAATATGTGCATGTGCATATACACACCTATCTGCACATATAAGCTCCTCTGTGTGGGTTTTCACCCTTCTGATCTCCCCTCTCTCTTTTTCCCGTGCAGGTTCCCTTGCAGCCCGGCCAGTCCTTTAAATTTACAGTCCTGGAAACCCTGGACCGAATCAAGGAGGAATTCCAGTTCCTCCAGGCTCAGTATCACAGGTACGTGCATACTCAAAAACACAAATACTCACCTTATTTTCAAAATTAAGTTGTTTAAGTCCAAGTCTTTCTAATGAGAGAGACAGGTCTGAAAGGTATGAAAATATCTCCTCTGCCCTCCTGTATTTTATTTACAATAAATATGTAATATACATTGAGTATTGCATTTTTTAAGGTAGGGATCAGATTTTTTTAAATACATTTGTTGGTAAAAATTGCTGAATAATGTTGCCCTTTTCAGTTTGTCTGACACTGAATTTACAGACTATCTCAGCACTGTAATCAGACTCAAATCTTGTTCCTTATCATACTTTTATGCTGGATGCAAGTGGCTGATGTGCATGCCAGTTCCAGCTTGCCATGATTGTTGCTTTCATACCAGCTGCAAGTGTGTGTGCTACCTTTTGGCTGCATGACTGACCTGGGATATCCTCTACAGAAGTGGAGTACTGAGCTTGATCTCTGAGAGACTCATGCTGGGAATGTAAATCAAATGTTTTTATCTTGTCTGGTACATATCAGTGTGGATGTTTTTATCTGCTAAAACAAGCAAAACATCTCAGTTTTTAATTTACTTAATTAATTTGGTCGAAACACATGCACCACTGTTGTCATGCAGGTAAGGTGCATCTGGTGTGAAACCAGCAGTAGTTACACTATTGTTGCAGGGCTTGTCATGTTTGCCCTTTTGGTGTTAATTTTCAATTCTAAGTTTCAAAGAGATGTACTGATTACTAATGATCCCCCCTCTGTGCCAACTGAGGCTAAAGAACTTGACCTATGTGAAGTCACTCACTTCACTGGATGGTGGAAGTACCACTGTTATTAATGGACTACAATGCATTTTAGCCAATAATTATGTTTTACATGTATTTGGAAGCTAACTGAGAATCTGCATCACACAAAACTTTGTGACCACTAGGGCGCACACAAACAGAGCAAGACTGAAGAGACTGAGGAAGACATTTTTGGTAAACAGGCAGTGACCACAAGGCAAAAAAAGCCTTGTACATATCCTTGTAACTGCCTCTTTAATATATAGTTCATTTAAATAAATGGTATTGGCATTTACTCAATTAAAAACAGCACAAAGAGACATTTGTGAGTTCTCTCTCCGTTTATAACAGCTCTCGGCTGAAAGTCACCATTAACTAGGGATTGGTAGCATTAGCACTAGCCCATCATCTATGTCTGTTGCAGACATGAGACTTCACTGTGAAATACCTGTTTTAAAATGATAAGTAGGTATCAAATACTGACAATTTAACCTTAATTGGGACCCCCTTGAAAAACGAAATGCTGCATCTCAAGGGGCTATCCTAAATAACATTTGAATTCAAAGTGAAGTAGTGCGGTCTAAATTACAACAGGAGATACTGTAAAACATGGTTGAATATGCTGACAAGAGCTACTGCAGGGATGCCGTATCTTATTGTGCAGACATCCTGCAGGTAACAAGTTATTTATGCCAATCAGCCTGGGATGACACATTCTGGGAACATTATATAAAAGTCTTGTGTATTCGTGCTCTGTTACTTTGATTTGATTGGCTGCTATGTTTGTGTCTGTGTTTGTAATTGTTTAATATCTGTAACTTAACAAATATGTCTTGACCAAGGACACTATTTCAAATGAGAATTTAATCTCAATGAGGTTTTTCTGGTTTAATTAAGTTTAAAGAAAATTCAGGTCAACCACCCCGTTCTTTAAAAATGTAGCTGTGTTATTCCAGATTAATGGTTTGTTGTGGCTGTACAAAATCAGTCTAAGTCTTACAAAGTTATTCTATTCATAGCTATATGTAAACAGTTTATGCGTTTGTGTGTAGAATTCTTGTTGTGTCATGCTCTCCCATCTGAGTTTTTATAATTTATCCAAACTTCTATCTCTTCTTGCAGCATAAATTGCAAATTACACTTCTTTCCATTCTGTGCAGCTTGAAGTCACTGTTGCTCCCATTAACTTATAGCTGACCAGACATGACCTTGGCTCAGAGAAATGAACCAGTGGAGGTTAAAACATCCAGCCTCTTGCTCACACCTCAGTGGGCAAGCTGAGTAGCCTGCTGAGATACAGAAACAGCACTTTACTGCCGAGCATAGCACAAACACACACACACACAAAATGTTAAAGAAAGAAAGGTGTTGACAAGATTGGCTACATTAGCACAATAAAATGCAAAAGAAAATATTAAATAAGAAAATGTCACATGAAGAACAGATATAATTGCAGATTTATGGTGTGTTTTATTCATGCAACAAAGAGTATAGCCAATGATTCAAGCAGAAGAATGACAAAAAAATGTTAATGATTCAAAGTTAATAGATATTTAGTAAACAGGTCTCTTAATAGCACAAACATTTCTGAATGTGTGCTTGTATATGGTGATTTAAACAATTGATGAGGTTTTCCTTTTATGCTGATGCTGAAGTGTAAAACTTTTCTTTTTCATAATCACTAATGTTATGGTAATGCTTCAAAGAAATATAACTTTAATCTGATCATCAAAGTACCTATTTTATGTTTTTAGTGTCACAGTAAAAAGAGATAGGTACTGAATGATCCACAATAAATCTGGATTAAGGTATGAAATCAGCCGTGTAAATAGCAAAGTATATAATGGCTGCCACACACTTCTTGATTCATGTTATGCCCAAAACACACCTTTTAATAATGAAGGCAGAAAGTCCATCCTCTTGTGTCCTGAGCCTGGCTTTGCTCTGAGAATTTGCATTTTCAAAAAAGCCCTTGGTTGCTGTGCAGCAAGCAGTTTTAGATAAGGCACCTCATGGTGACAAAATAGGCCCCCTTGATCAATACTTATTATATATTAATTTTCTAATGAAATTTTGAGAAACAGGTCTCATAATTTTTATTTAGAATCAATCCTGTAAGATTTCATATGATAAATCGCACTACTGACTTCATGTTCAGTAGGTTTTCAATGATCTCTGCTTGAGAATACTACTCACTCTCTCTCAATGTGTAAACTGCTCTGCACACTCCCACACCCTGAGGAGTGATGAACAGCAGTGGTGAATAAGACATACCCTGCCTGCCTTTGCTACTATGAAGGTGATATCTTTTAGTGTCACCCTCAGCAGTAATATGTAGCCCAGCTGTGCAGGGAAGAATATTTTTTCTGGGTATCCTTATGCTGCCTTAAACTATATTTGACCCCCGCAAAATCCAAGTCCTGTGGAAATGATAATTTATTTCAGTCGATGCAAATACACCATTTAATCCAGGGCTGTGTGTCCTTTCTCGTCCTTGTGCAGCCTGAAGCTGGAGTGTGAGAAGCTGGCGAGCGAGAAGACGGAGATGCAGAGGCACTACATTATGGTGAGTCCAGGCAGAGCTTTGCTGACACTGTATTGACTATTTAGATCTTACTTTTTCTCTTTGAAACTAAGGAGAGCCTTTTGTTCTTTCATTGGAATTACAACTTTGTAAGTAAACATGTCAGTTTTCCCTTTTCATGGTCACTTGAATGACTTATTAAAGTCATCCAATTATAAGACGAGGAATCAAAGTGAGAACCAGTTTTACCGGCCAGGTATGTGCTATATGTGTCACATGAAAACAATTTCTAGCATCTTCAGTCACTGTCCCTGTCCCTCTCATATGTCCGAAAGATTTTTATTGTATGGGAGTGTAATCCACACAAAGCAGGTGTTTTGGGAGCCTAAAAGCAGATATGTTTGAAAAGGGCTCCCAGAGTGAATAAATGTCAAAACAATGTATATGCACATCTTCGGGACCATTGATCTCATAGCCCCACCTCCTCCTTAAACTGTATGCAGTGTTATGCAATGTGTTCACTATCAGTTACTAGCTAGACTTTGCTCATTGCAAACAGTCATAATAACACTAACAAAGACTGTCCTGCAGCACTCAACTCTGTAATCCACCCATCTCTGTTACTTATTACTTATTCCTCTCGACAAAACAGATGTTCAACAGTTTTTCAACAGTTTATGACAGATTACACACCAATGAAAATATTGACTTTATTTATTTTAACACGTGCACTTTTTAAAGAGACTGTGAGGAGTTTTTGAGTAATTACAAAAAAGTCTCACTTTTAGACGTATGCCTGATCGAAATACACACTTTAAGATGAGTATCGATTAGTTTTATAGCATCTAAATAGGTTATCTATAAATGCTATTCTTTAGCCTTCTGTTCGGGTCGGACAGGGCCGGACTGGCCTGGATACTCAACTTCGGGGAACCAGACAATTAAAACTAGAGCAAATTTATATTATTTTATTATTTATATTACACGTCTGAGAGCGCCGGGCTGTAAGTATCGATTTTTAGCCGTCTACAACTACGATAATAAGTTTTCCCCGCATTGCTTGTCGTCACACATCAAAAACTACCGCTAAGTAACTAGAAAGAGATACATTACCTCGTGGCTTTGCACCCTGTAAGTTGTTGAAAAAGAAGTTGTAAAGCAATGCAGAGTTCCGACAAAGATCCATGCTGCAGTTACCACAACAAACAAACACATTTGGCTTCATGTCTCCGGTACGTTCAAGTTGTAGTCAGAAGTAGGAATTTTGAGCTCCGGTTAGGAAACCAAAACTGGAACATCCCCCGAAGTCGGAATTTCCTGCTTGGAACTCGGTGAAACCTCGCCACCCCGAGGTGTCAATCAAAGATGGATGCCCCCAGTGTGAACAGTTATTTAGCTCCTGTAATAATCAATTTATTTGCACTTCTGACTGGGGTGTGTCGCTCTAGATCAGCTGTATACATAGTATTGTTAGATTTATATTTACAAAAATGCTGCCATAGTGATAATCACATTCTTCATACAACAACGCAGGGCGTGCTAACAGCAGCTAACAATAGCCTGGTAGATCGGCAAGTTTTTTTCTGACTTTAACTGGAACGCCGATAAGTGGGAAATGATATCACTCCCATTTCCGAGGTTACGGGAACACAGCATTACGCCGGCGATATATTCTCCTCATAGCACCTTTAAAGTATATTTTTCCAAGTCTAAATTATAAAGTTGTTTCAACTAAATAACATGTTTTTACAATAACAAAATAACTCCAAGATTATTCAACACAGCTAGTTTTACTCGACAAAAGCTACTGCAACTGATCTGAAGTCATCGAAAAGGAAAGGCATTTTTCATTTTATTCACAGCTTCATCCTTGCACAGGGTCGGATGCATTCATACCTGCAGAATTTATACTCATTTAAACTCATTTGTTCATGCTACTTGATGGTCCACAGAGCTTTTGATCTTACAACCTTCAGAATAACCCTCAGTGTCATTACAAACTGTTTTTGCCATTGTATAAAGGGAACTTATCATCTACATGTCACGTTTTCCATTAGTTCTTTGAACACGTCTCTTATGTATAAGACTTTGATAATTCCAAAGCTCCTTATTCTACTATTTTGTTTGACTCAGTAATATTTGCCTTATTTGAAAAAAAAATCTAAGAACAACTTCTGTATTCAACCAATTCATTTCAGCTGTTTACTTAAGTTGATTGAGAGCAACAACAGAGAACAAACATTTGACAGTACTCTTTGCTTGAGAATGCATTTAATTTAATTGAAAGCCTTTAGGGATTCCTGTCATCATTTCCATAATACCTTTATGGATTACTTGACCACAAAAAGCACCTTGGCCTCTTTCTCTATTATCTTTTACTGTGCCTTTTTAGTATCAAACAATTGTACACCTTGCAGAGGAATGAAGTCACAAGATGGTAGTTCTAGTTCCTCCTGCAAAGCTTGATAAAGCTGGACTGTGCATCATTAAGTGTGTTCATTAAAGAATAATTTAGTGTTATTCAAACATTGACTCTCTGTCCTTTAAATTTTTAGTACTGCATATGTGCATAAAGGGGTGATCACACAGAGATGTATGGCTAGGAAAGTGTTGCCATTAAAACATTTGTTCTCCTATATATCAGCAGGTCCCAAAGCGTTTTTCTCTTCCACTGCGTAATGCCATTTTCTAGCATTTTTGAACATAAAAGTTAAAAGTTAGTGGATATCGCAGAGTTGCAGCGTGACTTTATTTTGCTTTTAGCCTAAGCCGATTTGAAATCAGATGAAAACAGGCAACTACGCAGATGTGGGTGGTTACAGTGAGCTGTCTATAGGATTTTTGGCAGTATTATCATTCCTTATGAAGGAGAGGGAATGAGCAGAAAGAGTCCTTCAGTCATTTTATGTTAACTGCAAGATGTATTGTGTTCTTTACATTTTTAACAAGCACAGATTCCCAATGAACATAAAATTGTTATTTGCTTAAACTTTCCCCATTATTCTCTATTTGTACATTTTTACTAGTGGCTGTGTGCACAAAAAAATGGTCGTATCAGATCTCCCAGGGCAAAGTAACACTTTTTTTTTTTGATAAGTCACTTAAATGTTACCACTGACTAAGCACTTTAATCCCTTACTTTGTCAGTTTCCCCCCAAAAGAAATGTTTTTAAATGATCATTTGCAAGCTTCACAATCATTGATTATTGTACAATAATTGTACATTTTTCACTTTGTAGGAAATATTTGCTCTTTCTTACATTTTTGTTCAGTCTGTGGTGTTTAAGGCAGATAAAATATCACCAGGTAGAGAAAACAATTACTGAGAATTACATGATTTTTCAGTGTTTATTGTCTTCCTCTTGGTCTCTCTGAAACATTTTATTTCCACATTCTTAAGTTTTTCCCCAACCTCAGCTCTTCTATCAGGCTCAGTCTGTTTCTCTGCTCCTTTTCATCTCTCTGTTGTCTCTGGTGCGCTAACAGCCTGAGCTCCCTCTGTGTCGGTGTGTCTGTGTGACTAAAGGCTCACATGTATCGTAAGCCTTCGTCTGTGGTACAAAACCCACACAGAGCCGACCAGAATACGATATGCACCATCTGCTAAGCTGCTCGCATTTCATAAACCTGGGAGAGCAGGCAGGATCAGGGCCGTAAGCTAGATAGACACACAGATGGATAGACAGAAAGAGAGAGAGAGAGAGAGAAAGACACAGATAGACTGTCAAATAGACAGGGTGAAAAAGGAAAGCAAGCAGGCAGACAGAGAAACAGACAAATGGATATAGAAGCACACAATGACAGACAGACAGGCCAAAGATAAACAGATATAAACACACAAACACAAACACACAGGAGGTAAAGTGCACACAAATTCAGTCAATCAACACTTACATATCTGTAGTCTTCTGTTCTTTTGAGGATGGTTCACTGTAGATCCAGAATCTGAGGAGCATCACTTATACTATTTGTACATTTCTGATCATAGTCAATGTAATGAGTGCAACTGCATCAAATCTGTCAAAACAACTCAAGGTAGATATGTGCTATAGGATAACTATGTTAAAACAGTTTGTTTGATAATGATATTACCCATTAAAAGACACAGTGCTTTTTCACACAAATAAAGCATATCAATAATGCAGTGTGTTAGTTATTCTGAGCTGTTTAATGTTGGACTTAATTTAATCTTAATAAAGAATGAAATAGCATATCTATCGTTTTACGTTGTGATTGCACAGCAGAAGAATTTTATCTCCATCAAAACCCTTAATTTCTTTAGATACGTTTTCAGTTTCTGTGGGAGTTGCAAATAAGAGAAAAGAATTAAAGCTTCATTAAGAAAGCTGGATTTTGTTCCTTTTTCTGTCCAAGAAAGGTTTAAAAGACTGGCTCACCTTTTTAGAGGCTTTGAAATTGTTAAATTTAAAAGTCAGTGCAGGAAACACAAAGCTTAGATTTTTTCCATTTTCCCCTGCAGTAGGCCTGTGCTCAAAATATCGATACGGCAAAATATGGTATTGCACTCCTTTGGGATACGTGTATCGATACGGATTCTACAGAATCGATACGGCCCAAATATTTTGACAGTTGTTGTAAAAACACTTTGGCTAATGTTAACAGTGGCACAGTTCAAGGTAGAAGACAAGCTACATAATGAAGCATATGTTCTAAATTTGATCTTAGGTCTACCATCTTTGAGGATCTGAATTTATGTCTCTCAAGTTGTAGAACCACTTAAAACTCATCCTTGTTCTTTTTCTTCTTATAAGAAAAAACTAAACTTGTCAAGAATTTTGCTTAAAGCATAGTTAATGTTCACAATTTATGTGTATCGGGGTACGTATCGTATCGTGAAGTTGCTGGAAATACCCAGCCCTACCGTGCAGTGCTGTTGAGAGTGACATTCATCGCTAAGATGTCCAATAATTTTGGACTCAGTTGCAGAATACAATGATTCCAATGTAAAGGTTAAATTAATTCTCACTTGGGGTTTGGACAAGATTGCATTTTTCAGTTTCTCTTGTCATTACGTTGAATGTGATATTAGATGTGGCGACAGCACATAGCCTGTTCACCATTTGCATGTAATGTCACAAAAGGATCCGCTCACACGTGTAACTTAATCATTTACGCTAAATAAATAAAACTGTTTCCATGATGAACTTTAACCTGCATAACCAACCAAAATGATCAACTGTTGTTTATTTGACCATTCTAACTGGGCTTTAAATATAAGTTTTATATGGTTGGGAGTTTTTTTGTAAAGCTTAAACTATCATTTGCAATAGAAACACAACATTAATTCTTTTAATCATCTATACGTACAATTTAACACATCGCTGTCTATATAAGTAAACAATCATAAACAACCAAATACCTACTTTGAAGATAAACTTTCATTCAGCCCTTTGTCTGGCTTGACTTTCGAGTTTAACACTGTTTAAACACTGATTTGTGCCTATAAAAGTATAAATGGCCATTACAGCATAGAGGATCTACATGGCAAGTGCCACGGACTGCACATTTACACACTTACTGCTGCTACCATCTGATCCCAAAACATCCTACAGTGATTTTACTAAGTCACACTGATATTTCAACAAATTTGACAACATAAACAAAACATGTATACACCTATATCAACAAGAAATCTCTAAATTACCTTTCAGGGCACTGTTTTCTTTCTCTCTTGAGCCTCTTTAACCAGCAGATCCACATGCTGACTGACTGCTGTGCAGCGGGTGTTGAGTCTGGTCTATGCTTGTTTTCTGTTTTTGAGACTCATAAAGATGTCCAGACTCACCAGACTGACATTTTTATTCCTTATTAATGATACTCTCTGTTACTTAAGTGGCTCAAAAATGGATCTCTGAGTAACTGGGTAAAATGTAATATAGTCTATTGACAACAACAGCACTTCTGCTGTCCACAGAACTGAGTGTTGTGCAGGACATAGTTGTTTTGGTTGAGGATTTCTCAACCAACTTGAACAAAAGTCACAGTATATGTATGATTTTAATTTTTTTCAAAACTTTTTTTTTTACCTACAGGTAAAATATATATAACTAAACTTTATGCAGATCCTGGGCCGCCCTCACTCAAAGTCTGGTTTCAAGGTGTTGTTGGCAGAGTGGGTTAAGTCTGTGCACTTGCCACGTATTGAGGCTCTTGCTTTATGTGATTGGCCTGGGTTAAGTTTCAGCCTGTTGCCCATATTTGAAGTCTGTATTTACTCCTGCTCATTAAGCTAACGTGTTTGAAGGTATTCCTGTTACTTTAGCACTCAGCAACACAGAGTACACATTGTTTAGTAAAATAATAATAATAGTAATAATATGCAAAATGGAGGACAGGGAATCATTTTTTCCAGGTAAAAGCTTGACAACTTTCTTTTAGTTTTTGATCTACAATGACTTACGCTGCTTTTGCACAGAGGCTGGTTGTTCAGACATAGTGGAAGTCTTACAGTTATAGATGATGTGCATGAAAGCTCTGTGCTGATATATCAGTACAGGTATTGGTACATTTGTTTGTTTTTAATGAGTTTCCCTGCAGACACTCTTAGGAAATTTCTGCTTAATAAAGGTCCTGAGAATATGTCACTTTTCCATGGCTTTGAGTTGCTCAAGATGTTATACAGGAAAGGTTAGAAAGACATGTGGTTGGTTGCAAATTAGGACATTTTAGGAAAGTTTGGAAAAAACAACAAAATTCTTACAAGGGAGCAGAGAAACGGTACACGTGGGAAGATTTTAGTATAAAATCTTTCTGTAATCTTAGTCGAAGTGAATTTCTCTACAGAAATAGCAAACTTGGCTCCTACTTTGCAAAGCATGACAGAGAACACAACAGTACAGTGTGTACATTTATGCTGAAGTAAAGCAAATGGCCTTTTTTCATTTTCCTGTGTATTTTGAAGAGGCATGCATGGGGTTCCTGGTACAAATAGGCAAGCCTACTATTACCTAGATACTTGGAGCGTAGGAGGAGCAACTCCTGCTGTCAGATTGAGACCTCTTAGTTGATAACCTCTTCACTGAAATGAAAATCCGTACACTCCACAACTGGATCTGAAATATTTGAAATAATCATTGAAAAGACATGAGATAATAGTGATTCCCTGGTCTAATTGTTTTATTGTAATTGTTATTTAACTGCTCTGTCTGTTGAAAAAGCCTCCATTAATAGATCACACAATGCCTTGTGCTCTCTTTGTCACTGAAAGCCAAGCGGCCCTATCCATCAATGATCAGAATCCTGTTCCCTCATTAATGTTTTGTACATAAACCAGCTAAATTCCATGCAGGTATTGAAAAGGGAGATTTTTTTTTTAATAAAATCAAAATCCCAGTGTTGTTAAATAATTATTTCATGTGTTGTTCGACACCATCTATATCAAGGGTACCGTACAGGGTGCACACAAGCAACTTGTAGACCACAGGGGGCCTTTGAGGTGCCCAAAGGGACTTTCTAAAAACAACATAAGCTACAATCACAGAGCCTGAAATAGTCCGTTTCAATTTAAAATATTAAATTTTGTGGATAGATTTTACACAATAATGTAATGTGCATTATATTTTAGCACTGTCTATTTTCTCATAAACTTCGGCATGCAGGGTCAGAGTTTACATGGTACACTAATACCACACTGCTATCACCACTGCTGCCTCTGGAGCCCTTAAATTGTGTACAAACGAAAATCACAAATGTGTGACTACTATTTATATCATGTGTGATGTCCTCACATTACTCGATAATCATTAGCAATAACCATTGTTGTATATCATTAAAGTAAAAGATAAACATACAGTATGGTATGTTGCCTTTTAGATGCATAAGAGTATTTTTTAAAGGTATATTTTAAAGATTTACATTTAAAAACATTATTTCAGTGAAGTAGTCCTCCATAATACTCCTTATCTTTTGGGAAGCTCTCAGACTTTGATAGTTTTGTGACCCCTGGTCTGTATTGGTTTACACTTACAATGGCAGGATGCTGCAGTCTAGTACAAAAATTAAAAGCCTGTGTGAGCACAAAGCTGTTTATCAAAATTTTCTAAGAACTATGTTAAAAGTGGGTCAATAGCATTTGAGTTAAGAAAGAATGAGACAGCTGGGACCTCCTCTGTTAAGAAGTTCAGACAAAGTTTTCTATGCTTTGGAGTGGCAGGGGGTCTTATTGAGTGACAGGCAGCAACCACAAATAAATGACAAAGTTAAGGAAACACTGCCTGTAGTGCTTTAACAGTTTAAATGATAATTACATTTAAAAAGGTAAATAACGCATAACTAACCAGGAGCCATGTTTTTATTTCTGCCTTCTATAGTCTCATCTCCCCAACTATCATTCCGTCCATCTTTAGGTAATAACTATAAAAAGGTTGAATGCTGTTCTTCAAATCAAACCTGTTGTCCACCAAAACAGCCTTTAATCGTTCTATGCATACCAGTTATTAAGTCTGTATGGTTATATTTGCATCATGAGCTTCTCCTTCAGCAACATACTCATCACTATACAAGGACGTGTTTATTGAACTATGAAGTTATTGCAATTTTTTTTTTAATAAACTCTTGACAGCATTTAGATAAAATGTTACTCTGGATGATAAATTAATACAGCTGCAAAGCCCTAAACATGTGAAAGTTTGTTTACAATCTAAAAATTACACTAATAAAACCTCAAGTGGTCCTTAAATAGCAAAAAAGTCTTGACAAACTCACCCCCAATTGAATGAAACTATAGACAAAATTCTTTCCCAAGTTGTTAGAAAGAACAAGAAAAAACATGTGCGTGTGTGATAGTGCAGAACACCCACACAGAAATGACTGAAAAACCACAGACTTTAAAATACACACTCTTCTAATCTCCGGCACTCCCTGGTTTTAGCTGTAGTATCACAGAATTACTGTGTGGGACAAACGGCACAGACAAACATCCACCTTCTCCTCTGTAAATCCTCACCACTCAGTCTTTCACAATGGTGGTGGTGTGCCAGCTTGGATGTAGTTCCATGCCTACGTCGCTGGCACTGCATGACATTTTATCGAACTTTGTGCATATTAAATGTCAGGGCCTCTGTGACCATGAGCCACCGAAAACCAACACAAGCTCATGAGTATCGCCTGCATGTTCAAGTTCAGTCCTCGGTCATTGTGGTGCTATATGGCAGGTGGTTAGAGACCCGCAGAAGCATGTGACATATACATGTAGGTGAGCAGAGGGTTAGCACTCCAGGCTATTGTACTGAACTGGGGCTCTTTGTGCTGTAGTGGCTGGCTAACAGAGTGCCATGCTACTTCATAGACATGGCTCTGAAATGAGAGGGAGGGAAAGAGGGAGAGAAAATGAGAGGGAGGGGAGTGAAAGAGAGGCTCAAAGGGAAAGATAGCTTGAGAGAAAAAAGGCTCAGAGAGTGTCAGACTGAAAAAAAAAAAACAGGGAGCTGCTAAGGGAAGGAGGGAGGGATACGAACGGAGGCAGAGATAAAGAGAATAAAAGAGGAGAGGGAGAGAGTGATTGAGGCAGGAGAAAGATACATAGGGAAAGAGAGTGAAAAATGAGATGAAATGAGAGAGATATACCAAGGGACCAAATTGCAGAGAGGAAAGATAGAGGGAGGAAAAAAAAGATGCTGGAAAGGAATGAAATGGAGTGAGAGGAGAGAGAGTATGCAACACAGAGTGCAAGAGAAAGAGATAGTGATGTGTTTGTGTGGGGGGGCGTGAAATGAAAGAAAGAGAGATAGAGAAGAAACGAGAGAGAGAGAGGGTGCACGCACAGACACGTAAATAATGTGAAGCAACAACGGACTCGCTGCGCCCACAGAGGAGATAACCCAGAAGGCTATATTTAGCTCGTTAGGCCTGTCATCCACACTGAGGCCTGTTTCCACAGGCTGGGGCTCTGCTCACCACGCTGCACTGCTCCTGCCTTTACTATTCATCACTTTTAAGCACTTTAAATACTAGGCTGAGGGATTGGAAAGTACAAAGATGTTTCTACAGGGTGATGCATTTGGGGTTTTGTGAGATTTTACTCCTTAACACCCAAGATGACTTGATTTTTTTCAGCTCAAATTAAGTGAATTGTTTTTGCAAGATGGTCTTCGAAGACTAACAGATAAAATGGCCAGAATTATGTGCAAATGACAGTGACCTAGAATAATCGATAAGGGAAATGTGTTGACTCTAGTGCTGACTGAAGTTGGTAGGAGAATTATGTTGCAATCATTTTCAAAATTTTCCTCATGTGCTTTCAGTCACCTCTCGTGTGAAAAATGAAGGAGCTGTTTAAACCTGAAGAAGACGTCCTGTTGGCTAAAAAATGCTGAATGAACCTTGATGTATTTCCTTTCTTTATATAAAACATACTTACTAAGAGTTAGAGTTAAGTTGTAGGCTTCATAAACAGATGTTTTGTTTTGCTTTTTATCAAACAGAATTTGCACAAATTGTTCATGGGACAAGATTCTGAATCATTATATCAAAACGTTCTGTGTTCTGTGCAATGTACACTGTTAAAAAATACCATTGTAATTCTACATTAACAGGCTAATTATTGTGATGATTTCTCAGTACACTGCAGTTTTCTAGAGTAGCATAGTTGGAAATTAACATAAATTGTGTTTTAAAGCAACCCTGACACATAAATACTGTGAAATTACAGTGTTGTAAGATCAAAGAAGCTTTTTACAGTATAATACTGTAATTTCAGAAATACTGTAATCTTACAAATACATACTGTTCAATTTACTGCTAAAGTCTCATTACCACAATATGCTTTCAAAATTTACTGTTGAAGCCTGTAAAAAAAGCAGTGTAATTATCGCTTATTATAGATCCTAATTATTTGAAAACTTCTACTTATTGACAATATTGGCCATGAAACTATAGTTTTCTTCACAGCTAGGATTCCTAATTTTAAATTGTGTTACTTTTGTACTTTCATTTACCACCTGAATCAAAATGCCTGGCATTACACTAATCTCACACTTTTTACACTTGGTGATATGACAACATACCCTGTTCTTTTTGCTCTCAGCACAGATTTTTGCTGCAGCAAACTAACATAAGGCATGTTTAGATATATTGTATGTGTCTGTTTGGCAGCCTCACGCTCTGCATCTATTTGGATGTGTAAGTTTTACATTGGCTGATTTTCTACACTTCTTTATTTCCTTGTATGTGCCAAGACATTTTCAAAGTGCAAGTAGCTGCAAACACACAAACATCAAGTCACACACGTTGAGTCTGTAGGCGTCTTGCTTTTCTCCTCCTGTTGTATTTATAATTCATGGCTCTCAGATTTCACCACTCTACTGGAATTCCACTGTGTATTTTTAAATAAGGTTGCATTGTTGCACGGGCTAATCAGGGGGTGTAGACATGTCAGTTATGTGCGTACACAAAGTGCAGGAAAAAACTCCCACCTGGAGCGCTGCGGTCACCCTGCTGGCCTGAGGGGAAATCTTTCAAAGAGCAGATTAAACAAGAGCAAGGCGTAGGCAAAGGAGAAATAAGAGGAGAAAAATCTTCTTGCACCATGAACCCACAAAGTCAACATTATAATCTAGATGGACCTTTATGTCAGACTTGCCATCCCCTGCTTCCTTCAAGACGTTGTGGGCCACTGAAGACTTTTGCCTTTAGATATTAAGCCTTGAGCATGGCCTTACTGAAGCCTCTACAGCTGAATAAGGCTCCATTTCTGACCCAGCTTTTCTCATTTATTTTCTCCTACATCCTCTCAAACCTTTTTATTTCCAGAGTTTTCTCTGTTCTCTGTCCTCCTGTCAAACACAAGACAAAACTCTTATGGGGGAATTGAGCGCCCAGACCCTTTAATATAAAGTATTAAAAAAGACATGTCTACTGGAGGGTGACAGCTCACAGTCGGGAATCACATTAGGAGGCCTCTCTATGGTTGTGTGTCTCCGATTGTGTGTTTAGCGTGATACAAAAACTCTGCAGGGTTCTAGTGTTAATAAACGGCCATGCTGCTGAGTGAGGCATCAAATGCATAATATAACATCATGACAAAGTGAAAAGTGGTTGTAAAAACTTTCATCTGAGTGTTTTGCCACTTTTGTTTAGTTTGTGCATTGTTGCTGGTTTTACGTTACTGAAGCTTAAAGTTTAACATATATTCACACATTAAGGAGTGTAGCAGAGTGGACTGAGGGTGGTTGTATCTCATTTCTTTTCTTGATGGGTTTTGATATTTATTTCTTCTCCACTTCTTTCTCTGTTTCTAGAATTATTCTTAGTCAGCATTTCTGATTAAATGATTTTATGAGATTCAGATATAAGTTGAAAGAGAAGAAATGTTATTAAAGTACAAGAATCCTGAAGCAGCTCATAAAACATACCCATGATGTAAAAGAGAGATCTCTTACAACACCCACTATCGTTGCGGCTTTATATATTTATGTACTTAGCCCACATTAACACTTCAAAGAAACTAGATTTACCCTCATTGATTGGAAGCTTATCATTATTTGCAGATTTTTACTGAGTGGACATTATTGGGTAAGAATCACTACTTGAAGTCCCCTACCAAACTCAATGAAATGGAGCACCCACAACTGTGGACTAGAAACAGCTCTGTCCATTTTTTCTTTATTACTTCAAAGCTGCAGCAGCAGTTTAGTTTAACTAGTAATACTAAGTTGAAAGCAGCATCAAAATCTTTGCTGAAGTTAGTTTGCTTACACTCTCCACAGTCCCATCAGTAAAATTACTTATTGGAGATTCACTTGTGGTCTTATCACCAAAATGACTGTGGCATGAAGCCTTGTTGGAAAGATAATTATCAGGTGATGCAGTTATGGTCTTTCCGTAACATGACTGTTCGGTATAGGTTTATAGTCCTTCTGGTAAAAATGACTTTAAGGTGATGCATGGACTTTCAGTCAACAAAAAGACCATTAGGTGCATTAAGGTCCTGTCATTAAATGAAAATGATTTGTTGATGTGTTTGTAGTCCTGCTGGTAAAGTGACTTTATGAAGTTGCATACTGTATATGGTCCCGTTGGTAAACAGTTATTGGTGCTTATTGTCTCGTCCAGGAAATGTCCATTAGATGATCAGTTTATGGTAAAACAAGCAGAGGAATCATAAAATATTATCGGAATGGTCGGTCTCAGTTAAAGGTAACTGTTGGACAGTGTTGGCTGTGAAGATGTGATTAGCCTAATGAATGTCCAATTTTAACAAGGAGTTAGATTCAGTTCATTCATTCATTCTCATCCTTGGGGTCAATTTGATCCCTTTCGATGTTAATCATGTAAGAATTGATAGTTGACTTTTTTTTTGCTTCATATTTCATGTCATTTCCTAATTTGAACTGATGAAACATAAAATTATCATGATAATTTTTTAATGTGCTTAACACATCTTGCACACATTGGCGTTCCCCTGGGGTCAATTTGACCCCAAGCCATTTTAGCTGTGTTAAACTTGTCTGTTGTTTGTTTGACCTAATATCAAAACATGTTGTTTAGAATTGAGTTTATACATAACAGGAGGTGAGGAAAACAACTATTCCAACAAAACTTTGATACTTCTCATAGTGCGGGCATGCGGGAAACATCTTGACTTGTGAACTCCTGCCATGTGAGTTGAACACATCCAAGTGTATCGAACAACCAAGTCATTATTAGATGTCTTCATAACACCTTGGATTGAAAATATTGTACTTGGGATGACAAATTTAGAGGGAAGGTGTGTATGTGGACTTGGAAGCTTACATTGGCCTGCTCAATTTGGCAGATTTTACAAATCAGCTGCAAGTCTTTGGAATGCCGAGACTAGTAGAGCAATATTTCCTGCCACCATGTCTCTAAAGACTTTCAGAGTTTTGGAATAACAAGAAAGGAGGGTAAAGCAAACCTTTATAGGGAATAACCACAAATATGTTAGAAAAATGTAGATAGAAATAAGGAAATTAATGTTTATGACAAAAAGGAGGGGGGCAGCTCCAGGGGAAAGTGATTGGGCTGTGCTACTTTGGGCTGCTCACAAGCTTTGCAGACTGGAACTTGGTACGATGGATTACAGACATTGAATCAGACTTGCCCATCTGCACTGCAAGGTTAACTTATGGTAGCCCTAGAGGGAATAGTTAAGGGAACTGAAAAGTTGTTTTGATATTTATTTTTTAGCTATTTGTAATGAATTCAAGTTGACTTGGCTTTCAGTTCCCAGCTCTAGTAACAATACACCGCGGTACTATTGTAACACAAGGTACCATCAGTGCCTGAATGGAGGAAGGGCAGATTTAAAACAAATGAGTTAATGTGTACTTAGTAAGGTACAAGAATCTGCCTTTATTAGGCCTGTGGTTTCTTTAGTCCAGGTATGGATCACAGGTTGCTGCTACCCTCCTTGCCATAAAAGAGAGCTATTATACAATTATCAGGAAGACTGGAGTCTGTCAGTGGAAATGGATATTGACAGAAGTCTAACACTGAGCCATGTAAGATGCCATGTAACAGGAGGTGGGCATTCATGATGGGAAGTCTTAAAATGGCTCTTTAGAGTCCAGTTTGTGACTTTTGAACTGTAAAGTGATGGTCAGGTCTGCACTACGCCGAAAGATTACACAGCCTTGCCTGCAATAACTCGAACTTTAATGGCAAAGGCTTTATTTTATTCTTTTTTTTGAAGCCATCGTCAACGGTGAAAATGTTAAAGGCTCTCTCTTATTAGGTAAACATGAAAGACTTAACATGCGCAAAAAGCTCAAGCATGTCTTAATTTTCATGTTGACTAATCTAAAAGCACTCTCAGGCTTACTTTGGTCTTCTTAAAATAAACGAGTAGTGATTATAACATATCATGTGTCTGCCTTTGCTGTGTTGTAAGTGCCTTAATTTGTGTTTTATAAATAAACCACAATCTTCTCATTAATCTAATTAATCTTGTTCAAACAGTCTCATTTTAATAGAAAACAAATATTCCTAAGTAAGCAAACGTTGGTTGAACAGGATATGCAAAAATAAACCTCGGCTTCAGCCTATTCCTTTTTTGGTTACAGAGTTTGTTAATTGTTTTTTTTTCTTGAGAAAATGCTTAGCTTCGTTTATGTTTATATGCCCTTTCTTGTAAGTTCATGCACATAATTTAAGTTCTGTACTGTATATGGTAAACTAAATAATATATTCATTCCTTCATTCATTTAAACATTGGTTCCACAAATATCTTTCAATACACCACCTAGATCCTGATTTTATAGCATGAAGTTTCTGGCACTAAAACCCAAACATATTATATTATCTTATATCTTGTATCTGGATTGTATCATGACTGCAGTATTTTGTCTCATGCTGACCATACGGTCAGTGGTGGACACCGCGAGTATGTGTGTGTATGTGTGTATCGTCTGTTCAGTACGTCCCCTAAGGCTGAGTGTATGTGTGTGTGTGTGTGTGTGAGGATTAATGCAGTTCTCTCAGCCTCTTACTCTGCTCCCAGCTCATCTGTCTGATTCAGGCTGACACACTGTGTTCTCCTCAGCAACATTACAGTCACAGACGGCCTCAGAAGAGGAGGGGTTGGAGAAGAGGATGGAGAGAGGGGGAAAATGAAGGGAGTGATAGAGGTAATAGAGGAAGTTAAGATGGAGGAAGAAGAAGAGCAAAAAATGGCACATTTGAAAGGGCAAGATAGAGGGCAGGAGGGCATTTGAGAAATCCTGTAAAATGTAGAAGCAAGGATAAAAAGGGAACAGTTTGTGTACAGAAGGGTGAAGGAGAAATAGTTGAAAAGAAAGGCGGAGATTAGGAAAAGCCAAGAATTAGAGCAAAAGAAGAAGAAATGAGACTGATGTGAGATAGCAGAAAAGCCAAGGGAAGAATCTGAATCAAGATCGCTCTTCCTGAAGCTCAGCATTGCTGGGAGAAGTCTTGGGGGATTTAAGCAGGGCCAGATGTAGGAAAGGATTGAGACTGTTTTAAGAGTCTTAAACCTGTCTGAACTGTCTGGAGCAGGGGGAGCAAACAGGACGAGAGTGTTTGTGAAGATGGATTGAATTTTTTTTCCTGTAGTACATACTGTACACATGTGTTTATAGATATAAACTCCCATTAGATTCAAGGTCAGTGCCATTCGGTGGTTTTTCTGGCTCTCACTCTGATGAAACTGGCTGCAAGAGAAGCCGCAGTGAAGCTGAATGTCTGCTGTGACTGATTTAGTCATCACCCGCTGACAGGACACAATGGAGAAGTCAGAGCCTGCTCAACTAACCTCTGATGTGGGTTAGAGCCGTGTGCTAATAAATGTTTTAACATCCACCGTATTTGTGCGACTCAGCGTGTGTGTCTTCGTGAGCGAGTGTGTGTGTGTGGGCGGGCAGATGAAAGAGACAAGCTCACCCTAGAGACACCAACGAACAATGCTTTTGTTAGGGTTTCTTTTTTACACACATCCACACCCCCGCATACACAAATAATGCATGCAGGAGTAAACACAATCTGCTCATGCACACTTGAAGGCTGCAAACACACAAACATGCATGTAGTGCACGACTTGAATTCCAGCATGCCGCAAATCCACAAGTTCAGTTTTACTCTCGCACACACTCATACAGGAATGCCCCATTTAGATAAATCACCTTGGATTAGACCCACTTCCTAAAGCTCATTTTCAAAGTCTGCCAGCGGTCTTTGCAGAACGCATAGAGAGAAAGAGAACGGGAGAGAGAGAGAGAGAGAGGGAGAGAGTCTGGCACCAGCGCCTTACACTCTCTCTACACCACAAGGGTGGAGGGAAGGTAGGGGTAATGAAAGAGCAAACACTCCCAGAAGAATGGAAGAGTGAAAGAGGAGGGAAACAAGACAGCAAAGAAAAAAAGAAACAGAGAACGAGAGTGGCTCATTGACAGAAATGCAGCTACACTTTCTTGTCTGCTTTACATGGATGATAGGAGTGCTGTGTGTATTTTCATAATTGTAGATGAAAACTGGATATAGATTATGTTTAGGGCTGCAGCTATCGATTCATTTGTAATCGATTACTCTATCAAATTTTTATCGTGTAAATGGATAACAGTTACATTGCGCTCACTGCTTTTTTTTTTTTTTTACAATTGTACTTTGAATCGCTACACATTATTATTATTAGTAACACACAAAACAGAAAAGCCAGGTCACTTAAATTAGCAACTTATTTTTCTTATTTTGAACATTCTGAGCATAAATGGGGTCTCAAAATCAAAATCTATACTTTTATTTTTACTCAGGGCCATATCTTGCTTTTTTCAGTATTTTTTTTAAAGTTTGGTTATTTTTATTTTATTTGTGTTCATGCTTGTCTCTTTTTGATAAATTATTGCCTTAACTAATGTATCATATTGATGATCTTATTTTGCTTACTTTATTTCTAGGACCAAATAATGTCATATTTAGATACTAAGGTAATTTAACTAGCTAATGTACATTTCTATAACATATGAAAGCATTCCCTACACCTGCTTCTTCTACTCACTTTCAGTGTTTCCTGTTCTACTCTCTGCAGTCAAATTAAATGGAAAGTTATTGGATGTGAAAAGTATGTGAACAAAATACACATGATTCTGGGCAAGTAGCCTCCGCATTGATTTACGTTCTGAACCAGCCTTTACATGGAGCCATAATCAAAGTAGGTTATTTACTAGCCCATATCTCAGTTATTGATCACATTAGCTGCTTCTGTTGATGTATCATGAGTGCCATCCTGTTGTGTCACTCTGAGGACTTGACGCACAGACCAGATGTTTACTGTTGACGTGCTGCAGTAGTAACGACGTGCTATCATGCTAAGCTACATGCTAAGCTATCTCTGTTTGACATCAGACACACTGCACTGTGTTTTCTTTTCGTCCCTTCTTATAATGACCACACACTTGGGACACTAGCTGCCATTTCTTCTGCAGACTCTCTCCTTCCTGTCCCTCTTTTTTCTCTTCCTTCATGATTTTACAAGCTGCGCAGCCACAGAAATGACCGTCCGTGTCAAACACTGTGCACAGTATTCTAGATTTTATATGTATAATTATATATTAAACAAGGCTTCGAGGCACACAATTTGCCTCGAGGATATTTTGTAATCGAATAATCACGATTATTCAGGAATCGTTTCAGCTCAAATTACGTTCACAAGATTTGAAACTCAAGATGAAATATGTGAACAAGATCTAAACTATATCTATTCACTCTTTAAAAAGCCCACAGTCTGAACTCATCACAAGACAAATGATTGAAAAATTAAAGTATTTCTTCCTTTTTGTGCACTTGCATTTGAGTTTCCCTATCAAATAAGCTTCCTATGTATGCCTATCAAAGATTTAAAAGGTCGATGAAGCAGTAAGGTTTGTTGAAAACATTTTCCTGCATTTTTATTTTCCCAGAATGCTTATATAGAACATTTTACACAGGAATACAGATTTTGTGAGGGCCTGCCATAGTTTTATGTCTTCTTGTAAGCTTGTCAGTACTGCCAAGGATTTCTGATTCAGATTTTTTACAGAAGTGACAACACATCACAGTCTTCACTTTACAGTTTTGTAGTTTTGCACTGTGTAATGCAGAGAGTACATAGTAGGCAATGGCATTTTTTATTGAATGCTGTAGCCACCGATCAAATATAGTCCATCTTATAATTTGAAAATCCACATTTTAAAGTCTAATAAAGTCATAGAATAAGAATAATTTATTGTTATTAGTTACAGGAAAAGGCTGGACAAAAAGGGACCTCAGGTTGAGAAATAGAGGGATGAAATTGAAGGAGTAAGGGTTAGGGATGAAGGGATGATTGTAGAAGGGTAAGGGTTGTCAGATGAAAGAATGAAGAGGTAACAGAAAGGGTCAAGAGATGAGGGAGTGCAAGTTTAGAGCAGTGGTCCCGAACCCTTTTGTGCACCACGGCTGGGTTTTATATTTGTGATGGTGGTGAGGGGTTGAAAATACCTGAGAAACTCACATGTTGTGTATAGTATACCTCAACATGACGTAGGAAGGGAACCATGGATCTGTGTCTGAATCCAAGAGAATCAAGAGACGTTAATGAGGACTCACTCTGTCTTCACCAGCTGATTAACAATGACATTAAGGATTGCAGTAGGCTGAAAGTCACAAGCTGACACTGTACCTAATTAAAAATGCTTCATCTTCTGAGTGCAGAGGAAGATGCTGTAAAAATGGTGTTCAGGGCTGAGAGTGTATATGTCCTGATACCAAATAATCTATGGCCTGGTAGACCTGGTACCGGTCCACAGCTCGTGGTCCGGAACCTCAGGGTGAGAGATGAAAGGATGAGGGTAGATAGATGTCAAGAGTTGGAAGGATGGAAGAATAAAAATGAACAAGATGTCTAAAATTGGGGTAAGGGTTATGGGATAGAGGGCATAAAGAAAGGGACAGGTTTTGGGGATAATGGAATGTAGGGATGACAGTAAAAGGTGGTAGGTAAAGAATGTGAGGATATTTGAAGCCTTGCAGAGCAGACGGACCTGCCTAAATTATTGTCTGAAATCCAGCTTGTCGTATTGCCAACTTCCATTGTCCAAAGACTTCATTCGGCTAAATGCTTAACGGCCCAATCAGGAAAGAGAGTTGGGAGCTGCGGACATGACGACAACAGGAAGCCACTGCATGTTTGAAAACACTGGTGGTTTCTGAAGCGGTCTCAATATCAGCAGTTTTTTTTTTTTTTTTAATCAGAAATGGACTCAGTTTATTCTTTGCAAGAGGTGCAAAGAACGTCACTTGAAGCTTATCGCTACCGGGAAGAAAACGGGATTATCTTTGACAAGGTTCATGTCACATAGAAGTGTTAAATGATACATCTGTTTGTTAAAATTTAATGTAAGACAATAGCCTAAGGTAGTTTAAGCCAAAGACTCATAACAGCGTAAGCTGCTCTGTCATGCTTGATATGGATTGGTCTGTGATGAGTGTGACGAGCCGACCAATCGTCCAGTCATAAGCTGCTGTTGTTTTTGAAGGTTGTGCCCCTGAAAACATTTCAAACGGCTCTTTCCCAGATGGATTAGAGAAATGTTTCATAAGGTTATTCATATACTGTTTTTCCTCCAGCATAAAAGTGTCAAGGGTGAATCCAATTATTTGCCGCATGAATGTCCCTCTTTAGGGCTGAAAGATTTATTGTTTTCAGATCGAAATCGCAATTTTAGACAATGCAATTTTGTGATCGCCAAAGCAGCAATTTTTTGCAGTGCTCCTGACTGACTCAGGATCTGTTGTGTCATGTATTATACAAATACTGTTTCACAAATTTGTAGACAATCTATATGTTAAAAGTGCTGGTAAGCAGGTCAACGACACAAAGCCTCTATTTAGGAGTAGAAGTTAATGAAAACAGATTATTTATCATCACTATTGAAGGTGAATAATGTGGTAAGTGTTCATCATTTATTTCCTTACTGTTGTCTGTACTGTAAACAAAGTGAATTTTGCACTGAAGTTTGATTTGAAAAAAAATTGTGAATTGCAATATCTGCCGATTTCCTAAAATCGTTCAGCCCTACATGTGAATATCCCAAAGCTTGATTTGAAGAAAATCGTGAATCAAATTGAAATCGCAATATCTGCCAGAAAAATCGCAATTCAATCTTTTCCTAAAATCGTTCAGCCCTATCCCTCTTCACTACAGAGAGTGGCTATATGCCTCCTTTCAGCTAATTAGCAAAATGCTTCACAGTTATATATGAAACCACAGTAACATGCACTTATTCGTACATTTTGTACAAATTATACGCTTAACTTTTGCTCTTATTTTGTTGCAAATGATCCACTTAGCTCTTGGTGATATCTGAAGGCAGAAAACAATCAAATTTGTGCAGTGTTCACTAGAGATGTCACATTATACTCAATATTGCAATATCAGTTTAGGCATGGGAGATCAAGTATCTCTGGTTATTGGCTAAATATTCTTAAGACTTTCGTAGAGTTTGATTCTTTAAATAAGTGACAGCCCCAACACTTACTAAATTTGTTGTTTGATTTCCAGATCAAAATCTTGCACACTGGCTGTAAAACTTACCAATTTGGGTATAATCTAGGTATTTACATGCAAGAAGATATTGATAATAACTCATTCAGCTTTGAACCTGTGGTATGTAGTATGAGTTCACTCTAACTTAGAGTCTGTTAATATTCTTTTATTGAATCCAATTTTAGTGGGACAAACTTTTTTTTAGCTTTTTAGCTGAATATAAATGTATTTCCTGCTTCTGCCCTCTAGTCGAGTAGTACTATGTGTTCTCACAAAGTGCCACCAGTTAGTTAGCCTTTTTGACCTCCTGTTAGGATTAGCAAAACACACGTTGACTTGCGCACGCATAAAACCACCTCATCTTGTACTTCGCTGCAGCATACACACCTACCTGACAAGAGGTCTTACACAGAGTGCTGAATGAAAAGGCAGTGACACAGCAGAGGGATTATTTTAGGCAGACCTGTGGGCTGTAATTGGAGTTTAAGCGGGCATGCAGTCAGGGGGATATGGACTGAGAACAAAAGCTGCTCCAACATACAACAAATACTGCAACTGAAATTCCCAATCACTTCCATGCAATATTGTCATAGTGATAGTGCCCATGTCACTACCATCAATGAGTTTGTTGTGACAAAATCAAATGAAAGATCAAATGACATTGTTACCTATTGTAGTATTAAGCTCTACATACTTTGTTTGCTCTTTTAGTGTTTCAGTATAAGTGACTCGCTATATTATATCAAACTCTGATAACAGCTATCATACCACACTTCCACATTCACATTCTACAAAGCTCAGTCGTTGGTACTTTACAATCCAGACTAGACTCCCCCTGAGTGTTGTCACCAGAGAGCTGTACAGACTGAACAAATAGTACAATAGTCACTTCACTGCTGTCTAGCCTACACCCACAGGACAACTGCTACTACATTTCACTCACTTAGTGTTCTCCTCTCAGCCTCTTCACAGAAAACTCTGACTGGATCAATTGTTAATGGGACTGAATTGGTTGATCAGTTAAAAGAGCAACCAGAACAGCCAGAACAGCTTTTCTGCTCTCACTTGGTGGTGTTGTAACTGACCCAGAAGCATGTAGCTGCTGGCAACTATTCTGTTTGCCTTTTAGCTCATGTCACCTGTTGGTGTTTAAAGTCCTGAGATGGCAAAGCCTGTCCGCCTGAGTATCACTGTTTCAAATGACCTTATAAACACTTTGTAGCTGTCTTGCAGGTGATTCTGTTTCCGTATTGCTTCACTGCAAGGAAATGAGGAATGGGAAACGATGCCGCAGAGACCAATAAACTACCACAATTTAATATTGTTATCAGCAGTTGTTCTGCTGTCCTCTTGGGACATTGTAATGAGAGCCAACAGAGAATAACATAGTGACTAACCTCCTCTGACAGAAGGCTGCTGTGAAGCTTTCAATGTTTATTTCCCAAACATGTAAAGGTCATTAATTATGCCTTTACTAGCAGGATTCCTGCAGATGTTTAAGTCTTGAATAGTCTTCAATTTGGTTGTTGAATTTAAGGCCATAAAGAGTCTAATAAAGTCTTATTTTTACATGTGAGAAGTCTTATGCAGTATTTTAGACAGATTTACTAAGACCATCGTTATCAAGTGTATTTTGGGCTGTTTGAAGGCTGCCAACTTTCACTTCTAACGGGGCAAACAGCATTGCAAAAACTGATATTGCAATGTTGTTTTTCTTTCTTTGTGATATATATTGCATGTTTTTACAGGATACTGTTGTATAATACTCATCAATTTTCTTCCATTTTGTGAAAGAGAAACATTTACTTGACATGATCACCCTGATTTAACCTGAAATAAATTGAAGCTTATAATTGCCCAAGACCAGCTCCCACCTAAAACTTCAAGGCCTTTAACTAGAGCTGCTTTAGCACATTTTTTAAAGTTTAGACAGTGATTAATTGGGATTGTGAACATAAATAAATACAAATATTAAAAAAATAAGATCATGGGGGTGCTGCTTTGGCAGAGTGGTTAGCAGCCATGCACGTCCCATGTACGTACATGCTTCTGTCGGTGCGGGTTCGAATCTGGCCTGTGACCAGTTTGCAGAGTGTCTTCCCCTACTCTCTCACCCCCTTTCACAAAACCCCACTGTCTCTCTCCTATCAGTAAAGGCACAAAATGCCCAAAAAATACATTAAAAAAATCACATCATTTTGTTCATACATTTGGCACTGACTGCTCAATTATCTGACAGTTAAACCATCTAATTGCAGGTATTCCTGACTTTTACCAATATAATTAGTCTGGAAAAGGGAGAATGGAAAATTTTTAGTATTGTAAGTTCCTGTGAAAGACTTTTTGTAGGTGTTCATTTTGATGGATTTTCTGAACAAAAATAATCTCTTTATGCTCATTTGTAAATGTATAGGTTTTGTTTTCTGATGAATGTCATATTGCTGTCGTGTAAAAATTCAGATGTATCAGAATCAAAGTAAATCTATAACATGGAAAAGGTTAGAAAAAGTTTTTTTTTCTCTGCAAGATGCTGTAAATCACCTCATTGAACACCTATCTTGCTGTAGAAGTTATAATCAAACTTACCATAAAATGTGGTGCATTTTTTCTCTGATGGTCTATTTCTATCTATCTTTTTAATTTCTATTTGTTCATTGCTGACATAGATTAAAACGGCTTTTAATGTAATAGTATTGAATGGTAACGACACTATCCAACTCTGATCCAAGAAGCAACTGGTCTGGTTCGAATGCTTGAAATTCCCTTTGACAGGGATTCCAGTCAAGTTGCCACTTGGATCAGCACTGGATAACTATGACATGGATGACTGAGAACCTGCACAGACAGGTAAAGGCCCTGCTTATAGGATTTTATGTATTGTTTTCAGAGTTTGCTGTTTTTTTTAACCTCAGAGATTATATTTTTGGCCTAAGATTTTTCTGTGTTTCTTGTGTGGACTAATGTCTATGCCCTCCACATTATCAAGGATGCCCATGGTTGCTGGGGAAGGTATTATGTGTTGTATGAATTCATAGTTAAGGGACAAAAGCAATTATACAAATAGGACATATAGCAATTCATAACATGTGTTGACTATTCACATGGCTTAATTTGATTTCACAATACTATCAATTCAAAACGTAGGTGAAATATGTATTTAAACTGAAATTAAAAATCAAAAGGATTTAGTGTTAGATAACTTGAAATAGGTTCGTGCTTGGTTAAGTTCAGACTTTAGTATTGTTTATCTTAGTCAACTAAGGATGTATTGTGAGGAGAAAAACGTTTTTCTCAAGAATAGTGGAATGCATTGCCATGAATGGCAAAATTTCCAGCAGCATCAAAGCTTCTCAAACTTCAGTTTTACAACATGCTGTGGAATCAAGTCCTTTGCTTCATTCCACTTTAGTGTTATTCTGGTTGTACATTTTCAACAGCATTCTTCTGAGAGGAGAGTTCTGGCAGCTGGAGTGAGCTGTGTCATGACTTATAATAGTGAATTCAAATACATAGACTGCTCTTGTTGCACTTTGCTGGGGTTTTGAGAGTTTTTTCCTTTTCAAACTGTTGACAGATTCAGCAGGAGAAATGGTTGGGGTAGTGCTTTCGGAGTTTGAGAGCTAAAAAGACAAAAGAGGCAGTCCCCTCTGGTTTAAAGTTCAGTGGTTAGTATCATAAGGACATGCCTTTGTAGAGGGAGTTAAAAGATACTAGTTTGCAGTCGAGTTATTGTCAATGATTGGCTTGAGCTTCCATGGTGATGGTGGTGATAGTATGGATGAAACACATCTGTTTGCCTGATTTGATTTAGCCTGAGGGAGGGATAAGCCTGGGTGCAGAGACTTTGTCTTGACCAACACACTTCATCACAATAAAAAACACCCAGACATGTTTGTTTGTGAAGCATTGTTTGAAAAGAGGGTGGATAATTCCAAAAGCATGCCAGAGTGTTTTTCTCCCATGCTTGACTTCTTGTGGCCTTTTTATTTTTAAGGGCATCCATTTCAACAGCCACAATAGTCTACTTACTGCATTTTGATAGAATTTAACATTTTGTCAGTTTTGACTTATTAGATTGACTTATGCTGAATTAGACTATAAATTAACAAGTGATAGCCCAAACTGACAGTTGTAGGGTGTCAGGAGCTAACAACCACAAATACATTTCAAATTACTTTGTTAATGACAACGGAAGACTGGTCTAGAATGAAACCCTGACAGAAACCTAGGCATGTTTTTTTGTCCTGCCTCCAACAATCTGTTCTGTTACATCAGTTCCTCTGTTCTAATGAAAGCAGAGCTCTTCATGTGCAACGATCATGGATGTAAACATCTGAATCTGTTGCCAAGAGGTGCAACTATGAGATGGAGGAAAAACTTGCAAAGCTCTAACAACAATGTCCTTCCCTTTCTGGTTTTTTGTAGAGGGCCCCCAATGAAAGACAAAAAAAATATATAAAAATAGAAATGGATTAGGATAATTGTGATTTTTTTAAATGTCCTTGAAAACTCTATGAACTGGTTAGCAACTTGTAAGCAACTGTCATTTTTTAAAGGATGTAGATACAATTAAAAATGCACAAGTTAGACAATGCCAGATGCATTTTATGTTATGGGAAAAAAAAACTGGAAAATGTCTTAAAGATGGGGAATCTAAATAGAATGAGACTTGAACGGAAGTAGCTCTTCTTCCCCTTCCTTTTCAAGCTTGCGCTTCCAGCAACACCTCTGCCCTTACTTTTGTTCTTGTGAACAGTCGTTAGAATGAGCTGTTATTAGGGATGGGAATCGAAAACCAATTCCAGTTGAGAATCGTTAACAGCCCCATCAAAGAATCGATATCATTCATCTTTTTGCTTATCAATTCCCTTATCAATTCCTTCCACTGACAGGGTTCAGAAGCATCAGAATTGTAGCTTAATTTTCATTGCACCTACTACACAACCTTAAGTGAGTGGAAACACCAGCAACTTGCAGAAGCAGATATCTATGCTATGACTTGTTTGACATTGTTGCCACTGAAAATCAGACCAACATTTGCCCACTCGCAAAATCTGCAGGAATCGATAAGGGAATTGTTTAAGAATTGGGTCGATTAGCAGGATCGTTAACAGCATTGGTATTGAAAAAATCTTATCAATTCCCATCCCTAGCTGTTATTATAGTCAGCATATCCACACCATACATGCTTCCATGAGGCAATCCAAACATGCAATCAGCACAACCTGGCATCTTACATGGCAGGAGAAAATGTGCAGCTTTAAAGGAATATTACACCCAAAGAATGATATGCCTTCATTTTCTACTCACCCTCATGCTGAGCAACACTCTGGAGCACTTTTATGATGTCTCAAATGCAGCCGGAGGTCCGGGGGGATTTTCGCTGTCAACAAACTTCCATCTAACAGGGGACAATGGAGCCCGAAAGAAAAAGGTCCATAAAAGTCCACAAAAACGTGCCTATTTTCCTTCATACTGCTCGTCCGCTGTAATCCAAGTGTCCTGAGCGGGTAACGTCCATAATTAATTCAAAACGAGGTCATTTAGTACGTTTTTAGAGCCTAAACAGTGCTATATTGTACTTCCGCAGTGCACGTCTACGCGCGCTCCCTGAACTACGTAAGCCGTCTGGATTGGTCTGCCGCGGCTTACGTAGTTCAGGGAGCGCGCGGAAAATAGGCACGTTCTTGTGGACTTTTATGGACTTCTTTCTTTCGGGCTCCATTGTCCCCTGTTAGATGGAAGTTTGTTGACAGCGAAAATCCCCCCGAACCTCCGGCTGCATTTGAGACATCAAAAAAGTGCTCCAGAGTGTTGCTCAGCATGAGGGTGAGTAGAAAATGAAGGCATATCATTCTCTGGGTTAAATATTCCTTTAAGGTTGTAAGACAACATGCAACAATACCTGTAAACAGCTTCCATGACAAGCTGAGGCAGTATGTGTGTAGCTGTAGCTGGCATTATGCTTCTGCATTTGCAGCCTTAGAAGACCCATAAATGGCATCCTCCCATAAACTATTGTTCCATAATTAACAACCCAAGCACATTCAGACATAGCAAGGAAAATATGTTGCCAGCTTACCTTTCCTTGAGAAGCAATGCCAGCTCCTGGTTCTGCTTCAGACTGATGCCATCGCACAGTTATCTCCACCTTTCAAACAGCATACAGATGTCTTCCTTTTTAATTTCTTTGCCGTATTCCTTGTCTTTCATTGCTTAGCTGTTTAGACAGTCATTGCCAATGCCGGTAGATCAGCCAATGTTGGAGCCATTAACCCAAGGAATTATCTACATGCTGCAGCTTTAATGCTTTTGGTAGACCCAGCATTTTGCCTAAAAGTTATTCATAAAAATGAAAGGCTTTCAAATGATGAAACTGAAAATAAATTAAATGCTTATTCTTTTCTACGTTTTAGGACACATTCTTGTATTTCTTTGTTTAGATTAAGCCTATGAAGCTCATTCTCCAGAGGGTCAACTTAATATGCCTGTTTTTGTGCCTGCCCGCCACACGGCCTCATTGACTCCTTGTTTGATTACTTAGGAGCGTGGATATAAGCACAGGAACCTTGCTGGCCCCTGGTTCCTGTCATCCTGTGGGGACCCCAGAGCATTTGTTTGTTAAACTTGTTACTCGCGAGCAGCTATTTATTTAAATGTCTATTTTTATACTTGTATAATTGACGAGCAGATGCATGGTATGTATGTGAGAATATGTGTGCCTTTTTATTTCATAGTATGTACACTGCTTCATGCTTGAATAACACGAGTATTCATGTGCACGTATATTGTATCTGATGTACAACATCCTTGATATCTGGACTATTGAAGAAGAGGACTGGATTGGGTTGGGTTGGGTTGGGTTCAGGTGGGGGGAGAAAATTGTCATAATCTTTGTAATCGCACTTTTATAATGCACTTCTTTTGTCAGAAAATAAAAAAGTTGACACAAAGATTAACCTATGAGACATCCAGGACATGATAGTGGCCTGGTAGTGTTCCAGAGTTACGAAGTTACTCAGGCTGTTTGGTTGTGAATGAGATATGTCAGATGAGGCCCTGTCCACACACAGAGGAATATCTTTTTAATTTGAAAACATTCTCTGTAAAGACATCATTGTTTCAGTAATTGTGTTTGTGCACATAAAAACACTGAAAATGCTGTAATATGTATGCCAGTCCTGTAAGTGGCGCTGTAATGCTGCTGCAGACATACATCAAATCCAGAGAAAAAGACATGGAGCTTTTGCATACATCATCAGAAATGTCAACAAACAAGGTGTATGCTGTTTTGTGTCCTCTTGGTGCTCACAGCAGTAGTAGAGAACAGTAGATTTTGCTGTAAGATCAGTAGCTTCTGCAGCTCAGGCGCAAAACCATATTCGCCATTGTTGTTATGGTTCAGTCATGGGGATTAAGAGAGAAATGGGACTATGATGTCATAGTTTCTGAAGCTATCCATGTACGTTGGAAACTCAAGGCCAGTGTTTTCATATGTATCCACTCTGGGACCCATTCTCAAGATAGTGCAGTTTTACACCTGAAGCGCCATTTCCATGTGGGTGACATGCCCATACGATTGATAAGTTGGGCAGATATGCTGGAATTTATCTCCGTGTGGATGACCCCACACAGAGACAGCAATGACTTAAGTAACCAAAACTAATGGTGTGGGCCTGATGAGGGCAATGGATAGAGAATTTGTAAGGAGAGAAAGAGAGGAACTGAGTTACAGAACAAGGAGGTGGGGGAGTTGTAGTGATGGAGAGGTAACGAGGGAGGCTGATGAGAGATAGAGGGAAGAAGCAAGAACAATGAGAAGTGTCACATGTCTCTCATGTCAAGGAGGCTAAAGGAGAGGCTGACATGGAAACCAGGAGACAGCTTCGGTATATTTTTGTGTGTGTGCGTTCTCATAAATGAAAATCTTTCAGATTTACATCAGAATCTGTATTTATTTATTTATATTTTCAAGTATGTATTTATGTGCATTAAAATACATTTTCTGATGTTGGTCTATAAAAGTGAGGATCAAAATACTCAGCGGACATTAGCTCAACAGGCGGAGGAAGGACAAAAATAGGACTCGACAAGGACGAGAGAGAGAGGGCAAATATATACACAGCAAGCGAGCCAAGCCGGAGATGGCCAAAGAGAAAACATGAAAAGGAGGGAGATCATAAAGGAGAAAGATGACTGATAGAAATGACTCATAGGAGGAACAATGAGAGAGCAGAAAAGAGGCACGAGTGCAGTGAAAAGGACAGAGGTGAAAATGATACTGCAGGTCGAGCAAAAATGAGATAAAAGACAGAAGGAAAGAATCTAAAAAATGAAATTAAAGAGTAATTGGCAAGACATTCAGCAACAGTGTTGACAGAGGAAAGAGAGGACGAGATTCCACAAGAGAGAGAAGGAGACAAAGGAGAGAGGACATGAGTGAGGATCAAACTAATGGATGGATCAATGGACATATATTTGTGTATATATATATATATATATATTTATATATATATATATATATCTATATATATCTATATATATATATATATATATATATGTATATATATATATATATATATATATATATATATATATATATATATATATATATATTTATATATATATATATAAATATATGTATGTATGTATGTATATATCATTATAAATACGTTGAACAGTTCTCTAGTAGTTTCTGCAATCTCCTTAGATGTTTTCTCTGCTTGATGCAATGATTTGACCCTTTTTAAAGAGACTAACATCTTTTCTAGGACCACAGGATGTGTCTTGTCTCATGGTTGTTTAAGAATGAGAAGCTACTACTCATTGCAGCAGCTGGAGTTAAATAACCTGTTGCCAGCTGAAAGATAATCATTCTTGCACTATAGGAGGCTAGGAGGCTTGTACCTGTTTTTTTAGTATAATCCAGGTGCCGACTTTTTTTGGGCCAAGCAGTGTATAAGAGCAAGGATTTCTTCTTAAATGTACTTCTTAGTTTACACCTTTGATACGAGGGATTATTTTTCATTACAGTAAAATAAAGTCTTGTAATCCTCCTTGATGGTTTGAAGAATAGTACGTAAAATATTTTGTGTTGAATTGTACAGTGCATTTGTTGCAATTGGAAGTACTTATTTTTTTAATTCATATCTATAGGTCTCCTTTTCAATACCTGTATAGTTTGATCAGGCAGTCTTGTGGTTAAACATCCCTGGCCCAATAAATGCAGAATTGAATTAAGATGGCTGGATACATACATGGACACAGATAGAGTCAACCACTGAGTTAAATGAGAAGAAAATAGAGAGATAGACTGAAATGGAGAGGAAGAAAGTGTCTGACAGCTGGAAAAAGACTGAGAGAAATAACTAGAAAGAGGAGAGATAGAGACGGCAGACTGACAGCCTCTAAAAGATAGAGACAGGAAAAAAAGAAGAAAGAGGGACTGAATGAGGCAGGGAATAAATGAAAAAAGAGAGAGGAGCGAGCGATGGAGAGAAAATGAGCCAGAGAATACAGAGAGGAAGAGAGAGGGAGCAGTGTCTCGCTCTCATCAGTCAAAGCGTTGCTCATCCAGACACTGTCTTTGTCACCGTGACGGATCCTCGCTGTCTGCACGCCGCTCGCCACCAACACCATTACAGCACATTACTGATGTACACATGCACACACAAACAAACACAGAGCAGGTGGAACAACATGTTAAGTAAGTGCACACACACATGCACAAGTCATTTTACAAGGTTTTCAAGTGAGCAAATGCACATCTATACACATGGACACACAGGTAGATTTGTTGGTGTGTTTGTGTCAAATTTAAAGGACACAAAATACACACATTTATCTATATGGCAGAGCCATTTTATTGCTTATATGACTGTGATATGTTATCAGTGTAGTTGATGTAGCTGTAGACTATAAACAAAGATGTAGTCATTGGAGCATCATGCATCAGTTTCTGTCTGCTGCCCCAAAATACTGTAAGTGAAATTGTGGAGTTAATTTGAGTCGCGATTCAATGGCGCTCCTGCATGTGAGTGGGGGCGTCGTTCTTGAAGAGCTTCGGCTAGGGGGGGGCTAGATGGAGTCCTTAGGAGATGCTACATTCAAATTCATGCTAGTCTCCCGTGATTACCAACCCTGTCTTTAAGGAATAGAGACAAAAATATGTGTCAACCAGGTAGTCACATGTTCATTCATTAACAAAGGATAGCAAGAACAGCTTCATCCAGAATATGGGATACTGTTATGAAGAAGAGAAAATGGTGGAATCATATCATGGAGGTTTTATGGTTGCTCCCTGAGGAGAATTTTTTCATTCTACATTTGCTGCATTTTTAAGATATAGGGTTGTTGCCAAATTTTTACTGACAAGTTTTTCATTTTATTAACTTTTTTGGACAACAACACAAAACTTTTGGAGGGCTTCAAATCTCAAGATGAGAAAAAAATGTGAATTCTCACGGTTTACCTTTCCTTCTATTTGTCTTTGAATCTCAAAAATATGTATTTTACATACCTCAAAGTAGCAGCAAATAGTTGAAACGTGTGCTCTGTTTTTTAATCTTTAATTACATATAAAAGCAGCTGTTTTAATTCACCCTTGCATACTTGTGCCAAGTCTAAAACTTTTAGTTCCACAGGCGTACAATTGCAGGTTTTGTCCAGAGATCTCTTGAAAAAGAAAAGAAATTAGCTAATTTTGTGATCCAGTAATCCAATCTTTTCAACATAGTTATATTTGCATTTTTATTATTTTCCGTTTTTGTCTTAAGAAAGTGGTGAACCATACATTTGCCCAAAGCTTATTACGCAAGGAGATGTGGAACTTTTCAAGTTGAAAGTTGATAGCAACTTTTTCTGTTCAGTCAGCCTTAGTCAAGGCTTAGTAACTGATTGGTATATTAAAATCTTTGGAAACAATGAATTTAGGAGACCTGATGACCTGATTCAAAGGTGGTAGGACTAAAACATGTACCTGTCTGTGATGAGTTTGGCTAATCTGTACAGACTACACCTGGCTAAAGTCTGATTTACAAAGAAAGCCCAACTCTATCCAGATGTGTTCAGGCCTGCTTGATAACTCTTGGATTCTAACAAGTTCTGCCTGCAATTACATTTTGAATTACCATCTGCTTTTCTGTTTTTCACAGCACTCAGTCTCATTAGTTCGATAGCCACTATTCATAGATCTTCATATGCCCACACGATTGCATACACACACATGCTGTAACCATTACAACAGCAGCATACTGAGACAGTGAACGCACAAAACTCAAACATAAATTCCTCATCAACCTCAAACAGACGAACAAAACTTGTGAGACAATACACATGAACACACTGGCTCTCCCTCTTTTCCATCTTTTCACTCTCTCCTTTCTTGTTCTCATTAAAAGCACACTGACAAACAGCAGCATATGCACAGACACAGAGCAACAGATGTTGAATGGGAGATATTGTGTAAGGCTGAATGCTAATGTTCACTGTGTAGAGGATGCTAACAAAGCTGTCTCACTTGTGTTTGTCTCCACAGTACTATGAGATGTCCTATGGTCTCAACATTGAGATGCACAAACAGGTAAGAAACACTCCTCTCATAATGTAATATTTTTTAGTCGCTACTAAATTCTTTATGCATGGAGGTTGCAGTCACCGAGTAGGCGGAAGAAAGTAAATGTGTTATTTTACACAAACACATTTTATCGCAGTGTGATTTTGTGTGGGTGGGTTTGTACTACATTTCCTTATTCCTGGACCCCTTATTTATATTTTTCATATTCACTAAGTGAATTAAATCTCTGAAAATAAGGTGAACAAATTACTTAGTTTAAAAAACACCTTTGCCCAATTAACATCACTGCTTTCTTATCTCAAACAATGTTTATTATCATATTTTCTATAACTCCTAGTGCAAGACTATTTTCAGTTTTGTGTGAAAACTAACTTGCACAATTGGCAAACAACTGTTTTATACATTTCAGACATTTGTTCGATAATGCATAGGTTGGTTTTGGGTGAAACATGAGTCTAACCAATCAGAGAGTCATCTCTCATTCGCCCTAAGAACTAGGTTGGCTTGCAGGATGGTGTTTTGATATCTACATGGTGAGCCCAGTGCCTAGTCCCAACTCAAGCCCCTTAATTGGATTTCTCTCAGTCTATTGTTTCAAATATACATATAGCTCACAAAAGGGACACTCTTTGAATTATGTTTATGCCCAAATTAAAATTATATTTCACAAAAGCATTACCGCAGCATCAAAAACAAACAAAAACTTCACACTGGACACCTTTACGTAAGGCACAAAAGCATGTTCTCATTAAAAATTGATATCCACAGACGGTGTATCACTCACATACTGTTACCAGCTACTTTATTCGGTACACTTGTCCTGACTAGTACCTGGTTGGACACTTTTGCCTTCAGAATTGCCTTAATTTCACAGAGATTTTGATTCATATTGACATGATAGCATCATGCTGCTGCAGATTCAGGGTTGCTGCTCTGAGGTCAGATGACTGTTAAGGCCACTGGATTAGGGTTAATGCATTGGCATTTTCAAGAAATCAATTTTATAATTTGAGCTTTGTGAACAGGCACATTTCCCATTGGAATTAGCCATCAGAAGATGAGTACACAGGGGTCAATAAGAAATGTGTATGGTCTGCTACAGTTCTCAGTTTGACTGTGCTGTTTAAACCATGCTCAGCTGGTGTGAAGAGGCTAAAGTGTGCCAAGAAAATGCCCCCTTTGCCATTACACCACCACCACCAGCCTGAAGTGTTGATACAAGGCAGGAAAGATCATGCACATTTTTCAAACTTTCATTGACAAATTTTGGGGAGTTTGTATGAATTGTGGTCTCAATTTCCTGTTCTTAGCTGACAGAAGTGGTCCCCGGTGTGGTCATCTGCTGCTGTAGCCCATTAGGTTCAAGATTTAATGTGTTGTGTGTTCAGAAATGATCTTCTGCAGTCTGTGGTTGTAGCAAATGGCGATTTGGGTTATTGTTCCCTAGTTTTCTGTAAATCCCATAAACTGTTGCAGCAGTTTCTAGAGTACTCAAATCCGCCTGTCTGGCACCAACAACCATGCAACTTTCAAAGCCACTTTAATCACCTTTCTTTTCCATTCTGATGCTCACTTAAAACTTCAGCAGGTCATCTTGACAATGTCTTTATGCCTTGGTGAATTGAGTTGCTACCACGTGATTGGTTGATAAGTTATTTGAAGTTAATGAAGCTACCAGTGAGTGTCTGTGTCCCCTGGTCCATTCGTTTATTCTGTTTGCGTCACAGTGCATAATCTTCACCACCACATATTTTCCATAAAATTGAATCACAATACCCAAAAGCAGGATTTAAAACAAGACAGTAGAATTAATAATTTTGTTAGCTCTTTAAGAAGTGTAGTTAGAAGTCAGCAATAGCAATCTGTGGTTTCAACATAGAATAATGCACGGCTGATTCCATTAGATTCATTGAGGATCACTGCACAATGCTTCACTGCACTTTTCTCTCACTGCATCATATGGATTATAAATGCAAGTACTGATGCATGACTGAAAGGGTTTAAAATAAACAGCAGACTGTTTTCTGTGCCATGTTGATATCTCTCTGACATCATCTTTATTGGTGTGCACTACCTACTTGCTGGCCGTTATCAAGCCAAACAAGATGCCTCTACGGGCGAGGGGGTGAAACCATTACTGACATGAGAGCTTTGGGGAATAATTAGACTGATGACCTCACTGGCACGGACAGTAACCATAGTGATGGCTGATGTATGTTTTGCATTACTTGTGGTGACAGACACTAGATGTCATTGTGGTTTAGCTATTATTTAAAACACAAAGAGATAAGGATGGTGTGTAAAATATCTAAAGACATTAAAACAGGTGGATAGTATAAGGTCAGATGGTGATGTATTATTCTAATTTATCCTCTTTAGGATGTAGTGTTCATGGTTGAAGCACTGTGTTTGATTAGCAGTGGGTGCTCTCAGAGTCACTGACTGATTGTCAGTTCACTTACTTGCTTCCAATTTTCAGTGTAGATAGGGGTTCAAGTTTGATTGGAGGTGAACATTGTTAAATTTGAAAGAGACAGACACAAAGACTGACAAGAGATTTGGTCCTCAATGTTAATTGAACTCCATGCTGGTTGGCAGATCAATTATCCAGGTGATCTGGCATCCTCCTCCTAGGGAACTACCTGTAACCTGTCCTCTTTTACTCTGTCTGTCACACTCACTGTCTGTCCATGTCAGACTGTGAGTTTCCTCTTTTCATCGAAGGCAAGATGGATTTTTTTATATAAATTTTACACTGAGCTTCGATTAGACAGAGCAGACACATTTATAAAGCACGTCATTGTGTAAAACTATCTGTATAATGGCCTAAAATGAAAGATTGTGTACTCTGTACCTTCTCCAATGATGGAGTATTGTTTCACATTTTCTTTTATCAATACTTTAAACAATGCCAATGCCCAACCACTGTTTGTTTCTTCAAAATATTATTTTTGGGCTTTTTAGAAGAGAGTAGACATAACTGCTTTGGTGTTAGCGCCTTGGACTCAGTACATTTTCACAGGACAAAAGAATAGAAAAGAATCTGTGCAGTGAATCAGTTCAGTTATAGTTGCAGATCTCTGATTTACTTTCCCTGTTTGCCTCTGCCAGCCTTGCCCTGCATCAGGACTGCATTCTTGCTTTTAAACTTCCTCCACCCCTGCGTCCACCTGTCAGCTCCAACAGGTTGTTTACAATAAGTTAATGTCTCATCACTTATCAAATTGGTTATATATGTATTAAATTTGCAAAGAGTAATGTTGTGCTACCTAGGACTGAGCTGAAAAATTTTGTTCTGCTGCAATAAATGTTTTTAACAAACACAAACATGAGTTGCTTGACTGAAATGTTGGTCTGAAAGAAACAGACTGTCACAGTAAGAATAACGGTAACTGTTCTTTATACTAGGGCTGGGCGATATGGCCTAGAAATAAAATCCCAGATTTTTTTCCACAACACTCGATTTACGATTTTAATCGATTTTTCTCTCCCTAAAAGAAACAAAACTCCCAGTGACATAAAAATGAAACAAATCAAGTTTTGCCTTTATGTTGTCTAAATGTTTCCCTCTTAAAGTAAAAGTCTGGGTCATAAAAGGTTGATTATGGCATATAAATGTAGGCAGGTTTGTCTACATAAACACTAAAAGGCTGAGGTATTTTTACAGTGTTAGCAAAACTCTTTGATCAATATTGAATCTACTTAAATAACAAATACAAGCCTAAAAAAGTGCTTGTGCAAACCCTATAAGGCCGACCATCTTGAAAATTGTAATTTTTTTCAAAAATTGCAAATACTTACAATTGGACTAAGGCAAGAAAAAAAATCTAGATTTTTAATTGTTTTAATCTTCTGCAGAAAATAATTGGAATTAATCAGTTTAAGTGATTTTTTTGTCCAGCTCTACTTTATACTTGAAAAAATGTTTGTACTTTACATTGATACCTGCAAAGATACATTTGGAAATATCAAACTATTGGAATCTAATATTGAACAAGCTTAAGTTTTGCCTCAGTCTGATGTTGTATGAAAACACAATCCAGATTTTCGAGATATACCAAGTGAAGCTGTAAAAGTACCTTTTTACTATACATGCTGTTAAAGTTCTGCAAACCTGTTTCCTTGAAAGACAACTCAGTGGCAAAGTGGCAGAAACCCTAGGGGATAGTGAGAGTAAAATGACAGACTCTTCTACATTTTATTGAGCTAAACCACAGAGCAAAATGCATCATGGGGCTTTAATAACCAAAGGAAATACTGTTACCTAACTGTGCTGACAAAAAGAGGACAGAGATCAAGAAGAAAAAAGTGACCAAGGGAGAGCAAGAGAGAGACAAGAACGAGGGAGGGAGAGATGGTTGGCAGCAAAGCGAGCCAGAACTGGCCTGTCAGCTCCTGTCGCCAAAAAGAAGAAGAAATGGACTGGGGTGCTGGCTGCACCTCTGAGAGATGGACAGAGGATAAGGAGGAGGAGGGGAAGAGGGGGAAGATGACAGAGGGAGACTGCAGTGAAAAGGTGAGAGGTACTGAGGATGATAAAGGGGTAGAGTGTTACAGAAATAAAATAAAAAACAGGTTTTAATAGTGTAAAGAAAGAGAGTACAAAGGAAACATCGAAGACAAATAAATAAAAGTGGATTCAACCAGAGTTTCAGGAAACTCTCTTTCAGGAACATTTTTAGTACTTCTCAAAGTCGGGAAAGGTAATGCAAGTTAGGTCAACAGGTATTGGGCAATATAAAAGTTGCTGCACTACACAGTCAGTTTTGTAGATAGTGGTTGTGGCTTATTAGGAGATATGTTTTGATCCAAAGATGGTTGCAAGCAGCAAAGCAACATAGCATTTAAGCACAGGAGATTTTGTGAAGTCACACAGCTTCCTGGAGCTGAAAATATGTGCATTTAATTTCCATGTCTATACCCCATTAGCTGCCGTTCTCTGACTGTTCAGAGGTCCGCAGTGTCTCCATATCGTGTTTAGTATCTGCTCAGCATGCTTGGAACCCACTTGAGGTGACACTCAAAACTGAGCTAGAGATTTGGTATGACTCTAATGGAAGACCGAAACAACCAGGTAAAATCTAGCCAAGTCAAGCAGGTGTATAACGTAGGCATTAGTATAGGGACCTCCAAAAAGAGGCACTTTGTTTTTAAGTCTTAAAATGATAGATCCAGAAACCGTTTGGGCACTGGCACTGTTTTAAAAGAACATATTTAGCATTGGAAGAACCCAAAAGTACTTAATTCTACTGTTAGCAATCTAAACACACAGAGTTTCTCCTAAGGTTTCAAGTTTCTGAAAAAAATTTCTTGCTGTTGTAAAGCACCTTAAAGAGACTGTGAGGAGTTTCTAAGTAATTACAAAAAAGTCTCACTTTTAGATATATGCCTGATCGAAATACACACTTTAAGATGAGTTTTATAGCATCAAAATAGGTTATCTATAAATGCTATTCCTTAGCCTTCCGGTCGGGTCAGACAGGACTGGACTGGCCTGGATGCTCAACTTCGGGAACAAGACAATTAAAACTAGAGCAAATTTATATTGTTTTATTATTTATATTACACGTCTTAGAGCACCGGGCTGTAAGTAGCGATATATAGATGGCTACAACTACGATAATAAGTTTTCCAAAAATTGCTTATTGTCACACATCAAAAACTACCGCTATGTTACTAGAAAGAGATACATTACCTCACCGCTTTGCATCCTGTAAGTTGTTGAAAAAAGAAGTTGTAAAGCAATGCAGAGTTCTGAGGAAGGTCTGAGCTGCATTTATCACAACAAACACACGCTTTGGCTTCAGTCATGTCTTTTGGTGCGTTCCAGTTGTAGTCAGAAGTAGGAATTTCCAAGTTCCGAGTAGGAAACTGCAACTGGAACGTTTCCCGAAGTCTGAATTTCCTACTGGGAACTCGGTGAAACCTCGCCATCCCCGAGTGGACAATTGAAGATGGATGCCCCCAGTGTGAACAGTTATTTAGCTCCTGTAATAATCAATTTATTTGCACTTCTGACTGGGGTGTGTCGCTCTAGATCAGCTGTTTACATCGTATTGTTAGACTTATATTTTCAAAAATGCTGCCATAGTGATAATCACATTCTTCATGTGATATTTGTGAACAACAACGCAGGGCGTGCTAACAGCAGCTAACAACAGCCTGGTAGATTAGCATGTTTTTTTCCGACTTCAACTGGAACGCCAATAAGTCGGAGATGATGTCACTCCCATTTCCGAGGTTACTGGAATGCAGCATTACGACAGTCGCCGCGCGTGCTCATGGGTAGCAGAGTCTTTATTTCGCCGGTAATAGATTCTCTTCATAGCACCTTTAAGTATATGTTTTACAGTATATGAGGGGAAGTGATTCAGGAAGATGAGTTAAAGGGTTTATCAGTAGAGATGGTGGAGAGCAGTATCACAGACTGAAACAGAAAGAGAACAGCCTATAAGGACAGAAATAAAAGAACGACAGGTAGGAGACAAGGAGATGGAGTATATGGAAAGAAGGGACTTGTATTAAAAGAATATGAAAGACAAAACTTAAAGAAGGCAGCGATAGTTTTAAGAACTCGAGAGAAAAGAGAATGGACAAGAATGAGGCACAAAGGGAGAGGTTATAGAGTAGAGGGTCTCTTTCTAAAGGAGAGGGGACAAGTAGTGAGGGGATGGTTGGGAAAAAAGTAAGAGCAAAATAATGTAGAGAAGCAGGAGGTTTTTGAAGATTGGAGAAAAAGAGTGAGTGAGAGAGATGGAAGAGCAGGAAAGGAAAGTGAGCTATGTTGGAAAAAGACAGGAGAGAGATTAATTGAACGGATAAAAGAGGAGAGGGTAAACAGGAAGGATGAAGCCTTTAGAAGAGACAGATAAAGACCTCAGAGAACAGATGAGGGAGGAGAGCAGAAAGATATGAAAATTAAAGCCAAGAAAAGAGAAAGCAGTGGAGGGAGGAGGAAAGAAAGAGGGGGAGTGAGAGAGAAAGGGAGGAAGACATCAAGGCGGGGGGGGGGACACTTTGAGCCCCTGTGAGAAATAATGAATCATGAATAGATTTAACAGTATCTGCTCTTTCCTTTCCATTTCCTCTCCTCCCCCTCCCATTTCTCCCCCTTCCAGCTTCCTCCTAACATCCTTTTGAGATCACAGCCCCCCCCCATCATTATCGGCGGCAGGGCCATCTTATGTCCCGGCATTAATTGAGCTGTAACAGTCAATCCGTGCCTCCCTACCCTTCCTTTTAGCCCCTTTCACTTTTTATCCCCTTTATATTTCCTCCTCACTCGTTATCAGCACCCCTCCCTCCCTCACCTTTCTCTTTCTATCTCGATCCCCTTCATTTCCTCTCTATTTCTCCCCCTTCTTCTCTGAGATGATTTTATCTGAACTATATGAAAAGATAACATCGTCCCCCTCCCTCTTTAAGCTGTGTGAACACATTCATACACACAGAGGTGTGCATACACGTCGTCACATTATCTCTCATGGTCCTCTCCCATTATCATATCATATCATATACATATATATACTCTCTGTATCCCCCTGAGGAGCGAGGCAGGCTATAAGGACTTTACGCTGCTCTCTGTGGTTGTTCTATATTCATTGATATAACACTTCTGGGGCCTGGATTTTACTGCATGTATCCTCCCGCTGTGTGCAGATGCACATGTATACTAAGTGACATTATAATTCGCTCGCGTACAGCAAGATCACAGTGGTTGACACAGTGCGGTGAGCAGATGTGAGGATGTGTCGTCAGATGTGTTCTGTGTGCATGATGCTGGTTTTGTATTGATGGACGATTCTAGCAACAGGGTAACTGCAAGATGATTGAAGATGAAGAAGAAAAGAAGCTTTGTTGGACTTGGATCTAGTACAAACATGTGAACAGACCATAGCCAGTGGAATTATTAGAATTAAGAAGTCAGGAAGTGAATGGGGCCTCAGGGTGACTTCAAAAACTGAGCCACAAAAGCTTGGTGGTAGTCACAGCCACATTAAAATGTTAAGCAGCAGCTTAACTTTGATTCTTTATGGCTATATTGTACTTATTATTTGTTACTTGAGAGCTAAAATTTTGATGTAAGTTTAAGTAATACTAAAAATAAAAAGCTAACTTGACAAATACAATTTAAGACAAATATAACATGTCAAACTTAATCTGATTAGTTTGAACCTTAATTTGCTGATGTGTACAGATCTCTTTAAAACTGTTCGTTGCTACTTTCTTTTAAATTTATACTGCACTACTTTGGAAAAAAACAACAGTAATTTATTTATTTAATGTGGTAATTTCAATTTCAATCTATTAAGGCATAACTCATGAGATGAATCATCTAGTTTTCAAGGGGGGGCAATTATTTCTGTTTTTCTAAATAATTAGTATTCTGTTTTTCATTGTAATTCCCCCACCCCCCACCCCTGTTTTTAGTGTATGTTTTCCCCTCGATCATTGGGATACTTTCAAATCCCACAAGAACCCCCAACATGCAGGTGACTCCTGGTAATCTGTGGTGACTCCTGCCCATAGCTCCTGCCCCCCACATACATGCCACATCCTTAAGTCTCTACTGGGTCAAATAAATTACTCAGAAATTATTACCACAAAAAACAAACCAAGACCACTATTTTTTTTATTCAAGTGAATGCAATACGCTTCAGTAACTTTCTAATGCAGAGTTTCTCCTGTATAAAAGCTCAAGTAATCCCTAACATGTAAAATAAAAGAGTAAAATTGTACATCCTACTTGAGCACATTGTGTTATGTGTTGTTAAAGTCATTTTTTCCAATGTGTCTTTTCTAAGGAAACCCTGAGTCTGAGACAGAGCCCAACATGCATGTTGATGGTGTAGACATCTTAAACAAATACGACCCTCATCTCATCTCTTCTTTCTGCTTGGGACCAAAGACATGCAACTATGTCAACAGGCATATCCCTAACCAAAATCCTAAAAATAATCACAACAAGCAAAGGGGTGTAAATGGGCAATATTCTTATTCAATTAAACAAAACATTCTATTACAATATATTACAATACTGTAAACAGGGCTGTACATGGATGCTTCTTTACTGAAGGTATTTTCCAATAGCGCTTCCACAATATTATATGCATTTACAAAACAGTGTATTTCTTCTTCTTTCAGTTAATTTATAAAAATAATTGTGAAATATTGTTATTAAAATTTTGGTTGTCTGTCTCAAAATCAAATGGCAGGTTTTCTGCTGCCAACTGAACCCTGCCTCTCGCCTAATGACGGCTGGGATTGGCTCCAGCCCTTGTGACCCCAATAAGGATAAGAGTTATAGATAATGGATGAACTGATCCATTCTGGCTTTTGTTGTCAGCCTCTATTGGTTTGAGAAAGTGGAGGTTTTTTAATAGAAGGTAGAATAAATAGAAGTTTGTCCATTACCTGAATAAACAAGACAATTATCTTGTAATTATGTACTTCATTTGTGTGAAAAAATCAAGATTCTGCTGCCATCTCATCTTGAGGAAACACTAAAATACCTGGCAGATCAGAATTTCAGGTCTGAACAGCTGTTAAGTGTTATGATTCCTTTTGAAAATCAGACTATCAACAATTCTGTCCATGTTATCTCAAGATATCAGTATCTTCAAATAAGTGAAGCCATTTTCTTATTGAAACAACCTACTTTATAGATTTTGACCTGATTGTTAATTCACAAAGAGCAGTATACTAGCTTTTTACAAAAACATGTCACAAATCTAAGAAAACTATGCCATCAATACGTCAAAACAGAGCAGGACTGCACATTTCTCATAAAGATGCATCACCATAATACTGAAATAATGATCTCATTCATTCAGAAAAACTGAGCAAAATTTATTCTCTTGTGAACTCAGTACGCTGCTGTAACTGCTGCCTCCAAGGGACTATGTCTTTTACAATTACACTGAATTGTCTGAGGCAGTCAACAGGCCTCTGTCTGTGCGTAGAATACAAGACACTCTATTTGTATTCTGGCATCGCAAAATACTTTGAACTCAAATTGAATTATACCTATTCCTGTTGTAAAATGTATGTTTTCTTACCATCAGCACATATACTCAATCACAGGAAATATTATAATATTATTTTTATTAGGAAATATTATTGTGGTAAGAGGGTCTTTTTGGATGAACTGTGTCCTTCATTAGACTTCAAAGGGCAAAACAATAACAGTGTGTATGTTGCCAAGATGTTTGTGATTTTACAGAGCCCTGCAAATCAATTAAGGTAATTGTAGGATTTCATTTTCATAGTGTAGGTTCACTTGCTGACTGTCAGAAATACATGCCATTCTGAAATGTCCTAGCTAACGTTGAGTCATTATTTATCCTCCTCTAATTACTGGAAAAAGGGACCCCAGTTTTGACACATGTTGATTTATTGTGTTTATGTGTGTACAACCATTAGCAGTTTTAGGTGTGTGTAAATGTCTCCCTGATTTATTTAGAAATCAATACCCTGAGGAGCGGAGAAAAAGCCTGTCTGAATCAGGCCTGCGTTTGATGATAAAATAATGATGACGCAGAGGTTGAAATTCTTCAAAGAAGATGTGCATTTTACATAAGGTTCTCTTTTAAGCTCTGATTCCATTTAGAGAATTTCTTCCTGCCTGTAAGCAGGAATTGTTGCATAATTTGTTTGGTAGCCTAATACAGCTGGATGCTAGTCTACAAAGCTCCCAGGCTGTGAGGGTGCTTAATTACAGATTAGACAGCGAGAACCTGGAGGGTGCTATGGAGTTGAAAGCTGGGTCACCATTAACTGTAGTTATAGTTCATCATGTTTTGTTATGTCTTACGTTACATCTTTGTGGCAGTAAAACTATCATTCGTCAAATGTTTTTGCTTTCATTTTTAGTTTATCTCTGGGAAACAGATTCAGTTTACAAACATAAGCTAGACTATCTTAGATGAATCTAATACTCAGTAAAAGCGATATTGATAGACCGTCTCATAGGATTGATTGAAGGTCAAACGCTTCAGCCTTGTTAGAGAGTTAAAGTTAAGATGACTCTCAAGTCACTTGGAATAATAGTGCAAAGCAATAAAAAAACTTGTAACAAGACTTGCACTTTTGACAATTACTAATTGTTTGGTAATCTTGTGGTGCAGATGGATCTGTCTGATTTAAGGCTTGTATTCAAGCAGATTTATCTGGCCAAGCTCCAGTCTACAATGACTGTGAGCTGTCTAAAGTGGGACTCGCCATCAGAGCTTTCTAGATTGGGAAGAGGTGAGATATTTGAGGGAGACGACAGCAGGAAGTGACTGCTTGTACCAAGATTAGCATAGATGCTAACAGCTTCAGTAGCAGTTTTACTAGATCTGAACACCATCTCTTTTTTAACTGAAGAACAAGCAACAACACTACAAACTCCTCTATATAAAGGATAATTTGCTCCAACATATTTTGCTGAGAGTTGTTTTATTAAGTTTACTAAGTGGCTTACGTTCTGTTCTCTACCCGGTGACAGTTACACCAGCCTCCAACATTATCTGATTGGCTCGTGATGAATGTTGATAGAATGATCTTGCTTCTAAAGCTTATGAAAAGTTTCAGCCCATTCCTAAACACTTTCTATGTGCTCTTTCCCAGACGGACAAGTGAAACATATTGAAATACCCATCTACTGTGTCATATTAATTGTTTGGTTAAGGAACTGCGTCATCCTACATAATGTGCACCTTTGTTTTAACTTGCATTGCATAGGCAAAACTAAGTGTTTACAGTGAAATTCTCTGTTTATGAAATAAGGATGTGGAGGTATATACAAAGGGTTTTGGTGGACTTCAACTTTGGGTAGTTGAAAACTTAATTCCAAGACAGGATGCTTTAGAACATAATCTTGGTGAATTAAACAGAAAAAACACACATTTACTCTGTCTAACTACAGATGCTATGTGGTTGTCCACAACTGCACTCCGTCTCTCTGTATGTCAGTTTGATTCAGTTTAATCCTGTTTTATCCAAGAGACAGGATTTTGGTCCATTATTGAGGGCACAACGCGCACATTTAGCTGTATTGTTCATTCTATCAATGCATAATCCTTACAAGTTTTACCCCATTGTAAAGGTGTCTAAACAGATTTTCTGACAATATAAAATACAGTTGCAGTTGGTATTATTAAAGTGGAGAAATACTTGACCAAACTAGTGTTTCCAAAACATTTTTGAGGGATACATTTCAGTTGTTTAAATATGAAATGTATATTTTATTTCTTTTATTTGACTAAGAAAGCATATTTTCTATTTGTGAAATCCAAGTACCTGTTTGTTACCACAACAACCAAAGAAGCCCTAAAACCCAAAGTATAATTTTCACATCATGCTATGCACTTCTTTTGCTGTGGTGTAAGGGGAAGGATTTTCATAGAAAATGGTATGTAAACCTATCTGTAGTGACAGTGGCAGTTTATTTGGGGCTATGTAGATGTATGGCAGTGTCTTATAGTTGATTTTTTGTTAAAAGTTGGCAAACTCCTACATGCTGTCTAAATTACACAAGTATACTGGAATATATCCTTTCCTCACCAGTTCCATCTTAATATTTTCCACAATTTTTACGTTGTTTTCCCTCGATCTGGTAACAATCTGACTGAAGGTTATTAAGGACATGAAAATGCTGTCAACGACTGTGTACAATTAAGACGATTTGCAGTTTTTTACATTTTGATGATTAAAAAAAAATAAATTCCCAATATTTTGTTTTTTGGGTCTCTGTTTTTGTAGCTGTGGAATCACACTGGTATCAATATAAATTAATTTTTACTTTAAACATATGACATTTAATAACTGGAAGCAATGTATTGTTAGCAGAGGATAATTAAAAGTATCTTGTGTCGGCATACCCCCCAGAAATTAATGTAATGGGCTGTATTTTCCATCCGTACTTGATGGTCATACTCCTTATTAAACCAACAGCTTTATAGTTATTCTGTTGCCCCTTGGGTCCTTTATTAGCCATGATAACTCACTGAAATGAATCAGGGTACTATTGAAGATAGTCATGAGCTTTACTTTAGCCTCTACTTTGTCTATTCTTCAACACTGAGCCTTTCCATATGAATGACTGGATCACACACTATAGACAGGATATTATAGGAACCGTGTTAGCATATATATAGACAGAACCTACTGTATCACAATGCTGGATAGAGAGACAGTGCGGTTCACAGAGCAGGCAGGATATTATAGGAAGCCTTGTTTGATAGTCAGGATGCTCGGCAGCCAGACTGTTTCCCCTGTGGACTCCTGAGGACAGATGAAGCAGCTGGCTGTCCTTCCTTCCTGCTCGCTCCTTTCATTTCACCAGCACACATGTGAGGCTGAAAGTGTATGTGTGTGTTTGTGTGTTTTTTGTGGCTGAAAACAGTGAGCAGCTCAGTCTGTCCTCTTTTCTCTGTTTGATGCAGGACTGCAAGTCATTTTTTGCATTTTTAGCAGTCAATCAGTTAAAACATGTTTCATTTAAGCCTGAGAGTTGAGGTAAATGAACAGAATGAAACAGAGTAAATAAAAAAAATCAAGAGATGGCAACTTGTTTCAAAAGGTTTCCTTATTAGTTAAACCTAAATCGTAGGATATTGTCCATTAAAGAAGCATTATTGTAGTTTAAAAGCTAAAGGAAATAATGAAATATAAAACTTTCAAATATACCACTTAGAAAAACAAGCATTTAAGTCTTTATTCATGAGGCTCAACGCAGCATAAAGGTCGTTTCAGGTGTATGTCAAGGCAATTAAAGCATTTTCTGGTTTCAACATTACTCTGAAGTGCTGCTCTTGCATTTTAAAAACCCTGAATATGAGATTCACAGAAATAAATGACAGCTTTCACTTAACATCATACTCATGAGACTGTCCCCTTTCCTTTACCCCAGAGGTTAGTATTCTTATTTGCCATCCACACATTGTTATCAGCAGTGTTGGGCAAATTACTTTAAAAAAGTAATTAGTTATAGTTACTAGCTACTTTTCCCAAAAGTAATTAAATTACTAACAAAATTACTACTTTATAAATGTAGTTAGTTACCAGGAAGAGTAACTGATGCGTTACTTTTTTGAAAAAGCTTTTGCTGCTTGAACTGTGTAGCTCTGTCTCTGTGTCCTTCCTTGTTATTACCTACCTGCTGCAGCAGTGCTGACGTCATCAGTGAAGTTTTCTGTGTTTTTGGTCACTAGATTTTAGATTTACTATCAACAGACAAACACTTTGCTTTAGCACATAACATACACTTTACATGTGTGTTCTTGCCTTTTACTTCTTGTACTTCCATCCTAAAAACGCCAGTTTTAACTCCACAGACCGATCCAGACTCACCATTGCTGCATCTAGCCCTGTTTTCAGATTTTAGGATTGAAATAAGAATTTTTAAAGAGAAAAACCTACAAGCTCAAATTAGACTCCTACAGAATCCCATTTCACAAAGAAAACCTAAAAAGGAGAAAATGGTGGATTGATGCCACCAGAGGCTTCTCTGTGTCTTTACCAACAGGCATCTCCAAATTCTGGCATCAAATATTATGGAAACTTGAGCAGAATAAATCTGTGCTCAATAAAATGATTTCCCCTAAACATTGACTGACCTTAACAGCCAAAATGATACTGATAGTTCTCTTTAATACTATTAGTAAGCAAGTGTTAGCATGTAAGCACTCACTCATTCTCTGACGAAATATGTTTTGTCCTTCGCTCTTTGAAAAGCAGAGTTGTTGATAAGTATAGGTCAAAATAACCCAACACTGCCCCTACTTTTGTAGACCTTCATTCTCCATCAGGATCAAATGTGCCTAAAACTCATATTTAACATATTTTGTAGGCTATTCCATATGTTAGCATACTGACAAATTTCATCTTCAAAAGCCTATGGGTTTTTCAATATTTTAAATGAGTATGTCATTAAATTTCTTTGAATAAACTTTTACTGTGAAATCAGAAGTGCTAAAAGCCAATTCATTTCATATTTTAGGACTTATTCCTGCTTCAGTCTGTGAAAGCCAATAATTCTTACTTTATTATTTAAAGGAATATGCTTTTTTTCTTTAAATAACTTGAGACACCATTTTTGTAAGTAGGTCAGCAAGGACTTCCACGGTGGTTTGCGTATGTGCCCTGTGGTTTAGTTTTGTATATATTTCTCTTGAAAATTACATAAAGTACTCACCTTAATCCAAAACTAACTCATTAGTTTAACTTTTGACTAGTGTAAATGTTCCTGGTTGTCTGTCTAAATATTTTGGGCATGTGATTGACTGGTTACAAGTCCTGGGTACTCCCTGCCACTTGCCCAGTGACAAGTGGGATAGGATCTAGTCCCTTGTGACCCTAAACAGGACAGGACAGATGGCTGAATAGTTCTTTGGTTTCTTTGTCTCTTTTCTCTCTTTTTATTTTTTTAATAATCTGCACCGACTCACACTAAAAGTCACACTAAGTGAGGTGGGATGCATTCATGTGGCCCCCAACTTACCTGTTACCCATCCCTGGTCTAGCCTGAAACATGAAGGAGAGGGCTGTTACATAAGAGAGTTTATCTGTTTGTGTTGTCTAAAAAGTGTGTGTTTGTGAGTGTATCCTCAAACCTAATTAGCTGGAGCTTTCTAGCCCATTTATGCCTTTTTTTTTGCTTGTGTTTGTGCACTAATGTGAGCATGCATGTGTTGGTATATTTGGCTGAAGTTGTGACCTGAATCCTTACTTCATTTGGGAGTAAAAGCTAGAGAAAAAAGAGCAAGGGGGGGAAAGAGTGCAACAGAGACCTGCCTTCATTTTCAACTCACAGCTTTGGCTCCTAATAGGATTGTGCGTCTCTCTTTTTACTTTCTCCAGCCCTTCTCTCTTCCTCCCTGCCTTATATTTTTTTCTCTTTGTCATTCCCACTACCCAGTCAGTCTGTAATCCCACAGTTGTGCTGAGTTTTTTTTTTTTTTTTTCCACAGATTGTATTTAAAAAGGGCAGGATTAGAAAGAGGCTGCATATGTGGGTCAACCATCTCCTGCTTTGTCGAAAGACTTGTAGGCGTGTTTAAGTTTATGGTATGTGTCTGCACTCTCTCTGATCATGTATGTACACCATATCTCTCTGCATGCGCCGTAGCATCTGTGCTGTATGTGAATTGGCGTGCAGCTTTGATGTGCCCCCCTGTTAAACTGTGTGTGAATGCCTGAGCATACATGTGTAACAGAGCTCATTTGTGAATAATGAGGCATACAGAGTGAGAAAGAGAGTGATTCAACCCTTTAGGAATGAAAGAAAATAGGGGGAGAAAGTAAAAAAGTGAAAAAGAGAGAGAGAAAGATGAGATGAGAGAAAAAAAAATGGGTGATTAAATTCCCAGGGAGCTAGCCTTTTAGTGTAATGGCTTTGTCACCCTGGCAGCAGATCTCTGAGAAGCTACACAGAATTGGTTTATCTGTGTGTGAGAGAGTGTGTAGATGTGAGCGAACATAATGCTATCAAATGTATGTGATAGCAGCTGCATGTCTGACCATGTTCTGTGACCAGTGCTTGTATTTGAGGGAAAAAAAAAAAAGAAAGCGCCCGTATCCAGATTGAGCAGCTGCACCCATTGTGGCTTCTTGTTCATGTGTGACTGCAGCACATCCCAGATTTTTATAATAGTTCTGAAAAAACTTTCGAAAGTGTACTTTCATATTTTTTAAAAATATTTATTGTTAAAATGATTTCAAGTTTAAATGCAATGATTCAGAAAGAGATGAGCAATGTGCACAGAGAGCTGACAAAAAGAGCAAAATATCAAGAGCTACCATACCCAAAGATTTTTATAATAGTTCTGAAGACTGCAGTTTAACACTCTCTCACATCTTAAGAAAATACATCTACAACTGTTAATGTTTTAGGATGTATCTACACATAGGTGTTCTTAAAAACAGTATTTTTTTCTGTGCTTTTTGACCTCTTGTCCACACATTAACTGTGTTGGAAAACTCTGAAAAAGATGAGGATTATTCAAAACGTATGTTTTGGGTGTCTTCATGTGGACAGCAAAAATACAGCGTTTTGGGCCATAAATATCACACTCTGCAACCCTACATGGTGTGGTGTCTTCACAATGCAATACTTTCACTGTTTTTTTTTACATGTGTTCCAAAGTTAAACTGTAACACCAGTCAGACCTTGAGATAGGAATGAATGTAAAAATATAACAGCTTTTGCTCAGAAATAGCAAAAGTGTGTGTCGTTGACATACTTGCAAGGTAATAAACAGTGTTATTAGTTTTTGCACCTTTTTGTGGCCCTTTTTTATTCTCCCATATGGATAGTGATATTTTTAGGAGGAAAACCTCCTCTGTTTGTTGTAATAGTTTTTAAAAATACCTGAATACCTGAATTCATAGCCTTAATCATAGGCTGAAATTTTGCAAAGACTTAAAATCTTAAGGCAGCCAAGACTGTCTCTGCTTAACTGTAAGGGTTAGGGTTTTTGTTTTTTTGCATTTATGGCTTAGTCTGGTAGTATGCTGTAGTAATAAATAAAAGTTTGCATTCAAGCTTAGCTGTGGCTGTCACATGTCCATATGTCCTTTTACATGACACTTAACCCCAAGTTGCCCCCACAGCTGCATCAGTGATGTGTAAATGGGTATAAAGGGGCATGGATGTGTTGGCTAATGCTGATGAACAGCCTACACAGAAACTTAAACCATCAGTGAGTGAATGAATGCGAATGGATAGACATTACCTCGAGCAACAGAAAAACTAAAAAGCACTGTATAAACTCAAGTCCATTTACAAAAAGACTACCAACTTTGATTTCACACAACCACCCACACACACACACAAAAGTGTATGTATATATACAGTATATATGTGTTTTTATATATATATAGCATCACTCTGCCTGTGTGAGCTCTGCTAGACCCTTGATCTTTCAGTCCAGTGTATATAAATATACTTTAGCTGGCAGTCTTGTGAGAGGAGATGAAAATATATGTCATCAATTGGATTAAAACTAATTATCATGATAACAACTGCCTCCATGGGCAAGGCCATTATAGATAGGTCATGTTTCTCACTGTGAAGGCAAATTAAATGTCATGTTAAAAAATAGTGGGTGACCGTGATGAGGGCAGGCTCAGTGTTACCATAGATCATACCACCTGTGCCCATGCTTTGATTTGCACCACAGTGGGTGATTGAGGATTGCAAGACGAGAAGCCATAGCAGACCGGACTTGAATAAAATAGGACTTCCCTAAAAGTAGAGTTTGTTTTGCAAACTGTCATCCAGTCCTTTAAAGTTAGTAAGATAAGCAGAAATCTTTTCAAAAATGTTATCGGATTAGGTTGTTTGTGCAGCATTTTTTAACATGAATATAATTCGAGGTCTTTAGGTAGTGGCCTGATTACCCCTAATCAACCATCTATCCTACAGTCTCCTGTTAGTATATCTTGTTTTCTGTAATATCTTGCTCTGAAGTTTAAGCAGACTGTAGATGCATTCACCTTGACATAGAGATACTGTACATAATTTAGAGCTTGAATGCTGACATTAACCTAAATCAAGGAATCAAGTACTCTGTAAAGCTGTAAACATGCTCACTACCCGTGTCATATAAGAAAAATGAGCAATTGTATGTGATTTTGCATCATGCTGTGCACATTTCTCTGCTGCACTTACTGAAAGGTTTTCTATCCATCTATTGTTGGTACTGAAACGGTTACATTATTACAGCTAGACCTATTGCATGATGGGTTTTATGCTTTGTGAGGTATACAGAGAGTGAAAGATCAGTGTTGGGTCACTTGGCTTTTGACCTTATACCTACTGTATTTTACAAGTTCATAGGCAGGTCAAAGTAGGGCTTGCCAATTCATCAGAATTCAATTTCAATCACAGTTATGGCCTTCCATAATTATGAAAACAATAATTCAGTTTAAATAATGTTCCATACAATGCTATTCTTGCTTTGTTCACAGGATTTATCAGATGTAGTTGATGACTTGCTGTTTGTCAGTATGTTTTGGCTATAATAGTAAGCCACAGGGCTGAACAATCAATTGTGAATTCGATTAAATCGCAATATGGCTTGTTGCAATTTTCAAATCGCAGACAGTGCAATATTTTTAACCCTAAATGTGTTGAACATTTTGGCATTGTGATGTAGTTTCTTGCAATTTATACCTATTTTAACCTTTTTTAACACAGTTTTTACAACTTTATGCCTATCTCCCATTCATCTTTTTTTTTTTTGCCACTGTCAGACCATGTTTGGAATTTTAACATGGTTTTTGAAATTTTATCCCAATTTTGCTGCTATAATCAATTTTACTTTGTCACTTTTGATTTTTTTTGCCGTTTTTGTCTGCAATTTCATACCTATTTTGCACGTATTAGCTTTTTTTCCACTTTCATACCATTTTTTAAACCCAGTTTTTACAATTTAATACCTATTTTGCTTCTGTTCTTCATTTCTCCACTTTTTCTCAAACTTTTTATCCTTAGATTGATTTAGTGTCATATTGGTTATACTATAAAACGATCTACTGCTTATGTTTGTTTAAGAATACATAAGATGAGGAACATTAAAACAATCACAGAGTAAATCGCAATTGCAATATTGTGGAAAAATATCGCAATTAGATTATTTTCTCAAATCGTTCAGCCCTAATAAGTCAGTTGTTCCTCAAAAACACAGTTTAAAATGTCTTTGTTTATTTTGCTGATGTTGTTTTTAGATTTTATGAATATTTATATTTTCCAACTATTGTTTTAGTATGTTTTTAGAAGTGTTTGGGGTGTTGGTGCTGGTTTGGCAGAGTGGTTGGCAATCAAGCACGTCCCATGTACATGTTTCTGACGGCCCGGGTTCGAGTACGATCTGTGGCCAGGTTGCGGAGTGTCACTGTCTCTCTACTATCAGTAAAAGCACAAAATTCTCCAAAAATACATTTAAAAGTGCTTGGGGTGTTGTAGTCAAATAAATGCATGTAATGCATGTAACATAACATCAATGAGTAATTGTGTTGAACATTCATGATTTCTACAGCAATAGAAAAAGCAGTAATCAGGATTTTTGTCTTAATCGAGCAATCTTAGGTCAAAGTTTGCTTCTGGCAAACTTTGCAAGAAATCCCTCGAATAATTCTTATCATATCAAGTACACAAGCAAGGCATGATCAGAATGACTTATTGACCTAAATCCTGCAGAAGTAATGAAGGTCTTTTTTGAGTGACAAATGCAAATAGATTTTACAAACTTCTGTAAAAGCCCTCTTGAGAGACTGCATTCACAAGCAAAGGATGGCAAGTAGACTCTACAACCTTGAACCTTGACTTTGGACCATTAAAGTCTAAAAACATTATTCTTGTGTTCAATCAGACACGTGTCAAATGTTGGATCCAAATCTACTTATGTGTTTTTGAGATGTGTTACAAGAGATAAATTCACAAGCAAAAAATAACTTCAAGCTGCTTTAACTTGACCTTGACCTCTTATTTCTAAAACACATTCAGTTCATTCATGAGTCAAAGTGCAAAATTAAAGGAGAATAACTCAAAGTATCAAACTACTGATTTACTCTTGACGAGAGATATTGGATTGACAAGCAGATGATGATCTCAAGACTTCTTGACCATCCCTGAAGGACACGTGGTCAGTTTTAGGAAGATCCCTTGAGGGCTTTTGGGATACTGTGTTCATAAATACTTCCTGGACTGACAACTGCACCACATAAGGCCCCTGGTCACGGCTGGTGCTGAGGCATGAAAACATGTATCAGTGGACGTTGGATGTAATGTGCTCGTCTTCGCCTGCCTTTGCACGCAGACATACTGTGCAGACAGCTTTGTTTCTCTGGCTACTTTGTGTCTGATTGTTCTGCCGTCAACACAAGTTTAAAGTCGTTTTCAGTCTGTTGATGCAAGCTGGTGAGCTGGCACAGTGTGAATGTGACTAATAGCTCAGTGTAGTAAAAAGCCAGGGAGAAGAGAGTATTTATAAAACTACGTCAGGCAGCCACAGATTTTGTGTATGACAGTCAGACCCGGCCCAAACCAATGTGGCGCCTGAGGCGAGACCTTATGTGGTGCCCCGGCCTACCATTGTATTCAATTCATAAGGTAACATGTGGCTTAATTCATGTTTTTAACAAATTACATCATTTGAAGAGGTTCCTGTCCAGCTGAAGACAGAGCCTAAGACAGAGCGTGTACTCCTCACACATCCAATTTGTGTTAACAAATCAAAATACAATATAAATTTCCATAAAATTACCACGAAAAAGACATCCTGTAACAACTGAAAAAAAAAAAAGATATAGTAATGAATCAAAAATACAACAATCAGAATCTAACTGTAGAAATAACCACACAGTATGCACAGTAACTCAATACATAAGCAATATTTACACTATGCAATTATTATACAACAACTAAATAAAATAACGACATAAAAAGCTACATAAATCACCTATTTACAACCATATACAAAGCTAAAGCTTTGGGGTGATGGGGAGATTTTTTTGGCATTATCATTTGTAGTAATGTTAATTGGGCAATGCTTTATCAATGTTAAGAGTAATAAAACCTATTAATACTATAACTGCCAGAGATCGCCTGGTCTTTTCTGCCTTTTATTGTCAATAAATGTGTCAGGAAATGTCCTTTGGGTAATTTGTTTTTGCCCTTTTTCATGATGCTAAAAGCAATGTGTAATTACAAGAATAGAATAAAACAGATTTGAATTTCAGGAGAGACTGGCTTATCTTAGTTTATTCTAAGTTTTTCGTTGAGGCTTTCATGCCATCTTTCTGCTTTTATTGCTTTCTGTTTCAAACTCGTATTTTATTTTGTTTTATTCAACTTTGTCATATTTCATTTGATATTTCATTTTATCTCTTAACTGTGGTATCTGTTATTTTTGCTGTGTTTTTGTATTGCCTCTGGGTTTTCATTATGCTTGAGGTATTTAGATTGGTAAGGTAAATTTGTTTTGTTTTGTTTTCAAGTATGGCCCTCAGAAAAGGTTTTACAATGGGACTTGATCTGTTATTCAGATCAACAATGTACACTTTGACATAAAAGGTTAGTATTTTATAAAGTTTCCTTCTACATTTGTTGGAAATACCAAGTACCAAAGATAATGGATCATGATCTGTTTTAGTAAACAGAGTCTTACTGATTTGTAGCTCTATGATGTGCTGAAATTGTTGTGTCTTTCTACAGGACCAAAGGCAGTGTGTAAGGTGATCTCTTTTTTGCTTTAAGATATTGTGGAGATATTGTACGTAGAGGCTAAATTGGGTGTTGAGTGGGGGATATAAGAGCTCTTTGTAGAATTTTGAGCTGAGTTGCTCTGACTTTGTTACAGGCACTAAATGTCTATATATTTTTCAAGCTGCATTTCAAGTATTTTAAAAAATCTCAACATTAAGTTATTTTCCCCGTGTGTCTTTCAAAATGTTGGTGTTTATAGTGTCATACTCTTCTATGAATATTATAGAGGAAACTAACAGAGCTGCTCAACTTTTACGTCTGTGGCTTTTGACAATCAATGATCGTTATTTCTTTCTTAATATGACCCAATTATTGTAAATACTGGAAAAAAATCCTGCTTTTGGCATGTGTATTTCTTGCTTAACTGGGTAAGAGGCATTAAAGCAGGTATCTCTAACTAGGGCTGGGTTTAAAAATCAATTTAATCCATTTTAATCGATTTCCCTTTAAATGGTTCATAATCGATCCATAAAATGCAAAGATCGATCTTTGAACCTGGGTAGTTTTTTTTTCATTGGACGTGCAGAGAAGCAGCCTGTGAAATCAACACAGCTAGTATTGTGTGATCTCCATTTAGCGCTGCTTTCCACTGAACAAAATCTTGTGTTACTGCAAGTGATCAAACAAACACGGCAGAAGCAAATAGCACTATATGGGCAGCACCGGCGAGTTTAAAGGCTGACTTATGGACGTATTTCGGATTTTACAAGCACGAAGGAAAAGAGGAGTTGGACAGAAAACAAGTAATATGCAGAATATGCGTTAATGTACATAATTAAAATAAGATTAGTATAACTGCTTTGGATTAATTTCTTAATGTTAAAACAATTTTAATAATGCACCAGATCGAAAGTAACTTTTTAAGTTTACAGTATTATTTTAACTGAAATATCCCAGACTGAATAAATATCTTATTGTATCGTGAATCGAATCGATTTTAGACCTGGTAATATCGAATCGAATCGATCCAGAAAATCTGAATTGATACCCTGCCCTACCTCTAACAGGTCATTTAAAACTAGATAATCCCTTGTGTGATCAAATCGGAAACCAGGGTCAGATATTTCTGGTATAAAATCTGAATTGTGGCATATTGGAGTAGAAACTGAAGTAATTCTAGAGCTGCCTTCCCATTTTCTGACAGCCATGCCTTAAGATTGTAATTGTGTTGGAACATGCAGATTATAGAAGTCTGTCTGTCCTTAGAAAAAGTCTTAAATATTGTGTTTGATATCCACTGATGTCTGTATTTGTGTGTTTTGATCATGTGAGTTTCAGCATGCAGTTGAAGTGAGCTATCTGTCTCTATTTTTCATTCTGAATGTTTCTGCTGCCTGCTCCACTGCCTATCTTGTATTGTTACTGCTCTGAAGGTTGAATATCTGCCTCTATGTGTGTGTGTGTGTGTCTGAGGAAGTGTGTGTGTGTGTGTGTGTGTGTGTGTGTGTGTGTGCTTGCTGGTCTCATGCTGCGAGGCTCTGCTTGCTCTGCACACAGCTCTTTGTATGTGTGCTCTCCTCTGCTCTGTTTGGATTGCTTTTCTGTGTGCCCTTGTTACTTTCGTGCGTGTACGCAAGACTGTGGTGGCTTTTGTGTACGTGCTCTCGCGTGTGCACAATTCTCAAAGTGCATCCATGAAAGTGCGCGTGTGCTCCTTCCTCTGTTTTAATGTGTATGTGTGAGTGTGTTTTGGTGTTGGTGTGTGCTCTGCTCCTCTCTCTCTTTCTCTGTTTCCTTTCCTCTCCTTCCAGAATAGAGGGGCCATCAATCAGAGGCAAGGGGGATAGAGAAAGGGAGGGATGGAGGGGAAGGGGGAGGCGAAGAAGAGGAGGAGAGGAGTTGGCTCAGCGCCAGGGAAGAGGAGCTGGCATGCTGCCCAGAGGAGAGTGATAGAGGGAGAGAGGGCGGAGAGAGGAAAACAAGACGGAGCAAGAAAAGAGAAAGAGAGGGAGGGCTGAGGGGGGAGAAGAAGGGGAGAGAGATAGAGCAGGAAAATGAAAGAGAATGAGAAGGAGGGCAGAGAGAGTAAAAGAGCTCGGCCAAGAGAGTTGAGGGAAAACGCAGCGAGGGGACACAGAGAGGGTGAGAGAGGGAGATATACTGTGGAAGTGGAAAAATGAGCCAGCAGAATGGAGAGGAAAGGCTGATTGCTTGAGTGAGAGAGAAAGAGGGATGTAGGGGGGTGAAGGAGAGGAAGAAGAAAAGCTGTTTTCATTCACAGCTCTGTGCCTGAAAAACCCAATCAGTGTCTGATTAGTACGTCACCGGCTACAAATATTTACCTTAAACTGTTCACAGAGGGCTGAGCAGGCCAATTAGGAGCAAAGGACAGAGATAAGCTCGGCCAGAGTGTGTATGTGTGTGCGTGATTTGTGCACATCCTCTGACACTTGAGAATAAATGAGGGGATTTTCCATTTGTACACATGCAGTGCATTAGATGTAGGCACTGTTACATCCTGTGTAGATGTGTCCTTTGTCGTCTTGTTGAAGGTTTACTGTATATATTCAGATTAATTCTAGTGTACTTTCTCTCCTGAATTGTTTGGAGAAGTTGTTCCAAACAAGTGGGCATTTCCCCCTCAGCGAAGGTCATTTGGTCATGTGTAAACACAGTGATTAAACTCTGTTTGAGAAAAAAAACAACAACAACTGAGCTCATCATTCAGAAGAAATGATATCAGCTGACCTTTAAATGGACCTTGAAACAGATCACTTTCAATAAAACATAATCAACGCCTCAAGTGGAGCTAACAGGGTTGACTAATCACACTGTAGTAGCTGTACAAATAGCAGCAGCAGTATATGTAATAGTACAATTAATAAAAATAAAGTATTAGGGCTTGCAACTTTTATCTCATATGACTAAACTCTCAATCAATCAAGCAGTTAATTTATCTTTATTTGAATTGAACCAAATTATAACAAATGTCTCGAAGACGGTTTACAGAAGAGTAGGTTAGTGGCGCACTTTTCTTTTTTTAATTAATTATCTATGTTGTTATTCATATTATTTTATTTATCCAGACCCAGCATGAATCCACCATGAGCCCAGCACTTTTTTCTACATTTGGCAACAACTAAAGTGCCAAGATTTTTTTTAATGTATTTTTGAGGCATTTTGTGCCTTCATTGATAGGAGAGAGAAAGTGGATAGGCTTGTGAAAGGAGGTGATAGAGTAGAGGAAGACACTCTGGACACTTGTCACAGGCTGGATTCGAACCTGGACCAGCAGAAGTATGTACATGGGACGTGCATGGTTGCTAACCACTCTGCCAAAGGACAAGAAAAAAAAAACTTTTGTTTGACAATCTTAGGCAGGACCATGTTTCATGTTAGGGTTGTAAGAAGGTTTAGACTGTGAAATGATCCATGTTCCAGTTGATTCTGTGATTTGGGCTGCTTTACAACATTGCAGTTTTAACATAAAACAGAGCAAGGGAACAATGTAAATAGATTATTTTTAGTGATGCTGATACAGATGTTCAGAGTAACCATTACGCAGGCTTCAAGGTTAATGCCGGTGTTTATATCCTTTGGTGTAAATCACCCAATATTCCAACATTGCATCTCAAGTTTGACCATTAAAAATGTATCAGTTTTTCAACAGGTCACTTTTTTCTGCCCATAAAACAAATGTATTTTCTATGTCAACAGGTAGGTGTGCCTTATTTAGGCATAAGTTGTTTGGATCTGTTTATCCCTAATTATTTTGCATCTAAGCTGTAACACTAAACTGTGGATTTTAAAACACCCTAGTTTTGTGTTTGCTTGATTGTAAACTGACATCACGCCTGCAAATGAGAGTTGGCCAAAATCTCAATACCAATAATAGCAATAATAACCAATAATTAATATACCATTGTCCCGATTGGCTAAATGAAATCATCCAGTCTCTGGTGACATCTATTGATATTTTAGAATAAGAAAGATTGACACAGATTTTCAGTGGCATATTGGCAGGATTTGTTGGAACACCGATATTAAAAAAACAACAAAAAAAAAAAACAGAAAAAAAACATTTGCTTAGTTTTGCTGACATGGGCTTGTATGTAACATCTGTTCGTGCTTGTCCAATAATGTTGAAAAAGCGTTTACACGGACATCTCTCTGACTTAAAAATACAAAAATTTTTCCTTTGCGTATTCAAGTCAATCTGCGTTCAGACGGAGACGCTGGAGACGAATGAAACCGCTGTAGTATGAATGCTAATTCAGTAGATGGTGATATTGGTACGAAGTAGATAAACAACAATGGCAAGTGGACGCACAAAGACACAGGAGTTCTTTTTTTCCGAACAACATCTCAGTTCGGACAACTAATCTGCCTGGATAGTTTTGTCTGGATAACAAACCGAGCATGGTAAGCGGCACACATGTTACTTGGTAGACGTCTGAAGATGTTGTTGTTCCTGGTATGTGCGTGCAGCCTTCATGCAAAGGAGTACTGCGCATTCACCCTGAAACGCTCTGATGCGGGTTTTACACAGAGCTGCATGGAGAGCGTTTTGGAAACTCTCCACCAGTGTTGGGCACATTACTTCAAAAAAGTAATTAGTTATAGTTACTAGTTACTTTCCCAAAAAAGTAACTGAATTACTAACGGAATTGCTCCTTCATAAATGTAATTAGTTACCAGGTAAAGTAATTGATGCGTTACTTTTTTAAAAAAGCTTTTTGCTGCTTGAATTGTGTGTCTCTGTCTCTGTGTCCTTCCTTGTTGTTACCTGCTGCAGCAGCTCTGACATCAACAGTTCTCCAACAGCACGTGCAGGGGAATTTGCCTGATGGACTAGAATGGGGGCAAAGTGCTCCGCAGTAAGCTTCACCTACGAGCAGCGCTGCGTTGGTGAGAGCCAGCGCACGCCAAGGCGCTGGAGATTCGCTTCAGATCTATTTTCCGTGCGGCCGCCTCCAAACCTTGTAAATTCACTGTCACTTTTCACTTTTATACACGGATATAGGTGGATAGAAGTTAAATAAATCACAAAGCTGTGTAGTATGGACCAGCAAAGGGACCTTAGAGAAGGGAAGTGAGGTGTTGTTTTCTTTTCTCAGTGTATAACATGTTTTATGAGCGTGTGACATCGCTGTGCTCATCATGAGAGCTCTCCGGGGATCAGCCCTGCCCCATAGGGAGCTGCAGCCGCAGCTCTGCTCGGTGCGCCCTTTAGTGGGTTTTGTCTGTCAGGCCAAGACCGTGGCGCTGTGCGGCGCTTCCGTGTGCTGTGGAATTTGAGGGTGAGGCTGGTCGGATAACAGCTGCTTGACATCGGTGCAAAGCAACGCGCCACATTTCCCTGTTAGTAATGGTAACGGCGTTGTAACCTATGAAAAAGTAATTAATTAGATTACCCGTTACTGAGAAAAATAACGCCGTTAGTAACGCTGTTATACTCTAACGCCGTTATTACCAACACTGCTCTCCACTCTGGAGCCTGTTTTCAAAAGTTTTTGTTTTTAGGCAATCCTCAAAGAGTTTCCAACACAAGGCCAAAACGCAATGAAAACTTATCGGATCTGACCGTATTCGGCCCCGTGTAAACGGCCCTTTGTCTAAGTGTTCCTTATAGGTTCAGAGTGAAATGATCGGAGCTAAAGTTCTAGCTTTGACAACTATTTGTTTGATTTAGTAAAACACAATTATTAAGTTTGTTTCCGACAAAATGTTTTTCAGCATTTTCCAGGGTATAATTAACTCTTCACTCACTGAAATCTTGTGGACACAGTAATCTTAACTCTTCACACCTTGCTGTGTAGTGCATTTCTCCATAGCATATGAATTTAGAAAAAAATGTGCCTCGCTCTTCTGCTCCTCAAGCCCCATCTAATAACATAAAAAGCAAAGAAAAGCCTTTTGATGGATATAGGATGATGCAAATTCTGACTTTTTTTTAACATTTGCTAAAACATATACGTAATTAAACCATCAACACTCCACTTTAAATCCTTTCATATTTACCTATCACATTAATACATCTAATAAACTGTCAAGGTAACACTGACTAGTAAGTGTGCTCTTCTGTAAATGCTTTGTCCAACAGCCTTTCATGCCTTGATTACTGTCAAGGATTCACTATTGCCTGAAAAAGAGCAAAGAACAGAAATAATATGTTTGTATTGACAGCTTTTATATTAAATAGAAGAGTGAGGGTACCGATCCCTACACACACACACGTGTGACCCCTCCCCTCCCTGAAAGAGCCGGCTGCTGGCTCGCTCAGCTGTACTGGGACTCGGAGGCTGGCACAGCTGGCAGTGCCCGAGCACACTGGGCACTGTCTCCCTCCACCCATGCCAACACCCCAACCCACGCTCATCACATTCAAATTCATCCAGCTTTATTGGCACGCTGAACGCAGTCGCTATTGCTCGGCTGTCATGCTGGGAGACCAAATGCAGCGGTGATCTTTCACAGGAAAGGTGTGCTCCCTGTGTGTTTCAGCTCAAGATCACTGCAGTGTTAGGAGTGAGAGTGTACAATGACAAACATAAGCTCAGAATTTCTCTGTTCATGTCTCCTTTTTTTTTCAAATTTCACAGCTTGATAAAAAAAGCATGGAGACATTCATATATTGCTTTTACCTGGAGCCTGTGGGCGTGCTGCTGTTTCACAATGCTGCACGCCTTGTCATCTTAAGTATTTGAAAGAAAATAGCCAGGGGGCAGATGTTCCTGGGATAGGACCCCCTCCCTCTTAAACAAGCTTTGTCTTTGTCGGAACAGTCAGACTCCAGCTCATTATCTAAAGAACATTTCCTCACACAGATACACTGTTACACCATCAAGTCTGTGTCAGCTTATTGTGTGTGTGCAGTATTGTTTTCCTCTTCCAGTATACCCACCAGCCCCATCTACCCACCTGTCTCATCTTTTTCTCCTCCACTTAGTCATTTACTACATTTCCTAGAATGCCTTTTGACAGCCTTCACGCAGCAGGCAGGAGCTTGTTGCATTTGTGCTGCAGGTTAAACACGTGGGTGGAAGGAGAGCAGGAGAAATGGCAGTACCTTGCAAAAAGGGAGCAGGATAACAAGTTTTTGTTACGAAAGAATTTTTGAGAATTACAAAAGGAGAAGGTCTTGTGATGTGCTCTGAGATCTGAGTTTGTGCTCTGGTTCATGTCTCTACAAACTCACCGACACAAAGTTTATCGTTAAAGAAAAAAATGTCTTTAATTGCTACTAAATATGATTTTTAACCTCCAGGGTTCTATTAAGGATCAGTGTTTTTGTTTTTTAAAGTTTTTTTCCTAAAAAAATTAAATAAATAACAGAGTCAAAGGTAGTCGGGCAGAGGTTTTAGTTTTGTGTTGTTTTGTTCTGGATGTCTATTTTTGAAAGGTGGTTATTTGAACTCCATCTTTTATAACTGGCTTAGAGTGCTCTTTATAACCAAAATAATCTCACTTAGTCCATTGGGGGCCAAAAACTGACACTTTTCTTGGGCTTCTGCTGCAGCATTAAAGCATTAAAACTCCTGTAGTATTGTTTTTTTTATTTGCAGGCAAGGGTTTAGATTTGTAGTTCCTGCTAATACCCTGCAGGTGGCCTCACTTTGTCATTGTATTACCCCATGGCAAAAATACGCAGCACTTCAAGTTACCGATAAAAGAGTGATACACCACATTTTGCTGTAAACTGACACTGCACAGAAGATAAAAAGTTAACAATAACTTTTGTTTAGGGATGTAAATACCAACTATGCCAAAATTTCAGATACAGATACAGATGCTGAGTTGTTTTTTGTTTTGTTTTTTTGTCAAAACCTCAAAGTCTATGTAGGCAAACATTTTATGTCATCTGATACTGATATTCATCTTTTTAGTCCAATATCTGCCAATCCCGATATTGTACAAGTAACATTGTGCATCACTACTTGAATTGATGATTATTTACATGTACCAGATGGTAAGTCTGAGGAAACGTCACGGTTTGAAATTCAAAATATTCAGGGAGCTATGTTTTGGTGTACGGATTTTCTTATACCTTTTCATGTACCAGATGGTAGCCATCTCCTGTAAAATATTTCGATTATCATTGATGACATTTCATTTTCCTTTGCTCCAAATTAACTTTGCCAAAAATACCTTAAACACAACCAAAATGTGACATTGTGTCTTTATTTGGTGAACTAATTAGCTTTTATTTTATATTGTAGGACTCCAACATTGTATTAGAATTTTTAACATGCAGAAATCACAATGGCTGTCTTGAGTGGGTGAGTAGCATGGCCGACCCATAGCAGCGGCAGAAGCAGATCAGACAACCCTTTTCTTTTTCGATATAACTTACAAATGAAAAAGCAAGTCATTTTGATCTGATTAATGGTCTTGCACTCCCTACACAGCGATTTTCTTTGCCTGTAGACACTAGGATATTAATTACTGGTGATCAGCTTTGGTAATCCAAATTTTGGATCCAAACATCTAAAATTTCTCTGTAAATTGGCCTGTGTTGATCAACAGATAAATCAGGTTCTTTCTAGAAAAGACACAAAAGTGAATTTTTCCTTTTTTTTCATTTGCTTTGTTGTATATTTGTTTTTTTTTTAGTTAGTGTTGATGTGCTCCAGAAACAACGTATACAAAATATGAAAATAAATTAAATTGTCTTTACCAAGATAACAACTATCCAACTCTGAAGAAGTTTTTCATACAAACAGCATAATTGACCCAATCTGTTCTTCCAAAATTGTGAAACTCTGTTTGATTTTTCTGCCATTGCCAAGAAGCAGAGATTATTTTGCCAGTCATGATTGTGTTTCCTGTTGTTTCCTGTCTCTCAGTGATGAGGTGTAAAATCAACACAGTTTGATTTTGAGGTGTTTGTATGTGCTGATTTGAGCCTGAGGTTGCTCACAGTCTGTCATTTTTATTTTTACGGGGATTTTTTTGTAGTTTTTGATGGCCGACTATATTTGACCCAACCATTTAGCAGACACAACATTTATGCTTGTGGCATTAGTGCACAATTTGCATTGGAATTATTTTATTGATTAATGTGGGTGTTGTGTGAGTTTCAGCAAAACACTTCATTTGTTTGTTGATGCAGGAACAAGGTAGCGGGATTACATAAGCGTTTGTTGGTTGTGATTATCACTCTGTTTGTGATCTGATGAGATGACAAGCTGGAGCATGCTGCTGGTGTGTGTGTCTGCTTGAGTGTGTCAGAGGGAGCGAGAGAGTCACTTTAACTCTGACAGGCTAATATGCCTCAGCCTCTGGAACAGACTGTCCTTTTGCTGCAGTTTATTCTGCCATTATTTGTCTTCTTCTGTCTTACCCTCTGGCTATAATGTATCCATCCCTCCATCCTTTTTGTTTATTTTGCAGAATAATAACCATGATTTTGACCCTTTTAACAAACCCTCTTTTGTCCTTCTTCTCCTCTTCTCCTCTTTCATCACTAAAAATTGCTTTTTATCTCTCTCTTTCTGACCACATGCCAGTTGGCAGCTGATCTGCCCTCAGGTGTTCATTGACCAGCTCTCTTTCTTTCTCTGAAGCTACAGTTCATCCCTCCATCCGTTCTTCCCTCAATCCGGCTGTTCTCTGCCAGTATTCTCCCTCGAGGCTCCACTTTGGCAGGGCGGTTTAAAGAGACTGTGCAGTGTTGTCTCTGACACCTGTCCGAGCTCACCTTCTCCTTCCCTCTATTGTTGACCCATTGACCAACTGGCAGCTTACAATCATAACACCATCCGCCGCCTCTAAGCCAGAACGTGTGTGAAGTTTGAGAGATTTTGTGTTGGAGAAAGTTGGCAGGCAAGGTTATGCAGAAAGGGCAAAGATGATTTTTAATGGGTTTAAGTTCTGTAAACTGTTATTTTCAATGGAGGTGAATTGCACAAGTGTCTAACATTTTAATTTTCAGCTGCTGGGTTGACCCCAAAAGGTGGTAGTTGAGCTGTTTTCAGTGAGATGTAAATATTGTCCCTGGAGAAAAGAAGTGGCAAAAGGTCTGATGGTTCATTTTTTAATAACAACTCAACACTTGTGCCGAAGTCCACAAAAATCTTTCGAAAATCCCCTCAGATGTTGGATTTAGGCATGTTAAGTCTGTCTGTTTCAGCCCTGCTCAGAATAGGCTGCTGAAGAGCTCTGTCTGACCACACTGCTCTCAAGGAGTCAGAACTGTCCTCATATGTTTACTGTGGCTGCACAGACATGCCAACACATGTTACTCCGACTGGAGCTGGATACAGGCCGAACCAACTCGCTCTGTCCCTTTAAGTGATGTTTCAGCTACTTAACATTACCAGAACATCACATGCTGCCAATATTAAAATGATTTCTCTGTCAGGACTGTCAAGCATTTCAGTCTTGTAAGTTGAAGGTAACATGCATAAAGTCATTGCTCGGTTTGAAGTTTGACAGCAACTTTTGTACATAATCTAAAGTGTATCTGGAAAATATTCCACACACTATTATCACTCAGGGCAAATACCTTTTCAAAATACTTCTTGCTGCAAGCAAAAGAATAGTTACCAAGTAGTGGTTGGACAGAGCCCCACCAACTAAAAGGAATGGATAACAGCAGTGAAGGAAATGTTTGATATGGAAAAAGACACTCAAGATCATTCCAAGACACATGTTGTTTGGTATTGGTCCAAATGGGTATAGTAGGTGAGCATAAAAGTAAAATAGACATATGAATATGTAACTAACTGTGTATTGAGAATTTAATAAACATTAATATAAATCATCCTTGTGCTTGAGGTGGGCCCAGACTGATGTGAAGGGAGAGCAAGAGACAGCAGACTCTATGCAACAAGTCGTCACTGTTGGGCACAAACCTCAATATAATATTCATTAATTAAGTGATTTTTAATTAAGCCATTTTTATTCTATTTCCTAAAACATAGCAGTTTTGGAGGTAGGAGTTTTGTTCTCTACAGCAACAAAGTGATATTTTGCATTGTCTCTTGGTAACCATTTTGTTTGTTTTTTCATTTAGTTGTTCCGGTTGTCTTGCCCAAGGTCAGCTGGGAAAGGCTGAAAGAAGAAAATGAACATTAAAAAAATGATTTTTTTCAAGCATCTATGCATGAACGGTCTGCCACTGAGTAAACTGGCATTATTGTCCTCCACAGTGTATCATCCAGTTCAATTTCTTTTTAAAATTTACCTCTGGTTTTCATAACAGGATGAAGAATACCCCCTTAATTTGATCTTTAACCACTGCTAAAGGTGCCCCTTGCACACCCTATTAACAGAGATGGTGTAATGAAGTTAAGATCACATTTTCACATTTTCCCTGTGATACACTGAAGATACTTGACCAGGATAAAAGTCTATTTTTTAGCTCAGCTAAGTTTACCATGTAAGTGGGCTCTCTGATTTATCGTATTTATGAAAAAGAACCTTTGAAGGGTAACTAAATGTAAGGTTACACAGCACACTGATGCAGCGTTATTAGACTTAAGTCATACAGCTTTGTATGTTCTGATAACCAGTTTCTGAATAGTGATGAGTAAGGCTGTAACTGACAGGCTTACTGCATGTGTGAGTGTTAATATATGTGCATGTTTACAAAATGGTGTATCGGTCATAGCTCTGCTCTCTCCCCCCCTGTTTACTGTTTTCTCTAGTATCTCTAGTCCCATATATATATATATATATTTATATATATATATATATATATATATATATATATATATATATATTTATATATATATATATATATATATATGTGTGTGTGTGTGTGTTATTAAGGAGGACAGGATGCAAAGAGGAAAAGAAATATAGATTTAAAAAAAGGAATGTGATGAGAGATGAAAAGTGTCTTAATGTAGTGTGACCGAGGTAATGTGTGGCTGCAAAGCAACAAAGACAAAAAAAAGAGGAGAGTGACTGATGTAAGAGGAAGAAAAAAGGGCAGCAGATGAATTTAAACGCGGAGAAAGGAAATAATGTAGAAAAAATAGAGAGATTGGAGAAAATGAGACAAAGCGAGCTGGGGATGAGAGAGAGAGAGTGGGAGAGTGAAGGGAGGAAGAGGATGAATAGGGTAATAATGGCTCAGTGTGAGAGCTGTTGTAGAAAAAGAGAGAACGGCTGAGTGAAGAAGAGAACAAAATGAGGCTGAGGGCACTCAGACAGATAGAATTAGACACACCGCAGAGGTTCAGTGTGTGTTTGTGTACGTGTGTCACACAGCGAGAGTGCGTGATTATGTCTTGTGTTGTGTGTGCGGCAGGCTTGGTTTACAACATGTGTGTGAGTACAAAGGAAGAGCATTTGTGGGAGTTTAAGGAAATGGCCAAATGCAGTGGTAGTGAAAGCTGACTGAAAGCTTTAGAGAGACTGTTTTAACCGTGTAATGCTTCTGTGTGTGTTTTCATATGTTTGTGAGGGAGTAGTGTGTGAGGCTGAGCTTTGCAAATGATGGTACTGAAGGACCAGATGCACTAATGCTGCCTCCATCTTTCCATCTTTCTCCTCTTGAGTTGTCACTGACAGTCCCAGCTCATTAGAAATGTGTTTTAATGCAGCAAAGATGTAATGTGCTGTAAAAGGTACATTATCAGGTGCTTTTATTATCTAACAGTACAGGAAATCATCCTATATTTTTTCTCCCTCCTTCTGTCTCTTCTCCTCTTTATACTTTTCACAGGCAGAGATTGTCAAGCGACTCAGTGCCATCTGCGCCCAGATCATCCCTTTCCTCTCCCAAGAGGTGAGTGTCACTGCTGTCAGACACACACACACAAAATATGCACACATACACAGAAGACAATTACTCACACCCCAGGCTATATAACGTGTTTTTTGCATCCTGAAAAAGAACAAAAATATCTACAATTTTGTGCAAAGCAATTTAAAAGAAAATCTAATTTACGAATATCTCAGTTTTTTTTAAAGAGACTGTGAGGAGTTTCTAAGTAATTACAAAAACTCACTTTTAGATATATGCCTGATCGAAATACACACTTTAAGATGAGTTTTATAGCATCTAAATAGGTTATCTATAAATGCTATTTCTTAGCCTTCCGGTCGGGTCAGACAGAGCTGGACTGGCCTGGATACTCAACTTCGGGAACAAGACAATTAAAACTAGAGCAAATTTATATCATTTTGCTACTTATACGTCTTAGAGCACCGGGCTGTAAGTAGCGATATATAGCCGTCTACAACTACGATAATAAGTTTTCCAAAAAATTGTTGTTGTCACACATCAAAAACTACCGCTACGTAACTAGAAAGAGATACATTACCTTGTCGCTTTGCATCCTGTAAGTTGTTGAAAAAAGAAGGTGTAAAGCAATGTAGAGTTCTGAGGAAGGTCCGAGCTGCATTTACCACATCAAGCACACGCTTCGGCTTCAGTCACGTCTTTGGTGCGTTCCAGTTGTAGTCAGAAGTAGGAATTTCCAAGTTCCGAGTAGGAAACTGCAACTGGAACGTTCCCCGAAGTCTGAATTTCCTACTGGGAACTCGGTGAAACCTCGTCACCCCCGAGTTGACAATCGAAGATGGATGCCCCTAGTGTGAACAGTTATTTAGCTCCTGTAATAATCAATTTATTTGCACTTCTGACTGGGGTGTGTCGCTCTAGATCAACTGTATACATCGTATTGCTAGACTTGTATTTACAAAAATGCTGCCATAGTGATAATCACATTCTTCATACAACAACGCAGGGCGTGCTAACAACAGCTAACAATAGCCTGGTAGATCGGCATGTTTTTTTCTGACTTCAACTGGAACGCCGATAAGTCAGAGATGATGTCACTCCCATTTCCGAGGTTACTGGAACGCAGCATTACGACAGTCGCCGCACGTGCTCATGGGTAGCATAGTCTTTATTTTGACGGTAATAGATTCTCCTCATAGTACCTTTAAGATAATCATTTAAGAAATAAATGCTGAAGAATTATTAATACATTTGTGCAGAGTTTTGCAATTTACTTAAAACAGCAATAAGTTGCTTTTTACTGGTTACTCCTGAAGAAAATGATGAAGATACTTTTCTTGTAGAGTAGTTCAGGAATCAGTCAATATTTATTTGTATAGTACCAAATCAAATATCATTGTAAATAAATACAATAAATATTATATATGTATATAGATATATATATATATATGTATATATATATATATATATATATATATATATATATATATATATATATATATATGTATATATAAGTTTGCAGTGAACATGAGATTTGAATCTTTCCCTTTGCAAAGTTAAATGAATCTGATGTTGCCCCACTTTGGAATTTTGAAGCATTAATGTAAATGTTAATGGACTTGAGCCTATAAAGCACTACTCCACTCTCCTTGACTACTCAGAGCTGCTCTACACTGCAGGTTATCCACCTGCCAGCACCCGTTCACTCTCACATCCACGCACTGATGGTTTCAGAGTGTACGTATATAATGTATGTCAGTAGCAGCAGAGAAAGTCAACATGATCAGACCATTTAAAAAAATTGTCCATGACAGATATTTGTGGGGGGCGACCTATTACTACAGAGTTGTGTTTTTGTTCCCCCCTTGGGTTGAAAACCATCTCACTAGTTTTTGTTGTATTTAAAATTAGATTATTATTATTAAATCATCTCATTAATATCACTAATTCTGTACCTTCCTCTTGTGAGTGTGGGAAAAGGACAGTACACTTCACAGCGCTTCGCAAAAGTGAAAAATCACAAACAAAAGTAGCAGCAGCAGCTCTACTGTCTGAGTCGCCAGCTGAGCAGCACCACTGGATGACTCAATATTATCACTGCTCTTTTAAAAATAATCTTTTGCTTTTGTATCAGCCACAATCATAAAAAACATTAGTGCCTCCAGCCTCCTCTCCATTATAGGACAGTAATAATTAAGTAAAGAAGGATTACCTAAGTGCCCATCCATCGATTGTAAATTTGTGTAGGTGTGTGTACATGTGTGCCACTCTAGTGTGCACCAGTCGTGTGTGTGTACTGATGTTCACACTTCTCTTTTTGTCTGAGAGTGTGAGCGTGCACTGATGAGTCCGTTCCCTGGAGACAGGATGGTCGCAGCCCTGTCAGTTTGATCAATATTGACACGGTGTGTGCGTGTATACGTGTGTGTGTGGGTCTGTGTGTGTGCTCGCAGTTTTGTACTCTTGCATATTTACATTAGTTTGACTGATAAGACTGGTTTTGTGCAAATACATCTGAGATTTAGTAAGTGTGTCATTGAGCATGTGTGTGTCTTTGAGCATGTGTGGCTTTATGTACAGTGTGTGGGTTTCTGTTTGTGTGACTGTGTGTTTTTGTGTGTTTTTACTCATGCATAGCTGCCCATTACAGACAAACAGATAGACAGGCTACAAGTACAGAGTTAACATACATTTATTAGGGATTTTGGCCTCAATGCACATCTCACCACAGCCTGTCTTTTTTAAATGATGGAAAATAAGGACACTGCTGCTCCTTTGAGTACATCTTTTCACTTAGAGAAAATGTAAATCTCCCAAGCGTTTTGCATGTTCACGGGTAAAAAATAATCTTCACCTTGTTTTTGAATCCATCTCAGTTCTTTATTTTTAATGTATTGACCTTTTTGTTGCAAGTAAATCTTTAAATCTTGATTAACCATTTTCAGAACTGTGAGAAACAGCACTTGTAGAAGAGTTTGAAATTTATTTCTTTAATTTTAGAGTTTAATTTAATAATGTTCAAGCCCTAGTGTGAGCACTCTGTTTGTGCCTAACCATCATGGTGCGTTCACACTGGACGCTACTTGTACTACCTTGGCGATCACTCTCCATGCAAAGTCAATGAACAGCCGCGATGTACAGGGCTAAGCCTCCCGCGATGCGACAGTCGCTTTTCACACTACCACATAGCTTGTTGCGCGATGTGAAAGTAAAAAAAAGTTGATCAATCAGCGGTGTGTGCACGTGTGACGGTACCCTAGACAGACAGTTATTCGTCCAGACTACAGAGGAACAATTTATGTCCGTGTGGGAAACATTAGTCAGTGAGTTCACATTAGTTCTGCCTAGACGGACCGCGGTAAACCCACAGATGATGCCGCTGCAGGGCATCAGCTGCAGTGTTTTGTGGTTGATAAGTGAATGAAAAGGATACAGCTGGAATAATTTCACCGCCATCATATTATATATCATATAATATGATGGCGGTGAAACTCAGGGGGTGTGACGTCACCGAGCGACGGCCGACGGCAACGGTGACCTAAATGAGGTATTTATGGACGTGCGACGACATGTCAGTGGGCGACGCGATTTTGGTAGCTGGGTCGCTTGAATGCAGCATTAGAGAGTGTTCACACATGAGTCTTGCATGTTAGTTAGGGATGGAAATTAACATGATTTTATTGATACCAGTGCCATTCATGATAACACTTATTGATGCAATTCTAACAAATTCTTTTTCAATTCTTGCTGATTTTCTATGTGAGCCAAGTTATCATAGCCAGGTTTTCATTGGCAACAAAGTCAATCACATGACACTCCTGTTATTCAGTCCTGTGCTGCAGAGATGAATGTGTCATACTGTAATCAAAGTTGCACAGTAAAAGTCTGTAGTAATAGTGTAATGTCCTCAATTTACAAAGCATGCAGAACAAGCAAATGGAATTGATAACTATAAAGAATGTTAATATCAAGTCGTTGAGGAAGTTGTTATTAATTCTTTTCTGGAAATAGTTTTCAATTCTCATCTGTAGTGTTAGCTGTGCATTTCAAACAATTCAGTTTTACAGAATGAGCTGACATTGATGATCACAATCATCATATTTACATGAGAGCTTCAATTCTCCTCTAATTCAGAATAAGACTTGAATCCTTTTTAAAAAGATTAAAAATGACCATGTAAACATGAAGGAGAGTAGTTTAATTCTTCATTATTTATTTCTGAAAACTTAATTCCGAAATCAAAAAACACTGTATGCATGGCCATTATTTATGCAGGTACAGTGTAGTTCCTCACAGTAGGTTCAAATGCTCTTTCACAATAAGAGCGGGTTCCTGTATAAACAGGAAAATCGTAATAAAGACCAGTTTGTGGAGAAAATCTCTATTTAATTGTTTATTTAACCATTCAAATCCTGCAGTTAATCACATGCTAACATTTAGTTGTTTGACAACCCTAAGTTTTACAATTTTCTCAAGTTTGAGTCATTTTACAGTTCTTGCTATGTTTCAGCATTGTTTTACAGAGTATAGAGATTTTTCACACAGTGTATTGTAACATTAAATGTTTGTTGATCTTTTGTTTCTCTCTGTATGCAGCACCAGCAACAGGTGGTCCAAGCAGTGGAGAGAGCCAAGCAGGTCACTATGGCCGAACTCAACGCCATTATCGGGGTGAGTCACCGTTGTTTGCTATGACAGCACAAACACACACATAATGTACATGTAAAACATTTGGACTTTGGATTTTCTGACAAATAATTTAAATATTGGTGGGTCAGCTGATAAAAAGATGATTCAGGGGTCTTTAAATATAAAATGTAATTTATTTTATAAAGATAAAAAAAATGATCCTTAGGTAGGTGAGCTGTTTGCATAAACACAGCAGCTTTAACATAAATTATATTCTTCTGATTGAATCTGTTCCTCAAATGATCAATGTAATGCTAGATATGTATTAATTACACTTCATTAATTACTGACACAACCGTTGGACATTTAAATATTTCATTTTTCTTTCTTTGTTGACACAACTCAAAATGATTTTCTTTGTTTTCCCTGAAAGAGACTTTTCTAAACAGATGTTGATCAGTATTCCTTGCTGCTGGGCCAGTAAAACTGGATGAATAAGTTGTGCAGCACTGTGGGCTGGTGTTTCTTTTTTACACTGCCTTTAGTCTTTGGGTTTGGACTACATAGATGAAGATGCCAAAACTCACTTTGTCTAATAATGACTGTGGGCGAGAAATTTGTAAAGCTTCCTTCTTAATAAATTTTTAATAAAACAAATTAAAAGATACAGTAAATAATTAAGAGTTAGGTTTTTTGACCCATGAATTCCAACAGTTCGCAAAAAATATTGTAAAACCTGCATTAAAATAACCCCTCTTATTGGTCATTTTAGCACACCACCGACCTGCAGACATTCATCAGGTCTTGCACGGCAGTCTTTAGCATCAAGTTAAACCAAAATGACATAACTTTTGATTGAAGACCGTTGTACATTCTGCAGAAGAGTATAGATTATAACATATACAAACTATTGAAAATATCAGCTTTTACCTTAAAGGCTAATGGGTAACATGTACTACGACACTTATCACAACTTGTTTGCTTTTGAATATTTAAATATGGTGATACCGTACCTCGTTCTTGATAGGTTACACATCACTGCACAGGCTAGTGAAGAAAATGCAATGCAGTACTTTATGAAAATGGACATGAGACAGGCTGTGTAAGGCTATGTCCAAATTAAATGATGATTAAATGATTAAAAAAAATCATATTCAGTTGAATATTAAAAAAGAAATACATTTCTTATATCCATGTAATTTTGCCTGATGGTAACAGATGAGATGGTTACCTCATCTTTCAAGACCATTATGCAGCAGATAGTGCAGGTGTTAATCTGATAAGCCACGGTCAGACTACACATTATACACATGGTTTTAGCCAGACGTGACAGTTTGAGGGCTGCAGGAGCCATCAGCCACAACAATCTGACAGTGCATCTTGTGTAACGGCAAAAAAGGACTGGTCTGGACCTTACAACACAGTTTTTGCCTTGAGATGGTGCAATCTGACACAGGGAAGGTTTATCAGCCTCTGAAAAGATTATCTCTGCCTTTGTGATGGTCTGGGAGACAACAACAGGCGGAGAAAAGAGAAATGATGTACTCTAACACCTTGATTAGTAACAAAAAGAATTTAGCAGGAAGCTAACATACTCAATATAACATTAGTAAAAGACAAACATCAGTAATGCAGTGTAAATACAGTATATCAGCTGTCCTCAGTGTCACCCCTCATTCTGTTTGCATCATCATACCAGTCGTTAGATGAAAATCCTATCAAACTGGTGGGCAGATTTACAGCTCCATTTTATGGCACAACAATTATTTAATCTGACAAGGTGACCACTGGCACAAACATTATGTAGGTGAAAATTCTTCTCAGACAAAGTTCAGCACAACTTTTCTGTAGTTGCAACGTTTTGCCAGTTAATTGGCCAGGTCTTTTTTTTTCTGTCAATGACAATGTGGGAACACAAAATTATGCAAGTTGAACTTTAGGCTTGCTTTGCCATATGCTGAGAAAATCCACTGCATCTGTATTGCTTTCATTCATACAGATACAGTTTTAGACACATTTATTAGACTTCCTGTCAGAAACACAGGAAAATCATCCAACATTTTAAGTGCTTTAATGGGGAACCTTTCATTTTCAGTGAGTTCTCAATGTTAAACCATTTTGAACAGAAATGAAAAGTTTCCCACTGAATTCACCTTTTTGCTCCCAATTTGAGCTGGCTTACTGGGATTTTCTGAGAAGTCCGAAATTAATCAAGGATAACATTCAATAACTAAAAGTAATTTTTCTGATTAAGGATACAAGTAAACGCACACACACACACATACATATGGATATATATATGTACTTTATTTAAAAAATGTATGATGGTCTGCAGACTGTAATTTGCTTGTATATGGTGTAATTCTCTATTGCACTACTTGTGTTTTAGTTTCAAGGTCTCTATTTTCAGATCTGCCTTGAAAAGATACAGTTTATATTTAGTCAAAATTGAGGATGAATACAGAATAATACAAAAAAAATGTCATCAACACAAGTCCCACATCAATATGTTGGCAACACTTGGAATGCTCCTTATTTTACATTTATGGTTTAAATAGAAAAAAATCAGGAAAACCATCCAGCATTTTGAAGTGCTTTAATTGGGAACCTTTCATTTTCAGGGAGTTCCCAGTGTTCAACTATTTTGAACAGGAATAAGAAATTTCCCGCTGAATTCACCTTTCTGCTCCCAATTTGAGCTGGCTTACTGGGATTTTTCTGAGAAGTCAGAAACTAATCAAGTATAACATTCAAAAACTAAAAGCAATTTTTCTGTTTAAGAATGCAAGTAAATATAAAAACTACATATATATATATATATATATATATATATATATGTATTGTTTATTTATATGTTTTAAGATGGCCTGCAGGCTGTAATTTGCTCATATATGGTCTAATTCTCCAATGCATTAGTTGTGTTTTAATTTCAAGGTCTCTTTATTCAGATCTGTCTGAAAAAGATACAGTTCATATTTAGTTCAACTTGAGGATGAATGTAGAGTATAAAAAAAATGGTCATAAACACCAGTCTCACACTAATATGTTGGCCACACTCGGAATACTCCTTCTTTTACATTTAATGGTTTAAATTCCCTGACTTGAGACATGATTTTCTTGCCTGCACATGTATGTGTTTGTATGTACACAAACACATAACTCATACAGAGCTGTAGTAGACGGGGCTTTCCAGAGCTTGTCAGAGCGCTGATCACATTACTGTCTACTTAGAGCCCTTTGTTCTACAGTGCAGCAAACACTGCTGTCTCTTAGGTATGTGTCCAAACACATCAGCCTGAAGAAAAGTACATACATAATGCTCCTTTCAGCGTGACAGGCACATTTGTTCATCTGTATTACTCTACCTAAATACCCCCCATCCTCCTCTGGTTGTAGTTTCCTAATTTTTCTTCTGTGTTTTTCATAATTTCTGTAATATTTAGTCTTTCTCTGTCTATGGCCTTGTCCTCGTTTCTCCTTTTCCCTTTTGTTTTTTTTCACTTTGTCTTATCTTTTTCTCTCTCCACTGCACACTTTCCCTCCCTTTTCATGTGCTCATTTACCGTCTCTCCCTATCTTCCCTCCTGCTCATTTAATTCTCCTTCACTTTCCACTGCTTCCCTCTGTTCCTCCCCATCATTTACTCTCCAACTCAAACATCTCCCTTTCTCCCTCTCGCCCTCTCTGTGTGTTTTTCGTGGCCTCTTTCTGTCTTTCCCCCCTCTGATTTTCCTACATAATAAACCCGCTCTTACTTTTTATCTTTCCTTTTTCCTTCTTGGTTTCTATCTCATTTCCTATGTATCATGAACCTTTTATTTCCCTCTCCCCTTCCTTCCTTCTCTCCTCCTTGTCCTTGTTGTCCATCTTTTTTTCACCTCTTAATCCGCTAATCTCTTTAACATCCTATCTTCCTTTATCGTATTTTCCTGTCTCTGTTGAGCGGTCCATGTGGATTTGATTTGATTCCACTTCCTCTCTGTCTCCTTGCTATCATGCGCTTTTCCAAACACAACATCCAATGTCCTACACCTTTTTTCTGCCCCCCACCCACAAACACACACACTTCTGTTTCTCTCTTCTTGACCTTACTTTTTTTCTAATCAACCAATCCCTTGTAAAACACCAATCCACCCCAATCCCCTACCTCCTTCCCCACTCCCTCCTTTCCCTGTGGCCACAGCAGCAGCAGCTCCAGCACCTGTCTCACCACGCCCCTGGCATCCCCCTCACACCTCACCCATCAGGCCTGTCTCTGGGTGCAGGGGGCTCTGGGCTTCTTGCACTGACGGGGGCACTGGGGGTCTCGGCTCACCTCGCCTCTAAAGACGAGAGAAACCATCTTGACCCAGAGCATCTCAGAGGTACAGAACTGACAATCTGTGATCTTTTCTTGTCTCTAAAAATATTTTAATTACAATCCGATGTTTTTTAAGCAAACAGTCATTGGGTTTCCATCCACAGTTTAAAGAGACTGTGAGGAGTTTCTAAGTAATTACAAAAAAGTCTCACTTTTAGATATATGCCTGATCAAAATACACACTTTAAAATGAGTTTTATAGCATCAAAATAGGTTATCTATAAATGCTATTCCTTAGCCTTCTGGTCGGGTCAGACAGCGCTAGAGCAAATTTATATTATGTTATTATTTATATTACACGTCTTAGAGCACCGGGCTGTAAATAGCAATATATAGCCGGCTACAACTACGATAATAAGTTTTCCAAAAATTGCTTGTTGTCACACATCAAAAACTACCGCTACGTAACTAGAAAGAGATACATTACCTCGTCGCTTTGCATACTGTAAGTTGTTGAAAAAAGAAGTTGTAAAGTCATGCAGAGTTTTGAGGAAGGTCTGAGCTGCATTTACCACATCAAGCACACGCTTCGGCTTCAGTTACATCTTTGGTGCGTTCCAGTTGTAGTCAGAAGTAGGAATTTCTGGGTTCCGAGTAGGAAACTGCAGCTGGAATGTTCCCCAAAGTCTGAATTTCCTACTGGGAACTCAGTGAAACCTCGCCACCCCCGAGTTGACAATCAAAGATGGATGCCCCAAGTGTGAACAGTTATTTAGCTCCTGTAATAATCAATTTATTTGCACTTCTGACTGGGGTGTGTTGCTCTAGATCAGCTGTATACATCGTATTGTTAGACTTAAATTTACAAAAATGCTGCCATAGTGATAATCACATTCTTCATGTGATATTTGTGAACAACAACGCAGGGTGTGCTAACAACAGCTAACAGTAGCCTGGTAGATCAGCATGTTTTTTTCTGACTTCAACTGGAATGCCAATAAGTCGGAGATGATGTCACTCCCATTTCCGAGGTTACTGGAACGCAGCATTACGACAGTCACCGCACGTGCTCATGGGTAGCAGAGTCTTTATTTCGCCGGAAATAGATTCTCCTCATAGCACCTTTAAGGGGCATTTTCAGTGAGGACTAAAAGAACTGAAGTGGAAATAGTGTCAATTTGAGATAGTTAGAAAGAATATTGCAAGAAAAGAAGGAATGCATAATATTATTGGAACGTTGTTTTAGATAACTGCCTCAAAAGTTGATAAACTGTATGGGCAGATATGAATCTTTTTGCTGATATTACAGCCAGTGTACCTCGTCATCACTGAATGACCCCTTTTATAAATCAATTGTAGAATTTTTAGCAAATATACTGTAATGTTGCTTTTCTTGCTTTACATTTAACACAAATAGACTGTGACCATGAAAGTGACAGTTGGTTTTAGTAAAGTGTTCTCACAGAATTAATTATGTCTGTGTCAGTATCAATAATGACAAGATATAAATTATTGGCATAACTTCAAAAAACAATGTTCATCCCTAGAAAAGGTTTAACACTCAGAGGTGGAGGTGGAAATTTTAAATATCAATAACAGTTAAGTAAACAAATTTAGAGAGTAAGCACTGACTTAATCCAATGATTTTCTTTTGTATCTATCATCTCAGGATTAACAGACAATTGAAAGTCAAATCAGAAACTTACTTTAAATGTACTTTAGTTCCCTTGTCATATTCATATAATGACTTTTTTTATGATGGAACCAACGAAATAAACATTTAGCAAAAAAATGCAGGAATGACATGAAACTTTGTATAACTTATTAAAATTCGAAGGCTATGTACTATGTGCTGTGTCTAAAAAGAGCAATTTCCTGAAAATGATTCTGTCCGTGGTGGATCTACCATAAAGAGAAGACAGATCAAGAAGAGCAAAAAAATGGTCTCTCCGTTTGCACAGCATAAAATTTCTATAAGTTGAGAGTAGCCTGCCTTTACACACTCACGGTAATTAAATGTACATTATTTGAAATGTAATCTTATATTCTTACAACTGTCGTTCAAGTCTGTATTTTGATCTGGCTGTTAGATATACAAAATGTCTAAGGTTCAGATCCCTTATAAACCTTTCATGAATTTTGTTATTACTTTACTGGTCTCCTTGACCATAATGAAAAGACATTGAGCACTCTCCTTCTCCAGTGTTTTTTTTTTAATATTCTTAAAATGTACTGTCAACTTCTGCACAGTATATTCACTCTTCATAATTGCACAAATGTAGTGGATGGAAACACCATAGATTTGTATTTTCTTTTCTAAACTGCTAGTTAAATTTTGCCTTGTATTTCTAATGAAAACCCTGTTTGTGAAATTGTTACACTCATGCTCGGATTTCAAACCTGGACTAATAAGTAATGAGAAAATAAAATGTGATACTGTTCTACCATTAATGAGTGAGATCAACTCTATTTTGAGGATTTTCCATTTGTGATGTCGGTTCAACTCTCCTATGCTCTCCACAGTTTGTCATTATCTGCTTACAGTATACATTTTGATAGCATTTTAGGTATGTGGAGTGATCGTAGCATAGCTGAGAAAAATTACGACAACATTCTCAGATTAACAGAGGGGAATAATGAGGTGATTGAGCTGCCAGCCCTCCTTGGTTGTGCCTTGTTGTCATACGAAGAGATTTGCTGCAAAAACAGTTAAAAGTAGCTACAGAAAACTCTTACTATTTAAAAAGGAGCACATTTTGGGAAGTCATACAGCATTACAGAGATGGTAGACCTTTAATCTCCATGTCAGAAACCCACTGTCATGGTGATTAGTGCTCAGTGGTGTCTCCGTATAAGAGTGTAGTCACTAGGAACCTCACTGGAGGTGACACAACAGACTTTACCAGGCCGTAGGTATGATCCTTAATAGAAACCCAAAACAATCGAATGGAGCTGAGTCAAGTCAAGCTAATACCACTCAGTGACAGTGAGAAAGTTCCATTATGCCTTTAGACATTAGCAACTAACTTCCCCCACTCTTATTGTTATTCACAAAACATCAGAGACTAAGTGTTCATGCTTTTCTATTATTAATTGACTGGAACATATTAAGACCTCTTGAAGCATAACTCTTACATTTAAATGATTGATAGAATGGAGAAGAACCAAAGCTGAAAAACCCTCTGATATTTAGTCTTGTGTATATCAATCCAAAGGCTGTTGCAAGTATTTGAGATTTTTAATGGCAAAAATAAGTTTCAATAAAGACTGTCTGAATTTTTTGATAAGTTGGATGCTGACGACTTAAGTATTGCCTAATATCAATAGGTGTTTGTACGGACTTTAGCTGGCTTAGTGCAACAGCATACGTCCAGGATCCAAAATTTTGCTCTAACATTGGTACCGTGTTAATGAAACACTACTGCATACATGTCAAGTGTGTAAGAGTTCATCGAAAACTTCAAAGTCAATGAGCATCTATTCATGTAAGTGTATATAACTGATTATTCACTGCCTTATTAAACCTTCTAATAATTATGCATGTATGCAGGGTTGATTGTAGATTCAAACTTTTTAAGCAACAACACTGGAAAACTGACAACTGCTTTAATAAGAAATGGAGATTTTATTACTTAAGCACAGATGACATGTAAAGCCCTTCTGTTCTTGATTTATGATGGACAGATATCACATCAACTATACAGTGAGCCACCTCTTGGACTGAATATGAACTTCCTTGTTTAGATGGCTGTCGTAATATGGAAAGACGTATTCAAGCCACTTGTGTAAATGCAAGAGAAAGCCTTTCTCCCAGCAAACTTTTATTCACCCCGATACAATATCTTATCTCTTCTCCCTGTATCAGGCACTGAGCCAGCAGAGATGTTCTCATGAATAAAGCTGCAGCTAGAAAGAACAGTAAAGAACGAAAGACAGAAAAGAGAAAAGAGGAAGATAGAGGGATCAATGTGTTCATATCGGAGTGTTAAGCATCTGTGTGAGAGTGTATGCACATTTGCAGTTGTGTGTGTGTTCTTACATATGAGAGGGAGAATGAGTGTAAGATAGCGAGGGTTGAGAGAGGCAGCAGGGGAAGACAGTGAGCTTTGTCTGCTGGAGAAAAAAGAGAGAGAATGATAAAGAGGAGACTGGGATCAGGCACAATGGCAGGTCTATGTCTCTATTAGAGAGAAGCACCCGTAGTTCAGGCTACCCTTGGCTGACTGAGGGAGGTGATGTTATTATTATTATCAGCACTGACGTCAAACTTTCTCTCTCTACTCTTTTATTTCCTCTCTTTCTGTACTCTGTCCTCTTTCCTTCCCTTTCTCTGCCTTGTCCCAGAGGGAGCGCCCAGCAGGGTGAGTAGCTGAGTAATGTGTTACTTTATATGTATGTGTGTGTGTATTTGTGTGTGACAATGATAAACGGATGGAAATGGAGATGCACAATACAGTGGCCCCCCTAAAAAAAAAGCCACAAAAAAAAAGCTGTGTACTACTGGAGCTCAGCCAGAAGTAGCGCAGCTCCACACCGGCACAAAAGCCACTCAGCGCTATCAACCTTGAGCTTCTCAAGGTTTTCTGCATCCCATCAACATCTGAGCTCACAGCGTTTCACTGTTATCTGCAGGAAGGGACAAATTGACTCGATGGATGAACAAGCAACTGTTTGTTTTTCAGCCTCACAAATGTTCTGGTAATCTCCAAGACTTAGAGAACAAGTGAAGGGATTAAAACCCATTGAAAATGGCTTACTGCCCAAAACTCAGCAGTTAGTTTCTGTGGAAATTAGTTTGAAATGGTTACTCAACTGTATTCTGCATCCTTTCACAAATTTAACTGCTGAAGATCTCACCTGAGCTAAATCATAAAAACCACAAATAATGCACAATAGACCACTGATAATCTTTAAAAAATATATCTAACAACAGAACCTGCTTTTTTGTATTGGTTGTTACTCGGGGTGTAAAACTGCACAAGCACCCTTAAAAAGAGGGAAATAAAATGGAGCATAGCTTTAGTTCTGGCGGGACTAATGAGTCAAGATTAATTACATTCTGTTGTTAAACAGCTGATCCAAAGCTAGCCACTGCTGACAGCCACCTGATTGCCTCTAAGCTGCCATTGGCTAAATGCACTAAGTCTGCCTCACTTAAGCTGCTCGAGCATGCAAACTCTTCACTGTTCCTACTGCAAACTGCTTTGCAGTCCTCCTCTACCTGAGCTCCTCCTTCATGCTAGTCTTTAAATTAATCATTGTTAGCTGATACTGATGCTTGGTCTGGGGGAATTTTTGCAACTTAAGGACATAAAAGGTAGAAACACTTACAGTGTATGAAAATAGGTGGTTACTTGTATGGTAGCTGGGTGCCACTCAGCTACCTCACAAGTAACATTCAACATAGGATGGTACAATATGTTGAGTTACAAGAGGATTTGGTAAAGTATGATGCAACAGGATACTCTGGTACTGGACAACAAAATGGAATGAAATTCAAGAAAGACATCAGAGCAGTTATTTGAGTTTAGCTTTGTTTTCAGTTGTTTTTGAGCAGAAATTTCAATTCGGTGTTGTGACTCTGATCGGAGCACTCCCTGCCTTAAGCCTTTGCACATGTTGATGATGGCAGCCCTAAACAGAAATGACACACTTTTCATGCTGTCCTTGCAGCCCACAATTAAAGCATATGTCTGGCAGAGAAGCAGCAAAATCCCCCCAGATCCCCTCAGGCATTAATGTCATGACATTGATTAAGGGGCCATTTACACAAGCCCGAATTGAGCAAAATCCAAAGAGTTTTCATAGCATTTTAGCCTCTCGTTTACATAAGAATGTTGCCTGGAGTGCCTGAATCCACAAATTTTTTGAAACCAAGGTCCAGAGTGGAGTGTTTTGAAAACACATCGCCACCCGGCTCCATGTAAAAGGGATTCTGCGTTTCAGGGTGAAATGCTGATTTCACTGCATGCGCAGTACTCTTTTACATGAAGACTATGCGCACATACCAGGAACAACATCAGCTTTGGCCATCCACGAAGTAACCTGTATGCTGCATACCATGCTCAGTTTGTTATCCAGACAAAACTATCCAGAGAGATTTGTTGCCCCAACAGATTTGTTGTCTTCTGCGTCTTTTTGCATCCACTCACCATTATTTGTTTGTGAAAAGTTTCTCTTCTTCATACATGTGTTGTAACAGCGCTGTTTCTCTGCAAACCTGCATTGCCATCTACTGGAGTGGCATGCACACTACAGCGTTTTCAGTTGTTGTTGTGTCTCCGTGTGAATGTGGATTGCTTTGAATAGGCAAAGAAAGAGCCTTTGCATTTCAGGTGAGAGCGTCTCCGTGTAAACAGGGCCTAAGTCAGAGAATAGCACAAAGTAGAAGCTAAGGTGGAGGTTTTCAAAGCAGCTTACAATTGGAGCAGTGAAGAGTAGACAGGCTTGAGCTGATTAAATAAGGACTGAGTTTACCCCCATTTGCTGTGTCTATAGAAGGAGTATTGGAGGCATTATATTGGTATGAGGGGGCAATTACAGTATCAGCAAGGGTCAGGGGCTCTTTGAGTGTGTGTTGACTGTCTTTGTGTTTATGGAAGCATTATACATGTTACAGGATGGTATATATCCAGCTTCATAATGGCAGTGTGAATTAGCCTAGTGTTTGTGAATGCAGCATTATCATCAAGATGTCCAAACTCATTCAACAGTGACCTAAACATAATTTGTCTTCTTCAATAATTGAACAAATGCAACATGTAGCAAAACATGAAAAGTATACAGGTATTCATCAGGCTTTAGAGGCTATTTACATTTTGCTGTCGCAGTATTAAAAACTCTTCCTAATTGCCTGGAGAATTAATGCTGTGCAAATGGGCTGATTGAAATTCAGTGGACGTCTTTGGTTTATTCTATTCTGCCTGGCTGCTTTATGGAGGCTGTGTGAATACTCCCTTACTGTAACTGGCTGCAGCAGACAGCTGGCCTTCATCACTGTGACTGTTGATAACACAGGGAGAGAGATGGAGAGAGGGTGGAGGAGGTTAAAGGGAGATGGAGAGTGAAATTGGATGAAGGAAAATGAAGGGAGAGACTTATAAGGAAGGCAAGAAAAATAGGGAGGCAAAGGATGTTAAAAAAAGTAGCAGAATGTCTTTGTTCTGGCTTTTATTGTTGAATTAAAATGATTTAAGAGCTACTGATTTAACTTCCCCTCCCTCGCCCTCTATCTGCAGTGAAAGCCTGAATGTAATTTAATTGCTAAACATAATGCCGATTGTTAAACACCAGGAAAATGTTTCTATGAGTTGAGAGTTGTGCCAAGAGTTGCAGTGATGGGAAAGTGAGGAGAGAAGGAATGGGGAGGGGGCATATCAATCGGTATTAGTTAGACAGTCCTGCATGAGTTTAACATGTTGGAATTTTAAATGGAGGCGAATGAAGGGACAGCAAGAGGAAATGAAAAGGAGTAGTTTGTTGAGGCGCACTGTGCTCCATTGTGTGGCTCCATCTCTCCTTCCTGTCGGCCCCCGTGGGCTTCTTCCTGTGTGACTCATTGGTGTGTTGAAACCTTGCTGTTCTTGTCCTCCCCACAGCCCACAGAGAGTGGGGCGGGGGGCAGTGAAAAGACAAGTAGCCCTCATTGAACCTCTGGCCCCTGCCCTAATGATAAAACAACACAATGCTTTGATTGGCTATTCTGAGGGCTGAGCAGCGGGCTGGGCCATGTAGTAAATATGCCTGCACAGCTTTATTGGCCAATAATGAGAGTCGTATTTTACATGAGGACGGGTGTGTCCAGGGGAGAACACTAATTAGCTGCATGGGCTATCTCATATGGCTATGTCTTAACCTGTGCTTACATCTGCTTTTCTTACAAGCATGTGTTTTTATGAGGCTTTCTTCTTCTGTTCGTCCCTGCTACTTTTTTTACTTTACCTTGACATATGTCTTTACAGGATAGTGACTGTGTGTGCATGTTTTTGTTTTATGTGTTTACTTTACACAATGCTGACTCTAGGTAAAGACTTATTTTAATTATCTGATTTTACAGTTTAGTATCAGATGTGTCTTTTATCACTTGTCTTTACTGCTGCAGCAGTAAGCATTTGTGTGTTCATTTCTCTGTTTGTGCGCTTGTCTCTCTCCAGAGTAAGTCAGTGTCATCAACAGACAGTCAGCCCAATGAGGAGCGCCAGGGCCCATCAGGAGGGTACTCCTCATCGCAGGGTGGAGCGGAGGCCAAAAGGAGGCGCTGTGACGACAAAGAGTCTCTTCCTCCACACTCCTATGTAGGTGTTTTATGTACTTTAGCTATAAGATCTTAGCTATCAGCTCTCTTTGTTAGTATATCATCTAGGACAGTAGTTTTCAAACTGTTTTTAACCAAGGCAAACCTAAAGACATGTCAATACCCTAATGCACACCTTCTTTATACCCATATTAAGTATCCTAAAATTTCCGCTCTATGGTTTCTTATTGGTCTGTCCTACACAAGTAACCTATTTACAAGCATTGATAAATTTTTTTATTTCATAAATTCAGCAAAATAAATTTAAGCTTGAAAATAACTTATTTTATGGATAACAAGTAATTGAGAGAGAGAAAAGGAATCATTACCTCCACCCATAAGTTTGTATTTTAGTGAAAGGCAATGTTCCAAGGTTACAAGAATTACAGTTTCACATAGGCGTTAATGGTCCTTGATTACTGACTTAGAAAATTCATACTTCAGCCATACATTGTTGTATAATTGCAATAATAACATATGGTAGTTTAACCATTTGGTCATTGGAGGCAAAACTCAGCCTAATTGTTGGGTCTGTAATGGTAGACCTGCACAAAAAGTAGAACATAGACAAAAACAATTTTAAGAGAAAACAGTTAGAAAGAGTATTTGAACCTGACATACCTTGTCATTGAACTCCCAAAGTTGATTTATGCCAGGCCAAGGAGGAGATTGCCAGAGGCAGATGCTAATGCTTTTAAACCAAAATGTATCGGCTTATATTTTAGATAACGTCTGTTGAGGACCACTGTTGGGTCTCTCAGGGGGTTGGAGGGCTTGCTGATGTTTTCCCTGCATAAGACATTTTATTCCACAAAATACAAATTTTGAGGCTGTCTACTGCCTCTAAGTCAGCGCTACACTATGATAAATCTGAAGGCCAAATCCAAATTTGCAGCACCTATTTGATTCCTGAATGAGGAAACTGGTTGGAAATTCCTCATATTTTTTTCCAGACAGACTGAAAAGACATATTCAAATGCTAGAAATACAATATGTTAACATGCAGTCAATCACAATTCTATCAGAATTTTGAGATTGATTGCAATAAAAATGAATTGGTTCCCTAGAAGTTGCATAAAAAAAAATCACACAGCCAATAAATCAATTAATCAAATTATTAAATTAAATGCATTCATCAATTTGTTAAAAAAACATATAGAAAGCCACATAAACACAACACAGATGTCTCAAACTGCAGACCCAACTGCATAGCTAAGTGTGGGTCTGAGTGTGTTTACTCATGACGAGTGACATTACAGGCCACCCAGAGGTAAGGGGGCCCACGGCCAATCAGAGCGATGTTTGTTTTGGATGGATCCAATGTGGGAAGGGGCGGGCAGCCATAGGCAATGCAATGCCAGAAGAGAGACGGCCAAGCCAGATAGCCGTAATGAATGAGATAGCTGTGTGTTTGCAGTCTGGAGGATTGATTGACACTGGGAGGTCTGTCTGAGCAACACGGCCTCCAGCTAAATCAGTTTGGCATCCACAACAACCGTCCAAATCTCGCCATTACTTCAGAGCGGCAACAAGCACAGATAGTTTCCACTTTGTGAATGTTTTCCCTCTCTTTCTGTCTGTCAGAGAGAATTATTCCTCCTATTTCTCTCTGCTTGCTGTCTGTTCTTCACTGTCTCTCCATCTCTTTACCCTCATCTCCCATTTCTTTACCTTTACTTCTTATTCTCTCTGTTTAACCTTTTTTCATTTCCATTCCCACTCTTATTTGTTTTTTCTGTCTCTTTAATGCTTTCTTTCCTTCTGCTTGCTCTTTCTCCATTCCTTATTTATTTGTCTTTTTTAATTTAATTCTTTTCAGAAAGCTTTATTGGCATGGATGTTGTCAACAATATCATCAAGCTGCCATGTGATAACAGATAATTATTCAAAAAGACAATAGTAACAGTAACAATAAACTTTGATGAAATGAACAATGGTTCATTTAACTTTAACATGAGTTTAGGCATTAAAAATTGCCATCTAGCTGTACACACTGATTAGGTTCAAAGGTAGTACGTAGTATGTCTGCAAATGTCAAGTGTTCATTATCTAAAAAAAAGATGCCTTTGTAAGATGAGAAACAAGAAAAGAAGAAGATAGGTGCTGAGGGAATTTTCTTGATTTTTAATTTCTGATCTTTTTTCATTTTTGCAATAATCCCTCGGCAGAGCTTGTTTTGCTTGATTATTAAGTACTTCATTAATAATGTCTGTTTTAGTAACTGAAATGTTAATTTAACTCTGCATGGAAACTTTTTTGGGCTCAGCTCATGACATTTATTGATTAGAGTCAATGGTTTATCAATACAAAGCACTACTATTCTGCTTTTCCCATGTGGAATAAAAACACTTGATTTACTGCTCACAGCAGGAGTGACAGGGCTAAAGTTATGTATTTAATGGATCCATTGTAGACAGTAAGCAACAAGGGCTGCATGATGGAAAACAGTTCTCTACACTGTTAAGCTTGAGGCCCATGGGTCACATCAGGCCTTCAACAAATTATCATATGCAGAAAATTTGAGGAGGAAAAATCTATTGTACATTTAAGGTAGGGCTGGGCGATATGGCCTAGAAATAAAATCCCAGATTTTTTTCTACAACACTCGATTTATGATTTTTATTGATTATTCCCTCCCTAAAAGAAACAAAACTCCCAGTGACATAAAAATGAAACAAATCAAGTTTTGCCTTTATGTTGTCTAAATGTTTCCCTCTTAAAGTCAAAGTCTGGGTCATAAAAGGTTGATTATGTAGGATAAACGTAGGTAGGTTTGTCTACATAAACACTAAAAGGCTTGGGTATTTTTGCAGTATTAGCATGAAACTCTTTGATCAATATTTAATCTACTTAAATAACAAATACAAGCCTCTAAAAGTGCTTGTCCAAACCCTACAAGGCCGACCATCATGAAAATGGTAATTTTTTTTCAAAAATCTTCTGCAGAAAATAATTCGATTTAATCGATTTAATTGATTTTTGCCCAGCTCTAATTTAAGGGTATTTTGTTCCTGTTATTGCAGCTATTGAAGCAACCATGAAACAACTAAGAATTTATCTTTTCTACAAGAATGAGTTTTAATCATTATTTATTGTCTCCTGTTTGCCATTATCAGAGTGCTATATTCAAGAGGGAGAACATGTATGGCAGTGTCCGACTCAGTGACAGAATCATAACATCCAAAGCTACACCCCCAGAAATATGAAGCCAAAGTTTCTGAGGTACCTCCATGTGGCTTTCAGCAACATCAGTGATAGGAACTGATTTCACTTTAAAATCTAAAGAAAAAGTCCAAGCCCCCGGTATATATTAGATATATACTTGCCCTAGTGCAATTGATACTTGATTAAAGGTAAGATCATTTTAACAGCCTGCTGTAAAGCTAATATTGAGCATAGCTTTTGTTTTGGCAGGACATGGAATCAAGATTGCTAACATGCCAGCATTCCAAAGTTATACAGCTGATCCAAAGCTAGCCCCTGCTGACAGCCCGCTGATTGCCTCTAAGGTGCCATTGGCTATATACACTCAGATTGCCTTACTTAAGGTGCCCTAGCCCACATACTCTTTGCTTCTGCTGCTGCAAGCTGCTTTGAAAATCTCTAATGCAGGAGTGCTAAAGATTGTAGAAATGTGAGTGCCTGCTCAGTGCTGGGTGCAAAAACCCTGAATGTGAAATGATTGTGTGTGGGATACAGACAGCCCGCACAGACAGAAACACTGTTGATCAGAGAACCTTAAGACCAGCCTTAACATGGCCACCCTGTCTGTGAGTAGGTTGATCTAAAGTTCAGTTGAGGCAGCGTGTGCAGTATGGCTGCATCCTGGCTCCTTGGATGATCAAACAATATCTATGGCTTTGTCCAATTCTTTCCACAACATACCTGTCAAGTTTTGGATTTTGCAATACAGTAAAACTTTCTATTGCCCTCTGCGAGTGGTCCCACCACCCCAACCAAGCTCCAGTATCCCTCACATTTTGACACAGGTGTACAAGAAATCTGAAATAACTACTTTGTTTTTATTGGTTTGTTCCCACTGTTGGCCCTAACCTCATGATAACTGCCACCCAGGCTACTGCAAGTGACAGTTCTCGCGAGGCTGTTTCTTCTTCTTCAGTTTTACGGAGGTTGACATCCATCGCTTTGCTGCATTGCTGCCTCATTATTGTGAGGCCAGTGACAGAGTTCAGTTTGGAGAGACAGAGGAATGTTTACTATTATTATCATATTGTAATACGAGAGATTTAAAGGATAATACTAATACGTGAGGAGGGCGGCAAAGAGGGGTAAAATCCAGTAGTTTGCCTGCCAAAGCGGATGACTTGACAGCTGTGGTCTACAAGCATTGTTAGAAAATATTTACAGATAACTTCAATGTAAAACCACTAAAGTGAGGCCCAGCAAACTGCAAAATAATGACTGACTTGCAGCTGTTCTATAAACTACTACAAGAGAAGCAGATGAGGGAATAAGGTATGTCGTAGCAGGTTTTGAACATAGCCAATCTTTCACTTTACTCCCTCTTTTTTCTTTTACTTCCCTCTCTCAATCCTTCACTTTTCTTTCTCTGTCTTTCTCTCTTTCCTTCCTGCCCTTATTTTCCTCTCTCTCTCGCCCTCTGCAGCTGTATATCTGTTCTAGGAATAGACAGTAGACATCGTCTTGTTTTGGGTCTGTATAATTAGGTACTGATGTCACTCTACACTGATGTCAATATGAATATCAGGCCATGATCACATCAGAGCTTTGTTGCCATGGTGACTAAGTGCCATCGTTCTTACCCTGGAAAAAAAGGGCGAGTGAGAGAGAGGGATGAGGAGAGATGACTAGACAAAGAGTAAAATATATAATACATATATGCCATGTATGGAGAATGAGCAACAGTGTTTGTGTGAGGATGAGAGAGTTTGTGTATCAGGGAGGTGTTCAGGTGGAGTACAGTAGAGGGTCTTGAGTTTATGTACTGTATGGAAGGTGTATAATGCCTCTGTGTTAAATGTTTCATGATGGGCAGCTTGTGAACAGAATTAAAGAGAGACCTGAAGTACTGATGTATTGATCTGTGTGTTTCAGTCTGTATTATTAAAGTTTTCCACTGATCTCTGTTGGTTATCTGAGCTCTCATTGTACTTCTCTTCTCCTTAGGACAGTGATGGAGACAAGAGTGAAGACAATCTGGTCGTGGACGTCTCCAATGAAGTAAGTATTCCAACTGTCACTAAATGCTTCAAGGGTTTAAAGTAGGGATGCACCGTAATGAAAATCTGTGGCCGAAGCCGAATAACATATAAATGCTTGGCCGAATACCGAATATCCAATGCAGAGGCAAAGAGGTTCACTATATTTTTTAATAGTGCATTAATAGCTTATAGTACATTTTTTGACATGTTTCTAAAAGAAAGTAATTGTTTATTGAATATTATGACATTTTTTTAATATTCCAGTAGCCTTTGCTGTTCAAAAAAAGCCCAACAAAGTTTTTCATTCATATAAAGCCTTCAAACAAAACAAAACATGCATTAAAAAATGCTAAAGTGCATTGAAGTGGATATACACCAGTAATACCAACAAACAAATAATTGTCCTTTTGACACAAGTCTGCTTTAAGACTGCCACTTTATAATCGTGTGTGGCGGCACATCAGGCCTGGAGCAGTGGACCATTCCGTCCTACAGAGGACGCTGTGAGTGCAGCTTGACCGTCAGTCACATCCGCTGCTCTCTTGACCTCAGTAAACAAAGAGTTTCCACTCCGAGCGGACATTAACAGCTCCGTGTCATCTGAGGAGAGCTGTGTTTAAGTGATTTCGTCATTGCATCACACGGTACTATTCAGCCTTGCTATTAGCTCACTCCACAGAGGGCGGATATGGCTTTTTTTGCAATATTTGGCCGAATATATTCAGCCACTGAATATTCGGTGCATCCTTAGTTTAAAGTACATTTTTGGCTCCATCACATCATGTTTTGTATCTTTGACAGATTCTCACTCAAGTTAGTCCTGTGCCTCAACACTGTAGAGCATTCTGGCCACTGTAGTGTGTTACTTTCTTCCTCCTGTTTCAGATCTTAATCGTTATTTTGTTGAATCATAGACTTGTGTTCTGCTAAAATATCAACTGATAAACCTTGGTGTACACTGTCTTCCTAACATCAAAGGATGGGAAGGCAAACTAATGATTATCATCTAACTTTAAACCAACATTATTGAGCTTTTTGCAGCTTGAAAGATGGAGCTGTCTGCAGGAGTATATCTGTCTGCCAAAAAAAATGCAGAGGCGAAAAATTCTGCTTTTATTGGTTTATAAAAGTGAAATCTTAATTTTATTTTTGACTTTGTGTAGGAGAAGAAACACAAGGAAACCATCAAAATGGAAATTTAAGTCATTATACAAGACACAATACAAGCTGGCACAGCTTGACGTCACACCATATAAAACAACACAATGTAATAAATAGCTACAATGAAATATAAATGTGTGTTCAAAGAAACAATTTGCTATGATCCAAAATGACATAGTATGACACATATGATACTATTCAAAATGACCTGATGTAAAACAATACTTTTAGAAGCATTTCTAATCTGAAATGATCAGAAACAACATGGTACAATAAGATTGTCCAAATCAAAACAACAGGATATGATAGACTACAATATAATCCAATGGGACACAACCCAAAGTCTTATTCTATACCAGTAGACAGTAACTTAAGGAGACCTTAAAACATTTGTTTTTACTCTTCAAGTCTGTTGAGCCTTTCTGATTTTTTACACCGCCCTCACCCGTGTTTTTTTATGAATGCTAAAACTTACTGTAATTCCCAAATGTGGACCTTTACAACAGCTTTAGGGATATAATGCAGACTGCAACAAACTGCAAACCACTGGCCTCACCTCAGCATGCATAAACAGTGTTATCTGCCAGAAAAATATAAGGTCCTCCATGGGCCACAGAAATGGGTACTGGCATGTATCATTGTAGATTTGAGGTTCAAACTAATCTCCCATTGTCTGACTATTTTCTTTTGACCTTCTCAAAAATGGTCCAACATCAGTATCAATGTTTACACACAATGTTTCATCCCCACTGTGAAAAAATCCATCTCTCACTCACGTAGCTCAAACTTCCCCCTCACACACCCTTCTTACAGTTCCATCCCTGTGCAGGAGCTATACATCCCTGACTTAAAAATATCTTTGATTTCCATACAAAGCCACAAGTTGCAGGCTGTTTTTATCTGACAGGAGCTCTGTGACTCTGGGTAACAGCCCACACATGAATAAAGCATGAGTCCAGCAGTTGGAGGATCAGTTCTGCTCATGGGAATATCTATAGATGTACTCCCACACGCTTGGAACCACCCTCTGTCCTTTTCATAACCCCGCCGGTCCAGCTGTCAATAGTTTAATTTAACACGCAGGGCTGTGGGTGTGAGTGAGAGTGTGAGTATGTGTGTGCAGCTCATTTTGGGATTGTCTTACCTTCTCTTATTATTTTGTTGGATGACTATTTTCTTGCTGTTTTTTTGTGTGTGTGATTTGAAACTTGTCATCTCAGTTTGTTTTTTTTTACATCAGTACAGAGACCATACGTCAATACATTTGTAAGGTCAGTGCTTTTTTGTGAAAGACTCAAGCTAAAATACTGTAACTAAGTGCTGCAAGGCCAACTGAAGAGTTCCTGAACAAAAACACTGAAATAGCAAGCAGGCTACAACCTAACTTTTCCTTTCATAGATTTTATTTAAGAATCCCGTGAAGATTTTTTTCACTATCAAAGTTATGCTAAAATCCATCAGAAGACATACTGATTTTTAAACAGATGCCTCTATATATATATACAGTCATGGAAAAAATTATTAGACCACCCTTGTTTTCTTCAATTTCTTGTTAATTTTAATGCCTGGCTCAACTAAAGGTACATTTGTTTGGACAATTATAATGATAACAACAAAAATAGCTCATGAGAGTTTAATTTAAGAACTAAGAACTATTCATTTTCCATGGTTTTCTTGATAATAACCAAAATTACTTAAATTCTTACATCAATAGCTATGGCATTGTACCGCCAAAAACACTACTTTTAAGCATTCCATGTTTTCTTTTCTGTTTGCTTTAAACACATGATACACACAAGAGTTAATACTTGATTGCATAACCATTGTTTTTGATGACTGCAGCCATGCGTCTTGGCATGCTCTCCACCAGCTTCTGACATTGTTCTGCTGTCACAGCAGCCCATTCCTGTTGGACAAATTCAAACAAATTTTCTTTGTTTTTGGGCTTGTGGTTCTTCATTTTGAGTTTGATGATTTTCCACAGGTTTTCAATTGGATTAAGATCTGGTGATTGAGCAGGCCAAGGCATGGTGCTAATGTTGTGGTTCTCCATCCAGGTTTTAACTGACCTTGCCGTGTGGCAAGGGGCATTGTCTTGTTGGAAAATCCAGTCATTCGAGGCAGGAAAGAGTTTTCCAGCTGATGGAAGAAGACTGTTTTCAAGGGTAGTCCTGTACATGACCTGGTTCATTCGGCCTTCACACAATTGCATTTGCCCTGTTCCACTCAGACTGAAACAACTCCAGATCATGACTGATCCACCTCCTTGTTTTACTGTAGGGCAAGACAGTCTGGGTTGTAAGCTTCTCCAGGCTTCCTCCTAACCAGTAAGTTGGCTGGAGGGCATCAATTCAAAATTGATTCATCACTGAAGAGAACCTTAGCCCAATCATCAACAGTCCAATCCTTGTGGTCTCGAGCAAAGAGTAACCGGCCTTCCTCTGCCTTTCATTGATGAAGGGCTTCTTTATGCGTTCTGTGTGACTTCAAACCAGCTTCAACAAGTCGGTTTCGAACTGTCCTTGCTGAACAAGTCACATTTCTCGACAGTGCCCACTCATTTTAAGGTCCCTGAGGTCTGACGACCATTCCTGACACAGGAACGGATGAGTGCACGGTCATCTCGTGGGGTAGAAAGACGCTTCTGCCACGGCCAGGTAGCAATTTGGTAGTGCCATGTTCAGCTTGTTTTTTTTGTTGTAATGAACGGCTGTCTTGGAGATCTTCAGTTTTTTCGCTACCTGTCTCTCACTCATGCCAATTTCCAGCAGTGCCAAGATGGCTGCCTTTGTGGCTTCACATAATTCTTTTGTTTTAGGCATTATGTGAGAGCTGACAACTTCTGAGTTGTGCTACGGCTTGAATGTAAGCAGGAAACCACTCTAGGCCTTTGCATGTGCAGTGCTGCTTGTGACATGAAATGGCCTCTTATATACCCTGGGAATCAATTAAGCTTAAGAATGTCAAATAGGACATAAAGTATTATGTGACCAGCTGCATTTTTTGTTGTGTTCATTGTATTATACGCTTAGTGGTACCAGATATTAGAATGAACAAGAAATTGAAGAAAACAAGGGTGGTCTAATAATTTTTTCCATGACTGTATATATGTATATATATATATATATATATATATATATATATATATATATATATATATATATATATATATGTGTATATATATATATATATATATATATATATATATATATATATATATATATATATATATATATATATATATATATATATATTAGGCTGGATTTATTATGGTAAAAATAAGAATTCTGATTATTATTTTTTTTTTTTTATGTAGTTTTTGGGCATTTTGTGCCTTTATTGATAGAAGAGAGACAGTGGATAGGCTTGTGGAAGGGGGTGAGAGAGTAGGGGAAGACACTCTGCAAACTGGTCACAGGCGGGATTCGAACCTGGACCAGCAGAAGCATGTACATGGGGTGCCTGGTTGCTAACCACTCCACCAAACCAGCACACCAGAATCCTGATTATTTTAAGTGATATTGAAATCACAATTAATATAAATATAAACACAACTTTGAAGAACCAGTGAGTGGCACATACAGTGTTATTGATCCACATAAGTCACACACACTCGCTGTGGCTGCACGTGGAACACAGAAGCGCTATGAAGCGCAGGAACTTACACGGCACTCCACACTGTGTGGCATATTAATCGTTTTTCTTCGATTATAATGTTTTTATGATTGTCAGATGGCAAAATCGAAATTACGATCAAAATCTGATTAATTGTCCAGCCCTAATATATATATAAATTAACTAAAATCAAATCAAAATGTATTTATAAAGCACTTTTCATACAACATATGCAGCTCAAAGTGCTTATACACAGCAATATATACACAATATATACAGTAGTTATTACCGTAAATGATGTGTGATTATTAGACAGAATAGACAACATACTCAAGTACATGACAGGACCTTTGGGTAAAAAAAACAGGCACAAAAATCCTTTACCTCAGCTAATTTAGCATCTATGCATTCCATCTTCTCTAGTGTCCACAATAATAGTATTATCATATGCAATTTATTATTTATCTGCCCAAGCTCCATTATACAATCCTTTGTTTTAGTGCCTATTTTTCTACACATAAACAAGCAGAAAATGTGGCAGTGCTGGAAAGTGGTGATCATACTTGCAAAGAAATCCCACTGCAGACTGAATTTTAAGGAGGAGTCTTGAAAGTTATAGTGTGCAGATGCTCAAAACACATGTATGTTAAGATCTACAGCACAAGTACGGCATACACTCAGGCACATGGGCATGACTCAAGACGAAGTAAGTTTTATGCTATGGTTGTTTTTGTCTTTGCTGATCATCACCATCAGGAACAAACCTCACTTCCTCCAAATTTTCCTCTTTTTAGGAAATAAAAAAAATCTACCTGTGAATGAATAACTACTGTCTTCTAGAGAACAGGATAGCTTAAAAGCTAAGAGTGGATTTTGATTACATTTTAGAGAATGTAAGTCATGGCACAAGGCAGAGATGTTTTGGTGGTGATCTAAATCTGGATGATGATCCAAGATTTTTTTTTAATGTTTTGCTAATATTACAAGACAGATCAGTTTACACATTTTACTGTACTACCTCAATAAGGTCTCAGCGGATCTTCACAGCATTTTCTCAGAGTGTTAGTCGTGACACAAGGAAGACATGATTAGATTTTTGTGGTGGTATGGATCCTGGATTTTTAAGGGTTTGTTACAATGGTAGGGCAGGCACTTTGCACATTTTAATAAAAAACTTTGTAAGTGCTCTGCAGATTTTCATGACATTTACTTGGAATGTTGGTCATGACGCAGGTGATAAGATTTTGGTTGTGGTTAAAATCCAGAGTCAGATCAAGGATTTTTTTCAAGGATTTCTTAACTGTGTGAGATAGGGCAGGTGTTCACATTTTTGAAAACAACTTCACAGAGTTAGAAATACCTTGGTGGAGGATTTTGCTCTCAGAGCACCTACTTTTCGCTTAAAACACTAGAACTGAACAGTATGTGATGTTTTCATTTTCAACAAATTGTTTTCAAAAGTAAGTGTTCATCTAAAATAGGTCACATATATGGTTAACAAGTTAACAGGACGAGCTGTACTTTAAATTAAATCTAAATCAATTGTATTCTTTTCTTTGGAATTTAGTGTGATGAGAAAAGTTGCAGTGAACCCTAGAGATTTTTTTCCCTTTGTTTTCTGAAATATTACCAAAATTGGACACAGATATTTAAAGATAATCCTATCTTTTGACAGTAACTTTATCAGCTTTCATTAAGCTATAAAAACTTGCAGTCATACAGCTGTAACCACATTGCTGTTTAGCTGTCTTGTATCTGTAGCAGCCCTGCGCTCTTGTTTGTGAGTGTTACTGTGAAATGTGAGCAGGTACGCTGCTGCTTCCTTGCTGCTGCAGTTTCCTTGTAAATAAGAAGAGCTCCTGTGTAAGCTCATTATCAGACGCCACTGTTTGTGTTCTCTGCTCGTGATCCATGTCCGTCCGCACGTTCAGAGCACACACACAAACACGTTTACAGATATTTGGTCTTTGAATCTTCTCCTCCTCCTTCTCTGTGCTTTATTCTAAAGCATGCTGTTCTTCCATCTTTGTTTCTTTTCATTTCACTTATACTCTCCTCTCCGCTCTCTCTCCCCCCTCCTCTTATTAGATAACTGCAGTCTGGTTCATTTAATATATGCAAAGCTGTTAATGCCCCTGGAATATTTTAGTTCTTTAAATACTTCACACAGTGTACAAAATTTTGTTTTATCTGAGTCTTCTGTATTTTGATACTGCACACAAAAGCAGAACTGGTCTCTTGTGTGGTTTAAAAACTGGCACAAAAGCAAAAAGAAAAGAGAAGACAAATGTGTGTAATGGCAGAAAAAAGAAAGGGGGAACTCTCTGGTGAATAAGCTGAGAGTGTGCTGCTCTGTGTGTCTATATCTGTGCTTAAGACGATGCACATGAATATACTTGAGCTTCAGGGAAGTCTGCACATTTGTATCTACATATCGCTATGTTCATATATGTGCATGTGTGACACGTGTCTGTATAACACTTAAACGTGTGGGCTGATCGCTATGACCCTGTGAGGATCGCTGACTACAGTGCTTTGTTCTGAGGGAGGGAGCTCTGATTCAACGGCGTCTCCAGCGATGAGAGCAGCTGTAGCAGCAACACTATCTGCAGCTCCACAGCTGTAACATCAGCAGTGACAACCTCTGCTGTTTCATGTGATGTTTCCCAAGCTCCTTTATGGATCACAATGAAGGCTTTGACACGACAAGTTGAGTTGTATCTATGATTTATCACTCTGAACTCTTATCACTCAGTCACAAAAGTCATCTGTTCATCATTTCAGAAAAGTGCTCATTTTAGTTACATTGCAAATTGACCTGTTAACAGTTTTGATTGTTGGTCTTTGATTTTTACATGTCATACTCAGTGTAGTTTGCTCTTGTGTCTTGTCTGAAGTGCCGAAATCCCAAAGTCCTTAATATTACTGCATTAAAGGACTATACATATATAGGCAAAGAACAAAAACAAAAACATTATTAAGATGAAGTTTTCGACACAAATACATCATTAAAGACCCAGTTATTGTCCCATACACACATTAATGGAATACATACTTACATTCATCAACAGATGTATTTGAATGATTTAATGATCAATTCTACATCCTTGAAAAATATGTTTCCATTTATTGTCATCGCTTCAGATTACACACTATTGTTTTTAATGTTTGAGCATAAATTGCCTTTATCATACTTGCTAAATTGCCATTAAAAATATCCTGGCAAGGTCCTGGGGCATGATATAGAAGAAAGAGTGGGAACCCTTCCTTGATCTTCCATTAGAGTTTTAAAGGTGCTGTGTTCTGGTGTGTGGCCTGCTAACATTATGTCCTGGATCTGTTTTAAACAAGGATCTGATTGAGGTGGGATACCAAAATTTCACCTCTGTAGATGATAAGGGACATCTCGTTTTCCCTTCCCTTTGGAAATGCTCAGATCTGAGGAAGCAGGGGAGGCTAAAAAAGGCTATGATAATGAGCTATACAGTAACTGGCTCACTAAATGATGTTTCAAGGGAGGGAGAAGGAGGTGTTACAGGCCATGAAGCAGACTGTACAAACAGTCATGGTGTCTTACCGTGAGGAGAAGAAGTCACATATGTAAGTGAAAGCTCTGTAGCTATTAAATAAACCCCAGGAGATAAAAAACAAACAAACAGTGTTTTAGGAGGCGTTTTATTCAAACTTTGGACTGAGAGTTACAAAAAAGGTGTCATGTTCCTCTGCACCAAGCCCATTCCAACAACACTGAAGCCAAAACATTTATTTTGCAGGACATGGGACCTTTAACAATTTTATTGGATTTAACCAAAACAAGTAAAAGTTATTATCAGAAGTGTGCCCACTAAAGCTATATTTAAGAAATATGCTGTAGAGAAAGACTTTAAGAGTTTGTTCATTTGGAAAACAAGATGCTACTTTTGTTTGGACATGATGCACCAGATACTTGAAAGACAATAATAATCCAGGAAGCCGCTGCTTTGAAGTCCTATTGGTCAGGACTTGGCTCAGTGGTGTATGATTTACCGTAGGGGGATTTAGAGTGTGTCAAATCCCAGCAAACTGTGATTTCACAACATGTCAAAGCAAAAACAGCATTGAAATGTGCTGGAGGCACATTGGCAACAATGTATAAGAAATGCAAACCTGTCAGCTGCTGAGTGGTGTGGTCAGACCCAGTTTCCAGCGGGTGGTGTCCTCATCTGAAGGTTTGAATTCAAGTCTGACCTGAATGTGGATTCCTCTGGATTTCATACTTCATCCACTGTCCTATCAAATTGAGGAACAAAAGTGCTGAGCTTCATCATTAAAAAAGAGGAGGCACTTCATTAAAACTGTTGTCAAAAATGACATTAAGTGGCGATAATTAAAAATGAAAAATTGATGACTGAAAAGATGAATTAGAAAACTTGAATTTTTTCATATTTTTGTCACGCAGGAGCCAAACTCTCCCGCTGGCAGCCCTCCCCACTCCCCGCATGGGAACGGACTGGACCGAGCTCCCACCCTGAGGAAGGAGCTTCCAGGCGGATCCTCCAGTGCAGGAGAAGCCCCGTCCACCCCAAACCCCCGCAGTCCCACCCCAGGCAAGGCCAAGGACCCTGCACAGGTGAGGCAGATGAATGGCCTGTCAGAGGGTTTGAGGGTTTTCCAACATGTTTATTAAGACTGAATTTCTTCTTTTCCCACTATTCCCTGAGGTTATTTTAATTTCTGCTACTCACTTCACTATCATCTGTAGTATTTTGATTTCAGAATAAAACATTAAAACTCCCATGTCTGATAACTTCTGCTCCAAAAACAGGTCCTTGGCATTTCAATCTACTTTGAGAGAACTTATGAGTGTATATTTATACTTCCAGCTTTTATAATAGCTATACCAATATCACAAAGACAAAGAAAAGTTTTACTGAGACAGGAAATAAAGTTTCTTAGAGTCATTTAACTGTTATTCCTGAGCTTAGTCATGAAATTTATGTGTTTATGTTTCTTGTTTGCCTTCACTTTAGATGGACAAGTCTCAGTCTCCCTTATCAAAGTCTGGCACACCATCCCCATCCCACCGTGACGCCCTCACCCCCGGAGCACCGGGAGCACCGGGGGCCCCCGGTCCCAGCACCTCCTGCCTTCGTCTGGTCAGCAAAGCAGCATCAAGTGCAGACCCTCTCGGTGAGATTAGACTTAAGGAAGCTTGGTTGTTAAACTACCGCTTAATATAGTGGTGCAGATATGTGTCCTAAAACATGGAGGAAAGTAAGCATCTCTGGTTTCGTCATTTCAAAACATGCTGGATTTTTAAATGGGGTTTCTTTTTAAAATCCAGAAAAACACATTAAGATGCCTCATGCCTCAAACAGTTTTGAAGTGTCACCATGCCCCAAAAAGGGAGGTTATTTTAAAGTTGTTAACTAGCATTAAACTTCATATTTGATTATCTTAATAAAAACAACAACATTGGATTTGCATTGACATAGCACTGAGCACATATTTGGTCAGGTTGTGCAAAGAAAAAAAACAATTTTAATAAAGGTAGGAGTGTGGAATGGACCTTGAAAGCTTTATAGTAGCAGCATTAGAGTTCACCATAGTGTAGCTTCATACTCGCCTGACATTTGATTTGTTCTTTTGCAGATTTCCTGCAAGCTATAAAGATTGTGAGATTTGTGTTCATGGCTCATTAATTTTCACTATGAACAAAACCTAAATTTCCATGTAGTTTTTTTGTCATAGAGCCTTCTTTCAGAACCCCCTCTTGACCCACCCCCTCAAAAAAAAAAAGTAAAGAAAAAAACATAAACAAGGCGTTTGGCTGTGGGTTGAGGAAAACAGAGAGTTTGTTACTTCCTGGTTGGCCAACAAAATTACATCATCCCGGCACTGCTCTATCATCACATGATCTGTGCCCACAAAGTTCAACCTTGCTGCAGTGTTTTTCTGTCTGGTCACACATGTCCATGTCCACTGTGTCTATTTCTTATGAAGAACAACAAACACTTTGGCTTGCTTCCTTGTTTGATGTGTTGGTTTTGGGAAGGAATTAACATTAAAAGTAAATCGGTTCATGGCGTTTTAATTTTAGATAGTCAAGGCATAGTGCTTGACTTTATGTTTAGATTGATCTGCTCTACTTAGATTAATGCAAGCTGACAGCAGCTCTGCCAAAGAGAAACCTCAGTTCCAATGAAATTGGGACATTGTGTAAAACCTAAATGGAAATTGAATGCAGTGATTTGCAAATCCTTTTCTCCTATATCTGATTGAATACATTACAAAGACAAGATATTTAATGTTCAAACTGATAAAACTCATTGTGTTTTTGCAAATATTCGCTCGTTTTGAATTTCATACCAGCAGCATGTTCCTACAAACCTGGGGCAGGGGCAACAAAAGACATTTCCTAGATGAACAAATATGAATCTGGAGAAATCTCTGCACCTAAGAGTTAAGACCAAAACAACACTACTGAATGCTGGTGACTTGATCCCTAAGCGAGTGCTGCATCAAAAACCTTATCATTCAGTTAAAGATATTACCAGGTGGGCTCAGCAACACTTTGGAAATCCATTTTGAGTCGACACTTTGACACTACATCCACAAGTGCGAGTTAGAACTCTACCACACAAAGTGAAAGCCATATATCAACAACACCAAGACACACTTTAAGAAAATATGCTGTGCTCTGACGAGTCCGCTTTCTCTGGAAAATCATGGATGTCATGTCTTCCCGACAAAGAGGAAAAGGATCAACTGAATGTTATCAGTGCAAAGTTAAAAAGCCAGCATTTGTGATGATACGGGGTGTATTAGTGCCATGGCATGGGTAACTTGCACATCTGTGAAGGCATCATTAGTGCTCAAAGGTACCTGCAGGTTTTGAGCCAACACTATACTACCATTCAAACTTTGTCTTTTCAGTGATGTCCCTGCTTATTCCAGCATGACACAGTCTGCATGGTTTCAACAGTGTGGCTTTGAAATGAAAGAGTGGCCAACCAGCAGTCTAAACCTGTCTCCCATTTAAAATGAGTGCCTCATTATGAAGTGCAAATACAACAACTGACCCCGAACTGTTCAGCAAACTGAATTCGGACATCGAACAGAATGGGAGAAGAGTCCACCTGCAAAGCTTTAAAATTAGTGTGCTCAGTTCCCAAATGTTTGAGTGTTTTCAAAGGAAAAGTAATGAAACACATGCCCATGTCCCACCTTTTAACCTTTGAACATCAAATTCAAAAGAAGTTAATATTCCCTTGCTATATGTTTCACACTACATGTTCTTTTTCCTTATAACTTTTATTTTCAACCATCAAAATAATGAATAAAATAAATGTCAGTGTCAGTCAAAGTTTCAGTGTTCAGTAGTTTGTCTTAGATGTACTCTTCGCCAAAAACAGTCTGTCCAAGGTTTTACCTGTCACTGATCTGATGAGATTTTCCTCCACAACTGTACCCCTCTACCACTTATTCCTCTTTTCATCCATTTTCTCATTTAATGCTTTGACATAACTCATTTAGAACTGGAGATCTGCCCCTATAGTCTAAATCTTTGTTAGTGTATGTTTAAAAGGTTAAATCCAGAGTAGTTATCTGCTCCTCTCCTCCCTTCTGTGATTTTGTTTGTATTTGTGTGTTTTGCATTGTTACCCCTCTTTACTCCCATCCTTCACTTCCTCCTCCCTCTCTCCCTCCCTCCCTAGCTCTCCGCAGTCCCATGTCTGTGCCCCCTGGTTCATACCCGGCTCACTTTGGCGTGGTGTCCCACGCAGGACTTAACGGGGAGCTGGCCAGCCCAGGAGGATTTGGAGGGGCTCTGACTCTCTCCCCGCAGATCAGCGCAGCAGCAAACGCCTACTCCCGAAGCCCCATGGTAAGTAAAGGCCAGATTGTTCTTCTCTGTCAGAGTTTGATTTATAGTTCAGCATCAGATCTAACCCCCTGACTGTCAGAGCACAGAGAAGAAGGAGATTAATGTGTTTTGTGTTATCAGGTGGTGTTGTGCATTTATTTTGTACTCACAGCGATCACTTTGCATTCATTTTGATAGAGAGACAGTCTTGAGCTACCGACAAGTTATGTAAGATAGGAGAAGCAGTGTGACACACATAATTTATTTAGAGATTTTAATGGTATCAAAGTCAGATTGGAAATGAGTGTGGTGATATGTAGAGAAAGTGCGTTGGTGCTCTAATATTTTAAGGTTGATTGAGACAAGTTGTGTGTTTACGTTTATCATACACATGAACACACACACATTTAACCTCATCACCCTCTCTGCTTCTAACAACAAAGTCAGATTGGAAATGAGTGTGGTGATATGTAGAGAAAGTGCGTTGGTGCTCTAATATTTTAAGGTTGATTGAGACAAGTTGTGTGTTTACGTTTATCATACACATGAACACACATGATATTAACCTCATCACCCTCTCCCTTTTGCTTCTAACAACAAATTCTGATGAATATTATCCATTCACACACAAACCCTCTTTGATGCCTCAACTCAACCAGTAAATTGAAAATGTGGTGAAGTTTTTATTCACATATCATACTTATGCTGAGTTTTATGAATATATCAATATATAAATCAGTTCCTGGTTTGGAAAGTGACAACCTTTGTAGCACTGATTAAAAATGATCTTATTGTGATCCACATTGTCATAAAGCACAAGTGATCAAACAAAACTGAAAGAGACTCTGCCAGGCCATAATTGTTGTTTTTAAGTCCTGTAATTGTAAAAAGCTGCATGTCAGTTCAAACCAGTTTATTTAAGCCAACAGTCAATGAAAACTAACCAACTTAAACCAAAATACTGAGTGAGGCTGTACGAAAAAAACACTAACTGAAACGTGAGTGTGTCTTCACAAAACTCTTATCAAATAAAATTGGATTATTTTCATAATGCCTTCCTCAACAATACTGACTTACACACAAACTATTCATATTATTTATCCCTGGCAAAGGCAAATTTCTGACAACTGAAGTTAAAACGTATATCTCTTTTTAAAGCTCTTTTTTTATTAGTTTTCCTGTTTGTTTGTTTGTTTACAAACTAAAGACCAAATTTATGTTTTGTAAAAGAAGGATAACTAAAAATCTACAATAGTAAATCAATAAGAGAAAGTATATAGCTCATTCATTAACGACTGTATAGAAATACTGGTTATAGTTTATCATCTTCAGCATATTGATTGATGTAAAAACCCATCTATTGACATGTTTCATAGGTGCAGGCATAGAAAATATAAAGATACATAACTATTATAATATGGGCAACAAAAGAAGAAAACAAAAACAATACAAAAAGGGCAAAACTTTTATGCTCGCTGATAAAATAATTATTGTTTAGAATTCAAATCTTTATCCAAACCAAAAAAACATTTCCAAGCAAAAAGCAGAAACTTGAAAAAATACACTTATGAATCTTAACTAAGAGATCATTTTTGGATAAAACAGCAAAACTTAACCGACTAATCAGCATTAAAAATGATGGCAAGAAAAGAACTTCAAAACAAAAAGTCACAATGATATAGTAATAACTAATAAAAAAACAAAAATGGCTTCAAGATAGCATAGCATCATGTGTGGAAACAGGACTACAGTTTTTGATTTGCCTACAAAATTCCAAATGGGTTTGTTGTAAACAAATGTTAATACTCATTTTACACTCGTCATGCTTATTCTGTATTCCACTTCATAACAAGTGTTATCTCAAGACACTTTCCAATAGAGCACAAAGCTCTTCATGTTATGCATACACAAAATGCATAGATACATATATACATATAGAATACACTTATACATATAAATACATCCAACACCCAACATGAATCCATTTCAAGCAGCCTTCTGTTCCATAGCAGAGTGATTACACTCTATTCTCCTGCATGCAATTCCTAAATTTTATTATAAGTACGGGCAGTATAAAACCATCTGATTTGACTGGACAGACTTCACATGACAGGAGTGTCCAAAGTCTTTTTGTGCTTTAAAGGGAAATTGTCAGTAAGTTGTCAGATAGTATTCAGAAACTATACATTAATCTAGATGAATAAAGCCAAAGAGGAAAGGCATTCATCTCCCAACCATTTAGAATGGGCCAACGGTATAAGGAGGTTGACTAAAGTCCTCAAGGTCCACCAATAACACAACATCTGTTCTGCCTTTGGGCAGGATGCTTGCTGCTGTTCCCTGTTTATTAACCTCTTTGGGACAACCCTTTATTCTTATCACTTGTTTGTATCACCTGATATGAAGACATAGAAGATTTTGTTGTCAATTAACTTGATCTCTACTCCTTTGTCCCCACCAGGTGGCATATGACTCTCGGTCTCACCTGAGAGCCCCAGGGTTGTCCTCCTCTCTTCCTGGTTCCTCAGGGGGGAAGCCGTGAGTTAATTTTTATGTTATACATGAACAAATTGACAGCGTGTTTACAGCATTAACAAAGGTACTGAATTAGCTCATTTGTAAAGGTTTGATGTTAATTCTTGAAGTGGAAGTTGTGTTTCACCTTCTTCTAATAAGCTCATAGTTAAATCATTTTTCTTCTGGCACAATTAACATATTTTGGATGAGTGAAAACGATGCTCCATTCACACAGGTTAGTTAATTGTTTTGTCTGGCAAGAGAGAGTTTTTGAAAAAATGTCAAAGCTTAGCAAGGATGATTATGTCAGACTAAAAAACAGAAAATACTCTAGCCTTGCTCATAGAAAAGGAAAATATTTGATTGAATCACAACTCGATGAGTAATAGTTCCTCCAAGCTGCTCATTTTCTCTACACAAGGCTGCTCAGTGTTGCACATTAACCCTGTCTGACAGATGAAATCTCTGCACACTGCAGACACTGTTGAATGTCCAGCACGCTCTCACACAGTCCATTCTGTACTGCTGACTGAGAAATTGTCTTGTTTTTGTCATTTGTTACAGAGCGGCAATTCATTCTTGTGGTGCTAATTTGAAATCATAAAACAGTCTCAGCTTCCAACTGCTGCGGTATTGATCGGCCATTAGCAATGCCACACTGACTCTGCCCTGTAATACAATCTGTCATTATGTATTCCCTCCCACAGCTACTGTGGGCTGAGTAATTGCCAAATTTAGACAAATATTACAGGAGTTATTGGGCCGTTATGGTGCTGTCCGTCTTTAGAACTTGCACTCTTACTTTTCCATTTTTACGTGCAGTGTTTCTGTTCGCTCTTTTTGAATGATAACTTGATTGAATCCTATTCTTCAAATATTGTCAAGCTTTCTTTTCAGCCTAAACAAGTCATAGTTCTGTTATTCCCAGGTGCAGCTCCTCTCTACCGTATTGATTTATCTCTGCTCCTCTCTGTTTCCTCTGCAGTGCTTACTCGTTCCATGTGAGCGCAGATGGGCAGATGCAGCCGGTACCCTTTCCCCCCGATGCTTTGCTTGGCCCAGGTATCCCTCGCCACGCCCGTCAGATTCACAGTCTGAACCATGGAGAGGTGGTGTGCGCCGTCACCATCAGCACCTCCACGCGTCACGTCTACACTGGAGGGAAAGGCTGCGTCAAAGTGTGGGACATCAGCCAGCCGGGAACCAAGAGCCCCATGGCCCAGCTGGACTGTCTGGTGAGACATTAGAAAGTCTAAAATATTCACTTCTCATTATTAAAGGCAAAAGGTTCTCACATATCCCAAAAAACCTGATCACCAGTTTAATATCACAACTTTTTGAAGACTTGTTCAAAGAAGTAAAATGTCCTGTAAAATATTGTGCTGTCTTGAGAAGTTATAGAAACTTTTTTAATTGTCATATCCCTGAGAAACAGATTCAACTATCATCCTTAAAGGCTTAATTCTTTTAAGGTTAATACCAATTAAGTGATGGTACATTGTGGTCAGTGATATTTAATAATTTGCTGCATGGTTACAGCAGCATTAAGCATTTAGTAAACCATGAAAATGATATTCTCAAAATATGATTTGCAAGAACAATTGTTTGTATCAGGCCTGTCCACAGAATTGATAAGACCCCTGAGAGCCCCATAAATATGCCCCTGATTGGCCAGTTGCCCATGGACATAACTAAAGTTAAAGCTCGATCTAGCTGTGTCATGTTCGCCCACTGGTTTCTTGTTTTCTTACCCATGGGGGCCACATGAGGGTGCCAAAGTGTCAGTGGTTTTCTTCATCTATGTACTGACCATTGATTTTTTTTTCCTTTACAAGCTCCTCCCTGTTCTTTGTTTGTAAATTTATGCCTAGTTAGGGGAGACTGCAAATCTTGATTTGTCTTTGGGATCAATATATTGTCTTATTTTCGTTTACTTCGCCACCAACAACAGTAGCATGCTAAAAATAAGGGCTCAAAGAGGAGGATAACATTTCATAACAGGCACAAATGAGTTACTCTTGGTTGCTCTAATAAGTTGTTGATGTAAAGTTAAGTAATTAGTTTAAAATAAAATATAATAGAGCAGTGCAGGAATGAGTCCAAAAACAAGGAAGTTAGCTAGCATTTAACACTTATAAATAATATATAATATAGTATATTATAATATAATAGCACAGATAAATAAGTGAAATAAGGTTCATGATGCACTCAAACACATGAGATTTTAATGTTTAATGGGAAATAAAAAATAAACTGGCATGGCATGTTTTATATCTTAAAAAGATGGGTGCTAACTAGCTGCTAGCAAGGACTGCAAAAATAGTGGAGAGCCCAATGGAAAGTATTTTTTCTTTTGTTTTTGAATAACCAGTTATCCATACACTAATACAACAGCCATCAGGATCAACTTAATAAGGTTGATTGATTTATGGGAAATTCTCAAAGAAGAGGGTACAGCAAGATGATATACATTGGAAATATTGTTGTTGTTTCTTAGTCAAACTGCCATGTTATTGTTCCATAGTAACTTAATATTAGCTTTTAGCTCTCAACGATAATGTTTAAGCTAAAAAAACCCCTGAAAATTAGAGCAGAACATATAACATCAGCAATGATCCAAAACAGTAAAAACTCCCAGAGGCTTACGGTCAAATCAACCAGCGCAATGCTAACTTTCTCATTACCCTACAGAACTGCATTAGTCTGTTTTTATATGAAAAAACAAAGAATATGTAGTTGTGACTTTCTAGTAATAAGGATATCTATCATAATCTCCCTGTGGACAAACAGTTATTAATAACTACTCATGTTTGGTTTTGTTGAATTTTTGAATCATTTTTTTATATTTGATTCATCCTTTTTGCTAATGTAAGCTAACATACAACAATTTCAGTTTTATTTACAAGCTATGATGATTGTTTACCAAGGTACAGCCTGTGTTGTCCAAGAAAATGTTGTCTAATTAGTGTATAAAGTTAAACTTTTCAGATTATTTTAGCTGTCTAACTGCTGAAGATAAAATGGTGCCTGTCCCAGCTTACATGAAGCGAGAGGCAGGATTCAGCCTGAACCGACTACCAGCTGATCACTAGCAAACATAGATAGATCAGAATCAGAAATCAGAATCAGAAATACTTTATTAATTACATCTAAATATTAATTATTTAGATGGCTAACTATCCACCCTCACACTCATACTTAAGGGCAATTTACAGTCATAGGTCAACCTAATGGGCATGTTTTTGGTCAGTGGGAGGAGACCGTAGTGCCCTGAGAGAACCCACTCATGCACAGGGAGCACATGTAAATTCACACAGAAAGGTCGTGACCTTGCAGTCTTTTAGTTGTGATGCAGGTACACCACCTGCTGTGTCATCAAGCTGTCCAGTACATCGCTAATAGAAATAAAAATCAATATTTCACTCTGAAACATTACTGATTATTTTGTTTTGACACTGTATCTTCTATGAACCATTTCTTTGCCATATGCTTATACTTAATTATTTTGTCCAATCAGAATAGGGATAACTACATCCGCTCCTGTAAAATCTTACCTGATGGGCGGACGTTGATAGTTGGTGGGGAGGCCAGCACCCTATCTATCTGGGATTTGGCTACACCCACTCCTCGCATTAAGGCTGAGCTGACGTCGTCTGCCCCCGCCTGCTACGCTCTTGCCATCTCCCCTGACAACAAGGTGTGCTTCTCCTGCTGCAGTGATGGAAACATCGTTGTCTGGGACCTTCACAACCAGACTCTGGTCAGGTAAGAGAAAAAGAAGGAGAAAAAGTAAAAATAAAGACTTCCCTACAAAAATAGATTGAAGATAAAAGAGGGCGCTCAGGGATTAGTGGGGTGTGTAGGGGATAGAGAGGCTGGAGGATGTGGAAACATTTCATGAACTTCTTCAGGGGAGAAGAGAAACAGGATGTAAGAAGTGAGAGGAGAATGAGTTGGTATAGAAGAATCGTTGCAGTCTGGGGCTTCCTCAGCTAACCCTGTAGTCAGGTGAGGGAAGCCTGGGGGGATTTGGATCGAAGGAAAGGCTGAATTTGGTAAGGTCTGAGGAAGAAGAATATAGGATAAGAAAGGAGAGGGAAAGGAAAGAGGAAATCAAGAGAGAAAAAAGATTCAGGTGTGGGTGGTGTGAGGGCAGAGGGTGCTGCAGGGAGGAGAGGATTAAAATACGTTTGTTCTGACACCTCTGGGAAAAATGAATCAAACAAACACACCGGATGCAGAGACTTCAAACTTTTTATGCATGTTTTTCGTACATTTGTGAAGCCTACCTTTGTTTCCTCCCCACAGGCAGTTCCAGGGCCACACAGATGGAGCGAGCTGCATCGACATTTCCAACGACGGCACCAAACTGTGGACGGGAGGGCTGGACAACACAGTGCGCTGCTGGGACCTCCGAGAGGGACGCCAACTCCAGCAGCATGACTTCACCTCACAGGTAACATAGGCACACACTAATGGACAAAATGTTTTATCAGTAATTATAAAACATATCCATAAACAAACAAAAAAAAACTGATAGCAGGCAAAGTTTGGAAAACATTTGAAAGAAATCTCAATACTTAAACAGGGCTTCTTAAGCTTTATGATTCATTTTAAAGCCACTAACTTTGTTTTTGTATTAGATTTGAAAGAAGAGGTATTGCTATGAAAACAGACAAATACTTCGATATGATTTCATCAAACATAAACATGTTTCGATGTCTCCTCTTCTGTATAGACACACTGCGTCATTCACTGATAAAAGCAGTGCTGTAGGTCGTATTCTGTCTCAGGACAGCTGTCTTTCCTCCATGAACTTCTGACACAGACTTAAAACATGTTCTTTTGAGCACAAATTTGATTTTAGAAGTAAGGAAAAAAGTCACTCACTGCTAATCAGGTGAAAAGGGGAGTTTTATTGGGCAATCTGGTTTGTTTTGGGCCAGAAATTGCTTTACCGTAACCACAGTGTGAGCTGGTTTGTTGATTTGATTAAGAATTAAACCATGTTTCCACAGCTGCGGTCTCTTTTTTCAGACTTTTTTTTTCTCAAAGCAGTTTGTAATAGTGTTGATACACCACTGACCCTACTGGAACCCACTCCTCCAAAATCACACAATTAATGTAAAAGAAAACAATTTATAATGGCCTTGAATTTAGTCTTGCTTTGTTGTGCGTTCTTTATCCTTGGTGACAGAGGTGTTTTCCACTGCACTGACTGCAATGTCTCGGGATTGTAGTCCATCAAAAAAATCAGGGTTTTCTTAACTTTTTTTTTTTTTTTCAAAGTTGTCTCCACGCATTTGTTATAATTTTTTTCTAATATCAGGAGTCAGAAGTTTTGGTAAAACATTGGCCCACAGTTTTTTCATGTTTGAATTTATATAAAAAATTTGCCAAATTGTTTCCTTATCAACGGAGACCATCTGGAGGTCATCAGTCTTACTCTGTGTTGTTGATAATTTTGAAATATTTGTTGTGCTGTCAGAAGCATTGGCCTTGATTTGGATGTGCATGAGTGCCCTTGGATATCTTCTCTGCCTTCAACAAAAAATGTGCGCTCTTCAGACACATGCGTATGACAAGTAGTGTTCCCCATACACCTCAGTTAATGTACAAAAGATTTGGCTGCTGTTTTGTTCAGTTTCACCAAAAATTTCAAGTTAATGTATTGCTAAACTTTTGAGCTCATCATTTTTCAATGCTCGGGCCAAAACGTGCTTTTCAGTCAGCTAGCAGAAAACTAAAGATGCACTTGCTAGAGACTTAAAGCATAATTGCGATTCCATTATTTAATAGCTACATTGCACATATTTACAATAATGAGTTTTATTGATTGCATCGTACAGCTTCTCTTGGATGTTGTAGGACTCCATAAAGGCTCCTCACCCTACTCTGAGAACCCTTGTTAAAAAAAAAAAAAGTATGCACACAGTGGTTTTCAAAAATTCTTGAAACTTCCACTCAAGAAAGAAAAAAAGATCTGAAGAAAGTGACTAAAAAATTCCCAAATGTCCATCATTACTACAAAAAATCTATTTTATTACATATCCTAAATACATATGTCTAATATGCATTTCAAAATAAAAGAAAAAAAAATTTGGGATTTTAAAAAAAGAAACTGTTCAGAGATTTAAGGACAATTCATGCCATTTGTCAACGACCATCCAGGTTTTTAAAGGTGAAGGTCGCAGCCCGCTATTTGAGAAACACTGCTTTAAGGTAACAAAAATTATAAGAAAAAGATTCAACAAATCAATCAGAGTAATTGCCTCAGATTTAAGTTAATAGACAAACAAATAAATCAAGATTCCCACTGTGACCTTGACTCACAGGTTTTACACAACACAGCAAATACACATCTACAAACACAACAGAACTGGGCCCCTCACACACACACAAACACACACACACACAATGACGCTGTTTTTCACTCCTCACTGCCACAACAGAGCTTTAGACTTGACCACTGTTGTCAGATGAGTTTCGATCCACCGTGTAATGACTTTCGCCCTCCCTCGCCGTCTCTCTCGGTCTGCCACTTCCCGTCACTCTGCGACCATTTTCTCTCTCTTTCTCTCCATTTATTAATTCACTCCATGTTCAACTCCATTACATCACTACACTCTTTCCTTCTCACCATCTTCTCTCCTGTCTATTTCCACTCTGTCTTTTTGCTCCCTGATATCCTTCATTCCTTTTTCATTTCTTCATCTGTCATCACTTCTTCCTTCAATTGTTCTTCCCTCTATCAACCTTATCTCCCTTCCTCCCTTATCCTCCATTTCCCCTCTGTAATCCCTGTTTTTGTTTTAATACTTTCTCCTCTGCCCCTCTGTGTCTCCATTTCACTTTCCATCTTTTCTCTGATCTTTCTCCTCCTCTGTCTGCAGATCTTCTCTCTGGGTTACTGTCCAACAGGAGAGTGGTTGGCTGTGGGGATGGAGAGCAGTAACGTTGAAGTGCTTCATGTGTCCAAACCTGACAAATACCAGCTGCACCTCCACGAGAGCTGTGTTCTGTCTCTAAAGTTTGCTTACTGTGGTATGTACACCCAAATACAACAACATGGATTACTACTAAATATCATCACTTCTTTGCTTGCCCTGTAAGTATTCCTCTGATTTTTGTGCTTGTGTTATTTCAGGAAAATGGTTTGTGAGCACAGGAAAAGACAATCTGTTAAATGCATGGAGGACACCATATGGAGCCAGTATTTTTCAGGTGAGAGACAAGTTAAATGTTTGGGGATGTTCATACACTGTGAATACAGATTCAAGCAGATATTTTAGTGTTTATATGACCTGTTTTGTTGCCAGTCATTAGGCAGAGCTCAACATATTTTGGCTTCACACACATTCTGGCCATTTGAAAATCTTTGGTTTTGGTCTTAGGATTTGGACAGGAAATTGTGATTTCAGGTCAGGAATAATAAATTAAATTCATCCAGTCCTGGCAAATTCAGTGCGGCCTAACAATTTTGTTCAATCACTAAAAATTTACTGCAACTTTGGCCAATCATCCTTGCTCATGTCTCATTACTATCAGCACATTAATATCAGATCTCAGACACCTTTCTTTCTGTCTAAATGGATGTGCATCTCAAAAAGCTCACAATAACAGCCACAACCTTAAAAGCAGCTTCCTGAGGCCTACATGAAAAAAATATCCTTCAGCACACACATTTTGTGGGGCAATGCTAACAACTTCCATCAATTTAACACCTCGGTTTTACCATAAACATGTTCTGGGATGTTTGTGTGTGTGTGTATGTGTAAAATGTGAGCACATGCTAAAGAGACAGTCTGCAAAACAAAAAGAGATTGCTTGGTGTCTGCTTTTATGTCTTGTTATATTTAGCTGTTATAAGTCGAGCATGACACTAGTCATCCAAATTAATAGCATGTTTCTTTGTGGATTATATGCAATAAGGCCCGCCACCATAATCAATAAATCAATTAACCGAACGATAAATGAAAACGTCCTAAGTTTGCCGGTCTCGATAAACTGACACGTGCATGCGTGTTTGTTTTCCTCCTCTCTTTCTACCAAACAGGCTGGATGAGAAGATTGCTCACTCCGTCCATTTTTCTCAACACCTGAGTGCATTGTTTTGACAGCGTATTGAGCGGGGTTAGGGTTAGTGATCCATCTGTCATTCATACAAACTTTGAGAGGGAGGAAATATTGCATGTACACACACAGAGAGCATGAAAGCGACGGTTCCTAAGCCAAATGCCACAGTACAAGTGTGGAAATATTTTGGTTTTAATCAGAATGAACAAGGTGTGAGCTCATGAACACTGACGAGCCGATATGTCGTGTTTGTTTGAAAGTAGTGAAGGGGAAGAAGGGGAGGTGGAGTGGAGCCTCTGTTCTGACAGTCAACGCTTGCTGAGGCATTTGGTCGGCAAAGTAAATATAAATAAAGCAGCGTAAAATGGTGTGCGCCCACAGACAGTGTCATTTGCTACATTGCAATAGAAATGCAGCCCTTCAATACAGTTGAACAGCCACCAACGTTGCAAACAATTGACAGACAGTACAAATTTACTGGGGGAAAGTACATGTCACAAACAATTCAGGAACTTTATATACTACATTTTATTTGTTGTTTTATTGTTTTACTGAGTTTTGTACCTGATGAGCCTGCAAGAGCAATGGTTAAGCAGGGGTGAATCCAGACTTTAAGACTGGGTTGGCCAAGGTCCTCATGTATGCTATCTTAAAAACAAAGGGTGGGCGCGGGAGTGATGGTTAGGTTATCCTCCACCCTCCTTCTCCAAGAGGGACCAGGGACACAGCTATCTGGTTGAAGAGAAAGCATGTATTATAATGGAATTATTGGGTTTATAATACGTTTTTGGAGAGGGCACTTGAAAAAGATGCAATAAATATGCAAAATCACTTTATCTTCTGCTGTCATATATAAAATAAAGCTTCGAACACAATGCAGATGCGATTTTTTAGATGAAAAACACTGCCACAAAATCTGGCATTTTTTGCTACAACAGTAACAAATATTTCTGCAGAAATTCTGGAGGGACTGGATAATATGATAGCATTATGTGCTGCTTCGAACACACAAGCAGACACACATATCCCTGGAGTTAAGACAAAGTTATGAATAGGGGCATCAGAAGTAGAATTGAAGATCTTTTTCTTTTTGCAAGTTTGTGGATGGTGACATTCAGAAGTTTATTAAAGAGCGCAGACTGCCAAAACATACAGACCCACACAAGCACACCAATGCATGCACAAACTAAACAAATACAATAATTCAATCTCACTCTAATGCTGTTTGAGGAAATGTTGAGGATGCAAGGATGCAATATTCTTATCGGAGCCCCTTCATCTAAGTGTTAATAAAACTATGGAAGAGAGATGAAGTCATGCTTAAGCTGGGTGTTTTTTTTATGTGAGTGTGTTTTTTATTTTTTGGTGAACTACAGTAGACAGCAGGGTTGGCGGCTCCTGTCTCTCCTGGTGGACTAAAAAAGGAGAATGCTGGCTATCTGCTTTGTTATCCAAATGCCAAACTTCTCTCCTGCCAAACAGCTCCCTCCTGTCACTGTGTTACACAGAGCATCTCTCCCGCGCTCTCTCTCTCTCTCTCCTCCTCTCTGGTTTATCACTGTCCTTCCCAGTTCTTTCTCTTCTCTCTGCTTGTCTCTCTGTTCACTGTCGTCCTTTCTGTCCCTCTCGGTGCTCACTCGTTTTTATCTTTCTCCCCTGATCTCTCTGTACCTCGACCCTGACTGTGTTCTTTTTCTGTCCTTGTCCTTTGGTTCATCTGTCCTTGCTTTCTTCCATTTTTTTATCTTCTATTCTTGTGCCACTCTGCCACTTTTTTATCCTTAGAAAATACTCCCCACGTGTCTGATTCATTGCTTACCCCCTGTTTCCTACTTCATTTCTGTATAAAGTGAGAGAAACAAAGGCTTTTTGGGATAAAAGAGATTGAAAATACGTTGCTACTGGATACAGTGTAACACATACATGAAAAGTTACTATTAATATTGACTGAGGAAATATGCCATGCAAGGAAAACACACTCACAATTGATTGATTTTCCTCTGTGGTAATAACAGTCAGAGATTTTTAAAATTTATTCCTCACCGCAAAGCTTTGTAAAAGAACCACCTCACTTTCTGTGGGTACTTTTTCTATCAAAAGCCAGCCGTATCCATGTCGCCAAGGTTTTGTGTTGGTCTTACTATCTTCCTGCATATAAATTGTGTTGTTTTAGCAGGGTCAGAGTTTATTTAACAAAGTTATTTGAATTTCTTGAAGAATTTCTGCTTTGAGTTGGTATACTGTTTCTTTGCTTTTTAAACATAAGGGCATTGAGGGCAGGTTACAAAGTGGAATAGTTTTTGAAATGTCTCCGTGTCTGTTCCTAAGTGTATTGAGCTTACTTGATTACACAGTTTGGATAGGGCATAGGGTCAGAATTAGCATGTGAGACTCCCCCACTACTCAAAAAAAGTTGACTCAGAGAGACTCTGTTTATAAATACAGATTATAGGCTGATTTCCACTTTTGCATTGAAGTTATGCCAAAACCTATGCTCAAAGTTTGCATAGCCCTGAACTGTCATAAAGCATGATCACTGTTCTTTGAATCGCAATAGGAAAATCTGATCAACAAAATATGCATCTAATATCCTTAGGGATGGGAATTAATGAGGTTTTATGGATATGAATTCTCTAAGCAAATCCTTTATCGATTTCTGCTGATGTTCTATGTGGAAATAGTTGGCCTTCGTAGGCTTTAAGAGGCAGCAATATCAAACACATGACGCTCAGTAAAGTGCTGTAAACAGGAACTTTGACAGAAACTAACACAAAATATTGACCACTTCTGCCCCCATCTGCTCTGATTTTTTAATTAGTTCTTTTAATTTCTGATGACTGCCTCTGTTGAGAGTTTGAGATCCTTCATTTGCAAAGCATGCAGAACTAGAAAGCACTCAGGTAGCACAAACCTCCACCAAGGTAGCTCACATATTTCTGTTACATCTATAAGCAATAGCTCTATGATAAAGTAAGCATCATAATAGGATTCCTTGACCATGAAAACCCACATCTAGCACTTGGAATTAAGTTGATATTATTGTTAGTTAGTTATTGAGCAAAAATGGCCATTTGCTAATGGTGGTTATCTGGATCACCACTAAAATCCAACCATTTTTAAGTTGGGCCATTACCAACATCTCCTGAAAATCCTGTCGTTTTTGTGTAATCTTTGTTAACAAACAAACAGACTAACATACAAATGTGTTCAAAACATAGCCCCCTTGGTGGAGGTAACAAAGTGGAAAGTATTGATAGGAGAATTTATAAGCAAATAGACTAATGATATTAATTCCTTGAGGGTGTTGTTATTGATTCTCAACTAGGATTTGTTTTTTATTCCCACCCCTTGTTAAAATGGAATGTTTGTTTTCAGTCCTCCTCTGATTACCTCTGCCAAGGAGGTTATATTTTTGGGAGTTTGTCTGTCTGCCCGTCCGTCTGTGAACAAAATAACTCAAAAAGTAATGGACGGATTTGGATGAAATTTTCAGCAAATGTTCAGCATGGGAAAAGGAAGAACTGATTCGATTTTGGTGTTGATCCGCCATGGTGAAAAATGTGATTTCTGTGAATAACTACTGAACTAAAATAGATATCATTATGAATCCAGTTGCCAATGGTATGTTTTCATGGTCAGGGAATCTAAATATTTCAATGAAATAAAGGTAGGAGTAACATTTATGGTCAAAATGACAACATGGCTGAGGATTGTGGCGTTGGCGGAGGTCTGCGCTCTCCGAGTGCTTTCTAGTTACATTATGGTATACATCATCTTACCAGTAGAGACACTCCCTGTGTTGGGTATTTGTTCTGCCCATTAGCTGCTTTCGTGGAGTAACCATGCTTCAGCATGTCGGTGCAGCACAGTAAACATTAAAGCACCTCTTGAAAAGCTGTAGCCACTTTCTATTGTGAGGGGTGTAACTAAAATAACCTGCTGTGATCAAGGGTTAAAACAGAGGGGTTTAAGGTATGTCAAAATCCAATACCTGAGTGTTTTTTTAGATATGAAACTACAAAATATGTTTGAGGGACATCTTAGAACAGTACACACACGAAAAGAGTTTTTTTTTGCCTGAAGGTATACATTCAGAACTGTTTGGATACCTTTACCATTTTAAAAGTGTTCAAGTCAAGTCCAGTTTTATGTCATTTTAGCCTGATGCATGAAATGTGTTCTTACTATGTTTTGCTACATTGATATTTAAGAGTTGAGTTAGGGATACTCTTTAATGTAGTGCAACAGAAACAGTTTGAAGTGTAAGAGGTGATGCATGAAAGAAATACCACTGTGATATGATCTAATAGTATTTATAAAGTGCATGAAGAATCTGCTGAAAAATTTGATCAATTTGCTCACCTTGCAGTGCAGATGGATGAACCTGATTTAATGTCTGTAATCAGGCAGATCCATCTTGCCAAGCTCTAATCTACAATGGCTATGAGTGGCTAAAAGCGTCACAGTCCAATCAGCATCCTTTAGAGCAGAAAGAGGTGAAACAGTAGGAAGTGTCTCCTCATTAGCATAGATGCTAACAGCTTCATCTGCAGTTTTATCAGATCTTGACTGCATTTGTTTATTAAATAGCAAAACAAATAACACTACAAACTTCTCTATCGAAAGGATATTTTCACATTTCTTCCAACATGTTTTTGGCAAGTGTGTTCTATGAAGCGGCTCACACTGCACTGCAGACTGCACACTGCAGCAGTAATGCCCGCTTACACTATTATCAAGTTGGCTCACAATGAACATGAATGATAGAACAATGGTCCACTAACCTGCCAGATATGCTTTTGAAAGGTTCTGCCCATTCCCAAACACTTTCTATGAGCTCCTTCCAAGGTGGACTGGTGAACTTAATTGAACAGTTTTTATCCGAAGGGTCAGGTTTAAACCTAGCAGGTCACAAATGCGTAAGAATTTGTACATTCATAAATGTACCTATCACTAAAGTATTACTTCCTTCTACTCAATATAGCCCTATTAACTGCAAACCCCTCAAAGTTTTTGTTTAAAAAGCTGTGTAACTAACTAAACATACAAAGACTAACCAACAGAGTTAATTAAGTTGTTGCATAATTGTATGTACAAATTCCTTGCTAGACTTGCTCCACCATTTGAGACCCTCTGACATATACAGTGTATATGTTGCATTTATTGACACAAACAGTTTCCATACATAGCAGACTGGTTGTTTTTAGACACTTAATGTAGCACTGCTATCAGACACAAAACAAAGGATTCCCATCCCTACTTCACTCTCCTCTGTCAACTTCCACCCACTCATCCATCTGCTATCACGGTGTAGCATGAGGGATCCTGTGTGAAATGGCCTCTCACCGGTTGCATGATGATTGACAGCACTGCTGTGCCTGTAGCAGAAGGGGAGAGAGGGGAAGGAGGGTTGGCGGACGGGAGAATTGGGGGCAGAGTGAAAAGGGTAGCTTAAGAGGATGTGGGAGGAAGAGGAGGAGAGTGTGGGAAGAAAGGAAGGAAGATAAATGATGATGGAGCAGTGGGAGGCAGAGGGGGGAGGAGGAGGGGTTTAGATCATGTAAGGGTGCCCGGGTCTGCTTTCACACACTGAGAGAGAGAAGGGGAGGAAAAGGACTGCATTTTGCTTGCTCTAACAGACTGTTGGACTTGTGCAGCTCATGATGCTTAAACCTGCAGCTAAAGAGGCTGCAGCAGGAGAGAGAGAGAGCAGACGGATGAGTCAGCATCCTGGAGCGCTGCTGTCGTCTGTTTGGAAATAATTGCCGACTGTTTTGAAATGCAAATATGTCTCATATGATTGAGTATTAAGTGATGAGTCATATTTTTCTAACATCTTTTTGTCTTTGTGTTTGTTTCTCTCCATCTGTCTTCACACTTCTCTCAACACGTATCCCTCTCTCCTCTCTCTCTCTCTCTCTCTCCCTCTGTCCCTGCATCTCTCGCCCCCTTGCAGTCCAAGGAGTCCTCATCCGTGCTGAGCTGTGACGTCTCCCCGGACGACAAGTACATAGTGACGGGCTCTGGGGACAAGAAGGCCACGGTGTACGAAGTGGTGTACTGAGGGGACTAGGACGAGATGGAAGGAGACAGGACAGAGGGTTTGGGGTGTTTGGTTTTTTTCTTTTAGGAGGAGGAAGCAATTAGCTGACCCGCTAACCGCTCCTGATCCTCTTACATCAGCAACAGCAGCATACTCATCTTCATCCTCCCAATACATCACCCCTTCTCCAGGTTTTTTTTTTTTTTCCTGTGATATAAGCTACTATGGAAGCTCCCAAATGCCCCCTCCTCCGCCTCCCTCCTTTTGTCCTTTTAGCTCAAGGATGATAGCATAGAGGAAGCAGCATGATAAGAAGGACAAAGGGAAAGGGCGGTGGAGCATAAAGATAAAGTCGGAGAGGCAAAAGAGGAGGAGAGAAAGCTAGGAGGAAGAGAAATGACAGGGAGGAAGGGGTGGGGGTAATTAGGGCTGTTTCCTGATTAAGAGCTCAGTGAAAGGAAGGCCCCAAGAGGAGGCGCGGAGCGGCACTGTGGGAGCGCCAGCCAGGAGCACTGATACCACACAATCGATTCATTAGGCAGACAGTGGAAGCCTTAATGAGGCTGACGCCGCAGCTCGCTCTCCCCACAGAGAGGTGTCAGGAGCAGGGGAACGATGACGCTTCAGATATCCACACACACCGACATGAAACATAGACCTGCTCACACACACGCAGGAGGAGCGCGTCATCAGGCCAAAGCACACAAACACGTACAGCGAATCCGCTCCCTGGAGGTAAACGTTGGAAGAGAAACACACACAACACACGGAGCTCCCAATTAAACATTCATGGCAGTGCTCGCCGTCTCGCTGCTTAATATCTATTTTATTTTGGTCTGACAAAGGCAGCGTCTAATGAGCAGCCGAGTCAATAGGATTCTCTGAGGGCCCGCAGACACAAACACAGAACATCAGCCGAGCTGTTCCCTCTAATTCTTCCGGATTGTTCTCCTGACACCGGGCGCCGCTCTCACTCTCATTAAAGGCGCTGTCAGCGAGATGAAGAAGCAGCATGCCGACTTCACTGTAAGGCAGACAACAGGGCAAATTAACACCACGCCATTTTTACTATCATCAGCAGCCAAGTAAGCAGTGTCTAATCCCAATCCTTTCAGTCTTTCTACAGCTGTTTTGATTCACAAACCAGACGAGAATACATGTTTATCAGAGTCATTATCCACCTCTGCCTGCCTGCCGGTGTAAAGAGCACTGAGCAACGTCTAAGCTAATGAGTGAAATGTTTCATAGCTTAAAGGAATAATGTGAGGTTTTAAGTAGTACCAAAGTGTTTTTTGCTGAAAATTGGGAGATGATTGATACCACTTTCTTTGTCTTAAGGCTCTGAATGAAGCCAACACCGGGTCAATGCTAACCTTGCTTGATAAGACTTCAAACTGGGGGAAACACTTAGCTCAGCTAAATTCAAAAGACTCATGGGTTTTCCTGACTCTGAAGATTGTCATTAACATTCTGCTATGGATATAGGCTTTTCTGCCTTTATTGGATTGGATGGAGAGACAGTGGATCAAGTCCAAAAAGGGGGCGAGAGAGTCAGGGAAGACGTGACGAAGGGACCAGGGGCCTCATTTATAAACGCTGCGTATGCACAAAAGAAAGCATATGCCACTTGTAAGCAATGTTTGGGATTTATATAAAACAAACCTGATGTGAGAATGTTCGCACCTTCACAACAGCTTTGAACCTGCCACACACAAAATCTGGAGAAATGGGAAATGTCGACCCCATCAGTGGAAGGATGAAATTAAAGGCAGGTCTGTGAAACTGAAACATTTAAGTGAAATGTTCGAATATTATACATTTCACAACACATATCATATATGTAAGATATATTTTCAAAAATGAAGAAGGGAAATGCAAATGCACACATACACTGAACGTTTTTGTGTGCACGCATTTCCTGTGTTTCTGGCGTACACTGACCACAGTGATATTTCCTACACACAGATTTATACATGAGGCCCCAGGTCTGGATTTGTGCCCACACTGCTACCGTGAGCTCTGAACATGGGGCGCTCTGGCATTGCACTTAACTATCAGCACCCTGTCAATTGGTAAATACAAATAAATGTATATTTTTCATGCAAAATAATTTATGTTAAAAACAGGTGTTTCCTTTTTCGTGGGGCAGTTTTCTTAATACTTAATTTATTAATTATAAAATGAAGAGTGTGGCTTCAGCCTGCTGTATTGTAAGGTGCCTTGAGATAAGATTTGTTATGGACTGGTACTATACTGATGAGGATTGATTGAAATAAAGTGGCTCACCAATAATTTACCTCAGCCCTTAGTGCGAATATTTCAATCGCCTTCTTCTGGTAGAAAGAAATCACTTTATTTAATACAATTTTAAGCTGTATATTAGAAATGTTTTATCACTGAAATAATAAAATTTTCAGAGCAGATGTCCACCAGCAGTGTAATGAGAATAAAAATATTATGTTCAGCTAAAAATACAGTCACTCTAATTTAATCCAATTCAGTAAAACTACAAAGGGAACTTTTTAATTCCACTTAAGTGGAAATAAAAAGGACTTCTCTGAAAATGAACACAAAGTGAGTATTTCAAAACCACTTTTTAAGGACAGCAGCTGGAGTTTGATGAGTCAATAAGTCATTTGTGTAGAAAAATAGGAACTAAATGTGCTCTGAGAGCACAAACCTCCGCCAAGGCACTTTCAACATTGCCAGGTGAGTTATATTTAAAACACATTTTGAAGATGCTGAAAAATGATGATGAGTGTCATCTCCAACAACTCTGTAGTCCTGTTAAGCAAAATCTTTCATGTGTTACTGTTTAGGATGCAGTAACGTTGCATAATTACGGAGAACATCCATAAATAAGTTTTTTGTAGTATAAAAAATGTTAAAATCTCTAAAGCTAGTGTCATTTGGGTCTTCATTTTAAGTGTTAACCAAAATCATGCAAACATCCCTCGACTCTTACATGAGAAATACTAAATCACATTCCTAATGTAGAACTCATTGTTCCACTGTTCTGTTGAGACGCTGAGAGAGCTGGGCTGCCTTCTCGTGTTGGTGCAGGAGACACAAATATCATTGATGAAAATATTATAACTTCTGTTCAAAAGAGGAATGTGCCAAATGAGGCATCACATCATCAGAGCTTGAAAATAAATGACTTCACTCTTTTAGAACCATTTAAAGGAGACATATCATGCTGATGCATGATTTAATACTTACATATAATATAATAAATTTGAAAACAAGACCTTACACCCCCTAATTTTCAAAAATGAGATATTGTATTTTTTCTGATATCCTAGAACGAGATTTGATGCCTCTGAAAATAGGTCATCGCGAGATGTCCGCGAGATTTAAATCGTTGTGACGACACGAGGTACCTTTCTTTTTATTGGAGTAATCTGATAAAACACTTCCTCCTCTGTGATGTCCGTTAGCCACAAAACTGTCACCGAGGAACACATCCACCAGCAGCAGTTTATAGATCCCTAGCTCACACTAACTCATTACCAGCTCTGGCCTGTAGGAGGACTCAATACGCGGTCGCTGCTTTGAGCCTGCCGGAAAATACAGTAGAAGAAGAAGGACAAGCTGGCTCTACCCCCGATAGAACTGACCAATCAGAGCACAAAGGGCTGTGACGTTGCAAGGTAACTGTAGGTCATCCTGAGATCCGAGTGTTTCAACGAGAGCTTCATAGTGGCTTAAAATGAGAATTTTGAGAACGCTATTGTGGGGCAATGAAGGAACTAAATGACTTGTATTGAGGGCAGAAATACTTTACAGGCATCCTAGTCTGGCATAGTGAAAAGGAGAAACAAGCATGATAAGTCCCCTTTAAGAACATATTGTGCTCGCTGCTTGTTTAAAATGTTGCCTCCTAAAGCTCAAAGGAAAACAAGACTTTATTTGGTGCTGTGGACACATTCCGTTTTTGGAGGACCAAAGCTACCTGTTTCCCCTTTGTTCCAACCTGCTTATCGATGCTTTCAGGTGGCTTGCTGTAACCATATTGAACAAATGTGAGATTGGTATCAACCATTTTATCAGTAAGAAAACAGAATGTGTATTTTTTAAACCTCATGATTATTCCTAAATCTCTATTTCTTCTTGTAAAATATCAAACTATCCAAACTGGCTGGCAGATTGTATATGAGAGCTCTTTGCTTCTATAAAACGTGCATCACCCATATGTAGAATAAAAGGGCACATTTAAAGCTTTTCTTTTACTACCCATGTATTTCTTCATTATTTAATGAGAAGCGACTGCTCTTCTTCTGTAATGATATGTTTAATGTACTGGGGTTGCCTATGACTGCGTAAAGGGAGCAAATGCAGCAGAGCATCCACACATGGAGGCAAAATCAGCTGAAACACAGGCAGGGGTTATGTTTCTGTTCTGCTTTTTATTATTTGAAAAGTGTATTTTATCCTTGGTGGAGGGCAGAGGGCAAACAGCAGATGCCCCTTGTAAAAAAAAAATTATACCCTTTGTTCGGGGAAAAGATCCTCCGTCTTCTGCTTGTTGTTTTTGTTTTATTGCCCTCTTTTTTTCTCCAAAAGTGATAGTGAATGTACTCTAGTCTGTCCTCACTGTGCAACCAAACCAAGTTTCTGTTGAGTCAGTGGTCTGTGTACAGCAGGAGACACTCTGAAACAGATAACCAACAAACACATCCCACTTTCTCTGCATGCATGTTGCACTAAAGCTCCATTTCTACAGGTACAGTGATCTATTCAACAGCCATACCCTCCAGGCAGGATACATTTGATTTCACAGTATGCAAATTAGATCCATTATAATAACTTTTACGCAGATTTTTTGCTGCAGGTTTGAAAATACAGCAGGACTTCTTAAATGGCGGGAAGAGTCAGTGATCATGTGTACAGTTTTAAGCCTTTACCCCTCCCCCATCCTCAAAAGAACACTTAAATAATTTCCTCACCTTGTAAACTACTCTGATCGATGCTGTATAATGGCTATGCATCTGGTGGTACAGCGTGAATATTTGGGACGTTGTATTTGATACTCTTCTTTAATGTTGGTTGAGTCTCGCTCCTGCCTGTGCTTTCTCTGTTCAAACAGTACAGAAACTTTACTTTCTGTTTCCAGACTTCATGTTTAGTTTCTCCTTTATAAAGCCAAGGATGTTTTTTTTATAATGCACTGTGTCTTTCTCTCTCCTGATGCATTTCTGATGTGCTGTACAAAAAATACTATGTGTGAAGAATAAACCAAACTTGTGTTCATCCTTTAAGGGTGCTACTGTCTTTTTTTGCACTGAGGTTTAAAGGGAGATAAAAACAGAATAACAAAAGAGGAATATTTAAATGAGGAAGCCTTCAGTGACCTCCTGCCCAGAGACTACAGATTGGAAATTCCAAGAGTTTTAAGTTTTGCTTTTAGTTAACCAGCAGAATCAAGACAAGAATATTAAGACATAAAAGTAAAGAGTCGGTAGAGGGAGAAAATACTTACTTGACAGAGAATAAGATAATTCACTGCACACTAGAGGTCCTAATTACCTCTTTTTATTTAGTATTTATTATAATGACTTTATCAGGTTTCCCAGCCTGATGAAGTCATGGGCAAAATGTGTTTTTTGTTTAAAAAAATAAAGGCTACATTAAAAATACAAAGCAACTTAGCCCCCTCGTGTGCTGTGAATCCATTACTATGTTCTGAGTGCTGAATAGTTTGACTTCATCAACTCTTCGGAGCCAAAGAATGTTAATTTATCTTGTTTCCCAAACAAAAAGGCAAATTTTGTGAGTCAAGCTGTGATTCATTTGTCTTCAGTCATTGTCACACTGGGTGATAGAAAACAGCTGTAATTCGATCTTAATAGGTAAAACAAAGGTCTCCGTTGTATCCCAAAGAAGTAACACTAAGCTTCAGTATCATTTATTCAATGCTGGGCTGGTGTCAATCCCGAAGTTTGGACAGTGGGTGGACGTATTTCTTTTGTTTAATTCATCTCAATGTCAAACACTTGAACTTGGAAGTACAGTCCCCTTACCCAGCTTATCAATGACCACCTCCGACTTGGATACTATGGCTGTATTTGAGGAGTTCTTTTCCAGAACGCTATAAAAGCCAAAATTAAAAAAATATATATTACTCAGTGCTATTCTTTTGTATCCTGATTGTACTACCTGCCCTATCAGTTTTTAATGCCAGAAAGCTATATATCCCTGTTTAAACTGTATTTCAAAGTTCAGTACCCCAGGCAACGCAATGTGGGTCTGTGTAAATAATGTCATTTTTGTCTAAATGAAAATGGATTTATAGCGTTTTGGAAAAGAGCTCTTCATTCATTAATGATCTTCAGTAAATGTACACATATATACATATATATGTGTATTTATATATATATATATATATGTATATATATATATATATATATATATATATATATATATATATATATATATATATATATATATATATATATATATATATATATATATATATATATTGGGTTAATAGTCCAGTAATGACAACTAAAGCCATGCAAAAGTGGCAAAACTACATTTCCTTGAGTGTCCACTAGAGGCTGGCTGCAGCGATGGACAAAACAATTCAATTACTGTCCATTTTTTCTTTGAAGTTGTGCTGCTGCCAGTCCCTTTAATGGGATGTTGCCCAGGTGGACTTTAAATATCCCTCAGATATGGAAACAGTCCATCTGTTTCAGATTACTAATTATTACCTTGAGAATAGTTATGGTATTTTCGTTTTGTCACTGTTCTGGAAGTAAATTTAACATTTCCTTTGTATTAATTTGTATCAGTTGTGATTTTATAAGGATATCTGATCATACACACTTGGTCCAGTGGCCTGAAGCCCTGTCTCAGCTCAGCCTCTCTGTCTGTTTGAAGGTTCATCCACAGTGAGTTGCCAAATCCTCCATTAACAATCTGTAATGTCACATGGCTTTGTCCAAGTCTTTCAGCAGTCTGTGGTCATTATGTATGATTAAATATAAAAAAAGAAAATCCTCATCAAAGGATGTCATAGAGACAATATTTGCAACATTCTAACTAATAAACTTAAAATAAATGCACCGTCTGTTTACCATGCCTTCAATTTATTCCCAAACATTTTGGACAGAAGCCTGTTTACCACTGTTTAGACCATTGTATTTTTCTGATGACATTCTGTAAACATTTGTTGATTGAAGATACCCTTTGTTGTAGTGCTGATTTCCTTACCTTTCTTTGTTTGATAAACATTTTACGTAAATGGTGCAGGGTATTAGTAACCACATATTTCTCTCTAAAATCAATTAAACTTTTTGTATAAAGCACTTTTCATACATAAATTGTCACACAAAGTTAAAATAAAGAAGGAGATAAGAGTTGGGGGATACAGGATAAAACAGAAAACCCCACCCACCTTCCCAGCCCACATTTAACACAGACAGCCACTCACATGCACACATGCGCGCGCGAGGACTCTAAGGCCCAATCCCAAACCGCCCCCTACACACTACCCCTTCGCTAACGAGTGTCACTCCAAATTTGAGTCACACTCGTAGATATGGAGGGCACTTCCACTGAAGGGGGAGGGTATGTAAAAAAGACGGGCAGGAATGGGAGGCCCTCTTCACTTCAGCGGAAAAGGAAAACTTCGTGGCCATGGCGTCAGAAAAACGCCCTGTGTAAGGCTGTTACACTGTGGCAAAGATCATGACCCGCTAGGACATGAGTTACGTTATAGCCAAATTCAAATAATTTAAGCGATTCCACATGTCTTTCAATCCGATTACCATCTGACAATTGCGACCAAAGAAATGAATAATGCTGCCAAGTGTGCTCACATTTTATGGCGCCAGGGCTGCACAATCATATCAAACGTCAGCATGATTTGTTTGTTTCGTTTAAACTTTAAAACCACGCTTTATGTGATTTTCTGTCAGTGTGACAAAAGTGTGGGGAACATATGGACACATGCGGTACTTACATTCATGTTGTTTCCTCTCCCATTTAGACGTTGCACTTCCTGCCAAAGTCGATGGAAGCCTGCATCGATGCAGACTTGCTGTTTAAGGGCTGAATGGTCCACTCCCCCTCCGCACTCCGTGGAATGGGACAGCCCTTAATATGGCCGACCCTCCGCGAGGATGCGCAAACGGAGGGGTAGTGGGTAGGGAGAGTGTGTAGGGGGCGGTTTGGGATTGGGCCTAAGTCAGGACCCTTCAAAGAGCCACAGAGGACTGAGGAAATGCTATTTTAAACTAAAAATGAAGAAACACAGGAGCTAAGACTAAGCTGATCAAATAAATAAATCAAGTCATGATAGAATATAACAAAGGTAATAAAATGCAAAAAGTTGATTAAGTTAAAACTGTTTTGAAACCAAACAATTAATAAATAAGAAGTGGTAAAAAAAAGTGTTAAAACATTAAAGAGTAACTCTGTAACTAAAATGGAGTGAAGCCCATATGATGCAGATTAAAAGAGTAAAATAAAATTCAGCTAAATCCCAGCTGAAAAAGTAGGTCTTGAGTTTGCTTTTAAAAATGTGAACATGTGCTGCTCTCAGGTCTTCAGGTAGACTGTTCCACAGATGGGGGCTGTACTATTAAAATGATGCCTCACCGTATGTTTTAGATTGAACTTTGGGAACAGTTTAAAGACCACTACCTGAAGATCTGAAGACCTGAGGGCTCTGCTGGGCTCGGATGGTAAAAGCAAATCAGATAAGCAAGAGAGACCAAGACCATTAAGACATTTAAAAGCCAATAGAAGAACCTTATAATCTATTCTGAAAGAAACAGGAAGCCAATGAAGAAGCTTTAAAATCGGGGTAATATGGACTCTCCCTCTGGTCTATGTCAGCAGAGGAGCAGCTGAGTTTTGATGCAGTTGAAGCTGAGAGATGTTCTGTTACATACAGTTTTCAGGCTTTTTTAATATGTGAAATAACCCATTTCAACTTTAGAATCATACTTAGTACTTGACCCAGTTTTCATATCACTTCCAGTGAGGTTCCAAGCCTGCAGATCCAAGACTGAAATGTAAATTGGAGACAGCGAAGACCACCACCACAACGAGGTGTGGTATCTGACACGGAGATGAAAGATGTTGACTTTGTGATGCTGTATGACATCACAAACTTTTCTCTGCTTTAAATAGTCAGTTGTTTTGATGTCTGCCCCCCAAAAACAGCTAAATTCAAAAAACAGGGGTATCACTTTTGAACCTTAATGCACATAAATCATAAATGTACCCTGTAAGAGAAGTCACTCTTAAAATGGACAAAGGTATACCTTTGTTTAATTTGAAAGGTACAAAATATTGATGGCAGCAAAAGATACGTAAGTGTACCTTTAATAGGCATGGGGTACAACCAAGCCAGTGCGTGGTCAGTGATCAGCCAGCTGTGGATTTACCACTGGGCTGATTGGGCCGCAGTACCCTCCAGGGACCTCCCCCTCTTTAGGGGCCCTCCTACTCCAGCCTACTCTGACATCCTGCCCTTGATTGTATCATTCCTACACTTCAAAAATATACACCTGACTTAAAATTGTTTTGAACCCCACTGAGTAAAAGATGGATATTAGATGTCAAGTTATTTTTTGGACCTAATTTCAACCATCTAGATTCTGTCTATTTTTAGATGCAATTCTGTAAACATTTGTTGATTGAAGATACCCTTTGTTGTAGCCTGATTTCCTTACCTTTCTTTGTTTGATAAACATTTTACGCCAATGGTGCAGGGTATTAGTAATCACATATTTCTCCAAAATCAATTAAACTTTTTTATAAAGCACTTTTCATACATAAATTGTCACACAGGATAAAATATAGAAGGAGATAAGAGTTGGGGATACAGGATAAAATTAGAAAACCCCACCCACCCTAGCCCACATTTAACACAGACAGCCACTCACATGCTAAGTCTATACCTGGGACTTAAGTCAGGACCCTTCAAAGAGCCACAGATGAATGTTCAAATGCTATCTTAAACTAAATGAAGAAACACAGGAGCTAAGACTAAGCTGACCAAATAAATAAATCAAGCCATGATAGAATATAACAAAGGTAATAAAATGCAAAACAGTTGATTAAGATAAGACTGTTTTAAAACCAAACAATTAATAAATAAGAAGTGGTAAAATAAGTGTTAAAACATTAAAGATAACTCTGTAACTAAATATGGAGTGAAGCCCATATGATGCAGATTAAAAGAGTAAAATAAATATTCAGCTAATATCCCAGCTGTATATATAGTAGGTCTTGAGTTGTGTGTGTGTATATATATATACATATACTATGTGCTGCTCTCAGGTCTTCAGGTAGACTGTTCCACAGATGGGTGTGCTGTACTATTAAAATGATGCCTCACCGTATGTTTTAGATTATATATAACAGTATATATATATACCACTACCTGAAGATCTGAAGACCTATATGCTGGGCTCGGATGGTAAAAAGCAAATCAGATATAGCAAGAGAGACCAAGACCATATAAGACATTTATAAAGCCAATAGAAGAACCTTATAATCTATTCTGAAAGAAACAGGAAGCATATGTGTGTGTGTATATATATATATGGACTATCCCTCTGGTCTATGTCAGCAGAGGAGCAGCTGAGTATATATATATATATATATATATATATATATATATATATATATACAGTTTTCAGGCTTTTTTACTATCTGAAATATACCCATTTCAACTTTAGAATCATACTTAGTATATATATATATATATCACTTCCAGTGAGGTTCCAAGCCTGCAGATATATATACTGATATATGTAAATTGGAGACAGCGAAGACCACCACCACAACGAGGTGTGGTATCTGACACGGAGATGAAAGATGTTGACTTTGTGATGCTGTATGACATCACAAACTTTTCTCTGCTTTAAATAGTCAGTTGTTTTGATGTCTGCCCCCCAAAAGCCAAAAAACCTATTGAAGGTCAGCATCTCTATTGCCTTCAGAGTAGTTTTGCACAGCTGTGCTATGATGGTACCGCTAACCTTAAACAGCTACATTCAAAAAACAGGGGTATCACTTTTGAAGGCACATAAATTATAAATGTACCCTGTAGGAGAAGTCACTCTTAAAATGGACAAAGGTATACCTTTGTTTAATTTGAAAGGTACAAAATATTGATAGCAGCAAAAGATACATAAGTGTACCTTTCATAGGCATGGGATATAACCAAGCCAGTGCATGGTCAGTGATCAACCAGCCGTGGATTTTCCACTGGGCTGATTGGGTCACAGTACCCTCCAGGGACCTTCGATCTTTAGGGGCCCTCCTACTCCAGTCTACTCTGACATCCTGCCCTTGATTGTATCATTCCTGCACTTCAAAAATATACACCTGACTTAAAATTGTTGAACCAAAAAAGGCATGGATTAAAATAGACTGCAAGCAGATCACTTAACATATGAAATGTGATTTTTTCCACCATCTAGATTCTGTCTATTTTTAGATGCAATTTAGACATTGCATTTTAGCCTCCTATTTGATAACTATTTATTTAAAAAAAACTGTAAGGTGCATAAATGATCTCCAAAGATTGAACTAAAATAATTATGATAGCCGCTGAATGATACACAGGATAATATAGATAAAGCCAAGATTTAGACATCTAAAATTAGACTAGACCTCTAATAGACATCTAATCAATGTCTAAGTCTATACCTGGGCTTATGTTTGGTATAAGCATGAACGTCAGATGAATGTCTAAAATGTAGATGTCTAAATGTAGACCTCTATTGTACATGATTTAAACGTCTAAGATGTATATATATATATATATATATATATATATATATATATATACTGGGTTAATTTTCCAGTAATGACAAATAAGTTTTATATATATATAAAACTTTCATTTCTATACCCCTGCTAGACCAGTTACATTAGACTTATATCAGACCCAGAAATGCTCAGCGGAACCTGCTGCACTCCATCCAACCACACATCTGATGAATGAAGACTGGACAGCATGCATCACAAGAGGAGGGCTCAGGGTGGTGAAGGGTGTAGGTGTAGATGGAGTTGATGTGTGTCAGTGCTCATAAAAGCCTACAGTATGTATTTTAATAACATTGCTTACCCATAGCACCTCAAAAACCCACTGCAAGGGACTTAACTTGTGACAGCTGCACCGGTCTCAAAGTGTAACCAAAGGACTTTTACTTTGGTCATGTTAATTCAGCATGTTGGACTTGTTCATGCACATATGCCAGAATTTAGTACACCTGGTGTAGGTTAGTGCCATATAATTGAAAAGCACAGATTTTTTAATGCTTAATTCAAATTGGTCAACCAAAAAGACATACTGATTAAAATAGACTGCAAGCAGATCACCTAATATATGAAATGCGATTTTTTTTTCTATGTTAAATGGTTTAATAACCTTGTTAAATGTTTGTATTTGTTTTCTATTTTATGAAGGTATAATTAATTGCCTCATAAAGGTACAAAATACGCTGTCACTCATTAGGTACTAATTATGTGCATATGGGGTCCATAAATGTTCTTTTAGAGGTCCAGAGTAAAAAGGTACTAATATTAAGAGGTAGGCCTACATGCTTGTACCCTGCTAGGGTACAGCTGGGGCAACAAAGCATTTGTACCTTGCTAGGGTACAAACCTGTCCCTTGATTTCTTTGTGCGACAATCAGTGTTTACTCTGTGATAGAAAACAAAATGAGTTGTATCCAAAGTGTGTAGAGATGAGCTTGGCTGAGCAAATAGCACAAGTAGAAAAGCACCATTTCAGTGGCAGACAGGCGTGGACTGCATGCAGCCTGGTATGTTCCCTGGGCTCTTTCAAGGTAAATACTTAAGTCCCCAATACCCACACAGCAGCTATTAAAAACCCCTTGATTAGAGCTCTTTCCAGGATTGTGTGAGCGTGGTTGAGTTTGTTTAACTGACAGCTCCACAGCCCTGTGAACTCTTTACTTGTTTCAGAAGGACATCTCTGGTAAAGCATGAGCTAAACAAAAGCATACTTTTAGACTTGTAAATACCCCTCAATGTCAATTGTGCATTCATGTGTGCAAGTTACCCATGTCATGGGCACTAAGAGTCCATCCCAATTGTACCCCTTGGCCCTTGTCTTCCCCCTTACCTCTTGGCTTTGTGCGTTCACATCGAGTGAAGTGGAGTCCCAATTCTCCGTAGGGCTAAGACCAACGGCTACACAGCCCTGGAAAGTAAGACCGACCTGGACCTCACTTGAAATGAAGGGGTATGACAAATTTCCCATAATACACTGTGGCCGCCGACACAAAGTAGACTGGAGACAAAAAGAAGCAATTAATTATAATTATCAAATCACCAAGTTAATATTAAACATGTTTTTCGTTGTCGGTCATATTTTAAAATTTCTCATTAAAACAAGCTAGCTTTCACAGCTGTGGCTACAGTTATTGTCACACCTGCTTACATCACAGCCAACGAGTGCTTCTGCGTGATGACGTGGTGGAAAACAAGTGGCGTCTCGTTTCTCATCTGTGTGTTTTCACCTCTTCCCCTTGGCCCTCATAACAGAGGGCTAAAATGAAGGGGTACGACGAAGGGGAAGGGCTAATTGGGATTCACCCTAATTCACCCCTGCACTACTCCTACACTACAAAAGCTTTTAAATTAGATGTTAATATGCCACTATGTCCTAAAACAATTCTAAATGTGAGCCCATCACACCACAACAGACGTTTCAACTTCAAGACTATCCAACATTTTTTCTGGTTAAGCTTCTTCTCTGCAAAGCTTCAATAGTAAACAACCCTTCCATCTCTTCGCCCCGGTCATTCCTGTAAAAGGTACAAATTCTGGAAACATTTTAGAAACTTTCCATGAGAAGTTACGCGTGGGAGTTTTGAAAATATCCCAGTTTGGAAAATTTCCATGGGGACTTTTGGGAATGATGGAGATAAACTGAAAATTTGTAGGAGACATGGCCTTGCAGTAAGCAGTGTGCATGTGATTGAGAAAGAACTTTGATATTCTCAAGTGTGCTTGCATGAAACCTGCTTACTGTAGTCAAGATTTTTCTAAAATAGATTTTCCCCAACAATATTTGAAATTCCTGTTAAAGGTCCAACCTTCACTTAAGTAAAGTCCTGGATTATTCTCATAAATTTCAATGGAAAGTTTCCAAATTCCAAAATTCCATGAATTGTGTAACCCTATGAAAAAAAATACAGATCATATGACACACAGCTGGTCGCAGCCTGCTCCGCTCAGTCAAAGAAATTCCAAGCCATCAAACATGTCTGTCTTTAGAGAACTTTATTTACATGTCCATATATAGCACGGTTCAAGGTTTCATGATGCAGCTGTGAAAAGACCTGCCTGCCTAATATGTGCCCTAACAAACAGAAAAGAAAAGAACAAAAGATGCAGTGTTAAGGATGAGGATGATGATGAGGCCACGAAAAGAGGGGACCTGTTCAGAGCAGTATGGACTAATTCAGTCCTTTGGTTTCTTGGTTTTGTGATCCAGGATTGTTTCTCAAAAAGACCTTCAGAGGGAGTCCAGCTTTGTTCATTATAAAGAAGAAACAAAATAAAGAAAAAAACAAAGATTCAGGACACTTTGGAGGAAAGCAAGCCCTGTTTCTGTTCTGTTCTGTGGTATATGACTGGAGACGATACAATCATGTCGCTGCTGAAACTTCACCAAAGGAAAAAAAAACATAGCTGGAACTTCAGAGCACACCATCCTGCCATCTGCCACACATCTGCTGCCCCCGAGGAGCAGCCATGTGCTGCCGCCTGAGCTGGACCAAGCCAGGCCAAACCAGGCCAGGCTGACTCAAACTGCGACTTTTTACACAGCACAGAATATTGAGGGATTTTACCTCTTAAAGTCTCCAGACTTTTGTCCAAACCTTCACTCTTTTCCTCCTCAGTGTGTCTTTTTCCACTCATTGCAGTCCAACTGTTTGCGAAAAATTCGAAGGCTAAAAAAATAAGTTTTCTGCTAATTTCAGGTTCACTACAGAGGTTTTATTTTGTTAAAAAAAAACAACAGAAAAAAAGGGAACAAAAACAAAATTTTCTTTGGAGGAATCCACAATTGCGCAGCTATAGACTAACCAGCGTTCTCAGAGCTTTAAAAACAACGTTCAGTTTGTTTTTCTTTATCCAGAGATGTGACTTTGTGCCCCCTTGCTCCTCTCTCTCTCTCACTTCTTTCACAAACGTAAACAAAACAACAAAGCAGGATTCGAGTTTCTCATGTTTTTCGATGCCACAGACGCTCTGTACAGTCATTGGTGCAGGAGGGGGCCAAGTCCCGCCCCCTCCATTAATCAGTTTGTTTTTTTCAGCCGCTCAGAGTTCAGTAGATGACTTCATAGACTGTGGCCTTCTTGTCTCCAGAGCCAGTGACGATGAATTGGTCGTCAGGGGAGATGTCACAGCTGAGGACCGACGAAGACTCCTTGGACTGGGCAAGAAGACAGAGAGGATCACAGATTAACAACAAACTACCATTAAATCACATTTTAGCTCAAATGTTTGACAAAAACTTTAGTGAACTGTTGAAACTGATAGATATCTCTTCTCAAGAGAACTCTTAAATACAATATAACATAATAAAACACAAGATATTTTAAACAATAAAATACATTGTGATGTGGTGGCCAAAGATGAGACTGATTCCTATATGTCCAAAAAAACACCATGAAACAACACAGTGGTTTAAATGATATGACAGGATACATACTGAAGTGGAGACTGAGGTCCCTTTGTCCTGAATAACACTTTAATGCAGCACAGTACCAAGAGACTAACATTTACAAGGTTTTATTGATATTGATACCATTAATGATTTTACTTATCCATCCAGTTTTACTGATTCATGTTGATTTTTGGTGCAAATAAAGTTGCCTGCATAGATGTTCAATAGCAACAAAGTCACACGTCACCCTTGACACTCAGCACAGTGCTGCATACATAAATGCCTCTGAAAGCTGCAGGTGTCGTAAACCTTTGTTTGAAAAATATTAACACACAATTTTGACCACTTCTGTCCCATGAGTTCTTTGAATTTAGACATCTTTTGATATCATCTCTGCTGACTGCCTATGATGAGAGCCTGATGCCCGTCATTTGCAATCATGAGGCCCAAAGTGGAAGGAACTAAAAAGAAAAAAGACAAATGACAACAGCTCTTTAACAGAGTCATCGCTTCTAAACTGGAACCTTTTTCTGGTTTCCATCCTTAATAGTGCCTCACATAATAAAGCCAAGAGAAACCTGAAGTCTGTTTTTTCTTATTTTTGATAAAGGACGTCATGTATGGTCCCTGGCATGTTTCTTGGCATCACCTCTGGTGGAATTTCAAGTAAGCCGAGCTGAGCAAATAAAAATTTGACGCAAAGACATAGGGCTGGGTATTTCCAGCAACCTCACGATGTGAATCCTGATACTGCGGTCACAATACCATACATATCCTAATACATGTAAATTGTGAACATTGACTACACTGTTAACAGAATTCTCAACAAACCACAGAAAGAAAAAGAACAAGGATGAGTTTTACGTGATAGTACAACTTAAGAAACTTAAATTCAAAGATGGTAAACCTAAGTTTAAATGTGTTTTATCATGTAGCTTGGCTTCTACTTTGAACTGTGTCACTGTTAATATTACTCAGAGTGTATTGTCAACAACTGTCAATCAATTCTGTAGAATCCGTATCGATACACGTATCTCCAAGGAGTGCATGACGATATTTTGCCATATTGATATTTTAAGCACAGGCCTACAAAGACACCACTCAAGGGTCAAGGGTCAGAGGGTACTATCACTATAAGCAGCACATGCAGGATGTCCTGCACAGAACTGAAGCAGCTCCAATTTTTATGTACATACTGCAGTTTGAGTTTCCAGATTCTGGTCTATTTCATTATTATGTTGTTTAACTCCTTCAACCATTTCTGTAAAAACAGTGTCCTCCTGCTGTGATTAAAAGCCACAGACCTGGAGTGAGCAACACTGGTTCATCTCTATTTAGTCCAAAAGCAGAAATGGAAACGCACCTTACGTGCCTCAAGATCAATCAAGGATATGATTCAATACAACAAATAGCCGAGTGGAGTCTGGTTTTAATGTGTCCTATGCATCAATCCTTGATACAATGTGACATGATACTACACACCAGGGGCTGCCAAACTTTTACAGCTTGGAAACCAAATGAGCAGTTTCTCTGCTTCATCTGAAAGGCCTTGGATGACATGTTTAAACTCATCCTCATAACTTTTTCTTTTTTCATTGTGGATGTAGTCTGAAGTGGTAAGCATGACTGATCCTCACTATCCTTTTAGTGATTTAAGAATGAAAAAACGGGCTCACCACCTGGTTTGGGAAAGGCTGCTATTCACCAAGGTGAAACTGACTAGTTCACACAACATTTCACATTAGGGCTGAACAACAAATAGTGTAAACATTGCATTTGCTATGTGTAGATAGTCACAATGCAGGATAGACAATGTCAGTCATGTGACCCACATCCCACTGTGTTGAGCACAGCGTTGATTCCATGAGAGCAAGACAGCAACTACACTCCACGCTGCTGTTTCACCTGGAGCAGCCAGGGACTTACATCAGTCTGCTGCATTCAACACCAGACTCCCTCACAGGGTGGTACATAAATCATCAGGCCTGGGAGTAAAAGACTTCATCTGCTCTTGTATTTTGGACTTCCTGTCAAACTGCTCCAAGAGGGTCAGGGTGGGCACCCACAGCTCCACAGCCCTCTGCCTTGGCTCCCCACAGGGCTGCATGCTAAGCCCCCTGATGGTCTCCTGGTACACCCATGACTGCAGCCCCTCACACCTCAGCAACACTATCAACCAGTTCGCAGACGACAACACCACAGTCGGGCTCATCTCTGGAGAGGACGAGTCTGCGTACTGTGGTGAGGTGGAGCAGCTGTCAGGATGGTGCAACATCAACAACCTGCTGCTAAACACTGCCAAAACCAGAGAGATGGTAGTGGACTACAGGAGGAAGAAAACAGATATCCAGCCACCGTTCATCAACGGAGACTGTGTGGAGAGGGACTCGCTCCTGGGCGTCACCATCGAGGAGGACCTCACCTGGAGCGCTAACACCACAGCACTTACAAAGAAGTCCCATCAGAGACTTTACTTCCTCGGGAAACAACAACCTTCTCAGAAGCTGTTAGTAACCTTTGACTGTTGCTTTATAGAAAGCATTCTGCTATGCTGCATCTGTGTTTGGTTAGCCAGCTGCACAGCTGCAGACAGAAAAGCGCTGCAGAGGGTCACAAGCACCGCTCAGAACACCATCGGCTGCCCTCTCCCCTCCCCGGAAGAACTGCTTCACAAGAGCCAGGAACATAGTGAAAGACTCATCTCATCCTGGTCACCCTCTGATTGAACTGCTACCATCAGGCAATAGATACAAAAAAATCTCAAAAAACAAGGACTAGTAAACTAAGGAACAGTTTATCCCAGATGCTGCTCGCTGCTAAGTGTGGAAATGTGTAATATCTGCAGGATGGTTGTCTGTGTGTGCTTGTGTCTGTATGTAAGGGATTTTTGAATCTATTTTGGTCAGGTATTTATTTATTTAGTTTTTCTTCTTTTGATTTTTATTACTATTTTTACTCCCCAAGGATCACATTTGATAATGATGAGTATGTGATACTACATCAGATACAACATACGATACTCTTATGGAGATTTGTTAGAACTGAACAGCTGTTAGCATGTGTCTGGCTCCATATGCATCAAGAACAAAGAGTGAAAAAGACTCCACATGTAACCAGAGACACACACCTAAGACAAACAGGAAACACATTTGTTAACAGGCACAACACTATAACAATATGTTTAGAAAGTTGAGAAATGGTCTTTCGTGCTTCAGATGTTTGTTTTTAACAACTAAAATGTTTTCTGGTCAAATCTTTGCACATGACAGTCAGTTTTTACCACCTACCTGGAATATACTTGATCCATAGGGCGTCCTCCATGCGTTCAGGAGGTTATCTTTGCCTGTGCTCACAAACCATTTGCCTACAGGAAGAGACACACACAGCGAGCGTCAGATAAAGCCTCAGGGGAGGTGAGATTATGGAGAAGACTGAGAGCGAGTGCTGTGCTTGTAAAGGACAGAGGAGAAGAAAAGAAGCAGCAGAAGATTTGTTCTGCTCCCCTAGTCAGAATATATGAGAGTGGGAATGTGTGCGCATACGTACCGCAGTAAGCAAACTTGAGAGACAGAACGCAGCTCTCATGGAGGTGCAGCTGGTACTTGTCAGGCTTGGAGACGTGAAGCACTTCCACGTTACTGCTCTCCATTCCCACGGCCAACCATTCTCCTGTCGGACAGTAACCCAGAGAGAAGATCTGCAGAGAGAGGGGGGAAGAGGCGATGTGATGAGCATCAAAAAGGAGAGATGGTCTCCAGCATTTAGTTTTAAATGTCTGCAAGTGTGTCAGTATGCACGAGTGTTACCTGTGATGTGAAGTCGTGCTGCTGGAGTTGGCGTCCCTCTCGGAGGTCCCAGCAGCGCACCGTGTTGTCCAGCCCTCCCGTCCACAGTTTGGTGCCGTCATTGGAGATGTCGATGCAGCTCGCTCCATCCGTGTGGCCCTGGAACTGCCTGTGGGGAGGAAATACCAGAGTCATGCTCATTACATCTATTCTTTTGCAGCTGTAAAAATAATCAGAGAGACTTACATTACAAACTAAGAGTGATACATTGAAATTCTCCTTCTGACAAACAGTTATTGGTGCAATCATTTTTTTACAGCCTTATTTATCACAAAATAACCCCAGAGCCATATGGGTTTAGTTTCCTTCACCAAAAACAACCTTGATGCAGATCAATTTTCAAAAATTTCTTTGGAGGCACTGTGTCTAAATAGAAATAAGTAGGGTATAAACACTTGATTTTGTGTTTTGTTAGGTATAATGTAGAAGTTAGAGGGTGCCTGTGGCTATAAAAAAAAATAAAATGTGATAAAATGTAGGTCTTTAAAGGTGCTATGAGGAGAATTTATCGCCGGCATAATGCTGCTTTCCTGTAACCTCGGAAAAGGGAGTGACATCATCTCCGACTTATCGGCGTTCCAGTTGAAGTCAGAAAAAAACATGCCTAACTACCAGGCTATTGTTAGCTGTTGTTAGCACGCCCTGCACTGTTGTATGAAGAATGTGATTATCACTATGGCAGCATTTTTGTAAATATAAATCTAACAATACTATGTATACAGCTGATCTAGAGCAACACACCCCAGTCAGAAGAGCAAATAAATGGATTATTACAGGAGCTAAATAACTGTTCACACTGGGGGCATCCATCTTCGATTGACACCTCGGGGTGGCGAGGTTTCACCGAGTTCCCAGTAGGAAATTCAGACTTCAGGGGACGTTCCAGTTTTAGTTTCCCACTCGGAGCTCAAAATTCCTACTTCTGACTACAACCTGAACGCACCGGAGACGTGAAGCCAAATGTGTTTGTTTGTTGTGGTAAATGCTGCATGGATCTTTGTTGGAACTCTGCATTGCTTAACAACTTCTTTTTCAACAACTTACAGGATGCAAAACCACGAGGTAATGTAACTCTTTCTAGTTACGTAGCGGTAGTTTTTGATGCGTGACGACAAGCAATGCGGGGAAAAGTTATTATCGTAGTTGTAGACGGCTATATATCGCTACTTACAGCCCGGCGCTCTCAGACGTGTAATATGAATAATAAAATAATATAAATTTGTTCTAGTTTTAATTGTCTTGTTCCTGAAGTTGAGTATCCAGGCCAGTCCAGCCCTGTACGACCCGACCAGGAGGCTAAAGAATAGCATTTATAGATAACCTATTTAGATGCTATAAAACTCATCGATAAGTGTGTATTTTGATCAGGCATATATCTAAAAGTGAGACTTTTTTGTAATTACTTAAAAACTCCTCACAGTCTCTTTAAAATAAAAAAGGCTCAAAAGACAAAAAACAATACATTAAATGTCACAGCTTGTTTCTTGCTGTGCTTCCTTTCTCTTCTTAACTAACATTGTTGTCATTTTGGTGTAACATATTCTTGCATTGTTTGTTTCACATCATATTGATAAGAAATTACTGCAAGATAGACCTTTTAGCTGTACTGTCTATCAGCTCAATACTTGTATAATAAATAATAGTCCTTCAATATACAGAGAGGGCCTTGATAGAGGTTTTAATGTACTGTATGTACTGTATGCAACCATAGATTTTCTGTATATTCCCTGGATAAGCAGGGAAATACATATTAAGTAGAAGTGCTCAGACATCACAAACCTCCTGAGAGGCATTTCTGAAATTTGTAACTGAGCTATTAGCAAAATATGGAAACCTGCCAAATTCCTGCATTAGCATCTGTATCATCCCCAAAATCAAACCACCATGTGCCATGACCAACATTCTTTTAAGATTCTATCCAAATTCACTGAGAACCTGTTGCGTAATCTTGCTAACAGATGGACAAACAGATTGACTGACAAAGAATCAAACAAACAGACAAACACCAGTAAAAGCATGACCACCTTGTTAAAGGTGATTACACAGGCTGAAAACTATAGCCATTACAGCATACTGCCAAAAGGTGCCAATAATCATGAATCAACAGGATTATTGGCGGATTATTTTATATACTTGAGTTATAATCAAATGAGAAGCTTCATTTATATATAAAAATACATTTATCATCATTACATGTATTCTTGCAGCTGCATTCACTACAACTGACTTCTCTAGAAACAAAAGGAGCTCGGTAAAAAATATAAAATCAAGTCTATTCAAAAGTTGATAAAGCTAGTCGTAACTATTCAAAGACAAGTGCATGGCACGTGAATAAAAACACAAAGGACTGAATAATGGAAAGAAATGTCACAACTCTCTTGTTATCTTAAGAGTCAACTTTCAAGACAAGGTTTCTACACATTACACATTTTTCAACTCAGAATGAACACTTAAGACCCAAACTGACAAATGAATACATCTTCTTGTTGTGCTGCACTAACAGGAATAGTACATCTTTTTCAATAAAGCACTAAAATATTGACTTTTTGAATTTAGACGGTAAGTTTACTAAATTGTTACAAACCAGGGATATCAATAATAAGCAATAATAGGATATTAAAGCACATTGCTATCCCAAGTAACAGACACCCAGAAATGAAAGAGCACTCACATGCATAAGGACAGACAGCATTTCAGGGCTAACTGTGCATTCTGTCAAATTTTTTTCCAGTATTTTCTGAAGCAGTCCCAAAAAAAAAAAAGTCCAAAATAGACTTCTAAAAGACAGCTTTAGTCAATCAGCCATCTTACGTTTTTCAAAAACCCAATAAAACCAAGATTACTGAAGACATTTCAAGGCTCTGCAGGAACACTGATTGTACAAAAAAAAGAAAAAAAAAGAAAAAAAAAGTTTCCTTAATCTTCCCTCTTACCTGACTAGGGTTTGGTTATGAAGATCCCAGACGACGATGTTTCCGTCACTACAGCAGGAGAAGCACACCTTGTTGTCGGGTGAGATGGCCAGGGCGTAGCAGGCAGGGGCAGAGGACGTTAGCTCCGCCTTGATGCGAGGAGTAGGCGTGGCCAGATCCCAGATTGACAGGGTGCTGGCCTCTCCACCGACAATTAAAGTTCGCCCATCTGACAGCAGTTTGCAGGAGCGGATGTAGTTATCCCTGTTCTGGTTGGACCAGAAAAAAAAAAAGAAACTTTTAGAGTGGAATACATTTTTGAATCTTAGAGGATAAAAAAGACAGCAACACAAAAGGCCATTGATTATTCAAAGTGTTTGTTTATACATGACTTTGGACAGTAAAGCAGTGTTATGAGTCACAAGACTGAAAACTTTTCTCTGGGTCCAGAAACATTCATCACAAAGTCTCATCTCTCACCAGACAGTCCAGCTGGGCCATGGGGCTCTTGGTTCCCGGCTGGCTGATGTCCCACACCTTGACGCAGCCTTTCCCTCCAGTGTAGACGTGACGCGTTGAGGTGCTGATGGTGACGGCGCACACCACCTCTCCGTGGTTCAAGGTGTGGATCTGTCGAGCGTGGCGAGGGATTCCGGGGCCCAGCAGGGCGTCAGGGGGAAAGGGCACTGGCTGCATCTGTCCGTCTGCGCTCACATGGAACGAATAGGCCCTGAAGAGAAAACAGAGGATGAGAGAAAATGATAAATGACAGGGAATTTAAGGCAGCAGCAGAAGCCTTTAGTTAGAACAAGAACGTTTTGTGGGCTTGTTGTTTTCTTTTACTCGGTTGGCCTTTAAGATGAATATAATGAGTACAAATGTTCAGAGAGCTGGGAAGCTAAGGGAAAGTCTATGTTGCAGTGTTGTGATTGAAAAAACAAATGAAAAAGTTCCACAGAAAAATGACGACTCTTGATCTATCATGAGTAAATAACACTACAATGGAAGAGCTTTATTAGCCGATTTTCAAAATGCTGAAAACAGTACAGAATGTTTTCCTCTTTTGCCAACGTCACTTGCCTTAACTTATTTATATTCTGTGAAATCCTCACATTTACTGATGGCTGGATGACTGCACAAATAGTTTTTAGTTTAAAGTGTGGAAATAGAATTCAAACAAAGGACTTTTATGTCTGAATAGAACATTTTTTATATGTTAAGGCTCTATAGTGGTGTATAAACTGATAAATTAGATGCCCAACAACAAACTGCTTCGTCTCGCACAGGTATTTGGTTTTGAACATACAACTTAAGCCAGCTGTAGTCCTTCAAGTTTCAAATTACATTTTTCCTTTCCTTCGTCTTTCTCTGTACTTTTTTCTGCTGGTGTTGTTGAAATTCGAGAAGAACTGGCGTGCAGCTAATAGTGAACAGGTGAAGATTGGAGGGATAGTAGAAATGAAGGAAACTCACGGTTTTCCGGAGGCGGCTGACTGAAGGCTGGCGGGAAGCCCAGGGACCCTCATATGGGGGTGAGGAGACTCATAACCCACCTGGAAGACAAGGAACAAACCTTTATGCTAGAAATCAATGCCGTAAGAGAGAAAAGAGAAGAGAAGCAGGAAATAAAGACTCTTTCCTTTATTAAAATGCAGCACTCTTCAGAGTTTATGATGGCTGGGTGATATCTGGAGTTGGAAGGACCATAATACACCCCAGAGTGTTGATGATGTTGTTCTGTTCTGTTTGTTAACACTTGATGCTGTTTTTTCTATAATTTTAGTAGAACTCAATAACGTTTTCTGACCCTAAATCATGCTTCCCTCTTTTTTTAAGGCTTTTTTATGTTTCCTTGACTGTTTTATCTGTACCTAGGGATGGTTTTTACTGTAATGTTTGGTTTTTTTGTTTGTTTAAGAGGCCATACTATGTAGACAGAAGTACAAACCTGATGACGTCAAGTAATGTGACATTTGTTCTTTTGCTCATACTTTATTAGGAGGTTATTTTTTGATCATTTGATTCTGACAATTTTTGTGTGTGTGTATATTATATAAGTACATTTATATATCATAAAAGCTAAATAAAGATATTGTTAACAAGATTTGATGAAGCCAGTCTTTGTCATTCAAAACTGTAAACACCTCACAATTTATGATACAACTTTTAAGACCTTTTATGGCCATATAATTCCAGTCTTGGAATTACAGAAAACATTTATGATTATGAGAAAATGAGGACATATGCATAATATGAGACCATTTACATTTGAGGTCAATCATTCCAGAGAATATAAGACAATAAAGGATCCCTGCCTAAAAACGCACTCCTCTTTTATCCAAACTCATCACATATTCACTCCTCATTTTGCCCTCTCTGCAGCTTTTGTGCTGTGGTTCTTCACATGACAGTGACACTGCAAAGACAAATTATCAGCAGAGCGTCTCTCTCACCACAGGGGATCGGCCGTAACCTGCTGCAGCCGCAGCAGCAGCTGCTGCAGCTCCGTTCATCTGAGGGGACACCAAGTGGAGGCCAGCGCCGTAACCTGCTGCCCCGGGAAGGTCACCATTCACTCCTGGTGGAGGGAGGCCAAAAGCCCCAGGGGGGTACGCTCCTTGAACTGCCAGGGGGTTTCTGAGACCAAGAGCTGCAGGGAGAGAGGACAGTTTATTTGTCCTTAATTATAAAGAGAAAAAGTATTGATCGTGGCAGCAATTCTAAATTGAATTTTTGGTGACTTCATTATTTTCACAGACCAACATTCTCTGCACATCTTATTGAGGTCAAATCCCGTCAGTGTGTGAGAAAGTTGTGACTGGAAAGCTGCGAACAAGCTGCCGTTTGTTGCACATACATACACAGAGGGGGAAAAAATGAAAACAGGACAGTCCCAACTGCAGCTCTGGACCACTACTGGCCCCTGCTGGCCACCATACCTTCCTGCAGTGACACAGCATGAGTGTGTATATGTGTGTGTTTGTGTCATCATTTACACACCCTGTTCATCAGTTCTCCGTGCATGTATCTGCATCTATGAGTGTATAAATATGCATGCATAATGGTGTGTGTGTGTGTGCGTATGCAGCGGAGCAGGGGCTAACAGGCGATGAGAGAAATGTAAAAAAATGGAGAAAGAGAAACAGTAGAAAAAAATGGAGGCTCATTATGAAGCAGCTCACAGTCACAGTCCATCACCTTTCCTAATCCTTCCATTTAAAAAGTGAGAGCCGCTGAACATTTCTGCCCACAGCTGCTTCTTTAGTCCAGATGGTGGTGGGTGGAGGGGAGACGGCTGACACCCATACCAACTACTGCATCCTCGTGCTCATAGAATCATCACGTAAAACAAAGAAAGTACAGGCTAAAAACTCAGACATAAACAAGCTGCTTGCAGCATGTCTAATGAGGGAAAAGAACATTTTACTTCTGGGTTCCTAAGAAAGTTTAATGATGGTTAACAGTTTTTCCAACTATATGGAACAATGTTAAAGGGATAGTTCAGAAGTTACGTTGTATCAGATACTTGACTGCAGTCAGTCAAGTGGCTTGTACAGACAAGTTGAGTGAACTCGCAATGTACACTGCTGTTAATGAGTACAGTTATGTCATGCAACTGTGCGAGTTATACGTAAAAACAAGCGATGGGTCTACGTTAGGTAGGATGTATGATTGGGCAAAAATCTTTCAAGCACTTTATTTTTCCTCCAGGAAGTCTGTTATTTAATGATGTAGCAAATGGATATGTGTTCTTCCACCTGTGCACATTCAATAGCATACAGCTCCGTATGCCTACCTCTAATTAAAACCAAAAATAAAAAGGTTTCTTGGGCAGTAGGATTGCAGTTTATGTACATAGATCACCAGGTAACCCTGGATCTCTGCTGCTTCTCAATTTCCACAAAAGTTTGTCTCCTCTCTCTTTCAACCCGCTAAATCTCGTTCTGAGGGATTTCTGTATGCTCAGGTCACTCATAGTTTGTTCAGTTTTAGTTGCCTCTGCCATTGATGTGTCCTCCTGAGTACAAAGGGCGAAACACCAGACTGGCAGAGTCGATGGGCACAAGCAGAAGAACAAACAGCCATTTACAGCATTGTTAAATAGAGCCAAACACAACAATTTGAATCAACCTTTAAAAAACATACAGATGAAACACACAACTTCGAAACACATCATGATAATCTCACAGCTGGCTCAAATCACACCAACATGCATGCAACATTCCCACCTTGGAAAAGTAGTTGATAGTTGACCTAACAGTGCAATAACTTCTAAAAAGGAGAATGACGTCCATCCTAATTCATTTGTCCAGCTTTATGTTCAGTCATTGCTCTGAGTCTTCTTGGTCTTATCAATTTGATAAAACAAGACAGATGAACAGAATTCGTTCAGCTGAAGTCTTGTGTGTGGACAAGAAACATAAAGCAAAGTGTGTAGGCAAATGATAAGCCATCTGAGAAACTACAGTCTGGGACATGCTAAGAAAACAGTACTGAAGGCACTAATTATGGCTTTAAAATAAATATATATGGTGATAAAGTTCATATTGTAGTTTTAGGCTTTACTTCAAAGTTCATCAGGATTTTTTGTTGACCAAAGGTTCTCAACTAGTGGGTTAGGAATCAAAAGTGGGTTGCAGAGCTTTTCTAAGCTGGACATGATTGTGTGCCTTGCAAAAATTGCAACAGAAATACCCTACATATGCCTGAGTCCTTCAGATATATATAACCATGTTATGCCATTATAAACATGGACATTTTAGTTGTTCCTTAAAATTCAAATAATAGATTTCCTGACATAAAAAACTGATTTTGCCATGGTTCCATTTTCATGAGATCTATCAAAAATTGACATCTTTCCCCCTAAAACGGCATGTATGACCTTCCATGGCTTCTGTAATGATGCAATTAAAATGTCATTTTTTTCATATCTATTTGTTTGATCACATGTTCATTTTTGAGGTCCAAACCAAATTTTTAATTAAATCGTTTCATTGGCAGAAAAGTTTGTGAAATTTGGATCAGATTCATCATTGCGCAGGTGTTACTGCGTCTCAGACCAGTTAAGAACCACTGCTGTGAAAAAAAGATGATTCCAGGATCTTCTTACCGAGGTCCACACCAGGTTTTCCAGGAACAGGTCTGAACTGTGGAGGTCCACTGGGGCCTGGAGTGTTGGACTCTTGAGACATGGGTGTCCCTGGTTTCATTCCTGGAGTACTTGACTTCTCTCTCTAGAGGAACAGAAAGATGAGAGGGTAATGCTGTTTTACTGGTAAAGGAAAGTGAACACGCTCAGGGAATTCTATGTGTGTCATAGATTTATTTCACAGAGTCACAAATCATAAATGAGCAGTTTCAAGAAGATATCACAGCATTTCTGTATGCAATATGGTGGCAGAATATACGGAGTAATGTAAATCAGAGGAGGTAAATACTTAAAAGGTTAAATAACTAATAAAAGGATAAATAACTTAACTGTGTAGTGGTGGGAACTTAAAAATCATTGCCTGAAATTATAGCTATCACAATAGTTGAATTATTGGAGGGACTTTGTTATGTGGCAAACGACTAATGAAAAAAATCAACAAAGGGTTCATACTAATCCAGCTATAGAAGGCTGAACACCATCAGCTTGTTTTCTGACATGTCTATGAGGGCTGACATCTTCCTATGCTTTCCTTATGTTCTCATTACAGTTTAAAGAGTGATCATGTTAAGTAGGGACTAAAAGTCAAATCCATAAAATGTGTTAACACAGATGATAAAAACTTGCTTGCTTTTCATGAAAGCTGTAACTGATATGCTCTGATTATACCCTGAACTAAAAAGACCTTCTTTTTTAACAAACTACATGAAGATGTCTGTCCACTGTAACTGTTCAGTTTGAGCACTAATGCAGGATCCGACACCAAGCACAGGACAAAAACTCTTCCCAAACTGTTTAGAGTTAGCCTGTCACTGAAGGAAAATTGATCTTCTGTTCACAAACTATTAAAGCTGTTGGAGAACGCATCAAGCTGGTCCAGAGCTCCATGATGTGACCTGATACCAAGATACTGCAAGTTAACTTTGTGCCAGTTAGGCTCTGCCCACAAACAATCCACCACTGCATGCAAACACATAATCTATTGTGGCACTAATATTCAGGAAAAGCAACTAGTAAAACCGTGTGCTTTTAGAATTTGATTTGTTTGAGGAAACTAGCATAACAGTCAACACTTAGGTCACAAAAATAAAAGCTTTAAGACAGAAAGTGAAGGACAATGAGCATAAGCAGGTTTAGAAGAGAGTCAAAGACCACACACGTGGGATGTGCAGCAAAATATGTTGGGGAGGAACTATTGCTCCCCTACAAAAAAACAGCCACAACATTATAGTGAAAATACGCTACATGTGTTACTTGTGAGAATAAAACCTCGAAAATTATTCAGATTTGTCTTTCCATGTCTTTACATGCTCCAGTAGACCACCGGTGACCTGTGTGTGTCTACCTGCGGTGGCTCTTTCCCTCTAGACGGTGAGGTGGCACTACTCGACGAGGCCAAGGAGGTGGGACTGGCCTGTGGGGGGCCCTCCTTACGGGATGGAGGCATCTTGTCTAGGCCGTTCTCTCTGGATGAGTAGGACTGTACGCTGCGGGGGGACGAGGGGTCCTAAAATAAGAAAATAGAAGACTAGGTTATTAGGCAGGGTGATACAAAAAGATTTTCTTTGATAGTATAGACAACATGACAGTCAGTGTTTATCTTTGTAGGGATTGAACTCTTCACACTGTACATTCACGAATGCTGACTTAAAAGAAAATGTTCAGGACAAACATGTTGAAATCTGATTTGTACTGCATGATGATTTACATCAAGGGTCAGTGCAGACATGAGCAATGATTACAGCCAAAAAAGTCTGCTCAAGCATTCAAACGGGCACTTTGGGAGAATATTTTAACACTTGAAACTCTTTTTTTGCTAGACTGTTGCCAGCTCTGCTATTATTTGATTGATTCTCAGCTATCTGCAGCACACATAACAGAAATGAATTCCTGCCAACAGAAAAGCTGAAAGAGGAAAAACAACCCTCCAACACTTTATTGTGCAGCGCATTCAGTTGTCAAATTTACCTTTACTTTCTAATATCCAGCAAACAATTGATATTTTTGGTTTATTTGAATGTCAAAAAGATGACTTTAAAAGGAAAAGCATCAATCACTTTGCGATCTATTGAATGAAAAAGGAAATCCTCCTATGAATCGGCTGTTACTTGCCTTCCCTCATTCATCGACAACTAAAACCACAACCACCAGGATTACACTGCTGTGTAGTAACAACAAAGTGCAGCCAAGTGTTTGTTCTTGCATATGCAGTTTATGGCTGTGTATGTCGGGAAAAAAGGGTGGACGAGAGTTATATTGTTATCATATTATTATTGACATGGTCCTTCTGAGTGTTTACATGATGTATGCAGATGAAAGTAGTAAGAAGCTGCTGACAAAGGCTGAAGAAAGACAACTAACCTCATCCACCACCAAATTATCATCACTCTTATCTGCATCGCTGCCCTGTGAGAGAGGAGAGAGAAGGTGAGGTTAGACAGTCCTGCTCTGGTGGGAGATTTATGGAGATCACATGTAAAAATATACAACACAAACAGGTGTGCGAAACTGAGCAGACTTAAACAATGTTTTCTAACCTTTTTTAACCTCTATTGAACAATCCATTACAATAATTCTCAACTATTTATAATCTGAGATGAGAAAGCACTGATTGAATTAAACAGAATAACTATAATGAATTTCAGTGTTTAATTTTCTCTCAGGCAATAAACATTTTTATTGTTACAGGTCTTTTGAAAAAGGTGTCATAAGTACCATATATTACTCCTTTTCAGCCAGTTAACAGAGGCTGCACATGTCCCAAAACACATTTTTGAAGTTCATGTCCAAAAAGTCCAAACAGAGACTTCTTTTTTATATGTGTATTAACCCTTCTGTTTCAGCCCCGCTAAGAACAGGCTGTTTTAAAGTTAATCCTTATGAATCATATTTGGACACATTACGCTAAAGGAGTGGGCGTGACTTTAGCTTTTCAGCACTCTGGTTGCACAGACATGCCAAAATATATTTCACAGGGGCCAGTCTGTCCCAGGAAGACTCTCCCATAGCAGAGAGGTGACGTCCCCTTTTGACATTGTGTAATTAGGGGAACATTTTTTAAATGGTGGAGATAGAAACAGCAGGAGAGCGGGATTTTTCTCTCATTTTCTCAAACTTATATAATTTAAAGAATTTTTGCATGAAAATGATTAAAACAAAAAAGTCCTGAGTTATATAGTTAGTTACTTACGTTACCCAAAATATTTCTGACAATTCTAAAAGCCAGAGAAATACTTGATGTTAGGGTCAGTCGCCATGAAAACATTAGTGCTCAACACTTAACTCCACACTCAATGACTTAAGGATGGTTTGTTATTTTTACATGTGGAATCGTTCAAGTTACACATTAACAGCAAGTACTTGAGCAACAATGATGTCTAAGACCAATACAACCTTACTTAAAGATTACCCAACTACCCCTTTTAAGTGCATTTAATCTAAGCGGGTAAATGCATAGCATTGTTCTGTGAAATCTTCAAGTCTGTGAGAGCTCTGATGTGCACTTTTTCTCAACAATATATTATCACTGTCGGGCACGAACCAATCACCAAATGACTTATTTTAAGGAAACTAACAAAAATAACCATTACTGAGTAATTGAGTATTGTATTATAATGATGACAAATTATTTCCTGCCCTTTAAATCACTTATGGAAGGTGACTAATACAACTGTTAAAGAAAGAAAATCTTGAAAAATGGGCTCTGAAGGTTTGTACCTGACAGCGATAATATGCACTAGTCTGTGACCCAACCAAAAGTTCAATTCAAAATTTGTTGATGTGACAGACCTAGTCTTTCAGTGCAGCATTCAATGTAAACAAATGCTTGTAAATTTAAATTATTCTTTGTTAAAAAGATATTCATATTTTGTGAAATGGGATAATTATGGGAAAAAAATTAAGTTGTATTTCAAATCGCTAGTGTATCAGGTCAGTGGTTGTTTATGGAGGTGGCTGTATTTTCCAGACAAATTCACACAAATCATTAATATCAGGACCTTTGTGGTTTTAACTTTAAATATACTTTGCAGAACTTCAACAAAGGTAATCTTTTTATGGATCATTTTGCCTTTTCTCCAAGGAATTTCTGATGTCATATAAGTGTGTCCCTTTCTCAGGCTCTCGTGAATAATGTCCTCTGAACAGAAACAGTTTATGTTATGGGTTCAATGTTTAAGCTTTATGGTGACTTATGGATTAGGCCTTGATGTTACGTCAAAGACTGCTACACAGTGACGCAGAAACTGCTGCTGTAAACTGTTTAGTTTCTGTATCTAATTCATGTTTGATGCTGATTGTTTGTGATGAAATTTGATTATTCTCCGCAATTGTCTGCCTGTTTTGTCTTTGTGTTTTTCTTCAGTTATCTCCTTTCTAAAACTATTTAGATAAAATTATCTAAAGTAAATCAGTTTACAAGTCGAAGTCCAGAGCATAGACATCCTTGGTCTTTTCTTGGCGATTCGTTAGGGTTCTGAGAAACTTTCCTCCAGTTTCTAAAACATTAAACAGTCTTATAAAAGAGCCTCACATAGTCTGTCATGAACTCCTTCTCATCAGCTTTTCTCTTCTTTCCGTTGCTGAGGTAGTCTGCTGGGCGGCCCTTATCCCCGTTGGACAGAGAGCTCTGCAGGGAGGAGAGAGGGTTAGGTTGAATAGAGAAAAGGAGGAGTGAGAGAGCAAGACAAAGAGCAAAGAGAAGGCGTGCATGAGAGTACAAAGATGAGGAGGGAGACTTGGAACGATGCAGAAGGAAGAAGAGAGGAGTGGTGTGAGGAGAGTGAGGGCAGGGCAGGGAGGGAGAGGGTGATAATGAGGTGAGAGGGACTGCATAAATCATGTCCGCCTCATAAGCTTCACAGATGAATGTGAGAGAATATCAGCGGGCATCGATCGGCCGGCTCACTGAAGGAGTGAGAGGAAGAGGGAGAATTCTCAAAGTTCTTCTTATAGACCGCTGCCTGGGTGCGCTTTCTTAACTTCACCCTAAAAGTGAAATTGTGCGATCTGTATCCAGCTTTAGAGACTGTAACGATAGCCGAGAAAGAATGAGCTTTTATGCTCCTATTGTAAAATTAATTCAGGAAAATGATCTAAGATGCCTGAAATAAAAGAGGAACTCCAACACTTTGTACTTTTAAAAGCAGATGAAAGACATTACTTTCACATTAGTTCAAGGGAACATTTAAGTGTGTGCACTGTGCATGGAGAAAAATCTGCTCCATTTTCAATTCACTGAACTTTATTGGCATGAAGTGTTGGTTGCACATCTCATCAAAGCAAGAGAAAACAACAAACTGATGATGAAGAAATAACACTCACACTGACTACGTGTATAAAACTATAACAGTAATATAATATGATAGATGTATCTCTGTGTGGGCATTTATGAGGAGTGTGTGTTGTATATTTTGTACTTCTGTACTCCTATTTGTTTTTAGTCTCTGAATTTTGCACAGCTTTATTGCAAATCTTTCTTAAATGCACTGTTTTGAAAGTGCTTCTATCTATACTGTAATCACACTGTCTTCAACACAATGCAAGTCAACAGTAATGCAATCATGTTGTCTTCTACTGCGTCAAACAAGCTTCATATTTCAGATTTTATTTTATTTGTTTTTATTTTTCGCTGGCGAGCAGACCATTTCTTTACAGACAGTTCAAGGACATTGTTGATTTTACTTTTAATTAATGACTGTTTTAATTTATTTTTTTATGGATTGAGAAAAGACTCAAACAAAGAGGGCAGGTAAGAACTTGCCAAGGTTCATCAGTGCATTTATGTGGAACATTGAGTTCACTGCCAAAGAAAAAGAGAGTTGTGGGTTATTTTTTTGTGTTCTGGCTTCCAGTGTTATGTGGGAGGATGTGGTGAGACATATTTCAGTCCAGCAAACGTGAATAAAATCTAGATGTGACAGTAGACTGCTATCAGAACTCTGACTGCTTATTGGTTCCACTCTCATGACAGAGAAAAGTACAGGGAAAGCAAGTGATAGGAGAGCCACACAAAAAAAGAAGATTGATCTTCACATAAAGTTTTACTTATGATACAGATGTCTGATGAAATTAATGCTATGTTTCAGGTCATGCTCCACTGTCATAAAAAACAAAACAATATCTGATAAAGACAAAAATCATGACAGGATTTTAGAACTCTGTGCATTTCTGTTTTTGTATTTATTGATTACACTACGAAGGCAAAAAGATGAATGTAGCACTTTGAGTCCCTGACAAATCACTGGAAACAATTAGTTGTAAAATAGTTTATGATGTTAGTTAGAACAATCAAAACATCTATGGTTTATAAGGATAAGAGACAGAGATCTTTCTACAGCCCAAAAAGAACATAGATATTATGCATGTTTAAACCATTTTGTGGAAATGCTTGCAGAACATTGCTTTATTTTACCATAAGAGACTGTTGAATCGGGTTGCAAAATTCCAGGAATTTTCAGAGTAGGAAACCTTCAATGGGAATAAACAGGGATTAACAGGAAAAAACAGAATATGCAAAATAGAAATTTGGCCCTTAATAGAAATTCTGAATATAGTTGGAGAAAATATGCTTGAGTATTATCTTGACTAAAAGAACCAGATCAGTATACTTAAGAATATCTATGCTATCCCTCAATCACATGCATGCAGCACTGCTTACTGCAGGCATACTGAGACCACACTACAGGCACTTGGCACAAATATGCACAGATGATTCTAGAAACTTTAACTGTTGTGTCACACTTGAGTCTGTGGACGAAGTTAAGTTGAAATTGATTTTCAATAAAACATTAAGTTGTACTTACAAATAAATCTGTTAAAATGCAACAATTTAATTTTGGGCTGTTAATTGAACACTTTTTTCAACTGTATTATGTGGCATGGAAGTCTGTCTATGATAAAAAAAAATGTTTATATTTATGTTTCGGATATGACACGGTTCATTTAGCTTACCCCCAATTTCCAGTTAAGTCCCATAAATTCCCATTAAAGCTTTCAATCAGGAATATTTCCAACATTCCTTGGCTTTACTTCTGACAGAAAGTTTCTGGAAATTTACCAGGAGCTTTCCATCCCTTTGCAACCCTATTGTAATTTGTGTATAAATGTGAACACATTTGTTCTTTGAGGTAAATGTTTAGCAAGTTGTACTCACTGGTCCAGCTTCACGGTCTATTATTCATGCCACGAGACCAAACAGATCCAGGTGCCAGATCAGAGGACAGCAGGGGAAAATAAGGACACAAATAAACAATTAGTGCAAGAAAATCTTCCATCATTTTCCATCAGTCTGCTGCTGATGACTCACTGGAAAAATATCCCAGAGGAGTGTGCAAGAGTCATATTATCAACAAAACTCTAGTGCCCTGCCAGGAACCCAAAATAAAGCCAAACATCAGGATCCATTGAGCCAAGCTTTAGCATTTACTTAACTCCCACATCAGACAGACTCTTACTATCTTTAAGACACAAATCCAACTCTAGCCCCAGCAACTCATCTCGACATTTACATTCTGCATTCAGAAACACAAGCTGACAAAGAAATATGTAAACAGGAATGGTTTGGAGTGGTCCTGTACCTCTGTGGTGCTCTGCAGCAGCAGCAGCAGCGGCAGCTGCCTCCAGGTGAGCTCTCTCATCTTTAGCAGCCAGCTGGGCCCCCAGAGCCCCCGACAGAGCCAGCAGACCGGATCCTCCACCTAGTGCCAGGCCAGGGTGGGGCAGTCCTGATGGGTGTGGTCCAACTGGCAGACCCTGGGCGTGCTGGGAGAGGTGCTGAGCCTGGAGCTGTTGCTGTAGAGAGGAAGGGTAGAGGTGGAGACACAACAGAAGGGAGACAAAGCAGAGAGAGATGGGTGACTTATGAGCACTTTAGGACGTGGCTCACCAGGAGGTGTTCAAGAGGAAGAATGAGAAAAGGTGCAACGCGCACAAGAGGAGAAATGCTAGGGTCAAGGCAGTGGCTCTTTAGGAGGGGAGACTCTGTGGCCTATCAGCGTGGTTGGAGGTACATACCAAAAACTGATCTACTTTGCAAATTTTATTAAAAACAAGGAACAACTTACAGGGCCTAGTATCTGATCATACCAGATAATCCTTCCTGATATTGTTCAGTTAATTTTACGGTGGGCCTATAAGTGTTTGCCTCAGTAAAAGAAAAAAGAAAAGGAGGGAATATAAATAAATGGGAGGATAAGGTACACACGCTATGAGGCAGAGGGGGGAGCCCACGTACCCCTATCGAAGCATTTAGCTCCCCCATGGTCACCTGTTTGGCGCGCTCCATGGCCTGGACCACCTGTTGTTGGTGCTGTGGAACAAACCAGAAATCAAGAGTTAAAATCTTAGTCTTTTTTAATGTAAAGTCAATAAAGAAGCATGATGTGTAACATTTGTTACACATCAAGAATAGCATTTCTGCTGCTGTGAGTTACAGTTTTGCTGTTCTTATAACACGAGCCATAATGAACAAACATTATTCTAAGGCACAGCTTAAAACAATCTACAACAAGAGGCTCTTGGTGAAAAAAAAAACAGGTGGCTATCAGAGACTGACTTGCTGTCAACTCGGCCCACTTCCACTGTGAAATTATTTCTTAAATTGAGGTATCCTTTTAATATACCTCCACTTTATAGTGTGTATTTACTAAATGGCAAAGCAATCTTTCGATTTTGTGTGTTAATTTTCTTGTTGGCTGGTAACTATGGAGTTATGTACTACAAGCTTAACAAATACATTTATCCATGTTCTTATTTCTTGATCCAACTAAAGGATCTGACCAATTGAATACAAACTGACTTAAATCAAATTAATGCAGTTAAACACACATATACAACAAAAAATACTCCTTTTTTCTTTTGTAAAATATATGCCTTGCTATTTTTTATCTGCTTACACCCCTTGGTGGTTAATTAAAAAGTTGATTCTAAACTATGCATGTTCCACAACAACTAAGTAAAATACTGATTTTTTTTCTCTGGCTTTTTAAACTTTTCAAAATACCACATATTTTACATCTTTGACGTAGTATTTGTAACTGATTTATACACTTTGGTTTCTATGTTTCAGAAATTTCTAAATATTGTCTTTGATGCAAACATCTGTTCTTGCACGTAAGTGAACATTTTACACACCTTAATGTAGCCTGATGAAACTATATCAAGATATTCAGTATCCTCATAGCGACTGCAGAAAATCAGGTAAAAACATGCTCACTCTATTTGGATTGAAGAGATACATTTTCAATATAGCTACAGCCAAAGCTGACACATATTTATGAAATGTTAGTAATATCACACATCAAATAAATGTCATAAAAGTAAGAGACAAGAATACTTGACATTATTTCTCATGTAGTGCTGGCCTTACACAAAATAGACTTAAATTCAAAAAATCAATTATGACTGTAAGGTTTAAATCAGAAATGCACAATATCATTGGATATTTTCTTTATCTGCATTGGCACATAACAGCTTGAAAAACTTAATTACCAGTATCAGCAGGTGCAAAACTTCTGCAAATATTTACAGTCTACGTATCAACTGTACACAATAGCTTTACAGTACATATCATATAAACAGCCATAATGCTGTCAAAACACATCTACCATCATGTTTCAGCTTTCATAAACAAGGATCTACATTTAGAAAATAATTTTATATCACCTATTAAAGAGTCATCACTTTCATTCCATTATGTTTAAATTAATTCAATATCAAAATGACAAGTGCCTGTCAGTTCAAGAATGGAAGAGACTAGGTGAAAAAAGTTGTCAAATGTTCTTATATTTTTATCAGCGTGGACTGAAATGAGTTTAGAAATATCAGTATATTAAATATCAGCAAATACCTTATATCTAATTCAAATTTGCATCCTAACATTCGCTGAACTTTTTGTATTTTTCGCATTGCACCATGCATTAAATGGTAATAAGAGATATTATGTCACTGTTGTCAATACTGTTAAGCCCTAACACAGAAAAAAACAGTCATTCTCTTTTTCCCAATGTTGATATCGTGAACTCATGCAAACATTTGTCAACTGGAGAGCACGATTTGATCTCGTGTCCATCTGCAGCCTTAAATGTGAGAGCGAGTTACTGCCTGTTGTATGAATGCATGTGCACGCCGTCTGTGTGGGCCGCTGTCAGACAGCAGGGAGGAGGCTGCATGTATTTGCAGTGTGGTGTGTATTTATGTCAGTGTGTTTCAGGATGTGTGTGTGTGTCACCTCCTGCGACAGGAACGGGATGAGCTGAGCACAGATCACGTTCAACCGCTTGGCAATCTCCGTCTGGAAGAGAAAAAAAGGAAAAGATATTGTTGCTTTGATGAAAGGAACACACACACACAAAGCAGCCAAGACTGAGTTGGAGCACAAAGAAAACACACACTCATAAAGGTTACACACTCTCTCTCACACACACACACAGCGTGGCCTGCTTCTCTCAGGGCCAGTGTGGTAAATATTTCAGCTGCTTACATTTGGTCCATGCAAATGGAAACTCTGCCAGGGAGTTTGGCTAAAATATTCATGGACAGCATCTGCTGTGGCCTCAGCCAGCCCACACAGAGAGAGGGAGTGTGTGTGCGTTAGCTGATTCCCACTGTTCCTTCAGTGTGTGTTGTGTGCGTGTGTGTCTGATGTGTCCTCTCTCGTCTGTTTGTCCGTGTGTGTTTGCATTTTGCATGCTTGAGTGTGTGTGTATGTTTCCTGCTGGGGGTCAGGGATTCTTGCTGAGGGTGTGTGTCTGTCTCGATCTGCTCTGCTACACTGCCAACAGCAAACTCTTCCTCCCCCCCTCCTCTTCATCATCTTCTCTATTTCCATCACTCCTCCTGTGTATCTTTCCTCCATTATTGCTCTTTCCATCCAGTTCTCTCAGTGCAGCATTAGTGGATTAATTAGTGTAAAGTTCCCTGCTGTCATGTGATGTCTTGGGTGAGCACAAGGGCGGCAAAATACTGGGAAAGACTGAAGTCACAGCTTCTTTTCTAACATACTCCTAAAATCATTCCTTGCATCACAAAGAGAAATGCAGTGCCATTTTTTTATTTGACCTTTCTCTAACCAGGAAGTCCCATTAAGATTAAAAATCTTTTTTATGAGAGAGACCTGGGAAAGGTAGCAGCCAATGCAGTGTCACAAAGTTAAAAAACAACAAAACAGCTCACACTTTAAGACAGGTTTACAAAATGTACAGTGACCTTACATGACAACTATACTTCTCTGTCACCACTTGCTTAATGATCATTTTCATATTTTCTCAGCGAGATTAATGACACTATTTTTAGCTCTTTTTGGGGGTTATGCCGTGCCCATCATTTTACGACCATGTTTAAATAATTCCATATAAATTAGAGGTGAAGGATATAATCAGAACAATATTGGTATCAGCAGAAAATTGCCAGAGGAGATGATTATTGGTATTTGCACAAATAAAAGTTTCTGCTGAAATTTGGCCATATTGGGACATGTTTTCCATACAGACCTCATATTTGACTGTAATATTGGTAACTCTTTTTTTCAATCAATTGTTGATTGTAAATTGTTGCAATTTTACTGAGCAACTTTGCTGCCTCTGGGCCAAGACTCCCTTGGAAAAGAGGTTCTTAATTTCAATGGGACCTTCCTGGTCAAATAAAGATTAAATAAAAGATTAAAAAATAAAAAGAATGTATAACTGAACCATAATGGTGAACCTTGTCATCACATCAATGATCACTTTTTAAAATCAAAAGTATCTTTTATGAATGATCTAACTGCTGTTTTTCTTGCTTTGCATCTGTTTATAACACACAGACTGTCGCCTAGGAAACAGGTCCATTTCAGTGAAGTGGAGGTTTTGTGCTCTTAACCAAAAACAGAATCAAGTATAACAGATATCGGAAAAAATACAGTTTTGTGCATTCTTAATATCAATAAGTGTCCCTGTGCTCCTCATTAGAAATGATTTCAGCTGTTTGCTCACTTTTTATGGTATTCAAGGTGATGACTCACACAGTTTGTTTACAAGTCTGAAAGACGGCATGTTGGCTCAAAATGTCACTTGTTGCTGAAGAAAAATCCTTAAATGGGAGCTTCCTCAGGTGTGAATCTTTTATATTTTGGATCCAAGCACTGAGGCATGTACGTCTTATTTGATTTTCTCCTTTTGTACATTAGGCCTGCACAAATTGGTAAAATTTATATGCATCATTTATTTACATATTCATTATTCTCTTGAAATTGAGAGCAGTAAGTCAACGAATATTAGGAGTACATATTGACTTTTATGTTTTGGGATGTGTTATTTTCCTGAACTAAAATTGGGATACTGATGCAATAGCGATTTATCGTGAAGCCTCACTGCCCATTCAAACACATCCACACAAACATGTTGAGCTGCAGACCCAACGAGGCTGTTAGGGCCGGTAATGATATGCATGCAGAGATCATGACAACATCATTATGGCCGCAGGCTGTTTGTCTTGTTGACAGCTAGTCTCTGCTGTGTGTGTGCGCGGAAAAAGCATGAGCGTGTGTGTGTGTTCGAGTACGCATCCACACTCTCTCTCCCCACCCTGTTCTCTCTCTTAAGTGATTTATTGATGCCGGACTGAACTTCCACCCCCTCCTTTTCTCACTCGTCCTCTCTCATGCTCTCTCTCTCGCTCCCTCCTTCTCCTTGCTCTCCATTTTTCCGCCAAGCTGTGTGCCCCCTCCTTTCCTCATCCTCTGAATCCATCACCCCCCCAACCCAAGGGAGACACAATGATTTCTTGTTAGAGAACTCCAACTACTAAATGACATCTTCAGGAGAGAGAGAGAGAAAAGAGAGAGAGAGAGCATGAGCAATCAAGAGGAGGATAAAAGGGGGTGGGGTGGGGGGGAAATGGGAGAAGGGGAAATGAAAAGGGGAGATGGAGGAGGAAGAGGAGGGCAAGACTGGGTTGAGGGAGTATGACAGCCAGTGAGCGAAGGATGTAGGAGTGTGAGGAGAAATAGAGAGGAGGTGGAAGAAACAGAAGGAAGGCGGGGGAGGAAAGAAAACGAGATTGAAACAGGGGGAGGGGAGGTGGGGGGGGGAGTGGCAGCGGCGGCACGACAAAAGCGACTGAGATGGCAAAATGAACGAAGAGAGCGAGAGAGAGGAAGGATGGGAGAGTAGACGGCAGGAAGGCAGTGACCTGATTTAAAGTGAAATTCAGCGCTGACTGTATGTCTGCAAGGAGACAGAGGTGGAGGTGGGGGCGGAGCGGGGGGTTGTGGAGGGAAAAAAAACAGGAGATAAAGAGAGAGAAATCAATAGAAAAAAAGGAAGACGGAGACAAAGATGGTGAAGAAATGGAAATTAAGAGAGAGGAGTACTGAAAAGACAAAGTGAAATAGGGATTGGAGGGGAAGGGGTAAAGAAAGGGGGATTGAGCCGGGATGAGGGCCATGGTGGTGGTGGTGGTGGTGGTGGGGGCACAGAGGCAGTAAGAGACAGGGATTTATGATGGGTGAGAAGGGAAGCTGTTCTGGAGGTTCAGAGAAGGGCAGGGCATTTTCATCCATCTGTCTGAGGCGAAGAAATGAATTCTGTTTGTGGATCTTATTAACGCCTCCACAGCATGAGGCCGCAACACAGGTCCATTGAAGAGAGAGAGAAAAGAGGACAACCATTATGGTGGTAGAGAGAGAGAGAGAGAGAGAGAGAGAGAGAGACAGAAAAGCATAGACCCCCTCAACAAGATTTTAGCAACTTTAACAAGAATTGATTTCAGCCAAGACATAAAAAAGAATAATGACAAAGTTTCGTAGAATGAGGTGAAGGGCTAAGAAACATTGAAGGGACTGCTAGAGGAAAAAAAAGGGTGGGAGGGAGCTTTATTTTCACTCACCTGTTTGTGCATTTCAATGTTAAGGCCATAGGACATCTCGTAGTACTGAAAAACACAAAAACAAGAGTTAAAATACATGTACATGCACACACAGGAAAATAAACTATGAGTTTTAAACTTTCATGTGTTGTGTACATCAGTTGTCACCTTACAGTCGATATTCATTCCAGCATGGGGTAAACATCTGTCACTGAAGTGTAAATAAATAATAAAATATAAAATAATAGCTGAACAGCACATTAAGATGCCTGGAGCAGTGCACCAACTGATACATGTGGTCAAAACCTGATCGGCCAGTGATCTCCAGACCTCAACAACAGCTGCATCTGGTCTGCCAGAAATCAAAAGAGAAAAAAAGCAATAGCAAGACCAAAACATTTAAGAAGCGCTATGTGGAAGCACCATGTGGAAACTCCTCCGTGCGCATAAAGTAACTGGTCCACTTTGACAAACACATGGGCCCATTTGTTGGCCTTTCACCCACCATAGTCCAGTGGTGCCTTGTCAAATGCTAAGCCCAGTTCTTCTGAGTCCTCCTCGGCATGCTCCACTGCCAGAGGCATGAAAAACTGCTATCACAGACAAGATTTCATGCTTCAAATGAATGGACATGAGGCCCATCGATGTGGCCTGAGGTGAGACAAATAATAAAACGATGTAATGGAAATGCCTTCTGCATTGCAGCCTTGAAGGATACACACTCATAACCAAATATCTTTGGTTAAACAACTGATTTGGATTGTTTTGGAAAAGAGACAGCCCTAGTGGTCCAAAACCTTTTAAGTTCAATGGTCTGATTTTCACCAAGACAGCAAAGTACAGGGAGGTGGTGTGGTGGTGGTGGAGGGGGCATATACAAACATAAGTTGTGTATAGCATGGTTCACTATAATCAGCCATGAGCTTGTTTCTTGATTAGTACAAGGTGGTAGCCACTAGAACTCTGTCTTCATTAGCTGCTCAACCATGACATATTGGAACACAGCTGAAAATAACCAAAATTAGCATGGTGACTAAATCACGCGCTGCATCTTCTGCGGGTGTAAAATGCTGTAAAAACTGTGTGCCTGTGACCCTGCTGTTGGGCATTTCATGTAACTGTCATCGGTCCTAACTGATCTTCTTTTTTTAATTGATAATTTATTACTTTTAATTTCTGCATCAAATATTTTCCCATCAGAAAGTTGCCAAAAGTTTTGTCTCCTCCTGTTACACACAGTGCATTGTCAACTATATTGCTACTATATTCGGAGTATTGGTAGAAGAGTGAACAAGAAAGGGGTTTAAAATTTCAAATGCCATTATCAGATGAGCTGACTGAACTAAGTCTTTAACAAATCCTTTATTATTCCAGTGGTTTTTCAGTTGTGGGTGCAAGTTGTCCAACAAAATGAGGGTCTTCAGTGGCAACTATGTCAAACACGTCCCTTCAGGTATTGAGTGTGGAGCTGCATATATTTCTACTCATGAATGCTGTACATTTGGCTTTATTTTGTCAAAAATTCAGCACTTGTGAAGAACTATGAACATCACTGTTACCAGAACATATAAAATAAAATTGAATCTGAAGAAGATTCAATGTTTCCTTACAAGCACCACTGGCAACCCTCCAGGAGATTGGGACATCCACTTAGAAAAGATAAAAAAAGAATATTTTCAATGAAGATAAGAATTTAAAGAGGAGCCATTATAAGAAATGAAGACTTCGAGATGAATAAAAATACTTAGAGGCATTTCAAGAGTGCTAACTGCCAAGGTTAGTGATGGTACTGTCTGCAAACATGGCTCCTCTGTAAAGTAAAACCTCATAATGTTAAATGGTCATAAAATACATCTTAAATGCATCATAAGGTTTATTTAACATGCTTTTAATGCGTTATCCTGTGACTAATCTTCATTATTTTGAGTCATATGTAGTTTTGGTGTTATTATGCATTCATATAAAGCTGTTTGCCATTAAAGTAACCATTTCTGTTAATCTGGCTACATAATTAGGTGCTGAATGTTTGTTTATTCTGATGGCTCATCAGCATAAATTAAACCGCAATCTAAAAGACATATTGTCATTAATGAGTGCATACATAGAAAGTTTTTTTGTAACCATCAGTACACATATAAAACAAAATAATAAAAATATAAACATGAGAAAAGTTAGAAAGAAAACAACGGATTTGTTGCCCTGCATTTTAAGCTCATTGCATCCTGTTGTTGATGCCGTACTTACCACCATTATAAGAAAGATGCACGAAGCCCATAACAAATACATCACTTCCTGTATGATGAAAGTTTTCCTGAAAAGTGATTGCTGTTGGAAGACATAGTTGATCTTATTTTGGAAATAAAAATCTACTGTATGTTTGTGACCTGTTTTTTTCAAAAGATTAGTGTCTGCTGCAAACAGAAGAGGCTTAGGGTGCTGAGTGCTGCACACAGGGAAGTCAGGAAGTATTAAAAGATAAACCACGTATTGATGTTTGTGACTTTTTGAGGATTTTTGCTGAAAATAACAAGGAAAAACGTGCCAGCTTCCTTTGGTTAGAAGAGAAAGCGAAACATAAAAACAATAGTAGCGTTAAAAAGGACTTTAAAATAACTAATACAAGGGATTCTTGTCGTTATTTCAACTAAAACTGTCAATTCAGGGTTTGTTTTGGCATGGTTAAACGTAACAGTGGGCACTCTGGACTGCTCTCAAAGTCCTTCCTTTTTTCCCAGCCTCAGAGTTTAGCAGTCCTTGTATGAGCTCTCTGAAGTGCCGAGAAAAAAAGCACATCGCCGCTAATTTCACCTTGGCTCAGCTGAAAGTCAATGGCACTAAAATGACCCTGAGGCGCTCTCACAGCAGCCAGATATCAGACGCAAGACAGCGAAATAGTCGCCGGGCAGTGGAAGGTGACAGACTATTGCAATAATCGTGTCTAATGTGAGCTATCTGACCCTGACTTTTAGCCGAATGTACGCAGGGCTGAGAGGAGCGCAGGAGGAAGTGAATGCCAGAGAGAGAGACAGGTGAGGATCCGCTTTGCCTCCCCCCGCTCTCTCTTTCTCACCGCCCTCAGAGATGGATTGAGGAGGGAACATTTTAAAGTCAGATGCCTCAGAAAGTGACAGGCTGACATTTGCCTTTCAGTGTGACTGCTTGTGGAGAGTAGAGATTGGCAGTTAGGCAGACTGGCAGGAAGGGAGAGGAGAAGCCAGGGGTCCTCTCTCTCCAGACATCTTTCCTGGCAGTTAGCAAGTGTGTGTGCGAGAGTGTGTGCCTGTGCAGGTGTGTATGTTTGCAGGCATGTGTATCTATGTGCTCTATGTGCCTGTTATCTCGGCAAGTGTGTGTTTGAGCCAGTATGTGTGCCGCCATAAAAAAAAAAACGCCTCTTCTGGCAGCTGGCAGCTCTGCTCGGCAGCCGCTGTGCCAAGTTTCGCCTGTTGCTTAGCAACATCCAAACTCATCCAAACCACATCGTGAGCCAGGAAAGGAGACCTGGCCTGTGCTTGATGCCAACTAACCCACCTCCTTCTCCTCCCTTCCCCGTCACTAAGACACCCCCCACAAGTCCTTGCTCTGTGCCAAGATTGCCACATCGTTCTCTTTGGGCCGTGTGCTTGCAGTCAGCTGTGGTTGTGTTTTTCCTCGTCACAGGTAACACAAGACTGACACTTTACAGACATAAAAAACAATGAAGACAAAGAGTTTTGGCCTTTACTTTATCTAGAAGAAATGAAAGCTAATTAGGTATTTTTTGTGAGTGTAAATGAATGCCACTGCTCTGAGGGAGCTTAGTTGTGTGTTTGTTTTGGGTGTACTTTATTTTTTTAAATGCAAAATCAGCGCTGGATACAAACCATTTTCACTTTTTTAATCATGTAATGTTCTGATGGGATGATAAAGCTTTAATCCTTAATCTATCGACTGTATTGCAGATGATCTGATCAATTTCTTTGCATGCTATACAACTTTTTTTGCTCCAATCATGCTGTGGTTGTTGCTCTGAAAGACAAATTAATAGTTACTGTCCTAGTATACAATGGAGCAGGGTAGTAATATAATATTTAAAACATCACTGAGATTAAATTTAAATTAAAAACGATCTTAAGCTTTGGGCGTATTTATTTATGAAAACTTTATTTAACCAGAAGAACCTCATTGAGATTAAAAACCTCATTAGCAAGAGTGTCCTGGCCGAGACAGGCAGCAGCACATTTACAAAAGTTACTGACGTAAAACAATTAAAGACACAGTTACAAACATATCAACCAGTTAAGTCAGAGTCACAGAACAGAAAGTTTTCAGTCAAAGCATTAACAACTTACTTTATCCTCCTCTAAAATCTTTAATCTGCATTTTCAAAGATTTAAAGAGAGCAGCTCTCCAAGACAGTTTTTCCAGTCTGCAGGAGCAGCATGTCTGAAGCTTCTATTCCCCATTTCAAGACAAACTTTGGGGACAGAGAGCAAAAGAAGATTTTGTGACTGAGTCACAGAATGAAGGCTGTAGCTTCAAAAACTTTTCACATGAATATAGTTACTCAAGTAACATGGAAGCAGGCCAAGTAAAGTCTTGTAAATCAGGAAGTGTCCATGATTCAGTCTGCGGATGGTCACAGAGGACCATCCAACTCGCTCATACAGAGTTACATGATGAGTTAGAACCTTGAAATTTGTTATGAACCTCAGTGCTCCATGGTAAACAGTATCCAATGTTTTAAGGCATTGAGAAGAAGCATGCAAATATAAAACATCACCATAATAATGCATGTAAAAGATCATGTACAAAAGCCACCAGTTAATGTGTTTTTCTAAAGAGGCAGTTATCCTACTCAACACTCCATCTTGGTTAGATGATGCAGCTTTAAAGTTGGTTGTCACAGATGAAGGCAGTGTCTGCATGCCTGAATTTTTTTTTAATGCCTGGGAGGCAAGTGACGTTGGAAAAGAGGAAAAAAAAGCAAAAGTTAGGCCACTTCAGTGAAGTGAAGGAAGTTACACAACGTCAATTGTGCAAAGCAATGCAGAGCGGGTAAAGCAAATGACGTTGGCCACTGGTGGCAACCAGGACGAAAAGCACAACAAATCTCTTACACCACCTGAAAAGACACCCAGGAAACTCAACGAGAGCATGAAAATAAGAGCTCATGAATCTTCCTCAACTTCATATACACACACACACACCCTACAAGCTTGGGCGAAAGTGTTAGCTCATCTGCAGTTAGCAGCACCAGCATCGACAGGCTGCAGTATTGCTGCATAAACAACAGAGATGAAATATTACAGAACACTGATGATGTGCAGTGAAAACAACACTTTCAAATGTCCAGATGCACACTTGAGTTTGTTATTCTGCTTACATTCAGACAGACTTCTCCCAAAACAGTGGTTAAGTAAAGTCCAAGTGAAAAACACAACGTTTGCATTCACAAATATGGTTCACCCGCATAGTCAGGGGGGTTCTGCAAATGTAAACGGAGTTTCTGACAGCTCCAAAGCAAACAAGGCAAAGAGGGTTCAGCATCCTTGACTCTAATGTTGGGAATTGCACTTAAAGAAGCACCAAGTGATTCTATTGTAATTTCCAGTGTGTATTGAAAAGGTTGGTTGAAAAATATGATTAATAAATAATTTAATTAGGATTTAAATTGATGAAAATGGATGCAAGCAATTGGAATATAAGGGTACCAGTAAACTATGTGAGTTTGTGTCATGCATAAGGCTTTAATGATTGCCAAGACACAAATGTGGACACCATTCAGCTGCAAAGTCCTGTAGTGTAGGTATATAAGAGACACAAAACAAACACCCACAAAGAAGAAGAAACACGATTACACACCCATGTAAGTGCTGTTTATTCTAAAGCCCTATAATATAGTGTGTGTGTGGCCCTGCATGTGGTTTTTGGTGGGTGTTGTTTGGCAGCTGTTAGCAGATGAAAGGGATTGGCAGACTTGGCACCGCCACTTGTTATGAGTGAATGTGGAGAGACACAGCCTGTGTGTGTGTTTGGGAGTGTGTATGCGCCTCACCATAACGTAGTGTCTCTGGATCTCTGTCTTCTCTGTCGCCAGCTTCTCACATTCCAGTTTCAAACTGCAACAAAGAGGGAAAAAAAGAAAGAACATGAGTTTTGATGTGTATCATATCCTATATAAAAATACACAATGCAATTAGCAACATGACAACAAATTAGTCCTCACTCCCTCACTCTCTCAGTCAACACCCCCCACCCCACCTCTCTTTCACACTCAGCGGGGGAGGGGGGAGCAGGGTGACTGGGGTGCTGACAGCCCATTATCACCTCAGAGCAGAGCAGAAATAGACGAAGTCACGCTCGGAGCCTGAAACGCAGCCAAGACTGCAGGCAGGCACATCCAAGGTGTCTCTCTCTGGACAATTTTCAATCTACTCCCTGCACCCTCCAATCCTCCTCCTCCTCCTCCTCATTTTGTTGCTTCCCCAATTACCAGCTGGTCTGTCTGTCTGCCTCTCTGTCTGTCTGTCTGACCGATCCCTGTTCTTTCACCTTCAACAACACACTTTGCCAACTTTCTCTGAAGTCTCTCTAAGTGGGTCAGAGAGGCCACCTCTGTCTGGAAATGTAATAAATCTGCTTCACTGCTTTCTCCCTATGCTAGGGACATGACCTGTGTGTGATGCTCATGTCAGGCTGCGCACACATGCAGACACACACACACTTCTCCGATGTGACGGCAGCCAAACACCTCTCCCAAGTGTCCCATAACTCTGTCCGTCCTCTGCGTCTGCCCATCTCTTCTCACACCCAAAACTGTCTCCAGTGTCCTCTAAAACTGGAAATGCTGATGGCTGAATTTGCAAACACTTTCATATCTAAATGTGAGCGTCTGCCAGTGAACAAACACCTCCCCCTGTTGCCTCAGAAACTCTCTCCCCATCTCCCCCCTGGGGTCAGTAGTATAATTTTGGCCTTTGGCAGTTTACGCAGACTTGTTTTCAGATGGCAGATATATTGATGGTGGGGGGGGTGTAGTGGTGCAGTGTAGTGAGATGGGACATTGGAGGTGGATGGAGGAAGGATGAGGAGGAGGTGGTAGAAAATTAGAATATGATTAATACCGCAACATTACCCCCAGCCGCAACAGGTAATAACGGCCCCATCCGCTCGCCTTCTCTGGCGCCGCGTGCGCACACACACATAATTGACTCATTTATCATCGGCAGCCAGTTGAGGAGGAGAGGGATGAGGGAGGAGAGGGGGAGCAGGATGAGGAGTGGAAGAGGGAGGTGGGGGGTTTGGGGGGTTAGTGAGGATTAAACTCCCCCACCCTATAGATTTTATTACAGTGGAATTGCCTCTCGGCAGAAGTCACTCACAGCTGGGCTGAGGACTAATGGCACAGTGTGTGTGTTAGTGTGTGTGCATGTGTGAGTTTGCCAGTGTGTTTATTACTACATAAACTCAGGACAAGCTTAGAGTATCACAGCAATGACTGTCCACACACGGATACAAACAAAAATAAACATTTTCTCACAGATGAGTGATTGTTTTGTTGTTTTCTGTAATTAAAACTCATTACTATCATTAGGACAGGCACTGAGCGGTACACTGTTTTACCATCATGAATGTTATGTGACGAGGCACATCATACTGACACTTCAGTGTCATTTAAAGGAAACCAAAACTGCCCGTTTCTCATTTTTCATTTCTCTTTTTCCCTGATCAAAGAAAAAACTGAAGTAATGAGCAGATCCCACGGTATGTGTTTTACTGCTATCAGCAGTACCTTGTTTTGCTAACTTGACCAAACATACTCTCAAAATGTTTAACCCCTAAATGATACCAATTGGTGGTGTATTTTTATATTGCTGGAAAGCCTAATTTGTCCCCTTCACAACTTGAAAGAAGTGTGCATTAATGGAATGAGCAGCACTGTTGCAAACATGTGAGCTAACCCCCCAAAAAGTTCAGAAATTTCCTCATACCCTGAGAGTAAGCCTATGTTTCCTCAGTGAAGCTAGTAGAGGTCTTCTTGGGGTGCTGTCTCCATGGGATGCACACTTTATGGTCTGCCTTTGACTTTACCAGTCTCACTGGAATTGGTCGTGTGTTTGGAAATGGAACCAGGGCTTACACCAAACAATACTGCCGCTCTGCATACCTGAACACCAGCTTTCAGCTGCATGGGTTTTTGGCTCTGTTTTTAAAGCACTTCCCACGCATTAAGCTTTGTGCTGATTCCATAAATACACAATCCTCACAAGTTTAATTTCCTTGTAAAGGTGACTAATGAGACTTTCCAATGCTACAAAATATAATACCAATTGGTATTATTAAAGGAGAGAAATCGCTGCAAGAATTGATATTTCCAAATTTCCATTGATAAGTATATATGCTCTTTTAGTGGCACAGTGATTGTAGATTTCACATTTGTGGGTGCGCGCTGGTGTCAGGGAGCTCTACATGGTGGGATATTTTTCCTTTTTAATGTGATCATGTCATTCTACTGTTTAATTGAAAAATGGAAACAAACTATAAATAAAAATGACTGCATTGAGCTCATTTAGCCTTTTTAAATTTAAAAACTTCTCATTATGCAGTATACTTGTCGATGATAAAAAACAGCACAGTCATATTTTTTCAATATTGTTCAGGAGGAGTTATATTACGTAATATTTCCAGTGATAAATAACTAAATGTCTGCGGAGCATTTGATTTGAGTTATGGGTTAAATCTTGGATCATTTAGTCTACTGATTCTGAGAGTCCTGGCATTGGCAGCATTGCTCACATATGGCGCAAAATACAAAATAAATATATAAGATATTCCTCAATTATTTATCATCTCTGTGCACCATGCAGACAGTGTTCTAAGGTCATTGAAAAGACTCTTTTCTTCCCAGTGGACACATATTCACCTGTTAGTCTTATGACTCAACCCAGAACTCCCAATCTAGGAGGTTTACAGTTTGACCTCTTGGCTCAGTCATTAGCCTAAAGATCCTGCACAGTGCTGCTGTGTTAGTAATGTGTGCTGTGTTACAACTCCACTGAATTCCTTTAGACATAATCAGTGATTCATCCTAATTTTCTTTCTTGCTCACTGTTTTTTCCCCATCTCTTTGTGCTAGTTCTTTTTCTGTATTGGGCTCTCCTTAATCTGCTCTGCATGCTTCAAATTATGAAGAAAATTACAAGCAGATCGATCACTCAGTAGCTTTCGTCCACCAGAGTCTTGGCACTATTTTTACAGCTGCTTATGCCAAATAAACAGAAATGATTAGAGACTATGATGAGGCTTTTCTAAAGAGCTTTTTCAAAATAGAACTGTTAAAAATAGCAAAGACAATAAAAAAGAGAAGATGTGAACTTGAACTCAGACAAAGACAACCAGCTATTATATCAGAGAGAAGGCTGTTCAAAACTCTATGACATGTAAAAGCACACCTGCGATTACCTCTTATAGGTTTATGATCTACCAAGGAGAAAGAACCGAGAAGATAAGTGGCATTCTGTGCTCTTGTTCTTTGTTTCAGAACACATTTACTGAAATCAACATTAGTGGTACTCGACTACTTTACTAGTAATACTTAAAGGGTTGGTCACATTTTCAAACAGACAAATTGACAACGTTGAGCAAAGTCAATCAGTACATTTACAATACAGCTTTGTTTATTTGATTTATATTTCATATTTAAACTGATATTCATGTTTATTTCCTTAATCATTTGGTCTAATACAACATAATTATGGGAAGACACAAGTTTTAAAGAGCGTTAAAAAGTCAATTTCTGCAGAAATCCGTAATACAATGGGGAAAGCGCTTTGTTAGAGTTTGATGATTGTATTGCATTAAAATTACCAAATGACCTATTTGACATTTGATTTCAGTAAAATAGTACCTGTCATTTAATAAGGACCTATCTTTTAGTACAATGCATGTGTAGTATTCTTTGGATCTCTATTTATCTAGGACCGCTATTGTAAACTCTTCTGATAAAACTACTTTGTTTCTCATTTTACTGGACGTTTAGACACTAATGAGCCGCTAATCGAGATGTACACTCAAACTTGTAGCCAAAAGCTACATTTTTAATCATTGTACCATTTAAAAAGTGGTCCAGACCAGTGTACTAATAGAGCAGAACATAATTCTGCTAAATGGCTAGGTCTTAGTAAATTTCAATTGATGTTTTAGACATCTGTATGCAGTTTAACAATGGTTCTGTTGCACTTTACACCTTTCATCAGTATTAGCTTCAAAGGCAAACCACTCCCACTAGAGATGTTTGTAGACAGCTCAAGAGTGGTGCTGCAGCCGTCCAGGTCACTTGTTAAGGTGTGGTTGCATTCTCCAGGATTTGACTCACTACTGTTGTTGTCAACAGTGATACATACTGAGATAATATTTCTCTTTTGTGGTTTGAACTGTTTGAAGTGACAGAATGACTAGCCTGTCACTGATGGTGTAACCTGTCAACCTTGCTCCTACTGCCTGTACAGTAAAATGTACAGGCAAAAATATTTATTGTTGCTTTTTATATTTGTTTGGCTGTGTTTGTGTCTGCACAAGAGGTACATAGGAGGTAGCAATGTGTTAGTTGAGCCAGGAAACCACACTACTAGTTGGGAGGAGAGGCAGCAATATGCACCCACACTCACAATATGAGACACCCTTGCTCTCTTAATCGGGGGTGGGAGTATGATTAAAGATAGTTCAGTATCTGCCAAACATGGAAATCAATAATATCTGTCAAATGATACTGCTATGGAGCATCTTAGCCAGGTCTTGTGACAGAGTGCCAACAGCTAATGAACACACATACAGTACATCCAGTTTTGAAGGAAGAGCAGAAACTCCAATCAAATATGCACAGTGCATCAAATTCAGCAAAACATATTGCACAATGTCACTGATGCTTTGGTTAAGGTTTAGAAACTCCACTACGAAACACATAACAAAATAGCTCATGCAGAATATTTCCCTATGTTGCATTAGCACAATGAAAGCACAATTAACCTTTTTCCAAAGTGCTGTTGGTTAGAAAGTTGTATTCATTTTAAAACCTTATTAATTTCGGCTACAAAACTACAAGAAACAAACACAAGCTTTAGTTAGCACTAATAAGCAGCCAAATGCATTCAAAGTCAGCTTTGAAAATGGACAATTAAGTGATTGAAGAAAATAGTTTTTGTCTGACCTTGTATACAATTGTTTGGAGATCAAGTATGTTGTTTTGTTTGTTTGTACTTAATGGAAAAGATATAACAGAGATAAGCTAGTTTAAAAAAATGCCTGAATGTGTTGTTTGATTTATTTTTTTTTATATGTGTGTTTTTCTTCTTTTTTTGGGGTGGGGGTGGAAGTGTCTTAAAAAAATCAAATTTAGTCATTTTACAAGATTTTTTTCCTCCTCAAAACCCCACTGTTCTCGTTAAACTAGCCATACATGCCTTAGAACACCAATTTGCTGTTATTTCCAAACATATATTTCATTAATACTGAAATTAATATTTTATATTTAAGAGCAGAGAGTCTTTACATTACTAAAATTGACTTATTGCTTTCAATGTGGGAAATTATTTGTGCAAGGAACAAATGAACAACACAAACAACATTTAACTCTTGAAAAATGAGCATCCTGCTTTTAAATATTACTCATGCAGTAAGGATGTGGGAAGGGATGTGGTAAATTTGTGCACTTTGACAACAATACTGCCAGTATATGGGATATATATAGCTGATATGTATGGCTGATATGTCTGCAGTTAAAAAATCAATAGCAGCTGGTACTGACATTCAGCTATCTAGGCCAATATCTACTGATACCAATACTGTACTGAAATTGTACCTATTATTAGGTACAGTTTATTATTTTTTCCTATTTTTTAAAAAGCACCTCAATCTGCCAAGGCAATCAAAACCAAACTGAAAACTGTGACCAAATAAGCTCGGTATGTACTGAACCGTGGGATCCCCTGTTAAATAAGAAATACTGCACTTAAGTTTTAAGTAATCTAATGGTCTTGATAAAAAAGTACATCTTTTTCTCATTTTAAGAAACAAAGAATGCACTTATCCTCACTGACAGGTCATTGTAACACATTCAAAGAAGGTTGGGTCTTTCCTTTAGCTTGAGTGCTTCAATCTGGCCATTTGTGGTCTGAACGCCACATAAACAAAACCTCCTTGGCTCATCAGATTACAATTTGGCAAATGAGCAGTCAGAGGAAAAAAAAAAAATCATTACCTCCTTAACCGTAAAAATCAGTGCTCTGTTTTTGGCACAGGGCTCTGGAAATCGAACAAAAAGCCTCACAAGGTTAGTCCAAATGTGCACACAAACAGGCACACACATACAGACAAAGCGCAGAAGAACACTTGTGCTTACAGGAGAGACCCCAAGGTCGCACTCAGAAAGAAATAACCATTCCCTGCAAAATGGACTTCAAGGAATGAAATTACTGTGTGCGCGTGTGTTTGTGTGGGAGTGTGTGTGCACCATTATGTGATTGTAGGAGCATAAAAGAGTTGGACGAGGGAGGAAAATGAGAGAGAGAGAGGGGAGGAGAGCGGTGAGCAGGAAGTGGGTATTTCATGTTGAAATGATTGCCTATAATAATTAGTGTTTGGCTCAGCACCATTTACTGAGGGAGAGAGAGGGGGAGAGAGAGAAAACAAGATTGAGAGAGCGAGCGAACAAGCAAGAAAAAAAAGACAGTACAAAAAAAAAAAAGGAGATATGACTCTGAGTGTGTGTGTGCGTGTGTGCATCTGTGTGTGCCACAGTGGGCTCGGTTCCTCCAATCTTTCACTGGCGGTGACAGGAGATAAGATGATCATCCGAATGCGCTACAAATCTGCAGCCTGCCAGCCTTCAGACAGCTCTGTCAGTGCCGCACACACACATACACACATAGTTATCACAGACACACAACACTTGGAGCATGGAGGCATTTGTGTGTGTGTTCTCCTACACACTGTAACAGCAAACATACAACACGCACTGCAGGCATGTAGTCCCACAGAGCCGAGAAACACACACAAGAGACAATATAAGGTATTCTCAGCCATGCTCACACACAGCCTTGAACACACACGTACACACACTCTAACAAGAGCCTGTGGAGAGGGAAGCATCTAATTAAGATGCTACACTTTGTAGAAATGTGCCGACTGTCTTTTTATTCTGCATATTTGAAATAGGCTACTGGGTATTGTAAAGATGTTAATTCTGCTTTCTGCAGTGTTTTTCTGCTTTACAATATTTTACTCTTACTGCTCCATTATTGAGTATTATATGGGAGGAACAAGACATGTTCAAAGTGTTTATATTCTATTAAATACATGTCTGTTGCTTCAGAGGAATACAATTACTTTGTACTTTAAATCTAGAGACAAGATTATTCTTTCTACAAAAAAAAAACATTAGATGAGTGAGGGGGAGGGAGGGACACACAGAGTATCAAGTCAGCTGGCCTGGCTGACAAAAGGCATATTTCTATGTTTTCTGGGGGTGGGATGAAAAAAAATATTCAGCTGTACAGTTTTTAGTCAGATTTAGGGTCGCAACATTCTAGGAATTTAAGTTGGGAATTTTCTGTGGAGGTTGATTAGTATTTATGGGAACAAACAGGAATAAACCAAGAAATTACAAAATGCTGGCCCTTATCATATCATTAAAAATGGTTGGAGAAAATACATCTTGGCACAATATGGACTAAAACAACCAGATTTTATGAAAGTATACTTGAGAATATGAATCAATCAGTCAATCAAAACTGTATTTACGTACATAGAACACTTCATAAGATTTCATTGAAGTTTACAAAGCTTCACAAAGAGGCAGCAAAATGACCAAAAGAAAAGATAGATAAGATAAGATAAAAAATATACTTGTGATGATCATCATGGATTTATTCTTACAACTATGTAGCAAATAAATGCTCTGCAGAGGTCCATCTAAGTAGTATTCCACTGTATCTGCCAGGGCTGGGATGAAACGCTTTTCTCCCGATTTGATTTTTAAACAATGTTTAGGTGCCGATTTGATTTAAATTGAGATTCTACGATATTGTCGATTTCTGCAATCTTTAGTTAGCTTTTTTAACACCAGTGAAAAAAATAAATAACGATGATGCCTATCAGGAAAAATACACATCACATATGAATCAGTTTTTAGGATTTATTCAGCAATATATTTTAACCAGCTGTTTATACTCTCTTCAAAAACCTGGATTGCGCTCAAAAGTGGCTTATTAACACAGACTAAAATGATATATTGAAATTTAGGGGAAAATTCGAAAGTAGATCGAAAAATTTGCAAACAAAAAAATCGCAATTCCTATGTGAATCAATTTTTTTCCCCCACCTCTAGTATCTGCATTGATAGTAGGTGGGGCGTTTAGAGAGTTTTGAAGACTATGGCAAAACAATAACTGCGGAAACTTAAAATCATCAATAAAATAAGGTACAAATATAATAAATAATACAGTTTTACACAATAGCCAGGCTGAATAAAGAGTTTTTAGTTTGCATTTAAATATCTATGCTATACTTTTTTTCTCATTTTTTCAGAAATGTTGGGAATGCCCTGGGGGAGGTCTGTGCTCTTAGGGCACCTCTGGTTTAAAGAGAGCGTGCTACAACAAAGTTTAATGACACATTTGTGTTAATATGGAAAGAGATTCCCGTTTTCATTAATAAAACAGAAATAGATTTCTTCGGAAAAACAAATCTTCAAGTGAAAGATTTTGGTGGTAAAAGTAATTTGATGAAAAACTTCTTTACCACATGCTATACTTCACATTATTATCATATCAGTTATCAGCATAAAAATAAAAAAAAACAAACATAAGACATTGTGTCATCATGTGTGGATCTCTAACTTTTATTTCTATGTGTCATGATAATTACTTTTTGATCATTTGGAATCCTACACCCAAGAATTAACATGGAAAATATACACCCAAATATCCATCGTGATCATTTGAAATATGCAAACATTTCCTGGCAGTAAACCTCCTGATCCATATTAATCCTGACATGCTGCTAGCAGGTCTGGCTCCTCCATCACTTGTTCTGCAGTCTGCAGCCTGCCGCCGTCTTGGCAAACAAGCATCATAACTGACACAAGAGCTACACAAACACACAGCGAGCAGCCAGCAAACAGCACACCCACATGTACACACACTCACACTGATGTGGAGTCGTGTAGTGAGTGCAGTGGTGTCGTGCCTTTACAGTGTCAGGAGCATTTAGCCCGGCAGCCTCCAGGTATGTGACTGTTCACTTTACATCACATTAACTATTGATCAACCTTTCCTCTCTGCTCCGCTGGAAAAACATTCAGCCTCTCTCTTTAAACACACACACACTCCCAAACACACACCAACACAGGGGACCCACCCAGCTCGCCTGTGTGCTCTTTCATCAGCTCTCAAGGGTGTGTGCAAGAGCAAACATACGCACACACCTGCACACAAACACAAAACAAAGCTAGGATCTTGTCACACAATAGAAGTCCAACCGTACCACTCTGCTGCCAGATTGGCTGCTCTTTCTCACACATGCACACATGTAATTTAAGATATTATCATTAACACAAACACAATTAAAACAGAGGGAGGTTATATCACACAGAGCACCAGCCACAAATAAAATGCACATGAAAATTAACACCAAAGACAAACCATCAGTCTGCCACTGAGTAAATATGATTTAATGACTTGTTGAGTAATGGGCAGTTAACAAAGAGGATACATGACTATTTGATCCAATCATCACTAAGAACAAATGACACACTTGAACCTTTAGAGATACTCAGTCTTTCTTTTGCCCCTTAGACCTCAATTCATCCACCCACTGATCTGTTTTCTCCAGCTTGTTAAGAGATGGGCAGTAGCAAGCATATTGACCAAAATCCTGACTAACAAGTGATGCTCTCTAGTTTCTCCTGGGGAGCATGTTAAGTCCCTCGAGCAGATTCTGGGTCTCCTTCTCTCCATAAATGTTCAGAGATTGGTAAGCCATTGTTGTGTTTCCACAGATAAATTTCACATGAGGGAGAAAAGTTGTTATGAGAAGACTTCTTGATTGCACAGTGAGACACTTCCAAAAAAGAAATAAGGGCCCTACATTGAACAAAATTTCTCTTGCATTACATGAAATTCAACTCCCAAATGATAATGTTAGTTTCCAATTTGGTATATAGTACAAACAATACAAACAGTGTACCCTGTAATGTAATTTTGTTGAAATAGTCCCCTCTTTTGATGATTTGGTTTGATGACAGTTAAGCAGAGACGTGATCAAAATTGATCACTGGAAAGCAATAGACAATGCTTTGATGACAGATGGTATGCAACACATTGTGCAGTTCATCGGTGAGCTCCTTGTAACAGACACACAAACATATATATGACGCAGCAGAGGACAGCCATTGTGATAAATGTAGCCATCCCAAGCAACAACGAAATCAGGAAAAAATAACATGAGAAATCTTGTGATCTTTGCAGAGCTGACCTTTTTTCTGCAATTCTGACCGGGGGCCAACTATGGGGGATGCAGTTGCACTGTAGTGGACACTCCACCACCACACTTGGGTGGAAGGATGATAAATGTGTCACCAATTTGTTGTGGATGGGGAGTAAGTTAGCTGCTCTGGATATTATGGACACACAGCCTGGTCTTGTTTTTTTATTTTGTCACCAGTAGCACAGGTTTTGCTTGTCCTCCATTTTCTCAAGATGTACTTCCTGTTGTTAAGGTCAAGAGAGGAATGTATGGTTTTGTTGCGCCTTATGGGGGGTGGGAGGATCACTACTCCAGGCACCCACATTTTACACAACCACAGTTGACCAAAGTGCTGTACAGCTTAAAACACAAACAAGTAAAAAACAAATTGCTAAAAATATATTAAAAAGTATTAAAAGCAACAACTACAATAAGAACAATAAATATCAGGAAAAAAGTAGAACCTGCTCAACTCGTATTAAAAGCCAGTGCAAAGAGGTGTGTTTTAAGTAGAGACTTAAAGCTCTCAATAGTCTGAGCGGTTCTGATATTAAAAGGCAAACTATTCCAGAGAGTAGGAACAGCCACCGCAAACGCTCTGTCACCTTTAGTTTTGAGCATACTTAATACATATTTCTATATTTAGAAAACAAAATAGTCATTCTCAAGATGCAGCAATAATCACTGTGAATCAGGTTGTTAACTTTATGTAAAAAAAAAAGCCTGATTTTACCTGCATAAACATTGAGTCCTCAACCAATATTTGCCTCATATTCCATCAACACAGTTCTCCCTGTTCTTTCATTGACCCAATAAAAACTGAAAACACATTTGTGTAACACAAAGTGGCAAATTTAAACTCTCTGTGATCCAGGCCCTGACTTTTTAAAGTTGAAATTGAATACAAAATCTGCACTTTTTCTTGAGTAACTGGTTGTTGTGTTCTCACTTAGAACATTGTGTAATTGTTCATACAATTATGGCTTAGCTAAATTAAGATAATATGATTAAGATTGGATCTGTAAACTCTTCACTTAACTCAATAATATGTCATCCAACTGCCAAAAGAGGAAGAAAAAACAGATGTCTCTTCTTGTAGATGGGAGGGGGATATTATATTAAAACAGCTCAAAACTCCTCTGAGTCCGCTGAGATACATGCTTTAAGTTTTTTTTTTCAAAGTGATGACACAGGAGATCAACATGCGACCCCCCATTTTTATAAGTGTAGTCAAACCATGTGTTGTCTCTAAAAAGTTGCATCTGTGAAGTCTTACTGCTCCCATTAGGTCAAGTGACGGTGGAATAGCTTATAGTTGACACACGCTCTCAGGGTGTGTTTGGTAGTATTCACTTCTTCTGGACGGGGGTGAGAGGGGTGGAGGGCCTCATAAGTGATGACTGGCAGTGAGTAAGTGGCGAGTGAAGAGCTCATCTTATTTTGCAGACCACACACACACAAGAACACTGTATTATAACTGATATATGGCTGTGTGTTTGAGTGTGTGTGTTTATAGAAAGAGAATTACAGTAATGAGAGTTCTGTGTCAGCAGCTCCTCCCATCTCCCCTCAGTCTGCTGATTACAGCCTGGTTAGATATTTAACACACACACACGTGCGCACACACACACACTCAATCAGAACAGCTGACCAACCAATGACCCTTTAATTAATTAACCCTTCCCTTTCTTTAGCTTACTTGATAAGCTTTTCATCCCTTCATGCCCACCACACACATGCCACAAAATCCAACAAGAGACACACACATTTAGAGACACTGCCTGCCACCCATCCATTCATCCTCCCGAGCAAAACACACACACACAGTTGCAGCTAAACAGCACTAATCCCTTCCCTCCGTCTCTTTCCTGCCATCTAATCCAACATCCATCAGAATCCAGCCACCTTCTCTGCAGACAAAATACACACGACTAAGCCCTGCTATTTCTGGACAACTGCTATTTGTGTGTGAAGATAATTGGGGACTTAAATGTGTAGAAGTGTGTGTTAAGCACATGCATCAGATTGGGACTGTGTCAGTGTGTCTGGTTCGGGCTCTTCAGGCGCTCCCCAGGTCATGTTTTCCCAACAGTGATGATCGTGGACAAGAGGCTCTGATTACATTAAGGTGCCCGCAATCAGATGTTATCGGAGATCAAGCTGCTCTGCTGAAACAAAGCCACTGTTAATCCAACTGGGCCATTTCAAATACAACTTGATGAGACTTTTTCAAGGTTTAAAAAACTCTCCTCAACACCTTCAAAAAGTTACTCTGTTATGAAAGGTGCTAAACCAGTTAGTTTTCCTACTTGAAAGGTCAGGCAAACTCTGATTTTGGATCATGACACAGGAGTCTTTGGAAGTTGTATACTGCTCATGGAGAAGCTGGCATTTGTGGGTTGGCAACTTTGAAGGCCTGAACACAAAAACATCAAAAATCAAATTTCCATTTTGTTTTGATAATATCATGGCAGCATGTACAGACTCAGCATTAAGCTATTAGTACATCAAATATTTGTTTTCCATCAACATTGAACTCACTTTATCATGAAAGTTTGATTTCCTAAGACTGAAGGATAAAGTGTGTTTCTTCTGCATGTAACATGTGCACACGCCATGGTCACATTTAGGGATGTAGACCACGGACCGGTACATTAATGTACCAGTCCTTAATTGGGTCGGCACCCGAATACCATTTAGAATCAGGAAAAATGGTACTGTTATCAGTACTTGAACGTCTCCTCAACTGTCATGCAGTTATGAAATTACCGCCGTCGACAGGTGATGACGTAGCTGGCTCAAGCATGTCTGTGAGGGCTAAGTGCTCAAAGGTTTGGGCTCACTTTAGCAAAGTTAATGAAAACTCAGCCCGATGCAGTCTTTGTCAGAAAGAAGTTGGGTCTAAGGGGGGAAATACTAGCAACATCACCAAACACTTGGAGCACGCAGACAGTATAAAGCTAAAGGAGTGCGGGCTGTTTGATTGCTATAGCACCACAGGTAAAGTTAGCAGCCCGGCTAACACTAAAGACTGTAGCACCGTGGCAGCAGCACCCAGTTTTGTTTCTGCTATGTCAGGTCACAGTAAGTTTTTTTGTCTAGTTTGTAGTCATCATTAAAGCATCGATTTTAGCACCACTGATAGTTTACGTTAATCCAGGCAGCAGCAACCACAGCTCTGCTAACATCGCAGACAACCCCAATCACAATCGCCAGGCAAATGAAGAGGACAGCAGAAAATGTGCAGGAATGCCATAGGGTCGTCACAAAGTTCATTGGGAATGATCTCCAGCCATTTGGGTTTTGTCATCTCCTTAACTTTCTTTTTGTCTCTGAGAAGCATGTGTAATGCATTACCTGTATTCTGTTGAAGCTTTATTATTACCTTGTGGTAATAAAAAAAAGGTTGAATCTTTTAATATCTTGTAAAGTTTTTATTTTTTTACACAAAATTACATGTTGTAGTATCGATAACAGTAACGATGAGTTTTGATACCGATAAGGAGTATCGGTATCAATAAAGTCATAATATCATATCATTATATCATAACCAAATACATCCCTAGTCACATTGCATAAGAGCACTGCTAATCACTTGAACCTGAACTATGTCATACTTACACTTCTCTGTTGTTTGATGGGAACCAAAACCACCTGATTTCTTGTTTTAACAACTGAATATTCATGAAACTGTCTGATATAAGCTTCAGTCAGTAGTCAATATGCAAATCACTGTGTATACAGCGTGTAGCCCTTTTCACGGTGCCTTTATTTACTCTTCATGACAATCACATCAGTTCTGTGAGGCTGTAATGTGTGTGTCAAATCTGCTAGTCTCATCTCCAATACTAGAAAAGCACTCGGAGAGCGCAGACCTCCGCCAAGATACAATTCTGGATCACCACGCTCTCCAATATGACGGCCAAGTCTCCGCTCATGTCTGTCCATGTGGAGAGGTCCTCAGCTGGCATTGCAAGGGAAGCTGGATAATGTGGTGACATAGGCTTGAAAATCGATGTGAGTTTGCCAGTGAACTTCAATTCCCATAATGACGTAAAGGGGGCAGAACCGTCAGAGTAGCCAAGTAAAAATGAAGGATTTGCCTTTATAAAATTCAATGTTTTTTTTCCACATCAATCTGGACCGGATCAAAATCAAACTGACCATGATAGTTTTATTATATATTTTATCGTGTAAATCTGGAAGTGAATCCCTGGAGTGATGTCAGATAAATTATTTTGAAAACACAGCCCAATGTTAAGTTTGGATATTTTTTACACCCAGGCAAAATGCGGATCACCACCAAAATGTGATGGCTTCTTCCTTGGACCAAATCACACCTTTGGGAAAATATTCATGTAAATCCATCCAGCAGTTTTTGTGTAAGTAATCTTGCCAACAGACAAACACACAGACAGAACCTGGCAAACACATAGCCTCCTTTGCTGAGGTAATGATGCCTGTAATACTACCTCGAAAGGTGAAGAGGAGGTCAACTTGTTCATCCCATTCCATCTCAGTGACATCCACAGTGGAGGCCATGCACCACAGGGGTCAAAAATGCTCAGCTTGAAACAGCAGCATGAATGGGGCCAATATCCCTTTCATTTACATTCTGGCTACAAACAACACAGCTCCAGATACACTAGGCGCTGAAGTTCAATTATGTGAGGCACATTTTCAGTCTACGTTGTCCCTCTGTCCGTAGTATCTTGTTCAGAGCTTGTAAAATAAACATTAAAAGCACCCTGGATAGGGATCAAAATCTCAAGAGAACCACAATATGCAACAGCTCTGTATATGGTAAATAGACTTGAGCTCAGACTGAGTTTTTGTAGTCTCTTCTGACTACTCAAAGCTGCTTTACACTCAAAGTCACACCTACCCATTCACACCCATTTGCTCTCACATTTGCTGCCAGAGGTTCCTCAAATTGCATCACTGTATTTGATTAACTCAACAAAAAAAAACACAGTTTAGTGAAACAGTTTTACTGGTTCATTGTTACCTGACAGATGTTATGCTTATTTAACAGGTGGAAAGCTATCTGAAGGGATTTATATTGTGACTTTGTTTGGAGCCATGGTTACAGTGCACGCCTTCCATTGTCACAGTTATAGGCAAAAGGGATACAGTTGATTTAATGTACTGCTAATACCATCCTGTTGGCAGGGTTTCCTGTCGCAGAACCTGGTAGGAAAGGTAAACAAGACTTTCCTGGAAACCTAACCTGGGCCTGCTTGGACAACATGCATTGTGAATGAAAGATGAAAATGGAACCACAAGCTGGCTCTTGCTTCCAATTGCTTTCTTAATCTCATCATTCTTTCATTGTTTATCCTTCTGGTTGGTTACCAGTACCAGAGCTTGGTGAGAGGGCAATGCTCCAAGTATTTTGTAACATGAGGAGTTACACTGAATGGCTGCCAGGGGAGCTGATCACACCGTCTTCACAAACAGATCCAGGGTTGACTCATGTTCACTGACAAGCTTGATTTGTTCAGGTCAGTCCCAGTTCAAAGTCTGGTTCAAATAAGGTCTGCAAGGATTTATGTTCAGTTACTTAGAAAAGGTTATAGACTGATAACCTTAGGCTGGCCGTTTTCTGGGAAAATACATACAATTATTCAACCACAAGCGGTCTGTTTTTTTTTTTCGAACCAGACAGTAAGACACACCATGCTCCTCATCCTTCTATAACACTATTTTAAAATATATTGTTTCTCGAAAAGATATAAATCTGTTACAGCACTTAATTCAAAGCAGATTAAATTTATAATTTCTGGTCAAACTTATCTCCACAGCTCTGAATCTTTAAAAGTTTGTTGAGTAAAACTTCAAACCAAAAGCTCCCACAAGCTTGACATTGTTGTCTTGTTCTTGAGTCCCACAGCATTTTGGTCTTGTAAACCTTATCCTACCAGATGGACTGATTTCTAGTAAAAAAAAAAAAGAAATTTATCAGCACATCCTTGCTCAAAACATTGATTATCAGTATTAGCATTTATGAAAATCTTTGCTGATATTTAAAGTTGATATCCTGACTGTACTTACTGGCCATATTTATATCCCCTACATTGGCTGATAGACAAAATTTACCACTGTACCATAACAGTTTATCTCATTATCACTGAATGTCTACTTTTATAGATCAGATGTGTCATTTTTTAAGGATAAAGTGTTTTTCTGTTTACATTTGTTTCTTGCACCAGAAGACTGATACTATGAAAGAAACAAGTCAAAGTGAAGGCTTTGTACTATTGGCACAAAATATAAAGTATTGCTATCAGAGTCAATGACGAGTTTGGAAATATTAAATTGTTAATATCAAATTGGAAGTAGGCAAAAATCTGTTATTGTGCATACCAAAAAAAATCCAGAAAATGAGTAACCAGTGACGAGCAAAGCTGGGCAGTGGACCTAAGACTGTGGGTCTGTACTTCACAACTTTAAATGTAGGTAATACCTCACTCCACGCACTGGTGGGATTAAAATTCTAGACAGCAACAAACAAAGTTGCCCCAAAAAATTAAAGCTGTGGACTTCACTGAATTCAATGCAGAAGGCAGGCCTCACTTCCCTCAAGGGAACCTTCTAAAATGGAAAGCATCTTATAATGTCTCTGCCAAGCAGTCCAGATCAGCTCAGTTCAATGCACTTGGCAATTAGTCGTCTTCCTGCTAAAGATAGGAGAGGTAGAAAAAAAAAGAAAAAAAACATTACCAGTCCTTACCATTAAACTTCTGCTGCATCCTTCTGTTAGGGAATGACACATACCAATCCAACCTCAAGTGTTGTGACTGAGGTGATGGAATCATGCTGAATTAGCACAAACAAGATCTGGGCTTACTGTTTAACAACACACCAAGCTGCACCGAACTAAGGCTACGATTACACGGACACTCCTGACTTTAAAGACACAAAGATTTTTCCTTTGCGTTTTCAAATTCTTCTGCGTTCACACGACGACACTGGAGATGTATGGACCCGCTGTATCATGCATGCCGGCGAATAGACGCACAGAGACGCAGGAGTTTCTTTTCTGGATAACAAATCAGTTTGGAAAAAAAAAGTCTGTCTGGATAGTTTTGTATAACAAACCAAGCACGGTAAGAGGCTCACACACGTTACCCCGCAGATGGCCGAAGCTGTTGTTGTTCCTGGTATGTGCGTGCAGCCTTCATCTGAAAGAGTACTGCGCATGCGGTGACATCAGCGTTTCACCCTGAAATGCTCTGATGCGGGTTTACACGGAGCTGCTCGGAGAGTGTATCTGAAACGATCCACTCTGGAGCCCGTTTTCAATAGTTACTGTTTTCATACAAAACACAACGAGTTTCCATGTAGATGCAAGGCCAAAACGCCATGAAAACTTATCGGATTTGACCTTTTTCTGCGCCGTGTAAACGCAGCCCAAACTAGACTGCTTGATGGAAACACTTCTTTTATTGATCTAATTCATATTCAAGACATCAAGTGCAGGTTAATCATGTCACTTAACAGCCCAGACTAGTGGTGGATGGTTGCATTACATTTCAGACAGCAAATGTGGCGGACTGGGGGGCTTTACAACAATAATTAATCAACTCAGTAAGCAAAGTGATATAACATAGGTGTTCCTCAGAGCTCTGACCTCGTCTACCTCCTACTCTGACGGAATATTTTTGGGAACTTTGGAGTTCGGTTTCATCCCATCCCGCTGAACACATCAAGTTAAATCTGTCCTCCAAACAAACCCTGCCTTTTATCAGCCTCCTTTCCAGACATTCTACTCAAAGTTTAATCCTAGTTTCTCATAACATCTCAAACTAAATTGTTATAAAACTGAGAATCCTGTGGCTTCCTGACTAGCTTGGCCAAATCTGACAGTTTCTCACTCATCATCAAGAATTCACAATTTCTTTGACCACAAGACAAGAGTCTGCATGCCATCCACAACAGCATACATTCCTTTGAAGCCCTAATACTGTACATCAGTGTGCACATTTCAGCATATGTATTACTAATTATCTCTACCCTTCTCTTGCACCAAACAGCACTTTCCTCATCAAAGGCACCCTCCCATTCTAGTGCCAAGTGGCAAGTTTAATAACTTGTCTACTTTATCATTATACTAAAACCCAGGAATGACAAGTATTTGTCATTATAATTATCATCAAATCATCAAAATACATCATTTGAAATAAAAGTTCATGCCTGCGTGGGGATTGGGATTCCGGACAGAGCTAAGGGGCTCACAGTTGTTTTCCTTTGGTGAGCAGAATAGACAGAGGGATAAAGAAACGCACACTCACACATACTGACGTTTGTGTGTTCAGGGATGCAGCAGTGGCCGCAGGGGTTAGAGGGGGTGCGGACAAGGGAGCTTCACAAAAGGAGTTTAAAGTGGGACAGAAAGGGAGGCAGAGGGGAGATTCTGGCCGGCTAAATCAAAGCTGGATGAGAGGAGGAGAGAGAGGGAGACAGGGGAGGGAAGAGTCCTGTGAAGGTGTGCCACGAGAACAGAGATGGGGGGGGGGAGAAGCCGGGACTCCACACAGACAGCCCAAATCCCACATTCAAAGGCATTCAGCACACATTCCTGCACATCAAGCGTACTATACTGATGTGCAAAAACAGAGTCGCCTGTGTATAACCCCTATGGTGGAAAAAAAAGCAATGCCAAGAAAGTTAGTCAAAACATCACGTAGCTTCGCATTATCTCAGACTGAGTTCTTGTGAATGTGTGTATGCACCTGTAAGACACCCAGAGAAGGTGGGAAAATGATGTTGTCACTTGATAAAATATTTGAACACGATCCAATGATTTAATAAGCAGACATCTGAAAACACGCTGCACACATCACTCAAACACATCAAAAGTGCACATGCTGCGAGATTTACCTGTAGGGTAGACTGAGACGTACATATAGAGCATGAAAGGATAGTCATGTGAGAAGCTTTCAAGAGCTACAAAAGCCCATCTGATCCATACAAACCGCTGTGCACTGTTTTGGCATCTGATAAGACTTCACACTTATAGATGTATTGCCTCAACTGACTTTCCTGGAATATACATGAACATATCATCTGTACCTAAAGTAAACCCACTCGTCCAATACATACTTTTAAAAAAATAATATAGAGTCAATTTTCTGTGGAATGCACACTTTGAACATAAAGCACTTTAAAATCGGGAAACCCACCTGTGGTACTGGGTCTGAAGGAACTGAAACTCTTCCTTGATGCGGTCCAGTGTTTCTGGGTATGTTAGTTTTAGAGACTGGGGAGTCCCCGATGCTGCTGCAGCTGCAGCTGCTGCAGCGGCCACCACTGAGGCAGAGGAACCCGGGGGTGGCTGCAGAGGTGCCTGTTAAGACATAAAAGACACACAACTTAGGCACATAGTCAGGCTGCCATAATAGTGTCATAAAGGAGTCAGACATATCTGAAAGAAAAAATTAGGTTACATATGTACATTTCTTTGCAAAAAGTATATCTAACCGTAGCAGTAAAACCAAGTGTTTCTTTTTTTATCAATTTAACAACAACAGCGCTCGAACATCTTGCTGATGGACAGTGAGTTCCTTAGAATACTTGCTGCACAAAACACATCTTATTTAAAAAAAATGAGAAAAAAGAATCAAAACTTAAGGTGAATCTGTTTAGAATTACACATATAGGCTGAGATCACTGTCAGTGATTTCTAGTGCAGCTGAATATGCCTACTTTAGTGTTTGTAATCAGGCAAATCCATCTTGCAAAAACCTCCAAACTGGAGCGACTGAGCTCTGCAGAGGCACTAAACAATCAGCGTCCTTTGAGGAGAAAGAGGTGAGAAGTATGAACGAGAAAAAACTGCAAGCCTGCAAACACTGGCTGCTTGTTGAGAGTAAATGATTGATGCTGCCTGCTATAGTTTCATCAGAAGTGGAAACATTTCTTCATTCATGAAAAATAAAGACCAATGAAAGCATTTCCTAAAAGAAAAACATTTGTTGCCCCAATCCTGACAGGTTCCAGCAAGAGTGCAGTTTAAAATTTGACCTGTGTTAAAAACCTCTCCTCAGCAGAAGTGTCCACCTAATACATAATTTGATTCATCCTTAATGAAAATGAGTAAAAAGGCGACAGTCCTAGCACCTTCCAGTTATATTTTTGAAAGGCTGTGCCCTCCACCTTATATGAGCTGTTGCCCAGAAGACCAGACTAGAGCTGTAATCAACCAAAGAAATTGTTGGTCGACTAAAACACAGCAATTGTCGACCAAAAATCGACCAAAGAGAGACGTACACATCTGTTATCTTTATCTATTAACTCGGAAACTTTCTCTTTATTACTCCCTCGTATTTTGCCATTAGTGCATGCGTAATTGTGAGGCACGCTGGCACTGAATATTCAGGTTCCAATGTTTTCTTGGCATTCCACAATACCAATGGGCCTCATACCCTTAGAAATAAAATTGTCAATTCCTTCTGTGATGTCGTTTTTGCATTTGGGTGTTTATATGAGGCATAAAATCCAGCGCGGACTGCACGGTGTGTATGCACTTATAAAACAAAAAAGCGATTATTAGACTAGAATATTGAAATGTTCTTAAATAAAAATATTGAAATAAACGATAAATACATTAAAATGGTGTTCTGAGACATGATGGGGGTGCTCAGAAAATACCCCCATTTCACTTGATACATTTCTCCAGATGAAATGAACTGCAGGGGAAAAAAATAAATTGACACATTTGGTCGACCAATCAGAATTTTGGTCGACTGAGCACGCATTGACCAATTAGTCGACCAGTCGACTAGAACTTTACAGTCCTACTACAGACAGTAAGAAAAGTAGTGTTTGGTAAATTTTATTTGTTGTAACAATGCTTCTAGGCAGTTTTATATCTTTGGAAAGCCTGTTTGTTTCACTCTAAAATTGTGCCACATTTGTAAGAAACACACACTTGTGTGGAAGAACCACAACAGCCTGGCACTTCCTCCTCATGCTGGTCACCAGCCTGTGGTATGGCATCCCATTCCCCAACCAGCATTTTTCACAAGTCAGCCAACATGGCTGTGTTGGTCACTCTGACACAAAGCTGTTCCCACAAGTGTTCAGTTGGGGTTCATGGCAGAACTGCTGGCACGTCATTCCATCCTCTCCACTCCCAAATTCTGGAGGTAGCCTCTTATAAACCCTATTATGTAGGAATGGGATTGTCACTGGTCTCTCTGTATTGAGATCACCCCCAATGATAGAATGCCTCACTGCTTCAGTGAGGGAGATGCCACCCTACACCATCGCACTCCATGTCCACCAAGACATTAGGCATGGTCAGGTTCCAGTACATGTGCTGCCAACACTTACACTAATGGGCCTGATGGCGAAGAGCATTCATGGCAGGCCACCTTGCTGCTCTTTGAGACCGGAAGATTGCCTGCATGTAGTCTGTTCTCGATTGTCTGGGCAAAGAGGCATCTGCCATATCGCCCTGCAAACCTTAACTTGGTATTTAGGTTCAATAAATAACACTGCAACTTGGTTTGTGGAACACCATCTTAAAGCTGCCTTTTCACACTGGCCCCATCCAGAACAGTCAATACAAACAAGTAATAAAAGAAACGGTATTTTGTTAGGGGAACCAGTGCAGAGCTGGCCAAAGTTTGGTTAAAAAATCAATTTACCCCACTATGGAGGCAGATTTATCCGGCTTATGTGCTGCTGATTACAGTTACAAAGGCAATAATATTATGAAAACTTTCAAATGTTATGTTCAACAAGAACTCTTTAAAGATGTATTCAATAAGCCAAGCTAACTTTGTATAAAAAAAGAGGTAAAGAAGCACATTAGCAGTCTATCCGTAGTGCACCTTTAACTGTCTGTGTAACTATTGTCCAGGGTTAGTTGTGTGTGTCAGACACAGTCGTCTCCAGCAGAGCCAGATGTGAATGGGTCATCGAGGCTTGGATGGGAAAGGGAGAGCTACAAGAGTTTCTGAGCCAAATGAGAGCACACTTTGTTTAATTGCAAGCTAGAGTAGAGGAGAGAAATAAAGAGAGACATGGAGCGCTTGGAGGGAGGAAAATGAAAAAAAAGACCCCATCATGGCTCAAGACCCCTCCCAACCCTTGTGCTTAGTCTGCCATCTCTGCAGGGTTCAGAGCAATTAGGAGACTACAACCATAGGGGTAATGCTGCAGGACAGGCAGACAAAAGGGGCCTGAGAGGAAGACTAGCAGGACGGTGGGGGCTGTCCGTCTGTCAGTCTATATGGCTCTCTGTCAGAATAACAGAGTGCAGGGGGCAATGGGGCAGCCGGTTCACAAGCCTCCCCGTGGTCAAATATGATGGTGAGGAGAAGTGATAGTAACATGATGTAGTTTTAATACGGCTTTGTTAGACTAGGGGAGTCTGTAACCTGCTCAGACAATTTGATTCTCATACCAAAGCTCTTTGGTCAACCAATGTTCAGTAAAGGGAAGAGACAGGAGCAATCAAAGGAGGATATTGTTTTATAAGATGCCAAATAGTTTTTTTAATTTGATACAAACCCGTACATGAAAGCTGTAGTAAGTGACCTTATCATTTCAAATAACCCATCCTTCAGTGGGGATCAACTTAAAGTTCCTGAGGGGAGTTTTCAGCAAGTGATAAAATAAAGTTAAAAAGAAAACTAATTCTTCCACACAACTAACAGTGACAATCATGACCACTGGAGGAAAAGCCTGATCATTTCTGGATATGTTACCAAACGACTGAAAAAGTCTGAACTTCCAACAGTTTCTAAAAATTTGTTGGTGAAAATCAAGCTAGCTGCCAACTACCCTCGGAGATTATTTCACATTTAAAGGGTAAAAAAAATGTAAAAATAATATTAAAATACATTTCCGCCAATTAAAAATCAAGCTAATTTTGGCTCTTTAAATGGTTTATTTACCATACTATCATTCATATAGATTTGAAAAATAGCAATTGCAAATAACATTTTCCCCTGATAGGACAGGCCTCATCAAAAAACAGTTAAACTTTCAAAATATGAGCGGGAAGAAAAACAGTCCTACAGAGGTCATTAGCCAGTGCTAGCAAGTTGTTTTTGGCTTGTTCTCAGCTATAGCTGATTTCAGCTTTGAGCCAGTACTGTTTACCGTTATTGGGCACCGTTTAAATACATCAACCCCAATCAATGGGCACTCTGATACTAGGTTGACATCACCAAGCATGTTAAGTCTCCCTAGTTCAATCTGGTTATGCATCAGAAAAGTCATTCAACATCACACAAACTGAGGGGCCGTTTACATGAGGCCGAATACGGTCAAATCCGATAAGTTTTCATTTTGTGTTTTGGCCTTGTGTTTCCATGGGAACTCTATACGGAGTGCCCGAATCTGGAAACTTTTGAAACCAGTGTCCAGAGTGGAAAGTTTTCAATAAGCTTCCTCCATGCAGCGCCGTGTAAACCAAAGTCAGAGCGTTTTTCAGCATTTCCAAGTTTGCTCCTACCATACTTTGATAACCAGAAAGTGAGGCTGGCTGAGAAAAGAAACTAAGTTTCAACATTTTGGAAGGACATACACAAACTCACCCTTTTACACTTTCTTTAGACCTTCTCACACAAGCATTTGATAATCAGAATGCATTCAATATCTGACATCAAGGTAAAACAGCTGCAGAGTTTTTATCCATTTTTATCCCCTAAAGAACTTTATTTGTTCTCTACCTTACTCCAAAACACTAAAACCTGCAAAGGCAAAAATCTTTTCAGCCTTCCTTAACAGATAACTACCATAAAACATGGGAGAAGCAGTAAGTGGCAGATAAAATTACGTAAATTTAATAATAAGAAACATCTTTATATACTGTACATCAAGAATGTCCATCAAGCACAAGTTGAGTTGAAACAATGTCTTCAACACCGCATCACTAAGTTTAAACTCCATGGGGTTCTTTAAATAAAATACTTCATGATTTTTCATTTTGATCACCAAGAGTGGAGCATGTAAGCTGCATGAGCTCCTGCGTTCACATGTAAGGAGAAACTTGTGTTCAGATGGGAGTAGATATAGGAGTGCGAGATGCTTTGAACAGGATAAAAAGCTTTAAAATGTAGAACAGCAGGTGGAATGTTATCACAAAAACAGAAAAAATAGGGCAAAAGATATGGAGGGAGAACATAGGGTGGGAGATTTAAGTTGAGAACATGATAATGAGACAACAATTTGATGGAAAGAAATCAAAAAATGACGTACTAAAAGTTGAAGCCAGCAAAAGAAGAAGAGAACATAAAGAAAGATTAAGAGGGGGATGGAAAAGAGAAAAGGAGGAAAGAAGAGAGGGTAAAGAAGCAGAAAGAGGAAGATAGAGAGGCTGTGGCCTCATTGTTCCTCTTTTTAACAAGCTGCTCTCAATCTGTCGGCCAGATCCCCTCCTAGAGCCCAGACAGACACACACACCTCTTTTTTCCTTTACAGAAAAACACACATTTTGCACATACACTGTCTCCTTTCCTCACACACACACACACACACACACACACACACACACACACACACACAGTCTCCTCTGCACTATCACAGGACACACAGGGCAATTACTCTTCACAGGCAAAATAGAGCACTAAGAACATAATGGCAGAATGGAGGGGGGAAGAAAGAGAAGTCTCTCTCATTCTTATCACTTCCCTTCCCTAGTCTGCATTTCCACACTTTTTTTGTTGTTTTCTTTTTTTTGTTGTGTCTAGAGGACACGTCAGGTGACTCAATTCAGATTGCTCTGATTATAATTTTTTGTATGTTGATCTAAAACAACACAAACTCAAGATAAATCATGATACTGTGGAAAACTGAGGTATATCATTACACAAGTGTGTGTGCTATGTGGCATACATTTTCAAAAAAGAGTGAGAAGCAGCTTTCCTCTTATTTAATTCAACGCCTTCCCCGAGAGATGGAGAGAGCCAATCTCAGAGATGTGACAGCGTCAGAAATGAGAAGTCAAAATATTTCAGTTGCCTCCATGTGGCTGGCAGCCATATGGGTAAAATGAATTGATTTCATAATTTATGGCCCAAAAAAAAAAAAACATTTTATGGCAGAGAATGCAAAATATGAAGATGTCTAGAAGTGTTCTTCAAGCAAAAAAACTGCACTAAGGTATTTCTGAAATTCTTAGCAAAGTTGTTACCAAAAATATACAAAACTGCCCTGTCATAATTTCTTTGAAAAGGTTCCTGGATCTGCACCTGTGTTTAGAACATCATTCAAAAAACAATCACTGATTCATCATGCCATGACAAAACTTCCCTGAAAATTTCGACCAAATCCATCGAGAATTTTTGGACTAATTAGCCCACAAAAAACGTATGGACTGGAAAAAAATCACTGCATCCTTAGCAGAGGTAAAATGGTCTTTGTACAAGTGTGGTTGATGATCCCTGCTATAGACCATAACATGAGCTGATGCCCAAGGCTGATGTTCAGCTTATAACTGAAATTATGGTTATAAAGAGACAAGTCTTCAGCTACTGTTTAAGATACTGTTAAGTAATACAGTAAGTATTGCAGAGGGAAAAAATGTCTGAAATTTCCGCAATACAATCTAGGCCTATTTGAGTCTGCTGTTGTTGTGGTCGTCGTTTACCTATTCATGCCTGACAATTTTAAGTGTTTTGTATTATAGGTTCATGTTGTCATAGTTAAGCTGTATATACAGAAATAGAAAAGCCACCTTTTTAAAAGTTTCCACCCTGGGCCATATATTTAAGGCTTTCATGATGTGAAAACAAACTAAACAACACCAAAGGTTTCTGTTTTTGGCTGAAGATGTCATTTTGACTGCTTAAGACAGAGATGTTCAAGAGAAATGCATGATGAACTCACTTCAGTACTTTTTTAATAAAGGTATACAGCACCAACACCTTGCTACTCCGACCCTTGTGCCCAGCTCCAGCCTGCTGCTTTTGATTGTTCCTGCAATGATTCACACCAGAATTGACAGGACACCAACTCTATCTCTGAAACACATTTGAGGCAAAGATCCAATCCAAGCACACATAACCTGCGTCCTCCTCTGAACTGCAGTGATGTGTCTGTCCAAAAGCTGTGTTCTGGCAAACAGCTGAGCAGGCTTTAAAGTGACAAGCCAGGTCACTGAGCTGGCCTGGTGACCTCTGGGAATAGATCTGGGCTAGAAGACTCACCTTCTAATCCTACAGCACACAGTTATTCTCTCCTGCTCGGTCTTGTCTTGGCTGTAGAGCAAACAAGAGGCATGCCGTCTGCCCTTGAATAAAGCTTAGACGGACTAAAAAAAAAAAAGTCACGGTTACACAATTACATGTTGGATCTTTTACACACAACTCAAAGTCACACTTTGTAACAGAGATAAGATTGCGTGAGGTTGAACTGCAATAAGAAGAATCTTGTGTCCATGACACACCTAATATTACTGGCATAATAATCTGTTATTAGCCAAAAATGGCTAAAATCACATTTACCTGCAGATATGAAAACAAAATATGCCAATATGTTTTGCAATTTCATTGGCTGTCCATTTTAAAGAATGTGAAATTAAAAAATAGTTAAGTTTGAAGAGTTTTGAGTGATCCAGTAGATCACCGGTATTCTGTTTTGTTTTTTATTTGTTAAGGGTGCATCAGGATCACAGATGAATCTTAAAGTATACATCATGCTAAAACACGTCATTTCATTGGACCTAATGGTCCTGTCGCTGAGCTGATCATGAACATGTCATAATAGCTCAGAATGTTAAGACGTAAAACTAACTTTCATTATTCAACGTTCTTTAATATTGGAACATTTCCTACTACAAAGACTTTGTGTTTTTCAAGCTTACATTCTAAAGGTGTGGTATTTCTTCTGTTTAATTTATTGCTGATACACTTTGAGCCTGTGTCACAATCCAGACTAAATAAAACTCATTTATTAGTAGCTGTATAATTTTAGTAATAGAAGATGGTAGTGCTAATTCCCATAGCACACTCATATCGATCCCAAGTATCCCACACCATTCAGGAACCACTGTATTAAATCTGTGTATCCTTTGTTCTTTCCATTATTTATTGACAATCAACAATGACAATGTGAAATATGAACTGGTTGTTTTGTGTATGAATCTGAAATATAATAAAAAAAATTTGAATTATGAATTACTTTTCGTCTTTTTGACTTTCGGCTCAACTTAAACATACAAAATGGAAACAGCGGCCAAGGATTGAATTTGATTTTAATACTCAACTTGCCTTTTTTTGCACTGCAATCACAAAGCGCAAGTACACAAAAGCAGCTAAGAACTATTTCCAGGTCCTCACTGCTCTCCTGCAAATACTGTATATCACTTCTGACTCCGTCAGAGACAATTTGTGGCAAATTCAAATAGTCGATATCAATCACTGCAGTTTACTGTATTGCATGAACAACAAACAGATATGTTCATATTTCAGTTTTCAGGACTTTCTAACCTATGATGGCTGAAAGGTCTCTGGGCTCAAGCTATCAGAGGGTTACGGACCCACTTTCAGAGTTCTACATGGTAGCACTTATACTTTGCAGCCGCCACTTCTACAGAACACAGAAAGCGTTACAGTGACTCAACAGAGAGACTGTTCCTTCAAGGTCTTCATGGAGTGAATGGGAAATTATCGACAGTGCCGACCATTGTATGAGAGCCTGTGAGCGTCACTCCATCAGTGTTGGTGATGGACCTTCAGGGTTGTAATGTGTTTGCTGACAAAGCAGGCACCACCCCTCACTTCAACCATGATTCTGCTGTTTATTGTGGGTATGTGTGATAAAGTTTAACTGTCAAATCAAAAGTGTGTAATATACACAAGCACAATTTATGAAAATCTGTTATTTTATTGGGCAGTCAATACATGAATTAACATTATAATAAAAGAACGTTGACATAAATGCTATATTGAAACTTAAGCTATCATATAGTACACATTATCCACGCAGCACTAAAATAAACATCCCAGCATTTACATTTTGGTATAATATTCAAAAATAAGCAAGAAACGGAGAAGTTCATTCAGCTCATACAACAGTTATGTGTCTATACTGTAATCACCACTACAGGGTTCCCACTCTTCTAGAAATCATTTTCCAGGACTTTTCCAGGACATTTTCCAGGACTTTTTCCAGTGTCACATAACCAACTGAAGTTACATTGTTGCTGTGGGCAGTTTTCAATTCTAGTTAGCCTTCTGAAAAACAAGATTAAAGGTTGATTAACAATATGTCTAGCTATTGATCATATTGAGCTTAGAATTTCTTTGTTTCTGACTCTCCAGCACGAACTTTGTCTGTTAGCTATCTGTTTAGTCTGGCTTTTATGCGCCTTACTATTATAAATGTATGGTTATTCATATTTTTTAATCTATATTTACTGTGTTTTTTTTATGAATAGATTTTGTTAATTTAGCCTAAATTTTATTATTTTTTTTATCATTTCGTTTTGTCCCCATTGTTTTGAGTTTTTATATTTTATGCCTTAACTTTGCATTATTTTACCTACTCACATTTTCTGGCTACGTGTACATTAGTTACCAAGTAAATTTTTACTTCATTTCCTATGTTTCAAGCTAGAAGGAAGACAAATAATTTTCCAGGACAATTTAAGCTTTTCCAGGACATTTCACTTTTTCCTTCATTTTCCATATGTCTTCCATGACTGGAAAATTGGGCAATCATTTTCCAGGTTTTCCAGGATGTGTGAGAACCCTGCACCATCATCCACATATCTTGCGAATCAAAAACATCACACAACAATCAGCAGAGGCAATGACAAATAATCCAAAGTTGTGATCATGGCAGACAGGAGACAGAGTTGGTCATTGTGGCTTAAAATAACACAATATGACACCAAATATCTAAAATGCAGACAGGCTCCCGCATTGCACAAAACATATTGTATATTGTAATATGCATGAGAAAAAGGCCATCACATGGTTTAACAAGTATTGATAATTTTGAAAACTCTACACATCAATCATTAACTAATTTATGACCAGGGCAGAGTATTTACAATACCGTTGGGGGAAAAAGGCTCATTAGTAGAGCGGTAGAAGGATATAATAACTAAACTGGCTTGACTGCAAATACTCCATGCTGAGCGTTTGAGCAGTACAGGAAGCAGATGAAGAAACACACTCCCAGAAAATCATGAAGACTTCTTCAGATGAATATCTAGTATTGAGGCACAAGTCTTCATCTGAGGCAAAGAAACAAGGCTGGTAATCTTATAATATTATCTTTCAACTGTTTTGGTCTTAAAATGTTAAAAAGGATTAAGATAAGAGATGACAATCAGACATGATTTTCACACAGATTAATTATTCTGACTAATCTCACCACATATGAACATTTCTTTGAGAGAATTTTAATAAATCTACATATTTTATACACATGCATAAACAAAAAACTCCTCAGTAAAAGTGTCAGACTCAAGGATGGGCAGTTTTATCTTCTTTCTTAATTCATCATACTAGGTGCCGAATTTTTAAACAAGGAGTGTTTAAATGTTTGACCCTTTGATTAAACTCGGAACTCTACTGTGATGTTAAGAGATGAAGCAAAGTTTTATTAATACACATCTTGATTAAATGCATGCAGTGACTTTTTTACCCATTTCAAAGTTACTCATGGTTCATGGACTACAGGGTCATATTAGGAAGAGAGCATAGCATGAGATCCACAGACCACAGATGCCAGTCCATGGTTTTGAGCACTTCTCCAGCAAAGTTTGACTCAGAAAAGTTTTGGAAGATAACATTTCCCTAAGAAAAGCCTGTCAGACTTACCTGCTGGAGATGGTATAATAGTTGGAGGGGCGGCAGCTGCTTCATTCACTAACACATTTACAGCCGCTGGAGGTCCATCACCATACACCGACTGCCTGCTGTAGACAATATCCCATTGACTCCATGAAGACATTGAAGGAACAGCCCCTCTGCTGAATCACTGTAACCCTTTCTGTGTTCTGTAGATGTCCATGGAGCAGAAGTGGTCGCTGCAAACGTAAGTGCTACCTCGAAGAATTCTGAAAGTGGGTCCTTCATTCCTCTGATGGCTTGAACCCAGCACGTTTTTATCACTGGTCGGAAAGTTCTGAAACTTCAAGTCTGTTTGTTGTTCATGCAACACTACAGGGCACTCCAGTGACATTTACAACTTTAAATCAGCACCAATGTTCTCAGACATAGAACAATAGGGGTGTATACTTGAGAGCTGAGGGGAACCAGCATTAGTTCTTCGCTGCTTTCATGTACTTGAGCTCTGTGAAAATGGCATATTACATATGAAAATCAAATTCAATCCTGTTGCCCCTTTTTCCACTTTAGGTGTTTAATCTGAGTCAAGGCTCAAAATGATGAAAAACAAGTCATTTGTTTCTTCTGTTTCAGATTCAAAAACCAAAACCAAAATAACCAGTCTTTTTTTCCAAATTTTGCTTTTTGATTGACAATTCAAAATCTGGTTAAAAAAAAGGATACACAGATTGCAACAGACCACCAACCCAGCCATTTTTTAAGTATTAACCTGCCACTGTGACTGCAGCTTGAGTCACTGTTCCTGCTTTCTTACCTATTGTAGCACTCTGACCCTGAAGTACAAAACTGTGTATAGAAGCTCTTTCAGCATCTTTAGTGCAAAGCAGTTCAATCGTGCTTTGCAGTGTGTGGCATAGACACATACAGTATATTCACTTGCAAGGAGGATGGAACGCTTGGAGGATGTTTAAGCTGCACTCTGCTGATCTAGTTGTCATTTTTGCCATAGGTGTGGTGGGTGTGTACGTGAAGAATTCATTTAGTCCGACATGTATTGAGTACTGTTCTGACATTGGAATGAGCCTTCATAAAGCCCACCAAAGGTCCACCCGAAGCTTCCTAACACCCAAGTGAACTCTGGACCAACAGCGACCTCCCTAGCCCCATCTTTGCCGTCTCACTATCACCAGCTCTTGGGCTTTCAGAAAATGAACATTTATGTCATCTGAGCAAACCTGCACACAGGACAGTGCTTTTAGCTATTTTAGAGCAGAGCAGCTAGATCAGCCACGTCATGTCGGTCATCAGTCAGATGACAAAGCCTGCAAAGCTTCAAGCTGAGACAATAAGAGAATGCTTTGGCTGTTCATCGTTCTTTTAATGACGGAAAGGCATTAGCTATGAGAGTGGGTCAGCTGTGCTGAAAGCATGAAGTGACTGCAAGCCTCAGACTGGCCCATCATTCTACATACGGCATTTGTTTTGCTCTGGGAAGGTTCTGCCTTTCCCTGTAACTTTTAAAGGATGTTCCCCAGATGCTTTTGGCATATACCTCACAAATGAAGAAAACGTCCTTACTATGTCATTTCATCTGATTCACTGAAGTTTAAGTAATTATGCACAGTGCTTGAAAGTAAAACTTTTAAAAACAACATGAACAAGAGTTTACTATGTTTGAATCAAACATCTTGCGTGTGAATGTAGCCTTAGTTGGAAGACTCAATCTGGAAGTTTAAGTTAAATAAAAAAGGGCACATCTTTATTGTGTAACCAGTAGAGCTCACCGGCTGCAGGGTGTAACAGTACTATCAGTAGTTCTCAAAAAGTCAGTTGATGGTTGGTTTTAGGGTAAGGGAAATAAAAACATCTTGAATATTATGTTGATGTTATCAAGATAAAACCTTACTGACAGTCTTCAGTGAAAACAATTATATTATCATTATTATTATTATTATTATATGAAAGAAGAATAAAATAACATTTATCTTGTTTTTGTGTCTGGCATTTCTCTCAGGCATTTCCAACACTGTTGAGTGACTTTTTGAGGAAAAATGTGGAAGGCTACACGCACTGTTAACCAATCCTTAAAAAAGATCCTGGGTTCACTTCTGTATTTGACTAATCAACAAAATCTTATCAATTCAACCTTGGTCTTTCACCAACATTCCCTGAATATGTAATCCAAGTATGCAGAGAACATGTATCGAGTTAACTGCCCTCTCTCAAAGAAATCCTAAGAAACAATTCTGTATCCACAGATTCAGATTACCTAAGTCTAATCACATCTTTCTTGCACCATGACCAATATTTCCTGAAAATTGTATCCAAATCTGTTTTTAAGTTTTTGAGTTAGCCTTTTCACCAACAAAGAAACTAGCAAAAGTTGTCAAAACAACTCCTAGGTCAAAGAAAAGAGCACCAGGGTAGCTCTAGCACAAGACAAACTTGGTGTTCCTTAAAGTTAAGAATATAGTTCCCATGTTCTTGTTCCATTCCTTTTCCATCTAATATGATTAGCGATCATCTGATTACTGAGAGGTCTATATTAATCAATGGGGAGGTCCCGGGCAGCCTGTTGAGGTTACCTGCACAGCCATGATCTGGTCAGTTCCAGACACCCAGCCAAGAAAGCCGCTAGCTAAAGTTAGACACTTAAAGGCAGCTATTACAAAAGCTCAATGAGGAAAGCCCTCAAGTGACCTCAGCACATCAGATGCGTAGGCATGCACACACGTTCACGCTAATCTCACTCTTTGCTAATCTCACCCTGGAAGGTCTAAGTCAATTGCAATGATTAAATGAGGACCTGGTGATGAGGGGATGAGAGCAAGGGTGCAAACAGGTTATCTTTGGGAACAGAAATGATTTAAATCGGAGCGCTCATCCCTTTAGTGAGATAGGACAAGTCACAATCCGATGAGGCCATTGTTTGAAACATGCTAACTGAAGAGCAGCAGCAGAACTGTGAAGGAGGTCAGCTACATAACAGATCTGAGAGTACACTCTGTACAAACATTACAGCAAAGGTCACACGTAACAAAATAAATGAAAGCAGCGACACAAACAAAATGTAAGCAGAATGAGAATAAGTGCAGAACATTAACGTCCGTGCACTTTGGCGTGAAGAGGCCAGTAACACTGTGGCATTCCCTGAATCAAATCGTTCCGGTTTTCATTTGAGTTACCTCTAATTACACCGCAAGCAACAAACCACAATGACCTCACATCCTTGCTCTAACCCCCAACCCTTAAAACACCATGCACACACACATACACAGCTGAGACTGCACACCCACTTAAGCCCACAACAAACACTAAATGGATGCATGCTAGATGCAGCTTCCCACAAATATTTACTAGCACACATGCACTTTATTGTGCTTGCACATGTTGTAGCTGCTGCGTCACTTGTATATCAACTCTTGTACTTATCTTGGTTAATACCTCATACAGCCATTTCTTTTAAACAAAACCAAATAATGACATTTCCATGTATCTTTACACAGTTCGCAATTTGTTTAATAGTGCCAAGAGCACACTGCCTCTCTTCTTGAGTTGGGAAGACACTGCGCTGCTGCCTCCCTTCATACAGCTCGGCCCATTAGTCAGGCCACTAATTATACTGCTTACCCACACAGTCGATCATCAGAGTAAACACCCACCGAGCTCCCTCTCTTTTCCTCTCTCTCATCTGACTACCACCAAGGACGCAGTGACAGTAGGTCTGACCCAGAATAGAAATCCCAAATGTGTATGTCTGTGTATCCACCCACTCACACGCCTAAAACACACCTCCCCATCTCTGAGGACTGTGAGCCATGTCAAAACACCATCCTTTCTCACTGGCATTTTAAGTCAAAGCTCCTTATGTCAAATTATTCAAACATAGCTGTCAACATCCAGCGGTGATTTGCATTGTTAAAGTAGCTGAGGTGGGAAAAGAAGGTTCTTCTTCCCGAACATCAAGTGGCTATCTGCTCGGCTCTGCGCTGGAGAAACGTGCTAGTAATCTCTCGGTGATTCCTACACTTAGACAGGAGGGGCTGCCAGGCACCTGTTTCATTAGCGCCACACATCTTTCTTCCTCAGTCACCCCCACCTCCCTAAACCCACTCCACCTCCTCATTTCTCTCTCCTTCCTCCCGCAAGCCTCGTTATTCAAATTTCCCTGCTGTCAGCCCACATTAGCGGAGCGCCACAGTTTGCCTGTCAGCTGGCTTAATTGCTGGAGGTGCCTTCTTTTATTAGGTAACCCCCTCCGCTCGTTTGTTCTCTCCACCGAGACACAGCTCCACAACAGCTTGTGTAAACCTGCGATCCCTCTCAGTCTCTTTCCCTTCGTTTTCTTCTGTCTTTTCCTCGCCTCTCTCTCCATCTAATCGGCGGCTGGGAAAAGCGGGTGAGCTCTTGATCGATAGCCACACTCTCACCGCTGGACAACAGTGGTGATAAAGAGCTAAAAGCATGCTAAGAATGGGAAGGAGATGGTTTGCTTCATGCTAGCTTGAAGACAGAAGAGGAGAGCGTACAGAGTACTCTCCCAACAAAGTCTCCCTCCAGTCTGACCTTGACCATGTCAGCTGTATGATGAGGATATGATATGTATACAGACAGCGGGTTACATCAGAAGACATGAGGCACATGGATAACAACTGAAATCGAAGTCAAAATTCAGTCTTTTTGGACAGTAATTGGTGGGGCCTCACAGACATAATTACAACTAGGGAACACTAGACAGGCATTTTAAGAAATTTCTTTACAATCATTAACAAATAACAGAAAAGCATTGTTTGCCCAGCTTTCGACATGATTCATCAAGACTATGTCCAATGAAATGGCTCTCAACGTGTACATTACACCATGACAGAAGCCCACACTGACACTATTTCACTCTAACACTTGCAGTTGTAGTAGAGAAGTCTCTGCAAGAAGTATTATTTCCCATATGACGTGATGAGGGATCAAGGTTTGATATTTGCAGATTTTCCTATCAATATCCAAACAACACAATCTGTGTTATTCTTGAAATATCAAACCTCCTGAGGCTTTTGAAAACAGCATCAATTTCATGAGACAGGTGCAAAGAAGAGGAAAGAGGAAAAAAATGTTTTGGTTTCAAAACGTGATCAGTGTATCTTTTGCAACTCAGGTAGTGTATTGGACTTGAGAGAGATTTTCGACAATCAAGAATTTAAATAACACAATATTGGCAATACAGGACCTTTATGTTTCATGTGGTAATACTCATTATTTATATATCAATATAATTTGTGTCATGGTAAGGCTTTTAGTTCAGGTATAGCCACTTTTTTACACAGCTTATGACCCCACTGTATTTTATTCATGTAAAATGGAATACTTTAGTCCAGCCCAGTGATCTTCATTCTTCAAGGATTTCCATGCAATCATAATATAACAATCACAAATTACCATCTTCCTTCAACAATCACAATTGTTCTTGTGGTGTATTATTTAATTCCCTGCATCAGGAGACTTAATACTTGATTCCTGCCACCACAGGCCCTCACATCAATCCTTAAATCCAGCCTGACCACAAACGAAGCAATCACAATGGCGGTAATCAACTGCTTTTTGTTGGATGATTAACAATAGGTGCGGAATTGCTGAGGCATATTTTACTAACTAAGATCACAAACAAGTTTTTCAATAAAGGTCCATAATGAGAAGCAAACAGCGCAGTCACACAACAGGCCATTTAAGCAACAAACTGACCTTAAATCGCTCAAGCATATCCAAGTGGAAGTATGGAGCAAGGGCACAGTCCAAGTACGCAGACATTAAAAAAAAAAACATTTTTTGACTTGTGACATTTACTATTGGCACACTAGGCAGTAACCAAATCAGAACTTTAGATAACCCAAATCGTGGTTTATCAAACAAACATGAACACTGTCATCAAGAACTTACACACATTCAAGGTAGTAATCACATAGCAAACTGCTATCTACATTTTTTAGGTTTGAAAGGTTAGATTATTTACTGGTATCTCATTCTGACCTCAGGTGAGTATATGTCTTTGTCATCTTTGATTTATTTCTGCTTTAAACTTCATAATATACAGTCAAGTGCCAGGAGAAAGATGCTAAAATTGAAATTCAGTCTAAGGAGTGGGATATCTCCAATAGGTTGTGTGTAAAGGCCTAAGGGACAAATTGTGTGATTCTGATTGAATTCCATTTCTGTTTTTGCCCTTATATTTCTGCCACTGAGGCAGATTTAAAGAACATTAAGGATTTCAGACAGCCAGCTCTGCCTGCCATGTCCTGTTCTCTTCTCAGCTTGTCTGCTGTATTTGGCAAAATCCCAGAATCATCTGGGCACATAAACGAGCCTGACACATTTTCAAGAACAGCTGTATGTCATGTTTATGTAATGTTAACACCAAGCTTTTATTGCATCTGTAGATGTGAGATTTATAATCTTTAGTTAGGGAAAGTTCAGCCATGGCATTCAGACAGTTTTTATGTTAACTGGGACAGACATCATTATGAGTAAGTGTTGGTAGCATTTTGCACAATAGAGGGTACTCTATTAGCTGAACCTTGTCGCTCAGTATAAAAACTGGTGATGAAGCTCTTATTGTTTAAGTGTTTTCAGAGAAGTTTTGATGTAGAAAGTAAGATTGTCAGGATCTATTACTGCTCTTTTGGAGAGGTGGCCAAGCACCCCGACATAACCCTCCGACACGCCTAAAGAAAGCTACTATGATACTACTACTACGACTTATACTACTTCTTTACGTCCTTAAATAATAAGCACAAACAAAAGACTTAAAAACCTTTTTTAGCTGACAATTCCCACCACCTTGCTCATGTCTACTTATATATTTGTTGCTACAGCATCAAGACATGGAACAGTAATGTCTGAAATGTTCTGGTAACATATCGACATATGAAAATGGTACCTCAAACTCATCTAATTCCTAACAAAAAAAGACAACACAGACACAGGTGCATCTTAAGGTTCCAGCCACTGTTTTGTGAGAATATGTTGAACCTTCTCTACTCATTATGCTGTCCAATATTGACTCCCAGCTAAAGAAAAGGGTGTCGGGGTATCAGAAACTTTGTAACCTGAGCCACATAAAGAGTAAACCATTTTACCGCTCATTTTTCTTCTTAAGTACTTGGTTAAGTAACCATGTATGTACCGGCACAGTGTTAGAAGTGACTTTTTTATTGAGGCATTGAGAAAAAAAACAATATTGAACTTTAGTTTTGTTAGAACTCTAGCAGCAGCAATAAAATAGCGTTTTTGGTCCTTTGAAGGTGTAAAAATATGTGTCAGTGAAAAGTAAAGCAATTTCTTTAACTCATTTGATATAAAAATGACTGTGTTTCTATGGTTTCATGTGGCATAGGTTTATATATTATTTAGGTCACATCCATCACAACAGTCTAGTGATGACAGACTACTACCAGGCCTACACTTCTGCAATTTAACAGTTTGTCAGACAGAGAGGCCCCTCTCTGAGAGGTGCAAACAAGAGCCAGCACGAGGTGGACACTTTTTAAGGGATGGATGGGTGTCTCACACTGTCCTGCTGAGACCTGCGGAGAGTAGAAATAAAACAGGGGAGCATGGCCTTAACATTCCACCCAAACCCGCCACAGTCTGCTCCTCTCGCCCTGGGACGCCTGCCCATACATTAAGATGTGGTTTGGAGCTCTCACAGGAACACAGCGAGGAGAGGCTGGATGAGAGGGATTGGGTTTACAGTGCAAACCACAGAGCCACAGTCTGCCTCCTGCCCTGCCTTCCTGCAGTCACTTCTACTACATACACAGCTGCTGGTGTGAGCATGTGATGTTTGGTGTGTGTGTGCTGTATGTTTGGTTGTGAGAGACTCACAAGATCTGTTTAAAAGAAAGATAATAAAGTCGCAACGCAAACAAATTAAAACTATATCTTTTGGGCTCTTTTCTTGCATGAATGGGGGAGATAGAAGAATTAATTAAGAATGTTTAAACACATTTGCATGAAGTCCTACTTCACAGTCTGCTTAATCTGGTTTCAATGCGTTGGACATGAATGTGAAAACACAGTCAGGGGTGGGGTGCAGGGTGGCATGGCTGAGGAATGTAGATGAGGGTTAGGCAAATGAGCAGGTCTTAATTGATACTTCACGCAGCTGGAGGACCAGTGTTTATGTATTTCAGCCAGCTAAAAGCTCTCCACCTAACTCCACTAAAACAAATTAAATCCATGCAGCATGAATATCTCCCCTCACCCTTCACACAACCCACAAAGATCTATCTCAAACTGGAAACACACTTAATGATTTTTTAATTTCAATGAAATAAAGATTTGGTTTGCAATTGATTTTATCTTTTACGTCCTCTTGATGCACTCACTGAGTGATTCTGTCAGACCACACAACCACATATCTGCCTTTTTGGTTTATAAGTGGCAATTCCAACAAGATCCCACAGAAACTCTCATGACCAAAACTTGATGTCAGAATAAAAAAATATATATAAGAGATGATGGACACATGCCCAAACTTGCAGTCGCAGTACAGTCGGGGTGAAATTCTGTTGGTGAAGATGGTGTGATTGATTTTATGTTTTCCTCCATGCTTCTGGGTTGACATTTGGAGATTAATCCCAAACCCTGCCCAAATAAAACTCATCATTTCACCTTCAGATATTTACATTTAATATGTGGAGATGTTAAATGTGTGTAAATTCATAGTGTGATACTGCTGTGGCAGATGCACCACTGACAGGTCTAATATGGTTTGGATTACTAAGCTCTGATCTTGATTGTATTTTTAATGCACTATACACCATAAACCTCAGGTGAGGCTGTAAACTGGAATATAAGGGCCCCATCAGCTGCATCCAACTCCCTATACACCTCATTTATAACAATGGCAACTAAGGTAAACATCTCCAAAGTACCTAATGGAGGAGCATTGTTCAGTGTGGACATTCTTCATAGAATTGCAGTAGAAAAGCCACCTAAAGGTGATCTATATAAGGTACATTATGCTGTTTATGCACCAGCTGCTGCTGCACAGTAGGGCTGAATGATATACTGTTACTGTATCGATATCGAGATATGAACATTCAAGATATTCATATCGAAAAAGGAGCAATATTTGTGATATTGATTTCTTATAAATAAAACTGCACTTTCCATAATCTTTTGTATTATTATGTTTTTATTTTTTCTGAAAAATGCTTGTTTTTCACAGAACCTGTAGTCATATCTTGCCATATCTTATCGTATCGATATCGAGTTATCTGGCATAAATATCTAGATGTGAAATTTTGTCCATATCGTTCATTCCTACTGCACAGGAAGTGGCCATTTTTGAGACCAATAATTAGACTGCAGTGTCTGTTGCCCAACCCTATGGAGTCTGCTCAGCACACTCATGATCCAAACAGAAGGAGCAGCAGTAAGAAAAAAGAATAAACAAAAATAAATAAATAAAGGTGCCAAAAGAGTGGCATAACACCAAATCATTACCCTTTCACCAATAACACGCCTCTGGTGCTACCTCTTAGAGGCAAAGCAAATGTGAAATCAACTCTCAGTCTCTGCAACATTCACAGTAAAGGCAGAGTGCCACAAGGGTGTATTACTAAGGCTTGACACATCAGTGTGAATAGGGCTCCAGTCGGCCCTATTTCATTTGCTCTGACTGGTTCATTGTTATAGGCCGTCTGACTTGGTATTGTGAGATTTGGGAGGCTTCAGCTCAACCAGGAGCAGTAAAAATAGACATACAGATAAACAGATAGATGGGTACTTCATAGATGCAGAGAGAAATTCAAGTCAATTAAATTCTCAGTTCATTCAATAATCATACAGCCCCTGTTCCCCAGTTCACTGACAGGAAATCAGGACACAGTTCTGGTTTGAAATCATCTTCTGTATAGCCAGCCTCCAGCAACAGTTTGATAGTTTGGCATTTTCTCTTGTCTCTACAGACATAAAAGTGTGACTCACTGTGGGTCTGCAGGGGGCAGCTCCATGGGTCAGTCTATCATATCAGGAAACACAGGGACTGAATCTTGATTAAAGTGACTCAAAAACAAAAGTAGAATTTCTTTTGAAAATGAGTGGCACTTGAGAGCGGCACACCATTGAGTGAAGGTGTCAACAAGCCAAGTTGACTCACCCCCCTCTCGCTCACCCTCTCTTTCTCTCTCTCACCGTGTGAGTAAGGGACAAACAAACTCACACTTCATCATCTGGGTCAACTCCACAATGGTATGGAAATAGAAGGAGAGACTCCATGTTCCTGGTGGCCAACAAGGACACAAGATTCGCACACACCATAGGCACTCAAAATAGTTATAGGCTGTTTTGAGGAGGGTTCTGTTTCATTAAAACCACTACTGATGTATGATGTCTGACCTTGCAGCATAAAGATCCCACAAAACATCAACACAGAGTAAAAGATGCCGACACTTTGTCACCATTTTCAATAAAAACCTGGACTCCTGAGAAATGCTGAGTGGGGACTACAAACAACAGCTTTTATTAAGTTGGACATTGTTTAATATATCGAGTGAGGAGCTCCTTTCAGAAAGGTTTGGGCAAATATAGACTAGGATGGGCCATGTGGGCCAAAATTTATCAGGATATATTTTAGCTCAATGGCAACATTTGATTTATATCCTGATATTGATATTTTTGGATAAATAAATTCAAAAACATGCGAATCAAACTTGAATTACAGTTGTATTGACATAGAGGGGTAAAAAAGCTTGAGGTTTTGGGGCTGCAGCTCACCAGTGACAGTCACCGTGTTGCATTTTGGGGAAATTTTGTGAAATTTGGGGGTGGGGGGGGTGGGGGGTTAACTGTGCTAAAGGCTTTTGCCACCTGTTTTAGCATTCTCAGCAATGGTATTACAAACAGAAGCTCAATTAATGCCATTTAACACATCAACAACTTCATCGATGTAAACAATATTGTCTTGTCTAGCCTTGTGTGAAAATTATATTGACATTTTCCAAAAACTCAATACATCTCCTGGTCATAATTTAGGCAAAACAGACAGTGATATGTTTGACCTACATGGCATGAATAAAGAAAGAAGAGATCCTAAAGATTAGAAACACCATCCTATGTTTTAACATAGTTGGCTCCTTCTTAAAGGTTGGATGATGTTATGTTTATATTAGGGTTTAAGGCTTTGTCAGCAGCTTTGTTTATCATGTTTTACCCATGAAATATGACAGACATACTCATAGGGATGGAAAACACCAAAGTTTATGGGTTTATTCAATGGGATGAACCCTATATAGAAGGGGTTCTGCCAATTTGAGATCAAAAGTGACAAAATATGTTTGACGTATAAGGCATAAAGAAAACTTTGGGGTTGGCTAATCTATGAAATGTATTGGCATTTCCATTCTGAAGAAGCCAAAGGGGCTACTAGGAAGTGGAAATTGTGAATAGTCTTCTTGATTCAATAACTTTGGGGGCTGTTTAAAGAGGATTTTGCCTTATTTATTCATGTATGAATAACAACAAATGCCTGACGTGTTGAGCGTAAATAGTATACTGTATTAATACTGAGCAACAAGGCTTTTTCAATAGTTTTGTTAATCACATTTTGCCCATGAAAGACTCCAAAGGATGGAGACAAGAGAGCATCAAGGTTTGTTTAATGAGGTAGGATCCTATTAAGAGAGGGGTTTTCCTCAATTAATCACTACTAACTGTAAATATATTACCTTTTGGGCATAAATAGTACACTACGTGTTAATATTGGACATTAAGGCTTTATCAATAGACTCGTTTATCATGTTGTACGAATGAAAGACTAAGGAAATGCTCATAGGGATGGTTAACACCAAGCTTATAGGTTTATTGAATTAAGTAGGACCCTATTTAAGGGTTTTTCCCCTCATTAAGCTATGACTCCCAGCAAATGTCTGACCTTCATATAGAATAAGGACAACACTGGCTGTTAATACAGAAATGTAAGCTAATGTTTTCATTTATCTTCCCCATACAAAAGTCCCCGGAAATGCGAAGAGGTGATGGCCAGCACTATATCGCTAAACACTTTGTTGTCTCTATGAGAAAAGGCTCCAGTAAGCTGGGATTCGTGAAGACAGGTTTCAGTAAAAGGTCGTAAATACAAGACAATAACCACGCGTGCACACTGATACATTGCGACGTAGTCTACTTACCGGTGGTCGGTTTTGAGGAAACATTGTAGCCGCCGACTTGTGCGTCCCCGTGAGCGTTTTATGTCCTTTTTCTTTCTCCCTTTTGGGGCGGAAAGCTTCGTCGAGAAATACGAGCAGCCGATGTAACTATTGTTGGTCTCAGAGAGGCATTTGGCCCGCTTTCAAATATAGTGGCAAAGCTAGTCTCGGCTCGCTCATTCCTTGCTTGAAGACTCCTTTGTTCTGGGTGATATCTCCAGCCCCAAACCGCACCGCGCTGCTCCTCGACGCGCAGAGAGAGGACGCTGAGAGGAGAGGAGAAACAGCCGGCACGACGGAAGAGGCTTTCTTTTTTCCCTCTTGTCCTCAACTCAGGGCTTCCAGCTAGTCCTACGATATCACAAATGGTTTCCCTCTCCGATATTTCCTCGCGGTGTGTGCAGCATTAAAGGCCAAAAGGAGGTAGAGGGAGGGGGGAATGTGGTTAGCTTGTGGCTTCGGAGACGGACACACCGCCGGCACATTGAATGCAGCCGCAGCCTCTTTTGTCTCGCTCGTTGGCCTGCACTCTTTTCACACAACACTCCCAGTCCCTCTCTCCTCTCACTCCCCCTTCTCTGAATCTCAATGGGACATAACATATGAGGAGCTCTCTCCGGGGTGGGGTGGGGGGGCTGAAGACAAGGTCCCCCTCCCCCACCCATCCAAATTAATAACCCAAAAGCTCATTTTTCCAGAAAAATAAATCCAATTTGCCTTTCAAAGTTCTCAAATCAGACAATGCATCTTCTTCAAATAGCCTGCTGATATTTGCAAAGAAAACCTCCTCTGTTTCCTCCATTCCTGTTATTCTTGCATTATAATGAGCCTCACCCTCATGTAGCCATGTAATTGGAAAACTATCCGCACAATTAAGACATTTTAATTTTGTGAAAAGTGCAGAATTTTCTTGAGAAACTGGAGGAAGTGCTCGGTGATTGAATGAAATCTCCACGTGGGGCTCGTCCTCAGCACAGTAAACACTGGTGAAATCAGCCAATCAGCGTTGAGGGCACCCCACGTGGGCATGTACTGACCGATAGCTGATTGGCTGGCACAGGCAGCACAACGCTCCGCACGTCAATCAAGCCGGCTACAACCGCTCTGCGAGGCTTAACCCTTTACTGGGATACAGGGAGTGATTGAGAGGTCGAGGAGATGTGTGGTGGCTGTATCAAGATTCAGTGGTTTTCCTTTTTCTCCCCACAAACCATCAATGCTTCGAAATATCCTACATTAGCCCTATTTCGTCCTTGTTGATGTGGAAATAAATACACTCTGCTTTAACTTCTGTTTATTTCTTCATGTCAAAAATTAATCATGACCACTGAGAACATTAAAAATACCAAAAGACATTTAAATGAGAGCCAAAGGAGGTCCACAGTAAAACAATACATGTTTTTACAGTGTAAGTTTGTACTTATGTATTGTTTCTGTAATTAATATAGGAAAATTACAATTGATATGAAGGGAAAATGTCTTCAACTGTTATTTTTTTGCCACACAATCCACTGATGTATCAAAATATCCTAAATTACATCGTTTTAAGTTGAGAATTCAATAATTTGCATTACCTTTGTTATTCTTTCCTATTTAAAATGACCCGTGAATTCATAAAGAATGCTGAAAAGATATGACTAGAAGAAAACCCCGCCGAGGCATGTCCAACACAACACAAGTTGTCAAAAATGTGGAAAACTGCCTATTGCAGTGTTTAGAACTCTTTGAAAAAAATTCTAGATCCACATCCAGCTTGGAATCATCCCAATGTCTTATGACTTCTTTCTTTTACCATGACCAACAATTCCTGAAACTTTCACCCAAATCTACTGATAAGGTTTTTTTTTTAATTTTCCTGTTCACAGTCCACCAAAAAACAAAATAAAATTAAAAATCTAAAAAAAAACACAACCTCTTTGGGGGAGGTGATAAAAGTCAATGAAGGTCCACGGTAAAACAATACAAGTGATTTATATGTTTGTCATCACTAGGATGTGACATTTACACTTACTCTGGTGAGCTGTATAGCACCCTGCCAATGTCAATATCCATCTGCGTATTGTTGGTTGGCTTTAACATAAGGACCTTGATATCCTGAAAGTGATGAGGAAAAAACATTTTCCTCCACACAACCATCAATGCATTGAAATGCCCAATAAACTATGATCATTTTTGCTTTGTTTTTAATAAATAAAGACTTATAAAGAATAAAGAATAATGACATATCTTCTTTCTATATTTGCATGCCAAAAATAATCATAGCCACAGGAAGTAAGGATACCAAAAAATGTTTAATTTAAGCCTAAAAGAATCAGTAGAACAATATACAGGTGTTAGTTAACTCATGTACATTTTTCTTAACAGGGCGTGACAACAACACCTGACAACTCACCGAATGCGAGTAGACTTCAGCAGAAGTGGGTGACCTTCACTAGCCACTTTAGTGGGTTCAATTTATGAGTGTTCCCACCAGCTCCACCCATTACTATATTCCACCTGCAGTTTGTGGTTAATATAATAATATATAATCGGCCCATGTCACCCTGCTAAGGAGAATTACTATGTAGGTCAAGGGAGTCCAAACTTTTTTGTTGAGGGTTACTCACATTAAGTCACAAGGATGTCTGGGTCACTTCATGCCACACCTTTAGTCTAATAGACGATAGGATTTGGCAGTGGCCAATCAGATTTTTGGGAGCCTCATAGTCAGCTTTGGCAACCATTAGGTCATCTTCAGATTCAGATAAAAATATGAGTGAATTGTACAAAAGTGATGAAGCTTGTGCATGTGTTGGTGCTTGAAGATGGTTTGGACACCCCTGGCGTAGTCAAAGGCAGAAATAATGGAAAAACTGGTTTTGTTTCCTCCTCACAAGCCATCAATGCATTTAAAGTTTCTTTTATTTTTTGCTTTGTTTTGTGTGAATTCGGATTCTAATCTCTGTTTTGGGTAACTTCATCATGTCAAAAATGACTTCATTGCTACAGGGTGCAATAAAGATCAGGACAGATTTAAATAGCGCAGAAGAAGGCCTACAGCAAAATATTATGTGATTCAGGCGTTAGTTTATACATGTGCATTATCATTACTCAGAAAAGGACAACCACAGTTATATAAAGGCCAAAATTTAGAAAATAAGCATTCCCCACACGAACCATCCATGCATTAATATATCCTACATTACCTCCTCTTCTGCCTCATTTTTGTGGATATAAATATAAGTTTGTCTAGCTGTTGTTTATTTCTTCATCCCAAAAAATAATCATGGCCTGCATCAAAAAGACCAACTAAGGTTTAATTTAAAACCAAAGAAAACCCACAGTAAAACAATACATATGATTTCAGCTCATACATGTGTGCAGTTGTTACCCAGAAAAAGGAGAATTATTGTGTCGGCGACAGCAGAAATGGTGGAAAAATTGGTATTCTGATGGCACGACCCCTTTGGCGGGGCTCATAATTAGAGAGAGAGATATTGAAAAAGCAATTTCTGACAGTGGAAATCACAACCTGCCAGAGGTGGAGTTGGAAAATATAGATGGGTGTGTGTTTGTGTGCGTGCAAGAGAGGGAGTATATATGTGTGTGAGAAAGAAACAGAGGAGAGGAAAGGCAGGGGAGGGGGTGGAGGGAGGGAAGGAGGAGGAGGAAGAGAATAAAGGATGAAGGACAGCAGGGGGGATGCTGAGAAAGACGAGCCAGTAGGAGGGTTAGAGATTGAGCGAGAGGGAGAGTGCACACGAGTGATGAAAAAAAACGAGTGTGTGCGCCTCGTGCATGGATGGGTTGTGTGTGTGTGTGCTGAGGAGACAAGTGAGGGAATGAAAAAGGGAGAGGGGTGAGGGGAGCAAGTGGGCAGTGTGGAGAAGGAAAAAAGGAAGAGAGAGAGAAAGAAAGATTTTATTGCCATTTTTTCCCATGAATTTTAATGCACAGCACTGGTCTCCCTCCCGGATTCTGGGATCACATTTATTAGAAAAAAAAGTGAGGAGGAATGCAGAGCTTTGCAGTCTGCTGCTGCACGGGGAGATGCCGCATGTGTGTATATGTGCGTGTTTGATAGGGGAGAAGGGGGGTGCACAGGATGTATTAGACTTCATTGCTGGGGGGGGAGGCGTAATAATATAGATGATAGAAAATGATAAGTGAAGGACACACATTATTGCTATTGGCAGGTCAGATGAAGGAGTGGCATGCTGTGTGTGTGTGTGTGTGTGTGTTTTGTGTGTGTGTATGTGTTGGCCGAGCTCCAGTGATTTAATACACATCGCCCTCAGTGCCCTGCTCTCCTCCATTGAGACAGGGAGCAGAGGGACATCAAAGTGGGCCCACAGCGGCCCAGAACCACAATGGTCGTAATGCTGCAGGAGCCTTTGGTTTTAGTGTGGTCGTGTAAGCTTTAAAGAGACAATTGTGTCACACATGTATGCTGACTAGGACAGAAAACATGCTAACCTTCACACACCTAAACAGTGGAAAAGTGCCTGAGGGAACAACAGAATCCCTTTATAACCACAACTTAAGGTGTGGAAAGACTGGGACTGTAATGGAGGCCAAACCGCTAGCAAAAAAAAAAAAGACCAAACAGATGAACAACAGGAGGGAGGAGTTTTTAAATGACGAGATGAAACCAAGATCAATTACATTCTTTTGTGGTTACCAATGCCAACATCAGTGAATAATGTGGATGGGACAATATTTACCTTAAAATCAAAATATGTGAATAGTACAAATATATGAATATATTATATTTATCTAAATTTTGCTGTTCTATGATCTGTATCTGTATTTAGTGTTGCATACATGCGATATGCCTTGGTTCAGTGTGAGCTCTGTCACCAAAGCTCCCCCTGTAACATGTTATGCAGACATCTTGTTCAGTTTGACACTGCTGTCTTGGATGTTATGTTGTTGCCTGGGTTTGTTAGGTTGTCTGTCGTTTTTAGTTTGTGAACAAGAAAAGTCAAGTTATGAATGGATGACATTTTTAGGGATTGGTAGTCAAAGCACAAGGAAGACATAATTTGATATTGGTGGTGATCCAAATCTAAATCAGATCCAGGAATATTTTTAAGGAGTTGTTTTGTTGTTTTTTAAAACTCAGAAAGTCCTTAAAAACTGTCATGATATATCAGGGGAAGTCGGTCATGGTACTTCAAAGAAGTGATTTGATTTTGGTGGTGATCTAAATCCGGATCACACCTCATTGCCTGCAATCTTTATTGATTTGAATCCTCAGCTTAAAACAAAAGGAAACTGTGAAGCTGGGCTGAGGTTACCGTGTGACACTCTGTTTTGACAGAGAGCCCTGATGGTGGATGTTTACATAATGTGCATTTTAAAAACAAAATGAGCAGAAACAGATTTAGAGCAGTGCTGTGGTGCAGCAAGTGGTTTCTGGTGCCTCACTGCAAGAAGGCTGCAAAGTTTGTGATTAGTGCACACAAATTCAAATACTTTAAATAAATGTCAGTGAGTGTGGGTACGCATTCCCTACCCACTGAGAACACCTCTGTGGGAGTGAAAAAACAGGACAGTCGGGGCTTATGACCCCTTAGGGCCCTAAAATACCTGAAACATTTGTAACAAATTTCCTTTTTTGGACATTAACCCATTGCCTTACAAGAAGGCACACGTGCTCTTATTAGAGATGTCTTAAAGAGGATATTAGTCTTGTACATTTGTATTCCTGGTACTATCACAAGTCAGAATAAATCACACTCTGTAAATTATATACAGCAAAATAAGTTAATGGATTATAAAACATTACCTATTAGACATACATAAGGCTGTCCAAAGGCCAGAGAAGGGTTATTACCCTTCAACTGGAGCCGATCGGAGGTGAGCCGTTATAAACCTGTGTCCCTTGGAGGGTCGATGCAGGTCTGAATGCCGATTAGAACCTTTGCCACTGCAGACAAGAGCTGATTGTTAGCGCGTTTAAATTGGGTTTTTGGCCAGTGGAAAAGGGGTATCAGTAACATTTTCAGCGACTCTGCATTCTTTCCCTGGTCTATGCTCTGCACTGAGCTTGGCCTGCTGAGTCAATGGGCTTGAACTGCTGGTTGGAAACCACAGTGGTAGGTCAATCTTCAGGGGGCTGGTGGATTTAGCTGTTTCAGGCCCTATCCACACCAAGACAGAAATGTTTTAATATTGAAAACGTTCTCTGTAAAAATGACATGCTTCTAGAAATGCGTCTGTTCACATGAAAACGCTATGATATTTCCCAGGCCTGTGAGTGGGGCTGTAACACTCCTGCAGACAGACACCAAAACCAGGGAGAAAGACATGGAGCACACGCACACATCATGAGAAATGCCAACTAACACTGGCGTAGGCTGTTCTCTGAGTCTTCTTGTTGCTCACGGTGGTCATGGAGGAGCAGCAGATTTTGCTGTGAGGTCATAATAAGCTCAGTAGCTTCTGCAGCACAAACACAACACCCTATTTCACCACTGTTTTTTTTTTGTCATCAGGGTTCGCACATGCAGTGTAAGGATGAAGTGGGCTCATCACTTCATTGTTTCTGAAATTATCTGTATTAGTTGTCCACATGGAAATTCTCAACCAGTGTTTTTAGGTTTATCCACTCTGGGACCTGCTTAGAAAATTTGTAATTTTTTGGGCACATTAAACATCATCTCCATGTGGACGTACGGCCTTTACCATTACAAACTTGTGTGACGGCCCCTCAGACAGCCACTTCCACTGCTTACAGGGGGGAAGGGGGAAAACCTGCTGCTACAAATGTTGTCTGGCATTCAGAGTGTACTCCAAGTACACTTAAGAAACTTGATAGACAATAATTCAACTACTCAAATATAGAAACTAACATGATGGTGCTGGTTACTTGTCTTATTACACAAAATACAAGCACTTCTTGCTTTTTTTACATTATTTTTCAGTGATTGTGCAAAGCTGATTTGGGTTTTGGTGGAGGGGCCTGCATAGATGTCTTTAACTTTTAGCAGCATCCCTGCTTCTATAAGTTGAGAAGCTCTGATCTAAAACACATATGTAAGAAAACATCACAAGAGCAAACGAGATCAAAATGCTTCAAATGAAAGTGGAAATATTTGTATTTTTTGTCCAACTTTGCCTTAATCTACAACAGACAGAGCCCATAAAAAGGCCTCCCATGGGACAAAAAAAAGATTATCATGGTGAAGTTGGAGGGAGCGCTTCAGGTTTCAGGTCAGAAACTTTTGGTTTTGTGGTTTCCCAATTTAATGTCCACCCCTCTCTATCCCACAATTTCTCCCAAGGGGCTGAGGTATTGGAATGGCTCCTCTAAGCCCAGCAAGGGCTTTGAATGACAGAAAGACAAGGCCACAGTGTTGTCACGCTGGTGCCCTCCCCCTCCCCTCACCCCCAACCCCCTTGCCTCCACCTCACTTTGCCCCCATACCCCTCCTTCACCCAACCCTTCCTTGTCCCTCATCAGACAAGCTGGGTGTCAGCACAGAGACGGCACTATGATTTATTGGTCTTTGGTCCTCCAGGGTTCCTTCCCCCTCCCCTTTAACGCACACACCTCCACACAAACTCCAACCCCCCGCCAGCCCCACATTCAACCCCCCTCCTCATCCTCTCCTGCTGCATGGCCCCTGGGGGAACGAAGGGGTAATGACCCACATCAGCAGCAGCTATGCTCACATGCACACACACTCACACACTTCCTCTCCTCCTTGCAGGCAGATACAAATAAATACACACATACGCACACGTATGCACACATAAAACACACGCTGACACATTTACGCCCACAGGCATGTGTGTGTGTGAACCAAGGAATTCCAGTGCTGGGCCATAACTTAGTTTCACCCTCCACCAAGACTCCCCTTCATTAGACAGATCAATATCAAACTGTCTCGAGTGATATTTACCAAACCCCCATTTTTTAATTGATTAGAAATGTTACATGTGTTAGCTCCTGTAAAATTTTTATAGGTGCAATTTGAGTTGCCTTGTACAGCAGTTGGTCCTGATTAAATGTCTGTAATCAAGCAGATACAGCTTGCCAAGCTCCAGCCTACGATTGTGAGTAGACCAAAATTGCATAGCCCAATCAGTAGGAGCCAAGAGCAAGACGACAGCAGGAAGTGACTGTCTGAGGGCCGTTTACACAAGACCTAAAACGGTCAAATCCGATACGTTTTCATTGCGTTTTGGCCTTGCGTTTACATGGGAACTCTATACAAAGTGCCTGAAGTCGGAAACTTTTGAAACCAGTGTCCAGAGTGGAGAGTTGTCAAGATGCTCCGTGTAAACCAAAATCAGAGCGTTTTAGGGTGAAATGAGGACGTCACTGCATGCACAGTACTCTTTTACATGAAGGTTGTGCATGCATACCAGGAACAACAACAGCTTCGGCCGTCTACCGAGTAATGTGTGTGCCACTTACTTCAGCTTGTTATCCAGAAAAAGCTATCCAGAAGGATTGTTGTCCAGAAAAGAATCTCCTGCGTCTTTGTGCGTCCACTTGCCATTGTTGTTTGGGAAAAGGTTTCTTCTTCGTATGTGTGTTGTCGCAGCGCTCCCTCTTCGCAAACATGCATCGGCATCTACTGAACCAGCATGCACACTACAGAGGGTTTATTCGTATCCAGTGTCTCTGTCTGAACGCGAATAGACTTTGAATACGCAAAGGAAAAATCTTTGCGTTTTAAGTCACAGAGTTTCCATGTAAACATAGCCTGACAGAGGTTACCATAGATACTAACAGATTCAGCAGAAGTTAAGTGAATCATATTTGGACCCCCTTTTTTCCAAACTCCCCTCATACCCCAGAAGAAAGCCCATGGTCCATCACTGAGGCAGTGAAGGAACCAGTCTTCCGCTGGTGTTGTCTTCCAGTGATGCCAGCTTCAAGGTACTGTATGTTTTTGCTTTCACCAGTCTCAGGGACTTTGGTTCTAGGTTTGGAAATTATACCAAATAATGCTGCCAACCTGCTTACATAAACACCAGCTTCCAGTTGCAGGGGGTTTTTGGCACATTTTTGGAGTGGTTGGTATTGCTAAAGGGAAGAAATAATAACTGAAATTACTTGCCAATTTTTTTTAGATTTATGAAGGTAAACACAATATGGCATTTAAATGCTTATTTTTCTAACTTATAACTAGCTAATACCAATAGCAATATATGGATTTTTTTTCTTTACACATGTAATTGTTAAAGAAAATGTGTCTGTTTCATTAATCATCATACCCTTTTGTAATTGGGGTCTCCTGTATTTTTCATTGTGGTTGACTGAGCCTGTATTGCTGTGCCCACTTTTGGGGTTTTCGGTTTTCCTAATTTTTTCCAACATACTTTGTTTTCATTCTTTGAGCACTGTAGATCTGAGAGACATCAGAGTATCTGAGTATCTTGTCATGCTTTGGGTCTATTATGCCTATAGTGGACGTCTGTAAGGGTTTCTTTGATTTAAAATGTGCTTTTTTTTTTGCTCAACCTCTTGTGCATTACCTGCTGTATCTTCCTGTCTGTTTGTCAAAGCACCAACCTCTGTTTTTCAAAGTGCTATTCAAATACAGAAATAACTATCATTCTTATTATTTATAATCATGTAAGGAATTGTAATATTTCATTTCAATGTTGTTTTCAATAGTTTTGTCAACATAACAGAACTTAACTTAAATAAAGAAATCTATAATCTTAAGCATTAAGATATTTCATCAAAGTTACCCTTCTTTAGCTATTTTATATGCATATTTTTGGTAATAGATCTTTTTTATCTCAAAGTTTGGTTTAGGTTTTAAATCATCTCTATCAACAGCATCAGATGCAAACATGAAAATTATAGAGATAACAGGAGAACACACTCAGTTGGTTGCCAGTGTTGTTTGCTTCATTGTAACAGACCTACTCCAAGCCCCTACCTCTGTCAGTGTATGCTAGCTTTGATACGGTGTTGTACGTCAGCATTTTCCCCATGAGGCAAATGTAAAAAGAGTTGGTATTTGCAAAATTAGACAAATTTGTTCATGATTTTGTGAGTGAGCAGTGTGTCACCTGCTGCTCTGTCTTCTCCAGGCATGACTCCTCCTGTCTGCGTAATAAGCTGGACAAGTCAAATGCAGCTGCACTCTGCCATTATTTGACACTTCTAAAGGCAGATCAGCAGTGAGCTTTAATGTGCAGCAGAATCATTAAGTTTTATTGGTTGAATCAGCAACAGATTTGGCAATGGCAGGGATCAACTCAGCTGTCATTGGGCGAGAGGCTATGTACACCCTGAACCGGTTGCCAGTTGATTGCAGGTCCACATAGAGAGACAGACAACCATTGAGGCTGCATGGTATCTTGTTTTGGCCATATAACATAAGGATGGGCACTGTCCTAAATTGCACCATTTTAATTTTTTTTTTTTTTTAGATTTGCGGGGACACAAGACACAAGGTTAGAAAATGCAAAAGTCCAAGCTAAATTGAGACTTCTGGTCACCCGACATTAGCCACACTGCAATCTTATAAAAACAACTTTGTATCATTTACCCACTGGCACACTCATCCTATGTTATGTATGAAGAGTGCTCACTTTTAACCAGCTGTACCAGATTTAGACTGCCCAGTTAAGCAGCTTTTTCTGTGCTTTTTGTCTTTCAGCCCACACATAATTTGAGTTTCAGGTCACTGAAAAGGCATATTTTGGAGAACTCCAACCAGGTGAATATTTCCATAAACTTCTGGGTGTCTGGTGGACAGGGGAACAAGATGGCAAAACATGACAGAAAATGTCACACTCTGCTCTGACCTCTCTTTGGGTTGATGTGTAACTCTGAGAAATTCTTTCTGTGGTTTTATGTGCTGCAGCACATGTTAAACTGTTGCTGTCTTAAGTGTTGCTGACTGTTCTATTTACATGATCACACAAACTTTCAGCTGCTTCCTCCCTGTGATTCTGTTTTTAAAACATTCTGATGATACAACAGCCAGTGATATTTACAGACATAACAGTGTTATTGTTGCACATGTGACTGTGTTGACTGGTGACCCATGGCTGCTTGTTTCCACGGTTGCAGTGGTTAGTTGCTGAATCCAACAGGAGTACCCAAAATGTTTTGATTACAGAATTTGATCAAGATTATCAGATGCGTCAACATACAGTATCTGCTAACACCAGTAAACATGGTCACAAGCCTAACCATAACATCAATCAGACTTGTGGTTGAAATAGAACTAAAAATAAAACCTACATGCCAGAATCCAATATCTGTGTTGATTTTCAGGAAAGAAACTCTAAAATACATCTGGGACCAGTGTGAACTTGCTGGACAAGAGTGTGTCTCGGATCTTAAAATGTGAACAATCTCTGCTCCTGTAACCTCAATAAAACAGAGCACACACCTCCTGTTGTCACTAGATTTTTTTTTAAGTTGAAAGGAAGGAATGAGTTGTGTCTCTCTACAGCCAGGGAGAAAAAAGATGTTCATCTGGCTTTCCAAATATCTGTGACTGAACCAGTGAGTTCATGCAACACAAAATTGCACATCCCACTCACGGAGATACCATTAAAGGATAAGTTCGGTTTCTACAGCTTTCACATTGTTTATAGAATGAAGTAGAACAATATACTCACCCAGAAGGCTTTCCTGATCCAAACAGTGCTTCGGGAGATATTTAGATCCAAACTCGAGCGGCGGACATCTGTATAATGGTAGCACACGGGGCATGTTAGCGCCGCTCCTAAAACTGCATTAATCGTCCCAAAACACATTAGTTTCACCAATATTTCATCATGGTCCACTCGCGCTACTCCTCCATTACAGTCTGTGTTACTCCAGACATGTCTTTGTGACTGTGCTGACCTATGAACTGAAGAAGAAGAATGTTTGCCTCCGCGCATGCGCAGTACGTTAGAAGAAGACCGCCGGCTACACAACGACTTTCTTCTTCCAGTTTTTTGCAAAATGGACGAATATCTATCGGATGAAGATGTTGTGGAGGAAAACTTTGAATATGATGGGTGTCCGTACAGTTTCGAGCCAGAGTTTACAGATGAGGAGCTCATCGAAAGGAGGACGTGGAGGCAAAGAGAAGAACAGCTCTCCAGAGAGTACTGCGCATGCGCGGAGGCAAACATTCTTCTTCTTCAGTTCAGAGGTCAGTACAGTCACAAAACATGTCTGGAGCAACACAGACTGTAATAGAGGAGTAGCGCGAGCGGACCATGATGAAATATTGGTGAAACTAATGAGTTTTTGGACGATTAATGCAGTTTTAGGAGCAGCGCTATACATGCCCCGTGTGCTACCATTATACGGATGTCCGCAGCTCGATTTTGGATCTAAATATCTCCCGAAGCACTGTTTGGATCAGGAAAGCCTTCTGGGTGAGTATATTGTTCTACTTCATTTTATAAACAGTGTGAAAGCTGTAGAAACCGAACTTATCCTTTAAGAGGCCAGATTAGGTTCAGAAAACAGACTGTCCTCATGGTGTCTCATTGCAAAACTTACTTCATGTATGCCAGAGGATTTCATAGACAAGGTCAGCACAATGGTGCCGCATATTCTCATATTCTCTTTGCTTTAAAGGGCCGAGCAACAAAAGAGCATCTCTCCAGAGGGCTGATTTTAAATTCAGGCAGTCAAGCCACACTGAGCGCAGAGAGTGAAGAGGTTAAATCTGAGCATTGACTTGCAAATGCTACTGACAGCACTCTGCGTGTGCTGTCACTCCTCTCACACAGCTCAGCTCGTGTTCAGAAAGTGTACCGCCACAGGTTTCCACTCCACGTGAGTGTTGGCAAGCTGGAGAGTGGGGGTCAGGTGTTAAACTGTGTGTTATAGTAGGGAGGGGAATGCATAAATTAATTTTTCATTCAAACAGGAACAAAGGACATAGTAGAGTGATTTGTTGGATGAATACAGATATAGGGCTAACACTTAAATGAAACAAAGAAAGACTAAGACCAAAAGAAAGCAAGACAGGAAAGAAAGAGAGAAAGAAAGAAAGAAAGAAAGAAAGAAGAAGTTCATGAAACTGTACATGAAAATAAGGTATAGCGACTGACAGTGGGACTTCACTGGGGGTGCTTATTGATAGAGCTGTAATAAAAGAGGGTGCCTTGCTAAAGGGGTCAATAATGCTAACAATGAATCCTGTTCTGTGATGCTAAGAGGTAGCCTATATACTTTATACCATGAATGGACAAATAGCGAAATGCTGCCCTCAACCTCACTAAATGCCTGCCAGTCATTTCCAAAAATCAACAAATTAATAACTTGAGAAAAAAAACATGACAGAATGGACCAAATGTGATTCAGTCTGATATACTACTATGCACAAATTCGGATATGATATAGAAATATATCTATATAATCTAAATTGCTTGTATATTGTTTCCCCAAAAAATTTAAAACATATCATTTAGCAAATCATTTAATACAATATTAACAAAATGCTTAAGGTCTAATATTTGTACTGCATGAACTGGTTTACACTTATTTGTTTTGTTGCATCTAATCTATTTAATTAAAGAAAATGTTCTTAAATTCAAGACAAGGTTGTTTGATTATGCATTTTTTGTGTCTTATTAATAATGTATACATGTTTCTATAATATTTTTTGTGCAGCTTAATATTTGCTTTTGTTGTTTGTTTATATTTGGTTCTACATCAAGCTGAATCTGATAGTTCATAACAATACAGCTGTCAGACATGGAGAAATGTTTTTTTTTGGCCCTCTTATGAATTAAAATTTGTCATCCTTGCTTTATACGGTATCTTTGGCCTCTGTTCTCTGCAAATGCAATAGCACTGGTAAAACATTCAACTGTAAAATTGTGCATGGTATACTTTATATTTAAACGGAGGTGGAGGGACAAGAAAATACTACACTCAAGAATAGGTATTCTGAATCCATAAGTCTACTCAAGTAAAAGTAAAAACTACTTCCTTTGAAGGGAATTCATACTGTAATTGAGGGTGCTTGACAGAATGGTACAAAGGACAACAGCTGAACTGTGATGAGTTAGCTAATTGTTTGCACTTGTTTAAAAGTTGAGTATATTATAATATTCAAGCAAATAGTATTATACCAAAGCAGCACACACTCTTGACATGGTTTTGTATAAATCTGTTTTATTTGACCTGACACACATTAAATGCTAAATATATGAATATAGAAAAACAGTTTGCCCAAATAAAGAAGAAACCTCTTGAACTGTTTGGTGAATGTGTTTCCTTTTACACTAATGTTGTACATGAACTGAGTTTCTTCTTACCCTTAAAGTGTTAAGATCTGAACCAGTATTATTTAAGTATGAGGTTACTGGACTTGCTATTAGTAGCAAAGTTAAATTTTTTTTAGAAACATTACATGACCACCATTTTTATGATAGACTGTGGCTGGTTTTCATTCATTTTTGTTTCTACTCACTGGTCATATACTCGGTGAAATGAGGCTAGGTGCAATGCCACAGACGTGTCAAGAAAAGAAAAAGTAGGCCTACTAATTGAAAAAATAATCAAAAGGTATTCACAACTCAAAAGAAAAAGTTTCTTACTTACAAAACTTGTGTGAATGTAACTAGAGTTACCTTAAGTTTGTGTATAAATGCAATTTAACAATTTCTTGCTAGTTGTTTCAGATGTAACCCCTTCCTCTCTAACTGGTATGAGTCCATAATTTTGAGCCACTATAAGACCTGCAACAGACTTTTTAAAGTCTGTTTTTTGGTTTATTTGTGCAAATGAGTGAAAATGCTAATGATTCAATGCGCCATAGCTGCTGTTGTCAAATTACATCTAGGGCCCAATTACAGGGCCTTTGAGGGTCCCTGCAACTTCTATGGACAGGCCTGTGAAGACGTTTGTAGGATCATAGCAAAGGAGCCAGAGGAGGGTTATCTTAAACTTGTACTGCTGGAATTAGAAAAAAATATATTGTTACAAGAAAATTTTTTTAAAAGGATTTCAGTTTAAAAAAAACAAACTAAAACCAAAAAACAAGCCACATCCAATATACAAGACTCAAAATCATGTACTAGTTTCCAATTTTCAACAAGGAAAACATTAAGTGTTTGCTTTAAGAATTTTTGAGGATGATGGAATAAATAAGTAACCAAGAATATGCAATAATTTGGGAGTGACACCAACATATTTTTAACTTCAAAACATGTTTTCAAAAAGTTTGTCAAGTTTTTATCTCCTACCCGGTGACGCCAGACAACAAGCTACAACACTGCATCATACCGCGCCCTGCTGCTCAAACATATATTGCAGCCGAATGCACTTGGAAAGACTGCCAGAGGTGAAGCATTTCTCAGCTCATTATGGCCTTAATAAGCCAATAGCCATCAGGGTGAGCGGGACAATTTTGCGTAAGCGTCAAATGAATTTTTGACGCCCTGATGACGTTTCCCATAGAGACCCTGGGTTACTGCCTCGTAGGCAGATACAGGCCTTTCCCTTGCCTCTAGTTAGCCGAAACTTGTTTTCAAAGTTCCAGAGGACTCCGGTCGAAAACCATTAAGTGTCATCTCGGTGGCTGTGGAAAAATTAAATAGCCTACCTCTCTGTTAATGCTGGAGTAATAAAAAGTTGTTACGCTGAGGGAAACACTGAGGCACAGAGGCTGAGCTGTGCGGTGACGCCATTTTCTGGCAGAAGGCTGTAATAGCATATAAGTACCACATGGTGTCGCTATTATACTGAAAATTCGGAAAGTCAAAAATATACATTTTTTCCTTTTTTATAAATATTCAGGGTCAAATGACACATTTGAGTTCATTTTTCAGGGCAAATAGAGTACATAGGCATAAACTTGGTAAACATTTACAGTTAGTGCACGGTTTCTCTCACAGACAAGAAATGACACATGATTTTCTCAAAGCTGTTTGCAGAAGCCCTCAGTCTGGTGCAAGAGGGGATTAACTTCAAAAGATCTAGTATTTTAATTATTTTATAGCCACCACGGCGGTCAAATGAACTAAATCTTGCATTTACACCTTCCCAAGAGATTTATGAAATTGGGTTACTACCCAGTCAGACTCCAATCACTTATTTTCACAGGTTCAGATAAATTTTTGTACATCAATGATAGCTGATGACTGATCATTTTGTTTAGAGGAAAAATATATGACAGAATGTATATTCAAACTTTAAAAAACACCTGTTTTAATCAAGTTTTGTAAATCATTCATTGCATGAAACGCACAGCCTGTGAACTATATTGTGTATACCTTACAGTGTACAAGTAGCATAACTTTGAAAACATCAAATTAGGACACATAAGTAAGAATTAGATTAGATTTTATCCCACAAAAGCTGTCTATTATTGTGAAATATCTAGATAGAGAGAAAACTTGTATCCCATGCTAGCATTGAAGGGAGAACTTGTTTTCCAGAGGATTTACTGTTTTTGTTTCCATGTAAAAGTGCTTAATCGTCAGGAAAGTGAAGGACTTTTTAATGTATTTCAATTCAGTAAATCATCAGGAAATAGGTTTGGCTCATGGCAGTTTGTGCTGCTCTCTCAATAATGGGTTTCAGTCATGCCAACTTTGATAATTTCCTCTAAAAACTCATCCATGTGTGTTTGCTCTCATCATCTCTCTTTTTTTAATCATATCCAAACACAAGTTGCTTTTCTTCTTTTCCTTTCTTGAGTTTCAGCACTTTCCCTGCTTTAAAAGTTTGATGGATTTCAGTAAAATGAACCATCCTCTCCTTCTCCTTCTCCCTCTTGGCTAGCACCATGTATACACTAACATTTTCCCTCCTTCGTTGAATATTCCCTCACGATCTTTCAGAGTTCTGGCACAGGAAAGTATTGTGTATTTTCCAGGGAGTCAGCTGAGAGTGCAGGCCCAGGTCTCCCATTTCCCCTTGAGCTCCTTCTGTTTCTGCTGCAGACAACAGATCTGGAAAGAAAATACAATTTAAACCAGTGTATGAGATCAGTTTTAACTGCTTCTGTTGTGCAAACACTGACTAATAATCATTTATAAGATGACCAGTTTGCATGAAAAGAGACAATTAAAGGGATACTTTGGGATATTTGAAGTGTGGTTGTATGAGGTATCTGGTATTTGCCTCAACATTAGCCCCAGTGAGATCAGCTCTGTATATGCACACAAAGAGTTGGCAAAGAAGGTTGGGCTATATTGCTGCAAATGAGGCCACCACTCTGTCTAAAAGAATTTCATGATCTACAAAAACAGGTCTCTTTTCCACAACCATGTCACTATGTTTTGGGCGTTACTTTGGTATATGACAACAACCTACATGTTCTTCCATTAGCAGCACACCAATAACCTCTACTAAACAAGATAAATGGCAAACTTTGCATATAATATGAATATTAGTTATGTTGGCATGTATATTGGGAGTACTTGTGTACACAAGGAAAAATCACTGGACAGTCCACAGGTCTGACTGAAAAATGGCAGAAACTGCAATGGAACTGCAGTAAACTGATGTTACTTGATGATACATTGTGTAAATAGAAGGATGCATATGCTATGTACCAAAGTAGTACCGAAACAAAGAAGCTTGCAAGTGGAAAGAAACTGTTGTAGAGATGTTGACGTGGAGTGGTGGTGGCCCCATTTGCTGTAACGTCTCTATATTCCTTGCTTGTTCTTAATATATAGATGCGGAGCTGATCCTTATCACTGTGGCTGATGAGCAAGCCAAGACTGAACTATCCCTTAAAAAAGCCTTTTCAGGGACATACTGTAATACCACATTCACACATGCAAAAAAAACAAAAATCCTGAAATTATCCAGAGTTTGGGCCTGATCTACTGAGATCCCAAATTACGAGCACTAAATTGCATGTGCAAACTAACAAACTGAACAAACTGTTAGAGGGCGTGTTGTTGGTGATCTACTGACTGCCATGCAATTGATAACAGGTGCAAAAGTGGTGCGGACCGCCCTCTTTGAATGAGGATTTTGCATGTGCTACCAGAAGACTTTGGGAGAGCAGAGTGGCCGTAAATGAAAAAGCCATGGAGTTGAAGGCAAATAAACACACTGATGAATTCCAGAGACATCTCTGCGTTCCAGAAGAAATGCGATTTGGGAGGCCATCTGTAAAAAAACACACAACTCAAAAATGGCACTGCTGGATAGATGATATGTCTCTACTAATTTTATTTCTGACCAGAGGTTGTGGTAACCTTTCTGTCATTTTGACAGAAAAGGTTGTCATTTTTCCCTCGTGCCATATCTTTATCCTTAATTTTTAATTTTCCTTTTCTAAATCCAGTTGAACAAAATCTAAATGACAACATTCACATAGTTACACAGCTTCATCAACAATAACATCTCAAGCTAAGAGCAGTCTTACAGTTACGCACACAGACTCAGTGTTTATCTTAGCCTCCTTTTTCCGCACTGACAGGGTCACACTCTCCACTGACAGCTCCGAAACTAGCTGTCAGTGTGTGGAGAGTGTGATGCAGCCAGCTCTGAGTGACAATTGGAGCGGTGCTGGCTATGAAGGGGATCTTTTTTACATAGGTTAAATGAACTCTTCCCCGACATAGTAGAAGCAAAATACAGAGCATGTGTCTGCATTAGTATGATTCATCCTGGACTGTCCCTCCTTTTACAGTCCATAATGACAGACAGCCTCCAAATCTTCCCATCTTTCATCAAAAAGATTCAGTCAATGACAGAAAATATTCAGTTAATACTACAGTTAATACTACCCCTGTTTCTCACAAAAATGACTGCAGCCCTCTGTGAATAATGCTGTGCCTGTTTGCACCTGCCTTTCAAATGTACTAAATTTAGATACAAAAACACAGATCACATTGTGGGTGCTAGATGATGACATCTGCATCTCGTCTTCCCAGTATCTTGTGCGCTCTGATAACAAGTCTTTAAGAAGCAGATCACTGTCTAGTTACTTTCTTGGTTGTTGTGTTGACAAGCAACACTGTGGCTGATGTGTTGATGTGTACTGTTGAGTAAAGCGTCACTTTAATAATAGCAAACTACCAATTCAGTCTTTCCTACATCATGTGACATCATGTCTAACCACGTATACATATCTGGTGTGTGCTTTTCATCTAAGGAACCCAGGGGACCATCTTAATAGCCTGCACTTTGGGTCCTTTGTTACTCCCTTATGCCACTGAGCCCGAAGCAATTTCCTGCACAGCTTAAAAGATTTATTGTCATCAGAAAATATATCATCTCAACGAAAGACTACATACAGAGTAACAATCAAAATGGGGATGGTGCATGTCTCCTTTCGGAGGATGTATAATGCCATGATTACCCACAAGGGCTGACTTAATTAGCATCATCACATTTGAAAGTTTTGGTTTTACAAAAATGCACTTAAAAAGTAATTTTGAAAAAGATGTATTTATTTTTATATTGTTATTCCTAAACTGTGTTAATACAGAGTAAGCAGCTTGTATCATTAGGAAAGCTTTAAAACAAGCAAACACATCACTCTTATGGTATTTCTGGTCCTCTTTAATATAATACATAAATCTCTGCAATCTAAACCTGGAAACTAAAACATCACAGCCTTGTAAAACTGTTGAGGGTTATATAGTATCAGAATAAGCACATATCCTGCTCTAAAGACACAGGTGGTCTCTGCATGAGTGCTGTGCAGTATATCACTGTATATTAGTATCACACTGTCCTGTGTAAATATATGACAGAAACAAAACTACACCTCTCCCAATTAACAGTTTGTATGCATTAATACTGGAGCCAGTATGCATCCTTGTTGCCACAGCTACACAGCACTGTTCCCTTTCTGAATGACATCATCCCGGCCCTGAAACAGAACCTGAGGCTGTTCGCCAACAGAGGTCTTGTCACACTTGGTCTTCAGCGACTGAGCCCAGGTTTGTTTACCTCTCTGTGTCACTACTATTCCACAGTGGGAAACTTTTTCCCCTCCATCATAAATCTGTGAAGTCCTGCATGACTTGCAGGGTCGAGGGGGAGGAATGACCCAAACACACCAGCCACTGGGATAGGAGCGATGTGTGTGTGTGTGTAAATATATAAAAATATAAATCCCTCATCAGGGTCACTGGTGGAGGTGGTAAGGATGGCCAGCAGCCAGATAAGCTGCTTCTGCTCTCCCTCTCCTTCCCAGACCCTCTCTCTCTCCTAAAGCTGCCTGGAAGAAATGTGGCATTATCCAGACAGGGCCCCTGCAGCAGGGCCCCTGAGCACAGAAGTGCTGTCCAAGACAACATGCAAAAGGCCAAGAGACTGGAGACTGGAAGCTGGAGAGGAGAGAGCTTGAGATACCTCCTCAGACTGTTTACGACCACCTCCACTACAGCCAAAACTGCTCCTGCACCGGTACCTCCACTCACTGCTTCTTTTATTCCAGACGGTTGGTGCCAGTGAGAGTGAAAATGAGATTAAACTCTAGTGATCTCCGGAAAAATAAAATGCAATTTGACAGTGTGCACAAAAGGCTCCAGCCCTCCAGCCAAGGGTTCCCTTCAGTGGCTGAGACTGACTTAGAGCTCCCTTCATATATTAGAAAATTTAACAGGAATTATATAATGCACAGTCAAACATTATAGTATCCAGTAAAGTAAATAATACTTAATAATTTAAAAATATTTGCAACCAGGTGTTGAGGTTGCTTTCAGATGTCATGTCCCCATGTAGAACCCAAAAGGGGGGCATGAGGTGATCTCAGTGAGTACGTATACATGCAGCCATTAACCCCTTCGTAACCGTAATATTAGCAATAACCTAGTTGCACACATCCATGTAAACACTAAAAAGCCTTTTGAAAAAACGTAATATGCTCATATTCCAATTTTTAAAAACCCGGGAATCACCCCTGGGTTACTTCTTTTCAAACCCGAATATTTGGTCATGTATACGCCTATAGGGATATCCCCATCGAAAGTTACATCAATTTGTGTTCTAAGTATGTTCTTTTGCAAGGAATCTTGGTCTTTTGAAAACAGGAAGTACTTATTGTACAGTAGCCCAGCTCCGGCTCCATATTTCTTCACATTCTCGCCTTCCGTTAATGAAGAAATTGACAAACAATAGTGTCAAATACTGGTGATGTTAGCACAAGCGCCAAAGAGCAAATGAAGCATCCTAACCTTCTCTGTGCGTTGGGATGTTGTCCGTGTCTTGCTGTTTTGATCAGGATGCCATGTTTTGAGGAATAACCCTAACGGGCTATTCCGAATGCTTCAGAACCAGAATATTAACCTCAACCCGAATATTGACTGCGTATAAACATAGCCAGTGTATAGAGGGTCTATTAAATTGCCAGAGTTTGCGTTGTTTATGGCTGTGTCACCCCCTGACCAAATTGAAAAATAAAACTAGGAGAGAAAACTGTTATTATCTTAAGGTCCTGACGCATGAAAGCAAAAAGTAAAAAAAAAAAGAAAACGGAAAAAGGGCATGGCATTGACTAAAAGACAATCAAAAGTTCCTAAAATTTAGTGATGCTTCCACCCCTTAATAATTTAAAATATTTGCAACCAGGTGTTGAGTTGCTTTCAGATATCATGTCCCCATATACAGGGCAAAGGGGGCATGAGGTGATCTCAGTGAAATGCGTATACATGCAGCCATTACTTATACGTAACGTAATAATGCTTAATAACCTAGTTGCACACATCCATGTAAACACTAAAAAAGCCTTTTGAAAAACGTAATATGCTCATATTCCAATTTTTTAAAACCGGGAATCACCCTGGGTTAGTTACTTTTCAAACCCGAATATTTGGTCATGTATCGCCTATAGGGATATCCCCCATCGAAGTTACATCAATTTGTGTTCTAAGTATGTTCTTTTGCAAAAGGAATCTTGGTCTTTTTGAAAACAGGAAGTACTTGTTGTACAGTAGCAGTTCGCTCAAAACCATATTTCTTCCACATTCTGCGCCTTAGCCGTTAATGAAGAAATTGACAAACAATAGTGAATCAAATACTGGTGATGTTAGCACAAAGCGCCAAAAGAGCAAATGAAGCATCCTAACCTTCTCTGTGCGTTGGGATGTTGTCCGTGTCTTTACTGTTTTGATCAGGATGCCATGTTTTTGAGAATAACAACCTACTTGGGCTATTTCGAATGCTTCAGAACAGAATATTAACCTCAACCGAATATTGACATGCGTATAAACATAGCCAGTGTATAGAGGTCTATTAAATTACCAGAGTTTAACGTTGGTTTATGGCTGTGTCACCCCCTGACCAAATTGGAAAATAAAACTAGGAGAGAAAACTGTTATTATCTTAAGGTCCTGACGCATGAAAGCAAAAAGTAAAAAAAAAAAGAAAACAGAAAAAGGGCATGGCATTGACTAAAAGACAATCAAAAGTTCCTAAAATTTAGTGATGCTTCCACCCAATTTGAAAACTGAAAATATCTGGGGCCTGCCTACCGGTATTCAACCACTGCATGAGAGTGAAAGGTTTGGCCTCCCTTTTCTCATCATTAGATCATTTTTAATTAATAGTTACTTTGCTCCTATATTTCCTGTTGTGGTTGGGCAGTGGTGCAGCATGTAGCGCAAGTGCCTCACAACAAGAGTTGCTGTGCGAGACCTTTGTGGAGTTTGAACATGCTCGTTACTTGGTGGATATACACTCATCTTTTGTGTGTGTACTGATTGTCTATGTCACTAGTACCCCTTTACACTGGCCAAAAACAAACAAGCAAACATTTAAACCCGGTGACAACACTCCTGTTGGCAGTTTGAAAGGGTTTAACTGGCATTTTGACCTGGGTCTAACTGGCTCTGCAAGTAACAGGGGTTTTTATTGGCTTGCCGATAAAGTTTACGCTGTATGGGGTTCTTGAAACAGCAAAGCTGGAAACCCCTGACTTACCCCAATTTGAGCTAATTGTTATAAGAGACAGACAGATACACAACAACCTTTCTGTTTATACCAAAGTGTTCCTCGTGCTACTGATGTCATCCCTCTAGGGTTTGTCTTGGAGTCCTCAGAATGTCATGGTCTTGACAAGATAAGAGAAACCAAAACATCTCAGACAATTAAAGGAAACAGGAGTAATCTCTGCAGACAGGATCATTTGGGCCCAGGACACATTCCTCATTGGGTCAACATTTACAAAGTAAATCTGATTTCAGTAGACCTCAGGAACCAGAGCTGCTCAAATGATGTGTTGCAATTTGATAAGTTGGTTTGAATATCAGTGCTCTGTTAACCTTTTTATTCTCCAATGGTTTGTGCTGAGCTTCTTCATCCATACAAACCCTGTCATGTCATACCATTTGCTGACCAGTTTTTGGTATGTTGTTAAGCACATTTTGTATGTCTTAACCTCTTCGGACCTGTACTTCCAAGCGCTCCAGTTCCCTTAGTCCGCTGGCTGAGATTCATCGTTCTCTTTTTTTGTTTCTCTTTTATCATGTTTGATGCCTTGTTTAGATCAAAATATTGGTCTAAGTGACAACTTTTGCTTGTAGCTGAACTTATGGACTTAAACTACTTTTATGGAAGTCACCAGAAGTCAGAAAGAGAGCTATTTTTGTTTGCATGATGGACAGTGAGAACTAACATTTAGAGGAGTGGCTCTGGTATGATCACTGTTTAGATCTCCTGAGGGGTCATGGGACTAAAGTTGCATTTCCACCAAGCAGTCCAATCCTGGACAGTTCAACTCAGCAGAGTACACAATCGTAGGTGTTTCCGCTGTTACACAGGGAAAGGCACTAGAATAACTGATTACACGTTTTGGCAGCTGTCTGTAGGGGTGCAGAGTGTTTCAAGCCAACGTCATGTGTTGGATCTAAATATTCTACACTCATGCACGCATTTTTTGCTATTATTTGAGATGAGAAAGTGAAGAGGGTGTTTGATGTTGCTGGCATGGCTGTGTACCAAAACAGATCACTGAGCTTAACTTAAACTGTTAAAGGTGAATCTCTCACCTCTTGTTGCTGGTTGGTCTATATCTTTTAATTATACTGTGGACATAATCACAGGACTTGTTCACTTATAAAATAAACCCTTTTACTAGGGCAGCATCCCCCACTCTACCGACTACATACTCTCTTTTCTTGACAAATTAAACCCTCTTCATCCAAGTAGCTCATTTGTCTTTATTTTTGACTGCTAATTGAATTCTGAAGCATGGATTTAGAGGTGTTATGGAGAACAGCCTCTGTTACTTTCTCATGCAGAAGGCCAGTGGAGACATTTTTAGCTTGGCGCTGAATTCTAGCAATTAAAATGCCTCCAGAAATGAGCAGCTAGTCTCAGTTGTTTTTCCTCTATTATAGACAAAATCTAGTCTTTCTCCTGCATGGTCAAAAGTAGTGCTTCAGCAAGGAGGAGCACTAATTAGCTCTTTTTATATTCCGAGCACAGTCATTCACACAGACATGTACATTCACTGCCTGACCAAAGAACAATCGCCACCTGGATTTAACTGAGCAAATAGGTACAAGCCTCCGATTGGACAATTACTGCATGGGTGATTATCTTTCAACTGGCACCAAGTTATTTAACCCCAGCTGATGCAATGAGTAGCTTGACATTTCTTAAACAACTATGTTGAAAGACACATCCTGTGGTTGTGGAAAAGATGTTAGTCTGTTTTTAGTCTGTTTAAGAAGGGTCAAATCTTTGGCATGCATCAAGCAGAGAAAACATTTAAGGAGATTGCAGAAACTACTGAAACTGGGTTAAGAACCGTCCAACACATTATTAAAACCTAGAAGGATAGTGAGGAACCATCGTCTTCGAGGAAGAAATGTGGTCTGAAAAAATCCTGAATGATCATGATCGGCAATCGCTTAAACCTTTGGCAAATCAAACTAGAGAAATACAACTGTAGAGGTGTGGGGTATGATTAATAGTGAAAGTAAGAGCATTTCGACATGTACAATGGGGAGGGAACTCAAAGGATTGGGTTTGAATAGCTGTGTAGCCTTAAGAAAACCACTAATCAGTAAGGCTGACAGGAAACAAAGGTTTAAGTTTGCTGGGAGCATACAGATTGGACTCTGGACGACTGGAAGAAGGTCATGTGGTCTGCTGAGTCCAGATTTACCCTGTTCCAGAGTGATGGGAACATCAGGGTAAGTAGAAAGGCAGGTGAAGTGATGCCTAGTGCCATACTGTACAAGTCTGTGGGGGCAGTGTTATGATATGGGGCTGCTGCAGTTGGTCAGATTGAGGTTCAGCAACATTATGTGCCTAAATATTGAGGTCAGCTGACTGCCTGAATAAACTGAATGACCAGGTTATTCCATCAGCTGATATTTTGTTCCCTAATGGCATGGTCATATTTCAAGATGACAATGCCAGGATTCATCGGGCTCAAATTGTGAAAGAGTGGTTCAGGGAGCATGAGACGTCATTTTCACACATGGATTGGCCACCATAAAGTCCAGAAGTTAACCCCATTGAGAATCTTTGCGATGTGCTGGAGAACAGTTTCCAGATGCTGTACATCTTCCTACTCCTTTATTTTCCATAAGAGGGGAGAAAGGTCAGGTTTTGATTTGCCCCCTGATTGGAATGATTTCCTCTTATCAAAATCCCCTGACACTCTAAAGCCCATTTTACACCTACAATCCTGGTATTTCCTGGAAAATATCTGGGTAATGAACCTAGAAAAATCTTGATATGTTTATTTATATGTGTTCCTCATAGTGGGGGGTTTTACAGCAGTATGCATGTTAGTCAATGAAAGAGTGTGGTAGGTGAAAAATAAACCCATTTATCCCTGGTATATTTCCACTATTCCACCCCTCCATTGACAAACATGTCAGGGTACTTTTTGTTAGGTTACCCAGATGTTTCCTGAAAATACCAGGGTTGCGAGTGTGTAAAGGGCTTTACTAGGGGGGCAGCATGTACATTTCAGTGTAATTTTATGCAGCTTTCCCAGGTAGTTTGAAGGTGATTTAGAAGATTTTCATGCAGATGTGAAAACTTTGTTTTGTAGCCATGAGACCGCAACCCATTACATCCCATTTCTAACAGATGGACACTAACCTTCCATCCTTTGTCTTCAGATGTACCCCCTTACTCTACATATTTAAACCTCTAACAATTGTAACTCAAATATAGTTACTTTTGTGGAAAGTATGCCTCTTGTCTGAAGCACATCTGAGTCCAATCATGTTTTCTCTGCTCACTCAATACAACATAAAAACTAAATGAAAGACTTCAGCCTGGATGTCAGAGCCTCTTCAGGTAAAATATCTGTAGAATCCTCATGCCTCTTAAGTATTTACATGTATTAACGCTTGTTCTTAGGCACAGACGGTCAGAGTTAGCAGAGGTTATAAGCAGCAGTTTTGAATGCATGTCTCTTTTCTCAGAAGCGGTTTCTTCAGTCTGGGTGCTCGAGTCTGGACCTAAACAGTTCCAGAGCAACTGAAGCCACAAAATAATAATGTTAGATTCAATGCAGACTGAAGAACAAGAGTGGCCTGTGTCTGTCATTTATTCAATTTTAATCATGTAAACTATCCTCCTCCATGTCTGTGTAACGTTTACACACCCTCCTCTTCCCACAGATTTCCTTTATGTCACCTCTTTATTCATTGGTAGTGAGAAGATGTTGGGGACTGAGTAAAATCATCAAGGCCAAACTTCACATTATGATTATAGCCTGATCTAACAGAAGTATTGTTTCTGCACCTGTTGAGCGGACACAACATGTAGACTATTTTACATATCCATTCAAGATATTTCCTGAAATAAATGTTCTGTCCGTCACATTCATTTAAGACCAACCAGATCAACAAATCGTATAACGGTGATGTTTTCCCCAAGTTGCTCCCACTGCTGTGTCGGTGGCTTGTAAACAGGCAAGAATGTATTAGTTGATTTAAATTAATACTGATGGACAACTGACAAAAACTGAACCATCAGTAAATGAATAGATGTGAATGGTTTGATGTGACCTTTAGGGGAAGCTGCTTGGAATAGTCAAAGACTAGAAAAATGCTATATAAGCTAAAATTCATTTTACAACATTAGTGTTGTGTGGAGGAGTAAACTACAAAACAGGAGCCAATTGGTTCATGAAAGTCTTGCTTCAGATGTTGATGCAACCCACGTTAAACCAATTTGAATGTAAAAACAGCCAACACCCCAGTTTTAAACTGATGATTTGGCATAGCAAACACTCAATCATTCAGATATAAAGGGTAACTGCACAACAGAGGGAGATGTTACAGTTTATCTCCTTTAAGACTAAAAACAAGATCAAAAGCCATTACTTAGGAGCATTGCTGATTTAAAATGATTGGCACAATACGCTTTGTCAATTGAACCTTGAGAGGGAGAGGATAGGGAAAGAAATTAGCACAGTTTGTGCTGCTATACTACTGTAAACCAGTTATCTTTCTTTTTTAAGGCATAGTTTAAGATTTTGTAATAATTTTCGATGCACACATGCTGTCCCTCAATTTTGTCCTATCCCAATGTAGGTCATATTTATTTATTTTTTTTCTAACTGGTGTTGTTGTTTCTGGAAATGTGGGTTGGACTTGGCATTTCCTGATCAAGAAAATAATGTCAGATAAAGACTCTTAATCCTCATAATGACAAACATGGAATCTAGAAAATTTTGCTGATTTAGTTTCCAAAGCTAGTGTAGTGTTTCAACAGCTGTGTTTATACAATGCATTATCACAGATGGTCTTTAATTTTGAAATACATACACCAAATTTACTTTGACTATCATTTCCAGTGTATCTTCAGTGATGACTTGAAACTGTAACTCAACTTTCTGCCTTTATGCTATAAGCAATAAGGTGAAATTAATGGGGCTGAATAGCCTTGAGCTGGGGGTCATTTTAACAGCTTTTTTTCTTCTTTTGTAATAAAACACATGATATATGTTTTCACAAACAAACCTAATGGAGTGGCATATGAACAGAAATGACAAATAGGTACAAGACGAACAGTGTGAGTAATCCAAGTTGTTACATGTTCAGTCTACACGATAAATCTAGCCTGGATGGAGGCATCCCAAACTACCAACACCAGTAATCTGAGGTCCTGGATATCGTAGGTCTTTAATTCACTCTGAAACGTGTGTACTTCAAGCATTCAAGATTATCACTTGGTACCCAAGTGCAAAAAACAGATTGTTAATCCTGTAAATGTGTGATATTATACAGTTGTAAGTGACAATAAAGGCCATTTATCTCAGACTTTTTGTGACCTCCGGACAGAAGCGTGTGGACCATGTTTCATTTTTTACGAGCCTATATTTGATCCATCATGTTACAGATGTTGACCAGAGGAAGTGAAAATGAAAATGATCAGAGAGAGATGAAGCTTCCAGACGGAGGCAATTTTTAAACTTTGGTGCCAACATTCCTGCCTTGATTACCACAGTGAACTGAAAAAACATAAATATTAGCAAAGAATGGCACCCTGATGTGTGACTGTAGCTTTATATTGCATCCTGCCCTCTGTGATCAGTGCTTGGAGTAGGTGGAGCAGTCACAAATCAAATAGTCTTTTGGAGATTCAAATAAAAACTTAATTTCAGTGTCCAAAATACACATTTTATGAATCCAAGAATTCTTCGCTGTCCCACATCCATTCTTCACTCCCATTTCCCGTTAGAACAATATTGCTACCGCCCACAGTCACACTGACTGAACAGAGTGGGCCGAGCGGTCGAGTATATAACAACCACAGCATCAAAAATACTGGCAACCGGATCATTTCTGTCATGCCTCACTGCTTCAGTGCAGAGCTGTCTACTCAAACCACTCATTTGAAGAGCCACTTCCCAACTGGCTCTGGGTCATTCACAGAATTCATCCCAGAGGACAAAACCATTCAGGACTCAAGAGACTCAGCAGTGTTATCTTCTTTTAGTATTGTGTGGACCATAGACTGTACAGCACGTGAGAGCAATCTTAGTGATGTCACCCTCTGCTTTTGGAGGTTGACTTTTGAGCCCAGCAGGGGTTAATACTGCAAACACTTTCTCTAACTTTTTATCAGGTTTACAAAGAGTAAACTAAAGCTAAAGTTGACCATTTTCTTCACAAACAACTAAATTCAAATCCACATTATTCAACTCAGCAGTTCTCATGATAATACTGTTAGCCTTTATAGGCTTAAAAGGAATGAGTTATAATAAAAAAAAACCCGGTCATAAAAGACTCTAAGAAAAAATATTCTTTTTAAAGGATCACAGCAGTCAGAAGGTTTTGCTCTGGTCCCATACATGTGTATGTTTGGAACATGTTACAAAAATTTCCCCTTGATTAATTTGAAATCAACTGGACCAGGTTAGCTTTGAAAAGGTGCATTCAAGTACCACAAGGACCAAAGACAAAAAAAATTACATCAGCATTTTTACCCCAAAAATGGAAAGTACATTAGCTGTACCATCTTCTTTAAACAGTGAGCGCCAAGAAGGACACAAGCTGCTCAAACTTTAATCATTTTTTTTGTATCAGGCTATTGACATAGAAAATTGCTGCTGTAAAATTGTCTGTTTTAACACGGCTTTTTTTTTTGCTACCTGAGCCTTCCTCAGCCAGCCTTAAAATACCTTTTGCTTTTCTTTTTCATGTAAATTTTTCTGTACCAAAAAAATGAATCTCATGGCGTGATTTGCTTTTGTTGGTCCTATAGACAGATGACTGTTATCATCAGCCTGTGTCACGACCTGTTAAAACATTTTTTCTTCCTTTTCTCTCCAGCTGTTTGACATTATGGTCATAGAAATAGTCCATCATGTTTACAGCTTCCACAACATGTAAATGAGTAATATTAATTAAAATCAGGGATGGGTTTTCAATACCACTGCCAAAGAAACACCCACAAATTCCCAATGAGTCTAGTGTTTACTTTTTTTCTTCTGCCAGAACACATTTAAGAAGCAGGGAAGGCTTGATTCAGCCATCCTGAATCCTCACTCTCAGAGTTAGCTGTTCTCCTAACTTGTTCTCAGAGACTCTCAGGAGGTAAAACTGTAAATCTAAATGCAACAGTGTGCAAAAAATCCAAACATGTCCTCCTAACATTTTATATGAACATCTGCCTTTAACATTATCTGAATACCTTTTCTGTGATGTGTAATGACAGATTTTTCTCTATAGAATATTACCTGCTGGGATGACTGACCAGTGAAATGAAAAGATGAAATGTATTACTTTAAAAGGGGAAGATACCCAAATGCAAACATTTTCCTAAAGAAAAAAAAACTCTGAGCAGTGATGTTAATTCTTAAAATTTTTAACTCTGAAAAACTTCAAAAAGTTAAACATTTTCCATGGCAAGATAACTCTATACTAAAACCAATAAACTAAGAGAAATCTCCATATCTTTATTGATTTTGTCCAGCAAACTAGGACAACTGAGCTGATAGAACATCTATTCAACCAATAAAATAAGTATTACAAAGCTTCTAGTAAATTTTAACACTTGCTCTTTAGAGTGATGTTACTGCCCATTACTGCTAATACCACAAATCAAAAATGATCAGGATAAGATCTTATTTTAATATCACCATTGTCACCACTAACAATTTTCTTAGTAGCATGCTATGGCTCGACATCACTTGTGGACAACTTTTTTGTAGTTCAATGGAATCAATCTTTGTAATAAATCTGGAGGCAGGATATTGGATTTTTGCTGGTAATTGAAATTTTATTTTGGATGATACCAATACTGATACCAATATATATAGACATGCTTGAAAGTAGTTCTTTTTAGATAACACCTATGGATTAAGTAAAATGTATTTTTGACAGTTATGGTACAATTGATCTACTTAACTACTGACATGAATGTATAATAAAACCAAACCTACACTGGGAGCTTATACTAACACATAATGCTAAAATATCGCAGGAAAAATGGCAGAAATAGTAATATCTGCTTATAGGATATATAGCTTTAGAAGTAATGATCTTCTTCCAATTTTATCAAAAAAGGTGCCAGATTGCCACTAATTAGATAATAAACAGATCATAAGAAGTGAATTTGGTGACTTTACAATAAAGTGTCAAAAAATCAGTGACCTTGCAGGCTAATAGCTTCCTTTCAGTTAAAGGCTCCCTTCCAAAGTAACATAGTGCTGAAAGCAGGTGACCAGGTCACTCTGTGGATATTCTCATTCTGATGTTAGGCTGAAAATTTTAAGATGGGAGAGTAATATATTATTGCTGTAAAACTCTTCACAGATGCTCAAAGAAGAAATATTTTGTTTTGGACAAACTGAGCAGTTATCAGAACTCTGAGTCCATGTGCGATTTATCATAAAAAAACTAAAAACAAGAAAACACTTCTTTCAGATGACAAAAATTCTAGACATGGGCCAAGTTTTTTTTAACGCTTGATTACAAATTTAAAATATGCAATCAAGATTACAGTTAACTCTCAAAAACACCTTCCTCATGCTGCAGTATCATAAATACGTTATCTTATCTTTGAATCCCAAAAAATAGGACATTATCAGCACCATCTTTAAGTCCTGCAAACATTATATTTCTAAATTTCAGTCCCTATATCAACAGTTGTGGAAACCTGTAGTTGTTTTTATTATAACATCAGTGGCATGTGAAACAAAACAATTTATGTGAATATGGATAATATCTTTATTTAAAATCCTCTGGTTTAGAGCCTATAGATATATACAAAAAACAAACAGGAATTATGCAAACAGGATATTGGAACAATCAGTGCCTACTCATATGCACTAATTCACTGAAGCAGAACAACTCACAAAGAGCCACATCACCAGCAGGAGGGGAATCAAACACCATGACGTTCCTACATCCTCATTTTGGGTTGTTAGCACTGCTGCAAATGATTTAGATGTGGGGGATCAGGGGTGGGGGCTCACCAGGCACTTCAACACAACTGGTTCCAGCTGTTTCTTGTTGTAAATCTATGTTTTGAATGTGCACAATTCCACAGGGAGTCCAGGTTCACCATGGGATAGCCGAAAGTACCCCACCTTCTTCAAGTCACAGCTCAGCTTCAGGGCTTTGCAATCACTACCAGGTGAGATTCTGGTCTTCTTCCTGTCCTAGCCCCTCCTATCAGGTTTGCGGTCCGTCTGATGTGTTGTCAGGGGTCTGCATGGCATACAAGAACTGTACAAGAGATCTTATTTGCGAATTAACCCCATCTATCAGCACAGGAAGGGGCACAGAAGAGACTTTGAAGTGGGAATGGAGCAGTGTTACAAACTTCAAAAACACAGCCAAGTATGTAACCCTCAACCATTACAACAGGCCTCTAAAAGCTCAGCCATGGCATCTGGTTTATGTTTGGACCTGGGATTGGATCCATTTGCGTGGCTCCAGGCTGAGGACTACAAACAGGTGAAATCAAAATTAATTTTAGCTACATGAGAAATAAGAACATCGAATATAGAACATTAAGATACATCCTTCACGCAAAATGAAACATGTCTGAAAGCATTTTTATGAACAGTATGTGTGGCTCATAGTGGCAAGCAGGGGTGATTGCACAATAACCTTGTTAGACCCACCAATGTAATAACAGCCCACAAATGTAATAAACTAGAAATGTAATACAGATCTACAGTTTTAGAATGTATTAATCCCTCAAATGTATTTAATCTCCAACAAATGTAAAGCATCATGCACTAATAACGTAATAAAACAATATTTCCTCAAATGTAAAAATAGTTACATTGACAGAATTTGTCAAAGTGGAAGGGAAGTTTAAAGTGGACTTTACATTTCCCAACTTTCATTACTCTTAATTCTTTTGTATGATAATAATGACTTCATACACTACCTTTAAACATTTTGTGCCACTATCCATTCCTGAATTCACAACAAGTTGACTCAGGTGGATGTGTAAACAAAAAAAACCCTCAACCAACTCCAATGATTATTCTTCATTATCCACTGATACCTTACTTATTGCAAATTTGAAAACTGGAGATTTTTCTCTTGCACAAACAAAACTAATTTCAGCCCCTGTACTGCTGATTACATTGGCTATGAGTTTTCCTTTTTAACTGTAGTAGGCAAACAATCCATAACATTTGTGAAATTATCAGATTTGAAGCTGCACATCTATAGTACATTTGTCACTTTGTGGGCTGTTGTGACCTTGACAGGCCAAACAAACCTCAACAGCACTTCAACCTTATAATATGAGTAAATAAAGATCTTCTTGTATTTAAAATAAATTAAACACCATTTTCAAAATGGTTGTCTGACCTTCAGAGGCCCCGAAGTAACATGGGTTCAAAAATAGGAAAATAAGTTTCTGGTGTGCACCAAGAAGTTTTCAATGCAATCTAAATCATTTAATGTGGCCCCAAGAATTTTTTTTGTGGATTCATGACATAATGCATGTACAGGCACATAACTCATGTTTGCAGAAGAGGCAAAGGAGAACAGTCATCTTCATAGACAGGAGAGACACTGTACAAAACTGTTCACTGCTGTTGTATGAAGAGCGCAAAATGAATTCTAACCACCTGGTAGCTCTTGTGCCTATAAATTAAAGTTTAATAATAAGTAATTTGTTTGTATATTCATGATTTAACAGCTTTAATATTTACCTGCAGGGTGTGTACTACTTAAGCAACTACTCAATGAAAATATAAACAAGGACAAAAATGTGACTTATGCTAACCATTTATGCAAATGTTCTTACACTTAGCAATTATACTAATGTGCTAAGCATTAGCGTGCTGTTTAACTTCCTCAACCACATTTTGCTTGCTAGTGCTAGCTAAAAGAATTCACTAAAGGACAATTTAACTGAGACTTAAATGTTAACTCACATTTGTCATGTCTGGTTTTATCAGAAAGACCAAGTGAATGTAAAGGTACTGATGGTTATGTGTAATGCTGTTGCATCTTATGCAGCTGCGGTCAAGCAAATTCTTGCTGGTTGGCCCTTTGTGTTGTGGAAACACGACACAGTGTAGACAGGTACCATGCTTTTTTCAGATCAGTACAAAAAACTAATGTGTGGTCATCACATTTGTTCACACACTGCATACAACTAACCCATTTAGACCAAATCATTACAGACAGCTTGTAAACAGGAAGGTTTTGCAGTTAGTGTCTGGTGCACACAAGCTCATTTCCCATCTGAAACTCATTTTTCTATTTTTGTTTTGCACATCTCTTCATGGGCTCTGTAATATCCTTCTTTAAAAATATTATGAAAAGAAAAAAATGGTGACCAAATTTAACTTAACCTATGTTTAACAATATAGTAGTGGTATAACACAAAAATCCAACAATAATCAAAGTTATGGTTTCCACCTCTGAAGTCCTTTTAACACGGGGGAAACCTCATCGAAAAAAAATCAAGACAGAAATGTGTACATTTTGTAAAAACCTCACTGCACTGAACTGACATAAATCTGTCCACTTGAAAAACAGATAGTTATACAACATGAAGCTTAAGAGACACCTCTAATAACCACAGGGCGTAAGCCCTCTGGTAGTGAATCATGGTGGTTTTAAATAGCGTGAGTCACCAGGCATGAAAAGCCTGTATAGTCACTTTTAAAACAACATTTTGTGTTTGTGAGGAAACACAGAACAAACATGTGACGCTGGATAATAGGGTTTTCTCTGACTGACACTTTCAGAACATAGTGAAGTTAAACAGATTTCAAAGCATCTCTGGTGAAGAGGGCAGCAGCTGATATCATTTAGGATAATTTAGCCAACATTATGACACAACAAATGAAGAAAATGAAATCATCTACTGAGATCTAAAAGCAATTTTAGTAAGAAGTTTGTTGTCATTTGCAACATTTCTCTGGTGCGATGCCAGTTGTAAGTGCACTACGGTGAAGCCTATCTGTAAACTGCCTGTACCATCATGTGTAAACATTCTTATTATTTTAGTTTCTCTAGCTAATCCTGCATAAAAATGTGATTGCCTGCATGTACACACCATAAACTGCAAAATAAACTAGCTAAAGCTGATAAAAATCATACAGGGTGTAAGCCCAGTTTGTCAACAGGGCCAAACAGATAAAGTACAGGGCTCGACTCAAGCCCTTTGTAAAACAAACTGTCAGCAAAACACACTGGAAGTGGAGAGAAAATATCCTTTCTATGGGGTTAGTAGTGAGTTTGTTTGTTCTACATCGAATAAAGAATCCAGGCCAGATCTAATGAAACTGCTCCTAATGCTGTCAGCATCTATGCTAATATCTGTACAGTAAGTCACTTCCTGCATTTGTCTCCCTTGTAGGTCCCATTACTTCCTTTTTTAAAGGACTCTGATTAGGCTGCTTGGGACAAGTACAATGAATCAGATGGATCCATCTGCACTGCAATGTTAAGATGTCCTAAGATGCCTCAGAAATAAATCCAAATCCTCTCAATATTGTCATGCCCATAAACCCCTTTGCTTCAGCCCTGCACAGAACAGGTTGTTTTAGTGTGAATCCTTTTAGACGGTTTCTGACTTTTATGCTCTTCTGAAATTGACATGGCTGCAGCTACTTTTTAAAAAATCTTGTATTTTGCATAATATTAAACCTTCAAGAGAAAAATAATCAGGTGTTTTTATTGTCAATATTTTAATTTAACTCTTCTAATCTGATAATGCTCTTGATATTTGGCCTAATTTTGACCCCTTCCTTTGATCAGCATCATAGTTGCCTCTTTTGGATCAGCTCAATTTTTTTTAATAACAAGCACTGGATGTTTAATCCAAATAAAAATCAAGATTTGTGTTTTAGATGCTGCATGATCTAAGGTTTTTTATATATATATATATATTTAAAGATGTGATACAATTTAATGGCTTTAAATTGATTTTTTTACTTTTGAACTGCTGGGGCCTGGTGTTCAAAATTCTGCGTTTTGTTAAACCAACCAAGAATGAAGAGCCAGATCTTTAAATCCAATTTTTTTTTTACAGGATTTTTAGGCATCTGAAGTTTGTTAGATTCAAGGTGTTTGGTTTCTGGGGCAGTTTTCCATTAAAAAGCCTCAAATCAAGAAAATAAGCAAACATAAAGGGCATACCTATACAAGGAAGCGGTGGCAGCAAGGCACTTTATAACCAGACTATGATGTGTCAGTTTGATTGAAAATCTCAAGGATTCCCATGATCCTATGTTTCTGCCAGGTGTGGCTTGTGTTAACAAATAAGGTTTCAAGTCTTCATTAAATGCAGCTTTATGTATCAACATCATTAAAGATGTCTTGGAAATATTAGACTCCTCTCTCTCTTTCAGGAGAAAAGGAGGTCATTATGGTGTCTTTGAGACGGGGTTCTAGCACCTGGGGATGGGATGTGAACCCCTGAGTCAGTCCAGTGGTTGGGGAGTAAGTGAGGGAGAGTGTCAGTGGTTGTGAAAGAGAGTGGAAAGTAAAGGCTTGAAGGCTGCATGCTACAGACCCCTGGCTTAGGTAAGCTCCCTTCAAAATCTTACCCAAAGGTCTGGATAGAGAATGTGTAAAAAAAACTCTGAGGCCTAGCCTCTCAATCAGTATCTGGAGCCTGGAGAAGAGTCAGAATGACCTCTGACTGAGGTCATTTCATACAGTGGGATCCTATCACACAGGTTTGAGGTCTGCAGCCTGCATCCTTTGTTTCCCCAAGAGTTAGGATCAATCAGACTGGGCCTGGATTGTGGTGATAGTTGTAATGGTTGCTGTGGTCTGAGTCTGCAATCTGCAGGCTGGGTTTCCTCTCAGGCTCTTCACTTTCAGCAGTCTCTTTCCTGGCGCATCGAGGAGGGCGTTTCTTGAAGAAGTCTGACACATAACGTACCTGCAGAGAGTGGAAAATGGTAAAAAAAAGAGGGTTAGATTTGATCATATGGACTGGCTCCACACTAAATGATTTTAAGTATCATTTTAAAACTGAATTACCAATCCTAATCCCTGTTAATCTGGACACAAAAATTAAAATTAACATTTAATCTAAATTAAAATGCATCGTGTAAACATGTTATTGGGAGATTCTGATCCAAAAAAGCTTACTTGGCAATGAAATGTTATTCTATATGCAGAGGTGGTTTATGATGCTTGTCAATCCAAAAAGGGTTCAAGTTAAGCATGTAAATCATCTCCTCAACTGCACGGAGGAATACGCAACATGAGCTGGTTAGTTCCAGATAAACTGTCCCATTGCACAGGCCACTGGCTGCAGGACGAGTTTGCACTGCCAACCTTTTAGTTCTCTAAGCCAAAAAGCTGAAAAGGGATTGCTAGCAGTTTATGATTCGGTTAATTACAGAATGAAAAAATATTCCAAAGTCACAGAAAAGTTCATGACAAAGAGGAAGGGAATAAAATCTCTGTCACACAATAAGGGGATGAGTGACAAACGGCAAAGTTAGTTTGTAGGTGAGTCTAGTGTGCTGTCCAAAAGCTAACTGACAATATGGTGAGAGATTAGGGAAGAACTGGCGTCTAAAGTTGCTAGCTTGTTATGTTCACAGCAGCTGAGAGTGAGGTGGAGTGATTCAGAGGCTTGTGGCAGCAGAGTGCGGAAGAATACGCAACATGAGTTGGTAAGTTCCAGATAAACTTTATATTTCTGAAAAGTTAATGCACTTAAACACATTTCTAGCGTACTCTTAAATTGTGGTATTATTTTTGGGAGTTCTTGTAGGCGGAGAAAATACTCTTTGTACTTGATACTATACTTTCCTGTTTGCAGCAAGTTCTTCATAACAGACTCTTACGGGCTGTGGCTTACTGAGGGAGAGGAGAGAACAATGTACTGCATCTAATGTACTTAGTGTCCATATGGAGCTCATACAAGCCCTCTTCAAAAATACTGAGCTATCCCTTTAATGGAGAGAAAAATTTGCTGAAATAACATTTCAAAACTTTTTCTGAGAAGTATATTTTGATTGGTAAGAACAGCTACATTGTCTGCTGTCTCTTTAGAATTTATAGGGACAGTTCTGTGTATTTTATACCATCCTTACAGAGAACTTTATAAAAACAAAAAGTTATCGTCTCAGAGAGGACAGGGCCTAAGTCAGTGGAAAGAAGCCAAAGTGCAGGAGTGAGCCCATGCATTCACACAGAAAGGCCCTGACAGACATGTGGTCCAAACCAGCAACCCTCCTGCTGTATTTCTACCTGCTACCTGCTGGACCACCGTGTTATCCACTGGGATATTTTATTCTAAGTAAATGCTTCATGCATGGAATACAGTATGTTAAGACTGTGTCCATGTAAAAAGTGAATTTAGATTTCACATCAGAAAAATCTCAATTGAATTTAGGAAAGATTGCAAATGTACACAATTGTCTCTGGTTTGAGGGCTATAACCATTTTTTTGTCAAAAAAAAAGATTACAAAATGTGATGTAACTACCATTATTTTGCAGCTTTTAATCTTGTTGGAGCATAACTAATCCAGAACTGAAAATATCAAATATGTTTGGCTTTTACAATTCCAAGTTGGGTTGACTACCTGCTAACAGCCAACAGCAGTGAATAGACTTATCACCCAAAGACACACATCCTGTTACAGCTCAACAATCCAGTTAAGTTGCAATTTTGGTTATTTAAGATTGGTAAATGTGTGATATAGAGTCAGCACAATGAAATACATTTAACCTGGACAACTTCCATCACTCAGAACAAAATGGGGGACAATTGTAATGCTTATATAAACACTTGGTGCTATTACATTTTGGTTGCTTGAAGATAAATACAGGGAAAGATATCAGCAACATGATCAGCAGCGCTCTTCTCTTCTGTTTGTTTTTGTGGAAAAACAGAACACACAACAGGACTGCTAGTTGACAATGTTGATCTTCCTCCATATTTGTTTTCCTCCTGATGTCACATTTAGTCACAAGAGTTTTATGAGTGGATTTCAAGTTATGGGACCTTTCCTATAAAGGGCAGGTGTGTGGTCTTGTGGTCTGGTTGAACAGCCTGCTCTAAGTAATCCAAAAATGATGAAAAAAATCAGATGAACTGTCTTAATTTCTGTGGTTCTCCACCTCTTAAAAATCTGATGATATTTGAAAATTCTCTAATGTGTTTTCAAACGTAGGGGACATTTTCTCAGAGGCTGGAGTACTTGCGTGTAAGGGATACCGAGGAGGTGAGGGGCTGGGCTGGAAACTGTGATTACATGTGTCTGGGCAGGTCTGAGCACAGCTGGTGAGTGACACACACACACACACATCTGAAGGGAACACACAGAGAGCAGGCACAAACCCTGTAGGCTGTAAAACACCATGCCCAGGAGGGTCTCTAATTGCACACAACACGGTGAAGGCCAAAGGCGCGGGCTCACTTCCCAATTAATCATACATGCACACACACACACACACACACACACACACACACTCTACCACTCCAAAATTTCCACATGGCAGTGCTGACAGCGGCTCACTCCAAACAGGGACGTGGCCAAACAATAAAAAGGAGCCCAGCTGGACAGAGTGAAGAGAATGGACTTGTTGCCTGACAGCATGCCAGTGTGTGTGTGTGTGTGTGTGTGTGTATGTGTGAATGTGTGTTAGGGTGTGTGGATTTTATCACTTCACACTTTGCTGCTGTCACACTTCTCTTCCCTTATTCTTCCTGTTTATATGGATTTTGACTGTAAGACTGAAACAAAGTTGATATATGGATTCTTCTTGGTCCTCTTTCAAGGGAAGTACCAGTGAAAGGTAGATTTACACCAAATACCGTTTTCCCAGTACAGAATGAGGGTGGCAAACTGGAAGTCCAGCAATTATGTGCTGTCCCCTCCTCACTGGATGTGGCTTCTGAGCCAATATGAAAAACAACGGTGGATATAAAAATTGGAAAAAAAATATGCCATGGAGAAAAACACCCTGCATTGCTAAAACCTTATAAAGCCATGCACAATATAAGCAAATAAACATATGAAATAGACATAGACATAAAAAATGCTCTAATAATCTTGGATTGATGTCTTTGTATGTTCTTTTAAAAAAATGAGAACATAACAATAATAATCTAAAAAATAATAATAAAAATACATTTTATTTGCTTTTATAGCACTAAGTTTCACCTTAGCATCAATATGCTCCTGAAATTTAAAGCTATGGTCTACGATTTGGAAGCTTTGTACATTTTAATAACATTGTTTGTAAGGCTGTTATGGTCCTATGGTCCTATCTACACAGTATAAAGACCAAAAAGAACGAAAAAAATCCATTCAGTATATCCGCTGAAAAGCTGCATACTAGCTGACCAATCAAGCCTAGAAGCCTGTAAGGTTCAATTGGTCCCTGAGTTGGTCCGTGAGTCCATCCAATCCCCTGTCTCCCTCACTACGCAGCGTCATGCATAGTGCGTCATGGTCCCGCCTCCTCCCCTCTACCTCCAGTGAGCAGCTAGCAGCGTTAGCTACTGAACTATCATGGAGCCGGAAAAGCCTAGCGCCGAAACTGGGAAGCCACTTCCCTCTCCCGCGGGGCCCAACGGAGCTCTGCCCGCGGGTTGAGGCCTGTTAGCGGGCTAACGGCTAACGAATGGCCTCAGCCGGCCGTCAGACCTTCAGCATCGGCCGTTTCGCCCCTGGTTGATCAGGTAATGGCTTTGTTTACTACAGTGGGAGATGTCTGCTGAATAACTCTGGTTAGTCTGTGCCTGGCCTGGCTAATGACTTGTAGCGGAGCGGGTTAGCCTGTTAGCCGCTAATCGTTAGCACTGTAAGCTGAGCTGTGGAGGACACCGAGAAAGATAAATCCTCCCCCACAATCGGCTCCGCTCTGGTGGCGCCAGACCCGCATTGCCGCCGGTCCAATTGAAATGGCTACCGCTGTGTGTTACAAGGGGGATGTCTGTCGTGTTTGATACTTTCAGTTGAGCTGAGCTGTTTTTGATTGAGTTTGCTGCTGATATATTATGCTAGTCGCTCGTAGCTCAGTCCGAGGGGGCTTATATGAGGCGCCACGAGCTGGGGGCGGGATCTTGGAACACGGAGGGGAGAGGTGAGGGAAGGGGGGGCAGGCTGCGGTTTCAAATCGTAGACCACAGCTTTAAGTAAGGTTGAAATAACAACTAAAAACTAAGGATGGATGCAGTTAGCTGGTTTAATGATATATGTTGGATATTTAAATAGCCAGTGAGAGATTTACAAGCTAATTAAACTGTTTTTTTCTCTTTTCTTCAGCAGAGGTCAACAAAACTGGTCAAATGCTCCATCTGAAATGGGGCTTGCCACCCCCCCTGAAAAATATGAGAAAGACTTGGTTGCCAAGATAAAAGAGCCAATTAGTTTGGGTCTTGCTCAATACAATGGACACAGAATGTTTTTTTAAAAAGGACCTTGTGATGGAAGAAAATTAATATGATTCTTTACGTAATCCATTTGCCTTGCTTATTTTGGACTAGCACATGTTTTAATGTTAGCCATATTAAATTTAATCTTTTGGAAATGAGTGCGGGCCAATTAGAAATAGACCATGGGCCAAAAACTACGCGATGTGTCCTCTGCAAGACACTAACCCCAAGTTGATCCCTCTGTAAATGGTTATGAAAGTGATTGCGTTAGTTGATGCTGATGAACCACTGCCACAGCAACTCCAATCATCAGTAAGTGAATGTGAGAGTGAATAGGTAGATGTAACCTGCACTGCAAAGCAGCTTTAAGTAGTCAAAGACTAAAATAATATGTAAGCTCAAGACCATTTACCGAAGTACACTAAATAAATGCTATGGAGTGAGCAGCTAGTTTTTATAGCACTTCATAGAGGCATTGCTGGTTGCAGTGTTTTGATCTTGTGAATTGAGATTACATTGTATTAAGGCTGTCAGGCTACACTGAGCTACTTCCACTTGACTGAAGCAGTGACCATATCAAGCAGAACATGTTGACCTGTGGTGGTTTAAAGGCTTGTGGAGTTAGCAATGCCGACATTAGCCTCAGTCCAGTCTGCAACAGAGCTCTTTTTTATTTGTTGATTATGTAAGTATGCTCACTGGGTGCATTTTAAATTTGCATTGAGCTGAATATAAATGAGCATATAGAAACAAAGTTGTTGAAGAGTAACAGTTATTTGATATTATTTAGCCCATTAAATCTATAATTTCCAATTCCCCTTGAGGTGGTTTGCTTTGAATAATTAAAAAAAATGTGATGAAATTCCAAAGAAGCCTCTTACATTAGACTGTAAGTAATGATAACTTTCTAATTGAGAGTACCCTACAGCAAAGTTGGCCTCTCTGTTCTCTAGGAGTGAGAATAAAATAAACATGATTATTTTGGTACATTTTCCAACTCTGATCTGGAGAATGACACCCATGTTTGCTTTTCCCAAGACCCATAAAGTAAAGGAGAAAGGCATTAATATAAGATGTCATCATTTAAGGCTGGTGCTGCTTTATAGAAACCAAAATGTGGAAGCCAAAAATGTTCAAAGAGTTTTTTTTATGAACATGACTTCTTAAGAAACATGTAAAATTGAAAGGTTTTACCTGATGACACCACACATTATTCAGTTTAACAAGTCAAGCTTGATCTACATGAGCCGCGTGAGCCTATAAAATATCTTAATTTCAGATCACATCAAAAAAATGTCTTATGACAGACATAAAGTATAGTAATTTAGAAATTTTATAGTGTTGCCCTTGAAACAGGTTGTCTAGGATACTCACATTGAGTACAGCAACAAGTGCTCCCTGCAGCAGCCCCACCAGCACGTCGCTCCAGTGGTGCTTGTAATCGGAGACTCGGGTGTAACCCACATACACCGCAAAGGCCACCAAGAAGAACTGGATGGTGGGCCGGAGAAGTCTGGCCCACTTGGCCACCAGTCTGGCCTGCACATAGAGCTGGACAAGGGAAACAAAGGAAAAGATGAGTAGATGATAGAGAAGGAACAATGGGCAGAGGGCGATAACAATGTACATAAGGTTTATTTATGTCTTTACGGTCAGCATGCTAGTCAACATAAAAGTTATGTCAAAGTGTTTGTAGCACTATAAGAGGCTAGGATGATTTTTTTTTCTTTTTAGTAATCCTTAGGCATGAGTATTATCCATAGACCATATTTAACATGGACATAGCCTCAGTAACATCCCCCACCAATTAGCAAAATCAACCTTTGAGGCATAAAAATGTTTCTATATTGTGAACACTGTCACAAACTAACTTTTAAATCAGCTAGAAAACAGGTTGAGAACAAGAGCTGGGGTGGACTTGAAGTTTGGAAACAGTTGCAAACCACCCCTCTGACACTCAGATCAGTCATACCCCTAAAATGCAACATTCTTAGCCTTCATGTAAGAAAGTAAATTACTGTATTTTTTCCAACCATGTTTAGCGTGTTCCAGTGAAGCCATGGACTATTCAGATCTAATTCATTTTATGTACCAGGCAGTTAATATGATTATTTTTGTTGTCGATGCAGGGAACTCAACATGGATATTAATTGTACTACTGGAATATTCATGGTAAGCCTCTAACTGGGAACTGAACTTTTTGTGCTTTTCCACAAGTTTCAGTTTCCAACTCTATAAGTGGCTGCATGGTTGTGTCATATGCAATCATAGCATAAAAACAGTTAAAATCTTGTTTTACAAAACAACATACTTATTAACTCAAAGGTCCATACTGTTCAAAATACACTCTTGATGGCTTTTCTGCAAAACATGGTACATTGCCTGTCCACATACCTCTTACATAAGAAAAAAAATCCTTCCTCCCCCACTGTTGCTTGCTCCAACTTACTGAAAATGTGTCCTCAACAGTTTGAAAAAGTTTCCTAAATTGTGTCATTAGGGGACATTACCAAAACATAGGAGACACTCCCAAAGCCAGGTGGTCGTTCAGCCAACAGGTGGCTCCAGAGGAAGTAACATTTTAGGTACGTCTGAAGCCACAGTAAACATCAACAAACAATGCTAAATAGTCACATCGTATTCTTAATGAAAGCATTGTCACACATAGCTCACAAGGATTTACATAAAACAGCCTGTTCTATGCAGGGCTAAAACAGGGAGGTTAATGTGCATGATAAAACATTATATCGAAGTGGATATTAGGAACACAAATATTAAAAAAAAAAGCTCTTCGCACATCTGGGACCATATAAAAAATAAAAATAAAAAGAGTAAAGAAAATGGACCCTCCAAGCTTCTCTGAGAACTATTAACTTGTGTGCCCTTTCTGGCCATAGGGATATGTTATATCTTCATATCTCTTTCTTTCCTTCTGATCTTGTAGGCCTACTGCACTGTTTGAACTATCAGTTCCAGGTTTAAAAACATCTTCTATCAAGTGTATCTTTAAGTGATAATCTTTGCTTTGGAAATTGTAAAAAGAAAAACAAGGCAAATCCTTTGTTTGACACCAACCCTGTTGCAGCAGTTTTTTTCAATATAACAGCTTAAAAAGTTAAATATATGCTGAGGGTTTCTCTGTCCTCACATGTCTTATAGAGGCATGAAGTATAGTTTCAGTGTTTCATGGCCATCCAAACAGTCTTCATTTTTTTCTGAATAAAACCATAAGATATCAAATGTAAATTTATTTGCATGGGGATACAGCTGGTTTATCTCAGATTGTAAGACCGTAAAAAAAGGTGTTGAGTAAGACTCTTATTTATGCCCTTTATGGACTAAAACCTCCCTTTTTTACTGGAAAGGAGCACCTGCCAAAAATTATGAACTTGGCAACAGAACTGACTTCCGTCTGCTGGGCTGCTGTTGAAGGTGCAAAAGTTGGCATCGCACCACAGCCCCCTTTGCTGCACACTAAACTTTTCACTGCAGAACCAAAAAAGCTGGATGTCACAGCTTACCGCTGCTTGTTTGCACTGTTTTTCTGGCAAAATAGACATTTCGTTAAGAAAATTGAGTCACTTCTTTAAAGTTTTCTTGAACTGAACAGTGTTGATGGTTTGGCCTCTCGAGGTTTGCTGTCTCGCTCTGGTGCCTGGCTTTTAACACAAAGAGATGAGGCCAAGGGTGTAATGAAATGTACAAGGCTGGAAGACAGAACACGCTTTTCCCTTCATCATTGCTGGGAAAAAGGCAGTAAAGTGTCCAGATCACATCTCTCAGTATGCTCCTTCTGTCTCTGAACTCTTGCCTTGCTCTGTTATGTCCACAGGCTCCAGCCGTCTCTATGGGCCATTTCTCCTTCTCAACAATTAGGCCTTGAGTACAGATCAAAATACAGAAGCTTTTTATCAGATGACACCATCTGGGAGCTGTTATGGATGATTTCATACTTTCAGGGACATCACATGGGGAATTTTCAGTGTTAACTGTCTGCAGAAATGCTGTTTGGATGAGATTTATGCAGAACTTACCGATAAGAAGAGCATGCAGTACATCCCAAAAGAGGAGTGGCCAGAGTAGAAGGACAATCTGGAAGCACAGGGAGATGTAAATTAGGTCTCAAAGGACTGTTATTGTTAAAACTGTCAACATTCTTTTGCATTAGTCTTTTTCCTCCTGTGATATTGAGTTAATTGAAGTTGTTTTCTTGACTTCAACTTGTCTTTTTTGTATCCCAGGGCTTGCACAAGACCAAATTTAATTCACTCCATTAGAGTGGGCAATGGCAGCATCAGGCTGAGGTTTGGCCAATCATCATACATGTATAGTATTGTTTTACACTGGCTGTTACTTGGCTGATACCTGCAGGGGGTTGTTTAAATTTTAATGAAGGTTTCAGTGATCCTGCTTGCTAAAAACATTTTTTTTAAAAACTAAAAAAAATGTTTCTTGGTGCTCAATAACTTACATACAGGCACAGAAAAGGACACATGGAGGAGTGAGAGAGGAGGGAAGATGAGGGGGGGGGGAAGGCTCAAATACCCAGAGGAAATGTTCAACATCTTTGTCAGCAACATCAAAAACAAAATGTCTGCCTAGGAAAGAAAAAAAAGAAATTATAAATGAAAGTATTGTGTAAGAATGTGGTTAACCTTGTCATTGGGTAAAAAAACCCCAGGCCTTTACTTATGGAATTATTGACATTTCAAGCCTCATGTTCAAGCCCAGGATGTGCTGAGAGGCAAGAGGCGTGCCACATAAATCTCTTTTCACAAAACAAGCTTGAAACTCTTTAAATCTCCTAAAGAACAAACTCTCATTTTTAGCTTCAGAGGGAAACACACTCACATTTTGAATGTGATCTGAAACCGAAGAATTTAATATAATGTTAAAGAAATGCATAAGCATGTAACTTTGGTGCTTTCGGGATGATGTCACACAAGGCTTGATTGTTTTATACAGTGCCTGAGCCTGCCATCACTCAAGAGACACAATTTCATCCCCTGAACTTACACATGCATTCAGCCTGTGGGAATGTGCATGTAGTTGAAACAAAGTCCAGGAAATAGAGGAAAGAAGAGGAAGAAACCATGGCTACCACTCATGTAAGTTCTTACATGCTCTTTTAGTGAATGTTTTTATCCTTTTTAAATCGGCCAACAACAATCCTCTTTCTACTTAAAAATATCCTGCTTCTTCAGAGGAAGACATAAGCCCCTGTTGGGTTTACATGACAGGATGTGAACTACAGCTGTATGAACAGCCTTTACAACTCTACTCCTGACTGAGTATCCGTGTGCAATCAATCTCCTACACTTCAGTTATGACTGGGCTTGGACACCAAAAAGTTCCAAGTCTTCAGAATTTGAGGAATCTGTAAGTTACGCAAGTTTTGGTTTCACCACTTTTGGTTCCTAAAAGGTACATAAATCTTTTGTTAATGAGTAAACATGAGCGAAGGATGCTACCATCCATAATGATTATATGCAGCATCAAGGACCACCTGTGACACCATAACATTACATCTTGTGTGACACAGTATGAATACAGAGGCTATTTTGGAAACCACACACCAACACGACCACTACTTGCAGTATTTACTGATTTTGCCAAAATGTAGGATGCAGTTTGCAAACATTTGTAAAATCTGAAGTATGCCAGATATACCCAGATGTTATAGTACTTTAGGGAAAAATAGCAGCATGCGTTGTACCAGTCTACCATACATAATGTTACCCACGATGGAAAGTGTCAAGAAGTAAGATTTCGCTTCACGCCGTTCAGATCAGTTTTTAAAGTGGTAAATGTTGTTTTCATATTTTACATCTATTCCAAGCACAAACAGAGTCTCACACTGAGAGCAGCATGTCAGTTTTTGTAATGTATAGACTCTCTGCTCTCGAAGAAAAATATCAGTACCCCTGGTTGGGAATCACTGTTCTAGTACACTTGTGCTCCCACTGGTAGCACCATGTGTGCTCAGGACTCTGCCCTGATCCCTGAGAGAAGGGAGGGTGTGTTATATTTACTTCACATGAGGAAAAAAAGTGCATCACCTCATACAGCACTGTGATAGTCTAATGCTGATGATCTTGTTTAAGTGATCATGGGAAATGGAGTAGAATAAAATGTATGAATTATTCTCTGCTGAGGGCTTCCTTTACAATCAAATATCAGTTCATTAAGATTCATGTAAACCATCAATTTTACAAGCTTTTCCCTCCAAGCACATTAACATAGCTACTACTATTATATTCTTACCTGGATTCTGTGACGTCTTGAGGCCTGCCAGTGCAGTTGATCCCCTGCATGTATCCCGTGCAGACCTTGGGAGCGCACACGGCCATGAAATTGGGCCTCGGACGACCGATTGTAAACTTGGCAAGGTCTGTGAGCGACTGGCTAACAGCTGCTCCAAACAAGAAAGTACCCACAACCTTGTAGAGAGCAGCTACGTACTGGTTGAAGTCTGAATTGGAGTAAATCCTCTTGCTGTAGACCAGATAAGCCTCTCCAGAGCAGATCTAAAGAAAAACAAACAGAGGAAAAACCTTACGACGGTTTTCTGTAATTTCTTTCAATTTTTCGCATCATTAGAATTCAATTACTTTTCCTTCTCAGACTTCAGCACTTTAAGTTAAACCTTAAGGCCATGTGGTAATGGAGCAAAATAGCACAGGATGTTGTAAAATGATTCAGTGATTACTGGCTTTACCAAGGTGAGAATTATAAATCTTTCTCTTGGACTTACAATGATGACGGTGCAGGAGATGGTGACCGCCGCCAGCATGCCATGAGTTATGGTGTCTGGCTTAAGGGGGTACATGATGCTCTCATCATTGCAGTAAACTCCTCTTATGTAAGGCTTGAACACGATGGTCATGATGAGGAAGGGCAGGCCCGCTGTGGAGAGAAACAAACCAGACGAACTACAGTTTAATGGGATAAATAGGAGTAGTACCTAAATATGGAGAGGTGGAGTTTTTGTTGGAATTACTGCAGGAGGAAGGCTGATCAAAGTGAAAGGAGACCCATATTAAGAAAAAAATGTTTCAGAACAACACATTTGTCTTAGTCTCTGCTGATTTCAGACATTACATCATCCAAAAGCAAGGAAGCAAAAATGTTCCTCTAAGGATGGCTGAATTGTTTTTTTCTCTCTGGGCCTCATGGTCTAAAATTACAACAAGGAAAAACAATCCGCAGGAGGAAAACACATTCAGTAGGTAAATTCCAGGGTAGAAATGAGTAACAAAAATAAACAGAGCAAAATAGCATTTATATGCACCAGTGTGTGGGTATAAGAAAAAAAATTACACATTGCACACAGCCAAGACACACAGCGATGAATAAACACATACAAGACTGTACACAAATTACTGCAAACACATAAAACATTTGAAGGATGTGTGCTAAACGACAAGCAAAAATAGCTGCCCAGAGCTCTTCGGTGCAGGAAATTAGCTATGTGTCTGAGATGTTAGGAAGCTGGAGAAAGCTTTACTATGTCCTCCACACAAACTAAACGCATGGGATTTTTTTTTATGTAGATGTGTGTTGATGTGTTCATAACAGATTTGAAGCTAAAAATCAAAATCCACGTCCTTCACAGGTATGTAGATAAACCAGATTATGAATTCTCTTGTTCTTTCTATAAACCAACCTGATTCTTCATCCTCATTGAAAGTGCTTCTATCTGTCACAGATGAACATTTTATTTATTGAGGTTGCCTATTTCTGGTAATGACTTATGCAGGGGTGACAAGAAGTTTGCAGTGGAAGACAAACAAATTAGGAGTGCTTCAAGAGCACAAACATCCACTTAGGCATTTCCAACATTCTCAAGAGAGTACTGTTAACAAATCCTTGAAAAACATCCTTGATCTAATTCCAGATTCAAATCACCAATAAAATCAGAACCCTTTATTTATAACTGTGATAAATATTTCATCCAAATGTGTTCATTAGCTTTCGAATTATCCTTCTCACAAACTAAGAAACCAACAAATACCAGCAAAACAAAACCTTGGCAGAGGTCGAAACGACAGTTATGCCCCACGTAAGGAAGTTGGTGTTCTCAGTGTGAGATACTCATATCCAGTTTGTGAATTTTTTTGTTAGTCCACTCTTTCCTCCATTCTGTCGCCCATGCAAAATAATTAGAAGTGTAAAATAAATACAAGGAAAAATAGAAAAAATAACATTTTCAACTCTGTCTGTCTCCCACAACCTCATTCAGTGTGTTTACATGTACAGTTAAAACAAGCTCCTGTAACAGCTTTATTGGACAGCTAAACTGAAGCTCTGTTGTTGTCCCATACAGTAGGGTGAATGATACTGGGAAAAGAATGTTTCAGTATTTTTGGTCCTGCAATCTGTACTGGGATTTTTTTGTGCAACAACTTAGGTTCAATCTTTAATTCCATTTTCTTTAAACCCATTCATTTATCTGTTTTACACAGTAGTCCTCTGCACACATATGCACACAGAGATTGGAGGCTTTCGTGACAAGTTACTCCATAAACTGCACAAATAGATTTTTGTCTTGAAAATGCATAACAAGAAGCTTGTATCATCAACCATGTTCATGCTTAAAGAGTCTGCATTATCCTTTTTGGAGTTATATGCCTTTTGGTGTATTTTATAATGCCATCTCTGCATGAAAGACGATATCTATGCACAAAAAAGCTGGACTCCTCTCTGTATAGCAGCCCTAAAGATGTATTCACGAACTGAATGTTGGCAAATGTTGGCCAACACACAGAGAAACATCAACCTAAGTCAGGCCACACAGAAGTAAGATTATGTCAATGGGTGAATGCAGCTGTTTTTTCTGACATTTGAATTAATATGTTTGTAAAAACAGCAAGAGTTGATCTGTGGCTATGATCACTACCCAGCTGCGTTTCTGTCGGCTTCAGCTGCAGCTCTGATTATGTTTGTGCAATGTTTATCAGTGCCAGCTTATGTTAGGCTATAGTTCCTATCTGAGAAGCTAAGCATGCTACCCATGCATTAAAACTATTTGCACATGGTTGAAATTAATTTAGAATTAGTCAGAGGGCCACTGGAGATGTCATACTCCACCAGCACAACAGTTTTTCTCTGATTAAGATATGTTTCCCTGCAATGAACACAGCAAAATTGACTCCTGGAATGTGCTTTTATCAAGATTTTTAAGATTTTACAACATGGGTCAGTGTCAACTAATATACAGTATGTTCGTGTGTAAATGCAGCTTAAACATTTACATTTAAAACTTTTGTGAGATGATAGGTATACATATTTGGAGTTTGGAGTGGAAAAACATTATTTAAAACATTATTTATTTATATATATTTTAGTTTGTTTTTTCCTGCATTGTTCCACTGTTAGTTTATCACCTTGTGGTATAACAGTGTTATGCACTCTTCTGAGAAACAGACCATGCTAAGATGCTTTATCTGATACGTCATGACCATATATCATTATTTGTGACATCTAATAAATCATGCCGATAATTGATTGATGCATGGAAATAATCTTGAGTTACAGTCCTTCAGTGGAATGTTCTCTTTACACCCTGATTATCCTCCACATCCATAAAACACAGAGAGACGCAGTCAGACAGGGCAGCGATGGAAATGCTGAACAGCCACATTCTTAATGCAAGAAAAACAGGAGTGAAAAAGCAGACTTGAAAATTGTAAATGAGTGGTGGCTGCACCCCTCGCATTCTCTTCATAAGAGGTCTGCAGCTAACATAATTCCAGAAGGACCTTCTACTAACTGATCAAGATGGAGACTAAAGGAAAATAAATGACTCGGTAGAGAGGACAAGAATTCAGCAGGACTGAATGCCAATCGATGAAACAACAGTCATGTGTAAACGTTTAAAAACTGAAAAAAACAAAATAACACTGGTTTATATTTGGTAAAGCTGGCTGAGCAGATCATTCCCCCAAAAGGAAAAGTACTAATACCTTAAATTTTAGCAATGCACACTACAGCTGTACCACTCTGTGGGAAAAACACGTAACAGCATAACAGCAAAACCAATCAATCAATATTTATACAACTGGCTTGTTAAACACATCTAACATACCTCAACACATTAGGAGCAATATCAATCAGCTAACTCTCTGCTAGTCTCGGTTTGTTCTGTGTAGTCTCTATTAGAGGATTTACTTATAAAGCTATTGACTTGTGTTTGTATTGACTTTAGGGGCTCAGCCATACGGGCAGCCCTGGGTGTCCCCCGACTCTTGTTTCAAAATCAGGTCAATAGTCATAAGAGTTGCACTAGTGCTTTTGTGAAACTTTCCACAAAGAACAGCCAAGTTCTCTGTTTCTCTGCTTCCAGTCTTTGTGCTGATATGCTGTGTGCTCTCTATTGCTCACCCCAGGCAACTGAATGCTGTGTTTTTGGGTGTTTGATTATCAGGGATCCCTGCTAGCCTTGCTCCATGGCTGCAGACATATAATTAAATACATTTCATAAAAATATTGAGATAAGAAAAAAAAGTGAAGGGAAAAAACAATAGTCATAAGAGTGATATCTACCTTCTAATGATATGATAGCAAAAAGTGAATTTACTTATCTCAAAACAGGTCCAGGTTAGCTGTTTGTCTTTGTTTACAGTTTTCATGTGTATCTTAGCCAATAGTTCAAGGAAATATATATATGTGTGTAGAGACATGAGTCACACTGGCTTAATTCATGTCCAAAAATGCGAATGTGATTGTTTCTTGTGATTGTCAGCTGCCAATGCAGTTCATATATTCCACCTTACCTCCTCTGAGTACATCCTGCTCATTGTGGTGGCCGCAGCTGGAAGACACCTGTCCCTGTATGACAATTTCCCATCATACTCCAACCACCAAACGTCTGTGCCTCCCTGTTTACACAGCCACCAGCCATGTCAGGACGTGGTAGACTTTGTGTAACAATTCTTACTTTTTATAGTTTCCTCTTAGAGCCACCGAAATCCTGTTTGTTACAACAGCACAATGTGGGGTCTCTATCACTCTGTCTCGGGGGAGCAGGGGCAGTAAATGATATGGATTTACTGATGTTGCTTTTAGGTCACACATCTGTATCCTGCATCCTGCTTCCAGCTGGCAAGAAACAGAGAGAAACAAGTGCCTTTGGTTTACCTTTCCATCTAACTCTGGCTGAAAAATGGTTGGACCTCAATCAAACAGCGAAATACTGAAGAAAACGTCATTACAGGAGTTATTTTGAAGATGCTGACTCAGATATATTCCAAGAAGGACTGACTATGTCTGCCAGTTTCTCGGTTCAAACCATATTTGATCAGGGAGAAAAACAGAGACAGAAAATTGCTTGGAAATGTTGGATCTTTTCAACGGTTCGTTCATTGGCCACCCAGATGCTAATGCTCTCCTAAACATTATTAAACGTTTGCAGTCTTTTTGTCATGAAGTGGATTTAAAATATATCCAAAATATTAGGATTAAATCAGGAAAGAATGACTAGTTTCTTAAAATAGAATAGACAAATGTCATTTTAAAGTGGCATTCATAACTATTTCCACTGTTTTGTAACTCAAAACTTTTTTAAAAAGCTCATGAAACTTTCCAGAGAAGGATCATTAATCACAGCAAAGTGAGAAAAATGACGCGAAAAGCTTCAAAGACGCAGTGACAGCTAATAAAAATTACACCTTTTCCACCGTACGTGATCCAAAAAGACAGAATCATTTTTGCTTGTAAATCAGCATCAGTACAACCTTGAATGCCACATAAAGTTATTCATTTAGTCACATGAAAAGTGTTTTTCTCAGCTAATTTAACCTGCCACCTCTGTTTTGGATTTTGCTACAGTTCCTAGACTAAATAAAGTCAGAGCACCTGGCCTTAAATAACCTGCTTCAACACGGTCTAATAAAAAAGTGAGAATTTTCTTTTCTGGTTTAATGAGTTCAGCTGACCTTAGCTCAGCAGACAATTTTACAGGTTTGGATTTGACCAAGAGCAAATAAAATGATGTAAAGAGTCTGGTCTGGTCTCATGGGGAGAATAACCGGCACATCTTGAGGTGCATAGATGTGTCTCAGGGCAGAGAGCCTTTGTGGAGAACATCTGCCAGAAACAAACAAGCCTCTCTTACAAATCAGACACATGTATCCATTCACAGCTCTCAGGTAAAAAATAGACCTCCAGACAGACAAAAATGGTCTTCAGAATACCACGAGACAACCCCTGGACCCAGACTGATGCCGCCCATCCCAGACATCCATAGAGAACTGTATACTTCTGGTCCATCATTTCAAAGTTGTTTGGATTAATAAATTGAAATTTTCTACAAGCTAAAATAATCCTGGAATTGTATGGCTAACTTTATCTATTATACAATTATAAATCAAAAATGAAAATATTAGTAGGTAAAAACTTGAAATGTTATTTTTTTTTAAACTTTTATAACAGAGATAAATTCAAATCATTTTCACAGTAAATATCATTTTAATCAAAAAGTGTTTGAACACTGTAATGGATTCTCCACTGAAAAGTTGCAGTTCAAAGAAATTCAATTTTTAATTCTGAATCTTGCCTTTTCAGATAAATGCTTGTTTTTCTAATCTTTAAATTAAAAACAATCCAGAAAAGTGCCACACATGTGAATTGTGGAGCAGTGGAGGTTGCAATTAAATTGCTAAGACCACAGATGATATAAAGAAATGTCATTACTGGAATGTAACCTCGGTGGTGGCATGTAACTTCGGTGGTGGTGACATCAAAGCCAGCTGGTTGTATTTCCCTTGACTATTGTTAGCATTTTACTACCACATGAATGTTTGTTTTTATGGTGATCTAAATATTTAAGTGTCACCAAGTGTTGTACCATGGAGTTAATTTTCAGCTTTGATCCAGAGGCTTTTGTCTGTGGCGCCATGCAATTCTACTTTAAAGTGTACCTGAAACCCATCATCATCCATCATCCTGACAGTACTGTACTGTAGAACTCCAAATAACATTTAAATGTATGAAAAGTAGAAGTGGAGACTTTCAGGGTACTGGAGAGCCTTCCTTCCAAACACCTGCTTCATCAGGCAGAGGGAGGAAAAACTTGCCAGACTGGAGTGTAGCCAGTCAAAAACCTTCTGCTGGAGCCCCTTTAATTAGGTCCTGTTTGGAGGTGCGTGATGCAAGACTCTTGCTTTCTTAGATTCAAAATATCCATTATAGAAGGAAAGGCTCAGTTTTGAACAGATGTTATTAGAATAGATAGTATTCAGATGAGTCACAATAAACTATGTGATAATACCGGATGAGTCTGGAAGTTAACAGTCAGTTCTGGTCAGCTTTTGGAGGGAAATGTCAGTACTTGATTCTCCTGCCATGTTTGAAAAGCTACAATCTAACTGATGTGCATGTGTGTTGGGGGTGTACAAAAAAGGACATAAATTATGAATCATTCATATTTAAACAAGAGGATGTTTGTGTTAAAGCTGACTTCAAATGGATATTAAACAGTCTTGTCATCTTACAGCCTCAAAGAGCAACAAAGAAAGTCAAAACCAATGAGATCTGAAAGGTTGAAACTGCCAGAAGAATTTAAATTGGAGACTTATTTTAATTCAGCGGCTCTTCTTTTACATATTTCTAGACTGCCAGCTGTTAGCAATAGCTCCCTGTAAACTCTGCATGCCATTAAAGAGCAAAAAATAAAAATAGAAAGCAGCATATCAAGCAACTGAGGTCAGTCAGTAAAATCTCAGGTGTCTAAATAGTCCAAGGATATTTTTTTTGTGGAAATGGCAACATTTTTTTAAGTTGGAGTCTCTTTGTTTACTCTGTTTACTACATTTGTACTAAGTGCAAGCTCGCTGAAGCTGAAAGCACCACAAGTGTAGCAGTGGCAAAAATAGCAAACCTAAAGGTTTCAGCATTCACAATGTTTTTAAACGGAGGCCCAGCTGCATGACCAGTGAATTATAGAATTACCAAACTATGAAGAAGATACAAGATTTAAATCACAACCACTTGGGATGTCCTGGAAAGCCAACCATTAGCTTCATTTGGTTCCCATTCCTCTTGCTCATTGTCCATCATGTTTGGTTTATAGTTAGATTTTACACTGTAAGAGTAGAGACCATTGCTGTCGGTGAGTGAGTCTCTTGGCATTTTGTGTGTTGTGTCACTTAACTTGTCACAGAAAATCGTTCATTCATTGATGCTCTGTTAAAATACAATTTTATTGTTAAGCAGCTCCCATTTTATCTTACTATATGAATAAAATGGTCAAACACTCAGAGGAAACTTGAACCATCAACTTCTCAGCACAAAGCAGAGGGATGTAGATCTTGTCTGCCATTCAACAAGTGTTCTTATGTCATGTGATAGCTTTCAATTGACAAATCTCTGCCCCCTGTTTGCTGGATGAGTTACAAACTCTGTGTAATAAGCAATGGCCACGTGTCAAAAGGATCTGACGAGTATTTGCATTTGGAAATAAAAGTTCATAGACTTCTGACTCTATTTGTGAAAGATGGAGACTTGGCATACACCTAACAGTAAATAAGCCCCCAATTACTGCCCTTCTCTAAAAGCACAGTAAGAGGCAATGTGCCTGTCAAGTGTAAAATAGCCAAGAGAGCATGAAGGAAGACTCTAACGTTAGGTGACAAAGATGCCAGTGTTAGACAAGAACCAAAAGCACTCTTTTCTCCCTCTCTTCAACCAAGAATGATTCACATCCTCCACTCTGTTTTCCCCAACATTCAAAGTCCTTCATTCTTCTCTCTGCAGCTCCATCTTTTCTGTCCTTTACTCTCTGAAATTCAGCGTCCTCTCACACACTTCTCCCTCTGTTGTAAATATAGAGGCCTCAATGGGACGCTGCTTTATTTAGCTGGCAGATGTGCAATTACACTGAAGGGTTTGGGACCAAAATCACCCTCCGGGCCTGACATTTGAGGGCTTGTCACGTCCTCTTTTTGTCTAGTTGTTCGTTCATATTTTTGTCTTCCTCTCTGTCCCTCTTAAGAGAAATCAACATTTCAACTCACACTGCCCCTATCATCTGGAAATTATTGCAATTAGTTGGGGAGGGCCTCCGCCTACTTATCCTGGTTTCTCTGTCATAACCTGCTGCACCTGCAAGACCATGTGGAGGGACAATTATTCACCACAAGTTGAAAAACATACAGTCTGGGTTTGATTATGCATATTTGCAAGGCGTGTTGAGCCTGTATGCGTGTGATGGTGTGTATGGGGTGTTCTCATGCCCCCGGGCTGCCCTGTCTGGCCTCAAATTTTCCTTCAGGGTCACAGCTGGAACATTTGCTCCACAGTTTAATTTCTTCCACTTCCATTCCTTATTTTTCCTTGGGTGAAGGTCATGCAGTAAGCGTCCGTCTCACCTTTTCAGTTCATCTTGTCCTGTTGATAATGTCCCATATTCTCCTCACATTAACGCCAATGGCTTTTTCTTTATTTCTAAACACATAGCCAATAATAAGACCTCTAACTGCTGCCCTTAGATTGGCATTCATGCTTCTGCTTCAGTGACAGTCAAGGGCAAAAGCATAATGTTTTCATATTGTCTGTCAGTTTTATATACTGTGTCTGCAATATCCAGGGTATTGTAAAAACAGTATCTTAGAAAATGTTTTAGGGATTGCCTTTAAACTTTGACAGCATGCCTTGCAGTTTCTCTTGTTTTGGGTCTGAAAGTGAAGATTAGTTAACAGTGTCTCCCACCTCTGCTGCTCAAAAGGTCATTCTCTCCCTGAATAGGTGTGAATCCAGTGAAAGCCCGGGGTTACAAGGGTCCCTTGACAGGTGATAACCCACCTATAAACCCTAAAACTTTAACCGAAATACACTAAAAGTGAGGGGCAGTAAGTGGCCCGATCGTATATGAATTCTTCTTGATGCAGCCCTTGGTGTAAAAAGTTTGGACACCCTGACCTTAACAGATTATGGAGGTTAAAGATCGGAGGTTATTGGGTGTCATCATTACCACAAGCTTGTAAATGCAACATCTTAACTTGCAGGATTTTTATTCAATTTTCTATAAACGTCCTCTCAGACTCAAGGAAAAGCTAAAAGACTTTGAAGGGAAAAGGTCAATTGGGACTTATGATCAAGACTTGCTTCTGAACTTCATACATCAAGAATTCTTTGAGGGATTTCTATTAAACTTTGCACAAAAGTCTTCTCTGACCTGTGGATGAACTTGTTACAATAAATAGGTAAAGGGTCATAGGCCAAGTGACCCACTGTTGGACTTTCACTCTAGTAATAATCACCTTGCAGAGGCATAAAGCCCACACCTAAGCATAGATCTATTTTTTAATAAGCAGCTGTCTTTTTCCCTCTCTGCCCCCTTCGTTACCTTCCTTCAAAGTAAACCAGCATTTTTCACAACAACAGCAAGAAACCCACCCCAAAGCTATACAACATCAGCAATGTTACAGGCCTTTCAAAGATGGCTTGCGGTGACAAAACAACCAAACTCTCCCTCTCTCTTACGGTCTCACCCCAAGACCCGACTGACTCATGTGGAAGGTATGTGCTGAGCCTACAATCTCCGACGGCATTGGCCTCTGGAATTCTAATTCACAAGAGAAACGCCCAACCTCACCAGTCACACCAAATCCTGCTACTGCTCATTCTTTATTTTTAATCCTGCAGTTTCGCTCTGCGCATCGCTCACGCATGCTTGGCTGCAAGTGGTGCAGAAGGAGACAGGGTGGCGAGCAGGGGATGTGTGAGAGTGGTGGGAGGGTGGTCGGCTAAATCTGGGGAGTGAAATCAAAGAGTCTGGGATTTAGGAGGGGATCAAAGTAGCAGGCCACACAGGTTTGAAACTAAAACCATGAAGGGGTTCAAAAGGGGAACTGTCAATGGTGAGGCAAGGATTCTGGTGAAACTAACTTAAAGATCCTCATACACAGTTTGGTTACTCTTAAAACAAACAAGAAAGCAAAGAAAATAAACAAGGCCATCAGGGAGATGATTAAATGCCCATTTACCTTTTTTCTGCTGATTGCTAAAACTATGGATGCACAATGTTATCGGTATGATATTGGTACCTGCAGAAATTGTCCTTAACAAGTCAATAATGGTATCCAAAGATTTTTTATGATATTCCAATACCTCACGTATTGGCCACCTTTATGCCATATATCTCCTGTAATACTGGCCCAATGCATAAATGTATCATATTTCTTTACTTATCACTTCTTTACATTAAAAATTCAAGATTCATTTTAAGTCTTTTCTTAAACATCTGTTCCTAACACAAACACCTGTCACATTGAAAATGAGACAATTTTTGAGAAGTAAAGACTTAATAATCCCGACGAAAAACATTATTTGGTGTCTTGCCTGTGCCGTACAAGATGATTGTATAAAGACAGTTGAAAGACAGTCTTACACCACTCTAAGTGAATGCAATGAGAGGAAGCATCAGCGACAAAATGAGGGTATTTATATTGAACCAAATGTGAGTGTCCCAACTGCCTGTGAGTGAAGCAACATTTTTGCCTTCATGTCCCATCTCTACTTTTTCTGCCATCATACAACAGGTGAGAGATGAGAAGCGAGGCAAGAGGGATTTTGACAAGGTGCAAGATGGATTTTCTGGATTTTCTTGGACTTTTCTTACTCAGCAGAGCTTGTTCATTTGTTTAACATGGCAGAGTGCAGGAGCATTTGTCAAATTTGGTGAGTAAAATGATTTACTTCCACTCTGAACTTCAAGGGAGGAACTTTGTTTCACTCAAAAAGAGAAGACGATCCATCGTCAGTACAAATCACTTTGTGTCTGTTTCTCCAGCTGAACCTTGAGTGCACTTGGTGTTTACAAGAGAAAACACAAAGCATGGAAGTACATTTATCATTTACCATGTTGGTTTACGTTTTACACATCAATGACTCATTGAGAGATAAATTCGACCAATACAAGACAAAATAATGACATTATGAGTTGAATTCAGCTCACATTCAAGACAACATCTATAAGAACGCAGAGACACATAAGCTAAAAAATCAACACAGACCAGAAGCTGTTCACAGGACCTTTAAGGGATGCATATGCAGAGCTTTGAAGCAGAACCACACCTCTTTCTGCACTTCCATCAAACCTGACCACATCCTTCCATTTCATTTTGAGAACATTAGGATCTGAGTACATGGAACTGAAGTCAATCTGAGGACATCTGAGTGCACCTAAAGGAGTAAACAACTGCGTTTTTTAACAATTAAGAGTATTAACTAAGAATATTATGCAACACTGCAATGATGATAAGACCACAAGTGGCCTGGGAAAGCAGCTAAAATATTTGGGTGGCAGCTACAGTGGTAAATCAGTTTTCAACAGCAGCCAATGCCAAAACTGTTAGAGAGCCGCAAACTTAAAGGGATAGTTCAGTATTTTTGAAGTGGGGTTGTATGAGCTCCATTACGTCCACTAAGTAGAGTAGATGCAGTAGAAAGTTCTCTCCTCACCCTCAGTAAGCCGCAGTCTGTAAGAGTCTGTTACCAGAACCAGCCGCAAACAGGGAATCATCGTACCAAGAACAAAGGCTATTTTCTCCACCTACAAGAACTCCCATTAAAACATACCACAGATACCACAGTTTAAGGGGACACTACCAAGAAATGTTTTAAATGTATTAACTTTTCGGAAATATAAAGTGTATTTGGACCTAACTAATTCACATCATATATTCCTCCGCGCAGCGCTAGTGTGAGCCACTGAATCACTCCGTCTCCCTCTCAGCTGTTCTAAACATAACAAGCTAGCGGCTTCAGACACCGGTTGTAGCCTTGTGTAACTTTTGTCAAGTATTGTAATTATTTTGTTTTTACTCTAAGCGGTGGGAGGAAGAGACCATGCAGGAAATAAAAAAAGGAGTGATTATGATAGCGCCATTGAAGTTCCATTCACTTTGGAGTCAAGAGGATACCTGTATGAACCCGAATTCACAGAAGAAGAGCTGCTGCAGATGGAGACCGAACAGACCGAAAGGAATACAGAGGAAACATTGGACATAAAGATAGAGTCGGAAATATACAGTGAAGCAAGTGTACGAACTGCGAGGAGTCAGAGGATACTGGTGACTCCATGATGAGTGATATGGACTGCCCTTTGAATCCTGGAGTTTTGTGGACATTATTCAATTTCCCGAAGATAAACCGTAAAAACATCCCAAACCTGAAGGACCTCATGACAGTTTCTCCTCAGAGTAAGTCATAATGATTTGTCAAAAACAAACAAGCAGAGTAGACGAGGCTGTTAACCATAACATTGCAGACTACTTGTGTTTTGTGTCTCTCTCTCACACACACACATGCACACACACATATCAATTACTGTGTATTAGCCTATAAAATATAGATGTATAGATCTGTACACGCAATCTGTCAGGTAACAAGAGATGCAGGCAATTGCTGTAAATAATGTTGCCGCATGCCTGTGTTATGCAGGGGGATACGATGAGTGCTCCATGATGCACATCTGTTTCTGCATCAAAGGAAGCATCACAAAAACCCCATCTCAGAAATATTTGTCAAATAATCTGCTTTCAATCAGTCTTCAACCAGCATCTGAAGCCGCATGCTTGTTATGTTTACAACAGCTGACAGTTAGGCAGAGTGATTCAGCAGCTCGTGGCAGTGTTGCGTGGAGGAATACATGATGTGAGTTGGGTATAGGTCGAGATACACTTTATATAACCAAAAGGTTAATGCACTCTAGGTAGCATCCTCTTTAACAGTGGTATTATTTTTTTCATGGGAATTCTTGTAGGCGGAGAAAATACGCTTTGCTCATGGTACAATACTTCCCTGTTTGCGGCTGGTTCTGCGTAACAGACTCTTACAGACTGTGGCTTACTGAGGGAGATCAGAGAACTTTCTACTTCATCTAATGTATTTAGTGGCCATATGGAGCACATACAACCACACTTCACAAATACTGAACTATCCCTTTAATTGTAGAGTTTCCTGGCTCAGCAAGTATGGTCCTATGGTAAGTATGGTCCTAATCAACATCAACAAAATGAAGATATAAGCTTGTCTCTTTAAAGCTCCTGTAAGGGAAACTTTAGGCAAAAAAAGCCATATTCAGCCTTCGGTGGAGTGAGGTAATAGCAAGGCTGAATAGTACCCTGTGACGCAATGACAAAAACAACTACATCATTGCATGTGACTGTGGCTAAGCAGACTAATGGTGTGGCCACACCGGACGAGAATTCGCAAAGACGCAAGTCTAGATTACATACAAAGTCAATGCAAAGACGCGTTTGGACGCAGATTCGTTCCGGGCGGCGCGTCGGACGCGTTTGGCACGGCGCGTTTGGAGCGTCCGGCGCGTCAAACGCCTCGATGCTCGAGTTGAAAATATTGAACTTTCGACGCAAATTCGCACGACGCTGTGGCGCGGCAGCCAATCAGCGATGACATTCCCCCCGACATCATAGATTTGATGACGGTGTGACGCTCCGGCCTCCTGCTCAAACCCCTCTGAAAGATGGAAGAGAGGTTTATCTGCGCTGTTTGCTATCATATGATCAACTATATGATTTGACGTGTGTACTCTACAGAGACCGGAACAAAAAGGAGCAGGCTTGGGTGAAAGTCACTGAGGAGACAGGTTTTGAAGGTAAGTTCTGTAAATATTTGTTTCCAGCTGGATTTGCTTGCACGGGTCATCACTGAGTCTGACAAGCTCCGGCTCTCTACTGAGAGTGACGCGAGTCGCCCCTCAGCTTGTCAAAATGGTCCAGCGTCCAGCCTCGGACGCTGGATTCGATTACTACTTTGCCACCCCAATGGATATTTGGTATTCGGCATTCAGCCAAGCATTTATGTTTTTATTTGGCTTCGGCCACAAATTTTCATTTCGGTGCACCCCTACCTGTAATAGTTTGTTTTCTTTTCTCTTTTTTTCTTTTCAGATACATAAATCAAATCCTTTTTGATGGTTAAATGTATCACTAACAGACATTTTTATTTGTTGCAGAAGATTTAAATAAAAAAATAATTAACCCTCAGAGTAAAACCCTTTCCCATGACACATTTTAACAGGGACCATTTCTAAGTTGTGGCATTGTTTGAATGAAGAAATATATAAAAAAAATTCATTGTTTTCACAAATACATACCTCTCATTATTAGTATGAGCACATTTTAGGCTTGTATTTGTTTCTGAAAGGGGTCATCACCTGGAAAAAACATTTTTGCAGATACTTACATGTAAATTGCAGTTGTACCTCTGGTGAAACTTGCCTTGAAATGTTAAGGTTAAAAGCAGCCCTCTTTCACCGTTTGATGTCTTTGTTCAAACCACTTGGTGGTAGGTCTCAATACACAAGATTTCTGCAGCCTCCTCAGCTGACTTAATCAGAGGCGGCTCTTCGCATAAGCCCGCCCGACAATTTATGACATGAAATCGGGCTACTTGAAAACCACACCCTCAATTTTCCTGCTTAGCCTGCTTAGCCTGCGAGCCAAAGGGACATAGCACTCAACAATGGCAGCATGCAAATTGCTCATTGTTGACTGCAAAATCAACACAAAAGTTTTTTTCCTGTCCCAGCCTCGGCAGCTCAAACCATTAAAGATCTAAGGATTAACTTTAGTTTTAGTAATGTTCCTACCGCTCTTCCTGTCTCACTGTTCATTTGAAGAAACCACTTCACACTGGAGTAATCTTCCAGTATTACTATGACCATGGTTATAAAAATAAATAAATTTGCAACATTTTGACTCAAGGTAGTATTGGGACAGGCCTAAGCCTTGTTGATTACCATCTTGGGTTAAATTTAACTAACCACAAAGTCAAAGTAAAGACAAATTCCCACTCAGAGACATCTTGCTGCACACGGCGTTTTTCCTCCATCACCCAAGCATTGTCAGTGTCCTGTTCAGGCTCTCATTCAGGCTCATACATGAAAGAACAAATTACAAAAGAAGCAGCCTGTTCAGGTTCATCTGTCGAAGTATTAGCCAAGATGGATGGACTGTGGATGTTTCAGTGTTGGTCACAAGGCCCTTACAGTTGCTGTCATTCCAGTACAATCAGCGCACACTACATTATCATAATTTAAAGGGGTAGTCAGCGATCTTCTAATCTTCTAATCTAATGCACTATTTGTCAAAATCACCGGATTTCTCCTCTCCATTCAAAAGATGTCCCCACTGACAGCATGTTTAAAAAAAAGTCTGGTTTCTATACACAGCCTTGGCTCTGAATTTCAGTAGGTAAATATGTGGTTCGGGCCGAGCCACCAAAACAGGGTACACCCCCCGAAATCCAGGGGGGGCTAACATACTCATGTGCAGATCAGACAGAGGGGGGAGGGGGAGTAGTAGGTTGTGTAGTGTGCGCAGTTAGCATAAGAGAGAGATACAATATGTGCAGTAGCAATTGCTGAAAAACAGCCCAAAAGAAAAAGGTCAGAGGAGTGAAAAGTGAAAAAGAAGGGCTATGACCATGAAAGAGCGAAGACCCGGGTCAACAGTGGTGTTGCTTTCCGACGGTGGAGGGAACTCTGCGAATTGAAATATCTGAAAACGGACGCGGATGTCGCCGTCTTCGTGCTGGACAGGTAAGCAACATTAGATTTGTGATGCTTCACATAACAGTAACAGCCGTCGGACATTCATCTTATTGTCTAATCTGCCAAAATGTACTGTTGTTGTGATGTTATCAATAATGGCAGTCGAGTTGTGGCTACTATTGTCCGACGAGTCAGGGTTACCTTAGTTACGTCGGTCAGCTACGCAGTTTCTAAGGCCGTTTACATGACGATGCATGTCTATCAGCTTTAGGGGGTGGAGCCAGGGGTGAGGTATGAAGGGAGAGGCGGGTCTAAATTCGTTTATCAACAACCTCTCCACTTGTTTTCTCCCACATCGCTGACTACACCTTGAAATGAGTATCCATGTCAGTAGAAACCTTGTGTGTATTCTCATCAGACAAATTTGCAGTATAAAAAAGCCACCATAAGCTCAATATTTGTTTTTACATTTAATTTTGTTTCTTAAAATCCATTTTAGGACATTTTAAGAGTGACAGAATATGTTAGAAAACTAAATGATGACACCTTTAATGAGAAAATGGACTAACGAGATATCATGCAAACTTTATGTGAAAAAGTGCTGCCTTTTGTGTCACTGTAGACAAGTTATCCTGCTTCCACACTGTAAAAAATATTAGATAACACAAAATAAATACCAGCATAAACGTTCATTTTTAGATTAAAATACACAACATAAAACTAATTCAAACCATGATTATTTAACTCTTTGCCATATCGTTTTTTTCTGTTAGAGGGGAAAAAAATAATAGAAATCAAAACTCGACAAAACAAAACTGGGATTTTACTTTTAGGCTGCATTTTCCAGCCCTAGCAAAAGGTATTAACCAGGAATAGTTGAAGCATCTGCTCAAAGTCACCATTTCATGTCCGGCTAAAACTCTTCAGAGCAGCTTTAATGCTGTATTTGAACCACCATTACCATAAAGCTCATTTTAGATAGAGCTCTTGTTTTGAAAAGTGTCTTAACAGCTTACTCAACTTCCCCAGTTTTCTGAAATCCCAGATATTGAGGTCATCTCTGCTCTATATTGACCGTCTTGTGGTTTAAATGACTCACTATTGAAGACGTGAAGCTGTTATCAACTACAACCACAACAAACTGAAGTCTTTTCTTGATGCAAGACTTTTACCAGCAATCCCACTGCAATTAAGACAATAACAAAAATAAAACCTTGTGAGGAAGAACAGTGAAGCAAACATAGCTCCTATTTCTCAGAGGAACAAGCCTGTTTATTCAGAGCGCTCAAGTTTCCATGACAAAGCTCTCCTGAGGAAAACCATTCCCATTAAACATCTTCATTGCTGTTTTCTCTGAGAACTCAGGACAATCCGTCTTCCCAACAAAAAAGGAGCCCCGACTCCCCCGAGAATCTTCGGGAAAACTACTTCAACAACATACAGTGGTAAACATCTAGCTAATGTGTCATCCGGTGGAAAGTCCCTGATACAAAATAAAATTCTGAAGACAGCAGGCTTTGGAGAAAATTCAGGTTTGTTTATTATATGCACAGACAAAGTATGTTTATTGTGCTAAATTCAGAAGAAAACTAGAGGGTAGGGCTATCATCATTCAGCCAGTTGGTAAATGAGGCCTTATTTTTCAAACACCTATTTTTATTGGAAAGAAGAGGGCAATCCATTATTTGCAGGGGTGGATAGGAGCTCTCAAACATTTTATTTTTACTGTGTTACCGTCTGATATAATAATAAATAACACCTCGCCATTAGGTTGGGCAGTAAAACCCTCTATTAACAGTCATGGAAAAAATGTAAAATAACAGTACAGTACAATGCAGCACATTTTCCTTCAAATGCTCTGCATTGTGTGCATGTGTATCACAAATACCATATTAACGTATATTATCAGGCAGATCTATTTTGCAAAGCTTAAAGCTAGAGCAACTAAGCTAGGTCTGCAGAGGAACTGACCAATCAGTGTCCTATGAGGAGAAAGAGGCTGGAGCTCTGAGTGCAACAACAGGAAACTACAGCTACAGTTTACACAGGATCATCAAAGTTGGACAGCAGAAGATTGTTCTGATGAGTCTTGATCTCTGTTTAACCTCTGAGAGGTAGGGGCACACTTTGGTGCAAACAGCACACAGTAAAAGCATGGTTCCATCCTGCCAAGTATCAACAACTCAGGCAGATGGTGGTGATGTGATGGTGTGGGGGATATGTTCTGGGCACACTTCAGGCCCCTTAGTACCAAGTGAGTGTCATTAAAATTCTACAGCAACAGCACTGCTGCTGACCATGTCCATCCCTTTACAGTCACAGTGAGGCCATCATCGGATGGTTCCTTCAAGCAGGATACCACACTAACAAAGGCGTAGTGTGGTATCCTGAGCTTGACAATTAGGTCACTGTAGCCCTGTGACCTTCACAGTCACCAGATTTCAACCCAATAGAGCACCTTTGGGATGTGTTGCAACAGAAGATTTGCTAATGTTAAGCTGACAAATGTGCAGGAACTGCATATGTCAAAATTGACCAGAATCTCTGATTTTTTAGTTATATTCATGCTGCAAAGAATAAGGGGTCTTTTCTGAACGCATGAGGGGCTCCTGCCAGATATTTCTGATTCTTGCTCCAACTTATAAACTGTGATGGGCATTGAAAACTAATTGAAAACCAATTCCACTTTAATATGCTCAACTCTCTTAAATAACTGTCAAAATTGCTGCAACACAATCATGATTACTCTCCATCTACCAGTAAGTGGAAACACCAGCTAAATGTAGCAGAATTTTTTGATGCAGCATTTAATATCAGAAGTATCATTTGCTTGACATTGTGGTCAGTTGCGCCTGAAAACCTTTGAAAGCCAACATACATCCATACAGAAAATCAGTGGGAAATGATAAAGAAATAGATTGACAAAACTAATAATTTATGGCACTGGTGTCTATACAATTACGAATTCCCATCCTTACTTATAAATGGGGGAAAACACTGAACTCTAATTAAATTTAATATAAATTGATAATCCTAATTGAGCAGAATATATTGACTAAAAATGCAGTTTTAAGTAAGTGTATTTACAGAAGGGTAGTGGCACATTGTTTTCTCACCTAGTGCAGACATGGCTCTACAATCTGATTTTCAATGATAAATGCTGTTGAAGAATTTGAGGAGGGCTTAATGTGGGTCACATTCTACCCTTTCTAACTTAAAAAAGATAAAGTGCAATTGTTTTTTCAACAACCACTTTACAGATGAAATTGTATAATTTCAGTTGACCATGATTTTACTGGTTCACTGTAGTACCACTTTTACAACCAGTAATGTTTTTCTAGCACAGTTGGATCGAGCATGCCTGAAAACATCCAACTCCAGCTCCTCCCTCTTCTTACAGTACAACCAATGTTTGTGAGCATCCATGATCAATGACATGTTGGTCTTTTAACAGAACCGGTTTAACCTACTTCCCATGCACAACAAAGGGCCCTGAAATGAAAAAAAACAAAAGTTGGAGTGCGTGTCTGTTACACCAATGCCTCCTCTCCAGGCCATTTAACCACATAAAGTACTTAGAGTCTGTCAAACATTACTCATAACTCACAGCTCATTCACATTCATGTCACCTACAGCAGCAGCTGAGTCACACACCTGCTCTGAATCCTAAACCGCCTCTACCTGTAATGCTGCACCTACACATCTGAACAGCTGTGCCCAGGGAGAGGTTAAAGCCCGGTCTTTCCTCTCTGTACTCGCAGCCAACACCCACCGTCTATTTGTGCTGAGTGTAGTCTTACATAGACGGAGGAAGGGAGGGATACAGGGAAGAAAGAATGAAGGAGGAGGGAGGAATTGAGGTTAGTACAACAACAAAGCAAAGGCCAAGGCACAACAACTATACCCGAGAAATCACTGAGTTGCCTGACTCAGGGCAGGTAATTGTGCATAAGATTTATAAGCCTTTTAAAGCTCCACTTGCTGCGTGATTGTCAATTTTATGACCACTTTAAATCTAATTTGGGCAGGGCAGCATGAGTGAGTAAGGGCCTGTCAGAGAAACCACTAGTTATTGTATTTGCTGCTTCTTTGTGGCCTCTGAACTCATAACAAAAATGGAGGGAGACAGACATTTTGAAAGTGAAAACACAAGATGAGAACATTTCTGTTTCCTACTTTCCTCAGACACCGACTTTTCAATTTAAGTACCGGTCAAGTACCCCCAATGAGGGATGGGCGTATCAACATCAAGTTTTACGGTATCAGTATCCACTCTTTTGGTTTCAAATAGTACCCTAAAAATGAGCCAAGGAAGCTCCACTTCCTGTGTCATGTGACTGTGAAGACCAATCAGACCTATCAAACAGCACTCAGGCGCACCCACAAGCAAACAAACAAACAGAAACGTGGTACAGTTTTGTGGCACACAAATGTAGGACTGACAGTAGAAAAACAATGTTAATTAATTGTGACTCAAAAAATATCCCAAAGTCACATTTCAAATAAGATAAAATTGATTATACTATGTTTGAAAGAGTTATAAATCAGTGCAACATATACCTGCACAGTTTTCTAGTTTCATTTATGTTTGTATTTATCTAGTGAATTTCATCCAAAAAACATGTCAGTCTTTACCCCTCTCAACTCTATGGGATCACTAGAGCAAATTAGCAGGCAAATTGTTAACTTACATCCCTATAACAAATCTTTACATGGACAACTGTGTTTTACAGCTTATTTTTGTAAAACTAAAGGGGACAGGTCACATCAATCCTTCTGCCGGTCTATTGTCCAAGTTAAAGCACCCAAGGCTATTGTTTTTTTGACAGAAGTGTCTGATCAAGAACAGCCTAAGGTCAAAAAGAGACAAATAACTTATCTGACTGATCACAAAAGAATTAAAAAACAAATGTAATGTAGTCCTGTGTTAAATTTCAGGCATATATTACATGCATTTGTGGCACAAATGGAGCAAAAAATGTCTGGAGAACAATAACTAAATATGAAAGTGGATGTTGTTTTGAGTGTAAGTGCAAAATTGAAGTCTTTCTCTTATAGTCAAGGCTTGAGTGAACCATATTGAGATGTGAAAAGGCCTGTTCAGCACTGATCTGTGTGCGATTTGTGTGTAGCTTTGTAAGATTGTTGAAAAATTGTTATGAATTTCTTTTGTTTTTGTTGTTGTACAACTCTTGATATTTTTATCGACATCACTGTGGCAGTAAAAGTCTGATAACTAAGGCTGTTCTGAAAAAAAGATGTCTTTAAGTGAAATGTGCTCAGGAGAGTTTTTACACATTGCTGCAAAAACAAATCACCCCAGATTCAATTCCAGTTCCAAAAAGTAACTTGCTATTGACTGAACCAGGGTTCTGATAAACAAGGTGTGGCTAATTAATAATGAGACTGTACATATAAGAATGAAATCACAACATTCACAGTAAATCTACTTCTTTGAATATATAAGTGACATCTTCAGTTTTTTGCTAAGGTGCCATTAATGCATTAACTTGACATCTTTGGTGAAAAAAAAAAAACAGAAGCTGAATGTTTTCGCACAGTAACTGCAGTGTATGAGGGACAGTGTGTGTCACATGTACGTTTGGTTGAATGGCACAAATGATTTTGAGAAGTCGGGGGATTTCCAAGAATATGAATGTCTTCACCACATCCACATCTTCTGAAAACTCTCAACAACAAATCTTTGGAAACAGCTGATGACTAAGTTTAAGAATGAAAGTACAAATGTTCTCTGTTGATAAAGAGACAGATCGCTGCCTCAGCACCATGGGGAGCAGGCCTTCAGTCGCTCTGCTCCCCAGCTCTGGAACTCTCTCCCACCGGACATCAGAAACCTCAACTCTTTGTCCCTTTTTAAATCCAGACTCAAAACCCACCTGTTCAGGACTGCATACTCTTTAATAGGAATTTGCCATTCTCATCCACCATTGTTTGTTGTGCTTAGCTGATTTTATAGTTGTATTGTTTTGTTGGTTTTATTGTTGTTTTTATCATGTATAGCGTCTTCCAGTGTCTTGAAAGGCACTTTTAAATAAATTGTATTATTATTATTATTAGTTCTGCAAATTTTACATGAAAATTTTAACATGATAGAAGGCTGACAAAGTAGTCCCAAACATTAACAATAACCAAAATATTTTTATTATGTTTCCGTAATGATTGATACATCAGCATCGCCCATACTCCAGGTTGGGATCTGCTGATTCAGAAATAATATTATTTTTGGTCTTTCATCAGTCAGAGATAAATAACTAGTTGGGCAAATCTTATGTTTTTTTCTGCACAAATATGCGACAAAACAACTACTACACTCAAAACAGGAGAAACATGTACATTGGCTGACTTACATGAGAGTCTTTGGGTTTAAATTTTAAAAATGTAGATAAAACCACACTGTTTCCATACAGAATAATGGTGGATATAATTACAAGCTCTGTCATGTTGTTACTTTATGGCTCGGGTAGCCGCACATAAGCTTGAGGTTGATTTGATGAGTATTTGGCTGAAAGACGTGGGTGGCACCAGGGTGGGATTCTGCTACCCAGACCTGCCCGCCTGCCCGACCAAACCCAGCCCAGACGTTAATCCCAGACTTGTGAGAGCAAAATGGCCTGGCTTATCAACTTCAGCAGTCTGTGGATGTTCCCTCACATGGAAAAAACACAGCTCTAAGCTTTCTGAGAAGGCCGGCAGAAGGAGGGACTGAGGGATTGAAGCTGCACAGTGGAGCAGATCCTCGCTCCTTGATCCCCCCTCTCCCTTCGACTTCACTGTCACCAGAACAGACGGAGAACACTGACAAACACACGGCAGTTATGCAACACGTGTCAGTCAAAGGCCGGAGGCGTTAACGCAGACTAAAGCTCACCACAGTGTTACATTCAACACACACTGATTATCTGTGAGGCTGTGGCTGAAAACAGCATCCTCTCAGGGAGGAGCTCTCTGGTTTGTTGGATGACAGGGTTAATTAAAATGATCAGAACAGAGGATCACAGGTGACATGCCAGTGTTTTGGAAGCACTGCTGAGTTTAGATTTGTAATTCATGTTTTATTCATTATGAGATTACAGGGCTGTCAAAATATTACATTTTTGATTCTGATTAATTTCTGATTTGGAAAGATAATTCTAACAAATCTTAAGATTTGAATGCAGGTTTTAAATATCTGTAATTGTGAAAAACTTCAATGTGACAGTAAGAAGAATGTCTCTGTGGTGTTTTGATTTGGGATTTGATGAGATTTTCATAATGAAATTGATTTTTAGACTTCTTTTTCAAATAACTGCTGTACTTTTAAACCTGAGTGATCGTATACCATAACTAAGTTTAAACAACTCCAAATGCTTATTCAGTGGCATAAAATCACTGCAATACATCATGATCCATGCAAAAGGGTTGCACATTTTGAGCCTACTGTTCATCACACCTAATTATGATCTATATTGAAATCATGAAAATGTATTAATTTTGCATGCTTTAATCGACTGTGTTTTTATTTTAAAAGCTCATACATCTTTCAACTTTACTTTGTGGGTTGAAGAAACATAAAGGAAGCAAATTAAGCAGAAAAAATATCTGAAAAAATATTGGTTACATGTTGAGAATGATTTAAAACCAAATTTAAAGGTCTTATGTCCTGCAAAATCAAGGTCATCTGCTTTTATTGTTGTTAAGAAGGGGCTTGGGGAGCAGAGGAACATGACACTTTTTACTAAACTCTCAGTTCACAAAGAAATATTAAATGCCTCTTCAGAGAAAATGACCATTAAAACCCTTCTTTTTTTGCTTCATAGGGTTTTTTCATGTAATGACTATAAAGCCGCAGACTAAGCCGCTACATTGTGCATGTTTTGAAAGTCTGCTTCATGGAGTGTAACTGCTACTTTCACTTCTGATCACATCATTTGGCAGCCAATCAGAACAGAGCTCATAATCACAGCCTCTCCTAGCCTCCATGTTCTCTCTGATCTCAGTGTTTCAAAAGGGGAGGGAAAAAGAGCTGCATTTGATCCTCTACAGTGACAAATAAATTATTTTCATTACTTAACTTAAATCAAATCCTTGCTTGATACACACAAGACAGAAATTGTAAAACACAACAGGAAATAAGACCTTTAAATATCATAAAGTACACACTGAACACTTACAATACACAACAACATAATGCTTTCAATGGGGAGCATGCATCTTGAGGTAAAGTTAGTGATACACTGGTTGTCAACTTTACAGACATGAGAGCATAATAGCTGCTAAGCTCCACTGGTTTGGTACATGGCCTTGCAAGTCCTCCAGAATTAACATGGCACTGATGCAAGGTGCAGTGCACAAATGACCACCTGGATCAGTGTTGAAGCAGAGGACATGAGCCAACACGTGGTGGAACGAGGTCATTAAGATCTGAGGATAAACTGTTGAACCAAGTCTGCTATTAGCTGGCAGTTCAACAAGTGATGATGCTAACCGGTGAATTTCACCACGGTGTGCCACTGGCTTTGTTCGTCATGTTGTTTTTATAAAATACATATCTGGTGGGTTATTTCTTAATTTCTTACCAAAACTTCACCAATAAGTGATGCACCAAGTGAAAAAAATCACAGTTGCTGTTAATGTAAATTGGTTTTATGTGTTTGGTGTTTATGTTCAATAGCAATATTAAAGCTATTACAAAGTTGATGCCACTGTTTTTCTATTGAACTTTGTTGTGTAATTATTCCACAATGGCATCATTTTTCTTCTACATCAGAGTTTGTCCAGAAGATCACTTCTACTGCCCAATAAAAATTATATTTTTCCAATCAGCACTTGGGGATACCGGATGACAGCATTAAATCTGTGTGGCCAGTGTTTGTTGAAAGGGTCAATATCAGTCTGCACCGATGTTAAACTGAGGCCAAAGTGCATCCCTACATCTAACAGTAAAATGCATGAACTGAGTGCAGACCATGTGGTTTTACCACCTGTCATTAACCTTTGCTTAGGTGTTGTTACCATCAGTTATTGCAGTGTATTCTGCCAGTAAGGATACAAAAATAGACATAATTAATTCCTCGTTTGCAGTCAACAGCAGGTAGCTGCATAGCGCCTGAGGTCTTTCTGTACATTCTAGTGGTAGCCACCTGTACTTGCATATAGGCAAGCCAAAGTGCTCCTGATGCCGCACAAACAAATGCAAAAGCAAGTATCTGTGGTTTAACTAAGCTCCGCTGATGGCGTTTGATCATTTGAAGGCAAAAGTAACAATTGCTATTAAAGTTTTATAACTGTGGAGTCCTAATATGCAGATGTGCATTAACAAAGAGTAACAAAAATCAAATAATTTCTGCTTTTAAGGTTAGAAGTGAAGTGGTTTTCTAATAAATTGTACAGTGTTAAGCTGTAACTTTGTCATTAGTATCCATCCAAGAATAAATATTTTGCTGTCTGAACAGAAACCATATCATTTTGAGTAAGGCAAGAGACTCCAGGTAATGTCATCACTGAAAAGAGAACTTACTACAGATCCATGCATAAATGAAAGAAAGCTAAATGGAAATACAAAGAGTTTAGTAACTGACATCATGGGGTGCAGATTACTTCTGACATATATGCGAAGAGAGGCACTTTAAGAAGCAGTGATTTCTAATCCCTCTTTAAGCAGGGAGACATTTTCACTGAGGAGCAGCCAGTCAATTAAATATGACAGAAATGCCTTAACAGAAATGACATGAAAATATAAAAAAGTACTATATTTAATGTTTTTATTTTGGACCTCAGTGCTGATGAAAACATACAAACTCCAAAATCGGGGAATCGAACCAGCAAGGTTCTTACAGTGAGGCTGAAATGCCTTCACAATATCTCATCATATTCAACCTCATTCTGTAAAGATTTAAAGCGTAATTATGAGAGATGACTTAAACTACAGCTGGTGTCACGGCTATGACTTAAGTTTCAACTTCTCATTATTTTAATCACCCAGACGGGCTCAGAGAGAGAAACTTGAACAGTAATCATGAGATCTTGTTACTAAAGCAATGGAAAGGAAAAAATAGGACATATTGTTCCTTCATGAATGGTTTCTGAAGCAAAACAACAATCTGTGGAGAAATGTGAGTCTCCTGTTTTAGAAAAACACAGTGTTTGTGGGAAGCGGTGACATTCTTGGGAAGACTCCTGGCAGACAAAATGTAGAAGAAAAAGAGGAAAAGGCCAGGCACACACATGCATATCAAATTTCCATAAACAAACATTCAGCTTCCACAGTCTCTGTCAAATCCTGCTCAGTTTTAGGAAGTGTGGATGCAGCATGCCTGTGGGATGAAAAGAATGAAATTTCCTTTTTCAGCATGGGGCAATTTGATGCCACATGAACTGGACAGTGTTGCACTGCGTATTTTATGCACAAACATGACAGTCTGGTATGGATTGCCATTTTTATTTAAGTGAGAGATTTAGATGAAATCGAGCCTGTGCTGTCCCGCAGTTCTCTTGGGCTCTTCCAGAAAACACGTTTCTCTCATTTTCCGGGTAAATAAGCACATTTTAAAGCCGGACTTCTGAGTAGTTGCCATGTGTGCAAACTGACAAACACACCCACAGACTGGCCAAGAAAAGTGCTGTCACCACAAAGATCGTATCTTCACCGCGCTGACAACACTGAACTGCAACTCCCAGATAAAAGTCAGATTGTGCTGACGTATAAGAGTTCATAACTTACCGACTATTACGCACAGCAAGTCCATCACCACGTACAGCTTCTTCTTCTTCAGCTCCTTCATCTTTTCTGCGTCGATATATTCTAAAATGTAAAACTTTACGCGTGGATTAGTGTTTTGGGATTAAAGCTAAGAAGTCCATGGGCGCTCTCTCGTTTTGCTATACAAGTACAGGCTATGCAAACAACCTGGCAACCTGCATTACAAGTTCTTCCGGGGTCCCCGGGACTACCTGTGCTGACATTTGACAGCAAAGGTGTGGAGCGTTTCTTAAAAAGACAGCGCGTTTGGAAAAGTCACAGCTGGAGTCGAGCGTCTTTCAGCGCGCATTGCTTCTGTGGGTAAGAAAACAGAGGTGATCCTCCTGCTCTCACAGCGCTGCAGGCGTCGGGAGAATCCAGCAAAACTCTTCTCTCTGCACACACACACACACACACACCACGCCACTGCTCTCCTGGTCCCTCCTCCTCACTTCCTCGTCTGGCTCCTCTTTGGCTATCTGATCTCAGCCAAGCGCGAGGGCTTTACGCACGGGCGCTCAGAGGCAGGGATCAAACCTTCCTAAAACTTTTCAAATTGTGTTGCATTTTCAAGAAATTATACTTTAGTGTTACACGAGTGAAAGAGACAAGGAGGATGTGTCCAACAGAAAAAGAAATTAAACAAAGGAAGTTCTGTTAGTTCAGATGTTCAGGATGTGGGTGGAGAGAGTTTATTATGAGGATAGTAAAGAGAAAAACTTTAACTAACTAAAATGTACTCAACATTTTGTATTGGTCTTTGGATTAAAATGACCAATCTGTTTGTATTATAACGATCATGTATTGTAATGCTCTTTGTGATTTTTAGCTGTAATTATCTGTTTTTTTTTTATCCAACTTATTTCTCAGAATGTTCAGGGTTTTCTCTCTGCTGAATTCTGGTCTCAGACTCAACATTATTGTATACTTCAGAACTCAAAATTTTAACAGAATTTGTTTGTCTTTCTGTCATAATTCTAATTTAAATACATGAACTTATTGCTTTAAACTTATAGTTCTAAAAAGTGTGACTTCTTCCTGGATCTTTACCCAGGATTCAAAGTTAACCTCTAATTATTCTATCTTACTTTGCATTTCAACTTTAATTTAATTCAATTAGAATTTCAGATTTAAACTGTAATACATGAATATGACTCCCATTCATTTTATTTATTTTTTAAACAGGCTTTTTCTCTTAAATCAGTTTTCTCCCCATAGAATTCTGAATTCAATTCCAGAATGTAACTTGATTCCAGACATTTGGGAATATATTTTTTATAATTTCCGACAGACTTTCACAGTTTTATTTCATATTTTTGCTTTAATTTAAATGTTTTTGATTGTGTGACAATGTGAGTAGCAGCATTGGTTAATAATATAAGGAACATTTGTGCTTTAAACCTCAGTTACACTACATGATGTTTGCAATACCAAAGTTCACTAAAAGCTTGACATAGATGAAATATACCTAGAGCAAAATGTTTATAATATGGAAAGGCTTGTTAAAATGAAAAAAAAATGTAGTGGTGCTCAGTTACAATGTTTTTTTCTGGGCTGTGACAAACAAGAACCCAGACATCAGCACAGTTTGTGATGCTGACAGGCAGTTTCTTTATGTTGGTTTAAAATCATGAAAGCTGTTTACTCTGAAGAGTTTATCTTTCTAGTTTGCAGAGAGCTCATATCTTTTTACTTGCACCAGTTTTACTGACGTAATGTAAAATGAAGTAAAAAAAAAAAAAAAAAACACAAAACAAAAGAAACTTAAGCAAAATCAAAACACATCAAAATAGAAGTTGGTGGAATAGGTGAGAAACTTTCATTGTTTTAAACTTTGGCCAATTCGATCCACTTTTCCAAATGTTGCCATCATATTTGGACAATTCAGTTACTTGTTATAGCAAATTAGTACGTAAAATAGCATTCTTCATTTCAGAATGACTAAAAGCTATGAGCAATCCCGTGACAGTTTCTTCATTCACAAACAAATTGGCAGTGATTTGAAATTTGGCAAAGCTTTTACACTTTTTTCAAATATTGGCAATTTATTTGTGTAATTTTGACAGGGCTCTTTATCACTCCTTTGGTTAAAAAGTGACCTAATTGTATAAAAACATAGTTATACAAAAGCAATCAAGCAAATCAAAGCTACAAACACCAAAGGAGGGCCTTGTGTTGAGTTATGCCCGGGGCCTCCAGTCTGCCTCCATGCACCACAGTTTCTCCACTAAAGCCACCCCATGGGGGCACACACTTCATCAACCAGCTTTGTTAAGAGCTTTAACATCCCCTGTGCCCAAACTCCTCCCCATGTATGGTAGATGTGGATTTAAAGTGACTGCAGAGCAAACAGGTTCTTAATAAAGTCCAAACATATTAGTCACCACCTTCATGTCAGTGGGAGGTGACCTCACACTGAGCCAACACTGTGGGTGATTACATAAATATAAAGAGAATGACAAAAGCAGGGGGACTTATATGAGCCCTGCTGGGCCTGTAGCAACATTAGCATGACTTTACACCAGCACGGCTGCAGGCAAAACTTTGGCACCATATTTATCCACCAGCGGTAAGTATGGACCCCCTTCTCTGGCTAAATCAACAGTGTGCTCGGACCTTCAGTCATTCTTCTGCTGTAAGAAATGAATCTGTTTGCATGACAAATATTGCCCTCTGGTCTGTTTGTTCAGAAGCAGGGGAGAAACATTTACTCATGTGTGCAGAGTGTTCTGAGTTTTGATTTGACTCTCCTGAAACTGGAATAAGATGCCTCCAGAAAAACTAAAGCTCTGTACATCTACAAAAACACAGTTAAAGCGTACAAATCAAGCCCAGAGCAAAAAAGTACTGTAAAATGAACTGATTCAAGAGGAACAACAGGAAGACTTAAGTGCTGTGTGTTTTACAGAAAAACTGTGGTATTTCTGCCCTCTTCTGGATGGTTCTGACAATGACAGACTAAAAGAGTCCAGTGACATCCCATACCCACTAAAGACCAATTTATCTGCTCTCTGAGTTCTGCAAACTCCAATTGCAGTGATGTTGGAAGATTTTTAAAATGTATATAACAACAGAATGCAACTAGAAAAGCACTCGGAGAGCGCAGACCTCCGCTAGGCAGCACAGTTCCCAGACGGTGATCCGGATTAACACCAAAATCGAATCACTTCTTCCTTTTCTCATGCTGAACATTTCCTGAAAATTTCATCAAAATCCATCCATAACTTTTTGAGTTATTTTGTTCACAGACAGACTTATATGCAATTGAGTACTCTATAAAGATATTTGATGTTTAAACTGATAAGCTGTTTTGTTTTTTGCAAACATTAACTAATTTTAAATTTTAAAAACCAGCAGCATTTTCCAAAACAGCTGGGACAGCTGTAGCAAAAGACCAAGAAAGCTGAGGAATGGCAGATTTATTGGAAACAGGTGAGGGCCATTGTTGGGCATAGAAGGAGTATCCCTGAAAGGCTAAGTCATTCACATAAAGGACAGGTTGAGATTGGATTTCATCATCTCCAGTCCATCATATCAAAAGGTTTACAGGACCTTGAAGAGAAATCTCTGAAGGTAAGTGGCAAGGCTGAAAACCAACTCTGAATGCCCACATTGCATGACGAGTCTACACTGAGTGCTTCTGTGTTTTGTCCACTATGGTTGTGCTTTTTTCTCCTTCATGTCATTCTAGTTTTTTTCACATGCATGTAAAGCAGAAAAAAAGCTTCAATGGGCTCTTTGAAAACATGGAAACCAGAAAAAATGTTAACTCACCTCCATGTTGTAGGACTCATTTCTGCACCACTCTATAACCACATTTTTTTTCTGAGATGTGACTTTGTTTGGCGCTGCCTGCTACCTGGGGATGAGCAAAACATTAATGCTAACTTGGATGTCATGTAAAGGTAAAAAGTCAGCAAGAATTTTGCAAGCTTGGAAGCACTGAGCACTGAGAAGTACAGATGGAGGATACCAGGCTTATTCAAGTTTATACAATACCAATACCTTTTGCTACTATTTTTCCAATAAGTCTACTGATACTGACACTAATGACCCCCTGTAATGCATACTTAACACTGAGCAAAAGCACATAGATGAAACATGAAGCCAAGACCCTGGACCATCAAATGTTCACCAGATCTTTTTAACTGGCGACTAAATAAGGCAGTCCTGTGATGGGATCAGTGTGGGTCAGATACAAGTATATGTCCAAGATGCCAGCCTCTTCATACAAGGTACATTCTTCCATCTCCACATGAAACAACCATATCTGACTTACCTTGCACTCTCTGGCGACACCATCACACTGTTGGAGCCACCAACACCAGAACAAGGCTGCCATCTTGCCACATGGCAGTGGCCACCTGGTCAGAGACAATACATCTTAAAGTATTTTGGTTAGTTTGCATGCTGTAAATTTAAGTTAAATATTTCCTGCAATGGCAGACAAATGTGTTTAATTTGAAATAAATTTTGCCTTTAATGCTGTGTCACATATATTTTTTTCATTGCTACAACTAATGCTAACAGCAGGGAAAAGTGAACTAGAGGTACGTTTACAGGCCTGCAGAGAGGCTACTGCCTCCAATCATTTGTTGTGTTTGGATTTGTACATTTATTTCAGTGTATAGACATGTGGGGTGTTTTATATACAGACCTTTGCGAATGTGCAGTGTGTTTTATTATATGCTTTGATTCTGCGCTTCTATCTTGTTGAGCACTGTAGGACTCTAGTTTTAAAGGAGCTGATGGTTTACTTGCTCTGATTTATCCTTGCAATAAAGAAGCACCATGTGACTCTTCAATTTATATTTTAACTTATATGGAATATAGATTTTATATTAAGTCTATGGATAACTTGTAATTAATGCTTGCAATTAATGATCACATATGTTTAATGATGGTGGGTCTTGTTGAATGTGATAACAATGTAGTAGTGTTATGTATGTAGTGGGCAGCTGAATAAATATTAGTTTGTGGAGACTGCTGACTGAGATATAGGACATTGATCCTGAAATGTAGCCAGGTCTGGAGTAGGCTAGCTCCACAGAATAAATCCCCATGGTAACTTATGTCGAAACATATCCCACACTTGTACAACCAAATCACAGCTAAGTTGATCCAGGATGACCAAGACATCCCAGCTTAATCCCTTACCTTGGTTTTGTGCAACAGGCCCCTTAAAATGTTTTTCACCAAAGACCAAATAAAAAAAGTAAGGATGACTAATATACCTTTGATAAAACCAATCCAGTATAGGATAGGAAATCCTTAATTATTGTAAATGTTATAAGAGGGAAAAAAAAACATACATCAATCTGACTGTAAAGGATTTGGGTGTTGCCAGTCAGATTTCAGTAGACCCTGCACAGCCCTAGTTGCCACTTATTAGACCCCTGGTCAAGGTAAGAATGACACTGTGTGCAGCAAAGATGAGATGCCGATGGCTCATTTCCACATACAGACTCAAAACAAGAGCAAACTGCACAAGGCTTTCTAACTCTGCAGGGGTTTTGTGATTGAAGCAGATTATTGAATTATTTTATTGTAATTTGGACCTTGTGACAGAGAAAACAGTGAAATAAATCATGTCAATTTGCTGCTATATTAAGAGAACAGTTCATTACTTTTTTAAGCTGGGTTGTATAGGTATTTGACAATAGCCAAAGAAATGGCTGAAAGGTCTCCCAGCAGAGCTGCCCCTGGAAGAAGAATGAGCAGGACCAACTGTAAGGTAACTTCCATATTTTTGCAGAGACATCCTGGAGGACCCATAAAGCGCTCTGATTTTTTTTTGCCTAATCTTACAATCAACCCAATATAGTTTTGTGGCTTGTACACAAAATATCTGCAGCTGTTAACAGCAGTGTACCTTATAGGTAGTCTGAGCTCGTTCTTACAGGGGTAGCTCTGCTGGGAGTACTTTTCAGCCACTTCTCCGACTGTTGACAAATATGTCATACAAACTAACTTCAAAAATACTTATTTAAGACCATAAAACCATAATAAGCACAATATAAAATTCCATTACCTTTTGGAACTTACTGCGGGCCAACTTAAAGTCCAACACAGGCCTCATTTGACCCCTGGGCCATAGTAGTAGGCTACTATGGACAACCTTGCTCACCTGTATCTCTTATTTCAACTATGAGTAGTTGTTATACTTGAAACATCTCTAACCTACACTCATTTGGTTTAGAATTAAAAATTAGAAAAAAAAATCTGAGAACTGTGATAAAAGTAACATCCATGTGCATTTTTAGTGACATTTACTTTAAAAACTCACTTTTTCTTTAAGATTAAACAAAATCATGTTTACTTTGACTTGTCAAACAAATCAGTGATAAGGTATCGGAGTGTTCTTATCTAACTGTATCTACAATAGTATTCTGATGTCTCCATGTGATTGCTAATATCTACCTGTAGTTTACTCCATCAGGGAGTAAAGGCTGAGTCGTGCTGCTGCTCATACGGAGTCTGCTCTGCCACAATCACCTGCAGTTTTACACCAGCAGAGGGCAGTAATGAGCAAAGGGGAGTGAGAGTGGAGATATAAAGTATAATCCTCTGTATATGCTACTTCTGAAAATAAATAAATAAATAAAAAAATAATAAAGACTCTACCTCCTCTGTTACTACAAGTTAAAGTGGGATTATTTGTACATTTATCTACAGTTGTTTATGTCTAAAAAATATATATAATATCAGAGTTACAAACATTCCCCCTTAGTTTATGAAGTCTGCTTTAAGGCAGCAGCTCAAACATTTTTTGGCTGGAGACCCCAAATACCAGGGACTGAACCCCCAATGTGTGAGTCTTTAAAGAGCAGCAAACCCCTACATCATCAGAGTTAACAAACCTACATTATAAGGAATCTTGTAGTAGCTCAGTCTGTAAGGGCTTGGGCTGGGGGCCGAAGGGTGGCTGGTTCAAGTCCCGCCGGACCATGTTCGGAAGTTGGTTTGGTAGCTGGAGAGGTGCCAGCTGACTTCCTGGGCACTGCCGAAGTGCCCTTGAGCAAGGCACTGAACCCCCCTCCAAAACACTGCTCGGTAGCGCTTCTTCAGGAGCAGCAAGCCGTCACTCTGACATCTCTCCATTAATGCATGATCTTAGGTTGTGTTTGCATGTGCATGTGTGTACTTCAGCCTGTGTTTGTGCAGCATGTTCAGCAGAGTGTAAAGAACTGAATTTCCCCATGAGGGACGTATAAAGGATGTAAAAAAAAAAAAAAAAGTAACACCTGCTTATCTCACAACTCACTTAATGACTGTGGTTTATAAAAAAAATCCACTCTTTTTTCCCTTGTATTCTTAAATAATGGATAAATCATCAAATGTATTAATTTTTTAAATAATCTTTTGGTGTTTCATGAACCCCTTGGATGTCCCAACCCCACTGTAGAGGCCATTTCGTAACAGAAACAGCTGGGGGTCTGTCCAAAAGTACATTTTGGACATCTGACACGTTTCTAGAAAACCACTCAAAGCAACTTTACACCGTGGGTCACATCTACACATTCACACCCAGTCACTTACTGATGCATGCTGAATTTCTCTATAGATTGTGCATCAGTATCAGCTAAGACATAAAGACCCTTTCACGCACCATCGTCAAAGTAATGGGAGCAACTTGGTGTTGCCCATGGACATATCAACATGTGCCAGATGGAGCTGGGCTTGAGCTTGAATTCTTATGATTACCTACAGAATACACTATTGGTCTGAGCGACACCCAAGTTCTCTGCAGTCTGGTTTTATTTTATTTTCGGCATGGGGTGAAACTTCAGTTAATGAACCAAGAACACAACAAAACTGAATAGCAAAACAGTATCAGATGGTGTTCCCAAAAGGCTACCTCCTACATCAACAGCCTTGAAAGATATTTCCTCTTAGTTTTCACATGGTCATAAAAAAACTAAATGGTTTAATGTGACACAAAGATCCCATTGGAGTTCTTGTTCTGTGCTGTGCTCACAGGTTTGATCAGGACTATGCAGAGTATTTTACAAAACTCTCAAACCTTTAGAACAGCCAAATACTACAAGTGAAACAAAAAGCAAGTAGCCTACATGAGTGTGCATACTAAGGCTCAGTTTCAGAATAAAATGTCTTAATTGTGCTTTTCTGGGTGTCTTCCTTAGAAGAGTTGTTTTTCTTTGCAGAAGCACATTGGTTAGTGAAAGTAAATTTGCAAGCAAGTAAGAGCACACTCTCAAATACTGAATCTCAGTCTACACTTTAAGGATCCCACAAGTATGAATTTACCAGCTTCTAGTGTTCACTAGTGGTGCACACTTTTAACAGTAGGACCAATGTGAAAAACCTGAAGAGTGCATACCAGCTGAAACTTCTTTTGTTGTAGAGTTCCAATAGTGCGCTTGCACACATCACAATGTAAGTTTCAAAGGCACAAGTCTGAGCACTTTTTCAGGTTCTTTTGGCATACTATCTAAAGTTCAAAGTTCATGCTCAAGGACACACTTTGTAGTGCACAAGTTCTCACATGCAGATTATGTAAAATTTAAAGTATTACAATTAGGGCTGTCACTTCAGTGCATTAATTAGATTAATTAATTACACTGCAAATTAATGCGTTATAAAAATTAATCGCAAGATTAATCATAGCACAGACATTTTAATATTGGCCAGTTGGAGGACCCGTACATGGCAAAGGCACACCACTTCACACGTGTCTCTAGTCAAACCAAACAAAGCCCAGGTGACAACAGGAATGGCATATTTAAGACTTAGTCTTATTCTATTTTTGAATTTATCTATATTTACTGAATTCTTTAATAATGCATCAGGCCTAATTGTTTTGCTGGATGTCCTCGACCTTTTTCTTATTTTGAATTTGATTTATGAAACACACTTAAAGTGTAATTTGAGTTGCCTGATTGAGCTTAGAATTTTCTGGACAAGTTGCCCCGACTTTCTTTTTATTCTGCCACCAATAAAAATGTAGATTTACAAATCTTCACTTCTTAGTGTATTTATTTGATTAGTCCTACACTACAATTTTATAATATCCTAGAATTCAAATTCTTTATTTGGGTACTTTAAGCAGATATGAGATTAAAAGGCGATTAATTAATTATAAATCCGGTAATTAACTACATTATTTTTTTTAATTGTCTGACAGCACTAGTTAGAATTCAACATAAATGTACTCCAGGTACTGCAACATTTATGTTTCCACCACTAAAATAAATCTAATGTTCAAACCCTTAATTCTCAGTTTGGTTTGAATGTGTGCAAAGCTTTAAGCACTCTTTTAAATGATCACTAAATGTGTCGTATTTGTGCACTGAAGTGCAGACGCTCATATTCATGTACATAGAGAATTAAGTTCAGCCTTTGAAGGTCGAAGACAAGCGACATTCATTCCTTAAGGTAGTTCTGATTATCAGCTGAAATAGTTTTGATTATTTTCCCTGAGAACAGCAAGTAACATTAAAGCATTGACAACGTAATGTCTGTAAATTCAAGTGATTCTGCAAGTGATCCTTACAAGAAATAATAAAATATTAATAAACTGTTATTAATGTATCTCATTTCCAAATCTAAGTGTTGACGGGGATGTGCCTGTCAACACACTAGTCTTTGTGTTAAAACCTGAAAGGGTGGATTAAATCGTACTGTAGTCTCTAGTTTTGCACAAGTTTTCTAAAATTGGTGATCTTGGCACGTCTAGAGCATTGTGTAAATGCAATGTGCATATCTTCCCAGAGCCCATTTTCTCCAATACTGTCAATTATTTAGATCACTCTTAACTATTAAAATCTTTGATCATTAACTGTATTGCCTGTGAGATATTGCTCTCTCATGAAATTTCAAAAAGAGCCAATGCAGGAGTAATGCTTTTCAACATTTTTCACAAACATTTTAATCATTTGTTTAACAAAATATAATTATACACAAACATAACAGAAGTAGTACAATATAGAAATTGCTAAAAGTAATAGCAAAAAAAAAATAGAGTTAACCAAAGGCAGTGATTCAGCGCCACCTCCTGCCTTCAGGATCTTGTTCTGAACCCCCTCTCATGTAAACAAAGACAAAACAAACAATGATCTGAAACTGGCTTGGCTTTTAGCGAAGTCTGCAGGAAGAGCTGCAACACATACAGACTGTAACAAAAAATAAATAGCAATACAGACTGAGGGAAGACCAGGGGGCTACATCTCTCATCTTCCCCAAAACTGCCCCTGTGACAAACACACAGTCATGCAAATGAAAAACCACTCACGTCTTTATGACTTCATACATTAAATTTGTTATTCTAAAAAAGAAAATCAGACTACAGTTTGAAAACTACGAGAGAGAGGGGCTTGAGAAGTGGGAACACCTGTCATTAAATTGTGCACTTCTTGGTAAGATGTGCACTGAAATCTTATTGAAAATGTTAACGCAGGTTTGTGTGCAATAAGGTTTGGATTAAACTTCAGCAGAGGTCAGAGAATTTTAGACTTTACAAAGAAAATGTGTCTTTTTTTGAATTCATGATGCAAAACTCTAACAGCAAATCTTCATTAGAGTACAATGACTGTCAGGTGGAGATTTGCTCTTAAAAAGCCAGTTTGTTCTGTTAATGGCTGTGCTAACAGGAAAAAATTAGAAACAAAACAAGATAAGTTTGAGTACTTATGGAAAATACAAATTATTTTAAAAAATGATACGACAGTGTTTCCCACAAAGTTTAAGAAGAAAGCCACCTTAAAACGAGCCCCTGCTCCACTGTACCAGCATTGCAGAGAGAATCCCTGTGGTGTGTGTCTGAAGTTTAATGACATTTGGGTTAAAAAAACAACAAAACTATTAAAGACCCAACTTTGGCTGGGGAAGCCTTGCTTTGTTCCCAAACATACATAAACAGCACAAGTGCTTAAAGTTGATAGATTGTAAGAAAATTTAAACAGCGTTATATCAGTGGCTGTCCATCACCTCTTCCCCACCATCACCATCTTAACTGGAGATGCATCTGCAGGACACACCGATGACATATTTAAAAGTGAGGACACACGACACAACCTTCAGTCTTTACCGTTCTTGAAAACACAAAGTGTTCACACTAACAGACCGGCTTCAGCAACTTTTGTGTGACAGTTTAAAGACCGAGGATCACAGACTGCACTGAAGCCAACGGAACACATCAAACTCTCACAAGGCCGGCAGTTAAAGGGGTAAACTATTCATATAATTTTATTGATTCCAATACCATTCATGACCCTGCTGATTGATCTGTGTCTTTAATGAGTCTCCAATAGATTTCTGTTACGTTCTGTTTGGACAAAAGTTAGCCAACATTGGTTTTAAGTGGCATTATTGCCAAATGCATGACACAAATACATGACAGATGCTGTTTCCTGTGTCCCACCCTCTCTTTTTAACTGGCTGTTGGAAACGTATTTGCAGTTGGGTCAGTTGTCCAGTTCACTCCAAAGACATGCTTGACTGGCAGTGACACACTAACAGATTTATGTGCCAACTAGCCATGTTCAAGTATCCCAAACAAGTGCAGACTGGTGCAGACCTTGCCCAACTGGGAATCATGGGTAAAATCTGGCAAAAAAATGCTGTGCTGTGTCCTCAGCTTCACTCTTAAAAAGTGTCATAATTCCTTATCCATGTGTTTTAAACGTATGGCACCAGTGCATGGTGTAAAAACTAACTCGAACCATTCAACAGATTTGGGCATCATCAGAGATGTAGAACCTGAGGTACTGTGCATTTACAGCCTAACAAATGTTAATATCTCATATTTAAAATGATCATATTTGATTGAATTTCTTGTCTGCAACAAGTCAGACAGGCTGTCACTGTTCATAAAGCATTAATCACATATTTAAAGAGCTATGATATGGTAAAATGCTTCCCTATTATAGATCTTTATGGAAATCATCAAATAAGAAACATGGAGGAAATAACCAATAATAGTAAAAACAACACGCTGTCCCATTTCATCTGTCCATGTTCAAATCTAAAATAAGAAAATGTACATCTCTTAACAAAATACCCATAAAAACTGACAAGAACCTCTTAAAGTTTCCAACAGGTGGAGTGAAGAAAGCTTGAAGTGCAAGGACAAACACATGAGAAGTCTGAAAAGGAAACAGCAATTAAAGACTTCACAGAGGAGATTGAATCTTTGTTTAAAGAAACTTTTTTGATGCCTCAAAACTTTCTTGGTTCTGCTTTGTAGGGAGGTGGGATCCCAATTAAAGTCTGTTCACCCTCTCCTGAGAGATCTCAATCAGGTGCAGTGACAAAACTTCTCAGCAATCTGCAGAACCAACATGAAGAAAATATGACAAACGCTTTCTGGAAGAACTTTGAAGGACTCTGAGCAGCAGTTGGACTTCTCTATATGATAAATAAAAGAAAGGTAGAGCAAGAACATCGTCAGTCAAGGAGAATTAACATGCTTCTGGTTTGTTTAATCGCTCTCATGAGATGAATCTATCAATAACAGCCAATTCATAGTCTGCCCCTGTGGTAATAGACCGTCAATAAACACATAATGAAGACACTAAAGTAAAGATTTAAACATATCATTTAACAACAGACAGGAGCTCAAGTGTTTCTGAATAAAAGAGAGTCCAGAAAACATGTTGTAGGTCCATCCTCTGTCCTGAAGTTAGGTTAATGCACTTCATGTCTTTTTATTGTCCAAAAATATGACCAGGGCCCCCCCATGAGTACCACTGTATTTAGATTTCCCCATCAGCCATTACTGTGTGAAAGAGCGCGGATGCTGGACGGGAGGAGGGTGCAGCAGACTGCCAAACGCCTGAAAGTGTGATGGTAGGGCAGCAGGTGAGGGAGGGGAGGCAGACTGCCATTCCACCTGCAGCCCACAGGGGGAGACAGTCCCCCCTACTCCTGCTCCAAAATCAACACCCTCTGGGGCAAAAGGTCCAGCCCTGGTGTGGAGCTGGTAAAAACATGAGCCTGGGAGGTGAGGGTCGCTGTGGCAGGACGGAGGACTCCCACAGGCCCACGGGGGGAAGCTCTTAGGGGAGGGCTGGGACAGGAGCTGGACAGGGGCTGAGGGACAACAAGTGTCTGAGCCATGATTCCACAGGTGGTCTGTGGGCGGAGAGAAAGAGAAGGGACAGGCAAACATCTGCTGAGGGTATCCACCTTCACACAGGTCTGACAGCTCCGTCATCAACTCACCATCTGGACAGATGAAGGAGAGGGAAGAAGATTATGAAGCAGCTCTGGCAGTCTAATATGTTTTTATTTTTTGCTTAATAACTGTTTTGTGTATGCTGTCATTTAATTGAGCTTTAACACATTAAAGTTTTTTTAATAGGGGTTGCTTGGTGCCTATAGTACTAGTAAATATGAAAGAAAACACCCGGCCAGTTTTGTTCATGGTGGACGATAGCTGACTAGGTGACATATAGCAGACATTAGTGCCACCAAAGGCTACCCCAAGGTTTAAACGACATTAAAAAAACCCTACAGCAAGACTTTTTTGCAGCATTTAACTTTTCCTCAACAAAGCCCCTGTGTTTAGAACTGCTTTTTTGAGCTACATATCCTTCCGCCAGCAATTTCTCTCATTATACATTCATGTTTGAGTGTTGCAGCAGGGCCAGGAGGCAGTAAGTGGAGCACAAACTGAGAAATAGAACTCTTAGATATTACAAAAACCAGGTCATGCTTAAAATGACAAAATAAATAATTACAAAAAAAAAAAAATACAATTTCACCACAGTCCTTTGTGCAACTTTGGCTTTCTGATTTAAACAGGGACATCAGGATTTCAGCAGAACATCGAGTTTGGAGTGCCCATTTTACTGATCGGCACTACAACAGCAGTTTTAAATGCTTACCCAAAACTAAAAAAGCACTCATAGGAGAGCGCAGACCTCCGCCAGCACCACAGTCCTCACCCATATTATGATTTTCACCATAAATATCAGTCCCTGCTTCATGTCATCTAAATATTTAGATTCCTTGACCATGAAAACACACCCTTAGCAATTGGATCCATAATGATATCTATTTTGGCTCAGTAGTTATTTCAGATTTTTCATCATGGTGGTTTTACGCTGATCCAGATCACTCCCAAAATCTAATCATTTGTCCCAATCCGAACATTTCCTGAAAATTTTATCAAAATCCTTCCATAACTTTTTGAGTTATGTTGCTAACAGAGAAACAAACAAACAAACAAACAGACACCGGCAATAACATAACCTCCTTGGCAGAGGTAATTAAAGAGATCTGTTGAAGGCTGTAACCTTACACAACAGATTTAACTGTTAAATAAATTTCACTAGACCATAAAAGAAAAGAGCCCATAGAAAGTGTTTGGAAAGGGCAGAACTGTTTTAAACAGCAACCTTGGCAGGGAGCTGAATGGTCATTCTGTCAATCACATTCATTACAGGCCAATCAGGTTTAGTAGCAGGTGGGTGCTACTGCCACTGTGTGAAGGGCAGAACGTGAGTCACTTAGAACAAACTCGAGGAAAAAAAAGGTGGGGCAAAAGTGTCCTTTCTATTGAGATTTGCTTTCAGTGCAGTCACCTACTTACAGGCTTTAAATCAGGCTGATTCATCTGCACTGCAAAGTTAGAGAGGTCAAGGTGAAGCAGTGTTACTATGTCCCGCTCATGACAGTAATAGGCCTCAGAATTCATAGACATGGGCTCAAAGTTCATGCATCTGCCCCACCAGGTACCTTCTGATCTTTGCTACTATTCAACAAGTTCCCACAACAGTTTCTTCCATCCCTCCCTCTTCCTGTGGCTCCATCTTCAAATGTGCTTATGTGTAGTTCATTTTTAATGAAGTTACAATTTGTTGTTTCTTCTGATGACCTGACCAGCTAATGGTGAGAGAGTACATGACCACTACATCACTAACACAGGGGCTATGTCGAAGAAAAGTGCAACACTGTTAGGAATCGTACTGTAGTCTCTAGTTGGGTCAATGTTAGTTAATGTATAGTTTTAACCTAAACATAGTTATGAGGCTTTTGATCTCTGTTATATATCACCCTGTGTCCAGGCTATCTCTCCTCAGGGGATAAGCTAGCCTGGTGCTTCAGTGCTATCATATTTACTAGTGCCATAAGCCTTGAGCAGCCCCACTTCAAGAGACCCTGACTACCCCTTTATGAAGTTGGACATGTTTCTCTTGATGAGGGGAACAACGCACCATTCAAAGTGAATAATCATCTATTTTAGGCTAAATATTTTGACCTTTCTGACAGGGGTGAATGATATCAGCATCAGATGCTTTCAGATGACCTCATATCATCTTAAGAGACCCAGAAGACATGAGGGGAGTGATTTAGTGTGGAGGTTTGCTCTTAAAATGCCAGAGTTTGTTCTGTTAATGGCTGTGCCGACGGGAAAAATTAAGAAACAAAACAAGATTAAGTTTGAGTACTTACGGAAATTACAAATAATTTCATTAAGTTGATTGAAAACAGTGGCAAACATGGATTAGAAATCTCTGCCTAAAGTATAGAGAGGCAGAATCAAATGACATTCTACTTTGTGAAATGTAAGGCAACGATTCTAAACCTACATAACCTTATATGTCCTGTTAATACCGACATTAATACAGGAAAGAGCGGGAGTATTTTCAGAAACCTACAGTTTTTCTCAGTAGAGTCTCAGTTCTGCGATTTGTGTTACTGTGACATTTGAAATAAATGTGGCAACACCAAAATAACTGATTGTCAAACTAATTCAATACAACTAACATTTAATGATGGTTAATTAATGATGCTGCCATTGCAAGGGTGTTGACCACAAACTAAACTTGTGCAAGCCTCTGGACTCTTTTTTGGCCTCATTGGTCTGCAGAGCTGAGTGATGTCATTCAATAGATTAATCAAACTTTATTAATGCAGCACTGTAATACAACATCAGTTTAGTCTATAGCTTTACAGGGGAGCAGAAAAAGAGAAAAGATGGCCAAAAGGGTGGGATTTGAGAAATCAGCTGCCTTTAATTATGTCAAACTGGTCAACTTGAAGGAAAGCTGTAGTAAGGATCATACCCAGTGTATGTTTAAATGTTCTGATCAAGACTGCAGCAAGTAAGTTTAGATTTATTGGCTGCTTTTCTCTACTACCATGGATTCACAATAGCATGTTTCACTTCCTGCTCCCCCATTTGACTTTCATGCCTCACCAGGACCACGTGACTGAAAGCAGCCTTATGATAGAGGATAAAAGGTTAATGATCTGTAATGCTCATGGTGAACTGATCAGGCCAACACCAAAGTTCAAGTGAACAAGTCAACTGATAATAATGCTGCTGTTATTCTATACTTATATATACTTATATTTTCTCTCATGTTTGCTCATAAAAACAGATCAGTTTGTCCAAGAGATCATTTCTTTAAGTTTCTCACAGCTGAGAATTACAAATACTTTCTGTTATTAAGTGACATTATTTCAAGCACTGTGTTCAGACAGTCTGAGGGAGTCTTCCTGTTTTAGTCAGGATAATTAATAGAGAAGTATATGCTCCATTAAAAAAGCACATTGCCTGTCAGCAGGTTGTTACATAGTTCATACTTTATTTTATTAATTTGTCCCTTTAAGGGCGATTTGGTTTGCAGCAGATTCACATTCAGACATAAAAACATAAAAAACATCCATGATAATATGAGCAGTATCGACATTGGCGCACAGTTAGTTCCAGTACAAAAAAGTTCTATTGCTGTCTGGCTGATGAGGCAAATGAAGCTTTGTTTTACTGTTGGTGGGAAAAATACATTTTGCTACTGATGATCATTTTACTGAAAAAAATACTCAGACTTTTGTTTCTGAATAAAAAAGTAAACCCACATGCTGTCTGTCTTGTTTGTTTCAAGAGCAGAAAGACTGTCACAGAACAACAAACAACTCAAATTTGGTTGAAAACAGACTCATCAAATCTTAAATAAGATTTTTTCAACGTTCACGTTCTTGTGCGGCTTATGGGTAAATGCACCACAGCAATAGCACCAAAATGACTGTTAAGGTAAATCACAGAGGACACAGCTTTACACCCCAGCTCACTGGCTCTTGACCTTGGCTTTAATTCGTTACTGACCAAGACCAAACTGATGACATTTGATCACAATCCCTTCACAATTCACACACTCTTTAAATTTGCATTTTGCTTGGTTTACCTGCAGGCCCAGCCTGCTTTCTGTGGCCTGTCTGGACCAAGTTCATGGCTTTAAGAGAAAGCGGGGAGTCCGTCTGCGTCGAGGACGGCCCTCCTCCTCTGGAGCATCATGTCCACAGATGAGCATGCACAGAACATAGATACAGAGACATGCATACAGCCGTGCACACACAAAACAAGACGCACAAAAAGTGAGAAAGTAGTGGGGAAAACAAAGGAGGTGAGACATAAAAATGATTCATAATGAGCATGTGATGTCAAAATAAACAGCAAACCATTTAAATAAAACATTTAATTGACGAAAAAGCTGAAAATAATTTAACTTAAAATGTAACTGACATGGTATGTAGATGATTCATATACAAAATATGGACAAAACCACACACTGCTAAAGAAGTTTTTCTTTAATTTAACACTTCACGTAAGCCACTTTAAGTAAGACTGGTTTACAGTGGTCCAGTTTAAAAACAGTAGAGCCTGGTAAAAACATTTCTGACATGACCAACAGCGCACCTAAGGTTGTATCATTGACCCCGTCATATCGTTATTTACCTCGCCTTTATATTTCTTGTGAACTTCTGTGCTCACAGATGTTACACCACACCATCTACGCCTAACCCAGCCTTTCCACTAAACTGAGATTTTTCTGTTTTGTTTAAAATTCACCCAGGCAAAGTCTGAAAGCTTCTGAGTGTGATCTTCAGCAGCATGCACACCTTAAACCTTTCATCACCTGAACCTCTCTCACTGAACATGCAACCTGCTCAAAGAACTTACTGGCTGCAATATCTGATATATTTTTCACTAAGTTACTATCCCTCTTGCATCTTCTATAACACATCTGTACCCGACTGATCTCTTTCATACCCTTTTTTGTACTTTCTGACCCTCTTTCCCATGATCCTCGGTACCTTTTACCTAATAAATATAATGATGGAAATTATTAAAAAAAAGAACTAGCAATAACAATCATTGTTATTTTCAGTTGTTGCTACCATTACTATTACTGTCTCTCGCTGTATTCTTACATATCAGGCTTACAACTCTACAGCATTTGAGATCTGACCTTACGGAGACATTTATTACATTGGTCATTAATTTTGAGGGTGGATTTGTAGTGTGGTAGCTACAAGTATATGACCTTGAAAGAGAAAACCTCTAAATGCTACCTTGTTTGTCCATCTCCAGGTTGGACTGTGGAGGCAACGGAGTCTCAAGCTGCCTGGTAGAGTTTTGAGATGACAGATCTGAAGAATTGTTGCTTCCTTCGAGGTCCCCTACCTCCCCATCCTGCTCTCCATCATCTCTGCAGCACATAACACAATCAGTTTTAGCTTGTGTAGCACATAACTGAGTATCAAGCTGGCATGGTGTCAGAACATTGATATATATCAAAATATCAGTATGCAGATGTGTATAATGATCAATTCTGTCCGATTTGGTTCAGCAGTGGACTCTAGTTCTGTATATATCCATGCAACACATTTAATGTTGTACTCACACGCTCTCTGATTGGTTATACTTCTTGCGGCTGAGCCTGGTGGCCTGTTGGGTAAAGTACTTGTGACAGTCAGACTTCTTCCACATGTAGTAATACTCCACGCACTCTCCCACGGAGCGCGTTCGTACCTAAGAAAGAGTATATAGAAACATTTTTCAGTTGGTAGATCATGAGGATAGTGTAAGAAAAGATGAGAAGGCCAGTGTTACATAAACTTACCTTATTAGCCTGAATGAGGTGGAAGTTTTTCCCGTAAACTCGATAACCCTGCTCAAAGCCCCGACACTCCTCTGCACTCCAGGAACAAAGCTCTTCTATAAACAAAACAAAACAAACTAAATCAGCATTTAAGGCCTATTTTATTCTAAAGATTATGAATATGCTTCCTCTTTTAGATTTTTAACTCATGCTTGAAGCACAGATTTGTAATGTCGATGACCACAAACACAGGGCTTTCTGTAATTTGGACTTGATTTGGGTTTTGTATTAATTTACAGTAGTTGCCTGGAAGAAAGTCACATGGTAACGTAGTAACAATGCTACACTGTTCAGGACAATCAGAGGGAACAACAGTTAGTTTTGAATCCTGACAAAACCAACGTTACGGTTTAAAATTCACAGAAAGTTACTAGACCCACCCTCGGTTATCACATCTCAGAGTGATGTGATAAAGTCTTTATCTTCTGATGAACATACATGTATTTTACTTCGATTGATCGTATACCATCTTTAATCTTCATTTTAAACAACATAAGAAGTGAATGTTGACTTTCACCTAAGATTGTTTTCCCTTGCTGCAAAAAAAATCTTGTGCTGCCATGTTTGTCTCTGCTTGATTGTTGTTTTATACATGCATGCATCTTCTCAATGCCCCAAATTATTGAATACAGTTTATGAAGGAGCTTTACGGCTCATAACAAACCTTGAGGCTTTGATGTATCACTGTACTGCGTGTTAGCAGGTTGGGTGGCCCTCTTTAAAATGAATCACTGGCACATCCTGATTTAAAAGGCTTTACCAAGTCAACTACTCTCATACTTGAGTAATTGCATTCATGAGAAAAGTACTGAATGCCACAATCTTTATTCTGTGACTGAGTCACAAACTTACTTTTGCCATCTGTCCCTAGGTTTGTTTGAAATAGGTAAAAAACGTTTCAGATACACATCTCCTGCAGACTGGACTCTGCTGCAGGAAAAAAACAGTGGGTCCTAGGGAGCTGGTACTGTTAATTTTTTAAAAAGTAGATTAAAGGCATTGGAAGAAAGAAGATTCAGGTCGTAGAGTCTTAGACTAGTGCCTTTTTTGCTCTGGGATTCTAAATTCATTGGTTGTTATGTGTGCATTTGAGTTTTTTCTTGTCTGTAACTTAGTAAATGTGCTGCTGCTTGTCTTGGCTACGACACCCTTGTAAATCAGATTCTTAATCCCTATGATTTTCTCCTGGTTGATTAAGTTCATCTCAGCTTGACCACAGCTCTCCGATACAGTAAAGCACAGAGAAGAAACAGAAGTTGGCAAGACTTGTATAGTGTTTGCATCTCACTTACATCTGAGAGTTAGAATGTGAGCTGAACAAAAAGAGGACATCTGTCTTCTTTAATCAGTATTTTCTAACTTAACTTTGTTGACAAAAATGTAAAGGACTACAGAAAGAACCTATGGAGCTGTCATCTGCTTTTACAGTTGTGACAAACTATGACTAAAATTAATAAAACAAATAGAAAACAGGAACTGCACAGTAAACAATCTTGAATGAAGAGTGCAGTTGTACCATAGTGTAATCACATGACACAATCTGCACATAATAAGTGAAATGCACTTGATCTTGGACTGAATATCATATTGTGAGTGCACCGTTTTCATCAAAAATGCATTTGTTAACACAACTGCTAAGTAATGATCATAGATAGGGAGTACCCTGCTTCTGTCTGACAGTCACTGAGATCTGTGCAGCACACCAGTTACAGGGCTTGTGATCAGTCTCATTTTGACATGAAATTATATCTTGGAGGAAGTACACGTCATTGGAGGATAGGGCTATGCTAACCTAAAGCATGGGTTACAGTGTAGCTTTGATGCTTAAGTACAAATAGTCTTTAAAGGAAAATTCACACATAAAACTCTGAACCTCGGTTAGGGAGTGTTTACCATGATGTCTGAGTTTTATCCAGCAGCTCCTGTCTTTTTACAAGCAGTAGGAAATGAGAAGACATAAAGACAATAAGATGGCAGCACCTACACAAGGATTTCTTTAAAGAACTGTGAAGTTTTCTTATGTCCAATACAAACTATGTTGTAACACAACTAACAGCTTGCAGCTGAACATGGTTTCAGGATATCAGGTATGTGAAATCTTCTGCTGAGCTGAAATCAGTAACTGCTGTTGAACTCATTTTTTTTTTTAATCAAATCAAAGAAAATCATTACCTATACACAGTACCTTCTATCAGTGATGTGTCTATAAGGTCCACCACAGGATCACTGCATCCCACCTCAACTATTGAGTCCAATAATCTGTGGACTCCAAAACTGTAGAGGTGTGTATGTACAGTACATACCCTGCATCTGTAGCTTGGATGATGTATTTTTTGGAACAAACACATTTCATAAAGAAGTTCTTTACATTAAAGGATGGACACTCTATAGCCTCGTTTTTTAATACGATCGCAAACTTCTCCCTACACTTGGCCATCGCCTTGCCACATCTAGACCTCAGAAGTCAGGAAGAAGGGCACCAGATGACAGACATGAGAAGTTCCTGAAAAAATGTTATGAAAATCACTTTCACGAAACATTGGCAGAATACGGACTATACGTGTAGGAAAAGTTACAACAGGAAACTCCTTACCACTAAACACTTTCACATTGAAGTGTAACCGTCTCAGTGCCTCTTCTGTACTGAAGTTGCATTTCACTAGTTCATACAGTGCCTGAGAATCAAGACAGACAGATCAATGAGACTTTAACAGAGAAATCAATCATTGTTGGCTCTTGTATTTTAAATGATCAAGAATGGCTGCTGAGATGAAATGATAAAAGCAGGATGCACTTCTACATACACAGTGTAATATACTATAAAGAACTATCTATTTTTTGCGATTTGCTGCACAAAAGACAATTTTATTCCTGATTTATCCTTTGCTTTCTGCAACAGCCTCTTGGTTTTTGGTTTGTTTCTTTTTTTAAACTAATTTTCTATGACAAAAGTGACATAAATAAACAACCCCCAAAAATTGTTTAATACATTTGTTTATGCTATTTTAAATGGTTAAAAACCTCAGGGTTGGGGAAATTAATCATTTGTTGTGGATTTCTATCCTGCTGTCCTCCCCTCTTATTTTATGTCTGACAGCAGCTTTTGTAACATCTCTGTATCAACAAGATCATTTCACATAAGTCTGTCATAATGGTTGTCATGACAAGACACATAGGAATTTCTCTAGATTAAAACATTTGGGGTTATCTGTGGCAACGAAAGTACAAAACAATGTCTTCTAATTTCAAAAATTCTAAATATTATGCTTTTAATAATAAATCATAGATTTCACACACAATTGGACAAAGCCATGTGATGTCTGCTGTCTAATTTAAGGGAGTCTTTAAAACATTTCTGAGTCCAGTCTCCAGACGCAGCCATACTGTTAACACCTTCTCAGCTGAGCCTTGGATAAATCTAATGACCTACAGAAGGCCCAAGATGAGGCTGGACATTATGCTATTGACCAATATCTACATGGTGCAGGCTTGTAGTGCTGTCAGTCATGTCTCATACAATCCAAAACCACAAATCCACAGATATATCAAATATTATAACTGGGAACCCTAAACATTATGCAGATAATGATTCACATTTGAAATAACAGTGTTAATCTTAACTGTTTTTGAAACTGTCCAAGATTTTAAAATGATCTTCTGTGCAGCCAGCATTAAAAATCCAAACTTCTTACTTATTTAAACAAAGCACTTCAGTTTGAAGTCTCTGACCTGTTCATCGTCTTGGACTGAGGCTCCTTGTGTCCCATCCTGTCCACGAGATCTCTGCACACAAAACAAAAACTCCTCTACCTCCTGCATGGGAAGAACACCTGGTCTCCAGAGAAGTTGATCCTCACTGCTGTAAGCTGGAGTGAGACAGACATTTAAAAATGATTTGGTGACATACGGTAGAAAGAGTACGGGAAGAGGAGTTGTCTCATCCACTCATACCCCCAGAACGACTTAGGCAGATGGCTGTTCAACATGAGTCTGGTCCTGCTTATGATTTCCGACTGCTTAAAAGAGATTTTTTTTATCTTACCGTTGTAACTGTGTGCCTTCTTTTTGGCCTAATGTTGAACATGGTGGATTCATGTTGGGTTTTAGATGTGGGAGTGTACGTGTATACGTGTATTTTGTATGTGCTGTATATAGACACATAGATGTGTATCTATAAAAAGAAGAGTTTGTCTTAAAGCTGCTCTATTATAAAGTGTCTTGAGATAACATTCGTTATGGTTTGGCGCTATACAAATTAAGATTGATTGTCTGATTGAGTTGTTGAAAGAAGGAAACAGTAATTTAGGATTAAAAAGGAGAGAAAAGAAGATTCAGAGCTGATGACTTTAAAATTGTAGTTTATACCAAACAATGAATCTAATAAATAAAATAGCAGATAACTTTTTCCAATGAGGGTGATGGATGATATCTTTAAGTGCTTACCTCTCTCTTGGTAGGTGTATGGACAAAGTGGAGGGATTTTTGCCTGATACATAGAGCCCACCATGATCTCCTGAGACAGAAAACAAACAGACAGTGTATTACAAATCTGAATTACAGTAAAAAAAAAAAGGAGAAGCTGATATTTGTGTCTGTACTGTTATTTGTTTTGGTAAATCTGGATATTTAATGACTTTGTTTTTATTTCTTTTGTTTTAAATTTATCAGTCAAATATGCTTACTCAAAAAACCAAGCCCAGCATTTGTAGGCTGTCTCACTAACTTGTACCACAGCACATTGTCAACCTAGAATCAACCTTAAACCAGATAGTAACTTTAGCTTTAGCTAAACATTAGGCGATCAAGGTGATCATGTGTTATTGTCCTCAGTAGCCTACCTTTTTCTCTTCATTGGAGGGAATTGAGGCATCTTCAGAGTCTTCATCTGATGAGCTGACTGATGTGTCTTTGTCTCCACCTAAGAAAACAAAAAGCTGATCACTTTGATGACTTTCATTATAATCTATTGCACTGTTAGAATAGAATCCCTTAAAGTGAAAACCTGTTGAACATTCTGAGCCCCATTTAGCCAGGATGATCTTAAGTCTGTTTGGCATTTTTCAGGCACATAAATGAGGCACACAAGGCAGTGCATGCTCAAGAAATCCTTATTTGAATTATACAGATTCGAAAAACATCTGCTGACGTGCAGCTTCTTGACATCATGGTACATGATGGATGGTGGATCATGGTTTTTCTTAACTTTTCCTTTAATGCCTTTCAGATGATAGTATCTTTCTCAAAAGGAAGAAGAACCAGATTTGCTTATACTTTTCTTACTCTGGCTACAAGGCTGTCAAATGCTGACAACTTTAACTGATTTACTTTAGTTTACATACACTTACGTGAACTGTTTAAATTATTAATCTATTTCATTTATACATTTAGTTTAACTTAAAAAACGTTTATTCATCTCTCTAGGTAAATGGTATTGTGACGTGTGAGTCTGTTGGTTTTATCTGTTTTTATTTCAAAAATTGCTGTGAGCTGGAAAATTTATTCTGGTATCTTAGCAAATTAACATTTATCTATCCCTCCCCACAGCTACCACTTTATCGTGGTGGAGGGGTTTGCGCATCCCAATGACCCTAGGAGCTACACTACTCACAATAAATTAGGGATATTGGGAGAGACTCCTTGGATTTCATACACGATATGTTTGTTTCACTTCAGGGATAGGGAGACAATTGTATTAGGGTGATGGACACACACATAATAATTTGTTATTTTATGTTTTCCACATAAAGGTCTCAGTGTGTTCAGAGCCCCTTACATGTTGGGGCCAATATCAAAAATTTACAAGACAACTCATCACAATGTGGCATCAATTTCAACATTCTGGAGGTATACAAAGCTGGTATTGTCAGAGAGTCATTCACAGTTCATCATTCAAGCAGCCATGAACACACAACGTCACTTAACCAAAGAGCAGCGCCACCTAGCCATAGGGCGCCTTCAGGTTGGTAGCAGGCAGTCAGATGTTGCTCGTGAACTTTGTGTGTCATCATGTGGCTAGTCAGGAACTAGAGATGTCGCTGTCAAGCTGTCACTGCACCAAGTGGCGGAAACGACCGATACTGACCTTTTCGATTTTGGTTATTTGGGGCTATCTTTGTGATTGTCTAAATTGTTGGGGTAATAAATATTAAACTAATGAAAATGGTGTTTGTTCTCCTTCATTAATAATAATATTAAAAGAAACTATTACTTATTTCATCAAAATTCAGACCATATAGGAAAAGAACTCATGTAAATAACAATATCCCTAACTTATTGTGAGCAGTGTATGTTGTCGGGGGCTTTCTGCCCCCTGGTAGGTTCACCCAAGACAAACCGGTCCTAGAGGGGGCCAGACAAAGTGTGGCTCAAAGACTGAATGGAGAACAAAACAAATGCTTTCCTGATTCCCTTGCCCAGACATGGGACAGTCTTGGACACTCAGATGAAGGGAGAGACAGAGCTGTCAACTGACCATCACCTGGTGGTGAGTTAGCTCCTATGGCGGGGGAGGTTGCCGGTCACACCTGGCAAACCCAAACATGTTGTGCAGGTCTGCTGGGAACATCTGGCAGAGTCTTCCGTCAGGAGAAGCTTCGGCTTCCACCTCCAGGAAACACCTGGGCATGGAGGAGTTCGGGGAGGCCATGTAGAATGACTTCCAGAAAGATTCAAAGAAATTCTGAACCAAAATCCAGCATCTCAGGAGAGGAAAGCAGTGCGCTGTCAACACTGTCTATTGTGGGGATGGTGCGCTGCTAACCTCAACTCGGAATGTTGTGAATCAGTAGAACAAAGACCTCCTCAATCCCACCAGGATGTCTTCCAGTGAGGGGACAGGGCTGGGGGAGTCTGTGGTGGGTTCTCTTTATCTCTGGGACTGAGGTTGCCAAGGTGGTCAAAAAGCTCCTCAGCGGCAACGGCCCTGTGGCTGGGCGAGACCCACCCAAGTTCCTTAAGGTCCTGGATGTTGTAGGGCTGTCATGGCTGACACGACTGTGCAGCATTGTGTGAACATCAGGGGAGTAGCCATTAGGTTGGCAGACTGGGGTAGTGGTCCCTCTTTTAAGAAGGGGGACAGGAGGGTGTGCTCCAACTATTGGGGGCTCACACTCATCAGCCTCCCCTGATAAGGTCTATCCAAAGGTACTGCAGAGGAGGGTCGATGTGGAAGAGCAATGTGGTTTTAGTCCTGGTCATGGAACTGCGGACCAGCCCATATCCTCTGTAGGGTCATTGAGGGTGCATGGGAGTTTGCCCAACCAGTCTACATGTGCTTTGTGGACTTGGAGAAGGCATTTGACCATGTCCCTCGCAAGTCTTGGAGTGGGGCGTTCTCTCGGAGTATGGGGTACCGGACCAGCTGATATGGGCCTATCGTTCATTGTACGACCGAGGGGCAACCAGGGGCACTTTTCCCGTTGACCTTGCTTAAAAATCACGTAGTGATAAACAAGGTACACATCAAAGAATAAAACAGACAAACTACAGCTCAGCAAATTCTGTGTACACACTTTTCTGAACATCTGGTAGAAATACAACAAACTGTTTGACAATTTAACAATGGTCAACTTTGTGGCAGATGATAATGCAACTTCTGCTTTGACATGAGCTTACGTGCCTGTCATTTTACAGATTAAGGCCTAACAGAAATTGATTAGCATGAGCAGAGTGCTCTGGTTAGGATGAGTTTGGCTGAGGCGCTTAAATGCAAAGGAAAATCCATCTCCAATCCCACTTTCTACTAACTAGGTTTTGAGATATTTGAATGATTTGAGTTTAGTCGGACTAATATGTTTATATGTATTTGTAACAGTCAGTTACAGTCAGAAACAAACTGCCTGACACTAGCACACAGCTGATTATAAAATTAACAGTGAGAAAATATTCTAAACACATGATCTTTATTCTAAGGTTCACTTTAGCAGAAGAAATCAAAGTGACAGAATGTATTTCTAATCACAGAACACAGGTCTTTAATAAATATTATGACATTTCAACTTCTTGTATTTGCAATACCTTGGAGGTGGCATAGTAGGTCGGATGCGTTTGAGGTGACCGATGGAGTTAAATCATCAGCTGATGATTCGTCCTCCTCCTCTCCAGGAAAGAGATCCTTAGTTATTTGATCCTGTTCAAAACACATGAAGTGCAAGTCTATTCAGAAAATTAAACATATGATTACCAGAAAATTAGAACTAACATCTGGCTGTTTAAAGCCTCTGAAAGGTCTAAAACTGTCAGATCATTATAATAAAGCAGTGGGTCAAGAACGTCTTGAGGGTTTTTTGTTTTAGAATGTTGTGTAATGATCATAAAAAAATGAAATGTATATTAATTTTAAATGTCAATATTCAAAATCAAATCAGTTTACCCACAAGCAAGAATAGACATTTAAACAAAGATTGGCAAAAATATCTTAAAGCGCTTTTGATATTTGGCATTTAAAAGCATGACAGTGGAAAATTTAAATGGTCGAGCCTCAACTTCACTCTCAATGACTATTAGAATGTAATCACTTGATACTTAACTGTGAGTGAAGACATGAGGAAATTTTGACAAAACATCATTCACACAATCAAAAGATAAACACGAGGCTCCATGACTTCTTTGTCTGAATTAAATTCATTCTGAATCCCACTGAACATCTGTGCTAAGTCTGAAGGCATCCCTCAAAGCATTGTTGTGTTCAAACAATTAGCCTTGTGCATACATGCTGACACCAGACATAGCAATAAAACAAGACCATTTTACTTTTTTCAGTGTTGCTATTACCTTGTCCAATGTCATGTCTGGTAGGCTGGCAGCCATGTGACAGGTCTCCTTCTCTGGATCTGACACAGTGTAGCTGTACAGAGCCAGCAGCTCCTCCAAAGGAAGCTCAGTGGCCTGCAGACAGAAAGACAAAAATGGAAAAAGCAACAGGTGGAGAGAAATGATCAATTACTTCTACAGTGTTTAAAATTGACCTCTCAATAACTGTCTGCTCAATAATCTCAAGGGCAAACCCTTAAGGTGAAATGAGGAAATACTTTCAAAATAATAACACAGATTTTATAAAAAAGAGGACAAAGGAGGAAGCCATCTCTTTGAACAGTCTTGGAGGCTATTTAAAAGTATGTCAAGAAGAAATAGTACTTTTTCCTTAATTGTTTGTGCCAGCTAGTATGGATGGATGCCAAACTCCATTTTAGTGTTTTTTTCAGCTGCTAATACTAAAACAATGATATGGTGTTTGTGTGTCAAGATAGAAGAGCACACAACAAATTAGCAAAGAGAATATTTGGGGTATTTCAGGAAGAGTTCTGGTCCATGTTTCAAATTGAGTCTTGTGAGCATGTCACTGTTGGTGTAAACGAGGCCCATGCAGAAGTGCCAAGATCTATAGTACCCCAATATATGTGGTGGTGCTGGTTTCCTGTGCTTCATACACATCTTTACAGCCTGGACATTAAAAAACAGCTTTTCTTGGACTATATTACATCTATGTACTCTCACTCTATAAATCCTGCCATATGTCTCTGATGGAGAACATATTGAGGGTTTCTCATTTCGAAAAATGTGTCCATGCTATTGGTCGTATGGCCTTAAGTCCTGCCTCAACATGTTATTTCTGTGTGTGAACAGATGGAGCTAAAGTTTGATTGAGATAACACATGCAAGTGTGGTAATGTTCATTAGTGGGCATTATCAGAGTTCCAAAGGCTCCGATGATATGGCTTCATCCAGCTCTTTTACAGTATATTTCCTACACAAGATGCTTCACTTTGGTACAATTCAATAAATCAGCACCATCGTTCTTGCCTCAGATTATGGGCAGATGAACCAAAACGTCTGCTACACTTGTCATTTATTCTTTTCATGGCATACAAATCAAAAACAGGACTTAATTCATTGCCATTAGTCCAACTGTGAGACATTAAAAACTGCATAAAATACCAAATAATAGCTGGGGCGTTTATTTGTTTCAATCACTAAGCAGACCAGGCGTTTATTTGGGATTAGACGGCTTAATTATTTATTTACATCAGCATGAATATCACCTTTACATTTTCAAGGCAAGATTACAGTACTGTAGTTATACTTTTGACTCTTTCCACTCAGCACTCTCTAAACACTCTTAATACTTGTAAGGAACTACCGGTGGTTAAGTTAAGGTTATATTTTAGCTTCTATACCTCGGCGATCAGTAGCAATTTACCAGTAACTGATGCAGCTGGCCTCCTGATGTTAGTTCAGGCCAAATAACATGCAGTGGCAGCGGCAACATCTTCTTCTCTAAATTCTTAAAGCTCCAGTATGTTGGAGTCCAGCTTTCTGTGCTCTAGTGGCCTCTATGGACGTTAAGTGTAACTGTGCTGTTGTAAACAGAGCGCCACACATCAACGTGCATGTGCTGACACATACCACTTAACATTAAAATTAGTGGGTGAACACAGGTTTTTAGAACACGGGTTAACCCACTACCAATCAGCAAGTGACTCTTTTCCCACTGCCAGCAGACCCAGCAGCAGACGAGCTGCATGGCTTTGTTTATTCCTCTGGCGCATCAAGCTAATGTCATCACGTTGATGACATCATCAGTGCGACGTAGCCCCTCCATGTACACAATGGAAAGGAGAATGTCCCTCTTTAAAAATGTACAAACTCTTTGCTGAGACAGCAAAGAGCCGTGTAAGTTACAGGCGGAGGGGGCGGGTGTCCAACGTCATCTGTAACTTAGCAGGTCGACCCGGTTGTGATATTCACACTGAAGCCGATCGGAGGCGAGCCAATTAAAACCCATGTCGCTTGCAGGGTCAGTAAACCCAGGTCGAAATGTGGATTAAACCCTTCAAACTGCTGACAGGAGCCGATTGTTACCGGTTTTAAACTGATTTTTGGGTCAGTGCGAAAGGGGTAATACACAGGGAGGAGAAGTAAGCCAACCCCAGAGACAAATAAACCATGCAGACTGATAAGGTACAGTGTGACCATGTTTCTTTTTGAATACATCCCTTTTCTAGCTCTCAGTTGTTCGCTCAGCGTTTGCAATTGTGTTCTACAATGGCCCTTTTCCGTCAGCCCTACTCTACTCTACCCGGCTCTGCTCTACTCTACTCGCCTTGTGCTGCTTTGCCATTAGCCCCAGTCGCCTGCCTAAAGGGGGGGCAGTGTCGCTGTAAACAGCTGAGCGGCACTGCGGTGACGTCATTTTGAGCGCGACATAACAATCTGTGGCTTTTTGTCACAAACCGAGTAAAAAAGGAAAGCAGAAGAAGGCTGCAGGTGGAAAAAAAGAAATACCCCTTGAGAAGCACAGGAGAGTTCTGGAAGCTATACAACAGAATGAAGCCGAGGACGAGAGCAATCGAGCTGCAAAGAAAAGACGTATGAGGGTAGGCTAATGGTAGCTACCGCGAGCATGCTAGGTCGTCACGACTCATCAATGACGACATTGTCGGACCAATCAGTAGCTGGCAGTTGGTGACATCATCTTTTAGCATCAACTCTGCTCGTTTGGAACCAGAGCGGAGTAGGTACTAAAACTAGCTTGTTTTAGGAGGTACCGGGCTAGTGGAAACACGCTACAAATCGAGTAGGGCCGAGTGGAGTAGGGCCAAGGCATGCTAGTGGAAAAGGGCCATACCGTAGCTCATAGGCTGTGCCTTATGAATTACACATTTATCAATATGTACTGCTACATCCAGTATTTATTCGGGACCCAGTGATTAATGGGGACCAAGTGGTTTTTTGGTATTTTACAGTAAATAAGTCAGACAAGAATGTTAAGATGTCTTTTAGAGGTCTATTTTTGTCAAACTAACACAATAACTTAACCTTTTTTGCATGTAAATGCACTGAATGTCATTTATCCATGCTAAGAGAATAACACAAAACACTTAAATCAGTTAAAATAATTGAGAATGGTAGAAGTAAATGACCCTAGTGACGTCATCTAATATCAAATATTGTTGGATTAAAATATTTTCTCTTACCACTGAGTGAAGGTAATTGTCTTGTGATTTTCAATGTTTAAGTATCAAACTGAAGATGTCACTTTTATCACAGTGCATCAAAAAATCAGACTCTGCTGAAACCAAAGATGCCTGACTCGAGCTACCTGGCAACAGCTGTGAAGAACGGCTCTCTGATGATGACTGGTTGGTCGGTGAACCTAACAGAGAGCCAATAAAGGGTAAATAAAACAGTCTATACTTTTCAAGCAAATCCAAATCATATGTGCCTACCACATACACAAAAGATTTTGAAAGCCAAGCAATCTCTAAAGCAGTACCTGCTTGGATGGTAAGCATTTTTGAAACCATTAAATTGAATCAGTGCAAAAGGTTTTAAGTAAGAATAATACTATTCAGACTTTGGGAGTGCAATTACTACAGCAAAGTACCAAATATGAGGAACCATTACTTAAATATTTCACCAAATACTTTTCAAAACATGGGTGCAACGTAGGAACTAACTTTTATGTTTGCAGACACGGCTGAACTTGAGCGTACAGTGTGGGACTGCGTTGCCATCTTCATGGGGTGAAAGGTCACCTCCAACTCCCCTAAGGTCTCTTGAAACCTCTGCTTCTCCTGCTCAGGGTTTCCATCTCTGAACCTCATCCAGTCTCCTCTAGGACACAATCTTCAAGTCAGTCAGCAGGGGCTCTTCAGCAGCCTATGGAAACACAGCATAACCGTTACATATATTCATGTAAAGTCATTAAAAACAGCAGACAGTGGAAAACACTACTTTAAACAGCAGTAGCAAAGAGCACAACTATACAGACAACATAAAGGATAACAGTGGCTGATTCTGGCTCTCCCAAATGAAAATCAAAACAACTGCAGCCTAGGGGAGTTGAGATGATACCAGAGGGAAAAAGCATCATTGGTGGTCTTATGTTTGTTTTTAATCTTGGTCAAATAGATTAGTTGGCGTCCAAACTTTTTTTCATTAAACACCAGGTGAAGTATCTAAAGTGGATGACAGGGCCACTTTAATGAACCTCACCTGTAGTAGATCCAAGTTCAGGGGCCTTATTTATAAAACTGTGAGTAGGACAGATAACTATAGGAGGAGTACGCTGGAAATGCCTGCACACAAAAACTTTCAGATTTATGAAAGAATGAAAGAGTGCGCACAGGTGATTGCCCTTGGGGAATATTCAACAATGCCAATATCACAATGGACAAAAATAGAAAACAAACAACAAAAAACTACATTTACTCAATGAAAGGTTGAGATATTAATAGATGGCCACAATTCGGGCATCACTAGCGCCAGAAAGGCAAAAGAGTGGAAGCATATGACTGATGCTGTGAATAACGTTGCCTCAGAGAGTAGGACTGTGGCTGAAGTTAGAAAAAAAGGAAGGGGTCTGACACAAAAGTGAAGGCATGTATTGCTCTCTATAGAAAGAGCTATCGGGGGTCATCTGGGAATCCCTCCTGAGTGGTGTGGTGATGGAGGCCTAGGGGGAAATGGATGCACCAAATGCACCGGAGTCTCCCGTGTGCCTTGTCCTCCACCAGTGCCAAATTAGCCACTTTGGGCCTTTACGCATTATGAGTGCATGCCCTTATATGTCCAATCGTCACTTAATTTCCTGAACAGCTCCAAGTGTTGTAGCCTAAGTGATCATCAGTTTAGTGCACTGATCAATGTATTTCTAATTACAATTATAAACTTTATTTGCATGGCACATTTTGGGAACACGGGTACTGTCCACCCTATTGCTAATGTGAATGGATTTCATGAAAACATGTAGATTTGTTTCACAATAGCACAATTTATTCAACAATACAGGCGAGGTGTGTGGGCAGGCATGTGGGCATCATCATAAATTTTCTCTCATTCTTTGTTTTTGCAAATATATCCTCCATATATGGTATGCATTGTGAAGTGTAATATTAGATTATTTCACAGAAATTCATCAATTTCACATAGCGGTCTCTAATTTCATCCTTCCACTGTTGGGGTTTCAGTTTCCCCATTGTCCAGACTTTGTGCAGGGTCAGGTGTGCACATTCTACCAAGAGGTTTGTTTTTCATAAATCCCAAACAATGCTTACAAGTGGCATACGCTTTCTTTTGTTCTTTTCAAATGAGGCCCCAGAACCTTGGCACAGCAATTTCTACTTAATTTGGCCCTAGTAGGCCCTTGAATCCACATGATTGGCCCCTGGTCAGGATGAGAATGACCAGGGGGCAGATGGTTCCTCTCCATTATTTAACACAAAACAAGAAAAAACTGCATCAAGCTGACAAATTTCTTGTTAATGTTAAGTGCCATAAGATGAAATAAAACAATTGGCACTATGCTTTTAACCTTTAATAAATTGCAGACAGTGTAGACAAGGCGCATGTTGGCACTACTTGCTGTCATTATTATTTTAATAATAATCAGGGACGCAAAGAACTGGTATGCAGGTACGCATGCTTGACAAAGATCACTAAGGCATGTCACTTGTGTAACCACGGTTTGTTTTCATGCCAGATGTTCAGAGTCAGGTTATCAACACCACATAACTGATACATTTACTTGTCACCCCACAGCTGATCAGCCTACGTATGTTAAAAGATGTCCAAAAAACAACCGATGTTTAAGCAGCTACTTCACCACCTTCAAAGCAGCAGCAAACTGAGTGGCAGCAGAGGCAGACAGTATTTTCTGTAAAGTGATGCCAAAGTGTGCTGTAGCTGGAAGCTAAGGGTGAGCATTATGACATGTGTTGCAAAATATGCTGCTCGTATCCTCACCTAGCAGACCAAACAGGCGCATTTAATACTGGTTCCAAGAACTTTGATCACCCTTTGTTCGACAAACATGAAAAGAGCAAGGAGCATGTGAATGTCACTGAAATTATTACAGATATAAAGCAAACCAAGAAGAAATGTCCAGTGGTCCATTTAGATGGCGAAACAAGCAAAATGAGGAGCAATAGCTAACTCTGTGCAATATATTTCTCTTAGCCTTTCAAAAGGTAAAGTTTGCACTACCCATGTCTTCTTATGAAAAGGATATTCCCTTACCAAAGCTGCTGCGAGTAAAAGTCCAAGCTGAAAATCATTTACGTGAAGGTAGGGTACAGATATAAAAGACCACTGCACGGGGTGCTGGTTTGGCGGAGTGGTTAGCAACCAGGCACCCCATGTACTTGCTTCTGCTGGTCCAGGTTCGAATCCCGCCTGTGACCAGTTAGCAAAGTGTCCTCCCTTACTGTCTCTCTCCTATCAATAAAGGCACAAAATGCCAAAAAACATACATAAAAAAAAAAAAAAAAGACCATTGCACACTCTATCAGCAGGGAACTAAGAGCCATGATGGCATCTGCTGAAATTTGGGGGCTGCTTACTCATGAATCTGAGGACATCCCAAAAGGAGCTAGGGGTGTAATGATCCATTGATCAATGGATTTGTTAAGCAACGATCCAATCAAATGGATGGAAAGTCAAACCATCAATCAACAAAGTTACCTTTAAGATACGATTTTATTTTGAAATTCCAACCTGATATCTGTTTTACAGTTTCCGCCCAATTGCGCCTCGTTCTGAAGTGTGCAGGGCTAATATATATCAATATCATCAACTACCCATCAGCCAGTCAAAAATAACATACAGCTACATGTCAGCCAATCAGAAAATAGCACTGCTGTATCCAGGTCTGATAGGACTGATCTGACTGCAGAGGATGCATACTGTACGCTCATGACAGAAGTGCCTGATGACACAAGTACAGTAAGTTATCTCTTCATTTGATTTTGTTGCACACTGATTAACTAAATTACTTATGGTCCAAAAGGAAAAACAATGAGGGCTTATTATTATTCTCCTTCTACACCTACCATTAAACAGTAAAGCAAAGTCTAATCACACTGAATCACATTGACTACGAACTGTTTCAGTTTTTCTTGGACTAATTTAGCTTGAGAGCTGACTGCAGTGCGCAAGCAAAAACAGATAGACTTGTAAAGCTTTTCCAGGTACTGGGTTTCGTTAAGTACAGGCTATGGGGAGATGCCTTTACTGGGTTTGGTTAAGGACAGGCTATGGGGAAATGCCCTATTATGTGGGCATCTCAGGTACGGGTTCAAGCACTTTTTTTGTATTAAATATCTTTTATCCCAGCTTCGCTCATGTTAAGTGTATTGTTAACATTGCAATTCTAACAATGTAAAAAATAATAACAAAAACAAAATAACAGGATATGATAAAATGATAAAACTATATTAGAACCTGGCTGCGACTAGGCTCTTGGGGAAAGGAGAAGTCCTTAAGGTGTTTTAAAAGGATTTCTGTAAGGATGCAGGTTCGGGTGAGTGGAAAGACAAAGGTGGTTGAAAATGGTGCGTTCCTTACTGTGAGACCTTAAATCGTTCTGTGCTCGAACTACTTCAGTTTTACATAAAAAACTAGAAAAGGCACTCAGAGAGCGCAGACCTGCGCCACAGTCTTCACTCATATCAGGAATTTCCCCATTGATATTAGACCTACCTTTAATTCATCTAAATATTTACATTCCTTGACCATGAAAACATACCATTTGCAATTGGATTCATGATGAAATCTATTTAGTTCAGTTATTCATGAAAATTGCATTTTTCGTCACCCAGACGGGGATCCAGATCACTCCCGAAATGTAATCATTTGTTTCTTGTCCCAGTAGGGACATTTCCTGAAAACTTCATTGAAATCCATCCATAACGTTTTCAGTTATGTTGCTAACTGAGAAACAAACAAAAAAACAAGCAGACGCCGGCAATAACATAACCTCCTGGTAGAGGTAAACATGGAGCAAAAAACACAGCGGGGCTGAAAAACCAGTGCCAAAAAAATGTGATCTCCTTTACAAGACTGGGTAAGATTCACAACACTAGATGATCTGCATGGGGGCATGAGATGCTGTTTGAAATATCAAGACTTCCTGTCAGCCATTAAAGTGCAGCCAGCTATGAGTGACATTAGTGAGTTGCAGCAGATCTGCTCAGTGTTTTTCGGCCAACTTGTTGATGCAGGAAACATTTTTAAGACCAGATCCATCAAGATTCTGGGAGAAAAGTTGATAATTGGAGAATGTAAGGATAAACTTTTGGCAACCATAGAACAGTTCACATTTTTGCTTGATGAAGTTTACCACAGGACACATGCCCTCTCTAATGCTGCGTTCACACCGTAAGCGACCCAGCTACCAAAATCACGTCGCCCACTGACGTAGCGTTGCGTGTCCATAAATACCTCATTTTGGTCACCGTTGCCGTCGGCTGTCGCTCGGTGACGTCTCGTCTGCTCGAGTTTCACCCAGTCATGTCATATATCATATAAAAGTATGTATAAGCAGACATTCCAGCTGTATCCTTTTCATTCACTTATCAACAACAAAACACTGCAGCTGATGCCCTGCAGCAGCATTATCTGTGAGTTTCCGGCGGTCCGTCTAGGCGGAACTAATGTCCTCACTGAATAATGTTTCCCACATGGACATAAATTGTTCCTCTGTAGTCCGGATGAAAAACTGTCTGTCACGGGCACTGTCACACACGTACACACCGCTGATTGACTGTTGCCGCACAGCCACGCACAACATCGTCTGAGACAATCAACTTTTTTTACTTTGACATCGCGCAACAAGCTATGTGGTTGTGTGACAAGCGGCTGTCACATCGCGGGAGGGTTAGCCCTGCCCCATCGCGGCTACCGATTGACTTTGCATGGAGAGTGATCGCCAAGGTAGTACAAGTAGCATGCGGTGTGAACGCAGCATTAAGCTGAAGCTGACGGACAAAACAAATGTTCTTAGGAATGAGTTGAATAGTTTGAAATCACACATGGCTACCTGACAAGTTGACAGAGACACCACTATGATAGAATGGATGTGCTTAAAGCAAGCAGGAAGACATCTGTCAGCCCACACTGTGTACGACTTGGTTTAGATCGTAAGCACAAGCATTTCAGATACATATTTCAGCATGGTCAAGGTGATTAAAATGTCTCTTACATTAGGAAAGTAGCCTGTGGGAGAGGATTCTCACACCTCAACATAATTAAAACCAAGAAAAGATCTGGTCTGTCACATGCTTGCCTCTCAGCTCTGACGCGCATTCACCTGTCAAAAAAGACCACAGAGACATTTGACCCAAAGCTGCTGGCTTGTGGGTGGAGACAGCTAATGGGGGGCTTGACCAGGCACAGGAGCTTCTGCTGCATCTACATCATCTACCATACAGGAAACTTCTTAAAGAAAATGGAAACATGTGCTATCTTTACAGTGGGCCATAACTCTCTTCCTAACACCGACTCATTGGCAGAAATGTGCATCAATCATAATCAAACTGATATTAGCAGTCTTTTCAGTTGCTGGTTGGGGATGCACTATGTTGCATTTCTGGTGAGACTCAATATTTCTAGACACAATAATTTGCTAAGGAACATGTCTTTACTCTTCGAAATGACTTACTGATTTCAATGTGCCCATCTTTTGGTGTAAGAAGCAGATGTAAAACAAGGAAAACAATATTCCCCTCTTGTAAAAAATGAAGCTCCTCTTTTTTTTTAAATTGTACCCAAGCAATGATGGAAAGGTGAAGTTCTGATGCATTCATATATTTTGCATATTCAATGGATATATGACTGACAAGTATGGCAGATTTATCATGTGTATATGGCAAACGTGTAAATAATCACGATACTAATATTGAACGTTTGATACTGTGCATCACCACTGCTGATCTAGTTTATTTTTATAGCTCATTAGAGGCATTAACAATAATTACAGTCTGTTCATTAACCAGATGAAACGAGTTTAGAGTTGAGGTTAAAAACTAAGGTGAAAAAGTTGAGATAGTCGCCTCCAGGACAGCTCTGAAACGATGTTGACAAGCCCACAGTAGTTCACACACAGCGCCTACGCACACTGAATTGTCTTCAACTACTACAGACGGTTTTTACATGGCAAATAAGTTTGAGAAGTTCGCTAAAAACCTGCATATTCACACAACATGCCTCTCCCAGCCCATTGGGTGCTGTGTGACTAGGGGCGCTTTCCTGTGACTAGTGCTGAATATCTCTTCCTCTCCCCAGCTTTCTGCGAGTGGCAAGAAGGAAATAAACTAGTTCTCAGTATCTCTGAAAGAGTTTACCGCCGCCGAGTCGTGACATCCCCTCGAACTTTTCAACTCAAACCACTTCGTCGCCGGGACACACCTGAAATAGTTCAGCACCACGGTGTCAGCCCTGCTGGGCTCCCTATTGTCTCCCCGGCTTTACTATGAAGGCAGAGGGAATGGCTCTTTAAAGCCAAGAACGCGGAGAGAGAGAGGCGATACGCCGTACAGCCTCTCCATTTCTGCCTCCGCTTCCCGGTTCAAATGCCCTCGTTGTAGCCCTCTTTTAGCGGTGTTCACCGGTCAGTGAATCCATCGACAGTCGTGTGCACCTCAAGGAGTGACACGAGTCTTAAATTCGGTTCAGTTTCGGTATCATTCGGGTCATTACATTCCTCGTTTTCGCTCACTTACCTCCGCCATTCCGTTTCTGCGCAAGCTGACTATTGCCCGGATGTTGTAGGTCTGCTTCTCTGCACAGCTCCGTTTATTGCCGCAACAGCGACCGTCCTACACTTCATGTGCAGAGTTGAACAAGTATTTCTGAGTGTTAAACTCGCTTTTTTGACTTCAAGTACTTTCTTTTTTGATTCAGAAGATTTAATAAGTTAACTTTTATTATCAATATCATTCCAAAATACATTTTTCATATTATTTTATTGGAAAAAAAAAGAAACAGACAACTTTAATTTCAATAATTTTGGACATTAGCTGTATGCCTGAGTCATTTTTACACCTTTAATTTAATATTGTATCTACGGCTCCCCTTAGGCAGCTTTTGTTTTAGTTTGTATGGGCTATTTTTTTGTGATTTTCATTTATACTTTTCTTTTATCATTATTTTTTCATCCCTCCCTCTAATTTTGCATTAAAAAAATAGTAAGATTTTGTGGTTTTGCAACGTGGCATATTTGGAAATAAAATCTGATCCTAATCTGATGCAGCCCCTTGGAATATTTTTGGAAGTTTTAGTAAACTGCAGGCCTGAGTAATTTTCTGTTCCATGTTGTTTTAGTGTAAAGTAGTTTACATGTAGATAGTTCTTTAATCTTAACATATGAGAGTAGTGAGGAAGACCAGGAAGATTTGTTTTCCTAAAAATATATTTTTAGTTACTATTTTTGCACAAAAAATTTAAAAAAAATCCCCATTTCTGCTTGGAAATAAAAAGCTTATTATAAGCCTAATGCAATCATCACTTGCTAAATTTTCTTAAACAAAGTTATCTCTGTTGCAACAGTCTGTGAAAATTACAATAAGGAAGCATATGTCCGCATGTCTATGGCGGCTTACTTGACTTACTTGACTGTAGGCTTGTGTTTATGTGAAGTGGGGAGGGGCAGGTCCTGTCAGAGCAGATAAACATATAAGACTCTGTCCTCAGCCTATGACAAGCTGACTGCAGCTCCCAGGAGACACCACAGGCAAAGTTAATGTATGTGGACCACATGTGACCCAGTTGACAAGCACAACACAAAAACATTGATCATATGATGATGAGTCATTTCATCTGTACCACTTACAAGCCTCAATAACATTGCATTTTTGACTATGAAATAGTATTTGAAGTATTAGTTAAAGCAACATTTTTAACTGATACTGAAAAAAGAGCATAATGAATTCAATTATTTAATGGGTAAAATTTTCATAAAAAATAAAGAAAAGGAGTGACATCAGAGACAGCCATCACATTAGTCTTTGCAATTTGTCTATGCATCATTGCGATGGTCTTACAAGCTATGTGAAAGAGTAGAAATAGTCTTGCTGCTGTTTCACATGAAAATATTCAGTTTAGAAGACTTCTGACTCCAAAAGTTTTTTTGGTTGCTTGTTCACAGTTTTCCTTACTCACAGGAAGTTTTCCCGAAAATGTTATGGTAGAGATGAGGAACAAAAAGCCTTTATCACTCATGCAACCCTGAAAATTTCCAGAATCATATACCTAACCAGGAAATGTCTTGTTTTGTCCCTCAGCTATTTTCTTACAGCTTTCTTGTCATATGATAGAGGGATGGGGAATGAAAAAATGCCAAAAAAGTGGGCTGGGATAATTCAGGTAATTGTCTGGTTTGAAATGTTTTTGACCCTACATAGAGGCTGTTTACGCGATTTAGGAAATTTCCACAGTTTTGTGCATGTGTGAATATGTTTAGGTGAATTGTGATAAAAAATGCAATAAATGAATACAAAATTTTCCTGATGTAAGATTGTTTTTTTTTCCCTCTTATTTGATAAGGGTTATAAATCCCAACTCACTAACACAGAAGGTGACAAATAAGTCTGTTAAATGGAAAAAAAAATTAAAAATGGAGATACAAGTACCAGACAGCATACAATATTTATATTTTCCCACCTGAACTTGATGTTATTAAATGTAATGTGTATAAACATAATAGGCTTCATACCATTCATAAAATATTCCATGTGTCTATTCAGCCTGTCCCCCTTACCCCACCAACACAAAAAAACATCCTCTCTTTCTGTTGGTTGCTTGACCTTTTAAAAACAGTCTGTTCAAGCAATTTCCCATATATTTGCAAAATTAAAGGGATGTATCACCTCCCCAGCACAGGAGATATTCTTGAATCTGTTTCCAGGTGGCTGTGGTGGAAGGAAAAGGACAAGGCCTGTCTGAGCAGCCCCAGTAAACATCAGAGCACAGCACTGGAATGATAAAGCCACTTCCACTTTATCTGGGTGCATTTTCAGACACAACTAATGAAGATCTTAACTACACAGTGGTTTATAAGATATGAAAAATCAATGGGAATTTTAAGGCATTAACTTAAACATGTTCTTCAGAGACCTGAAACCAGGCATGTTGAAAAAGAGGGAAATATTGGGCCTTAGAGCTCCCGAGAGGAACTTTAAGTAGGCTATGTGTACATTTTGGTGTAAATGTATTCATGTAGCATCCCTTGATAATCATATTGTGAAGATGTGGAGGATGTTTTCAAGAAAGGAATTCCTCCTTTTCTTCACTTTTCTGTCAAATGTATTTGATTACCTGAGTAGAAAATGTACGAAACCGTTTATTCTGTGTTCTCTAAGTCATCTTTCACATATCCTTGTAGGAACAGTCATCACAATGCAGAAATTATTCACCCTGTCACTAATGATCTTGTTTGTCTTTGTATGTTAAAAGACACATCAGATTTACTTTGACCTTTTTATAACTAGATAAAAACCTTCTACCAAGCTTTAAGATTATATAATTATAGCAAATCAGTAATGATTAATTTAAAGAGTTTCCCCACTAAAAACCTACATATGAGTTTCAAAACATGTCCTAGTCTACCTCATAGGCTCTTTGCTCGATGTTTGGGTTTTTTAACCTATATTGGTGTACATTAATCAAACTAACATTGTAAAGTGCCCAGCAAGGCTCTGTAAAACAGCATACAGATACTAGGCCAATAAATTCACATATAGGTAAAATAGTGCCAGCCACTTGTATACAGAAAAATGCTAATTTAAAACCATAACATTGCAAGCATTGTTTTGTTCTGTTAATGATGTGAGATTAAACTTGTAGTTATAAAAGGAATAAATAGGAATTATTGTCCAAGAATGACCCTAGCGTTCAATATATAAATAATGTAATATGACTCCTATCTGACACAAAAACAGGTTGTGAAACAGAAGTTCAATGTTGTTACATGTTTGACATATCCAAGACTGAGCTTGAAAAACCCCCCAGCCCTAAAACATCTAACAAAAACTATTTGCCTTTGTGGAGTCATTATTAAAAAACAACAAACAAAAAACAACAAGCAAAAAAAAACCAAACAAAAAACAACAAACAAAAACTTCAAGAAAACAGTGTTATCATAATGGCAAACTGGCAGAAAAAGTTAAAAGTCCTGAAAGAGATGAATATTAGGTAGTATAGATAAGAATGGAATTAGATTAACTTTAATACCAAAATTGGAAAAACAATATTCTATTGACATTTACATTTGGAAATCATTTTTTTGTGTCAAAAGGCCTCAATTTGACCTACATTTTAAAATCTGCTTCTGTATAAAAATAATGATGCATTAAAATCAATATTGTCATTAATTTTGGTCTCACCCAAGACCCTAATTTTAAGAAAATCTTGAAGTCCCCTAGTTTTATTTTTATAGTAAAAAGCTCTTTTTGTATGTATTTTTTTATGAAATCACAAAACATTATGAGGTCAAGCTGGCAGTTAGAGGGTTAAACCATTAAAAACATAAATTTGTCCAGCATGACCTCATCTGTATTAAATTTTAATGGCACAAGAGGGTTTATTAACCTGCATTAACTTATCGTAGGGAAAAAAAAGTACTATCAACATATCAGAGACTGTGGAAATCCCATTTGAATGGAAATGTGAAAATGATCAGATCAGGGCAGTAAATGAGTACATCATCAGCAGATGCCCCCCTCCTCGTAAAGGGACCTCTCCTCTCTTTATGACCCCTAGTGAAAGGGTTTAGAGCAGCATGCACCCCTCATTGTGTTACTTTTGGTTTAGGGTCTGTGTTTGAACAGGGACAGGGCTGTTCACAAAACATGTAACTGTTGTTTTGTGAGGCATTGTTGTGCTCTGTGTTTTGACATCTATGATGAAGAGAAACAAGGGACATATATTTTAGCCCACACATGATGTGTACTTTACTTTATCTTTATCTTATACTCACAGAGCAACGACTGAAAAGATAATTATGACATAGACAAGGACCTGGACTTGATCTTAAACTGTTTAGAATTTTAGAATTTCACTGTACTAATAAATTGTAGTTTTCATAAAGAAATAAAAAAAGTCATTCAATCAAAATGATAAACTTCAATAACATACTTGAAATAATTTAACAATATTCATAGATATCTAATACCTGGTCATCATCCTGAATACCCAACATTAAATCATTGTCTATTTACCATTCAAAATTGTGAACACTGTCTAGAAAGTACAAAAACATTGGCAACATTTCTGGATGTCAAGTGTATCATAATCTCTAATTATGTTAAATACAACAGGAATGATCAATCAAACATGCCATAACCAAACAAGGGTGTACAATCATTACATGTTTAACACATGCAACTCTGAGTGAGTGCTACAGTTTGGGGGTGCTGGTGACCCCTGTATAACTTTCTTTAATGCTGAAGAGCATCACAAGCTTCCCATAGATTTCCTGGATTACATTTAACAAATTAATGCTTTCTTTGGTAGTTCATTCGAAGAATTTAAGGGACTGCTTTCAGCCATTAAAAGGACTTCTTTTTTAACAGGATCATCTCTTCAGCAAAAACTGCAGAAGAAAATGTTTATTAAAGCAAACTTCAATTGGACTTACTCAGTGGTCAAATCAAATCTACTGTGGGGCCCTTTAATAAAATCTGCACTATGCCCAACTCATTTATGAAACATTATACTACTTTTTTAATGCATGTTTTTGACACAAGGAGTAGGCAAAGATTTAATGAAATAAGATCTGAGGTGTGAGTGATAGAGGGTCTGTAATTATGCTCAGAGGGGAGGAGAAAACACGATAATCTATCATTTGTAGTCATGCAAGTGAGTATATCTGACTTTTTGACAATACCATCTGCTGTTTCTGCATGCTATCAGATATATTATTGTCAGTTCACACTGCTGTGCATCATCATTACTGCTCTGATGATCCCTAAGTAAAATCTCTGATATGAAACACACATTTCTCTATCGGTTTGTTTTTGTTTAAAATGATCAAAAATAAAAGATAAGTGTAAAAAACATGATTTCTGAACATTGAAAATGATAAACATAAATCTTTTTCTGCAGCAGAAAGTATGACTTTCCTTACATAAACAAATTTCTGTCATCATCCATTTGCAAATGTGACTCTTTTCAGATGTCCATACGATAATATTTTACTTTTTCTTCTTTTCTTGTAAGGGTGTCCATCTCTGAGTCAGAGATGTTTGCTCTCTCTTTTTTTTATCTCATTGTGTTCTCTTATATTTTAAGTTCTGGGGTTATTTAGGGTGGTGTAATTAACATGGCCACGACATTTACCAGTGGCTGGTCAAGGATTGTCCAGTACCAGTTGTTTCATGAATCAAATGGGGGCTCTTGCATAAGATGGTTTCTGCACCTAAATATTCACATAACCTGCCTGATTCAATGTCTGTAATCCGACAGATCCAACTTGCCATCTTGCCAAGCGATGATTGTGAAAAGCCTAAAGTGGCACGGTCCAATCAGAGTCCCTCAGAGCAGGGAGCGGATTGAGCTGCCATTAAGATGACAGCAGGAAGGGACTGCACATACAGGGACAAGCATTAAATACAGCTTCAGAAGCAGTTTCATCAGATTGTGGCTGCACAAAGTGGCCCATGTTCTGTGTAGCAGTCGCCCCCCCTATGACATTGGGCTATATTTTCGTAGACCAGGTGCATGCACGGTGCACCTACCCTGTGCTGCGCCAACGCAAACGGGTTGTGTCCAGGGCATTTTGCAATTTTCGTACATGGCCCAGTCCGGTGCTGCGAGGCATACCCATGTCTCTGTCCCTCCCACCGGCCTAAGTGGCAAAGAGGGAGTAGAGAAGGCCTGAGTGGGTTAGCACAGCCAAGTGTCATCTTCACCAATCAAATAATGTCTCTTTTGAATGCGCTATGGGCGAGGCGCAGTGCCAGTTTCATCTTATTATGGACGAAGACAGCAGCAGCAGCTCCTGCTGGCCAAACTTGCAGGGGGCAAACTGATATGCTGGTCCCGGAGGTCCAAGCTGGCAGTACCAGAATATATGGTACTGCTCCATCATCAGACCTCCATGGTCTGATGATGCAATGACAGCCTGGGAGGAAGTTACTAATATTGTCAATCAAGTTTGCCCAGATATTCTGAGAACTGCAGCCCAATGTAAAAAAACAGTTCAATGATGTAAGGAGAAGGGCCAAAAGAAAGCTGTAAGATCATAGAAGGCACACGGTGGCCACCGGGGGCGGCCTCTTCACCAGCCTAACAATGAGCTCAGTGGAGGACATTGGGTCTTCCACCATCTCCACAATAAGCTGGAGGACTTTGGTGGGACCGGGGGATAAGGCAAAAATATTTTTCTTCTAATGAAGACACTCGCATTTAGTAACTTATATTTAAACCTCACGTAATAAAGATGAGTGGTGTGGACAGATCACAACACAAATAAATTATAAAAATGTCTTTGATTGGAAAACAGACGTGATGGGACAATTAATATAGGTACAAATGTATATCCTGGTTCATGCCGTTACATTAAATAGTTTATCGCGTTGAAATGTGCCTGACACTCTGGATGCCTGCTGGTGAGGTTTTGGTGGCATGTGCACACTGTGTGTCTGTCAGCCAAATTACCACTGCACTTGGCGTGCTTTGCCTGCATCAATAATATACCTGGTTTAAGCTGACACCTTTTGAGTAGTTTTTTGGAACAAAATTGTCACCTCCCCCTGGTGTGCTGACACACCCATCTCAGCACAGCCAGTCTGCACAATTGCCAAATTGGCTGCACACAGTGGTACACCAGACAAACTACCACTGCGCGGGGTGCGCCATGCTCTGTTACCCTGCACCACCCAGTGTTGCTTCAGGAAATTAGAGCCCATGATCAGATTTGCCTGTAAAAAAATGTTGACTGACAGAACTACCACCCAAATACCTGCCTGATATGCTGTGAAAGGTCCTGCCCTTCCTAAAAATACTATCTTTGTGGGGTTTCCCAGATGGACCAGTGGAATACGTATATTGAACAGTCCATCTGATTCGCCAGGTTAATATGCACAGGATTATACACCAGATGGATGTTCAAGGGCCACTGTGTTTCATATGATAATCTCTTAAAGGTCACAACATTTAAGAGGGTCCACACAGTTAAACTGCACTTTAAATAAACTTTTACTTAAAGCAATAGATTAAATGTGGCAGCAGTCCATGCATAAGAAGAATGTGCAGAATGAGCATGCCTGGCTTTATGCATTAAAGCCAGTTGTGTCTGGTCAGCAATCAGTGGGAGGACTTGTCTTCCAGTAAGGGCCAAACCAGTCTCAATAACACCAGATGGCACCAAAAGCTCTAAAACACGGAGTGAACTAGCAACACCCTGCAAATTCAACTTCAACTTCAATTCCACCAGTCGGGGCTAAACTTTACTAATTAAAAGAAAGAACCAAAAATAAAGAAGATTAACACAGCTTAAGGTAGCTCCATATAACAACTAAAGGGCCCAAATAAGTGCCTTATCCTTGACACATAGCAATTCTTTGACTTAGACGAGAAGAAGACAATGACGGATGACTCACTTTATGTAATATACAGTTGAATGAAAAGTGTGTGAACCCTTTGAGATTACTTGGATTTCTGCTTAAATTGGTCACAAAATATGTTTTGATCTTCATTTAACCCTTGTGGGTCGCTTTAACTTTCTACCCTTTGAGGTAATCTGAGGACATTATTGTCCTCTCCCAAAGCTGCTATAAAAACATAACAGATTATTATTTCTTTTTTACTTTTGTTGCTCAAATCATTCAGTCAACTTCAGTTCTAATCAAAAATACCAAATATAGAATTATTTATTTTATTTTAACCCTTTGAAGACAAATTATGAATTGGGCACTGCAAAAAAATTAACAATGTATGAAAATCAATTTTGTTATTGATCTTAAGTATATGTAAGCCTGATCTTTGAAAAAAAATCCTCAGGCCTTCAACATTTATAATACTGATAATAACTCACTTTTGTGTTTTTTTTCGTTAAAATTCGTACATCATGTTATCAAGTTGGCATTCAAAGGGTTAAAATAAAATAAATAATTTTATATTTGGTATTTTTGATTCGAACTGAAGTTGACTGAATGATTTGAGCCAAAAAAGTAAAAAAGAAATAATAATCTGTTATGTTTTTATAGCAGCTTTGGGAGAGGACAATAATGTCCTCAGATTACCTCAAAGGGTAGTAAATTTGTCCTGCGGTAACCTTTGACCTCTGACAAAAATCAAACTTTAAATTTTAAGGCTTTCCTTGAAAAAAACCTTCCTACAAAAAGTCATTCAATACTGAGTAACACTGCCAGAGTTATGGCCAAAAGTTAAGCAAAAAAATGTCTGCAAGGACAAAAATGTCCCTGATTACCCACAAGGGTTAAGTCACATCACTAGACAAACAGCCTGCTAAAGCTAATGCCGCACAAAAACAGTGCACATTGGAAACACTATGTAAACAGTCACAGTACAGGGTGGAAAAAGTATGTGAACCTTTGGATTTAATAATTGGTTGATCAAGGCATTTTGGTCAACCAAACATCTCCTGTCATTGTAGATCAGACCTGCACAACAGTCAGGAGAAATTTTGGACCATTCTTCTGTACAAAACTGTTTCAGTTCAGCAACATTCCAGTGATGTCTGGTGTGAATGGCAAATTTTGAGGCCATGCCACAGCATCTTAATTGGGTTGAGGTCAGGACTCTGACTGGACCACTTCTGTAGCCGTATTTTCTTCTGTTAAAGTTATTCCATTATTGATTTACTTCTATGCTTTGGGTCATTGTCCTGTTGCATCACCCATCCTCTGTTGAGCTTCAGTTGGCTGACAGATGGTCTTAAGTTTTCCTGCAAAATGCCTTGATAAACTTGGGAATTCATTTTTACGTCAATGACAGCAATCCATCCAGGCCATGAGGCAGCAAAGCAGCTCCAAACCATAATGCTCCCTCCACCATATTTCACAGTTGGGACGAGGTTTTGATGTTGGTGTACTGTGGCTTTTTTTCTCCACACATAGTGTTCTGTGTTCATTCCAAACAACTCCATTTTGGTTTCATCTGTCCACAGAATATTTTGCCAGTAGTGCTGTGGAACATCCAGGTGCTCTTTTGCAAACTTCAAACAGGCATCGATGTTTTTTTGGACAGCAATGGCTTTTTCCATGGCGTCCTCCCATGAGCTCCATTCTTGTGTAATGTTTTACGTATTGTAGATCTGTCAGCAATAATGTTAGCATGTGCCAGGGATTTCTGTAAGTCTTCAGCTGACACTCTAGGATTCTTCTTCACCTCATTGAACATTCTGCGCTGTACTCTTACAGTCATCTTTACAGGACGACCACACCTTGGCAGGAAAAAAGCAAGATGGCGCCAGGGTGCTCGGCTGGCCGTCTGTCCCTCTGCTCTGTATTAGGAGTAAGCTTATTCATTTACCTGTTCTGCCAAGAGGTATCATCTCTCTTCACCTGTGACCGTCAAACTCTACTTGAGATTGGAGGTTTCTTGATCATCTCAAATATGGTTCACTGTTGAGCTCTCCTCCATGTCCTGAGGAAATCCCAGTGTTTCTGCGGTGTCCTCTCCTCAACCTTGCGCCCCTGAGACGCCGGAGAAGACGCGGTAAACGCGGTGGCCTCTGGGCTCGGATTAAAGCTCACCTGAGGTCTGTATGGAGGACTGTTCGTTGCAGTGGTCTGCAGTTCCTGGAAATCCCCCTGCACTCTAGGAATAGGGCCCAATGAATCCGACTGCTGTGCCCGGATGTGGCTGGCTCTGACAGCGTCAGCTGCTCGCCGGGACCCGATCAGCTGGTGCTTCCGCCTTCTGCCTGGCGTGTTTGAACCGGGAGGCTCGGCGTGGTCCGTCAACATCCCCGCTCACTCAGGCGTGTTTCATCCTCATCTGACTCCCTTAATCTTCACATGGCTCTGCTGAATGTCAGATCTATTACCAACAGCTGACATTGGCAGAGTAGCAACAGTGCTTAACCTTCTTCATTTGTAGACAGTCTGTCTTGCTGTGGACACATGGACATCAGGGCTTTTAGAGATACTTTTGTAACCCTTTCCAACTTCATGCAAGTCAACAATTCTTGATCGTAGATCTTCTGAGAGCCCTTCTATGCGAGGTATGGTTCACATCAGGCAATGCGTCTTAAGAACAGCAAACTCACAGCTGGTGTGTGTTTTTTATTGGGCAGGGCAGCTTTAACCAACACATCCTATCTAATCACATTGATTGGACCCCAGGTTGGCTGACTCCTGGCTCCATTTAGCTCTTGGAGAAGTAATTAGCCTAGGGGTTCACATACTTTTTCCACCCTGCACTGTGACTGTTTACATATTGTGTTGAATAAAAACATGAAAACTTTTTTTTTCTGTGCTGTATTAGTTTAAGCAGACTGTGTTTGTCTAGTGATGTGACTTAGATGAAGATCAGAACATATTTTATGACCAATTTAAGCAGGAATCCAAGTAATCCCAAAGGGTTTACATACTTTTTCATGTAACTGTTGAATAATACCTCTTGCATTGCACCTGATCATATCCATCAGTATTTGAAAAGGTATCTTAAGGATGGAACTGCAAGCACATGAAAATACATTTTTTTGGCAGAAGCAAAACATTTCTAACATGGAGACAGCTCAAAGAGATCAATAGGAACACCAGGGAGCATGAGTCCTGACTAAACCCCAGATGTAACCCCACTAGACCCCAAAATTTGCAAAATGAGCAGTGATTTCAATTGTAAACTCAACAAGAGTTCACTCATCACCTTTCCTCCAACTCCCAAATCTTTCTTTATATAACTTCAGGACCAATTCAAAAGCTTTAAACAGTGCAACCTTTACCTTAGTACAACTCATGCTATCAACATGGCTTTGGGCAGAATAAGCTTCCTGAACCTTAACTGTAAGCACACAATGCAGGATTAAATTTCTACCAGCATCAGGCAATCCTCTGGTGTCTTCCACCTGTTCAAACAAAGGAAGGAATGTATCTGGATCTTTTTAAATAAATTTGGGCAACAAGTGGAAATTATCCCTCCCCTGAGCCACCACCTTATCGTGGTGGGAGGGTTTGTGTGCCCCAATGACTCCAGGAGCTATGTTGTCGGGGGCTTAATGCCCCTGGTAGGGTCACCCAAGGCAAACAGGTCCTGGGGGAGGGGTCAGACAAAGCGTGGCTCAGAAGACCACTATGATGAGAGACATAATTGGATCCAGGTTTTCCTTGCCCGGACGCGGGTCACCTGGGCCCCCCCCTGGAGCCAGGCCTGGGGGTGGGGCTCGCAGGCGAGCGCCTGGTGGCTGGGCCTACACCCACGGGGCCCGGCTCAATGCTCACATCGGCAATGACAGTGTGACTTGGAGGGGCGTGATTGGGAGGAACGGCCCCCCCGATCTGAACCCGAGCGCTGTTCTGCTATTGGACTTCTGTGCTCGTCACAGATTGTCCATAACGAACACCTTGTTCAAGCATAAGGGTGTTCATATGTGCACCTGGCACCAGGACACCCTAGGTCGCAGTTCGATGATCGACTTTGTAGTCATATCATCGGACTTGCGGCCGCATGTTTTGGACACTCGGGGTGAAGAGAGGGGCGGAGCTGTAAACTGATCACCACCTGGTGGTGAGTTGGCTCCGATGGTGGGGGAGGATGCCGGTCAGACCTGGTAGACCCAAGCGTGTTGTGCGGGTCTGCTGGGAACGTCTGGCAGAGTCTCCCGTCAGAAAGAGTTTTCAACTCCCACCTCCGGGCGAAGTTTGACCATGTGGCAGGGGAGGCAGGGGACATTGAGTCCGAGTGGGCCTTGTTCCGGGCCTCTATTGTGGAGGCGGCTAATCGGAGCTGTGGCCGTAAGGTGGTCGGTGCCTGTCGAGGCGGCAACTCCCGAACCTGCTGGTGGACACCAGAGGTGAGGGATGCCGTCAAGCTGAAGAAGGAGTTCTATTGAGCCTTTTTGGCCCGTGGGACTCCAGAAGCAGCTGACAGGTATCGGCTGGCCAAGCGGAATGCAGCTTCGGTGGTCGCTAAAGCAAAAACCTGGGCATGGGAGGAGTTCGGAGAGACCATGGAGAGCGACTTCCGTACGGCTTCGGAGACATTCTGGACCACCATCCGGCGTCTCAGGAGGGGGAAGCAGTGTGCCATCAACACTGTTTATGGTGGGGATGGTGCGCTGCTGACCTCGACTCGGGATGTCGTGGATCGGTGGAAAGAATACTTTGAAGACCTCCTAAATCCCACCAGCACTTCTTCCAGTGCGGAAGCAGACCTGGGGGACTCTGTGGTGGGCTCTTCTATCTCTGGAGTTGAAGTTGCTGAGGTGGTCAAGAAGCTCCTCAGTGGCAAGGCTCCGGGGTGGATGAGATCTGCCCAGAGTTCCTCAAGGCCCTGGATGTTGTAGGGCTGTCATGGTTGACACGTCTTTGCAACATCGCGTGGACATCGGGGACAGTGCCACTAGATTGGCAGACCGGGGTGGTGGTTCCTCTTTTCAAGAAGGGGGACCGGAGGGTGTGTTCCAACTATAGGGGGATCACACTCCTCAGCCTCCCCGGTAAGGTCTATTCAGGGGTACTGGAGAGGAGGGTCCGTTGGATTGTTGAACCTCGGATCCAGGAGGAGCAATGTGGTTTTCGTCCTGGTCGTGGAACTGTGGACCAGCTCTATACCCTCCATAGGGTGCTCAAGGGTGCATGGGAGTTTGCCCAACCAGTCCATATGTGTTTTGTGGACCTGGAGAAGGCATTCGACCATGTTCCTCGCAGGGTCCTGTGGGGGGTGCTCCGGGAGTATGGGGTAGCGGACTCCCTGATACGGGCCGTCTGTTCCCTGTATGACCGGTGCCAGAGTCTGGTTCGCATTGCCGGCAGTACATCTGAGTCGTTCCCGGTGAGGGTTGGACTCCGCCAGGGCTGCCCTTTGTCACCGATTCTGCTCATTACTTTTATGGACAGAATTTCTAGGCACAGCCAGGGCATTGAGGGGTTCCGGTTTGGTGACCTCAGGATCGGGTCTCTGCTTTTTGCAGATGATGTGGTCCTGTTGGCTTCATCGGACCGTGACCTTCAGCTCTCACTGGATCGGTTCGCAGCTGAGTGTGAAGTGGCTGGGATAAGAATCAGCACCTCCAAATCTGAGTCCATGGTCCTCGCCCAGAAGAGGGTGGAGTGCTCTCTCCGGGTTGGGGGAGAGATCCTGCCCCAAGTGGAGGAGTTCAAGTACCTCGGGGTCTTGTTCACGAGCTGAGGAAGGGTGGATCGGGAGATCGATAGGCGGATCGGTGTGGCGTCAGCGGTCTGTCGTGGTAAAAAGGGAACTGAGCCGAAAGGCAAAGCTCTCGATTTACTGGTCGATCTTCACCCCTATCCTAATTTACGGTCACGAGCTGTGGGTCGTGACCGAGAAAACGAGATCTCGAATACAAGTGGCCGAAATGGGCTTCCTTCGCAGGGTGGCTAGGCTCTCCCTTAGAGATAGGGTGAGAAGTTCGGTCTTTCGGGAGGAGCTTGGAGTAGAGTCGCTGCTCCTACGCGTTGAGAGGAGCCAGTTGTGGTGGCTCGGGCATCTGGTCCGGATGCCTCCTGGACGCCTCCCTGGTGAGGTGTTCCGGGCACGTCCCACCGGTAGGTGGCCCCGTGGAAGACCCAGGACACGCTGGAGAGACTATGTCTCTCAGCTGGCCTGGGAACGCCTCAGGATCCCCAGGGAAGAGCTGGACAAGGTGGTCGGGGGGAGGGAAGTCTGGGCTTCTCTGCTTAGGCTGCTGCCCCCGCAACCCGACCATGGATAAGTGGGAGAAGACGAAGTGGAAATTATCAGTTGCATAAAAACCTGAACAACCAACACTTGGCTTGCCTTGAGAACCAGAGCTTAAGAGAGATTCATTGTCTTTCCCTTTACTTATCAACTTTACTTATCAACTCCTCAGGTTCCCTTGCTTTCTGTGCTTGCTCTGCCCTTAAAGCTATGGTCTACGATTTGGAAGCTTTGTACATATTAATAACACCGTTTATAAGGCTGTTATGGTCCTATGGTCCTATCTACACAGTATAAAGACCAAAAAGAATGAAAATAATCCATTCAGTATATCCGCTGAAAAGCTGCATACTAGCTGACCAATCAAACCTAAGAACCTGCGACTATTAATTGGTCCGTGAGTTGGTCCGTGAGTCCATCCAATCCCCTGTCTCTCACTCACGCATCGTCATGCGATGCGTAGTGCGTCATGGTCCCGTCTCCTCCCCTCTACCTCCGGTGAGCAGCTAGCAGCGTTAGCTACTGAACTATCATGGAGCCGGAAAAGCCTAGCGCCGAGACCGAAGCCGCCTCCCTCTCCCGCGGGGCCCAACGGAGCTCTGCCCGCGGGTTGAGGCCTGTTAGCGGGCTAACGGCTAATGGCTAACGAATAGCCTCAGCCGGCCGTCAGACCTTCAGCATCGACCGTTTCGCCCCTGGTTGATCAGGTAATGGCTTTGTTTACTACAGTGGGAGATGTCTGCTGAATAACTCTGGTTAGTTTGTGCCTGCACGGGCTAATAACTTGCAGGGGAGCGGGTTAGCCTGTTAGCCGCTAATCGTTTGCACTGTAAGCTGAGCTGGGGAGGACAGGCTGAGAAAGATAAATCCTCCCCCACACTCGGCTCCGCTCTGGCGGCGCCAGACCCGCATTGCCGCCGGTCCAGTTGAAATGGCTACTGCTGTGTGTTACAAGGGGGATGTCTGTCGTGTTTGATACTTTCAGTTGAGCTGAGCTGTTCTTGATTGAGTTTGCTGCTGATATATTGTGCTAGTCGCTCGTAGCTCTGTCCGAGGGGGCTTGATAAGAGGCGAGGTGACACGAGCTGGGGGCGGGATCTTGGAACACGGGGGGGGAGAGGTGAGGGAAGGGGGGGCAGGCTGCGGTTTCAAATCGTAGACCACAGCTTTAACCTTTCATATATACTGTCTGAAAGACAGCTTCCACTCAACCCCTGGAAGCTTCATATCAGGAGCCCCAACCAGCTTCAGTTCCATAGCAGCACCTGAAACTGTGAAGCCCTCAACAATGACCCTCAATCCTGCTTCTTTTAGGTATCTGATGAGGTTTTTTCCATACTAAATGCAGCGCTAAGTCAACTTAAGCCTGCTGCAAAAACCCAGCAGCTAAAGGATTTCTGTGTTCAGTTGACATTATTAAACTATTAAACTGCCAAACCAAAAATAAATAACCGCTTGTGATGGGAAAGTCTGGCTGACTGCAGTCAAAGCTATGAGAGGCACACCTAAGACAATTGCCTTAAGCCACATAGAACTAAAAAAAATACTTGAAAAATAAAAAAAACTCAACAATCCTCCTTCAGAGAATTGCAGCAATTGTCTGACTGGGGGAAACAGATGTATATACTCCAGAAAATGTCACTCATCACCCAGCCACTCCCTTCTCAAGCCAAACACAAAATGCACTGTCCAGTTAGAACAATTTCTTCAAAAAGCAAGAGACTGCAGAAGTGTTTTTCAATACTATGGATCCTAAACTGTAAGTTCTTGCAGAATAGTCAAAAAAGTCCTGATCAGATTAATCAAAACAGCAAGCAAGTAAAGCTTTGTTTCCACCAAGCAGTCCAGTTTAGTATGACCTGGTACAGCATGCAATGACTGATGTCTCCACTGCCAGTAAGAAGAAAAGGTACCCAAATAACTAACCAGTGTCTTACTACTTTTGGGCAACCTGAGCGTACCAAACCAACCCTAGACGGAGCTAAAGCACTGCAGGCTGTTGATTGGTCACAAGAATTGGCAGTTCAAATGCAACAGCTGCAATAACGCAAACACACACACACACACAAGCTGTGAATTAAAATGATTTGGTCACTTTGTCTCATTGGTTTTGGATGAGCCCCCGTATGCTATGACCAGCTCGTAAATTTCACAACATTAAAGGGGTTCCACACAGTTAATTTGCATTTTACTCAAACCTTTATTCAAAACAGATCAAATGTGGTAGGAGTCATTTGCAGGCTTTGCAGTACGTGGGAAAGAACAGCAAGCATGCTGAGCTTGCCAGGCTTTAATTTTGGGGGGGGGGGGTCTTCTCATAAGGCGCAAGCTAGCCATACAACCACCAGATGGTACTAAAAGCTCTGAAAATCAGGACTAAACAAACAGTACTGAGCAAATTCAACTTAGCCATCAGATGGGGCGAAACTTTACTAATTAAAGGTGTAGTCAGCGATCTTCTAATCTTCTAATCTAATGCACTATTTGTCAAAATCACTGCATTTCTCCTCTCCATCCACAAGATGTCCCAACTGACAGCATGTTGAAAAATAAGTCCAGTTTCAATACACAGCCTTGGCTCTGAATCTCAGCAGGTAAATACTGTGGCTCGGCAGAGTTACCAAAACAGGGTACACCCCCCCACATCCAGGGGGCGATCATACTCATGTGCAGATCAGACAGAGGGGGGAGGGGGAGTAGTAGGTTGCGTAGCGTGTGCAGTTAGCGTAAGAGAGAGTAGCAATGGCTGAAAAAAAGCCCAAAAGAAAAAGGTCAGTGGAGTAAAAAGTGAAAAAGAAGGGCTATGACCATGAAAGAGCAAAGACCCGGGTCAACATTGATGTTGCTTTCTGACGGTGGAGGGAACTCCACGAACTGAAAGACCTGGAAATGGACGTGGATGTCGCCGTCTTTCTGCTGGATAGGTAAGCAACATTAGTTTTGGTTTGCTTCACATAACAGTAACAGCCGTCGGGCATTCATCTTATTGTCTAATCTGCCAAAATGTACTGTTGTTGTGATGTTATTAATAATGGAAGTCGAGTTGTCTGACGAGTTGGGGTTACCTTAGCTATGTTGGTCAGCTACGCAGTTTCTACGGCCATTTCCATGACGATGCACGTCCATCCACTTTCGGGGGTGGAGCCAGGGGTGTGGTTTGTAGGGAGAGGCAAGTCTAATTTTGTTTATCAGCAACCTCTCAACTCGTTTTCTCCCACATCGCTACACCTTCAAAACAAAGGACCAAAGTATAAACGATTAACAGAATTTAAGGCAGCTGCCCAGGGACAATCACTATCCACTTAAAACCCTTAATGATTTGACAAAGACAAACAAAAGGGAAGATTAACCATGAGTTGGAAACACTTCTAAGTTTTTCAGGTCAAGATGGGAACACTTCTAAGTTTTTCAGGTCAAGAAAAATCTTTAATGCTAAGACATGATTTCAGTAGAAAATCTGTTTGAACTCTGAACTCTGTATCCATAGGCTTAGTTTTGCAGATTAGCTTTAAAAATAATGATAATAATCATACTTTCAGCTTTTTGTCTTAAGCTCTGAACACCATTAAATATGCATTACATATGCGTGGTACAAAATGTATATCAGTGTCCATACTAATATATCAAAAATTATGATTTTATTTTTTGCATGTGGCTCATGCTCCACACATGAGACACACTAAATAAACAGCATGTTTATTTATGCAAGAAAGTGAAAGTTTGACAAATTATTACGTTTTATAAAATTAGATATCAAAATCTCAGAAGTAAGTTCTTTGGTGCATGTCCAGTATGTTTGATAGTCACATCATGTCTTGGGTATCTATGAAGAAAGGATTATAAATAAGTTGAATAAAGAAGTAAACATTTTTGATCAAATGCAGCTTGTTTCTCTCCCCTTTTGGAAACACTCAGGGAAGCTATGATACTGAAAATGATTAGCTCCCAAATGTTATCAGATGGGAAGACGAAGGAGAGGTCACAGGCTGCTGAGCAGATGTTCATAACAGTCATGGCATCATATTAAAACCCAGGAAGTTTTTTAAGAGCTTTTTGAGTGGCATGTTCTTTAAAGAGGCATAAAACGTTTCTCTGTGAACTGATTTAGTAAAAAGGTATTATATTCTTCAGCTCCCTAAAGAGCCTCAGTTAATACACACTTTAAGTATTCCTAGAAAGATCTGGAGGCAAGAGGCAAACATATAATGACAAAAGTTATTATGACATGTTATTATGGACAGCACATTAGAGGAGACCAAAAATGAGTTTAATGTGCAATATGTCAGTTTTGGTTGTCCCATTAGGTTTGCTATTCTACAAGACTGTATTGCAGCAGGGGTAACATTAACATTATTTAATGAGTGCAGGTAAGGGAACAGTCCACAGGGTGCAGCTTGGATATGTAGTAAAAAGAGGCCATAGGGAAAAATTTGCAGTGCATCATGGGAAACCAGACTCTAAACCATGATAGAGTAACACAATAACTTTGTGGCTTTATTTATAATTAAAATCCCTGGGAGTCCTGCATTGTAACTGTGTATTGTGGCCCACATGGGGGATTTAGATATGGCTTTTGTGTGTAATCTTGAACTAACAAAAATCAGAAAAATATAAAATTTAGTAAAAGGTTTCAGGTAAAGGCTGACACATACTGTATTTATTGTTGTCTTCTTGTGTTGATTAGTAGCTGTTAGTCATTTTTTGTATATTTTTTAAAATTATTTTTCTTATCTTCATTTTATAGTGTTCGTTTGCATTTGCATCTGTACCATTTAGGACATTTTTGCCTTTCAAACAGTTCTTCAGTTCTCAAAATTGAAACAAATCAAAAAGCAGCCTCAAAAAAATGACCAACACAAAAGATACCCTGTAAGGTAGTTTTAACTATTCTAATGGATAACATAAAAATGGATTTGAAAAAAATAAATATAATTATGCTCTATGCACACAGCTGTTTTTCAACTGTTGGAACATATTGCAATAATATTTGTTGGTTATGATTTCAGCTATTTGCTTATTTCATCATTAAAATGTTTACTCCTTTTTAGCGAGAACAATGGGTCTGCTTCGTTGGTTTGGAAATGCAGTTGATGCAGGTTGCATGCTGGGACTCAATAACTTCAGATCACCCTCCACCTGCAGTCTTGTGCTTTAGATTATTGTCTCTGCAGGAATTTTGCAGAAAAACAGAGATGGAGAGGACAAGTGCTTCTATTGCTCAATTTATCAGAGATTTGGAGAGATGTTGGAACTTTGTTTCAACTGACAGACAAAAGCACACAAATAACCCTCTGTTCATCTTTAAATTCAAGTCCATTGACAGCTTGACAAACAATTCATCCTCTAGCTTTGTGTTTCCTGCCATGCATTTGTTGAAGTTCTCTGGGTATCCTCATACGCTTTGAAAACCATGGTTTAAATAAGTTCAAACCATTTCCACAGACAAGTCTACACAGAAAGGATAGTTTTGCTCTCATTCAAGGGAGCTAATTAAATAAATGGTCAAAACATTCAAAGAACCAGCTCAATAAAATTTTGGGGGGTTATAATTGATGAATTTCTCAACTTTAAATGCCATATTGAATACCTTACTAAAAAATTATCAAAATATGTTGCTTTATTTTTTAAGATAAGACATTTTCTTCCATTCTCAGCACTTCTCACTCTTTATAAAACTTTATTCCAGCCCCATCTCCATTACTGTAATATCATATGGTGTAACACATTCCCAACTCATCTCAAAAACTTGAGGTTCTCCAAAAAAAGGTCATGCGTGCCATATCATGGTCTGAGTTCAATTCCCCCACCAGAATACTCTTCAAACAGCACAATCTCCTGCAGTTAACTGAGTTCAACTATTTCCAGAATGCCTGTGCCATGTATCAAACTGTACGTAAAATGAACCTTAAGCTTTGTGAGCTCATTCCTATCTTCCGGCCCCTGCATACCCATGCCACCAGGAACAAAAATTTAATCACTGGGAAAAAAAGAAAACTAAAATGCACCAGCTTCAGTATTACATGCCGAGGACCGCAGATATGGAACGAGCTTGACAACGCACTGAAAATGTCACAATCCATCTCCATCTTCAAGAAAAGACTGAAATCACAACTTCTGACAAAGTACCATTAATATGCTAATTGTACCGCTACAACCTGATGTATTCACTAATCTGGGATCGTCTGCTAAATGTATGTTATGTCCGTCTGTATGTTGATTTTTTTGCTGTATCTTCTTTGTAGACAGCCAGGCCCCCTGCTACAAGCTTTAAATAGCTTCTTTGGGGTTACCCTTTCACACATCCAGTTTTTGAAAAGTATGAACAATGCATATATATGTATATATATGTTCATATATAGGTATATCTGTAAGGCACTTGTATTGTGTGTGAATAAACTAAACTAAGTCTTGAAGTCTTGGAGCTCAGGTGACATATCATTTTTTACACATTGTGTGTGTTTGTTGCAATGATTTCACCACCACTGCAGGAACTATAGCAGAAATATTAAAACAACAAAACATCAGCAATGATAAAAAAAAATAGGTCGATTTGGAAGACACTGTGACACAGAAACACAAACTGACAGGTCTCCTGATCTACACAATAAATATTTGAAAATAACTCCTGATGCCCACTGAGGAGGCAAAAATTAAGACATAGTTCTACTAAGACTTTTCAGAATAAATTTATGGTTTGATATTGTTCTTCTCTGCCTCACTGTTGGCCATTTCTGTCCAAGTTACTGCACATGAATGAAGGGACGGAGGAGGCTTTGATTTCTATCAAATACATACAATATATACTTGTGTTGGCATTGCTTACCATAATGCCATAAACAACTGAAACCTATTTGTCTTATTTCAGTTTTCTCTGCCCAAAAGCAGATTTCTTTTTTCCCAGACCAAGAATCCAATTACCAAGGTGTGTAAACATTTCAATGCAATTTGTGATTAATATTACCAATATCATGTTTCAAATCTAAGTTGAATGAATTAAGGAAAAAAAATCATTTGGAACATGCATCAAAACAAGAAAGAAAGAAAACAAACAGAAAAACAATCATTCAACTACAGACAGACATAAATGCAGAGTGCCATACAAAAAAGAAAAGCATTGAAAAATAAAGTTTAACAATTCATGCTGAATGTTATTTATATATTTGAAAAGGACAGGGCAGTAGTGCGATTTTTTTTGTACTAGTTAATAAGCTTACAAATTACTTCCATAATTTAATCTCGTCAAGGTCAGGAGTGAAAATTGGCTATAATTGCCAGCTTTTTCTGAATTATTTTCCTGAAGTAGTAATTGTAGCACATGGCACATTCTTTACTCTACACAAAATATCAATCAACCAATTAATCAAACTTTATTTCTATAGCACTTTTCACACAAAATTTTGTAGCACAAAGAGCTTCACACAGAAATGAACAAAATAGATTAAAATAATGAAAGGTAAAAAAATTAAATACAATCCACATACAGCACATGCACTCCTTGCAAACACATATAAAGACATGAGGAAGAGATTCTAACAGAAAACAGAGTAAGAGGACTGAGGAAACGCCATATTTAGTTAAAAATGAGGAAACACTGGAGCTAAGACTAAAATAACAATAATTATAAAAAAAATCTTGATAAGAAATAAGATTAAAATAAATAAACATATAAATAAATAGGTAGATAAGATTCATTATTAAATAGTAATATGGTGAAATGAGATAAAATGTACTGAAGTAAAATAGTGGAAAGAAAATCAGTAACAGATAATACAATTCCAAACAATAAATCTGAAATAAATTGAATAATAAAACATATTAATATTATAAAAGGATTTAATAATAATAATAATAATAATAATAATAATAATAATAATAATAATAATAATAATAATAATAATAACAATAATCAGCTCAAAGTTAGACTAAAAAGGTAGGTCTTAAGTTGGCTTTTAAAAAATACACAATACTATGGTGTAGTAAAACAATCAGAGGTATGTGTTGTAAAAAAAAAATCATTAAATCTTTTTTTTGCAAAAATATGTTGTATTTTGGTTAACCTTGTATTGCTAATCTCTGACATTTATATTTTCTCCCTTTCATGCCACTTTTGCAAATAAATGTACATTATTATGCCCTAGCTCTGTAACAACCATTCCACAAGGGGGCATTGCTGCCCTGTGCAAGGGCTTATTCAACATTTGACATCTTCAACATGCCATCAAACATTTTATCCTTCTCCAGCCTTCCATCACAGTAGGTATAATAACCTATCAAATTTGTGCATTGTGCCAAGTGTCAATGGCAGAGGCAGAGGATTCTATTATCCTGGTTGCATTAGGTCCATATTTTCTGTGTTTGAGTTTGTGAGGCTAAAGAGGGGATAATAGGGATTACAGGCAGAGCAGATGAGTCACTATTGGGCTCATTTTCTGTCTGCTGTCTTCTCCTTTAGCTCTCAAGTTCCTGCATAAAGACTGACATTAGTCTCTATGTTTCTGTTTTAAGTATATTTGTTTTCACTGACAGAAAATCTGCAAAAAAAAAAAACCCTCATGGTTCAACATCCCTCTGCAGCAAACACCGTTAATTTGAATATTTTGCAGCTTATTTTTAAGGCAGTACCCTCTCTCTTTCATTTAACTTACTGCTCATTTACCAACATTGACTGCGCTTTTCCTCTGTCTTTCCCCAACTCCCTCTCTAAACAGGATGTTTGTGTCTCAGCGGAGCACGAGCAGCAGACCAGTACAAAGCTGATGACCAGATAGCGTGGCTGTGGAGTGCCTGGCTCTCCCAGTGTTCTGACAGATTAACTGGGATTTAGAGCTTTCATTCCGATTCCCCCTCTATACCAACACACTGCAAAGAGACGGCAAAGCACAGGAGGTCATGCAGCCGACAGTATGCCTGCCCCAGTACACTATTGTCTTGGTGGTGAATCCCAACCCTCTCCTCCATGTTTTATATCAAATTGCTTCTTGGACTCACAAGTATAATAAAAACAAGATAATATTGCTATGCTAGACTGGCAGGGGGGTGATAATTATGACAATGAGAAGAGGGCTCACCGGTTATCTACAGAAGGCAAAGACTGATATGTTTGTGTGCTGTCACAAAAGAGGAACCAAACCTGAAAGCATGCATGCTTTATGGGGCCCATAATTCAGCCTACAATGAGTGAAGCATTCAAAGGTGACACGATGGGGCTCAGGAGACATGTGTTTCCGTGTATTGTGGCACTCAGCATGTGAACATGCTGCAGTTAATACCTGAAGCCTGTCTGGCCAGTGTTTGTGGAGCACAGGATCTGAATCAGGAGTACAAGCTGTTTCATGGAAAAACAATGTCGCTCAAGTGTGAGTTATCAAAGAGCAATTTCTTGTCATGCTGCCATGGAAAGAAACTTACAATGAAGGGAAATGGGGTAAACACCATAAAACAGTACACAATTGAGCAGCAGTCAAACATCAGTAAATACTTAACTTATAAAGTAAATAGCATTGTTAATTAATGTATTTATGTAATTTTATAGCAGGGTCTCACATATATCCAATTGCGTTTGTGGTTGTTGTCTATAGATCTGTAAATATACATAGATGAATTGAGCCCAAAACAACAGAACACAACACAACACAAAAGAAAGTGACTTTCTTTACACACATATTAGCCTGATAGAAAGTTCTCTGCCCATTTGGGGGAAGCTATTTTTTCCCTTATTCTCCCATTCAGTACAGGGGGGCAAAACTTGACTAATTTTGCATAGGAGCTAATAAGTAAAGATGTTTGTGTCCCTAGACACATGGCTTGTTGTATGAAATATTAAGGGAAGGCATTGAAATACTTTGGGATAACATTCCTATAATACAGCCCTATACGTCAGCTGACCTGCTTTGGCTGTTTTGCTCTCTAACACTGCATGACGTGACGTTTTTGCCAACATATAGGGAAACGTTGAGCTGCTTTTGAGCTTAGCTGGACCATCCAAAGTTAATGTCAGTTGGGAAATGCTAATGTTTGTCAGGCATGATCGTTCTTGTGTTGGTGAACTTTAGGGCCTGCCTGTAGGCTCCTCCATCCAGACATTGTGTCAGAATAGTGAGACTAGCTCCCACTGCACATGGCAAAATGGTGTACACTATGGGTCTGTTTTATATTACATTCTTCCACGTCACAATACGTTTTAACAACATTGAGCAGTACCAAGCTCTGCCAGGCTGAAGTTTCACCAAGTTCAAGGCAGGACCCATGTGTCACATCTATATTAGGGAATGTTTAAAATCTGTTACCTGTTATCTGTTATCTGATGCATCTGCCTGCCTGGAACACAACAAAACTGACTCCAGAAAAGTACTGCAACAGAAATCCTGGTGATTTTTCTGTTTGATCAATGTCACCTAATATATGTTGATGTTCATATGTGGAATAACTTACATGACATCTTTTTAGATTTTTGTAATCATGGCTTCTTTTTGGTTGGCGGTAAAGGCAATCAATGTTCCAGACATGTTACCCAGTGCTTGCTAACAAATTGTTTTGGTTTGTTATCAACAATGGTGGATAATATAAGGGTCTCTCTGAATATGTGAGGTCACAGAATCTCCGTGGTGAAGAGTGTTACCTACAAAAATGGACACTCACTATGACCTCTTCTATTCTGGCAACCAGCAAAACAACAAGATATTACATTTACACTCCTGTGCAGTTCACTAATCAGTGTTTATGCTTGCCTTTAGATTAGCTTTTACACAGTCAGAAAATAATCCGATTACTTAAGTCACTATTTCACCCTTTTCAAATAAGAGATATCTATCTATCTATCTATCTATCTATCTATCTATCTATCTATCTATCTATCTATCTATCTATCTATCTATCTATCTATCTATCTATCTATCTATCTATCTATCTATCTGCAGATATCAAATGCCACCAACACGAAATTCACTTCTTTGTTTGTTTTCCGGAACCACTGATTGTATTCGAAATTATAGTACGGCACGGCTTTATACAATCCTTTTTAATGACTTATCAGTGTAGTCCAGAGTCCAAGCAAAAGCAGGAAAAGTACCGTAGATACACTAATCTCCTGACAATGTGTGCTGTTGTCTTGTTTTATTAATAGTCTGCTGGAATTTTACCATAGAAGACGAAGAAGCTTTCATGGAAACAGTGGAGGGCATTTCCTGTGGGACACAACAAGCTCAAATAAAAACACGGGAGTGGAAAGATGTTTTGGGTTGTGCCCTGTCCTGTTTTAGTCTCTCTCCAGCTTCCAATCCCAGAGTTTCTCTCTCCTGTGTTTGTGACTCTTTAAGTCAACGCCTCCTTAAATTGACCATGTTAGGTCTGTACTCAGTTTGAAAGTGAAGTAGGGCAAAGCAAAGATTGGTAGGAGCACATCCAAGTCGAAGGTATTACTTTTCATGTTGCTAAAGTGAAAAAGGCCAAATGATGTCTGCTGGATAAAAGGATAAACAAATTTCTATTTTGACTCAGAGGAAAGATCAAAGAAGGTCAAACATGAGCCCCAAAAGTGTTCACCTTCAATTTGAGGAACACAACTGATGCTCTGTGAAGGACTTCCTCGCATGTTGTTTCTCTTTTTAAACATGCACAAGAAGCTGAGTGTGAATTAGACGGGTAAGTGGTGTCATTAAGTCACCGACGCCCAGACACATAGGCCTTTCACACCCAGGACCCACTGCTCTGTGTGCACACATGTGCCATAGATACAGCGCACAACTGCTCCACTGTTTGAATCAGCAGTTAACCTGCCATCATAACCAACCCCCTCTTGAACCTGCACACAATCATACATGCTGAGAGTAGTTTGAAATATTACATCACAGCTTAACGGTCACTGCCTCCACATGCTCTGAATTAGGTCTGAAATATCTAAGAAGTTAGTAATTAGAGAATACTGTGTTCAATAATATGATAACAAAATTAAGTTTAAACTGAGAAGCCATCGTACTTGGAGTATTATAAGTAGTGCTGTTCTTAATGTTTGTATAGTTTCAGGGATGGCATTCTTCGAAGGACCTGGCCTTTGTCTACTCAGGTAGCACTGAAATGGGAAAGTCTGGTTTACAGGAATATCTTTTTACATTTGCTGCTGTCCCCGCCTTTACCAATGTTTTTTTCAACCCACCCTGTAGCCTTACAATCTCATCATCCTCCCCAGAACAGGCTAACAAAACTTTGACTCTATTTGGTGCAGAAACAGGAGCCAAATTGACTGTGCCATCTAAGTGTTAAATGACTGAAACTGGAACTTGGCCCTCTGTATGCTATGTGCAATAAAATGAACTGAAAGAGGGAAAAGGGTGGCCAGAAGCACTCTTTAATAGCTTTTCTCCCTCATTTTGTCATGAAACATACTGTAAAACAAAAAAAGCTATTCACAGCTCAGCAAATAAACCTTGTGGTATACTGGAGACGCTGAAATGACCACTCAGTTTAAGCAAAATTGTGATGAATATGAAGAATTGGGCTGCTGTAGATGTGTGCCCTCCCTTCAGATCTAGCAGGACCAGAATACAAACTGCTGCAGCATTTTGGTGGAATATTGCAGAGAGAAATCAACACACCAATGCTCAAGCAGGGCATCACCGTGCAAGTATGGCATGGATTAGATGCTGAAGTATTATATATAATACATCTCCTGGATCCCCAGCAAAGACCTCCCACAATGATGTCATATCATGGCTGTGTCACTGCATTAAGACCACTTCCCGGAGCAAGCCCAGCACAGAGCATAGATTTTAAGGAGAATGCAGTCATCAAATCAGAGCAAATTAGGCCCATGTAGAAAGGGAGACTTAAAATGACCCTTAACTTAAGTGACTGTAAATATATTTTGTCAGTCTTTCATCTTGAAATATACAATACATGAACCTGAGTTGGTAGTAAATGACAACTTTTAAGACTTATTCTGCAATCAGGATTTTTTTTTTTACATAAATCCCACCTATTGACAATGATATCATATTGTTTTTTTTGTTTATATTCATTTTAAATCATCTTCTAAAGCATCTTGTGAACCTCCCAAATGGAGTTCATATACCCACTTTAAGAGCCAATTCCTCTAAGGTTCCCCTTAACCTTGCACAAATGTCCATTCTGACGCAAAGATAAATTGATTCACTTTTGAAGAAGGGTTCAAGGTCAAAGTCATTGGGTCTACTGTTTATCCATCCCCATGTAATCTTTAGGACTGCTTGATTTTTAACTTCATTATCAAAGTGCATCATTACAATTAAAGGGAATGGATATAAGACTTAAATATGCTTTTCAATGTAAATTATATCTGTTAGCTGTAACTTTTGTACGTCTTTGATAAAAGACTTGAATTTGCACAAGCTTTGTTTATAAAAAAAAGAAAAGAAAAACAACCATCATGGCTTGTCCCTTCCTCCTTTGGGACCCTCAACAATGGCAGTTTGTTAATATTCCCTGTTGGCTGTTTCTCTTTCAACCCTTTAAGGCTATATTTGAGATGAAATTTTTTTCCAAGGCTGCAAGAATGCCAAGTGAGTGAGTTCCTCCATGGTGACGCTCAAGTAGAGCGGGCAGTCCGCTGAGAGGTCATGTCTTTATCTTTTGGTCTGCATCCATGGAAAACAATCCATCAGGGTTAGAGCTGCAGAGAAAACATTTGGTTCAGTTTGCCTAACCTCTTTGGGAATACAGATTTGGATATGTTTTCCTTAAATCCATCTTGGTATAGCTTTATCATGTGCTGTACTTCAGCCTGGTGATGTGAGATCAAACATTGCTGGTGCGTGTCACAGCATAGGTGGAGTTGAAATACATGCATTGAAAGCAAACAATAAATGAATCTGATAAGGTCTCATTTGCAAGCTAAAGTATTTCAAATATTTTGATGATAATACGATGAACATGGGCCAAGCTTGGGAAAAGTGTGTGTCTGATAAAAAGTTTTCAGCAATGTACCAGCGGGGGGGGGGGGGGGGGGGGTCGCTGGACATATGCTTCCTTTCCTGTGTTGGTGGTTTGATTGTTTTGGTTTGGACCCCAGGGAGAAGGGGGTCCAAGCTAAAAAGGGCAGCGGTGCAAGACTTGTAGAGTTGAATGTGTGCTTGACTGCTGCATTATGTTGAGCAGATGGCTTGTAGCTCCATTTGTCACAATTTTCTATTCACAACTTAGTTTAATTGGACACCCCCCCTCCCATTGCTAAAAGCTGTCATTGTTTGTTTTTAATTTTCAAACCAATAAAATCTATTGTTCCTGACGCCCTCCACCACAATCCCTCACTTGCAGACCACCCTTTGTTGTTTTCCTTTAGTTATTAAGATTTTTGTGTGCTGTGTATTCTTTGTGATTAGTCTTGTGATCTATTGTTGTGTATTTTTCTGACAGTCTCTGTGTTCTAAGGTCTGTTGCTGTGTTTTCCTACTCTAAGAGGGGATTTTAAGGGCCCATGATTGATATGGGCCAAAAAAGTATTATGCCAGCAACAATTTTCCATAGGGGGATTTCTTTTCTCTTCAGTTGACAAAAATTTACCAAACTAGTTATTCCTGTTTTTCCTTGCAGGAACATTAAATTTATATAATGAATATATCTGAATGGCAAGCTAAAATCAGCTTATGGGGGAGAAAAACATTTAATGTGATTTAAAAATTTTAAGTCTTTGACAACATCAGAAACTTCTTGATTCCTAAGTGTTTATTACATTCTAAATAAAAATCAAATCACATCAAATCAAATGAAGAGAAGAAGAGAAAAAATCCAGAATGCTTTCAATAGTCTCTTAACAGAACAACACATCTGAAATAATTAAAAGTGGCATGTATAGGTGTTATTATCTCTATTTATTTTGTTTCACAGATGCATGATTTCAAAATCTGTTCAGAGCTGGGTAGGGCCCAAAGTGGCATGTTTTCATGGGGGCCAAAATTTTTGGCAGCGCCTCTGCTGTTTAAATATGATGCTGTTCAGATGCTCTGGTCATAGTTCCTCATATTTCTTCAATATTTGAGACAAAACATTTGAATTAAATGATTGCTGAAGGTAACTTTGGCTACAATTCAGTGCACATCATGTGAATTGATGATATTCAACTGTCAGGCATGTATTGACTTAGTAAAGACATTTTAATCATTGATGACATCAACTCATCCAGTTGCATATGTCAAAAATCTTGTAACTCCATTTTAGTTTAACTCTGGTGAAATATGAATGCCCATGAAAATGCTATGTTCATTTATTTAGGAGTTCAGTGGTACATAAATGTTTTTGTTTAGTTTTGTCTTGAATTGCCTTAGAAGTAGTAGAGATATGAGGTTATGACCTGACAGCAATACGTTAGAGTTTCTTTGGCTGTGAGAAAGACTTTGAGAGGAATTTAGTTTTGAGGTGGTCTGAAGAATGGAAAGGATGATCTCAGACAGCAGACTGGTCTTCAGTGTTTATTCAGAGGGCACATAAACTTCAGGATCTGACACACCATTGTTGGCTCCACTGTTTGCAAACTCTCCTTGTTTATTTTCTCTTCACATTCTCTCTGTGTAACCCCTGTCCACCTCTCTCTTCCCTTGTTCACTTTACACTCTATGAATAAACAACCCTTGACCATCACAGTCAACCTTTCTTATCCCCCGTTGAAGCATGCAGCAGCTGGATCCCCTCTGAAGCTCACACTGCTATGGATCTTTAGGACAGATGTGGGCGGACTGGTCTTGGAGGGTTTTAGGTGAGAGTGATGGTTGTGATCTTCACAATGTGCTGGACCTTCATGTGTTGGACTTATAAAACACATGCAGACCGCAGCACCGCAGACAAGAAAGTCCACTGTTTGTGTCTCTGAAAAGGTAATGACGGGTCTTCACAGATGAACCACACGAACATGTGCCCTCCAGATGCCCAAAGCTTCTCAATGGAAGATGGAGGGGATACATTTTCCATTTTGAACAATGGTACTGCAATGGTGCAAGTGATGAAGGTAAAAATTATGCAGCCTATTTTGTTGACCTGCAAAGGCATTTGATATTTTGATATTTGCATACATCTGGTCTCAGAGTTTCCCAAAAATTAGGATGCAGGCAATAGTAGCAGGGAATGTAAATTCACTCTTGTTGGAGTTTCCCAAAAGAGTACCTCAGGGACAGTCCTTTCATGGATAGCCTTAACTTTAGAACATCAGTGTGTGTCCGTGTGTGTGGTGTTGGGTTAGCTTCTCTGGCTCTATTCCTGGCTAAGAGCCAGACATCAATCGCTACACCAATGGACAACATGTCAAAGTCTATTACAGTACTTAGTTAAAAATAGATCAAAAACTTTAAATTCAACCCTGTGGTAAAAAACACTGCCAGCGTTAAACTATGGAGATACACTCTGCCTCTGTAAATAGCCAGTGGATGCTGTTTATCTTGGTGTTCTTTGCATTAACAGAAGTGATAAACTTTAATCTAATTATTGTGATTTGTATATTTCTATTGTCTTATCCTTGTTGAATCAATAAATAACTCAAGTTTCCAATAAAGTTGGGGCATCGTGTGATGGGTATATAAAATAGAATACATATATTCAATCCTGTCTTGATCTACTGTATATTCAATTGAATGCACTACAAAGACAAAATATTTGATGTTCGGACTAACTGTGACGGACTAATTTCACTGTTTATTTTGCAAATATTTAATTTTGAGTTTAATGTCTGCAACACATTCCTAAAAAAGCTGGGGCACGGGTACCAAAAGTACATCAATCTCTCAGGAGGCACTGCATTCTGTAAAGAATATTACCGCTTGGGCTCAGGAACACTTTGGAAAAACTTTGTTAATTAACAGTTTGCAGCTACAAGTTCAAGTTAAAGCTCTAACATTGGAAAAAACATATATCAACAACACAGAGAAACACCACTGGGCCCGAACTCTTCTGAGATGGACTGGAGCAAATTGTAAAAGTGTGCTGTGGTCTGATGAGTCCACAATTCAAGAGAATATGGTGTCCTCTGGGCTAAAGAGGAAAAAGGTCATCCAGTTTGTTAACAATGCAAAATTCAAAAGCTAACATCTGTGATGTTATGCTGGGTTTGTGCCCATGGCATGGGTAGCTTGCACATTTGTGAAGGCATCATTAATGATGAAAGGTATTTACAAGTTTTGGAGCAATGCTACCATCCAAGCTACATCCCTGCTTATTTCAGCAGGACAATGTCAAGCCACGCTCTGCACAAAATAAAAAGTATGGCTTCATAGCAAAAAATGTGCAGATATAGACTGGGTGCCTGCAGTCCAGATCTGTCTCCCAATGGAAATGTGTGGCACATTATGAAAGACAAAACATGTCAGTGGAGACCCTGGACTGTGTAAGCATCTGAAGCCGTACATCAAGCAAGACTGGGAAAGAATTTCATCTACACAGCTTGAATAATTTGTGTCTTCAGATCTTAAATGATTATTGAGTACATTTAAAAGGAAAGGTGATGTATAACAGTAGTGATCATGCCCCTGTCCCATCTTATTTTGGAATGTGGTGCAGGCATCAAATTCAAAAAGAGAGAATGTTTGCAAAAATAACCTAAAGCTTATCAGTTTTTAAAATCAATTATCCACATATATTTCTGTTAAAATGTCCAAAAATTAGCTTAGATCTATATTTAATGTAAATATAGAGATTGCTATTAAATATGCTACATGTTTACAGTTGAACAATGATATCAGGGATCAAATACATAGGTGTAAAGCTTTTCAGTACACCTCACTGCACAAAAGTAAACAACTGTATAATTATGCAAATAACAGTTTTAGAAGAAATCAAGACAGATTTTTTTTGCCTATTAATAAACATAAACCAAGTTTTTGGTTTACATTCTGCTTTGTCAGTTTCAGCATTTTGTTGTTTTTTCTTGATGGGGTTGACCTGCTTTGGACCCTCAGTCAGCTGTCACAGCGGGCTTGTCTAATGAGATGTGAAGTGTGTGTTTTTAGCCTTTATATTGTCCAGTGTGGCTCTGGAGCCGGGGAGCTTTAGGATGGCTGTGCCCAACTGCAGACCTGTCTTATTGTTGTTGCTGGTTGAGCGCTCACCATGGTGGCCTTTCCTAGCTCTGCAGATCTCTATCGAACCTCTCTTTATGTGGAGCATTGCCGCGTCATACACGCCACAGAGCCCACAGTCAGAGAGGGGGCTGTTAACCCCGGCTGTGACTGATGGTCATTCACACAGTAATTCATTCACAAACATACCCCATTCATCTCAGAGAGACACTATGGCAGGGTCACATGCTGGGAAAATACCTCTGGACTTAAAATCTGCAAACCATTATGTCCTCGTATCATGCATTAGCATGAGGTAATAATGGGTCTATATATAAAAGGAAAAAAAACTATATACATGTAAAATGAAAGCCATATACCTTACTTGAATTGGTATCTTTGAAAGAAACTTGATGATGTGCTGCACTGCATTCAGAAAATCTTAAAAAGCCTCACCAGTGAATTTGCAAAGATTCACTGCATTTTTTTATGACTGCTTGTAATGCAGCAGTCATAAGAAACAGCAATCAAAACATAATAATATAGTCAGGAGATTTAATGGTCCCCAAATCTGTGCATTTCACAAATTCAGTGTTTTTTAAGTGTGGGTGCTGGGATCTGAAGAGAATGATGATGGGAGAATTGTTTCATCCAGCTTCTTACATTTATAGCAATATGTTATGTTAGAGTCTAGAAGAAGGGGTCAGGTGTCAATTGACTTTTAGGGCCAACTGAAAATACTCCCTGGTGGTTCTGTAAGTAAAGCGTGAAAATACAGTCAATGTTTTGACTCTATTGTCAATGCCCTGGTGATATCCTGCAAGCAATATGTAAAAGTTATGAGGTCCAAAGATCTTGACCTTTAAAGTCCAAAAGCTAATCATGTCATCCTTAAGTCAGAACAAAATTTTTTACCTCAGTAAAGGAGAATATATTTTTGCAAGGCTTTGCCAGTTTGCTGATTTGTGAACAGTATAACTCAAAAGGATAAGAATGTTATTAGATTAAATTTATAGGTCAGAAATTGGCAGTCAGATTTTTAAGGGGATCTGAATCTGGAGGTGGTTCCAGGAATTTTTTAAAAGGGTTTGTTAACAGTGCAAGAAAGGGCAGTTTTTGACAATAAATTGCTTGGCGGTGTTGAAAATTCCTTGGCAGAGGTTTGTGATCTTCTAGTTGCAAGACAATCCAGTCAAGTGTACTTGGATATCAAATAGATGACGAACCTTGATGTTTGTCCGGTACTGTCAAATATCCAGTTGTCAGAGTTGTCTAAATTTGACAGAAATGCCTCAAACAGATCTTGAGATAATATGTTTGCAAATCAGGAATAAGCACAAGGACCAATGTTCATGACATTTGATCTCCAGAATCTAATATTTTACATTGGTGGACACTGGTGCAAAGTTTGATTGAAATACTGCAAAGTTTTCCAAGGAAGGTATGTTTACAAAGAAGGGATGAGCCTGAGTTTAAAGAACCTTGACCTCTGACTTTGAAAATCTAATCAGTTAATCGTTGTGTCAGAATAGAAATTTGAACACATCTAACATTGGAATATCTCTCAAAGTGACATGGAAACCTTGTGTAGATGCCGTATCCACCTGTTCAATGTCTGCAATCAGGCAGATCCCTCTTGCCATGCTACAATCTTTTACTATTGTCAGCGTCCTAAAGCAGCTCGGCCCAATCAGAGCCTTTAGAGCAGGGACAGGTAAGAGCTACAAGAGAGACAACACCAGGAAGTGACTGCTTGTACAGAGTTTAGCATTTACCCTAATCAGTAGTAAGTTTAAAGGAGACATCATGCTTGTTTCTCTTTTTCACTATGCCATACTAGGATGCCTGTAAAGCATTTCTGCCCTCAGTACAAGTCATTTAGTTCCTTCATTGCCCCACAATCCTCATTTTAGGCCATTATCAAGCTCTCGTTGAAACGCTCGGTTTCCAGGCTGACCTCCAGTTACCTTGCAATGTCACAGCCCTTTGTGCTCTGATTGGTCAGTTCTGTCAGAGCTGCCGAGAGGGCTGAGCCAGCCTGTCCTTCTTCTTCTACTGTATTTTCCGGCAGGCTCAAAGCAGAGCCCGCGTATTGAGTCCCTCTACAGGCCAGAACTGGTAAGGAGTGAGTGTGAGCTAGGGAGCTATATACTGCTGCTGGGTGGATGTGTTCCTCGGTGACGGTTTTGTGGCTAATGGACATCACAGAGGAGGAGGTGTTTTATCAGATTACTCCAATAAAAAGAAATGTACCTCGAGTCGTCACAACGATTTAAATCTCGCGGTCATCTCGCAATGACCTATTTTCAGAGGCATCAAATCTCGTTCTAGGATATCAGAAAAAATACAATATCTCATTTTTTGAAAATTAAGGGGGTGTAAGGTCTTGTTTTCAAATTTATTATATTATATGTAAGTATTAAATCATGCATCAGCATGATATGTCTCCTTTAAGAGACCTTGACCTCATTTCTTTATAAAGTGAAAAACAAATGAAAGCATTTCTCCAAAGAAATGATATTTTTCCACCACCACTGACATGCTCTGGTGAGAGTTTGTTCTATGATGTTGCTCTCATTTTGTGTAAGCCTGAGGGTAATCATTAATGATTTAGTGAGTTCACCTAGATGTCCAGAAGGACACAAAAAGGACATAAGGATTCTCAACCCAAAACATCTTGCCTCTGGCCTTGGCTGTCACCAGGACGGCAAAAATACTTTAAATTACTAAAACATAAAAAAAATCAATCATTAAGGAAATATAATTGCATGTGCTAATGCAGCAAATACAATAAAAAACAGACAAGCCAAAAACTAATAAACAAATCACTAAGAGTATTTTTAAGGTCAGTTAAATAAAGTTCCTCCTTTCCTCTTCTCTCTTGTTCTCTGGATATTAGCTGACAAAGTTCTTTTACTCTTTAATTACAAAACCAGACCAACTCATTTTTATTGGCTGGTCATCTTTCTGCTGTGGAACTCTAAATCTTTTCTCTTCTCTGCTGCTTTTCAGTTTGGCTTAAGCCTGGATCAATGCAACCCTTCTCCATCCCCCTCCACTCATGTAAGTACATTAAAGACATCACAATGGAGACTAATCACCAAAGACAAACTAATTACAAAAGACTAACTGAAATAACATTACACTGAGGTCAGCTCTGGGCAGTTCAGTCTGGTTGAGAAGGCAAACTGGCAGATGATTTTGTTGGCTAAATTCTTCTCAGTGACAGCAGTTAAACGAGGAGAAACCCATTAACGACCAGTCCAGCCAGAGTTTGCAGACCAGCCCAGTAAAAATTTAATTGAGTGGCGAGAATGGTCCAGAGGGAGAGCAAAACTGGAAGTAAAATTCTTAAAGGTCTCTCAGAAACAGAAAACTGCTGCTACTGTATTTCCTTTTCTCTCACTGACGATGAATTCACACAAACAACTAGCCAACCTGTAGACCAAATGATTCTTGGACAGAGCTTTATCAAATAGAAGGAATGCTAGCTTAGTTTAAACCTTTAATGCAGGATACAAGAGAAGAAACAGTTCATTTTTACCCAATAAATGTCACTTCTTACTGAATAACTGTAATATTTCTTTATCAGCTCTACAAATACATTTAAAGAGAGGCATACTTTGGTCATGGCATCAAGGAAAGTGGATTATCGTATGGCATAAAGTCATTTCAGACAATCATGCCTTGACAGTGTGCATCCCTTGCTGGTGAACATGTCACTAAAAGAAAACGTAAAATATGTATTCTATTCAGACAGTTTAAGAGGGGAACATTCATTGTGTTTTTAGCTTTATTTTTGTTGTTGAATTCATTCCAAGACCCATACAGTTTTATTAGATAGGACTTCTTGTTTGATCTATTGCATATGTGTCCATCTGTAAGCCATTTTCAAATGGCATTCAACAAGGACAACGCGCTTATAGGAGTCAAACCTGGTGATTCAAAATGTCAGCCCCAGAAGGAATTAGCCAAGATAGACTATTGCTCAATGAGGACAGAAAAAATAAATGTATTAACCTAATGGTATCTCAATTAGATCAGTAGTTATACTATTTTAAATTATAATTAGCAGTTGTTAAGATACAAACTGGCCCTTGTTCAAAAGTAATTGATGACCCTTGTGTACGTAATTTGTATTAAAAAACACCCATCTCTTGAACCAACTCTGCACTTTCAGTATTTGGCACTTTTACAATTTGTAAAAGGAAAAAAAAACATCATGTAGTAGGTCTAGTTTTCTTTTTAAATACAACAAAATTCCCAAATGCTAAGTACCATAACCCATTTTTTGACTGGCAGCCTTGTAGAAGCTGTAAATATATTACTTTGCATGCATAAGAATAGGCAGGTATTAAAGTTTTATGATAAGTTACAGACATATATATAATTAGTTAAGTGTTACAGTCTCACTTTTGAAGTAAATTTCCTTGTTGGTTTCATGGTGTTGGTTTCATCTGCTGAAACATCTAATATATGATCTAGAAGCTTTTCATCATGAAAAAAAAGTTTGTGAAAGGTGGAAATACTTCCACATCCATACCAGTGGAATTTGGAGATGAGGTCTGGTCTTTTTCTGTCAGTGGGTTACTGCTTTCTCAGGCCCCTGCCTCTTTTCTTTGGACTGCTGAAAGTGACGGGTTGGGGCAGGGCCAAAGGGGGTCTTTGGGCTGATAGAGATTTGTTATAAGTTGGGCGATGGGGTAGAGGATGGTGTATGATTGGTACACTGGGCTGTGTCAGCACTAGTCTTTGTCTCAGTGGAAATGTACCTTTGACCTGTTCTTATAGGCCAACAGACAGACTAAGCATAGCCCCCTAAGATATACAAACATCCCCAAAATAGCAATGTAAAATTTCTGCATGTGGGGAAGTCAGGGATGCACATTTATGTCTCTGTAAGATGGTCTTAACTAGTTTTTTCTTACTAAATGTACAGTCATCGGTCTAGAGGGAAAGAGTCATAGAACATAAATCATGCCCCCGCACAAATAATTTTCTGCACTGATTTATCCTGCCTTGACATGCACAGATACATACAAGTACACACAAACACACACTTGCAAAAGCTTTCCCAGACTTCAGAGAAGCTGTTCTGAGAAAATCGGGCATTATTGTTTACACAACTGAGGTCAGAGTTATTTTTAATATGTTTAAGCAAAGCAAATGCTTGAAGGCTGGTTTGTGTAAAAGGCCCCCTATTGTAAAGAAAATAAATAAAACCATAAAGATCCTGTCATAGGAAGTTCCATAGCGATAGTGTGAGAACAGACATGGTGACATGCTGAAGAAAAGGGCACGGTGAGGAAAAATTCTTTATACAACTTAATGATTATGATCTTTTTGGAATCCAGAGCTTTCAACAAAACTGACCTTGAGTATGCCAATACAATTAAATAAATGTATTAGATGGGAAACACATCTGAGTCTAAGGTCTTGTTTTGTGTTATATATACACCATGGTAACATTCTTAAGCCAGAGATACATTTTCTGTTTATTATGCCGACATTGACACAGATGCAGACGCAGACGCAGATGCAGATGCAGATGCAGATGCAGAAGCATGATGGCTGCAATTTGCAATTTTTTTGAGGCAGAGGAGTGGTGACAGATTTAACCGAGCAGCAGAATCAACACCAACAGGAAGTTTTGATGACTAACTGATAAATCAGGCCATGATCATCGACATCTAAATAATGTGTGAGACTGTTTATCTGCCAATGAACACAGCTCACAACTCTGCGTACTGGTACTCGAACACCAGCTGCCAGTTGCAGGGAACTTTTGGCAAATTTTTGAGGGAACTACCCACACATTTAGTGCTGTTGATCAATTCACAAATGCATCACCCTTACAACTTGTGAAAAAAGAGTTGGACCGGGATACTCAGTAGCCTATGTAAAACACAGGATTTTTTTTTTTCAAAATAAAGGTTGCAATTATACTCTGGTGGCCATTAAAATTAAACTGAGGCAAGGCAAAAGATGACTGTTAAAGTACAAACAATGTTGGATTTATGGCAGACTTAGTGTTACTTTGGCAGTCACTTTAGCATAATCATTCATTAATGTTACTATTCCTTAGTTCCAATTAACTAGCCTACTCATATAAGACAATGCTTAAGTTGTTGTGGACTGTGAAATCAAGAAGTTCAGCACATCTAATTTTTCTCTTAAAGCACAGTAATGGCTTTGTTGATGTGCTGCAGGTTTAGCCAGCCTTGGCCAACATCACTGGCATATTTGGAGTGTTTTAGCCAATTTCAACAAGTTTTTGAGGTTTTGTGTTGACTTCATGCACTCTATTGTATGTTTGTCTTGATCTGCCTGATTCATTATGTAATCAGACAGATACATCTTGATACCTGTAAGCCAAAATGATGAAATCCTGTCCTCAGAGGCACTGCCCCATCAGCATCCTTAAAAGAAGAGAAGCGAGAGCTATGAGCATTATGAAAGCATCTGCAACTAGCATAGATTGGCACAGAAGCTAACAGTTTTAATAGCATTTCCTTTCTACACAACATGAAAAACAAATCACAGAAAACTCAAAGCATTTGTGAAACAAAGGATATTTTTACTCGACTTCTCACAAATATTAGTGAGTGTTTGCTGTATTGAAATTTTTCACTTTAGACCTACGCAGTAGCGTACAGCCACTACAACATCTAGTTGGCCCATGAACATGATTAACATAAAGATCATCCAAAAACCTTTTGGATGTGGTTTTCAAAGTCACAGCCTTTCCCAATCACTTTCTATGAGCTGTTGTCCAGATGGACTAGTGAAATATGCTGTATAGTATATAAGAAATGTCTCTCTGCTGTGTCAGGTTAAGCTAACTGAGCCAATCAAAAATGTGATGCAGAGACGATGCTGAAAGCTGAATCCTCAGAGGATCGTCAAAGTGACACAGAGGAATTTGACATTGAAAAAAAGCCCCCGTTGTCTGTTCTGTAATGCTGTATGACTCCCTGAATATTCCTCTGCCTTGAACAGTGTGCTGTTTTTCTGCTTCCAACCATCCTCACTGACTCAAAAAAGCCATTAATAGAGGGAAGGGGATCTTTTTTATGTTGTGGCAATGTCACAGTAGCCCTATACAGTCAATCAATTACCACCCAGGCAACCTTAAATTTGTTTGTGCATGTTTGTGTCTTGCTCCTCTGCTTCATCTCGTACAGTTTACTCATGTACACACCAAAAAACAAGAAAAACATAGAAACCTGACTGAACGGATGACATGCACAGAGAAAACATATTATTAAGAAAAACAATAATCCATTTTTTGGACCTGATAAAATATTTGGCTTTATACTGTTTTCATGAATACTTCAGTAAAAAACAAAAGTAGAACTCAGATCATTATCAGTTTTAGTGGTTTGCATGTCATCATTGTTGTGTCTGAATGTATTGACTTTGCAGCTTCCTGGTTTGTACTATTGTGTTCAAGCGAATCATTTTCATCCTCTGCTGTCACTTTTAAATCAAATTAACAGCATTACATCATACCTAACTCATGGCATTGTTTGAGAGATAAGGAATAGAGATGTCAACCTCTTCCTCTTCCTCACTGATAATTCTTCTTTTTTCTTCCTTCCTGATAACAGCATTTAACCAGGAAATCTCATCTCTTTGTCTCCCATCTACAGTTGCTTATCTTCTCACAGGCATTGCAATTAAAGTGTAAGACGCTATGATGCTCAGGCAAACTACTTATATGAAACTAGTGATGATAAATGAACTGAACTGGGAGAAAGAATGCCAGCATCAATCTCTTCATCCCTCCATCTGTGTATCCTTTGATGCTGCTATTTTGAGCTGGATGCAGATAAAAAGGTTATCTAGAGAGAGCAGCAGGCTTGTTTCTCAGACATGTAGTCACCCCATGCCCTTAAGACCTCAGGCCTTCTCTGATAACTCTCCAGCAGCACCCATGCTCCTGATACACTATCAGACCTCAGAGCTCTGGTCATAGCCTCAAACAAGACGAACCCCACAAAAAAAAATTGTGGTTGCCTCCAAGATATGGAGTATGTAAATGCCTGGGTTCTTACACAATTTTGTTTGGTATTTTTTCCAATAAGTGAAAAAAACAGTTATATAAATGTCAATATGTGGAATTAAATAAAAGGTTTCTGGGTAAAATGATTATAAAATCGCAAGTTTTGTTCTGCATATTCAAGAGTGGGTGGAACTATATGTCACCATTTCTTTTGATGTGCTTGATAAAACACATTTCCAGCATAGATTAATATCGTGAATCTCTTTTGGCAAACTATTTATGAGTATTCGCTTTGGCTCTTAATTTACATGGTTGTCCTCAGGGTTAAAGGTTGCATCCTTGACAATTTTCAATATTGTAACATATATAAATGTAACTTAAGGGCATGATGAACATGTAATTTTTAGTTTACAGTAATATGAACTTTTTTAAGCTTGTTAATTTATAAAATGAACTCTTTTTTCTGAACTCAACTTGATTGATTTTTTTAAGCTAGCCAGTCTTTTTTATGCAATCCTAAACATTGTCAAACAGGTTTAGAAAAAAAAATCTACACGTCATCTGTGTAGTAATCTACATGAATGCTACCATTTTGTGGGTTATTTAACTTGTTGTAAAATTGTGTGGTCAAAGAAATATAGGGCTGAGGGAAGGTCCTGGAATTATTTGCCCTTTCTGAACTTCACAGTCTTTGTTAAAGAAATCTGTCAGGGGATGGCATTGCCAGAATTAAACCAGAATTTGGCAATTGTGCAACAGTTAATTAGGAATAGTTGATAGATTAATTTCAGTATCATAGTTCATATAGCCAGATGTCATCTGAATCATTGCAATTGCCTTGTAGACTGTTAAATTTGCTTTCAATGCCTTTTTAATAAAAACAAATTGAGGATGAGGATGGATAGAAAACTAATGTATAAAAAAATTATTACTGTCCTGTTTGCCTGTTAAGTTGGAAGTAATGATTCTGACTACAGTAGCAGTTTGATTTAATCGACTTAGTACGCATAGATGTGTATCATCAGCATAACAGTGACTATGGACATTTAAGTTGAATAAAAAATGGAAAGACGTAGTCACTGTACAGATCAAATGCAGGTCTTTTTTTCCTCTCCCTAGGCTATAATCATATGCTCTAAGCTATTTGGATGCAAAAAATACCTCGTGGGGGGATAGGAGGGTTACGGCAGATATTCAAAACAGTAATTGTGTCTGCCTGTGATGAGCAGAAAACACGTGTAGGTTGAGGCTATATAGCTATGACATAGTAAACAGCTGCAACATTTCAGTTACATAGAAAAAAAGTATGGGTAAGCTGAACTGTTTATAAGTGTGACACTATCTGCCATTTTGCGCCTCTGGCCTTAGTAATACAACATACATAAATGCACCTCTGGTAAAAATGCTGGTGAATCAGACAGTAGTTTAGTGATGGAGTATACCAGCTGGTATACAGAGAAGTTAATACATAAGCCTCTTATCTTTAGTTAATGAAAAATGTTGTACAATCAAAGATGGTTTGGTTGGTAAACTTGGTAAGAGGGAAGCTAATTTTACAGTGATAAAAAAGTGTTTCAGCTCCCTGCTTTGAGATTCATTAATGTTTTGATTAAGGCAGAAAGCTTTCAGTGGGTGTGGGTAAACTGCAGGAGTGGAAGGCAATGGGGTGACGGCCCATGAGGCCTTTCTTTTCCTGCACCGCTGTTCCTCCTTCGTTCCCACCGCATTTTACATTCCAAAACTTCTCACTCACCATCTGAGTCTACGTCAGAGTGCCCTGACTCACAGTGCTCCTGCACACAGGCACTTAACAAACAGCAGCCACACACAGATGCACAAACATAAAGACAACAGTTAAACAAACCTCCATAAAACTTGGCTAAGACGATAATTTTTTGATGTTCTAGTGACCTGTGGCCACATTTCTTCTTTCCACTGTGAACTGATAATCAAGGAAATCTGTACCCAGTTTGGAACAACACAGAGCCAAGGTATTTAAACTGTTTTCATATGGTTACAAATGAGTTGTCAGGGTGGTTGTACATCTCCTGCTGCTCAGGGTAAAGTCAACATTACTGGAGGTCATGTGTTAATTTGTAGTGTCCGGACTTTCGTATGTACGAAGGCCAGACTAGATGTAACTTTTCACAATCAATGATACCAGAGGGACTGTGTAAAAGGCAGTCCTTTGTCTTCTGCTCATTCATGTCTCTTTACATCTCTTGTACTTTTTCATCAGAACTTGTAGAAAGTAATGCTGTCAGTCTCCATTAGCCTGTACTGCCATCCATCAAACACTCAGTTCTCCATGCTGTTTTTTCTTTTTTGATCCAGAAGAGTTAAGGAACGCAAAATAGAAGAGATGAACAGTTCAAAACAAAGCAACCACGAGAAAATGGAAAAAAAAGATGGGAAACACAGTAGTCCTCCTTCAGCCAGAGTTTATTCTACACTGCTTTAGACACTATTAGTCTGTGCAGTCAGGTATGGATGGTCAGTGTACTTTTGGATCACATATTAAGCTACTCCAGGTTAAACTGATGCAAGCAAAAGATTATTGCCGGTATCTTTTAATTGCACAATAGTAAGAAGTTTGTCATTCATTTTCTAAAGCAATATCCTATAGATTTTAAAAATGGTGGTGGCTACTTTTTCTGGAATACCAAGAAGTACGGAAATTAAAAAAATAATAATATCATTTTCAGTTTAGATCTGAAGGATAGGTGTTATGGAGCTTATTACTTCTAGGATCGTGTGTGACCAGTGCCTCAAAGAAAATAATAATCATTAGATAAATTAAATTAAGACCTGATGCAAGGCAGACTCTGTAAGGTACCATGACATTGAGCAGCTGGTTTGATAAATATTGCTTAAATAGGCCAATGAAAACTATATTGATAAGAACAAGCAAAACTAGAGGAAGCCTTGTCTTCCAAGTGAGAACCCTGACAGTTACATTAGACTGTGTGACAAATGGCCAATTAATAACAAAACCATTAAATAATGTACATGTGGCCTTTTATCTGATAACTTGCCAATAGAGAGCAGTCTTCTTTGAAGATGTCTCCATATTTTATGTAATAAGGCGCTCAGAGTCAACATGGACTCTGATGTTGCTCAGGATTAAATTACTATATCAATTGCAGTATTTGTAAAACACATCATATCACATAATGCCACAACATACATCACCACATTATGTTGCATCACAAGAGAATGTCGTTATAAGAGACTGAAAGTACTGACTGATGTATTACATCCATAGCAGTAAACAAAGCAACACTAAATAGGTCAGCAGTTCATAACATTAAGCCATGATACAGCCAGTTCCAGTTGACTCAAATGGATGAGGCATGTCTTGTCTGTCACACGTTTGTTTGATGATGACAAGTAATGATTACATTATAAAACTTCACAAAACATTAAAGTGTGTGATAGAACCTTACTTTACAGAGTGATATGTAATTATGCAAAATACCATTAGATACTACTGAACACTTTGTCTTGGAAATTTAAAATATTATGTTTATTATTTAATCATATTTTACTTTTTATGATATTATATTTCCTCCTTAACTAGTGATGTATATGTTTTTATGTCAAAAAGGACATTTTGAGTCTGAAAATCATAAGTAGGACCCCATTCTTGCATGTGTGATACCTTTATAGAAAGAGAGCTTCCTGCTCCTTGGTTGGGGTTATAGGTGATAAGGAGTCTATCCCAGCCAGGGATTGGAATCAAAAACCAGTTCCAGTCAAAAACCTACAACCAGTCCCACAAAGACAGTCTTAAGACCATTATTGGTCTTTTTGCTAACAAATTTTCTTATCCACTTTGTTCTGCATGGACTTCTAATCAAGGATGTCACACTCTCATCAGTGGCAGTCATCAGAAATCACTGCAAAGAAATCAAAAATCATGGCCAGCATGGGGCAGAAGTGGTAAAAAACATGTGGCTCAACTTTGACATAAAGGTGCTTGTAGGTCAAATTTCAGTAAGTGGAGACACAAGCATCTTGTGGAGTATTTATCTGTCCAGCATGTCATCAAATATTAGGTGTGTCATGTGTTTGACATTGTTACCACTGAAAACCTGTGTAGGTCAACTTTCGCCAACACAGAAAGTCCACAAATTGATAAAGATAGTTCGAAAATGAGATTGATAAACAGCAGCTGGAGCAGAGGACACTGATTGGGCTGTGCCACTTTGGACCCCTTACAGTAGCTGTTGATTCGAGCTTGGTAAGGTGGATCTGTCTAATTACAGACATTTAATAGGGCAAATAGAGCTGCTGTAATAGTTTGATAGCTATGTAAAATAACTGGAAACTCATAATTAAAAATGATAAGAGAATAAAATGCCAAAAAAAACCACCCCAATCCTTGTAATTAAACCTTAAAATTTTAGTGTAGTTTTAGTAGTTCTTGTATGTAAGGCCTAAAATCTAATCTAAAAATGTTTTTAAAGTGTAAAAAAAGTTGTGTTGTTATTTCAGTAAGAAAGTTGCAGTGGTAATACAATGGTTTGAGTAACAGTCCCTCTGTCGCAGTTTTTAACCTATTGATAGTAACGACCACATGCACCTTTGACTGAGCCTAATAAGTTTCCGTGCTCTGTTTCCTAACATCTGAAATGTCTCTTCCTTTCTTCCTGCATCTGGTGACATTCCTTTGACTTCTGGCTGTCTCTCTCCCAGGCTGAATTTGAAACCACAGGTCTCCAACTTGGTGACCATTATGTGGGAAAAAATCTAATAAAATGCATAGTGTAATGCTAAAATGCCCCTGCCTCTCTGTTTCCAGCTGTTACACCATCCAGTGGTTGGAATAATGTCTTCTGAGAATTTGATGGGAATGTAGGACAGCCAGTAGGAGAGAAAGGAAGGGAGGAAGATGAGTAGAGTTGGGGAGTTTAGGATACAAGGGATGCTCAAAACTCTAAACATTCAGAAGGGGTTTTCCGTCAAGTCATCTAATTCTACAGTAACAGAAACCTGGAAAACATCCAAAGGGATTAACATGAAATTACATGGAAGAGAGATATTTTACCTCAGTGTTATAAACTGATCACACTATACAAATTCAGCCAGCTTTTGACCTGATTGCATAGTCACTGCTTATCATCAGACTTTGGTCCATAAAATAAATGTCAGAATGGTCAACTGCTCCTGTACATAAACAACACTGCATCCATGACAACCCGCAGACTGGATTTCACAAACCTGGCATATCAGAACTTTAGGGGAATCTTTCATTAAGGCTGACACTCTCTGTAGCAGACCCAACTAGATCAGTGGATGACTCTCATGTTGATTGTTTGTTTCACATTATATTTCACAAGCATATACCATGAGGGCTGTACAAGGAAACAAAGTGAGGGATGAACATTACAAAAACAAAACAAAAATCCCCCACAACCAACAAAAGCAACAGAATGTAATATCACATGCAAAGTCAAGAAAATACACATCATGGATAAACAGCAGAATCTCCACCAAACTTTAAGTCAACCAGGAGGCTGTGTTTAGGGCCACGACTTAAGGCTGTCAAACTAATAGCAACTCTGCATTTCCAAAACCAAAAATCTTAAATACAAGTCAATAAAAGAATAACTGGCGTAACATAAGAAAATCTAGAAAAGCACTCGGAGAGCCCAAACCTCCGCCAGCACCACAGTCCTCACCCATATTGTGATTTTCATCATAAATATTAGTCCTACCAGACAAACAAACAAACTCTCCCGAAAACATAACCTCCTTGGCGGAGGTAATTATGAATACAATTGCTAATTGTATGTTTTCATGGTCAAGGAATCTAAATATTTTGATGAAATAAAGGTAGGACTAATATTTATGGTGAAAATCACAATATGGGTGAGGACTGTGGCGCTGGCAGAGGTCTGCGCTCTTCGAGTGCTTTTCTAGTGATATCTATTTTAGTTCAGTAGTTATTCACCAAAATCACATTTTTCATCATGGCAGCCAGATGCTGATCTGGATCAACACCAAAATTGAATCACTTCTTCCTTTTCCCATGCTGAACATTTCTTGAAAATTTCATCAAAATCCATCCATAACTTTTGAGTTATTTTGTTCACAGACAGACAGACAAACAGACAGACAAACAAACTCTCCCGAAAACATAACCTCCTTGGCAGAGGTAATAAATAAATTGATGCCCTTCACAGTAAGAGCACACAGATACATTATACATTTAGAGTAGAGCAGTATTTTGAACCAGGATGTAAATATGTGAAGTAAACACATTCCCCCCCATTCAGTCAATAATACATATTTTTTTACTTGTAGCCAGCCCCAAATGGACAACTGGGTTACTACAGATGCTGGCACTTCTGCATGGGCCTCCTTCCATTTACAGGGCTCCCAAGTCCCACACATTCAGCATGAGACACATGCATTTGAACCTTTTCACATGCTCACATGCCAAGCCTGGTATTTCTCATGCATAAAAATTACGACGTACCAAAGCACAACGCTATATATGCTTTTGAAAGTGGAGCAAGACGTTCTGAGCTTTATAGAGCCCACTGAGAGCTTGACTTAAGCCAGTCAGTTGTCATGGCTAAGAACACTCGTGGCACAAAAAGAACCCAGTGATGCAGACAAGTAGATCCCTGTGACAAAAGGCAAGTTTTATTTTCAGTCCAGAGCTCAGTCAACAAAAACAGGCAGAGTCAGGCAAAGGTATCCAAGAAATGGTAGGCAAAAAAGGCAAGGTCTAAACTAAGCAGGTTGAGATCAACGATGACTATGACTACGAATGCTGGCATGCAACACAGGGGTACAAACAGTGGCAGTAGTAGTAGTGGTATAACAAGGTTAGGCTGAGCCCTGAGGAGATGCTACTTTCAAATTCATGCTAGTTTTCCAAAATCGCCAACCCCAGCTTTAACTGATGGTTCATGACATCAGTCAGTTCAACTACCCATCAGCCAATCAAAAAATAACATACAGCTTTATGTCAGCCAATCAAAAAATAGTGTGGCTGTATCTGGTAAGATAGCCTACTGTTTTTTTTTAATTATTATTACTATTATTTATTGTACTAAAGGAAAATGAGAGCTTGTTCTTATTCTTCCTCCACACCTACCATTAAACAGTAAATCAAAGGCTCATCACATGGACAAAGAAACTGTGGCATCACAAAATCAGCAGTCTTAAAGGAAACATTGGTAATCATGGAAAACTAGCATGTATTTTAATGTAGCATCTCCTCAGGACTCTGTCAGCCTCCCCCTCAGCTTGGCTGTGCGCATTGAATCAGGGTCAGTACACACCTGCAAAATATAGGGTGGGCAGAACGTCAGTACAGAATTTGATTAGTTTAAGAAATTCAGTCCAAATCGCTGTGATTGGTTGATGTTTTCCTTGTTTTACCCCTGCTGTAGACAGCAGCTATTTTTCACTCTCTTTAAAGGGCACCCAATGCATTGATTGCCATTGGGACATAAAGATCATTTAAATCAGTATAACAAAAAGTATTTCTAAATCTGATTACCAACCCTGCCTTTAAGTTAGTTAACAGTTATACTTAGAACATGAGAAATGTTTGGCTATAATTAAAATAAAAAATGCACATTTAAGTTGAAAGGGGTTGAAAGAGCATGGTTAAATGTTAGAGGTAAATGATAAAAAAAAGAGTAAAAATCTGTATTACTATGTTGCATGATTACTTGATATATTTACATCACAAAATAACAATAGGACTCATTAAGTAATTTTGGGGGCAGAAAAAGCTCCTGACTACCCCATCCAAGCTGAGCTAACTGTTTAGCCAAAGGCTAAACAGTTAGCTCAGCTTGTGTGGCTATGCAGCATAAACAATGTTTTACAAAACCTCTCAAAAAAGGAAAAAAAGTTCAAGCACACACCCAAAGAAAAGTTTTTTTCATAACAATTAACAGTACCTAAACAAGACTACTTGGGCTAATATTAACCTTAGCTAAGAGGGTTATGTTTTTTAACAGTTTGTTTGTTTGTCCGCCCATCTGCCTGTCTTTGAGCAAGATAGCTCAACTAGTCCTCAGTGAATTTGGATAAAATTTCCAGGGATGGTTGGACATTGCACATGGAAGTATTAAAAGAGAGAAGCGAATAGTGTTGATTTGAAAGTGCATACGATCCTGAATTTTTTAAAGGATTTGTTAACATTGCACAATATATTACTGATTATAACTGGGTGGTGCTTATTTGAGCAGTTCTAGTTTCGATTTAAAATTCATAGCCTACCTTTTCAAGTATAGCTAGTCCATCTTGTCTTTTTCTTCACACGGGGGGACAAGTCCGCAATTGTTTCTTCTTTGTTTTTTTCTTGTCTGAGCACAAGACTGTTATTGCATCACATTGTGCTTCTGTGCTAGCCATGAATGAAATCTCCTTGACTAGTCATCCTCATATGAACTTTTGCACAATCACAAAGAAGTCAGATCTAGTGATGACAGGAGCATATAACTTTGTTGGGATGATGCCTGTCGTAATACCAGACAACAATGACACAGGAACATTTTTAAAGTGTGGTCAGGCATTTTGCCATGTTAAAGATTAAACAAAGTGTAGCCATTAGTCACTATCAAAGAAGTAATAGTTTTTCACATCTATTGCTCTAAACTGCTGCTGATTTAAATATTCCTGCAACTGTTCACCAAACATGTCTTGTGGTTGTCTCTGATCCACTGACAAGACCCAACTAAACTAGGCACCCAACTCCATGAAGCAGAGTTGAAATTATTCACTGTAGAGTTCAGTCTCTCAGTGTCTTCCTATTCATGACACATTCTTGCATGAACAACACTTCATAAAAGTTCATAGACCAAGGAAAGTGTGACTCTTCTATTCCCATCAGTTTCAGTTGGCTCCAACGGTAGAGGTCTGACCTATCTCACACTCTGCAGGAACAAAGTGGGACTCAGTCATCTTATGTTTAAGCATGAAAAAATAATGAGTCATCAACTCACTAAAAAATAATGTCCAGCAGCCTCTTGACCAGTCCCTGGAGGTACTCCAGAGAAACACAAACAAACATGTCAGTTTTATGAAAAGGGTTCATAAATTAAGGCAGGATCTGAATTTTTCTCTTTAGTGTTTGTTGTTTTCTTCTACTTGGGTAAAAAAGGACCCTCCATGATGTGTATTCAATTCACAACAGACTGGCATTGCTATTATAAATTTCTCATGAAGAAAAGGTGTTTGAAAGTGGACTTCCTGATTCTGTTAAAGGCAACCCCAGGATGCTTTGTGATTTCACAGCGTGAAACAAAAAGTCCTCATTTAAATTATGTTCTCTCTTATTATGCAAAGTAACTGAAACAGAAACACTGGTGTCCTGTTTAAACCTCGCAGTGATATTTTTATTGAATAGTCCTCAGTTTTAACAACAGTAACCAGAACCTGTGGATTGACTGTGGGTCACTTTGCACTTGGTTTGTGACTAAGTGGCAGTTGTTTTTTAGTGCAGAGCCCCTAAATGGTGGTGAACTTTTATGGACTGTTTTAATTAAATAATATTTTCTATCAAATTGTACACTGAATTGTTTGTATAAGTTTGTGTTGTTTTTGTGTCTTTTGCTAGCTATCATGTTGATGAAACTGACATGCTGTGTATGATAGTTATTTGCCCTTCATGCACATTAGCTTACAACAAGGAGGCCAAGTTAAGCTAACTTTCGTGTGTTTGGAGTATTCTTGTCACAGTAAGGACATCAGTGTGGGCAGGAGTAAATCGGAAGAAAATAGTAAATGGTGCTGATGGTGGTTGTCATCAGAGCTTGTTTGTAACTGCTGTCAAACAACAAAGAAAAGGGAAAAAGCTGCACATCAGCTAGCAAAGTGGTGCTACAAGACCTGCAGCTTCTCTCCACAGTTCATTCACTTAAAAAGCCTCTAGATGTGACGGAGGAGAGTGTTGTACAGGTCATTAAAGAAATTATTAAGGTTATATAACAGCAGAAGTGTGCATTGGCCTTAAGCATCAAATTCACTAAAAGTGCTCAAGCCTCACTGTCCCATCTATTTAGACAGAAAGAAGTCTGTAGTCAAGGTCGCAGTTACAATGCAACATACAATGTTGTTTAATTTAGAAAACTCTAATTTGTTATTTGACTTCAATCTTTTGTTTACTGGGAGAAATGGGTATACAAGTTGTTGCTTAGTTGTTTGTTCATCTAAAGATAGATGTGGGGTCAGAGTATTAAAGGTGTAGTCAGCGATGTGGGCGAAAACGAGTGGAGAGGTTGTTTATAAACTAATTTAGACCCTCCCTTAGACTCTCCCTTCATACCCCTGACTCAACCACCGAAAGCTGATGGATGTGCATCGTCATGGAAACAGCCGTAGAAACTGCATAGCTGACCAACGTAGCTAAGGTAACCCCGACTCTTTAGACAACTCGACTGACAATATTGATGATATCACGACAACAGTACATTCTGACAGATTAGACAATTACATGAATGCCTGGCGGCTGTTACTGTTATGTGAAGCACCACAAAGCTAATGTTGCTTACCTATCCAACAGACAGACGGCAATATCCGCGTCAGTTTTCAGGTCTTTCAATTGGCAGAGTTCCCTCCACCGTCGGAAAGCAACACCAATGTTGACCCGGGTCTTCGCTCTTTCATGGTCATAGCCCTTCTTTTTCACTTTCTGCTCCTCTGACCTTTTTCTTTTGGGCTGTATTTCAGCCATTGCTACTGCACGTATTGTATCTCTCGCTTACGCTAACTGCGCACGCTACGCAACCTACTGCTCCCCCTCCCCCCTCTGTCTGATCTGCGCATGAGGATGACCGCCCCCTGGATGTGAGGGGGTGTACTTTGCTTTGGTAACTCAGCCCGAGCCGTAGTATTCACCTGCTGAAATTCAGGGCCAAGGCTGTGTATTGAAACCGGACTTTTTTTTCAACATGCTGTCAGTGGGACATCTTGTGGATGGAGAGGAAAAATACGGTGAATTTAACAAATGCATTAGATTAGAAGATCACTGACTATACCTTTAATTATGTTTACATTTGGATATAACAAAGGCAAAACAATGCTACTGTTTACCGAGTTTGCATTAAAATACATTCTCAAAGGCAGACATGACGGAAAGTAATTGAGAACCTCTGAGTGAACTTATGTGCAACTACAAAACTTTCAGGTGACATAAAGCTTGCTTGTGTGGTTGTCACATTGAACTATAGATCAGGATAACTTGTGCGTATTGTATTCTGATGAGTTGTTTGCATATTGCCTTGAGCTAACTTACGTAACTGTAACATTAAATTGACTTCCATTAAATGAAATTGACTTACATTAAATTAAATTGACTTTGAGCTGAAATTTAACTTTGTGAAGGATGAGGAGAGTGCTGAGGAGTTAGGTTCTTGTCTCTCTGAAGCAACCAAGAGATTAAGAATCCCCTTGAGCAAAATATCCTATAGCATGAGGACATCACAAAAAACATCAGTTACACTGTAACCTATACTGTGACTGATAGGGTATCTAAATCCTTTCAGTATTAAGTGTTCCAAGACAACTGGTGTATACAGAATAGTGAAATTTAAAGGAAGTCTACAGGGAGTGACAACTAAAGGGAGCACTTTAAGCCTAAGGGCAAAAAACTGTGTTGGGACAAGTGCTGCAATTTTATGACACAGACAAATTACCGTAGGTGTTCATGTCTGACACAGTCAGCAAAGTCTGTCCATTTAGAAAATAAAAAAAAAACCTTCACAGCACAGAAATACAAAACTAGACTCATACTGAATCAATTAAACTCAGAGGATTATGTGAGGAAATGCTACTGACATAAAAACAGAGACAAATATAGACAACACATTAGGGTGACACGCGTGGCCGAGACTCCTGACTCATAATTGATGGTAAAAACAGCAATCTGGGAGGAGAGAGATCCCGCCCCACAGACTGGGAGGTAGAGACGGGAGGAGGTGTGAGGGTGAGAGCAGGACGCACAGAAAGGGAGAGGAAGAGTTTTGAGAGGACGCAGAAAAGTTCATGACATTACACGAAGTGAGCATTTGGAGGGAAATACTTTTATCTTGAATCTTTTCAACAGCCCAGGAAAATATAAGGACGTTTGGATTTGGAATTCTTTATCGTCACTACACGGGAGCGGTAATTTCTTGGAGATTTCGAGAACTTCGTCCGGGCGCCAGTATGTTCAGATGACACCAGAAACCCTGCAGGTAATGTAGTAACGGTACTTCTGAGATAAGTAACAGGACTACAAAGCTTCCTTTGCACTGCGGAAATAACGCAGCAAAGAGGACAAACCCCAACATTACTTAAATGCCTGGGCATCATTTTTGGATTAATTCAGCACATTTTACGTCTTTAAATTTGATTCATTGTGTTTATGAAGGCTAATTGTGGTGCAATGACAACAATAGTTTATTGGTCCCACAATATACTGTGCATCATGTAGCCTATAATTCTATGATTATTAAATTTTCTAGGTGGCTGCTGCTTACTAGATTTGCCTTTACTGTAGTGAAAATTTAATTAGAGTTAGACATTGTCCTGTTTTGTAGTTTTATTGCTTTAGAACAAGAAGCATAGCACAGTTAGGGGCGTGGGCACACTTTTTGGACTGGTGTGAACAAATAGTGCACTGAGATTTTTTTGTATTCTTCCTAATGCACTCTTGCTACTACAGTAATTATGTAGGTGTTTTACAGCTAGTCACCAAACAGAGAGGCAACCTATAAACCATTTCATCTGATTGTTTTAAGGCTGTCATAAAAGATGTAAGTCACGTTTAAAGTACCTGATATTCAATGTAATCTCCTTTTTACTTGCAAATATGCTTGTGGTCAGTGACTGAAAAAACTCCAAAGGTACTTCCAAACGAAAATCACTATGAGAGACTGATACCATGAAAGAGTTTTTTTTTTAATTTTGGTAAGGCAAAGTTTAATAGTACCCTCAAAGTCTTTCTTCATCCTTGTTCCAATTTTAAGGGTAAAAAAAAAAAAACTGCAAATAAAGCCACTTGCAGCCAGCTTACTAAAGAGTCAATCTTAACTTTAGTTATAGCCCTGACATGATAAATATCAAATCATAAAATCATCTGAGAGGACTATCAGATCTCAATGTGGTCAGTGTCACCCCAGGCCATGCATCTGGACACACCCAGTTTTTGTATATATGTTCAGGAGGTTCTGGTGTTTCTGAAGCCATTTCACGGTGTATTTACTTAAGAGTAGCAAGAAAGCTCTGTCATCATTACACCTTGAGACATTTATTTTAACTCTGCAGGGATATATTATTTGTACCAATGTGTTATGGTATGGGAAGTGCGTGAGAGAGTGTGACATGGGTTGTGCTTTACAAACTAACAATGGCAGACACACACACTCAAAGCTCTTCTACTGACTCTCTGTGCCCCCCTCTGATCAGTATTACAGCCCTGACACTACCTTTGGAGACAGAGCAAATGTGGAGTCAACGTGTTTCCTCAGTTCCATGTCCAGGATGTTCATAATGGAAGCAAAATGTCACAGGGGTGTAATTATTACAGCTTGAAACGCTGGGGTGAATGGGGCTGAGGATAATGTCTCTTTACGGGGCTTTTGGGTAAAATCACAACAATGAAGCTCTGTCATCATCTCTCTTTAGGACATTAATTTAATGAAAATGTGATAATTGTGTCAATACATTGTGCAATTTCAACTGCATTTGTGTGAGGGAGACTTGCAGATTCACATGTCTAAAATACACGCAGACACTCACAGTGCTTCTGTCTCTGTTGGGTCTGTATACCCCTCTCTAAACAATGTTATACCTTTGATTGTACCTCTTGCAATGCAGCAAATTGGGGTCAACTCCTTCCCCTTTGCTGTCTCCATGTAAATATTTCAGCTTGTTACAGCAGTGTTAATGGAGCTATTAAATTTCTTTTAACAGAGGTATTGTTACAGCCCTTCAATATACAGCATTTTCTTAAATTTCTCTTAAGTCAAGACAATGCTTTTACTTTTTTTTCTGGAAGTTTACTTTTAATGGTTCCTGTAATCGATAGATATGAAAATCTGATAGAGACAATGAGTGGGTAAACTTGCTTTCATAGGCAACAGCGGAGGGAGGGTTTGGTTCTGTCTATTAGGTTGTGAATTTATGCAAACACTGGAAATGATTTAAGTTGCGCAGCATGAAGAGTTGAAACACCAATCAGGATTTTTTTGTTATTATTTTCATGTCATTTGCAAGTTGTAGGAATTTCTTTTGGGAACAAATACAATTTTAAAGAACATTTAACTGGGTTTTTGTCGAAAAATATAGATTTGAGTTATGTAACTTTTATAATCAGGCATGGAATGATTGTATTGTGGAGGAACATTGCTCAGATAGGGGTATAAAAAGTAAATTCACAAACATACACAGGTGTTTTTATACTCCAAAATAGAGGTGCAAAATATTGACTGCCCATCATACTGTTTCTTGAAATAGTTTATTGGCTATTTCACCAACATCCTAAATACAAGCTCCCAAAGTGGGGCTTTGGATTTTCAGTGCTAACAAATGCTTTATAGTCATCACAGGGAATATGTGATGAAAAGAAGCGTGTAATTGTTCTTTTTTGTTTGTGAGTTGCAGGGTATTCTCAGAATTGACACATTTGGAACACACTTTTCATTAATAATTTTAGTTAATAGCAAAATTTTCACCTTTTTAACACTTTAATGCAAAACATGAATGGAAATAGCCATTTTATTTCTCGTAAAGTGATCTTAAGTGGGCACTTTTACAAATAACAGAAGGTTAAATATGATAAAATGTATCTAGTAGAGTTATAACCAGCTCTGGTAAATAAGGACTGTAAATTGTTTATCAAATGTCATATGTTGAAAAGAAAAAAAAACATTAAATTGCCTAGTCCATGCCACATACATTAGAAAACAGGGCTAGGTTACATGCCTGCCTAGTTAAGGGTTAAACGGTCTGATATTGTTTGATTTTAGAAGATGACAGTGTCTTGTCTTCTCCATGTGATTGGCAGGTCTTTGAGGAGGCTCTAAGATGCCAGGTTGAGCAACGTTGCCTCCCTCTGCTGTTTCCAGTGCTGTGGCGCCCTCTGCTGTGTGATTCAGGAAGGTCGTGAGGGGGGCAGGCAGTATGGGGACTATATTTGAGGAGGGGATGAACCCTGTCATCGTCGACCACTATAACCGGTCAGGAAAGTGGGACCGACCTCGCAGTGGCGGGTCCTGTAAGACGGCCGTGCTGCTCTTCATCTGCGTGCTGATCGTCCTGGAGAACGTCACGGTGCTGCTTGCTCTCTGGAGAAACAAGCGCTTCCACAGTCGTATGTACTTCCTGATTGGAAACCTGGCACTGTCAGACCTGCTGGCTGGAGTGGCATATGTGGTGAACATTTTTACTTCAGGAAAAAACACCTTCTTCCTGACTCCAGTGCAGTGGCTGGCCAGGGAGGGGAGCATGTTTGTGGCCCTCAGTGCGTCCACGTTTAGCCTGCTGGCTATTGGGATTGAGAGGCACATGACGATGGTGCGTTTACGTCCTTGTGAAACAGCAGGGCGTGGGAGACTTCTTGGACTTCTTGCAGCCTGTTGGCTTGTATCAGTGCTGCTCAGTGCTCTGCCCAGTTTGGGCTGGAACTGTCTAAACAACAGAGGGCCCTGCTCCACAGTGCTGCCGCTCTACGCTAAGAGCTATGTGGCATTCTGCATCAGTGTGTTCAGTGCCCTGCTGGTGGCCATCATCATCCTCTACATCAGGATCTACCGCCTGGTGACCTCCAGTGGCCGCCGGGTGAGCAGTCGACCTTCAGAGCGCTCTCTGGCCTTGCTAAGGACTGTAGTCATCGTTCTTGGAGTGTTTGTCATGTGCTGGACGCCCCTCTTCCTCCTCCTGCTGCTGGATGTTGGGTGTAGTCCAGATAGGTGCCCTGTGCTCTACCAGGTGGACTGGTTCATCGCCCTTGCAGTACTAAACTCTGCCCTCAACCCCCTCATATACACTCTGTCCAGCAGGGAGATGAGGGCTGCCTTCTTCAGGCTCCTGTGCTGCTGTCAGAGCAGCATGGAGTCCACAGGGACACCTGTCGTGGGAAACCCTCACCTGGGCACCATAATTCCCACAGCAGAGAACAGCAAGACCAGCTTAGGTGGAGGAGGGGGCAGTGGGGCAGGGAAGTCCACTCTGGGTAGAGGAAAAGGTCCTCCGTCTGGAAACCCTGATAACAAGCATGGAGATCCTTCAGCCACCGCTGTGCCTCACCCGTCAGGACCTGCAGACCTGCTGTCAGCTGTGCTGGTGAAGGCGGGGGCTCTGCCGTCACTCAGCAAGTTCTGATTGAACGCACCACAAAGAGGCCTGATGACACACAGAAACAGAGGAGACACATTCTTGTTGTCTGACACTTAATTTTTTTGCACTGTGGACAGTGTAGCATAAATATGAAGGTATTTTTCATTGAGAGGATGGAGAAAACAGACTTGAGTATTTTAAAGAAATAAAGCCACTATTCAAACACAAAATAATCACAACACAAGAGTGACTGTTCTGATGCAACATAGTGTTTAACAAACTCATGACGTACAACAGGACGTTTCTAGGACATGGAGACCAAACCTAACCACAAACTAAATCTCCTGGTCTAACCCAGTTCTGTTGAAATTTTCTTACGCAACAGCTGATGATATGCTGTTTTTGTCTGTGTATTTGTTTTGTTATCCTGTCATAATGAGAAAAAAATAATCACATTAGGGCACTTTGTCACATGTGCTTTTACAAGTACTTTTGAAACACCAACATTTTTTCATCACATTTTAGGTTTGCAAACTATTTATTTTCTGTGAAAACATTTGCAATATTGATACTTTTAGTATATTTTGTTGTTTAGTTTGTGTACATTTAAAAGTATGGTACTAGGATTTAATTATCTCATTTGTTATCATTTTATTGTACAAGAAAACCTCCCAACATTTTAGTGTCTGAATCAACACTGCAAGATTTATTGGTAAATACTGCTTGTTGCTAGTGTGGCCTGCATCAGACCCCTTTATCAAATTCACACAGGGCGATGGCTCAAATCTGAATTTAAAGGATCAGATCATATGTGATAGAAGCTATTCAACTGTTGTTTAAAAAATCAAATATACGTAGGTCACTTTGGGCTGCAGTGTGAATGCAGTCTCAGTTTTGTTTTAGATTAGTGGCCTCTGGAGGCTGTGATGAGCATTACTCAAAAGAAAAGAAGGAAACCTGCACAAGCCTGGAGAGATTGTGAATCTGCACCTTTTATTTTACTCCATTGTCTGTGATGAATGAAGGTCAAAGTCTTATGACGGTTACTATTTACCTCACTATCTTGATAAAAAAAAGACTTCCCTTATAACCAGTGAGCCAAAGAAAAACAACATTATCATCAAGTTTGCCAAATTAAATGGACATACAGGAAACTAGAAAAAACAAAACAACAAATGTGCATAGATGGAACTTCATAAATGTTACTGATTAACTTCAAAATCACAGATCTAAGCAAGTGTGTAAAGGCAAAGGAAAGTTATTTAACTGCTTGTATAAATCATGGGAATATCTGCCAATGACAGAAGTAAGATGTTATTCCTCGAGGGTCTTAAATTCAGGTACAACGACTATTTAAGATATCACATTTTATGTTAAGACATTAAGCAAGTGAAATGTCTTTTCTCATTAGCAGATATTTTTTACTTATTGCCAGCAACTAAGGCTTTATTTTTTGATTAAATATAATGAAGTAATATGTTTAACAAGACATGTCAGGGAATGTTTGCTTACAATAAGTCTAGTGCAGTGTTTTTTTGACTTGAAATTGGACACAAAATCTCCCTTAGAATTGAGTTTTTGCAGTGTACCAGTGTCATCATGAATATTCCTTCCAGATCCAGTTCTTCTTTGTTCTTTTTACTGATTGTCAAGGATTTGTGTGGGAGGAGGTAGACCTACACAGGCTTTTCTAAACACGTTATACTCCTCATATTTAATGCCATGCTGCTTTAACAAATCTTCTGCAAGTTGCTGGTGTTTCCAAGTAAGCTGTAGCTAAAACAGCCATAGACGTTCATGTTGCTCTGATGTTGTAATCTTGTGTAACACTGACATACACTTCAGACAGCTGTGGCCTCTTGTCCACTATGATTAACTTACTAAACTTCCTCTTTGGTGGGAAGTGTGAACAGCAAATGATATCAGAGGCTCAGACAAATCAGAAACAGTTCTTGACTGAAACTGGCACTTACTTTCCCACAGGTACATGCCTACTTAAATAACATCAACGATAACAAAAATATGGAAATGTGAAAAGAAGTTGGAACAATAACAAATGTGTGTAGCGTTGATATGAAAATGATACATGCAAAACTTGCATTTGAGTGTTTAGATTTTTATATTTTGGTTAATTGTAGTAATAGTAATTCATATCATTGCACACAGCATCAGTGAAGCATCATTTAATATTCAAATGAACATCTCTATTTTCTTAACACAGTTACCTGTGCTTTTTTGATGCATTGGTAAAGCATTAAGTTATAATTAGTAAATGGAGTTAAGTAAGTACAGGTTACTTTTAACTTATTTCTTTTTATTGGCGAAAAAGTTCAGTACAGCATGAGGGATGTAAGCAAAAAAGTGAGTCTTTGTTGTACCTACAAGAGATGAAAATAACATATTTATATTGTTAACTTTGTTTTGAAACTATTTTGAATTATTTTTGAAAAATAATAAGTAATTAATTACTTCAAAGTATACTGTCAAATAAAGCAAAAGGTAAATTAATATTATACATTTAAAAGACATAGTTGTTGCTAAGTAATTAATTCTAATTTAACGTGAAGTATTAGCCCTCCACAGCTTCTCATCCATCGAATTCAGAAAATATAAGGAGGGAAAAGCATGGGTTTTAGGGGTAGGTTTTTTTTTTTTTTTTTTTTTATTTCATAGCTATAGAAACAACACAGGAACAGATGAGATAGAAGAAAATTTATAACGATTTACTTATTTTTTTATTTATTTTTTTTACAAGAATCCACCTGCAGGGTGTTAATAGGAAGTATAACAAACCAGGAGTACTGATATGTTAAAAGCAAACCCAGTGACAGCACCATATATTTTCATATATTGTCCTATGTGGCCAGCAGCAGCATGGGGGATAGAGACTGATGTCACTGTAAAACACAAAGGATTACAGACATTTAATAAGGAAATTATATGTTTATAAATTATTTGTTTTCCAAAACATATATATCCATAAAATTTTAAGTTACTTTAAAAACTGGCCAACAGAATGACTGTATAAAAAAAGGTCCTTGCAAAAATGTAGATAATAATCCTTGTTATGAAGTTCCTAATACAATCAAGCATCAGCGAAGAACTGGTTAATATATTATTTACATTACATAAAAGATCAGTTAGTAATAAATCAAATCCAGCTACAAAATGTTTATCGATGCATTAGTGAGGCATGAGGACTGAACTCATCAATGCTTTATCAATTTGTTCAAAATATCATATCTTAACACAGCTAAAAATGCTTTATTGTTGCATTTGTGAAGCTTTAAAAAAGATTGGTAAATACTTTTCTATCTGTAAAGTATCAAATATAACTTTAGATTTCATTTAGAAACAGCATTCATCCTGTTTCTCACCATGCAATACTTTTTATTAAATATACAGTATTATACATTAGATAGAATATGTTAAGCACTTAAAATATTAAACATTTATAAAATATTTATTGTATATGTACTTATTAATCCTTTCCAAGCATTGTTAGGCATGATTTGTTGGTGCATGTTTAAAGCATCACTTTCAAATTCCATATTTGGCATCAGCAGAGCATTTGTAAATGATTAACTTATATTCTGTAAAAACGTTAATTAGTGTATACTTATTAACACAGTTCTTAATATGAAAATAAAACATTAATGAAGCATTGTTCTTAAGAGATGGGACTTAAGGTTTAATCATCAACAGAACTTGAATAACTGTTAAGAAAATGAATTAAAAATAATCAATGATGTGTTATTGATGTTGAGATAAGTACTTACTATTACTTTACTAATATGTTAATGTTGCTTTACAAATGCATCAATGAAGAATCTATAGCTGTGTTTATGACAGTCAGTAAAGCACCATGATGAGGTGATCTACTAATGCTTCAGAAATGAGTTACAAATTCATTAATAAAACATTTTGAACTTTGTTTAGAATGACCGATAAATCACTGATCATCGCAGTGACTAAGTATTAAATAATTCTACAGTAATACCTTACTAGTGTATAATTAATGCATAATAGTTATAATGAATACCTTTACCTGAACCCTTAACATTCAACTAATAATTAACAAACAAAAAACAACTGTGTTTATAAGGACTGAAAAATCATCAATATTAACTAATGTTTCATCTGATGGCGTTCATGTGCTTAATTGATTATTGATCTTTGTAATAAATATAAACAACATATTAATGAATGATCAAGAAATAGGAATAAGATGCTTCATATATGGTAGTGTACTGTTTATTAGTACTCTAGTCAACACCCTAGGAAAACGATATAATGACTTGTTATCACAGGAAAGTGGAGTGAAATACATTGTGTCAATGTGTCCACATCAGGCTTATTTAATCAACCAGAGAAAGAGGTGTCAACAAAAGCTTCTTACAACTGCTCAATGTTCAGATAATCAAAGACTGTGTGTTTGTGGTATTGGATGGAAATGCTGTTCATTACGAGAATGGACTCATCTTTCATATTTGCTCCTGGCTCTCCTTTGTCAGCATCCGCTGCACTCTGAGATCAATTAACGTGTGTAATATCTGCAGACATGATGTTTTCTCCTCTCATCAGCATAATCTAGAAACCACTCACATGTCAACTAACCACTAGTGAATAGGAGTGTTGGATGTGAATTATTTAATGGTGGTAGACTGTAAATTATCTTTCTGCCTAAGGTGGTGAAGTGCCTGATACCATTATGAAGCAAGTACAATAAAATCCTATTCCTCTGATATGAAATTTCATGCATATTTTTTTTCAAACTCAATGACTTGTCTACTTCCTTACACACTAGTGTGATGTTCCTCTGCACACAGTTTGTCATCACAAGGTAATTTTGTCCATCTTTCACTCAATCTAAATAAAAAATGTAGCTGCAGATCAGTCTCATGCTCACATACAGGGCCAAGGCCATCCATAAATTAACATAAAACTCTCTGATTTGTCATTTATCATTTGAAATTCCAGTGAGAGTAAAGAAATGTCATCCAATTTAACCTGCTGCTCTCATTTAATATCCTAATGGTTTGAAGATTGATTGATGGTCTCATATTCCCATTCACAGGTAGACCTGGGTCAGCCTCTGATGAATAATGCAGAGAACCCTTGATATTTATTTTAACGCAGGTTTTCCATCTAACTGAGGTCAGGGAGCTATTAGTCAAGAGAGGAAAACTGGATGGATCTCATATCCTGTTGAATATGTCTCATCCCTGAAGGAAGTCTTTCTTTTAAGTGTAACAACAACCATATTTTCTTTTGTCTCATAACTAAATACTTATTTATCTACTTAGATACTACTTCTTTATCTGTTAGAGAAGCTAACAGATGTTAGCTAACATCTAGCTAACAGATGTTAGCTTCTCTCTATCTTTCCATCTATTTAGACAATGATGAAAAAATTAGGAACTGAGCAGCATCCACTCAGACCTTTAGACAAAGAAGACTGTGTATATCAGGGCTATAGTGGAGACAGGTAAGGCCAAACTGAGGGCCCATAACGTATTTGTCTTTTCTCAATTTTATGGTAAAAAGTAACATTGAGCAAGCCTCTGTAGTGCTCATCAACAGTAAAATGACATTGGCATGAAATATCTGACATTTTAAACTTTCAAGGAGGGTCATTTTTCATACTTATATATATATATATATATATATATATATATATATATATATATATATATATATATATATATATATATATATATATATATATATATATATATACAGTATGTATATATGTGTGTATAACAAAGAATCAACCTACAACACAAATGTCCTTCCTTTTTTAACTTAGTTTACACAAACAAATAGAAATCAACTAAGCACAAAAAGTAAGGAAATTGGTGCTTTGGTAGACTATTTCCTTGTAGCAATGTTCATGGGAATAAATCACAAATCTTATACTACTGTAAATGCTGTTCCCAGTCCATTTCCCTTTTCACTGGGACACATTTGTAAGGAACATGTATTTGTGGGATGAGCAGCAGAGCTGAGGCTGTGAGTTGTGCCCATGAAAAACATTACCACATTGTCTCTTACAAACAGCTTTTTTGCTGTTGCTGTTGACTCTTGTTTTGAGCTTATGTTACTATCCCTGCCACAATGGTCAGGTGGTGTCTGTTTCAAGACACAGCATGTCTCATGTGACTGATTTGGATTGGGCCCGTGTGATGAGGCAACTTGAAGGTGGTGTTCTACAAAACTTAGATGTTGCATTATTTGGACTGAGCCCAGGGACCGTCTCCAAACTGAAGGCCAAGTTTCACATTACAGGGGATGCCTGATGCCAGAGACAGGCCATGAAGTGGACTTCCCAAGTAGACGACACTTCAGGTAGGTTGAAGTTTATAATAATGGGCTCTGTGCTACTAGTGGGTGGAGGCTGTATGGTAAATTACAACAGAAATCCTGAACTTTCAGAAAAACTGAGCATTTTGAGGGGCATTTTCTTTAAAGAGGCATAATAACATTGTCTGTGAACTGAGACTTTAGTAAAAGGTTCCATGCTTTTCTTTTCCCAAAGAAGATTTAACAATATTACAAAGATAATTTATTAAACAGGGTATGGGACCTTTGAGATATGAGATGGCATATTAAACATATAATAGTGCCTGAGTTGTTCTTAAAACATGTTTTTAACTTAATATCATAGGACAAGGATCAAAAGGGTGAAATATTTTTGAAAATACACTTTACTTGTTGGTTAGGCTGATTTTTTTTTTTTTTTTTTGCTTAACTAACAAATTCAAATGAGAGAGGAAAGAATAAAATTCTTAATTGCCATTTCCGTCACTATGATGCATGATGTATTCTATTTTATAAAAGCTTACAGAAAATAAAGGAACATCTTCTTTAAAGTAACATAGTTTGTAAATGTGCCCATAATGCGGTCAAAAATAGAAACATTTTAGTCTGTGTTAGTCAAAAATGGCCATAAACATGTTTATAATTATGACTGTCAAATTTAAAGTCCCATTTATTTTGCAAACATGTGTCTGTCTGGCAGTGGAATATAATTACTCAAGCCATCTTAGTATTTGCAGTTGCCAGAGATTTTAAAAATTAAATAAATGTAAACTTATCAGAAGATAGTTGCCAGCTTTTTACATTATGTTCAACAGAATGCATTTGTGTATACACTGATGTGGTATCGTGCAGTGGTAGCTAACTGTTTAAATGTGATATTGCATTGTGTGAGGAAGTAAGTTAATAAATAAATGAAGTGACTTGAAGTGATCCATGAAGCACAGTTTGTATGTTCATGGCACACTGACTGCACAGCAAAGAGCAGACTGAATGTGACAGATTGACATTTCATCCTCACCTCAGCTAAAGGATGCGTTTCTGCTCTGCACCAGCACATCTGATGGAAAAAGACAGAGAGGACGCGCAGTACCGGCACAGCATTCCCAGCGTAAAGGTCACCTAACGCTTGCTGTCAGACATGTTTGAACGCTCTCTTTCCTGGATTAGCTTTGAGTGAGGATCGTTGCGTGCCATCTGGAATGAGGGGAAACATTTAAATGTTGAGTTCTGCCATTTAGAGTCAAGAATCCTGATAAAGCAAACATTATAGAAGGATAAAGTCCAATGCTTGTTTGCTAAGACAGATACATTTAAAAACTTGTGGGTATAAAGACATTTGGCTACATTGCAACTCTCATAACTTAGCTTGACTTTACAGTTCAGAGGTTTGCTCCTGCAAATTTTAAACCAACAGAGTCATTGGAGATATCCACACCAAACTACTTTGTCTCTGCTCCAAATTACAAACAACATCATCTTTTTTTCAGGATGCTACAGCAGGAAGGCACACAGAGAGGAGAGGGCAGGAAACAGCCTGAAACGGGAGACAAGTGTGAGTAATTTCAAAATGAAACGAGAATGACAAGACATGACACATCAGGATAAAACTAAAGAGGAACTTATCCAATCCTGATAGTTTCCTTTTCATTTTGGTCTCTCTGTGGCAACTTTCCAGCTCTAACAGAATCCATCTCCCCACCTCACCTGAAACAGTGTTAAAAGGCATGTGCTAACTGGGTCAAACGCCTTAATAAATCATGTTAACTAAATAGCCGTCACAGGGTCTCTTTGAGAATTCAGACACGCTGGATTTGTGTCATTCTCTCTGCACAATACCTATTTGCATATGACTAATGTGAACACGGCAGAGGACAAGAGAATCACACCACCCCCTGTCACCGTGATCCTGGCTTTACGCTGCAGTGTGGGGAAGAAGAGAGCCTGCGTGTCGTGCAGAGAAACCTGCATTTGTGTTCGCCTGTTTCAGAGCAATCATGTGTGTTTGAGGGAAAGAACAAAGACTCCATCTGGTCAGAGCTCCCTGAATATGCCAGTATGAAACACTTCTGCCTTCCTCGAGTGCCTATTTTCGAAGCAGCTCGGAGGTGGAGCAGGGCCAGGCGGAGAGCAGTGAGGGGTCCCATTTGAGGCCAAGCCCCCCATAGCTAAAGGCATTCTCTCCCCTGCAGCTGATGGTGTGTAATGGTTCTGCTCCCCTACCTGCACCTCCTCATCTCTCCAGTTCAATAAGGTGTAATTACATGAGCAACAAAGAGAGAGGAGACTCAGGCAGACTTTGGTGATAAGCTCCCTGAGATCTGAGGGCTTTATCCAGGGAGCAGCTGGGAAGAAGGTCACGTCCAAGGAGGATATCTGAAGGGTCCGACTGAGAATAAGATTGGTGGACACTCCTCCCAGCATCCTCTATAGCACCCTACCGCCATTAATTCTCCTTTCTAGTGCTGATCAAGTAGACTCGAGCTTTAAGCAGGGATAGGAATACATTTATTTTACACAACAGCTTGGTTGTCTTTGTCTTGGTCTCTATTTTCTGTCTCATAAAGATACAACATATACAGCCTTTCTTCAACAGCTGGCTACTTGGTTAGTCTTATGCCTGCCGTGTGTCTTGTATAATATTATGCAAAGTATGTAACCTTATCATACTTTAACTGGTGGTCACTTTCATGCCAGGAAATAGCTGAAGAAATATCCATTTTAGTTTCCTCTAATCTGAGGCAGGATTTTCAAAAACGTTGTTTTATCATCAGAGGTAAAAATCTGAGTACGAAGAAAAAAGTTATTAGCTGAATCCTGCAGCCATGTTTACTTCTCAGATAGTCTTTTTATTCAAACACTGTGTAAAATGACCGTGAACAAATATTTTAACCTCTGAATTGTCTTATGATTGAAGGAATTATTTAGACTTATTTGAGGTTTTGTTCCAAAACACCTGCCGGTCAGTAAGATTGACCAGCACGACCCAGATTATGAATAAATCCATCTTACTTTAAAGGTCCCATATCATACCCCTTTATGTCCTCAGAAAACATGTTAGAGTGTCTTGCTTAAAAATCCACTCAGATTTTTGATTTTGGAAACTGTTCTTAGAACAGTCTGTGTTGTTGTAAATCCTTACACGTTTCTTACCACATCCCTCTGAGGGGCCTTGATTCTCTATTTTGGGCTCTACTGTTTACTGTGCTCCTAATGTGATTTCTTCAAAACCTGCTGTGTAAGGTCTTTTTAAAAGGTGGAGCAAACTTGGAGGAAATGCTGTAAACAAGCCTTGGACACATATTTTTTTGAAAACTATTTTGCATTACCTTGCAGTGCAAATTGATCTGCATGATACGATGGCAAAAATCAAGTAGATCCATTTTGCCAAGTTGCCAAACAATTTTGTGCAGCCCAAAGCAAGATGACCCGATAAGTGTTCTTCAGAGCAGTAAGAGGTGAGAGCTACGAGCAAGACAACGGCAGTAAAAAATCTGCCCCTACTGAAACTAGATTTAGTGCTCATCAACCACATTATCTGCGTAGCCTGTTATAAATGTGATTGATGGAACGCTCATCTATTCACCTGCTAGATGTGCTTTGGAGTGGTTCTGCCCATTCCCAAATTCTTTCTATGTGCAGATAGAATTGTAAGAAGTCCTTCTGTTGTTTCAGGTTTAGTAATGACCTTTAATTCTGTGATCTAGCTTACACTTATATGTTGAAAAGAAAAAAAAAATCACTGATTACAGCGCATAGCAATAAAGAAATTATTTATAACCAAACTTGTTTTTGAACAAGGCTGTAATGAGGTACAGTTTTGTTGTAAAAGTGGACATATTAGCATAAGTATAAATGGCGTACTTCTTGTTTTTTTGCAGCCAGGCTCAACAGGAAACTTGTAGACCTAAAATCTTTTGCACCTCTGCTTCAATTTCTTTTATTCTGTTCCTGGTTTTGGTCAACTTTTGCCCTAAAGAGGTCTGTAAGTTTATTACCTCCGCCGAGGAGGTTATGTTATTGCCATCTGATTGTTTGTTATTAGTATGTTTGTTTGTTTGTTTGTTTCTCTGTTAGCAACATATCTCAAAAAGTTTAGGACAGATTTCAATGAAATTTTCAAGAAACGTCTGGATTGGGACAAGGAACAAAGGATTAGATTTTGGGAGTGATCTGGATCAGTGTAAAAACGCCATGACGAAAAATGTGATTTTCGTGAATAACTACTGAACTAAAATAGATACCATCATGAATCCAATTGCTAATGTTATGTTTTCATGGTCAAGGAATCTAAATATTTATATGAAATAAAGTTAGGACTAATATTTATGGTGAAAATTACAATATGGGTGAAGACTGTGGCGTTGGAGGAGGTCTGCGCTCTCCGAGTGCTTTTATAGTTCAAAGTGGGATTTTTTTCTAAACAGAATCTCAAGGCTTAATAATTCAGGAGGACAGAGTTCTTCTACTAAGCGTCATGAATTGAGTAAACTTAAAGAACATTAAGCTTATCTATAACAACCTCTTTGACCCTATGTGCATTTTTTCTGAATTCCTTTTTCTCTGCAGCATTTATTCCCTGTTTTTTTCAAGCCCTATTTCGGTCTTCCTTAAAAAGAGTTTCTGCCCAACATCGATCCATCATACCTGGTATCTCTACTGAGCAACAGGGAGCTTGGAGCCATATCTCAGCTGATGTTGGGCAAGGTGGGGTAAACCCTTGGACATTCATTTATGCTCACATTCTTCCCTAAATTGGGATGGGAATTGATTTTCAAGGGCAACAATTTCAACCATTACTGCATCAAAAAGCAGTTCTGTGATTTACTGGTGTTTTTTTTTTCCAGTTACTGAAGGTTGTGCAGCACGTGCCTTTTTGTTCAAAATAAAAAATGAAAATGTGAACACTCCTGCCCCCCGTCTGTCATGATTTCTGGCTTCAATCCATAATTTTGCTGACTGGGTGATGTACTTGTTTGCAAAGCATGCAGAACAAAGTGAAAGAAATTGATAAGGGAACTGTTATGCAGAAAGACTAATGATATTGATTCCTTAATTGAGGTTTTGTGCCAGAGTGCCCAGAGAAAGCCCGTGCAGGCATAAGGAGAGCATGCAAACTCCACACGGAAAGACCCTGGTTGACACGGAAAGTCAAACCAGCAATGCTCTTGCTTTGAGGCACACACACAAGTCTGCTGTGCCCCCATGCTGCCCCCTGCCTATCAGATGAAATAAAATGTTAGACATTCACTGCTTTTTGAGATCCTTTTCTATCTTTTTCTCTTCATCACATAATAACAGATAGATGGCAGAAGTGGATAAGTAATATCCTCCAAATTCCCCTCTCTCTCCACAAAGCCTTCAAACTGCAGCAGCTGCTTTCTCTCCAAACCTTCTCTGATTGCAGCCCGCACGCACCTGCTCACACTGACCTCCAATCCATCTCCTCCACACCCGGCTCAAACAACTGCAGGGATTAGCACGTCTGGGACCAGGGAGCAGGGAGAGGGAGGACAGCAGCCCTTTATAGTGCTTACATGTGTGTCCAGTCTCTCACTGTGGCACTGAGAGTGTGTGTGCAGCTGGCTGAGTCTCTGTGCATGCAGGCAGCCTGGAGGTTTGTGTATCGCGTGAAAGAGAGAATCGAGGAGACAACACCCAATATAGACTGAGAATATGAAGCTTATGTGAGAGTTGAAGTCCTTGACCCTTCCCCTACATTTCTAAGAATCAGTGACGTAAAAAGCTACAGATGAGTTGAATTACACCTCTAATGTCTTGATAGCTAAACATATCTCAAATGATAATGATGGAAATATTTTGATTTTCAATATTTTCCTGGCAGATTTCGCTTTCTCTCTCCATGTTTACAATTTATTTATATTTGAAATGAAGTTGTGCGCCTAATTGAATCAGCGGATGGGCTACATCCTGCCCATCCCTGATGTAGTAGTATCCACTTCTAACATGAACACTTGCCAATTGGAACACAGCAAAGAATTCTCCATGAGCAATATGGATTATAAAATGTGTGCCCACCTCAATTGAAACTTAAAATGACATTTTAAAGTGGTTATTGCAAAAGCAAATCAGTGCTCAAACATGTTTTTTGTATATTACCTTTGCTTGGAAAGTTTGTTTGTTTGTTGACAGGGTAACTCAAAAAGTTAAAAGGTGATATTAATAATTATTTAATAATTATAATATTTTTAAGGGCCTGTTTTCGTTGTGAGAAATGGCAGTTTTCTACACTTTAACAAATAATACAATAAGTTCTTAGTGGATTTTGATGACATCATTAAGTAGTTAATAGTTTTTGTGCACTCCTGTCTGCGAACTAATGGTTTGTCTCTATTGTTTTTATCTATTGACTCTCCACTGAACAAGCATAAATGCCCCAGACTCCCACATAGGTTTTAGTAAAAAGTCTCCTGTGTATCTCATTGCACTGTCATTTGTCAAACTGTAGCTTTTATGTATGATGTGGGATAGTATCATATTGTTCTGTGGGGTTGCACATAGTATATCATCATTTGTCTCTTCGTATCATATCCTGTCTTATATCAAATCATATCAAATTAAATGAATATCAGAACCCTACGAGTTCCCATCCCTCGAGTATGAAAAATCGGTATGGTTTTGGTGGTATCTTTTTTTTTTGTTACACTCCTATGACCATGAACACGACCCCTGAAGCAGCTCTATTAGCAATGACTTCATCTGAGAAATGGCTACTGCCAACCATTTTTAGTCGGTATATAAAAAGCAGGAATTAGGAAATGAGATTGAACACTGTAATGGAAAACATGACAGCCTCATATCTTCAGGTAAACAAAGGGACTTAAAAAAGATTCTGCAACTGAAGTTGCTAAAGCTTTGTAGGTCCCAGCAGCAGGCTGTCCACATGAAGGATACTCGGCTGCTTACCAGCAAAAACCAGAGATAATTACGGGAGTTAAAAATGGGCAAAGAGAGACAGAGAGGAGCTCAGGTTGCCAATCCCCTAGTAGTCTAAGCCTATGGCAACCTACGGTACAAGCCAGAGACGGTTGTACCTGGAAGTTTTCAAGAAGAAAGTTCTGAAGGAATGTTGTAAAGGTGGGTTCACACTGAATGCAACTTGGGCAAGCTCCACAACCATTCCACATGTAAAGTCAATGTAAAGCCACAATGGCCCGGGATTTACCCTCCTGCAATGCGACAGACCTGATCTGGACAACTTGTACACACTACCTAGTGCGTTGCTTGGTCACCAAAATTGAGAAATGTGATCTTTTCAGGCAACATCATGTGAAGCTTTGCTATGACCTTCCTGTGGGAACATCAAGTTAGTGAGTACATTAGTTCTGCCTAGAGGGGACAACACTTGAGGTGCAGCTGACAGATGATGCTGCTGCAGAAAAATCAGCTGCAGTGTTTCGTGGTTGGTAGGTGAGTAAAAAGGACCCAGTTAAAATAATGTCAGCTAATACATCCTTTTACATGATATATGACCACAGTGAAACTTGGCCAAAATGAGACTTGGGAAGGCAATGCGATCTCGGTCACCAGGTTTTGTTCGGTGTGAACGCACCTTAAGTCTAACCTTGAGGTAGAAAGGGTGACTGTGTCCTGAACCATGGTCCATATATGGTTCCAGAGAAGAAATGTGAAACAGAAGTAAATGGTTCCTGATAACTGAAGGCTCTACCTCCCATACTGATTTTGAAGACTGATGGGACCATGAACAGGTCAGCATTTTGGGATTGTAACATTTTAGTGGGGTTGTCTGGCACGACAAGCTCTTTAAGATAAACTGCCCCCTGAGGATTTTTAGGTGAGAAGAAACATCTTAAATCTATTCTAGATTTTATGGGGAGCAGATACAGAGAAGCTAATACAGGCTTACTGTGATATGTTCACGCAGTTCATGTATCTGCAGCATTTTAAACCATCTGAAGAGTCTTGAGTGCTGGGCAGCCTGAAAAAAGAATTACAATTAGACTTGCTGTGTAAGTAGTTCATCATTAACTAACAATTACACGCCTTTTCATGCCCATTTACATGCCATCGATGCAGCAGTGGGACCAACTTAGAGTAAAGTGTCTTGCCCAAGAACACATTGCCCCGTGACAGCCAGAGCCCCACCGACGCCCAAAAGTCCAAAGTCACGGCAAACCTTCAGTGAGCCAGCATAAACATTGTATGGACCATGAATTTGAAGCCGAGAAAAATATTTAGCTACAACTTTCCTGCTGAAACGTGCCCTTGCTTTAAAGGCTGACATGTTAAAAAGTGAAAACCATCAGACACAATTGTCTGAGGATCTGTGTGTGTGTGTTTGTGATTTCCTCACATGTTCTCTGCCTCTGTGCTGATCACAGGTGTTCATTCCTCTGAGTCCGTTGGATGAATTAACAGCTGCCGTCACCACATAGCTGCCAGATCTGACATTACACACACCCTGGTTCGCATATGACAGCTGCACCAACGCACATACATTTCACAGATTGCACACACTAGTCAGTTTTAAACACAGCGAGGATGGTGCCATTTGTTCCAACCAGCATGAATCTGCTCCAAAATAGAGCTAAAACTTGACTTCTAGAAATACTGTGAAAAGCAGACAAAAGGTAAGAGCTGTACAAAAAGCTGCATAACTGTGAATGTGATTTGTGTTTGATTTTTACACGTGGCGCTTCCTCTGTCGTTATTATTCATATCTCTCCCCCGGGAGCCGTGTTTGAAAAATGGGACTATAGCAGCCCCCTCCATGTCACTGTCTCTCTCGCTTACACTCACAAACACCCACACATGCACACAAACACACTTGTTCAGAGTCTTGTTGAAGAAGTACAGCCAGGCAGCGTCTCCCTCCTTCTTGCCTCCCCTCATTTTATTCCTCCCTCCCCTCACTCTTTTCTCCCAAATGGAGAGTGATACAGCTTGTCTCCCCTCTCCGTCACGCGGGTAATCAGCCTCTGCTATTTCATTTGGCTCAGTAATGAAAGCAATCCCAGTGCTTTTCAGCGCAGCGCAGCCCAAATAATGAGGGCTGCCTCACCCCCTCCCCAGCCACACCTCACCCCCTCCTCCTCGTCCTCACCCTCTCCCTCCCACCCCTGCTGTTAATGGATGAAGAGAAGCAAATGTATGTTCGTCTGGGTGTGCGCAGCACGCAATCTTGCCAAGTCCTTTGTGTCTCTCTTCCTTCTCTGTGGAAATGAGGCTACTGTATAAAGTCTGATCATCTCTGCATTTAATCTGAAAATCTGTGTGTTTTCTTTTGTTAATTAAACAAAAGACATCTGAAATTAGTGCGACTCCATTGTTCCTCATGGGGTCCTTTTGCATCATGTTGAAATGTGGATGCTGTCTACATGCTTTGAGCTGTTCTGCAGTAAATTAAGATTATTTTTTAACAAAGACATGACTTTTTTTCCCCTCTGTGTTGGCAACAGCTGAGGCTGGAGACAGTTTCTTTGTGGACTGTGCATCACACAGTCTATCTGTATGTGCACAGCATTTTAAAGTTAATTTTCTCCTCAAAATTAGTTTGTACTTTTTTATAATATCAATTAGTACTGTATTGTATGTTACTGGAAATCCTGATTAGTCCCCTTTACAATGAAGTACAAGTAATTTATGATCATGCACTCGTGGAATGAGCAACACAGCTAAAAAAAAAAAAGACGGAGAGAGAAAAATGGTGCCAAAATCCCCTGCAACTGGATGGTGGTGTTCAGTTACACGGTGGCGACATGATTTGGTGTCAGCTCTGGTACTATTTCCAAACTTAGGACCAAGTTCCATGAGACTGGTGAAGTCAAAAACAGAGCATGAAGTCAGCATCCCAGGAAGGCAACTCCCCAAGAAGACCGAGAAGTTTCCCACCCATGCTTCACAGAGGAAGTTGGGCTTTTTCACACAATTTTTGGAGGCACTATCAAAACTTTCAGCTGTGTTGCTCATTCTACAAATGCCTGATCCTTGCAGGTCGTCAAGGGTTGTAAAGGTGACTGATCAGGCTTTTAACTGATGTACATGAGACACCAATTTGTATTATTAAAGAGGAGAAACAATCATCCAAATAAAGTTTCTGAACATTTTTTTGGGTGGTATAAAAAGTAATTTTTTAAATGAAGTTTTAAAATAGTTTTTTTTTTTTTCAATGTTTGCACAAATGCCCACCTTGATTCAAGTTTAACCTGGTTAGATTCTAAAGACCAGAAGACAAAATTTATGATCATAAAGCTTTTTTTTAATTTAAAAGAATTTCCTTGACTTTGCAAAAATGCCCACTCCCCCTCTTGTAAATTGTGATAGCATTTTAAAGGTGATACGTCAAAAGTCAAGATCACAGAGCCTTGTGATCAGCCTTTGCCTTTCAAGGCTTGACAGAACTGTCCTCTTCTTTAGGGTAAAGTGATACTGTATCTTTGAAAGTCATGGCCCAGAGATCAAGGTCACAGAGTCTCATGATCATCCTTTCTTTGTGAGCATTATATACAGTGACAACAAAAATGACTTGTTTAAACTCTGCAAAAATGTCTCCAAATGATAAAATAATACAGTTTAAAGGTCATAGGCAAAAGGCTAAAGTCATAGAGGATACTGGTCATGCTTTTGTTAAGAATGTGATCTTATAAACACAATATTTCAATGAAGCTTGAAGGGATTTAAATCAAATTTTATACAAATGTCCACTCTGATACAAGGATGAACTGTCAATCAAAGGGCAGAGGTCAAGGTGATGGAGTCTTGCCATCCTTTGCTGTTAGAATAAAATATGTCTGAAACAGTGTTGAGCAAGTAAGTAAAAACTGTGCAAAAGACCCTTTATTCACTACTCCTGAAAAAATGATAAAATTATCTCACTTCATACCCAACATCAAACACACCTTATTACTGTACTTTTAGATATGTATTACTTTGTACCTTCAAAAACGTATCTACTCCAGATGTAAAGTAAAGTTCATGATGGTCGATGATGTTCTTTGCACCTTTAACAGACAAAGACAAATAACTAGAAAAGCACTCGGAGAGCGCAGACCTCTGCCACAGTCCTCACCCATATTGTGATTTTTACCATAAATATTAGTCCTACCTTTATTTCATCGAAATATTTAGATTCCTTGACCATGGGAAAAAAACATAAGCAATTGGATTCATTATGATATCTATTTTAGTTCAGTAGTTATTCACGAAAATCGCATTTTTCATCATGGTGGCCAGACGCGGATCCGGATCAACACCAAAATCGAATCATTTCTTCCTTTTCCCATGCTGAACATTTCCTGAAAATTTCATCAAAATCCATCCATTACTTTTTGAGTGATTTTGTTCACAGATGGACAGACAGACAGACAGACAGACAAACAAACTCTCCCGAAAACATAACCTCCTTGGCTGAGGTAATTAAGGATGACTTTTGAGTTGTTCACAATATAGGTCACTCCCTCTTAACCTGCTTGAACTATTAGCGAGCTGCTATGCAGTCATGTCCGAGTGCATATAACAAAAAGTAACTGGGTAACTAAGCCTTACCTTGTGAGTAATTTTGCTATATTTACTTTTTGAGAAGTTCCAATTCAATTATTTACAAGTAACTCAAAAATGTCTTCTTTTTGCAATAATATTTTACAGGCAAAAAGCTACTTCCCATCATTCCTTAAACAAATCCAGTGGTTTTTAATTTCTCTTAGAGAAATGAACGCTCTCAGTCAAGGAAAACTGATTCGAATTTCAGGTCAAGGCTCAAGGCTCGAGATCAGTGCGTTTCATGATTCTCTCTTGCCTGTATATATTTATCCTAAAATAGACACCACCTGGTTATTGTTAATATTGCATGGGGGCCAAAAACTGGGAGGAAGGTCTTGTTCCTTTGTTATTTATGGCCAAACTCTTTGAAACCAATGATACACATAAATAACTGCATGCAGAATCAGCACAATAAACATTAAAGAAACATTAAAGACAGATAAGAAGCTTCAACACAGGGAGTAAATTAAACTTTCTGTCATCCTTTACTTGAGACAGGAAACATCAGACAAATAACAACAAAACAACCCTTCAATATAGATTTTGTGTCAAGAAATAATGACTTAAATAATCATGATCAATAATGACTTTCCAATTTTTCATTTGTAAAGGTCATTAATGTATTTGGCTCTGAACTGATATTAGTTTTTCAGGCAGGCATGGACACCAATCCCAGATGGCGAAAAATTGAACTCAAATACTTTTCACCATCAAGGACTGGATGACTTTGCCAAAATAAGCAGAAAGTGTGAGTTTTAACAGTTTTTTTTAGTGCTAAGTGTTTTCTCGTTGAAGTTTCTTTACTTCTGTTGTTGGCTGAAGATTAGAGTAGAAACTGGTAGCTGTGACAGGTTATGCTTAACAAAGTATTGTCTGGCTTAAAACAAACAAACATGAAGGCAACAAACAGGAAATACACGTCAGCAAGGTCTACAGAAGTACCAGTACAACATGATGCAAACCATTCACAATCAATAACACAGAGATGTGAAACCAGAGGCTTTAAAAAAGATGGATGGTATGACTGCTCCTTAAAAGTGAAGCCAAACTCTCTAGAGTTTCTTCTTCTTATTGCTGTATGGGTCTTACACTCTGCTTACTCTTTGATAACAAATCACAACTGGGTCAAACTTTAGAACTAAAAATGAATTCTCAAATATAGTTTCTGTCTGTAGCTGCTTTTTATGGTGATTATTTATGTTTATAAGTTAAGTGTCTCAGTTTATGTTGAGTTTTAATTAGGACTACAAACAAATAAATATTAATACAGTTTTATAGATGTCTGAAATTACCTTATTGTGTATTCAACATTTCGCCCATCATGTTGAGGTGTCTGTCTGGAGCATTGTGGTCATTTAATATTCAAATAGACGTACAGAGAGTCTGCTGCGTGATGATCAGTCCTCTGACTACTGTGGCTGGTATCAGACATACTTTTGTTGATAATTAGTAGCAGAAAATGAGAATACATGCACTTTAGGTCTCCATTAACTGGCTCTGAAGTGGCTGCATGATGTTCTTAAAGGACATGTGACCACTATTGCATGTTCTGTGATGTGACTATTGAGCAATAAGTATAAAGGGAAATCATTCAGCTGAAGGTAGGAGGCAGCTTCAAAGTGTCAATTCTGTGATGAAATAAATGTAAAATTATTTTACAATATCAAATATGCAGAAACTCATATATAAAATCTTTCAGTGAATCCAGTGACCTCTGGTTATTGCAACACTGCTTTAGTTGCTTTTGAAAGTCACCTGGTTGAAGTTAGCAGTTAAGATAGGAGACTTTCCAAAGCCACTGCATTTTGCTGTGCTTTAACATTTTCATTTTCAGTTTGTTCCATCATTAGTAACAAGTGCTTTACTTCCCAACCCTCTGTTTGTTAAAGGTAAAAGCTTAACCATAGCAAAAACAACTTGCTATGGACTGAAAGGCAAATTCATATAGTTAAATGGGATGGTAAAGTGAAAAGTTCGATATCACAAAAGGCAGATTACTTTTGTAAAGTCTGCAGTGTCCTTACATTACATCGCTGTGAAAGCAGGAATCTGATACAGGGAGGAAACACCCAGATGTTGTGCTGCTATGGTGTCTTAACTTCTGAGCAACTAGAAAGTGGAAACATCTTGTAATTAAAAACATGAAAAAAAAATTGCATTTGAACTCTGAAAGCCCGAGTTTAAATGTATTATTTGATGCTATTAAAAGAGATTAAATTACATGAATAACAGCTAAAAGAAAATATGCATTATTATGTGAAATACATTTGCAAAATAGATGCAATAAGAGGAAATACCAAAACTTAACAGAAGCAGATGTCTTCTTCAAAACACACAAGAAAGTGTTCTGCTGTGGATCTTACAGACAAGATGGATCTTTGCCATTTTATTAGTTAGTTGAAGCAACAATTTGGAGATGTACCAACTTGAAAAACAAGTTCCACGACTGATCTGAACAACACAAGAACTTTCAACATGAACAATGGCATTGATCCTATCTATGTATCTTTCCTTTTAGCTTCACCTGTCACTTTCTGAGCCTCATATAATGTTAAAAACAGTATGGGGTTGGGCTAAATTTCTTTGTTTCAGCCTGACATTGGTGTGTTCATTAAGTTGTGAGGCTTGAATATGCTGAAAGTGGCTAACCAGGGCCATAATTCCTAATAAAAAGCATTGTTCTTTTCAACATTAAACTTTGAGTGATGGAAAAGTTCAATAATGTTGACTTTAATTTTGTGCTAAATGGAGCCAGGCTCATAAAAACTCCAAACTATGTCTCCATTCATCATTCACCATGAGTGTCTTTGCTTTACTTTTGTACAAATGGGAGGTGGAGAGACCCCGTCCATCTTTATTTACAGTCTGTGGAGTCATCAAACAGCAGCATAGCATTACTGAGTAGACTAGAAACAAAGAACAGCTGTGTGTTTATGTAGAAAGGCATTTGAAACATAACTGCTGTTGGTAGAAACTTGATATCTTTCAAAATAGCTTCACTTCTTTATGGACATTATGTTTTTTTCTCCTTAATTAGAAAAGGCTTAAAGGAGTTTTTATCTTATACACTGTGGTTTCATTTATTGATTCAGGTACAAACATTAAAAATCCAGCAAAATATGACTAGCAAGGTTTTCACCTGACAACAGCAACATTTTAACGACAAGTGTGAGTGAGGTGTTTTTAAGGAAACAGCAGTAATTAAATCTCAATCATCTGCAGCTCTTCTATAAAATGGGGCAGCGGTACATTCACAATTTACAAACTCTCTCCCTTCTGCAGCTCAACAGGCTGCCTCTGCTTTTCAGCCAGCTCTGAGAGAAATGTAAGAAAAGAAGGTTATTTTGGATGTCCTGAAGTCTGTCCATACTTGCTCGGCTTGGAGATGAGAGAGGGGTGGCCTTAAGTTCAGGTATTGCATCTCGTTTGAATCAACCCCTGGATGTTGGCGACTTTTTGGCACAGGTACAACAGCAGTGGAGGGTGAGGGCATCAGGCATCCTGTATGTAGAATCATCAAAAGTAGTCTGAGAATGGGAGAGAGAGCTGAGGAGAGCTCAAAAAACATTCAAGTGTCTGGCCACAAAGATGTCCTGGAGTTTAAGACGTAGGTTCAAGGTCAGTCAGAGTGTCTGCACGAGCACTGGGAACAGCAGAGACAGGTGCTCGGCCCCTCGGATTGGGAGTTTGTGCGTGGTATAGAAGTGGATGACCTCTGGGATAGTGTCAAACGGGGCGCTATTCTGTCCGAGCACGTACTTTCCGTCTTTGCACTGCGTGAACTTCATGTGCATGAAACCCTGGCAGCTCCTGGAGGGGAACAAAGCGGAAGAATGGGTTGACAAAAGAGAAGAGAAAACAGCAGGGAAAGTGACAAGGAGCTATGACATCAAATATAGGGCACATAAAACATCATGAAGACTTCAGCACATTTTGTCACATGATGGTGGGGAAAAAGACAGCCTTGATTTATGCTGTTCTTTTTTCTTGCACTTTCTGGACAACGTTCAAAACAAGATTTAAAGCCATGTCGTATATTATGAAGGCAGGGAAGTCATGATGGATGGATGGTTGGATAAACAGCAAGCTGAGGGAAAAATAACTCAAGAAAGAATGGAGAGAGGGATGCAAGAGAAACACACTAGCTTCACTTTGGGCAGCCACAACAGGACTTTCCCTTTAAGAGCCTGTCAGCCAATCATAATATAAATCTAATTATAGAAGCAAGAGGAACAGACAAGGGCTGGAACGGTCACTATAATTGTCATTGTTCTTGTAAACCAAATTAAATTTTGAAGAGCAGTGAAAGCAAACAGCTCAGTGTGACAAACAGCCAAACAGGCAGAGAATAATCATCCTGCTGGTCTCAGGAGCTCTGATGCTTCAGCACCAGGGCCTTCATCCTCTCCAGTTTGTTTTTGGATATTTTTTGTATCTCATGACACATTAAAAACCACCAGTGCTCTTTCATAAATATTTATGTGGTGTTAAATCAGACGGTCCATCTACTTCGGGGCTGACTAGCTTATGAGAGGCTCCTCATTTTGTCTTCATTCATTATACAACCTTCATCAACCTTCAAACTGACTGGTTACTCGGAAATCTAAACATAAGCAAGGTGAGGCTCATATTTCCATGAAGGCCACACTAACAAGAGCAACTGAAGTCTACTCTGTTCCACAAACTCAGTGAGATATCAGTGTTTATAAAGCAAGCTCTTAGACCTTCATGACAAGATTGTTGTAAAGAAAACTAGTCATAACCAGCTGATGAAGACTAAACACACATTCACCCAACATCTAAAATTAGCCAATGTTGACCAACATTGAAAAATCATGAAAATTTGAAAGAGAGTCTTTTCCCGGGGTCAAGTTTGCTATGCTAGAAGAAGGTCAACATATCTAAAGCAGAGGGCGTAGCTGTCTGGTGGAGTATGATGTTTCCCAAGGCCACTGGCAAACTGTAGACAAATTTAAACATTCTACATCGTAGGGGAGCTTCAGTCCAATGGAGCTCAGTGCTGCTGAATGCCAAATTTATTGCATATGAATGACATGTAGGGGTGTGCGATGTGACGATATTAAATCGTTCAGGATTATGACGTGGGGATGATCTTATAAAGAAGATCATCTGTGTGGGCACAGAGATTTTGACTCGCATCCGACTAGCCAATCGTAGCACATTACTCGCAGTGCATGCATGGCAGGATCTCCTGTTTGGTTATGTAGCGTGAAGCCATGGCGGAAAGAGAAAAGGAGATAAAAGCTTGAAGATGTCTGAACAAAAATCTGTTCTAAAGCAGCTGTATTATTCACTCAGATTACAGACATTGCAGTTAGATAACATTTGTTCTAAATTGTTGCACTTTAAGAGATAATGTTGATATTGTTGTTCATTACCTTTTATGTTTACATTTATTGCACATTTTTATAAAAACTGCACTATTTAAATTGAAACCTGTTCAGAAAGTTTCTTTGGATTTAATTGTCCTTTTTTTCTTTTAGAGTTTTACATGTTTTATATGTTAAACATAGGGAAAAATGGTCAAACATGCAAATTAGTCTAGAAAAATCAACATAAAAAAGAATCGTGATAAAATAGTGATTGTGAGTTTATTTTTAAAATATCATGATATGATATTTTTTCCATATCGCCCACCCCTGATGACACTTAATTTGGATGTCTATGCCATTCCACCATTCTTTCAGCACATCTCAGTATTCTGATACTATGTCTTGAGGGCGAAAGATATCTGTCCCCACAAGGGTGTCTCAAGTTGTACCAGAGCTGAGGAGACTGTGCAATGCAATGACAATGACAATGCAACTGTTGGTTAACTTTTTTTTTTTTAGAAGTTTAGACTTGCTGAAGACAACTTTAACAGCTCTTACAAGTAAAAATGCCAGCTATTCACAACTATTGATTTACAAATTCAAATCTTATCTAAAGACAATGAATCTATGGGGAACACTGTCAAGTCAAGTCAACTTTATTTGTAAAGCACATTTAAAAACAACCTCGGTTGACCAAAGTGCTGTAAATGGGTACAATATAATCATGCATATACTTAATAATAATAAAAACAGTCATGATAATAAAAACAGTAATGGAATAAATATGAACACAGTATTAAAAACACAAAAAATTAGATATAAAATAAGAATAAAACAATAAAAGAAGAGTAAAAGAGAAGGTAGGGAATAACAGATAAATTATAAAAGAGATAAACACCAAGTAGAGTCAAGGTTTCACAAAACTTAGCAGACAATTCTTTGTGTAATAAACAAAATAAATTAAAGAAGTGACTGTATCGATCTGAAGCAAAGAAGCACAACCCAATCTTTGTAAGTTTGGCTGAATTTTGAATCGAGTGCCAAGCAGTTAATTGTTAAAAACTTTGGAGACTTGCCTAAATGTAATCATTAAGACTTGTAAATAAGCAAAACAATTTATGGGTGATGGATTTTTTCCAGAGATTTTCCATGCATTTACACGCCAAGTTGTGAAAAAATTCCAGAAGTGACCTTGTTGCATATTCAAGTGTGTGTATGTGTGTGTGCGTGCATGTTTTTGCGCGTCAAACTCACTCTACTCATGTAAATGAGTAATGCATGAGCTTGTTTATATGTCAGCCCAACACAGTGGTACCCCTGCCCCCTCTCTTCTCCCTTATTCCCTTCTTGTGTGGCCCACAGACGGTGATTCATATTCATTAGTGATTATGGGGAGGATGATGTGTGCACTGAAGTGTGCTCTACCTGCCTGATTACCACTTAGACAGCCCGCTGGGGGACGAGTAGGAAGGCCACCAAGAAGGGGGCCATGGAAAGGGAGAGGACAGAGGGATGATGGCAGAGTGGGACAATGGATTATGGGCGTAATTACAAGGGAGAGTTTTGACCAGATAAGCAGCATTGTGCCCTGCAAATGAGTATCGGGAGGGGAATCAGTGCTGCGTGATCTTGAGTGGGGGCGATGCTGGAGGGAAGGCAGGGAGGGGGAGACAGACGGGGAGGTGGGGAGACTGTGATATGAGATCTGTTGCTCAGGTAGCTTAACTCACTATGTGCAGCTACTCCTCAGACACGCTGTTAAACAATGGAGTAAAAGTGTGAGTCTGAAATATAAAGCTATAGAGCTTAAGAGTACTTCTACAGCAGCTATGTTTCTGGAGGTAAATGTCCTCTTTAAAAGTCTCTATCAATGTGTGAGAAAATTGTTGTAATGTATCATATTTTAATCAAGGAACCTACCAACTACACAAATGCTCGAGACTGTGAGGCATTTATAAGCACTAATACTGCATTTAAAAAAGGCGGAGAAAGGGCAAAGCGATGATATTGTGTACACATATTTTTGTGGTAATGAATTAGCTTCTCAAACTTGAAATATACTGACAAACTAAATGTTTTTTTGATCATGAGGTAGACTTCATTGAGATAATTTATGAATCCTCATCTGAGTTTTTATAGCTCACCTCTCTTGAATAACCAATTTCTACTTTCTTTCATGTTAATCTTGATATTGTTTTAAAACATGTAAGTATCTCACGCACCTTGAGGTTAAAATTTACTGAATGAGAGAGACTGACTTAACCAACATCACAGGTAAGCGCACAGCTAAAGATGCAGCAGCGTCCTGTTCCCCTCCAAGCTGCTGCTGGTCACACAGAGGTCATGGGAGGTGAACACAAGATGCAAATTAAAGTTGACAAGATGTACAAAATGAAGAAATAATCATCTAATGAAACAATGCACATTTTTGCAGATAGTGCTTAAACATGCAGAAACACCGCCAAAAAAATTACAAATGTGTTTTTTGGTTTTCCGTCCTCTAAGTCCATAGAGCCTCTGGTGAGGGCAAAAGAGCTGCATGCACCTCCAGAGCTGTGGGTTGACCGTGGTGTAGAAGAAGTATATGCAGTTATTCTATGTATATTTCCAGTATATGTCAATTTCTTGCTTAGGGAAAGTTCTGTGTGTCACTGTTGTGCAGTGGTGCTAAGCAGAAATCATCTTTTGTCTCTCTAATCTGCCCTCTGTCTGTTTGCAACAGTCACTAAAATGAACATGCATTTTTAGATGTGTTAAAGGGACTTAATGAAACTTCTGAGCTAAATGAAACAGAGGCAGTTTTGATGCAGAATGTAGCAGAGACGCAAAACCCGTGGGTGGAAAGGAGCGCCACCTTAGAACATACCAAGTTCTGCATATTTGTATGAAGATTCTGACACATTTCTAAGCTCCAGGAGATATTTATGTTTAGGGCTGCAAAAAGGTAGCAAAGTTTAGCTGAGGGATTTGGAAACATTCTAAGTTTGAAACTTTTCATGGGAATTGGAGGAATTTTTGTTTTAATCCTCATAGAATCCAGTATATTCCCACAGAAAATTTCCAACGTTAGAATTTCTCCAAATTTTTCAACCATACACCTTTTAATCTGTTTTATTTTTCTTAAAGAAACAATGTAAAATTTATAGATACTGTTATGATTAAGCAGGTGGTCTCAAAGGTACTAAACAAAATTGACACATTATTCAGGAGCAGCTTCCACTGATTTTTATTGTGATAGCTCTCGACAAGATGACCATGTTTGGTCACATATTTAAGGCTAACATCCACTTTAGCAAGAATACATTGAATTCACTGTTGATCTTAATAGGGAAAACTTTCCATTTGTTTTATCATTGTTCAGTCTGTTTGTATGTGTCCATGTTTACGTTCATGTCTTACCGCAAGGATAAGGAGTAGTCAGAGCGGTTTGTCTGACTGTTCCTCACCAGGTAGCTGCACTCTTTACACAGAGTTAGCAGTGACTCTGCCTCTGAACGAGATATCGAACCATGGTACCATCTGCAAGAGAGAACATGAAACCCACAGTTAGGTATGAATAGAGCTTTGACCACACAAGAGATTACAAAATGTATTACATGTCTTATTGCAGGATGTACACTCTCACTAAAAACTTTGATTGACTCTGAGATTTCCCACGTTGATCCCTAGCTAGTAGCACTTATGACAAAAAACAGAAATATTAGAGTTAGTACAAAGAAAAACTCTTGGCTATATATACATATGGACAATGTTCAATGCCTCAATTCTATTGTTTAGAAGTGAGGACAAAAATCCCTTAAAAAGTGCTTGATGACAAAAGTTCAGGCAAGTTTGTCTAAAAAGGCTGACTGAAGACATTGGTGAAAAATGTAGTGTCTAATATGGTTTGGCCATGCCGATCTAAGCACACCATTAATAATAATAATACATGCATTTTATTTAAAAGCACCTTTCATGAAACTCTAGGATGCTGTACAAGATAAAAGTGTGGGTTAATGTGGGAATTAACGTGAGAGAGCCCTTACATTGGTCAAATCAGCAGAGCATATTCTTTTGTCAGTGAGGAGCAGACTGAATCACACTGTTTTGTTTGTTTGATATCTTTTGCATTTTCTTTCTCATTACTCTCTTGCTAGGGAGAGAATGATAAAGCAGAAGAGCTGCCACAGGCTAGTTTCATATCCCCAGCATCAATTTTGAGGGTAACAGCTTCTGCACATGGACAAAAAAGCATAATCACTCGGCTATCTGGGCTCAAGTACACCTCATGCTGACTGATTTACAATTGAACAGGCCACTGCTGTAATAAACCAAATATTTAATCAAACAAAATTTAACGTTCAGAATTTCTTGGACGTGATTTTGCCAGATTTACTGAACTCTAAATTCAAACACTAATGAAGATTTTCTGTATGAGGCAGAGCTGGAGAAAAACTCAAATCCCACACAATGTTTTAGAGATCATCAGGGTGTATTGGAGCAGAATAATCAACCACCAGTCTCAAGTGAACTTGTGCACAAGTATGTGTTTATACGTGCCCTGTGTGCGCACATGCAAATGTGTGCTTAAGGGGTGTCCTGTGCTTGGATTTCATTAGTAAAACTGCCTTTTATGTGCACAGAAACTGCACATAAATTACACCAATGATGTCTGAAATTACAAGTCCAGAGTAAATGTGTGTTTTAATGCTCTGACTTAATTAGTCCTTATTCTAATCTTTCTGTTGGCTCTGATGAGTGCTGTTTAGCCAAAACACATATCCTTTTGGTTTTATAACAACCACACCCTTAATAGATGAAAAAGGTGCAGTGAACAGATTTTTTGTCTTAATTTGTGGAGGGTAAATCTAATTTATTCTAAATGATTTAAGCACCCCCATAACACTGTTTGATATATGCAAATTCATGTGAGGCAGTTAGAGACAGTTACAGCCTATTGATTAATAAAATATGCAAATCAAATTTACATGCATAAATAATTGCATTGTATGTTTTATATGTATCAGATATTATGGCTCAGAACATGGCTTCAGGCAAAATGTGTTTGCATTAATGCTACGTTTCTGTAACTTGAAACATCTAACTGCCCTTGTGCACAGAAAACCCAGTGTGTGAGTGGTCTTTCTTTTTGATGTCATCGGATGTAAAAAGCATGAACAGGAACATTAATGATTTTTTTTTTCCTATGATAGGGCAATATATACGTACAAAAGATATATCCTGCATTAAAATAACTAATTAACTGTAAAGCAACAGAGACACTCAATCATTAACCATAGATTCACTTAACATTAAAGGAAAAGTTCGGTTCCTGCAGCTTTTACATTGTTTATAGAATGAAGAACAACAATATACTCACCCAGAAGGCTTTCCTGATGCAAACGGTGCTTCGGGAGATATTTAGATCCAAAATCGAGCAGCGGACACCGATATAATGGTAGCCTGTAGGGCACAGATCGCCGCTCCTAAAAACTGCGTGTCGTCCAAAAACTCATGTTTTTCACCAATATTCCATCATGATTTGCTCGAAAGGACCGCCATTGCAGCCTGTGTCTCTCCACACAGCGCTGTGTGGCTGAACTAACCTCTGAACTGGCCAGAGCTGTTTACGTGCCCTTTGCGCATGCGCAGTCTTCACTGTTTCAGGGAAGATCGGCAGCTACAAATCAACTTTCTTCTTCCAGTTTTGTGCAAAATGGGCCGAATGTCTATGGGATGAAGATGTTGTGGAGGAGGACTTTGAATATGATGGGCGTCCTTACAGTTTGGAGCCACAGTATACAGATATACAGATAAGGAAGCGTCATAGCGCTCCAGAGAGTACTGCGCATGCGCAAAGGGCATGTAAACAGCTCGTCAGTTCAGAGGTTAGTTCAGCCACACAGCGCTGTGTGGAGACACAGGCTGCAATGGCGGTCCTTTCGGAGCAAATCATGATGGAATATTGGTGAAAAACATGAGTTTTTGGACGATTAATGCAGTTTTTAGGAGCGGCGATCTATGCCCTACAGGCTACCATTATATTGGTGTCTGCTGCTCGATTTTGGATCTAAATATCTCCCGAAGCATCGTTTGCATCAGGAAAGCCTTCTGGGTGAGTATATTGTTGTTCTTCATTCTATAAACAATGTAAAAGCTGCAGGAACCGAACTTTTCCTTTAAAGCATGGAAGCCTCTTAATCTGATTAAACCATGAGAGGAAAACAACCCACACAGACACATACAGATCAGCGATAGTTCATCATGATCGGCAAGAATAGGCTGGAGTCATAAAATTATTTTTTAAAATAATTTTTATAATGTCTTTATTACTGAATTCATTACACAACATTGTTACCATCATTTTATCAGTTTAATCACTCAGCTCCTCTCAAATTAACCTGACACACCAGGTCAGGGCTGGGCAAGTGGCGGCCCGGGGGCCAAGTGCGGCCCTCCACATCACTAAATGTGGCACGCCATTCATTCCCAAAAACCAGCAGCTGTAAATATGAAGAAAACTCAGCTATCCAATAGAAATAATTCTATCCAATCTTATGTAAGTTCTTTACAACCTTACTTTGCTATTATAGTGTCTCTTAATGTCTTTCATGAAGCCGTTAACATTATATCAAATATTTCTCAATACTATATTTAAAAAATGGCAGCAGGAAAGTATTTGAGCTCTTAAAATTTGAAAAACACATCTTTTCATTGATTTGAAAATAGCTTCATTGGCTTTAATTTCATGTATATGAGCTAAATTTGCTTGAATTCTATGTCAAGTTCATTTGATTATGCATAAAAACTTGTAATATATGAATATTGGTATGCTTATTTTATATTCTCGTATGTTGTTTGTCCAACATTCTTTTTCATCATCGAGAGTTTCTGAAAATTTGTAACAATGTGGCCTTCAGGCTGGAAAAAATGGTTTTATGTGGCCCTCCTGGTAATTAAAGTTGCCCACCCCTGCACCAGGTAGACCGTTCAATATATTTTACAATCCATCTGGGAGGAACCCAAAGTGTTGGATATGAGAAGAAGCTTTCAATAGTATTTCCAGCTGGTAATTGGCCAATTGTTTCATCAATCACATTTATTGTGGGCCAGTCAGATGATGGAGTAGGTAGGCGCTAAAACTGTGGTGTAACGAACATAGTGTTAACCACCTTGTAGCAAAAACTCTCACAAAAACGTGTTGAAAGTGGAGCAGAATATTCTTATCAAAGTGAAGTTTTGTAGTGTTGATTTTTGTTTTTCATTTGATAAACAAATGCAGTCCAGATCACTCACAGCTTCTACCTCTTCCTGCTGTGAAGGGCGCTGATTTGGCTGCTCACAACTGTTGTTGAATAGAGTTGGGCAGGAATGAGTCAAAAACTGCAGAAGTGAGTTAGTGTTTAACACTTCCCGGTTCCCAGCCCTCTAGAGCAAATAGAATTTACAATAGCAGTTTTAGATAAGTGCCTGAAATAAGATAAATAAAGAAGCATGCACATGAGATTTTTAATGTTTAATGGGTAACAATAAAAAGGATCTGAAGTTGTCTGCTTTTGTGTATTAAACTGCTGTTAGGTGTTTAAAACCACAGCTGCTTACAAAGACTACAAAAGTGTCCGAGGACCCAGTGGCAAGCATTTCTGATTGTTTTGTAATAATCAGTAATTCATACACTATTGCCACAGCCTTGAAGACCAACTTGGTCAGGTCACCTGATAATGAAGAATCTCTCCAACAAGAAGTTACGATAAGATTTTATACATTTGAAACATTGAAGTTGGTTCAAAGTTGAACTACAAAGTTGTAGTTTGATAGTAGCATACTAATGGCTTTTCATTTTTGCTTTACGGTTATTCTTAAAAAAATCATGGAAAGCAGGAAAGAAGAGCTGAACACTTAAGTGTCATAATTGCTTATTCACTACAGAACTTATAATCAGCAATTATCCAAAAATGACCTTGTGGGACCAGTGAAAGCCAACTTCCGAGTTTGCCTGCAAAAATACACCATCCCTGCACTGCTGCTCAATAAAGCTGGACAAGATGGATCTAAATGAGGTTATCAGTGTTGTGGTTTGTGTAAATATTTGATTTCAGCTTTTAAGACCTATGACAGCAAAGCTTAATTTCCTGACCAACACAATCATAGCAGGATACTGAAAAAACAGACACTTTTGAGGAAAAATGAGTGGATCTACAACACAACAATCTGTTAATGGAGGTAAACAAAAACTCATAAGCTCATCAGACTATTTATATAGAAAAAGAGAATTGACTTTATCTAGCAGCTTTAGTGGGTGTGATGTAAGTTGATAATTGTGTCTGTTTTCTACTGTTGTTGATTTCAAAGTTCAGGTTGCATTTTATCTTTGCAGTGTGTCAGGCCATATCTTATATTGCAGCTTTACGTGTATTTTAGAGCAGCAGTTTGACCCTGGTTTTGCAAGGCACATCAGATTGTTTTATTTGGGTTCCATGGCAACTTAAACATACTTTGTGGCTATCTGATGTGACTAGGTGCTGTTGTTCTTCTTCTTACTGTAGTCATGACATGGTTTACAGCTCCATGAGACAGTTTGTGACGCTGCATCCTTATATAATTTGCAAAAGAGATGGGCCTACTTTTTAGTGGTTTTGGTATATTATGTTTCTACAGTGAGTGTATTTGCAGTCTTATGGTGTTGACAGTCAAGGGACCAGCATTACCGTCAATAAGATGTTATTAAATTAAATAACCTATACCTGTGATATTAGGATTTGGCCCTCGGGGGGGGGATGGTCAGAGGGATAGCACTGAAGGCCCGGATCTGCCCAGATACTTAAAGTTTGCTAGTGCTGTTTCTATCAAGCAGTCTGGTCTAGTTCAGTACAGTTTTTTCACCTTGTTTGTTTGTCCAGTACCAACCATGCCATTACCCAGTGGAGTGCAGTGTGATTTGCTTCACCCTTTTGGGGCCAGATAGGTATGCTTGGTACCCCAACAGATGGGAGCCATTGGTACTTCTTGAAATTAGAAATGCAAATTGTGCACCACACTGAACCACGTGGTGGAGAAGCACTCCATGTGTTGATAGAGCGGATTAAACATCAGACTGAATACATACACCTGCTTCTCCAGCGGCAGAGTCGGGTCCACCCTCTCTCCCACCAGTGACAGTCCTTCCTGTGGCATCCGAAACTTCATCCCTCCTCCTGCCAATGGGCTGGACCTGGGCCCTGGAGGACGCAACCTTTCTGTGGGCGATGAGGAGCGGTCCCAGTCAGCACCGTCGAACTGCACTGTTGGCAGACAGGGGACAGAAAAAGTGAGTCATGGTGTTTATACGGTGCTGTGATCAAAAGGGATTAAACCTCACAGTGAGAGTTGGATAAACAGCAGACATCCGGCTATTGCAAAACCATGCATGACGCTGTGGGACCTTTGATAGATAATAGAAGAAATCAGGTTCCGGTCTGACTGTAAAACTACCATCATCATTACAATTACCATCAGCCACATTTCTATGAGTCTCTGAGGGCAGATGGAGAAAGGAAGTTGGTGTCTTCCCTGGATGCCTCTTTTGCACTTGTTTGTTTTTTTCATCAGACAACACAGCATATTGTTTTATGCTTATCCTTCAGATTTTAGATACAGAAGGACATGGGGAACTTAATTATTGATGCAATAACTTTTTAAACAGCACAGCTTTTTATATTCTTATAATCAATAGTATTGAATAGGAGGCCTCACACTGACACACTGTGCTTTTCTTGCCTCACAGCAGAAAAGTTTCTGTTTGCCTCCAGAGCTTCAGCGCACAGGGTTTGCACCCTTGCACCCTATAACTTAAATGCATGTAAACACCTGCTAATGGAGAAGTAGGGTTAATGTTGCTGGTGGTGCAGACGAGTTGTCAGAAATGATGAATGATGAAGATGAATTGCATATGCCTCCAAACTGGACCTGACCTATTAACACACATACCACCGGCTCGTTCTTAAAAAAATATTCCTGAGGGGATCTGTCCTTACTGATATAAAATGAAGATATTGTAGGGCAAGGGTCCTCCAAAAAGACTTTTCAGAAAATAAAACTCCTTTGTTGCTATTCATTTCTTCTTGGAAGCTTATTTATTTAGACATTAAAATAAAAGATTTGATATCTGAAATAATTTGCACCTGTACATTATGCTGGGAAATTAACTGAGTCTAAGGCCCCATCCACACGAAGCCAAACCAAGGTCTAAATGCATATGTTTTTTGCAGAATCTGCGTATAATCCATACAAAGACAGCGTTTTGGGGGTCTGTAAACGATCATTTTTGAAACCAGGTTCCAGAGTGGAAAGACTTTGAAATGCCGTATACGCAGCTCTGTGTTTACTGGCTAAGTTTTCAGATACGCTTACGTCATAGTTTCATATCTTCATTGACACGCATGCGCCACACGCGGCAACGTCAATGGCGGCGTACATGAAGCATGTGCTGATGAAGCTAGTGACCCTACTATCCCTGTTGCAGCAAAATCTTCTTCTCAATCACCACAAGTTGAACAAACAATTATCAAGGACACATTACGTCACTTTATGATCACTTTATCACAATCTCTGTTTACAACTTTTGCCGCAAGTGTGCATGCCCACTGTTTTTTCATCTGTTTCCGCTTGTTTCCGTCATATCGTTACAGCGCCCCTGCATGTGTTTTACAGCGTTTTGATGCGTATCGAGTGCATTCATATAGACGAACACATTTTTTGAGACGCCATCGTCTTTATGACGGTCGTTTTGGAAACTGTTAAGCGTTTTGTCTTCGTGTGGATGGGGCCTAAATTTCAGGTAAAATTATAACTTCCCAAAAACAGAATAACTAATCGAAAAATAACTGCTGTGCTATATGCTGTGTTGTACTCCATTTGTCATGTGGTATTAAAAGTGATGATGAATGTTTTAGTGTTTGCTGTTTATTTAAGCCTAAAGAATGCACTCAACTATCTTTTAACAGATGTTAATTTTTCTCCGTTTTTATCAACATGTCCATGCTTTTTGATTCACCTTTGTCATGTATTGCTTGTTTTGAAGTTTTTAGAACTTTAAAGTGACGTGTTGCAGTCTATGCAAACGTATTCAGACAGTGTATAGGTTTTCCTGCAATATTTGCAAGGCAAGAACAAAAATTTATTCAGTATTACTTGCTTTAACTTCTTTTCTTGTCATTGTGGTGTCAAAACATGCACTTATGCCCTCTAATTTACGCACTGTCATAACAAAGTTTGAAAATCCCTTATTGTAAAGGCCCTGAGAGAAAACAGATGTAAGCGTTTTATAGTGTTTCACTCTTTAAGCAGGAAAATTCAACATAGAAAACTTGAAATTAAACATTAAATGAACAATAACACTGCTTTGTCTTCTGACACAAACAAGGCAGGCACACTTTTCAGGTAACTTTTATGCTTGACTGACGCAAGAGCAGCACAGGGTAAGATAGCAGTGCTTCAAGGCCAAATAACAAAAAACCTGATGACCCAACAACCTCAGCAGGCATGGACAGATGCAGGGGGTGCAGACAGATGCGGGTAGCTGGGGGGTTTGGGGGGGATGAGTTGGAGCAGATGTAGGACAGCAGCTCAGGTCATGAAGGTCAGGGTGACAATGAATATGTGTGTTTGGGGTTAAAAATGCAGGCAGTAAGGGAGGGGGCATGGATTAGGGTTGTGTTTTGGGTGAAGGGGTCACCTTGCTCTCTGACCGGGGGCTCCTCCTCCATTTGACCCACCGGGGCAGGCCAGGGCAACTCCGACAAGTCCCTCATTTCTAATAGAGGGGAGGAGGAGAGAGGGGGAAAACAAAGGTGTGCATCAGAGTGAGAAAACAGCAGATGGGTAGGCGAAAAGTTAAGCTGTGGACAAATAAGTGAGAAGGGAGGTGATGATGAAGAAATGAAGGAAAAATCAGGTGGAAGACTTTAACATTGGAAGGAGAGAGATACATTGAATTCGTTGAGAGAGTCAGTAAGGTAGCATGTGCGATAGTGAGAGGGAGGTGCTGCTAGGAAATGTTGTCCTTCTGCTTCTGTTCTGGTGCCAAAACTGCTACTTGTGTAACTCCATGCCTCGTTACCAAATGGTCACGACACTTCCAATTTCAATATATAAAATAAAGAAAATGACAATGTTTAACTAAATGAGACCTTGTCTTTCGGGGGAAGATCCTAATAATAAGCAAACCCCGTGACATGTGCACTTAACACAAAGCAATGTTTCTGTTCCAAGGATGTTTTCATACAGTAAAGAAATAAAAAAGCTCCTAGAAGTGGAATTCTGGCTTTGAACACTGATTAATCCTAAATAGAAGAATAAAATGCTGTTTTTTCATTTGGTAAATAAACCTTATAAGGTGCAGTTTTTTTCAGTTGAGCCCTGAATATAAACAAAGAAAACATGAAGGAAAGAAGTGATAGTGCCAGGGGGTCATTACATTTTTTCAGTCTTAGGCCACTACATATGTTCTCTTATTGAACTTATGGTTAAGAGCCCTTGGTGACCTTTTTTGGCAATGGCTGCAGCTGTGGTGTATGTTTATTAAAAAACAGTTAAAATGGTTGCATAAGGGTCCCCAGCTATTTTGTAGTCCTCGTTCATTCATTTACGTACACAATAAAGCCTCAAAATTTAAAAGCAGGGTACTGTCAGATGCATTTTATGTTTCAAAATGAAAGCTCAAATCACGTGTTCACCACTGACCTTATTTAAAGTATTTATCCAAAAGTTTGTTGTAAAACCCCTTATATCTTCGGTCTTGGTAACCTGAGATGCTAAAATGCTAACTCACCTCTGCATTTTAGATCCATTTCTGTACCACTCCATGGTGTGGATTATCTTGATGAAAAATAAAAACATGTTTGGGTCATAAAGTTTATTTTCAACTGCCATCAAAAATCCAATTGAAAAACACGGAGGCTTTTTGTTGATCTAACCAGTGTGATGCTAACCTCTAAGCTGTCCTACAAAATTAAATCCTCCTTGAGCTACTGTATTTAACAAGTGAGGTAAGACTGGAAAAGTAGAAAGATGAGGTCAAAGGCTACATTATTTATAGTCATCTGAAAGACTCCACTACAAGGAGTCGTCTCAAAGCAGCAGACAGAACAAAACCTGACTTCTCATGCGCTGCCATCCTCAATGCAAAATGACAGGTTTGGCGGCTCTACTCACTGTCCCACCTACAATGAGAGGGTGGCAGAAGGTGCACCATGAGACGGAGCTCAATATAGCTCATTATCTACCGTAGCAGTCATTACTACCCAACACATGCATACACATTCACTTCTCTCACACCTTACAGTCAGCTCATGCTCAAAACCAAAGCAGATTACAAAACAAATAAAAGGAAGCGAGGGGTTGATGTCTTAATGAGCCGACAAATCCAAAGACCCCCCAGGCCGGCAACATCAAAGGCCATTTGAATGGGCATTTGGAGAGAGACCCGGGCTGTACATACATGCCTCTCTCCCTCCCTGGTTAATTATTGAGCAGGCAGACACACTCGCCACTTTTCTGTGCCTCTCTGTGAATTATTGATGCATGGCACAGCACAATGGCCCCATCTGGAGCAGTCCGTACCTCCGCTGAAGCCAGGATGAAAGTGTGGCTTGGCACCTCTCAATGGGAGACATGCGCGCAAACCGGGAGGTGCACATGCTCGCGCACACCTGATATCCAGTTACACCACAACTGCCACACTCTGCTGCCTGTGCGCTCGCCAGTGAAATGCATTTCACACCACAAAATCCAGGGTAAAACTGAGGTAGATGCATGAAAAGAGAGGGGTGTAAATGAGAAGTGCAGAAATGTGAGTGAGGTGGAGGGAGAGACGGTGGGAAGCAAAGACAATTTATCGCAGATCAGAAATGTGCACACCCATCTGAATCAGAGATAAGCCCAGGAAATGCTGTTACAGAGACAGGGGGGGGGGGAATTCTCATCAAGATAGCTCTTCTTGGGTGTTTGGGTGGCTGTTTGTTGTCCAAAAAAGTCATTTTCCTGGTATCCTGTCACTGAATCTAAAAAAGTCATCACAAAAGCAGAAACCAAACTGCCTAAAGATGTTATTATTTCTGTTTCCTCTGCTTTGTCAGATCTTCTGTTTCTGCTTTCAACTCACACATAGAATTAAAAGAAACATCCTGTAAGTTTTATCTATGTCACTTATTTTTTATGACTTGGGCAAGGCTTGAACAAACAACATGGAAGTATATTGCCACCTTGACCTGTATAGATATTAAATCATTAGTGACTAAAATTGGCATTTTAATATCAAAATACTGGTGATATTTCATTGTAACTTTAAATAAGTTGTTCTACATATTTACTGGAATGTTAGACCCTTAAGTTTCTCAAATGTTCCTATGGATTATTTGATACAATCCCAAATAAATCATACTGCAGAATCACTTTATTCTGATTGCACCAAAGTCTTGTGCCAATGTGCGAACCGCATTAGTAATACCTACTGGATCTGAACATAGTTTGGTGCATCACTTATGGCCCTTTTCCATTAGCCCTACTCTACTCTACTCGACTCTATCCGGCTCTACTCTACTTGCCTTGTGCTGCTTTTCCATTAGCCTCAGTTGCCTGCCCAACTGCACCCAGTTGGGCAGGAGTTTTGGCAGCTATACAACAGAATGAAGCCGAGGACGAGAGCAATCGAGCTGCAAAGAAAAGACGTATGAGGGTAAGCTAATGGTAGCTACTGCTAGCATGCTAGGTCATCGCACTCATGACTCATCGATGACAACATTGTCTGACCAATTAGAAGCCGGCAGTCGGTGACGTCATCTTTTAGTGTCAACTCAGCTCGCTTGGAACCAGAGCGGAGTAGGTACTAAAACTAGCTTGTTTTAGGAGGTACCAGGCTAGTGGAAACATGCTACAAATCAAGAAGGGCCGAGTAGAGTAGGGCCAAGGCGTGCTAGTGGAAAAGGGCTATTAGTACCATTCATTCCATGTTAGGGAGAGATGCTGAACCTCCTATGCCTTCTCTGCTTACCAACCAGTCCAATAATTCCCTCTAACTGAAACAAATAGACATTATTGGAAACAAAATTATCATATTATAAGCTCCTGCAAGATGAAACACTATAAATCTTCCTCTCTCTTAAAACTATCAACTTAGTAAGTGTTTAGACACCCACACCATTTCAGAGGTATTATTTTCGCAACAGTTCTGCAAAAGAAAAAACAGCATTACCTCCAACCAATATTGTATTGCTTTTGTGTGGTATTGTATGCCACAGCACCTTATAATGTTATATTGGTTGTTACAGCTGACTCAAACTGAACATATCTTACTTGTATGGCAGCAGAGGTACATACGTGTTCTAATTTTGAGCACGTTTTCTAGTCAGAGCTTCCAGACTGCCAGTGTCAGCCCAATGTCCCCTGTTTGAACAGAATGCTTCTCCTCTGAAGTTTTCTGGCATTCAATGAATCAAGTCACTACCGGTACATTTATTGTGGTTCTTTCTGAACTTGAAAGTGTACGTCACAAATCACTCATCCAATTGTCCACTTGCTCCATGCTGTTGCTGCCGCTCTGTAATCCTTTCAAAAAGAACTATGATTACATCCCCAACACTTTGTTCATAGTCCTTTTCTTAAAATACCATAAAGTGCTTAAATTTGCTCTGCGTGTATTTGACAAAGGTAAGTAGTTGCTATTTTCAAATACTATTCAAGAGTTGGAATTTTAGATTTTGACTGAACCATGACAAATAATGTTGAGTTTACAGGAAAGTTGTAACTTTTCTCAGGAGTGTCAAATAAGTAGATTTATGTGTGATGTCACTGAGCTGCTCTTAAATGTATTGCCTTTTCTTCATTAAACTATTTGAACTGTTTATCCTGTTGGATAATAATATATAGAATTGTTTTTCAGCAGGTCAATAACTTTGTTAAATTACATTTGTTGTTTTTAATTAATTTTTGTCTGTTTTGTTTTGTCTATTTGTGTACAGCACTTTGTTTCAACTGTGGTTGTTTTTAAAGTGCTTTATAAATAAAGATGAGTTGAGTTGAGTTGAGTTGAGTACATAAATAAACACAAAAAATGAATAACTGGGTGCTGGTTTGGTGGAGTGGTTAGCAACCAGGCATCCCATGTACATGCTTCTGCCGGTCCAGGTTCGAATCCCATCTGTGACCAGTTTGCAGAGTGTCTGCCCCTGCTCTCTCTCCCCCTTTCACAAGCCTATCCACTGTCTCTCTCCTATCAATAAAGGCACAAAATGCCCCAAAAATACATTTAAAAAAAAAAAAAAAAAAAATGAATAACTACAATATGTAATTCAGTAACCCTTAAAATAGGATCCTCAAGAGTTTTTTCTACTACTCTGTAGAGCAAACCACGGTGGCCAACAACTGCAAATGGCCTACAACAGCTTGATGATGTTCAATAATCATTCGACACCATAGCTAAAACGAAACCAGGTGTAAAACTGGTATTGGTATTGGTCAATAGCAATAAGAAGTGATCAGAAGAAGCCACAAAAAGTCTGTACAGGGCACTGAAACCTACACATACATAGTGGACCATGTTTTAAACCAAACAGTCTTAGTTCATTGACAAAAGACTGAATACACAAACACACAGAAACAATTCAATAACACCATGCTACTCATTCATGAGCAGGGAACATCTGTTGTCCTTTCACATCTAATGGGGACCTGTGGATCTGTCACACATAGAGGGCTGTCGGTGCTTTGTTCTCAAAAACAGGACAAAGAGACACTTTAATGGTTAACTGACAAAGGCATGACAACCAAAGATCTGAGCTCTTAATCATTATTTGTGCTCAAAAAACCCCATAAAGACTTCATCAAATTAATATGTAAGCATGGGAGCGTGACTTTTATCTGGTTCATCTCTGATTTTCAACCAGCTGATGAAACAAGGGAGTTTTGGTTTGCCAAAGACCCATGTGTGTCTGGTGCCTCAGGTACCTGCAATTACCACAGATTATCAGAGAGAAGAATGAGTGCCTGGGCTTTGTGTTTTCTTTCTATGCTGCACACAGGATGCATCGACATGAGAGACGGATAAGTGACTTTTCAAGCACACCAGCTGTTTTCTCTGTCTTCATCAAAAAGATGGAGCAGACAGACACAATAGAAGAGCCTGATTAGGTCCATTAATGAAGACATCTGTTTTTCACACAGTCCTGGCATCCCGTCTTTAACTGCACACAAAGACCTTCTGCTGGGCAAATCGGCCCCCATAAGGGCCGATGAGTTACACCTTATGCCAATGAAGAAAAAAAAATCACACATCCACTCAAGCTCCTCTGTCTTAAAGTGAATCTTCATCCCTTTAATTTCCAACACAAAAGCAAGCACATCAACAATATTGTCTGTGCATCTGTTTTCCAGACAGTCATTAAATTACTCCCCCTGTGGCTCCATGCTGCTGCCACTGTCTTCCTGATTTCTTTGGCTTCCTTGAAATAAGACATTATCTCCATCTTTTCCCCCATATTCCCTTACTCGTCCACTTTCATCATTTCATTTTTCTCTGCACGAGGGGAAACATAAAGGATATGCCTTTTCATTAACGTCATTTAAGGACTATGAGAAGAAAAATCAAACAGCAATGAAGAGAGATGTGTCAAAGAGAAAAACAGAGAAAGAAGAGCGAGATACACACAAGGGTCCTTCTTCCGTGCCAGTAAATTGATGAGGAGTCTGGTCAGATGCCCCCCAGGGCCTGTTAGGAACAGCAGAGCAGCATCTCACCAGAATAGGAAATCTCATTTTCTTTCCATTTCTTGGGTCACATGTTTGCCTGCACACACAAACGCACATCCATGTTTCTTCTTCTATAGAGACAAACATGTGCAGTAAAGTGCTGGAGAGCTTGTACTGTCCTGTTGGAGCACATGTATCCAGGCAACCAGACAAACACATAAATGCTCTGACCATCTGTCAAGGTGTCTCTGCAGGCCTGGCTAAACTGACATTTTGCTGCTGTATGCATTAACACTTGAAAGCATCTCAGATCATCCAGCCAACAAGGATGAATAGGCAATATCATACATTGACTCATCTCTACATGACTCTGAACATTTTGCAAACTTATCAATATTTCATTCTAATTCACTAATGTCAGGAGCGTCAAACTCAATTAAAGACGCTGACAAACATTAAACACAGTTTAAGATGTGGGACCAACAGGACCAATATTTTTTTTACAGTCTAAAACTGACCTTTTTTAACCAGCATGTTTATTTTCTGGTTAACTTAAAAGTCAATGCTGCCTACCTGGCAGCTGTTGCAGTGCATTATGGGATTAGTATGTAGTACGAGTTCTACATTTAAAAATATATGTCTGGTGTTTTGCACATAGGTGAAGTGTTACATTGCAGACCTGTAAGAGGATTTGTTGCACAATAACTTGGGAAACACAAACTGAAACAGGATTCTGTATGAGTCTGCGCATGATGTGTTTGCAATCAACACATCAGCAGAAATCACTTGCTAATGTCACTCAACATGACACCTGCTCTTTTCTCTGCTGGTTCTCATCAGATCAGACATTTCTTTTTCTCCAATGACATAATTTATCTTCATTCTTACATCTTTGATTCAGCAGGTTAATAATTAAAAGCACTGTTTGCATAAGGACGACTGACTCTCCCTTACTGTATAAGACCATAAAAGATCTCTATTTATTTAGGGCAAATATAGGCTAATTCAGAGATATTCCTTTAAGTTATATCACGGTTAGTTTTTAAATACAGAAAATAAACACACTAAAATAACTCAAGAGCTTGCAGCTCTGTGAGGTCATACAGTTGCTGAAAACTATGGAGACCAGGCAGGGCAGCAAAGACATTTCATAAGGGGAAGAACACAAATCCAATGTAATGATATATTATCTTCAAGTTGAGTAGTGGCCTCCTTGCTTTAGCAACATTTTGCTGTGTTTAGGTACAAAGCAAGCTGACCTAATGATTATCAAGGTAAACAGAATGGTCTTAAAAATAATACTTTTGCCAGATTTCAGTTTTAACACCCCTGTACACCCAGATACTGCAAGGAAACTCAGAAAAGCAAAATGTGTTTACCATAACAACGGCTGAACAATAAGTGACGGGGCGTAAGGAGGGGGTGATGACAAGAGAGTTGAAAAATGAAAAATGCATTTTTGATCCGTTTATTTATTGCAAAACCCAGAGATTAAGACTTGCTCAATGTTTATGTGTGTTAGGAACAGTTTCAAAACTAAAGCTAGTGAAAGCGGCATTTGAAAGGGCCTGACCATTTTTTTTTCTTGGTTTGACCAGTAAAAAAATTGTGATAAATGGATGTTAAAGTGTATGGCCTGCTGTAATATGGGTAGTACAATGTTCTATTGAAACTTTGAAACAATTCTTAAAAGGGAACTTTCAATGATAGACTATAGGAGTTAACCAGATTCGCTTGTTCTTAAAGTATAAATTATGGGCCAAAAGCTGTGTCCGTTTTTTGAAATACAGCTGGAGCTACTGTTTTTAACACCATTTTGTTCTTCAAACAGTTAGCCTGAATCAGTACATAACATGAAATGTATCCCTCTCATCTACCCCTTGCTTTAATGATGAACACATTCACACTCTGCAGCTTTCCTCTACCGCCCCCCTCCTCTGTGTTGCCTAATGAGCAGCTGCACTGGAACAAGTGGACGATAAGTGCTCTGCTCAGTGGCACCATAATAGTAATTGCTGGGGGTTGCAACATTTTTCAATCATTTCCATTCACCTTGCCTATCTAGATTTCCAGCTCTCTTTCTCCTTGTGGCTAATTTTCCACCTGCAGATGACCATCAACTGCATCAAATGTTTCTGTGCTATTGAACTGAAGTACAAAACTAAAAAAAAAAAATGAGACACCCATTCATCTGTTCATTAGGCATGGCCATCGGACAGATAATGAAATTTCGCCTTTCATTAGCTCAATAATTGGTGCTGAATGGCTGCAGGGTTCATATGTCACTGCCATACTGTGTATTGACTTTCAGGATTTAATGAGAGCCATAATTTGAGGTGGATGTTGGTGACTTGTGACAGCTTTCAAACGCCTGTAATTAAAACCCCGTGGACTGAGAGGGCCTGTCAGGACTGAGCCCTCAGGCTCCTCAAGGATCAAACTCATAGAGCTGGCTGAAGTGGGCTCCAAACACAGAGTTAAGATAAGTAAAATGCTGTTGTTTTTTTATATGACTGCAAAGCAAGTGACACATGACACACTGCAAAACAATTTTCAGACAGGTGATTGTGTAAAAGTATAGATGAGCTGTAAATAAATTGAAAAGATTCTTTTTAGGGACATACTAGGCATGTGCATTTCAAAGACAATTATTCCTCAAAAGTCAAAGAATCAAAGAAAAGTCAGAATCTAAGGGGTTAACTGGCATGCATATTTGAGTTTGTTAGTTAGATGCTAATGCATAATCAACTCCACCATTGAGGTTATGCTATTGCCTGTGTTTGTCTGTTTGTCAGGGTTATTTCCTTGGAGGACTTTAAGTTCAATTTGCCATCGACTGGCTAACAGATTTAGAGATGTTTGTGCTATTTTAGCTTTATATTCCCATTTACCACACTTTAGCAAATGAAAATAACTTTCACATCAAATAAGGGAAAACTGGAAAGCTACAATTGATTACATCCTTTTTCTTTTGCACTTTAATTGTTGTTTGTGAACAGCCTTTAGATGCATCTTGTGGCAGTGGAAAAGTATCAACCCCCAGCAACCTGCAGTGTTGAATGAAGCCAAGTGTAAGAGACTATGGGCCCTAATTTCGTCCAGCGCACCGCTATGCGTTGCCAATTTGACAATCTGGTAGACCGTCTGCGCAGAGGTGGGTGTGACGACGCACCAGGGGGAGGTGTCGACAGATTCATGTTGGCGCAGTGACAATTTCGTGCCAAAAAAATGTACGGAAGGTGCGCTAAAAGCTTGCCAGCTCCAACCTGGTCTATTCTCGGCGCAGGCGAAGCGCACCCTACGCAGCTGTAATTTGGTGACAGGCACACATGTGCGCACACGTCAACAAAGCCTCAGAGGCAGGTTTCCAGAGTGTCAGGCACATTTTAATGCAATGAACAATCACAGCAATCACTATTTAATGTAACCGTCTGAACCAGCATTTACATTTGTGTCTATACTAACTGTCCCGTCACATCTGATGTCAGATTAAAGCCGTTTGCCATGTCTCTCTCTCTAAGCCATGGAAACTTAACCTGACGGCAGCTGGAAGTCTGATGCACATCTTACAAGTCAACAATAAACACCCTTAACATCTGATACTGAGTATATATCTGGCTTCTCTCATTTCATTAAATTCAAAGTAAAGAGAGAGAAAAAAGATGAAGAAAAAAAGAGAGAAAATAAATGTATGTCACTCAGGATTTACCTGTGATTTCCCATATTCATCTGGTTTAGTCTTTATTTTAAACGTGATCTAAAAAGATGGAGTACATCATTGCAAGGAGGATGAGGCAGAGACACCGGGAGAGTATACAGTATATCACTAAAGGCTCTGCTATTTGGCGATGACAAACCAAGAATGCGGGTGGATCACAAGCATTATGAATGGATAAGCCAGCTGCTGTGTAACTGTCTCTTAATTTTGTACTTCTATTAATGACAAAGGAACAGATTACATCTGTCCCGGGGGGGCTGGCACACACGGTGACGCGCTTCATGGCCTCCGATGCGCGCCCCGATGGCCAGTCTATTCTCCCAGTTCACTCCCAGCAGCTCTGACCGTCTCACTGTTTCCACAGTGGCGGGGATCGTTCAGACCAATCAGACGCTGCGCCTCAGCCACAGCGCATTTAAAGGCAAGGAGAGGCGTCATTTGAATGGTGAAGACAGCACTTGGCTGTGTTAAACCCACTCACGCCTTTTCTCCTCCCTCTCTGGCACTTGAGCAGAGGGGCAGGTACGGAGGTGTGGATGTGCCTCTCTGCGCCTTGAGTGCGCCTCTCTTGGCACTGCAGGAAACTTGCAAAGTGCGCTGGTCACACCCTGTCCGTGCAGCGAAGGCCGGCGCAGGGCAGGTGCGCCTGTGACTGCGCCTGGTCTACGAAATTAGAGCCCTATGATTCTTCAAGTGTCCACTTTAGGCTGACTGAGAAATGCAAAAGAAGTATCATATACACTCCATGTTTAAACGGCAATTTGTAGCAAATATCAACAAGTTTCCAGTCTGGTGGTTTGAAAACTATATTGGGGGAATTGGGTATTTTTCATGACCCCTTTTTGGTCCAGTTACTTTAGCTGAAGGTGAAACATTACTATCCTAAAGGCAAAACATAGTTGGCATCACAGGCTAGCAGGCAGCACAGGAGTCTAATAGATTTCATACTGTAAATCTAGATGGATAATCAGCATAGGCAAGACTTCTGTAATTGGTTTTTATGTTTATCAGTCACAACCACAAAAGAGGAAACAGTAGACCTCTCTGCTTTTGAGTAGTATACATACATAGAATTTTTAATTCTTAAAGGTTCAAAATGAACTACTATTACTATTTCATGATAAAAACAGTTTAAGATCAAGTAACAATTTTCATAAAATCTTGGATCCTTTTCTAAATTAGTGACTGCATATCTCCCATCCCATATCATTTTCCATTCCTAACAAATACATCCACAATGTGCTATCATCTCCCAACCCCCAACCCTCACACTCATTTGTGCCAACATGCACACAACCTCCTCTCACCCTTCAATTAGCCGCCTGATAATCAGAGCTGGGAAACCTACTCGAGAATCCACACGTGTGTAACAGTGCTTGTGTGTCTGTGTGAAGGTGATGATGAGGGGCTGCTGGCAGATTGTGATGCCCCCTTTGCCCCCTGTAGCGGGTTATCTGAGCGAGTGTGTCACATCCACAGGGACAGGGGGGTGGCGGGGACAGCCCTGTCAGCGCTGCAGCGGTGGTGTATATATGTGTGAGAGAGGGTGCCTGTGTTATGGGATGACTGATTGCACCCTGCCACAATGGCCCCGATCCCCTCTCCCCCTCCCCCTTCCTCACCTCGCCACAGCCCCCGACCATTAATTCTCCCTGGTGCCCCTCCTCTCTGAAGCACTGGGCCCTCACAAAACATCCATTGAGCTGCCACCAAACATAACCTTGGACGTCCCTTTCTATTTCTCTCTCTCTCTCTCTTCAGCCACCTTTCTCTTGAGCCTCTATATCCATTTTCTCTCAGTCCGTCTCAGTTTCTCACACCTCCTCCTGCCTCTTTTTTCCCTTACTCCATCCCTTTTCTGCCTCATCCACCCTCACATGTATGCGGGTCGTGCCTAGCAACGGCAAGCTGATCTGGGAATATGGATTAAATGTGAGAATGGAAAATACTGTTTGTGTGTTTACACTTCAGTGCTTTGGTCAGCCCTGACAGAAGGAACGCCGGCTCAGAGTGCTGACTCTGAATGGAAAAAACAAGGGGTCAGACAACTCCTGCTGCACATGCGTTTTTCTCCGCTGCCTCCTCTAATGGGGCTCTAAGCACTACCTTGTAGGAGTGAATACTGCATGTGGCAAAAAGAGAAAAAGAAGAGTAGGAGGGAAACGGCAGACCAGGGCAGAAATGAGTGCTAAGTAGGTGAGAGGTGGTATTGGCTTTTAAATTAACCGTCGTGCACCTCCTTTTGAAATCATTCCCACACTCAAATAAGTTACGGTCTCCCTTTCTATCGCTGCTCCTCTGGTTAATGTGATATGAGCATGAACCTGGTGTGAATGGATTTATATCTCCACACGTGTGAATGTGTTCAGACAATGGATTGCTGACCATGACTCTTATTAGCACTGGAGCAGTCATGCACATGTAGGCATGTAATTAACTGAGAAAAGAGGAGAGGGCAGAGGCAGGGTGTAGCAGAGGAGCAAGAATGGAGGGAGTGCAAAAGAAGGGAGGCTGATTTATTATCCCATCACCTTGACCTCGGTGACTTGCAGATGCAGCTCAATTAAGTGGACTCGGCCGGGCGTGCCGTACACTGATCCACTCCTAAATGAGCCATCAGTCTGCTGCTGTTCCTCCAACTTTCCCCCCTACTCTCTCCTCCCAATTATATTCAGCGGAGGGAGCAAAATGGGATGGGATGTGACATGCACTGAGAGAGCAACTTTAAAAATAGTGCACACACTGAACCAATTACTTTTAAAATACTGGTGATGTGACAATTATGCAGGAAAACTAACCCTGCCTTATGTTCGTGCCACCGCTTACCTCACCTTAATGATGTCTACTGTCTTCCCCACTCAAACACACAAGACATCCCTGTCAACTCTAATGATCATCTCAGAGGTTGTTGTGACTCTGGTGTGTCACGTGTATAGAAGAAGAAAAAAATCAATAGTAACAAGAAGGTGTTTGAAGGTTGCAAAAGCAAAAGAGAGATTTTCATGTCATTTGAGCCGAGGCAGTGAAGGTCACAGCTCTCTTCAAATCTTACGAAAATGAGGATGGCGATGGGGGGCAGGCGCCTCATGAAAGGTCAGGACAGTTAGATGAGTAATTTACCATGTAGTTTGAGCAGCAAGGCACTCTGTGTGCTCCTGGGAGGGCACCGACCTTAAAAACAGCCCTGTTTGAGGCAGGTTGTAACCATTTTCAGTACCTCCAATGGAAAATACCTTATTGAGGAAGAAAAAAATATCCTTCCGTTTGACACCACTAAGCCCAGGAACTTGTTGTATGCACCAGAAATGGAAGCGACTCATGGTCAAATTAGGTGTTCTGCTAAAAATATATCCTCTACACACTGGTTAACCTGAATTTCACATCAAATACAAAAGAAAAATGTATTCTCGGCACTTGAATATTTATCAAGCCTTGAAGGTGAAAGCAAGTGTAAGATTTTTCTCAGAAGGGGTTCTCTGCTTTTGAAAAATCCTCAGAATATGAGTAAAAAAGGTATTTTTAATCAGAAAAATATTATAATTCTGTAAAGTCAAGCTCAAACTGACCAAACTATGGTTAAAAGTTAAAAGTTAAAAGAATTCCTGTAACTAATCAGAGGAGCTTCTATGATTTTTCAGAATGACATTTTTGAGTAATGGTTTGGGGAACTTTGTAATAACAATGGGGCATGCTTTAAAGGTCCAACGTGTCATTCCTTTTCAACAAGTTTCTATCACAGAAATCCCCAGAACACGTTTTTGAAGTTTGTCAACACAAATCTATTGGAGGCATTGGATTTTGGCCCAATTTAAACCCCTCTGGGCTATTTAAGTTCAAATCCTCCTGAGATGTATCTGAACTTATCCCTCTCAAGAAATGGATGTGGCTTCAGTTTTCAAGCACTGTGCTCTAATGTTTACTGTGGCTGCAGAGACACACCTTGACGTGTCTCTCACAGAAGTTGGTTCTGAGCTGGACTAACATGTGGCTGAAGAAGTGTTTTCTAGCTAAAGGAAATGCATGCCTAATGTAGTACCGAGTGGATAAACTATGCTATTCATAGTTCTCCAGTGCCACTTGAGCTCTTCCTGCATAGATGAACCTGCCTACACTGGAAGGGATCCTTGGTACAAACTTCAACATTCAACATTGTCCAATAAATCACCAATAAATATGGAAAACTGCTCTATCATGCACTGTGAACAAATCCTTAAAAACAAATCCTAGTTTCATGACCAGATGTGTCTCACCACCAAATCTAACAACTTCTTATTTGTGCTATAAACAACATTCCTTGAAAATGAAAACAAATTAACTAAAAACCTATTTTATTCAGCTTATCTGAAAAAAAAAATGGTTAAGAGACAGTTTTGTACAAGACACCTACAAAATCTATAGCGACTCCCTTGACTGTGGGCCCATCATTGCTGACTTACCTAGCCAGCAGCTAGCAGTCTGTCTTAAACTTAAGGATCATTCATACAATACAAAGGATTGAAACAAAGGAATATTATTTTACGGACATCGAGAGGACAGAAGGGAGTTTGTCGTGAACACTGTTTTGAGAAAAACCCAGTGTCACATCAACTTCTTTGGTTGTTTGAGTTTGTTTGTTATGTACACTGGTTGTGGAAAAAGTTGTTGACACTGGTAAGCTAGGTGGAAACAGTGGTTGGCACCACTCATCATCTACCTTCAGAGACGTGCCAATAGTACCAATCAATTGAAGGAGTCAGGCTGTAACAAACATATAGTTCTACTAATTTCAGCATACATAAGTTTTTATCCAAGAAGAAAGTAACACTGGTATTACGTTTCTCTTTAAACACTGTTATATAGTTCACTAAGCAGGAGTTCCCAGCAATGTCATGAATTGTCATCACTTTTATTGTTTGTCTCTGGTAAAGTAACGTCAAAAATATTCTGTTTACCTGCGAAAGCTTTGGAAATATTCTCCTTCTTCCATTCCCAGGGTTGATCATACTCATCAGCCGGTCGCTCATCATCCTGCGGCAGCCTGCTGCTCTCTTTGCCCTCCTCCTGAGTTTCTCCATACATAAAACCCAGACGCTTGCCTCGCTCATCTTCATATGGGGTATCATAGAGCTGAACCCCGCCCCGCGCTCGCCCTCCTCCTGGTCCCCGCTGCAGCTCTGTCAATGAATATGCAAAAGAGCAGAAAATCAACCATGCATGCAAACACAGATTCAAATGTTCTTGTGTGTGTTGAAGAAAAACAACTAGCACCAAGAAATAATACTTGTCATTAGACATGAAGTTCCTGAAAGCACAACAATGGCTTCATTCTGAGCTGGAAGGTAAATCAAGAAGCCTGTTGAGCTTTGACATGACTTGAATTAGAGGAGAGAGACAAATGATGTTTGCACAGCTTGCCGTGGGCTCAAAATCTCATATGGGGGGGGCTTAACGAGGCCCTGAGCTAGCTGCTGAAGAGCAACACTGTAGACAAACCCAGCCACCCTTCTCTTGTCGATCACGAATCCCAGCAGCAATCTAAAATGGCTCACAACAGGGTTTCTAAGCATTTTCATCTAATTCTCAGCGGGTTATCACCAAGAAACAATTAAAGCACCTAAAGCTGTTGTGTAGAAACAAATACGGCTGTGAGATAAAAGGCTTTAGTAGTATTGATGCTAGCAAGGGGCTGAAATCTGATTTCTAAATGTATCAATGGAAGCCTCTAAGCTTCAGCAGCAGCAATAAGCATAGGCGCTTTGACATGTTTGACCTCAAAAAATGTACCTTTGAAAAAACAATGAGGGAGCATGTATTGTGCACACTGTCAGCAGCAGTGCATTCACATGAGAAAGCAACAAGACTTAATAGAAGGGTTCACTGGTGAAAGGCAGAGGAAAAACTTTAACCTTCACACGACATGACACCCTGTAGTCACCATGGCGACCAAGTGGAAACCCTGAGGGAAAGGCCCTGGGGTTATGTAGAAGAAGGTTGAGTGGAAAACTGAGGAGCGAGGGCGAAGAGGAAAAAGGAAGCAGCAAGGGAGCCAGAGTAGGAGCGGCTTTATGGAGGGGAAGGACGGAGGAGGGAGGAGAGGAGAGGAGAAGAGATGGGGTGTCTGTCATCATTTGATGTTAAGTCATTGAGACAGAAGCACGGCAGGGCTGAATGCTGCTCTACCTGCGTTGGGAGCCTGCAGTGTCAGCGGCAGCCTGGAGATGGAGAAGATGAAGGCAGAAGGATAAAAACAGACATGGAGGAATGAAAATGAAAAATCGGTAGGAAACATGATGGGAGAAAATACATGCAGGAAGGGAGGGGGAAAGAAATAACAATTTCACAGAAAGGTGAGAGAGGTTGGAAATTGGGTGGAATGAGGATCGAGAAAAAGTTTTTGGGCAGACAAAGAAGAAAATGCAGGATTTTATCAGCATAAACTAAGTATTAAACCAGGGCTGTCAAACATTTAGAATTTTAAGTAAAAATACTCCCTGGTTCATGATAATTTACCAAAATAAATAACAAAAATAATTGGACTTTTGAAATATTACATTTCCCTTGCAAACATTTTAAAAGGACAGCATTTAGGCAATACCCACATGTAGGAGGGGAATCTTTTTGCAACATTTGAAAAACAATCCCATCCACAGGAGAAGTTTTCAGAAAAATCTTTGTCCACATGAAAACGCTATAAAGTATAAATAAACTGATATATTTAGTTTATTACCACATATAAATGTCAACATGCAACATTTTCCAATTTTTATGCTGAGTGCTTTAATTTCAGATCTACCCCAACAACCTGTCTGACCAGTGTTACAATTTAATACGTGACCATATTATCTCATGCTGGCAGGCAGTTTTAGTAAAACATTCTTTGTTTGGATATCAATCCAAATGTACATGATTAACTTGATCAGCCCTGTTATTAAAAAGAATTCATAAGTAATGTTGTTGGTTTCATCTATTACAACCACAGGCAGCCATGGGTCAACAGTCAACACGATCCCTTGAAAAGCAATCACACCAGGTCTACCCCAAAACCTGGGCAGTGTTTGATTGTCAGGGTGCTGTCTGTATGGCATCATAGTGAGGGAGCAACTAATGTACACTGGCTGGCCAAAAAACAAGTTGCCACCTGGATTTTACGAAGCAAACAGGTACAAGCCTCCTTTTGGATAATTGCTGCATGGGCGATTAGCTTTCTGCTGTAAACAAGTTATTACCAGACTTCCAAGCTTTATTAATGCCAATGACTATAACTGTCCTTTTCTTTAATTGGAGCAAAAAGCCTTATCTTAATGTTTTTGAAAAGACTAGAAAACCAACCTGTTGTTATGGTTGGAAAAATCAATAAAATACTCACTTAGATATAGGCACTTTATTACAGACTCAAGATTCAATCATCAAAATATAAAAGTTTAAATATTCATAATAAAATAGCATAAATTCAAAAAAAAAGAAAGGATTCAGTTCTCATTATACATAAACCGAGACACTTTGACAGGATTTGCTATCTCCTTCTCTAGTACATTGGGAACTTGAGTTAAACTGATAATTTGCTAAATATAACAACATGAAATACTGTTTTTTTGTCATGCCTCCCTTTGACTCCTGACTATTCTATTATATCTTTTTTATATATATATATATATTTTGTTTATTGTTTTCAAATTTTACAAATAAACAAAACCTTTCTGAAAGGGTGCATATGTTCAAAAATTAAAGCATTTCACTTTCAGAAGGTAACATGAAACATGAAGACCAAAACAGAACAAAGTCAGCACAGACAGTCAGTACGCCAGTATACAACACAGTTCTGGGTTTGCGTTTTTGACAGATAGGATATAAATGGTTTCCACATTTTTTCGAAGGTAGCAGAGTTAAGGGAGACACTGTATCTGATTCTTTCAATATGTAACAGACTGATCATTTCTTGCAACCACCCATGAAAACTGGGTGTATTCTCAGATTTCCAAAGTGCCAGAATATTTCTCTTTGCCACAACCATGCCATATTGTATTGTCTTACGCTGTAAACAAGACATACTGTTTAAATGCTGGTCTCTTCCCAAAATAGCTATAGCGGGGTTTGGTACAAAACTTTAATCATATATTTCAGAGAAACAATTAAAGACATCCAACCAGAATTTATTCAGCTTAGAATATTCTATTATATCTTTAATAATCAAAACATTTATTCTAGTACTGGTATTTTTTCATAGCACCTCCTCAACAGTTGTTGCGGTGCCACTGCATGAAACCACCATGTTGTCCAACACAACAAGAAGGAAAGAAATATTTGTATGATATGATGTGATGTCTTGGTTCATGTCACAGAGACGCTTGCAACTGCATACGATAAAAGAGAGGGAATTTAAGAGATTCATACAGCATAACATAAATCAAAAAAGGAGGAATCTAGTGTTGATTTGCCCATCCCTCTTTAGCAATACTCTGACTGTTAAGTGATCAGCAGTGTCTCCACATCACACTTGCTTAAGGCTTCTTTGGTGACTGTACAAAATAGAGTTCTCATTCTGGGTAATGCCCCGGTAATTTACTCCAGAAAGTAAAGTGGAGTCAAGGCAACTATAAAGCCAACATCAAAATTGTAAATTGTAAAAATGCTGAGTTTTTCTAAGAACTCATTTTAAGTTAACAAACTTGCTAGGGTTGCTTTTACACAAGTGCATACAACTTGTATTTATCTCCTGACAGTTTATTTCTTAACTGAAATGAGACATTCAAGGAATAGCAATGCCCATAATTGACATTAGAGAAAGCACCAAGAAGATTAGGATCCAGCTGCAGCCCTGCCACTGTAGCTTTTATAAATTCTGAAAATGTTGAAAGTTCAACAAAAAAAGGACAATTTTTGTTTCCAGAAACCACAGTCAAAAGGAAATGCACAGGTGTCTTTTTAGGATAGTCCTTGTGAAGGATAATTACTATTCCAATCTCACATCTGTCTTCTCTGCTCTGCTGTGTTTCCAAGAGACACAGACAAAAGCAGTCAGACACACTGCCCTGAAGTGACAGGCTCAATTCAAAGTCATTGAAAGAGCAGTGACAATGCTTTTCAAAACACTGCCATCAACAGCCAGGATGTCATCTCCCATCCTGCTCCTTTCCCTGGGGGGAAAAAAATCCTTGAAGGTTCCTCACTTAGGCTGAAAACGGCTGCTCTTTTCACTCTAATTCTTAGATTACAGAATTCATTTGATCATTCAGAAATGGCAACACAGGTGACAGAAAAAAGAAGGTCGGGTCAGGAAATTTGCTAAAGGAAGGATGAGAGAGAAAGAGCCAGACTCCCCTCAGGGCTGGGGAGAGCCCTTGAGATAAGGGGAGATAGAGAAACGGAGAAAGAAGAGGAAGAGAATAAGGGGTGGGGGTTGGAGAGAGGGGGGCTTTTACACTAAATGACTGAGACAGAGCAATGAGAGAGCAGGGGAGAGGGGCAGACAGAGATGTTATGGGAGGAGAGACAAATGGAAAACGATGGACGATGTGGGAGAGACTTATGGAGGAGTGGGAGAAGGAGGAGTGTGTAATACTAGATAGTCCGTACACATCTGTAAAAAAGACATGTTGTGAGGCTGGAGGAAGGGTCCGCCTGGGATGAAGTGAAGAGCATGTAAAGCTTTCTTCTTACAAATGGACTCATTAGAGGGGAATTAATGAGCAGTGTTGCATTTTAAACCTTTATTTAAGAACAAAGACCTGGGAAAATGGAAATAAGAGTGCTTTACAGAAGCAGAAATAAAAAGGAAAGAAAAGGAAAAGGAAGCTGAAGTTATTAAAATGGTAACATTGTCTATGAATCAGAGATGAGATTGCAACATATTTTATTCATTAGTGAGAAAACCCAAGATGCATAAAATATGTTGCATATTCAAACATAAGGTAAAAGGTTTTAAATTGAAACCTCACTCTCGCCTACTTTCTCTTATATTGCTTCACATAAAAAGGAAGCGGTAAAAACAGAAGGGAAATTAGGATTAATGTGTATGATAACATGGCACACTAAAGACTAAACCATGAAAGAATAATTTGTCCACTGACCTGTTATTACCCTCTGGGCCTCGTATGGTTCCATGTAGCCATTGTTCTCACAGGGAATAGGTCCGAGGTCTTGTTCAGGCCTGTGGTCCAAGCGAGCATCAAACGGGTCCGAATAATCTGTGTCTCCTGCCATGGGGGCTGAGGGGACCACCTAATGCAAAAAATACAAAAACTGTGGCTCATTGCAGAAGGACATTAATCTTACGCTGCCTTCTCTGGGTTCTTTCTTTGTTTGTTTTGTCTTTTGCAGCTTACTATGATAACTACAATAAAGATGCTTAAAAAATACAAACATTGTCCAAATACTGACAGAAATATGTTGGTAGTTAATTAAAACTAACTGTTTCTTTGCTGACAAATGTTTGAAATCATATTGTTTTAGATTTCACAGCAGTTTTTCAAAGTCATGTGGAGAGTGTGAAGCAGTAGGCTTAATTGAGATGTTCTTTGCAGTCTTGACTTGTAAAATGTTTAAATTTGTGCCACACTGACTTAGACAGTGTATATTTTGCTTTGACTCAAGATCATGTATTTCACTTTGATGATTTCTGCAGTGTACTCTAAACCACTGAAAATAAAAACCCCAAAGTTTTTCCTCACTGCGTACTCCTGATCCAGCTTTATACTCAGAAGCTCTTTGACTCCAGCCAGTTTAAGGTTCCCTTCCTCATGTGAGGCACAGTCTATTCTGCATGATTTACCTGTTAATACAAGCTGTTTTGGGCAGCTACATTATCATGTGGAGGATGCAAAACATGCAAAACATACTAATGGGCAAATAAAAAGCACTATATAGGCCTTTAAAGGTAGGAACAGCTCAAAAATGCTTATTTTGTGAAAAAAAATGTTAAACACTGAATATAAGGATAACTGAGAGCTGGTTCCAGCTAATATACAGATTACATATTATTTTCTTTTATGCATAAAGTTGCAGTATGTATTTCTTGCACCAGTGGCCCAAAAAATATGATTAGCTATCAACTTCGTATTACTAAAGCCATCCGAGAGATCATTAGAAATCTGTGCTCCATCTTTGCACTGTATTAAGCCTTTAGAAAACCAGGCAGGGACACCCATTTTTCAGTGAGGCAACAGCACTCTTACTGGATCCTCTGATCAGATATATGTGCTTTCAATATTTAAATGATATCATTTATTGCTTCGATTGCACAGGTAATGATAATTTTGCAAAGGGGCATGAGGTTTGTAGCTCTTTTGTGGCTGCAAATACATTATATTGGCATGATGCTAATGACAGTCTGTGGAAACAGATGACAAATCTGTTTACACAGTCTGGCAACACATTTTGTATACATTTTCTTATCATCACTGCTCATGAAATTTCAAAGCTACATAATACACATATACATAAAACATAAAGCTACATAATGCATAATACATGCCAAAATGTTCATCTAGTTGTCAGGATTCATAATGCGTAATTACTTAACTCTGGATTTTACACTTTTTGAGATAGCACTGTCTGACGCCATCCATGCAGATATAGATAGCATATCAGTGCCATTTACTTGATTGGTGAGGACTGTTTTTGAACCAATGGTCACAACTAAAAAAAAATATACAGCACACACAGCTTAGATAGTTATATCATATGAATCATTATAATTCTAAATTTTTTACTGACATGGGCCTACTCTCTTTCCTTCTATCTCATGTAAACATTGTCTATTGACTGTTTTGGCACATGTATTAACACTGTATAACTCCTCAATTGGGGGGATGTGGACTAACAGGAAGACAGAGGATGTGAAGGAGCAGCAGCAGTAGCCTACAAGTATTATCTTTTATTTATAACATAATGCAACTGGAATCATCATTTCCCTGAGGGAGTCTTCCCTAAGGGATTAATAAAGTACAATCTAATCTAATCTAATGTATTGAAGATCTTGCACTGTATATATTAAGTATTTACACTCTTTTTCTTTGTTTTTATACTGTTAAACACTTTGTGCGTCTATTAAGGAGCTTGACAAACAAAGTTTAAAAATTATTATCATTTTAAATAATTCAACAGGTTTTCTTAAAGGTGAAATGTGCAAAATGAGTAAAATTTCTATTAACATGGCACAAATAAATTGGCTTTTTCCTGCTTGCTGAACAGCCTTTTGCAGAACCTCTGTGTTCCACTTCACATACTTGAGTTAATGCATCCTGAGTTCTGAGTGCTGTTCCATGATTTGGATGATTCAGTCGGTGGCATGACTAAAAGCTAAAAGGGACGGCCTGTTGGCAAGACAATAGCTCATCAAGACATTAGATAGAGAGAGCAACCCAGCACTAAAAAAAGGCAATCACATCCTCACTGAGTGGCATGATAAGTACACGTTTGGTTACAGCCAAAACACTTCTGGAGTATAATTGAGACTCTAATTTGCACCTCTGGTGTGCAGCATCACAAACCACACCAATGCTATTTATAAATGGTGGCTATACAAAACACTTTCCTCCTAGAATCTGTTAAGAGGGAACTATGTTGCATTTTTATTGCTACATTTAAGCAACATGCTATGTAGCTGTAAATCTTCCTGTGTTAAGAAGCTGTTATTTTGAGGTGAAGCATGGAGTTAAGAGGGTGTTGCTTGGTAGTGGGGAGCATTTGTTCCTTCATGCAAGCACAGGAGGAACGCAACGGTCAGCTGGCACACTGACAGCTACAAAGGCAGCCATATGGTCACACACACTCAAGCACAGAGAGATCTACAAACACACACACCCTCAAGCACTAAAAAGAAAGCCCTCCTCTTATTTCTCTTGCTGTGACAAAGAAAAATCACAGAAGCAAGACCCTCTTCCCAAATTTCTGTTTAACTCTCGCACACACCCCCAAACCTGCATCCTTATCCCATGTTGGGGCTGTAACAGGATACCTATCGATGCAAAGGAATCTGCAATGTTAATTAGAGTACGGATGTTCCCACAGAGCCTGGGAAATTAATGAGAGCTGGAGAGAAAGAGAGAGGTGGAGCTATCGACTGGAGTTGAGATTATTACTTCAATCCACTTCAAGACTTTTCGCACTTGTAGCATTTTCCATGAGCAGAGTCATGGATTTAACTGCTGAAAAGCCTGAAACGCTCCTTAACGCGCCCAACATATGTGAGGTGAATTAATGCAAAGACCATCTCCTTGTAAAACTTCTCCTGTGGCTTCCTGAACATCTGTTCTCCCCTTTTTTTCTGTCTGTCCTGCACAAAGCCAAGAAAGCACTATGGTCCTGCCGACAGATTATGAATTATACCTCCCTGTTGCCCCCCTTGGCATATCACCATGCAGTGCGCCATATATGGAGCCCAAGATGTGAACATAGGGGGGCTTTCTCAGCTTGTAAAACCAAACCCCATTTATTATTTATGCTAGGACATAAACTCATGGGACTGTGACCCCCCCCCCCCCCAACTCAACGGTGCGCTGTAGCCATCAATAATTCCTTCTTTCCATCTAGGGGCAGCAAATTTATGTCCAACGTGGGATGTAATGTGATTTATGAAAACAATGCATATTTGTGACACACATTACGTGTCACTTGCTTATGGAGTCGGATCAATAAAGCTGTCACAGTGATGGAAATGGAGGATGAGAGAGAAGTGGGAGCCTGTTTCCATCTCATGCCACTTACTTGCCTCCTCCACTTTACAAGAGAGCAACCACATGAAAATCTCATCTATCCTCACCTGCTTCTCTGCTCTCAACGCCTACAAAAACAAGCTGAGAAAGGGGGGCTCTTACAGGCTCCGGCTGGTTCTCTAAAGAGATGGCACTGAGGAGGATCTTCGTGCGTCCCAGTTCCTGTGAGTCCACCTTGATGAGTCTGTGCTTGGGGGATTTCACGTCCCCACTGGATGTCTTCATGGGGGACCCGTAGATTGGTGTCGCGGGGTCAGAGGTCAAAGACTCCCCTCTCAATCGGTTTTCAGAGTCCTCATAGGGATCCTCAAAGTCCAGGTCCCTCTGGAGGCGGTATGCTTTTAGGATCTCGCTCTCTGTATAGTCTGGCGTGGGCGGCTGAGGCGGTGCCTTTCTGCTGCCAAAGCTCAGGTAGTCTTTCAGCCACTTTGCCATCACGGCGCTGTTTCTTTGTGGAGTGGTGGAGAGAGCAGGGAGCTGTGAGAGAGGGGGTACATAAGGACACACATTATTAGTCTTAGTCTCTGAGGGGGCTCTGTGGAGCTAGGGATTTAATTTGTACTTTGTGTCATTCGGTTGTCAGGATGAGACAATCAAAACATGTCAGTATGAACAAGTGCGGGTGAAGCAGGCATTTGGCATACTCTGGGGAGAAGAGGAGTGCATTAAGTGGATACGTTTGTTTTCAAAGGGAACTTTAAAACCTGGTTTATACTTCGGAGTCAAAGCTACAATGTTCCTGTGTCCCACATTGTCATGAGCATTTATACCAGTGCATCAGCAAGGCTGCCTATAAGAGAGGAAAGGACAAGGCTTTCTGGGGCGCAGAGTCATGGAGGAGTCCTTTAAGGTTTGTACAGTCATGGTCTATTCTGTATTTAAAGAATGAGTGTCATATGTTTTAGACCCAAATACTCATCAGTACTTATAAAGCAACAGAAACATGTTTCATCACTGTTGCCTTTTTCTAAATGTTAACATTCCCTTCTCAAATGGTACAATTCTTACTTTAGTGAAATGAACATTGTGAATGGGACTGTTGAGTATTCTGGCACAGAAGTGTCAGCATATAGCCATGCTAAGACCAAGGCCAAGCTTTGTCTACAAAGCTGGTTGGAGACAGGCCCAGAAGGATAATGTTGAGCAGCACTGACTAATGCTAATTGGCCAACATGCATGTGTCGATATTATTAACTTTTCATACCTCATCTTGGCTCTATAATCACTTTATGATGGTACAATGGATAGAGTTTGACATGGAGCAAAAGAGTGGAGGACATGCAATCAGTTCTTTCAACCTACTTTCAGTATGCACTGTGCATGCAAATAAACCAACAGGTCACCAACATCCCAGATGTTTCACAGCCCTGAAAGCCATCTCTGAGGATGGCCCTCTGTCAAGCTGCAATTGTCTACCAGTTTGCTAGTCTGTACGGTGTTTTGTATGTGACATGTTCTCCTCGTTTGTGAACAAGAAACCACATTGACAGAAGTAGAACATTTACTGTTGGAGAAAAGAGCAGTTAAAATGAGCACAGTTGACCACTGTGCAAAAAAGAAAACAGGGAGAAGGTATTTTTAGTGCTCATTTAGCGACTAAACGAAACTGAATAAGGAAATGAGCTCTTGCACAATGTCTAGTGAATCTAATGTGTTGATTTGTGGCCATTTTATCATGCTATAGTGCTCAAATAAAAGCTTAAGACATAATCAAATTTTATAATGACTCTCAGAGGAACGATCCAGGTGTAGCTTCAAACCTTCACCAACCAAAGCAAAAATCTGTACATAAAAACATTAGATTTAGTAATCATCATGAATCAAAGTTTATGCTGCCATCTACTGGTGAGAAAAAAGCTCAGTGAAAGAAACATAACTGAAATATCGCAGTTCAAGTTCAGATCATCTAAACACCTGTTAATTTTTATGTGTCTGTTAGTTGAAACATTATTTATTGTGTGTAGAATGCAGCAGTATGTTGCAACTGTCAAATCTTGGGTTGAGTGCCCGAATTTGATTATTGCAAGGCAGCTGGATCTGCCTGATACAGTGTCTGCAATCTGGAAATATATTATGTATAAACTGAAAGATCCATCTGGAATATCAGATCAGTCGATTTCAGTCACTTTTTTTGTGGGAGGTCATTAATAGGCTTGGTCTTCTATTCTATTAGATTAAGGAAAAAAGGGTTTATCTATTTTTTGCACATTAAGTTTACGTTTTTCAGTGATTATTGTGGCTTCTGATATACTTTAAAACATGGGTAACAAGGGGCTAATTAAAAAGATTTGCTTGCACAGAGTTATGCATCAAAAAATTAAGAAAACAGGATGATGCTGATACCTCTGGTGCTCACAGATCTGACCTATTTCTGGCACTTTTAACGCCAGTTGTAAATAAGTGTCGCTTTTTTTTGCAAATCACGAGTAAAGGAGCTGTGAAGTTATAACTATAATGTGCTGATTTTGGTAAAAGAGCACGTAAAAATGTAAAAGTTTAAACGAACAGCGTACTTTAGGAGATACAAACTAGGGCTGGGTTAAAAAAATCAATTTAATCGATTTCCCTTTAAAAGGCTCATAATCGATCCATAAAATCCAAAGATCGATCTTATAACGTGGGTATTTTTTCTTCATGGTAGCCTATCAACTCTGCTAGGCTCGCGTTCAGAGCTGCTTTCCACTGAACAAGATCTCAGGAGTAGCACTACAGGGGCACCAGCGGAGAGTTTAAAGCTGACATTTGGACATATATCAGATTTAACAAGCATGATAGAAAAGACAAGTTGGACAAAAAACAAGTAACTTGCAGAATATGCATTAACGCATATCATTAATATGTGATAATGTAACTGCTTTGGGTTCAGTTCTTAATGTAAGAACAGTTTTAATAATGTACCAGGACAAAAAGTCATTTACAGCATTATTTTTACTGAGATAACCCAGACTGAACAAATTTCGAATTGTGAATCGAATCGATTTGAGACCTCTTAATATCGAATCTAATCGATCCAGAAAATCTAAATTGATACCCAGCCCTAATACAAACTATATATTAGTTACTTCCACCTCATGGATTTGTGTAATTTAAGTCTGGCTAAATTTGAAACAAGAATCTTTTTTCTCAAAATATTGGGCATCTGTCCATTTAGGGGTCAATCCACAAGTCATGGCCCACTCAACACATCTGATCTGGACAACTTTCTCCTCTGTTAACACCCCCACGAACAGTTCTGCTTTTACATGCACTAAAGTGACATTAAACTACGCCAACAGCTGGGCTTTACGCACGCCTTTGTTTTACGCAGGGAGCAATAATGCCTGGCATCTGGACTTTGCCCTAAAGGCTGTTATTACAGTTCTAACTCCACGATAAAATGTTACATAAACTAATAAAATAATAGATGGGAGACAGCTACGAGGATCCAGACAAAATTAAAGTTAAATTTCAACATTATATCAAAAGATTATTTCCTCTGATTTGGAAAGCTTAGCGCACCGTCACAAATGTGCCCATCTATTTTAACGTAAACTTTAAACAGTCATCAAAATATTACACCTAAACACGAGTAAATTCTGAGCTGTGAGGACACTGCTTACCAATCCACTTCAGACCTTCAGCCACTTTGGACGCTTTCCTCCGCGTTTCTTCATGTCGTTCGCAGAAAAACGGCTCATGGAAGTGACAAAACCTGCTACAACGAGCGCCCTTTATTCCTCAAACAGACGAAAAGAAAAAGACAGCAGCTTCTGCAGACAAAACAAGATCAGTGAGGTTCTCCACTGCTCCTCTGACGGCAAACGTGTACGAGTGCAGAAGAGCGACCAAACAGCTCCGAGACAAACTCAACCGAGCGATTAAAGGGGAGGTGCTTCATTCCCAGAGGAGTATCCTCCTATTCTCTGTTCGCAGTCAGCCGACCGTTCATTCATTCACATAGCTGCACATCACACCGGCTTCAGCAGGAGCACACGTCCTCCTTTAGTTCAGAACTGCTACAGAGGAAACAACCCAGAGAGGAGACGGGATAAAAACAGCCCAGAAAGTGTGCATTATTTATCAGTGACATCACAGGGAGTTTTATCGTCTAGCTTCACTCAAGGTCTTTGAGTTTATGGTGCACTTTTCCACGAGTACAGAAGCCTGGAGGGGGAACTAAACTGTTTTCAGGTTTTTATTCAACAAAAGGGGTTTGGTGGAGGCAGAGAATCCAGTCATGCGTTCGGTGACGTCAGCTCTAGAAAAGTTTGTTGTAGACTAGAGCTGGGCAATAAATCAAGTTTTTCAGATTTATCAACACATTTTTGATTAGTATGTAGAGAAGGAAATTCTGATGATATTGGTTACATTAATGGTTCTCAAGCCCCACCACCACCTGCCTGATAGCAAATTGATTAAAGACATAGAAAGAAAGGTTAAAAGTAACATTATTACAAAGAATAGGGTAGCATGGTGATACAGCAGGTTGTGCATGTGCCTCACAGCAAGGACGTTGCTGACTTGAATGCTGTGTCTACCAGGAGCTTTCTGTGTAGAGTTTACATGTTCTCCCCATGTACTCGTGGGTTCTCTCAAATCACTTCAGCTTCCTTCTTAAGACCAAAAAATGTGCCCGTAGGTTAACTGGTGGCTCTGAATTGCCTTTAGGTTTGGCTGATATTTTGGCTTTAAATAAGTCACTTTCAAATATTTTATCTACAAGTACCAACAGCATGACAATAACATTGTACATCCCAGGAGATTAATATGCAGAAATCTGAAAACAAAACAACTAAAATGTTTTTTTGTTTACTGGCAAAATAAAGTTAAACAAACACACACAAAAAAACTCAGTGATACAGAATAACATCTTTTCAAGACACACATTGGCAGCACAAAATTCCAAATTTAAAGAGAACAGAAATTGTCCTTGTGGAACTTTTTTTTTTTTAATGTAAAACTCTGGTTTCGTCTATCTATCTATCTATCTATCTATCTATCTATCTATCTATCTATCTATCTATCTATCTATCTATCTATCTATCTATCTATCTATCTATCTATCTATCTATTATGAAATCACTGCAAAAGTTTGAAGGAATGTTTTTTATGACACAATCTGAAATTTACAATGCAAATAAGAAAGTTTTTAAGAATACAATGGCAGTTTTTTTAAAATAAATATGAACAGGAAATGTCTAATACTTTACCTGTGGCATCTTATGTGATATCAATCATGTATTTAAACCCTACTGTTTTCTCTAGAATCATACAAAAGTTCACCATCCTTATGTTGCGACAACCATCACATATTACCTTAAAGAGTATTCAGCCCAATAATATCAAGAATTAGTTTTTGTCTACATTTACTGGTTCTACTGAAGACACAAAACAAGGTACCAAAGCACCGAAGCCTGTCCACCCTGACTTTAATTCTGTTGAGCATTTGCTTCATTTCCTCTCATATTATCCAACACTCTGAATGGGATTCATCCTCCCACAGATGTCCCATTATCCAAAGGTCCAAGCTTTAAATTGGATTGTGTGCTACAGTGATTGAGGCCATCTAAGTCGGTTAGAGGACCATAAATGCTTCTTTCTTTACGACACTCATGAGCTCACTTTCTCTCGGGGGTGGGAGACATGATGAGGTCATCGAGCTAGAATCCATCCCACTGCAATCACCACAGCCATCAACACTATCCCATCAAGACCTTCATGTCCCTCTGCCTGCCTGGTCGGCTCAAATGTTGTCCAAGTGCAGCATTTCTGATGATTCCACTGGCCATCATTTGCCATAATTTTCATTTAATACTACTTAGTTCACATCAGTACTGTTAAGAATGGGGTTTTATGAGTTTCCAGTGGGCTTAATACTTATGAGACTGAAGTGATTTCTGCGGTCTCTGCTGGGGCCACTTCACACTTTTGCTGTTGAGGTGGTAAAGTGATCTGTAATCATCTTAGCTAAAATACACTGAACTTAATTTATATCAAAAAAGGTTTCAAGTTTTTTTTTCTTTAGTAAAGCAGTCTTAATCAGTGTGATATTTTTGTTAGATTTATTTTCACAATTATATATTAAACATTTACAACAATATTGATTTGTTATTGAATAATACAGGCAACAGTGATGTTTTTTTCTCTTTTTCTTTAAGCTTAGCTTGGAAATACACCCGGGCTTATAATGACCAATATATGACATTCACATAAGGTCAGGCCAGATTCCCTCAAATGAGATGTCACAAAGCTGGACTATTTTGCCAAATCAATATCTCTCAGCACAACATACACAGGCCACTAAATGATCCAGCCCATAATTACCAGTGAACACATATACACACACAAAATGTAAAAAAACAAACAAACAGTAAACAGGGAGACTGACACCAGAAATTTAATTTCCTGAAGGAAATTTAATAAGCATCAACAGACTCTTGGTCATGTATCATGGCCATGTCTTAAACTGAAAGGCATTCATTCATTTATTTTCTATTCCGCTTATCCCTTTCAAAGTGGGGGGCTGGAGCCTATGTCATTGGGCGAGGAGCAGGGTACATCCTGAACCGGTCACCGGTCGTTCACAGGGCCACATGAGAGACAGACAACCATTCATGCTCACACTAAGGGCAATTTAGAGTCGGTGGGAGGAAGCCAAAGTGCCCAAAGGGAACACACGAATGCACAGGTAGAACATGCAAACATGACACGGAAAGGCCCTGCCCAACCTGGGAATCAAACCAGCAACATTCTTGCTGAGAGGCACATGCTTTACCTGCTGCGCCACTGTGCCCTCTACACCGAAAGGCATTCTGCAAAATATATTTCAAACGCAGAGCATCATACACTGTTTAACAGACCATTAATTCCTGACTCATCACAAAAGTTTCTTGACCCCTTTGATCCTTCCATCAGCTGTACAAAAATGTATCCCCTGGGTCTGGTATCGTCATTGTTAAAGGCATAATTCGGAGAGAGTGGAAATTTGTTTGTCCTCTCCAATTTATTAAAAGTGGTCTGATGACATAATGTCTTGGTTATATTTTGATGAAATCTGATATTTTTTATCCAACACTCATCCAAAATTCCTCAAGGAATGTCTCACTGTGCTGCACTGAAATACCTTGGACTGGGTTGTTCAACGCTTGCTGGTCTGGACTCTATAGTGCTCACCCTGTCTGAAATAACTCTGATTGGCCGTGGAATTGTTAACTCATTCTCTAACTTGGCCCATGGACATGAAATAAACAGGCTGTCATGGACATTTTTACCTCATGATGTCTTCAGCTAATCCACCAAATTGCGACACCATCTCTGTTGTTTGTGTGATTGTCTTTCTTTTTTTCTTTTGCATTTTATGAAAAGAATGTTTCTGGAAAACAAATCTATGAAGAAGATAAAACCAATGTACCCAAAAAGCATACAATAGCTATTTAGTCATTCAGCGCAAAGCAAGACAAGGCAAGTTTATTTGTGTAGCAACTTTCAACAACCAAGCAATACAAAGTACTGAATACTGACTCTTTATATCAATAAATCCTGAAACTGCTGTGGGATAGGTGTTAGGGGAAGATATTGACTGTGCACTACAACCCTCTTTCCACTGATGTCCAATAAGTGTTCCACTTAACAGTTAACTTGCAATGGAAATTTATATTTTTCAGCAGTAATGATACATGTACAATGATTAAATCAGTAGAGTTGTACTGTTATATTTTGACCACAGGGGGCATCAAAATCAACAAAAACTTGACGGTCCTCACAGAGCTTTAAAGTCTCCTGTGGTGCATTACTGTAAACTACTGGACAGTCCATTTAGACTAATTTTATTCAGTTGCATTGATGAAGTTGTACACCCTACCAAAAGATCGATTTAATAGCTTTTTCCTTCAGCTAATGGCTTGTTAAATTTAATGGAAAAGCATATCTCCCCAAGGGTGGTTTGAAGGGGAAATAACCACATTTTGTTGTAGATGTTTTCTTAAAATTGTGTTTTGAACATTACAGGACAAGACCACAAAACAACAGCCACAAAATCCAGTGGGAAAAGGGTGAATATATTGCAGGAATAGGTCTTTATCATGTGAGAACAAGGTCAGTAGGATGTGAAAAAATGTCTTTTCTCTTCTGGGAATGAGATCCATTCATTCCATAAACGGATAGAGATCTTATTATATAGGCACATGATCTTGGTTGAGGAACAGTTTCTTTACACAAAGCATTTGTATGTTGTCTCTATAGATCAGTGGTCCCTTTTTCCCTTTTCAAGGTCAAGACAAAATGGGCTTATACACAGTATTGTATAATGATCTCTGACAAAAGAATGTATGAATGTGTTTGTTTCTGTATTTGATAATGTATGTAAGAAAAATTGTAAGAGTAAATGATAAGTCTCTGGTTTTTCCCAGCTAGGCAGGGCTCAAATCCCAAATTGGAAACCAAAGCTATAGATGGTAAATTCTTAATTTCCCTCAGCAAAAGGGAACATTTGCAAATAGGACTCTATCCAGCCTTGTCTCAAAAACTTTTCCATCTTTTCATTTCTTTGCTGTAGTATCACCCATATACAATCTGTTCCCATAATCTTCCTCTATCCTTTCTCAGGCATAAATTTCCCTTTTCATCTGTACGATCTCCCAGACCTCGACCCCTCTAATCCAGAAACATATTTGTTTCCATCATGGTCAAGGTGAAAGCCATGACAGATCTTGAGATTAAAACTTGAGAAAGAGATGGAAAATCAGAGATAGAGGGAGACAGGCGAGCTGTCAGACTCAGCAAGATGAGAACACATGGAGTGCACAGCGGAGGGGAGGGACTGAAATCAAAACCTGGATACATCAGAGGGAGAGTTAATCTCAAACAGACTTACAGAGAAAAAAGTCATTGTGTTTTTGCATGCAAAGTAAACACTGTTGCATAGGAGCCAAAGATTTAATTGAATCCAACAGAAACAACACGCTGCTGTGGAACATTTCAAATTAATAAGACACCCTCATTATAAAGTGCTAAATATGGATGTGACATTCCCTCTGAACTTCAGTTTCAGTTGTTGCTCTTGACTCGCATCATTTATGAAACTGAAAGGTTCACAAACACACTGCAAAACATCAGTGGCTGAAGGCAGTCATGTGCAGCCTGGCACACATCATTATGGACTCCCTTTCAAACGCATGCATTTTCATATGATTAGAGCTGTTTCAGATGAAATTTGAGACTGCTAAAATCATCTGAAGACTTGCTGTAAATGAACTGATTGCTGTAGTTTCATCTGCCTTGTACTTACTGCCCTCATTTGGTGGTTTGCATGTATTGCACATTACCATGAAAATGACAGTGAAGGTCTTACTGAATTCTAAAAGAATGCAAATTTGTAGGAGCTCAGAAACTTGATTTAAAATACGCACAGAATAACAATAAGGACTGGATTCACTGTGCATTTTAGAAAATGAGCATTTGAAGATGTAATGTAGTCACTTAAATGTAAGTTAGCCATGTGAAAATCTACCTCCACATTTGAAGCCCCCCTCTCCCCTCCCCATACAACAACAGTGAAATTGTGCCAGCAATTCTTGTTGAAACTTGTCAGCATATCTACAGCATGGACAAAATTTGTTCATCTCCAAGCACTTAGCTACTGTTCATACTCAAATTGTTGAATCCAAACTTCATGATTGAACTCTTTTCACCAAGAGAGACTTAACTTTTAAATGCTGTGCAAAATTAACTGGAAGAAAGTCAGTTACACAGTAACAGATAAGGCACCTTCAAGGTGGTAAAATAGGAGACTCACATCATGTATTGCCAACAAATCTGCAAAAACTGCCTAATGCCATTATGCCAATACAGGCAAAAATCTGTCTTACAACATGGATTTCATATGAAGTGGCAATTGAGTATACATTTGTATATGTATCTTATTGAAGACGTAACTTGATGCAAATGATGTAGTAGTTAATCAGCATGAAAATATGTTGATTGCATAGTGTATTCATGCTTCCAAATCACTAGGTAACATCTTGGTGTCCCAAATAACCCATGTCTCAGGTAAGTTAGAAAAGATTAAAATGCTGTTCAAACCACCTAACACAAGTTTTCCAGTGTATCCATATAACCTGATTTAACTTAGGCCTTAAATAAATAATATACAAAAGTAATATTAAACCCTCCCAGTGCATATCTATCTATCTATCTATCTATCTATCTATCTATCTATCTATCTATCTATCTATCTATCTATCTATCTATCTATCTATCTATCTATCTATCTATATATATATGTATATATATGTATATATATATGTGTATATATGTATATATATGTATATATATATATATATATATATATATATATATATATATATATATATATATATATATATATATACACATATATACACATACATACATACATACGTACATACATACATACATATATATATATATATACATACATATATATATACATATATATATATATACATATATATATATATATATATATATATATATATATATATAGATAGATAGATAGATATAGATATAGATATATATAGATATATAGATATATAGATATCATATCTCTCTCTATCTCATCTCTTCTCTGATTCATTCATTCATTTAGAACGAAATGACTTCCGGTTCCTTCATCTCCGTTGTTACGATTGGTTGAACTCTCTGTTACTTTGCTGTGATTGGTCAAGTAGAAATGTCCTAAATAAGGAATTTTGTCCCAGCTTTTTTGGTGTTAAACTGTACGCTAAGGAATGTGGTGTACCGACAAAAATAAAAGTTCTACTTCACAAAATAGTTTTCTTAAAGCCTCCATTCTTTTGTTTTACTAATTTACTGTTCACAACTTTTTCTCTTTTGTTGTCCTCGTTTTGTTGTCGCTGCACGCCACAGCCTCTGTATCATCAATCATCGCCAATCAAGTGCTGATCCGGCGTGTTAAGCTCCGTTGATTGGCTGCTCCGCGATGAGGGCGGGTGCATTCCTGCTGTCCCACAGGCAGCAGTGACTCCAGCAGGCTGGTGTACGAGGGAGCTAATGGCACTGATGAGACACTCACCTGACACAGGACTTCTCTCCACAGGTACCCTGCATGTTTCATTTGCTTGTTTAATACCTCGTCTATAAACATTTGATTCTCATACGGATGTTTACATGTCTGGTGGCACAGTCCTCATGTTCAGCCTGTGTGAAAAGCTGGTAAAACCACATGTTGAGTTGTTTCTGGGTATAGTAATGATGACTAAATTAAATGACAGCCCATTTCTATCAACTCTTTATGCCTTTATCATTGCAGTGCTTGTGCTATCACACCACCATGAAGAGTCTGAAGGCAAAGTTTTTGAAGACAGAGGTAAGTAATAGACATTCTTCAAAGATGTGGTGCTTCACACTTTGTGGATTTCTAGCTGTTCCCTAGTTTGGTCGAGCTGAGAGCTATTCAAAGAGATAAAACATTTAACCAGTGTACTGACTAAATATTACAGCTACTCCACATTAACTACTATTTTACACATCCCAGGTTGGTCCCCGTTAGTGTGAATGGGGGGCAGTGGGTCTCAGTGTCAGTGAGTGGCAGCAGGAGAGCTGGGCTGTCTCCAGACAGCTGCTATCACCTGAGATCTCAGGTGGCCTTCAATTATTCACAAGCACACACATTCACAATGAAAGAGTCCCCACTTTCCTGCTGTCACCCCTTATGAAACTCTGTGTAACAGTGAAGGACTTTGTAATGTTTTGGTAACGCTTGTCTTCAAGTGCAAAGACTTCTAAAACTTGCCATACAAAAGACCCCATCAGGTGGTAGCCTCTTCCAGAAGCCCCCTTGCAAATTGCCTCCGTGTCTGATATTATATCTAATATTGATAAATAAGTGTTTTAAAACTAAATCAGATGCTTAAGAGACAGAATCAAAAACATGTTAAATCATATACTTACAATGCAGCTGGATTTTACAGATTCCTTCTCTGTTATGAGGAAGATCCATTTTTCAAAGCTTTAAACTGCAATCATTCAGCACCCTTTAAATGATAAAGAGGCAGTTACAACAGATGTGGATTAGCTGTGTTGAAAGTGAGAAGTGACTGCTGCAACCCTGCGGGAGTCCTTTGATAACTGTGGCTTGATAACAGCAGGGCTTTGGCTGACAGGAGCCTCAAATGAAATCATGAAATAAGTACTTGAAAGCAACAAGAAATATGAAATACAATTTAAGAGTCCTGAATGTATTTACAAAAAACACAATCTATGAATGCGAACAAATCAGATATCTGAAATGTTTTTTCTTTCAATAGTATGCCAAATGTTGGGTACATTTTTGGTTGTATTTCGTTTTTTCTGAAGGCAGTATTTGATCATTTCTTACCACTACAATCAACAGCCATGTGTGCCATAGACATATAATTTTTTTTTTTTTTTTGCATTTCTTGTATTATCAAATTATTACATTTTATCAATTCAAAGGTCTGACAAAGAACATGATTTAATAACATCCAAAAAGACTTACAGACTTGTGTTATCATTGCAAAATAAAAATATTCCAGCTTTATTAATTAACTCTCCTCTTCCCTCTACATTTTTGCAACCTTACAAACAGCTCCTGGTAGTGCTGTGTATTTGCAGCAACCTCAAAATATGATGCATTTCCAGTTACTGAGGCTATGATTAGATACAAACAGATAGCAGACATTGACTATGCCAAACAACTTTTGATCTTTTTTGCAAGAACAAAAAGAGCAAGGACAATGTTTAAAGGATTGTTCTAGTCCATACACTTAAATTTCAGGTGTGCAAAGATCTAAAAGACATTTAAATTTGGGATATGTGCTGCGTCACATAGTTTGGCTGCCATTTTCATTTTATGAACTGCTCCATAAATAATATTACTCAAGGTTTATTGATGGACTAATTCTCAAGGAGTGCATGATGTAATTTTATTGCATTGGTTGCTCGAGTGCAGGCCCACTTGTCACATTGGAGCTTCTGTTAAGCAGATGAAATAGCAGATGTTGCCTCTAAATTACTCAGTCAGAATGTGGGATTTGGTTATGTTTTGCATTACTACAACCTTTTTCACTGTCTTTTGCATTTAAAAGGACTTCTGCCTCCTTTTCCACTCATTCACCACAACATTGTTGACATGTATGGTCCTAGGTTGGTAAAAATGTTTGCATGACAGCTGCCCTTGGAGGCCTTTCTTATGGAACACATTCAAATGCCCAACAGACAAATATGATAGATTTATCTGTAAAAATTATTTACTGGTTTCTATACGCACAAGATATGTAAGATACACAATGCAATCCTCAACGTATTTTAGGTTTTAGCTTATTTGTTTGCCTCTTTATATCCCCTCCTCCCTGTAAGTAACAACCCAAACCTGCCGTGCAGAGCCAGCTCAGTTTCTGCTCTTTTTGCTGAGTCCTCACATCACCCAGGCCCCGCTCTGTGACTGCAGAGAAACAGATCTACAGCCCAACATGACGCTGCCAGGGGGGTACCATACAGGACCTGACCAAAAAATAATGGAGAGGAGAAAGCCAGCCTCAGAGATGAAGAAATTAATGGGTTAGAGAAAAGAGGACAGCGAGGGAAGGAAGGAGGTGGCTCGTGAGTGTGTGTGAGGTACAGGGTGCTGTGTCCCTGTGCTGTGTCTCCGCTAGCAGCTGAAGCAGGATGTGAGGATCACAGTTTGGATGCGGACAGGGAGTTCTGCACTGGAAGACGTTTTTGTGAGGATGACAAATGGTGTTGTGTGTCAGAGTCTTTATGCACTATGATGTACAGTTCATTTGAGGTTTACAGTATGACTGGTATGTGTATCTGTGAAGACTGTGTGGCTTTTTTGACCTCTAAATGGCATGTCAGGGAAACTTGTACACAGCAGTGTATGTTTGTGTAATGTAGAGGCGATGTAAATTGTCAGGCAGGACTCAGCGTGCTCTGTAGCTGCATTTAGTTGTGTGAGTGTGTTACCCTGGCAGCTGGTATGGATCCTCAGCAGCCTGTTTTTAGCCTGATGAAGCGGCTCTGCCCTTGCTTCAGTCTGCTGCCACTGCCAGTAGGTATTCTCTCTTTCAATATTTAGATATAAGAAGTAGACAAGTATTAGTTTAATTTATTTCTTTAACTGGATTTCTCCCTTGAATCATAACGTGTCTGGCAAAATGGTATTTCTAGACTTCTATTTGTTTCTTGCGCTTACTAATTGGTATATATTTCTAAATGCTGCCAAAAATCTTTAGTTCGATGTGTATTAAATGATTCATTAAAGTATCAGCTTACCAAAGGGGTAAGTTAAAGGTGCTGACCTGCTCTCTGTCTTGACCCCCTCAGAGTCAGGACTGGACCAAGAGTGATGAGAGGCTCCTGCAGGCCGTGGAGCAGAATGAACCCGACAAAGTCATGGCCCTCATCGCCAAAAAAGGTCTCTGTCCTACCAAGCTGGACGCTGAGGGCAAGTCAGCGTAAGTTGGGCAAATTATTGTTTTAAGTGTTGTGAAGTTTAATTTTAGTTGGATTGATTGAATTTAACTAGAACTGCATTTGAAATTATGGTGTCATTTTCTGGATTTAAAATTACCTTTTTATATGTTTGAATGAAACTGATGGACAGAGGTGTTGGGGCTGCACAGTGCTAAGTAACAAACTTTAAAGCTCCAGTGAGGATCAGTCTCTGGCAGAGAATGTTGCTTGAGAAACTAAATCTGATGAACATACTGTATGTAAATTCTAACCATTAACCTTCACTTGTTACCCAGGGCTACAACAGGATAAAACATTTTTTGACTCCAATTATCGTGTTTCCTCCAGTTTGACATATTGTGTGTCCTTCCTTGGTCTATCAGGCTCCACCTCTGTGCATCCCGAGGTCGTTTGGACTGTCTAGAGGTCATCATAGCTCAGGGAGCAGACCTTAATGTTACTGATGGTGCTGGTAGGACATTTTATCATCCACTCAAAATGTCGCTTTTGCAAAGCTAAGACTATATCTAATAAAATGTGTCATGAGCTGTTCATAAATGGTTTCACTTTCAGGTTTCAGCGTCCTCCACCTTTCTGCCAAAAACAGCCAGTCAGAGTGTTTGAAGAGACTCTTACAGGTAAATTACAAGAACAGAGCATACTTGTGTTTGTAGCGTATTAATTTTGTTGACTAATTTTATAATGTGTGGTCTGTCTTTTGCCATGTTCCTCTGTCTCCTCTGACAGGAGAGATTAGCAGTTGATTGCACTGACAGCATTGGTCGGACAGCACTTCATCATGCAGGTCAGTAACAGAACTCAAGGACGACACCAGAATGACAACATAGCATAAAATGTCCATGCTCAGAAATGTTCTGTTATCTAACATGCCTCCATGCCACTAAAATCTTAACACAAAAGCCCTGCATGGATTTACATCCATTATAAAAGGTTTAAGAGTAACATTAAGTCATATTTTCTCTATTTCCTTCATCTTTACAATAAATTCTGCCCTATATACAGCCATCTAATGTTAACCCTTGATCTGATCCTGTTCTGCAGCGGTCAGTGGCTGCCTGTCCTGCACTGAGACCCTCTGGGACTTTAAAGCCAGTCTGGATGTCCAGGATGAGGTAAGCGCAGGTTCTCTTTCTATTACTTGCCTTTGCTTGCTACGTTACATTAGACAACATAATTGTGTTCTTGCTCCCTCATGGTTGAATAATCTCTCTGTCAGGATGGGGCCACCCCCTTGATCTTAGCAGCACAGATGAGCCGAGTGGAGCTATGCGTCTTCCTGTTGGGTCGAGGTGCTGATGCAAACGTCCAGGACACTCAGGGAAGGTACTGGATGGTTCATGGTAACCACTCTCACAAAGTCTCTGTGTGGAAGTCACATTTTGATGAGGCACTGCACTGTTTGCTGCCCTGTAGTTGTGGCTAAAGCTTCAGATGGTAAAATGACAGACTGTTTGACAGTGGGAGGCCTCCTAATGCAGACTGGGCCATGAAACAGCTTTCTAAATTAAGCTATAATCAAAAACACTTGAGGATTATTTTCCTAGTGGTTGGGTTGTCTGGGTCAGGACACAGGATAGATTCCACGATGCTGATGTATGAAGTTGGTTTAAAAGTATGCAGGTCAAGACCTCCAGCAGGGACCCACTGCTTTCAGTTTAACTTGAACATTTCCCTTGTTCAGGATGATAGTTAGTTATCCTTTGGTTAACTGGGTGAAAAGAGCAGTGTTTCTTCAGGCTTCTTCCTTAAGACACATCAACACTGATGATTTATTTAAATGTCCTGCAGTTCTCTTCAAAAACAGCATAAGGATGTATTTTACATTCTTTTATTGATATAGATATTTTGTTTGCTCGAACAAAACCTTTTTCAATCGCAGGTCTAAAAGTCATGTTTGCATTTGGATTACATTTTGATTTTAATTTGCTTGTTCTATGACATTTTCTTGTAATTTTAGATCTGCACTGATGTTGGCGTGTGAGAGTGACAGCACTGAGACTGTAGAAGCTCTGCTGAGAGGTGGAGCAGACACACAGCTGGTTGACTCTCTTGGACACAAAGCCATGGACTACAGTGTGACCACTGGAAACCAAAGCATCATCAGTATGTTGGAGAATGGTGTACCTCCAGGTACAAGTCTAGGCTCACAGTCTTTTTTTAATTAAAGCAGCAATTCAAGCTGTCACAAAAGCTTTCAGGCAGATTGTGCATTCCCTTAACAGAACAATCCATTTAATATCCCATGTCCTGCAAAATGCAAATGTCATTGCATTAGATCCCAGAAGGGGCTCAGAGAGCAGAAGGACTAAACTCTCAGCCAATCTGTGGCCTGTTACCCCTCCTCCCTCCTCCCATCATACATTATTTTGCCAGCCAATATTGCAGATATCTTGATCATACTCTTATGTAGCCTCCCTGCCCCCTTGGATCTGAATGTTTCCAAAGGGAAGGGGAAAGAGCTGCATCTGATCTCTACAGAGACTAAATTTTTCATTTTTTATTCAGCCACTCTTTACATAAATAACTCTGATCAGAATCTTTGAATGAATATAGTTTTGCAATACCTTAATACTAGGAAAAAAAATCCAAAATAGATTATTAAGTAATTAAATTCTGTTGTCACCCTGCTTGTAGTATCATGATTATGACATAACTTTCTATCAACCTTTTCATAAAATATTCCCTTTCACTAGACTACTACCACTAAGTTCTGTTGTTGAATAAAGTAGAATTCAAGCTTTGTTTTAAAGGGACACAACCATGTGAAGAGCAGAACCCACTACTTTTCTGTAAGCAGTTGTTAAAACTGTTGCAATGGCTTCCAGTCAGACTTTCAAGCCAAGTCTTTCATGCAGTTTTCTAGCTCTAATATTGTGTAGTTATGATACATATTAAGATAGGTTTGTTATATTAACTGATCTGAATTCATTTATCTTGACTTGAGCCATGTGGTAGCAGTCTTGCACAGATTATTGGCACCAGTGTGTGACTTCTGTGTGTTTCTGTGCTGCTCTGGATTCTGCCGGTGTCTCTGCTCCCCCAGGAAACATCTGCAACAGAGGGAAGTAGATCAGGAGGACAGCTGGGTGTGATTCTAAGTGGGTTTAAAAAAAGGCGAAAGGCTTGTTCCAGTTTTGTCCTAATAGAGACACATGAAATTTTGAAAACAGATGTGTAGTTGCTTTGAAAAAAGAGATGGCTCAGAATTGGGGGTGCATATGATTTCTGACCTCTGTAGTTTTATCTGTTGTAGAAGAATGTTTGTGTATACACGGCGTCTATATAAATTACATGTTAGTGTATAATGGTTTACAGAGGTTACATTTTTTGCTGTGTCTCTTCCCTCTTGCATGCGTAGCTGCCGAGGGCGCAGGCGAGGAGGTAATGTTGCATAGCCGTGTGATGGATCACTCCCACCATCAATGAGATCATGGCCTTCCTGGCTGATCATATTGTGCATGTTTTCCAATATGAGGTCATTGTTTTGTGTTCTGCTCTCTTTTGGTTGGCCTGTGTTTCTTTTTTTTTGCCGACCCCTTGTCTTATCTCAATTCCCTCTGTTTTTGCTCTTTTAAGTTGAGCTTGACATCTGCTTGTCTGTGATCATCCTCCCAATTCATCCCCATGCAGCCCCCTCAAATCCCCTCAGGTGCCTCATCTGTACAAGGGGGCACAACCCCCCGCAAAAGAAAAGCTCCTCCTCCACCCCGTTCTCCACTGCAGGTACTGTGAGAAACCTCTCATGTAAATGAGAACAAGACTGATGTTCTAAAAAAGTTATATATTATATTTAACATACTGTATCTTTACTTCTGCCATTAATTCCCCGCATTAAAGTGGTATTTTGTACCAGGATCCTTATTTGCATGCTGTATGAGCTGCAGTTGTTAACTATGGAGTAATACTATTTTTAAGTAAACTAATTTTACTTGACAGTTGAGTAGATGTAACTTATAAGGTTCAGATTCTGAGAACTTTATTTATTTATACCTACTCAGTTTGCCGTTGCCAAGGCATATAGTCAACAAGAAAAGACAAATGAAACAGTCAGTCACATTTATGCAGTCACATTCACTTGTCAGTGGCAGTTTATGCAGACCAACTTGGTCAAACATGAACAAAAAGTTAGTTATCAATGATTATAAGCGCATAATACTTTCGTTCACAGAAGTGCAAGTTAAAGACCAGCATTTTACAGTCCATAAGACTAAACATTAGCCTGTAATTGTAGATGGACAACTTAAAATATAGTGCCCCTTGCATTTTTGCTGTCCCTAAAATGGAGGCATAGAAAGAAAATTAAATTGGTTTTATTGTCTTGTTCGGACTAGGATGAATAAGTTACATCTGCCTCACATTTACATTGCGACCTATAGCTACTACACTAGAGAAGCAAGTGTCTCTAAAGATGCCAGTTAAACCATTACATTTTTGTATTTACTTCTTTATTACATTACCTTATTGTTTATTAACTGAAATATAGCATGTCTCTTACTAATCTTTTTTCAAATTTATGTTTCTAATCGTAAAGATCCCAAATTTGCCACCCACTCCGAGGCCCAGGAGTCCTGCCCCACCTGCCCACACCCCTGAGTGCCAGTCCATGACCCCATCTCCACAGCCGACTGAAACACAACAGCCGGCCCAGGTAAGCTCAGTTTTTCTTGGCTATATCCTGCCATTTTGGCAATTCAGACTATTGCATCATATAATTAATGTGCTTGTCTGTTTTAGCCAGAGGATGAAGAAGTGTTTGAGGAAATTCGACGGCTGCGTCTGGAAAGAGGCCGACTGTTACAGAAGATTAAAGCATTGGAGCAGCAGCAACAGAGCGCCATCTCTGCTTTGGAGGAGGTATTGCACGGTGCCTCAATATATGTCTGAAAAATGTTTAATGATACAATGTACCCACATTTGTAGATTAAGCTCTGAGTGTGCCAGGTGCATTGAACTTTACATATGTCTCCATTTTCACTGCAGATGTCGCAGCTAAAACAGCGTCTTGAAGAGGCAGAAGCAGAGAGAGACAAGCTGCTTGAGGAGTTGAAGGGAGGCCATGGCATCGGGGCCAGTGACTCTGAGGACATGGATGAAATGCTGGACTTCCCAGGTATGCAGTCTATGAAAATGTGAAATTTCCAGGCAGTTACAGATAGTATGCATGCACTTCCATGTATGCGTTTGTGCATTCATATGAGTCTATCCCATGAGGAAATACACAGGCTTATTTAGCTGTTGTTGTATTGGAACTTTGTCCAGCAAATGACAGAAACAACAACAACTGCAAAAAGGTCTTTGACTCTTATTGAGGTTTATGCAGCAGTGACAACATGGAAAAGTTTAAGACAGGCTTTCCGGGTAGACAGTCAACCAAGATAAAGAGAAGATTCAGATTTTTCTCCTTCTTTTACTCTTTATTATGGTAATTATTATTATTATTATTATTATTGTCAATACTGATATTATTATTATTATTATCATTATTATTATTATTATTATTATTATCATTATTATTATTATTATTGTCATTATTATTATTATTATTATTATTGTTATTATTGTTATTATTATTATTATTATTATTATTATTATTATTATTGTAAATATTGATGTTATTATTGTTAATAATAATAATTTTTAATAACTTTTTATTATTATTTTCATTATTATAACCATAATAACTGTAGATTGGAGTTTGGAAAAATGGATCTGCCTGATTACAGACATTGCATCAGGTAGATCCAACTGCACTGCAAGGTTACAGAGAATTCATATAATTCAGTCACTGGATTAACTTATTATTTTTGATGAAAATTCAGTGACTGGATAAACTACAGATGTGATAACTTAATTGTCTTTCGTTTTATTTTTTAATCTATTTTGTTTGTGATATTTTGCAGTGACTGTTGAAATTGTTTATTGGTCAACTTGTGTCCATTTGTTCAAGAGAACAAAAAGAATACATGGAATTAATCTTCATTATAAACAGGTTTTAAGTTTTGAGTTTATTTAAAGCCTGTAATTTATTCATTAATGTATTTGTCTGATTTAATTCTATATCATAGTTTTTATTAGTTGTATTCTTTATGTTTTGGATGTGTATCTTCTCTGTTTCCTTGTTGATTGTCTACTTCGTCTGTCACCTGGTGTTTATTATTGGATCTCACAAGTGTAAGAAACAGCTTCACATCAAGCGCTGATGCCTTTTGATATTTTCTGGATTTTTATTTTTTTTTTACTTAGCACCAACACTAAGCGAGTCGTTTCTTAAGTTGAGCACGGGACTACCTCTCAAAGAGTTGTTTTTTAACTTTCCCTCCAGAGAAGCTGCTCTCCAAGCGCTCCAGAGCCTCCCCTTCCCAGGATGTGGCCACTTATGAAGCGGACACCGACTCAACCCAGCCCTCTCCTGCCCCTGCAGATCAGGGAACTGTTGCTGAGCTGCACAAACAAATAGAGGAACTAGCCTCACAAAACTCAGAGCTAGTCCTCAAAGTGCAGGTAAGGTCAACAAGAGGGCAAATGGCAAGATGAAAGCAAAATTATACCCCGACTACCTTTTATTCCCTCATATTTACCTTTTAAATTTACTTTAAACCAGCTCATAAGCACTATTTGCCGTTTAGTCCAGCACATTTATATTTTCATGCAGTTTTACTGAAGTAAACAGCTCAAGATGAAGACACCAGCTCAGCGACGTCTGCATGTCATTGACTCAACCATTAGTCATGACCACTTAAACTTTATGACTATGTGCTCGGGTACACTGGTGCATTAAGGCACTGTTGTTCACACAGGTATAAATAGAACAGAGCAGCATTAGATACACACAGCATATTGCAGACATTCTTCACTAAGTGGGTCATGCTGATTGAAGTACTAAGTTTTTTTTCTTGAAGTGTTTAGTTCTGGTGTTTCTCATTCACCACTATATGAATAGCAGCTATAGAGGCCAATACCTTCAGTTTAAATCTGCTGCATTAAAAAAGACAGACAGGAGTGCCGGACAAACAAGTTTTCAATTGAGTGCAAAGAAAATTGGGTCATGATTAACAGTCCTTCAGATGTGATACTGTATGAAATGATACATAGGATTACACACAATTCATTCATGTAGAATTAATATAAACGTGCAATGGCAACAGTATTAAACCGCAGAAAGAGCAAGAGGCTGCAAATCCAGCTGCTGAGGAGTAAAAAAGCCACAATTGGTGACAGAAAATGGTTGAAAGTAAACAGTTAAAGGCCTCAACTTAAATGAGAAGTACTGTGTTTTCAGTTATTGTCTTTTTGATAATGGTCACTGGTGGCTTTAAATGTCTTATGCTGATGTATGTTTACAATTTTTCAAGGTGTAGCGTTATGTTTATACAGCCAAATGATGAAACACAAAGGTGCAGCATCATGCAGGCCTGCTTTATCACAAAATATGGCCAATGATGAAAATATATGGACCCCACTTCATCCTCTCATCCTAAACCAACAAAATTGTACCTAGGAAAATTAAGTCATTCAATTTCAACTAACCAAATACACATGAAAAAATATGTCTTTTAGGACATCTTAAGTTAATAGATTATGTCTTTATGTTTGCACATAAAACCTCGCAAAGTCCAATTAACAAATGGTTTCACAACAGATAACACTTTAAAAATTAATTCTTTGGATATTATGCAAAAAATATCTGTAAGTTGACCAGCTTTTTTGGAATGTGTTGAAGGTATCAAATTAAAAATGAGTGAAGATTTGCTAAAAAAAAGTTGATTAGTTTGAACATCGAATACCGTGTCATCATTGTGAATTGAATTAAAAATAGGTTGAAATGGTTTGAACATGCTCCAGCAGTCATCATAAATTAACTAGAATAAAGGTAAAATATGGACTCTTCAAGACAAGTTTAACTAGGCACAAAATGCCAAAAAAATACCTTTCAAAAAAAAAAAAAAAAAAAAAAAAAAAAAAAAACATAATGATGGAAAAAAATAAATAAACTATTTAGGAATTTAGAAGTATTAAATCCAGGCTGGTGATCTTCAAACTTGAACTGTCTAGCAAATACACTAGTCTTAACATCAGCAAAATAATTCTGTTGTGTGTTTTGTACAGATGCTGGAGATGTTTGAAAAGGATGACACAGACATGCAGACCTCCAGTGCAGACTTTGTGCCTCTTGTCCAGTATGAGACCTTGAGGAGAGAGTTTGAAGCCCTGCAGGAGCGTCTTTCCCAGAGCCAGACATCGGAAGAAGCCTCCAGCGTGACTGAAGAGCGGTAAACAAACTTGCTCTGAATTTAAACTCATTTCAGAATCAAAATGTGTATTTAGGGAATTTGACTTGTTAAATTGGTGCTAAAGCAATCAACATGTAAAAATAGTGAGTCAAGAGACATAAAATAAAGTATAATAATAGGTAGAAAATAGTTCCAATTGAATTTTGAAGATATAAAAATGACACAAGATACATGTATACAGAAGGCACAAAATAGAACAAAAACACAACCCAACGTTATAGACAGAAGGTGCAGTGAAGGAGCTTTACAGATGAACACTGAATTTTTTTAATGGTATGGATACAAATATAAATTTAGTGTCTGTTTTATGAGGTGGGGGGCAGGGAAATGGGGGCTAGGTACTTTTTATGATGACAGCAGAGGGGTAGAAACGGCTCTGGTACCGAGAGGGTTTAGTCCAGATGGACAGCAGCCTCTTGTCAGAAGGGAGGACTGCAATTATTAATCATTACCAACAAACAGAAATAGCCACCAAAGGTCACACTCATTTGAACTTTGCTATATTAAACCCAGGCCTCACTCTGAGATGTGCTGACCTTTCCTTACATAAGTTCTTAAGTCTCAGCAGTATCAGTTCAAGGCTTTAATCAGGGCCATTTTTTGTGAAGTGCTGAGCCTTTAACTTTATTTCCTGCAGCTGGCAAAACAGGCTCAGGTGTAAGAGTCATAGGCTGTGGAGTTTTTAATCTGTTGTTGTTGGAGATTACCTGCGTAACCTTTGAGAACTTAATGATCAAATCAACAACATTTCTTGTCAGCTATTGCAAATCAATAGTTGTGCACTGCTGCAAAAAAAGAACTCTTCTGGGAATTTAAATTCCCTTTTGTTGTATGTAAAAGTGTATTTTGCATTTGCAAAGGGACTTATTTTACAATTTTAAAAATAAATGCTAAAGAGATTAAAACTGTGTCATTTAAAAGAAGTGGTATGTAGGAATGTGCTTGCTTTTGCTCTCACCAATGAGCCAATGTTAGTCTGAACTATCATAAAGCTTACATAGCGCTATGTTGTCACATTCTTTTAATACATCTATTTCACAGTGTAGTTGCGTAAAATTGCTACAACAAGCTGTCAATTCATTAACATTAGAGACATTTCATAGTGCAACATGGCTTTTGAGGTGCACAAGACATTTTGGCATGGTATTTGTGTGACCTACACACAAAGACAGACATACACACTCACAGTGCTGCTGTCTGCCTTTGATACTACAATATTGTACCTCTCTTCTTTCGGAAAATTTGTTGAATATATCACTAAATTTCAAGTCAGTGTGTTAGTTCTTAGTATTCTGTGACAGTCATTTATCAGAATTTTCTTGTAATTAATTAGATAAAGTATAACGTGCTAACCTACGGTGTAATCTCTACATGGTAAGTATTTAAAATGACCACCATTGCTGTAATGGTATTGTTCTAAATATTTTCTGTGGGCCTTCCAATCCCCATAAACACAATTTTGACAGATACAAAGCTGACAGAGCCCCACACCCCTGCTTAGTGGGCCCAGACCCCAGGTTGGGATACTCAAGGGTTTGTTTTTGAAATATAACCCTGTGATGTTCCTTTCTTGCACTGCAGCGCTGATGAGAAATCTCAGGGTGGAGGCTCAGACACAGAGAGTATGGAAGCTCTGAGGGAGAAGTTGCGAGGCCTGATGGAGCAGTTGGCCTCTTCCCAGTCTGAACTGGAGGAGCTGAAGGAGCAGATGCGGCTTGGGGTGCTTTCTGTGGAGTGCAGTGAGGGAGATACAGCAGTGGCAGCAGGTGGTGGGACTGAAGGCGTGTCTGGGGCCAAAGTGGAGGGACCCAGCCAAGAGACACGGCAGCTGAAAGCGAGGGTGATGGAGCTGGAGGAGGAGCTAGCTAAGAGACGGGGCGAGGCAGCAGGCCAGAACAGCCAGGACAGTGACACAATCAAACAGCTGACAGAGAAAGTAAAGGAACTCCAGGCAGCCCTTGCCCGGAGAGACTCACTAAAACAAAAAGAGGAGAAAGACAGTGACGGAGAAGAGAGAGAAACAGTGAAGCTCCTCCATGATAAAGTGGCCAACTTGGAGGCAAAGCTGGCAGAGAGTAGGGCATCAGGTACAGAGGGAGGAGCAGCAGGAGAGGGAGATCAGGTCCATCGCCTACAGGAGCGTGTGAGTGAGCTGGAGGGTCAGCTGAGGAAGAGTGTGCCTCGATCTGAGCTGGAGGAGGTGCAGGTGACTCTGGGGCTTCAGTGCGAACAGCTTGCAAGAGAGCGAGCAGAGGTGGCTCGAAGACTCAATGATGCTCTCCTGGATCTGGAGAGACTCAGGCCCCCTGTAGGCGGAGACGAAGAGGAGGATGAAGATGAGGAGGAGCACTCGGAGAGCTCGGAGCCCTCAGTTATAACAGGTATGCAGTGATCTACTTTGAGTAAGCTTTGAGATACAACATAGTAAAAATGCTCATGTTTTCCTCCAATCAGATCACTCCAGACGTTCCCTGGCTGCAGTGCGAGAGGAACTGGAGGTGGCGAGGCAGGAGGCAGCCCAGGCCCTCGACTGTCTGTGTGCTGAGCGGGAGAGCCGGGCACAGGATGCCCTACAGCTCAAGGACGCAGTACCTCTGTCAAAACATAGGGAGGCGCTGTCTGCAGTGTCAGAGCAGCTGGCGCAGACGCTACAGGAGCTCCAGGAGGAGAAGACTCTACGCAGTCAGGCTGAGGAGCAGGCTGCTGGACTGGAAACTAAACTGGAGGCCATGAAGGATGCAGTGTCCAAAGAAGAGCATGAAAAAATCAAGGTCAGTAAAGGAACTGAAACAAAAAGTGCAAAATCAGTTTTCTTGATTTTAAGAAGATACACTGAAGGGATGTGCATAAACAGATAAGTGGTAGAATTTTGATAACAAAATAGCTGGGGCCAGATATGCACCTGGTTGGGCTCACTCTTTAGATTGTACTTGGAACAGGTCCAAAAATCCAGATCAAATGCTCTTTCTAAACTGTAGTACAGCTTTCTCCCACAAGTAATCGCTGTATCTTTGTGTAATGGTTGCTTTTTTGCCTGAATAAATGCTATGGAAGGAAGGGGTATCAATGTTAGGGAAATATATATTTAAAAACTATACAGGAACTGCCTGGTACAACAGTGTTTGGCCCAGAAATGGAAATAAAGTTGTATTTAAGCTGTATCAGGTTAGAATGACTTGTAATCATGTGCTCCATGAATCAAGTTAAGAGCAGAAGTATGGATGTTGAACTGAGAAGAGGGCCAGAAGCCAGCTTTGCTAACTGTGAACATAAACATTTACAAAATACCTTTTTTCTAGGTACTTTATTATCTTTATTTTAGCTTATCTGTAGCCATACATGAAATTATCCACCCGGGAACATAGTGTATCCACTTTACCTCTGCTATGATTTGAAGTCAATTTATTCTTACATATATTCCCAACAATCAGATCCAAACTGACTTTGGTGTATACATGCATTATCTCTAGTTCCCTTGACTGACTTCGACCAAGAGGTCAAGCAGCATAAAAGCTTAGGAAATTCAAACAGAGTAGTTGTCTGCCTTTAGATGCAATCATAAGTAGTAAAGTATGCTTTGTGTTTGTTCCTAAAATAAAGCATCAGGTATGTAGGAAGTACACATACTTGTTAAGTTTGGACATTTTTTACCATATCATACCACCAGTTTCTGTTCAGTGGAGAAAGGTGCATTACTAGATTCACCCCTCTTTTTGTGTGTTAGGACAAGGTCAGCTGTCCAGTTGATTTCCCAACTTAGCCAAAACTGAGTTCACTATGCATGCAATTGTGCCGAATAACCTTTAATATCCTTTGAGCTAGAAGTACAAGGTGTCTTGTTGGGGGTAAAATACCGCCCCATTTTCAAGTTGGGCCAGCAAATTTAAGTAAATGAATGTTGCATGTCATGTTAAAAGTCATGAAATTACGGGTGTACAAGTGCCCCCAAAACAGGTGTTGTTGTATGGACAAAAAAACTTTCTGGTTGATTCATTACCTCAGAATACAGTTCCTACAAAATTGTAAACACTATTCTTTATATCATCCAAAACAACTCAAGGTTGACTTTGACAATAAATTCTAGGGGGTTATAGGGGGGAAATGCTCCTTCAAGACACATTAAGGCGACCTGTGAGGCAGCTTAGGGTGTAACAGCATACATCAAGTTAGTTATCTGAGTATGGTTTCAAAACAAAATGGTGGCAATTACTGTGCTGAATATAATACATGGACCACAGATTCAAAACACTTGAGGATGTGTAAATGGTTGTCTTGGGGTCACATGTAGCCCCTCACCTCACTCAATGCAGCCCACAAGTCGATGTCAACTGCTGAAAAGTTAACATGGGAAATAGGGCTGGGTATTTCCAGCAACCCCACGTAAATTGTGAACATTGACTACACTTTTTACAGAATTGCCAGCAACTTTTGTTTTATATTACAAGAAGAAAAAGAACAAGGATAAGTTTTAAATGACTCTACTACTTAAGAACTTTAATTCAGGTCTCCAAAGATGGTAGACACCTAAGTTTAAATTTGGAACATATGCTTCATCATGTAGCCTGGCTTCTACTTTGAACTGTACCATTGTTAACATTACCCAAAGAGTACATACAACAACTGTCCAACCACTGAGGCTGTATCGATTCTGTTGCATCCGTATCGATACATGTATCACCAAGGAGTGCATGACGATATTTTTCTGTATCGATATCTTGAGCACAGGCCTAATGGGAAAGCATGTTATGGAATTTTAAGCCTGAGTTGGCAATGGAAAACCAATCACAAAGACCATATGTACAAACCATTAAACAATGACCTTTCCTATAAAAACTTCTAATTTCTGGCATATGTTAAGTTATGGGATTTTAAGTGATATGTAAGTGACAGTAATAACATTTGTGAAACTCTTTCATGAGGTATTACTATATGACTTGGAAAAACTTTGCTCTCATTAATGTTTGTACTTGAGTTGGAAAATACAGTTGTTGGTGCGACAAGTTCAGAGCAGAGCCAAGTATTTGTTGATTAATGCAAAGTAACAAATGACCTTTGTGTGGCTCTCTTATTAACCAAAGCTGCCCAGCCCTGGTAAATAAGACATATTTTTGTAATTAAGGTCTTTGCTCCCATACAGTATCATTCTGGTTGCAAATGCTTGTGAGACTACAGTCAGTGTTAACACAGATGGTCTATTATGTAGGATTTACTATTAAAGCTCAGGTGTTGAGGGTTTTTCAATCTTTGTGCAACATTAGAGGAAGAGTATATGTTTTAAAGAAATCATCAGGTAACCCTTTTGCCTTCTGTTCTTAGGCAGAGCTCCAGCACTCTCTGCAGGCCAGTGAGAGCAGTGCAGCTGCAGTCAAGGAGGCTCTGAGTGAGAAGGAGATGGAGCTGCGAGAACTCAAGTCCCAGAAGGCTGCAGAACAAGGTCTGATCTCCAAGGAGGACCACGAAGCCCTGCGACTCTCTTTGCAAGCCGAGATTAATGCCATTACAGCCCGTTTCAATGATCTCACTCGCAAACATGAAAAAACTTGCACTGAGGTAAGTGTATCTGAGTATGTACATACTTTCTTCAGTCCCTCCTAAAGCCATATTAGATGTCTATGTGTTTCCCACAAAGTGATCCATGTACCATGAAAGCCTCTTTTCGGTCTCTACATTATTCATATGTGTATTACTTTCTCTTTTCGGTAACTCGCTCTGTTTCTCTCTGTATACTGTGTGAGCTTACTGGAGCATTAAGGAAGTTGTCTATGTGCATTAGAGGCCCCTAATGACTTTCCAAAGATAATATCCCACCAAACAGCTTAATGGCACTCTGGCACTGATCTGAAAACTTAACTTGTACACTTGTTAATCCCTCTTTTAAACTAAAAGATAATAGAACATAATTACTAATTATATATTTTATATATATGCCCCATACCCTACAATGACACAGTGACAATTTATGCTAAGAAATAAAAAGAATACAAAAAGAATACATAAATTGAACACTGATCTGACCTGTCAACACTGTTAATAGTTTTGAGAATAGCTTAACTGGAGGGTGCTTTTAGGTCTTATGAAAAAAAAAACTAAATATGAAAAACTTTCTTTTAACCCTTTAACTTCCTCATAAAAATAGCCAGGAAAAATGTATTTTTTGACCTATTAGGACACTAATGCAACATTTTTTTTACATTCTAAGTATTTACAAAGCATTTAATTTTCAAAAATCGTTATAACTTTATGGATGCCATATTCAATTCATCACAGCCATCTTTTTCTTTTTCTGACCATTTTTTAAAACACTGTGTTTACTTAAATAGAAATTTCCCTCTTTGGTAAGACATAATGCTTTTTTCTTATGTTCAACACCCACGAAATAGATGGCCTAATCAGGTTTAAGAACTTTGAAGCATTTATGAATAAGACACAGTTGTGCCCAGTTTGGTCTACCAAGTGGTTGAGCTGGCAGTTAAAGGGTTATGTCAGCTGATTTCTGGATGTAAAAGAAATGAGAGGAAATTAAAACATGTTTTCACCATCTTAATCTGAAAGCATAACAAAGAAAATCATTCAGTTGAAAGGGTGCCAAACAGCATAGTATGAGAGAATCAACTGTGTCGTTCCCACGAGAACAATAATTAAGACCCGGTTGCAACTTAGGACACTAACAAAAGAAGCTGCACTTTTACAATAATTAAAAAAATTGGTCTCTTTTCTAAAGGAGACTATTTCATTTTATCTACTGCCACAGCTGCCCACTAACACTTTCAGAATGATGGAAGAGCATAAGATTGACCTGAAATGAAAGACGGAGTAGGAGTCTCACAATAAAAGGGTGAGAGGAGAAAAACAAAATGAAACTAAAGAAGTTTGTTCTCACACATTAATGGGAGTTTTTCTATAAACCTCCCAAAACTAACAGAGAGCCAGCTGATAGTGCTCTCTCTAATGTGTCTCACTGATCAGTGTGGACAAACCGCCTCAGTACCCTCACAGCCCATCTGATGATCATCTGTTCCAGCTGTGAGGAGTCACACAAGTGTCTCCAATAAGTCCTGATGAGCATGACAAACTGTCATTTAACTTTTTGGAAGAGAAAGAAAATATTTGAATATATTTTTTAGATAATGCAATTTTTCTCCAAATTGTAAGTAACTCATAGGTCATGCTCACACTGGATTTAAAAGTGGCCCAAAACCAACTTTTTTTTTTACCCATATGTGATCCATGTCTGGTCTTTTTATGACAGTCTTAACAGCACACATCCTATTTTTTTTTTCAAATCAGACCCAGGCCACTTTCACTAGAGACACCCCTCACATCATCATTAAAATATCTACTGTCTTTTTTTCTCAGTCTTCTTTTTCTCTTTATCACTTTGTCATAATTTTGTCTGCTGACATTTGTAGCATTGATGTTCACATCCATGAACACCTGCAGTGTGAGTAAGTCTTAGCCTTTTGAAGAGATCAGTCCTATCACCCATTCTGTTGCCAGCTAAGTGGGGCAACAGAGATATTTTGCATACTTATTCCCAGAGCTGTTTTGCTTTCCATCTCTGGGCTTGACTCTAACACACTCAGACTCCAGAGGATATATTTTCATAAGAATGGCCAACAAGTACATTTGTTTAGAAAGAATCAGACAGGATATCATTCATGGGTATTTTTTTTCTGAACTTTTTCAGGGGTTTGTTAACAACTGTCACATTTACAATGACAAAAGCTACTCTATGATCCTAAAATATTTTCTGCTACTCAGGCTTGAGAATTTGATAATATGGAAGCCAGATAAGAAGCTGATGGAGCCTGATGTGTATGCCTGCGATCAACAGTCTATGGTTACTGAGATAAAAACCTCAGTTTACAATTTTGTTTTATAGTATACGTTGTAAATGCAAAGAGACTGATGGTAGTTACTGAAATTCTGTTTTCAATACTTTCAGTCTGTGGTTCTCAAGTTTCTTCCTATTGTGTTCCCCTTTGCAGAGCAATGCCTTGTTTGCTCCCCTTCATCCTCTAGTCAAAGATTCTAAAATGGTCAGGCAAATGTTTGCAAATTACAATTAAGCTTGTGAGGAGGGATTTTCTGACAAGTATATCATCTGAAGTCAGTTTAAGATGAGGTTAAACCACATTTTTCAATAATCTGTCCGATTTGACATGATGAAGCAATAAAATCTGTGGTGGTGTTCCCTCTACACCATGCTATGAAGGCAGAGACGTTGATCCAGATTTTGTTGGACTTTTCCTGTCTGTCATAGTTGAAAACAACAACTTCATCCTTTGCTCTTTAGTTTATTCATATCTTTGAACCTTGTGCATGTAGAGCACACTGTGCCCAAGCTGGCAAATATCTTTTACATGACAAAGAAAATCACAGAAGGCATGACAAAAAAAAATCTCCCTGTGAAGTTGTTGTATGAAGTTTGTATTGTCATTGACTTTTTACACTACCCAGGATGTCGCAATTTATGGCATGATGTGTCCCAACACCCCCATAGACCTGACTGTAATAATGCTTAAATCGTTTAGTCCGACTCTGTAAAAAATTAGAGTACATTTGTATTGTACAGTTAGAGATGCACAGCCCATTGTTTAATAAGATATCCTGTAATGTATCCGTGGAAAAGTCATAAATCAGATTGACCATTCCTGTAAAACGTCATCAAATACAAAGGGGAACCTCAATGATTTGTTTCCTTCTCGGCATCCAAAAGTGAGTTTTATTAGTTTTAACTGAAGTTTTGAGCAAAAGATACCAAGTTTGTTGTATTGTGAGGTTGTTTCACTCGTGTCCTGCGATTTCTATACTTGTGTCATTTGGTAGAGCTGCTTGCTGTAGTGACAGCTTCCTTGCGGTGGTTTTTACTGCAACAGGTGTTTCAGGTGCAGAGGGAGGCTCTCTTCAACAAGAGTGAGCGACAGGCGGCAGAGTCACAACTAGCTACAGTGCAGCAGCAGCTGGCTGAGTTACAGACCAAATCCAGCCACATCCAGGAGCTCCACAAGGACATCCAGGAGTCCCAGGGCCTGGTCAAGGAGAAGGACCGCAAGGTTGGAGTTTAAAATGTCAATTCATTTAAACTTTCAACTGTGTGGAGATAAAACTGACTTCTTTGTGTCTGCAGATTACAGAGCTGTCTAAGGAGGTGTTTCGATTAAAAGAGGCCCTGGGAGCTCTGTCACCTCCGCTGGGCATCACGACCTCTTCCACTTCCTCTTCATCTGCTCACCATGGTAACCCGGGACAACAAGTGGCTCTGCAGAACAGGATTGCCATACTCACACAGCAACTACAGGTAAGGAGAACGCTGAGACTGGGGATGTGAAGACGAAGTACTTCTTCCAACATTGATTTATATGTCATAGTTCACAAAAGTGCTTTTTAAAAAGACTGTCAGCCAGAGCCACAGGTTGCTAAATGCACCTCTTTAAAACTCTATTAAGGCCTTTTCAATGGCAAGAATTAGGGATGCACAATATTCTTGGAATGGTTTTGACAAATAATTACTTAAAGTCAGTTTCATTGACTTCTGAACAGTATATTAGCCTTATGTATAAGCATTAAGTTAGGATCATTTTGTGTGTTAATTATGAATTGAAAGTGTAGGATTAAAATCTTGGCTAATTTTCTGTTTGGACCTCTGAAAGGGCAGGTAAAGAAATATAACATTTTTGTTGCATATAGAGAATGTGTGAATTAAAAAAATACTTAAAGTTATTTCTGTGGATTGGCCTGAATAACAATATGGATAAATGTAAGTCTTAGAATATTTCATATTGGCAAAAATCCAATTTTAATCACCTGAAACAAGAACTTTCCCTTGGTACCTTTTACTTTGAGGGATTCAGTGCATCTCAACAGCATGGTTTAGGCCCTACATTTAGTCCTGGTGAAGACCGCAATGGTTCTGATTGGTTGAGTGCTAGCAACTGTTGTTTACACTTTGGACTGACAAACAACTCCACTAAATGGATGTGATCTAAAGTTACTCAACGAAGTGGCAACAACGAAGTTTTATTTGCAACCAGTATTTTGTTGTGGTCATTTGGTTTGACGCAACTCAGCTTTATTTTATTTACAGTTTTTATGCATAGAGGAATGTTGCTTAAAGTTCCTCACAGAGGAATGATGGACAGAAACAGACAATTAAAGGTTAAAACAGAAGACTTAACAAAAGAGTAAAGTAATGAAAGAATTTATAAATAAACAAAACACAATATGCACAAAAGGAACAACAGTAATACAGAAAAAAACATTGCTATGACTTAGCTAAATATAACCAGAGATAAGCTTAAGTTGAAGAAATAATATATGAAAATCATAATCAATGCTATAGAATTACAGAAAATCAAAAGCCATATTATAAAGAAAGCTCTCCAGTCCACTTTATAAACACCTAGAGAGCTACCAGTTTTTACATGCAGGCAGGTGATATGAATTCAAATGTTTAGGAGCATGAAAAGCTCTTCACAACATATTTGCCTTCTTTATTTAACCTGTGTTTGGCATACGCTTTATATTAGGCAGACAACAGTGCCATTCTTCATCATCATGCAGCAGGACTCAAAGGCTATTAGCCATCTGTTTCTGCTTTTATCCTGACGAGCATCTTTTCCTTTTCTCTGTTGCATAGCATAACTACCTGTGCTTATGTACTTTTCCCTCTCAGAATGCAGTTCTACAAAAGAGCACTGGAGAAGGAGAAATCAATCTCAATTTTATTTATTTTATTTCTATGACCTGTTAAATGCTGGAATATTTAATTTTTTAGAAAAAAAGTATTCCTTGAAAACAATGTTACCATATTCTTGTTTTTGCAGGACTGGGAGAGAAAGCACAAACAGGTGGTGACTATATACCGCTCCCATTTACTGGCAGCTGTACAGGTCAGTATGAATAACTCTGGTCCACCAGAGCATCAGCACTTCAATCTCACATACAGAAGGGTGATTTTTATCAAGGAGTTCCATTTGTCTGTGTGAGTTTTCATTAAGATGGACTCTAGTTGTCTTGATTTAGGAGGTAACTTGTCTGACTCAGTTTAAAGTTTGAGGGGCACACAGTGCTGAATTTGAGTTTGTCTTTATTTGTGGGCGCAGACAATAAAGAGTGAAAATGATCTGTCCTGCATCTCTGCTTACCAAACAAAGTGGATGAAATTTCAGATGAGGTGCAGAGGAGAGGGGGATCACTTTCATCACATTTCACAACTAAGATGTTCACATAAGCTTTTCTTTCTGTCATGAGGGTTGTAATAAGAGCTCGTTCAAGTGTTGTTGACCTCTAGGAGAACCTTTGGCTGCTTAGTTGTACCTTCTACTTACTTAGTTTTTCTTAGTTGTATCTTTTACATCAGACATTAAGCTCTGGTCTGGTTTTCAACTCAAGTGTGTGTTTTCTGTTTGAACCCTTAAGTCTGTCTTTGATTTGGGGCTCTCCGTCAGCTTAGTGTGATTGATCTTTACTCCTGGTACAGCTGGAATTTATAAGTGTGCGAGAAAAAGTCCAAAGCTCTCGGTCAAGGCCCCTCTTGTTTTTGCTATGTCAAGGGAAACATTTTTTGTTTTTTTGTTTTGTTTTGTTTTTCTGGGCCATTTCCCTGGCATTACTTTGTACAGAATGTTGAAGTACACTGATCTCCTTCATTTCACAAAGGAAGAGGCATCAGTAAAATCTGCTTAACCTAGTAACTTAAAACCTATTTGGTAAAGTTATTCAATAAAAGCAGTTGTATGTATTATCTTTTCTTCTGCTTCCCATCAGGGCCACATGGATGAAGAAGTGCAGGGTTTGCTCCTTCAAATCCTGAGGATGTCACAGCAGGGACACTAATCCTAGAACATGTGGAACACCCTCCCCACCTACAAAAATGTGCAAAATTGTTGGTACCCTTCAAGTAAAAACCTACAATGGTCTCAGAAATAACTTGAAACTGACAAAAGTAAGTATAAATAAAAAAATGCTGAAAATTAGCTAATGAAAATCAGACATTGCTTTTGAATTATGGTTCAACAGAATCATTTTAAAAACAAAATAATGAAACTGGCCTGATCAAAAATGATGTTACCCCTACTGAAGACTAACAATGTGAAGACATGTTGAACTAAAGTTTGTCCTGTAATTAGTATCACATGTTTCTCCAAGCTTGTAATCAGTCAGTCTGCCTATTTAAAAGGTGAAAAGTAGTCACCATGCTGTTTGGTATCATGGTGGCACACTGAACATGGACCACAGAAAGCAAAGGAGAGAGTTGTCACAGGAGATTAGAAAGAAAACTATAGACACATGTTAAAGGTAAAGGCTGTAAGACTCTCTCCAAGCAGCTTGATGTTCCTCTGACTACAGTGCATATTATTCAGATGTTTAAGGTCCATGGGCTTGTAGCCAGCCTCCCTGGATGTGGCCACAAAAGGAAAATTGATGACAAACTGAAGAGATGGATAATACGAATGGTAACAAAAGAGCCCTGGGAAACTTCCCAACGAGGTTAGAGGTGAACTCCAAGGTCAAGGTAATCAGTATCAGATCACGCTGTCCGTAGCTTTATGAGACAAAGTATACTTAATGGAGGACATCACTGTAAAAAAGCATATCATAACGAAGTGAGACTGGAATTAGCCAAAATACATATTGACAAGTCCCAAAGCTTCTGGAAGAATGCCCTTTGGACAGATGAGACAAAGCTGGAGCTTTTGGAAACTCACATCAGCTCTATGTTCACAGGTGGTAAAATGAAGCATACAAAGAAAAGAACACTGTACCTACTGTGAAACATGGAGAAGGCTCAGTTATGTTCTGGGGTTGCTTTGCTGCATCTGGCGCAGGGTGGTTTGAATCTGTGCAGGGTACAATGAAATCTCAAGACTATCAAGGCATTCTGGGGTGAAATGTGCTGCACAGTGTCTGAAAGCTCGGTCTCAGCTGCAGGTCATGGGTCCTCCAACAGGATAATAACCCAAAACACACTGGTAAAAACATCCAAGAATGACTCAGAACAAAGCTTTGGACTATTCTGAAGTGGCCTTTTATGAGCCCTAAATCCTATTGAACATTTGTGGAAGCACCTGAAACATGCAGTCTGGAGAAGACAACCTTCAAACCTGAGACGGCAGGAGCAACTTGCTCTCTGCAAGTAGGCAAAAATATCTGTCAACAGATAGATAGATGAAGTTAAGGGTTCCACTATTTTTGATCAGGCCAGTTTCTTTAGTTTGTTTTTAAATAGTTCTGTTGAACCACAATTAAAAAGCAATGTATGATTGTCATTAGTTGATTTTCAGTAAATTTTGATTTATTATTTTTTATGTCAGTTTCATGTTATTTCAGTGACCATTTTCGGTTTTCTTTCTTATACAGGAGGGTAGCAACAATTCTGCACATGTCTGCATTGTGTCACTATAAGTCATCATGCAGGAGCTTTAGCATAAGAGCCTGCAGGATCAGCATCATGGAGACCATGTCATTATAAAGCCAAATAATAAGTTACCTGTGCTCAGAAATAACTGCATGTGTTTAACACATCAACCTTAAAAACAGCCTTAAAATGTATCCTGCATATAAAGACATGTTGACTTAATCAGTTTAACTTGTCTGTCTTTTAAAGTGGTGGAAAGTACTTTAGTACTTTACTCAAAGTTTAGATCATTTTATTCAAACATGACTTTATTGCGAGTGAAAGTTACTTCTTGTAATAATTACCAGGTCTGATTGCTGGAGTCTTGCTTTAATAAATGCTTTATTTTTCACACAACTTTTTAAATAAAATTTCAAACTGGAAAGCACTTGGAGAGGGCAAACCTCCACCAAGATAGCTCACATTTTGGAGTGAAAGCTATGAGCAACAGTTCTATGATACAATTACCATCATAATTTGATTCTTTGACCATGAAAACCCATACCTAGCAGTGGAATCATGTTGATATTATTATAACTTAGACAGTTATTAAACAAAACTGATTGTTTGCGAATGGTGGTTATCCAGATCACCACCAAAATCTAATCGTTTTTAAGTTAGGCCATTACCAATATCTCCTGGAAAAATTCAGCAAAACCTTTCCAGGATTTTTTGCATGATCTTGTTAATAAACAAACAGACGAACAAGCATATGCCAGTAAAAACATAACCTCCTTGTCGGAGATAATCATTGTGGCATTCATGACACAGCGCAGGATTATGTTGGTAAAAATAAAGAGACTCATTCCTCACTATTATTACCAAATCTAAAAAACTTCAAGTAGCAGTTACACAAAGTACAGATGCTTGAAAAAATGCTCATTATAGTTGTTCTGCTGCTCCTCTAACCCCAGCTAAAGACACAATGGCAGGACTCTAAGGCAGATGAGTCTATCACTCATATCTGTCCCTGTTATCCATATCAATCAACAAAAAATGTAGCATACAGTGCTGTACATTCAAGAACACAGGCAGTGCCAAGGGATACAAAATAAAATTCAAAAACCCCACCCACCCCACAACCCACATTCAACCAGTCATTCACATGAACACACACCCACACACAAAGATGTAACCACAAGGACACTAAGTGAGGATTCTTCAAACTACCACAGATAACTGAGGAAACGCTATCTCTATAGAACATGATGTTACATCAGCTTCCCTGAATGAGGGCAAAACTACCTTCTAACATCTTTAGGGGTTTGTGTGTATTTTTTGACTTGCAGCCAGGAGTGGAGAGGGTATGGAAATGCTTTTCTGAATTAAATGTAAAGCTACTTTCACAATATTTTACTCAGGAACAAGTAGAAGTAGCACTTTACATAAAAGTGCTTTGCATAAAATAGTGAAATAGTACTTTACATAAAGTGTACAAAATGAAAAGTAATGGACTATGATGAGTTGGAAATATTTCAGTATATTATAGTCTATATATAATAACATTTGACCTCTCTAACATACAGTATAGAATCAGAGTGGTATTTATGACATAAGATTTTGAAGATATAAATCGAAAAGGATTGTTTACACTTTGCAAAAGTGTAATGTATTTAACAAGATGTATATGGAATGCCCAATAAATGAACAGATAAGTTTGCTCTAACAGTTATTAAAATACAAAACTTGGCTGTAAATGCAGTTTTAACACTAAATATTTTGCTAAACTGTCAATTTTAAATTATGACCAAACAGGACACTATTCCCTCAGTAATCCATCAGTATCATAATTTATCACTAGCATTTCATTTTTAAGTGTTGTTCTAGCAAGTTAAATGATATTAAATTTGGTACCAGTATTCAGATGTTTTATTAGAGTATTGTAAAAAGTAATGATTAATGAATAACTTTGATCTGGTAAGCTTTTCCTTTTTCTTTAACCCAGTATGCCATGGCAAAGGTGAAAAAGCATAATGCATTACTCAAAATGGCTTAAGTTCAAGTAAAAGTACTGGTTTGAAAACTACTAAAAAAGTACAAGTACATAAATACACCACTGAGTTACGGTAACTAGATAAATCTAATTAGTTCTTTTCTAGCCTTCTTGCAGCTTTGTCTATTCTGCCATTCTTCCATAGATCTGCAGGAGCTGTTGTCCTCAAAAAGCTGATGTTGGTGAAACATGAACCTGTAATGTCACGATGTATCAAGATTCCAAGAGCACCAACTGAATCTCTCAGTTATCTTGTGCCTTGTGTCATGACATCAGGTGGCTCAGTCACTCCACTCCTCACACGACTGAATGTAAGTGCAGCCATTAAAACTTCTGCATCAAACATCACATCTCCAGTATGTATGTGATGTCAACTTCTTCCTCTGCTCCTCCCAGCCTATCAGGCACACAGACCACTACAATACACTCTCCCAAATAAAGCCAGAGCAACAATATCATCAGTTCTCATCCTTAGAGCTGTTTTATTTTAATGGAGAACAGTTTTAGTGATGGAGACAAAAGTTACGAGGTACTGTGATTTAGACCAAAGTGAGAACCATTTGGAAGATGAAGAGGGAAGAACTGTGCAACCAATGACATTTTCACCCAGCTTGTTTGTGACAACAATGATAGCCATGCTAATCTTTTGTGTCCTGGAAAGTAGAAATATATATATTTTTTATCATAGGTCTATAAAAGATACTGTTAATCTAATAAGGTCAATATGTCTTAACATGCGATACCTTTGAATGTTGTGAAATAACAGTGAAAGAGTATACTTGTGGAGTGCCTTCAGGATTGTGTAAGTTAAACGATCAAAGCTTGAAAGTCTAGAGCTGATGGTGGATACAGGAGAATGTGATTTAAGACATTTAGAAAGTATAAATGACCGTGTGAAAGACTATTATTTTGTATCATATTGTTATAATAAAGAAAATCTAATTACTCTGTTGTGTAGCCTGTTTTATTCTGACCCATAGTCTTGCCCTGTAGATTCATCAAACTAGGTCTAATCAGCTTTGATTCTCTCTCACATCTATTTTTGGATGATGGAAATATGAGGTCTAAATTTGGCTGCAGCAAGTGTGTGAAAATTCAGTCTGCTGAGCTTAACCAAGGCGCTACCGCATGAAGGGAGGATCACACGTGAAGCAACTTCCTGTTTAAATCAAACCATCTGAAAAGGACATTTCTTCTTGATCTCCCATGTGGAGGAGCTTTTATATGTCCTAATGACAATATTAGTATAAAAGAGTATTTGGTCTTTATCCTAAAACAAAATATCACCAAACGAATACACAATCTGATGAACAAGTTAATAGATCCAACACTTTTTTCACTTATTTTATTGACAAACAGCCATTTTAAGTCAATCAAATGAGATAAGGTCCAAGAAAATTCCTGAGAAAGCAAAAAAGATCAGAAGTAATCACATCAACAAAGGCATTGTTGCTAACCTTGTCTCTGTGCATTCATGAGGCTGCAGCTCAGAACAGTGGAGGGTCTAATTAAAGATAATTCACATGAAGACAAATCCACAATATGGCATAGCTTTTAGGAGATTAGAAATCATTAGACTGCCAAAACTTTGCTTAGGAAAGCAGAAACAAGACACTGACATCTAAAGACAGACATGTGAACAAAGTAATATTTTCCCCTGAGCTGGGACAAACAATGATTTGATTCAATCAAAACCCCTTTGTCTTTATCATTAGTGCTATTTATGGCTTGGATTAAACTGAGGGGGACTGTTGTGAGAGACAGATAAATACTACAGCATTCATGACACAATAAGACAGTATTAAAGATTCCAAACAAGAGCAGCTTACATCACTGTTTACAAGTATCAGAGCTTAATCATCCTGAAGTTTCTTCAGTCATTCATTGGCATGGCATGAAAACTAGTGTTTTGCGTTATGAGCATAAATGCACAGTATATACACCAACACATACACGCCTGTTCCTGTAGTCTTTAAGGCACTGAAGTAGGAGAGGCTGTGGATATACGGGCGTGGACATATAGAGAGTCTTAAAGAGAAAATCCTTTAACTCAGGAAACATAAGCCAGGAGCAATGCTTCTCAACTGATGGGTTAGAAATGTTTTAGCAGGTCCAGAAGAATGGCAAATAAGTGTCAAAAGTTCAGAAGATACTTTTTGATTTGATTTGTCTTTTTCCTGTCATATGTTATTTACCATAAACTAAACTTAGTCAGAAGATGTACAAAGTCAGAGTAATTTACATTAAAGGTCTCATAATATACTTCAATTCAATGCTCGTCTCATATGTATTTTTTTAAGTTTCTTGCTAAATCAGTTCAGATATTAGATTTTGGTAAGCTTTAAAGTCCCTCTGTTTCAGCCCTTCTCAGAACAGACTGTTTGGGTGTCAGCTCTAAATCCTCGTGTGATCTGTCTGACCAAGCCCCTCACAGGCAGTGGTGGACCAAAACTTTCGGGTGCCATGCTTCTGTGTTCACTGTAGCTGCCTAGACGTTGTCATTTTAGTCCCTCTGGGGACACGTGTTGGCTGCACAAACATCTGGCTTCCATATCAAACACATTTATTCTTTTAAGATTGATTAAGCATAAGTGTAAGAGGGGTGTGAGAGGGTTGACTTCTCCTATGTTAGGGGCATTGGCAGACCGGCCATGTACACATCCTTTTGTATAAGAACCAATGAAAGTGCGTTTTTGCAGAATATGTGACCTTCAACGAGTTGACATTGGGTCCTGAGGCTAGACCAGCTGAGAATCAATGCTTTATTCTGAACCACCTTAACTAAACAACAACAACTGATAATTAAGATTAATGTTTCAGTAAGTTTACTGCATATCCAGTTGGCTGTCAACAGGTAGATACTGTATTTCTTTTACAAGTTCAGGTGGGAGAAAAAGGCAGAGTAATGCAAATCTAATACATAATCCAGCATTGACTCATGTTTAGTTTCTCCATTGTGCCATCCCAGAGTCAGCTACTGAAGTTTAGCAAGTGTTCAACAACAAACAGTCCTTTTTTGCCAAATAAAATGGATGTTTTTTAGTTGTCTCTTTTGCAGAATGAGCCTGAAGTTGTCTGTTTTAGATCCAAATCTGCTCCAGATAGTATCCGTTTGTTCCATGGTTGTCCTCTTTTTGTTTAGTGGATACTGAATGATGGGTTGTTTTCTGGAAGCATTTCACTGCCACAGACATGTAGGACATTTTTCCTCTGTGCATTGAACCATGATTTGTTTTCTTGAACTTTGGTCCATCCTTTATTGACACTGGTAAACACGGGCGGTTCAGCTGAGCTGCAGTTTGTTATTGTTGCTGCATGCTGAAAGGTCTGTGATGCATAAAGTGGAGCATGGTTGATCCTGATAGTCCAAAAGCAGAGAAAGTACAGGAAGATGTCCAGGCATGGTTCCTTTATGTTGAACTGTTCACATAAAAACAATCATCAGCACTATTCTTGCATCCAGTCAAATATCCATACGGTATAAAAAGGTTCCAGTCAGGCCTTTTGTGTTCTTGAATGGGATGTACGAGTATCCTTCTGTGAAAAGTACAAAACGAGGAAAAAAACCAGATATATAAATAGTGATTAAAGCAGAGTATCAATCAATCAATCAAACTTTATTTATATAGCCCTTTTCCTACAACATATGCAACTCATTTTATCAACTTGTATGAGAAATTAACTATCAAAACCCTAACTACTCATGCATCCCATCAACAGAGTTTTAAATTAAATTCTTTATATGTTTTATCATAAAAAAGCCCCCTCAGACCCAGAAAGGGATAAGTGGTCTAGAAAACGGATGTATGGTTGAATAATACAAAAGGAAATTCATGATTAAAGATGTTGATATCTTCAGTTAATATAAGCTTAATCCTGCACTGTTAATAAAATTTAATGCCTGTCAAAAAGTCCTCATAATAACTTCATGTTTAATCACAGAGTAGGATTACACTTTTCCCTCTAAAGTCCAAGGGTGCTGACCCTATCCCAGCTGACCCTAGTGTCACTGTGGCTGCCCAGGCTGGGTATAAATTAGATGGTTTGTCAGCCAAACACAGGGCCACATAGAAAGACAATCATTTACACACTCAGCCTAACCTGGAGAGAACTGACATATGCACGGGGAGAACAGGGAAACTCCACGCAGAAAGGCTTTGAACAACACAGGACTTGAACTAGCATCTTTATGTGTTGAGGCATGCGCACTACCTTCTGTGCCAACATGCAACCCTACTTTAGGATAAATTAATGTTAATCTAGCTTATCAGGTTTTTTTAAGTCTGATGTAAAGTACAAAGTTAACTTTATGCTTACCGTCCCATGCAGTGGTTCCACACTCTGACTCACTGTTTTCTCCTGACCACCTGCTTTAGGTGGAGCTCACTCTCTGCAGCTACAATGGGCAGCTCATTCTGCAGGTGGTAGGAGATGAGGTGACTGATGCTTTCAAATAACATGTCTTTGGTCCGGACCTGTACGACAGACAGCAGGGGACAGGGTTAGTTACTGAGCTTAAAATAAAAGGAAAAAAAACTATCTATAAATTTGGTAATGAGATTTAGCATTCACTGTTGGGGTGAGGGATATGACAAAATTAGATTTTGAAGAACTAGAATGTATTGGAGATCTGCCAAAGTAGAGGTCATAGAGATCATTCATGAGGCTCACTTTATCTGCTGTAGTGCTACTGTTAGCCTCATGGCAGAGCAGAAGTGGCTCTGAAAAATGAAACTGAAAGTTGGGAAGAAGTCTATTAACAGAGCTGTGGCTCAGTTTTGGGGAGCTGCTTTACATTTTCCAAGATAACCAGTAAACTCATCGCAAAGAGGGCCCAAGACTGAATCATAGTCCTAAAATTGTGCAGAAAATGCCAACATTTGTTCAGGTAAATTGTTCAGAAAGCAAAAAAGTTAAGGGTCATGACTTTTCATGGCAGAGCATCACACCTTAATGACCCAATGGTCTAACTGTAAAACTGTGAATATTTATATTCCCCTGAATTAGCCAACATTTTACTGCAAAACACAAGCAAAAGTTTGAAATAAATAGCATTTAACTTGTATTCTAAGTTCAGTATTTGTCCATTTAAAGTTATATTTATGGATGCAAGTTTGAGTCTGGTTGGAAATTGACAAACAAGTCGTACCTATGAGAACAAAAAGAACTGTCAGAAATAATAATATCCAGTAACTCTGAATCCTCAGTCTCAGAAATTTGCTCAGTTATAATTCCTTTTTCAGAGATATCTGGATACACTGCTAATTAGTCAAAATCAGAGGCCATGCTATTATTGCAACATGCCCCCCTAGATATCAGAAAAAACTAGAAATTCAGATGGATGCCAGCAGGATTTTTGTGCATCACAATAATGTCAGGTCTGAAAAAAAATATAGAAGCCAGTATTCCCATTTACAGTGGAATCACAGAAAAGTTTGACCAGGCAGGGAAAAAAACATGTTTCATTGGTTTAAATACAGGATCTGTATACTATGTAGACTTCCTAGGGTGTTGTTTTTTTTTTTTGTTTTGTTTTGTTTGTTTGTGATTTATTTTGTTGTGGTGTAGGTCTGGCTTGTTTTGTACATTGTTGCTGGACTGCAGACTCCCTTACATTTATATTCTTATTGTATTTTCTTGTTTGTAGAGAAAAACGAAAAGTCCGGGCAGATTCCGAAAAAAGACACAATATGTCTTACTCTTATGTAACTGTAATAGTATTACAGGTTTTAATTTGTATTTTAAATTCATATCATCCACCCCTAATTTATTGCCTAACTTACCACTCCCTCTGGATCAACAAGCAGCAAATGTTTTGGGAGGCCACAGTGCATGCCTGTCAGCACATACTGTCCTGGGTTTGTGGTACTTTCCCGAACCAGGAAGTCTCCATCCCTGACCAGGAGTCTCTCCGCATCCCGCCTGCTCATGCGACTGTGGTACCACGTCTCCCTGCGGAGCTGCTCCTCGTTTGGGGCCACAGGGGCCCGCCTGCGAGGAGGGCTGGGCCACTGGTCCTCCATGACATGTACTCCTCCAGCTGCAGCAGAGACAGACGAACCAACAGCTCCACCACAGGCCTCATGGAGCTTCAAAGCATCTTCAAACGGCCCTGCAGGAAACAGTGATGGTTCGCAGGTAGAATATGTTGAATAAAGAGTTTTTGAAGAAAAGAAATGTGCCTCACTAACTCTCAGGACATACTCATGTCAAAAAGGTCCTTTTTTGGGCTGTCAGGTGCTCTGGACCCTCTGTGTCCCTCTGGACCCTGTGCCAGTGAATCCAGGTTGTCCAGACTCTGAGTGTTTACGTACTGATGCTCCTCATAATCCTTGTTTCCTGATGCCTGTCCGTCTGCACACAGGTACCCATCTGTTGTCAGAACTAAAAACAATTAGTGCGAAAAATAAATAATTCTGAGTGAGTGCAGTCTTTCATTTTCATGTCTGTAACACACCACAACAGATCATCTTGTCTACCACAATGGTTTCGGGTTTTATTCCTTTAAAGGGATAGTACATTACATGCAGTAGAAAGTTCTCTCCTCTTCCTCAGTAAGCAACAGCTTGTACAAGTTTGTGAAACAGAACCAGCTGCAAACAAGGCAGTATTGTACCAAATACAAAGGTTTTTTCTCCACCTACATAAACTCCCGTAAAAAATAATACCACAGTTTAAGAGTACACCAACCGAGACTTTTTTTTGAGTACATTTACTTTCTGGAAGAGTAAACTTTATCTGGAACCAACCGACTCATGTCAAATATTCCTCATATTCCACTTATTCCTAGTTCCTGATAAACTTTATTTTGCCAAAAAGTTAATGCACTTACAAAAAAAAAATCTTAAACTGTGTAACTGCAATTTAAACTGCAATTACTGCCTCTCACAATTATGTAAAAATAAATAAGAGATTATATGATATTTTTCTTCTTTCATTTATCATATTTTAAGTATTTGTATTTTTACTTTTATTTTTTGCATTGCTTATTCTTTACTGTTCAGCATGACAGAACCCATGTCTGTCAGATCTTTTATTTGCAGTCTTAATGTTTAATATCAAAAGCAGAGGGTCAGTGTCAAATATGTTCTGTACTATTTACAGAACCCAAAGTAAGCTCAACATTGATGCAATTTCTTGTATCAGGATCAGTCCAAATGCTATGCTCATGTTTTGTTGCTTGATGATATGGTAACCCAATTTATGGAACAAAGTGTAATGATAACTGGACTGAACTAAATGCTTCAAACATTTTCAGAAATAAGAGTAAATATTTCTATTGTTCAGTCAATCCAAAAACCATTGACATATTTTTTCTCTGCTGTAATCTAGAGTAAGAAATTGTGTCCCAAGCAGGTGAGCAAATTTGTCCTCCAGGTGTTATAACTGTGACCTGCCACAGGGTGTCTCACCTGAGCCGCTGGTGGTCTCAGTGTCCCAGTGAAGCTCATAGCACAGCTGACCTGGAGGATAAGACCCCTGCTCTCTCCTGGCAGGCGAGCCCATCTGCAATACAGACAGTAGCAAAAAACAAAACAAAACATACATTTGTATCTCTTGTAGGAATTTAACAACTGTCATCTGTTGACCAAGCTCATTCAGTTTTTATGTACTTTGACACATAAGCAACAGCCTGTTCCAAGATTTTCAACAAGCTGCAAGAATAAAGTGAGATAATGCCTAACCAATTTGGAATGATCTAACTGTGATCTAAGTTTTGTATTGTTTTATTTTGAAGGATAATTTTATGTTGCATCAGTTGTTTCAAAATGATTATTTGAGATCAGTCTGGAAATAGTAATATTTTGTTGTATCATCATTTTTATTATTATTACTTCTAAAAGTATCAATATTATATTTGTTCTTTCGGAATGCTTTGTAGTCAGGACCCCAGAGCAACCTTTGTTCCGGCATGTTATGTGTACACAGGGGGAATGTTTTGAATGCAACACAAATGCTGGAGATTTAAATGCATTAGAGCTACTGCCATTGCCGTTTGGCTGGAAAACAATAAAGTCCAGATAAAGATTGCTGTAGCCCGATTATTACTCACAGCCCATGAGACTAGACTCAACTTACCAAAACCTGGGCTTACATAACCAAGGGATTTAAAACTTTCCGTTTAACCATGCCCGTCTTCAGTAGTCACAGGGAAGCACATCAGGAGGACAGTTAATTTTTCTTCTGCCAAGTTTCAATCATGGGCAAGAAAACATAATAGACATGTCTTAGCTAAAGACTAAGCCTCTTTACTGCCTGTTACAGGTAAAGTATGTACATTCTTTGTACTGAATATTTCTGTTACCAAAAAAACATATTTATCTTATATTAATTATTGTAGTGACATATATATCCAGCAATTACCGAAGCCAAAGAAATGCTTTTTTTTTCAATGGCGGACACCACGAAAAAGCCATCATGACAAGATGTTTGTCACTGTCTTGCGAATACTGGGTATAATGTCAGAGAGAACTAGAAGTTACAGTTCTGTCTCTGTATCCCATTCATTTTTTTTCTGCTGCCTACTTTGACAGACCACGTTTATTGTCTGGCATCAATGAGTGAAATTCCTTAAGCTCCTCTTGTAACACATAACTCTCGGTTCACAGGGAAGCACATTTGTCGAAGTAACACTCTTGCTACTAAAGAGAACATGACCCTACATATTCAGGGGGACTAAAGTATCTTCAAGCCTCAGGGCCACATTGACAGACAACTATTCACACACTCATCTACACCTAAGGACAATTAAGAGTCACCAATTAACCTAGCAATTATGTTTGTTGGTCTGTAGAGAGGAAGACAGTGTTCAGAGAGAACCCACGCAAGAATGGGGAGATCATGACACTTCACACAGAAAGGCCCTGACCGACACAGGGCTCAAAACAACCAACCTCTACAACCATCTACAAACTAAAATGATCATATTATTTACTGACTCAAAACTCTGAATGGCATGTAACTTGTAAGGTTTAAAAATATCCTGCATAGCAAAGACATCCAGGCAAGGATCCAAGGCCTGACCTACATGTTGTCCCCAAAGCTTGCATGGATATTCACCTGTACTGCTGTCTTGCTGGTCTGTGGTTGAGTGTGGATGTGACCCAGCAAAGATCCACTAGGCCGGAGCCTGGAGTCCACCACTCCCCCAACAGGAGGCTCCTTTCCTGGTATGCTGTTGTAATAATCATGCTCAGAGGGGTCCTCGTCCTCCCCCCACATTGGCTCCTCCAACCTGACAGACCTGAGGAAGGTGATTTGTAATTGAGTTAATGAGTATAATTCATGCAAGTCAACACTGCAAACAAGTGTAATACAAACAGCAGAATAACTGACGTGTGTCTACAGTGCCATACACTGTGTGTTAAGAACAATAACCTTATTGATAAAAATTGCTATGTTTTTAATAGAGCAGTTACTTCCTTAAATGACAAGGAGATCTGAGTTCTCAGATCAATGCAGCCTGATCCAATGACATCTGCACATCCGACCGTGATCTATTTTAATCTGACAGAGACTTATTTAGATCACTAAAGCTGCTGCTGCAGGCTGAAGGATGGAAACAGGAATAGAAGAGAATAACAGCTGCAAGTTTCTTATATTCAAATATTTTTATTATTTTGCATAACTGACATATAGTTCATAGCTCTTAATGTTCTGCTTTTAACCATGCAAGCACAATTATCTCTGTGGTGTTTGTAAACCAATTAGCTGTTCTGGAGGAGCATTAACAAACTTACTTGTTTGCCTCTACTATTTATCAAAAGGAACATAGATTTGTACACTGTTTTTAGATGGGGGACATGCAAAGACACTGTTAAGGAGAGTCCTCTATGTAAAAGTGAGTAGAAGTGATTAAAACAATAGCATTATTGTCATTTGAAAATTGCAAGATGAAATCTGCCATTTTTGTCTGTTTCGTTCATATCTTTATTTTAATTTACTCTGTTATTTTTATTATTCTACTCTGTATCACCATCTCCCTGGATGTACAGAGTTTCTTTTTCCTGATTCTTTTGAACAAAAAAAAAAAAAAATGTTCAGAAGAATGTATGTTACAAAAATCTTGAACTTGTATTAAGGTACACGAAGAACTATTGGATTGCCTGATTATACACATTTTTGTGATAATGTACCTTTCTGTTTTTCTTACTTGTAAATGTAATGTCTTTACAAATGGACAATAAAAAAAAAAGAAATAAAAAAAAACAATAGCATGCACATTTACTTAGACAGAGTGCAAACTTTAGCTTGGAAACATAACTAGACAGAATTATTAACATTTATATGATTCTAGAAAAAAAAAACAATGATATATATAGTTAAAAGATGGTGTGACAAAAAATAAAAGAACAAGGCACCTTTAATTCAGCATTTTTGCTTTAAATTTATAAAATAAAACATCAAACTATGCAACATTTCAGTAAACTGAGGCAAGGAAAATGTTGTTTAATCCTAAATACAATATACACTAAAATGACCAAAATCTGTGATTTTTTATAACCAGTAACATCAAAACTTAACAAATTTAATGACCTCCAGTCATGATTTAACCTCAAAGAAAGTGCACTACTTGTTTTTTGCACAAATGGCAACATTTGGAAAAGATGGGACTGACAAGAAGCCAGAAAAATCTCAACTTTTCTCCTGGAGTTTGCCTGCAGTTTTTGGTTGTTAAATCAACATATCATCCAATATTGAGTGCTAAAGGCTGCTATTTTTGTTGCCTTGATCTCAATCAGGTATCTTTACCAATTGAAGTGATAACGCTTTGGTTGAGGATCTACAAATAACCATCAAATTGTGAACAATTCATGCATGAATTCATGATAAAACAGCAGTGATACACATTTTTTGAAGTCTCTCATGCATGTATGAACTAAGATTTTTGAATTTTTATGACTGATTAGTTATTTACAATGTTCATGACTTCTTCATGATCATCTTTGCAGTCTTACATGGTAACCTAGCTCTGATGTGTGAGATTCAATCATTCACAATCCAAACAGTGCATTTACAATCCATGTATTCAGTTTTGCAAACATTGTTTGGAACTTTAAGGGGTCAGTTCAGGTTTTTTGAAGCAGGGTTGCTAGAAGCGCACTGTACTGGCTAATATGATTGCCAATAAGGAACTTAAAGGATAAGTTTGGTTTCTACAGCTTTCACATTGTTTATAGAATGAAGTAGAACAATATACTCACCCAGAAGGCTTTCCTGATCCAAACAGTGCTTCGGGAGATATTTAGATCCAATCCGTATAACGGTAGGAAATGTTGGTGAAACAATGAGTTTTTGGATGATTAATGCAGTTTTAGGAGCGGCGCTATACATGCCCCATGTGCTACCATTATACGGATGTCCGCCGCTCGATTTTGGATCTAAATATCTCTCGAAGCACTGTTTGAATCAGGAAAGCCTTCTGGGTGAGTATATTGTTCTACTTCATTCTATAAACATTGTGAAAGCTGTAGAAACCGAACTTATCCTTTAATGGTGGACGGATAACCCCTGCATCCTAGGATACAAAAGTTTTGCTGAGGAAAAGTTGACGTAAAGAATCCTACAAAAATATTTTGTTGAGCCAACATAGATTATAGATTATGAGTAGTTTTAACCTATAAGTGGGTTGATTACCAGGCTTCGAGTGGCATCATGTACTGCTATGTACCTGCTATCATCGGCCGCCCGATAACCCCCCCCCCATGCTTTATTGACTCTCATAATTACTAGTGCCATGGCCCTTAAGCAACCTTTAAAAAACTAGAGCCAACCCTTCAAGGCATCTACCCTACAGGCTGGTTACTGATTAATAATTACTGACAAAGTAATACGTCATGTTGTGATTCTTTTTGTCAGTCATTGCTTATTTGACAGCATCTTTGTCATACAAACACTACTTCACTTTTGACACAAGTGTGTATGTAAAAAAAAACCCTTAGGCTAAACATGTTTTTACAGCAGTTCTGATTGCAGCACCTTACCTCTCCACAGACGCCATGGTTTTGGGCGGACTGTGAAGGTACTGTTTGAACTGAAGCTCAAAGGCTTGTCCAATAGTGCTGATGACGCTCTGTGCTAAACCATCTGAGCACTCCAGGATGTGACACGCTGAGGACAACAGAAAAGAGGAGACCGTTTTCACATTAGCCTCAAGACAAATATCTGAGAAAGGTTGCTTATAGTATGTCTCTTTGCCTACAACATGTGATATTGCTATTTGAGGATGATATCTGGTCTTGAGTATACAGCATCTGGCTGCAATGCCTTAGTAAATATCAGCATTAACCTCATCAGAGAACTGTTGAGCATCCAAATAGCTGGAGGACATACCTCTCTGATTCACAGGGTCTTTGGCCACATATGCTACATAATCAGGCGTGTCCTACGATGGAAAGGAGGAAAAATGCAATTAGACCTGATAAATGAGACCTGGCATTTATAACTTAATTAAAGGCCTCATTGATTATTGGGGTATGAGAAAGGAATCCAGTTAAATGGGATCAATTTAGATACGTGCAGTCTGCCAAAATGTCTGTCCAGTCTGCCAGAATGTCAACATAAAGGAAAACTCACCGTGTCGCCCCCTGAGGCGAACGAGATCGACTGCATGGGATGGTGGGCTATCACCTACAATAGAGGAGAGGGTAAAACAGAGGCAGGTATTTGACAGTAATGAACTTTGAATAAATTATTTATCTATTTAGACCAGAACACGAATAAACAAGAGTGTGGAGTCACAGCTTTAGAAAAAAAGATGATAAAATGATAGTGATACCAATTTACTATTAACCTTTTAATGATGACCAAATTTGGGAAAAGTAAAGGAATACTCAATCTCTGCAAGATATTCCTAATTTGGCCATATGTGCATGTTTTTGAGACTTACATGCAATTATAACAAAAGAAGCAGATAAAAAACACATAGATTAGCACCGTACCTGTCTTGTGGTAGGTATAAGAAGACCAAGGCCATCTATGGAAATATTCACAGCTATACTCATCCCTGCGAATCGTAGGTTACTCTTTCCCATTATGGACTGCAGTGCTTTGTTAAGGGCCTGTATGGCAAAGAAAACAGTCAAAATCTCAATTTTTTTGCAAAAAGAAATGCAAAAATCCTTTTTTTTTGAGAATGATAGTGTCATGCAAAATGCACAAGTGATTACTTTCTTCCTCCATGCCCCCTTTACTCCTGGCACAGCGTCACACAACCTGTTGATGGCTTCCCTAATGAGAGGAAAGATGAGGTCAGAATTAGAAGTAGTGATAGAAGTACCAGTGGCGGTAGCACAAAACATAGTGGTAGAAATGGAAGATGTCAAGTGGTGGAAGTAGTGATGGTAGAGAAATGCTGATCCAAGTGCCAGTTAGACTGGTTCAGACTCTCGAATTCAAGGACCTGATCCAGTTCAGCTGTCACTATGATCAGTGCTGGATAACCTTGATGTTTCAGGAGGTCTGGGAAATACGATCAGATTTCAGAGTATTGTTTTTTAAAAGTTATTAAAGAAAAATAACCACTAGAATTGTGAACAATTTATGAGCATGGCGAAAGAAAACAGAAAAACAGGATTCACTTGCGTCTTATCATGAAACAATTTTCATCAGGTAAGTGTTTGAAGTAAGACACCAGGGCTGCATTAAAACCTCCAGCTCCACAAACTTTCTTGGAATATTAGGAAACTTCATGATAAGCACAATCTATTGAATCACTCCAGGTGCTTAAATAGATTTTTCACATGAAAACAACTGGAGAGACACAGATAAGTTCTCACAGTCTCTAATGAGACAATGAGAGCACTGAGCCACAGAAGTATGTATCATTTCACCACAGCTGTTCTTAATCATGGCCAATCAGCCACAGATCTGACTCTGCTAAAAGCTGATTGCCACAGTGAATGACAAATAGGGCTGGGTTTAAAAAATCAATTTAATCTATTTAAATCGATTTCTTTTTAAATGGTTCATAATGGATCCATAAAATCCAAAGATCGATCTTTTAACTTGGGTAGTTTTTTCTTCATTGGACGTGCAGAGAAGCAGCCTGTGGTATCAACCCAGCTAGTATTGTGTGATCTGCGTTTAGCGCTGCTTTCCACTGAACAAAATCTCGTGAGATGTTACTGCAAGTGATCAAACAAACACAGCAGAAGGAAATAGCTCTATATGGGCACCACCGGCGAGTTTAAAGGCTGATGCATGGATGCATTTTGGATTTTACAAGCCCGAAGGAAAAGAGGAGTTAGACAGAAAACAAGTAATATGCAAAATACACATTAATGTATATAATTAATACAAGATTAATGTAACTGCTTTGGGTTCATTTCTTAATGTAAAAACAATTTTAATAATGTACCAGGTCAAAAGTCACTTTTTAAGTTAAAAGTATTATTTTAACTGAGATATCCCAGACTGAATAAATATCTTACTGAATCGTGAATCAAATCGATTTGAGACCTGGTAATATCGAATCGAATCGATCCAGGAAATCTGAATCAATCCCCAGCCCTAATGACAAACCACACACACCCGAGTGTGCTGTAAATAAATTCTAGTCTACTCTCACAGGATGACTAAGAAACTCCACAGATACAGTTTCTGCAACATTTATGTCTCTAATTGATTATGGTGATGTCTTGAACATGAGTGACTCGACCAAATGTTTCCGAACTCTGGACACTGTGTATCATTGTGCACTGCGTTATATCACTGGCTGCGGTCGCCTCACCCACCATTGTGAACTCTATGCCAAAGCTGAGTGGCCCTCTTTGAGCTCCAGGAGATATACCCACTGGATGTTGTTGATTTATAAATCTTTCCTTGGTCTGGTTCCTTCCTACCTCTGTTCTCTTCTGCAGAAATTGAGGAGCACCTCTGCCTTACGCTCTTGTGCAATTCATCACCTAAATGTGCCCAGAGTCCAAACTGAACTGGGGAAATGGGCTTTTAATTATGCAGCCCCCACAGCCTGGAATACCATACAGACTGAACTGAAAATGTCAGAACTGGTGTCATTTACAACTTTTCGTTCTATTTTACTCACAAGGCATCGAGAATCCTATGAGCAATGCTTATGTCTTTAATTTATGTTCTTTAAACTACAGCACTTTCACTGTGAAATTTTCAATCCTATGAGCAACACCTGTGTTATTCATATTTAAATTGTTACTGTTCCCTTAAACTTATTTGGTTTGTGCCTTGCCATATTTATTGTTGTGATTTGCTATTTATTGCCTTAAACTTTAACATGAACCTGCATAATTATGACGTGTGCTGCTGACCTCTTGGTCAGGTCACCCTTGTTAATGAGATCCTGATCTCATTGGGTTTTATCTGGTTAAATAAAGGTTAAATAAATAGAAAATAAATAAATAAAAAATGGTAGAAGCGACAGTACTGAAAATATCAGAGGCATTATTGGTTGTGGCAGAACTAAAAACATTAATAGTAAAATAAAAAGTAATACTGGTGATGGTAGTAATAGTAGTTCACTTATTTTTTTAAATCAGAATCAACAATCTGTCCCCTCTCTCTTTTAGTTATATTGTATTTAAGTTAAAGACTATTTACTTTAGCACATTAGGCTGATGAAAAAGGTCAAAGCTACACATACAACTTTTTAGGTTTAACTCTGATAGTTTTTTCATATTTTCCAGTGTCTTAAAACACACATCTTTCATGTTTAAATGACAAACAAAATCAAACAGGTCCAAAAAATTAAATCTCCGTCCATCTGTAAACAAAAGAAAAAAATAGCTTTCTCTGAATTTCTCAAATAAATTGCAGAAATATTTCTTCATTTAATTTCTAAGAAAGCCAAGTTTCCCTGCAATTTTAGTGTATTAAGAACAATTAATCCATCCAATAATGAGCGCCAATGATTTTTTCAACTGACATTTTCACCACATGAAAACAGGAATTCATCTTCAAACAGAATGTATCAATAACTGTTTAGAAATCAGTTTTTGTGCATTCCAGTATCTGAATAATATATATGCAGATACACATATATTTTTTTACAGTAGATGATAGTTGAATTAAACTTATAAGCCAGGTGCAGGTGCAGACTTTTTTTTCATTCTGATTAAAATCATTCTAATTGAAGATCTCAGGTGAACTGTTTACATGTGGCGTGATCTATTCCAATCTGGTGTTTACATGTGCTACAACATTTAATCAGAACAGCTTTTCTACAGACACAGATCTATTTAAGCATCACATAATTTATCAAAGATGGCGGTAAGTGGGTGTTTCGTTGAGTTATTGGAGGGTTGTGCTGTTTCGTCTTATAATAGCCAGCCTTCAGAGTTTTCCAGCGGTTCCTTATTTGTTCGATGTTTTGGTCTATCCTGACTTCGCTCAGTTTTTTGTGGACTTTTTAAAATAGTTCAGTATTTATTGTTTTCCCACCGTCTAAATGTGTGATAATGTTTAGTTCTTTCAGAGTTTGTAATAAAAACCAAACTCTCTGACGCAGACCAGTGCTGTGTGCTCTGTTTGGAAGCCGCCATGTTTCCAAGTGAGTAAACGTCACTGCTCGTTTACGTCAAGACTGAGCATGCGCAGACAGAACCCAGCCTGACAACTTTCTGATTCACCGTTTACATGACAGGATTTTACTTTTAATTGGTTTGGTCAAAGGAATTTTGAGGTATTTGAGGTATAAATTCAGTGCCAAGAACTGCAAAAAACAGAGAAAAAAATGCGGCATCACATTGATGCATAAGCCTGCAGTTAAACATGAACTGAAGCTCTGTGAATGCTCCCTTCGGCTAACATCACAAGTCCCAGACCCATAACAGTTCAAAGGTGAAGAAGACCGTTTCTTCAGAAGATCTAAACTGTGTGTACCAGTGATGTTAATGGACAACAGAGATTTTTTTCAAACTCATCATTAACTAACCTTTCAGGTTCCTTATTGGAGGAACTAAAGGTTTTGTGTTTTTTCTTGGCCTCTTTGTGAACAATATGGTGCCATCTACAGTTACATGAAAAAGTATGTGAACCCTTTGTGTTTACTTAGATTTCTGCTTAAACTGGTCATAAAATATGTTCTGATCTTCATCTAAGTCACATCACTAGAGAAACACAGTCAGCTTAAATGAATTCTGCACAAAAAATTATAAGTTTTCATATTCAACACAATGTGTAAACAGTCACAGTCCAGGGTGGAAAAAGTATGTGAACCTTTGGATTTAATAACTGGTTGACCCTCCTTTGGCAGCAAAAACCTCAACCAAACGTTTTCTGAAGTTGTAGATCAGACCTTCACAATAGTCTGGAGGAATTTTGGACCATTCTTCTGTACAAAACTGTTTCAGTTCAGCAATATTCCTGTGATGTCTGGTGTGAATCGCTCTTTTGAGGTCATGCCACAGCATCTAAATCAGGCTGAGGTCAGGACTCTGACTAGGCCACTCCAGAAGCCATATTTTCTTCTGTTGAAGCCATTCCATTGTTGATTTACCTCTATCCTGCAAAACTGGGAGCAAATCCATTTGGGAAATGGCAGAGATATTTTTCAAATTTTCAGACAATGACCCATTGGATGTTTTTTAATATGGACAGGTTTTGAATCCAGACAAATATCTGTATCACAACCAAAATTCCTTGGACCAAGCTGCACCTCTGATAAAGTTTTCATGTAAATCCATGCAGTAGTTTTTCTGTAATCTTGCCAACAAGACAAATAAACAAACAGAAATACAGACCCTGAGAAAATGTAACCTCCTTGGCAGAGGTAATTAAGTCCTTACTTCTATTTGTATATGTTTTAATGTCTAATCATACTCAGTGTCATGTTTTCAATGCTATTATGTCAAACTGTCTCTGTTTGACACTTTTTAAAGCACTCTGAGCTGCTGTACAGTATGTGTGGATGGTGCTCTAGGAGTTTTGATCTGCCTCAGGTCAAAACAAGTGTGTTTGCAAAGGTGGGTGGAGCTAACAGAGCATTTTTACTTGTTATCTTCTGTTACCTTTTTAATTGTAAGCACCATTTGCTGTAGCAGATCTTGTTCCCGTTGGTCTTGTTTGCTCATGTGGGTCATAAAGATGCATCATTGTTAATTTTAGCCTGTTTCATAACCAGCAACAATCTCCTCACAGGGGCTTTAAGTAATGGAGAAGAACACTCTAATTTGATCCAAAATAGATCAGAGAGGGTCTGTGCGCTTCTCTTCTCCAGCTGCTTCTTTAGCGCAGCATTTATTTTCCTCGCCGCTCCTCTCTGCAGATTTGTTACCACACTGCAGTGAGGCTGCTGCTATAACTCCTGGGAATGGCTGCCTAATGGGCCTTTAAAGCTCCTGTCCCCCATGTGTCTGATTGAGGGAGTGAGACATAATGTGGATTTGAGGCTCGCGCTCTCACTGCCAGGGGACAGCAGGGACAGCAGGCAAGAAGCCAGCTGCCCCTATCAAGTGGCTCGTAAATATTTAAAAAGCAGCATCTCAAGTAAAGGTCTTCTCAGGGATTTTTGAAAAACATCATAATGACTCATGCTAACGGGAGAGTGGAGGGAGGAGGAGGAGAGAAAGGAATGGGCTGTTGTTGTTTTTGACTGCAGCCTCAGTATCTTCTCTGCAATAAAGTGCTGGGCCTCATTAGCTCTGCTGCTGTTGCTTAACACCCTGACACAGAGGAGTACTGTCATAAGAATGCATCCCTCCAAAGAAGGAGCTGAAGCACATTTTTGAAATTCTGCTTTGTTGTGATGTCCAAGGACAGAGTTCATTTCTCTGCAGGTCAGCGGAGTTCAAAAGGGCTACAGTACTTAAGAGCTACATCTAACATTAACACGATAGAGAAAATGAATGAAGACAATATAGTGAAAGGTTGTTTGATTAAGTAAGTCAATCAGTTATTGATCTGCAGCCCGTGTGGGACAGATGCCCCGTGCCATGACACCCAAGGGATTCGGAGACAAAGGCAGCATGCCATTAGCTTAACTGGAAAAACTGGAAGTCTGTTTTAAAGTGGGCATTTGACAGGCTGTAATCAAATTGAGTAGAGGGGGCTGTAATGAATTAATGAACAAGTCAGTAGCTGTCAAAATGCAGTTTGTCAACATAATCATCCTACATGCACCACAACAACAATATTTTTTATGTTTATGCCTGCACAACAAAGTCCAATTTCATCCACATCGCAGTGGCATTATATGCATGTCCAATGAGAGCATTGCAAACAGCCACCTTTTATGGTAGCATTTAGGCACGTATCCAGCCAAGAGGCATGGTGGGCAAAAAGAGTGACATATAGCACTATTATGGATCTGCGGCACTGACTTTTCCAAAAGAACGCATAAATATCTATGAAAATGACAAAAAAGTGAGAAATAGATGTGACCTACACATTTTAGGCACACACTTTAAAGTTAATGAATATTTCCCTTTACACCACTGAAAGCATAAAAAACTGCAGCTATTTTTGGGGTTTTAAATATATTTATAGTGTGTTTGGATCAGTGCTTGTGCTATTTAAGAAGTCAAAACGAAGACCTCTTACTCATTAAACATCAGTGGTAAAGAAGCTAACATTAACTTGGCATTTCTTGCCTCCCAGGGGAGCTTTCCATAAGTGTATGAGGTCACATAAAAGCCATAAATGTAATAAATAGGGAGAGTGATTTATCAAGATGCCTTATTCAGCCTGAAGAGAGAAATGAGAAATACTCAAAATAATAATTAATGAATTAATGACATTTTATCATGGTACCTATATTTCATCTCAAAAAGGTAAACATTGTCTATCTTGGGTTTGTTATTTGAATGGCATAAACATCAGTAATGGTAAAATGTTATTGTAATGTTTTTATTAAATAAAATCTTCACTCAGGTAAACCATATAAAGTTGAGTAAGTGTTGGGGGCAGAGCAATTTACAAAGTAATTTTTCTGAGTGTGCAAATAACTTTTTGTTGCTGCATGTTGGTTTTCACAACAATACTTTCCCCTCTACGTTTTTGTTTAAAAATGCAAGTTTACTATGTGGACCTTCTCTCAATGTTGTGATATCCATGAGCTGTTCATAACAAATGAAAAGTACTTAAATATTAGTTCAAGGGCTTGTGTTGTATTGTTTTCATTGAAACAGATGTTCTCCTCTGCCTAGTTTGTTGTCAGATGTTAGGTTGGAGGATAAAGCATAGATCGATCATTCCTGCTTTATGCTGAATAGTTACTGACTATGAATGATACATTAAGTTTATTTAGCTCTGGGATGGCAGTAAGTACTCCAACATGACAGATTGCTCAGTGAGTGATGTAGTAACATCACAAGTTACTTTAAAATAACAACATACTTGTACAGTAACAAAAACGTCTCAGCCTTCTCTCTCTGGTCTGGTTCACAAATCTTTCCACTCTTTCTCTCTGCTGTCAATAACAGCCTTAAAATGCCAAAAAATAATTAACCCTTTCATGCATGAGTTACTAAATTGCAAAGGAATACTTTTTTCAATGCCTCTGTTTACTTTCAAACAAGTTCAAAATAATGGTCATTTTTTTCAACTTGCATTTTGAAGAACTTTTACATCTGTCCACTTCACTGTGCATCAACATAGTAATTTGGTGGAACTTAATAAATATCCAAAAACATGTCTTTAACAAACATTCATTATCATTAAAAAGAAAAGAAGAAACATTTAAAGTATATACTTATTATTTTTGTTTAATCAAACAATTAACTTGTGGATTACACCAAAATTGAAAATAAAAAAATACAAAATTATGTGCAATCTAAATACCAAATTTTCCCTTTAATGGCTGTTTTGGATTTTTGATGCAATATTTCAATATTTTAATATAAGTGCAAAGGTAAACTCAAGACAAGGGTTAGGGAGTTCACCAACTGGTAGTTGGACATGGTACTGCAACGTAAAGGGTGCATAATCTATTGCAAATATCTGTCTACTGTAGTGGACACCATGCATGAAAGGGTTAAAAATAGAAAATAATATCTTTACCAAGCAGTGCACAGGAGCAGAAAAGTTGTTTTTTTTTTGGCATAACATAACTTTGAATTAATGCTTGTAGAAAAGTCAAAACTGTGTATAAATCGGAATGACAAGATCTACATTTGAAGTGAAAACCAGTTTAAAAAACTATTTAACATGTTTTGATTTTTCATGTCCCATCTTTTAACACAGAGGAGGCAAAGCTGATGCAGCCTGTCAGTGGTGGAAGTTAAAATTGCCATTTCAGGGAGTCTGACATATCTTAACACAATCTACAGTGTCCATGCTCATTTGTTTGTTGATAACAGTTCTTACAGTCATCATTACAACATAAATATTTTCTCTTACTGTACAGATCTCCTTCAGCCTGTTACATTCACAGCATGGCTCCTCCCTGAACTTGTGTTTTTGTTTTGCTGTTTTTGTTTTGAGCTATCACCTCTCCCCCGCCTCCTTCTCCTGAACACGTTACGACCGCAGATGTTATCCAGCAGGGCGCGTTCATGGGGTCCACTGCAGCTTTCCACACTCATTAGCAAACATCATCAATAATAGATCTCTCTCTCTATCACTCCATCTCTGCTGCCTCCTCCCCCCTGCACTTAAGGCCCGGCTGCACGGTGGGCTCAGATTACAGCCAATCGATTATGGAGGAGAGAGAGGGTGAGAATCCGAGGGAGAGAGGGAGGGCACATTCCCATGAGACAAGGAGCTCTACCTTTGTAACAATAACATCACAAGAAGAGCACAACAACAAACTGGCACAGACATACAAAGATGCTGAGGTGTAATATTTATGCCAGGCCGCTGAGCACATACTGAACACATGTCTTTCTTTTCTCTGGACTATGAGCTCAACAGTTTTGTTACCAGCAAAAGTTTGTGACTTTCCTTGTGTTTCACTTTCATAGAGGGTTGGTTTGATTTTTGATAAAATGTTACATTTGAAGAAGTTTAAGACTGAGACAGTGATACCAACCTGACTCATTTCACATTTATCTGGGCAATGTTTCATGAACACCGTTGGCAAACCAGAACCTTATGATGAAAAACATCTTAAAGGGTGAAAGTTTGTCTGTTACATTCATCACAGACCAATCAGAGCAATATAATATAAAACAACGATGGCATGCAGCTCTTCCAAGGAGTACTACACAACAAAAGCTTGAAACGCAGCCAGTCACGTCAGTATCTGTTTCTTGCTGGGGGTTTTTTAAGAAAATAAAAAGAACATTAAATGCATTCTCCACGGGACTGAAAGGGTGTTGTTTGTTGCTTTCTTTCCAGTTATAAAGTGCTTTCATTCTAATAAATGCTGCTTACGCAAAATCCACAATATCTTGTTTTCCGGTTGCAATAATGTTGCGCATTCAGCCCAGCTAAACAACACTTATACAGCTTCAACTGGGGCCTCCAGCCTGCTAGTTTCACTCTTTTTTCAATCCTTACACCTTACTCGTCAGATTTCTTTAAAAGAACTCTTGAGATTGGTCTCCGAAAAGCCCATCAAAGTAGCTTCTTATTCACTATCAGACTATGAAAAGCCCAGTGACAGTCATATGTAAAATACATCCTGTTTTCTTTTAGGTCCATTCAAATATCAAAGAATTCACACAAGAAAAATAAATGAACAGGATCTATTCCACTCAGCATTTAAAACTGTTTGAAACTGACCTGAAATGAAAAACAGAAAGTAAAAAATGAAACAAAAGTTTAAATTAATGAACATAGAACAATATTTACCTTGGAATTCAATTAATACATGATTATAAGCCAAAAGCTTCATGTGTGACTTTATACAGTACATATCTAAAAATCAAAATAATATGTCTTACGTACTACAACAATAAAACATAAAATTCTAACCACAAACATATGAGCTCAATGCAAACACACAACAGTTTGCAATTTGATATTGCAGTAGCTGCTGTTTTAATTACTTCTATAAATCATGTATCACATTGGGTGTCGGTGGCACAGTCTGGTTGGTAATAGGAAGGTTGCAGACCAGCATCAGCTGTCACTTGGCAATGTGTCCTTGGGCAAAATCCTTAATGCTGAGTCTCTCCCACTACTTTGTCAGTGGCATGTAAATGGCTATGATATGCGTGAATGTGGTAGCCAATACTGATGGACAACTGACATAGAAACTCCAAGGTGTTTTGAGTAATCAAAAACTAGAAATGCTCTATATAAGATCAGGGTCTATTTACCATTAACTATTTACATTCTTCTGACTCACCACATAAACAGAGCTAACCACAGGCTTACCTCGTCACCTGAGTCCGTGTGTTGAAGTCCAGAGATCGCATTGACTTTAATACTTCGATACAGCCCATGTACTGAAAAAAAACAAACAAACAGGAAACATATAGTTAAGTCTGTAATATGAACACATGTAAAGATATATAAGGAGCAGGGCAATGACTTCAATGACTGATAACGAAGGTTAAGTCAGTAGTTTGTAGGGCTGGAATGATACGCTTTTCTCTCGATTTAATTTTTTACGATTTTTTAGGCGCCGATTCGATTTAAATTGCGTTTCTACGATATTGGTGATTTTTGCAATCTTTAGTTAGCTTTTTTAACACCAGCGAAAAAGATAAACAATGTTGATGCCTACAGACTATATTGGGAAAAATACACATTACATGTGAGTCCGCTTTTAGGATTTATTCAGGAATATATTTTAACCAGCTGTTTATACTCTCTCATCAAAAGCCTGGATTGCATTTAAAAGTGGCTTATTAACACAGACTAAAGTGAAGCATTTAAATTTGAAAAAAAAAAAAAAGATTTTTCAACAAAAAAAATGATTTAAAAATCGTCAAACAAAAAATCCAGATACTTATGTGAATCAATATTTTTCTCCCACCCCTAGTAGTTTGCCTGCAAGCTCATCAGATCGGAAGGCTGCTTATGGCTGAATGTTGGCAAAATTGTTAACCATCTTGGACATGGCTTCCACATTCTCTACAACATGCAGCATAATCTATGAAGTCTCAGTATTAATCACATAAAGACATACAAGCCCAGTTTGATTGAAGAAATAGTGTTTAATTTATTTTAAAAACTACAAAAACATTTTTTCATTCATTCATTTTCTATACCCCTTTATCCCTTTTCGGGGCTGGAGCCTATCCCAGCTGTCATTGGGTGAGAAGTGGGGTGCACACACCCTGAACCCAGTCGATCGCAGGGCCACAGAGGAAGCTCACACGCATACCTAAGAGCAATTTAGAGTCACCAATTAACCTAATGAGCATGTTTTTGGTCTGTGGGAGGAAGGTGGAGTGCCCAGAGAGAACTGACGCATGCGTGGGAAGAACATGCAAACTTCACTTAGAAAGGCCCCTGTCCGACATGGGAATTGAACCAGGAACCATCTTGCTGTGAGGCACATGTTTTTTTTCCCCCTGTTTTCAAGGTACCTGCTTGTTATTTTGTTTGTTTTTTTATTCTTTTTACAGTCAAGTTTGTTGTATGTATCATTGCTAATTTTCAAGTTAACAGCAGATCATAGATTTTCAGTAAAACGATGCCCCTCTCCATATTATTGTAAAGTCTGATGCTGATTATTATTGCTGCAGTTGAAATGTTGAATAACCTTGCAAAAGCTATCCCTGAACTTAAAAAACTGATAAGTGCAACCCACTTTTTATAGAGGTATTAATTTATACAGCCATATTTATATCTATGGCATCCCACAAGGGCCATCATTGGCTAGGTCCTGCCACCCACATAACTCTCTACACAAATCTATCCACATCTTGTCTCTTAATTCTGGTGAAAAAATCCCCGATCCAAAAAAAAGAGAAAATATCAAACGAACATAAACAGCAAAAGTGGCCTTTTAAAAACATAAACAACCATCTAAAACATATGTAATCCTTTTCTAAAAGAGCTTGTCTGTGTTCAACATTGCATCATAAGCTCCCTCATATCATACAGGCCATTACAAAGAACTCCAGTGAGCAGCAGCCAGCTGAGTCGCTTTCTAATAGCTATCAGACTGGGGTGCTAATGGCACCTTGATGAGATTAGCAGCACTAAAAGCACCAAATAACAGGCAAACTGCAGCTTTAAGGCCTCCTGAGTATACTAACGGTGTGAGTGTGTTTGTATCTATAATCGGTTCTTTGCATTGTTTGCATTGTTGCATTTCTGTGAATCAGGTATGAAAAGACAAGAGGTGAGGTCTCATTTCAAATTATGAAGCAGCTTACCTACCATTATCAGTTATAGCTGCAAAAAGATAATACACAGACGTACTTCTGTCCACTGACACATGATAATAACCTATTTTCTGTCTATGGCTCATTCAGGGATTTTAAAATTTAAAAAGGCCCAAGCTTATCTTATTTCAGTCACAAATATGCAACTACAATAGACACATTTTTTTTGAGCAGTAAGGACTATAAACAAGACATCAATATTTTAAAGTGACTACCATAAAAATTCACACACTCTAATATTTTGTAGGACCGCTTTTAGCTTTGATTACCGCATGCATTCTCTGTGGCATTGTTTCCCCAAGCTTCTGCAGTGTCACAAGATTTATTTCTACCCAGTGCAGCATTCATTTTTCACCAAGATCTTGTATTGATGATGGGAGACTGACCACTGTGCAAAACCTTCTCCAGCACATCCCAAGACTCTCAATGGGGTTAAGATCTGGACTCTGTGGTGGCCAATCCATGTGTGAAAATGACGTCTCATGCTCCCTGAACCACTCTTTCACAATTTGAGCCCGATGAATCCTGGCATTGTCATCTTGAAATACGGTATGCCCATGCAATTAGAGAAGAAAAAGTTCATTGATGGAATCACCTGGTTATTCAATTTGTTCAGGTAGTCAACTGACTTCATTCTTTGGGCCATAATTTTGCTGAACCAAGACCTGACCAACTGCAGCAGCCCCGGATCATAGCACTGCTCCAACAGGCTAGTACAGTGGGCACTAGGCATGATGGGTGCATCACTTCATCCCACATTAGTCCCCCTGTGGGACTAATAAAGGTATATCTTATCTTATCTTATCTTAACCTGCCTCTCTTTTTACCCTGATGCTCCCATCACTCTGGAACAGGTAAATCTGGACTCATGAGACCACATGACCTTCTTCCAGTCCTCCAGAATCCAATCTTCATGCTCCGTAGTTCATTGAAGCCATTTTTCTGATTAGCCTTACTGGTTGCTGATTTTCTAAAGGCCACACAGCTGTTCATATGTCTGTCTCTATCTCTATCTTCATCTCTATCTCTCTATCTATCTCTCTATCTCTCTATCTATCTATCTATCTATCTATCTATCTATCTATCTATCTATCTATCTATCTATCTATCTATCTATCTATCTATCTATCTATCTATCTATCTATCTGTCTATCTATCTATCTGTCTATCTACTGTACATTACTGTAATTGTATGTAATTTGACAAAATCTTAATTGACTTAGTTATTGAGAAAATTAAACAGAACTTTCAGCTCTTCTTTCATATTTTTGATGACAGAGTAATGTCTATACAACTGCATAAAGTTATTTGCAACAACTGGGTGAGGAAATTATCTTGAATACTGTCTTCCCTGGACATCAATCCCATAGCCTGTCTTTGACTTTACCAGCATGGTACTATTTCCAATCCACCAGTCTGGAAATTGTACCAGAGCTGACACTAACAATGCTGCCATGCTGCATACCGTACCCACCACTACCCACATGTTTAGCTGTGGTGTTCATTCCACAAATGTACAATCCTTCAGTTATTCCTTGTTGTGAGGATGACTAATCATGCTATAAGATATAATACCAATTGGTACTGTTAAAGGAGAGGGATAATCAACTGAAATAATGTTTCCAAACTTTTCTGAGAAGTATAGATTAGATTTTAGTCAACAATATAGCTGTAAACACAAACAATATTGATCTTTAACAATAATGTCTATTCCCAAATATCAATATGTCTTCAAATCACAATGTATTTCCTAGTCCTAGACAGCTAACTTTGAAAGGCTGTACATTTCTGTTCAGTTTGTTCAAAAAGTCTCTTATACGAGAGTTTGACTTGTAAAATTCTTCAGCCACTTGTTATCCTGACTTGATTTATGAGCTCTTGTGACACTAATTTGGCGCCACAACATTGACATCCTCTCCACCAAGACTTTTAACCACCGGTGTCACATTTAGTTCAGTTTCCAGGAATGGGAGCGGGAGAGAGCAACCTTTGAGCCGAGGAGCTTAATGACCTTTCTAACCAGATTTGAAAACGGGAGGAAGTCTTCCATCAGGAAAATTGTCTTTTTTCTTCCCTCCCTCAACCAATGCTTTTATTGTGACACACTGTTCTGCTGATATAAGGCAGCCCCTCTTATATCACCAAAATCTGCACTCCGACACCACATCTACACCACAATCCCAAGACTCAAAGGACACTGACTTCCTACAAAGGTTTATACAAACATTCTACAAACAGGCAGTTTGTTCAATTTAGACTATTTCATAACAACTGTCCTCTTTTTAAAGATAATACCTCAAAATACACATTTCAACAGTACTTAATATGATTTATCCATGTTAAATGTCATAATAGTCTCCTAAAGATTATCAGTATGTGCACATGATATGGCAATAACACACAAGAAGATAGTCACTTTTAGTTTTGCTTGAATAATCAATTTTCATTAAAAATATCAACCTGAAATATGTTTGAATCAATCATTGATTTGGTTAATATTTTCTTATTCAGACTGAATGATTTATCAAGCGTTTGCCTTTCACACAATGGCAGCATTAAATACATCTTGTGAAATTTAAAGAGTTGTGGTCATTTTGTCCATTAGTAACAAGTTGAAATCTAATAATCAGAATTACAACGTAATTTCTATATTGCTTTCAACTGACTTATAACTAATGTTGGCAAGACAAATGTAGCCACCTCAAAATGTAACATAGTAATTACCAATAATCGATATTCATCATAAAACTGAGCTTAACTCTTTGACTAATGGCATCAAAACACTTGTTTGTCCATAGACCACACTGGTTTCAGCTTTTCATTGCTGTTCCATAATGTTAACAGTGGCTGCACAGATATACCTAGAAATGTTTCCTCGACTGAGGTCAGCTGTGGATTTTAACACCTAGTTATTTACCAAAAGTAGTCCTTAACTCAAAATAACAAGTGAGCAGTGAACATGGCAAGAGCTGGCAGCATGTTTCTCATACATCCTTTGTTGATGTTTTGATTGAGAGTCCTCTGGTCCTCTGGCATATTTGCAAATGGAACATTTAGTCGAAGTTCAGTAGGTTGCATAAGACTGGAGTGCTGATGATTTACTGCCAGATTAATGCTCCCACAGAGTGTCTGTAAAGAGCAGAAACTGAGGAGTGAACAGTATGTGTTTGCTCTTCTTTGTGCTAAGAATGATGATGATTGTTGATGATTATTGTATGCGGACAGTTAAATACTATCCAATGTCATACTTTCTTGCACCATTTGGCATAGATTTTACGCATCCAAACCACTGAACCACTGCATTATTAAAACACTTTTAATGAGCATGCCCTTACATAAAAGACTTGATATCTATAATGTGACAAAGAAATATTAATATATAAGAGAGCAGCATTAAAAGATGTCTCTGAATGTTAACTCCGCGACCGCAGTGCTTTGTTTGAAATGTACTGCAGTGTCTTGGCTGTCAAGAGCCTGACAAAGAGGGGAAGTGTAACAGAGGAAAGCAGAATTACATTTGTATCTTTCCCAGCACAGGATTGAGTGCTTGTGGGTGTGTCTGTGTATGAGGGAGAGAAGAAGAGGGAGGCAGTGGAACAGACGCAGTGAGAGAGGGCTTTATGGTGGCTATATGCTGATTAAAAATGGCACAGCACAGCAGAAATTCACTGTCACTTTGACACTAATACATGCAGCCCGAGCCTCTTCAGGTGATTATCCACAATCGAACCCCATCTATAGTCTGCTTTACCAGCTGGAAACACTTTTTATACATCGGTATACTGCATTGCACCTTTTAGACAACAGTAACCGAATAACAGATCTGTTCATTAACCCAGATTCTCATCAGATATATGAGAGGCAATTGTTATGCATCTAGGAAGAGCCCCACATGGCAGAGAGAGAGAGAGAGGGAGTGAAAGAGAGAGAGAGAGAACAAGGGGCAACACATATCATGGGACCCCTCCCACAATGATCAGGACGTCCTCTCCCACATCACATGACGCAAATGACTGTGATTAAGCCTAATTGAATATAGGAATGAATGGTGCCTGTATAATGCCATTGGAAAGCATTCTTGGCTCCAAGACTGGGTTAATGAAGAGCCACGTCTTTAGTAAGAGGAGGAGGAAGGATGGTGACATGAGGGTGGGGGCAAGGGGAGGGGATTGATAAAGGGAGGTTACTGACATTGATGTGTGCATGAGATGTATCAATTCCCATATATGCTTTAAATTTAAGTAGCTATCTTTACCACGTATGTATAACCAAACAAGAAAGGGTTTTCTAGCATGAGAAAGTCTGATGATTGTCCAGATGTCTTTGACTTGTGTATGCAAACAAGCTGACATATTGAAAAAATGGGGATGCATGCTATTATTGGTATAACATCATTGGCACAATATTGGTATTTGGAGATAATAACTGCCTGAAATAATAATTATCAAATCGGTAGATATGACCATTTCTGTTGGTGTTTACACCTATTTTAACTTTTCTTCGTAACATCCACTATAACATAAAATATATTTCATATATTGGCAGTGATATTGGCAAAACAAACTCATGTACTGTTTAAATGTAAAGGCAAGTGTTTACAAATGCATTTTTCTGATTCTGAACATGTTAACATATCAAACATATTAAAAAGAGCAATTTATTGAGCAAAGGCAAAAACTTTAAACTGAGCATCTCTATAAACAAAAACTGCAAATAGTAATTTGACAAATTCTTCTCGAGATGAGACATCTGGCCAACTATTTTGATTAAAGCTGTTGTGTTTATTTATTTTATTTTAATGTCACTTGAAATGTATTTTTGTCAAACTACCTAATACAGTTCTTTGCAAGCTTGCTGTTTGTTGTTTCCTCTTATTAATCCATTCCTATCTTCAGTAAACTCTGTGTCTGAATCCTATGTTTGTGCTCCTTCTTCACTGACGCACAGAAAAAAATTTATGTCCAGGAAATTTATTGGACAAATTTTGACTCCAGAATAGTTCATTATACTTTCATGCCATGTTAACCCAGTAATTCAAGATAAAAATCTGTTTTTACTAAATTAAAAGCACAAAAACAGGACTGTGATGCTTGTAATAAACACATTTTCTGCCAGTGTGTAAGGTGTTTTTTTCTGTTGAAAGTTCTCAAATATTTACACTTATCTCACATAATAAGAGAAGAATATGCCATGTGCAGTTACACTGTTCAATACTGCAATAGTTGGTGCAATGTAGCTTACTAAGGGCTTGAGTTGGGGGCTGGAAGGTGGACAGTTTGAGTCCCAATCAAAACATACTTGGAGGTTTGTTTGGTAGCTGGGGAGATGCAAGCTCACTCCGTGGAGCGCTGTGAGGAAGCTTTGGTAATGCAGCTGAAAGGGGTTGGTGTGCCTTGCCTCCAGAGCCTCGCAGCATAGGGTTTGCACCCTTGCACCCTTAAACTTAATCGTACCTAAACACCAATGAACATAGGGTTAACGTTGCTGGTGGTACAGAAGAGTCACAAGGAATGATGTATGGTAAAGTGCCGACCCGGCATGTGCTCCAAAAGCTGACCTGACCCAAATATTGTAATAATAATACAGATTGCAATAAATAAATATAAGATGACAAGTGCATAGGCTATACTTAGAAAGTCCTGGCCTATGTTAGTCTTTATTTCATACATCACTTTGCAGTATTTTTCTTCTAAAGTCCAAGAATTTTGGCCACCATGAAATCCAAGGGTAACTCACAACCATCTTGAGCTTATGCATTAAACAATGTGAAAGCAGATCAGTAATGCCATGAATACAGAGACATTGCTTAATCACTTTAGTATTAACCTTTACATTTTGTTGTAAAATTAAGAATACTGACATGTGTTAATCTATAATGCACTCATAGTGCAAAAACTGTTAATTTGAGATTTACTGCAGAGATCTAATGTGAAAGAGTTTTTAAATCTCAGGTTTAACTTCACATATGGTGTACTTAAGTTGGCTGCCAATTTGCTATATCTATCTACTGACCTCCAGATGTATTTCAAAACCTCTTTCTTTTTTGTTGTCCCAACCAAATATAGTCACCATCCATGTGCAGGAGAGACATCCACTGACACATTCAAAAGAATCAACAATAAGCCTCCACAAATGCAGAACATTTGCTGTGATTATGGAATATTGGGTAAATATAAAAAGAAAATCTGCACGTTTATGGGGGCATCTGTACAGAAAATATTGCTCATAAATTTTGTAAAATAGTTGTCAAAACATAAAAAATATGAAATAAAGTGGGATGTGATGACCGCTTCCCATCCCCCTACAGCCTCCCTTACAGCCTGAAATCAATTTATTGTGGTTAAACAGACTGAATCCTTTTTTAAGACAATCAACAAGTTTCAGTCTCAATGACAAAACATTGAGCTACATTTAGGATGGTACAATGTTTTGAATTGTTAATAGTATTTATGTTTAATAATTAAATAAGGTCCTACAAGTGCTCCTGACATCTAAGTGCCCTTACTGTGCAGCCTATTTTGACTATCAAAACAGCCAACACCATGCAATAAAAGTGTTTTATTGTTAATCAATAGTGATACTTTCAATGATTAAACCTGCCATTTATTAAGCTGAGGGGATTTAAATGATACTGTGTGGATAAGATCTTATGGTAAACAAACCTCAAACAACAAAAACAATACCACTCCCACATGCTTACCATAAGAGCTCACCAGCAAACAATGTTTACATGCTCAGTGAACACAGATGGGTAATGAATTAAAAGTACAATCTGATGCAGTCTATGGTAAACAGTGCACTTAATAATAGTCCCGACTACAGTCTGAGCACAAAATTTTATTGTTTATCTTTCACCAGCCTGACGCCTGTTTGTTATCCTGATGCAGCCTCCCTGCCAGCCACACCAAGCCATCTATCAGGATTAAATTATGTATTCCCCTCGCCCTCACCACATGAGCTGCATAACAAACTGCCTGGCACTGTGCTGTCCTTTTGTTTTTCACAGATAGAACAACCCTTAAGGGGTCACTAATAGTATGTCAGCTGAGTCTTGTGTGTTCAATACATGCAACAGATATGGTAAGTACATTTCAAAATAAATACAGACTTTTGTGTCCTAAATTAGAAGAAATAATACCCCAAGAAAGACTCACCCTGACAATATATGATGCTCCTGGTCCTGCAATCTTCTTATCAGGATGCAGCCAGCCTTGAGAGGGTTTATGGATGAAGCTTCCCTTCTGAGTGAAGTCCTCTCCTCCTAGCCACATGCCCTCGACCCTTGTCCTGCGATTCATTCCTGACCTGGAGTTGCTGGATCCCCCCGGGCTTGCCATGGCCTCTGTGGCCCCAAATGCGTGCCCTCCTGGATTGGCAGAGCTGGCTGCTGCGACTGCCCTCTGCCCCCGAATGGCCTGCAAGGAACATGGGGTGACACACACAGGGTCACAGGAGTTAAGCACCGCTGCCAGACTGGCCACGGGGCCACTGGCCGAGGTCACCCCACTGGGCCTTTGTGATGAGGAGGAGAGGGAGCTCTGGGAAGGAGCTGAAGTTGCCTTCCCCGAGTCCTTGCTCGAGCTGGAGCTGGAGCTGGAGTTGGAGGGGCTCCGGCTGAGCAGCGAGTTTGAGAACTTCCACTGGGGCATCTTGGGGATGAGCATGCAGAAGGTAGTGGTGGCATCCTGCTCCCCGTCCAAGCAGGGGGAGTCGGCCAGAGCTGCAGCCCCAGCAGAGGATGAGGATCTGGCACTGGGATCCAGAGGAGGCAGAGGAGGCAGGGGAGGCAGAGAGAGGCTCGGGGTGGAGGAGGGGACCACCGGCGTGGCCACAACTTTGCCACTCATGGCTAGGCTCTGCATCAGGTCGTCAGAGGAGGTCACAGACTCGTTGCGGAAGCGGTCATACTTTGGCTTAAGGAGCATGCCCAGAGGAGCCGCTAGAAGCAGGAGCTAAGAGGGGGGATGTCTGCCAGTGGATGAGAAGGGGTGAGGGAGGAGGGGGGGAAGGGAAGGGAAGGGGGAGAGGTGTGATGGAGGAAGGGGAGAAAACTGAGGAGAAACTCGTCCAGGTGGAGTCCTATATCCTAGTCAAGTGAATATGCCTGTCCTAACACACACGCACACACACTGTCCCACACTCATGCCGCACTCAGCTCTATCTGAGCCGGCCTGCCTCTTCTCACTGCCTGAGGCTCGCTCGCCCACTCGTCTGCTCCCTCCCTCTCTCTCTCTCTCTCTGTGGATGATGTCATTGGGTCTATTAGCCCTGCCCTGCCCAGCTGCTCTCAGACTCTATTAGCTAAAACACATCTGCCCGAGCCACCCTGCCTATGACACACAAACACACAGATACACACTTTCCCATGGAGAATCATTATACTTTTACATGAAGGACATTCTGATAATTAGTTTTGCTGAGTCAAAGCGAGTCAACACTCTTCCTCTCTCCTAAGATAGTAAATATAACACTAGTGGTTCTCAAGGTACATCAGAAATCAAGCCAGTATTCTAAGGAGGACCATATTTATACCCTTGCACAATAGACTCCTTTATATCAGCTTCAATATGTAGTTAATTTTGGTGCTGACCCAAGAAATTACAAAAACAGATGTATCAATTAACAAATAACAACAGTGGATGCATCTCTCCTAAAATTGACCATAAAATTGCATTTTAACTTGGGATGCACAATACTATCAGTTCAAAATCAGTATTGCCCAATACTGAAAGTGTTGCCAATATTTATAGCCCATATATTGGGCTGTTATATCCTCAAAATGCACATAATGCTTCACCTTATCATCACTACAAAATCAAGAGTTGTTCTGGTTTAACTTTGAAAGAAACATCCATTTTCATCATTAAAGACTTCGGCTTAAAAAATATTTTTTGCGTCAAACTGCCACTTTTCTGAGCTGGTTTTAAAGTTTACTGTTTTACCAAGCCAATTTGAACACAGATTCAACATTATATTGATCAATTTAACAAAAAGGACTCAAGGGTTAGAGGTTTCTTTTTCAAGCTAACAGTCAAAAGGTATGGCTTTTCTGTTTGATGTGATACTCAATGCTGAGGCATTAAATTGAAATTATTGAGTTTCAACAAGCTTAAACATTTTTTGATTTCAAGTTTTAGAAAAATATGCCAAACAGATTCTCTTTTAATCTCAATTCTGATGTCCTAATTCTGCCTACTGCAGTTGACTAATTGTGTGATTTCATTTGGCAATAGAAAAAAAACTGACAAATGAAACAATGCAGTCAAATTCACAGGGGACAACATGTCTAAAAAACATCCACCCGATCCCATCTGTCTGATTTCTCCTCCCAAAGTCCCTCCCATCCACTTCCCCTGAGAGCAATCAGCCATTTTAGCACCATGCTTTTGACTCCTCACTTTCACCATAACCTCAGGCCTTTACGCAGCCCAGTCAGACCCTCTCCACTCACAAATGTATTTTCCAGTCAAACATGTAAGGTAAATATTCAATCATTGAGATCCTCACAGCTAAACATGGGAAGAGCTGTATTTGAAAAGATAAAATGACTGTGCTACTGACTTTTTGCCCAGAACACTCTTGTAAATAAGACTATTTATCTCAGTGAGTTCAAAGGTTTGGGCCAATACAAACTCTTGAAGGAGAGAAATGAAATAACATGTTGACCTTCTCTAAAAACAGTGACATGATGTGAGAATGTTGATATTGGTAGACAAAACAGTGTCCCATAATGTTTGAAACTAAAATTGCTGACTATGCATGTTGATAATGTATGTAGACCTTGTACTGAACCAAAGTAAAATCGTTATGCTGATGACACTGTGATATAATGCATACATGTTTGTCCTCCTTAAAAGTGTAAAAAAACAACCTGCAAGCAGCTTTGAATGTTGTCGATACATGTCTGTGTTTGATGCCAACAAATCAAATTAATATTATTCTCAGGGTTGATGTCAACAGTCAAATTCAAGATTAATTTTGTTGTTGTTGAGTGAATGAGTCTTGACATTTCAATATCTGCATGTATGCTGAAAGAAAATGTGTCTTTTTGTAAACAAATAAAGAACAAAACAAATAGAAACCTTTGTATGACATTTAATTCCTTCAGCTAGTTTTCTTTAAATGAAAAAACAACTAATACAAGCAAAGTTACTGTCTGTAACTGACTATGGAAATGTGTTTTGGAATGCAGACTACCTAATCCTCGATAAAAGTATTAGACTAAATGCACAATGCTAACTTGTAAACATCTCCAGCATAGGTGTCTGGCTTGCAAGAGACAAAGAAGGTTTGTCTTAATTAAACAGTACAAGGATCATACATTGGTGTATCACTTATTGCTGAGGTGAACAGCTTTTTTATGTTCCTCAATGACTCCTAAAATTATCAGTAGCAGTTTATCACAGAAACCTTATATTTGTCTTAAAAGCTTTTGGCTGATTGTGAACCATCTATAGCCTTGTATAAGTTAGTAAATAATAGAGACAAGACAGATCATCATTGAGATCATATCTCTCTTCATATATGTTTTTCTGCTGACTGATGCTTATTTAATTTTTTAGTCTTTTGCATGTTCTTTGAATGGGCCCTTTTGTTTTATTGCTTTCTTCACCAGGACGTCTTTGAAAATAATAATTTTTGCATTGCAGTGAATAAATCGGATGGAATACAGGCTCAGTAACAGAGTAGCTCATATAGAACCTCTGTATGGTGTTCCTCAAAGTGCTATCACTGGCCCACTTTAGTTACCTTGCCAAATAAGTAATGTTTTTGCTGGTTTATGTTAGGATGTTTTCGTGAACAGGATAACTCAAAAACTAATGAATGAATTTTGAAGAAATTTTCAGGATAAGTGGTAATGGCACAAGGAAGCAGTGATTAGATCTTGGTGGTGATCAGAATCCAGATGTGGATCAGATAGTTTTTTTAAAAGGACTTCTGAACAAACTAGGGCAGCTCTCCTCATTTTTGAATACTCTTGCAACAATGTTGGAAATTTCTTCTTAGTTAGTGCTGTCAGAGCACCTCTAGTTTTGGATATACATACTGTACCTTGCTGATCTCTCAAAGGTCTGTAATTATGAACTATTTATTTATCTCAGGATAAGCTCTATACTTTGTAAGACAAGCAAATGAATAGTTTTTTCTGAGTTGTTTCAGGTATACAAAACTACCACTTTCTATGCATGAATTGAATTTTAATAAATTTCTCTGGAAAAAAACAGAAGTGCTCCCAGAGCACATAATGCCAAGGCATTTCCAACATTGCTGGGTGAGTTGATATCAAAAATGTGGGCCAACATTGCTTAAAATGGTATGATTATCCACTGAGATTCTTCAAGGTAATTACTTTAATTACCTTGAATTAAGTTATCAGAGAACATGTGACATTAAATGCTGAAAAAAACTTAACTGCAAACAAATGGCATTAGACAGAATGAGGCAATGTTTGAAGTGATGAAATAGCTTAAAAACAGGGTCATCTAGGCAAAGACTGACCCGAGCTAGATAAAGCCAGTCACACTAATTTCATGTCTGTTAAAACTAAAATTCAGCAAAGGAAGTAAATCACCAGTCTGCATACTCAGGTTAGACAGTGTTGAATAGCACGGCAGGATTGTCAAAAAATTGCACTTTTCACAATGTTCAACCAACAACCAAGCTAACATGGCAGTTGTAGACCTGTGAGACCAAATATATTTAAAAAACAAACAAACAAAATGAACAGAAATCTTACCCGTATGTCCAGCTTTGTTAGAGCAAGGATGAAATAAGATCAAGTCCTCTTCAGCCTCCAAGGCAGCTATAAAAGAACTTAGACCACTGTAAAAACAGATGGATAATTTCTCTCACTAGTCCAGAAGCCTAACTGAACCACTGACTGGATAAACAAACTTTCACAAACGCATCCTGATTGCCACTGACATCCCACCTTCTTCCACAGAGCCAATCACTCCATGTTTGTTGTCCACACAGTGAAAGAAGTTACTGATAAACCAGGTGGAATCAATGCATGTTGGCAAATGTATGAGTTGCTTACCGTTCAGTAATGTTCCTTTTAATGGTAAAAATAACAAATAAGTACTTTAACTATCCGTTGCTAAAAAACAGACTTTTTCTGATCATTTATTCAAATTTGTGGATCTTTGATAAAAAAAAAATCCACTTGAGGATGATAGTGAGTTTAATTTCATGACCATTAAGTCAATTGGATCTGACATATCAGAGTATTTTTGTCACTTAATTATTACATTATTTTCTGTAAGTAAAGAGTTAACACCGGCCTCCTGACTCAAGTAGTCAACATGTACAAGTGGAACAAATCATGCTGTGAATACACCACCACTCATTAGCAGCCATTACCCTGACAGCAGTGATTACAACTAAGAACAACAACAGAGGCTGTTACAACACAGAATCCTCTAACTCTTCAGTTAACGTGTGAAGAGAGAGTTTACTTTAAATGTAAATCATTGACTGAGAAAAGTATATTTGTTTAAACCCTACATAGAGGGAAAAATATACAGTATTAGGTCAAATAATGCATTGCTTTATAGATCGGCCATCATTCTCATGGAATTAATCACAAAACATCCAGAGGTCTGCGGACATGTTTCAGCATTACAATGAGAGAGTAAAAATAAGTGATAATACTATGGTCCTGTTAAGACATACAAGCTGACTGACATTTTAAGGAACACAATAATAACAGTAAAAAGCCACGGGAACTATGTGGTAAAATAGCATGACAATCATCTTTAGATAGATTTTACACTGATATTTTGAGGGCTACCGTTAAAGTATTATAATACCTTTAGTTTGATACATTGGCAACTGTTTGTTGAAATAATGCAGGGGGAAAGTGGCTTATTACATTTACTTAAGCAACTGTAATTGAGTAGCTTTTTTTATGCAATTAGTAATTGTTTGAACCATTACTTTTACATCAACAGGTGTATGTTGTTTTGAGAATTTATTACACAGAAATCCCATTGCTGTTGTTATGGAAAACTTTGACATTTTAAGTTATGGCCCTATCTTTAATTGCAGTATCGTTTTTAAAAGCTGCAGTATTCCAAGATAGGGCTAGACGATTTTACCTAATCTCAATATCATGATTAATTGAAGGTCTTACCTCGATTATGATTAATAAACGATTATTTTATGCTATGCTGGAACAAATAAGTGGTGATAGGGATGGTCTTCCTGCAGTATTTATATTTAACTTCTTTCTGCTTGATGTCCTCTGCACAGAATCCAAAACGTGCCCAAACAACAGAGACTGCATTTTTCTTGACTACTAGGTCCTCTGATAGATTTGTGCTTGTCTCCTCCATGTTGGTGGCGTGTCCTTCACTCTTGGCGAAAGTGACTATGGAAGGGGTGCAGTTACGTGACTTACACAGGGAAAATAATCAAAATAATCATCATGAGTAAAATTACTACGATTACAGGGTCTAAATGTCAGTTTCAATTATTTTTTGATTAATTGCCTAGCCCTACTCCAAGATATCATTTTTTATTCTTTGCAAATGATGTTTGAGATTGTCAAGAAAATACATTATCATTATGACTATACACAAATATGATCCTCTTATATGTTAGTGTGAAAAACCTTCATGCTAAAACAAGAAACCTGAAACTAGAATATTGTCTCCATAGCAGAGGACTGTGCCATCACACCAGCAGAGGAACTACATCTTGTCTCTAATAAGAAAACCACATCAACAAAAGAACTCACAGTTTCTGAATGAGGAAGATGATCACTGTTGTGACACTTTTTTGTTACTCTGAAGTGCAATATTATTGGTTGATGCTGTTGTGATAAAGAGTACCTTGACTGTCGAAATATGAGAAGCCTAGACGCTCATTTCAGTGTGTGAGGAAGTTGCCTTCCTTGCAAGTAAATGATCAAAATACTCCTTTCTCATGTCGTTCTTCCCAAATGGGCAATCAGTCAGGGGCAATTGGAAAAAATTACCTGGCATAGATAAATTTTAAAAAATCTGCTAGCAAAGGGCATCACATTGGTTTGATTATTTGTTGTTTATTGTTGGATGTGTTGAAGTGTTTCATAAGGGGACAGGGGGCTTGAAAACATTTTGATCCTCCAAAGAGGCGCCCGTGATAAATTTGGTGAACCACTGAACTAGTTTGCCATGATATCAAGATTTTTTTTTAAATGTATATTTTTGGGCATTTTGTGCCTTTATTGATAGGAGAGACAGTGGATAGGCTTGTGAAAGGGGGAGAGAGAGCAGGGGAAGATACTCTGCAAACTGGTCACAGGCGGGATTCGAACCTGGACCGGCAGAAGCATGTACATGGGGTGCTAACCACTACGCCAAACCAGCACCCCATGATATCAAGATTTAAGAACATTAAGTGAGACCAAGTTTAATACCACAATCCTCAATACTTAGCCTTTACTTCTAACTATGCTAGTTCATTAATCAATATCTATGACAGTGAGGCCAGAATACATTTAAATTTTGGTTGAAGTAATTTGATATTCATCAGGGTAACTTTTCATCTACATTAATACATTTTTAATTCTATATTTGATTTGTCAGATTTATTGTTCTAATCAAAAACCTTGGTTTACATTTACTTTTGTTTCCATTTACATTTAAAAATATAATACAATAATTTCCATGCTTAAAATTGTCTAAATTTTAAAGCACCATTTATTCTGTATTTTCAGCTGAAGAGCAATTACTCTACTGCATGGAGCTTTTTTGTGTTTTTACTGTCATCATTGTAAGTGGTCCATTAAAGCATGTAGACTGTGTCACATGTGTTTCTGAATTTTTCTTTCAGGTCGCTTGAGAAACTGTGCAGGGCTGGTTTGGGATGGGGCCCAATTTGATATCTCTTCATAGGGCCTCAAATATCTATCAACGCCCCTGCAAGCTGTTACACAGAATCAAATGAATGCATATTCATTAAACTCTGGCTCTTCTCATTACAAAGAGAAAAGTGTACTCAAAATACACGACATATTTAAACATTATGATGCGTTTGCTTGTACATGAACAAAATGTGATTTAAGCAACTCTGCTGTATTTTTGTGTGTACTCTTTCCGACCCTAAAACTTGCAAACTAAATTAATTTTCTTTGGAAGATGTGGTAATATTTGTTAGCCCTATTTCATGTGTTACCAGGTTGGATTGTGATGCACTTGTTACATAAATAACTCATGTCAGAACTGAAGTTAGTGAACAATGCGCAGAATTCTAAGTCCATAAGAACCAAAAGACTTCAATGCTCCAGCATCACTGGTACGAATCGCAAAATATCTAATTTGTTGAGTCCTTACCCTAGCTTCTTGTATGAGTATGTTCGGGTAAGACGCCCGATTTTGTTTTGCTCACGCCCCCATCTTGAAAGCTGCAGAGAACTTTTGGGAAGAAGAGCTTTCTCTCTCCACTTCACAAAAGAGGGGACCAGCATTTGTACAAATACATTGAATAAATCCCCAATTCAAACTTCCAAGCACACACTTACGCAAATGCTCACGCTAAAACTCAACAGAGTAGAAGAAATTGGTAATTTAATCAACGTATATGGAAAAATCAAGTCTTATAAAAAGCACATCAGCATGTTGAAAGTCGTGAGTGAGTGCTCCATCTCTCTGTGCAGAGACGATCTAAGCAGACCAGAGTTCCGCGTGCTGTTGCTTTGGCCAATCAGGAGACGGTTGGGGAGCCGTTGGTGTTTTGAATTGTTTGATGAAAACAGCGGCAGATGACAGCAGCAGCCTGTTGAGCTCTCGGACAACACTCAGAAACTAGAAAGCAAACGATTTTTCCACCACACAGAAAAGCTCTGGGGACTTCAGGCTTCATCATCAACCGAAAATGTCGAAAAAACAGATTTCCTATTCTGACAAGTACAACGACGAGGAGTTCGAGTACAGGTAGGACTGGTTTTACTTCTGCGCTAAACGTTGACGTTTGTTAGCTAAAAAAGGTCGTGTTAGCTCCGACTTAAACGTATTTTAACACGACTGTCGGTTGGCAACTTAAGTATATTTATTTAACATAATCAAAAGACAATTCTCCGTGTGGCGGCTAGTATTCCAATGAAACTTCAAACTAGCATCAGCTAACAGCTACTTATCAAAACAACTGAGCTAACGGGTCGGCTGACACTTTCAACGTCACGTCTTCATTTTTGGTTACGTTAGTGTTGAGGCGGGAAACCGTCACTCAAAGCAAAGTTTCATGATTTAAAGCACTCATGTATCGGTAAATTTGTCTCAGGGCTCAGGCTAGTCGTTTGTAACGCCTGTATTTCCCCTCCAATAGACATGTGGTGCTTCCCAAGCAGCTGTCCAAACTGGTGCCCACCTCCCACCTGATGACAGAAGAAGAGTGGAGGGGTCTGGGGGTGCAGCAGAGCCAGGGCTGGGTCCACTACATGATCCACAAACCGGGTGAGCAATCATGGACCCAACTGACAGCCTGTATCTCTAATTAATCCTCAGAGGTTAAGATTTGAAGAGCAGTAAAATCATTCTTTGTGTTCATATTTATGGTGCAGAAATCTGTTTGGGTCCAAAATGTGGACCAAAACACTAACTGGAGTACTTAGTTGCTGGATGTCCATATACAACACCCTAATGCCATTTTCTGTGCAGTAATAAGTGGTTGCCACAATTTGAAAAACCTTCACATGATTTATTTATAAAGAAAATAATATTCATGGATGGAAATAGTACACATGTTGTTCTGAAAAATGCAGATTCCCTGGTAAAAACTGGACTCAAGTAGAAGTAAACAAAGCATTTCCTGAATCTGCACAAGTATAAAAGAGTGTCATTGTAATTGTTTTGAAGGTAAAAAGTATTTTAAGTACACTTTTCTGTACCATGTTAAGGTCAACAGCTACCTGCCACATGTTAACCAATTATTATTTTTTTAAACTCAAGTTTTTATTTGATGCATGACAGTTAATATAGTGCTACATAATTATATTGAGCAAGGCCTTCATATACAAATTGAAATTAAAAAGTGTCAATAATATTACATGATATTACATGAAAGATGTGGAAGTGTTTACTGGTAGGTAAAGGTTAATAAAAATCATAAATGATAAATAGTAGTAATAATAAATAACTAGCTCGTATAAGTTATGGCATAACCAATTATTTAAATCAGTATTAGATATGGGAATTCAAAAATATTTCCATATGAAATTCAATAAGAACTATCTCAAAGATTATTATTATATCATTACTATCATCACTTTACAAGTCTTGCCAATCAAGGACTTCCCACTTTCATCAGTCAGCAGAAATGTCAAGATGTGGTCATGGCAGACAAAACAGATCAACGTTATAGCTTAATTAGACACAAAATAAAGCTAAGCTCACCATCCAGTGTGTTTGTCTGCGTTTTCCAGCAAGAGTGGAAACACCAACAACCTGCAGAACCATTATGCAGCACTGCATTAAACAGAAGTAGTGTCACTTGTCTGATGTTGCCTCTGAAAAACTGTGCAAGGCTACTTTTTCCGACACAACAAATTCAAAGGAGCAGTATTGAAATCAAGAGAGAATTGTATCAATAAGCAGAACTGATAATGGTGTTGGCATAAAAAAAATCCTATCAGTTACCATTCCTTATCAGTATATGATAATATAGAGGTTAAACTCAGTGTAAATGTAAATTTAGAGCAGTACTTTGTCCTGATAGACATTAAGTAGAGTTTTATATAGGGATGTCCAGATCCGATATTGATATCGGATATCGGTCAAAAAAACAAATATCGGATTATATCGGCCTGCATCCTAAATCTCCGATATCAGCACTCCAATACAAGCAGTCCATTCTAATATATTTATTTTTTATTTTATTCAGTTGTAGAATATGCTTATGTGTAAGTTCAACACAGTGGTTATTTTACAATTGGTGAAATATGTTTTTGTTTGATTTATTGAGGTCACTTTTCAGGGTCTTCTGATATTTTTTATTCATGTTGTTTTAATTATAGTATAATTCTTATGTTTAAGGTTAAAATTTATTTAACCTATTGGTTAATAACAAATGGGTCCATTTTTCTCATACCTACTATTGCTGACTACTGTTCTCTGTTTGAGTAATCTGACCTGATCAAGCCTTTTCTTACAGTCCATACTACAAAATAGGTAATAAAAGTCTGTATGATTCCTGCTGATATCGTATCAGATTGATATCGGTATCGGCCAATATTCAAGGCTGCAATATCGGTATCGTATCGGAGGTGAAATAGTTGTATCGGGACACCCCTAGTTTTATACACTCTGAATTACGGGGCTTGGACGATACACTTTTCTCCTGATTCAGTTTTTTGCAATTTTTTAGGTGCCGATTTGATTTAAATTGCAATTCTACAACATTGCCTATTTTGCAATCTTTAGCTAGCTTTTTTAAAACCAGCATAAAGATGAACAATGATGATGCCTACAGGCTATGTCAGGAAAAATACACGTCACACGTGAGTCAGTTTTTAGGATTTATTCATCAGTATATTTTAACCAGCTGTTTGTACTCTCCTCAAAATTCTGGATTGCGTTTAAAAATGGCTTATTAAACAGACTCAAATAAAGCATTTAAATTTGGGGAAAAAAATATTTTTGAACAAAAAAAAATCTATTTAAAAATCATCAAACAAAAAATCCCAATACTTAAGTGAATCATTTTTTTCTCCCACCTCTACTGAATTACTGTTTTATGTTGGCGCACTGGATTTTACTCTATAAATAGAGAATACCAAATTTGTGTAAGACCATTTTGCTGTTAAAGACATTTAATTACTAAAACTCAACCATAAATGTATTGTTCCACCAATTTTTTGGCCAACTGGAGGTGCTCAGAAAGCACAAACCTCCAGGCATTCCCAACGTTGTCAGATGAATTATTATCAAAAATGTGGAAACTGCGCTCTGGCATGAATTCCTGATCACCCGCAAAGTCGTGTCATTTCTTGTACAAGTACAATGGCCAACATTCCCTCAAGAATGAATCAAAATCTGTTCCTAACTCTTTTACTTTTCTTGAAAACAGACAACTGTTGGCAAAATGTGACAAACTTTTGACGTCCCACTGAGGATTCAAAGAGCTTTGTCCAGCTTTCTACAGCACCTCTATAACAAGACAAAAAGTCTCACCCCCTTAGCCAACACAGTCTGTAGATGAAAACTAAATGTTTTGAATGTTTTTTGCATTAGTGATTGTAAACATACCCTAGCAGTCATCAAAACTGAATGTATAAACCCAATTGAAGGCAAAATGTGAGCTCTTCAGCCAGTGTCATTTTGGTTTTGTGTTTCACTGTTGTGTTACTGAACTTGGTATCAGCATGAAGTCCCGTTTTGGTATGGTGACAACACTAGTCGATCAAAAACAAATCAGTTTAGTTTGACCTATTCTTTTTTTCTCTTCTTGTATTTCCCATAGTGCTTAGATGCTAATACAAATGTAACAAACACTAGTTTCTGAGAACTACTACTAAACACTGCCTCCCACTGCTGACACTATTGATTCCATTTAAACAAAAAAGGATGACCAAGGCACCCATACTTGATCAATCTTTAATTTTAAATCAACACAATTTGAAGACCAACCCTTTCCCACTAAAATATCAACATTTCCATATATTAACAAGATTAATTCCCAGTTAATCTTGTATTTGATCACTTACTCAACTTGTATCTTCTTGATTGTTTTTGTCCATCCCAAAAATCAAATTTTTTTACAAACTTAGACTGCACAGTGTCAACATAAATTCAGTATTTTTAACTTTCTTGCTCATGTTACCATTGGGAAATAGAAGATTGGATGTTGATAATGGGATGATTTCAAAATAAAATTAAATAGATGAAATAATTTACTGTTTAAGCAAAAACTGTTATTGGTTCTTAATATAAACAATGTTGTTCGTCCACAAGCCCGTTCACCTTTTCTTTCCATCAGCATTAAAAACATTGATTGTGTTCATAAGTTATATTGTCTCATTGGTTGCTGCTGTTGCTGTCATGTCTTTAGATATCAGGGTTTAAATCCACCTTACCAGTATTTGCTAATTTTATATGAATGTGATGCAACAGCCGTCCTAATATTTCAGCTGTGTGGCCAACTGAGACAATGAGGGCATTTCCACACGCACAGTTCCTTTACTGTATGTTACATTTATTCTGCAGCCCTCTCTGAATTCTGTTCACATTTAAACTACTAGATCAACGGTCTGACATACAACAGTTAAAGGATCACTTCATGACCAGTTTTTAGAACAATGGAGTGACATGTTAGTCAATCAATTAGGAGCATGTACAGTATTACAGTCCACCACAGACATGGTTTGTTCTTCCCTTTAATGATGTGCTGCTTATCAGCAACTGCAACATGCTAACAGTTTGTGCAGCAACTGTGTTCATAACTGTCTGGTGTATGAAATATCTATCATATTTCTAACACGCTTTTTTTCCCCCTTATTTTAGAGCCACACATTCTACTTTTCAGAAGACCTCTCCCAAAGGAGTGAATGGGACCACCTGTAAATCTCCTGGAAGCGTTTCTGTGGAGTTTGAAAACTACATCTCTTCTTCTGTGCATCTCCACATCTGTTTTAATGGATTCTTTAGAAAACATTGTTTTATGTACTTTTGTCTTTTCTACCTTCCTCAATTTTTAGAGGCAACGAGAGGCAAATGGCTTATTTCCACTGTGACTTCTAACCTTTAGTCTACATGAAGGGCAAAGTAGCCTGTCAGTGGTCCAGTTTAACATATTCTATTTAAGTGATATCTCATTTGGTTCCATATTTTTGATGATTGATTAATTAACTGATTGGTCATACAGGCATATGGTTTTATTTTCTCAAACCCACACTTTTTTTTCACAGAAGCTCTGTGTTTGGAGTATTTCCTGTTCTTGAACTTTTGTTTGTGTTCTGTACATATTATTTGTAGATATGATACGTTTTGAAAGTGAGTCATGATTGATTCAGCCCATTCTTTGTTACCGAGAGAACAAAATAAAATGTTCCTTTCACGTGATTTGTTCATGCTTTTTGTCTACCTGGTTACAGAGGCACTCTTGAGCAGGGGATGGTGTTCAGTCAGAGACGTTGATGACGAGGGGAGTAATGAATTCAGAGTGTCTGATGCCCAGAGAGTAGGACGGGGCCCTGACTTTATGAACAATCACTTTCTCTGGAGTGTAAGTTCCTGGCCCGGGTTTCTCTGTAGCATCTTTGGGTAAGTTGTGACGCCCCAGCATGGAAAACGCTGGCTGTCTGTTTCGATAGACACTTGGATCCGTGCTGTTGTATCCACAGGGTCCTGGGGTCTTGGCTAAATCCACTGATGCCCCCCCTGTGCTGTAGCTGCCTGACATGGTGTAGCTTGTGCTGGCTGGCTTGTTTGGGACCTGAGGGCCCATGAGTGGAGGGAGAGAGTACTTGTTAGGAGCTGGCACTGAGTCGATGCCCCTGTAGTGGGTACGAAAGCTCATGGTGTAGGACGGGGGCCTGCGCTGGAGGTTGCATGGAGGGGCTTTTTCAGGACTGTATGCTCCTGGACCTGGAGTATGGAGGAGCTCCTCTGTAGAGAGCAGAAAATAGATCAGTTGGAGCCATCAACACCATCTGATACGGAGTGAGCGCTCAAATGTGGTCCGTTTTTTCAGTTGGAACAGGTGACACTGGATCTAAAAGTACTGTCAAAAACAAATGTGACGCTCACAGTTTAAGTTAAAGAAGTGGTTCTCAGTCTGTTGGTTAGGGCACAAAAGTGGGTTGCAGAGTTGTCAGCAAGGTGGGAATGTGTGCTTGAGAAAAAAACAGCGACTACCACATTTAGAAATGTCAACTACTTATTTTATTAACACTAAGCCCTGTAAGCACAAGAGGAATGAGATATATTTTCAATACATGAGATATTTATAAAATTAGTGACCCATCAAATGATTGAGCAGGAAGTATATGGTAAAAATAGGAATAACAATATTTAAAAGGGTACAAAAAATAAGTTAAATTCTGTTTTGGTTTTAACTTGCATTACTTTTTGATGAGAATAGCTCTTAAAGCAATTCTTTATTTTCATAGCCTTCCAACTGTAGATACACCACTATTAAGTAAAATAATTGAGTACAGTGTCTGATACTACAGTGTGTTTAATATGCCGTCTCACATATTAAGTTTTTATTTAACTAATAAATAGTCTGAGCTGCAAATTAGATATGTCATTGGCAAACACCCCTTTGGTTTTTCTCTACTCTGGAATTTGGATGATCTTTATGAGCCCTGACTTCACCAGCTCTTGACTGGAACATTTTTAACTGGGATATGACCAACTTCTCACTTCCAAACCCCAGGTGCTGAGGTAAGGATCTAGAGTGATTTTATGTTTCTGATTTCCTGGTTGGAGGTAACCTGACACATCAGATGGACTGTGTTACATATCAATGAGATACATTTCATTTATATCGCGGCAACATGCAATAAAAAGTGATAGGAAAGGGTAGAAACTTTTAAGACTGTCTGGAAGGTGATTGATCAACAACTTTGAGACAAAAATTCTCCCTTTCACCACAACCAAAACACACTTGTAGCTACTACATCTTCAACCTTAAAGGTTAAACCTAATACCTGTTCAGAAAATGAAGCTTTTTCGAGATGGATCCACCTGACGACAGGCTTGAAATATGGTGAATCCAGCCGCTTTGTATTTGTGGTCAATTAAGACAGTTCACTGTTGGGGTGTGGTTGTTTTTTATATCATAAGCAAATATATTTGCCACAGTGACGCTGGTCAGCTCTGTTATTGTAAAGAGAGAACTAGTAAGAACATTGCGTCAAAAGGGGCCTAAAGGTTCTCAAAATTAGTGAGCTTTACATGAACACAAACCAAATAAAAAGCATCAAGGTGATAGACTGTTGCAATCAACACTAATATTTTACTTCACTATAAAGCCCCTTTGTTTTTAAACCACTAAGGGCACGATTGACTAGATTATGTATGGATTATGCGCTCACTATCAGCCTGGCTTCATACAAACCCACTTCAGGAAAACTGAACTGTCCCTTTAAATGCCTTACACTCAGAAACAGTGGAAGCTAGTGTGTGTCACAGTGACTCAAAATGTGGTCCACCAGACATTTTAGCTTTGAGTTTAGAAGTTGAATTTCGAGGCTGAACTACCTGAGAACCACCAATTTCAACATGTGCTTGTATGTGTAACAGACTTAACCAACGATGATGATTTTAATTGTAGGGTTATGGACTTACTCTGAGCTTTCACTCTGCCCAGCATCGAGTATGCAGGTGTGCCATCTCTTCCAAAACGAGTCATCTTAGCATCAACATAGTACTGAGGCCCCGGACTGGAGTTGACAAAATACACTGCAAAGACGTAAAAAACACTGAATAAAAGTATCATCATCCAACAAACAGGGTGAGCAGTGACTAGAGAATTATTAGGTAGTTGTCGCCCCCCTCTGGATTTAGCTGGACACAACAGGTCAAGGATAAACTGACTACTTCATTTTTCGTGATGTCTAACATGAGTGAACAAAATCTCCCAGACAAGATGACACCATCATTTCTATTTAAAAACTTCAAAAGGTATTTTTTGCAGGTTATTGTGAAAGTATTTGTGGCTGAGTTAAAGCAGGTAGCACTAACAAGAAAAGCTAATGAGCACAATCAAAGTGCTCTAGAAAGAGTTACAGTCTTGGCATGACATGATAGGAATGGACAACCTTGATTACAAGGTGGCCCATGCTTCACTACTGAGTTCTGTCTTTAGGAAAAATATGATGAGGTAAAACTTCACAAAAAGCAATTAAAGAAGGGAAATTTCTCTGCTGTTGATTAGAAACAAGTATGTCTCAGAGCTGGAGCTGATATCACTGTATGAAGGAAAAGTTCTGGAGCACATGGTCATTGTCAATATGGTCCAACAATTTGCACACAGACACACTGCAACATATGAAATACCTGAATTTGCAACTTATTTAGACGTTTTAATCAAATTACTTGAATTAAAACACAAAAGCAAACAGACAGTTTCATTAGCTCAATTAAAGCCAATTCAAGGAACATTTTCAGCACTTTTAGCAAAATATACACCTGTGAACAAAGTATGTTTCACTTCTTTTTTTCCAATAGTGCATGTAATAATCAATATAAAAGGGATGTAATGGTAACAGTTACAACCAATCACATTCACTGATTTGTTGTGGAGAACAAAATGATGACTAGAAGTCCATAGTAATGATTTCTATTTCAGCATTGTGATGGAAAGAAAGCTAGTTTGAGTAACTTACCGAAAAATACCAAATTGTAGCCGGGGCGTTTATTTGCTTCAATCACTGAGCAGACCAGGCGTTTATTTGGGACCAGGCGTTTAATTCCTTTTGCACATAAATTTTGCTTAGCAAAAAATGAAAAATATGGTAAATATAATCAAATTATTTATTTACACTGGTATGAATATCACCTGTACATTTTCAAGGCAAGATTACAGTACCGTTGTTACACTCTTGTCTTCTTCTTTCAACTCCACTCTCTAAACACTCTTAATCCTGGTCATGAACGACTGGTAGTTAAGTTAAGGTCTTACTTCTTTTTTTTTGCTGCACCAGGGACATGGAGATAAGCAACAACGTATCGCTACCTGATGTGACCGGCCTCCTGACGTTATCTTAGGGCAAAAAACAAACAGCGACAGTGGTAATGTCTTCTTTGAATTTTCAAAGCCCTACTCTGTAAGATTCAGGCTTTCTACTCTCTAGTGGCCTCTGTGGACATAGAGACATAGAGTGTAACTACACTGTCCTGAAACAGAGCGTCTCACACCAACCTGCATTTGCTGACATACAGAGGGAGGAGAAGCCATCCGACAGGACGTCCAAAGAGACAAATAAACCATGTGGACTGGACTGTTAAGGTTCAGTCTGATCATGTTTCTTTTCAAGTGTCAGCTGTCAGTTGTGAGCTCAGCATTTGCATGTGTGTTCTGTTAACTTTGACCGGAGCTCGTACGCTGTGCCGAATAAATTACACCAGGCATTTAATTGGAACAGGTGTCTATTTGTCAAAATGTACTGCTACACCCGGCGTTTTTTGGGGACTGGGCGTTTATTTGGCATTTTACGGTATTTTGTCATGCCTTTTTCATCTTTAATATGCTGTTATTTTTAAGTTCATACAATTTACACCTTGTCAGCAAGTTAATATTTGTCATCCCCAGAACATGTTTTTAAATTTTCTTTAACATAAACCCTACTGTTTCAGCCTTTTTCAGAACAGACCTTTTTAGTTTAAACTCTTATGTGCTGTTTGACCACGCCCCTTTCAAGAGGTGGATGTGGCTTTGGCTTTCTATTGTTGTGCTCTAATGTCTACTACGGCTGCAAAGACATGCCAAGGCAACTGGGGCAGCCTGTAGGTTGTACAAACACTCTGCTGGGGAGGTAATAATAATAACAATTATAAGACATTTTATTTAAGGGCGCCTTTCATGACACTCAAGGTCACCTTACAAAAGTACAAAAATAGAAAAAAACGAGGTGACATATCCCCAAATGCAAAATAAGAGGAACATACTCAAACAGACTGAACACATTTTGTGAGCGGTGGAACAAGCAGCAGCAGAGAGTGAGGACAGATTTCTCTTATTTCGAGGTTGGGGCAGGGGACTTTAGAAAGGCCATGGACACACATTTATTAAAAATATTAAAAAGTGTATTTGTAAAAAAATGTAATCTGTGACTCTTGTACCATGAGTAAGCAGGAGGGCCAATGTGCTCCATCCCTGCTGTCTGATAAGGCTGACTTTAAGGATGGAGAAAAAAGACTCACTATTGTCACTCATCCTGCCGTGAAAAGAATAAGCAGGGCTTGTTGGCTTGGTGAAATCATGGCCGATAAATCCAATAGTGGGAGGGAGTCCATAGCGTCCAGGTCCTGGTCCTAAAGAAGAAGAGAAAAGTGATGGTCAAGGAAGGGGGTGTCCAACCTTTTTTTACTTAGGGCCTCGAACAGAAAAACAAGATGGCTGTGCTAGTTACTGTAGATTCCTGGAAGCTTTGTTCATTTGTTTAGGCTGTAATAATGAACCCAACACGTAAGGTTTCATACTTTTCTGCTCATCATTATCAATAATCCAAAATCAACTGAAACATCCCATAGGCTTTTTGTTGAGACAGCCACTGCGTCTGTGTTAGCCTACAAAAAGACATCATCACTGTGCAGGTCGATAAAAAACTAAACACAGGCTGTAGTTGGCCCCTGAGCCATAATATAGACACCCCTTAGATCCAGACCAGTACAAATTTAATGCCACGATTCAGTCATTTCACAAATACTTACAGAGACATATATTCATGGAGTCAGAAGTGGAAGAGCTTTTTCAGTAAACATCTGCTTATTACATTTTATCCAACACTAGTGAGCTTTAAACAGCTGAACTATGTCCATTCATTCAGCCTCTGATCGTCATCACATCCATCATATTCACTCGCTGAAGCACACAGTATACAACCTGGGGCAGAGCATTACATCAGCCTACAAGTGCTCAGGTACATGAGAGCCTGCAGAGCAAATGGAAGCACATTTCAAAGAAAACAGCAAGTCCTGGCAGGCCTGTGAGGTCCTCTACTCAATAAGTGAAAACAACCAAAAGGGGCCTGGAGGAACTCCGGCTGATTCTGATGCCTGAAGGTGGTCAAAGTATTTCCATGCTCACGAGACAGTGATTGAGTTGATGACCTCAGCGGCAGTTTGGACTTCCAGGGTTGCTCTAGAGAAATTGTGGCATGTAGATGACACATGACCTACACTTAGTAAGCTCTTTAGTGAGCCACATTTCAATGTTAATATTGACAGTTTTGAATCATATTGTATGACTGTGTACAGTTTCATCTCTTTTACGAGACATTTTCTCAGCACTTGAAGGACAGTTTAGTCTACTGAAAGAGCCTAAAACTAAAAATGATTGCACCAAAATATTCTAAGTAGATTTCAGCATCAGTTCAAACAGGACAACTGTTAGGTATTCATTTATCCAGTCACCTCTTATTCATTTCTTCGCCCCTGAGAGCTGATTAGGGAATTCTTTCTGTAGAGGCCATATTCTGCCTTAAAGGTGTAGTCAGCGATGTGGGAGAAAACGAGTTAAGTGGAGAGGTTGTTTATAAACGAATTTAGACCCGCCTCTCCCTTCATATCTCACCCCTGGCTCCACCCCCGAAAGCTGATGGACGTGCATCTTCATGGAAACGGCCGTAGAAACTGCGTAGCTGTCCAACGTAGCTAAGGTAACCCCAACTCGTCAGACAACTCGACTGCAATTAATGATTACATCACAACAACAGTACATTCTGGCAGATTAGACAGTAAGATGAATGTCCGGCAGCTGTTACTGTTATGTGAAGCACCACAAAGCTAATGTTGCTTACCTATCCAGCAGACAGACGGTGACATCCGCATCCGTTTTCAGGTCTTTCAATTGGCGGAGTTCCCTCCACCGTCGGAAAGCAACACCAATGTTGACCCGGGTTTTCACTCTTTCATGGTCATAGCCCTTCTTTTTCACTTTCTGCTCCTCTGACCTTTTTCTTTTGGGCTGTTTTTCAGCCATTGCTACTGCACATATTGTATCTCTCTCTTACGCTAACTGCGCACGCTACACAACCTACGACTCCCCCTCCCCCCTCTGTCTGATCTGTGCATGAGTATCAATCGCCCCAGGGATGTGGGGGTGTGTACCCTGTTTTGATTACTCGGCCCGAGCCGCAGTATTTACCTGCTGAAATTCAGAGCCAAGGCTGTGTATTGAAACCGGACTTTTTTTTTAACATGCTGTCAGTGGGGACATCTTGTGGATGGAGAGGAGAAATACGTTGAATTTGACAAATAGTGCATTAGATTAGGAGATTAGAAGATCACTGACTACACCTTTAACTCGGGTTAATAATTTTGAAGACTTCTGATAATAAACCTCTAGTTCTCACAGACTGAGTGCCCCTGATCCAGCTGTATTCTCAGTCTATATGAGAGGCACTGTTAGAGCTCCTGTCGCTTCAAAGGCCCCTTGCCTAGTCCACTCTGATTGGTTGACCGGTTTTCTCTTTGGGATTGGTCACAACAGTGCTGTTCCACATAAGGTTTCAACAGCTCTGCTTTCTTCTACAGTCCCTGCTTTACACTGTGCTTGTCACTCCAACTGGCTTACACCGCCAACAAAATAAAGGTAAGGTGTCGCACTGGTTAGTTTGTTCTTGGGGAGGTAGGGAACAAGCCATTTTAGGCAGCTACTGGCACTATAAACAGGAGAGAAAGACATTTAAAACCTTCTAAGGGGCATATAAAACTAAAAAAAAAGCACATGTGCTCTTTAAGCACAGTACCAATCAAATTCTGCCTCAGCCTTGTTTAGCCAATACATGAGTTAACCTTTGTTACAGTGGGATCTCAGTGACCTCTCTTCCCCAGTCCCCTCATCAGCATCCTGCTGCCCAGAAGGTACATGATGACATCAAAATGGAGTCTAATCTCCAGACATACTGATCATAAAAGACACTGCATGTTTATCATTTATCCAGACTTAGAATAAATGAATGTTTATGAAATTCAAGTCTCGATTGAGTCTTTTGCTTTTTCTGCCACTGATCAAGAAAGGGATGAAATTTCCTCTGCGTACTGACATTGTGTAATCATTTAAAATATAGTGTTTCTCGTGCTAAAATACAAAATTAAGATTGATGTCTCATGAATATAATCCAATCAGAGCTAAGATTAAATTTAGGGAGACTTCAGCACTCTTGAAAGGGTTCTAAAGTTTCATCAGGATGGACTTACCTTTCTCTCTTCCTGCAATAGTCGGGTATTTTTTCTCCATTTGGCCTTTTTGTGAATGTGTTGATAAACTGAAGAGCCACTCATTTGCTGCAAGTCTACAGAAATAGTTATACAGCATTTCAGTCATGACAAAAAGCTTTAAAAACAAATAATAATGATCAAGAGTTTGTGTTCTTCGCCTATCTGCTATGAGAATGAAAACCTCTTACCCTTAATCCACCTCCTTGGCTGTGCTTCTCCTTCAGGTATCACAGCGGTATTTCCTCCTGCTGTAGCATCACACCTGCCCTGGAGGACAGTGAAACCCAGAACCCAACATGATCCAGAATCAATCCCTAATTTCCTCTCAAACAATCACGAAACCTGAGCCGTTTAATACACATCAGAGTGTCAGCAACAGAAGAGGCTCCACAGGCTTTGTCCCACTGCTCCACCTGTGGGGGGGCTGGGACCAGTGGATTGCCTTTCCCTCACAGAGGTGGATGTAAAGGTGCACTCAGCTGGTGCTGCAGGAACAATGTCATCACTCCGATTCACCCTCATGTAATGCTAGCTCCCCCGGCAAACCATGAAAACAAGATCCCCCCCTCTCTGTCTCCTTTCTCTTTTACTCTTTCTGCTCATTGCACTGTGGAGACAGAATATCACTCTTCAGCCATACAGTTTCCACAGTGACAGCCTCCCCCCTCACTGCTGGCTTATTGTAGCTGCAGGAGCAAAGTTTTTCCAATAAGGATGTAGGTGAAAAATCCTGGCGCATCTACTTAAAAAGAGGAGAACCTTGGGTAGATGACTGAGAGCAGACTCAGGAGTGGCTGACTGGCCTTGGTTAAGACCAGCTTTAGTGACCTGATGTACACCTCTGGGTCTCAGTGTTTGGTGCTGACTCATTGGCTGAATCTCAATCTCCTCCCTTAACCCTGAGCCCTCATTGACTTAGTTGACTGCACTGGAGAGTGCTTAAATGCATGAGGATGCAAGGTCTTGCAGTATTGCAAAAAGGAATGGGACATCCCTTTGTTTTTTGTTGACAGCAATGCATCACACTTGATGAAATAAACCACCAGCTTTTTTTTTTGACCTCCAACATTTTTTTTATATTTATGTAAAGCACAAACACCCATATGCACAGAGTTACAACACTGTGTATAAACAGATGTGACATTATATTCATATTTGCATATATACATACATATTCACACATACAAAAGGGATTTCAAAAATGATTATGAGCTCTGATGGATATTGTATGATGCCCACTTGCAGAAAGGATGTGCGAAGGGCTCAAAAAGTCAGATCCCTCACACTCTTTATAATTTGGGACACACCCTGCACACAAATTCCAAAGGGCAATTAAGAGTTCCCAGATAGCCTGACGAGCATATTTCGGACTTTGGAGGAAACAGCAGTAACTAGAAGAAACCCACACATGCACAATGAGAACATGCAAACACAAAACAGAAAAGTCAAACCAGCAACTTTTAACTTGGGCTCCAGCATCACCTGGTGCACCATCATGCTGCCAGTTATCATCATTTATTATTACCTTCACAACAGAGGATATGTTTTTCCCACCATCTGGTTTTTGTTGGTTTGCTTGTCTGTCGGCAACATAACTCAAAATGTTCTCCTTGGATTTTGATCAAATTTACAGGGGGTGTTGGTCAGGGTACATGGAAGAAGTAATTTTGTTTTGGTGATGATCCAAGTTTGGATGTAGATCCAGGAATTTTGTAAAGTATATCTTATTTTGTGAGTTTTTCACGTTCACTGACAACTAAAAATGTCTTCACAAGTTTTTGTGAAAATTTCAGGGAAAGATTATCATGACACTAGGAAGAAGTTAACAGATTTTATTGACGAGTCATATCCCAATGCAGATCTGAGAATTTTCATTAATTTGTTAGCATTGTGTGACAGGGCAGATTTACACTTTTTTGAGCATATCTTGGCTATGACAATGTCAAAAATGTCTCAGCAGTAGTTTGTGCTCTTGAAACACTGTAGTTGAATTAATTTTTAGCTGTTTTGGTCCATTTTTTGCTACATAATATTGTATTTTCAGCATTATTTTTGCCTCTTTTGTTACAGTGTTTTGTACTTGTTACTGTCTTGCTTTATTGTTTGATTCCTTGCCTTGGCTCTTTCACAGGTCAATGGAAACTTGAGTTACCCCTGACCACATGTTTTTGACTGAATAATAAGAAAGGCATCCTTTTGGGGTTTTTTGTATGAGTGTATGAAACATTAATCCTCTCAAGAGTGGTTGCATCTTGACAAGAAGGTCTCAAATCAACATGCTGTATGATCTACACAGCATCTGTATGATCTTGTGCAGTGCTAATAGTGGGTGCCTTAGTAACAGGCAGCCTCTATCTTAATCAATAGATTTAAAACTGATTTACTTTGGGACAATAACCTATCTGCCTGTTTGTATGGACCTGTATTTATTAATGCCTAATATGTATGACTTGTTTTCACTTGCTCTTTAGTGAAATGAGAGGTTTATAGGGTAAATTAGGGAGTTTCTCTGCATATAAACTTTTTAAGGACTGAGTACCTGTAAAAATCTGATTTTAAAATTTCCTCTAAATGCAGGGCAGAATATCAGGAGAATTTACGAGCCAATGTCAAAGGCAAACAGGCAGTCATAAAGTCAGTTTTAAGTCATAAAGTCAAACTAATTTTGTAATGAAGCTGCAGTTTGGCTTACTTTTATCTCCTCTAATCCCACTGAATGATTTAAAGTTGGAGTTTAAGGGACTCATATAAAGGCCTGAGCAGCCAGAGGCCACTGAAACTGAGAGGGTCGACAAGTGACGTGTGCAGAAAACAGACATTAAACTTTAACAGGCTCAAACTCTCTCCCTGATGCTGCTATGGGTAACAGAAACATACTGCACAGTGTACATTTTAACCTAGAGATGCACAGCATATAAATTTATGCCCACATCTGCATGCTTTCTGTCTGTAAAGCAGAAGCATGCCAGAGGTCAGAGAGTCAGCTATCAAAGCAGAAAGCCCTCTGAAGCAGCAGGCCTGTAATGCAGCTCACTGCTGACAGGAAATTATCTCCAGACTTAACTAGCCTTTCAAAGGAAATGAGGCAACACAGCTTTGAAAAACAACTGCACTGCTGGTCCTCTGCTACTGGAGCAGACCGGCAAGTATCAGCAATGATCTTATTGTTCTCGGAAGTACAAAAAAAAGAATTTTCTCTTCAAGTGTGATCATATCAAGTACAGAATTAAATTCACCATGAGATGAGATCATCATTTTCTTAACAGGGGTTGCCATAAATAAAATAAAAGTCTTCTTTTTATCACTTGACAAAACAAGATGTAGAAATGTTCAAGGCGAAACTTGGATTGTATACAAATTTTATTCTTGTTTTTCTTAAAAAGCACAGTATTTGAAATGAATAGGGAATACATTTAATCAAATTTGGTCCATTTACATTAATTCAAAACTTCATTCTTGATTTTTCACTTGATTGCTTCACAAATCAAAATTTAACAAAAAAAAAAAAATAGCTTATGAACTGTACAATCAAATCTCAAGGTAGGTAACACGAAAGGTGGCTTGAGAGTAGATGTTGTTGGAGTCTTCCAGAAAAACTTGAACTCTAGCATCCCAGCGATCCAACAGTCCACAGACGCTTATCTTTTGACAGTAAAGTTTTTGTTTTCGTTGCATGTCAGTCCTCTTCTTTCCTCATAGCTTTATTCAGTCTCTGCTCGCTGTCTTTAAAAAGGTAAAAAAACAAAGTCCAAAAAAAAACCCCCCAAAAAATCTTAAAAATGAAAAACATTTGAGCTTCTGTTTCTGCAACTCATATGGTTAGCATATGTCCTTTACAGCAGGATGCCAGAAAAGGAATTTCATAAAATATTTCAATGATTGGGTTAAAGCTTGCTATAAAAGTAAAAAAATGACAGCACATATCTTTTGTTTAAACTCAAAAAAACCACAAAGATACAAAGACGTCTGTATGAGCGGGCAAATGAAGGTATGACCTCTAGCTACAAATAAATACCACAGATAGAAAATATAATAAAATATTTTGTTTAAAGTCATGTGTAATTACAAACATAAATACTTGATTATTTCTTCTAGTGATTATAAAGGCAGTACAATGAATAAAAAAGACTCTATGGTGCCTATTGGTGACCAGAAGTAAGAAGGAAGAAGAGTCTGGAGGACACAGTCTGCTCAGCAGTCACACACAATCACATCAGACCACACACACATATGTATAAATGCATCCACACATCTTACTCTCTCACACTCCTTTTCTCCAGACTCAGGCATCTCTTCCTTTCAGGCAGGGCAACTCCAAAGACTCTCTTTTTATTCACTAGCATATTAACAAGTAATGTACAAATTGGAGGTGGGTATGGCTTCGGTCTTTCTGTGTTTCTGTGGATGACAAGAAAACAGGAAACAACTTCAATACATGGTCTTTAGATCCTTTTCATCCTCAAACATTAGAAGATGATTAGTAATGAAACAGAGCTAAAGCCATATCTGGGCATGTGTTGGTTAACAGATCACTTGTTGATTAATACCATCAAGTTTGAAAGCTGTTTTTAATGTGGATGTTAATTAAAAAATATATAATCAAAACTTCTGAGTACTATTTAACTGAGTTTATGTTAATGTCATTTTATAACTAGGTTTACCCACAATTATACACGACAGAAAACAATGGATTAAGTCTGACTGACATCAGCAAATGGGCCAAAGTCACCATAAAGGTAACCGGACTCATCAGATGGACCATTCTTTACGTTTCAGTGGTCTGGATAACTGTCCATAGAAAGTGATCGAGAATGGGTCATCCCTTACAAAGGCATATCCAGATGGTGAATGGACAATCAATCAGTCAGTTATATTTATTACAGGCCAATCATATAATGTAGTAGGCAAGTGCTACTGCTGTGGCATAGAGTACAATACTTAAGACATTTTGCAGAACAAATTCTTGCCAAAACATGTCAGAAGTGGAGTAAATATATCTTTTCTATGGAGAAATACTCTCAGTGTTGTTATTATTTTATGAGTTAATAGAGAAATACAGTCTGGATATGATAAACCACCACTGAAGCTTTAGCATCTATGCTAATCTCTGTATGAGCAGTAACTTCCTGCTGTCACCATGCCTGTGACCCCCTCTTCCTCTTCCTGACTGAAAGGATGTTGATTGGGCTTTGGTGGCTCACAATCGCTGTAGATAATACATTGTACAATCAGATTGGAGATTGAAGCTTTGAAAGATGGAGCTGTCTGATTATAGACACAGGCAGATTCAGCTGCACTGCAAGCTAACCATAAAGGGAACAACTATGTGGGCCCATGATTGGCAGTAGCCCTAAAATATTTGAACAATATAAAACCAACAGTCATTTTTAGCATAAATTATAAATACATTTACATAAGCAAAGACGTTCCCCATGCTATGCTAACTAAAGCTCCTGCATCTTTATCTTTCTCTTGATTCTATGGAGAAAAAAAAAGGCTGGTCACTGTTGTATTGCTAAGACTTCAAATAAATCTGTTGGATACTTACAACAAAGTACAAAGGCCAGAAAAAAAAAAAATACAGTTCATTCTATTAAGAAAAGAAAGAAATGCCATGCATCAATGCATACACCTGTACTCTTGCAACATTTATGAATGTTATCTATTAGTGACCAAATAAGGTGGTTTGTTGACAGAATTACAGTTACTGAAACTACTGTTACTGTTACAGTTAGTTGTGTTGGGGGCCAACATTCTCTTTCAAGAGGCTCACAATTTCTGGTGGCACTTCTGCATTTGTTTTTTTTTTTAAATGTATTTTTTGGCAGGGTTGAATTGAGTTGTGTTGGGGGCCAACATTCTCTTTCAAGAGGCTCACAATTTCTGGTGGCACTTCTGCATTTGGCTGTTACAGGATTTGAGTCTGTAGTACGCAAGCTGCAATTTTGTAGACTGGTGAAGAAGATCTTGCAGTTTTAAGACACTAGATGTACTCTGGGCTTTCAGACCAGGTGTGTGTGCTACACATTGGCTGTATCTCGATGATATCATTGCTCGGTTTCAGCTGAAAATTTTCTCTAGTAAAGGCAATGAAGGGTTAATTGTCATTTTTTGGCCTTAAATGTTCAAGAACAATATTCAGAAAACTGCAAAAATTTTGTGTTCAATGGTAAATTAGGAATCAGGAAGTCTGGGTAGTAGTGTAGATAGTGCCACAATAAATCTCCCTACCTGTGACTTAATTCATATGTATGATCCTGCAAAAGGTATTCTGTTTAAATTAACTAAGGGAGTTTCTCCACAGCAATGGCAAACCAGGCTTTTACTATGAAATTTTCAAACATGGAGTGTAACCATATTGTGTTTATCTTGTCTGTCATGTATCCTACAGATGTAGATCTGGTTTTAAATACAGGTAAATATGGCTTACTGTTTTAATTTTCCCCAAATTTTGGCACAAAAGAAGTGCAAAAGAATCCTTTAAATTAAATTTGAAATAACCCGCCATGAAAGCTCGATTAGTCAAACAAGGTCAAAAAAGATTTCGGTTGGAGACTCCAATTAAAAGGAATCTAGAAATTGCTATATATATTTTTGGTGGTCTTATAGGTGCATAGACTGTGGTTGCTGGTGGCATAAACTTGGAACTACAGAAAGGGTCTAAAGCAGTGATTCCCAAACTAGAGTATGTGAAGCGATGTAGGGAGAATACCTATAAGGTTTCAAACAGCTGTTTCAGTAGTTCAAGTTCAAACTGGCAAATGTTTCCATTTAGAGATGCGATAAAGGCTTGAAGTCTTGGCAGATAGGCTGGAGAATGGATTGGTGAGGCATCTTGGAGAAGGAAATCTTTCCTGAACTATCCAAGATTCTTATAGTAACATACTGTAAGTTCAGTCAGGCAGCCTTCTCATTAAAACTGTGGTGAGTTTGTAACAGCTTCAAGTTCATGTCTGAATGTGTTCCAGAAATGTTTCTTTTTCAAAAGTGAACTGATATTGACCACTGACATTGCTGGTAAACCTATTTAGTTAGAAATAATTCATTTGAAGAGATTTCTTTGTATGTTGTGCATGTTAAACGTGGGAGGCGGCAGATTTACAGAAACCTTTGTCTTTCTAGCTGCTATTAGTGTGTGAGAGTGGCTGGAGGTCAAGAGTCTGAAGGGGTACAGACTGCAAAAAGTTTGGGAACCATCGGTCTAAAGAACTTCAGAGGAAGCCTCCTGGCTATGTCAGGAACATTTTTTTTACAATAACCTGCAGTCTTGCAAACCATCTTGAAGATGACAAAACACAGTCAAAGCCTGGTGCTGGATCATTGGACTTTAAATAGTTATGTAGGTTATTTTAACTTCTCTTAATTATACAAGGAATTATCAGATGACCATTTAAAGTTAGTCTTTGATAACAGATTGACATTAAAGGTTAATTTATGATTAATTGTGCCCACTTAAGAATCAAACTGAAATGTAAACCCCTGATTTAATCTGAACTAAGAGTAAGTTTGTACCATCGCTCAGGAGTGCTCTTTGTGTCCAGTGTGGGTAGCTGGGAATCTGTGGGCAGGAGCACCTTCTGTTCTAAGCCCTCCCCACCCCCAGGAAGGTCAAACTGGTCCCCTCCATCTGCATCAGCGAGGAAGGGTTCAGAGTCAGGATCATATTCATAGGAGTAGTAGGACACCTCTGCCATGGACCCCTGCTCCTCTTCTCCTGGAGACATTCAAAAGGATATAAAAAGAACAATTAACCAAAAAGAAGGCAGTAAAAAGATATTTAAGGTGAATACATGAAGCAGCCAAAACACAGTTTCTGTTTTCTGCTCACTTTTGGCCACAGCAGGTGTATGCTCTAAGCTTTAAGGATTCTGATCTGGTCAGCATGTGCATATTTTAGAGAAGGTCATCAAAAAGAGATGCAGCATGTTTTAGCCATTACAAAGTTCTCGCATCCAAACACAGCTGTTTGTAGGATGCATACTGATGAGGTGATGTATTTGTGCCATGATTAAAGAGCTTGATATCACAATCATAAAAACCATGAAACTTTCTTTCAGCCACATCCATTCATCCAGTGTAGCTGACAACAGAGTGGGCTGCTTTGAAATATTAAGTTAATAAGTCAACACAAAGCTTTTTCAAGCTAGATCAAAATCTCTCTTTAACAAAACAAGACAATGGAAATATGTAGCTTGGGAACATTAATGACGTCAATAAAGCTGAAATGTAGCAAATGAGACTGCTGCTTGATGAAACAAAAATATGCTTAAAATTGGTCTGCGGCTGCCACATGAATGTCATTTATATCCTCCAGTCAAAGCAACCATGTCAAACTCTCAACAAATTGTTCTAAATCCCATAATTGAAAAATACTGAATACTGAAACTAGACATGCTCTAAAAGCAAAAATTCCCCACAATGGCATTTCCAACATTGTTGAGCAAGTTAATGTCAAAAATCTGGAGCACTGCCCTATTTCACAATGTAAGAAATTCTTGAAGAAATTCCTCTGGATTCAGATCACCACTAAAACTGAATCACTTCTTTCTTGTGACCTGACAAACATTTCCTGAACATTTTAATTACAAATTAATTCATATGTTTCAGGTTATACTGTTCACAAATTAACAAATAAACAAGTAAACTAAAAAATCAGAAAAAACATAAACTCCTTGATGGAGGTAATAAGTGTTGAAACCAGCAGCATTAGGATCACTTAACTGTATAAAGACTATTGTGCTTAGTTGATGCCCTTGAAGGACACTTTTTTTGTGTAATTTGCTGTAAATTGCTGTTTCTTTAAACACTGATGAACATGTTTTTTTTTTCTTGCTGGCTATATGGCCATAAGTCAGTCTGATAAGCCCTCAGAAATTAGTACTCCTTATTGTTTTCTGTTTTTACATATTGACAACTACATTTAGTTACTGTTTGCAGTGAAGGTTTGTTTTCATATCTGCTTATCACAGACCACATAAATGAGGGTGTTGATGGCTCAGTCTTGTGGTACACCATCATCAATGTGAAGACTGAAAGTTAAAGCCTAGCTCTGTCTGTTACATGTTGGTGAGTACTTGGGCAAAGCACTTAACATCACATTGCTCACACTGCTGCATAAATGGAACATAACTGGATATGAAAGAGAGTCAAAAAAAGTATGTGGACCATTTACCATTTACCATACATGTATTTCCAATGTATATATACGTATATATGTAAAGAGAGAGAGGGAGGGAGAGAGAGAGAGAGAGATTTTTGGAAATCATATGTCAAAATTATTTGTTCAAATGTAACTTTAAATAAAAAAAATAGGTATGCAGAATTTCTATTGCTCTGTTAAATGAGTTACAAGTTATGGTTTATAGAGAGGGCTCTTCTGCTACTTTATCATGTTAAATTGTAACGTGGAAGTTTTGAGTACACTAAAAAGCTAAGTAGCCTGACAAACTGCTAAATCAGCACCTGTATTAAAAAAAATCCTCTGATATCCACAGAACTGGCTCACGGGTGGTCAATATTGATGGTAAAGCCACATGATCGGGGCAGCCCTAGTTGTTAAACAGTGCAACTCAACCGATCCTAAAAGAGCTGTCTACAACTACAACTCTTTTTAAGTGCTATAGCAATACAGGTGTATTACAAACACGTCTTGGGAATAAAATGCAGTTCTTAGCTGGTTTTAAATCACAGTTGACTTTTGTTAATGCTTATTTGCTGTGTATTTTTTGATGATGCTTTGTCACTATTTCCTTCTGATCCTGTTGTCTACTTATGATTGCAGTATCCCTTAGGTTAGGCCAATTGTCTGCCTAAACTGTCACACATACTTGTTGCTATTAAGATACTTAGCCATAACTATTACCTGCTTCTTCTAGGAAGCTTTAAAATGGTCCAATTTGCAAAGTTAACAAATGTCAGAACTCAAATATGGTGGTTTCTGGTGAGCTGTACTGAAAGTAAACAGAAGCTTCACACTGAACCTTTAATGTCAAGTAAATCTGAGGCTGATCAACAGTACTCCATCTCAGACAGTAGGGGTCCCCATCTGCTTAGAATGTTGTGGTCTGGCAAACTGTGGCATGTTACTTCAAAGTCAATCTTCAAGTGTATAGTTTAATTAAATGTTCATTATTCTTGGAGTGGGGAGTATGAGTCCACTTAAACAGAGCACACTTAATATAGTCACTCTAGGGACATTATAGTTAGGTACAAACCCCCACAAACAAGAAAACAGCATGGGTATATAAAAGGTCTGACCTCAAATAGAGCCTGTGAGTGTGTGTATGTCCCTTTAACTGTATGTTGATCTCTGGTGGAGTTCACTCAAAAGACAAGTCTGCACAGGGAAGCTAATTCCAGAGCTTCAGCTTCCTCCAGCGTTTGAGTGGAAACTGTCATGTCCTTGGCACAGCCCACCTTCACCTATTACACTCTGAGTGCACTCATGGTGGAGTTCACTCAAAAGACAAGTCTGCACAGGGAAGCTAATTCCAGAGCTTCAGCTTCCTCCAGCGTTTGAGTGGAAACTGTCATGTCCTTGGCACAGCCCACCTTCACCTATTACACTCTGAGTGCACTCAGCGGGCATGTCGTCAACAATCTAATGGTTTACAATGACAGTGTTTTCGCAGTACTTAGTCAATCTAACCGATGCCAGGGTGTTCAGACTGTAGGTGAGGGCATGTCTATGTGCATGTAAGTAGATTCATTCTACTGTGTGCACATGCAACAAGTGTAAGTGTGAGCACATAAAGAGATATATATGTGTGTGTGTGTGTGAGAGAGAGAGTGTGTGAACATAACAGCATTCCTGTGGTGTGTGTGGAGTGTTAGCTTTTGTACTAAGGAGACCTTTGACTGAGAGCAGCTTTGTAAGGAGCAGCTACTGGGAGCTGCAGGCTGGGAAACAAGTCAGTGCAGGCTGTGCCACATCACATACACAGACGCACACACAAACACACACCTATACACTATTCAAACATCTACTAGAGGGGAGATGATTAAAAATAACACCTCACTCAAGAAGAGGAATTGGTGCTTTGATCAAATTTATCAAGGTGCAAGTAAGAGTACAAATTTACTCAAGAAAAATTATTAGGTACCTCATCTGGAATGGACTCAGTGTACTAAGTATCTAAACACATTTTGTGTATTACAAAAGAGCCAATACTTGAATCATAATTATTTCTCCAGTTAGATGTTATAGTATACAATAATGAAGTATTAGGGATGTAGGATATTGCTTTTGCTACTATGTGGACATTTCCAAACTCATTACTGCAAAAACTGATATTAAAAACTGGTTATACAAATGAACAAATGTGATGTGATGTGATGAGAAAAATTTCATTTTGTATACCCTGTGAGTCAAAATATTGAAAAAAGACAACGTTTTGTACAGAATATACAGAATATGAGTATTGTTAAACATTTTGCCCTGGTGAATACAAATCATTAAAAATGATTTTAAGTGTATTTTTTCTCTTAAAGTTGATGCACAGTCGATTCCAAAATGTGATCGACTCCTGCGGATGCCCTAAGTATCTTTTAAATTGTGTCAGTAGTCTTTTACTTCAGTCTTTATGAAAAAAAACTAAAGGAAACAAAGCAGAGGACAAAGCACATATGTTTTAGGAGGCATGAGACACCCTTTTCACTGCAGCATCATGCGAGGAAACATCTGAATGTGATGACAGCAAAAACTGATGCCCAATCAGCTGCCAGTCACATCTGATGACCAGATTATTTATTAAGGGTGGGGAAAAAAATCAGCACACCATAGTATTGAGATATGTTGCTTGGCGATAGTGTATCGATGCACAGCAACCAAGAATAATTACTTTCTAATTTTTAAATTCCAGTTTTTTATAAAGCTTCTGGATATTTGGAAATTGAATTAGCTCCTCATTAAGTCCTTTTGATGGCGCTGTTGAGTCAGAGGGTCAGCAGGGGAGACATTCATTGTGCAGGAGAGAGTTAGTACACAAGCATGGCAGCTCAGGAGGGAGGCAAAAGGAATGCACAGTTGGCAAGTAACACACTGAGGATAGTTTTCCTTGACATTGGCAGAATGTTTTGGGTTGCTGGTCTGCCGCAGAATAAATTTTGGGCCAATTAGACCCTTTCCTGATTGTCGCACATGAAGAATATGTTTGCTCTTGCATTTTGCAGGAATACAGTCACAAACTTGCACGGAACTCCACCATAGATCACTGTTGCCTGCAGACACTCATCATTGGACTGCTCTCCAGTCCTACAACAAAGTACCTCCTGCAAGTATCAAAAATGTTAACTAATAAAGGATTACCTTAATTTGTCTTATGGTCAGTGATTGAATAACATTTTTAGCACTTGCCCTTGCCCTCTTTATAGCACTTAAAAGCATTTTGCTGCTCACATGAAGTCGACAACAGATGATGATCCTATCAGCATCTTTTACAAACACAAACAAAAACATCACAATATTATTATGAAAAGTAAAAAGGACAGCCCATTTGTCTTTCCTCATATCCTCAATGATTTGTTGAACTCTCCAGCCAATCACTGCCCAAACTCAAATCATAAAAGACCATCAAGGACAGAAGATCTTGAACGATATTAATGCAGTAACTGTAATACACCTGAACTGTATTGTACAGAAATTGTGACACCTTATACTCACTGATGGGAAAAATATAACAGTAATATCAGACAAGTACCTAGTTAGTCCCGAACCACTTCCAAATGGTCTTTCAGAAAACAATACAATCTAGTGCGATACAAAGAAGCAAGTGTGGATCTGATTTTTCTATCAACTAGAGTTGTCATGATACCAAAATTTTTGTCTCAGTGCTTATGAGGGTTAGTATAATACTGCTTTCACACTAACATCAGGAGCTGCATGGCTGTTTTTTTTCCTCTGGTGCATCAAGCTGATGTCATCACATTGATGACATCATTACCACGATGAAGCCCCTCCACGTAAACATGGAAAGTAGCATGGAGGCAGCGGACATGATTGTCTTTACTTTGTACTTTTGTCCCTCTTTAAAAATGTTACAACTCGGCACTGAGGATACAAAGGTGGATGAAATTTGTAGCTGAGACAGTAAAGAGTCACGCAAGTTACAGACAGAGAGGTGGGCGTGTTATTTACCATGGGGACGTTATGCCGACGTCATTCGTAAATTAGTGGGTCAACCCGGGTGATGAACCCACGTGGCTTGCAAGGTCAATTGACCCAGGTCGAAATGCTGATTAAACCCTTTCAAACTGCCGACAAGAGCTGATTGTTACCAGGTTTAAACAGGTGTTTTTGGCCAGTCTGTAAGGGGTATAACAGTACTCAATACCGATTGAAAAAAAAAACTGGGTCAATACTGGTAAAATACCTAGTCTATCAAAAACAAAGTATCCCTTTTTGTTTCAAAGAGCTTTTTAAAATGCACATTAAATAACCTTAATAGCATTAAGTATGCATTTACAATTAAGTTTTTAGGATTAAATATCAATAAAATTGTTAACCTTTTTATACTTAGCATTCTTTACTGATCTGGTCAAGTTTGCTTGTCTAAAACTATTCCTCACAGAGTTAAAAACACATTTTCAGTCATATTTCATATTTATCAGAAACTAATGTAATATGTAGTTGTATCACTGTGGTTTTAACATATTATTGGGGTAAAATTATATGTTTCAATATGCTACAAACACAACCTGGTTCACTCATCACTAACCAGTTGTTCTGCTTTGAGCACAACACAGAAAAATATTTTCAAAAAACTCAGTACTTTAAGTGTATTCTTTAGAAAATACTTTTTACTTTTACTAAGGTAGATTCACAGGATGCTACTTTTACTTGTGCTTCGGCAAAATTTTATGTAAGTAAGTTTTTACTTACATTTGTATACTCTTTCCACTCCACTGAAAGTGGGCAATACTATGATATTATGATGTCTCACTGTGATGCCATAATGAGCCTTGTTTCTGAACAGACCATGGGATTCATGCTTACAGATATATACAGGGGGTAAACTGCAGACAAGGGACTGGGCTGACTCATTACACACTTTGTTGGTCAACAGTTTCTCTAAATACCCAAATACTGCATAAGTGCAAAGATACTTAAAGTGGATTTTTCATGATACTTCTCCTTTAAATGTTTAAGTTCTAATAGGTTAAGGTTTCATTGTATTTTCACACGCTACATAGCTGCTATGTAAAACAAAGGGAATGACAATGCTTTTATTAAAATCACTCAAGGAAAAGAGAAGTGCTGATGTTAACTTCCACTGTTAAAATCCAGATTGTCAGACCTTCACAGTACATGTCCGTAAAAACATTTGTGATCCACACACAATTACAGCATGCATGCTCCTGCAGCTTCTGAACAACCACAGAGCCTTTTCATGTTTTCTTTGCCAAATGTGACACAGCCACATCCTCTCTCCACATGCAGCCAAACTTCCTGACAGAAATTCTCTGGCTGTCTCTCTCAAAGTGGTAGCTGATCCAAACTCATGGCAGAGCGACAATCAAGCCCGCAGTGCGAAACCTATCCACCTATTTATCACACCGGTTGTAGACATGATGTGGTGGCTGGGGAATGTTCTGCCACACACCCTCACCTACTTATCTTGTTTCCTCCTCTCTCATGTCTCATCCTTTCTCTCTTTTTTATCGACCCTGTTTTTCCCCCTCTTTCATCTTTACCCCATGCTCATCTCTCTTTGACTCTCTTTCACCCCTTTCTTTTTTTTCAGGCTTCACATCCCCCATGCACCCTTTCATCTCTTTGTCTCTCACTCTTTATTCTTCCCGGCCTTGTGAACTCTCTTTCCCCACATTAGCAAAGAAAACACACATGCAGTATAATGAAAATGCAACATGTAAAAGACCCATGACTTGCACACAGTCTTGACCCTCTACATTTACATTTAGCTGACACAGCAGACCATTCTGATTTATTGATCCAGAAACCAATCAAAGTGGAGCGCTCAGGGAGCTGATTCAACATGCTGCTGAAACAAAGAACATGTGCTCAGTCAAAGAAACTCTTAAATAAGAAGAAAGTCCATGGTGGACATGACTTAAATTTAGTGGTACAGCCCCTACTACCAACTACTGATGGCCTTAACGTCTCAATTAGAAATGCACCATTTACCACAAATGTAATGGCTATACCTTACACATCAGAAACTGGACACCAAGTGGTGGTTATTCATGCTTTGCGTGGACACTCAATGCAGATTGAAAAGGGTTTGATATTTGATAGCTCTGCAGTTATTGAGAGCAGTCAGGGATTTCTTTATCTGAATTGCTTATGCCTAAGTCACACATTCCCGTTTCTCATGGCGATTGTGCACGACTGTACACGATTGAGGAGGCTGGTGAGATCGCTATGATACGGGATGAAATGACTGTCTCACTCCTGGACACACTTCTACAGCACTTCTACAGCGCTTCGGGGGCGTTTGTTCCGCTCCAGTTAGGTTAATACAGCGACATGATGAGGACTGCTTGAGTATCCATCCCGCTGACACGACGTCAGCCCCGCTGGAGCTCAGTTCGCGTCACGTAAGCCCCGACTGAGCCTTGTCGCTTGTGCCATCTCGAACGGGACACAGTCGGGGCACAAACGGATTCATCCTTGTCAGTCACCCTCATAAAGCCTTCAGGATTGAGCCACGATCAGCCCGACTGAGCTCCGTACATGCCATGCTAATACCGTTCGCCTTAGGACTGCATTAGGCTTCAACCCCGCTACACTGAGAGTGGCGATTCTCCACGACAGTTTTGAACAGTTCAAAACTGTCGGGACCCTTCCACGTTCCCCGCCGTTCATCCACGACTATACAACGCTGATCCAGACCAAGTAGCGCATGCACCACGACCACAGCACGTTTCATCAGGATTATGGCAATTGTGCACAATCGCCATGAGAAACGGGAATGTGTGACTTAGGCATTACATGGGCGGCACGGTGGGGCAGCAGGTAGTGTATGTGCCTCACAGCAAGTAGGTTGCAAGTTCAATCCCTGGTCAGGTAAGGCTAGGCCTTTCTATGTGAAGTTTACATGTTCTTCCCGTGCATGTGTGGGTTCTCTCTGGGCATTGCGACTTCCTCCCACAGACCAAAGACAAGCTCATTAGGTTGATTGGTGATTCCAAATTGGCCTTGCATATGAGCGTGAATGTGACTGGTTGTTTCGTCTCTCTATGTGCCCTTGTGATTGGATGGCGACCAGTTCAGAGTGTACCCTGCCTGTTGCCTGAGGACAGCTGGGATAGGCTCCAGGTCCCCGGTGACCCCGAAAGGGATAAGCAGTATCGAAAATGAATGAATGATTGAAAGGATTGCTTATGTAATCAAGACTCAAAATCGAAACAGATATAATCTACAGTTCACAAGTAAGCTAAAGAGTGGGAGGTTACATTTTTTCAGCCTTGCTCCTGGTGATGGGAAAGAGACTCATATTACATGTGTGCAGATGTGCATACAGAAGAACAGATATATTTTTTATTGCTTACCATATAACAATAATGCTCTGACTGCTATTTTGCATTTTCCTTCCAAAAACATAGTAATCTTCAGTGTGACATATAAAACTGAAGGCCCCTAACGTGTATAAAGTCAGACTTTACTTGGGCCCTAAGTCCAAATATCCAATTTGATTTTTGAGACTGTTAAATGATTTGCAGGTATGACATCTCCGTCCATGCATTAACTATAAGACTTCACACTTTTAGGGTCATGGGGGGCTTCAGCCTATCTTAGCTGACATTTGGCGAGAGGCAGCTTACACCCTGGACTGGTCACCAGCCAGATAAAGGGCTGCATGGAGCCAGACAATCATTTACACACACAGTCACATCTAACAGTTATTAGAGTTCAAAATTAGCCCAGTGAGCATACTGGTCTGTTGAGGGAAATTGGAAAAAACCCTAGTATGCATGGGACAACATGCAAACTCCACACAGAGGGCCAATCTGATCAGTTAGATGATCCAGCAACAAAGCTGCTGTGATGCATCAGCACTACCCACCACACCACTGTGCAGCCCAGGAAAGACACCATAAGCAGCACCTCTTTAGAAGTTGTTAAAGAGGTGCTGCTGACCTCTTAGCTAAAAGCTAATTTGGTCCATTTAATTTCTAATTCCACCAGCTTCACTGCCCACATACTCGAGTAGTTGGACAGACATGAATAAATTTGGATACACCTGAAAGCTACAGAAAGGATTTCTGGGCAATAACTAGACAGAGAGGATGGTGGGTTCCAACTGCAGGTCGTCTGCACAGACGTATCTTTGATGGCTATTGTGTACCTATGATCTAAGTGCTCGTGACCTGAAATCAAAACACCAAAAAGATGCTCATGACTGATGACTTCCACCTCAATCTTCTCCCGGTGAAGCCATAGTGCCCCTTCAGTAGATGCGGACACACTGTATTTTATCTTACTGGACCTCCCCTATTCTGCCAACCCAAATCTCACTTATCTGCAGAAGTCACAACTGTCAACAGAGCCACCAGATGTGGTATTTCAAACATCTCTAAAGCATCAGGTAACTGTGTTTAGAGAAACTCAAAAGGAACCAAGGATTTGAATACACTTCAGTGGCATTATAAACAAAATCTGTTTTTGAAAAAAAGCTGTATTGTTGTGGATCTGTCTGATCTTTGCGGTCTCTGGTTGAAGGTAAATACATGATAAATAATGAAGGGTTTAGACTATGGATGGCAGGCAGATGGAGTGAAAGTTAAAGAGCAAGTGAGAGGTAATGTGGAAAAAATGTGAGGTTGAGAGTAGAGGGGAGATGGTTGTAAGATTAGGGAAAGGTGCACTGCTTCACGTTACCTGTGTGAACAGGCACTGAGGGCTGCTCTGTCTCCTGCCTTGTTATTGGTTGCTTGTCCTCATCCGTGGTCTCCACTGGAAATAAAAACACAGTCATTAGATTATTCACCTTCATGAGGCTGCCATAACAGCAAAGAAAACTATCAAGAGAATCAACAGAGTTTCAGTGTTGCATAATCTAAATACTGCACAGAAGCATTATCCAGCCCACTGCGCAACACTTCTTGGCAAAATAATGATGTACACTTAGTCTCAACAGAGGCCTGCATCAAAACCCGTCCAGAAATAGCAGCCAGAGGGGCTGTGTGTGGAAACAAATTGTATCTTTTTCCCTTTTCAAAACAGGAAAACAGTGGCAGGAATCTCCCCCACACAAGCATACACAAACAAACAAGGTCGGGGGACTTGAAACGAATATCGGATTCTTTTGATAATCTACAGCATGAACCACTTGGCACAAACTGAGGTCTATTCCCACCAAAGTTTTGTCTATGCCTTTTCCCCAATCTGCTCCACAACATGAAGGTCTCCTTTGTTGTTGGGCTGTGCGTCGGAAAGGAATGTGACAAGGATTTCAAAGGGCTGGACAAAAGCACTCTGTCATTTGGAGAGAGCCCTGTAATACAGCAGAGAGCGAGGGAGTGGGGGGGCTGCGGTGAGTCGCTCTCCTCAGAAAACTCATCCAGTAATAAGGTGAACACCTGAACAGCTGTTTCTGAGGTTTGGATCACTATTCAAAGATGAGCTCAGACGCCCGTGCATGTGCATGCAAACACACCAAGATAAATGAACGATGGGCATGCGGACGATTACACACTCAGATTGGGATACATCAAAGACAACTGACTGCATCCAATTAAATATCAAAGATCATAAGACATACCGAAATAAACGCTTAAACAGACACTGATTTCTTTCTTCTGTGGGGAGAAAAGGTTCTAAAGTTCACTGACAAAGTCTGTCGGTTACAGCCTCACTACTGCAAATGAAGTCCACAATTGGTAATGGTCTCAGAAAGGTTTATTACTAGCAGTTTACCTCCCTCACGTTTAATTTCAGTGACTTCGTGATGGATATATAAGACAATGTCAGTAAAAACTTACATCTAGGTCACAGTTCATTTTAAGTCATCCTTGGCCCTTCACACATTGCCACACCAAGGCCAGATATATTAATGCCCATGTTAGGCCATGTCCATATCAAGTATAGCACAGAATGGTGGGCAAAGTTGTTCAGTCACTGATCTCAGTTCATACGTTGCAACAGAGGCACATTAGGGTGGAGACAGTGGCAGTGGGTAACATAATGGGTGCAAGTCTGGGACCCTACACCTTGCAGTGACATTCGATCCTTAATGTTCAGACTGTTCAGGATGTTCAGACTACATAAAAAACAGGCTTGGTATTTTAGTGTACATGTTCAGACTTACTTGCATACATTTAAAACCCCCTATAACAACAAACCAGTTTGACAAAGTTTAGTGGTAAAGTAACTTTCACACATCAATGTCGCTTAGCTGACAATGACCAATGTTGAGAAATCGTCAAAATATTGGTGATAGTACGTTCCTGGGGTCAATTTTAATGACAATTTTCCTTCAGTGCAGGTTGATGTTGTGCTGATGTGGTATGGTAATTTCTTATTGTGTTGGGTGTTAATAAAAAACACAAAGTCATATTTAGAAAATATTATTACTCCTTTTGACTTTGTGTTAGGCTGGCCAAATCCAAATGACTTCTCAGCACTAGACAACAGGTGATAAGCAAGGCTGGACAGACCCAAAAAATGCTACCGTAAAGCCTTATTTGTAATTCTGTGCCAAATCTATACCATAGGCCCACCAGTGTATAAGCCTGAGTATAGCCTGACGTGCACAACATGGACTGCAAGGCCTGTGATTCATCTGTGGTTCAGCACTAGGTAACTCCAAGTCTTTTAGAACTTTTTGGGCATGATCTAGAACAAATATATTATACCCACCTGCGGAGATATTAGGGAGGATTTCCTCATTCATGTCTTACACTAACCCAATAAGTTCTCTGTCTTGAATGATTCAGTGGTTGTGCATTTTCCTTTTTTGAATATCTCCTACCTTTTTGTCTTGGCAGTAGCTCTAGTTAAATAAACTAGTGCTCATTATTTATCTGCTTCAAATGCCCCATAAGCTTTTTTTTTGGATATACAAGCAGTGTCAGGAACAGAACACCTACACAATGGGAATTAGAAAAGCACCCCAAGAGCACAGACCTTCACCCAGCAGCTCAGTTCCACCCATAAATTTTGATTTTCACCCAACATTATAGTCCTAGCTATATGTATTTCATTTGCACTTTGTGGAATGAAAAATATCATTTTGCAAGAAGTGTGATTATTGTTGACATAAATATCATCCAATACAGTGACCTAGTCAGTAGTGGGTCTTGCAACTTGTTGACTGAACCAATATGCTGCTGCATGTACAGATGTTGGTGATGTGTGCGCCTTGGTGCTTCTAGTGGGCAAGTCACCAGCCTGACGGTCGGAGCAAAACCAAGGCACTTCAGTGTTTTTACTCACACACACAAAGTCTTCTGCTATGACGGACGCTGTCCATCTTGACATTGTCAGCTGCCTTGTTTCGAGTGATTAAGAGACTATCAGAAATGTCTTCCTCCTCCCCTTGCATTACAAGGGATGCTGGAAAATGTAGTGACCTAGACTTGAAAAACTAGACATAATTTTGTAAATAAACTGCAATTCCCATAATGCCATAAATTAATTTGATTTGCCGTTATAAACTTTACTGTCTTTTTGTGACACTAATCAGGATTGGATCAGCATCAAACTTTAATGGCTCTTCCTTGGACCAAACCACACCTCTAGTAAAATTTTCATCCATACAGTAATTTTTGTGTAATCTTGCTAACAGGCAAACAAAAAAACCCACAAACAAACAGACAAACCCTGGTGAAAACATAACCTTCTTGGTGGAGGTAGCTAGAGTTTTGGCAGTACAAGGCAGAATCACTGGAATCAATACAGTAGGCTGTACCTACACCATACGATTTAGTATGGAGAATCTCCAATCTCCAATTCCCAAGAGGAGAGTAAGCGAGTTCAAAAAACAATGGCTCTAGAGAAGTTCTGTTTATGCACTTTGCAAACAGAAATAACTTAGTATCTGAGTATCTGTTTTTCTAAGTGTGTATGTGTGGAGTTCCTGCTGTGTGGTTGCACCTTGTGCTTCTTTGAATGCTGAAAAAAAAATGGTAAACCAAAATTAAAGAAGGGTGTAAGTATAAGGTTTAATAATGATGAAACTTTGTTAAAATGCCATCTCTTAAATTAAAAGGTGCTAATTTTGCTAATGAAACTTCAGCTGAACACCTCTAACTCAGCCAAATACTGTGCCTAAAATGCTCAGTTTACTTTTTAATCCCAACCAGAAAGACTCAAATTAATTATTGTTATTCTCATAGCCAGTGTTGTTTTTTTGTCGCCGAGCATTTTTAAAGGTCATTCTAAGTTTTCACACTGATGACAGAAAGTTTGAGAATAAATTGACTTTACACTCAAAAATCAGTCTCTGTACTGTATTTTAAAAGCGCTAATCTCCATGTTTGTTTCCAATGAGAGATCAGAAAACAAAATTTTCTAAGTAGGTAAACTTTGTTAATATGAATTTGTGGGCATATTTGAGGGGTCCAGTTTGAATTTGACAAGCAACAGCATGAGTAGATAATTCAGCCTAACAGTTGTTAATTAAGAGAGCTCTTACTTTGAGGACACTGGGATAGAGGAACCTGCTTTATGCGCGTCCCGTTTCGACAGGCAAACACCTCCATCTGACACTGGTTCTGGTAGAGCTGTCCGTCCGACCCACAAACTGGCTCCCCATCATAACCACAATCTCTGTAGCAAGTGCAGCGCTCGAACTGCTCTTCCTCCAAACAGCCAAACACATTGTTGCACGGGTTTGCTTGCACAAAACCTGCAAGGGAAAATTCAGCATGTTTTAGAGACTCTGAAAAGCTGGGTATGTGTGATGTTAGAGGGTTGAAGCATTCATCTCACCTATCCACTGACTGGTTGAACTTTCCACCTCGTTGCAAGTGGGTCCATCGCAGAGCTCCCGTGCCAGTGAACTGCTCTCGCTAACGTTGTAGAAGCGGGTGGCCTCAAAGGCTACACAACAAGCACAGACCCACACCGGCACGTTCACACATCCACACACACAAAACAACGATGACGCTCACCATAACTAGGTCATAAACCTCCCCATTTCCACTAAAAAGAAACCACTTCATAAATCACAGTCAGTAAGACACTTTTCCTACTCTGTGTCTCTTCAAACAGCAGTACTTAAATTATTCATCAGAGGCACACCTGGTTCGTAGTAGTCATAGATCTTGACCGGAACAGGTGCTGTCTTGCCTACGATGTATTCCCTGACAGCTTGGAAGGCCACACAAGTCATGCACTGGCTGGGGATCTATGAAAATGTGACAAACATTGGAAAAAATAAGTAGAAAACATACAAACTCCCATAGCTATGTCTGAGGACTAAATGAAAATATGTTTTCTAAACCCACAATTTAAAGTCCGAACAAAGGAAAATACAAAGAAAACTATTTACAGTCTGATGCAAACACAACATGATTCTATTTGATAAGCACCATTTTACCATGGAAAATTATGTCTAATTCCTAACTAATTCAATGTAGGCGAATGTTGATTAAAACCCACCTCATCAAAATAGAATAACACTTTTCTTCCATTCAGCTCATATCTCTTCAGACCAACTCGCTTGTCCATCAGCAGCTGTCAAGGAAGACAGATTATCAGGGTCAGTTTAAAAAAATAAAAAGTAAATTACACTGTGCTGTTTATTTTTTGTGTATGTGCACTTAGCTGATTGCTAATTTGGTTTCATTAAATTGGACAAGAAAGAGAAAAAAGGAATTAGGCTGGAGACATTTGCACTAAATGGTTACTTAAAAGGACAATTTCCCCAAAACTACTGGAATAACAGTGTTATGTGAAGTGGACGCATCTGTTTTAACCACCCATAGCAAAAACAGAATTTTATAAAAGTAGTAAGAGTTACACTAGTGTATCACTTATAATTGCCCATTAGGACTGCAGGTGAATATAAAGCTGTTAAGTCTATTGATGTTTCAAAGAAGGATCTTGGAGGACCTCTAAAGGATTATGGTTTGGTCAGCCAAAGAAAGGAAATGAGTTCTGATTTCTGCTTTTAATGAGTCCATCCAAAATAAATCAGTGTGCTTGGGTCATGAAGGACATGTCACAGTATAGGCTGCTGTAAATGACTGAAAGAAAAGAGGTTTCTTTCGAGTTTCCCTACTACATACTGCATATGAATATAGTATGTAATAGGCACTGCATACTGCTTACTGCACTGGTATATAGTATGACTGTCCTGTTAGGTTTATTTTGTAGTATGCTACGCTGGTTTTCAATTTGAGCAATGCGGAAGTAGGCTACAGCTGACTTATTTTCAAACTTTATTTTAAATGTACAAAACAAACTATGAGTACATGATGACATTTCAGGTATTAATCTGCAAAGATATTGTCAGAAGCAGCATTTTATATGAAACAGTCAGTGGTGGAGAATAGTTGATACATCAGTGAGGAATTATTCTGTATATTTTTGTGTGACGCAGTATCAGGACCACTTAAAGAAAAAAAACAACTCATCAAGAATATCACACATAAACATCACGCACACAGTACAGTTTTAGGTATGAGGAGAAGCAGGGAAATCTGAGGTGGTGAATATATGGAGGAGAAATACAGTACGTAAAACGGAAAAATGGAAAAATGCCATACCTGTCAGTGGTTTACACAAATAATGCTGCAGGTATAGGACAGACTTAACCGCCCCTTCCGTATTGTAACGGAAAAACAACAGTGACCTTTTTACAACTTATTACACAGTAGCACGTGTTGACAAAGTAAAGATAACAAGTAATGGCTCTTAAATTTGTATTCTTCTGCTGCTCCAGTTGTTGATGCTCCACTCTCAGTCATTTTCAATTCAGGCGCTTTGCATTGTGGGTAACAGTAGGCGTAGCAGACTGGTCCGATGCATACTGTGAATTTTTCCCAAATCAGTACTTCATCGGGGTATTTTTTGCATACTGCAACTTTAAAATTTGTTCGCATACTGTATACTGCATACTACATTTTGTGTGAATCAGTACGTATTGTTAGTATAGAAGCAAATTTGAAAACGGACGGATACTTTGTTTCTTGTATCGCTTCATACTAGTGTCATTTAAATTTTATTTTTCAAAATCCCGTTCTTGTTTTAGTTTGAGTTAACTTCATGTTTTTTTAGATTCTAGTTATTTTTTATTTTGTTAGTTTCAGTTATCAATAATACATTTGCCTTTTAGTACCTGCCATCCAAATGGACTTGTGTCCATTTGTAGGCATTTGGATGGCCAAATCAGGAATGCAAATCACAAGGACCTGACCATGACATGGGAATCTTTTTAATGCACAGCACCAGTCTATAAATTAGATAATCAAGTTAAAATTGATCAGTGGTTCTGACTTTCCTCTGGGTCTGTCTGATCAGTGACTCATACTTACAGTGTTGTTTTCTGCTCCTTGTGCACAAATGTATGGCTGGGTCAGACATGCATGACCATATCTTATAGATGTGACTTTATGAATGAGTAATAGGGAAGTTGTTTACTGCAAATTTCAGAGCTTGCATAGAGTGCCAGCATAGTACATTTCCCCCATGGACGGGGGGTGGGTTTCATTCTGTCAAAGGTGGCAGCCTTTGGAGAGCAGGGGTTTATGAGGTGCTCAGCCTGAGCTGGCGCCACCGAGACACACACACTTACAGATGCACGTTCTAGACAAGTTGTCCCTGTGTTTACTAAAAGCATTGTCTCTCTAATAACCAAATATTGCCCATGAACTCCCAAAGCTCTGATATTTTACACCCAATGCATCCCCAGCAGATAAATAAAGCTCATTATATTGGGTGATAAGAGGCTGTGGTAACTCCCAGTCAGTTGCTGCACTAATCATTCATGACTTCAGCTTCCATGAAAGCATCTAGACATGACTGCAGAAGCCAAGCTTGCCACCATAAATTGAGGAATGCAAGTGGCAGTCGGGCAGGCAGCAGTAAAACTCCAAGGGAGGCCAGCGGGGGTGTAAACTGAGCTTATTAGCCACAGCAACTCAGGTCAGCCTCGACCTACGCACTCACAGTGTGTGTTTGTGTGTGTGTGTAAGTGTTTAACATCTCCCCAGGTAGCCAGAGAGGTGGCTCTTTTAAAAGTGGAAGCCTGCAGACTGAGGCCAATAATTATCGAGTAATGAGGGACAGGCCTCTGATGAGTGGCTGGGGAGCTGACCTGAATCCTGCCCTTAAATTTAACATCACTTTCTCTCACTCACAGTAAGTACACCATTCTTAAAATTTCCTGTCCATCCACCCTTGAGAGTTACTCCCTCCCAATACATCTTATTTAATGTTAATAAAAATATTCATCATCTGTCTTCATCTTTTAACAAATTTCACAACTTTCTAGTGATGGAATATCATGAGGCATGAGTGTGATTTATCATATTGACCCAAAGAGGCCAAACAGTCTCTGACCCTCAAATATTGTGACTTCACAAGGCTTAAGCTGGCTGGTCTTTCTCCTATCAAACCTAAAAAAACACCATAAAAAGGACCTTCACTCCAACGATCCTTCTTGTAACTAAGACTTGCACAAAAACACATAATATATTTTCCCCATGTGTGCAGCATGCAGCCGACAGAGACTGGTTACACAAGGAAGAAATCTTCAGAATGTGACATCTTAAATGGAGACAATGACAAGTTGGCTCTTGACTTGTTCTCCTGCTTCCACAAAGTTACCCCCAAATATGGATGGATTTCATTTTCTTACTATCTGCCTCTAAGTATTAGCTACCCATGCAATTAACCAACTATTCTTATGCATAAAAGGGAAAGATGAGATCCAAGAGCATTAAAAGAGAACATCAGTCAACTAAAATGTTTTATTTTTTTGACCAGACCCCAAAAATATACTTAAAGCAGACTAAAAAACTACCTTGTACCGCAGGAAAAATCCTCCTCACCTGCTCATAACTGTCTTAAAATGCACTCCCTTCCTTCCTTATTAATAACATTAATAATAATAACAATAACAGTTAAGTTAAAAAAATAAATATCATGTTGTCATGAAACCAAACTTTCTTGCTTAATGAATATTAATTTACTTTGCACACAAGCTGAAAAAGAGCATCATTATGATTAGGGATGGGAACTGATAAGATTTTATTGAGACCAATGCTATCATCCCTTCACGATTTGATACTTTAAAGCTTCTCTTATCAATTTCTTAGGTTGTTTGACCAAAGGAAATTGGCCCACACAGGTTTTTAGTGATAAAAAGTCAAACATGTCACTCCTGCTATCTCAAGTTGCTGGTGTTTCAATGAGAGAGACGATGAAATTAGTATTTTATCGAAAATTGAGCTACTCGGGGCGGACATTAGCTCAGTTGGTAGAGCGTTCGCCCCATGTACGGGGGCTGCCAACCCCCTGCTACAGCTGCTGGTTCGATTCCCAGTCGCAGCCCTTTGCTGCATGTCATCCCCTCCTCTCTTCACCCGCTTTCCTGTCAATCTTCAGCTGTCCTATATAATAAAGGCCATAAAAGCCTGAAAAAATAACCTAAGAAAATTGAGCTACTACTACTCCCTGTCTGTCATGATCACATTTTTTACTTCATAGTTCTTGTTTCTGCAGACTACCTGATGAATGGTGGACGTCTTTGATTTGCAAGGCATGCAGAACAACAGTAAAAAGAACTGATAAGGGAATTGTTCGACAGAAAAAACTAAGGATATCAACACCTTGAGGGAAATCTTGCTGATTCTAAAGTGGAACTGGTTTTCAAGTCCCACTCCTAATGATGATATGTTCCTGTTAAATGTGCCTGGCATTCCTATGCAGTGGATTAAAAATGTAGTACAGAAAGAAAAAAAGCACCTCAATAACTTTTTTAAGTTATATACTGAACTGTAGGCTCAGTGTTTTGTTACAGTCCTTTGACACATTCAAGGAAGTCGTGGTTGGCTAGCAATCAGCTCAAGTCACAATGATTAAAACCATTTTTACATTTCATGCAGGGATGCGCATTTTAAACAGTGTGTGCATGGTAACTTGTGTGCTTGCATACCCTCTCCAGACTTTCAATATTTGCCCTGAAACCAGAAATCATTGGAACTTCAATGACAGCCATGTTGGATGAGCCTGAATGGAGCCACCTAAACAGAAATTTGGGACAGGAATGATAACAGCGGGTTGTTATGGGCAGAGATCTTCACTAGAATGCAGTGAGATTTTTTTGTTTTTTCCTTACCTGGCACAGACTTCTAAAGAAATGTGAAAGTCCATTTTGTCCTGGTAAGCTGCTGGGTCATCATCATCAATGGGTGCCCGACGCTTCCGGTTCAGCTCAGAGCGGTTGTCAGCACGGCTCCTGGAACGTGACGATGGATGGCGAGGACTGCTTGAGGAGACAGAGGGGGGCTGCTGGTGTCGCTCCTGGAAAGGCTCCTTCAGGTCCACCTTGAGCTGGAAGGCTGGCTTGGATACTGGGTCGGGTAGGTTGTACGATACATCGATCTAGCAGCAAGAAATAGAAGTGTAAGTGCTGTGTGAAAGGATAATACTAATGTAGTATCAGTGCAGTTTGGTAGTGCTCTATGGAGTCTATAGTCTTTTCAGTGGCCAGCTGAGATTTAGGTCCAACCTGTTGCTTATTTTCTACACATTATGCCCCACCATTCATTTTTCTCTGACCTATCGACTCAAAGCCCCAAAACAAATCATATAAAATAGACCAAAAAAGATAAAACAAAGATATCAATGAAAACATTTCCAGTATAGTAAGCAGTGGCATTCACGATGCTCCAACGATAAACCCTATTAATAAACCCTGACTTTTGATATGAACATGTACAAGATCAATTCATTAGATTATGTTTAGAAAAATTCAGATCCCTGCCAGAAGACTCTCCACCATTACATGGTAATCTGAAAAGTATTTCTGACTTCTACGTGGGGGAAAATGAAGATCAGGGGTACTCAAACACTTTATGGCAGACCACCTATGGGGTGCAAAAAAAACCCCAAACATTTTATTTCCTTTTTTCGGTCAGATCCTCTGACATCTGTCCATGTGGCTTGACTGTCCAAACTTGACACAGAGGATCACCTTCTCTGTTCTTCTGTGTGAAGTTCTGTGATGACTGAATTAGTAAGGCCTGAGATTAACTTGCTGTTTAACTATTTTTTTGCATTTGTTTGATTGCATACTAGGTCGTAGTTGCAAATAAATCTACCACAGTATGGGTTGCTGGAAGGCACTTAAGTAAACAAGAATGCATGCAACTGCCTGATGTGCAGTTGGTGAATTCAGAGTCCAGGACTCATTAATCTGATCAATTGTAACATCATCTCAGCACAGACAGATGACCAAGGAGCAGAACACACATCCTTAGTACTGTCTGAAAAGAGTTTTAATTTCTCTTCCTCAGTGCTCAACTGCACAGCCCCAGCGTTATGATTTAATTTGTTACTGTGTTTACTTCATGACTTAGCTGAATGTGTTTGTATAGCCCTTTTCACACAAGCAACCCTGATATTATCAGGATAATGTCTGGGCAGCCTGCCCAGGCATTTCAGTGACATGGTTTCTCACACTTGCTCCTCTCAGCAAGGAGCAGTTCTTGATGGACAGAGGAGAAGTGGTGGAGGGGGTCGGGGTCACCGACAGGCAGCACACGAAGTCAAATATACCAGGTGGAAATCGGTGTTCGTTATATGAGAGTGGATGAACAATTCATGTGACAATTTATATCCTTAATTCAGCGTTTCATGCTAAAAAGCGTATCAGTAGCATTGACTTCAGAGTTGAAAGGAGCACTGTACAACACAGAAGCGAACATGAAGCAGCATCACTACCTGTGTGACAATCACACCAGAGAAGGAAAGCTTCAGAGTTTCATCTCTGTATCCAACAGCAGCACTTTTGATGCGCAAGAGCCCCAGGGTGATTGTTTTGGAGCAGATGTACTACAGAACGTTGATGATGTGCCGTGAAAACAACACATCTGGGGTCCAGATGCACAATTGAGTTTTTGTTATCCCCTTACAATTCGATAACCTACCCCTGTAACAGGGGTTGTTTTGATCCATCCTGTCAAGTCTCCCTTTTCCTAGTTCCAGCAGTCACACAGGATGATGTCATCAGCCATCCCTACTTGCCTCAGTAAATTACCCTGATTATTCATTGCTGCATTCAGACTTGCGTTCACACATATGGCTTGCCTTGGTAATGTCCAGATAATGTCCAGGTTTATACGTTGCTAAAGCATCTTTTGAAAACAAAGAGTCCCAGTGAATGTCAGACAAAAACAGCAAAATATGTTGTCTGAAAATATTGTCAGAATATCACAAACACCTTTATAAGCTACATATTTAATAAAAAACTTAAAATAGTATTAATACCACCACACTGTAAGCTGAAAATCACCATATTACATGGTCACTGGCTGTCTAAAAACAGTTAGTGGCACTAAAACATTGTGGACCATGCCTTAGATGTACAGTACAGGCCAAAAGCTTGGACACACCTTCTCATTTAATCTGTTTTCTTTATTTCATCACTGTTTACATTGTAGATTCTCACTGAAGGCATCAAAACAATGAATGAACACATGTGGATTTATGTACTTAATTAAAAAGTGTGAAATAACTGAAAACATGTCTTGTATTCTAGTTTCTTCAAAGTATTCACCCTTTGCTCTGATTACTGCTTTGCAGACTTTTGGCGTTCTCTTTATGAGCTTCAACAGGTAGTCACCTGAAATGGTTTTCACTTCTCAGGTGTGCCTTTCCAGGGTTAATTAATGGAATTTCGTGCCTTATTAATGGGGTTGGACCATCATTTGTGTTGTTCAGAAGTCAGACTGATGCACAGCCGGCAGCCCTGTTAGACAACTGTTAGAATGAATGTTATGGCAAGAACCAATCAGAGAAGTTAAGAGAAACAAGTGGCCATCATTACTTCAGAGAGAATCTACAATGTAGTTAGTGATGAAAATAAAGGAAACGCATTGAATGAGAAGGTGTGCCCAAACGTATGGCCTGTACTGTATTAACAAGTTTTGTGTATGTTAATGAATGTACTGTAGATTAGGCTGATGTAGGGAAGGCAGGTTGGAGATCTGTCTATCAAACTGACAGAGTTCTGAGTGACCTCATGGAGTATGCTCCCATAAAGGGGTGGGACAAGAGTCAGTGTCTTGAGAACAGGATAAAAACTTCAATATTCAATTCTGGGCCAAGAGTAGAAAGCTGCAGGATTATTTTTGTAGGATGTACTGGGATAGGCATGAAAAAACACTATTGTGTAACTCTCTAATTGTGCATTTTCACTTGTTTAGTTGGCTCAGCACAAAACGGCTTTATCTAACAATTAATACCAGTAGCTCCATACACCATAACAGTTTATACATTGATAATACCTGCTGAAGATAGTTGCCATAGCAATAGAATCCAAATAAAACAAAAAAAAAGGAAAACAAGGCAAAGGCACTCCTGGCTCTCAGTCTGAGTTCTGTCTGTCATGGTTGGAAGACAAGATTTGTTCAAGGGATGTTTGTATGCAAAAACAACATCCTTTTATAAAAAGAGAGTTTGAGAAATCACAAAGCATAAAGGGGCTGACAACAGGAAGAGCTTCGTTCACATGATGAATTATTGTTCAGTTGTGCCAATTATCTGGCCATGTAGTGCTCAGCAGTGCTTCCAGGTCCCATTTCAATACCAGTTCAGCTCAACGGAGGTGATATGAAAAAGTATCAACGCATACCATATTTGACAAAAGAAACCTATAAGGGTTAAAATCTTGCTAAGTGCCTGAGTACTCAGTACTTATTCTGAGCAAAAACAACCTTTTTATTTGATGTATTGTTTTTTGCCATATAATATTTTTTTTTTTTTAGCATTAGAGTACCAATTGTTTGAAAATGTCTTAAGGATGCCATTAGAAGACAAAAGCTTTAAAAACATTATCATTTTTGACCTCATTGAATGACAACATTACAGTTTGAGTTCAAATATTTGAAATCTCCAGCCTTGAAAAGACTAGAAAGCTGAAGAAAAAAAAGTCTGAAGCAGCCCTCAAAAGCATAAACCACAAATCATTTTCGTTGCCCTCAAGACAAGTATACAAGAGGTTTCTACTTCAGCCTGAGGACAAATCTCTGCTTTGATGCTCTTTCTATTCCCAAACTGTACACATTTTGAAGTAAATCATCCGAACTGCTTTAAGACATTTGCACAGCTACAGAAATAATAATCCAGAGGCACACAGGATGTCATCACATACAGTAAGTTTGCAACACAAACACACACACACACACATGTAGCTCTCTTTGACTGTCCCAGTCTTGTATTTTTTCAGAGCCCAGGTGCTGCTGGCCCCAGGGCCTGTCAAAGAGATGTGTTGATGCATAGAAGTGTGGATGCCTGTGGAATACAGAGGTTTCAAAGCATGAAAAAAGTGTGTTTGTTTGTGTGAGTGGGAAAACTGTTCAAGCACTGAAGAAGAGTGAACAATATTTCCTGCTGCAGCCAGCTCAGCCTCAGTCAAATCCATGACAGATTAAAAAAACACATAAACAAAACTGAAACAAAACAAAACTTACCAAAAACCAAACTGTAAACATCTTCTTTGTCATTTATTACTCTGCCAAATCATAGAGCTAATATATGTTTAACATGGCTGATAAAAAGAGTTTTCTTATCATCACTAAGAGGAAAAAGGACTCTTGTTTACAAAATGGGGGTGTCTGCCTGTAACAAGGTAGGATGTAAATAACATCCTGCCCCAGGGACTACAGGAATCAACACTCTCCAAAACAACCAGGAAAACTGTACCAGATTACTACAATTTACAGAAAGGAATCTGGACATCCTGAGGCAACAACCTGAGACTCTTTGCAACATTCTTGCTGTAAGCAGATGAAGCTAGCATAACATCAAAATTATTTGTGTGAGTTCTACAATACCTGCATGAGGCAGCAGCCTTCTCCTTTGGCACTGACAAAAAGGCCCGTAGGGATACTGGGGATCTGAGAAATGGAGAGAGGGAGAGAGAAAAAAGGAGGAACAAAGAGAGCCAGAGGGGGCAGAGAGAGGTGAATGAGTCATTTATCAAGTGAATGAATGCTGTAGGCTTCTGCGCTGCCACTAGTGCTTCCCTGGCGACCAACCAGCAGGCCTTAATTGCCCCCAATTAAGCTGACACCACTAATCACAGCAGAGGACCATGGCCAGCAGAGAAAACATCTTGCTCTCTCACCTGGCTGTCCGCAGGAGCACTTTGACTCATACAGCAGGGCTGACCTAGCACCACAGTACCCCGGCGAGGCCGCTCATGCCACACAGTTATTAAATCAACACACCAACAAGGTGCTATTTGGAAATGCAGTTCAGTTAAGCCCAGTTTGGTTTGGCAATGTGAAGAGGTCTTGGCTACTAAACACCTGGGCATAGAAACCCAGAGATTAAGGTTTTATGCCAGAGTGTGGCTCTGGTGCATGAAGCTACCATAGATCGCTTAACTTCATAGGTAAAAGTTCTAAATTTCATAAAGATGCTGGGTTTTTCACCCTACATTCTGGTTTAAAACAATTATCAAGAAACTTGACAGAAAAAAAGAAGTGTGGCAGGATAATTGTACTCTACAATCTGCCCACAAAAATTTGCAGCACAAGCCTCTGTTTTCATCAATCTATGGTTTTATTTGAACGCATAAATACCTTGGCACTCTGAAGGAGTTTCTTGTTATCCCTGTTGAGTTCAATCGTCTCCTGGAAGTCAAGGTTGGTGGAAGCCAGCGAGATAGTAAGGTTGACCCCGCCAACATAGGACAGGATGGCGTATTCCGATAACGCATGCAGAGCAACACATGTGTCCTGTTAAAAGAAAATCAAAAAACATTATGCTTCATATCTACGTTTCACCATCAGTTGAGCATATCCCAACAAAAGCCTAGTTTGAAAAAAACTACAGATTTGCTCCACTCCCTACAAAGCATCAGAAACACAAGCTTGAAACTGTATAGGTGATAGTTTTGTTGGCCTTTGGTGCCGGCCAAATGTTAAGCTTAAAAGTCCTTGCCAATGGACCCTCTCTCTCTTGCTCTACTGCCCAGATGTAACAAGCTCAGTACACATAGCATGTCATGGGGCAACACAATTTGGGTTTTAAAAGGAAAATGGAGAGCAAATGGAGAGAAATGCATTTATACACAGACTGTAACTGATTAAACTTTTGTATTGACCGTAGCTATCAATGGCTAAATAAGGCACTCAGCAGCAGCCACACCTTGCACACCTGGCCCACAAATATGATGATGTTTTCCCATATTATGATTTTGAAAAGCAGCTGAATTTACTAGCTTCATTTTATTCAGCAAGCAGATCCATCTTGTAACGCTTCAAGCAGATATACTTGTCCCCAGTCAACAAAAGACTGAACAAGTGAGCATCCTTAAAATAGAGGCGGCAGTAGCTACAAGAGTAATTAAGCCACGCTTCAGTATATTTGAATACTTTCTACTGTACACAGATAATCAAATAATTTAGACAATATCATTTTTTGCTCTCAAAAGTAAAGAAGTCGGATGAACAGGTTTACCTGTGTAGATGAAAAGCCACCCAAGGCATTTCTCTGCTGAGAGAGCCATTTGACCACAGGCAGAGCAGAGGCCACATCCCCAAGGAGGGTATATGTTAGCAGACCATAGGCTGTCATTTCCACCTCTGCTGACACCACTGGGAACAGACAAGAAACAATTCATGAGGTTCTTATTCAAAATCTTTGACATGTTTTAGTCATCTGGCAATGCCTGAGCTATATAATTGTAAGAAGTGGTGGTCTTGTTTATACAATATACTATATATTAGGGAATTTGGTTACTCAGCTGACTGTATACAACAATAAAACGCATTATCACTATGATTTCAATCTGTAATCAGTTCATTCTCACATACCACAAATGATGGTATGTGAGGGGAAGTGAAATGAATGGGGGCAATTAACCTTGTTGAGGCTAGCAGTGCTCCTTAAAATGTTCTCCATTATTTTGTGATGAAACAAACACTAAAACTTAACAAACCTTAGGAGGTACTAGACATATTGAAAAAGGTAATTTTAGAGATGAAAAGTGATAAGTGCATGGGGTTTGTTGTTTTTGATGTATTGCTTGAGAAGAGCCTTTCCTGGGCTTCATCTCTTTCCTGTAAATGAATGGGGCTGGCTCACATTGGAGGGACTGTTTCTTCTTTCATTTTTATTAATTACAAATAAACTTGAGAAAGCCATGGGTGCAACCACTGAAAAGCCTTCCCCTGTTACTGAGCTAAGTGAAACACTCTCCATCTCCAAAACAGTTGGAATCCTGTCACCAAAAACAGGGCTTGAACAGCACCTATAAGCTACATTTTGCTTAGTAGTGGACTGAATAGATTCCACATGACCAAACCACACTGGATAAATCTATATCTACAAACCGAAAACCAGTGAAGTTGGCATGTTGTGTAAATCGTAAATAAAAACAGAATACAATGATATGCAAATCCCTTTCAACCTATATTCAATTGAATACACAGCAAAGACAAGATACTTAACATTCGAACTAGTAAACTTTGTTATTTTTTGCAAATATTAGCTCATTTGGAATTTGATGCCTGCAACATGTTTCAAAAAAGCTGGCACAAGTGGCAAAAAAGACTGAGAAAGTCGAGGAATGCTCATCAAACACTTATTTGGAACATCCCACAGGTGAACAGGCTTATTAGGAACAGGTGGGCGCCATGATTGGGTATAAAAGCAGCTTCCCTGAAATGCTCAGTCATTCACAAACAAGGATGGGGTGAGGGTCACCACTTTGTGAACAAATGCATGAGCAAATTGTCCAACAGTTTAAGAACAACATTTCTCAACCAGCTATTGCAAGTAATTTAGGGATTTCATCATCTACGGTCCGTAATATCAAAAGGCCCAAAACCAACATTGAATGCCCGTGAACTTCAATCCCTCAGGTGGTACTGCATCAAAAACTGGCATCACTGTATAAAGGATATCACCACATGGGCTCAGGAACACTTCGGAAAACCACTGTCAGTAACTACAGTTCGTCTACATCTGTAAGTGCAAGTTAAAACTCTACTATGCAAAGCCAAAGCCATTTATCAACAACACTACACCCATCGCTGGGCCCGAGCTCATCTAAGATGGACTGATGCAAAGTGGAAAAGTGTTCTGTGGTCTGACGAGTCCACATTTCAAATTGTTTTTGGAAACTGTGGTAGTCGTGTCCTCCAGACCAAAGAGGAAAAGAACCTGCCGGACTGTTATAGGTGCAAAGTTCAAAAGCCAGCATCTGTGATGGTATGGGGGTGTATTAGTGCCCATGGCATGGGCATCTCCACATCTGTGAAGGCACCATTAATGCTGAAAGGTACATACAGGTTTTGGAGCAACATATGTTGCCATCCAAGCAATGTCTTTTTCATGGACGCCCCTGCTTATTTCAGCAAGACAATGCCAAGCCACATTCTGCACGTGTTACAACAGCGTGGCTTCGTAGTAAAAGAGTGCGGGTACTAGACTGGCCTGCCTGTAGTCCAGACCTGTCCCCCATTGAAAATGTGTGGTGCATTATGAATCGTAAAATACAACAATGGAGACCCCAGACTGTTGAACAACTTAAGATGTACATCAAGCAAGAATGGGAAAGAATTCCACCTGAAAAGCTTCAAAAATTGGTCTCCTCGGTTCCAAAACGTTTACTGAGTGTTGTTAAAAGGAAAGGCGATGTAACACAGTGGTAAAAATACCCCTGTGCCAACTTTTTTTGCAACGTATTGCTGCCATTAAATTCTAAGTTGATGATTATTTGCAAAAGAAAATACAGTTTCTTAGTTCAAACATTAAGTATCTTGTCTTTGCTGTGTATTCAATTGAATATAAGTTGAAAAGGATTTGCAAATCATTGTATTCTGTTTTTATTTAAGATTTACACAACGTGCCAATTTCACTGGTTTTGGGTTTATAGATGCCTAAAATAGATGCTAAGTTGTGTGTGTGCAAAGAGCAAAGAAGGGAAGTGACTCTTGGTATGAGCTATATGTGAGCTATACATTTAAAATGCTTGTTTGGTATACCTGATTGTGACAAGCCATCATTGAAGCCCATGAAAGTATCCTCATCGGTCATTGTGCTGCCAGTCAGACTCCAGTGAGTCAGTCCATCTACAAAGACAAAGAAAGGGAGATAGAGACAGTGAGGGTGGCATCCTGTATTATATGACTCATTTTATTATTATCTGAACGTGTTAATCTTTTTAGCAGCTAAGCAACCCAACACTTTCCCTTCAATGCACTTAGTTGTAAAAACATTTTCATATAAAAAACATTTTAAGTTTCCCTAAATTCTGTCAAATCTGCCAAAACTTACAGAAAGCTTCATCTGAGAGGAAGAGAGGGAAATGGTGAAGGGAAACCAACAGTGAGATAAGAAATAAAGGGAGCAGAGTGGACTGAATTACTGCTGATGGACTGCAGCTGCTCTTTTCACAGTCACTTTTGTTCCATAATGTGTGCCTTACAGCTTGTTAAAACTGTTAGCAGCTTTAAGGCATGAAACTTTAACTGTGCCTCTGTTAAAGTTACATGCTGTTGTACTGGGGCAGTACCATGTGTGATGGCCATGTGGTTCAGGCGACGCAGGGCCAGCGGAGCGTAAGGGCTACGTAGCAGAGCCAAAGAGTATGCAGACAGTGCTGTGGTGTATGGGTCATCAGCAGAGTAGGTGTTGCTCTCCAGGAACTCCTTGGCTTTGGCCACAGCAACTTTCTCTTCCTGGGGCAGAAGGGAAAAATGGATGAATGAGTGCTAATGAATTGCTCTTTAGAGATGTAATACTCTGTACTGTCTAATTTAGGATAATACCTTGTTGTTGATGAAAACTGTTTTGCAATGCGAGGCATACCTAATACAGAAGGGTAACTCTCAGCTCATGAAACTGAACATTTTATTTTGTGATCAACTTTTAATTCATTTCAAACATATAACAAGGACAAACACTGGATTATACATATCTAGTCCTTGTCATGATAAAAAATATACATATCATAGCTCAAACAGGAAAAGTTCATATGTTGGTGATTACAATTGTTTCAAAAACAGCAGATTTAAAAGAGTAAAGATCAATAAAGCCCAGCCTTGCAAAGTGAACGTCCAGGCCTCGTTAATTACTGCCAATTATCTTTCTGAAAGGGGGATATCCCTAAAATACCAGAGTTATTCTTGTATTGTTGCAGGATAAGCTGAAAGCCAGGAATGAATTATGGTCTTTAACTTTTCTTGAGATCAAACTAGTATTGTTCTTGTGAACGGAGTCATCATTAAATAAATATAAGTTAAGAAGCATGTTAAAAAAACTTTAAAGCTGTTTAACTTTCTATGGTAAACAGTTATTGGAAAAATTTATTATTTTAGGTAAAAATGTGTTTTGGTTGTCATCGCTCCATTAGTCTATAGTGGACCATTTCATTGCTGACCTCCATGAGCCCCACGCAGTGGCTGGGCTCACTAAAACTTTCTCCTTTATCCCATTCCCCCCCATGGGTGGCCTTGGAAGTATGCACCAACAGGGCTTAATTTATATTTAGTACAGTTTGGTTTATCTATAAGGTTCATGCAAAGTGCTTATAGGGTGTGGCATTATATCTATGTAGAAATCTATAATGAATGAGATTGGTGTGTTTGGTGTTTGGAGGAAATAAATGTGTTTTTTCCAGATGTTATCCCAGTGAACAACAAGATTGGCCCTCGAAAGTCACCAGTACAGGCTTTAGTAACCTCTGAAGTTTTACCACTGTCGGTAATCAAGTCATTATAACAGTAGAAACAAGAAAAGCACTCGGTGAGCGCAGACCTCTGCCAGCGCCACAGTCCTCACCCATGTTGTGATTTTCACCATAAATATTAGTCCGACCTTTATTTCATCTAAATATTTAGATTCCTTGATGACGAAAACATACCATTAGCAATTGGATTCATAATGATGTTTATTTTAGTTCAGTAGTTATTCACAGAAATCACATTTTTCGTCATGGCGGCCAGACGCTGATCTGGATCAACACCAAAATTGAATCAGTTCTTCCTTCTCCCATGCTGAACATTTCCTGAAAATTTCATAAAAATCCATCCATGACTTTTAGAGTTATATTGTTCACGGACGGACGGATGAATGGACAGACGGACAAACAGACTCTCCCGAAAACATAACCTCCTTGGCGGAGGTAACTAGTTCAGTAGAACTTTGCTATGACTTTATGTATCAACTGGATGAGAAGATGAAGGCAAGGCCTTTGGCATGTAATTAGAGTCGACTGATGTCCTTAGTTGCAGGTATAAAAACCAGGACAAACCAGGTAGAGAACGACAATCCTGAAGCAGTTGAAATAAAAGTCTCTTTCATACAAATCTGACAGTCTGTATAGTTCCCTTGAGGTCCAGCTTTGATTATAGAAACATCCAGCATTGTGTGGCAAGTTGTACTTATGGCCTGAAACCAAATGTTTTAATACAGTTCTCACATCAGAAATGAACAAAAAGTAAGCTGATCGAACCAAGCAAGGATGAACCGGGCTAAATTCTAAAGTCAGTCTCGAAAGGTTCAAGGAGTTTTTAATCCGAAAGATTTTTTTTGTCTTCAAGCCTACAAGTCTAGTAAAGCAAAAACACAAGGATGATTTCTATACACTTCTCCTGAATGAATTTTGTATAGGCTTGAAATCAATCAATGAATTTCTTTCAGAGGGTTTTGTCATGTAAAAAGAATCAAATGTATAAGACTGATGAACCATGTGCATCCATTATTATATCATATCATACAAGTGCTTAAATGTTAGCATCATTAGCAGGCATGGATATCTGTGCTTATTATGGCCCCTTTTTCAGCTTGCCAAGTATTTCTTAATTAATGATTTATGTGCGGCTGCTCATGCATGGCAGTCAAGAATGTTGTTGTTGTCTCCATTTAGACAAGGCAACAAGCTGCAGTAATGAGAAGAGCCTTTATTGGGGTTACAGACTACTTTTTTTTTAACTTCACTTTGTCCCATACTGGAGATGTTTTACCCTCTTAAAGCTTTTGATCGGACAAATACACAAGGGACAAACTACTGATTCAAGCCTTAAAATGAACATTACACTGGTTTTGTTGATTCTTTATAGTCTATGGACTAACATAATTAGGTAACATAATATTTTGATTAATATTTTAGTTAAAAATGTATTCATAGCAATGCTCTCCAGTTAATCACAAGCTCGTTAAATACAGAATAGGTATTGTGTAGAAATAATGTTCAATTTTGAGATGCTACGATGAAGTGTAATCAACAATCAAATTCTACAAGCTCCAATTCCAATGAAATTTGGAAAATGTGTAAAACATAAATAAAAACAGAATACAATTATTTGTGTACCCTTTTTGATATATACTTTTTTCAAATAATAACAAATTTTGAATTTGATGTCTGCAACACTTTCCAAAAATGCCAGGACTGAGCATTTTTTTACTGTGCTACTGTATAATATTAGCCTGTTCTTTTAACAACACATGTTAAGAGTTTGGTAACTGAAGACTATAATTGTTTAAGCTTAGTAGGTGGAAGTCTTTATCCTTGCCTGAGGTACAACTTCAGTTACTCAACAGTCCGGGGTCTCTGTTAATGTACACTGCCTGGCCCAAAAAAAATTGCCACCTGGATTTAACTAAGCAAATAGGTACGAGCCTTCTATTGGATAATTATCGCATAGGGGATTATCTTTCAGCTGGCAACAACTTACTCAACCCCAGCTGATGTAATGAGTGGCTTCTCATATCTTAAACAACCATTGCGAAAGACACTATGTGTGGTCATAAAAAGATGTTAGTCTATTAGAGAAGGGTCAAATCATTGGCATGCATCAAGCAGAGAAAACATCTAAGGAGATTGCAGAAACCCTAAAATTGGGTCATGAACTGTCCAACACATTATTAAAAACTGGAAAGATAGAGGGGAACCATCTTTAAGCAAGAAATGTGGTCAGAACAAATCCTGAGTGATCGTAATTGGCGATCACTTAAATGTTTGGCCAAATCAAATTGAAGAAAAACAACAGTAGAACTCAGGGGTATGTTTAATAGGGGTGTAATGATCCATCGATCTGTCACATCAGGGTAAGAAGAGAGGCAGGTGAAGTGATGCACCCATCATGCCTAGTGCCTACTGTACAATCCTGTTGGGGCAGTGCTGTGATCCAAGGCTGCTGCAGTTGGTTTGGTCTATGTTCAGCAACATTATGGCCCAAAGAATATAGTCACCTGACTACCTGAATATACTGAATGACCAGGTTATTCCATCAATAGAATCTTTCTTCCCTAACGACATGGGCATATTCCAAGATGACAATGCCAGGATTCATCTGGCTCAAATTGTGAAAGAGTGGTTCAGGGAGCATGAGACATTTTCACACATGGATTGGCCACCACAGAGTCCAGACCTTAACCCCATTGAGAATCTTTGAGATGTGCTGGAGAAGGTGTTGTGTAGTGGTCAGTCTCCCATCATCAACACAAGATCTTGGTAAAAAATGAATGCAACATTGGATGGAAATAAATCTTGTGACATTGCACAGTCTAATCTAAACAATGCTGTAATCAAAGCTAAAGGCGGTCCAACTAAATTTATTTGGTGGCAACTTTTTTTGGGCCAGGCAGTGCATTTTCAGTGGGAGACAGGTCTGGACTGCAAGCAGACTTAGCATTGTCTGCAAAAAGTTACTCATGTCATGGGCTCTTACACACCTCCATACCATCACAGATGCTGGCTTAACTTTGCGCTGATAACAATCTGGATGATCCTTTTTCTCTTTAGCCCAGAGGGCCCAACATCCATGATTTTCAAATATGATTTAAAATGCCAACTCCTCAGACTTGGCACACTTTTACATTTTGCATCAGTCTGTCTCAGATGAGCATAGACCAAGGGAAGCTGGCAGCTTTTCGGGGTGCTGTTGATTTATGGCTCTTTCTTTGCGTGGTTAAGTTGCAGTTGTAGCCCACATGATAATATGCTTTACAGAATATTAATAGTTTATACTCGACAGCCACTGGAGGTATCAAAGGTCATCGCCATTTGTTGTTGGTTTATTTGGCTTTGCTGCTTACATGCAGATTCCTCCTGATTCTCTGAATCTTTTGAATGATGGACTGTAGATGATGACATACCTAAGTTATTTGCAATGAGAAATTTTCTTAAACTGTTGGATCGCACAGTTGTGAACCTCTCCCCCCTCCTTTTGGGGATGCTCCTTTTATACCAAATCAAATAAAAAATGAATTTGGTACACCAAAAGTACTGTTAACACTTTACTTCCCCCAGTCCTCAATGCAGCGCTGTGACAGATTTCTTTTCTCAGTGTGTAGCAGAGCAATCTACCAACAGATTACTTTTAAAAGTAACATGACTCAACAATGGTGCAAATGCACAATTTAATCTTTGAAAAAGCAGTCGCAATATTTCCTTTCTGTGCTTACTTGTCCTTTGTGCTAGCCTGTATTTCCTGCAGGAGTATTCATTTTTCCTCATCTAGACTTCTTGATGTGGCTTAATCTATGGCATTCCTTTACACACAAAACAAACATGCTATTGTCACCACCATCACCTTGTTCAACTTCTCAGCTGTGTTTCAGTTATTGAAAAAACTCAGTTTTGGCCATTTAAATGTTGAGGGCTGACTTTCATCTCATGCAGATGTGACCTTCTCCCTCATCCATGAGATGATAGGCCTCCAGAGCCATTCACTGTAATTGCAGCAGTCATCTTTTAATTAAGTCAAATTGGAGGGAGGTTGAAGGTTGTGCTTTGATGTGAAGGATACCTTTCGGTTTTATCAGTTGCAAAAGGACAGACCAGCAGAAAAAAACCCTTTAGGGATAGATAGCAAGAGGGGTGGGAAGGTTAGAAAGATGGCAAAGAGCCAGAGAAAGGAAATACTAAACAAAGAGTCGACCATGTAGACACAGAGTGGGATCAAAAGCACAAACAATCAGAGCTTTAATGGCTTTCATGCTGCCAGAGTAAGCAATGTATTCTAAGGACAATTTATCTGGATTTATGCTCTAATGTCCCCGTTTATCAAGTCTTTTACTGATTTACAAGCGAATAAAGTGCCAGTATTTGATTACTGAATATGCTTTAGTGTGAGAGTAATGAAAGTTCAATGCAGATAAAAACAGAAAAGGGATTGTGAGGAATGTAACCAAAGTGCCTTTTCCAAAACCTAATTGTCTTTACATGTCAGAGGAAATCTTTTGTTGCAGGCCAAACCATGATTAGGTATTAGATGAGCAGCACAGAGGCATAACAAATATGAGTAGGCTGACTGCCAGCACATCCATCTTCCCGACTATTAGGAATGCAGAGATGGGTCTGCACATGACCTAGACTCAATTCTACTTCACAGGCTACAGGAGTTAGACCAAGTGGGTAGCACACTTTGTTTTAATTGTTTTATTTAAGAGTTTTATTCTGTGTTATCTATCTTACCAGAAGGTACTGTTGTGTACAAACATGACTTCTACAAGAGCGATCTGGCCAACCTAGGGGCCTTCAAAATCACAAAACACATTAGATCCAACTTAAGATTTTAAAATTTGTAAAAAGGCATCCATAAAAACACGGGCCTTCCAAAAAAAAGCAACGTGCATCTGTTACTACATTCTTTTTGCAAGTTTTAGCTCTTTTGAAAATCCTTCTATGCCCTATGTTCAGTCAAAAAAAATGTTGTGTTTCTCCGGACTGTCAAACCCTAGGTCCACTGAAGACCAACAAAATACAACATTGCGATTGGTATGATTGATAAAGCAAGAAGATAGATAACACATGTAATCAAGTACCCATAAAGTAAAGAAGAATACACTCTTATTAACATTGAATCCTGAAAAAAATCAGGGACAGAAATTGAGCTTCCACTGCACTCAAAGAAGGACTTTCCTTAACGATGGTTCATATTTTCATATATTTCAAGGATTTCCAAGATATGTTCACAACTACAAATGTTCAAAAACCCATCTAGTTTCCATATAAAGAGTACCTCTGATCCAGCTTTATCCACTGTCAGTCCAAGACACACTGTGAGAGCTCCTGCCCCTTTAAGGCTCCCCCCTGGTCTGCTCTGATTGGTTGGAAGGCCAACCCTGGGGTAAGTGGTCAGTTCAGCACTGCTTGATACATTATGGTCAGCAACTCTTTATTCATTCTACCATCTCTGCTCTGTTAAAGCTGGGGTCGGCGATTTTGGAAAACTAGCATGAATTTGAAAGTAGCATCTCCTCAGGGCTCCGCCTGAGGAGATGCTACTTTCAAATTCATGCTAGCCTAAAACCAGGTGTCCCGGCATGATTATTGGTTGGGGTTTTTCCTGTTTTACTCCTGCTGTAGTTAGCGGATATTTTTCGCTATGTTTTAAGAATACATTATGAGTTGATTACCATCGGGTCATAAAGACCATTTTAACGAGAATTAAAAAAAGTGTATCTAAATCAAATCGCAGACCCTAGCTTTAAGGCTAATGGGTTTAAATTGTTGAAAAAACCATGCCATGATGTCACACTGGTAGGTCTATTTGGGAAGCCCTGGAAACAAGCCATTTCAGGCAGCGACTGACATCCTCAAGAGAAGGGAGTAGAAGAAGCCTTAAGGCTCAGGCTTTTTTATTTTGTAAATTGAATTGCTTGGTTATGTGAAGAAGTTGTGTTCAACACACCAAATGGGACGTACAACTCTGAACAGCACCATATGGGCTCTTTAAGTCTAAAATAAAAAGCCAATCTTTGTGACCTTTCAGTTGGAGTACTACCATAAGTGAAAATAATGAAATCATATAGCAGTAGTCAGTCACATTACGAGAAACCAAGTTTATTTTTTTCTGAGCATTTCAAGTCACACAGTTTACTCACTTTCTAGTTTAGACTTATCCCAGATGTTCCAAGAATATATTTTTTGAAGTTTGTCTACTCAGATATTACATTTTGTTAGCCCATAAACCCTTCTGTTTCAGCTCTGCTCAGAACTGTTTGAGTTTAAATGGTTAGTTTAGATATTTTAAAGAGGTGTTGCTAGAGGCCCATGGCACTAGTATATATGAGTGCCAATAAAGGAATCTGTGCTGTAAAGAAATAATGTTCAGAATTTCTGTACTGTATTGTGAAGCCAGCATAATTTTGAGTAGTTTTAACCTGTTATGGGTTAATTATGAGGCTTTCCACGGTACCATGCATGTACTGCTATGTACCAGCTATTGCTCACCCCCCACGTATCTCCCTCAAGCGACATAGCTTGCAAGTCCCTTAACTTGCGCTCATGTTTAATAGTGCCATGGACATCAAGCAGCCCCACTTCAAAATACCTGCTCTAACCCTTTAAATCCTCATCAGCTGCATCCGAGCACATCTTTCTCAGGAAGTGGATGAAACCTTGGTTGTCTCGCACTGTGGTCTAATGTTTCTTGGGGTTGCACAGGCACATCAAAATTGCTTTTTTTTTAAGTTCAGGTAGTGCCTCTAATTAACATAAACCCATATTGACATCACTAGAGGGAGATATTCATACTGACAGCCTCAGCGCATATTTTCTTACATTTGGGCAATGAGGGAGAAGATGTTGGAGTGGTTAGTAGACGAGACACAGACACCTAATTTGTATAAAAACAGTGTATTTGCATTATATTGGACTTTTAAAAACTGAGCCATCTGAAGCTCTTACACTACCTTAGGCATGAACGGTGCTCGTATATAAATAAATGCATCAGCATACAGCATACATGTACTTTAATATCCTTGCTCATGCCATACATAAAGAGATCACATTGGGGCCTGAAACAGAGTCTTCGAGAACGCCTTTGAACCAGTTTATGTCCTTTGCATCTGTTGTAGGTGTAGCATTAAATTTTTCACATCTTTTTCAGATAACAAACAGGCCCTAAACACAGTGTGATTGTGTGTTGTTCGGTTGCTTACCTCTGTTGTTATGCCTGTTTCCAAGAGGGCTGCAACCACATAAGCAGTTAGTGAGATCTTCCCATGGATCCCACCCTGTGAGCAAAGCATAAACATAGAAGCATTTACATGACTTCATGTTGCTTAAAATTGTCTGCCATGCCTTAGCATATTTTAGCCCTAAACAGTAAGCCTTCTGTTTTCCACCTGGGTGTAAATATTTGGGGTATTTATCTTTTTGGGCATACTATTTTACATGTCTCCTTGAGTCTGTTGAACCTGGTTGGTAGTCTAAGCTGTCTTAAATCTGACATATGGTCGCTTGGAGTGAGAAACTTAGATAATTAACTAAGGTATCTCAATCCATGCTTTTATTGTCTTAGGGGGTAATAATATATTTCTTACCTACATTTTCAAAACACTGTATTATTCATTGATATTTACTATTTTAACTTCATCAAAACACAAGTTTGTACCTGCAGATCCTTGTTAAGGATGCGTCCCATGGCGGGGAAAGAACCGTCATCTCGTTGATGTTTGATGAGCCAGGATTTGGCAGCACGAAGCTCCGCAGGGTCGATGTAGATGAAACCTCTAGACTGTGCAAAGGACTTCAGCACAAACGCTGTCAACCTAAGAGGCAGAGGGAATGGGGGTGGAAGAGTGAGACAAAAAAAGGTTGATGAGTGGTAGAGAAAAGGGTGGGGAATCCCTCCTTCATACTGTGCAAACAAATCACTCAAAAATGTTGCTATCAAGAGTGTGAAGGCAACCACAAAGTGAGGTTTTCCAACAGCTCACTGTGATTCAATCCGCTAACAGAAGTGGAGGAGCAATGTTTTGTCAAAGATGGAGGGAAAAACCACAGGTCTGATAAAATGGAAAATGACAGGAAGCAAATTAGAGCTTGTTACAAATGGGTGTTGTTTGGTTTAAATATTCCCGCAAGATGAAAATTAAATCTCACCCAGGGTAATTGAGTATCATCCATGTAGTGGAGGTTCCAGAAAACATCCTGTAACTTACACAAGCAGGGATCCCAGGGATAAAGGTTGTGAATCTGGCTTGGCTTGAGAGTGCAACTGAAAGTTTATGAGAGTAAGTTTTTGTTGGCTATGATGAAAAAGGACCAGAGGAACCACAGAGAAAGGCCAAGGTTAGCCCTGTGGGACATGGCTAAGCTAATAAACACACACTCATCCATAAACAACAGACCTCCGGGTAGTGATCGAAAGCTGCACTCTTTGGCCAGCAACCCTTCATTGATGGTGAAGTGTTCCATTACAGCTACCCCAGTCCACAACTGACTTAAAAGATGGGGCAAGCTGCTAACCATAAATAACAGAAACACAAGATTGAGAGGAGAAAATAAATAAACAGGTTGTGCTCTAGTTTTTTAAATGTGAGACCAGATGTGAATTGAGCAGCATCAGGGAGATGAAAGATGGAAAAAAACTATCTCTTAAAAAGGAAAACATCAAATCTTCCTTGCTGGAACCTAGTTGTTAATTCCCTTTTCAGACAAAAAGGCATACAACTTTAAGCTTCTTTGAATTTTTATGTTAAGTAACATGGTGTCACTGGCTTTACAGGAAAGAGCCCAGGGGCAGCAGTACTTGAGAGCGTGATGATTTAGTTTGAGGGAGGGAACTCAATTGAAGCCAAGGGGTATGAGAGATTCCCATAATACACCGCGCTTGCCGACACAAAGCAGAGCAGAGACCGAAGGTAGTGCTTAATTTTAAGAAATTATTTTATCATCAAGTAAACATAAATCATGTTTTTAGTTGTTGGTCACATTTTAAAAATTCTCGTAATAACAAGCTAGCTTTCACGGCCGTGGCTACAGTTATTGTCGCATCTGCTTACGCCACAGCCAGTGAGCAGTTCTGGGTGATGACTTAGCGGGAATCGAGTGATGTCTCGTTTCTCAGCTGTGTTTCACCCCTTCCCCTTGGCCCTAAAAACAGACAACTAAGGGTAAGGGGTAAGACGAAGGGAAAGGGCTAAGGGGTAGAATTGGGATTCACCCTACGAGTTTGTCCTAATTTTACCCCTTAGCCTTGTCTTACCCCTTACCCCTTGGTTTTGTACGCTCACGCAGTGTGAAGTGGTGTCCCAATTCTCCGTAGGGCTAAGGGGAAGGGTTAAGACGAAGGGGTAAGACGAAGGGGAAGGGCTAAGGGGTAGGACTGGGATTCACCCTTAGTCTACTGGCCTGTTGCACCCTCTTCATATCGTCTCTTCTTTCTGCTGTTTTCAGCCTTGCAACTTGGTAATCTCACTTAATGAGCTACTGAGACTGAAGCTCCACATGCTAGTCAGCACTATTTGACACTTTTTTAGCCTTCAGCACTGATCATGTCACTGAAAGCAGTCAGTGATCTACCTGCAGTCTCAAACTAAGATGTGACCCTCATTCCAGCAGCTTTGCAAATGTCTGTAAAAGGCCACAGTTCTGCTGAAGGTCACTGTTGAAATAAAGGCTCACAGAATCACAAAATCAGAAACAGTGTTGGGCAAGTTACTTCAAAAATGTAATGCATTATGTATTCCTTGTTACTGTCATTTCAAAGTAATTAGTTACTTTATAATATTACTGTACTTGAAATGCAAGGCATTACACTATTATCGCATTAATTTTAAGTTACTCTTGTCAAAATAACAGGAAATGTGCCATTCTAAATGTGGCTCATTATGCTCAAAAAGCTCATTACACATCCAGTGGAAGGCAATGTGGTGCCTATCTGACTGAGTTTGGCTTAAGGCTAAAAACAGTAGAATATAATTCCCACTATGATGGCTCATGGAACAATACAAGACAATATCATAGCAAAAATAGACACAAGGTAAAATTCTGGTAAATTGTGTTAGAGATACTGTAACTTTAGGTCTAGCGGTGGACTTTTCTGCTATGCTAATCTATCAGAGTATTTGGCAAATTTGTCTTTAAACAAACAAAAATAAAACACCTCTTCATTTCAGGTTAAATTAAAAAAAAGGAATGCATTACAGTGATCAAATTACTTTTGTAATTCATTACTCCCAACACTGATCATAAATGTAGAGACAGAATATGATACCTTTACAATTGTGCTTGTGACATGAAAACCAGCGGCCCTTCTGAATGCCTTTGAGTTTTTACTTTATTTCGAACTGTAGATCACACACCACATTATAAAAGTACATAGATCTAAATAAGAGCTTAGAGTCCTTTTAAACGGCATAACATAGCAGGTACTAATGCAACGATTGGACTAAACCAATAAGCACTGTTATGGCTGAACTTTAGTTCTGTAAACTGTAGTCACTTGACCTGCAGATTATTACAAATGTTAGGGACCAATAGCTGTCATTAATATGGACTTCATGTTAGATAAAGCTTGACACCCTTTACATTTGTAAATCTGGCCCTGTAGCTGCACTAAACAAACTGTTAAACAGAGATTGGCTTGACACTTTGGCACAGAGCTGATAAAGCTATTAAGTTAATACAACAGCATACAGTATATCAGTTTTTTTAATCTCTGGTATTCAGCCCCCAAACCATCCTCACGCATGCAGATCAGTCCCTGGGCAGACACAGATGCCATGCCAGCCTCAACATGTAGAACTAAAGACTGACTGTCAGTGGAAATGAAAAACGGAACTGTCCTTCTCAAGATATTTACAAAAGGAAGATTCAAACAAAGACAAGAGTGATGGGAGATATTTGTTTTTATGCAGCAATGCCAAGATTCATCTAACCTTTAACTACAGGTAAGACAGTGAACATGTTTTGAAGATATTGTTGCAAACAAGCAAGGGTTCATCATACAGCAAAATGACAGACAGTACAGAGTTATAATCACAACATTCAAGAGCATAGAGCAAAGGAACTGTCCAAAAGAAATTGTTCAACCAAAGACAGATTTTGTTTTCAAATACAAAAAGGAGTGAAAAGTATGCATCCAACTTCCTTATACATGCAGCCCATTACATCAGCTGATTTTCTTAACCTTGTATACTACTTAACACCTAATGCCAGTTTTCTTAATGTACAGAATAACAGTTTGTTACTAGGACTAATAACGGAAAGAAAGAAAAATCATGATAAATACTACAAATTGGGAATTTAGGCTGTGGTTGAAAGAGGGATGTGGTTTACGCATTGAGTTAAAGGGGTTAGGACTTGGGATCGGTGGTTTGGAAATCATTCTAGTCAATAAAAATTCACATAAATATGCCAATAAAACTCTGAAAGAATGCAAAGACCCACATTCAGCACTGGTCACTTCAGACTGCACCACTTTAGGAAAAACAGTATTTCTATCAGACAACTGAACAAAGACACAAAAAAAATACTAACACTTGTTAAGAGTCTTCTGAGTAACATACAATGAACTATAAGGTTTTCAAAATCTCTGGATTCTTGATCGAAACACTAAAATTAAAGTTTTTTGTCAAGAGTTGTATATTTAGATTTGGTCTCCGTTTCACATAATATAGTAAGATTTTTGTAGACACTTGGGGGATTTACAGGAGCCATGAACATAAGGGTTGAATGATAAATTGTTTTGCCACCCTGATTTAAATCATGTCATGCAGCCACTTCTCTTTTTTTAACTGAGACATAGACCACCTATTTTCTTGTTGTTATGACTAACAATTGATGGTAGCCAGTCTAATATCAGACATAGTAATCAGGGTACTGAAAATTGTGCTTATACAGTCCGTGTCCCTTTTAGGCCTTAGGTAATGCTGCTCCAATGGCAAACACAGCCATGAAGAGTGAGGCTGATCTTTAGTGAGTGTTTTCCGCTATCAACAGTACCTTGTCCTGATACTTGTCAATACTCTGACCAGATATACTGAGTCCAGCTACATCTGTCACATGTCAATGTATCTTTGGGCAAGACACTTAACCCCAAGGTGCTTTCACTGCTGCACCAGTGGCATGTAAACAGGCATTAAAGGACGAGGATGTGTTGGCAAATGCTGACGACAAGTTATATAGAAACTTCAACCATCAGTTAAGTTAATGAAAGAGTACATGGGTGTGGATGAGTAGCAGGGACCTGTCGAGTAAAAGTGCTTTGAGGCATCAGAAATACTAGAAAAACACTTAGTAAAGTCCATTTGCCATTTACTGTGATCTTCATTACATTTCAGTCACAGATATTTTTATCAAACATCAGAAATGGTTGATGATGTAAACACACAAAATAAGAGGCAATATGTCATTCATAAAGCTTAACCAATACAGAACAATTGCTCTATCTATTCTCTCATTCCCCTTTTCCTCCATCTACTGCAAGAAAAGTATGATTATTTTATTGTGATTAAACATTTATATGAACTATATATATGAAGCTATGTGTCATCTTAGGTGACTTATTGACAGGAGGTTACAAATTCAACCATTAGGTCAGTGAACTTTCAGCTCACCCCATACAGTGTTAACAGCTTTGGCATTAGAAAACCCTGGCACTGTACTTCAAACCATTACTGCCAGCCCTTATTATTATGTTCAATCTGTTTATTAGATCCTGTCAATTCCGATTCAAATATAGTCTTACAAGCTGGGCTGCATTAACACTAAATTACTGGTGCTTTTAAGCAGGTAATAAATGCACTTTTCTCTTTTTGAACTTTGGAACAAAAACATAAGCTGAGCTTGTTTTGGATGCAAACATGTTGTTGATGGATTCATGAAGTGTCAGACGCAGATTTACTGAAGGTTCACCACCAAAGTTGTACCCACAACCCACATTTGTTGCCTTGGGTGCCAAGGAAAACTCCCAAGAACTGCTAATTACATCATATCCTCAAAATGTCATCATAGGGGGAGTCCAAGGTCTCCAAAGTCGATTTAGTTTATGGTTGAGTTTAATGTTACCTATTAAACCTAGGTAATGAGTCATTACGGTGCATGTTCCACTGCTATGTACCAGTCAGTGACAGCACTAGGTCTACCAACTGGCAGTTTTATGCCTTAAAGAAGTGTGCAGTGAAAGGACTGTTTTGCCATCTGTGCATTTGTTTTGTTAACGTACATGTAATTTCATTATTATTTTTTAAATACTGGTTCTAAGACAATTTTAAAATGATGCTGGTGCCCAGATGGTTCCTAACCAGATGCTTAAGAGGGGGGGAACAAGCTTCTATATAACTACCTAACCATATGACCCATGTCATAATGCTTTTGTTACATGTAAAGTCTGTTACATTAGCTGAAGGCCAGCATTGGACAGCTCATTGAAGCAGACTAACTGAGGGTTCACCACCAAAATCATGTTAAAGCCATTCAGCAGAGAGGACAGAAGAGTTTGGTACGAAACCTGAATCTGTTTTGTGATTCTGTTTGGTGTCAGATGAGTTGATACTGGTACCACATGACATTTGATTTTTATACCTATTGCGAGTTATATGCAAAATACAAGTGAGGTGACTGGTAAAGACAACAGGATCAGGTGTTTTTGACCAAGTGTGATTTGTAGAAATCTTAGAGGGGAAATGTTGGAATGAGACCCACAGACCTTGAACTTTCTTTACTCATCTTTTCTTAACTCAACTTTGTGTCCATCATTGTTGGCGTTCAGCTGTATGTCTATTTATGTTTACATACGCTTAAAATAACTTAAATTGCTTGTATATGTATTTGTGCTTAACAAACAAACAAAAGAAATTTAAAGTGACCAAAAATACTTTTCCTGCTTCAGAAGACAAGGTTGACGGATGGCGTAACTCCTAATAAGCTACAATTTAGTACAAAGCCACTATGATGTCAAAACATGTCAGGTTGCAGTGACCATTGACTTCAAAATTCATGAAGTTCATCCTTAAGTATATAGGTGCATGTAACAGTTGTCACTCTATGGTTAGGCAAAGTTTCCCTTCTCTGGCCATATCAGGTGCTGGTCATATTGAGTAAATGTAGCCCTCCAACACTCCACCACTATCTAAAATCACTACTGAGAGGAGTGGACATGAGGTAGAATCTCCCCTGTGCATTGACATTCAAATAAAAGAATGGAGAAGACAACTTATGATCTTCTGCTATTTATTCATGAGTGAGGAGTAATGCATGAAAATAAACATGATCTTTACATCTGGGTCGAAGAAACTTTCCCAAAGCATTCAAGAGCAAGGGATGGCCCTGGAAGGCTAAATCTGATCACTAGTACTTTGAAAAAGAGTAGACAATTCTGCTAGGTTGGACAGGGATCCTTTAAACTGTTTTTGAGGTTATATGTCCACACTCAAGGGCTGACTATGGGGCCAACTGAGCTATGAACGCTGGAGTGTTCAGTTTGCACTTTGCTAGTTTGTCCCTGAGAGAAGAAACGGACAATAGCGCAAAGTTTAACAAAAAACACGAATTGCTCTGGAGATCCCACATTAACAAGCAAGGGATGATAATGAGGCAAACTGACCTTTGACCTAGTAACTCCAGAATTTAAACGAGTGTGTCATGGACATTTGAGCAAAGTTATATAAAATCCTCACAAACATACTAAGAGATACTCCATTAACAAAAACCATACAGTTAGAAAATCAAGTGGGCAGTTAACTCTAAGATATAATGCCTTTGGCCTCAGATGTCACAAGAAATGTATGAAAATGTACTGGGCCATCTGATGAAGTGGCTCTCAGCAGCTCATATCACTGTCGCCAAAAGTGGCATAAAGAGTTTCACTGTGGGGCAAAGCAGCGTGAGTCCTCTCAGTGCCACGGATATGAACTCTGATTAACTGCAAACAAACCCTGACAGCTCTGCCTACCTCAGGGATCCAATTATGCAGTTTGTTTGTGATCCTTTGCTGTTTATATGACCTGCTGTTTCACAGTGTTGGCTCTATTAAATATCATAATACCCACCTCTGCTTATAAATCAAAAAGAGGTATGCACAACGTGCACAGGCCTCACAATGCAAGCAGTGGAGCTCCCAGTGGAGAGCATTGATTTCAGTTATATAAATACCAAGATATGGCTCTGTCTGGCTGCCGCCCCAAGAGAGTGTTAACATGAAATAAACACTCCACAGTGATTTCAACAGGAATAGATTAATTTAAGCACTGTGTACTGAGGTACTGATAAAAAGTTCATTGCTTTGGCCTGCAATCTGTGTCCCAGTTATAGCTGAAAAATGTGGCTACACCTAAGCTGAGTTTGGCTGGTATGAGCAGAGTAAACTTTATCAGACACACCCACAGTGACTTACCACATGCTGCCAGAGGAATCCCTCTCTCCGAAGGCACTGTAGGATCCATCCTGCCGTTTGTAGGTCAGCTGTCTCTGGTAGCCTGGATAGGAGCAAAGAAGATGTGTTTCCTTACACACAGACCCTGTCAAGTTTATATTTTAAGTAACTTTTTGGTGTCTAAATTCTTCTCTGCAGATATGATGTTTATATAATGTAAAAACAACATAACCTATTTAATGGGATAAACAAAGGAAAGTTGTATTTTATGTTCTAAAACGATTTTCTAGAGGTTAAAGTTTTAGACAGTATTCATAAGTGTTTCTGAAGGCTGTGTTATTACTGTTTCCAAGAAGAGTCGTATAAGTTTTAAAATATTTTATTGTACATGTTGTCTCGAAACCATAACTACCACAATACAAAAACAAACAAAACAAGCAGTTTGAATAGGTCAAAGTAAAAGAACTGATCAGTAATGTCAACACATTCTCAACAAGATGTATTCGAAGTAGTCATGCATTGCCTTAATTTTGTTTAAGAAAAACTCTAATCTCTCTAATCTAAAACTCTCTAATCTACCAAAATTTTAAATCTTCTCAGGTTATGTGAATGTACTCAAGAAATCACTCAGAAGGAGTTCTGATTTTACAATAAATTCCATCCTCCGTATGAAGATGGTAGAGCTCTTGAAAAGCTTCAGTTTTAGCTGTTGTGACAAGAACAAGTCTCCAAAATCCAATCAGCTCACCATTAAGTTTGACAAAAATCTCTAAATACATTTTTTGGGGGTATTATGCTCACAGCTAAGGTATCATGAACCATATTTCAGGACCTACAAAATTAATATTCTGCATCTCTTCACATATTCTTAAGACATTACATTAACAATACAGGGATGATCATGAGACACAATACCACTGACTTTCAATCAATGATGTTTCAAATCTGATCTTTTAATTCTTGAGCCATACAATTGAGCAAAGTTTTTAAAAAATCCCTCCAAACATTACTGAGATATGACCTTCACAAGCAAAGGATGAACATGTCGTCAACTGACTTTGACTTTATATCTATTAAACTTAAACTTTTTCATCCTTAGGTCAGAGTAGACAGGTCTACACAGTTTGAGGAATATTTTCTAAAATGCTCTTGAGAACACCAACAACTACGAAACACAGTGACAGATGGGGACTTAAAATGCTATAGTATCCTATTTTTAAAGAAGAAAGAGAACATTTATGCAATGTAATGTTAGCACTGAAAACATAACACAACCTTTTACTGCCTATTTGCTCATGCCAAACTCTTCAACATCTTTCTACAGGCTGGCCTGCCCGCTCTGATGCTAGATTTCACGGAAGAGCAACTGAAGGTGCTTGACTCCTTAAATGTGTAAATGTGGAGAAAATGGAGGAGGTGGAGAGGAGATTGGACTGGGTAACTCTGAATAACAACATCCATGTTCCAGTCTGTGATCCAAAGAATTAACTGCCAGCCAGACCATGGCTCCTCTGAAATCCAGGGTTCCACAAACAAAATGATCTATCCAAGGTAAACTTCTCTCCAGTAGTTTCCAGAAAAACCCAACAACAACGCACTACTTGCCAACAGCCAGGAAACATTCCTTCCGTTCAGCATTAAGTCACTTTGTGCACAGTCAGGCCTGAGGGGATTTGACTTGACGAGATTCAGGGCATACTCCAGGAGTTTAATTGACCCTTTTCTTTCCTCAATCTGACAGCTTCAGGCTAATTAGAGGCACGTCAGCAAGATTTTGTGAATGCAGCTCATCTTTAGATAAACAAGTCATCATATACCTTCACTGTGGCCCAGACTTGTTGGTATCCGGAGGGATTCTTTATCAAAGTGTCAAATTTTCAATCACTTATTCAGGTTTTTCCATGAGAGGTAGTCAGACTGGGCATCATTACATTAATTTGATACACCTGAATATCAATTTTTAAAATATGTCTTATAAAACAATCAATCTCAGCTCGTAGATGGTGATAATCCCACCTTGCACGCCAAAGTTAACCCTTCTCACACCAACCTAGAAAATTCCCTGACTTGCTTGGTGTACCCCTTTCAGCATGAAGATTATCTGCAGCTAGAATGAAAGATGATAAATGAGTAATGGAGGGGAAATATGAGAGGGTCAGAAGGGAGAGTTAAGCTACAGCCTCGGTGAATACTCTGCCATTCCCATTCACAAATGCACCTCACCCACGTCAATTCAATAACATCTCAGTTTTCTGCATTGTTTTTGCATGGTCACTGCTTCTTTGCTACTTAAATGGTCAGTCTATTTTTAGATTTTATTACTGCTAATACTACACATACACATTTTGATTAATAATTACAATTTTTATGTTGTTTTTGTTGCTCTATAAATTTCTATATGTTTCATTCTTTGCATCTCCAGAAGACAGATTATCAGTCTTGGGGGTTATGACAGAAAATAACTGAGAGCCACTGCTCTAACAAAATATTCAGTGCTTTGTGCCATTTTAACTTGGCATATTTCCTACGCTCATGAAGGATTCGACTTGGGTTTTTGTAAATAGTCTAAATACATTTGTTATGACTTGTTCCTGTCCAACTAGAGACAATTAGTAAAGGTTAATGTTTAAATCAAAAGGAGGCAATCACAGATGCTGACCGAGAGAGGGTGATCTCAAGAGCACAGGGATTTGTCTGCATCGAAAATGGTATTTAACTACAAGATTATAAAAAGACTTGTTGGTTTTCAATTTTTTCACCTTGCAGTAGGTAGTCGGTAGCTTCATTCTCAACCTCAGAGCTGAGCTGTCTTGTCTTCTGAAGGTATTTAAGAACAAAGACATTTGGGGCAAAATGGATCATGTTCTGCTCCCCACATCCAAAGGGGAGCCGCAGTAGCTTGTCCAGGTTATTGAGAGTTGGCCCCATCACATCCCCTGATACAGACACAGATACAGGCATATATCACTAGTATTTCAACTAATATTGCAAATTACATTGATAATTTTCATCCAAATGTAAAAAAAAGATGTCCTGATATGACTCAGACATAAATGGAAACATACTGTAGTAGAATTTTTCCTACAAATGATATAACAGTGCATGTAAATAAGTAATAATAAATGTTTACCGATCATAAATACAGTGGCCCTTTCAGATCCAGGAACCATGTTGTGTGGGACCCCCAGAGTAAAGGCCTCATTGTGGTTTTCATCTGAATCTTCTTTCCTCCAGATCTTAAACTCCCCAACTGATCCCCAGCCTGTTGAAAAACCAATGTGACGCACCTGGATGCACAAACAAAATGTTGGTTTAACAATCTCCAAATGTCAAACTGTTTAAATTGTGTATGATGACATAAAAAGAGTTAAACCTGTCCAGGAAACTGGCCTGCCCACTGGAGGATGACAGATTCATTGGATGGATGCACACCGTGGCCTATCTAGAGAGAAAAGTTGGAGTTAGAAATGCATTTGTGTCACCTTTCTCTATGTGAAAAAAGTGATAAAAAACACCAAAATTGAGTGTAATATATTGGTTTTGTAACTTCTCTTTGTAGCTAAAGGAAAAAAGGCCGACCCTGGAGCTGAGAGCAGTGTTACAACTAAAGGATGTTTTGCTTGCATAATGGCATGGATCACTGAATGTCCTTGGTGACATTAGCCTGTTAAGCTTGACCTTAAGGAAGATATGCCAGTAAAGTATGGCGCCAGTCCTTGTAACAGACAGACTGGTATGCTGAGTACTTTTCACACAGTTTGACCTGTGTAAAAGCATCCACCTTTTTTCAAAATCGTGTGCTTATGTGTTCAACAGTGCATCATTTTTAATAATTCATCATAATAAACCTTTATTGTAGGCCACATTCTGGCATTCAAAGCCGTCAGTGTTTTCCTCACATAATTTTAAATAACAGTTTTTCAAAAGTTTCTCTTTCTTCTTACCTGTACAACACCTCCCTTCCAGCTGATCCAGAAGCTACGAAACTCGTCCCAAGAGAGGATGCCTGGAGTTGCGGCACTAACCAAAGGATCACCCATCTTTCCTACAGAGATCCAGGAGCGAGTATTTTGCCGTCCCCCAAGCACAATCTCCACCATCTCTGCACTGTCATGTGGACTGGCAGAGAGGGCAAAGTGTGCATCATTGTGGGTCTTCACCGCTACCTGGAACTGGTTCATCTTGGCCGGCTTTTTCACATACTGATATTCATACTTGTTGGGGGTAGATATGTGGATTCTCTCTGAGGAAGAAAATGGTGAATTAGATGGGATGATCACGTCTAGTGAAACTGACATGCTCTGAAAGAGTGCTTGCACATACAATCTGAGAAAAGGTCAAGAAATCTTTTAAGGAAGAGGACATATTCAAACTGTGATCTCTCCTTGGGAAGGAAAATGTATATCCCAACTGACCATTTGGACAGAAGAAGACACTGTAGGTGTACTCTCTGGGCAGGCCTTCTGGCTAAAATGAGAGTGAGGTGAAAAAGACAGGCAGCCAATGAGAAAAGTAGGAAAGAGAAAAAACAGGATCCTAATCAAAAGTGTTCCATCAATGTTAAGATGAATTAATGAGTACATATTTACCAGTATTTTAAAATTAAATCAAACATTAATGATACAGATTAGCCATCTTACTTCCACTTGAACAGTCCTACGAACATAGTCCAGGCCAATCGGGGTCCTTTTTTCATCCACATCATTGCCTGTCTTGCCTGTCTGAAGTCCATCTGAACAGCAGCTTGGCTCACTGTAGGCAATAGCACGTGCTACGAAAGAACAAACACCATAGCCATTAGCGGTCCCTCTCAAATTTGGTCATAAGGTAAATTCTTTTGCTTTTCTAGATTTCCCCAAAGCCAGCCCTAAAGACCACAGTGAATGATTTTATTACAGTGTGCACAACACAACTCAACTGTATTGTCCAAATAAAAGGGAAATCATAAGGCTATGAGGACTTGGGGGAGAAGAGACCTTCATGGTTGCCAAAACCCTCACTGCATGTGTGCTCAATACCATTAAATCTGCCTGTGTTAACTTCTTTTATGGTTGTAGCACTCCAAATTGTTCAGAATAATTATAACAAAGAACTTGTACCATCCTGTAAAGTGATGTTCATCCTAATTAAGTATGAACAAATCAATATTTATGAAGAGGCTATCTACAAGACACAATGCACCTATCATAAAAATAATAGCAGATTTTTGAGGGATTTACATCATACTGTGTATTTAAAGTTGAAAATGACCACATCTGGATAAACTCATATCTCTTGAGTCCTTCTTGGACGTTATCATATGTAAGACAAGAAAAACATAGCCATCAGAGGACTCCCAGTTCTCTTGCTGTGGAGCGCGTTGTAAACGTGGCCCGGTGCCAGTGGCGTCTCTTTGTGTGTGTGTACTGAAAGGGAAAGGCAAGGGGGCCAGAGGACTAGGAGTGGGGCCATGGGGGGCCCATTGACCGCCAGTGACCTGCAAACTCATCAACATGCCACTGAGTGTCACAGCACAGCTCTGTTTGCTCCCCCACTGCTGGCCTGCTTTGTTCTCCAATGCGCTCTGGAGAGGATTGTTTGTAACTCTGGGTGAGTGACCAGATCACACACAGCTCGGCTCCTTGGCCAGCAGAGATCCCTCAAGTCAAAAGCTTGGCTTTTTTTGTAAGGCTTCCCACTGAGCACACTGGCATCCCTGTGAAAGGCTGCTATCTTTCTACTTGGCATGCCACTTAAGAAAACAAGCAGTACTTTTCTATGACTTCAGGTTGTTGAATCCGTACTTATTACACAAGATCTTTTAAAACATGAGGTGGATTACTTTCTGATTTTGTAGCAGGGATAACAGGATAATAAAATACTTAGAGCTATTATGGGATAACCTCGAATATTTAGTACACATAAAGCTGTGACTTTACGATAAATACAAAGCAAAACCAAAATGAATTTGACAATTTATGATCATGAAAAGCATACATTTTGTCTAAATATTTTAAAGACAGGGTTGATAATTGTAGCCAACTTGTAAGAGCACCACTACCGTGCAGCTGAGTCATTACCAGTGAATGCTAGAGTGACTGTTTTCAGCCACTCTCTTCTAAACTTGGGTGTAAACTTAGATGTAATGATGGGATTTGAATTTGAGCCGATGCACGCAATAATACAAAGTAATATAAACAGAGATGGAGGGATTGGTAAGCTGTGTTCAACAGGGTCTCAGGGCAGTAATTGGTCAAAACTTTAACAGGCTTACAGCTGCCGCAGATTACAGAATTTTTTTGTCCCTTCTTCAGAGTACGGCGTGTGTTGACTGCTGCATGAATGTAAGGACAAAACCAGCCATTATGAAAGTGTATTGGGATAACTTTACCTACCCTGCCTTTAATATGCCCTAAAAGCTGCTGCACAACTACCATTGTATAACTATTTGATACAAGACTTTACCAAATTATTGTTTTTTTGGTACATTTCAACATAGTTTGTCGCAGTGCAGTGAGCTGTGGTGTGGTGTAATGCAGTAAAGCACTGGGCGTTACAGTGCAGCACAATGCACTACCTTGACCCTTTGGGAAACTTTGGCTCTGTGTCTTGTGTAAAACCCAACAGGCTGCTACAGCATAATCCAAATGTTTCCCAAATATTGAGAGTGCACTTGTGGGGTAGAGGCGTCACTCCACTTAACTTTATTCTCCAACTTCATTTTTGTTTTTCCTCTTTTGAGAGTATTCATGATCAGCACTTTTTCTATAAAGATTCATCGTGCATTTATAAAAGCTTTACTATATTTTGGTAGATACTGCAGTTGAGCTGGGATTTCAAAGGCTAATTGATGATACAGTGCAAATATCATCTCAAAGTGAAGTGTACAGGGTAATAACAAAAACTGCTGAAAACACGCAGTATGAGATATTGCACCTCATATGGCTCATTTATACGAGGATGAGGATGCCCCTCTAAAAGGCATATATGCCGAGTTGATACAAATCTACAAGGGCTAGAAAACATACTTGCATGTCTGTAAAGACATCTGTATGGGAAGCCCAAATACAGTCCATGTGTGGCAAATACTGAATCCATTAAAAAAACAATACAAACAGTAATCCTCATGTAAACACAATGCATACAAACACAATTATAAATCAAACATAAATAACACCAACCAACAGATTAAAAAAACATACATAAGAGATAAAAAATATAAGAAAACATAAGAACATCTCATGTTATTGCACCTGATAGATGGTGTAATCTGTTTTAGCTGAGGATGATATATATGATGCTGTTCTCGCCTAAAAACAGACTACTTATACTCAGTAAATCGTTTGGAATAATCATAATATTTGAAAAAAACAAAAACATTTCTATTAAATAAAGTTAAAACCCTTCATTTTAAAGTTTTTATGAACACCGAGTACCAGGTCTTGATAGAAAAAACAAGCACGCTCATTTATTCTTCTTATGATTCTTGTTAATCACTTTCTTTATTTTGTTACCTGTGATGTTTGCGAACCCCAGCTCAGTAAAAGAGAGCACAATGGATGTTGGTGTAGCCTCTCCAGGAGCAACACACTTCTTTCTGGTGAGGTGGTGCTTTCCAGGGTGGCCGACAAACTTGATGCCTTTCGGAACTGAGACTTTCACATGAACCTGTGAGAGGAAAGATGGGAGGAAAGGAGCAAAGAGGAGAGAAGAGGAAGAGACAAATCAAAAGCCATTGATCTCCTCTGACAGACCACAATGACATCAGCTCTCATGGCACGCCCCTCCCTCATGTAGCGTGTTCTCCTCAAAGCTCTCAAAGCGATGGAGAATTTTAAAAATCACATTGTGAATTTTCCATGCCGTCTGACTCATGCTTCTCAAGCTCCCTGAAGGATTAAGTTCCACTCATTGTCCAAATTTCACAGAGGGCTCGGTAATACAGAGTGATCTTTTAACTGTTCTCCATCCACACGCCACAAGTCGTAAATAACAGAGCAGAAAATATAGGAATCACATGTTGCCGGGATGGACATCAAAGGAAGGCCTACGCTAGTTTGCATGTTCACCTAACATGACATCAGGGAAACACACGCACAGGTCATTTAACAGGCTCATCTGCAACATCATGATGTCATCTGTGAGGAGCGCAGGATGGACTCGATTAAAGCCAAAACAGAGTTTAGAGGGCTTTTCAAAGTGAGCATTCAAACATACTACTTGGATATTCTCCACATTGTAAACCTGTGCTTCCTGTTGCCACAAGCTCTGATCCCTGAGTCCTTGTCAGTTTACCGGTTTATAATGTACCCCATCATCTATAAAACATAAAACGCATTTGAACTATCCTTAATTCGTGGTACACTGCTTGCTATTTCCATCACCCTAAAAACTTTAGTATTATTGCGGGATATAAAACACAAGATTTGACTCATCTTCCTTTAAGGCTCTCTTCCCCATTTGTCTACACTGACTGGTTATCAGGTCTACTCTGTGGTCAATTCAGTACTGTTCATGTGGTTAAAAAGTTTGTATTCATTCTATGTTTATGCTCTGCAATTGGGCTGCCTATGGGCTAAAACTGACAACAAGACAATGGTAGGGTGTCACACTGGTAGGGCTATTTTGGGAAAGAGGGGGAGTGAGAAGTCTTAGTCTTAATGCCATAGGCTATTTTGTTCACAGAGATGCTCTATCACACAGAGGAGACAGGGGTATCCATTTTACTAAAAATATACTTATTTGCTTCTACACTTCCTTGCATAGAACACTGTATTAATAGTGTTATTTTGACATAAAATGGTTTTGAGGGTTTGAGGTGTCCCTTTTCCTGTCTTTCCTGTCAGTGTTTCAAAGGGCTTATTTGTGGGGCTGCGTGGCTATAAGCAACATTATAGGTTTCAACCGACTATTTGGAGACTTTTAGTCTATAGCACTTGTAAACTAGGGCTCAAAGGCTGAAAGGTTAATAAACTACTCTAAAAGCTAAGCTGCTACTTAAGTAAAATTGAAAACTTTAAATTCCACAACATGCAATTTCAGACCTGTCTTCTCTTCATATAATTTAATCTTAAAAATATTTAAAGGAAACCAGAGAAAGTGACAGGGCAAAAAATGATTTAGCTTAGCATTCTATTTGTTTCTGAATTACTTATCAGAAATGACCGACACAGCCAATTCTAGTGAATCAACATGATGAAAGAATGTTTCTTTATCTTTGCTGGCTGAGTGTGGGTAGAGGCTAATATCCTGACACAGTGGCCCCAAGTTTCTAACTTCTAAACTAATATTATACCAAATATGTTCTCTTCAATGTTTGTTTTTTAACTGTCTAGCAAACAACAGTAATGACATACAGAAAATTACAATGGATTTACTTGACCTGAACACTAACTAGCAACACTGACCATTATATATCCAGTCTCTTTCATGTTATGTACACACCTGGACCAAATTGTTGGTACCCTACCATTAAAGAAAGAAAAACCCATAATGGCCACTGAAATAACTTTAAACTGACAAAAGTAATAATAAATACAAATTTACTGAAAATAAATTAATGAAAATCGGACATTTTTTGAACTGTGGTTCAACAGAAACATTAAAATAAAACTAATGGAACTGGCCAGGACAAAAATGATGGTACCCCTAGAGAAGATGTAAGATGTGTCCTAATTAGCATCACAGGTGTCTTCAACCTTGTTATCATTCATTCTGCCTATTGAAAGTGTGAAAAGTAGTCACTGTGCTGTTTGGTATCATGGTGTGTACCACACTGAACATGGATGACAGAAAGCTCAGGAGAGAGTTGTCTCAGGAGATTAGAAATAAAATTATAGACATGCATGTTAAAGCTAAAGGCTGTAAGACCATCTCCAAGCAGCTTGATGTTCCTGTGACTACAGTTATACATATTATTCAGAAGTTTAAGGTCAATGGGGCTGTAGCCAACCTCACTGGACGTGTCTGCAAGAGGAATGATGACAAATTGAAGAGATGGATAGTATGAATGGTAACCAAAGAGCCTAAAACAACTTCAAAAGAGATTATTAGTGAACTCCAAGGTCAAGGTACCACAGCATCAGACTGCAACATCCACTGTTTGAGCCCAAGTGGACTTAATAGAAGGACACCACTGTTGAAAGCAAATCATAAAAACGTGAGACTGGATTTTGCCAAAATGAAAATTGACATGTCACAAAGCTTCTGGGAGAATGTCCTTTGGAGAGATGAGACAAAACTGGAGCCTTGTGGCAATTCACATCAGCTCTGTGTTCATAGACACAAAAATAAAGCATACATAGAAAAGAACACTGTACCTACTGTGAAACACGAAGGAGGCTCAGTTATGTTTTAGGACTGCTTTGCTGCATCTGGCACGGGGTGCCTTCAATCTGTGCATGGTTAAATTAAATCTCAAGACTATCAATGCATTCTGGAGCCCAGAAAGCTTGGACTCAGCTGCAGGTCATGGGTCCTCAAACACGATAATGATCAAAAGCACACAGCTAAAAACATCCAAGAATGACGACAAACAAAACATCTGACTACTCTGAAGTGGTCCTCTATAAGCCCTGATCTACATCCTGTTGAACATTAGTGGAAGCAGCCGAAAACATGCAGTATGGATGAGACACCCTTCAAACCTGAGCAGCTAGAGCAGTTGGCTCACAAGGAGCAGGCCAAAATACCCGTCAACAGGTGCAGAAGTCTCATTGACAGTTACAGAAACCACCTGAATGCAGTGATTGCCTTAAAAGGTTATGCAACAAAATATTAAGTTGAGGTACCGTCAGTTTTGTCCAGGCCAGTTTTATTATTTTGTCTTTTTAAATTATTCTGTTGAACCACAATTTAAAAGCAATGTCTGATTTTCATTAGTTAATTTTCAGTAAATTTGTATTTATTATTACTTTTGTCAGTTTCAAGTTTTTTTTCAGTGACAAACTGTGGGTTTTTCTATCTCAAACGGATGGGTGCGAACAATTTCGTCCATGTCTGGAAATAAATATAAACAAAAAACTCTGCCTCATGTGTTTCATGGGATGAAAGTTTCGATTTGTCTTCTCACTCATACTCTTACCTCTGCACAGGTAGGCAGGTAGTTGTAGACTGTAAGAGGAACTTTGGTCTGCTCTCCTCTGATTAAGCTGTAGGGTAGCGTGAAGTCGACAAAGAAGGGCTTGAAGGTACTAAGCTCTGCTCTCGGTGCAATGCCCAGACCCTTCTCTTCAGACAGGCCAACAGCCTCTGTCACCCAGGTGGTGATTGAATCAGGTACATCCAGTCGTAGCTCAGCTTCTCCAGTTTCAGAGCTGTGAGTGGCACATGTCGACACACAAATTTACTTAATGGACAGTGGGAAAAATATTTTCAATTTATTTTCTTCATGCAATAAAAAGTTCCAGACTACAGGGACTAGCTTAATGAATGACTTTAGGAAAGTTTTATGTTAGCACCTGTGTCAACATCAACACCTGCACTAATGAAACTACAGCAAACACTTTAAAAATGGATACACAAGCAGGAGGGACAGTCAGGTGTTGACCCAATCTGTTTCTTTGATTCAAGCGGGCTGAGATCACTATTGGCAGCACATATTTAGTGTTAGCCTTGGCACACGGGCACAGGGTATAATAAACTTGAAGAACTTCATGCCCGCCCTTCCTTCTGATCAAATTGCCCAAAAATCCTTTAAAGAGGACTTTTAGGGGAAATCAGGGCTTTGCATATGACAGGAAATTAGGCAGAGCTAAAGCCCCGTCCAAGGGAACCAAACATATGGAAATCTATGGGCAGTTACACTGCTGTAAAAATGAATAGATGGAACTGTTGAGAAAGTAACAGTTTGTTCCAAGATTGCCCGAGTAAAATGAGACACACTCACACCTACAGAGGGGAAATATGGGATGATGCTAGAGTGATGGATCTTTGTCATACAGGCTGCATTCTCCCTGCTAATACCTCTGGCCTTTTCTAAATACATTAATCAAATTTGTTTTACTTGGACAGTGCATATTAAAAAACATCTGCAAAACAAATCACTTCAAAAGGTTAATTCTTGGCTATTGGTAAATGTTTGGTGTGCTAACCTGTTTAAAAAAGGAAACTTTGATAGTTTTTAAAATCAAATTAAAACAATGAAATATCAAACCATCAGCAACTTGCACAAAAACATCTTGAACTAATTATGATCAAAACATGCACAACAAAAGCTACTTCCATTATCAAACTCTCCCCAAAACCAGCGAGAAAAGGGGCAAATACATCTTTGTACATCTGTATTTGATGTTCTAGTAATTAACCTTGCAATGTAGCTTGATCCATCTGATTCAAGGTCTGTAATTATACAGATCTATATTGTCAAGATCCAATCTTCATCACAAAGCAGCACAGCCCAGAGTCATTTAAGGTAGGAAGAAGCAGAAAGCAGGACAACAGCAGGAAGTGACTGCTTATTCAGAGATTTAAATAGATACTAACAGTTTCAGTGGCAGTTTTGACATTACTTAAAAAAAAAAATACTGAAAGCAATTCTAAAGGATATTTTTGCTCTACTGTAGCAGTAGCACCTGTTTGATGTAGGGATTGTCCAATCACCTGCTTGATATGCTTATGAAAAGTTCTGCCCATTCCAAAACACTGCCTATGGGCTACTTACCAGAAGGACCAGTGAAATATAGGTATTGGTCATTCTGGTGTGTCAGGTCGGCTAGTAGTGGCCAAAGGGATCAAAATGCAAACTGTTTTGCATAGCATTTATATGGGAGGTTAAGAACTTTACCTTTTATATTGTTTTGGCTTGGCTGCTGTTAAGCAGAGGAGAGTATAACCAACAGCAGCAGCAGACGATTTGAGCAAGAGGTTTTTTTTTGTTGTTGTTTCATTTGTTTTACCAACGTAAAAGTCAGAGGTGCTGCATTTCAGTTTAATTTGATTTAAGTACCCCACAGTAGGTGGAAAGGGATATCCTGACACACCAGTTTAAAAAACATTCACCTGTACATCTGGGAAACAGCCCATAAAAAGTGTTTGGGAAAGGACAGACCCTCTAAAAAGCAAATACTGCAGCATTTATTAAGGGTCAATAAGATATTATAGTAGGCAGGCAATACTGTCATGGAGTAAAATACAAAATGTAAGCCACTGCATACAACATACTATCAATGAAACATGACAGAAGTGTAGCTAATATATTCTATATACAGAGAAGTGCTTTTAGTGATGTTATTTGTCTTCATTTGATAAAGAAATGCAGTCCAGGTCTGATAAAGCCTTGACTGAAACTGTAAGCTTCTATGCTAATCTCTGCAAGAGCAGTCACTTCCTGCTCATCGTTTTGCTTATAACTCACGCCTCTTCCTGCCCTTAGAGATGCCGATTGGGCTGTGGTGCCTTTGGCTGCAAAAAATCACTGTAATATTGGAGTTTGGAAAGACGGATCTGTTGCTTAGTCCAGACGTTTAATTAGGCAGGTCCATCTGCTGTGCAAGGTTTGCCTCAGGAAGTAGCTGGTGAAATGCATTGTTTGCTCAAAATCTGAGCACAATTACAAACGTGTGTTAGAATCTACAATCATTTTTTGTGTCCAACATTTTTTTCCTTTTGTTTCACTAGTCTTCATCCTCTGTCTTTGCCTCTCCTCTTCTCTTTTAAAATCTCATGTAATGATAGACAATCTGGTGTATCTGATATTTCTGGCCTCAGGCGTACAACATGCACATGCATGCAAGTTCAAACACACACACACACACACACACACACACACACACACACACAGATAGATGCAGACAAGAAAAATATTTATATAAAAATTAAAATACCTGACATTGAGACAGTGCCACACCCAAGTCTCTGGGAAAAATGTACGCCTTCGCTTCTCCACTCTGCAACCAAAACACAAGCTGACATCAATAAAGGCCTCAGCTGCTCACAATAAAAACAACCTCTTAATTGGAAAATGTATTATTCTAAATTCCACGCTGACACTCTCTGAGTCACGTCATGTGTTTAAAGTTTATCAACAGAGTAAGAGGTATTTCGTGGCATTGAGGAATGTAGATGGGAAACATGGATGAAACGACAAAGCTAATTTCTTCTGTCATGTTTTTCTCCACATGTCCATTACTCATTTCAGAGACCCTGTTTAACCCAAGCATGACAAATATTGTGTATTACCACAAGAACAGTATCCCTGAGAGTATTAGGTAATTACTACTATGATGATTTTGTTTTCCTATTGTTTTCAGAGGAGACCCTCCCTAAGTGACTGTGTGTGGTCTACTTACAGTGAAATGGAATAAGTGATAGGGTGATTTAAAAGTATCAAGTTTTCAGTGAGCCACCCTGTTCAAGAGATCATCCAAAATCAGGACGCAGGACATAATCCTCACTATATGGATATCAACATATAAAACTGTAAAATGTTAATAATAAGTAAAAGAAAATATGAACATTTCTGGCTAAGTTTGCTGCCAATATAACTGCTGTAAAAATTTCAATATACTTTACAGAGTTAGAAAAAAAAAATCCTATAAGTTGACCTTAGCTTTAGTTTGTCTTTGTTTCTCCTCTTTCGCTGAATTATGAAGTATGTTTGATGGTCTGTCGTTTTATGCCTGAGTTAAACACGGGCTAAGTTTTCGTGTGTCCAATGGACTTTGTTTATGTTTTATTTCAATACATTTTTCAGGATTTTCTCAGGGGACCATTTCACAAATGCAATAGGTTCTAATGAAAAATGAATAAGACACTGAATTTGTAAACTACATTATTTAATGCTTTGCAGAGCATTCTGCTGATCAGCACATGGTTCAAGTGTAATATGAGGCTCTTTGAAACTACTAAAAATAAAAAATATATTTTACAAGCAATGCACATTAAGTATAAAGAAAGTACTTTCATTTTTTATATTAAGAAATTTCTATATGAAAAAATACATCTGCCATTGCCTTGTTGTTTTTGTCTTTATAAAAATAAGTTAATTCTGGTAAAAGTGATATTGTGTTCATAACAAGAGAAAAAATCGAACAAAAAACATACATAGACATATAGGCAATCACTTCGTGCTATCTAATGGACCAGTGCTATCAGAGGTTCGGGTTGTTTCTATGTGTAGCTTCTTTTTAAGGAGTTGCATGTTTCACTACATGCTCAGGCCTCAGCACTGGCACAAAGCTATGGAGACCTCTGGTATGGGCTACTGTGTAGGTTTGACATTGGTATTATCAGAACTCAGAGCAATTCTAGCTCCCTCTGCTCTCTAATACGTATTTACCTAGCAGTTGGACGAGAGTGCATGGCAGCCACTAAAGTGGAAGAGTGTGGCTGAAATGCAGGGACAGCCTCGTCGGTGTACATGCCTCCACTTTGCCGGTGGTTCAAACTCACCATATCTGTCATGACAACCAGCCCTGTTTCCTAAACATACAGAAAAATTAAATTATATATGATTTTTGTCTTTAACCTTTGAGATATCATGGTGAGGTTATTGTCGAAGTGTGTTCTTACTGTGAAAGCAAAGCGGGCATCCTTGGTTATATCCCAGTGCCAGGGGAAGACAGAGGAGCGCCTACGCCTCTTTGACGACAACCCAGGCCACCAGAAGTGTCCATCATCTTTAGGGATGCCGAAGGCATCTGAAATGTCAAAATCTGCCAGCTCTTTAAACACCTGCACAGGAGAAAACATCCATGATTCACATGAACCCTGCTTAGTTATTTATGTGACCTTGTAAACCATATCACAATCAGAATTTTCTTCATGTGTTAATAATTGGCAAGAAACATTTAGAGTTAAAGTGAAATGAGTCAAATTAAAAACTAAGTGGGATGTCCACCAAACATTACACTTATGAGCAAAAACTAAAATGTTAAATAATCACAATGTCAAAGGGCATATGAGCCTCACACCAAGGTGGCACGGACAGACAAAAGCATGAGTATTGTGTGTTAAGACTCAAATACCAATCATATGTCCCAGTGAACACCAGCAGGGATTTAGACTTTAAAATCAGTTCTGTATGGACGACTTTTATACATTTTTCAACTTGCTGACAAACAGCAATAACATTAACTAGCTACCACTGCTACCTGGCATTTTTGAGCTTCTTGAATGTTCAATAGCCAAACAGTGAAAACAAATTAGGTCACTTTTTACAACTCACTAATGGCAAACCAAAACAACCAAGTAATGTCAAGCTTATCAAGCTGATTCCACGTGGTAGAAAAGCCCTATTACTGAGTACTGAGTAAAAAATAGCCATAGTGGTTCTACACATTGGACATTAGTTCTTTTTGATCTGAATCTCTTCACTTTTGAAAGAGGAATCACCCTCTCCAAACAAGGATGTCCACAAGGCTCCATGACCGTAACTTTTGACCTTTGACTTTAATTGTCAAGACAGTCTAACCAATTAATAATAGCTGTAGTCCAGACTCCATCCCCATGGGTTTCCGCAAACTTAAAGGTTAGAGGAATTAATATTTACTTCACCATGACACCCTGTGTCCATTAAGTTAGAAACATAAAACTTTAAATAATACCCTTCTTAATACCAGAGCATTAATATCAGGAGTATGAATGTGATGAAATATGACAAGTTAGGGACAAACCTTATCTGGACTGATCTGGAAGTCGGGCTTTAACAGATAGAGGCTCTTATCCACAGTAGCGACGCACACACAGGAGCCCTTTTCTGCTTTGACATGAAGGGTGATGGGGTCTCCTGGCATTGACTCATTAGCCGATTGTGTGACAGACACCTAAAACAAACAGATGAAATAACAGATGGATATAAGTATTTTGTTGACCTATCCTCAACAATATAAGACATTTTTTTGACCAATCACATGAATAAATATGACGCATGAGGCCGGCAAAACTACTTGCAGCAGGTTTTGTTTTGTAAGCCCTAATATTAGAAAACTCACTGCCCCTGGTTCTCAAAATGCCAAGCTATCTAACATTTTGAGAAGAAAACACGGACCTTTGATTTTAATGTGATTTTAAACCTTTCAACCATTAACTCTCAGTTTAACAGTAGATCTAACTATGTAACTTTTAACAGGGAGCACCGTACCTATTCTTTTGTTTTGTCATCATCTTCTTTCTTCTTTAAACACAGTCATTGTATCAAACACTAGCTCCTTTTGTATCTGAGGATAGTCTTTTGAATAAGTGCTATTCCCAAAGTAACTGTTGCCAAAGTAACCTTTCAAAGTGGTAGGATCATGTTTATCATCAGCCTAATCCATCTTGCAAAGCTTTAGTCAGAAGCAGTTGTTAACAGACAGCAAATGACAAGATTTATTAGCATCCTTTGATAAGAAAAAGGCAGCAGCAGTGTGGTCTAGTTGTGCTGATCACAAGAACTGCAAGCCTGTAAAAATGGCAGCCATGGAGAAATCATCCTGAACTGGACAACACATTTCCGTTAAAAGAGCAAAGAAAAACACAAAAAACATTTTTTGGAAGGATATTTTTTTCCTCCTCATCCAACTACTTTTGCCAGCACTCCAGGAATTTATCAACTGGCTCGTATTAAGTGGCTTACTCTTCAGCAGCAGCGCCAGTCTAGTCACCTTTTGTGCCATCTGATACTCCATAATAACAAACGGATCATTCATCCAGGACTCCCACTTTTTTAATGTTTGAAATTTGGTCGTTGGAAATGTGCCTGATGGTTGAAATTTCTATGTGATTAACCACCAGTATAAGCTACATTTATTGGCACTGCTGCCTGATAATAAGAGAACTTCGGTCCGGATGGTCGAAATAGTAAGATGAGGGGGGAACTTGAAGACGCAGTGATAAACTACAGGCTTGGAAAGAGGAGGGACGGTAAGAGACTGCCATAAACTTTCACACATCAGAGCGGTTTTCAACAGCACGCAGTCACAAATTAGGCTTGTAAATCGGTTCCGCTGCCCTCCTTTCACCACTCTGTAACCTGTCATCCTCTTCTGTCACTACCCCACTCATCTGCCTGCAGCCTGCATGGCCTCTGTCTAATCATGCCCTCACAAGCCCCTCCTCCTCACAAACACACACTCACAGAGTGTTGTAATGGCATACCAGGGAGCTGTAAATACTTCAGGGAGTTAACTCCACCTAATGCAGGCAGGAACTGGGGAGCTCTCCCAGGCCAACACAGCTGTTTGTTTACAGATATTACACTGTGGACAGAGCGGGTGCATGGATACTTGGGCCCACCTCCAAAATGTATACAGACACACCAGGCTAAATTTTTATTAATCATCACATAAAAAAGCTGGTTTATAAAAACCCATTTAGATCCAACAAAAATGTTTGGGTAAGAAAGAAAGTGCTCTTCTCCAGAGAAATCCAGTTTAAAGATTATTTTTTGGCATTTTGTGCCTTTATTGATAGGAGAGAGTGACAGTGGATAGGCTAAGAGGGTAAGAGAGAGCAGGAGAGGACACTCTGCGAACTGGCCACAGGCTGGATTCGAACCTGGACCAGCAGAAGCAAGTAAATAAGTCGTGCCTGGTTGCTAACCACTCTGTCAAACCAGCACTCTTAGAAATTCAGTTTAGAGAAAGTTTTGTGTTTTTCTGTGATCAACCTGTAGAGACTGATCATCAAATAACTTGACATTTAGGATCAACCAATGAAAAACTCATATCCAAGCTTATTGTTAAGTCTAATGTCTTTAGTTAGAAACGTGTAATTTGAAGTCACATTCTCATTACATGTTCAGATATATGTCTATTTTCAATCAATCAATAGCAATAAAATAAAAAAAAAAGATTTTCTTGTTATGAGAAGAGCACAAAAAATGACACAAGTACAGTTTGGTTTTTTTATGAATTGTTTGTACAAAGTAAAAATAACTGCATATATAACACAGAATATGTAGCATGTTTAAAAAAGCTTATAAGTACTAGGGCTGAAAGATATATCGTTATCCTATCTATATCAAGATATGAACATTCAAGATATTAATCTCGAAAAAGCAATGATATAAACAATATAGATTTCCCCCACGCTTGACCTGCATGTACAGCTCTGAAAATCACCGCAAATTTTATTTTTACGACTGCCCTTGAATGCACTGCTTGGTTTTTCACGGAACCCATAGTCATTTTGTATCATATCGATATTGAGCTATCTGACATGAATATCAAGATATTAAAATTTTGTCCATATCGTTCAGCCCTAATAAGCATAAATATCTGCCATATTTACTTGTTTAATCATCTGCTTGTATTAACTGCCCAAAAAAGTCAGCTTTGACTTGTATTATTAATTAATTATTAGTATTACTATAGTATCTAATATTAATTGCTATAAAATTAGAAAATACCTTTCAGTGAGCAACTGAAATTCAGCCTGTTAAGGAAAGCCGCGTGAAAGCATCTTTAAAAATAATAATACTCAGAGAGTACAACCCTACACTGAGACATTTCTCACACTATTTAACATATCTCACAATGCTAACAAATTCTTTGAAAAAAATCATAAATCCACATCTGGATTTGGATCTACTGGTCTACTTCTGATCATTGTTTTAGTGATTGAAAAAAAGCTACAATAAAAACAAGAAAATAAATGCTTTTTTTCTTGGTTTTTACCCTACAGTATATTTTGACTTGTTTTTTGACACGTTTAAAGTCTGCTAATAAGACAAGCAATTTTTTTTCTTTAATGAATAGCAAGAAATTTGCAAAATACTGTATGTGCCAACTTCAAATGTTTAGACTTTTTTGCATTACAAGTTGCCTGTGTGATTTAAATGTAGTATGCCAATGCAAAAAAACAGTAGTTCTTTTTCATTTTTGCTTGATATCAGTGAAAAAAATCAATGTAGTTTTGCCTGAATTTAACATATGTAGAATATTTGCCAAGAAAACTTTTTGAAAAAGTACAGTTTTGCTTATTTGATGAACAATCGACATAAGAAAAAACATTTACAGATTAAAAATGAGGCTTTAACTTTCAGTACATAGACAGTATAGATTCTAATGATAAAATAGAATTTTCTAGAAATAAACATATTCTGCTTGTTTTTCACTGACCCCAAATACCTGAAAATAACAATGTCAATTAAAAATAATTTAGCCTTTTCTTTTAAAAGAATTATTTTCATGAGCAAACATCTTTCAATCAAACATCTCAAGTTGTGCCTGACGTGTAACTTGCTTGATTTAAAAGAAAATAGCAACCAATAAAACGATCTGAAATGTGTTTGTTTCATTTAACGCAAATCATGAGAAAATATTTGCCAATAAAAAAGTAAAATTTGTGTTTTATGAAATGCTTATTATGAAAAATCTATCTGTAAAGAAACTTTTTCAATGTCATCTTTTTTGATTTTAGCAATTAAAAAATTTAAACAATAAAACTAATACCATGTCTCTAACTTAATCAATTGCATTGTATATAAAAATGTGTTTGTTTTTGCCTTTCTTGTAGTAGATAAAAAAATAATTGTAGCAAATATCTGGAATAAAACAAAAAAGGCCTATTTTAGGATTGTTTAAAAAAATGCAATATTTTAATGAATAAATGTACATTTGGCTTGTTCATGAATTGCTTGATTTGTGTGAAAAACTGCCAGTAAATAATATAAAAATTGAGTGTTTTTAATAACAACTTGCAAAGGGTTAATAAAAATGTTTGCTATTAAAAAAAATCTTCATCTATTTCAGTGCAGTACACTCTTCAGCTGCATTGACCAATATGGTGGAACATGTAAGGCATAAAGTTGTATTCCATACAAACCTGGTTTTCAAAGACAGCCTGAATGGGAACTTGCAGACTGTCAGTGACACCTTCACCGTTCTCCCTCACGTAGTACACCAGCAGACGGCTGAGGGGTGCCATGCCGTGGCTAACAGGGAACCGCAGATACAACACACAGCTGTCCACCTCGGCCTGAGAGGAGGAGCCTGCAGAGTGCAGCAGTGAAGACAGGAATAGATTAACATAGGCATTTTGATTACTACATTTAAATTTGACATTATCAAAATGAAATCTGTTAAAACATCTACAAATTCAAACATTATCCGTGATATCTTAAATACTTGATTTATTATCCAACCCCACAGTGTGACATTGTGGTAGGAGCTGGTCTGATAGCTCCAACTGCAAATAAACCTTGTTAATAATATATATAACTTTTAATATACTTAACCATCTCAGACATGCTACTGTAAATCCAAAGAACAGTTTGTCCATCCTAAAAGTGCATCATAAATACAATAAATGATAAGGGGCATCATCATCCTTACCAGAGGCAGAGGGAGGAGACTGGGTTGCGTGAATGTTCTTATCAAAGATGACTGTTGCTCTTTTCTCACGGTGTGAGGCCGTCATATTAGCAAGTTGCTGACCTGAAAGGATAATGTTCCCCCTGGATGTCACCTCATAGTGTAAGGTGAAGTTACAGGGACATGTGGATTTAAGTGCAACTTCTGCTTCTTGGCCAACCTATGGAAACAGAAGGATGCAAATCACTAACATTGTAATCTTCAGATGTTGTTATTTGTTGTATCCAAAGCTTTTTAAAAGACAAATACAAGACAAGGCTTGTATCATCTATGGTAAAATGACTGTACAAAATCTACAGAAAAAACAAGTATAGCAGAGATGACACAATTTTGTAGACCTACCCAGTAGTAACATTGAGGCGGGTTTGCTAAACTCAATGCCTTTGCGATTTTCAGAGAGATTTTGGATTATTGCTAAAAATGCATTGTGTTGCATTGTGGAAAAAGTTTTATTTATCAAAATTATCTCCACAACTAAGCATTTCTGTCATTTGTTTTTAAGCTTGAAAGTTTTCTGTAAAAGCAAAAGGCTACTGTTTGGTAAGTTACTGTTAGGTAATGAGGAATTACAACATGGCAGGCTGACTGCAAAGCTTCCAGTTTATATGTTACAATCCAGAAAGTGATAATGGCTGTGTCGATACTGTGTCTAACATTGTTTTAAAAGATTATCAAAAACGCTTACATTTAGTGCCCAAGATAAACTCTTGGAGAAAGTTCTTTATAAGAAGGGATGACACTTTAAATCTCACAAGTGGGGCACCTCCAGGTGTATTCTAATTAAAGAAAAACAAATTGAAACTAAACTCTTGTTGACCATGGACCTTATTTTTGGGCATCTACCTAAAAGCTCATTTTAAAAAAATAAAACCTTTGTGGTGAGGGAACTGGAGGGGATAAACAATGATTAATTTCCAGGACTCATCACTGCGATATTCTGTTACTAACCTTCAGTGGAGCGCTGGGGCTTTGTATCTGAATGTGGCACCTACTGGGAGAGTACCAGCTGCTGATGGACAGATAGCTGGGCAGGTACTGGTCTCCAACTGCCTTTCCATCAATGGACGTCACTTTGGTCTGAGGAGAACAAAAATTCACACATTTGGTTAATTCAGACATCTTACAAAAGTAAGAAATGAGTAAAAGAAAAGCCTTAACCACTTGATGTTGTAACTTTAAGACATAGATCTCTGTTTGACTTGAGGGTGACAGCTGTTACCAATTTTGTTTGTGAGTGGTCATTTGAAGAAATCTTGGGCACTGTTTTATGAATTATGCCTTCAAGAGCAGGCAGAGATATGACGCTCAATAACCCCCAAAATCTAATCAGGCTATTTTATAGTGCAAGGGCTGTTTGAGCTAAGTTTAAGGGGTTCTCGTGTAGGTTAATAACCTTGTTATCAGATGTTCAGTGGAGGGAATAATACCAGAATACAAGACTGGAAAATGTATTGGGGTAGTTTATTACGGCCGGTTCAGTCCAAAAACTGACAAAGAGAGACAGGTTATCATATTCAGATATATACATGTGTGTAAAAAGTTTGATAGTCAAAATCTAATACAGCAGTGTTATCCATATTCATACATCGGTCACTTCAAGTATGGTCAGGATATTAATGGGTGTGTGCCAGACTTCTATCCGTCCGTATCTCTTCTGTCTGCATGGACAGCAAACTAAGTATGGATAGAATAAGTCCATAACTCAAATAATAATTCATTATACACGAATTGGTCCATGACTTGAAATTCATGCTATCACACACTTCATCTTCTTTCCAATCTTATTGGATCATCTCTGTATCATGGTCACTGCACAGATGAAAAAAAACTACTTGAAAAACACTATTCAACTTAAAACTTTGCTGCCAGACCCACAAAAAGTACTGGGTCTGTGGGTTCGTGTTTCTCAGCAAGAAGTAGAAAAAAAACACCATAAGCTCTGATGAAGCGCAGCATAACATAACAAAACATAAAAAGCTTGTATGTCAATTAAAAAACGGGCATCAAATACCACAGATAATTCCCTCATTTCATTTTTATCACAAAAAGTAGGATAAATTATGCCATATCCTAATGATAATCCAATCATCATATTTTTTTAAATCTACATTTACCTATTTTCAATAATCATTTTATTGATATTGGTATATTTTTTTTACAATTATTTAAAGATTAATTTATTTATTCATATTTATTTCATTTCATTTTTTTTATTTAAATGTATAAAGTGGATTTTTTTTTTGGTTGAAATAATAATTTCTTTTCTTTTATTAATTCATATGAATTCATAAATTAACCTCTGTTTCTTTTTTAGTCTTGTCTCCAACTTTGCTGATTGTTGTAGCTGTTTGTATTGTTTTACGTTCATACTGAATTTTGTGACCAATATCAATATATTTCTGTTGTCATCTGCCTGTTTTTGTTTAACAAAAAAGAAGTCAAACCTCCAACCATTTTACAGGAGCTGTTGTGAAAGTGGACTACTTTTCAGTTTGTCCCATTACCACCATTTTAGTCACTGACCTCTAACCAGACATACTGGGCAGCAGTTGGAATGGAGGGAATCTCAAAGATGGCCTGGCCGTCCTTGGAGATCAGCTCACTGGTGTAGACATTGTCTTTGGGGGTCAGCTCGGCTTTGACACGCACTTTCACCCCATCAGCAGGGCTCCCATCAGGGTAGGTAACCTCGATCTACAGGTTTGGGGTTAACAGACAGTCATTTGCAGTGTTTATGTTTGATAACAACAGAGCAAACTAGGCCAGCAAATTATTTAAATGAAAGAGGTTAAATAAAATAAAATATCACAAGACAGAATAAGACATTACTGTATTACTGAAAAGATTATCCCCCCCCAAAAAAGAAAAAAAAGCAGAACAGACCAATAATAGTCAGTTACAGCAGACAGAAGCGGAAGTTCCGATGGCAATAACAGCAGGAAGTCACAGCTACAGAGATTGGCACAGATGCTTTCAGCTTCAGTAGCAGTTTTATTAGATCTGGACCACATTTCTTCAACCTTCATTTCTCAACAGAAATAGTATTTTTGCGCCACTTCAATGTTTTGGCAATATTTTGCTCTGTGCAGTGGCTATTGTTTTGTATTTTATACAATGGCAGTACAGCCCACCTACCTTTTTATCTGGTGGGTCCCTTTTAAGTAAGACTGACAGAACGATCACCAAACCACCTGCTGGATTGCTTTTGAAAGGTTCTGCCCATTCCCAAAACTTTCAGTGGAACAGTGGACTAGTGAAGTATATTATATGGTCCATCTGCTGTGTCAGGTAAAGGTGAGACAGGAGGTAGTACTGAGTGTTTTAGTCTGGTTTGAGGGCCTTTAAATTGTCCAGGAAGCAAAAAACAGCCTCAGACAACACAAAGACAAAAATGTGTCACTTTCTTTTTAACGTAAACCCTGATCTGACATCACTATGCTCTACCCCTCTCTCCCTCTGTCTGTTATCACAGTAAATAACAATTGATCTATGTCATAAAAAGATTAGATTTTCTTAAATAGAAACTAAATCATAATGCTCTGAAAAGTGATTAATGGATCTTTCCAATCCAAAATAAATAGGTAATAATCTTTTTGGGTCTGCAACATGAGCTGAGTTCTTTTCTCACAAGAGGTAATTAATTACAACATAAATCCTTATCAGTCCAGATGTGAGCAAATACTGTCTCTAATTTACAGGCTACATGTCCCAGAGAAATGTTTTCAGAAGCTCCTTTCCCAGTTCATTTATGCAAAAAATGCCTTATCATGCTCCTTCATTACACCTGGGACATTCCATGACGACTCTGTGTTAGGGAAAATTCCCAGTGTAATACGACTTTGGAGCGAGAGAAAGAGAGAAAGAGAGAAAGAGAGAGAGAGATGGTGCTTGCTTCACACACACACACACACGGAAAACAAATTCTTTATGTGAAAACACAATTAGGGACAATTCAGCTTTTCTTTTTTTACAATAGTGCCCTTGATAGTCATTTAATAAGCAGTGTCACAGTATGAGCCTCACCTTTCCTTTGTATGGCAGACCAGGCTTGAACTGCTTGCGTGTGTCCTTTGAGTACTTGATGTCAATAAGCTGCTTATGGACTGGTGTTGAATCGTCAAATGTGGTCTGCCTGCTGCCGTCCACGCTGGTCACTGATGCCCAAATGCTCACAGTGCCCCTGAAGTGATCAGCTACATCCACTGGCATCATGTCCTTGACACACAGGCTGAAGTTTGCAGAGCCTTTAATCTGAGGAGAGCAGAGTGGTCATCTGTAACTGTGTGAGTAAGCTCAACATAATTCTAGTGCCAGGGTTTGAAACACACAAAATAGTAATTAAGCTGAATTTAAGTGCAATGATGACAGTATTTGAGGAGTTGACAGAAATTTGGGCCAGATATTTATCAACAGGAACATAAAGAGACAACTGGAAAAACAAACTACTGCTTTTAGCAAGAACACACATACTGTAAATCTGGATGAAAAATAACCCTCCTTTTGTGAGAGCGTAATATTTTCTAAACTCCTGAGAGGAAGCTCCTCACTTATGGAACAAACAAACATTTCTTGACATTAGGAAACCACCTTTGGGTGATCAACCTATTGAGACTCTCTAAAACAAAATCTCCAGGCTTGTCTCAGCCAGTCTATCCTTAAAACCCTGAATTTCCATTTGCAGAGTGTTAAACAAGGAAACCCATTAGTGGAGGAAGAGGCCTTTATTTGGTGGTTTGTCGGTATATTGTAGAGACTGTTTGCTGTACTTTCAGGTTAATGGTAATGTGTTGTTGTTATTGTTTCATTTAAAGAACTATAACCTGTTTCAGACAAAAAGAAAAGCAACAGAGGAGTATAAGGATATCTGCTCAGTATAGAACATTAAACTGACCTCCATAGTTTTGATGACTGGATGGCCCATCTCATGATGGTAGTAGCCCACTCCATTCACCGACATATTCACTGTCAACTTCCCTGTGACTGGTTTACCAAAGGTGTACCTGCACAACATTGACAAGTCAGATCATTACAAGCAAAATGTGAAATAGGAGAAAAAACCCTGAACTGAAACTAAAATAAAATGAGTGGGGTTGTCCATTGCTGCTTTTATCCATGGGTATATTTTTGTTAGGACTACTGCTAATGCTATTTAACAACACGGAGGCTTGTACACATTTATTGAAATGAAATTTCATTTCTGGGCTTTATAAGCCCTTATTTAAGTGGACAGATGCAAAAAGTAAAACTGGAGAAAGGATGACACAATACAAATCTGAAAATAACTTTGAATCTGATTTGCATATTAAACATCAAGACTAAGGCTGTAACAGTTTTTGGTTGAGGTCAAAAAATAAACAGTGCTACCTGTGCATCTGTTACAAACACTCTTAATGCTTTAAAATGGTTTCTGGAGTCCCCAGGAGCATCTTGAGTTTTATCATGTGCAGGACCACAGGTGGCACTTAAAAGACACAATACAAAAACATTGAAAAACAGGACAAGAATTTTTAAGGTGGCTTACCTGGCCCTTACAGAAGCCTGCTGGCATGAATTTAGATCACTGATGTACTGGGGGGGATCAATCACCAGCTCAAACTTAGGCATCACTATGAAAGACAGGAAAATTTGAGTTCTATGAGGGTTCCTACACACTTTAAAAATAAATCAAGATGTATTAAGACCTTAGGACCAGAATCCAGAATTCAGGAATAAAAGTAATAAAATGACTGGTGGCAGAACAAAAAGCCATCAACAAAGGTGTTTGTACACCTCATTTTTTCTTAAGATCAGTAATTTATTCATGTAAAAGGCCAGAAAGGTAAATATTGATAATCAGATGTCAATTCCACTGTGATTTAACATTTACTGGATGGATCAATTGAAGTGAAACGGATTTGAGGCATCATACTTCTAGCATGTCTCTGCCAATTTAAGTTGTTGAATTCTGATTCAAAAGTAATAGAAATTACATACATGTGGAAAATATGGGGGGAATTATGGATTTCATTATATTTACAAGGCATTAAGATTTTGAAAGTTGGCATTCATCCACAGCAATAAACATAAAGCAACAAAACATGGAATACTGACACAAAAAAACAGAACAGAGTAAAGATCCTAAGTCAAAAAATAAAATGAAATGAAACTGCTTATTCAATAATAGCACAGAACATTTGTATATGCAAACATCCTTACCATATTTCTGCACCTCAAATGACTTGTTATAGGTGTGCCCCTGCACCTCCACAAAGATAAACCACTCTCCAAGCATCGGCTGGTCTGACAGAGGGAAGCTCAAGTTTACAATTCCTGTGTGAAGAATAAACATGTAGTTAGAATCTTAAATTCTCTTTAACAATTTCAGTAATTAATCATACACTCAGAGCCCTCCATATTCGCCTTATAATAATTAGAACGTACATAGATAATAGTGCAATGTCCTTAAAATGTTACCTAGTCCAGTAATTTAAAAAATACTACTTCTAACCTCTTTAAACACACAAAAACCACACATATCAAGTCTGTTCCTTGACAGAAGACCAGGTTATTAGCCACCAGAACAAATATAATGATGTTAAAACTCTCAATATAAAAGCACATGCCAGTGTTATGAAAAATAAAGCAGTGATCTCTGCTGTCGAGCTCTAGCAGCATGTCTACTAAAAGTGTAAAAACCAACCCCACTCAAAGAAAAGTCACAGAGACAGGATCTATTTTAAAGACTGTTAAAAGCAGACAATAGTTGAACTGTCCTTTCTGCTGGAGCTGTTTGCTCCACATGTTTGAGTTTCCACAGGCAGAATCTAGGTGATGTCATTGCAGCTTAATTTTGTGTTAAACAACAGATTTATACATTGCTCATAAACACATAAACATACCCTCTGTAGTTTAAGGGTACCTTGACGTTTTGTTACTCTATCTTATTGCGCATGTATCCCTGATGTCAGAATTTAGCTGAGTTGATGCTGTTAAAAAACATCCTTCCCTAATATTGCACCAACAAAATAAATATCTTTAAATTGTGAGACTTGGTCAGAGACTTAATATGTCCACTGATCAAAACTCTTAGTTTAGCAGAGCACGTCAGAGATAAAAAGACTTTTACAGGCTTTACCGCCACTGACAGCTTATTTCCATTATTCTCGACTCAAAACAAGCAAGATAGGCTGAGGAACAGAAGCCTAGGGTTTTCTCAACTGCAATACTATTAACTTATCCACTGCTATAGCTGGTAAGTTAACTAAACTCACTCAATAATACTCACAAAAACTGAAATTCAGCTCATGACTCATTTGTAGCCCTGGGATGATGGAAGTATCTAAGCTAAACAATAGAAAGTATAAAGATAAACAGTTCGGGGCTTGATTATCACTATAGTGTAGGAGAGATGGGATTATTTGCATGAACCTTAAATGGGTAATTGAGCTCCTATTTGTCCGTCCAAAAAAATAGTTGAGCAAAACCTGGTGAAATCTCTCTAACAATCTTCAATAATGCGGTGGCACACATTTTCAATCATTATAAACAAATTTCTTATAAGTCTTCATACGGTCTTAAACTGTACATACACATATTTTAAACATTAAAGTTGGTTGCACATTAATGGTTCAAATGTATGTTTGGGAGATGTGACTTACCACAGCAGACAGGTTTTAAACCTTTCCATTGGACCATCCTGGATCCTCTGGGATCCTGAGATATCAAATAAGAAGGTCAGCAATCAGCACTGAAGCAACATATTTAGGTTTTATCTACTACTTGTTTGTTGTTTATTGTCATTGCAGAGGTCTAAAAATCCTTGAACTGAACTTGAACCAGAGATGTAGCTCCTGTCAAAATACTTTTACAACATTTCCAGAGGTGATACATGTGCCGCACTGATGTGCCTGTCACAGGCTATAAGTCATTAGCTGGCTTCTCTCTGCTTTTGAAGAAGCAGCAGCAGCAGCTTGTTATTTGCCCTACAAACATCCATAGATCACATCACAGACAATAAATGAACAGGGACGGGAAGTGTAGGGCAGGCACAAACAGTGTGTGTGTCAGGGGGGTCAGTGTTAAACCCTAAACCAAGAGAAGACAAGAGACTAGAAGAGGATCTTTTCATGTTGTTTATCCTCGTACTTTTCCAAAGGGCACCCTGTTATCTAGGTGAGCTGCCCTCACTTCTGCTCTGTAATCTCCTACCAGGGTAGGAACTAAAATTGCCACTGTTCCCTGGGTGGTCCTGCAGTCTTCCACTCACCAAAACATATGCCTCAATCTGAAAAAGAACCAAAAAAAAAAAAGATTAAGACAAGCAAAGACTTCATGATGTCAACACTTTAAAGCCTTGGGAGGGTCCTGGGCCTCTTTATGATGTTTCTCACTGCTCCTTCCTTATGCAACAATCATCCATCTGTGAAAGTGAGTATTACCCTCTACCAACAGTGGACGTTTATAGCTGCAAACATCAATAAACTGTCTGTCTGCACAGATCCACAGTATATTTGGAGCCATGGCTGACATTCCTTGAGAAATGACTTAAGCTTGGCCCCTGTAAATAGGTAAGTATACACGTCTCCGTGCTCACAGCAGACTACTTTTCTCCTCTTAATTCCAGCAAAAACAGCAGGAAAATCTTCACTGAATCAAATATCATGTCACGTTGATCTATCAGCAAGGTAATGAGAAAAAAAATTGACAAACTTTGGGGTACCTTGTCATTCACTGGCCTCAGGTCTGGGGTGATGGTGTAAACATTGATGAGCACTAAAGAGAAATTAAAAACACAATTACTGTAAATTACAGCAAGTAAACATTTTAAAAAAGCTCCTGTGAGGAATTTTTTTAATGTTTATGAATCTGACTGAGACTGTTATTCATGATTTTTTGTCTGTATAGTTAGGGGTCAATCGCACAGAGATGCTTTGTTGAAGACACAGCCACACCAAAACCATCATCAGAGGAATAAAATGGAGGGAGCATCTATAGAGATGATATGCATCCACACACATACAGCAATTAGAAGACCAAAATGAGTTTAAACAAATTTTATGCCCTCAGCTTTGATCACAATGGGCTTGAAGCAGACTGTCACACCGGAAGGACTCTTCATGAAACGATTCATAATACTTCCAATAAAACAGAGATGGCTCCCGGAGGGCATCAGTAATCACCTACACCTTTAACCCTTGCCTGTGTCACCCTATTTTTTCATTGACCAATTGTGATATTAATGGGCACACGTACTCCCTGTATTCTGAAAACAAGTTGAACATTTTTAAACTTTCATGGGACCACAAAAACGCTTGAAAATGGTGTTTTCAGGTGGCAGAGAAAAACGTCTGTCAAGCGTGCTGTTGCATACTAAAACAATGCTTGAACTGGTGGTGCTTTTCTAGCAGTGTGTCACTATGTAATTACTTCTTTATTGTTTTTGTAGAACCTCTTCTATAGACCCTTTATGTGTTTGTTGTTAATAGTACATTTTTATCAGGCAACACAGTTATAAAGACACATTAGCTATTGCTGGTTAGCAAGTTGGTTCTGGCTTGTTCTTGTCAAGAGTGAGTGTAAAACCTTTTTCTGGTCACAAACTTTCCCGAACCGAGTGTTACTTGGGGAGAAAAGTAAACAGTGACAAATGGGAATGGACGAACTGAATTTTAGCTTGGAGCCATTACCATTACCCTTTAGGCCCTGTGTGCAAGCACTGACATGAAGTAACATAACTGGCTAGCTTTTAGGTTAACATCATTCAAGTTCACTGATTGTTCTGCGCTTTATTAATAAAACTTAAGTGATGAGATTTGGTTTATTGATGTCTGTGTGGTCTCCTCTTCTGAGTATAACTGTATTTTAAGTGCAGCAAAGAGAAATGAAGGGAGGCAAATTAGCCATCATGGAAGAAGACCCTTACAGTGCTCATGTGCAGCTTTTCTCCTTTATTTTGTCATTTAAGATTTAGACTATTTATCAAGTTTGTGTTGGAACTATTACAGGTGGTGTAACACCTAAAATGTTAGAGTGCAAACTTGTAACTCGCTAAGAAGTTGCATTTAAAAGTGATCACATCAAAACAAATGCAGAGCTGGTGCAACTCACAGCAGCTCTGAAGTACTAACATTATCACTATGGCATCATGAGCCTTGTGATTTGTTTCAGCACTAGCGAATAACTATTAATGCACATAATAAGCAGACCTTTGTGTTTTGGTTTGTAGACAGGTTTGTCAGTCTGGATGAGGACAGCTGTCCCCTTGCTCTCCACTGTGACGGTGGTGTAGTTGTGGAAGATGTAGCCCCCTTCTGTAAGGTGACGGTTTCCCCACACCTTCAGGTGGGCCTGGCCTCTTAAACCAGAGGGAACCTAGAGGTAGATAATTATAAAAATGAAAGTTAGAATGGGCAAAATAATGAGCAGGGGGATGCTCTGGATGAGCTTCAAGATGATTGAGTAAGTAGGACAATCCTATGCCGCTGTCCTCATGGCACAGTTCTTTTGACTTTAAGGAGGAAAAATACAGTTTTAAGAAAGAGCTTCAGTCTTAGACAGGGAGGAAGATGCCAAGCTTCTACACATTACTGTATTTTAGGAGAATGAGGGCGGAGGTTTCAGGGAAGGGGAGAGAGACAGAAAGGAAGAATCCAGTTGTGTACACTAGATTGATCTATTCCAGCCTTCGGGGGCGGTGGACCATACATGCACGTCAACAGCTGTTGCATATTACATTGAGGCTGTTACCTTATTCCCAATGAATGAGCAGGGACAGATGTTGCATTACAAATAATGTTAGTGTTGATTTGCATGTTGCCTGAGGAATGCACACACAACGGACAAGAGTGCTCTCACTACTGTGCAGCTGTCACAGTTTAACAGTGCCATGTACTCTTAAGGCAGCACTCATGCACTTCAGCACACTGCTGTGTAAACAAGAGGCAGTTAGACTCACCTTTAGCTTGATGGTGCCTTTATCTAGAAATGAAACAATGAGAAAAGTTAGTGAGGGGTCTTTACATTTTTACCATAGCTATGTAGCCGCATACACAAAATAATTTGATACCCTCCATTGCTTTAGAGAGACACTAGGTTATGGGTGTTCTTAAGTGACGATTTTAAACCCTGGGTTGGAAAGAATTCAGGCCGCAGTCTGTTTCAATGCAACACTGAGGCAGAGCTAGCACCATCTATTAATGTTGTTGTCAAACAAATCACACACTGTATACACTAAGTGGGTAGCAGGATGAGCTGAACCAAAGCCCCCAATCAAAGATAACGTCGATGAGAGCCATGGCTGGTCAGGAGAACAGGCTGGTTTGCATGTGCAGTCTCAGCATCATATGATATATTACTTTAAAGATGGGGGTTTCATGTGCCATTGGTTTAGCAGAGGACTTTTCAAGATCAGAAGTTTAAATGACAATAACAACCGCTGTGACACGTCTTCACCTCAGGTTTTGCATTCAAAAATACATAGCCTATTTTGTTAGAAAACGAAGGATTAAATATGCTGTAAGATATTTCAACAACAAATCAACATAAGAGGACATTCTGCTCATTACTGAGCCATATTCTAATTCCAATGCTTTCATGCAATGAAACTAAAACAAAGGGATGCTTAAAGTTATCGGCATGGTATTGGCAGAGGTGGATTATAGGAATCAGTAGATATTGACATTTCTTCCAATATTTGCAGTTGATATATTGGCTATCCATATTGTCAAATAAATCCAATATATCAGCTGTTATAACAGTGGAGTATTTGAATGTATCATAATGCCTCATCTTATTGTCACAGCGTGTCTACAATTAAAAACAAATACATCAAAATTATTATTCATTAGACACTGAATTTTGATTTTCTGGTTTCACATCCGTTCGAAAACAAACAAATCGTCACCACGGGGGAAACAGGTCAATATTAGTGAAGTAGCAACTTAGTACACTTGTGAGCAATATCGGTATCTGGATATTACGTTCAAAAATATTGGCATATCACATATCTGCAAAAATCTGGCATCATGCCTACTTACTAAAGATTAAGGTGTCTAAACTTTTATGTCTTTGAGGTCAACATTCTTAAAAATACAAGAACAACTAGGCCATTTAATATATCTCTCCTGAAGTGTATCTTATGAGAATTTTGGGAGGTCAATCAGATTTCAGGGGCCATGGTTTGCCCTGGCAGCGCAGAAGGGAGACGTGAGGGGCATGTATCTGTTTTCAGACACAAAACAAGAGCAAGCTGCACAGAGATGCCAAACTTCATAGATGTGCTAGAGATATGTTTGCTTTTGCAACTGCTTTATGTCTGCCAGCATCATGAGCTCTTTTGTTTGTATACTTGTCTATATGTCACTTGTAAAACTGGAAGATTCCATTAAAGTGAACCCCAGAGGGCTGCACAGAACTTCCTGTTGTGTGAGAAATAAACAGCAAACAAATGTCAAGAATGTTAACAGTGGAATATAAGAATCACGAACACCTTTGAAGAGGCTTGGGCTTCTAATGACAGGTGGACAGAAAAAAACTCATCATCTGCACTCCATTTCTCAAATGTACCTCCCTGCACCAGTGGAATTGTCCCAGTGTCACTTATAAAGAGTGACCACGTTGAAAGAGGACTTTGAGCTAAATCCATGTATTTCAGCATCTATTGAAAATGGTGGCCACCTTCATTCCTCCTTTATGTTTTTTTTTACACTAAAGCAAAAATATACTGCTCAATAAGGTATTCATTGAGACAATATATTCCAACGTCTATCTCTTGGATGCACTGAACTAGTAGTTAATTACACCAAATTCATTTTCAACTACCTTAAAAGTTTTTACATCTTCTTCAACAACAGAGTTTATCTGTTGACATCTTATTTGACAGATATGTTCATGCATGTGAAGTGTTAATGGCACATGATAATATGTGGAGACCTGTGAATTTGCTCATCAGTTTGTCTTTGAAGCATTCTTATTCTCTGCTGCCTCTGCACTGATCCTAAAGGTCATGTAAATACTCACATCTGAGTAGCATTAATCTTAAAGAACATGCACAGCCAACTTACCAATCACTGTAACCACTGAAGAGGCTTACTATATGGATGCAGGCAGTCATCATGGGTCTGTATCCCCTGCCTTAGTTGAATAAGATCATTCTATTTAATTTGGATCTAAGTACTGAGCAGATAGTTGGGTAAACAATTCCACCTTTTGCTGCTGTAATCCATTTCTCTTAACTTAATTGTTAGCACAAACTTCCTGTTTTAATCACTGACTATAAAATAAAATGGACAAGGCCATGAGATACCAGCTGTTTGATTAGCAAAGAAGGCTTTTGAAGCCAATCTGTGGGCACAGTCTTACCTCTAACACCCTCTTAACCTAACTTTGGATCAACCCTATGACAAAGTGGGGACAAAAAAAGGCCACCTAACAAAAGCAACACCTTGCAGCCATGTCTACCATGTCACGAGCTATCCAAAGCCAGACATCCTTGATAAAACCAAAAAAGGTGTGGCATGAAAAACCTCACTTCCTGTGCAGTGAGTGCCTTAAGATATATAAAACATTCTTACCCCACACATAATGATTACATTTACGTCTTTCTGCAGTCATCCTGAAGTGGACACTTGAGGAACTGCCGTTTTGGCACTTACCTATTGGCTTCATTTTTTTAACATCATGCTGCTTGGCTTTAATAAAAGCCATATTTACCATTTAGAAATTGCTCTAGCCAATTAAAACAGGCCCCTGGTTACAGCACACCCACCCCTAGTTGTGGCATAGGCCCTACTGGATTAAATCAACATTGTCAACATCTTAAATGAAAAAGGAATTTTACAAACAACAATGCATCTTTACATTGGGTACTGTGACAATTTTTGCTCAAGTAACCTAGGTTTTACTCCCACCATCTCAAGAAGACCTAGATACAAGCTCCTCCAAACTAACCTGGCTTCTTATAGGATGCTTTTTTCCATTCTTGATCAGCACAGGGGAAATACTTTAATTAAGTCGTATTCTCTTCATCCTGACATGCATTTATTTCAAAGTAAGATGTCTGCTTTTTTGTTTTATCTTCAAAATGGTTGCTTAAAATCATAAAATTACTGTTTATATTTTAGAAATATATGTAAAAGATTCAGGGGAACATGCAGATGACTATTTTTTTCAGGGGTTCAAAATGAAATTAAGAGGGGGCTCAGATCATCAATTTGTGCAGGAGAAGTTTCCCCACACAAAGTGTCTCATTGTGCCTGTGTAACCTTAGATCAAGAATCCGTCCTCACCGAGCACTGAGCTGTGGCTGTGGGCGACTGCCTGCCCCTTCACCGCCAGCTGCACCTGGACGCGTGTCTCTGCTTTTGCATTGAAGATGGTCACACTTACACTCTCCTCCACGCCTGCTCGGAACACAGAGGGGGCAGCAACCAGATAACCCCTGAGAGGTGAAAAAAAGGTGGGTGGGTGGGGGGCGGGGTGAAGAGTGATGACATAAGAGCACAGTGGGGGGAAAGAGGGATTGAGGCAGTAGCAGGAGATAAGGAAGAGGTCAGAGAACAAAAGCATGACATAACACTGTTCAAGTAACACAGCAACAGGACAATGAAGAGCTATGAATGAGTTCAACTCAATGCGGTGTACACTGGAGCTACTTTTTCAAACCTGAAACTCACTCAACAAATTTTCATTATTTATTTATTTATTTACCTTTATTTAGCCAGGGTTGGCCCATTGGGGCCGACAGATCTCTATTGGAAGGGAGACCTGAACAAAACCTTACTGGGCTAATCTCACAGTTATGTGTACAGTGGGTGCAGGGGCAGTTGGACACAACATGAAAATGAAAGGGAAAGAGAGAGTTGTACTCTGATAAACTCCAGTGATTATTATTTTTAATTGTTAGATAAATTACCCTTTTGTTATTGATTATACTTCTATAAAACCTACCACTGCAACCACATAGATACGAGGATCAAGATTTCCTGCTGCTTAACAGAAGGTTTTTTCTTGCCGCCATGATGGAGGGATCCATGATTGGCTATATGGATTCAAGTTGGGTGTTGGATGTATATATTTGTATATATATGTATATGTGTATTTTATATGTATATATGTATCTATGCATATATGTGTATCCATAAAATGAAGAGCTTTATGCTCTACTGTAAAGTGTCTTGAGATAACACTTGTTATGAATTGGCGCTATACAAATAAAGATTGATTGATTGATTGATTGATCCTTTTGAAAACAAGATGCTACATCTCAAGGGGATAACTTCAAAAAATGTATATCAAGCAGAGACAAATATGCTGAGGACATATTAATGATTGGCCCATTGATCCGTCACTGGCTTCAATTCTTACTTTAGTCCACATGTCTCTGCCTGCCTAACTTCCTTCACGCACACACTCAACACAGTTTTGGGATGATGGCTGTTCAACATGAGACTGGATCAACTGAAGATTTCCTACTGCTTAACAAAGGTCTTTCTTGCCTTCCATTACTGCAAGGCCCAGACAGACACACCTTCTTGTAGTTTGGTTGGTCCAGTGCTGTGGTCATGAAGGATTCATTTAGTATATATATATATATATATATATATATATATATATATATATATATATGTATATATATATATATATATTTATATATATATACATACATACATACATACATATACATACATACATATATACATATATACACATATATACACACACACACACATATATGTATATATATACATATATATACATTTATATATACACATACATATATACATATATATATGTACATATACACATATACATATATATATCTATAGATATAGATATATATCTATAGATATATACAGATATACATAATAGATCATAATACAGATATACTGTGGATTGACAGATGTATAGGTATATATTTATATGTAATGAAGATCTTGCCTTCAGTTTGCTGTATTGTAAAGTGTCTTGAGGTAAAATTTGCCATGAATTGGCGCAATACAAAAGGTTGAAGGTTAAGAAACAACCATCAATGACTCTTCTCTAGCAAAGCTTTATATTGCGAAAAGGCCTTGTCTATGGTTAAATATAGGAACCCTTGCATTACATACATTCACTGAAATATTGTGCATGCTTTTTCCAAACCAAAACTATTTTATCCCCACTTATTTGTCAAAAATAAATTTGAAGTGAGCTACATGCTCTCTCAAGCTTAATCACATGGAAATTGAAGAGGTTCATAATGCTGCTTTCAAAAATCAAAAAGCTTTTATTTAAAAGTCATGTGCTTACACTTGAAAAGGCATTGGCACGTTGTATTTTCCTCTCTTTTTAATAACTTAACTATTAAATTTAATAACTTTCTTTATCCCATCCCAAAGAGAACCTTGAACATTCTTTTTTCAAGCCATGGAATTCTGCATTTCCTGTAATAATTTTAAAATTCAGACCTTTTGTGATTTTAGCTATGCTTCTTTGTACGAGTTCATATCAGATAAATAATCATAAATGCAGTTTTCCCACTCACTTCATCCAGCATTCTCCCTGACCTGCAACTACATCCACGTGCACCCATACACAACAAAAACACACTTACAAACATGGACATTCCTCCTGGATTTGTGCTGCAGGATCAGGTTTAATTGCAGCAGTTACCAGGGACACAGTACCTGTTGGCCAATGAGCTTTCCACTCGACTGCTCTCTTTGGGTGGTCTGGCACCTCTGACAGACAGTTGATGTCTGTTTTGAAAAATAACAACTGAGATTCTTCACATTCACTTTAACATTTAATTGGGGTGAGGGGGGTCTGTCAGTGGGGTGACAGCAAAGGTCATTCTTTGATGCTTATCAAAAGTCTGTAACAAGAAGGCCCATCTTAAGTTTTATTTGGATGAAAGAATGTTTCATCTGGAAAGAGGCTTGATCTTTCAGGTAGCAGAGAAAGGATAATGGGTGCTGTTGTTAGCAGGCTGTATAATAATAGAGTTTGGCACTGCTTGTTGCAGCAGATGCATGCTCACCAGTGAGGCTGGTCCTCGGTGTTTCTGTTTCTGCCCGTTTTAAGGAGTTTGTTCTTTGTTGTTGTTGCCAGCAGTTTGCTCATTGGTGGCTCACTTTAAATGGTATAATATCTGGTGTGGTCTGGTTTAGTTCAGTGCAGTATGGTACAGTTAACGTTCATCTTGGAGTGGGAAGGTAAAAATATTTTATTTTGATACTGTTAAAGTAATTGACAGTGGAACCAAAATTAGTTGTGTAGCAGACTGTGCCCAACAAAACCATACTGACTGAACTGGACTGCTTGGTGGAAATGCACCACCTCTGTTGGGGTATCAAACATAGCTGTCTCACTCTATGGTGCACCAAGTCATGGTACAGGTGGTTGTACCACCCAAAGCAATTTTGGGTCTACCAGTATCATATGCTGCATTTCCAACATGGGTCAACGTTAGTCCAGTTTGGAGTGGTACAATTGAGTACAGCAATCCTAATGCTTTTTGGGTCTCCACAGTCAACAGTACCCTTAAACCACTTTCACACTAAAATTAGCTGTTCAAAGCAGGTTTTTCCAAAGCAGGTTAACCCACTAACAATTGGCAAGTGACTCTTTTACCATTGCCAGCAGACCCGGGTCTAATCTGCAGCAGATGAGTTGCGCTGCGTTTGATTTTTCTCTGCCGTTTCAAGCTGATGTCATCACTTTGATGACATCATCAGCACGACAAAGCACGCCCAGGTAAACAATTGAAAGGAGCATAGAGGCCATGGACACTGCAATGTACAAACTCTGTGCTGATGACTCAAAGGCGAATGGAATTTGTTGCTGAGACGGCAAAGAGTCTTGCAAGTTGCAGACAGAGGGGATGGGCATAATGTTATGCCATGGGGACGTTACGCTGACGTCATCTGTAAATTAGCGGGTTGACCCCGGTGTGATGTTCTCACTGAAGCTATCGGAGGCGAGCTGATTAAAACCTGTGTTTCCAGCCTCTTGGGTGGAATAAGTACATTTGGTACCCCCCAAAAAGGGTGCCAAACATGGCACGATGCTCATTAGCTTTTTTGGTACCTTTCTGTCATTTTAACAGTAGGAATAATTATATAATGCATCAAACCAAATGAAACCTGACTGCTGGGTGTAATGTAACCACCTCTAAGTTCTATATGCGAGGTGTGATAAGGCAGCTTTATGTTTTAATGGCACAGGGATCAACACAGTTTTTGATATTTGATTGAGGCAAAATCTGTCAGTATGTGATGCTTGGAGAAACATTACTCACACTGCTCATGTGCCATGGTTGTTAAGATACAAGATGATTAACCTTGACATCCATCCATCAATTATCTACTCCCCTTTATCCTTTCAGGGGTTGCAAGGGAGCTGGAGCCTATCCCAGCTGGCATTGGGTTAGTTGGGGTGCACCCTGAACTGATCACCAGGCAATCACAAGGCTTGTTTAAACTTCAATACAAGTAAAAATCAAACAATATCATTATCCGTATCGATCAACCTGGCAAAGCAGCTGAATTTCCCCAAATCAATGTCTGTCATCTGGCAGATCCATCTAGTAAAATGTCAGACTGAAGCAGTTGTTCCGGGTCAGAAAATGGCCAGGCTTTTCAGTCATTTGAAGAAGAAAAAGGCAGTACATATAAATGAAGGTCTGTTGTATTGAAGGTGAAAAGTGACTGAAACCCCTGGATTAGACTGTACTGAATGTGACAGAGAAAACATTTGCCAAATCACCTTTCAGTTTTTTCCAAGAGGCTTTGCCCATCCCAGCCAATTTCTACGGTATGTTATGCAGATATACTTGAAATATATCTCAAGGGTAAGTGAAACAGTCCGTCTGCTATGTTAAGATACCACAACAACAGAAATGCATAAAGTGTTAACACCCAATTCATTCTTTTGGTTCCAAAATAAACAAACGGCTGCTTACTATGCAAGCTGCAAATTAACCAAGGCAACATCTTGTTACTGGAACACTGCAAACCTCTATGTGCTTTGTGTGACTGCTGTATGCCAAGTCACTCCAACTCCTGTTTTTGAAGAAAAAAAGGATGCTAAGACCCTGAAAACACAACTGAAGATCACACAACTTGGAATTGAGAAAAGCCTTGAGCACAAACTCAATTGCATGCCTGAGAGAAGGATCAGGTGGTTGGCATTACTGCACTACAATGTTTCAGCCAGAGGCAACTGCAGTTCCTGAGAGAAAAAGTCATGAGAAAATCCCCTGGAAAATAAGGCTTGGGCAAAAGGAAGATAATACGAGGAAATTGACTTTGTGCTTTTGATCTAGAGTGAGTTTAACCAGCTCTTGGATGAGCACGGATCAGGTGGTGAGACCATGCTTATTTCAGTCACATGGCTTGATGTACTCAAGTTCTCATTGTTTTTAGCCAACTTTTGTCCTCAGCTAAGAGCTGGTCAAAGCCTGAGAAGGATTTGTGCTTTCCTTTGTCAGTTCTTTTTAAATCAGTCACATGAGTTTGTGCTCTCAGTGCTTTGCCTTTACCCAAATTTCACCCACAGCTATGCTGTTAAATGCCCAAGCATCCTTTCAGGCACAATGACCACATTTGTACCCGATTCTTTTCTCAATTTCTCACTGAAAGAAATGCGTACATCTGCCATCTACAATCACAACTCTCAGGTCAGGATTAAGCCAGAAGCCAACAGCAGCCTGACTGATGGCAACAATGAGCCAAAAGCCATTTAGCTTGTTTTGCCTCTGGCTGTGGAGGAATAAATAGAATTAAATAGCCTTCAGCCTTACTCACACACACACATACTCATTCACCTCAATTATTGGTATTCTCCTGTCATGAGGTAACCTCTCCAAAAATCTGCACATAGCAAGCCCATATCTCCTACTGTGAAATCAGAATGAAAGCCACCTTTTTAATATCAACTTCAGGTTCTCTAAGATCCAATGACCATTTCAAAGAACATGAATGGAGAGTTTAAGGCACAGTGAAGGTATGTGTGGTAACATGCAACACTTTAAACTACATTTAGAAGAACAGGGAAGTCATCATGTGGATAAGTGTGGCAGATCATTCAGCTAAAAGGCTAAAGCTGGCTGCTACTGAGGAAAACACAAGGTTTTCCCAGTTTTTTTTATTCTGTGGCTGAATGAGAGCCTCGTATATCACAACTACTGTGGGAATGCTCGGTCTGGCTTTAAAGCGCCACACTACCCTTTAGCAGAAAAGGCATGTAAACACAGGCTACTTACTGTCTTTCTTGTGCAGAAGTTAAGCTCACGTTGCAGAAGAACCAAGTCCATGAAAGACACAGAGCTGTCAAAGAAAACCGCAACATTTTGGTCCCAGTAGCCAAGCTTATTTAGAGTATTGGCTCTCCTCTCAGTGGATGAGGTTCGCTCTCACAAAGCTTAAATGAAACTGTAACAGTATGTGTCCACAACCCACTAACTCTATCTATCCATTGAGGTTGGTTTGCGCAGTAGTATGCGTGCAGAACTTCCTCCTGGACCTGAGATCAACCTTTTCTAATCATCCCACTTCGCCAAATCCAGCTCCAACGCAAATCGTGTTTTTTTCTCCTTTATTCGAGCCCAGAGTACACGGACAGTCCTCTCCCATGTGCCTTCACCCGCCCCGGTTCCGTTCTCTCATATTTCAGCATTACAAATTGTGAAGCGTCCTCCCACTTCAGCGAGCAGAAATGTCAAAGAGGAGGGAAAAGGCAATGTTTAACAAGTAAAATCCGTGCAGCTCCTCTCGCTTCCTCGACAGTTTCCTGGGGATCTCTTCCAAAGTCTGCAGATCTCTTTTCTCGGGTCCTGCAGCAGCGAATCAGGAGACGATTGGCGTCAGGCTCCGCTTCATTCACGTCAATACCTCCTCTCACTTCTGCAGAGAGAGAGAGGGAGCAGGACTGACCCCAGTGTGGAGCACGGAGCAACACAAATTACCTGCACAGATAACATACTTTAGTTCAGCTGACAGCCCAGGAAGTCCACGCGCTCCAGAGAGTTTGTTTTGGACTGGGTTTCTGTAGAGGAAAACTTTAAATAACACGGCTCAATGTTTCAGAGTGGATTATCTGCACACTAGTCTCTTATTTTGGTCCTGTTTGACAGGGTCGACGCAATCTACAAATACCTGCTGCCCTCGTGTGGTAGAGGAGCCTAAACGCAACATAGTCTGGTTTAATAAAAGGGATGAAGGATTAAAAATGCATCGAGTTCCATAAGTAATGTTGTACATTTTTTATATTCCATTAAAGGTCACATATATAAAATACTATTTCATTGGGGATGCAAATCTGCATCGGTTCAGCATTTGTATCAAAGAAATGGGCCCTTTTTCCAAAAATACACCATCAGAAAATTAGTATAGGGTGAACACAGGCGATGTTAATAGGGTAGGAGGTTAGGAAGATTCATGTCTGATAGGGTTCCCAAAAAGTGTAATACCAGACACATTTTGCCATAAGTGTTTCATGACGCACCGTGTATTCTGACCTATCAGTCAGAACCACTATCAACTTCTTCAGCAATTTTAGCCACAGTACATTGTCTGTTGCAGCGGAGGACACATGCCAGCTTTCATTTCCTACTTACATCAATTAGTCTTTAGCCCAGTCAGTACCCCATGGTTCCTTTCTTGGACCACTTTTGATAGTGACCACTGCAGAGCAGGAACACCCCAGAAGAGCTGCACTTTTGGAGATGCTCTGGCTCAGCTGTCCATCACTATTTGGCCCTGGACAAACTAATTCAAATCCTTAACTTGCCTATTTTTTCCAGCTTCCAACACATCAACTTTCCCACATACTAACAAATGCCCTGATGAAGATGAACTAGGTGGTCTTCACTTTACCTGGCAGCGGTCATAATGTTATGCCTGACTGATGTACATAAAAACAAGCCCTTAAGAACAATTGTTAGTATTTTAGTTTCAATAATGCATTTTGCATATATCTGTATATCTGGGTCTTTAAAATTACAGGTTATGGATCAAGACAAATGTATTATCTGCATGAGCTCTGAATCTCTGACAAAGTTAAAAGATTAGACATTAACAAATGCTAGAAAGTTTTTAAAGTGCATCATTAAATTTGCCATTTACTGTATCATTTCTAACAGAAAGCTGAGTGGTTCCTCCACTGTTTAAAGCTTATTTGTGTCTTTAAACAAAACGGCTGGCTATAATAATTATAGGCAGTAGATTTTTTTAATCATAATTGATTTGATGGCTTGAGATGCTTAGTTTCAGAGCAAAGCTACTTCAGGAAAAAACTCTAACATTATCTTTTCATATGCACCCAGATTTTGAGCCAGTATCCATGGGTGATCAGACATCAGTTTAAAATGTATACATGTTGTGTCACACCAGCTTCATGCTGACTACTGGCACACCTAACCGCTGATATAGAGATTATCTTAAAAGGCAGCAAGAGTGACCCGTCAGGCACCCTGGGATCTGTATTCAAGATCAAACAAGAGAGAAAATATTGGCACTGTGGGAGATTTAAGCCAGAAAGTGGTAAACAGAAAAACATCATACATAGGCTAACATTTAAATTATAAACACAAGCATCCGCCCTAATTTTTACAATCCCTGCATCAGTTATTTTTATACATGAAACATGTAAAGGGAATGTCTACAAATACACCCCAAACAGGAGAAAAATCACCCTTGTACTTTTGTTGCTTACTCCAGCTAAAACAGTGTCCAAGCATGTCTGTGTCTTAACATAAGAGCACAGCAGCCAAAGTGGCATCCACATCTCCCCTCTTCTATGGTGCCAGTCACTGCTTAGAATGGCTTGCTTCTCCTGCCCTCCAAATACATTGACAGTATAATTTCAGTGTTTCATCAGCATTTGAAGCTCATTAGCTTGGGGTAGCAAGACCAGTAGTGAACAGGTAGAATGAATGCAGACTTGTTTGCAACACAGCACCAAGCAGAGCTGGGCTTAAATTAACAAGTTCCAACAAAAAAACACACATTTTACAGTAATTCAAACACCAAGAGTTGGATGATGATAAAAAGCATATCCAGAGCTCAAAGTGACTTTATGATTTGTGATGATCACGTGACGTATGGCAGACACTATGTTTTCTAACTTGTGCTGTTTGGCATCCCTATGGTAAGTCCCACATCTCACACCAGATAAGTGAGAAAGCTGCCCTGCTGAATTTTCTGTAATCAAGCTCTCCCTGTAGAGCATCATAATAAAGAAAAGACAAATTTGCCTTTAAATATAATAAAATAAAATACACCTTTTTGTGTTACCCGTATAACCTTTAATTAGTCTCAACGCAACCATGAATTATCCTCCCCACAGTTAGCTCTTTTTGTTTCTCAGCTACTGTGCTGTGATAAAGTCTGCAGTGCAGTTTTCCTTGTTCAGGCTCAGTGAAAGCTGCTTTAGAAAAAACCACTTGATTGTCCTGGTTGACCTCCACTCCATATGTCTGACAGAGTTGGGCTGTGAGTGAAACATCCACTAACAAGAGCTCAGCCAGCTTGTTGATTGGAAAGCGACAGTTCCGACTGTTGTGTCCGTGGCTGTAGATTAGAAGTAGATCTCTGAAACATTTCATCAGATGACGGTGCAGGGCGCAGCTTTGCAAGAAGTTCAACCTCCGAGACAATCGCAGCAAACGTACTGGGTTTCTCTCCGAGAAAGCTCTGTTGATAGAGAGAGCCAGTGAGATGGCAGGAGAGCTGCGCAGCCTCCAAGGGAGCTCCATGATGTCTTGAGTGGCACGTGCTGAACCTAAGGATGATAAAGAAATCAAAATAATGATGCAATAACCTTTTGTTATCCCAGCTGGCTGGCATATAAATATCTTAATTCATGCTTGGAACAGCTTTTCTGCTTTTGGTGTTGAAAATGACCAATATGAAACCAATTTCAGCACTTCTTGTTTCAATGTTAAATTAGGGCCTTTGCAATACTGCCTGAAGAAACTGTGCGCATCATCCTTTCTTCATTTTGGTACCCATGCTAACAGCCAACAGAAGCTATGAAACACTCAAAGCTAACTGCAGATACAATTTTTACAGCCTAGAGAGTCAAAAGTGTAATCCCTCTGATAGTGAGTCTTAACTGTGATGAGCAACCTAAGTCAAGTTGCCTGGTGCAGGATCACATGCCTGCTCTCCACACTGCATCTGTTAACATGTAATTCCATGCCCTGTGTTTCCCCTGGTAAACAGTACATCAATTGCTTTTACTTTACAGCTGAAAAAAATGATGTGAATTGCTTAACATTGTGTCCAAACAACATGGCACAAGCGTGAGCAACAAAATCAGGAATATGTGGGTGTCCTAACAGTCCGTGAGTGATGTGGCACAATACCATGTAATAGGCCATGATGGTTTTGCTTCCGTGCCCTGTCACAATTTTCTTTATGGAACAGCTTTCTCAGTGACCTAGATCCCATACACTATTTTAGGACAGCAGTGTTGCCCTGGCATTTCAATATTCAAAGATTTCGCATTTAAACTATATGATGCCTGAACTTAACACAAATGCATCCCAGGAAAATACTAAGTATAAACTAACCCAAGTTGTACAGAAGACCAAGAGCCTGGAACTCCTCCTGGTTGGGATGTGGCCCTGGTCCAGTTCTGTAGCACTCCAACAGCCAGCTCAGATTCTCCTGGAGGTGGGTGTCATTAATGCAATTGTCGAAGAGGTGCAGTGGTTCACCACAGAGCCGGTAAGAGGAGTAAATCAGAAAACGCACAGTCAGCTCTAAGATGGCCACACAGTCCGACCCAGAGACCCTTTGGATGATCATGTCCTGCTTTACACTACGTAGCCGATCAAAAACAAAGTTGTACACCTAGAGGAAAAATAAAAATTTAGTTGCAAAGTAAAAAGTCACTGGTAAAAGTTGGTAGATTCATGCATTTATGTTAGTTACATTCAAGTGTCAAGGTTCATATAGAAAATCTGAAATCAAACTAAATGATTTAAATACTTTTTCCTGATCCTATTTGTACATTTCAAGACTCCATTGTCCAGAAGGTTATTTTAATGTCTGTAACATGTAACAGATTTTGGGGTGAGGACAAAGTATTATTTTCCACTGTCAATAGGACACAATATAAAATCAACCTTTTTGTTGTAAAGCTATCATTAAGCAGAAAAGTTTATCTTTGTACCAAAACACCCCTTTAAATTAATTTTAAACAATATAACGATTTAGAAATGTGCTCTCTAAAGAATATTATCTAAATAACACATTTTTGGTTTTCTAAACAGCAATTAAATTAATGTTATTTCTCAACTGCAAGAGTGGTAAAGAAAAAAAAGAAAAAGAAAAGTGATGCTTGACTGTCCAATAAGATGTCTGGATGAGACCAAAAGCTATGAATTAAAGTTTACAGGCTATGAACATGAAATGTGTCTTTTTCATGGTCAAAACTCTGCATCCTTCAAATTAATTAACTTTGGAAAAAATATTTACATACGACTTACCTCAGTCCATGGATGATGATCTGGAGAAGCTGCAATATCATCGATAAGGTAAAATACAGTTTTCAGCAGCACATCAGGTGGTCGTAGGTCAGAGGGAATCGTTGAGTCTTTTCCAGCTGCAGGTCTTGAATACTCTTTGACAGCACGCAAAGGGTCCCCTTTGGGGGGCCGATATTTTTCAGTACCTGCTAAAATCTCAAAGCGATGAAGGCGGTATTTTGCCTCGCGATTCCGCAGCTCATGGGCAGGACACATGGTCTGGCATGTTCCTCTGGGCACTGTTTCCTTCCACTGCTGCTCTTGGATTTTGTCTCCATCCGCTCTTCTCACCTGTGTTTTGCTTTGGCTCCGCCATTGCTCTTCTTTATTCTGTCTCCATTCTCCTCTTGATGGCGCATCTCTCCTCTGAGAGAGAGAGCTAGTGGAGAAACAAAAGGGGTCATCAGACAATGCTTTCTTATGAGAACAGATACAACAAGCAGAAACAAATATATTTTCTTCATGTGTGGTTGTACTTGATGCAACAGTCAAACTAAGACTGCAAGATATAATTGGCAAAATAGCGGTAAGCACATATAAATTCAGTATCTTGAGTGTCAGTGTTTGACATTACTGCCACAGAAAACCTGTGTCAATTAACTTTTGTCCAAATACTAAGTACAGAAAAATTGAAAAGGAAATTGTTAAAGAATTGGATCCATAAGCAGAAACAATAATAAAATTGGTGTTGATAAGATCTTACTGATTCCATCACTATTTACACATTTTGATGATTCTGTATTAAATCAAGGGAATACATTGTTCTGAGCTTACATATTTGGAATTTTTTATTTATTTGATCAAATACATTATGTTTAAGTAAAACTAAGCAATTTTTCTTCTAATCTTACCTATCATAGATGGTGGCCTCCCAATAATTACTGACAGCCACAAACTTCAAACAGTCAAAACTCAAAATGAAGTCACACAGCTAGAAATATGTTTTGAATTGTGGGGATCATAGCATAAATTTGTAGCCTTAACTGGTAACAGAAGGATGTGACAATTAGTTAAATTCAACAAATATTTATGTACATAACTAATTTTTAATTATATCTTTGTCTTCTTTTTTATGTGGAAAAAATAGCAAATTACTACTTTAAGGTGACATTATTGAAGGCAAGTTGAGTTAAATATTGTGCAATTACATGACTGGCCAGTATTATTGGGAGGATATCATTAATAAAAAGTTAAATATTTGTATCAGTCATTTTTGTCAACATTTACAACCAATATATGAGTCATATGGATCCCATGAGTCAGTTGTAATATCGACCAAACACACATATGTATCAGACTGTTACACTGGAATCAACAAGTCACGGTCACAGAAAGTACCTCTAGGTGTTAGGTTTACACGAACTTGTATCAAAATGTGTAAGGACACCTGTTCTTTACATGAGTGCAATATTTCTCTACCATTTCCATCCTTGGGTGCAGAATATTTTCTTTTCAAACCTTCCTGTTATCATTAGTTATCTCCTCTCTTTCAACAAATATGAATCTTCACTGCCAGTCAGTGACGCATGAGCTTTGTTTACATGTGGCGTGCTAACATCAGGCCGGGTTATTGTTACAGAAAACGATACGAGGACAGCAATTAGTAAGGCTATGTGGGGCTGCTACATCCAAACAAAAGACGACACAGCCATCATCAGTCATAAGTAAGAGTGACAGTCCGGCTAATGTCCCAGATTGCAGCCAGGTTGCGTTCGTTGCCACAGCTAGCTTGTACAGTTAGCAAGCTAAACCCGATACCCCGTAAACGGCGTTTCTCCACTCCATTTATACCTCACAAACCATGAGGAGGCATTAATAAGCAAACAACTTTGATTATGAGGTTACTGTTAAGCACTACACTTTATTTACTAAAAAAATAAAACTTAAATACTTACATACGACGGGCTGTTCCCCTGCGCTTCATTGGAGTTTCAAAAAAACAATGCACGACCCTGAACAGCATCAACCAATAAAAGGTCAGGGCTGCGTGACATCATTTCCGGAAATCCTCAGACGTCACTCGTGTTAATTTATCCATCCAAATGTTAAGATTTCAAACAAAGCGGGGAGAAAACCGGTGAAATATGTTATGGCCCGGTTTACTAATGCTGATTTCTATGACTTTTTCTACACATCAAAAGAATTAAAGAAATGATATATACAGAAAGTACTGTTCTTTTAATTAGCCTATACATTTTTCCAGTCTAAGTTTAATGAATTTTTGCATTTATAGTCTTGATCAGTGATCATCAGCTGGCAGCAATAGGGCCCCATCCAGCCCAAAGTGTACTTTCAATTTACTTTCCTCATTCCTTCTAATTTATTGTTTCCTAACTCACTGCTTGCTGGCAGGGTACACTACATTTTTAGGGTTTGTTCATTCTGTTATTTTTGTTTATGCAAAGATGTCTTACTTTTTAAACTTATGCATCAACTACTTAATATTTAATTACATACTGAAGTTTTTAGATAAGTTAATAGGAAATTTCAAAGTGAATTAGAGAATGTTGTTAAATTATACTTGAAGTTTAATCAGACATAAAACATGCAGGAAAAAGCAATCCTAGTAAGTAAACCTATTAAACTAAAAATATATATATTCACTTGTAGAAGTTTACTTTGCATGTTTTAACACTTGTCATAAGCAGAATGGGGCTTTTTCTTTCTTTGGTAGTTATGCTAAAGATATCTATTGATTTTGTTTCTGTGAAAATTTAACTTAATTATTCTTTCTTTCTCTCTTTTTTCTTTTGCAAATCCTTCTTCCTTGTTGAGTTTTCATAATGTTTTCTTTCCCCTCTAGTCCACAGAACATGGATTCAGCGGTGCTCCGGGTGATCTTTGGACACAGAATAGAGAAACTGACACTTATGCCTGGAATACCGCAAACCACTGAGGAGCTGCATTTAGCCATCAAACAGCAGTTAAGCATCACTGGGGACTTCAGCCTGCCATATTTAGATCCAGACTTTGAGGACTTTTTTACACTCCACTCGACTACTGAAATTAAACATAGTGCAACGATAAAGGTCATCACAATCAAACCACCTGTACTTACACTGTACCCAGTCCCACATGATGAAAGCTATGCTGAAAGTGTCACCTCAGAGCAATCCTCTGACCCACTCTCCACAAGCTCCTCTGCACAGGAGTCCCTTGACTCATCAGATTCATCAACCCCAAGCACAATCACCTTATCACTAAACCGCATTCAACAGACAAAGCCATGGCCCACTGAATTCATCATTCCAGAATTCTCTGTTGAAACTGAGATAGTTCTTGAAAGAGCCAATGAACTTTACAAAAAAGATGGCACATTGCTCACAACTCCAAACATCAAGTCTAACATACTTGATAACCTAACTCTGTCCATTTGTACACACACTGCCTATCCATCATCTCTACAAGTTCTCTCTGTCGCTGAAGCGCTTATCAAGGCACACCCATGTCTGAAGGATCCAGGGAGCTCTTCAGATCTCAGTGGATGGTAAACTAGCATCAAATATAACATGAGCAACTACAGAACAAAGTTAAGAGGCTTTGGGATTCCAGATGTTACATGTAATGCACTGAAGCGTAAATGTGCTGATGACAGGAAGTCTGCAAAAAATGTTAAAAAGGCAAGACGAGCAGAGGTCAACTATCTCCCACCCTGCCCTGCAGGTGAAGATGAGCACAGCTAGGAAAAAATTAGAGAAGAACTAGTCATTGAGCTCAAGAGGAAGAATAATGAAAGATGGTCAATGACAAAATGGACAAAACATTTGCATTCAGGCGACATGAAGTCATCAACCAGTGTCCAAGTGTTCGAGCCATGAAGGACAGCTGGCCTGCCCTGTTTCATTGTTCTCAGGTAAGTTTATATTTGTAAATGCTCTGAAGAGACAAAAAGTTCAAATATGAAAACAGTTCAATCAAGTCCTCTGTCGAAGCAGCAGAAAAAAATGTATTTGAAAGTATGAAATATTGAAGATTTGATATGATTCCTTTTTCTCTTTTGTTGACTTTTCAGATCAGTGCAGAATTTCAGAGAATCACTACTGTGCCCCTGGAGTCCCGATTCATGGCTGCATTGGACGTTCACACTCCCAAGTTACTCAAGCTGTTTCGTGCCAAAGGTGGAGCAGCTGGACAAAGACTGCAATTCATAATGGAACAAATGGAGGTACAGAACTTTAAAAAATTAAAGATAGCTTTATGTATGAGATTTCTAAGCACTAGTTTTTAACAGCTCAATGAAAAACTCTTGTAAAAATTAAAATTATGCATGACTATAACATTTTATCTTGATAACTTTTTAGTTTTGTGATTATTACATTAACCTTGTAAGTGCTTTGTATTTTAGGTCCATAGGCACATATTTAAGTTTCCCCTGTCAGTGGCCTGGTGGGCCACTTGGCCATTGACAGGTCAAAATGTCATTGAATTTGCATTAATAACAGTGTAATCATTGTTTGCACTTGGTGGTGTCTGTGCTGTACTGCTCTTTGCTTGGCAGAGGTATAAGCAGAACTTCTCTTTTTAGAGCCTTTTTTCATGTCCTTACACAAATAGTTTGAACCAACTTTAATTTCTTAGAAAACCCTCTGCAACAATACAGTGTTTGTTTCCAAAATAAGTCTTTCTTTGAATGGCCACAAATTTTACATTACCCTTATTATGTCCTTAAGGATTAACTAAATGCATTTCTTGCTCTTATTGTGAAGTAGGTTATGAAACACAGAATTTAAAATCGTGATGGCCAAAAGCACAAAATTAGGGGCCAAGGTGTGCAAAAAGCATTTTATGTTGTAATTTACATTTCATGTGTTGTTTTATTTGGCTTTTATCATTGGGTGATTAGTTGTTTCATTTCTCACTAGGATTCTTCACACTCTTCTGCTGAAAGGACCAGAGAGGTTGTTCTTCGGTGCCTGATAGAATACCTTGGAGAAAATGGGAAACATCTGATTGCAGAATTTAATGTAGGTGAACTTAATTTACATTTAACCAATTGAAGTATTGAATTTCTTTCATTAGATGCTGCTGTTGATAAATTGATCCAAGTGTGTTACAATTTTTTAACATATTTTTGACTTTTGCCCCAGTGTACAGCTTCAGTGTCCCTTAAGATAAACAATTTTGCAACACTAGCCCTGAAAAACTGTCTGATGAATCATGTTTGGGGTATTGGGCCAGAGCATTCCTTTTCAGGTGTATTAGCATGCAGGAGTTTCTGCCTGGAAAATTTCAGTTTTGTAGTGCGTGCTTGAGATGGGCCTTTGATTCTCAGATTTCTACTGCAGGTGTGAACAATAATCATTTTCAAGATACCTGTACATTGAGATGGAAAAAAGTCTCATTACAAGTGGTGCAAAAACTATCGGCCTAAATCTATGGAGACATGGAAAAGAGGTCATTTTTTCTAGAATGAATTAAACGTTATATTGCTTGTTTTAGTGTATGTGTAGCAAATACTAAGAAAGCAGCACAGACCTGTAAATTTCAATGAGCAGATCATTACAGACCAATTCTGTGTGATCACTTTTATCCTTCAATGGCACATTTTTTTGTCCTGGTCTTTGTAGTTGTCTCTTCTTGGATGACGATGACAAGGGCTTTCTGAATGGTTTGATGAGGAGGACTAAATTATGTTAATTACATGCCGTGAACTGTGCAGTTTTCTAATATTAATTACTGGTGGATATTAGCTTTTAATTTTGCCTTGTCACCAGTCAACACTAACATAGCTGGCATTGAAATCCTAAGTCATAAATCTTTGTGATGCACAGCTTTGTAATTTGATGCATTACAATCTTTTGACAGTAAGTTTAAGACGTGACACTGATTACTATTTCATGTTGCAGGACACAGTGGACTTGGAGGACCTTGAGCAGCTTGTTGTGGCGATCACTGTTATCACAATGGATGACAACTCAAAGGAAATTGGAGTCGTCATTGAGGGCACAGAAGTTATCTCAGGACTTGGAGACATCGCTAGAGCTTGCTGTCTTCTCTTTGGCTTGACCTACACACTGAACCTTGATTATCCCAGGCAGCTTAAGTATACATTTGAAGTATTTCAAAAACTTTTTATGGAGCTGGATTCATCAAAGCTGTCAAAGAAAGTCCAGTCCTTCAAGAGAAAACTTCTGGCTTGAAATAAGTCTGGGTGCACAGTGCACACTGTTGTGCCACACAATGGTCAGTTCCTGCAGAGTCTGAGAATGATGTGGACTGATCTGGTCTCTGTACCAAAAACAGTATTGATATAGCACACCAGTGCACTTTTTTTGTTTCATGTTATGGCACTAACACTGTGACAGGATGTTTCCTAAACCTTAGACACAATGTTTTCAGTTCACCCAGTGTCCTTAACTGGTGCTCTTGAGTTATACTTTGTTAAAAACGTTTGGTTTACTGATTTACTTTTTTTAAATTTATTTATTCCTCTGTGTGACTCAATGTTCAACCACCACAGGGCTTAAGAATAGCATATTTGAAAATGTCTAGGTTGTTCGTGCCAATAAAAAATGAAAGTGAAGTTGCTGTTGTGATCAGTTCAATTGAAGAGCTTTTGTTGCTCTTTCAGATCAAAGTTGATATGATTCATTGTGTTACTGTGATAAGAAAGTAGGCAAACTAATGTGAATTATTGCTGAAAAGTTTCTCAAATGTAATGTCCTCAAGATGGATATTTGCACTAAAAGTATGAGGAAGAATATGTTCTCTATATCACTACATATTTTGGTATGGATTTTTGGTAAGTTTAGACAGTCAGTCCTACAGTGTTCTGCTTCTCTAGAGATTGACAATTGAGCATTTGAAGATGCCAGGTTTGAATGTTAGTAGTAATTTGGGCACTCTGTTGTGGTCATGTGTTGTAAAATTGTGGATTTGTTTAATTTATTTTTTATCTTGTGGCACATGCACTTCAGTAGGATTTTTCTAAAATACAGAAAAGCATTGTTTTAGTTGATACCAGGACCTCAACAGGTATTCTGTGAGTTTCATTTGAGACAGGTGTTTTATTTATTTGAAAATGAAAGTTGTGAGAACAGTTTGCAGGAGTCTTAGTGTTTACTGGAATACTTAACAATAGACCCTTGTAATTTTATGTAGGGTTCAGTGACAGTGTTGTCTGCATGTTAAAGGCTGCTTGAAATGCTGTACTTTATATTGAACACTTGATTAAAACTCTGACTTTTGTCAACCATTAAATGTAATTGTCTTTTACTTCTGTAATATTTATTCTGTTTTATTTCCTCGGAGAATAATTCAAACCTCACACTAAACTGTAGGTCTTAACACAAACGTATGTAATTCCTGAGAAATTATGGTATTTGAATTTTAATTTTATTGAGGAAATAATACAAAAATACACTAAATATATAGATTAATATTACTCAATTATATACCTCTTATACAATGAATCAAATTTATTAATTTAAGTTTATTTTACGAATTTAGACATTTCTCTGACTGAAATCTACTCAATATTTTTGTTCAGGTTTTACTTAAATCTGTGAGCTTTATTTGAATCTACTCAATTTTAACAGGTAAATCTTAAGGATTTCATATGAGTTACATTTACTCAATTTTTAACATTGTTAGATTTAATTAATAATCTGTTGCCTCAATTTTATTGAGTAGATATGGTGTATCTTTTTTTACAATGTACCTCTTATCCAAATCAAAGATTTGAAGCATGCTTCCTCTTCACATCGTAAGTGTTCTTTGTGTTTAGAGTACAATGACAACTGTATAAACATTCCTAAGTCTGTTCGTCACTCTCTTATCATTGAATGTTCACTTTGCTGATGCTGGTGTTTGTTCTGAACACCTCATCGGGAGTTTTCTACACCCTGACACAAAGATAAATATGCACAGTCGTATTCCTCTGGAAAGTAAACTGAATGAATCTATTTCTCCAGTTGTTATTAATGATTTGCTTGAAATTGTACATGAAGTATCCAAACATGAGACATCACCCAAACTGAAGTTTGAAACCTTGTCAGATTCTGACTGCCATGCATGGACTGGCTGGACATTAGGCCTGTGCTCAAAATATCGATACGGCAAAATATCGTATCGCACTCCTTTGGGATACGTGTATCGATACGGATTCTACAGAATCGATACGGCCTAAATATTTTGACAGTTGCTGTAAATACACTTTGGCTAATGTTAACAGTGGCACAGTTCAAGGTGGAAGACAAGCTACATAATGAAGCATAAGTTCTAAATTTGAACTTAGGTCTACCATCTTTGAGGATCTGAATTTATGTCTCTCAAGTTGTAGAACCACTTAAAACTCATCCTTGTTCTTTTTCTTCTTATAAGAAAAAACTAAACTTGTCAAGAATTTTGCTTAAAGCATAGTCAATGTTCACAGTTTACATGTATCAGGATACGTATCGTATCGTGGCCTTAGTATCGGAATACCTATCGTATCGTGAAGTTGCTGGAAATATCCAGCCCTACTGGACATTGGTGCAATTTAAGAACATGTATGACATGAGTGAATCTGATCTTGTTTCAGGTTCAAGTGATAGTTCCAGAGCAATAGATTTGCTTCTTTACTTTTGGGCAAAACTGAAAACAAACCTTCCATGGAATCAAATGACCATGCTTACTAATCTTTCCCAAGCTACACTGTCAAGATATTTTCATTCAATTGCAGATATTTTGAACACAATAGTTGTTCCCAAATACCTTGGCACAAATCATATTTCACGCCACGATGCCATAACTCACAACACTGTCTTTACTAAAGCTTTTTATGGTGACCAGGTCACTCTTATCTTAGATGGTACATATATCTACCTCAACAAATGCAGTGATCATCAGTTTCAAAGGGCATCTTACGGAGGACAGAAAAAACGAAATGACCTAAAATTCATGTCAGTTGTACTGCCTGATGGATATGTTTTAGACACTATTGGCCCCTACCATGGTAACGTAAATGATGCAACAATAACTCAGCTCATCATGGAAAAAATTGAAATATTGAAATCTTGGTTAGAAGCAAATGACAATATGATTGTAGATCGCGGTTTCAGGGATGCCTTAGATCTTCTTGTTAAGTTGGGGTATGATGCTAGAATGCCGTCATTTTTACCAACTGGTAAATCCCAATTCGATTCCTCAACAGCCAGTAGTGATCATTGCTGTACCAAAACAAGATGGATAGTAGAGTCCTACCACGGGCGTTTAAAGAAGTGGATGTTGTTTAAGGAACAACTTACCTCAAATTATTTCGTTGAGGTCATTGGCAAATTAGTGCGCATAGTAACTGCATGTCTCAATGCCTTCAGAGGACCAATATATGTTTCAGATCCAGATCGAGAGGAACGAGATACTAAGATGGCTCAGTGTATGCTTTCACTTTTAAAAAAAGACAATGTTTTGGCAAAACGAGTTGCAGAAGACCCAAATATGTCACGTAGAGCTTGCAGTGAATGACAGAAGCTTGAAGCATCTGATATCTCGTTCCCTCATGTGGATCTGGAATACCTTGAGACCATAACATGCGGTACATACCAAATCAAACAGTCCCTGGCTACATTGCTGAGCATCAAAAAATGATGGTGACTATGAGATTTGGGTTTACCAGCATGATGCTGATCTCATTAGGGGACAGATTCATTCTCGTCACAGATCTCAAATAAAATACAATGTTTGGATTCAATTTGACAAGAATGCATCAGATGATCCTGTGAAGGCATATTATTGTCTCTGTCCTGCTGGAAAGAGAACCTCTGGCATGTGTGCACATGTTGCATCTGTAATCTATTATTTGGGATATTATAAACATTTTCAAAATCAGAAACCCTCCAACCATACACAAGCAAATTCAAAGACTCCATTCTATGAAATAACCAGCCAATCATACATCTTATGGATTTCTCAGATCCCTTTCCCTCACTATAGTTCCAGTCTACAAATTAAAATTGTCCAAGCCGTTGCTATGCAAAAAAGACACGAAGGCCATAAAACAGATTACATGTATATATAAGTACTAGAAACAGAAATTGACAGAAGTAATGTTTATGTATTGCTGTCATTGTAGATATATACAATCTGATTACAACAATCCAAAACTGCATCGGTTTTTACTTGTATCAATGGCTCATTATTATCTCATCACAAAGGCATAATATACAGGCCCTTTGTGGCTGTTCAATATTAAAATGAATAACATTTCATGTGAAATGTTTGTTTTGAATCTAGCATTCAAATTCTAAAAGAAATCATACTTAAAGGATGAATTCTGAACAAATCTTTAAAGGTTCCCTGATATACAAGACATGGAACAGTATCCTGATTCTACCACAGTAACCCAACCTGTTAATTGAACAACTTTACCGGTCTCAGAATTTGATGATTTTTTTTCCCACGTTGAGAATATATATGTGGCCAAATAATTTGTAAGTATTTTAGGAGTACAGCAACTGTAAGTTGGTCAGACATATCTCTAAAGAATTGAATTTGTTGAAAAAAATCATTAAAAAAAAACTATTTTTTTTCCAGTTAAAATTCAATAACTTCTTTCAATTGTAATACTTAGCTTTACATTTGATTTCAAAAGATGCACCAGACTTCAGTGAAGGTGATTTGACCCAATTTGATGATTTATTATTTGTGTTTGAGTAAGTTTTGGGGTAAAGTGTGCACCCTGGCTCACACCTATGGCAATGATCATAAAATAGGTCATAGTACAGGCCCTGGATGACTTTTGGATTTTCTAAAGGTATATTCTTGGGAGTCTCTGGGTGTACTATAAATACCACACAATAAACAAAAAATTGGGCTGTGGGCAAAATTACATGTATTGTGAAAGAGGTCCTTTAAAAAAAATCTGAATTAAATTAAAGTAATCATAAATGTAAAGAAAAAAGGTAATCTGATCATTGGGATTTGTTTTTTATACAAAGTCTCAGTTTACATGTCTTCCTTTATCAAAAATAAATAAAATCTGAATAAAATCAAAGTAAATATATTTCCTGCATAGTGCCATTTAAGCTACAGATTGTCTGATTACAGTGAATGTGTATTGTGCCTGGACAGATTTACTGATTATTGGGATTTGTTTCTTATATAAAGTCTCAATTTAAATGTTCTTTTGTTATCGGGGTTTCTTTTCTGACTTTATTTGATCCGTTTATTTCTCTATTTAGTTATTTTGTGCAGAGGAGCAGAACATTGATGTTAAACAGTTTTTCTTGTCAGCAGTCCTCATGAGTTGAAGGCTAAACTGTCTTCACTGTTACCATAGCAACAACAAGCATCTTACAAACGATAAACAGTAGCATAGTAACGATCTTGGTTCATCTGATGGGTATATAAACCAGCTCGAATAGACTTTCTTCCCTTTTCACCAAGCCACTTGGAGGTAACTACACTCTTTTTGAGCTTTCATGCTAGGCTAGGGTCATTAGCTTGCTTAAGCTAGCTAATTCATGATCATTTCAGTCCGTTTTTTTGTTAAGAAGTTCATCATGTTGGGTGGGACACAGATTTCTTCATTTCCTTTGTAGCCGAGTTATGTTTGTCTGCATGATTTGACTGAAGGAGTGAAACAGAAAGGTTTAGTACCCTGATTGATCCATGTTTTGAGTGTCACAGAGCAAACCATGTATTAAATAAAATGTGATGTGTTTTTAATGTGAAAATGAAACGATTGATGACAGATTTTTTTTACTTTTGTGCATGACAGATGTACACTATCATCTTTTTACATCCAACCTTGAGCTAAACTTGAGCTAAACCAAAATCTTAGCCTGATTGATGTACACTATCATTTTTTCACATACAACCATAACTGTTAAAAGGATTTTTCCATCATTATTGTGAGCAATAGTTTTAGTTATTTGTATTTTTTAAAAAACACATTTTTCTATGTTTTGCAATTTCTTACTGTTAGAAATAACAGTGTCAATGAAAGCATGTGGTGCATGGTTTTAAGTTAGTGAGTAATTGTAATTTAAAGTTGTGATTTTAAACTACTGAAATAATCCAGATTTTTGTTGTTGTTGCTGTAATCAAGTAGCCCTCGTATGAGCCACTTTTTAGTTTCAGGAAAAATGCAAACAAATTTTGGTAGATGGTTAAAATATCACAAATTTATTAGCAACGTTTGGGAAAGGTTGAGAAGTTGCCAAAATAAATAATGGAGATTTCATGTATTTCAAGCATGTTAAGAGTAAAGAAAATGATCAAACATGAAACAGATATAAAAACAGCAAAATAAATATAAAATAGGCTTTAATATGTGCTCTATAGTTGTATAAAATGTATCCTAGATAGATTTCGTTTGGTAATCGAAAATCCAGAAACGGAAAACGAGCCTTTATCTGATATCTATTACGGGTGAGATGAAACATACTTCACTATAAAAAGCTGAAGTAAACTAGCAGATATCACCAGGCTGAGTTTGGTGTCACTACAATCAACAACAAAACAGTTATTACAGTTTTAATAGTCATTACCTATCAATAAACATGATTCACTATATTAAAAGCAATATGAATTAAATTAAAACATTTGTCTTGGGTAGAGCTGTATTATAAAACAGAAGGTATATCTGATCATCAGTCTGGCTTTGGTGTCACTTCAGTCAACAACAGTGAAGTTAACACAGTTTTTATAGTTGTTACCTATGAATGAATATATGTCGATATTAAAAAAATGACATACATTAAATATAAACCTATTTATCTTAAATAATAGTTGAAGGTTAAACAAGAAGAGATGTTTGATCATCAGGCTGACTTATCACTTCAGTCAGACACATTTATTACAGTTTTTCTAGTCATCTTTACCTGTTGATAAACATACTTTACTATATTCAAAGACATATGAATTGAATTTAAACATATTTATAGTGTAGAGCTGTACTATAAACTTGAAGATATATCTGATCATCAGGCTGGCTTTGGTGCCACTACAGTCAACAACAGTGAAGTTATCACAGTTTTTAGAGTTAATTACCTTTTCATAAATATATGTCCAAATTTTAAAATTGAGGGGTGCTGGTTTGGTGGAGTGGTTAGCAACCAGGCACGTCCCATGTACACGCTTCTGCCGGTCCGAGTTCCAATCCAGCCTGTGACCAGTGTGTCCTCCCCTACTCTCTCGTCCCCTTTCAAAAGCCTATAAGTATATAGGCTTTTGAAAGGGGGGTCTCTCTCCAACAAAGGCACAAAAAATCCCCCAAAATACATCTGAAATTCAAAAAAATTTGACATTAAATACATTATACCTATTCATCTTAAATAAGAGCTGTGTAATAAACTAGAAGAGATGTTTGATGATTAGGCAGGGTTTGGTGTCACTGCAGTCCACAACAGTACAGTTATTACAGTTTTTATAGTCATTACCTATTGATAAACATATTTCACTATATTAAAAACTATATGAAATGAATTTATTGGGTTTGGAACTATGTTGTTGTTTTGATGAGTTATTAAACCAAAATATGAGTTTATGGCCCTAATACACCATCGTACCACTGCGCTGTGGTGCAGCAACAATATCTCTATTTTTTTTATTTGAAGTTAGGTTGTATGACCTTTTCCACTGGAGTTTTAAAACTATTGATAGTCAGTTTTTGTGGCTGCTGTGTGTCTGCTGCTATACTTTGTTTGGATTGAATACAGCAGTCTGAAAGTTAAAATGACATATCAATGGATCTCAAATGGAGCAGCAGGACACACACTCAATCATAACTTACACAACAACAGATACATGAGCTCAAACCCATCAGTTTTCTGTGTACTTGAATGTAATTATGAAGCTGGACATTTTGCATCTAAATCAAGAGCGTTTCGGGTTTTGTTGTCAGTTGAACTTCAGCAGGTGGATTGAATTCTACCTTTGTGTTTTTTCATTTATATGTTTATCCTCTTGAACTTGTGACCTGTGAGGTTGAAAACTGTGTCAGTGAATGAATGACAGCTATCCGATATATCAATTTTTAAGAGACGTTGCTTATCACTAACAACTTTTCTGCCTGGTCATTACATTACATTAAATCATAATTTCCCTGAATGTTTTTCCCCAATGTTCAGCCACCTTTTTTTTCTTTCATAATCTGTGACATAATTTTTGCTTGTTGTTGTCTCTTCTGGTTAATTTCAGCACTGTAAAAAAGGCTAGTTGTTTTAACTTAAAAAGTTAGTGTCAGGGCTACCTTAAAATTTTAAGTTTTCTGAATGTAGAAATTTAAGTTCAGTTGAGTTAAGAACGATTCAGATCAAGTGAACTTCTTAAGTTCAATAAACTTGCTATTAAGTCAGCTCTACTTGAATTGTTTAGTTTAACAAACTTCTTAAAAGCAATCCAATTCCAGTAGTATTTTTTTATGCCAACACAGTAATTAAACTTCTTTAAACTACAGTTTTAAAGGTAAAACAACTTTATCTAAAGTTCAGATCACTGATGATTTTGAGCAAAATTGACTTATTGCATTTGGATTTAACTTAATATTTCTCTTTAACTTTTACTCATTTTTGTTGTTTACACAAGTTTATAAAATAAAGTTAATTTTTGCTTTAAGAGAAACAATCTTAAAAGCAGAAAAAAGGTTTAGTATTTAAAGGGTATTATTGCCAGACAAACTAAAACAACTTCTGTTTTTCATGCTTTAATAACACAACTGGCAATTTTTATCACATGTTCAATGTGGATAGCAAAACAGCTCTGAACAGATTCAAGGTACAGTACATTTGCCACAAAAAGTGCTAGCTTGCGGGAAAAATGCATCCTCATCCACAAATGTTCTTTAACTTTGACTAAAATTCGTCTGGCTTGCATGACGGCTCGTTTGGTTGAAAACCAGCTTATAGCTCACATCTTTTACTGTTTTATTTCTTTTTTCACATTTGTGGATGAGGATCAGTGACCTGAACTTTAGATCAAGTTGTTTTACCTTTAAAACTGTCGTTTAAAGAAGTTTAATTACTGTGCTGGCACAAAAAAATACTATTGGAATTGGATTGCTTTTAGAAGTTTCTTAATTTAAACAATTCAAGCAGAGCTGACTTAATAGCAAATTTACTGAACTTAAGAAGTTCACTTGATCTGAATCGTTCTTAACTCAACTGAACTCAAATTTCTAAATTCAGAAAACTTAAAATTTTAAGGCAGCCCTGACACTAACTTTTTTAAGTTAAAACAACTAGCCTTTTTTACAGTGAGGCGTCACTTTGAATGAATGTCAAATGGTTATTTCAACCAACCTCAATTACATGAAGATTTCTTCGTGTTATTTATTTCTTTGCTCCTTGCAAAGTATTTGAAATGTTTTTTAGTCATCACTGTTTCTTTACTCTGTGAGGATCAGTGAATCTTCATTCATGAGTGGTGCTCTATGAAAGATGACAGATTGTGAAGTTGTCCTGGCCAATGTCCTTCCCGTTTTAAACTGTAGAGCTGCACTGACATGATCTTATAAACTCAGACATTGACCTCGATGATGAGGAGGAAGTCTTAGTGCTGGACTCTGAGGAAAATATGAGTGAACTTTTAGTTTAGTGTGTTTTGAAAGTGTTACTGACATTGTTCTGGTTTGATCTTACAGAAAACTAAAGCCAGAGAAAAGCACAAACAAGGAGAGACAAGACACCATCGGATCGAGGACCAACACCAACGAAGAAGAGTGAGAGAGGGAGAGAGAGGGAGAGAGAGAGGGAGAGAGAGGGAGAGAGAGAGAGAGAGAGAGAGAGAGAGAGAGAGAGAGAGAGAGAGAGAGAGGAGGAGGAGGAGGAGGAGGAGGAAGAGGAGGAGGAGGAGGAGGTAAGTATCCAGGAGAGGAAGAAGAAAGAGTGAGGAAGGATAATGGGACTGAAGCAGTCAGTGAGATGCAGGAGCAGGAGCAGGAGGGGGGAGATCTACAGAAAAGGGCAGGAGGAGAGGTGGAGAGTGGAGGAGGAGGACAGATGGGTAAGTATTGAAGGGAAAAACAAGAAGGAGCAAGGATGGATGAAGGGTGAGAAGAAAGGAAGGAGAAGGAGACGGGGTCTGATGTGCCAAAATATATTGAGAATCATTCCTTGTTGCACGAAGGGGAGGGAGGAGATCTACAGAAAGGAGCAGGTGGAGAGGCAGAGAGTGGAGAAGGAGGTTTTGGAGAGGGAGAGAGGGAGAGAGGAGGAGGGGATGTTAAAACAACAGGTTAGAATGTTGGAGAGCAGGAGAGAGGAGGAGAGACAGGAGCAGGGGATACAGGTGAAGGATATGGAAGGTAGGAGATGGCTGGGGGAGCAGATTATTGAGCTAGAGGAGAGAGAGCAGCAGGAGATGATTGAGAAGCAGGAGCAGGAGGAGAGTAAGAGACAGGAGATGATTGAGAAGCAGGAGCAGGAGGAGAGAGTGAGGCAGGAGATGATTGATAAGCAGGGGCAGGAGGAGAGAGTGAGGCAGGAGATGATTGAGAAGAAGGAGCAGGAGGGGAGTGAGAGGCAGGAGATGATTGAGAAGCAGGAGCAGGAGGGGAGTGAGAGGCAGGAGATGATTGAGAAGCAGGAGCAGAAGGGGAGTAAGAGGCAGGAGATGATTGAGAAGCAGGAGCAGGAGGAGAGAGTGTGGCAGGACATGATTGAGAAGCAGGAGCAGGAGGAGAGTGAGGCAGGAGATGATTGAGAAGCAGGAGCAGGAGGGGAGTGAGAGGCAGGAGATGATTGAGAAGCAGGAGCAGGAGGGGAGTGAGAGGCAGGAGATGATTGAGAAGAAGGAGCAGGAGGAGAGAGTGTGGCAGGGGATGTTTGAGAAGCAGGAGCAGGAGGGGAGTAAGAGGCAGGAGATGATTGAGAAGAAGGAGCAGGAGGAGAGACTGTGGCAGGAGATGATTGAGAAGCAGGAGCAGAAGGAGAGTAAGATGCAGGAGATGATTGAGAAGCAGGAGCAGGAGGAGAGAGTGTGGCAGGAGATGATTGAGAAGAAGGAGCAGGAGGAGAGTAAGAGGCAGGAGATGATTGAGAAGCAGGAGCAGGAGGAGAGAGTGTGGCAGGAGATTATTGAGAAGAAGGAGCAGGAGGAGATACTGTGGCAGGAGATGATCGAGAAGCAGGAGGAGAGAGTGAGGCAGGAGATGATTGAGAAGCAGGAGCAGGAGGGGAGTGAGAGGCAGGAGATGATCGAGAAGCAGGAGGAGAGAGTGAGGCAGGAGATGATTGAGAAGCAGGAGCAGGAGGGGAGTAAGAGGCAGGAGATGATTGAGAAGAAGGAGCAGGAGGAGAGACTGTGGCAGGAGATGATTGAGAAGCAGGAGCAGAAGGAGAGTAAGATGCAGGAGATGATTGAGAAGCAGGAGCAGGAGGAGAGAGTGTGGCAGGAGATGATTGAGAAGAAGGAGCAGAAGGAGAGTAAGATGCAGAAGGAGAGTAAGATGCAGGAGATGATTGAGAAGCAGGAGCAGGAGGAAAGAGTGTGGCAGGAGATGATTGAGAAGAAGGAGCAGGAGGAGAGTAAGAGGCAGGAGATGATTGAGAAGAAGGAGCAGGAGGAGAGACTGTGGCAGGAGATTATTGAGAAGAAGGAGCAAGAGGAGAGACTGTGGCAGGAGATGATCGAGAAACAGGAGGAGAGAGTGAGGCAGGAGATGATTGAGAAGCAGGAGCAGGAGGGGAGTGAGAGGCAGGAGACGATTGAGAAGCAGGAGCAGGAGGGGAGTAAGAGGCAGGAGATGATTGAGAAGAAGGAGCAGGAGGAGAGACTGTGGCAGGAGATGATTGAGAAACAGGAGCAGAAGGAGAGTAAGAGGCAGGAGATGATTGAGAAGCAGGAGCAGGAGGAGAGAGTGTGGCAGGAGATGATTGAGAAGCAGGAGCAGAAGGAGAGTAAGATGCAGGAGATGATTGAGAAGCAGGAGCAGGAGGAGAGAGTGTGGCAGGAGATGATTGAGAAGAAGGAGCAGGAGGAGAGTAAGAGGCAGGAGATGATTGAGAAGCAGGAGCAGGAGGAGAGAGTGTGGCAGGAGATTATTGAGAAGAAGGAGCAGGAGGAGAGAGTGTGGCAGGAGATGATTGAGAAGCAGGAGCAGGAGGAGAGTGAGGGGCAGGAGATGATTGAGAAGGAGAGGAAACAAAGGGAGAATAGGAGGAGACAAGAGCAGGAGGAGAGGGAGAGACAGGAGGAGATTCTGAGGCAGGAGAGGATTGAGAAGAAGAGGCAGCAGAGGCTGGAATGGAAAAGAAAGATGAAGGATAGGAAGAAACAGGAGAGAGAGAGGCAGGAGATGATTGAGAAGCAGGAGCAGGAGGAGAAGGAAAGGCAGAAGATGATCGAGAAGCAGGAGGAGGGTAAGAGGCGGGAGATGATTGAGAAGCAGGAGCAGGAGGAGTGTAAGAGGCAGGAGATGATTGAGAAGCAGGAGCAAGAGGAGAGGGAGAGGCAGGAGATGATTGAGAAGGAGAGGAAACAAAAGGAGGATAGGAGGAGACAAGAGCAGGAGGAGAGGGAGAGACAGGAGGAGATTCTGAGGCAGGAGAGGATTGAGAAGATGAGGCAGCGGAGGCTGGAATGGAAAAGAAAGATGAAGGAGAAGAAGAAACAGGAGAGAGAGAGGCAGGAGAGGATTGAGAAGCAGGAGCAGGAGGAGAGGGAAAGGCAGGAGATGATTGAGAAGCAGGAGCAAGAGGAGAGGGAGAGGCAGGAGATGATTGAGAAGCAGGAGGAGAGAGTGAGGCAGGAGATGATTGAGAAGCAGGAGCAGGAGGAGAGAGTGTGGCAGGAGATGATTGAGAAGAAGGAGCAGGAGGAGAGTAAGAGGCAGGAGATGATTGAGAAGCAGGAGCAGGAGGAGAGAGTGTGGCAGGAGATGATTGAGAAGGAGAGGAAACAAAGGGAGGATAGGAGGAGACAAGAGCAGGAAGAGAGGGAGAGACAGGAGGAGATTCTGAGGCAGGAGAGGATTGAGAAGAAGAGGCAGCGGAGACTTGAATGGAAAAGAAAGATGAAGGAGAAGAAGAAACAGGTGAGAGAGAGGCAGGAGATGATTGAGAAGCAGGAACAAGAGGAGAGGGAAAGGCAGGAGATGATTGAGAAGCAGGAGGAGAGAAAGAGGCAGGTGATGATTGAGAAGCAGGAGCAAGAGGAGAGGGAGAGGTAGGAGATGATTGAGAAGGAGAGGAAACAAAGGGAGGATAGGAGGAGACAAGAGCAGGAGGAGAGGGAGAGACAGGAGGAGATTCTGAGGCAGGAGAGGATTGAGAAGATGAGGCAGCGGAGGCTGGAATGGAAAAGAAAGATGAAGGAGAAGAAGAAACAGGAGAGAGAGAGGCAGGAGATGATTGAGAAGCAGGAGCAGGAGGAGAGGGAAAGGCAGGAGATGATTGAGAAGCAGGAGCAAGAGGAGAGGGAGAGGCAGGAGATGATTGAGAAGCAGGAGCAAGAGGAGAGAGAGAGGCAGGAGATGATTGAGAAGCAGGAGCAGGAGGAAAGTGAGAGGCAGGAGAGGATTGAGAAGCAGGAGGAGAGTAAGAGGCAGAAGATGATTGAGAAGCAGGAGCAAGAGGAGAGGGAGAGGCAGGAGATGATTGAGAAGGAGAGGAAACAAAGGGAGGATAGGAGGAGACAAGAGCAGGAGGAGAGGGAGTTAACACAGTAACTTAGAAATTACTGTAATGCAATTCAATCTCTTTATTTGTGAAGGGTTAGTGTCTAATTATTAATTAGACTTAAAGATAATTTGTCCTACCATGAGATAGGATGGTAAAGGGTTAAAAAAAAAAAACATAGTTTAGACTAAAGTAAGAATGCTTGGTAACATATTTAAAGCGATAGAAAAAGTAAATTAAAAAAAATAAATGTAGGTATTAGATTAATGAATGTGTCATGAATAAAAAATCCTCTATTAAAGCAAAAATATTCCAAACATTTAAAACAGCTATAAAAATAAATAGGCCAAAAACAGCTGGAGACTACAAACCCCAAATATCAAACATGAAATAAAACAAGGTAAAAATATATATTTATTTACTTTATTACACCCACGACCATGTCCATAATGTAACCCAAGCAGTGGGTGGTCTTTAATAAAGTTTATTTGTCCTCCGATGAGGGGGTGGTGGCGGGGTTAAATTACATCTAGATGCTTTAGTATAAACTAAAAGTGCTTCATAACACATTTATTGCAAAAATATATGTATATGAAAGAGAAAAAATATTTCTAATAAATTACTGTCATGAATGTGTTATGAATATAAATCTTCCAGTCAAATTGAAATGTTGGAAACCATAAAACCCTTAAAAACGTTAAGCCTAAAAAGAAGTTTGTTGAAAACAAATGTATTTTAATTAAATTTAAATGAATGAATAGTATTCACATCATTACAGCTATTTTGATGTCCATAATGTAATCGAAGCAGGAAGTAGTTAATGTAGTTTATTTGTCCTCCGATGAGGGGGGGTGGTGGCGGGGTTAAATTACATCTAGATGCTTTAGTATAAACTAAAAGTGCTTCATAACACATTAAAAAATATATATATATGGAAGAGAAAAAATATTTCTAATAAATTACTGTCATGAATGTGTTATGAATATAAATCTTCCAGTCAAATTGAAATGTTGGAAACCATAAAACCCTTAAAAACGTTAAGCCTAAAAAGAAGCTTGTTGAAAACAAATGTATTTTAATTAAATTTAAATGAATGAATAGTATTCACATCATTACAGCTATTTTGATGTCCATAATGTAATCGAAGCAGGAAGTAGTTAATGTAGTTTATTTGTCCTCCGATGAGGGGGGGTGGTGGCGGGGTTAAATTACATCTAGATGCTTTAGTATAAACTAAAAGTGCTTCATAACACATTTCTCGCAAAAATATATATATATGGAAGAGAAAAAATATTTCTAATAAATTACTGTCATGAATGTGTTATGAATATAAATCTTCCAGTCAAATTGAAATGTTGGAAACCATAAAACCCTTAAAAACGTTAAGCCTAAAAAGAAGTTTGTTGAAAACAAATGTATTTTAATTAAATTTAAATGAATGAATAGTATTCACATCATTACAGCTATTTTGATGTCCATAATGTAATCGAAGCAGGAAGTAGTTAAAGTAGTTTATTTGTCCTCCGATGAGGGGTGGTGGTGGAGGGGTTAAATTACATCTAGATGCTTTAGTATAAACTAAAAGTGCTTCATAACACAATTATTGCAAATATATATATATATATGAAAGAGAAAAAATATTTCTAATAAATTACTGTCATGAATGTGTTATGAATATAAATCTTCCAGTCAAATTGAAATGTTGGAAACCATAAAACCCTTAAAAACGTTAAGCCTAAAAAGAAGTTTGTTGAAAACAAATGTATTTTAATTAAATTTAAATGAATGAATAGTATTCACATCATTACAGCTATTTTGATGTCCATAATGTAATCGAAGCAGGAAGTAGTTAATGTAGTTTATTTGTCCTCCGATGAGGGGGGGTGGTGGCGGGGTTAAATTACATCTAGATGCTTTAGTATAAACTAAAAGTGCTTCATAACACATTTCTCGCAAAAATATATATATATGGAAGAGAAAAAATATTTCTAATAAATTACTGTCATGAATGTGTTATGAATATAAATCTTCCAGTCAAATTGAAATGTTGGAAACCATAAAACCCTTAAAAACGTTAAGCCTAAAAAGAAGTTTGTTGAAAACAAATGTATTTTAATTAAATTTAAATGAATGAATAGTATTCACATCATTACAGCTATTTTGATGTCCATAATGTAATCGAAGCAGGAAGTAGTTAATAAAGTTTATTTGTCCTCCGATGAGTGGGGGTGGTGGCGGGGTTAAATTACATCTAGATGCTTTAGTATAAACTAAAAGTGCTTCATAACACATTTATTGCAAAAAACAAACAAAAAAATTATATGAAAGAAAAAAATGTTTGTAATAAATTACTGTCATACATATATGTATATATATGTATACATATATATATATACATATATATATATATATATATATATATATATATATATATATATATATATACATATATATATATATACATATATATATATATATATATATATATGTATATATATATATATATATACATATATACATATATATATATAATATTAACATATATACATATAGGCCTATATATATACATGCATATATATACACACATATCTATAGATCTATATATATACATACATATCTATATATCTATATATATCTATATCTATCTATCTATCTATCTATCTATCTATCTATCTATCTACCTCTCTCTCTCTGTCTCTCTCTATATATATATGTATATGTATATATATATATATATATATATATATATATATATATATATATATATATATACATATATACACATATATATAAATATATATACATATATATATACAGATACATATACATACATATATACATACATATATACATATATATATATATATATTTATATTTATATATATATATATATATGTATATACAAATATATGTTTATACACACAAAAAATGTCTTCAATGGGTTTTGAAAAGCTTTATTTCATCAAGACTGATCTCCTCTGGGCCACAGTAGTGTGACAAGCTTCACGGTGAGGAAAAAAAGTCATCAACCACTGCAGAAATTCAATCAGTGTTGATTTGACACAGGTCTATATAAGCATGGTATTCTTGAACCACAACCTTTTCCACAACCATGGCATGCCCTTTCATTGATGAGGAACCTGTGGATGTTGGTGCTGCAATAATACATAGGGCTTTCAGTCTGCGCCCAGACATTTCCGGGACCGGACAAATCCCCTGGCCTTTCTTGAGGAGTACCTGTGGGAGAGATATAGATTTAGTAGGCTGGGAATTGTGTATTTGTGCACACTGTTGGAGCCCCACATTGTGAGGCCAACCCGCCGGAGCAGAGCGCTGACCACTGTGCAGTCGGTCTGCATTGGCCCGCGTTTTTTTGCCAGTGGGTCTTTTTTGTACAGTGTGGGTGATGCAGAGGCTCTGTCAAAAGCAACAGTATGTCGCGAAATCAGACGCATATGTGTAGCTCTAAAAACTTACCTCAACAGGTTTGTAACCTTCCCTGGCCTTCTGGAGCCGCAGCGCATCAAGGAAGAGTTTTATTCAATTGCAGGTGTGTGGTGATCCTCAGGTGTAACTTAGCCTGCCGGGTGATGTTTCTGTATGAAGTTGTGACTCCTCTTCAGGCTTTCCTAATGTTCTTGGGGCCATAGACTGCACACATATCCGCTTCCGGGCCCCATCTGGACCTGCAGAGGCAGACTTTGTAAATCGAAAATCTTTTCACAGTATAAATGTACAGGTAAGTCACATTGCACCAGGGTAACAGCATATAAGGCAATAAAACATGGACACAGATGAGAAATGTACAAGTGTAGATGCTTTTGTACCTCAAGATGAACATGTTGCATGTCATTTCATCTCAATGAGCCATTCTTAATACCCTTTCAAGTAAAGTTCCTCACTGATGATTACCCTCCATGCTGGCAGATGATCTGCGATGGACGATGCCTGATAACCAACATTGAGGCTAAATGGCCAGGGTCTGTCCATGATGCAAGAATATGGAGAGCGTCATCACTTTCGCATAGGTTTGCACAAGGCAAGACAAATTTATGTTAAGCAGTTCTACTTTGCAAGTAATTAATATTGCATGTCATAGACTTAATCATTTGTTAGAAAACTGTATGTTTGTTCTGCAGGTGACTTCAACGGCATTCTTCTCGGGGACAGAGGTTATCCATGCCTGCCGTTTCTTCTCACCCCTTACATGGATCCTGCTACAGATCCACAGAGGGCGTTCAACCGTGCCCATGCAAGAACCAGGGCACGAGTAGAGATGCTGTTTGGACTCATCAAATCCAGATTTCAGTGCTTGAAAGTCCTGAGAGTGGCTCCTGACAGGGCCTGTGACATAATTGTTGCTTGTGCACAATATTGCAACAATTCGTAGTGAGAGAGTGCCACATGTATTGGATGAGGAGGGGTGGGATGACATCATTGCAGAGGCACAGGAACCTGTTGATGGACAGAGAGTGAGGGACCTTTACACAGCCACCTATTTTAGTTAAAATATTTAACATAAATTCACTTTTGAATGTCTCCCTATGTTCTACCTTTTTTCATCTATTTAACATACATTCACTTTTGAATGTCTCCCTATGTTCTACCTTTTTTCATCACCCCCATTTTTGACACCAGAACAATCTACAGGAGTGAGGTGGGTCGCCTGGCCACGTGGTGCAAGGACAACAATCTCCACCTGAACGTGGAAAAGACAAGTAGATTGCTGTGGACTTCAGGAGAGAGCACTCCCAGCATGCTGAGAAGAGCGAGAGCCCCGACCCCCATCATGACCACCTTCTACAGAGGCACCATTGAGAGCATCCTGACCAGCTGCATCACCGTGTGGTACGGCGCCTGCACCGTGTCCTACTGCAAGACCCTGCAGCGCATGGTGAGAGCAGCTGAGAAGATCATTGGTGTCTCTCTGTCCTCCCTCTCCTCAATCTACAACAACAATTTATTTATTACTGTTACCTCTATATACATACATTTACAAATTTTTATTCAGTTCATCGTCAATTCTATTTTTATTCTGTTCATAGTACATTTTTTCTATTTTATTTATTACTTTAGAAATTAGGCTATAACATTTTTTTATACTGCAGTTTAGTTTCTTTAGTCTTGTTTTTAATATTGCCTTTTGCACCGTGGGTCCGAGAGGACTGAAATGTCATCTGTGCTGTATGTCCAGCATGTACAGCATATTTGACAATAAATCTGACTTTGACTCTGAATTGGACAACAACAATAACTTCAAGTCACAGGGATTTAAATTTTTTATTAGAGTCCCAGCTGTGAAGGAAAGAAGATCTAACATTAAAATAATGTAATTGAAAAAATGGGTTTCTTGTGTGCTTACATCTTTCTCTAGTTTCCTTATTTCCAGCTTGAGCTTCTTTATTTTGAGTTTTTTTATGGTTTGGTCAAGCTGCTGATTTTCCATTTTGAGGAGAAGGTGCCTTTTATACACGGCACGAATGTCCTGTAAACGACCGTGTATTTGAGTAGTAGTCACATAGTTGATAGATCAGATTTATTGCAACTTACTTCATTTGTTGGAGGGAGTGGTTCGTGTGGCATTCTGGTCACATCCTGCAACAATGGGAATTGGTTATACATAATATAGAGAAATCAGGTACATTCATTAAAAGTAACATTTTGTCTTACTTCTGGTAAGTCCAGAATTGATATGGTGTCCTCCTCGTCATCTAAAGGCCTGGATGGACCCTCACCCTACAGACAAATGTACATTGTGGTTGTTGAATCATTTATGGAAGAAGACTTTTGAATTAGAATTTGCCTCACATACTCACAGGTGGTTCAGAAAGGCTCTCTGTGTCCTGACTGCAGGGGGGGTCGACCAAGGAAATTATGTCCCCGCATACTGAAAGACAATAACCAAGTGTTGGTGATACCAAACATACCACCAGCTTTGGAGGATGATTTTCTCTACATAGGCAGGGTAAAAACCAAACATCCAAACAGCACCCAAAAATACACGACAGAGAGATTCCTCATAAAGATGAGAGAAAGGACTTAAAGCCAGCACAGACTGTGAGAGAGTACAAACCACAAACTATGCAATCAGCCGGCGAGGAGAGAAGTCAGCCACCGGCTTAAATAGGGAGATCCTCATCAGGTAATCAGGAACAGGTGATGGAAGCAGAGGAGAGCAGCTCCAGACGCCGCCCATTTCGGTTGCCCATGAGAGGTGAGAGAGGGAAATCAGCTCCATAGCGCCAACTCCAACACAGGTGCTCAGGGGAAGTGCAGGACAGAAGAGAGAGGAGACAGGGTGAGAGGAGCAAAACTGGAGGACTAGTGAGCAGTCCTCACAGTTACACCATTAAATGCATTCATGGAACCTGTAGTATGATGCTCTGAACATCATAGAGCTGAACGGGGGCATAACACAACCCAGTCATAAGATCAACAATCAGCCTATATGTATGTGTACACAGCACTGCTGTATTTGGGTAAGATTCAGTTGATGGGACTGAAGCAACATTTCAAAATAAGGATGCACACTTGGCACCCTATTTCACGTGGGAGAGCCTTATCCCATAAGAACAGCAAGTTATCTCATGGTTTCATTTCAGTCGCATTTTAGTGAAAATAATTTTGAATTACTGCAATTTTTACTCAAAAATGAGGTATCCTTTTATGAAAAACATGTCCATCATACCATTAATCATAAAATCAATTAAAAATGTTGGAAACAAGTTCACAAAAAGGAGAACCAAGAAAAAAAGGAGATAATTTTATACCTCATGCTTTTTCAGTTCTTTAAAACAGACTGGGTCAATTTGAGCCGGAAAGACAACAGGTGTGGCTATTTGCTGCCTTTAAAATATTTAAGTGGTTTTAAAACAATATCCTGAGCAAACTTTGACATAAAACTGTCTGTGATATCCCATCAATTTGTGTGCCTCTGATAATAAACTTAGTGAAAATAATACTGAATCAGTTTTTTGTACTCATAAATGAGGTTAAATTTTATGTAAATCAGGAGTATCGTACCATACATTACCAAAAAAAGCAACTTATATGTCAATATGTTTGAAACAAGTTCACTAAAAAGGAGAAGCAACAACATTGGAGATCATTTTAAACGTTATGCTTTATAAGCAATCAAAATAGACTGGGACGATTTGACCCGAGAGGACAAGAGGTGCTCAGTAATAATGATGCCAATGCGTGGGTTAAGTGTACACAACTTCATCCGTTTCAACAACAACATGTTTTACTTTAATCATGTCAGGCCAGACAGCATTAACAGTTTCAGGTTTAACCTCATATATGAAAGTACTTTGGACCCTTGTTTCCATTCCCTTTACAGAGCTTCCAGCAGTAGTGACACAGCTGAAAGATGTGACAGAAAATCCACCTGTTCAACACCCACACCATCTGTAGACCCACCAGTTTCTTTCTTCAAGTATTGTCTGACCCTGTAGACATAGCAAATACCTCAAAATGCATGGATACTGTGGGTTATTTACCCATGTAGGGAAAGGTTTTTGGCTACTTTTTCCCTCTGCATCTTTAGATCAGCTAGAAAGAAAGAATATTCATCAACTTTGTGTTGCGTGTGTACCATTAATGATGGATTAGGAAATGGTATGATGAAGATTTCTCCTGTTATGAAGTTAGTCTATAGACTACAGGCCTATGTACATTCACTGCATTGATTAATAAATTCTAACGAATATTGTATGTAAAAGTTTTATCCTTATTTGGTGCCTCAGGTGCCTCTTGTGCCAGACTATGATGTAAAATTCCCAAACAAAAGCTGAGGTCTCTGCTGACTGCAAGTTCAGCATTGTCGGGGATCAGACATTTGGGATCTCGCGATGCTCATCCACAGTGGAGAAACACTGTCCGATTCATGTTTGATGAGGAGGCAGTCACGGCCTCACAAAGATGTAGTCAATAAACTTGATAACACAAAGCTTGATGCTGTAGTTGGTGAGTGCATTTAATTTAAGACAAAACTCCCTCTAAGGTAAATCCAAACATTTTATTTTCCTCCCTCTTTTATCAGCAAATGACTGTAATGTTCCATGTAATTTTAATTTAAAAAATATGAGTAACTTTATTTATTTACATTAGAACCTTTAAAAACCGATGTTTAAAAAGTGCTTTAACAGACATAACAAAAGCTGAAAAAGGTAGAACTCTGGGTACAATAAAATTAAACAGGTCAAACAGAGACCAAAAGACTAAGAGGATAAAGCAGAGGGTCATGTTACTTAAAGCAACAAAAGAAAACAAACTGGTGAGCTGGAAATAGATGACATACTTTTCCACCTGTACAGAAGAAGAACACTGGTGGAGAAGGCATTTCGTTTTATGTAAAATTACAGGACAATAAATAGATCGTATATTTATAGATACATACATCTATGACAGTTAATAGTTGACAACATCACATGAGGAAAATGGAAAACAAGAGGGCAGAAAGAGGATAGCCCAAAGAGAAAAGAATAAATACATAAAATAAATAGAGTAAAAAATAACAATAATAATAAGGGAGTAAGGGAGCAGACTGAAACAGCTGCTGACAGGCCTATCTCTGCTCTGGTCTGCTGCCATGCTATGATTGTGACACTGGTTTTCAGGTCCCTGGTTAAACTGAAGCACCAGGAAGCACTGTGATACAAGGACCAAGGACTGCCTGCCTCTACTAACGAGGACACCGATCACCAGCAGAGGGCCCTGTTCTTGGGGCCCCCGCCGGTGTTCTGTCAGATTTTGCTGCCTTGTCAGATTTTGCTACCGGAGCCTTTTCTGATGGACTCATCTATCGATTTTTGCTGCCTTGTCAAAGGACCTCTTTCACAATACATGTAATTTTGCCCACAGCCCAATTTTTTGTTTATTGTGTGGTATTTGTAGTACACCCAGAGACTCCCAAGAATATACCTTTAGAAGATCCAAAAGTCATCCAGGGCCTGTACTATGACCTATTTTATGATCATTGCCAAAGGTGTGAGCCAGGGTGCACACTTTACCCCAAAACTTACTCAAACACAAATAATAAATCATCAAATTGGGTCAAATCACCTTCACTGAAGTCTGGTGCATCTTTTGAAATCAAATGTAAAGCTAAGTATTACAATTGAAAGAAGTTATTGAATTTTAACTGGAAAAAAAAAGTTTTTTTAATGATTTTTTCAACAAATTCAATTCTTTAGAGATGTGTCTGACCAACTTACAGTTGCTGTACAACTAAAATACTTACAAATTATTTGGCCACATATATATGTTCTCAAAGTGGGAAAAAAAAATCATCAAATTCTGAGACCAGTAAAGTTGTTCAATTAACAGGTTGGGTTACTGTGGAAGAATCAGGATACTGTTCCATGTCTTGTATTATATCAAGGGTAATGTTTTATTTCATGCAATTTGCAGCAAATGAATGTTAACTTCAATTTAGTATTGTGCATTCAATTATTTTTTTTTTTTCAAAATGTTTTTCATTTAAAACCGAAAAGGTATGCAGGGCCTGTAATTCCTCTTTTTTAAAATATCATCCAACGCAATGCTAATCAACACTGCAATACATGCTATATATTTCAAATGAATAAATGGGATAGTGGTGCATCTCCTTGTATGATAGAGTAGTACGTTCAAGCTGAGGCAATATGCTATTGTTGACCTTCACGCTTGTGGTCAAGACGAGTTTAGTCAGTTCTGCCATTCTAAAGAATTGTTGTCCAAGCAACATATGTCCCTAGCTAGCTAGTATCAATTTGTCATTTGAGTATAAACAACATATATTCTGCTGCAAGTGTTATATTCAGCAGATTTCTTTTTAAGTATAGCTGTTCATATACAGTGTCTTCTGTTACCACAATTTAGTGTGCACACATGTACATTTTATGAAAAAATTGTGCATCTAGTACAATACTAAGTGGTATCCATACCTATAATCATACCTTTTTGTTGTTAGTGTATTTTCCAGGTTTGTTTCCCTGAGAATACCAATATATATTTAAATCCTCCAGATAATTTATATTCATATTGTTTGAAGTTAAAATGGATGGGGTTTGTCAGGTAGGAATACAAAAATCTAAATGACATATCCAGTATATATTTTAATGAATCCCTTTTAAAATCACTATTGATAAAGAAAGTGGGAGTGGGTCAAAAATCTATAAGATGAATTTTTATTTTTTAATAACATTGTTAAAACATATATTTTCTCACTTAACAATGAACACATAATGTTATCTGCTTAGAAAGTTTGAATCTGAACTTTTCTGTGATGCTTGTTAGATGTTTTTGAAGAAAAATATATATTTTCTTTCATCTCCATGTTAATTTTTGTTTATGTAATTTATTTTTTTGTGGCTCTCTTAGTGGATAAATAAAACATATCTTATTTGCATAGTTTTTCTTAATATCATTTAAAATAAAGTTTTTTTGATAACATATCACTGTCCAGGCCCTGAATGTATTCTAATCTATCATGCGCTCTACATGCATGATCAATTCCATATCCAGGAATACACAGTTGAACGAACAAAGTCAGAATTTCATTTCAGAGGAAGTGTCCACCGAAGGGCTGGCAGAAGGCTGGCCACCAGGGACCCTCTGATGGCAGGTCTTACCTAAAAATCAATCAGTTTGTGTTTCTGAGCTGCTGACTTACTGGGCCACAGAAGACTGCAGTCTATCAGCTAGCGGAGATCTAACTCTATGAGAACTTGAGCACACCTGGACAATGGCAGTGTGCTGTGTGCTCCAACCTGCTGGCCAGAGGAACCTTCCGCCCGAACACTGCCCACAAGGCCAGCCGGCAGGGGCCCTTTGATGGAAGGTCACATTATAGAATTGATCAGTTCACTTGTTTCTGAGCTGCTGATGGACTGGGCCACAGAAGACTGCAGTCTATCAGCCAGCAGAGATCTTACTCGATGAGAACTTGAGCACACCTGGACAATGGCAGAGTGTCCAGACCCAGACTCTAGTCTCACTTAACATGCATGATTTACATGCATGATCAATTTTCTTTCCAGGACAGCACAGTTGAAGGGACAATGTTGGACTTGCAGGCCAGAGGAACCTTCTGCCCGAACACTGCCCACAAGGCCAGCCGGCAGGTGCCCTCTGATGGCAGGTCACTTTTAAGATTGATCAGTTCAAGAGTTTCTGAGCTTCTGACTGACTGGGCCACAGAAGACTGCAGTCTATCAGCTAGCAGAGATCTAACTCTATGAGAACTTGAGCACACCTGGACAATGGCAGAGTGTCCAGGCCCAGACTCTAGTCTCACTTATCATGCATGATTTACATGCATGATCAATTTTATTTCCACGACAACACAGTTGATGGGACAATGTTGGACCTGCTGGCCAGAGGAACCTTCCGCCCGAACACTGCCCACAAGGCCAGCCGGCAGGGGCCCTTTGATGGAAGGTCACATTATAGAACTGATCAGTTCACTTGTTTCTGAGCTGCTGATGGACTGGGCCACAGAAGACTGCAGTCTATCAGCTAGCAGAGATCTTACTCTATGAGAACTTGAGCACACCTGGACAATGGCAGAGTGTCCAGACCCAGACTCTAGTCTCACTTATCATGCATGATTTACATGCATGATCAATTTTATTTCCAGGGACACAGTTGATGGGACAATGTTGGACCTGCAGGCCAGAGGAACCTTCCGCCCGAACACTGCCCACAAGGCCAGCCGGCAGGGGCCCTCTGATGGCAGGTCACTTTTAAGATTGATCAGTTCACATGTTTCTGAGCTGCTGATGGACTGGGCCACAGAAGACTGCAGTCTATCAGCTAGCAGAGATCTAACTCTATGAGAACTTGAGCACACCTGGACAATGGCAGAGTGTCCAGACCCAGACTCTAGTCTCACTTATCATGCATGATTTACATGCATGATCAATTTTATTTCCAGGACAACACAGTTGATGGGACAATGTTGGACCTGCAGGCCAGAGGAACCTTCTGCCCGAACACTGCCCACAAGGCCAGCCGGCAGGGGCCCTCTGATGGCAGGTCAAATTTTAGAATGGATCAGTTCAAGAGTTTCTGAGCTGCTGACTGACTGGGCCACAGAAGACTGCAGTCTATCAGCTAGCAGAGATCTTACTCTATGAGAACTTGAGCACACCTGGACAATGGCAGTGTGTCCAGGCCTATACTCTAGTCTCACTTATCATGCATGATTTACATGCATGATCAATTTTATTTCCACGACAACACAGTTGATGGGACAATGTTGGACCTGCTGGCCAGAGGAACCTTCCGCCCGAACACTGCCCACAAGGCCAGCCGGCAGGGGCCCTCTGATGGCAGGTCACTTTTAAGATTGATCAGTTCACATGTTTCTGAGCTGCTGATGGACTGGGCCACAGAAGACTGCAGTCTATCAGCCAGCAGAGATCTTACTCTATGAGAACTTGAGCACACCTGGACAATGGCAGAGTGTCCAGGCCCAGACTCTAGTCTCACTTATCATGCATGATTTACATGCATGATCAATTTTCTTTCCAGGACAGCACAGTTGATGGGACAATGTTGGACCTGCAGGCCAGAGGAACCTTCCGCCCGAACACTGCCCACAAGGCCAGCCGGCAGGGGCCCTTTGATGGAAGGTCACATTATAGAACTGATCAGTTCACTTGTTTCTGAGCTGCTGATGGACTGGGCCACAGAAGACTGCAGTCTATCAGCTAGCAGAGATCTTACTCTATGAGAACTTGAGCACACCTGGACAATGGCAGAGTGTCCAGACCCAGACTCTAGTCTCACTTATCATGCATGATTTACATGCATGATCAATTTTATTTCCAGGGACACAGTTGATGGGACAATGTTGGACCTGCAGGCCAGAGGAACCTTCCGCCCGAACACTGCCCACAAGGCCAGCCGGCAGGGGCCCTCTGATGGCAGGTCACTTTTAAGATTGATCAGTTCACATGTTTCTGAGCTGCTGACTGACTGGGCCACAGAAGACTGCAGTCTATCAGCTAGCAGAGATCTAACTCTATGAGAACTTGAGCACACCTGGACAATGGCAGAGTGTCCAGACCCAGACTCCAGTCTCACTTAACATGCATGATTTACATGCATGATCAATTTTATTTCCAGGGACACAGTTGATGGGACAATGTTGGACCTAAAGGCCAGAGGAACCTTCTGCCTGAACTCTGCCCACAAGGCCAGCCGGCAGGGGCCCTCTGATGGAAGGTCACATTTTAGAATTGATCAGTTCAAGAGTTTCTGAGCTGCTGACTGACTGGGCCACAGAAGACTGCAGTCTATCAGCTAGCAGAGATCTAACTCTATGAGAACTTGAGCACACCTGGACAATGGCAGTGTGTCCAGGCCTATACTCTAGTCTCACTTATCATGCATGATTTACATGCATGATCAATTTTATTTCCACGACAACACAGTTGATGGGACAATGTTGGACCTGCAGGCCAGAGGAACCTTCTGCCCGAACACTGCCCACAAGGCCAGCCGGCAGGGGCCCTCTGATGGCAGGTCACATTATAGAATTGATCAGTTCACTTGTTTCTGAGCTGCTGATGGACTGGGCCACAGAAGACTGCAGTCTATCAGCCAGCAGAGATCTTACTCTATGAGAACTTGAGCACACCTGGACAATGGCAGAGTGTCCAGGCCCAGACTCTAGTCTCACTTATCATGCATGATTTACATGCATGATCAATTTTATTTCCAGAACAGCACAGTTGATGGGACAATGTTGGACCTGCTGGCCAGAGGAACCTTCCGCCCGAACACTGCCCACAAGGCCAGCCGGCAGGGGCCCTCTGATGGCAGGTCACTTTTAAGAATTGATCAGTTCACTTGTTTCTGAGCTGCTGATGGACTGGGCCACAGAAGACTGCAGTCTATCAGCCAGCAGAGATCTTACTCTATGAGAACTTGAGCACACCTGGACAATGGCAGATTGTCCAGGCCCAGACTCTAGTCTCACTTATCATGCATGATTTACATGCATGATCAATTTTCTTTCCAGGGCAGCACAGTTGATGGGACAATGTTGGACCTACAGGACAGAGGAACCTTCTGCCCGAACACTGCCCACAAGGCCAGCCGGCAGGGGCCCTCTGATGGCAGGTCACATTTTAGAATGGATCAGTTCAAGAGTTTCTGAGCTGCTGACTGACTGGGCCACAGAAGACTGCAGTCTATCAGCTAGCAGAGATCTAACTCTATGAGAACTTGAGCACACCTGGACAATGGCAGTGTGTCCAGGCCCAGACTCTAGTCTCACTTATCATGCATGATTTACATGCATGATCACGGCAATATTCTATAAATAAAGTAAGGATTGCAAGACTACTTATTGTAAAAGTATTCTATTGCAAAATTTGTTTAATGATAGTAGCGTACACTATGTTTTTTTTTTCCTACTCATATGTTATTGAAGCATTTGCAACCTTAAATTGGGATACAGTCTTAGTATAGGTACATTTTTTTTTATTGAACATTTCTGTTGCAGTTTTTCAAAGAGGCATTTTAGGAAGTATTCATTGTTATTTAAATGGTTTCATTTAAAATATTTTGTGAGCCTTTTTATTGTTATGGAGAATGTTTTGATTATATTTGACATTTTTGTTCAACCGCATACTTCTTTTGCTGAAGTTGATTTGTTGTAATCTTAAAATCAGCTTGTCCTTTATTTTGTGATACCTTCATTGCACCTGTTGATATTTTCAGGCTTATGTTATTCAAAACCTTTGAAATTTGTATCTTTTTTGAGATATTTTATGACATTTTATAGATCATTGTGATGACTGGGATAGACTCTGTTGTTGTTGATGTTTTTTTTCCTTTGAACAGTTTTGTTTTGTTGACAAGACCTTCTGAAGTTTGTATTACTGGAAGGTCCTTATCCATAAGGATGCTGACTTTTGGTATTGTTTTTTACTGTGCCTAAGCAACCCCTTACGCATGTTTTGATTTTCACCATTTTCAAAGGCACAGTTGTTTTTTATTTTGGTTGAACTTGATTTGCTGAAATCTTTAAACCATTTTATACCTTGTTTTTTGATACCTTCAGAGGGCACCTGATTTTTTTTCAGGCTTTTCAAAACACTTCAAACTTTTACCTTTTTTTAGAGACCATTCTATGAAAATCATTGTGATGATTGGAGTTGACTTTAGTTTTGATGTCTTCCCCCTGAACCCTTTTGTTTTGACCACAGCTGTTGAAGTTTTTGTTTGATCGTTGTGTCCTTATCAATAAGGATGTTGACTTTTGGCATTGTTGTTTTGTTGTGTATTTATTTCCAAACAACCACTTAAACAAGTTTTTGTTTAAACACCACCATGTATCTTGCTTTGTGATACCTTCAGAAAGTACCTGTTGAATTGTGTTTTGTTTTCAGACATTTGTTGTTCAAAACCTTTGAAATTTGTATCTTTTTTGAGATATCATTTTCTGACATTTTATAGATTATTGTGATGACTGGGAGAGACTCTGTTGTTGTAGATGTGTTTTTTTCCTTTGAACAATTTTGTTTTGTTTACAGGACCTTGATTTGCTGAAATCTTTAAACCATTTTATACCTTGTTTTTTGATACCTTCAGAGGGCACCTGTTGGTTTTTTCAGGCTTTTGCTTTTCAAAACACTTCAAACTTTTACCTTTTTTTAGAGACCATTCTATGAAAATCATTGTGATGATTGGAGTTGACTTTAGTTTTGATGTTTTCCCTTTGAACCCTTTTGTTTTGACCACAGCTGTTGAAGTTTTTGTTTGATCGTTGTGTCCTTATCAATAAGGATGTTGACTTTTGGCATTGTTGTTTTGTTGTGTATTTATTTCCAAACAACCACTTAAACAAGTTTTTGTTTTTAACCATTTTGCTTTCTTTTCTTAAACGCACGTTTGTTTCTTCACTTTTGTTGAACTTGTTTTGCTGTCATCTTCACACCACCGTGTATCTTGCTTTGCAATACCTTCAGAAAGTACCTGTTGAATTGTGTTTTGTTTTCAGACATTTGTTGTTCAAAACCTTTGAAATTTGTATCTTTTTTGAGATATAATTTTCTGACATTTAATAGATTATTGTGATGACTGGGATAGACTCTGTTGTTGTTGATGTTTTTTTTTCCTTTGAACAGTTTTGTTTTGTTGACAAGACCTTCTGAAGTTTTTATTATTGTTGTGTCCTTATCAATAAGGATGCTGACTTTTGGCATTGCTTTTTATTGTGCCTAAGCATTTTTTGATTTTCACCATTTTCAAAGGCACAGTTGTTTTTTATTTTGGTTGAACTTGATTTGCTGAAATCTTTAAACCATTTTATACCTTGTTTTTTGATACCTTCAGAGGGCACCTGTTGGTTTTTTCAGGCTTTTGTATTTCAAAACACTTCAAACTTTTACCTTTTTTTAGAGACCATTCTATGAAAATCATTGTGATGATTGGAGTTGACTTTAGTTTTGATGTTTTCCCTTTGAACCCTTTTGTTTTGACCACAGCTGTTGAAGTTTTTGTTTGATCGTTGTGTCCTTATCAATAAGGATGTTGACTTTTGGCATTGTTGTTTTGTTGTGTATTTATTTCCAAACAACCACTTAAACAAGTTTTTGTTTTTAACAATTTAGCTTTCTTTTCTTAAACGCACGTTTGTTTCTTCACTTTTGTTGAACTTGTTTTGCTGTCATCTTCACACCACCATGTATCTTGCTTTGTGATACCTTCAGAAAGTTCCTGTTTAATTGTGTTCTGTTTTCAGGCTTTTGTTGTTTAAAACACTTCAAACTTTTACCTTTTTTTTAGAGACCATTCTATGAAAATCATTGTGATGATTGGAGTTGACTTTAGTTTTGATGTTTTCCCTTTGAACCCTTTTGTTTTGACCACAGCTGTTGAAGTTTTTTTTTGATCATTGTGTCCTTATCAAAAAGGATGTTGACTTTTGGCATTGTTGTTTTGTTGTGTATTTATTTCCAAACAACCACTTAAACAAGTTTTCGTCTTTAACCATTTTGCTTTCTTTTCTTAAACGCATGTTTACCAACTTCCTGTTGGTACAACAGAAAGTACCTGTTGAATTGTGTTTTGTTTTCAGGCTTTTGTTGTTCAAAATCCTTTAAAATATTCTGTACAAACTGTTCTATGAACATTATTGTGATGGTTATGGTTGGAGTTGACATTTTAGTTTTGGTATTTTTCACTTTGAACCCTTTTGTTGAGTTGCTGCAGTAGGATAATAAAACAAACCACCTACCTGCACTGGACACGTTGGCTGTTTGATGGAGCTGGATCTGCAGGCCGAAAGAATCTTCCTGTTGACAATGGATCTCTCAGCTTAATGCAGACATTTTTTTGGAAGCAAAGACATCTCAATATATATTTGACTTTTGTTCCCATTCAAAAAACATCTTTGTTATTTTAAGTGTTATGACATCTTAACCCATTTCTGAACTTGTGTTGATGGTCATAGTTTTTTAGGTGTTTTTGGGCATTTTGTGCCTTTATTGATAGTAGAGAGACAGTGGATAGGCTTGTGAAAGGGAGCGAGAGAGCAAGGGAAGACCCTCCGCAAACTGGTCACAGGCTGGACTCGAACCCAGACTGGCAGAAGCACACACATGAGACCTGCATGGTCGCCAACCACTCCCCATTGATGGTCATAGTTGTTTGGCTTTTTGTGTTTTTATTGATGTGCTGTTGGTTTCAGAAGACTCTTTGAGAAGTTTGCTTTTGGAGGGACATTATTTTATTGTAGTCACCTTCCAAACACTTTGTTGTAGTTTGAATTTGTTTTGTAAAAATAAAACCTCTTGCAATTTTCCTTTTGTGGAACCCATTTTTTGATTTGAAAGTTGGCGTTGGTAAGTGTTGTACAGAAATCAAGATGACCATGGGTTTTATTGGATTTACATGCAAGTAAATCTCAAGTTTTTTCCTTCATGCAGTTTTCACCATTTTTCACCAGGTTGATCTTTTTTGCAGTGTATTGAAGGCATGTGATTTTTCTTTGTTTAGATGGTTTTGTTCTTGTTTCAGACTTGTTATTTAGTTGTTAGTGTTGACTGTGTTTGTTTTCTCTATTATTCCCTTTGACGGTTTTTCAACCTTATTATTGACATGGCAAATCTCACATGGGGCATACGAGAAAATTTAGAAAACAATCACACCTGTATTTGACCTACCTTCTACCTTCTGGTTGTGGAAGGCAGACACGAATGCCAGAGAAACCATCTGCCTGAACACTGGCAATAAGTCAGTCAGCAGGTGCCTTCCATTGGTGGGTCATATTGTCCCATTGTTCAGTGCTTCCAGATGTTTTGATGTTGTTGGGTTGAAAGTGTAGTTTCAAGAATTGGTCCATGAAAGAGTGCAGGTAGGTGTGGGGATGCATGACAAGAAAGAAACAAGCCTTTGAGGGTAGACAGTTGTTGAGAGAAACTAGGGTGCACAAACCAGGCAAAATGCCAAGCTAACAACACCCAATAGAGCACCATTTTTAAAGAGTCAGGACTCCTTAGAGATGGGCTTCTGACACTCAAGTGAGGTGCAAGGTAAGAGGTGCTGATCACAACGTCGTCTGCAGTGATCAGTGCAGTTTGCACTGTTAAAGTGTATCATTGTCTAAAAGTTTAAGTCATGAACAATTTGTAAATCATTCTGATTTTAGTACAATTTGTTTATGGGAGCACTCAAGTGCTGCTTAACAGGAGTTTTTTTCTTGCTGCCATGATGGAGGGATTCATGTTGGGTGTTGGATGTATATGTAAGTATATGTGTATTTTATATAACTAAATATGTATTAATGCATATATATGTATCCATAAAATTAAGATTCTTTATGCTCTATTGTAAATAAAACTTGCTATAAATGGTGCTTTACAAATGAAGACTGATCGATTGATTGAAGTCTTCATGTATGCTTCTTGTTTGGTGGTAGTGTTGCAGCAGGAGTTAGTGAATGTTGGTTCTGGTGAGATTTGTTTTGTAGAAATAATTTTTCAAATTTGTATCTGTTGAATTTGATCAGTGTTGAAATTAAATATTCTGTGTCTAAAAAAGGTTCTGTATGTTCTGTGTCTAAAATTAGAACAGACTTTAAATGTTTTGTGACATGGATTGTCAAACGGGCTCTAAGGACAAGGACATTTTAGGAACCCATCTACCTGCATTTCACTTACCTGCTGTTTACTGGAGGCAGACCCGCAGGCCGGAGGAACCGTCCACCTGAACACTGGCACTAAGCCAGCCGGCAGGGGCCCTCCGATGGCGGGTCACATTTACCAATCGATCAGTGTTTTGAAGTTGTATTGATGTTGTTGGTATTCCAGTGTAATTTGAGTTATTTAATATTTTGGCATCTATTTTTTCTCTGTAAACATGTAAAGAAACCTTTTTACTGTGTTATTAGCTTGTGTATTGGTGTCAAAAAAGGAATCAATTTGTGTTTCATATAGAGATGAGTTTTTGTTGTGTTTTTTTTTGTTGTTCTAAGTGAAGCTTGGAAGTTTTGTAATGATGAAGTTGTTCTTTTTTGTTGTTGTTTAAAGTTGGTGCTGTTTTGTTTTCTGATTCTTTTGAACTCTGTGGTTGTGTTTTCCTAGGGAAAAAAGAAAATATGAATGCTTCCTTGTGTTCTTTTCTAAAACCTTTTGTTGAGTTTATTGCTCTTGGATTTATTGCTGTGTTTTGTAGTATTTGCAGAGATGGTGTTGGTTTTGTTTCGGGCTCATGCTTTGTGATGGTTGGCATTGATGGTTTGTTCTTGTGTCTAAGCTTTGAATGGACCTAAACAAGGACAAGGACATTTTAGGAACCCACCTACCTGCATTTCACTCACCTGCTGTTTACTGGAGGCAGACCCGCAGGCCGAAGGAACCGTCCGCCTGAACACTGGCTCTAAGCCAGCCGGCAGGGGCCCTCCGATGGCGGGTCACAGTTGCCAATCGATCAGTATTTTGAAGTTGTATTGATGTTGTTGGTATTGCAGTGTAATTTGAATTATTTAATATTTTGGCATCTATGTTTCTCTGTATACATGTAAAGAAACCTTTTTACTGTATTATTGGCTTGACGAGTTTTGGTTGTGTTTGTTGTGCTAATTTTAAGCGACGCTTGGAAGTTCTGTAATAATGGAGATTTGCTTTGTGTGTGGTCTAAAGTTGGTGCTGTTTGTTGTTAATTTCCTTGCTGTTGATACTCTATTGTTGTATCTGTTTGAAATTACTTTTAACCTTATTGGTGACATGGATGGTCAAACAGGGTGCATGGACAGCAAAGTATAAGGAACCCATCTATCTGTTTTTGACTCACCTGCTTTTTAATAGAGGCAGACCCACAAGCGGGAGGAACCATCCACCTGAATACTGGAATTGAACCAGCAGGCAAGAGCCCTCTGATGGCAGGTCACATTTGCAAATCCATCAGTGTTTTCAAAGTCGTATTGGTCTTGTTAGCTACTGAAAATCCACTCTTGTATCAATTTTAGTTAAACATTGTTAATGATAGATGAATAAAATTTGTTCAGTGTAGTCTCAAAACATTTCTCTCTGACAGTGACCTTGGAGACTCAGTCTCCACAGCTGGCAGCAAGCAACTCCAAGAGGGGCTTCAATTTGAGATCAAGCAAATGCAGTGCCCCGTTTTGTTCTCCAAAGTTCCTCTTTAATACTCAACGCACTGTGCCAATACACCAGTCAATCAGTCTGTTTAGTTCTGTGCCTGTTTTGTCCAAATCCATTTAAATGTTCAATCCCAAAATCATGTGGATTTTAGTTGCCTGTTGCGTTCCTTTTTAAGCTGCGGGCATTCATTTTAGATTTGCCCTGAATCACAAATGCATTTAATCCTCAATCAGTGCACTTTACACTTTGTCATTTTTCACCAGTTTGTCAACTGCTCGAAGCATTTGTGGTAGACAGTGATGCTTCACGGTATTTTCCATCAGATGTAGAATGAAGCTTGAGCATTGTTCTCAGGACCTGATGTAATTTTTCATAACCTGCACTGTGGCCAAGTTTCAGGACAATGCAAAAGCAATTACCCTGTAAAGTTTATGGCTCCCTTCGGTGTATTCCTTAATCCACAAGAGGTTACAAACAGCATGGACATACAACTTTTTTCGTTCCAGCTTATCTGTTAGGCATTTCTGAACATCCACCTCGTTTGCCGATTTGAGCCCAGGTCAGAGGAGCAATGGGCTAATCAGATAAACTCAGATGTCTGTCTCCCCAGATTTTCCAGCTCTTCCTGAGGGATTCCAAGGCACCCAGGCTAGATGGGATATATTAAACCTCCAGAGATGTCTCAGAACCTAAATATGGTATGAAGGATAAACTGTGCATTTCCATCAAGTGATAAATTATTACAGGATCCAAACCAGATCACCTTTCCATGGCTGGAAAACGTTTGCTCTCAGCCCTCCAATCTCTCTAAAAGAAAGATATTCCTAACTTATGGGCAGAGAACATTTGGTCTCTGCCATCCTAGTACAAACAAAGACCCTGCACTGTGGAACAACTGATGTAATCAACCAGTATATCCTCAAACCATGTTTTAGTTCAAACTGACAGAAACACCGTAGAAGAAACCTTCCTGAGTGGACATCGGGTTATTCTTTTTTTAATGTCATTTGAGTTGTAGGTTTCTTTATTGGAAATTTTTTCCAAAGTATGTAAACCAGACTCTTTTAGCAGCATGTTCTGAAATATTTATCCCTCAATCCAATAATCCATCCTCTTCTGCTTATGAGGGGCTAAGTTACAGAGACAGCAGTCCAAACAATCAAAACAGACATCACCCTTCCCAGCAAAATTGTCCAGGTCATCCTGACGGTACCAAGCAGCTCTAGGAGCAGTTGAGATGTTTCCTTCAAGTGGTTTCTGGGTCGTACCAATGACATCCCTCCAGTTCGACATGGCAACAAGACCCTCATAGAAAAGCAAACAGGAAGACATCCATAGAGAGGCAAGAAGGAGGCATCATCATCATCAGATTCCTTAACCTCCTGAAATGGTCCCATCTTCAATAGGAGTGAGTAAATGCTGTACTCCAAGATCCCCATGGGTACTTCGATTGCATGTCATCCCATCTCTGATTTTCAACCTGGACAACCACTTGACTGCCCGTATCCTCAATAATAATGTTGTTGTCATTTCCTAAAGGGCATAACCATAAGGAGGGTCAGAACGAAGATAGAACTGTACTTTGATGGTTATTAAAATATTGACAGAGAAGGCACTCTGCATCGCTCTGACATGCACTTGTCTCTACTGTCTCTATAGACAGCCTCGACTATGATGCATCCTATGTTTGAGTAGATCTTCAGGAAACCTTGTATCAAACATCAACTTGATGCAAACCTGGAGAAATCTTCAGTGATGTTACCTGGGGTCACTGAGTGTTTTGGGTCTTTCAAACATCATACACTCTCACCCAGGTGACCCAGCTGGGGTTGATCAGGCCCAAGCTTGTGTCCAGGTAGTGCTACCCCACCCATGGTTCTCCTCTCCTTATCAACAGTCACTTCCAGGCAACTTTCGCTGCCTCCGTGGCCTTTTTGATGGCCCTTTGCTTCCTGGCCCCTATGATACCCAGGATGTTGTAGGCCCTGCAGAGAGACTAGCCAGCAAAACCTCTGCATCCTTCCTCAATGGGCTCTCACCATGCTAGCCACCCGTTGTTCCGGCACTCCTCAGCTAGCTCAGTGTATTTTGCCCTGTTCCTCTCATTGGCCTCCTCGATACGCTCCGCCCAGGGTACAATGAGTTCCAGGAGAGCAGTCTGCTTGGAGGTTTCCGAGATCAGTAGCATGATGGGTCACGGTGTTGTCATGGCAAACACTTCTGGGAATTTCAGTTGCTCCCCAAGATCAACTTTCAATTCCCAGTCTTGAGCTGTTGCTAGCAGGCCAGATGAGACAGCCCTGGCAACTGCTGGTGGCTTCTTCCCAGCCCGGACAAAAAGCCATGGTGTTTTTCACTGGACAGAGGTGCTTGCAGTGGCCAATTCCACAGCTGATGGTGTTTGCTATGGCTTTCAGGACTTGATAGTTGTGCCAGCGATAGCACCGCTTACCAAGGGCTTTCAAACAGCAGCTGAGGATGTGCTCTAGTGTCCACCTCAGTAGTACATCATAGACAGCCTGGACCAGGAACCATATGCAATGAAGCTCTGATTTACACAGCTCTGCCCTTGAGACTCTGTGGTCAGCTGCCTACTCCCATCTTGTCAAGGCTCCTTGCTTGCTTGTAGCTGCAAGATTTTGCAGTGCAGCTCAGGCCAGCTCTTCTTTGACTTACTGCTCCCACGAGTGCCCTGTGCCGTAGCAGTGACTCAGCCACATCCACAGCAGTCTTCTGCCCTCCACCTCCACCTGTCCTTACCTCGTTCCCAGCCTGGGATATCTTCAGGTTCTCTGATTCTCTGTATTGCAGCACCTCCCTGGCACTGCTCACTTTGAATTCCTCATTCAGGCTACTTGTTGTTTATGCCACACAGGGCGATGCTGCTCAGGCTTCAAGGCAGACCAAGCCACTTCGGCAGAGACTTGCTGACTCTTCTCTCAAAGTCCTTGATGGTGGACATTGGAACCTCATAGGCCAGGACAGGTCAGGGAATCTGAGGGAGGACGCTGTGTTGGTATAAACAAGCCTTGAACTTTCCAGGTTGGCCTGACTTGTCTACTGCAGCTAGCCAGGCTTCCAGTTCAAGGTTGGTTGCATGGATGGCTGTCGTATTCTTCAGGCTGCAGTTGAACACCTTTCCCTGGCTCTTCACTTGTTTCTCAGTGGTATCTGGGTGGTGCCAAGTGTGAAGTGGAATGTGTTGGTGATTTTTCCTTTCTTCAACACCAGAGATCTGGATTTTGCTGGCTTGAAGCACATGCAAGCCCAGGTGGTCATCTCTTCTAGGCCCTTCAGGATCCATCTGCACCCTGGGACATGCAGTGTTGTCACTGTCAGATCATCCATGAAGGCCCTGATTGGTGGCTGGTGGATGCCCAACTTGGTGAGGGGACCTCTGCAGACTTCACCAGCATGTTCTTGCATGTTCACTGAAATGGTGTATCCAGTGATGATCCTCTTCTCCAGCCTGTGCCAGTCTGATGTTGTAGACCCAGCAGAGACTCCCAGACTGAAGCTGTTATAGTAGTCCAGAATGAGGACTCTTAATTTGTCTGGGATGTGGTGCTGGCACAGGACCTCCCAACCAGTTTGTGGGGAAAAGACATATTGGCATTTGTCAGGTCCAACCACAGTACCACCAAGCCCCCCTTGTTCTCTCGGGCTTCCTTGATTAGCTGTGTGACCACACCTGTATGCTCCAGACATCCGGGACCTTCGGGAGCCCTCATTTCTGGACCGAGGTGTCTGTGTACAAGTTTCTCAGGAGGAATAAGCTGCTTGTGGAGGATGCTGTAAAGCTCTGCAAGAGGTCCCCTCTCCTCCTCCCTTGCCTCCTTGAAACTCCTCTTCAGGCTCTTAAGCTCTTGTCCAGGTTCCTTTCAAAACTACTGCCTCCATAAGCAGCATCAAATGAAGTGGCACTGACCCAATATCCTTCAAAAGTAACAGTTGGGTGCATCCACTTCTGAAGAACTTTCCAGCTTGGTTGTTCTGTGATCTGTCAAACTGGGTCATGTTTTCTACTGCCATTTTACGACTTTTAAATCATCGCTCATTTTAACTTGGCTGGGTCTTTCCATCTAAATAAAGAGAAACTTTGGCTCTGACAGTTTGTTCCTGCCTCAGGTCAATAGTGACAGCAGCAGTATTAGCTGATTCTGACAAATGGAGCATCTTGGTGTGAAGCAGAAGGGGGCTGGTGGAAACTCAGGAAATCCAAGAGGCTCTGAGGCCAGGTGGGATATATTTCCTTCAAGTGACAACACCTTTAGAGAGAGGAAAACAAGATGACTTCTATAGGGATGAGAGTAAAGGGTGTCCTCAAAATGCACAATTATTTCCTATGCCTGATAGTTACATGCACCCATATCTACTTTCATAGAGCCTCACTTGTGAAGTGTTCCTTTTAATTTCCCCTGGTAGAGCAGATCTTCAGGAGACTCTGGTTCAAGCTTTCCATAAAAAAAAACTGCTTGTAAAAGCAGCATCAGTTGAAATATGATTGCCTCCCAATTCATTTCACAGAAAACACATGGCTGCATCCACTTCTAAAGAACATCCAAGCCAGGCAGTTTTGTGATCCCACACGCAGCATAAGTGTACTTCTGTCATTTGACTACAACACTGCATTGTTGTACAGTTTGACCAGGTTGTGTTTTTCCCTGTATGATGAAGAGAAACATTGGCTCTATGAGGTGGTTCCTGCCTGAGGTCTATACTGGCAGCAGTGGAATGAGCCTAAGAGTCACAATCAGTCTTCACTACCACAGCTGTGCATGGAGTTTCATAACAATGGCCAGCCTGGCATTCTCTGGATGGACTTAAACACCAAGCCATGAAACTGATGACTGCTGATCTTATTGTTGAGCTATGTTATTGAAAGACATCTGATCCTTAATGTTGATGGGGTTGATCAAAAATGATGCTTCTCAGAAAAATATTTTAACAAGGATGCAGAGTTACTCAAAGTGTTAAAAAGCATGTGGAAAGATTTCGTTTTTATATATCTAAAACATGAGATTTGAAGGATAAAATGTTTCTTTTCCATGCAATAAAAGATTAAACATACACAGAATTCTTACGAATTCACCTGCCCATGGCTGGAAAGCACTTGCTCTCTGCCATCCAACCCATCTAACAGAAATATATTCGTACCGCTGCCATCCCAGCCCAAACAAAGCCCCTACACTGTGGAATAAGTGATGGAAAGAATTAAACAGTTTATCATCAAACCATGTTTTAGTTATAGCTGAAATAATCACTAGAATACACATCATGGGGTGGACATTGGCTCAGTCATCAAATTATTAATGTTTGGGAGGTATGGGTTGCACCGTTGGGAATTTTTTTGCCAAAATATTGAAAACCAGTCTCTAAGCAGCATGTACTGAAATATTTATCCATCCATCCATCCTTGTCTGCTTATGAGTGGCCAAGTCACATATGCTGTGGTCCCAGCAGTCAGCACAGAGGCCACCCTCCTAGCAGTCCAGCTCTCCCCTAGATGACCCAAGAAGCTCTGCAGCCAGATGTGATAGGTTTCCTTATAACAAGAGCTTCTTGTTTTTTCCAAGGATCTCCCTCCTATTGGACATGAGCACACCTTTATAGGAGGACAATCTGGTGGCATCCTCAGACTCCCAAACCTTCCGAAATGATCCTTTTCAATATGAGGGAGAGGGTGCTGTACTCCAAGATCCTTATGTATGTCCAAGCTTTTTATGCATGCTTTGAGGATGAGCCTGGACTCCTGAGGAATCTGATATTGGCTGCTTCCATTTTCAAGTTCATTCTTCATTCCTTGTGACCCTCCTCATCGGTGAGGGTCAGAACAAAGATGGAAATGTCAATAGTTTACAGCAAAAGTGAAGAAGAGGCCCACTGTCTTGCTCCGACATGCTCTCCTGGAAGCTGTGGTTCCCTTTGAGATGTGATTAATTAACAGCTTTTAGAGATATCAAAATATAAGCCAAAGAAATAAAAGTTCCAAACTACCTACATAGAAAGCCGTGCCATGCTTATGCCCAGACCAGTAGTTTCATGCTCTGGTCTCTCCTTCCAGGGAGCCTGATTTGTGATGTGTTCCTTTCAATGACCCATTTGAACATTTCTTTAGACTCTGGTTCATGTTTCCGGTCCAAAAAAAGGCAGCATCAGATGAAGTGGGACTGTCTCCCAATTTCCTACACAATTTCCTTTTCTGAAGAACATTCTAGCCAGTCTGTTTTGTGATCCAACACATGGCACATGTTTACCTCTGTCCTTTGACAATCACATTGCATTGCTGTCCAGTTTGACCAGGTCAGATTTTTCCATCAAAGATAAGAGACTTTTGGCCTCTGAGTTGGCTCCTGCCCTGGGCCCAGGCCATAAGATAGTCGAAGCTGGGTATGAATGTGATGCATGTAGAGGCTTTACTTTTCCAAGTTATCTTTAACCTTGAAGGAGTTTAATGTGGCCTGGAATCTTATTTCGTCAGTACCCCGCCTGTGTAGCTCTTAAATTGACTGACTGTGGGTTAGCATCCCCTCAACCTGCAGTGGCTGCAGAGGACACTCCTTTTTATAGTCTGAAGGATCCTTTTATCTCTGATTATGTAAAACACATCTCTAAAGCCTCTAAAGATATGTTTTGTTCCTTAGGGTCCCATCAGCTCATTCCATTTTGAATATCATGGGAGGTGTGTTGCTTTGTAGGGAAAGTTTGCCACAACAATGGAGAGTCCTTGAATGTGAACTGAAACGTCCATCCCTTAAAGATTCCATCGATAAATATATCCGTACTCCTCTGCTTAGTCAAGACCAGCTGGTAGAAGCAGCAGGTCAAGTCAGATGTACCTCTCCCCAGCAATGTTTTCCATCTCATCCTACGGACATCAAAGTCAGTCAGAGTCCAGATGGGATAAACATGTCTACCCCAGGGCCTCCTCACAGTTGAATGTGACCGAGAAACCTCCACAGACAGAAAGGACCAAGGGCATCCTGATCAGTTTTTCCAAACCTCCTTAACCGGTTCCATTAGTGGGAAGGAGCAATGGCTTGCTCTGATATCCCTCCTGACGTGAAGCACTTCATGTACCCCTTATAAAGGATCTCTTTTTGACAGCTTGTATTGTCAGCCTCATTCACGTTATGATAATCCACCGGTGAGGGCGTAAAGGTGTAGTGGAAAAAGTGGAGAGGGCCAAAGGTCTGACTCTGACATGTTCTACGGTAAGCTGTTGTCTCCTTAAAGAGGAAGCTGATTTACAGCTGAAAGAGCAATCCTGTCAACAACAGAAGACAAACCTGCTGATCCACTTGCAACGGTGTGTTTATTTCTTGACTGATTGTTTCATGCATCTACTCCTTCCAAAAAAGCTCACGTGACGTGGTCTTTTCATGCAGCATGTCTTAGCAGTCCTGCTTAAGCTCTTGATGGTTGTTCCCAGTCACAAAAACCTTAAGCAGTAAAAGCATCATCAGATGAAAGGTGAAGTGAATTTTAAATGCCCACTAGACTAAAAAGTTGCAATCCAGTTTCACAGAATTTTCAAGTTACATTGTCTCATGATACTGCACACTATCAAAAGTGTGTTTTCTTTCCTGAGAACAATTGCATTAGATATTTGTCCAGTTTGACAAAAGATTTGTCCATCTGAGATAATCTGATTCTATTGCTGAAGGAAGAAAGAGGCTAGTAGTAGGTCTGCTGGTGGTGGAGGAAGTGACTGTGGCAAGACAATAAGCAAGGTTTTGGGTAGAGCTGTCAGGAATTGCAACAATGGCTCCAGCACTGGCTGTGGGCATGATAACCCTGTGAGTGCACGGTGAGCTCAGCTAGCATCTGTATTTATGCCTATTGTTAGTTGTACAGGAATGTCAGAGGGTTTAAAGCTCCTTCAGCACGGCTGCTTGATGAATTCTTTGCCTGGAATTGTTTTCCAGGCAAGCATCGAAACGAAATTTTCTGAGAGGTCTCCAGTCACAAAACTTCTCCATTAGGATGGTAATGGTTGGGATATACAGTATAGAGAGGCTAAAATGTCACAGTGGCAAGCATGGTCCATTCAAACCCAGCCTCAATGCCAGGCCTGTTTCTCAATTACTTTCTTATTGTTGTCATGTAAAGAATCACCAACCTTGTTGGCATGTCAATCAAACATGCTGCATAACAAGAAACCACCTATCTGTATTTGACTCACTTGCTATTGGTGAAGTAAACCAGCAAACCAGCCAGCAGGGGCCCTCCAATGGCAAGTCATATTTGCAATTTGATGAGTGTTTCAGACTTTTCTGGTGTTGTCTAATTGGCCATGCAATTTTTGAACATGATTTTAATGTACAAGTGGGTATTTTGTTTTGACCTTAGAACTTTTGTTATGTGGACAGAATGTTTTCTAGCTGTTGGGTTTTATATGAAATGTAATGTATTGTATTGTTGGTATTTTGTAATGTTAAAAATGTTGATGGGTTTTGGTTGTTCATGTGGTTGTTTAAAGTTTTTGAAGTGGGTTGAAGTGGTTTTTGTTTGTCAATATTATGGTGTCAATTACTTACTGAACACTGCCATTTGTATTCTTTGATTTTCTTTCTGTGAACTTTTGCCGTTTTGTGTTTCAGAAGCATTTTGTGATGTTATTGCTGAGATGATGATAATTTTTGTTTTTGACTTTTGTGTTGTGATGGTGTGTGTGACTTGTTTTTGTAATTCTCCCTACTGAAAAGTTTTTAACTTTGTTGAAATGGATGGTCAAACTTGCGGCAAGGACAACAAAATTAAAGAAACCTCTTACCTGTATTTGACTCACCTGCTTTTTTGAAGAAGTGCTCCAATGACGGACTGTTACAAACTGTTCAGTGTTTTATGTTGTATTGTTGTTGTTAGGATGGCAATTCAATTTGAAGAGTCTTCTCAAAAAAGAGTGCAGGTTGGTGTGGGGATGTATGACAAGAGGCTCCTTGCAGGTGGGAGTCTGACAGACAGGAAGATGCTCTGATTGCTTCACACTTCAAGCCAAACTCCTGTGAGGAAAAGAAAACATTTAGCTACGCATAACTCATGAAGATAAAAAAAAAAAAAAAACAGAAAAAAATAACAGGTCATGACTTCTAGGAGTTTGACTACTTCAGCTTTTTATCATTATGCTTTCTTCACCAGCATAAGTGCCATTCCAATAAAATAGCACAACTTATCTTAATTCAGGTATTTAAATCAATTACAAATACAGAGATTAATGCAACAAATCAAACAATAAAAAATACCTTACTGACTTCACTTGGCTCAAAGGATAGACAGTTAAAAGTTGTTGAATTTGGCAGAGTGGTGTCAGCAGAGATCAGTTACCTTTATAAATTGTCCGAACAAAGGTTGTTGTGCCGTCAACAACATTGTTTTTTTGTTCATGTTAACCATTCTCAAGCAGTTTGCCTTCTAAAAGCACTTTGTGAAATGTTTTCTTTTCCCAGAAGGCTCTTTTCTTTGTTGGTGCTGTGCAGCTTGATTTGCTGAGAAGTTCATTACCTAATTTTCGTGATTCTTTTGAAGCACTTTTGGAATTTTCATTGTTTATTTTTATGGATTGAATTTTGAAACACATTTTGAGAACTTTGAGTTTGGCTTACAAAAGCATGTTGTGAATTTTTTTGCTGCTGGTTAGGATTAATATTGACATTAACTTGACTTTTGTGAAGTAACTTTGACTTTTATTGGAAGAGTCTAAGTTCTTGTGTGTTTTTCAAACTTTTTTGTGGTTTGAAAGCATTTGTTAAATGTTTAAGAATATTCTTTTATTATGTGTGCTCTACTGCAGTAAGTTGAATATACTTTTTCAAACCTTATCTTTGCAATTGTCTCAGAGCACCTTTTGCATTTTTGTTGTTCCAATGGTTCATTAAATCTAAACCACCTACCTGTGTTTGAATGGCATGCTTCTTGATGTAGATGGACTTGCAGGTTAGGTGAACTTTCTGCCCAAACACTGGCATGAACCAGACGGTGGAGACCCTTTGATGGCAGGTCACATTGGTGTGATTTTCTTTTAAGCGATGCAAACTCCTGGAAAAGAAAAGGTTTTAAGTGTTCAGTCATACCCAGTAGGCTCCCCAAAATCCTTGTTTTATTAGTAAAATAGTAAACACTAGTAAAATTCTACAATAGCCCAGCTGACCACCACAAGAAAGTAGCCTGCATTCCAGCTTGATTCATAACACAGCACACAGCAAATACAAAGCAAGCTCGCAAAGTCACTGCACACAAGCACAAAAAACTAAATGTTTCCTTACAGCATATTCAGTAATGAACTGACCAAAACCAGCCTGAATACTCGGTTAAAGCACAAACTAGTGACAGCATCAGTGAAGCTACCGTGCCCTGCAGTGCATCATCCTCACACACACCCCTTGCTGCCAGGACAGTCAACCAGAGGAGGTAAGGTAACATTTTCTTATTTTACAAGGCATGGCTAGTAAATATTGAGACTGTGCGTATGAGGATAAAACCATGTGGGTCACAGTCACATGGAGTGCTCGACTGTATATTAAAGGTTCAGTATTCATTCACATCTGCTGCAAGTTTCCTATAAGTGACATCATTACTGCCAGCTACTGATTGAAGTGTATGTGTATTTGCAAAGCCATGGATCAGATTAAAAGTAAGCAATGCAATAAATGGACATTTTTGGTGAAATTACACCAAAGAGGAGCCAAATATTCTGTTGAGCAATAATTGAGGTATATGGGGAACACTGCACAGCCAATGGCTCACTGGGGCCAGTTTAAATGCAATCAGTTAATCTAGTTTATTGCAATTTCAGGCTATCCTTGAGAGTTCAGTGCAGCCTTAACTTTACACAACAATCATAACTCAGCTCCCTCTGAGTCCCACTCATGAACATCACAGTTCAGCCTGACTCCATTGTCTTTACTTGAGAGGAAGTTCAACACAAATGGCTCAACTGAAGGCTCAAACACACCCACACACACACACAGGGGTTCACTTTATCTGCAGATGTTTTGCAATACAAGCATTCATCATTTCACACGCTCTCTAACTGAACACATCCAGCAGATCTTTTCACAACACGTATATGAATGATATGTTAGCAAAAATTAAGAAGGAGGCAAATTAATATTGATGCCCCAGGCCCTGAGGGATGTACATGCACACTCTTTTACAAGTTGGACAGTTTTTGTACACCTGTGTTTCTGGCATTTGCTACCTAAGTATGCCAGAGTCCACATAAATATAATATATGATATGATATTTTATATATATTCACGAGCACCATTGAATTATGGCAAAAATCATAATCCTGATTGATACAATTAATATTGAGATCACGATTGTTAAATCAACTCAGTGACTCACTGATGTAACATAACCTACTTTAAGTACACCTGACTTGAACAGTCTAAATCCTTTGACACAATAACAATTTTGAAAACCAAAGCACTTTACAATAATTTTGGATAATTAAAGTGCATTAAAAAGACCAAATATTTGACTAAGTTAAACAGTATTAACAGCATGTTTGAGATGGAAGTGATGAAGTTTTTTAGCCAAATTTTTTTTTTAGTCTCGATTTTCTTGTTTTTGTAAGACCGAGGATTAGGGCCACGTTTAAAAAAACGTTTTAAAAGAATCAAAGTTGTGAGAAAAAAGTCATAAAGTTATGAGAATAAAGTCAAAAAGTTAGAAGAATAAAGTCAGAAAGTTACAATAATAATCTCATTATATTTCAAATATAAAGTCAAGTCGTGAGGAGAAAATTCCAGATTCAAAACTTTTCACAAAAATTATGGAAATTTACGAGAATTTTCTGGAAATTGTGGGAAATCTAAATGAATGCCATCATATCCAAACACAGATATAAACAGCTTGTTTTGTCATTGTAGACATCCATGCAAAATAAAACTGTTAAAAAACATTACATTTCAACAGATTTATTTGCAGGTAGAAATTTATCAAGATTTTATTATTTCATTTAGAAATCAGTTTCAACTTGTGTAGTTTGGAGGCTCAAATGTGTGGCTTCAGGGTTTTGTGCTCTGGGCTCAGCAGTCCAGGTTTTACAATGATCTGTAGGTACATGTGAAAGGGTGCACTGTGCATGTACGAGTATGCTTGGTCTCAATACCCCTGCCTACTGTTCTGACGAAAATAAACAAATAAATTACATTTCGGGTCCTATTAAAAGATATAAATCAGGCCCTATTCCAAACCAATTCTGCACACTTTCCCAAACCAAGCATTTATAAAACAAATATGACAATATGACATTTTGTTCATCCTCACCACACAGGTACATACATATCAAACTAGGCACAGCAACAACAGTCTTCTCTTACCCCACACACGGACTTCCAAGACACCAGTTCAACATCACATTTAGAGGTCCTAAGCTCTGGACTGAATTAAGCGTACCACTGCGGTCAGTGTCCTCCTATTCTGCTTTCAAAAAGCATTTGAAGAAACTTCTGTTGCCAGCCTGATCCCTGTCCTTGTCCTTCTAATTGTGTGTTTTTGCTTTTGCCGCATCTTTCTTGAATTTTATATGTACTGAGCGATAGTTTTTTTGGTTTTGTAGTGTTTTTCTCTTGTTTTTCTCTTGTGTTGTCTTATGTTTTTTGTTAAGTGTTTAGCCTGCATGTCATGTGATTGTAATGGGCAGGTGTGGAACTCTGTACAAGCCTGTAGAGGCTTCGTTCCCACCTTGCTCAGTTTTGTACTTGCACTAAACTTGAGCTAAACAAATAAACTAAACTAAACTAAACTAAACTAAACATCTTTCTAATGGGCCGATAATAATTATTAGACCGAAGATATTCCATTTAAATACCCAAATGAAGCTTCAAGCCATGAAATTAACACTCCTCAGCTTAAATCATACATTACATCATGAATTAAACAATGTTATACAGATCATTTAGGTATTTAAAGGATTGAAAATGTTTGCATTAATCTCAAGTAAATTATAATCAATTAATTAATAATTATGAATCTAATCCTGTAAAAAAGTTTCAAAAATTGTGTTGTGCTCTATAAAATGTTTTAAAGACAGAAACATTTTAATATGCTACTTGGCAAGGCAAAAGCATAAACAAAACTAATATACTTTAATAAAGTTCAAAATGAAATCTTTTTCAATATAAATGGCATTTTACTTGAGTTAACTAATGAAATGATGGATGAATTGTACTTTTTTAGCAATTGAAAACAAGAGAGCTTGTTATTTTTGTATAATAGAAACTAGATATAAAGACATAAGGCAAAACACTGAAATGTGTAAAATATCTATTGGATTCCCATGTCGGTCATGGACCCTCACAAATTTCTACTTTTCCTCCCTTTAGGATCCCCTGATCAGAATCTTTACCTCCCACAATGTCAGGCTGGTATATCCAATATTAAACTGTACTTCACTTATTGTTTGCATCTAAATACAAATACATTTTAGGTCTACCAGGTGTACCATTTTCACCTGATTATCATTCATTTTATTGAACATTTCATAAATCTACATTTAAACTCCATGCAGAAACTTGAGCAGCAATTTTATTTTGAAAAACTGATTGAGTCGATCCAGAACTCCTGTTTTGAGAATCACTGGCCTGTAAAATATGCAAAAAAGGCTCCTAACTCATTCAATTTGCTTTTTTGTTTGTTTTGTTTAACAAAAGGCAAAACAAACTTAAGGACATGGCCACTGAAGCTTTGGAATACTACTGCTTGCCAAGTCTACAATTACCAGGAAAATAACTAAGCTATCGTCTAGAAATACATTTACATATAACCAGTGCATACAAAATACTTCCTACAAACTGAATAAACCAAAACATGAATCACATCTTTTGGGAATCAAAATCCTAATAACCTGAAAAATAAGCTTCAAACTGTGAAAATAAACAAAAGTTGAGCAAAGCTGCTTACCTTTCTCTCAGGTGTTCACCTGTTGAAGACAAAGTCCAGACTGACTGTAGAGAGGCAGCAGCCATCTTTTTAACCCTTAGTCCCGCCCACTGGTCAGTTTAGCTACATAAATTTTAGCAGTTATCAAATTTCTCCAAATTTAAGGGTCTTTTTTGCTTATTGGTGCAAAACCCTAAAGCCTTTATATTGTAGACAGTTGGCAAGCATATACATTCAACAAAATCACCAAGTGTCTGGAAGTAATATTTGAAACAAACAATTACTTGAGTACTTTGACCACGTGGCAAGAATTTCGCGCCAAACCCGTCCAATTTCCTACCCGGAACTTGAGTGCTTGGTTGTCTCATCAAATCTGCAGGCGGGACATAGAGGCGTTAAAATGTAGCGCCCCCCAAGGTAGGCGTCAATTAACTGAATATTAGTCTGCTGCAGTACTGCCCAATATCCGCTTGATGTCGCTGTTGGTTGTGTTTACCTTCACACAGACGAGGCACTACAGGTAAATAAAGCCTATTCATTTAGGTATGACCACAAAACATCATATCATATCACCATCATGTCATTCTATAAAAACGTTGTCCTCATAAACGTCAAATAACAAAAAATATTTTATTTAAATTTAATCTTTATTTAGTGTTTTTCATAGGCATCAGTTCAAAAACAGAAGGTCAGTTTTATAATGAAGTATCTCCATCAGAGGAAAATATATCACTATGTACAATATTCTTCTCTCTTCTCAGATTATGTCAGTGATTTAATTTAAAGATTTGATCAAACTCAGAATTCTGTGAGAAAAAGTTAAAATTCTGGGATTTAACTCAAAATTATTTCAGAATTCTCAGAAGTCAGAACTCTGCATTCAGCATTTGAGGTTTAAGTCAAAATTCTGAGGGGAAAAAGGGATAAATCTGATTTTCAATCCAGAATCAAGCCTCAGAAAAGAATTTGGGTCTAAAGAAGTCAGAATTCTGAGGATAAAAGTTTGAATGTCGAGATTAAAGATAGGGTTAAGGGAACAGAAAGCAAAATTTGGAGGAGAAATTAAAAGGGAAATGGCCAAACTCTGAGATTAGATTACAGAGGGTCAGTCACAGCGTCGGTAAGATGATGACGATCTTCAATGTAGATGATGAAGATGTGACAAAGGAAAACAAGACCAAAACAGGGATTATCATCATCCCTGCATCATGACAGAAGCTTCAGTGTCTGATTATGAAGCAGCAAATACCCTTTCATCACAGAGACACAACACAAACATGTATAAAGACATTTCATACGTAATATTTATATAAGGGTGTAAGAAAAAATCCATACACCACATCAGTGCACCAAAATATAGCATTGTTTATGCTGCAGTGCTGTACTGATTTGTTCAACACAGCACTTTGATGGTTTATTTTTTTGTCATTTTATCTCAGGGAGCATGCTTTATTTAACAACAAGCTATATCACTCATTTACATACATTAATGATTAGACTAAGAACTATTGCCCTGTTTTTAGTGTCACTAAATGCCATTACATCTGTACTGTCAGTGCTTTACATAACCTATTCACCATCCGTCATAAAAACAAGAAACAAATATTACAGAAATCTTTCAAAAACCTTCTTAAAACAGAAAATGATCCTGCTGTTGGACAAACATTTTGAACTGTAAAATAAACGTAATTCACTGTTTTATACCAAATCTAAGCCTCACTGTGCAGAAGTCAGAAATTTGTCAACATAAAATGAAACCACAAAAACTCAGTTTTCTGTTCAGGATCTGAGTAAATAACATAAATCTGACATCTCGACAAGAAATAATAATAAGCTTTCATATTTTTTCTGTATTTTTGTAAAAAAAGTAAATTTGAAAATTCATGGATAACAATATTTATTGTATTTCACCTTTAAACATTTCATTAACCATTATAGAAACACAAACATGATTTTGGTAATTAATGCAGGTACTGTAGGGCAGCTGATTCATTAACATTATTCTGGGTGGTTATCAAATAAATCTATTAAGTAAATATATGTATATATAGATATAGATATATATAGATATATACACAGACTTTTACAAGTCTACTTCCAGCCTGTCTGAAATAAGATGACAACATTGCTGTAATTTATTATCTTTCTCTGTATTTTAAGCATCATTCATGTTATGTCTGCTTTACATATTGCTGCTGTTATTCTAAATACATAACTGTTAACTGAGCTGCTTCCTCTCTCGGACGGGGCAATCCAATGACAATTTTTAGTCTTAATGAGTATGCTGTGCACTGTTTATTTCATTCATCAGCAAAATTAAGAAATGAAACAAAAAAGTAAAATCTTACATGAAGATGATTTTGATATATTTGATTTTTTTTTTCTCCAAATTGTGCTATCGTTATTTTTCACTAATTTTTTTTTTCATTTTTGCCATAGCTTTGGATCTCTATTTTCACATACATGTTTTTAAAAAGCATTGTTTTTAATTCTAAAAAATGTAAAAACCAGGCATCTTTTGCCTCTGCTAACACATATAAAATAATTTTAAGAGTTCCTTTTGAAGATTTATAAGGGGATATTAGTTTAATTCATAGCTTTTTTGTTGCCCAATACCTTGAATTATTCTGCAATTTAGAAAATAGGATGAATGCATAAGCACTGATAGTGTCTCACTCTACACAAAGTAGAGCATCTTAAGCACAGATGATAATCCTTGTGACAGTAGTCTAGTTTTAATCAAAGTAGAACATTTACAGTGCACATGTTCATCTTTGTGATAGTACAGTCTATTTTTAATCAAACTAGAACATCTTCAACCCAAGGAAATTAAACCCCAGGGTAATTCTAAGTTTGTTAATTTATTATGAACTGGACACAGATGCAGTTTGTAAGACCTTTGGACAGAGACAAGTTACAGAACAAAGTCTTTAATTAAATAAAATACACTCATGTAAACAAAAATAGTGAAACAAAAAACTAAACGCAAAATTAATCAAATGAACAAAACACACTTATGCAAATAAGGAAAATATAACAGACAAAATATCTACAACGCAACAGGTCGGTACAAAATACCTAAATTGAAGGAAAAAATAAAAATAACCCAACACAATATGAGATGAAACACACAGCCCAATCCAAATGAAAACAAACTATTTGAAGTAATAAAATAACCTGCACGCAACTATCTGTAAACAGCAGGCTGCAGAGTGCTTGAAATGCCTATGGCTTTTCAATTCTTGATTTTTTTTATTTTATTTCAATTTCAGTGTTATTCAATGTACACTGGTCTCATTTTTTTTCTTCCTGACACTTTTTCAGTCACTTTATTATTCCTTGCTTAAGTGACTGCTATAATGTATAATTTAAAGAATGCAGTTTCTAATTTTTGTTTTAACAAAATCATTAAAAAAAGCTTGTCTTTCAAATGTACTCCACTGCTGTGTTTTTCATTACATTTTATTGAACATACAGTAAATGTGTTAAGGTTATAACATTTGATCTGATTTGCGTGTGCCACTGTCATATTAACTTGAGGTCTTGTAATATGTTGGTATAAAGTTTAACATATAAGAAACATGCCTTCCTCCCCAAAACTCAGAGTGGATGTGTGAGAAAATTGCAATCGAAATGGTTGCTTGGCTTCTAATCAGATCATTAACTAGAAGTGCCTGGAGATCACAAATATCCACCAGGATATTTCTGACATCCTCCACCAAGATATTAGTGAAAATTTGGAAAACTACCCTATCTGACAATAGTAACACATCCTTAAAATCATGGTTTCAGATTTGCATCACCACCAAAATATAATCACTTCCTTCTTGTACCATGATCAAAATTCCCTGTGAAATTTCATCAAAACCTGTTGAGAACTTTTTGAGTTGCTCGTGGCAGGCAAACAATAAAACAAATGAACAAACGACTTTAAAGTTTGCTGTTATTCACCCTTAAGAATTATATATCATGGGATTGTACATTTGATTCTAACATGGCACTGTGACAAATATCATAGATTATTCTTCAGTCAATTTTTTTATTGTTAGTTCTACAGAGAAATCAGACAGACTATACATTAAAAATGACAAAATGCTTCATATAAATATATAACCAGGTTATTACTGGTGTTATGAAAAAAATCAAAAGTGCATGTTCAGTGTACATCATGCTGTGTGACATCTTTCACTGTTTTGGGCAGAAGAGCTCTTGTGTTCTTGCAGCACCGAGCTGTTCTTCCTCTGCGGCCTGCTGGACCTGGATTGTGTGGCGGCAGACCAATGATGCCATCTCAAGCAGCTCTGAGCATGTGCTGGGGGAGAAAACACCTTAATGATATCATCTACTCAGAGAACAGATACATCTATAGTGCCATTGCTATAGTTAAATTTAGTTTAACATATTTTAAAACATGAAATAAATATTTTTATATTATACATGTTATGTGCATTTAAGATGCAAAATTTAAAAGGTAACATCATTTGGGATACATGTATGGTGTAGGCATACCCCGATAGCTGCTGGTTGATTTCCTTTGATGCCATCTTAATGTCCTTGAGGCAGTCCAGAGAGGTGCTGTTGGCCTTGTGATCTCCATCAGTGCACTCCCCCAGCAACTTCTCACTCTCCTCTAGACAGGCCTCAGCCTTCTCTAAAACAGGAGAAAACAAATAAGGCGACTTTTTAAGTGACTAAGTGTGAAGCGTGTATGTGTAACTAGGGCTATTTTCAGCTTGTATGTTTGACAAATCGTCAAATTCCAGAGAAACATTGAATAAAACATATTTCTGTGAAGACCTAAACAATTCACTTCTCATTGCTACAGAACCATCTTCCCTGGCAGTGCTAAGAATTATCATACAACTGATTTTTAGACCTGACACCCTTGGTGGGTTGTCAGATGTGTTGGTTGATGGGCTCCTATCCAACCAGGATCTCAGTGGTTAAAGGATGATATGAGTAAAGGAAAACAACACTGATGTGAATTCAACTACCTGAATGTATTTTACTCATATTTCTATCTTTTGTTGATCACTTGTTTTGATAATTCCACTATAACTTCAGATTTGCAAACCAGTATCTGCAGACCCACAGCAAAAATCCAATTTGCCTAACGTGCCACACAGCTCCACCACGCACTTGCTGCCTTTCATTAAGGAGTCTTTTTAGTAATAACTACACTTCATATGGTTTTTTTTATACAGATAGCAGGCAAACTGTGAAGATCATGCAAGAGGTAGAGGAGGTGCACTGAAAAAGTTCAGCATGGACCAAAGAGATGTGACAAAAGTTCTCTTAACAACAAAGTTTTACTGTCTGAAAAGTAATCAAGTAGGTCTGTTCATTTCTGTTTGTATACAATATGAAAAAAAACCATTTATCTGAGGTTATTTTGATTTAAATTTGGAATGGATTTTGTATTATAACCAGTTCCTCAAAATAAATTAGTGGAGGTCCATGTGTGAAGCAGGTTGCTGACCATGATGTGGCCTTAGTTTTTAGTGTCACCCATGTTCTCTCTCCTTGGCTTCCAGCTATATCTGCTGTCCTACATAAATAAAGGCATAACCTCTGGGTAAGGTGATCTACACACTAAGGACTTCTTTATTTGTAAAAAACTAATTTGTTGGTTAATCTGTAATTTTTTTTGTCATCAGGTACAAACCTCGAACCACAGAAGTTGCTGCTTCTCAATAAATGAAAAAAACTATCTGCTACTAAATTAAAGAAAACTGTATTGTCCTGTGATAACAAATATTTTTTTACTTCAATTTGATGAAACTCGTAAAACCTGCTAATCAACATGGAGGGTAATCAATTGCACTGTTTTATGGAAAAAAGAGAAAATCATATCAAGTCCCACTGATTTTGCATTCAAGATTGCTGTAACTGTCGTATTTTTGCTCCATTAGCTGGCACTTAGAAAATTGTTGTTGCCTTGTGATGCCACGAGAGTCTGATACACACATTTAAAAGCTACAATGATTTTGTTATTTTACAGTGTAAAATTGAATGCATCATTTTAATATAAACATAAACCAATACCAACCTAGGAATTCCTTTCTGTCACCATCGATGTAAAAATTCTTGACAGGCAGCTCATGTCTGGTTGTGTCTACAGCTCTGGCGAAAGTGTTGTAATCACTTGTGAACTGCTTTGCTGCTTCTGCTACAGGAGTCAAGGCAGCTATCTGAAAAAATATAAAAGGAGCTGGATGAGAATCAGATGATGATACTACAAACACACCAGGCCACATAATTAAAAGTCTCTGAAAACTATTTAAAGAAACTCCCCAACCAGCTCTTTTACCATATTTTAAAAACCATCATCCTCTTTCTGCAAGCTTGTTTGATATGCAACACATATTTCACAATACAGTCAACATATTTAAGACTTTGATAATAAGAAAAAAGGTTTCCAAACCTGCATATCCAGAAGTTCATTTAGAAGTCTCTCCTTCTCCATCAGAAGGTACTGGCGCTTCTTCTCCTGGACTACTTTGTGCAGTTCCTCTACTTCTTCCATCTCCTGCAGGATCCTTGTCTCTGCCTCAGCTTTGAGCTTGGCAGTATTGCTTTCCATCTTGAGTCAGACAGTAAAACATAAGGTCAGAGCATTTACAATAAGAGACTTGCACAAGATGTTTTCTGCTTACACCCCTTTCAGACTGGCAAAAAAAACCCAGTTTAAACCCAGTAACAATCGGCTACTGTCAGTAGTTTGAAAGGGTTTAACTGGCAACCCAGATCAACTGACCCCGCAAGCGACAAAGGTTTTTATCAGCTCGCATCTGATCAGCTTCAGTGAGAACATCACACCTGGGCCAACCTGCTAAGTTACATCGTGATGTCGGCGTGATGTGTCCAGTATGGTGCCGTCCCCTCTGTCTGCAACTTACACGACTCTTAGCCATCTCAGCAGTAAATTCTATCCGCCTAAAAAACGCTCGAATGTCATTCAGTCCACGCTGAGATTGTAGATTTTTGAAGAGCGACAAAAGTACAAAGTACAGAAAACAGTTAACCACTGTGTTCATGGCTTCCATGCTCCTTTCCATTGTTTACATGGTCATGTTTCAGTGCACTGATGATGTCATCAATGTGATGACATCATCTTGCTGCACCAGAGGAAAAAAACAGCTACGCAGCTTGTCTAGTGCCGATTAGACCCAGGTCTGCTGGCAGTGGGAATGGTGTCACTTGCTGATTGTTAGCGGCTTTATCCACGTTGAAAAACACGCATTGGCCAGCTAACTTTAGTGAGAAAGCAGAATTAGAAAGCACAGTTACCAGATGCTGTTAAAGGTCTGGTAACTGCTGTAAAAACATAAATGCACAACAATGTACCAAAGCAGATTTTAAAGAAAGTCAAAAGAGAATAAAACGTTCGACAAACTCACCTTAGCTGTGAGGTAGGCCAGTAGGAATGTTTGCATCTCGATGAGCCTTTTGTCATTCTCAGGGTTTTTCTCTGGATCAACAGCACCATCAATCATGGTTTTCTCTAGCAGAAGTAGATTTTGGTGAACAATGCATTAAAGAATATTCAGATTTGTAAATAATGTAAAGCGCATGATGTTGTTAAGGATGTTTACCTTTTATAATGGACATATCAAAGTTTGGTCGAACACAGGGTCCCTCTGCAAATGTAGACTGAAGAACACTTTTCCCCAGCAGTGACGGCTCAGACTCACGAGACATCATTGCTGTAAAAAAAGATAACCAGCTGCATCTTTTTTCATTGATACTTATGGAATCATTTTTCAAAGCTGTTAGTTAGTGGTTGAGCCTAAACATCTGACTTGTAACTTATTCTAACACAATCAATATTTAAACACTTATCAGTTATCACAAAACTGCAATGTGACCTGGCTTACACATTTATTAAAAAACAAAGAAACCTACTTGTGGCTAGAGACTGGGGGGCCATGGAACGTCTTGGAGGGGTGCCCACCTTTGGTTTGGCACTACTGGGTTTAGGTGAAGAAGGCCTGGCTGGCACAGCAATAGACTCATTTGTCAGGGAGTTACTCTGTTGAGAAGAGCAGTGGAGCATGTAGTACAAGTATAAAAGCAAAAGTAGTGCTTCCCCTACTGTTGGTTTGGAGTGGTGGCCCACCACCAAACAAAACCTGCCGCCACTTTGAGAGAAAGGCACAAAACACTTTTTTTTATCACTGAATATAAGTGTACTTCTTAGTTTCAGCACAAACTAAGCCTCTCTGACATGGTTCCCTTTCCAGTTCAGTTGATTGAGAAATACATTTCTACAAATCTGACACTTTTTTTAGCTTCTGATTGCCCCATGGCCACCACCCTTAACAGAAAAACATGGGAAAGCACAAAAAGTGTGAGCAGTTTTTTACTACTATTCTTTTAAGGTGGTGAACCAACGTCTTGATGTGAGCAAGCAAGTAAAGCATGCTGCTCTTATGATGCAAAAAACTAATCCTTGGGATGGTGTAGACCAGTACATCAATTTGGTATCCTATCTTGGTCAGATATACTTTCCAACAGCAAAAATGTGGCTTTGTTAATAGAAGCTAAAATGAGTTCCTCCCACAAGATCTTCTACTAAACTCTCAGCTCACATAGAAATGTGCAATGCCTCTAAAAATGCCCCTTAAACCACTCTATTAATTTACTCTCAGGGTTTCTGATGTCATGGCTATAAAGCCTCCACATATATGTGTTTTCTGCATGTCACAGACGCACACCATGCACAGCAGCCTGTAACCTCACTGCCCACAGAGCTCATTATCATAGCACCCCAGCCCGGTCAGATCAGAGGGGAGGGGGAAAAATGTTCATATCATCCTCTAAGAGACAAAATTTGCATTATTTTTGTTCAACTTTAATCAAATTCGTATTCAACTGACACTCAAGACATTAAGTAAAACGGTGATGATGGTGAAGCAGACTGGGACATTAAAATGTTCACCTTATGAAATCTCTTCTTACCTTTGAAAGAGACGTCTTCTCAGCTGCCTGCATATACCGAGACTTGACAATAGTGCCACCTGCTATGGATGGATAAACAGAAACACAATTATAAAAGAAAACCCAAAATCAATTTCAATTGCGTTGAGTTTGTTTTCAGAAGTTATAAAACACATCTAGAATTGCAACTTCAGAAAACGGCACTGATACATCTGGAGTTTTCGTGATCGGTAAACAGGGAACAGCATTTGGTCAACTGCAGCACACATTGGTAAATAGAGTTAACAGGTTAACTTCAGTCCATACTCTCATATTGAATGTCTATGTTAGCTGTATAATAGCACATTTTGCATATATTTTACTTGTGTTTACTTGTGTGAAGGCACGAACACGAACACAACAAACATCTTCGCAGAGTTCACTTACATTTTCCAGTTTTCTTTCCAGCTCCACTGTTGTTGGCTTTAGAAGCAGAGCTTCCAGTTTTTGAGCTGTGAGACAAAATAAAAAGACGATTCAACAAAATACAAGTGAAAGCACAGGTCGATGTCAACGTGGCAATAATAACCCTTTTCCTCACAAAATAAGAGGGCGAACAGTTTTACCTACCTTTTATTCTATTTGTAAACTAGAGGTTTTGTTTAAGGATATGACAAAGTTTGATAAAACTAAATAAGAATAAAAGGCAAGCGCATTGAAATGTGAAGTAAAGCGTAAAGACTGAAAAGCATATCTACCCTGACTTAATACCGTCCAAATGTCTGCAAAGTAAGCTAAATTCATAAATGTAAAGAAGTGTGTAAATAAACGTACCTTTTAGAGTCAGCGGGTGCATTTTTAAAACTACTTGGCGCAATCGTTGCTCTTCTCGACGCCATGATGTTTTGAAGCGAACCGCCTCCACGTCGGGTTTCATGTCCGGTGGAAACGTGAAGACGTACGTAGTTCCGCTCCCAGGAACCTATATCTAAACTAATACATAAATCAATAAAATATTGGCATCTGTGTTGTTAGGACCCAGTTATAAAAGATAATAAAACAATAATTATAGAGCCAAAACTGAAATAATGGTGCATCTGTGAAGATAAACAGATAAATGGTCCGAAATGTTCGGAAATATTAATGTTCATAAAATTCTCGTGCAAAAATATACCGTTTCCCCCTTTTCTTTCATAGGTAGAAAAAGACCTGTCACAGCTGGTATAGTTAATTTTGTTAGAATGGAAAAATGTACATAGCTCTACAATATTTGTTTTAGCACCCCCTAGTAATAGTGAGGTAACAATAGTCTACAACTTCTAATTTATTTATATGATTTTCTTAGGGTTCATTTTATCTCGGGATATACAAAGAAAGACCTAAGGGCTCACACCAGAAGATATTAAAGTCAATTTTGTTGGATAATGAAGTGTTAAAATGTAACCAAGAGATAAGGAGAAAACTGCATGATATATATTTTAAGATCAGTTAACAGCTGACTAAGGCACGGGTAAAAACCTGTATTATAAGAAGTTCTCATAATGCATCCATGGTAAAAACTGACCCTAGCGTGTAGCTCACAGTATAAGGGCAAAGTGTTTCCAGGGTCAGTTTGTCAGAGGTTCACTGATTGATCTCAGCAAGCAAAAATGTAAACAAGGAAACAAGAATGAGAAATAAAACTCCAACTAGGCTATATTTAGCAATCATTCAGATTACATTCAGACTTACAGATGAAAACTTGTAAATGCCTTGCACAAGAGTAGTTTAAGTAATTTCAAGGTTCGAGGCAAAAACCATGATTAACCCATTCCCATTAGTCTACTTCAGCTATAGCCAATGAGAGAAAATGCTTTTTATAATCTAGTTTAACATGTCATAGGACAAGGTGTCATTTTATGAAGCAATGTATAGCCTATGAACATTAGAGTTATTGTATTATTTTCCCATGTTTCTGCAATTTAAACACACAGTCCAATACCATTTATTTATTCTATTTAAGTACAATTTGTATTATGAAGACACATTAACACTTCTGTATGACCTAGAACCACATTAGAGGGGCCAGGAGTGACCACCAGAGTTTTTTTTTCACAAAAGCTTTATTTTGTTTTCCCAATTTGCCTTCAGATTACCTTTTACATTTACAAACACTGTTTCTGATCACTGAAATAAAAATTAAAGTATACTCTAAATTTTACATATCACTTTAGATTCCTGAGTGCTCATCACAATATGTGTCTGTATGTCTTTGTCTTGAGGTAAAACTATCTTTAATTAACTTGAATATTTTATCTATGGCATACAACTATTATATTATGACTGGCCAACATCTAGTATTGCAAGAATATGTTAATGTCAAAAGAGCTTTAAAAATATTATAAAAGAACAGCTTTTCCTTTTTTTTGTCAAGTTATGATTTTCAGAGTTGTCTTTGTTAAACAGAATAACCTGCTCCATACTGACAAATGTCAATGTTGCAATGTTTTGAAAAAACACTAGATGGGCGTAAGAGTCTGCAGTCACCTTTAATTTTCCAGTAATGTGATAGTATGGAGGCACGGGTTGGTCTATCTCCACTAAAGATTGGCTTCAGATAAAATCAGTATCTCTGTGAGTGTTAAGAATGTTTCTATTTTGTGTCCCAAATATTGTTTTCTTAACTTACTGAGAAAATGAAAACACCTCATCCCATGAGTATATGGGTTTTCCCTGAGGAAGTTCTTTTACCTGCCGTTTAAACGCTATTTGTGTGCCCAAGTCTTAAAGAACACAATAGGTGCTGATCCCACCCGTCTGAGCCAGATTTAGGACTGATGATGAAAGACAGGGTGTGGGACAAGGAGATAAACACTGGTCTGCAACTTTGGTCCACCGATGTAAATATAAATACAGACATTTGTGTATTGGGTTTTAAATTGCTTTGAAATTGTACTCAATTTTCATTTTCTTACTTGAAACATTTTGCTATATAATTATGGAGGCAGTGAAGATGCATTGTATGGATCAAGTACAGGTACATCTAAAAAAAATAGAATATCATGAAAAAGTTCAATATTTTTCATCACTCATTTCAGAATTTGAAACCCATATATTATATCAAATTATTACAGATTGAGTGAAACATTTCAAACATTTAAAGCTTGAAATTTTGGTAATTCTGAAATCAGTGATAAAAAATATTGAACTTTTTCATGATATTCTAATTTTTTGAGATGTACCTGTATTGCCAAATCCGGGAGAGGGTAAAAGCAAAAAGGCTGATGGCATAAAGCACAAAAGAAGCCACAAGCTTGTTCAGGAATAATTAAAAAGATAAATAGATGCCCTAAACAGGCAACCTTAACCACCACAGCATGTGAGAGAGGAACCGTTTGATCCCAGAGAGAACATGGATTTTTCTTTTCTTTTTTTTTTTTTTTGCATAAGCAGCGCACAACAATTAACAACAACATGTTGTTACAAATTTTCCTTTCATTTTCTGTTTCATGCAGAAAAACAAAAACCAGACTGCTGAACAAAATAAAACCCAGTATACTGCCAAATAGGGAGAAAAAGCAGAAAAATCAGTTACACATAAAAAACACAAATTGCTACTAAATATGAAGTCATTTTGTAATGAAAAGTGATTTATCAGTACCGTAGTGTTTTTTTTTTTTTTTTTCAAAAATGTAACCAATCATAAAAAATAAACTCTCACGATGAAGTAATGAAGTATTCACTTTGTTACATAAGTGGAGGAGTGTGACATGTAGCCTTTTCTAAGCAGAGAATTGACTCAAAAAGAGCTTGGAAGCTCATGCAAAGGCTGGCTTTGGACTGTGGTAAGGCCCACAATGATGTTTTTACATGAGGCCCACAGCAATTATATGGATAAACTGATGTTTGTTTAACCAGAGAGAGCTAGGGACTCACATAGGGATCAAGGCAAGCTCAAAAGAGTGAAGTGATGAGTCCTAAATCATGAAAATGATTTTGCATGTAAGCATATATGGTTTTCTTGTTTGAAAGTTTAGAGAGTTTTTTGACTTAGTTTTGGATTAAATGGACAAAAAAGTACCCTGGTAAGCTAAAGATATTTAAACATGTTTATGCTGTAGATGTCTCAGCACGGACTATTATGAGCTTTTTACTTCAGCTGATTATGTTTCATGATTGTGTGATTATGACTTGTTAAATAATAAAAGTAATGCTGTTTTGTCAAGATTTTCTCACTGAAAAACGCGTGTGTCATCTGCTTTTTTTCTTTGAATCACATATATATTCACTAATAATGACAATAAAACACAACCTACTGTACAAGTACTTTTAAGCAATTTTACTGACAAACAAGCCAGTAGTTGCTGTACAGTTGTGGCAACACAAGCTGGATAACATCCAGAAACTTCTATTCAGACCTTTCTGCTTTGATGAATTTTCCAGTAAAGGTTGAACATTTTGGCACTCAAAAATCTCTCACAATCACATGTCTGTATTTGTATGTGTGTGTGCTTGTGTGTGTGTCCTATTATCAGTCCCAGTAAAGGCTGGGTCTTATCATTGCTCTGTTCTCAGTGTAATAAAGCCCTGAAGCTGGCTGCTGTGTGTCCGCGTGCTCGCTGTCCATCTCTCAGCACCAGGCAATGCCTGCACCAGTGGCTGCTTTGAGGACGACAACAAGTGAAGCTGATGATTATGATATGAGCAATGTGGACTTCTGTTGATTCAAACAATAAAGGTTGTGTCAAAATAGTAGAAATGCCTTTATTGATGTGCTTTATTTATTTATGTTTTTATTTTCATACATAAATATTTTCATATTTTCTCAGGATTTGAAGAAGAATATCAAGTCCAGTCCGCAGACACTGAGATGAAATTCTGAGAAGAGCATGCTGAAAGACAGCAGAATAAGGACACCCAGAGTCCCTGAATGAGAGTCCTTGTCTCCCTCTCTCGCATCTCTCTCTGCTCCGAAACTCTGACGTCCAACAGAGGATTTTGCTCATGTCACTGTGACCTCACTGATACTCTGCCATACCACTTGAAGGCATTTCAGGCCAATATATAATGCAAGACGAGAAGGCAGTAGTTCATGTCCTGATGAAGTGAAAGACAAGTCGCTGTCAGGTCTTGAACACATACACGTGATTACACACACAGACAACGAACCATGCTGCCCACACAGCAGCCCCCTCTTCCTTTTGTGGTAAGTTGTTACTCATCAGCCCAGTCTGCCAGTCTGGTCCACATAGTCTTACAGGAATGCCTCAAATACACAGTGCCTCATACAGTAAAGCCGACAGACACAATTTTTAGCTTTTTGTAATATCTGAGCTAAAATGAACTACAACCGCACCTTCATGAGGTATACAATTGTTGAAATGTGGTAGCATGGCTGGTTTGTGGTAATGCAGTATTGAAAAATTTTCATTGAAGCATGTTTTTCTTTCAAATCAATGTTTGATTACAAAGCTAGTTAAGTAAAGGAAGTGAAATTGCTGCATGGAATAAGGGTCAATTGACTAGAACTATAGGGGAAATGAGTCACGGTGGACATTCTTTGCAAATCGCCTCAAATCAATGAGTGGTTTCCACAGTAGAATAAACTGTCTCATAATCTTTGATGATTTAAGTATTTAATCAAACAAGATCTTTTCACAAAGATCTTGTTTGATGCACTTTCCTTCATTGTTAAAGCTGTAATCATCCCATCCGAGACATGAGTTCCACGTTACAGGTGGTTAAGTTTGCTCCTTCAGGTAGATAGATGTGTGGTTTCCATCATTTGCTCTTGTCTTTGTGACTCTTGTTACAGGGAGTGTCTAATCAGTCTGCCAGTGGCTCCCATTTAAGTAGTTAAGCTTCTCTGTGTTAGCTAACAATAGGAAGTGGATTAAAAGGCCAATGTTTTCTTCTTCACTGAATGTTGTCTAGGTAATTTTGCTGTTCATTAGGTGCCTAAAAAATCATAGCACATTTAAAAGTGATCATATTTTTATATCAGACGGTCAGGACACTTCAGTTTTACAATAAACCTACATAGTTGGAGTAAATGGTACTTTTTCATCTGCACCTATTAGCACATTCAGCAGAGGGAAAAAATCTTTTAAAGGGATATTTCAGTATTTTCTAAATTGAGCTGAATAAAAATTGACAGCAGTCAGTGAAATGGCTCCCAGCAACACCATACTTTTAAAGAGGATGAGGAGAGACTACCAGTAAGGTACACTGCTGTTGGTGGGTTCAGTTATTTCTAGTGATTGTAATTTGACTCAACAATGAATCATGAAACTATTTTTGGTTGAACATGCGGAATATTGGGCAGAATGTTTCAGAGTGGTTATTTTTCTCCCAGGAAGTATCTTTGTTAGGTACTATGATACAATGCAACAAATAGCTATGAGTTAATCCACCCTGGTGCACTGATTTCCCTTATCTGGTGTTTTGCTCAATGAACTCAGCAAGACAAAACAATAGCACAGGAAATTTATACTAAACCAAAAGGTCTTATTGAGGTTAAATAAAGGTTTCATTCAAAATGAGTTATTTTCACTCAAGTCACAATAACGGACCTTGGACTGTGGGTGCACACCTTTATAAACTGGAGTATACAGATCAGAAAATTCTTACGAATATGATTCAGTGGGTGAAATCATTGTGAAAAAACACATAGCTGTTTGCAGCATTGTAAAATAGTGCCAAACACAAAGATTCCCTGAAGCAAAACTAAAGAACTCTGACATTTTTCCCCAATCATGCATTCAACCACACATAGTTTTATGGCTCATTTTTACATTCAATCCACACAACTGCAAAGTAACTCTACCAGTTACCAGCAGTTTAATTTACAGGAAGCCTTTTCAGCCACTTAACTTACTATTAATTACCTCATGTGACCCGAATTCAAAAGTGCTGAACTGTCCCATTACGGTCTATAACACAGCTGCATGTTTTTGCTTAATAATGTTTGGAATCTCCAGCAGTGTTCTTGCTGTATTTAGACTGATTCTGTCCATTGCTATCTGGTTAAACCGACAATTAGATACACTTGAATTTTTGTGCCTTTTAAAAAAGCTATCTACCTTTAGTTGTCACCAGTCACTGTCCTCAACATAAGTTCAGAGGTCACAAGCACAGATGCGTAAAGGTGGACAAAGCTGACCCACGTCTTTCACAGTGACGTGGTCAAAATCAGTGGCATTATCTAAAAGTGACACCACAGACCCCATCAAATGAGCTGGAGCCTTCATCCATGCGTCCCCCTGGCTGTGTAATTATTGTACTTATCTTCACAGGATGTGGCCACAGCTTGGTGTTCACTCTTGTGGATGAGCCTTGCAGCATCTACAGTGCTGGAGGCAGAGGGATTTCCTCTTGGTCTCTTGGGGGAAACTTGGTGTTATTTCTGGGAAATTTTAAGAACATGTAAATCCTGTGTTAGAAAATAGATATGAAATGTTTGTGACCCTGGTAAGTATACAAATCTTATCAGATACGACATTTGGTACAGTATGCTGGCATCTCCAGCAAGCAGAAAAGCAAACTGTTCAGGGGCTACTAAAAAATTTAGCAGTTAAATTAGGCTTAAAATTAGTCATAAATTATATTTGATTCAGTTTGTATTTTAAGAACATGTTTCAGCTTTACTGATATAAGTTACTGAAACTAAGGTAGCCTAGGTTTCTTATTTGAAAAACAAATGTGCATGGTTGACAATGTTTGTGTTTTTCTGGACATCACAAAAAAGAGAGGAGCTCCACAGCAAATAGACTGTGTGTGTGTGTGTGTGTGTGTGTGTGTGTGTGTGTGTGTGTGTGCATGTGTGTGTGTGTGTGAGAACCATGTGCGATGCTTTAGCAGGGCAGTGTAGCGTGCAGTGCAGGAGTGAGCAGAGGCGGCCCAGGACAGGACAGCCCCAGCACCCTGGTAATCCCTGCGTTTTCAGGAGCCCTGGCCCGTACTTGATGAGCTTGAGCAAGAAAAAGGTTGCGCTCTCTCGTGTGTTTCTCTCTCTCACTCTCTCTGTCTCCCTCTCTTTCTTTTCTGTCCCTCTCTCTTTTTATTCCCTCTCTTTTTCTCATGCACCCCCACACCTCCCTGTCCCCTGGAGCCACGTTGCGACTGAATGAATCCCAAGAGTTTACTCAGCAACTCTTCATGTCCCTGTAAAACCATCAGTCATATAATATTTGTGATAATAATACATTTGAATTGTTTTAATATTGAGCTAAAAAAATATATATATATATATGTTCTCATCAGCAACTGTATTAGGAACACATTACTAGTATCAGTTGGCCCTCCTCTTGCCTTCAGATGTGCATAATTATCTGTGGAATCGGTTCAACAAGGTGTTCTCCAGGGATTTTTGTCCATGCTGACATGGTAGCGTCATACAGTTGCCACAGATATGTTGGCTGCACACCACATCTCAAAGGTTCTCTGTTGGTTTGATGTCCATTCCAGTTTAACATTGTCATGTTGAAGAGACCAGTTGGAGATGATTTGAGATTTGTGACAAGGTGCATAATCCTGCCAGAGGCAAACAGAACATGGACGCAATGTGATCACTCAGGGATAGGGCAGAGTCAACAACAACACTCAGATAGGCTGTGATATTTAAACAGTGCTCCACTGCTCCTGAGGGGCCCAGGTTTGTGCCGAAAGTATTCCCTGTACCATCGCAATAGCCTGAACCATTGACACAAGAAAAGGTGGATCCACACTGTCATGTTGTTTACACCAAATTCTGAACCTACCATCTGGATTTTGCAGCAGAAATGGAGACACATCAGACTAGATGACATTTTTCAATCTTCTGTTGTCCAAGTTTGGTACCTCAGTTACTTTCCCCTACCCCCTCGACAGAAGATCAAAATAACTGTTGGGCATTTATTATCTTCTGCACACCTTGGTTGTAGCAAGTAAATGTTGGAGTGACTGATACCTTTCTGTTTTAAATCACCCAGGCTATTCCTTTCTGACCTCTGGCATCAGCAAGACATTTTCAACCAGTGGACTGCCAACAGCCTGGACATTTTTTGTTTTTGGATCATTTTTTTGTAAACCTCAGAGATGGTTGAATGTAAATATCCAAGACCATCAGAAGTTTCTGAAGTACTCTGCCCTGCCAATTTGGCACCAACAACCATGTAACATAAATCCTCTTTCAGAATCCTTTGCACAAAAGGAGCAGCTAGTATTAAAAAAACAATTAAAGATTGGTTTAGTAACATTTTAAGGCAAATATGTCTTAACAAGCTAAGCTAAATAAGGGGCCTGTCTCTTTGCATTCTGAATAAAGTGTAATACTCCTCAGGCTCTCTCTGCAAAGGATTGGTCACTTTTGGTCCCCAGCAACAAACAACAATGCTGCATCCACTAAATCAACATGTCCAGAAACTTCAGAAAGTTGGGTTTTTCCATGTAGTTTTAAACAAAACCATCTATGTTTTTAGAAAATGTAAAATAAAGACAAGTCACCCAGTTGATAAGTACAGGAGTTATGTGCCTCTATTTGTTACAACTCAGATACCAGCAAAAAAAGCAAAGGCTGTATTTGAAACTGCCTGCTGTTCTAACAGTAAATTGTGATATTTTCATACTAACTATGGCCAATACAGACACTAATATTTTTTAAGAGTACAAGTCTTAACTTTGCTATTACTGACCTGCTTCTTAAATTGTGACAGTTTATTTGAATTAGAAACAAATGCATATTGTTCCCCATGTAGTTCAGTGCTCACAGGTCAGATACACATTTGACTGATAAATGCTTAAATCTGAAAATCATAAATACCCAGGAAATTACTTGTAAAAAAACTTTTGGGAGCTAAAACAAATGACACAATTCGGATGCATAGGTTAGCCTGGACTATTGCTTGCCTTTGATTTCAAGACCACAATCAGAAATCTGTCAATGCTGGTCTAGCATACTACAGAGTAACGGCTGACTGTCATGCAAACACAAACTACTATCTGGATAAAAGTCTGTAACAGGCAGAGAGTTCTGACTGATAGTTAAGCGTATTAAAGTTGTCTCAGTGGAAAATGACTCCTGAAGGTTTATTCCCTTTGAGAATTGTCTAAAATTTAAAAAAGGCAAGGCTGACAATCTTCCTAACATGTGCATTCTTAACAGAGTTTCATCAAATTTCATCCTACAATTTTTGTCCCACAGTTAGAGGTTAGGTGAACCAAGCTTGTTGTTGGAGAACCAGATTTATCAAATATTGTGGTATAAAATTTGTCTTCTAGAAGCTTGAGCATATTTTTCTGTGGAGATTACAGCATCTTGGACAGACATATAGATGTGTATCATCTGCTTAACAGTAGTGGCATGGATCTTGGTGATCTTTCATAAAGATAGTATAGAAATGGGAAACAACAGTGGGCTCATAATGGACCCTTGAGGGACACCGCAGACAGATCGGTGAAAAATGCACTTTTATTTGCATGAAATGTTTCTTATGGACAGGTGTGTATGCAGGAGTGGCTTAACAGTTCCAAATGGCTTGATCATCAGATAAAATCAGCAATGTGCTGGATCACAAAAAATATGTGGTTGGCTGTTCTAGGATTGATTCAGAGATTTTTTTAAGTATTCATACCAGGACAATATTTGCATGACAAATTAACTGTGGCATTGTGTTGAATATCTTGTATGTTGTTGTCACTGATTGAACAATACATTGAACTGGAGTTAAAAAACTCCTCAGGTTTCCACACCGATAAAACTTGATTGTAAGTGTGTAATCTATGTTATCTGTGTGCACGTGTTTTAAAAATCATGAATACATGAACCAACCACAGTCCTGTCTGAGGGTGCAGAGAGGTACAGGGAGGCTCTGCTGGGCTGGTTTAGGAGAAGGGGGATTAGCAAGAGGCCGTGGGCCCTGAGGCAGAGGGCCCGTTTCCTGGCCTGAGCTCCTGTTTGTCCTGCCTGACCTGGCAGCTCTGGGGGCAGATCCTGCTTGGATACGGCCCCGCTCCCACGCCTGTCTGAAGCTGTTAGCCACTGGATGTGAGTAGCTAGCTGGGCTTAGTGGTGTCTGAGCTGCGGCTAGCCTGGGAGGGGTCCATCTCTCTGTTGGGGGGTGGGGGGTGCCAGCTGCTTTGTGTTGGTAGAGTCAGGCTGACAGGGAATAGTATGCGGTTATGATTAATGACTTTGGCTTGATTTTGACCACAGTATTTCTTTTTCAATCTTGCTTAGAATGAATATCTAATCTATTTTCAAGCTACAGTCAATTGCCTCCTCCTGGTTTCTGTGAATCTGCCTCTTTGTTTTCATGATGGGTGACTGACCAACAGACAAAAACATCAACATGAGGTTGCCAGGACGTTGATGTGCTTCAGATATGGTGTATTGTCAATGTGTGATGGCAAAATAAACTACATGTTTGACTTAAATTAAATGTCTGCATAAGAACACTGTATACAAGGTTATCAGATGACAAATGTGATTGTAAATTCTATTGTATTTGGTTTAAGTGATTAAAAAAATATGTGATCCAAATTAGGGTCCTTCTGACTGTGATGTAGCACTGATAACCACTGCTTAAGGTAACTTTTTCATATGATGCCATCTCAATTTGATTGTTGTATACTATATATGAACCAACTACGTGAAATGTTACCTTGGGATTTTTATTTGTTGCTTAAAATTGGTCATTTTTAATAATGTGTACTTGATGTAAGCATAGATGTTAGAGAAAATAATATTGTAGTGCAAATAAACAAGCAGCTTCCAAGATTATTTATAAAGTTTACAAAATGAGCAGTTCTAGCTGAAAATAAGAAGCAATTGAATGAAGTTGTTGAACTCCTATGTTTTTTGTTTCTTATTATTTCCTGAATAAGACTCAGCTGAGTCTAACGGCATTGACACATCCCTCTCTAATAGAACAAAATCAAAGTGCCTCTATTTCCGGGTAAGACTGCCTGTGTGGACTTCGCTAATAATCTAGGCAGTAATGTTTCCCCAGTCTTTTCCAAAAACTAACAAATTGCAAACATGAAGAAAACATGACTGAATATGTCATATGGAATTGAGCCTGAGATCTCAATACAATAGCATAGACAATTTGGTATATGTAACAGAACAATTTCTTCATAATATAGGTTGTTGGTTTAAAATTAGACAAGGAAATGAAGGACTTATTTTGCAATAACTACTTCTCTAAATTCCATTAATGAAGCACTAGAACACAGTGTTAAGTATTACATAATACTACATTTAGAAAATGTTAAAGGTACAATATTTGTTCTTCAGAAATAGTAAAGACTGCTTGTTTGCTCAATGCTTGAATTGGCTTGTACTCTATCTTTAACTCATTTAATTATGCATAACTTGTGTTCAAGTTACAATAAATGAACGCTGACAGCTTTATTTTGGCTATTTTGTTCATACATCCATTTTCTAGGCCTGGAGCCTTCCCCAGCTAATATTGGACACAGTACACATTAAACTGGACAACAGCCAATCACAGGGGGACATAGAGAGACAGACAACCATTCACTACTGGAGTCACCAGTCATTCTCATGAACTTGTTTTTGGTCTGTGGGAGGAAGCCGGATTGCCCGGAGAGAACCCACGCATGCACAGAAAGAACCTGCAAACTTAACAAGCACAGCCTAAAGATTGAACCGGTGACCTTTTTGCTGTGCTGCGCCACCATGCTGCCCTCTATTTTGTTTATTTATATATACATTTAATCCGATCAAGAGGGAAAAACAATTTTTGACAATGCAGCTCTCAGCCACGGAAATAAGGTTTTTAGTCGGCCCTCTCAAAGTTGCTCATCCCTGCTCTAAGATTTTAATATTTAGCAATGATGGGGGTGATCAGTGTACGATTTCATTACATAATATTGTAGTAGCACCATTTGTACTTCGTATATGTGCTAACATGTACGTAATTCACAGTCTTTCTTGTTGAATGTGATGTGATTGCAGCGGGTCATCTCCCTGTGTACCGTTTCTAATCACCCCTAAAGCTCTATTTGCCAACACAATCACAGATTAGATACACTATCACATCTTTGTGTTTAAAAGGTTTTTGTCTGAATAGCAATTGAGTGCAAAAGTGTGTTTTGACTTAAAAATCCATAAGATAACATTTCTTCTCTCTGGCCAGAGGTTTGTTTGATTATCACTCTCTAAAAATGAAAATGAAATGATGGGATATTTACTTTTCTTCCACCAAAAGCTTTGATAGCACAATTGCTTGTTTTCAGTGGTTTGTTTTTATCTTTCAATTGGTGGGATTGGCTGTTGGGTTTGGAGTCGTGCTGGAGCAGCTCTGTGAGTGTTGTTTCTGCCCTGGATATACACTGAGCTGGCAGTGAAAGCAGAGAGGGAGCAGAGAAACAGAGATGAAGAGGTCATCACTACATCTTTGTCAGTGGCTAATCTGTCGATGTTCAAGTTTAGCCTTCAATTCATCACTAAAGCAGGCATTATGGGTAATTACTGTGGGCTGCATCAGGGTGTTGACAAACTTGTTAACCCGCAACCCTCAAAATAACAGAGACTGGGGGACCCTGCTGTCCCTTAAGGTTGAAGTGTATCTGCACAGCTACTCACATTAGACCTTTCCAAACATAGCGCAAGAACAACAGAAAATAAAACAGCAGCCTCTAAAACAGAAAATGACCCCTGTATGGTCATTTTCAGGAGGAAAGCCTAGGAGTACACACTGGGGTTCCAAGGTTTATACAACTCTACAGCACATGGGTAAAGTCCAAAATAGTAGATATTACCATAAGATATTTTAAATGTCATTGTATAGACATTTTTCCATAAGGTTTCTCTTTTCTATGTTGACAGAAAAGTGCTTGATGTGTCTTTTATTGTTTTTAAGGTAAAAAAGTAACATTCAGGGAAAATCTGCACAGCTCAATAAAATAATACAAATATTATAAAGATGTCCTTTAGAGCATTTCTAAAAATATAGTAGTATCTTATATCTTCTACTGAATACCTTATTACTTGCATGGCATGGCAGACTATGCCAGTCATTCATAATATCAAGTTATACTATGAAATACACTTTGCAAGATTTTTCAATCTGTCATTGGATCTTTTATTAAAAAAAATCATCAAAATTGATGAGGGATAATTATTCTCTTGATCCCAACATATTTAAAGATTGTTCAAATTTCAGGAAGGAACTCATAATAGGTCAACATAAGTACATTTATAATTTAGTTTGGGGTTTCAGCTAAAGGAGACCTCTTGTTTACCAATTTCCAACACATTTTCATCTGTTTTGTTGTCTTCAAGCAGAATTTGATGGCCATTGCATTTTAAGACTGACAAGAGAGGGCTTAGCAGTCTTTATCTGTCCAATGTGATGGGACTGCAGTCCGTGGCTGTGTCCATGAACACGCTGAAGTCTTTGTGTCTCTATGTTTGCCTTCATAGAGGAAAAGACCCCACATCATTGCTGTCATCTGCAAACTTTCATTTTATGAGTTTTTATACAACTGTCTATGAATTTATCTCACCAGCTGACTTTGCTTTTGTTTGAAGCACTTTGTGTATATATTTTTAAATAATGACAATAAAAACAATTAATAATGCAAAACTTCTTGCCAATAATCAGGCCATCACTAGGTCTTGTTTGAGAAGTGACCCCTAGAGCTCTGCACAATTGCAGGACAGCAGAGGGAAGGGATGCATTTTCTATAAAAAAAAATGCAATAATTATTCAAGGGCTAAAGCAGCGGCTATCAAATGTTTGTCAGGTATAGCTAAAGCAAGTTCCAATTTACTTTGAATGGAGCACAAGTTTAATCTAAAACAACAATACAACAACAAATGGGAGATTGTTGCCTTCTCCATAAATATCATTGGTACGTTAATTTCCACATATAACCGTTTATTTATCTTTAAAAGCCTTCACAATACTGTAAAAGTGTCATTGCTTTTTGGCTGTAACAGATTTATCAGGAAAAAATAGCAAAGTTCCAAATAACTTCTTGTTTTGGATAACTTCTTGAATGGATTGTCCATTTTATTGGACATCAGTAGAACAACTATTACAACAAAGAAGTTCTTAAAAAGGCTATTTGCATGGATGTGAATATGACATACCTCCAGTTTCACTTTAAGTTTGCAATAGGTTGTTTTGTAGCAAATCTCTTTAACCGCATGAAAGAAATAACCCAATCTTACGATAACAAAGTGGACCCCATCAAATACCAGCACTGCACAGTTTCTCACAGCATCTGTGGTAAAATGGAAAATCAATATGACAAACATTTTTTCTGGACCCCTTTTGGTTCATACAGCCAATTATTCTGTTAAAAGACATATATATGATTCTAGAAATGCAGGAAACATACCTCAGATGAAATCATAGAATGAGTGGTGAATTGGCCAATGAACAATAATGAACTTTATGGCATTTTGGCATTTGAAAGCATTTAAGCTGTTTTTTATTATCATATAAGCCTCAAATAAGTGAGGTTCAAAACTTTTTTCAGATTGCATATTTTTTGCTATATAATCTGTTTTTGTCCAAAGACCAAAACATTTTAACAAATATACTTGTACAACAATGCAAGGAAAGTTCAAAAGGGACCTCTTTTCAGTTATATATACACAATACATTTTAAGGGAGGTAACCAATGCAAAAGTTACCTGAATAGGCCTACTGCTTTGTTGCGATTAAAAACAAGAAAGCTTTGATGAGAAAAGAGCTCTTTGGCAAATTATTAACAAAATGATATGTATATACAAATGACTGGTGATTTAATATTTTTTGGAACACTGTCAGTCATGTGACCTTACTCTTCCCAACTTTATCCCCACTCCCACTGCATGTCAGAGACTTCATGATTTTGTTGTGGATCGTGGGTGTTAGGAAACTTCAGATGGCCTTCTGTCCCACTCACTCCCCGGTGACGTCACTCCTGCCCTCCTTTATAAAGCTGTCAACGCTTTCCTCTCACCTGGACTGACACACACCCACCCAAACACCAGAGCAGGACACACAGGGGCTGTTTTTGTCCAGAGCAGGCATCCTAACTACGCCTCTAAAGGGCATTTTCCTTCATATGAACTTTTTCTTTTGCAAAAGCAGATAAGAGATTATATTTTTTATGAATCTGGCAAGTTATTCTTACTTCTCTGGCATGTGCAACATGACCGCGGAGACGCAGCACTCGCTCGCAGAGGCCAGTCCTGTCGTCATGTCTCCAAACGTGAGCCTGGACTCCCCGCTGCCTCCTCCGCCTCTCATGCTGCAGGCCCGGGCCACGAAGGACAACAACAGCATCCTGATCAAGTCCGAGCCCCGGGGGAGCAGCCCCAGCGCGGAGGAAGGAGCCGTCCTGGGACAGACCGAGGAGCACCTGCCAACAGGAGGGAGCCGGCGGAGGAAGAGGCCGGTACAGAGGGGCAAACCCCCCTACAGCTACATCGCCCTCATCGCCATGGCCATTGCCAACTCCCCCGAGAGGAAGCTCACCTTAGGGGGGATCTATAAGTTCATCATGGAGCGCTTTCCTTTCTACAGGGAGAACTCCAAGAAGTGGCAGAACTCAATCCGCCACAACCTCACCCTCAATGACTGTTTTGTGAAAATCCCTCGGGAGCCGGGCAGGCCAGGAAAGGGGAACTACTGGACCCTTGACCCGGCGGCGGAGGACATGTTTGATAACGGGAGCTTTTTGAGGAGGAGGAAGAGGTTCAAGCGGACAGATGTAAGCACCTACCCGGGGTACATGCAGAGCTCTAGCGCCTTCACACCCACCCCCATGGGAAGGCCGGCGTACCCAAACACTCTTTACGCAGGTATTGGGTCCGGGTATGGGTCTCAGCTAACTGCTACACCCCCACACCCCGCCATGCTCCATCACTACCAGACCCCAGGACAAGCCCAGCCGCGCATGTTCAGCATCGACAACATCATCAGCCAGCAGACGGTGGTCCAAGGCGGGGATCTAAACTCTCAGACCCTGGGGCTGCACGGAGGAGCTGACCTCGGCTCCATGACCTCCAGCTGCTCCGTCACAGGGCCTGACCCCTCCGCCTGCTTTCAGACTCAGTCAGTGAACCCTTCCGCAAACATGTTGGGCAGGAACACCGGGAACCTGTCCGCGAATTTAGGGGGAGCGTACCCGTACTCCTCCCCGGCCTCCCCTCCGTCTTTACCCGCCATGACCCAGCCGGGCTTCTCCCCCGGGAGCTCGCAGGTGTACTGCTCCGGGAACAGGCTGCCTCTGCCGGCCCTGCGCCCGGGATCATGCGCCGACCACACGGAGCAGCTGCTGGGACTGTCCGGCCCCATGAACTCCTACAACAACAGCTACATGAGGCAGGCCAACTTTGCGTCAGGGTTAGAGCGATACATGTGAGATGTTTTAAAAGAAAGAATGACAACAAAGTGACACACTTAGGCCCATTAATATCTAAAGCTGACCAGTTAATTGTAATTAGTTAACCAGGACGAAGGACAGCAGAGTAATGTGTGGGAAAAGCAAAAGAATACTTTCAATAAATTTCTTTATCAAGCTGTTAAGAAAATGAAGACCTTCATTATTTTTCATCAGTCAGCATAGCCTACATCAACCTTTCCGAAATTCATTTGTTATTTTAATAGCCTGTCTTTGGGTTGAAATGATCACCGTGCTCTACAATTTTGATTAAACAATTTTAGCTGTTGCTATATTTAATTTAATTAAATACAAAACTAGAAACGGAAATGTAAAAAATGTACAGTTCACTTTGTTGCCATTTTAAAAAATGGCCTGACCTTTGAAAGGCCTTTTAAGTTACCATTTATTAAGTGTTTTTTAAAGGAACATTCCCATAAAAAACAGGTCACAATCTATATCTTAGTCCCATTCAGGATATTTATGGGATATCATAATTTAGCCAAATCATTTGCATTTGAAGATGACCCAGAGGCCTTATAATGCAAAAGTGTCGAGCCTTGTATAAACGATTTCTTCTTTTCTATTTTGAAAGCCATTTAGACCCATTTTTACATTCCATAACTGTTTCTTCGTTTTATTTCACCTGATTTTGTTCATATTTACTGTTGTTTTAGAACTTTATATTTGTGCTCTTTATGTGCAAATCTGTTCATCTTAATGTAAATACTTTGTTGATGTACAAAGAGAAATGTTTCACTGATTTCAGGTCGCCTGAAAATGAAATAAATTCATTTTTACAAGAAACTTAATGTGGTCCTCATTTGTGCAATTCATAATTCCATCAGAAAAGATCATCTTATCAGATTTCCTCATTGCATCATATTTCATATTTTTAAGCAAACAAAAACAAACATAATTATAGCCATGACTAAACTGTTAACTTAACTTAAAGTAAAAAAAAAATCAATTTTTTTGGTGAACAAAACTAAAGAAAAATACAAACGATTTCGACTGACATGTTTTTTTATGCAAAGGATCATTCCTTCATACATTTTCTTATTGTTCTATGTCTAAACATTAGATTTACACTAATTTGAAATTCAAACGTATATTTTACATTAAATGTAGCACATTCAACACAAAATGCAATTTGATAACATGTGGAATGTCCTACAAACAGAAAAAAATGATTATGAATCCGAATCACAAGGACAAAGTTTTTCCAAATGACAAACGTCATTCAGTCAAATGAAATCAAGTCAGGTGCTGTTTATTAAACACTGACAGAGCTGGTTACAGTCACAAGGAAAAAAGTGTTGAAAATGTGTTCACACAATGTCTTTTTTATTATAATTCTGTGATGTGCAGGGCATTAATTCATTAACAGCTCTGAGTTTAATAATATTGGCTAACATTTTAATAGTGTAGACTTTATCATTGTACAACCACACAAAATATATATAAAACATGTTTAAGTCTTAATCTGAATAGAAATGGAATATATGTATGACTGTAATCATATTTAATAACTTACAGATATGTGTAAGAGTATGTGATATTACCAGTTTAACTGAATTTTATATCCATATTTTCATATGTTATTACTCTGTGCTGTTTTCACCAGTTTCAGCACATTGCTTTAGTTTACTATTTTTTACTTTTTCCAGATATGTTAGATATTTTTCTAGGTTAACTTTAAATGAAGCTGTTTTTGAGTATAGCATTTGTATGTAATCTGTTTAAATTATTATGACCCAGCAAATAGTAACTTTGGCCATGTGCAAAGTCTAATATGTATCCTAACAAATAATAAATAAACAAACACATTTTAATTTACAGACAAAGTTCCCTTTTCCTGTCTTGTAAATCTCCACTGTCACATTCATCCATTCAGGTCATGTAGGTTTATCCCATCACCAGTCTTTCAGCGAAAGTCTTTTCCCTTTAACTAAGCTATAAATCATTGAATAGCTGTTGTCAAGGGAGATGATATAAAGCTTTAGAGCTATGATTTGGAATATATCTGTATTTGGTCTGAAATGTTGTGTTACCTTAGTTATGTCGTTCAAATAGTTCAGAATGCTCTGGCTTTCTCAAAATATGTAAAAATGATTCACAGTCCAACAGCTGTATTTCCTATTGTGCCAAAAGTTTCTCTTGTCATACTTTGTCTTCATTTATGGAGAGGTAAATAAAATAGCAACATTTTGAACTTTTAGATATCAAGCCAGCTTACTCCGGTTATCATCAAGGTGCTTCTTTTTTGTATTTTGTATAACTAGAATGTTGATCATGGATGCTTTTGTATGAATGAAAAATTAGGCTTCTTTGAACATTTGATTTACAAACACGAGTTACTTTGCAGAAATAAGTATAAAACATGAGCATCAAACAAAACAATGATCAGCTAAAGTATTCAAATTATTAACTTTTCTTGCAATAAGTCATTTACATATATAGACATTGCAGTAGTTTAAGTCTATTCTTACAACTACATTGGCACATTTCTCCTAATAAACAGACTTTGTGTCTGTAATTTCCTGTTCAAGTGCCTAAATGAACAAGGTCCATAAAGCACAACCTACAAGATCAATTTAGTTTTTGTTCCAAGAATTAAAATGTTGAAGCCATCATCATGGCTCAGAATTATTATCCACATGTGTACCTTACACGTTAGTTGCTGAAAAAATGATCAATAGAGTAACACTCAATTGCTTTGTGCACTGTTATGTGTTTTTCTGCTTATACAGCCACTGTACCAGAGCACCAATGAGGAAGCATGATGGTTCAGTTTTGGGGATAAAAAACGACAAACTTTGATATATGGAGTCCCAGTTGTTCATCCCTATCAGCCCATTGATCTAAAGCCGAGTTTAGTCTACATGTCAATTTCACTTAAATGGAGAAAAACCATCAACAGGATTTGAAAACAAGTCTTCTGCTTGAGAGAGCCATGTTAAATATGGCATCTTTTTAAGTTCATTAATGATAGGTTAATAAAGTTAGTTAATATTCTGACTTTTAATGCCCTTTTTCATGGCCAACAAAGCACCAATATGTTCTACAGCACACTGTGTCTATCTTTATAAGGTGCTGATGTAAAATATTTTACCCCCACTAGATGGAAGCAAAAACCAGCAGCTCAGCCTTTTCTTGATTTGAGTGTTGCTGTAATTCTTATTCTACACAATATTTGTGATCCACAGAGCCTTAATATGTCTTCAGCTCTAAATCAGTGGGGTTTTTTTTCTCTCAGTAGGGCTGTAATTTCCTTTAAAAGTCTCAGTTTTAATTCTATAAGGTCTTGTACTTAGATGTAGTTGGACCAAGACCTGTCATATTGGAAAAACAATGTTACCTGCAGTACACAAATTCTATATCACCTCTATATTAAAACCTTAAAGGAGACATATCATGCTGATGCATGATTTAATACTTACATATAATATAATACATTTGAAAACAAGACCTTACACCCCCTAAATTTTCAAAAAAATGAGATATTGTATTTTTTCTGATATCCTAGAACGAGATTTGATGCCTCTGAAAATAGGTCATTGCGAGATGTCCGCGAGATTTCAAACGTCGTGATGACACGAGGTACCTTTCTGTTTATTGGAGTAATCTGATAAAACACTTCCCCCTCTGGGATGTCCGTTAGCCACAAAACCGTCACCGAGGAACACATCCACCAGCAGGGGTATATAGGTCCCTAGCTCACACTCACTCATTACCAGCTCTGGCCTGTAGGGGGACTCAAAATGCGGTCGCTGCTTTGAGCCTGCCGGAAAATACAGTAGAAGAAAAAGGACAGGCTGGCTCTACCCCCGATAGAATTGACCAATCAGAGCACAAAGGGCTGTGATGTTGCAAGGTAACTTTAAGTCATCCTCAGATCCGAGTGTTTCAACGTGGGCTTCAGAAAGGCCTAAAATGAGAATATTGAGAACGCTATTGTGGGGAAATGAAGGAACTAAATGACTTGTACTGAGGGCAGAAATGCTTTACAGGCATCCTAGTCTGGCATAGTGAAAAGGAGAAACAAGCATGACATGTCCTCTTTAAGAATAGTGTATTTTGTTCACGTTTACATACCACCAGTAAAGGAAAGATTGAAAACACTGGGGAACTGGGAGTTTAATGAAATGTATCTTAAAAATAACTGAAAATGCTGGGTAAGGACATATAAACATTACTTATGATGAAGAGTGGAGAAATAGTGTTTATTTGAGATCCATTGGATTTTGTATTTATAAAGATCTTGAAAAGTCTGAATTTGATGTCAACACTGCCATGGCTGAATCCGTATAAAATATTCTCTGCTTTGCATTTTCAAAAAAAAATATATACCTAATCATCTTAGTTGTCATGAGTGCAAGTTTTAGGCATTCTAGGAGCAAATTGCATTAATGCTTTTTGCGATATTAAACTATGTTGTGCTTTCATACATCCTAAGTTAATTTGAGGGGAAAAATCATTTCATTAAAAAAAAAAAAAAAAAAAACAGATTAAGGAAGTTAAAAATGAAGCAGAGTTCTGGTAATATCTAAGGGTCCATGAATGACAGGAGTCTAGAAATGTTTTAAACTTGCCCGATAAGTGGAGACTCTTCCAACATGTCTTTGTTTTGTTTTGATCACACCAAGGTATCATTCAGGTTGCTTGCATTATGTTGATTTTTTTCTTAATTTTGGATGCTTGATATTTTCTCAAAGTTGGAAAACCTTCATAACACAGTTTAATTCATCCTGCGACATCCTGCTGGATATGCTATCACCATATTCAGTGGTAAATTACACCAAAGCATAATTAATCAAACTTTTACTGATGTTTAAAAAAAAAAAAAAAAAAAAAAAAGGAGCAAGTGCAGGGTAAGTTTGACCTGTGCTATATCTCTCTGAAGACCCACAATTTGTTTTGACTCTGAAAACAAGTAAAATTAACATTTTACATTCTCAACACAGAAAGCAAAACATTGTTTCCACAGCATTTTGCATGAATTTTAAAGTAGTTCTTTTGTCATTTTTGCTCTAAGCTTCATTATGTGTTCATCTGATAAGCAACACAGGGAGGATTTACGTTGCTCATCAATGACATTAAAAATAACTGTGTTGTTTTCTAAAGATCAGGAAAAGAAAGCCTCCCTGGCTTACATTATCAGCCCTCTGCTTTTCAATGTTTGGATTTAGTTCCATTTTTAAACTGCAGGGGGCGCTTTAAGATCACAAACTGCAAAGAGGGGAGCCCTTCATCCTGCAGAAAATCAAAGAAACTTTACAGACATGGACATTTCTGAAAATTTCCACAGGGATTTTTAATTTACGTCTCTTTTAGCTGAGAAAAATAAAAGGCAATTAAAAATAAATGAAATGTTGCATTGTTAACAACATAAAGTAAAAAAAAAAACCAAAAGATAGAATGACATTCAGGTGGATGAAACGATGAGTTTACAATTTTTGATTGAATAAAGTGATGTCTATTTTCTCTTAATTTATTCCAATTTTAACCTAGAGGGATATAACTTCACATATTTAGTTATGCCTATATAATTGCATATCAAAGCTTTAACTTTATTTCAGAGCAGCATGACGTAATTTCGTTTTGTGAAATGATGCAGATCAATTAAAGTGAAGGCTACTGGACGGAATGAAGAAATAATTAGATTGATGAAATGCAGACTTTATTTTATCCCCCATTTCGGACACAGCGTTGGGCCACATTGATGATTAAAATGGGACAAACATGTTTTTTTTTCCCAACAAAGGCAGCTGGTGAGACCTGAAGAGAAGGTGGCACGAGAGTCAGGTTGCGGTGGACAGACAGAGGGACGTAAACTTTCAGCAGGAGATTTAAGGAGGTCGTTCCACCTGTATTACATTTACAGCGCAGTCCTGCATTTAAAGAAAATAACGAACAGATACAAACGTGAAATATAAATACACACACACACAAATGAAAATATAAAAACAAATCGAGGACTAATTTTGACGGCAATAAATAATAATAAGATGATTTGAATAAATAAATGAATACGCCAGAGAATTAATGATAAAATGAAGAAGTCCGTGGACACGCGCTCACACCGTGGCTGCGGTTTGACGCAGAGGTTGGGCCTGCATAACATGAAGGGACATCACAGAGATATAGGCTACAAACAACTCTGCGCGTCTGCAGCGACGTGCAGTTGATTTGATCTCTCGTCTTCACAGCTCAGAGAGTCACGGAGAACAAGCTGATAAAGTTCTGTGAAGGGAAAATAAGAGGTGCTGGAGGAATGAGGCTGCTGCATTACTGAGGTTAAATTCCAGCGGACAAACCCGGTTATTTATTTCAGAGAGAGGTGAATTTGTTTCGTTTCAGTTGTGGATTTGGTTCTTTTAAAGCATCGCCACGCTGAAATAATTAAAAGTCCCTGTGGAAATGAATGACGGCACAGCTGAAGACAAAAAAAAAGAGTGATTTTTTTTTTTTTTAATTCCGGATTTGTTTTGATTAATCTCTTTGCTACTATTGAGGATGATCATTACGTTAAAACATTTCTGGTTTAAAGAAGCAAGGGCTTCGATCCAATCAAAGTAAGATAATAATAATAATAATAATAATAATAATAATAATAATAATAATAATAATAATAATAATAAAATAGGAATTACAATTCCATTAGAACGATTTTCTCAAATAAATGATCAAAAACTTAGAGCTCATGTTTCATTTTCCAGCACAATCCAAATATGTACAGATTTTCAAATGAAGTGTTAATAAAAATAATAATAAGAAAAGGTAATATTTTCTCAGGAAATGAGTTTAGTTTACTGTAAACGAATAAGAACGACTTGAAAATGCAGATATTGTTCTCTCATCTCATACTAAAATAATGATATTCGGTCAAAAATTGTATATTAAATAGATTAAATAATATCTTTCTATAAAAAATATCCTTTGACGCCGGATGAGGGGCAAAGCTAGTAAATGTTTTTTTAAGCTGCCTTTACTTTATATCAAATAATCCTTACTCACGGATAAGGGGAATAAAAAGTATTTTATTGTTATGAAAATATATATCATATGGTATCAAGTGGTGTTTTGGACGACTCGTTTTTGTTGATTGATTTAGAAATATTTTACTAAAGTTGCTTTGAATCTTTATTTGATATCGTGCTCGATAGAAATAGCCATACCACACAAGAAGTGTTAAAAAAACTTTTCTACGAGTATCGTTTCTTGCACACCCTTTGTTTTTAAAAAGAACAGATCTATGGATTAATTTTAGCAGAGCAATTTCACCCAGTTCCTGGTAACAGTGACTCAAAGACCACGTGACATGCGTGCTCCTATAAATACCTTTTGAGAGCTAAGTGGGATAGTGTCAGAGTCTGGCTGGATACCTCCCCAAACCCGTGCGTAAAAGACATTTTGGACACATACTTGGATATTCAAACTCAGTTTGTTAAATGACCCTCCCTGAAGCAGCGGATCACACGCGGAAGCACTGACATTGTGAGAAACCAGAGGACAACTTTGGTCTAAAATCAGAGACACTTAAGTCTCATATTTTACGCACAAAACCAAAAGTTGTGTGCTCGGTGAGGACTCAGCACGGAGCAGCGTCAGATGACCAGGAGTCTCCAAAGCCACAGGTCAAAGAGTTATTCCTTCTTTTTGATAGTTTCTAGCCATGTGTGCATTCGGTAGTTGGAGTTAAAGTTGCAGCAGAAGTCTGGTGTGGTGGTGAGGGGGTGAGACAGAGGGAGAGAGTGCGCGCTCCCTGGCCAGAGGAGGAGGAAATCTGGGAGAGGAGGAAGAGCAGCGGCGTGACCAAGGATGACTTTGGGGACGGATATGTCCGACAGCTCTGCTTTGTCCGAGGATGTGGACATCGACGTTGTTGGTGGTGATATTTCCGTGGGGAAGGACGGAAAATACATCCACCACGAGTTTAACTTGGACAATGACTCGGACGACAACTACTCCCAGAGCGCGGCGGAGAGGGTGTCCTCCCCCGGGCTCAGCAGCTCCGACTGCCCGTCAGAGCAGATGAGCTCCAGCGCAGAGGTGGGCAACATGATCGGGGATAACAAACCCAGAAAGAGCGCACTCGTGAAGCCTCCCTACTCTTACATTGCTCTGATCACCATGGCCATCCTGCAGAGCCCCAAGAAGCGCCTCACACTCAGCGAGATCTGCGAGTTCATCAGCAACAGATTCCCCTACTACAGGGAGAAATTCCCCGCGTGGCAGAACTCCATCCGGCACAATCTCTCCCTCAATGACTGCTTTGTGAAGATCCCACGGGAGCCAGGCAACCCCGGGAAGGGCAACTACTGGACCCTTGACCCGGACTCCGCGGACATGTTCGACAACGGGAGCTTTTTGCGCAGGAGGAAGCGCTTCAAGAGGCACCAGGCCAATGAAATCCTCAGGGACTCTGGTGGCTTTCTGCCTGGCTTTGGATACGGCCCTTACGGATACAACTACGGACTCCAGCTGCAGAACTTCCACGCAGCCCATAACCCGTACCACCCACACCACGCAGCTGGCTCATTCCCCTTCCCCAACGCGCCCTGCACCTTGCCCTCATCCGCCTCCATATTCCCTGCGCCGCATCCCCTCCCAGCGCTTTTAGGAGCTGATTTAAGAAAACCCTTTTACCCACAGCTCAGCCCGTCCCTACCGCCCCTCAAAGCGGACTCCAGCGCTTCAAACCGTCCCTCGTTCTCCATTGACAATATCATCGGTGTGGCGGCCAACTCCTCCGCCTCCTCCTACAGCGCGCAGCCGAGCAGTCAGGCGCAGATCCTGGCCATGCTGACACCGGCTCTGGCCTCCGCTTCCAGCCATTTGAACCTTTCACAGGACAGCATATTACCACCACAAAGTCAGACTTTTACCAGCAAAACATCCAACCTGAACACTTGTCCTTTCTAGACAGAAATAAAGTTTTATTGTGGCGTCGTCCTGTGTAAGGTAGGCTGGACATTCTTGGTGAAATTAGAGTTTTTGCTCTCCAAGTTTTCTCGAAAAGAGAGACAGGTTTATTTATACTTTGTAAATATGTAAAATATTAAAAGACAAAAGGTAAAGAGTGGATCTTTCTGGCCTGGCGTGGTGTGGCCTTAACTTGCAAGTGTGGGAGAAAAAAAAGATCCTAAATTGTGTCCCCCAATTTTAAGAATATATATAAATTTAAGATTTTTATTATGATTTATGTTGTTTTTATTTCCTGCGTCGTGGAAAATGGCACTGTTGTTGTTGACATAGGCTGGCAGCGACGCAAACTCAGGTTTTTACTTTTCGAAAGCACATGGAGAGGGAGGGGGGGATAAATGACACTAAAGGCACCCCACTTTTACCCACAACCCCCTCTTTGAAACTCCTTTACATGGTGAACTTGTGATAAAATGATCATTTCATGTTGTTGGTAGGATTTGTGGTTATTTTGGTATAAAAGAGCGCATTACCTCTCTCTACATTTTTTTTTTTTAAATTGTTGTTAATTTCTATTTCACAACTAAATCTGTGAAAGTCTGTCATGTGTTGCCAAATAGAGAGAAACACCTAAATGTTCATAGGTCATTTTTGGTTGTAATGACAAGAATAATAAATGTTTGTGAATTTGGAAAAAGGACCATAAGACTAAGTATTTTGTGAAATTGAAAATGGGTAAATGAGATAGGTGGAGGTAGAGGGTGAGTTTGAATTAAGGCTTGGTAGATTCTCTTTTTAAAGTTGCAGTTTATTTTGAAAAAGGCTGATATTTTCTTATTAGGAGAGCTTTGGCGATTTATTTTTCTCCATAGTGCTGATAAAGAAGTATGAAGATCTTAACACCAGGAAGCTCCATTTAAAATCTCTGTTGATGTTTCCACCTTCTAACTTTCACTTTGAAAAGCTCCAAATGTCACTTGTTGCAATATGAATCATCTGAATCAAGTTTGATTGCGTGTAGCTCCTAATACTTCTTTATTCTTGATCGTTTTTGGATCCAGCATCCACCATGAAATGGGCATGTCTCTTTCCCTTTAACGATGAGACATTTTCAGTTAATACCTTAAGATCTGAACTTCTTTCTGTATTTATTGGAAAAGCCATTCACTGATTACAATGTGTCTAAGGCCAGAGAAAGTCCAACAGTCTGAGATTGAGGCAACAATTATAATAATCATAAATGCAAATGAGCTTAAACATCATCATGGTACAAAAACTAATCTGTATATAGGACTGACCTGATAACTCTACCTCTGACCTACTTTTGGCACCATGATCACCTCTTACAGGTAAGCATCGCTCAAGCTGAATATTTTTTCACACATTTTGGACCTGATGTGGTTGTAGGCCAGTCAGACTAGTGTGTGTGTTTCTCAAAACAAAGACGAGAGCAAGTCAAGATCTCAAGGAAACAACCAGAGAAAAATGAATAAAACAGCCCCTCCTCCTTATGGTATTCAGTATATATACACTGTATATACTTGTCATGACAGAGACTGTATTAATATTGAAATATTGATACATTTCCTCTCAGGTCTTCCATAGACAGTTGTATTATTTAATTTCACGTGTTTAAAATCCAAGTCTTCTTTGTAGAAAAAAATATGGAGATTTAATGTTTGACTAATAGCTTGAAATAAGTAAGAACTCAACTTGTAAATATAATTTAAAAACAGAAGTCCAACAAGATGGGACAGATGTAAAAATATAATTGCATAGGTGCAGAAAAGAGAGCACTGCTGGACCAGTCAAAGGACTGAAACCTTTGCTGCTGTTTTACTCCTTTGCACGATATTTTTTATTACACAAAAATTATCTAAAGAGAATATTTTTCTTTCATCCACCTCATCTGGTTTCAGTTTCTATGGCTTCCAAACCACAATAATAAATGTGTGGGTAAAATTTTCTCTCTGTCATGAAAGAGAAGATCAGTGGCCTCCATTTGTGTCTTTAGCTTTTTAACATTCAAGTTCTCAATAAAAAGGCACCGAACAGAAGCAAAATGTAAAAAGCATAGATGCTTGTACTTTCAAACTTACTTACTTTCCATATAATGCACTATTTAATGTAAGTAAAAAAAATTGGACATTCATTTTGAATATGATATTCATTTGAATCAAATCATGCAGATTATACATATGAGCACGTGTTTGCTCATTATTATAGATATAATTACTACAGCAACCCAAAATCTCTAATTATGAATACGGTTATCTCAATATTACTGAAATAAAGGTAATTTGCTAAGTATGGATGCATGCCTTTCAGAGCCTGAGTCCCATGTTGCAGTGATTCACTGTTTATACATTTATTGAACACTTGCACATAACAGATTTAAGTCCATTTTTTACATTATGCTCAAATTTGGAATTCCTTTTTCTTCTTTATGCTGCTGGGAAATATAAGTTACAAATCAAGCAAGCTGAGATGGAGGCAAAATTTGCACTTCAATGTTTTTGTGCTAAAATGTTCGCATTTGTACAGATAAGAAATGGTAAGCAAAGTGGCAGAAATGCATGCTTTTGTTTTACTCTTTTATTTTTAGCACTCTGACGACTTTTACTCCTTCGAATGATTTGCCTTCTTGCATCCATTTTAGCCTGGATTTTTGGTGGTTTTCCAAAATAAAAGAATAGTCAGTCTCAAAATAAAGACAATAATACAGCCAATAACTCATGTGTACTATGCAAATTAGCTACTTATTATAAAGAAATTAAGCACTTGATTTTTTTTCTAGATATGTTTATATTTTTAATTCTGTCGAAAGAAAAATAACTCGTTGAATCTCAATACTTTACCAATACTTTGTGAATGCAATTCTTTTTAAGGCTCCTGCAGATGTGCTAATTTGAGTATTGAGTATAATTTTAATTTAATGTGAGTATTTTCGTATAAAATTCTCCTTTTGAGGTTTTAAGGCATTCTTGCACACTTGGCTGAAATTTTGATGTTTGTTTTCATTGCACTCATTCAAGCTCTAACACAAAGGGCCGAGAGATGAATGCAGAAAAATCACATTCAGTTATAAATATATACTGTATGGTACAAAAAGTGTGAAGTAATCTGAGGTCAAAGCAGTGAAACATTTGCTGCCGTTTCACTTAGAGGACCTTGATAAATTTCATTTTCACTCTTTTTTCCACACATTAAAATAATATTAGGGTTAAGAGCAACCAAAAAGCTTGTAAATATAAAAAATAACAGTGTAATTGAAGAACGAGTTTAAGAAACTAGTCTCTACATGGTGCCGTTAATTAAGCCTCTTTTTCAGTGTGTGCGCAGCTCCAGCGCAGATATTTTAATTCTGATTTGACGCACATAACGGTGATGAATATCATGCAACAGTGCGCCAGTATTCCTCTTGTGTGGCTTCTGCTCGCTTGTAAAAAGGACCCGTTTTCTAAAGGCCCCTCTAAATGAATGGGGGCCGTGAGCAGGCCTCCACAGGCCTCTGTAATTGAAAGTGAACAAGGATGTACCCACGCTCTTTTGGGGTTTTCGTTGCTAATTTGTAGCAGCATTTTTCACCGGGGCTCCTAATCCACCATAATGCGGCATTCTGGCGCGTTTGTTGATGTTGTCAGTGCGGACCCCCGGCCCTGAGGAGTGAATGTGCGCGCAGCGAGCGGTCCCAACCACACACATCTCGGAGCCTGAAAAGCAATCTTCTTCTCTAAAGGCCCTCGCTTTGCTCCGCTTTCATGTCGCCTGTGTTGTCTCACAGTAACTTGTAAAGAAGAAGCAGTGGGACTCGTCCGGCTACAGAAAACAGGCCCATTGGTCTTTTTTTCGGAGCTGTTGGAGCACATGTTTCCAGACAGAGGGAGGGGTGTGAAGGCTCCATTATTTACCAGATCTGTGTGCAAACGGTTCAATTAAGTTTGTGGCTGTTTTGACGGATGATTATTAAGGATGAAGGGTGGGAGGGCTGACTCCTCTGTTTTCCCTCAGCACAGCTCAGTGCAGGGCTTTGAAACGAAAACCAACACATGACCACTCTTTGTATCCGCATTCAACCTCCTTTTCTTTCTCCCTGTCTTTCTTTCTCTCCCAGTGCGCACGCAAATTGGACAATTGATAAATATTGCGTCGAGATTTGGGAAAATCGTTCGGATTACAGCTTCTCCCCGCTGTATCGCTCATGTTAATTGATATCCTTCTTATGTAATTTGCAGAGTAAATGAGGTGGAAAAAAACATTAGCAGACCCTGAAAGTTTGCCGCGCGCGCTCGCCCTGACAGGGAGTCATTACGCACCGCATCAGTCCATTAAAAATCCACATGAAGCGTTTGCAGAGGTGGTTAAAGAAGCCATTGAAATAACGGCAGGAACGAAGAGTAAGCCAATAAAATTCAGCAGACACAAGGCATGACGCACGCACATCTGGAGAGGTTCAGCCAAAAGGCATCGGTTTGAGAAAACGGACGATTTGAAACTGAAGCCGTTTTAACAGATTTTCAACTCAAATGCGCACCAATCCCTGCAAGCAGATTACAGGCCTGCTGCAAACTCGCTCTTCCTCACACCACAACAAACACCGATCACATCTTATAAACGCCCTTTCATTTTTCATGTCGCTGCCTGCAGGATATCATCATCGCTTCTCGCTAATTCTCCAGTAGAAGCCCCGTTTCCCTGCATGCTGTCACTTCCAGACCACCCACCACCGCTGCGCCATGAGACGCTGTCTTTATTTAAGGCCCCGCGACGACATGCGTCATTTTCTGGTGACGTTCTCCCAAACGACAGCAGAGGAGAGTGATATGTGGAGTGACAGCTAAATAACTCAACTGGTCCCAAACACTACATTCACACATTTCGAGGGTTTCCCATCCCGCCTTTAAGCGCTCCCATATGCTCTGTTTGGGCAAGAGCGTGCGTAAAAACAGATTGTGTACAACTATAAAGAATTTTAAGACTTTGGATGTCAACAAACATCCAGATTAATCTCTTAATTTCTGTTTTGATTTTTCACTGTAAGTTGTAAATAAGTGATTACAGCAGTATTGAGATTTGCTGTAGTGTTATAATAATTGTTTCAATGTGCGTTAAACAGCGCATAAGAGCCCGAGATTAAATGAGATCGTTTGGTTAAACCTTTCACAGCCATGTCAATAATGATACATTCACGGATCGATGTACCTTGAAACGTCTTGAAGGGCACGATGACAGAAGCTGTGCTGCTGACACCGTGTGTCTGTGAGTCCTGTGTGCATGATTTATGCATTTGTGTTCGCAGGGGTGAAAGATGTCAGATTACTTGATAATGCTTCACACCGTTGCATGTTACAAAGAAATGTAACATATAATGTAATGAAATTTATTGTTAATTGAATGATCAAATTAGTGAAGCCGTTCTTTAACTTTTTTGCGCTGATTCACCAGGCCAACCAGAGATTGAGTGCATAGGAGTTGATATCTGTGCTGGTAACTGACCCATAAAATGTGAACACCTGTAAAAGGCATTTTTGGTGAACAATGTAACGTAAACGGGCCACTTTTACTCGAATACCTTTTGATTTTCGCAGCTCACTTTGGTTATAAGTATTTTTCACTTTTCTATTTTTATTCAGATATATTTCTTTGGATTTTTGATTTCTCTCTAAACCCAGGCCTCTCGTGTAGCATTATTTTTCAATTACTACGAAGACGAAAGTAAGCAGACATAAGCAGATTCACACCTTATATCTGTATCCATGTGTATATACAGTTGATTAAGATATATAGACTAATAACAGGCAATGATAAGAGCAACCTCAGGTCAAAAATCTCAAGTGAACAACAAAGACACCAAACAAATAATATTTCTTTAGGGGCAAGATAATCACTCTTCTCTGTCCCAGATTTTTTTTTTTTGATAACACTACTGGAGAAAATCTCATTTATTTAATGTAAATTCTTATCTTTACATTTCATACTAAGTTTCTCTGGAAGATAATGGTTTTAAAGAAATAGATGAAGGATCTTAATAGGAACAGTTTTTTTTCAAAATATTGTTGTGTAATTTGACCAAGTACTAGAACTAAACTCAGTATCATGTTTTTAATGACCTGAAATCGAAAATAATTGTAAAGGGGTACAGGTAAAAACACAAAATAAAAAAATAACCTGCTCAGCGAGCCAGTGTGCTGCCAAATTTCATGTTATAATTTGATATCTTAATCAAATTGTTTTATGTTTTTCTTTTTCTTGTCAAGTACAAGAGATCTGACTTTGTGATTTGGTGCAAAACAACAGAAGGAGAAAAACAGTAAGATGCTTTAAAACAGCAGTACTTGCCTTTTTATTCAAAAGGGAAAAAAGAACTAGATGTTTTTCAAAAAAAGGATTGTTTAGGTATCAGAGAATATTTTTTTTCGCATATCATTGGTTCATCTTAAATATAAAGCATAGATTTAGTCACAACTTATATTTTAAATGCAACCTTCAGAACACTTGGTGAGGATTACGAAGAAATGGACGAAGAAAAGACGAGATCAAAAGTTGAAAAGATGGAGTTAAATGGGTAAATCCATTATATAGAACCAGACTTTGGCATAACAAAGGTGAAGAGTGCTCGCGGGATTTTCTTACAGTGAGCTCGCGCTGGTCAAGGATCCAGCGGCAGGTGCAGGGTTCACTCCGAACAGAGGAGCAGGCTGGACTTCATCTCTGCCTCCTTTCTGCTTGCCTTTAAAGTCATACTTTATAAGAAAGTCTCCAAAACTCCCTTCCATAGTATGAGGTCTAATGTACCAAACAAGTTTTTGAACAGAAAATCTTCGCCTTTTCATTTTCGTCGTTATCTAGCGTTTGGCTTTGGTTGTGCGAATACTAAACGCGCTTTTTGTGCGTTTCATAGCCTCACCGTTATTACTCAAATTGTTTTACAGAAGGTGGATGTGTAGTGGGTAAAATGGAAACTGTGACAATGAGGATAATTCCGTGGGATTCCCCTGTAGGATGAAGATTAAAAATAAGTGGGACGTTGTTTTTTATCACGCAACATAAGCTGATGCTGAAATAGAGGAGCCGAACAGGTGCAAATGAACAGACGTTTTAAAGACCTGAAGGCTTTTAATCAAACTTGACGTTGATCTCCGAAACTGGGTGTTTTTGTTGTTTTTGACCAATCAAATACTAAAAGTCCATATACGAAATTTAATCTCTTAATGGGACCCTCTTAAATCATGTTCCAAGGGAAGAAATGTCCAACATAAGACAAACAGGCCGTATATTTTCAGATTGTATTTTGTTTTTGCAAAGTAGGAAAAGCTCCGTTGTTCTACGTACATACATTATTCTATTTTACTTTTTCCGAGCATCTACCACCAGGCTGATATGTTAATAGGTAGGCTGTAGTCAGGGGCGCTGGCAGAAAATTTGGGCCCCATGAAACAATATCAGAACGGACCCTATCCCAAACCAACTTTTCCTCGATCAAGTATCTTTAGAGCTAATTTGAAAAATAATTATGCTGATTTACATTTTTTTTTAATGAACCATTCAAAATAATTACAGCCAAGTTTTCTACTTATTTAAAGACACACACAACATCAAATGGCAGAAAAACACAATTTAGCTGGAATTACAGAGTAATTGATTATTTCAGTTATTCAAAAAAATTGCAGACTTTTGGTCCATATTGAGTATTCACAATGTTTTAATTTTTCATATAATCAGACCTCATAAATCTCTGATTTTAAACCCCGAATAGAGTCCAAACGTTTTACAGGTAGACATTTGTCTTGCTCCAAATCCTTTTTTTGAGCTAAACATTACTGTTATAATATAGACTCTATTTCTTTTTTTACCTCTGCAAAGGAGGTTATGTTTTCTGGAGAGTTTGTTTGTCTGTCTGTCTGTGAACAAAATAACTCAAAAAGTTATGGATGGATTTTGATGAAAATTTCAGGAAATATTCAGTATGGGAAAAGGAAGAACTGATTCAATTTTGGTGTTGATCCGGATCACCGTCTGGGAACTGTGCTGCTTTGCGGAGGTCTGCGCTCTCTGAGTGCTTTTTTAGTTTATGCTATATGTTACAGCAGAAGTATAATCAAAACTGATTATCCCAAATAAATGTTCAAAATGGCCTCTTTTATGTAAATTCTATTTCATGGGCTTCAACTGATATAAAAGATGTTAACATTTTTTTAATTGTAATTGAAAAAGACAAAAAGATATTGTTTGCATGTAAAGAGCAAATAGACCTTCTGAACCAAAGACAAGAAGTTAATACATTGAAATGTGGAAAATACTTATTTAATAATATTTTTTAGGGGCATAGGTTTGTATCTCCCTATGACCTCACCTACACACCCCCAAGGGCTCACCTTACAGGACTTCATGTATTCAATCATCATGAGTCATGAAATATTGAGTATTAACCAAGCATGTGAAATTGACCATTAAGGTAAAGTGTGGCCAACAAAGAAAGGACCAGAAGTCTCCATCTCACCCCCTTTTACCCCTTTCCCCTCTCCCCTCTCTCCCCTCTTGTATGTGTGTGGTACTTCAGGCACAGGGGCCTCCTCGCCCCCGCGGAGGAATGTTGGCCCGGGGTCCGCGGCTCCCAGGCCGGCCGGACCTGGAGGATCGGCCCTGAAGAGGCAGCAGCAGCAACAGCAGCAGTGCTGGTGCTATAAATCAGAGCCTCCCCTCTCCCTGCTGCTGCCTCCCTTGTTTTTGCAGCAGACAGAGGAATCCCGCGCTTAATGAATTTAGAATGTGTAAATAAAGCGAGGACAGTGAACTCCCCATCATCTCTGAAAACACAATATTAACTTTGGAAGATCTTCGCCCCGCGCACCCTGACACACTAAACGAACACCTGCTCACGAGGAGGGGGGGGGGGGGGGGGGGGGGCACATAAACACGGGCACACACACATACACTGTCTCTGAGTGCAGGGGTATTAATGACCTGCACACATCACCAGAATATGATAGCAGGTCAGAACTGTCATTCAGGCCTGTTTTAGAAAGACTGGCTTCAGGAAAGTATGATCAGTGCTCCAAAAAATCAACCAGACCCCTGACCTAAATCAAGACTTCATATGAAACTTTTAAATCAGATCTTTTATTGAATGAGTTTGTCATTAACTTTGGTGAATGTGGGTTGGTTCTTGTTGGAGTCGTTTTTAGATCAAGTGTTTCTTTTCTTTTCTCTGATTAGCAGATTTGGAGTTGACTTTACCTCTCTATTATGTAAAAATTAAGTGAGGTCAACCTCATGCAGGGGAACACAGCAAATTCAGAGGAGTTAAATTTTAGTGTTGGGAAAATTTCAGCAAGAGTAGAATTAATTTTACTTTGAATGGAGTCAAATCATTGAAAATGTACTCTAAGCTGAAAATCAGTTGGTGAAACAAGTGTAAAATGATGCTTCAGTGAATCCCTTGGTGTCACTGTAGGATCTTTAACTCTGAACTATTCACTCTGAACTCTGAACCTGTAAGGGGCACTAGAGTCTGTCATTCCACCCTTTTCCCATGATTGGACAAGTACCAACAAACACTGTACTGTATGCCAGCATCATGACAGCTGCAGTGCAAATGCTGTTTATAAATGCTCACACCAATCTGTAGGCCTATTTAAGCTAGTTTCCATCGTTAATACGCAATTAATAAATTTAGTTTACACTTTGCAGTGTTTATATAGACTTGTCACTGAGTTAGATGTGTGCTCTGAGAGAGGACATTCCTAGCACCATATGGAAGTAACATTATTCATTGTTACAAGTTTTAAATTTTAACTCTGATAAGAGCAGAAAATTTCAAGATTCAAAAGTAGTGAAAATGGTGACAACACCGTGTAGTGTTCTGAAAGTGTTACCACAGATTTTGTTGTGTAAAATTGTTTTTTTTAGTATTAGCTTCCACATCTGTTTCACATGACACTGAAATCATTACCTGTTCTTTTTCTATTTTAAGTGTAAGACCTAACTGTCAAAGATGACCAGGGCATATCATTTCAGACACATTAGGCTGTTAGGCAGGATAGTCAAGATGAAATAACTGGAAATACACAGGCCTTCAATGCAATCAGATACAGGATACGGCTGCTCGATTATTGCAAAAATTTTCTTGATAGAGTTTGAAATCACATTCAAAAAACAATAATATTCACAATAATAATCACTTACTGTTTTGACCCCTTCACCACCTGAAACCATTGAGCCTAAGTGCTCATAACATTCAGAACATTAAAGAACAAGCAATAAATGGGAATGTTTGTTACAATAACTGTACCTAATGGCTGGAATAAAAATTAAACAAGTGCAACAAGTCATTAGGCACAGGCATCATCAAATCTTAATTATTCAGCTTCATCACTGTGGGAGGTGGTAGATGTAAATGTAATTCAAATTGAAACTTAATTTTTCAGATCCACAGATTATAATGTGACGATTAAAAATGAAAATGAATATTAGGAAAAATTAGACAAGACATCTATTTAATGAACCTCAATGTAATATCATTGAACATGTGATACATGTCTGGATATGGCAATAAACAATATGATTCCTCACTGTTCAACGAAATATAAATTTTGACCCATTTCAATATGATGAAGTACAATAAAACACAATACATTACAAAATAATACAATATGAAAGAAAGCTTGATGTAAAACAAAACATCACGATACAATACAAAACAGTTAAACAGAATACAACATACGATACAATGCAATAAACACAAAATATTTAATATATAAATATTCCTTAGTCAATTTTTCTCAGACTCCAAATTCAGTTACATTAAACTGCCATCCACGTATCAGTACTGAATAGAAACACTAAACCAAACTGTAATCTACAAAAATAAACACACCTCATACAAAATATATTGCTAAAGATAGACACATACACATTCCTAACAATCATGGAGACAGAAATACAAGAAATGGCCAACAAGCCTGATTATCTCCTCTAACTAAATAATCTTTACAGATAAAAAGGTATGTACAGCACAGAAAATACAGGTTAACTTTTAAAGGTTTCACATCCTTTGTCTTTTGAAGACTTTTCCTTTTTTTAATCACTGACTCTTGTCTCTGTTGTAGGCGTGTTTCTGCTTACCCTTTCCCTGTCTCATCATCTGCATGTTGAGTATTCTTCCCACCTCTTTCTGATCACCCCATAATACCTCTTTAATTTATTAAACCTCATGTCTCCCCTTGGCTCGTGCCAGTTCGTTGCACTTCCATGTCTTTATCCCAGCACTCTTCATTGTCACATCTTGCCTGTATAACCTTGTTTGTTTTTTGATCTAGTCTTTTTGCCTCTTGTCCTAGATTCTGTCACCTGGTCTGATTGCTCCTTTGTGTACTGAGCCCTGCCTGCCTGACAAATAAACCCACTTGCTATTTGTCAACCGGTGAAGTGTTGAGCATTTCTGTTCTGTTCTTGAGCCACGTTCCTTGGTGATATCAGCACTTTTTTGAGCAACATTAAGTTCATGTCAGTTTTGGTGACACCCCATTGACATCTTTCTTTTGGTCTCTAAGAGATATAAATGTACAGTTAGGTTTGTATCATGGAAATTTACAAACAAGAATAAAAAAGAAAGGAGAAAAAAAGACAAGTAAAATGTTGCATTATATCTGTGTGATGGTGGTGCTGTGTGTCATCTTCGACTTGTTATGCCATTGCTCTACAACCACAAGCATGTGTTCAAGTTTGCCTCTAATCCTAGCTAGCAAATAGATATGTCTCTCTTCAAAAATACCATAAAAGAAAAAAATATTTTCATTTACTTGACCTCAAATGTTAAAGATTTTTAGCAGGCCATAAAGTCGTGTTTAAACAGCAAATAAGGGAAAAAAGCATTAAGGGGGAACCACAATATATACCCTGACAAGTACCATGATTTATTGTATGAGAGGAAAACTTCTGTCATAAAAAGGCATTTTCTATTAGATTTTAAAGTGTATTGTTAAATTTTCAAAACTGAGCTTTTATTTTGAACAGCACATTCAGAGAATGTTACTAATCTGTGTTAATGCCTGACATGTTCCATGTTTCTGCTTCTACACGGTACCCCCTCTGCAGCAGTGTTTTTGGGCATGTAAAGTTAAAAATATAAAAAATGGTGACTCTTGTTTGTGTTATTGTGTGCTCTCTTTGGTCAGTATTGGGCAAGTGTTTTTTCTACTAAATTCACTGTAACTCTAAATTATCTAACTCTTAGCAGCCATTTGATCAAAAGATCTTTAAGACATTCTGCTGTTATAAAAATTTTTTACAGTGTTGGTGCCAAATAAAGTGTAAAAGTGACACTTTTGTAAATCAAATCCCTTGGTGTCACTGTAGGATCTTTGAATCTGAACTTTTCAATCTGAACCTGTAAGTGACACTTGTGGAGTCAATCTTCCCACCTGCCCCCAATTGGCCCAATAAAATAGATGCCACAACAAGCCCATGCCATAATCATTGAACTGCATTTGTTTTTAAGTTTTTTTTTATATTGAATGCTATCAGAACATGGCATCTTAATATACAACAAATGAATATGATAAAAAGTGCAAAGTCTAACACTTTACAGTGTTAGAGGTTGCACTTAGTAGTTAGAAATGCATCTTAATGAATGTGTACCCAACAGAGCATAGAAGTGCTGTTCAAAAGTCACATTTTTAAACACTTTTTCAAAGCTTTACATTTTAACTCCAAAAAGAGTTAATAAAATACTTGATGAGAATTAAAGAACCATTTTTCCAAAGACATAAGAACAACACTATGAAGCGTGAACCCATATAGATACTAGAAAAGCACTCGGAGAGCGCAGACCTCCGCCAGCACCACAGTCCTCACCCATATTGTGATTTTCACCATAAATATTAGTCCTACCTTTATTTCATGTAAATATTTAGATTCCTTGAGCATGAAAACATACCATTAGCATTTGGATTCATAGTGACATCTATTTTAGTTCAGTAGTTATTCACAAAAATCACATTTTTCGTCATGGTGGCCAGACGCTGATCTGGATCAGCACCAACATTGAATCAGTTCTTCCTTTTCCCATGCTGAACATTTTCTGAAAATTTCATCAACATCCATCTATAACGTTTTGAGTTATTTTGTTCACAGACAGACAGACGGACGGACAGACAAACAAACTCTCCTGAAAACATAACCTCCTTTGCGGAGGTAATTAAGAACTGTTAATGCTACCTCTGATAGTGTTAATTTGTCTATTCAGATTTTGATGCATGGCCTCTAATATGACCTCTAAATTATTCTGAAAGCAGTTTGAATGGAAATTTTTGATGATAAATAACATAAATCCCCTGAATTTTATTGTATTGTGTTGCTTTTAAATGTCCCTCTGGGGTCCACAGACCACATGTTAGGTGACACAAGTCTTCTACTTTAAATTCCTCTGTTCAGTTTTGTTGATCTTTTCAGTTGGCTGGACCTCTATTTGACGCTCGCTTGTTAGACTCACAGCCAAGAAACACTGTGATTTAAGCAGAGTGAGTCATTTATTAAACAAAATACCCATAATTACTGATGATTCAGAGACTTTCATTCTTGTCTCCCACTCAACTGAACTGCGCAGAAAATTAACAAGCTCGTGTGGATTTATCTGCTGCCATGTTGATGACACTTTTAGAAATGCATGTCCACAATAACTCTTGGAAGTGCCCTTAGATTTCCTCCCTGATGATTCCTCCATCTCACATGTAAGAAGTGAATTTGGACTTGGTGCATAAAAATGATAATAACAAATATTTGGACTAAAATTACAAAGCAAGTACAAAGAGAAGGATGCTGCTTTAAAAAATACATTTGAAGTCTATTTGGTGCAATCAAAGCAAATGGAAATTATGCTCTCTTGATTTTATTGTAATGATCACCTTATAAACTCCTGGTTCAGGCACTGATTTAAGTTTACCAAAAGCAGCCCCACTTACGTTATAAAAACCACCACACAAGGGACACTGCAGCCTTCTGCGTCCCCCCTGAAAAAGGTGGAAATGAATCTTTGTTGATCTAATCTTCTTTCAGCGTGAAAGTGTGTTTTCCAAAAGTAGGAGAAACCTTGTGATAAAACTGAAGTTTACTATCCAGAGTGAAATGCGATCAGGCTGAGGTCGAGGGGCCAAACTTTTTAAGACTAATGTTTATTTAGAGAAGTGAGCGCTGTCTATGGGACTCCCCCAGTTCTCCCAGAATGCAGCTCTAATGTCTTTTGCAGGCCTGAGCAGACCACCAGCAGTACATGCACAACATCTCAGATGTTGCAGACTGAAGCAGGGTGCAGACAGGGATTTCCAGTGACACAGTGAAAAAACATATAATTTATGGAGTCTTCTTTGTCAACTGCATGCATATTATGAAAGGTTTAATGAATAATTGAAAAAGTTTGAGTCTCTTTTTTTCTGCAGACTCTGTGATTAAGATAAAATCAACCCAAAAAGGAAAGAGGTCTTAGACATCAGCACACCAATACGCTGTGATATCTAGCAGCAAAATACTGTGTTGACATTTTATCGCACAACAGTGATAGTTTATTAGTAATTAAACCATTGGTCCCTTTTAGGTGCACATTTTCTTTTTGGGTCTTTGTCCATTTATGATCCATGCGATTGTTGATCACTTGGCCCTTGTTGTGTATTAAAATATAATGTCTTATAATATGCAATTTATGGCCAGGTTTCAAATACGTTGTTTTTACTGTTTTCCAGCAGATGGCTCCACTTTTTCAGTCCCCGGGGTAAAAAAGGTGCATTTGTAATTATTATTCTAATTATCCATTTTCTAAAATGGATATTTTTTCTTAGTTGCTGACACAGCACAAAATAATTAAAATTCACTAAAATCACTTTCTTGATAATCAATGCATTCAAACCAGCATATAAAGACAAAAACTTCTTATTAAAAAATAATGGAACAGAAGTTGGTGAAATGCAGCAAAAACTGGAAAATAAATTTCCAATCTGTGTCATTCAGAATAAGGACTGAATGTGCCTGTGTAACATTTTTAGTTGAAATGGCAAAAAAGATAATAAGATTGTCATAAAACAAAATGAGAACATTAAAGAACATTATTTGGAAATAAAAGTATCATGTTAGATAACAATCCTGTTTAGAGGCAACATCATTTTTAACATCCACAGATCTTAAACTTCATCATTCTGAAGCCATATTGCGATTCCAGATCAATAATTGTATTTTACTTTATGTCTAAAAGCATAAACCTTGCATATGCAGGGCTGGGTTGGTTATGAAGGGGGTCACAATGCTTTAGGGTAAGATTGTTACAAATTAAGTTGTCTTAGTTGTATTTATTTTGGTAATTAACATTCAGAAATAGCCTTAAGCTTTCATCAGAATTTGAACATTTATGTCATTTAAACGCAAATGCAAAGAGTGCTGCTTGATTTTCTGATAAAAATATAGAACTTAAGTAAACTTAAAAGAAAGCATGTTTTACCTAGACCTCATTTCTATTTCATTTTTGAATGCTTTGTGAGAATTTTTCAAAAATTTAACCACAACTAGTTTAATGCAAAGGATAAACATTAATCTCTGATTAAACATGGTTTTTATTTATCATCATTTGATTTTCTTTTTTGCAGTATTGTATTGTCAGATGAATCTTTAGCCCATGGCTGCAGGCTTATGTTGTATTCTGATGGCAATGTATTGATCCTTGATATTGACTTTGGGACCACCTTCAGCATGAAAAGGGGCCACACTGGATTTTCAGTTGCACACCCCTGTATTTAGCTATTATGTGCTGGTGTTGAACACATCACGGTTTATGTTTAGCATTTCCACTGATGGTTTTAAAAATATTTGGAATATTTAGAGCTTCAGGGGGAAATCCTGCAATCTGCACAAAAAATAAAGCTGTAAATGATCTAAGATAAAATACAACCAAATGTATATCACTGAATTTGTCACATGTTGCAAACCCTTTAAATCTAAATCTCACATTTGCGATTATGACACAGTATTAAAATATGCCCTATCAAACTGTTACAAAGGGAGAGTGATAATGCATAGTGAAGTTTGACTGGTTTCAGGGTGAAACTTTCATTTGGAGGTGTAAAAATGTGCACATTTGCAGCGCATTTTCCCAGTGCGCAGAGAGCAGCAGCGTGTTTTCTTACAGTTTGTAAAATTGAATTAGATACGGTGGGGAATCTGACCTCCTGCCAGAGCCGCATATTTTTCACCCCTCAGGTTTTAGTGTTCCAGTGTATTTATGTTTTCTCAGCTGGATCTGCCATTAGACATTGTGTCCGCGCCGTCCATTTCTATCTTTACCATCTCTTCTCTCTCTCTCTCTCTCTCTCCCTCCAACACCTCACTCTTTCCTCCTCTCTCTCTGAGTAGCTCACTCCGCCACCAACGTCGATCTGAGCTGCACACTGGACACCAGAGCGCAACACAGGCACGAGCATGCGCACTGTGCGCACAGTTTACCCAGAGGGAAGCACATGTGTACACAGAGGAGAGTCAGGAGGCCCAGGACATTCAGTCAAGTGACAGAACTAATCAGACCGTGAAGCATCTCCATGCTCATTTTCTCAGGGATTAGACAGGATTAGTATAATTCTGTTACCTGTAGAAAATCTGCATTAGATCATGTCTGAAGCAGCACTCCACCAAAATTAATTTTACAGCCTTTCACAGTTTATATATATAATCTTCATGGTCATAATCACTGTGTTAAAGTTTGAAATGATCTCCTTTAAACAACATTAAATGTGTTGAGTCACTTGTATTTCTAAACCATGATTCTTGCCTCATGACCCAACACCTCATGAGATAGATTGTGACCCAAATGTCTGAAAATACATATGTAGCAAAACTAATAATAAAAAAAAAGATTATTTTTAAAAACAGACTGAAGAAAATGTCACCACACAGACAGGAGAAACCCTTTTAAAGCACATCTCTACAGTGGCCTAGAAATTACTCCCTCATTTTCATTAAATTAATTTCCCCTAATAACATAAGCACTTTGGCTTCTTCTCCTAAAGGATGTCAGCACAAAGTGAGTCACTTAGCAGTCTGTGCAGAGAGGCCTTCCCCGACTTTGGTGTTCTTTTTCAGCAGCACTTACATGTGCAACTAAGTAAGTAGTATCTGTGGTCAAATATTTCTAGAAGCTGAAGAAAGCTATCCTGTTCTACAACTGCATTGTGGACCATGTCTTAAATAATACGGCCACTGCCTTGGTGATATCTGTTTATCTTTTCTTTCCTAAGGCTCAGTGCAGGGTTATGAAGCTTGCAGCGTGCATTGTTTGGTGCAGGAAAATGTGAAGACTTCACACTTCAGGTTGTAGCGCAGAATTTGTACTACAAGTGTGGAGTTATTTTAATACAACACAAATATTGTCTTACTCCTTCAAAAGTACTGATTTATCTGAAAAACTCAAAATATCACCTGGCCATAGATGCAACCAACATTTTTTTCTAATTACTATAAAGTGTGTGTCATGGATTGATACTTTAATGCTTCCTTTATGACTGCAGGTCAGGCTGCCTATGGCGTAATTCTTGAAAGATGACAGCGGGCGTATAGGAAGACATATTCACCCTGAAATTTTACAACTCACTGTCAGAGGAGCAAATACTTAAATACATCATACCTTATTCTCCACCAGGATCATCCTCATTTTTGGTCCTTATCGTAAAACTGATGTCATGCTGGTCAGGCTATCCAAGTAAGATTTCAGCACTGTCAGGCAAAAACCTCTTATCTCCATTTATTTTGATTTTGATTTTTTTTAAAGTGATCTTGGTCATTTTTCATGAAGAATGGGTTTAATTAATTCTATACCAATTAAAAAAAAAATCTCTTACTAAACATTTCACTGGTTCCTGAAAAGACTGAATGTTGCAGATCAGAGGTTGACACCACCGATTTACTGTTTTACTACATTTAATTTAATAAATGCACATACAAATTGCATTTAGGTTATTTAATTTTTTATGATTTTTATGATTAGGATTATGATGTTGTTGTTATCCAATTAATGAATACATTATACTGGATATTTATCACTGAATATAGTTCGGAATCAAAATGGGCATTAACAGCTGGTCTATTATGGAGTTCTGTCTCCTCTCTTGGTATTAATTTACAGTGCTCTTCCTCTCAAACATGGTTAGTGGTGGAGTATAAAAAAATCTCCAGTCTCCAAAGATTGACGCCTTCTTCCACACGAGTTATTGACTGAAAGTGCCAGCACAATTGCACACAATATAGCCCCATATGATTCTTCAGCTCATAAGAGCCCTGAGGAGCCACAACAGCAGTTATGGAGTCGGCAGCATCACAGCCTGCGAGCAGCCACTTCACTGGAGAGGTAGAGTGCACAGCAAGAGTCAGAGGGAGCAAAAAGCAGGAGGGAGGGGTTCAGGTAACACAAGCTTTGCAATCTCTATATCTTCTCAGTGGTAGATGTTGCATTATAGGAAAGACCAAATTTCTCTTCACGTGCAATCTACAGTGGTTTAGTAGGTCAAACGTTGGACTGGCTACCACCAGGAAGGAGCCCTTACTGAACTGGAATGAATAAGCAGTTTTGCATTGATTTTCAGTCATTATCATACAAAACATAACATTGATCCAAAAAATTAACATCATTCTAAACTTTAATATTACTGAAAAAACTATCTTGAAGCACTTTGTTAGCTTGAGAATATAACAATATCAAAAAGATGCATGGTTTCAATTTATTTTTATTTGTTTAATATGACATTAACAGCTAATTTGGGGATGTAACATAGAGGAAAAGTACTGAGTAAAATCAATGGAGTGGGGCAGGGATGTCATTTTTTTGTAGGCCATCCTAGAAGTTAGCATTGCCCTGGTTCTCTTGACTGAAAGCCTGTAGGATTTTTATTGTACTCCTGGATAATAAGCGCCATGGCAAACAAAAGTCATGAAATGTACATGTTTTGATCATCATAATGAACTAACCATAACTATCTTGATTTTTTTTTTGTTTAAAGAGACTGTGAGGAGTTTCTAAGTAATTACAAAAAAGTCTCACTTTTAGATATATGCCTGATCGAAATACGCACTTTAGATGAGTTTTATAGCATCAAAATAGGTTATCTATAAATGCTATTCCTTAGCCTTCTGGTCGGGTCGGACAGGGCTGGACTGGATACTCAACTTTGGGAACAAGACAATTAAAACTAGAGCAAATTTGTATTATTTTATTATTTATATTACAAGTCTTAGAGCACTGGGCTGTAAGTAGCGATATATAGCTGGCTACAACTACGATGATAAGTTTTCCAACAATTGCTTGATGTCACACATCAAAAACTACCGCTACGTCACTAGAAAGAGATACATTACCTCGTCGCTTTGCATCCTTTAAGTTGTTGAAAATAGAAGTTGTAAAGCAATGCAGAGTTCTGAGGAAGGTCTGAGCTGCATTTATCACAACACACATGCTTTGGCTTTAGTCACGTCTTTGGTGCGTTCCAGTTGTAGTCAGAAGTAGGAATTTCTGGGTTCCGAGTAGGAAACTGCAACTGGAAAGTCCCCCGAAGTCTGAATTTCCTACTGGGAACTCGGTGAAACCTCGCCACCCCCGAGCGTGCTAACAACAGCTAACAATAGCCTGGTGGATCGGCATGTTTTTTACTGACTTCAACTGGAACGCTGATAAGTCGGAGACGATGTCACTCCCATTTCCAAGGTTACTGGAACGCAGCATTACGACAGTCGCCACTCGTGCTCATGGGTAGTAGAGTCTTTATTTCGCCGGTAATAGATTCTCCTCATAGCACCTTTAAACATGGCTACTATGGAAATACAACATGGTAGTTCCACTAGCTACTACATTTCCTACATGTAATATCATGTTGTGCCCCCTTGCTTGGGATTTCAGTGTGATCACATTTCATTGTGATTTTAAAATAACAACTTTAAAGTAACCTAAACATGCACAACTGTAAAATCCCACTGTCTAATTTGAAATTAAGCATGATGCTGTCTCGAGCTAAAAATAGTTACCAGTAACTTAACACCACTTCTGTATAATAATGGCTGCTCAGAAACCAGAAAATTCCTGTGAATAACATATGTATGTATGTCACAAATGAAACTGTTAATGTACAAATATTTACCTTTGATGTACCACAAAGACAGATGACAACAATTTACTGTGGAATTTCACTGTAGAAACCTGTAGATTTTTAACAGTGCAATATTTGTTGTTTTTTTCTTTGCATTTCAATGATTTATATACAAAAATGTGTCCATGACTTGTCAACAAACCCTCTTCTCTCTTGGTTGCTTGCTCCACCTTTCAGAAAATGTGTCAAGTAGACATCTTTCTATTTCTCATGGTGATGTTATTCAATAGTGGGGACAGGAGTGAGGACATTCAGGGCAACTGTAACTTTGTAACCATGAGGGTTCAATGCCAGTTTATTAGTGTATTTAGAATAATCAACCAAAATTTCTGACATTGCTAACCAGTGTCATCAAAAACAAGGACAGCAAATACAGTTTTTTGAAATGTCAAAAGAATTAAGTTCTCATGAGAAGACAGAAAGATGAAAATGGGAAGCTATAATAACTGAGGATTAGCAGATTATAAGACGTGGAACTAAAGATTTGATGAAGGAACCAAACCAAAGGAACCCTTTATGACACCCTTATCTGAATGCAAAGACATGTCAGAACATATAGGTCAGCCTGAAATGCAAAATGTGTGATTGATAATCCATCCATTATCTTTACTGCTTATCCCCTACGTGGTCATGGGGGGCTGGAGCCTGTCCCAGCTGAGATTGGGCGAGAGATAGGATACACTTGAAACCAATTGCCAGTGGATCACAGGGAGTCGGACAACCATTCACTCTTACACTCATAGCCTACCTAAGGGCAATTTTGAGTCAGCAATCACCTAATGAGCATGTTTTTGGTTTGTGGGAGGAAGCCAGGAGTGCCAGGAGAGAAAGAACGTTCAAACTCCTCACAGAAAGGCCCTGCCCTACCTTCTGCGCCACCGTGCCATCTTCACACAAGCAGTCCTGATAAATCCAATCAATTTTAGGGGTTATGCCATTAGAATCTTTTTTTATTTGCTTGTTCATTACATCAAGGGACAGGGAAACTATGAATGGGATTGCAGGGATAAATCTGGATGATCAGAGATGATTGCATTAAATAGCTGATTGAACATAAAAGGCATATCATGAGGCTTTTATTCTTTCCAATCAGTTCATGTTACACTTAGTGTAGCCATGCATACATGCAGGTAGATAAAACATCTAATAAGTTTATTAATAACAGCTGCCGCATGTTTCACTGACAAAGATCTGGTCCTTTAAATACCATACATTAATACCAAAATTTGGAAAATTCTGATATCGGTCTGTTTAGTGTTAAGCATTCTAAGCATTTATCCATGCCTTAACCTGTTTCCTTCTTTAATGCTTTTCCACTTCTGAATAACACAAATAGGTGCACTATGGAACTGTATTCTAAGGGAAATATAGAGCATTTGGTTGAAATCCATTTCATACTGAGAATGTTACTCTTAGTCTGACTGTATGAGTGTAAACGAGTACACAGGCTAGCAGGTTCAAAGGGGAATTGAATAAAAAGCTCCAAAGATGATGGGAGCTCTCCAGGGTTTCTTTTGGAGGAGCAATGTCACACATAAAGGAAGCAAAGCAGAGCAGAGAAACAACAGGCTGCACACTGAGAGCCTGGTGCAGGGGTGAAGTAGGCTGAGATTGCAGCCTGAGTAGAGGTAAAGGGGCATCCGATCACACACATGAATGTCTATGTGTGTGCGTACATGTGCGTGGATGGCTAGGGGTTAATGCTGCTCATGACTAGTAGAGTCATTTCAAAAGGCTTGAGGCGCAGCTGCATGATGGATTGGAAGCTGAAGGGGTGAGCAGATGGGTAAGTAGAGAAAGTGAGGTTAAGTGGCAGTTAGATGTTGCAGATCTAAGCAGATTGAGAGCAGGAATGTGTGTTTGTGTGTGTGTTTGTGACACTGGGAGGGAGAGGAAGCCGTTATACAGACGTCTTCTCTGATAAAATACCACCAAGAGATTTTGTTTCCAAAAGTTGGCTTCCTAAACTTACATCTTCTACATTAATCTTAGCATTTAATGTCTTTAAAGATATCATAATAAAGTGATTAATGTTACAGATGTTACATGGGGTGTGTTGAGTTGTGCCTATGCTCACGTGGGCTTAAGTGTAATGACTCCATGCAAAGAGGACACCAAGACACTGGAAACAATGAGCGATGGACGATGATGGATTAATATTACACTGTTGCTTACCTCAAGTTTGGTTGGTAAATGTAGGTCAGGTCCTGAACTAAATTAATCAACAGGGTTGGCACATTGCTGTTTAAACCCAGGTCCTGTTTTGCTCTGGCCTCCTGATAGCCATTATCCAGGCCTGTGCCAGGCCTTGTCCAATCTCTCCAAGTAACCACAACAATACACAAAATTGCTGCTGTGTCCTGGTTCAGCCCAGGAGTCCAGTATGCAGTGAGCCGAATCAGGTTCAGGACAGTGTGCCAAGTTCCAGTGGAAGTGCAGATGCCAATCTCTCCAGCAGCCAACCATTCCCATTCCCACATCCTGAGCATGTCAGTGTTGGACACACACTCCTGCCAACGATATCCAAAAATGCGTTGAAGGGAAGTTATACCAAGGAGTCCAGCCAGTGTCTCTGGCAACTAGTCTCACAAGAGTACAGTAAGACTAGGGGACCAGAGCCCCAAAGACTCTGACTTTTGTCTGCAAACTCAGACATGATTCATCATAATTCACACAATTCATCTCTCCATAAGTGAGGCCAAGTCATTGTTTGATCTAAGCCTCACAGTTAACAGATTATTAAATTAAGCTCCCAAGGTAAGTGGACTGCTCCACAGGTGGATGCATTCCACATGGTGAGTATATTTGTCTGTTAGAGATAAGGGTGAAACCAGAGGTTGTGTGTCTAGTTATTCATCTGGAATCTTGTCATTTCTAGAAGAACTCAAAATTGACAAAACTTTCAAAAATGTGGTCCACTTATCACTTTTTTCTTGTGCCACGTGTCCCTAAAAAGGGCATGACAATCAGACAAAAACATATTGAGTTACAGTGAAAATTTTTTAAAACTGCCCTCTTTTGCAAAGTTGACAAATTCTATTTAAAAACACCCTAAATCTAAAAAATCTTATCATTTCTTCTTTGTGCCATGACAAAATTCCCTGAAAGTTTTATCAAAATTCATGCATACCTTCTTGAGCTGGCCTGTTAAATAAAGACTAATTAACTGACAAGCACTGGCATACACATAACCTTCTTGGCAGAGATGATAAAAATATTGATCAATAATGTACTTGGAAGTGATACACAGATAACAATTATAGAAGCATTCTTTAATATGTGGACAGCAGCTTGTTGATGGGTTTGAACCAAAAAGTGCTTTCTCCTTGTAATAAGTTCAGGCTTAGTTCCCATTCATACTGCTAATGGATCAGTCCAGAGTCTGAATAAAAGGGGACCAAGAAAGACCCATCTTTATAAGTAGCCACTGTGGAGCTCTTCAGTGCGCACCAGAATCTGTCTGCACATCAGAGCAAAGAACTTACTTGTAGAGCTGACTGGTTTGCTTTACAACACTGACTGAATGTGAAAGCATCCTAAGTTCATATTATTAGATTCACAAGTAACCAGCGCAGACTAGCCAAGGGGAGACCATCCCCATTGGCCTGTTAAAGCTTGAGCTGGTCAAGGCATGAACTAATTTTCCTGGGGTGTGAGTCATCCCTTGACACACACTCCAGGGGGGGTTCAACTCTTGTTTGGATGTTTGGGAAACAATTTCTAGCTGTATGCATCATGCAGGGCAATAAGGGCCATTAACCACTTTCCCAGAAGGGGTAATTCTTTTTCCCACAACAAACCTTAGGACAAGAGCTTTAAATATTTCTCAGTTAATCACTTATTTCATTTAACAACATGCTATTGTTCTCATAGTTTTGTTTCCTCCAAAGTGTCTGTTATCTTTAGCCATTAACACAAGATCAGTCTCTATCACCTGAACCACAGTAAGCCAGAAGGGTTTAACTGGGGTATCTTGGCTGTCTTGTTTACCAGCACTGAATTTGTGGTCTGCTTTTTGAAAAAGGGGGCTCATGCTAAAGGTAGATTTGTGCTAATTTAAAGGTAGGTTTCTGTAATATGGGTCAACTATTAAATCATTTTGCTTCTCAGTAATGTTGGGGTTGCTTTAACAGCTACTGGACTTTGTAATCACCGAAAATATTCTATATGGGGAGCTCTAGGGGCCTGGATATGACGGGGAGTGGGCTGTTTTCATTTCACCTTTATCCCTATTGACCCCACTCTCAGTAACTATTTATAAGGAACCATTTACAGGGCAGCAACAAAATGAGAGAGAGACCTTTATCATCTGTAACGGTACATTTTTACAGGTCATGTTTTAATGCTCTGAATTGCAGATTGTCAGTGAGACAGAATGTACTGTTAACTTAGTCCAATAAATTCTTTGACACCTTTGTTTTCTTGTAAAATGAGCAGTAGCACAGCATTGACTGAGGCTTTGATCAAGAGGCTAAGTGTGATCTATTTTTGTGGAAACCCATAATCTTTATGACACCCATATCTGAATGCAAAGATATGTCAGAGCATCCAGGTGAGCTTGCAAAATACGTGATTGTTTATACACTCTTGAGCTGTGTTCACACATGTATCCATCCATCCATCCATCCATCCATCCATCCATCCATCCCAGCTGGGATTGGGTGAGGACACCCTGGCCAGTCACCAGCCAATCATAGGGCCACACATAGAGAGAAAACAGCCACTCATGCTCACACTCATATGTAAGGGTAATTCCGTCAACAATCACAAATGAACATGTGTTTGGTCTGTGGGAGGAACCTGGAGTGCCCAGAGAAAACCCACAGACTCCACACAGAAAGGTACTGCCCGACCGCTGGGATCAAACCGGTGACCTTCTTGCTTTTGGGGACATTCATTCCCTGGTGTGAACCCAAGTTGCCCTGGCTGGTTATGATTTTGGAAATTGTAACCCTTTGCTAAAAGTTAGCAAACTTTCAGTATTGAAAGCTCACCGAGATTTAAGAAAACAGCCTATCACAAGAATGAAATACTAAATGTATAACAAAACTGAAAACAAAACAAAACATGAAAACTTAGTTAAAACAGAAAAGCGTTAGTTAACAATATTCACATGTGGTGTTATTCCTTTTATTGATAAGCCATTCTTTCAAAAACTAGAGGTGGTTTTAGAGAACAAACATCCACCAAAGCATTTTTGATACTGTTGCACAAGTCATGAGCAAATGTATGAAAAACTGTCCACAAACTGATCTAGAAAACACTTTTTGAAAGTTGGAAAAAGGTGCTGCTTTGTGGGCAGACCATGAATACATGGCACAAGAAACAAATTGCTAGAAGGCCAAAAATCTGCAGAACTTCACCTCTTGTACTGTGTGTGATTTTTTTAACAAAAGTACTTGACTGACGTCTCCAACAAACTGCTGGTAGTGTCACTGATTTACTGTCCCTGTTTTAAATAGTCTCTGAGTTAAAATATTTTTTCAAGATGGCATTAAAAGCATCTCAAATCAAATTTAAGGTTATTTAGACATAAATGGCTAAATGCTAAGTAAAGCCACAATTTGACACTCATGTTAATTCTACAGGAATATGGTGAGTTCACAAAGTCAGTGATTCTTTTTCTAAGGTTCAAGTAATTAATCTTTTTTACTGAACATCCAATGGCTGATTACTGATTTAAGTCTGAATCAAAGCTGTGCCCAAACATTTGTGGATGCAACAAAGTAATTCTCAAGACAGAACCTTGAGTCTGAGGGAGGGTCGAGCAGAACAACCAGGGTCCAGTGTGGTTCTTTAAGAGGAGGGATGTGAGTTTTTCATGTCTGTTTGTCTTCTCATGTATTGTGGGTGGTTAAAAAGGACAGGCTGTCCGGGTGGCAGGCCTGTCATGGGTGCTGTCACAAACCATTGTGGTGGTGTGGGATTGATGAGGTGCAGCAACAGAATGAGTATGGGCCTCCAGGAAACAGGAACAGGAAAAAGAGGGGGAATTAAACACAAGTTACAGGTGAATGTTTTAAGGATAAATGGAGATAATCTGTAAATCCTGGAGATTTGGTGATCCTTTCCAGAATATAGAAAAATAAAATAAAATGGTGGATGGGGAGTTCCAAAAGATTTCTGTCTGTAGACTGGAATACAATCCAGTTATACATACTTCATGCTGGACATTAATAAAATGAGAATTTCTTTTTCTTATTTCCCCAAACTCTCTTATCTTGTTCTTCTTGTGTAAGCCGAAAACACCTGATAAGCTGTCCTAAATGGAAGTCTACTCATTTCCCAATTGTGGCAAAAAACACATTTCCCAGTATGACACTAAAAATACTTTATTTGATCATATAGTGACTTACAAAACATTTTTATGGTCAGAATATTGAGAGGACAAAAGTAGATATTTCATCAAGCTTCGTAAATGTTTGACTACAAAAACAAAGCTTTTGTACGTCATGTTAGAGAATATTTTTTTTATGATGCATTTACACAAAAGTACTGATGTTCTGTCATCACTACATCCTTGAGACACGGAAACCCATACCTCTGAGTGAAAATTGCACCCTGCACAGTGTAACCCAACTTCCAGCCATCTCTGAAAAGCCAAAAAGAAGGATGAAATCAACTGCCAGTTTCATTTCTAAGGACTAAAGCACGTACAGTGTTGTACAACGAAGACCTAAAGGTTTCATGTCCTGCAAAATCATATTCTTTGTTTTTATTGTTGTTTGAAAGGAGCAGAAGAGCATGACACCTTTTAATAAATGGGCTTTCTTCTGCAAAGAAATACCCCTTAAAAGGCTCAATTTTGTAGTTCCCGAGTTTCATTATGTAATAGTGTTTGTCAGAGGCAGATGCCATGACTGTTTTGAAAGTCTGCTTTACACCCTGAGTCAATGTCAAGCAAACAATGGATTGTAGTGAAACTTACAACAACCATTGTAACAAAGAGCTTTGATTGAGAATCATAAATCGGTCTAAATCTAAGATCAAGTCTGACTCAAATCTTCACCTTCAGACACATTGTGACACAAGAGAAGTTTCACAGCTTTCCTGTTTATTGCTTACCAACTTTGAGTCAGAAACTTCCTCTAGTAATTTGTATTAGTTATATCTATATAACTACTGCAAAGACTTTTCATTGAGACCACAGAAGACTGTATAAGTTTGTCATGTCTCCTTTAAATCACTCAGTCATCCCCATTCCCTGCAGCACCCCTGACTCCACCCACCTGCTACTCCAACAACCTTTAAACAAACAGTTTTTACAAACAAAATCTGGTCTTAACCTCTCTTTCCGCTCAATCTGCCCCTTCTTTCTTACTCCTTCCCAATTATCCTAATCCCTCCATCCACTCTGTGTAGTTTCCTCTCTTTTTTTCTCCACTCTACAGCCGCCCGGGGATGTAACGGCTGATGTACGAAGGGTAATGGCCCTCCTCTTCCTCCTTGCACCCCTGCTTTCCTCTCGCATGGGTTTGCTCGGTGGCTCTCCCCTCCCCTAATTCAATTCTACGTGCTTTTCTTGGCTTGACTGGTTCCAGTCTTTTTTTCTTTAAACAATTTCGCCCTCCACCTCTTTCTTTTCTTCTTTAACCATGAAATCCTTCTTCAATTTTTCTAAATCCCCATTTTTAGTCTCTTTGTCAACTCCCAGCATTCATTGTTTTTTTCCTCTTCTTTTTTTTTCTTACTCGCATGCTCACAGTTTGCTATATTTTTTAGTGCTGCCTCTGATTTGCAACCTCTGGATGGACCCCGGCCATGCTCTCCCTCTCCGGGCCGTCTGCCTCCCTCTGAGGGGGCAGCTTGCTAGGGCTGAGAGGGGTCACGCCTGGGTTAAGGATATCACTTCTCCCCTATATTCTTATATCAATCCCTCCTTAGTCTCCATGCTACTCCCTCTTTTAGCTTTTTTTCTTTCTCAATCATGCTCACCTCGTCCCTTTACCCTTTTCCGTCTTGTTTTTCTTTTTCAAGTGAAATAAATTATTTGCTGAATTCCTCCAGAAGCACCAGAGCCAAAATCCCATCAGAGGTCTACTTTTAAACGTGTTATTAAACTATGAGCTGCATTGAGATGGAAATAAAATTGAATTTATGATTTCAATGACTCTTACTACTGCACACTGTATTTATGGGTCATATCTTAAGGCATAAACATGTGTATATCTCTTTTATGTCAACAGTGCAATGATTTAGGCGGCAGAATAAAAGGGCAGTGTTTGCTGATTTACTGCCCATGAGATTTGTCAGGGATGTAGAAAAGTGAGGGCAAAGGCAACAAGATGGAGATAAAGACAAACTAAGAGAGACCCGTTGTTGTGTATTTTTGTGGGGGGCAACTGAGGGGATCATCTTCCCCCCATCAGCCCTTCCCTGGCCCCAGCCAGAAGCCTCCGGGGGTCCCTGGGTTCCTGAGGAAAAACATCTCGGCCCCCGTCACCCCTGAACCCGGCGCTGGGCTGTTTACCTTGGCCTGGCCGCCTGACAGCTTTACTGATGTTACATACAGGCACACAGGGACCCAGAGTCAGAGAGGGAGAGGGAGCACGAGCAATGGGAGGGGAGGAGGACGGAGAGACAAGGATGGAGGGGAGGAAGAGTGGCACAAGCTGAGGTGAGAAGGAAATGGAGGGGTGTGAGGGAGCAGGAGTGTTAGCTTACTCTGATCTTAATCGCCACCATCTCGATCCAGTTTTGGGATGAGATCCAGAAAAAGAGGAAGAGGGAAAGAGAGAGGCGTTCAAAGTGCACACAAAGTACACACAAGAAATAGGGACATAAATTTTCATCAACTTTTTAAGAAGATCACTGTGTGTAAAAAGCAATATTTTGTTTTTACGATTATTGCTCCATGCAGAGTATGAGATTTGGAAAGCAAAAGGAGGCTGGTGTGGAGGCTCAATATTTATACAGGAGGTAACATTAGTCATTACAGTGTGATGTTAAAATGGATATAATTCATATTCTGTCTCTGCTGCTTACACACCAAATGTCTACCAAAGATTGTAACAACATGAATGTAGTTGTAGTGATGTCAAGTACTGGTTTCCAAAGGGGAGCTGATAAGCCCAATCAGTCAGTCTTTGGTAACGTTTAGTGAAGAGGAAAAGCTGAAGGTAAAACGAACTAAAAGGAAAAAATGTCCCACTGTCGATAGATATTGTTCTATCATGTATTACTCCAAAGAGACCATATGTTGCCTAAACTCAGGTTTGTATCCCATTCATTAACAGCATTATGGAAATTACAGTTTATTTGCAAACTGACATCTAGTTTTTCAAGCCTATGTCTCTACATTTCCCAGTTTCTCTTGCAATGCCAGGGGAGGAGTTCTCCACACTGCTTCGTCTGCTGTCTTCACTCTGTCTTCCAGATTCAGGGCATACAGAACAGCCAACCAGCACTGAAAGCTGTGCATGCAGTTCTGCTCATGGACGTAGAGGAGAGGAGAAGAAGAAAAGCTATTGCTGCCAGTCTGTTCTTTCCTTTAATGTAGGAATGATGTCCAGTTAAATCAAACTGCTACTACAGCACCAACCAACTTCCAAAGCTGAAACTGTTTACATTTTTAAGTTTCTTCTGGCTCTCCTAACTAAGTCAACAAAGTGGGGGCTTTGTGCTCTTGACAAAATATGGCGTCCATATCAGTATTTGCGATAATGAGTTTCAAAATATCAGCATGTTGGATATCAATAAAAAAAAAAATCCAAAGTCATACTTGAAATCCAGTGTCTCTGCAATGCTCTCAGTGTAAGGGGCACCAGCTGAAATCTTCAATCTAACCTCCAAAATGTGATGAACCTATTCTTATGGCAGTGTGGATATTAGGGGAAAGTGAAAAAGAAATTGCTAAAGGAATTCTTACAATATCACTGTCACAAGCAAAGGATAATCATGAAACTCCAAGAGTTTGACCTATAATACATGACCTTCAAAGTCCAATCAAGTCTGTAAGTGTCTGTGGGCAGTTGCAGAAAGTTTCATTAAAATACCTTAAAACCTTTATGAGATGTCATGGAAATGACCACAGGGCTCTGTGACTTTGACTTTTCATCTATGAACTTCAAAATGTACTTACATGTACTAAAGTCGAGGGGAAAATTAAAGTCAAGTTTGATTAAAACCCTGAATTATTCTGGAGATAGTGTTTACAATATTGCATTCACAAAGGGTGATCACATGGCTCCAAGAGCTTGACCTCTAATCTTTCACCTCTGAAAGCAAAAACATAATCATTTAGTTTGAAAGAATATTTTTGTGAAGTTTGATGAAAAGCACTGGTTCTTCAGATATTTATATGATAGAGAAAGTATATCTGAATCATTTTTAATTATGATTGTAAAATCAAATCAATTACAAACTGGGTACCAGATGGTCATTTCTTTGACAGAAAAGAGAAAAAAAACAAGAAAACACACTCCCTTTTGATGATAATTAGTGTTTGAATGCATCTTTCATCCCTCTTGCATTAAACTTCCCCTTGTGTCTGGCAGTTTGTCTGTTTGTAGGCGTTTGTTTGTCCATTTTTTGAGCCACAATGCTGGGGTTGGGCTGAGCTGGGCCGCAGGGGTTTCTGTGATGGGGGTGGGAGGTCTGTGTTTTGCAGCACAGAGCTCTAAGTCTTGTTTGTCTGTCCCGAGCAGCTGTACAAGCTGTAATAATACAAACGGCCCTTTGAACAGGCTGCTGTGTTGCGCCGCTCTGGTTTGGGTTACATCCCACACACACACTTTCTCACTCAGAAACACATATGATGGGCAGTCAGACAGTCAACCAACTTACATACGGATAAGAAAGACCAAAAACACGTCCAAACGAGTCAACATGGGCTGATATGCAGACATGCATGCAGAGTAATTCAGTATGCGACACAATATAGTCCAAACAAGCATGCACTGATCTCTGAGTAACCGTGATTGATCACCCTAAAGCCGTCTGTCACTCTACTTGATGGCCTGTTTGTCTGTGTCCCCCTGTTTGTTTGGTTGTTTGTGTGGACAGGCGGGTGGCTTGCTTGTTGTTTGTTTACGCCTGATCATTTGTCACAATAAATCATTAGGGATGGACACACACACACACACACATGCACACACACACACATGCACACACACACACATATGGGCCCCCCAATGATTGTTTCCCGCCCTTTTAAACTGATTTAGGCCTAAACAAACACTTAAGTTTCACTGCCCTGTCAGCCAAACATGCTGGGAGCAACATCTTAACTTAAAAAAGGGACATAGTTGAGTGCCATCCAGCTCCACTACAATGACGGATGACTTCCTCTATGCTTATGTAATAAAGTTCAAGGCTTCACCTGCCCTGACCGGGCCAGTGGCCTCTGTGCACATGGCAGGATATGAGGGGATGGGGATTTGGTCTGTGGGTTGCTGGGTCATTACTCCAGGGATCTACATCAATACAGTTTTAGTGTAGGGCCCATGTGTACAGTATGACAAAAGTTGGTTATTCTCGTAACCTTTAGAATTCGCTGTCCCTGGATGTTTAATGCTTTCCTCTTTGGCTGTTTTTGGAAGTTTAAATGGAGACCCACATTTTTAGTGTACTTCCAAATTACAGTAACTTCTACTACTGTGTTCATCAGGCAGGTGTCTCAGAGTGCGCCCCAATCTTTTTCGTATCATGGCCTGGTTAGTTTCATGTGATACAATATAGTTATGAACAGAGAGTAATGGCCTCGTTTCCAAAGTCCAATAAAGAGACTTTTACAAGGACTCTGTTTTTATCAGCTGCTGAAAAATGACATTCAGGCAGTCGAAAGAAAGTCACAAGTTAAAAAGGTAACTAATTAAACCGCGACACCAACTGAGCATGGAAGAAAATAAAATGGTTAAAACGGCGTTCATACAGTGTCGACGGTGTGTGTTTTTGTAACAGGTGAACCACAGAAGGATCCAAAAGCACACATTAGAGTGAAAAAATCCAAAAGTCTAATCAGAAACAGGCTTGGTACCCAAAAGATCAGTCCAGACATAGGCAGAGGTCACAAAATCATCTGGCAAAAGTTAGTCAAAAATGTTTTGATTGAGGTTAAATACACAGATGGACACACAAGGAAGAACACAGTGGACAAATACAAACTTATAGAGAACCGGTGGGCAAGAGGGGTGTTTATGTACACACAATGGGTAATAACAAACAGGTGGCACAGGAGGAATCACAGGTGAACGGAATCACAGTCAAAGAGCTGCAGGGAAGCACGCTGAGTAGGGAGGGCAAAAAGCACAGCCTGAAACAAGAGACAGGTGTGAGTGATTTCAAAATAACACAGTTATGACAAGACATGACAAAAAAAGGATAAAAACTTAAAAGAGAATTTATCCTGGAGATGTCACAGTTTTAATTATTGGTCATCACCATGATCTGATGTTACTGCTGGGTATTCTGTTAGTTCCTACTGTATATCTGAATTGTATCCCTCCACATCTATAAGTTGAGTACTCTTCCAGTAACACATATCACACAGAGTCAAATTTATCTAGGATGTCAAAAGCACAGACAAGAGCCTGCTCAAGCGCAAAGTTTAACAGCGAAGTAAACTCAAGTGAACTGGTGTCTTGAAACACAGATGAATATAAGAGTTTAGTCGTCCTTTCAAAATAAAAAGCCCTTAAACCTGTTCTTTACAAAAAAGTAGAATAGGTTAAAAAAAAAGCTTAATACATGCTTAATATTCTCTCTGCAGCCCAGTTCCAAATTTAAGGCCAGGCTAGTCTATGTCTCAGTTGACTCAGTTATATCTCTTCTGCCTCTGCTTACACTGATCCTATCAGTCATGTGAAGGCTGGCTCTATGTCATGTCGATTCTGGATGACAAACACAACTGATATGCCAATATGGTGCAGGTGCAAGTGTAGTGGCGTCCGGATCCATGTAGTTAACAGCAGGTACATCTCATGCCTTGTAATGAGCCTAAATTCTGAATGGACTGTCAAATTGAATGCTTTCAGACAGGTGGTAACCTTGAATTCGAAAATAATTGCGAAAATAATCTACATTGACTGTGAGCAGCCGAAAGCGGCATGGCCCAATCAGTTTAAGAAAGAGGTGGAAGCTGTGAACTACACAACAGTCAGAAGTGGCTGGGTACAGAGATTATAGGTGCTGCCAGGTTCAGTGGCAGTTTTATTAGATCTGGACCACATTTTTACCTCCGCCAAGGAGGTTATGTTTTTGGGAGAGTTTGTCTGTCCATCCGTCTGTCTGTGAACAAAATAACTCAAAAAGTAATGGAAGGATTTTGATAAAATTTTCAGGAAATGTTCAGCATGGGAAAAGGAAGAACTCGATTCGATTTTGGTGTTGATCCGAATCAGCGTCTGGCTGCCATGACGAAAAATGTGATTTTTGTGAATAACCACTGAACTAAAAGAGATATCACTAGAAAAGCAGTTGGAGAGCACAGACCTCCGCCAGCGCCACAGTCCTCAGCCATGTTGGGATTTTGACCATAAATATTAGTCCTACCTTTATTTCAAATATTTAGATTCCTTGACCATGAAAACATACCATTAGCAACTGGATTCAAAATGATATCTATTTTGGTTCAGTAGTTATTCACAAAAAATCACGTTTTTTGCCATGGCGGCCAGACGCTGATCCGGATCAACACCAAAATTGAATCAGTTCTTTCTTTTCCCATGCTGAAAATTTCATCAAAATCTTTCCATTACTTTTTGAGGTATTTTGTTCACAGACGGCAGACAGACAGACCGACGGACGGACAGACAGACAGACAGACAAACAAACTCTCCCAAAAACATAACCTCCTTGTCAGAGGTAACTATAAAACCAGTTGATAATGGTATGTTTTCATGGTCAAGGAATCTAAATATTTCAATGAAATAAAGGTAGGACTAATATTTATGGTGAAAATCACAATATGGGTGAGGACTGTGGCACTGGTGGAGGTCTGCGCTCTCTGAGTGCTTTTCTAGTATATTATCTGATTTGCCCGTAAGAATGTAATTGACAGGGTGACTGTCCAATCACCTGCTGGGTATGCTCTGAAAGGTTCTGCCTGTTCTCAAATACTTTTCTATGGGCTGTTCCCCAGATGGACCAGTGAAATACACTGTATTTAATGCTCCATCTGGTGTGTCAAGTTACATAGGTTATCCACAAACAAATAACTGGGTTTGCTTAATTCACTTTTTGAAGGCCAATGGGTTTCCAGGTTACCCCAACATACGTAGAAAAAAATCTATTTTTTTATATGTTGTTGTCAAACAGAACAAGCAACATTAAAGGTCCCGTATTATGTTCCTTTTCTGCAGTTCAATATTGATCCTTGGTGTCTTCATGAAACTTTAGTAACATGCTTTGGTGCAAGCATGTTATAAATAACTCAGGTAGACTAATCAGTTTAGATATGCAAATCAAAAAAATGTACTGTCATGTTACCATATATCCACAACAGCTCGCCAAATACCAAAAATTACATTTCTGCAGCTTGCTTAATACAGGTTTTGTTGTCAACTATCATATTCTGTGGTCTGGGAAGGCCAAAAATACCCCAAAATGTAATCAAAAGCCTTAATAAACTATTTTTGCATGATATGTCCCCTTTAACAAAAAACTTTGGATATGCTTGCTCATTAGCATTAATGAGTTTGCCCAAAATATATATGTAATCCTAAAGAGGCTTCAAATGCCATACCTTCAATTTGGTAGCACCAATTGCTAGCATAGCTGACTAGAGAAAGTGATATTAAGGCATTACATGTCTTTCAGTTATTCCCTATATTAACCTCTTAGAATTGCTCTTAAACGACTTTTCTAAGGCTGAGAGCATCTGTCAGTACAGAAAAACAGCACAAGCCCTTAATTAATTGAGGTGAGCTTAAATTTTGGCTGATAAAGCAAAACAAACAAAAAAAAAAAATTGAAAACACAACCAGATAATTGCAAATAAAGTTTCTTTTCACAAACCTGGTCCTGTATGATACACTTTGAACAAGGCACAATGATGATCATCATCTTCTCTTTACCCACTTTTTGTGCAACTAATCAAATACTAAATTAATGCTCTTCTCTACAAATCAGAGATAACATTACCAATGACTGACCTAATTATTCTTGGGCTTCAGCAAAACACATCACAGAATTATATTTTTCCTTACATAGGGCAAGCTTTTTTTGATTCATTTAAATCTTATCATGATTCTTGTCAGGGGAAAGGCCACATATCCCACTGGTAGAAGAGAGATGGAAAAAATGAATTGCTGAGAAACAGAGAAACCATAACAAAAGAACAACAAGATGACATTAAAAAAAGGTTTGTCTCTATTCTGTCCTCCCGCAGTGCTGCACTGCCTTTGACCTTGAGACCTTGGGTGAGTTGGAAACTCTTTATTGGCCTCAGCATCTGACCATCCTGTTCTCTGTCCACAATAAAAAAGAGGCAAAGGGGCACAAGCTACATACATTAACAAAAGACAGCAGTTAGACCTCTGAGGGTAATTTCTAAAGTTAAGAATCACTCTTGAAACACGGAAATATGTCATAATGCTGTTTATTTGTATGATATGTTTGTTTTAATTTTTTATTATTTCTATGTTCAAGTTTTGTGGACAAGTCCCCAGCCCACTCATAAGCTTGTATTTACTGCCAAACTAATGTGGGAGTTCATAACATGGTGACACAGTTTGTTTTTTCTTTGTGAGTCTCTTGAGCAATGTTTTGTTTTTACACAGCATGCTGGGAATTGTTTTATTTGGGATGTAACTCCTCTGCCACAGTCTTAATTAGATGATGGACGTGGACGTCAGATCTGGCGTGGGAAGGTGGAGGTCACATTATTGTTTGGAATACACATGCATGACTGGTCAGTGAGTCGTGTTGTGTTTGATAGACTTTGATGAGTCAGCAGTACGAACTGCGGCTTGTTCCTGGAGCAAAAGCAAGCTTTCATTTAGCCTGGTGTTATTTTTGTTAACATGGGGTGTAAATGTTGCTGAATCCTGCCTATAAATCTGTCTTCTTTTTTTTCCTTACCAGACATATGTTCATTCAACCCATCTATTGGTCAGGACCTTTCTGTGTGGAGTTTTCTTGAATGGGTTTTCTATGGGTTCAACAGTTTCCTTCCACTTACCAAAACATGTTACACCTAAATAACCTTAGGTGTAACTGTGCACATAAATGGTTGTCTGTCACTCTATAGCAACCCTGCGATCATCTGTTGACCAGTCCAGGATATACACTGTCTCTCGCCTAATGTGAGCTGGGATCGGCTACAACACCCAGAGCACCCAAAATGGATATGGCACATGAGATATATGGATGGCAAGATTAGCTACAGCGCAACAGTGAAATTGTAGGAATTGGGAGCTTAATTTAGACTGAGAGATGAGAATACTATTCATGTGATTTTTTTTCAAGCTGATACCTCATCATGTCAACTGTTTAAATTATTAAAATGTATAGATTTTATTAAAAATGTACTGTACATTTTTTGCTTCACAACCTATTTTTTTCTCAGTTGTATTTCTTATATCACTTTAATAGTCTCAAATGATCTCTACATAATTGTTTAACTGTTTAAGGCTCCACATGGAATGGTGATCTCTCCATTCCTCCTCACCCATGGACTTTAGAGAGACAGGAAAAGGCAAACTCTCCCTCCCTAAAGTCTTAGAAAAATGTGGGTGAGAAAAAGATGTTGGCCAAGCTGACATTCATGGTGGACAATCCCTCTTATCCACAACACAAGAGCAGACCGTTTCATCCAGCATGCAGGGAGGAGGGCTTCTGCAGGTCTCTAATGCTACTGCAGCCTAACTCTACTACATTGTCACCTCCTCCTGATACAGTCTGATGTAACAGGAGTGTGTTTGTAATTACAAGTGTAACTTGTGCATGAACTGTATGTATGTATATGTAAAGACATATACTTTATATACACTCATCATGTATTCTGCAATTACACTAATACTGTGTAAGATTTATGGGCATGTAATTTTTACTTTCCAACAGAGTCATTTAATTGCATCCATAAACAACACGTTCAAAATTGTACTAAGAGTAAATATATTCTATTTACTACCACTAATTATAATAATAATAATAATAATAATTATTATTATTATTATTATTATACAAAAATATATTTTTAAAGTGAAAGGTTGAAGAGGTGCTTTGACAGCAAACAAAAACAGACACAGGACAAAGCACAATAACTCAAGAAAAAAGGAAATGAAGTAGAGTGAAAACTGAAATTATAGCCAAAACACCTATATATTGATACAAAAGCAAAAGAGATATCTAAAACGCCAAGGAGGCAATAAAATACATAAGAGAACAACAGGCAATGCAAGACCCAGCAACATAAAATGAGACCAAGGGGAGATGACAGAAGCTATTTAGACAAATAAAAATTTTAAAATTCAAAATAGATGAACAGCGAAGAAAGAAGCAAAAATAAAGAATATGATGAAATGGTTTAAAAGTAAGACACATTTCTTTTTTTACATTATTTCAAGGTACATAACAAAGGTTTGTCTTATCTGTTGCTCTCTTCAATGATGACTTTGATCAGTTAATGCAAAATGAATGCAAAAAAAAAAAGGAAATTGATTTTTTTTAAGAACAAATATACAGTATGTTTTGTACTGAGTCACTGACTAATAATCTTCATAGCAGTGGCAGCGACGCCACAGCGGGCAACCACAGCATTCTGCTGAATAGTCCATCTGACTGGGGGTCACAAGGCCCAAAAGTTGTTTTCTGGGGTCGGATCGGTATGCTTGGCACCCTAACAGAAGGGTCCCAAAAAGTAGGACAGTATGGTTCACTTGTAAGGGGTCTTATCCCAGTTTTAGGCTATGGAAACGCCACAAAAAGTGAGCTGTACCGAGACCAACCAAACTGAACCCTCTGGTGGAAACGGGGCTTTAGGCTCCACACAACTTCCTGTATGCCACGTGTCATCCCCTCCTTCTTGAAATGGGCTTGCCCATAGAATGCCATGGTGAAGCTGAGAATCAGCTATGAAAACAGTTTAAAGAAGAGAACGCGGGTATTTAACCCGAAATAAACCGACATTGAGGATTTCAAGAGCAAAAAAGTTACTAACTAGTGAAATTAAACTTGCTTTACTGTTGCTGCAAAATGTTTTCAGGTAAAGTTAAAGCCCTCGTCCTAAACGCTCCAGCGAGGTTTTTTGGCTAACTGCAGGCCATAATTACTGTCATCATACATAGGTAGAGAGAGAGAGAGAGAGGGTGTGTGATATCACCCTGGACGGATAACCATCAACATTTGAGGATGGAAAGTGAAAAAGTAATTAATGCTGTGGCACTTAGTGGCTTCAAGTTGTGTATCTTTGCATTAATGAAGTCTCACTGTCATACAGAGAAATTAACATTTTAATGTTGTGCATATGCTCATGCAGAATCCCATTCACAGGACATTACATTGAGCCAAACAACCTCTCACACCCACAACTAAAGCAGGACCCACATGATCCTGATTTTTGCACAAGATACCCGACTGACCAGAGCATGCAAAGGCCTCATTATGGCTACCCTGGACCAGTGGAAGTCTTGAATGAAAGGCACATCAGCTTTGATGGGTTTATCTTGCAGTCCTGTTTGTCTGTTGCAGTCGATGTCTCCTACTTAGTGGCAGATCTGACTAAAACAATCCTGATTTCATGTTATGTAATCTAGACCTCACAGGATTCACTGTGTTTAGTCCTATTAGTGAAACACACATCATGCAATAATTTACATGACATCATTGACTCATGCCTTGTGTTCGCCTTTTCCAGGCCACCACTGTTGTTTTTTAGTGTTTGCCAAGCTCATGATAACCTTATGTAGTGTTGTGTAATGATTTGTATTTCACAGCTGATAAGAAGCGGATATATCCCGAAAAAATGCAAAATGTGGGGTGTGACAAACAGGCAGAATGAGGGAAACTAAAAAATAAGAAAATGTGTGTTTTTCTGTATGTTTGCTTATCTCAGCCAGATTGTCTATGCAATGTTATTATAACAGACTTAAGGACAAAACTTAGAGTGGAAATAAGGGATGCATGATATTAGTTGAGATAAAATATGTACTGATGTCTGATATATTGGTATTTCAGAACTTATTGTTGCTGATAAGGTAGAATAAGTGGAATAAAGCCCCACTCCACAAAAATGGACCAAAAAAAAAAATACAGATATATATGTATATATGTGTGTGTGTGTTTTTTTTATATCATGCCCAATTTGTGCTTAAAAAATACAGGAAAATATTTGGGAATCATATTTTAGACAATAGTTTTTCTATTATTTTCTCATATATATCTACAGTATATCTATATCTATATTACAATCTATATATAGCTCTCTTCTCTCTCTTGCTTTCTCTCCCTCTCTCTCTACATATATGTGTGTGTGTATACATATATATATCATGCCCAATTTGCGCTTCAAAAAATACAGGCAAAGTATCATATTTACTTCAGACAGTACTCAAATTTTTAGGCAATTGTAACCTATTATTTTCTTTCTCTAAATGTATACGCTTTTAAATGTCATAATATCTTTGCTTTTAGCTCTGTAAAGCTCATTTAATGACAGCATGTACGAACAGTGGTGTAAAAAAGGCTTTCCTGCTTTGCCTGTTGTAATTTTGTTCTGATGATAAAATCGTGCATCTCTAATGAACATGAATCGCTGAGAATGAAACAAGAGCAAACGATTGAATACCGGAAAGAGAGGTTGGTGGAAAAAACAGAGGGCATTTTGAGGCCACAAAAATGAGTTGTAAAGATATATTTTATTATTTCTTGCTCGCCACTTGGGACTGGATAGTGTGGACAAGAGGGGAGGAGGGTTGAGGACAGGGTTTAGAGGGGCTATCAGGAGCAGCACATCTGCAAAAACCATTATGGACTGTGTATGTATTCGGCGTGACACCGTGTTTTCTCTGCCAGGCTCGGCTTGGGCCTGCGCGGCAAAACCGGGATTGGGTTTCACCAGTGTGCAGTGGGGGGCAGTCTCCAGTTGACGCGTGATGATTTAGTCAGGTGTGAGCGTGCACTTCCCAATTTGGGGGGAAATAAATTAGAAGTGATTTTTTATGAGGCCTCTGTCCCAGGCTGTCTTAAGGCTCCCTCTCCCCTCCCGCTGTGCACTGTCAGCCCAACTGATGTGTTTATAAAGAGTGCTGCACTGGGAGCTGCCCCCACATAAACACATGCACACACATGCACAGTAAAGAGGACATAGAAAAACACACATGTGCACGTCCAGACAAGAGTTATGTGAAATGTGGCATGTTGGAAAACAAACCGCTGCATGTGCAACCACAAGAATCACACAGTTGTTGCTGCATCTTTGCACCGGAAAAGTGTTTTATAGGCTGCAAAAAAGATCTCCTTTTGCTCGCTCCTCCAGGATTGCTGCTGTGAATTTTGATCAGCTGTTTTTAAGTGCCTATGAAGTGGAGGGACAAATGTGCCATTCCATCCTGTGAGCTAACAGCATGTAGGCAGATGAGAGGTTCCTCCAGGTGGTAGCAGCTCGTGGTGCTGTTGAAGTAAAAACAGACTTGCAGGTGTGTTATAAGTACAGGACACGGAGCATAAGAGTTTTAGGCAGAGAAAATGTAACAAAGGAAAAATGTTTAAGCTACCACTGGGGTCCGGCCGGAAACCCAAACCCCGGCGGACTTCTGTTTGGTTTCCCTGCTACCACTCCCACACATGGCTCTGCCTACCTGAACTGAACAACAGTGTGGCTTGACCTGCTGTCTCTCTGTCTCTCTGCCCACCTGTCTTACTGACCAAAGACTACTTACGTTATTGGTTTATTGACCTGCCCTCTGTGAAAGGTGATATGTCTCTGTTAGCCTATTTTCTGTACTTTCAAAAGTTTCTCTATTTAGACAACATGTTCACAAAATAAGCATGGATTTAAGTTAGGAAGGGCTGTATGGATCAGAGTTTATACTTTAATATTTTTTGGCTGAGTGGCAATATTCATTCTATATAACTCAGTATTTTTTAGATTGATAAATCATTCATAAAACAAAGGTTAATGTAGTTTCAAGCAGGATTGTTTTGACACAGAGAGCTACAGAAGTGTGAGGTTTGGGGCTACAGCTTATCTTTTAACATAGTCATCATATTGCACTTAGAATATATTGGATTAGAACTTTATTAATCTTACTTATGTAAAATTTGGAAAATACTCATCATGCTTCAGCTTTTTACCACCTGTTTTTGCATTCTTATTATTTACATTCCCAAGAAGGGCTCACATAATAATATTTTAGTGTTCATCATTATATATATCAATATCAACAATGCAGTCCAAACTCAAATCTTGTTGAAAATATATCAATGTTTTTGAAAACTTGATATATTTTCCACCTATTAAGTTAGAGGTGCCCTAACACAGTGGTTCTCAAATGGGGGTACGTGTACCCCTGGGGGTATGTGGAGGTATTGCAGGGGGTACGTGAAGCTTTTCAAAATATCTTTAAAAAATCAGTAGGCTCATCCTAATAATAAGTCTTGGGGAAAATTATTTTGTAAAAAGTTCGATAAAATATAAATGTGTGTTCATGCACTGAATTTTATATTCAGTATTTAGTTACAATACCCTTTAAAATAAAACTGCCCCCCCTTATTTCAAGAGATGGAAATTCAGGTTTTGGCTAAAAAGTAGTATGAAAAATGTTGGAGGTGAAATTTGTGTGTTTACTTGGCAATTTGAAACAATTGCATCAGTTGCATGTTGTGAGTAAATGTTCTGAGACTTATTGTTCTGGCAAATGTTCTGCCCTCTGAAAATACCAAAACAGAAATGTGATTAAAAAAGAGATAAACGCAATCAAAAAACATAATGACTGTAATTAATTAATCACAATTAACATAATATATAATATATAATATCTTTTAGAAAATATTACCATAATTGCAAAATCCTTCAGTATGACCATTGTATATGCACACAGCTAAAAAAATGAAATGCCTTTCAGCCCCACATCACAATGTGTTATTCAGTTGTCTTACTTTAGAAGCTTCTTGCACCCGAAGACCTTTTTGTACTTCTCTGCTGAGCAAAGACAGCAAGTTGTTATTACAAAATTCAGAACATGATCAGCATAAGTATCAGTTGATCTCACAAGTTTCCAAACTGTCAGTCAATTTTCTCAAACAATGCAGACCCATGTATAATAGAATTATCATTTGAAGAAATATATGTTTAGATAACTGCAAAGAAGTGGCCTTATACTTGTGCATTAATATTGTAGGTGATAAACATTTTAAAAAAAGTTGTCCAGCCCTTTTTTACCTGAAGCTCTACAAGTTTATTTTTAGAAAAACTGATTAACGGATTAAACAGGGCCTTTGTTTTCAAAGTGATCTGTTGCTGTAAAAAAAAAAACAGAAATTTGATGGTTTTAACTTATGAAATGTGTAAAAGATGGCATTTATACACCTCTTATAAGCCAAATACCTTCACAGTAAGTAGTAAGTATTGTTTTAGTGTAGTTTTAGTTAAAAGAGTTAGTTAGCTAGTTTTAAAAACCTCAGAACAGACAGAGCCTGATGCTCTGACTCAGATCACTGGCTCCAGGTCTATGTTGAACCAGGCCGTAAATATGTTTATTTTTGTCGTAAAACTGTCTGTATCTTACACTTAATCATGTCACTTCTGGGGTTTCTGCTGCCAGCTTCAAGGGGACACTTGAGGAACTGCAGTTTTTGTCACATTTGCTTTAGTTTTCGGCCCTGGATGTGTTTTTTGGCTGGAGCAAAACCCACCACAGACTATCAGCACTTACAAGAGTGAGAGGAGGAGTGTGTGAGGAAGGAGCAGCTGAACTGACAGAGTTGCAGGTCTCCATCAGCTGGATTGTTTCTGTCGAAAGTAAGGTTCTGTGAGTTATAGTTTAATGGCAGACCCATTTGAGTACTTGAATACATTGGTTACTGTACACCCCAATCTCTTGTTTTGACAAAGAGAAAGACAAACTAGTTATTTCTCAGTTCTCACAGCCAGGATGTACAAGCATGTGTGGTGTCTTTTTGGCAGTGTATGAAATGTGAACATTTATCTTGAACCCAAGTCCAAACCTATTCCTTTGCATAATGACAAGTTATCCAATTCCTCTTAAAGCTAAGAGAAAACCAAATTTTCCCTCCAGATATTCAGTGATAAATACAAGATGCTTCTCCTTACTTTGCTTTTCTTTGTAAGCCTCTCATCTATATTCTTATGAGGTGAAGTTGCATTAACTCTATGTCCCAGCTGTAGCTTTCCAAGCCTTGTTTACTGAACAACAATCTACTGAAAATAGAATTTTTGTTTCTTTTCTTTTTCTAGTTCTTCCCACAAGGATTCTGCATTCACATGACAGCATTTTAATAATGTTGTCATAAATACTGTGTGAAATGCTAGTAGATAGATGTGTGACTTGTGTCATAGGACAACTTTCTTTCTTCTACAGCATTAAAGTGAAAACATTCAGATGTGGCTAACACAAAGATGTTTGTGTGAATGGATGATACACTGGGATTGAAATCTGCCACTGACTTGAAGACATGTTTGCATGTGTGGTAAGCCTACGTGCTGGGGCTGAACAGTTTGGAAAGTACTTAATCGGATTTTGATGATTTGTACCAACATAAGGACTGGGTATTTAGCTTGTTGCTCTCTTTGTAATGAAAAAATTACTAAAATGATTATTAAAAGATTATTTAAATGACTGGCCTTTGTTGCAATTTGCAGTATGATTTATATCTTCATCTTTGTAATGATAGGTAGGGCAGAACACCTCTAGCACAAAATATTTAAATAAATCTGAATTTCAGAACATATTTGGTGGTAGAGAAATATATCATTGATTTAAAATGACAGTGGGCCATATTGAAATTTCTTTGCAGGTCTAAATTATTGTGAAATCCTACTTTTTGCTCATGGCTCTTACCTTAAATCAGGGGTAGGGATGGGAATCAAAAACCAGCTCCAGTTGAGAATCGTTAACAGCTCCATCAAAGAATCATTATCATAAGTCTTTTTGCTTATCAATTCCCTTATCAATTCCTTCCACTGACAGGATTCAGAAGTGTCAAAATTGTGTCTTATTTCTTTTTTTTACAATAGGCGCCTACTGCACAACCTTACATGAGTAGAAACACCAGCAACTTGCAGAAACAATTATCTATGCTGTGATGTGTGTTTGACGTTGTTGCCACTGAAAATCTACAGGCCAACATTTGCCCACATGGAAAATCTGCAGGAATCAATAAGGGAATCCTTAAAGAATTGGACAGATTAGCAGTGTATGCAGGGGAATGGCATTGGTATTGAAAATTGCAATATAATAAAATAAAATCAATTCTCAATCAACGTGCACGACAAACGGTCACAGTGTTAAGCTGCAAAATGTTGCATGAACAGGGATTTAATAAGATTTTAAAGAACAACTGTGGGAGATTTAAAATAACAATAAATCCTCCAAAACAAGTTTTTTAATAAAGTTTGTGTCATTAGGACTTTTCCATCTATCCATGGGGTAGCACCTGTGACTGCCTTAAAACACTCATACCCCAAGTCCACTAAGTAAACCTACCACTGTGATGTCCTGTCATTATTTTGTGAGTAGTCCAGGCAGGATAATTTTTTTTTTTTTTGGAAGGGGTGGGGTGTGGGTGGGTGGGTGGTAGCCCAGAGTAGATTATATAAACTGTAGCAAGGAGTCATCAAAAAAGTACATCTATAAACACAGGTCTGCTTAAAGGTGTAGTCAGCGATCTTCTAATCTTCTAATCTAATGCACTATTTGTCAAAATCATCGTATTTCTCCTCTCCATCCCCAAGATGTCCCCACTGACAGCATGTTGAAAAAAAAAGTCTGGTTTCAATACACAGCCTTGGCTCTGAATTTCAGCAGGTAAATACTGTGGCTGGGACCGAGTTACCAAAACAGAGGGGGTTACCAAAACCCCTCTACATCCAGGGGGAGATCATACTCATGCGCAGATCAGACAGAGGGGGGAGGGGGAGTCGGAGGTAGCGTAGCGTGCACAGTTAGCGTTAGAGAGAGATACAATATGTGCAGTAGCAATGGCTGAAAAACAGCCCAAAAGAAAAAGTTCAGAGGGGTGAAAAGTGAAAAAGAAGGGCTATGACCATGAAAGAGTGAAGACCCGGGTCAACGTTGGTGATGCTTTCCGACAGTGGAGGGAACTCCGCCAATTAAAAGACCTGAAAACAGACCCAGATGTCGCCATCTGTCTGCTGGATAGGTAAGCAACATTAGCTTTGTGGTGCTTCACATAACAGTAACAGCCGTCACGCATTCATCTTATTCTCTAATCTGCCAGAATGTACTGTTGTTGTGATATTATCAATAATGTCAGTCGAGTTGTCTGACGAGTCGGGGTTACCTTAGCTACGTTGGTCAGCTACGCGGTTTCTGCGGCTGTTTCCATGACGATGCACGTCCATCAGCTTTTCGAGGGTGGAGCCAGGGGTGAGGTATGAAGGGAGAGGCGGGTCTAAATTCAGTTATAAACAACCTCTCCACTCGTATTCTCCCACATCGCTGACTACACCTTTAAGTGTTAAATCAAGTCATCCTTCATCAGATGCTGCTGATGGTAGACGCTTCAAGTTGACATTTTTTTCATGTTTGCTGAGGAAAAGTCTCATCTCAATGGCAAGACATAAAGATATAACCTGAGGACACACTGCCTTCTTCAATAACTTAAGCAAGCTCATCCAGTTTATCAGAACAAGGCAACTGGCATTAACAAACATGTACGCCAAAATATTAATGATGAGTATCAGAGCTCATCTGTAGACACAAGACAGCAAGTTGATTTATTTCTTTGTCTGATTATGACACAAAAATAATCTTAATGTGTGCTTAAAGAAGCAAGATAATTACTCTACAAGAGTCTTTCCCACTTTGTTTCAGTTACATTTCAATAAATCAATATTAACAACTAATTTCTATTTAAGTCACTTGCAACTTTATTAACTGCGGAGCTTTTAATAGGGAGTAAGGACAAAGCCACCATTTTCAGGAAAGTCTGTCTGAATTTGCCAAACCCTCCTATAAAGAGAAGATGAAGAAACGAGATTGGGATTTTACTGTGGGGTCAAAGTTTCCCTCCTTCACGAGTTGTTACAACATGATAGGGAGTGCTAAAAGACAGAGAGAGAGAGAGAGAGAGAGAGAGAGAGAGAGAGAGAGAGAGAGAGAGAGAGAGAGATGTAAAGTAAAGGAGGTGAGAGGTGGGGGGCCAGGGGGCACCGGCTGGGTGGTCAGCATGATCGGCAACCTGTGTGTGTTTATGTATGTGTTAATGGCTGTGTGTGTATCTTAGAAAGTCAGACTGAGAAAGCAGTTCTGTATGCTGAGAGTCCAACTTTGGTAATAATCATAAACATCTCTTTCTTTCTGTTGACTACCATGACTTTTCTTGACTTATCGTTTTTCGACTCAGAGCTTACACTTGCACATTTTCTGAGGTTTTGCTCTTTATGGGCAGCAGAGTGAGGTGTAGACCAAAACGACTACTCTAATCGAGTAGCAGCATGGGTCCTAAAACAACAGACTGCATTTAGCCAATATAAGTCATTCCTCTTGACCATAAAATATCCAGGCTTTATAAAAAAGGCATCAAGTATTGAAAGCTTAACTGTCTCACTTCATACAGGCTCTTGCTAAGAACAACACTACAAGCAGGGGGCTATATTTGGTTTAAGAATGGGGTATGGTGCTCAACAATTTGAGAAATAAATACATGTATCTGCCTTCGAGTGAGAGTTCATACAACTCTAATATTTTCATAAAAAGTCAGTGTCACAGATCAATTTTACATGTGCATTGGACTTATGTTAAGTAACTGTAAGGCTCACAAATCAGAGATTAGTAAGAGCAAAAAGGTAGAGTTGAAAACTCTGAAGACAGATTTTACTATTTTTCTTACCAGGCAATGTCAGAGGAAAACATAATAAAAATGCTGCACGCTTGAAAAACTGATTAGTCAGCTTTACATAGAGGTACAACTTGTAAGGAGCATGAATTTGTGGAATTAGCAACACGGCCAAATGTGCCAAAGTCCCCTGCAACTGCAGGCTGGTGTTCAGGTACGCAGAGTGGCAGCACATTATTTGGTGTCAGCCATTGTATCATTTCTAAATGTAGGACCGTGCTCTGTTAGACTGGTGAAGACAAAAGCAGAGCGTGAAGTGGGCACTCTAGGAAGACAACACCCCAAGAAGACCTTCCAAGACCAAGAAGATTAAACAAGCACACAGACCAAAGCAACGGTTCCTCATTTTTGCTTTGCTGAGGACATGCAGGCTGACTTCCAGGGAAAGAGGGAAGACTTTGGGCTCTTCTTTGGGTGCTGTCCACATGTGCTACCCTTTTCACAAATGCATGATCTTCCATGTTGTAATGGTGACTGTCAGAAGTATAATACCAATTGATGATATTAAAAGGGAGATATAATTGACTGAAATCACAATTCCAAAAGACATTTTTAGGCAGCTGCTGGCTCTGCAGGGAGGCTTAAAGAGAAGTCTTAATGCCACTGACTTGTTGCATTGTTCACAAATGTACTCTATCAGGCACATAAAACCAGAATAAGCATTATATAACCTCCTAAAGCTTTTCTTTCAGAAGCTCACCCTCAACTTAAATGCTGGGTTTCATTTCGGTTGTGGCTGGCCAACTCATTTCAATCAGACTCACTGCAACAAGCTTAACAAGTGCTATCAAAAGTGCTTTTTGCACTCAAAAACAAAAGTGCAAAAAGACAGCCAAAGCAGGAATGATTTTGTGGGATAAGTAGTGATAAGAAACACATAATATCTTGTATTTTTAATAAGTACAAAAACAGAATTGCCAAGTGTTCAGCCTTGATATCATGATAAGCTAACAGGTTGCAGTTTTGTCGCACTCACTATATAGAAGATTTAGCTTGGCATATCTCTTAGCCTCTGTTACTTCACCCTAATTTTTTGACAAGGAGGCCCACTTGTGTTGCTGAATGTATGATTAAAGTGGAGAAATAGAATTACATATTGAATTGATTTATTTTCATTTTTTATAAATATTTTATTGGCGGTGTATAGTTTTAGTATATATATTTTTTGTATTATTTTTAGATAGTTGCATCTTTGGAGAGAGTAATGGAACAGACCCCTGGGGGTCTGAGTTTAGTAGTGGTTTCTTATCAACCCTCCTTTTGTCGTCAAACTTAACGTACATATTTTTCCCTTGGGTCAATTTGACCCCAGGGATATTTGCCTTCAAAAACGGTTTACACAAAATTGCTGACCAAGTTTTTTGTGTCAGGTAACAAAAATACATAAATGACACCTTGATAATAAAATCAGTGAGTTGACGTGCCCTCTAGCGCCACCATTAGGCCAAACTAAAATTTAAATTAGAATGAATTTAGTTTGACAATTTTCCGTACAAATCTTCTCCAGAATACTCAAAACATCAGTGACCACAAGAGTATGAGCCCTATTGGTTTTGGTGATGATATAACCTTTCCTTAGCATCAAGTCAGACTTTCAGTGTATCCTGAAAACTTTTCATCCAAATCTTTTCAAACTTGGGGTGCAAATTAATCTCTCACACAAAATGAACCATATTGATTGGTGTTAGTGGCCCCCCTTTCCTCTCATAAACCAGTGGGCTTGGTCAACTCTCAAGCCTACATTCTACTACTCTCAAGTCTACATTGTCTTCCTCATTTTGGCAGGAATTCACAAATCTGGCAGTTTTTCACATCCCTATGGGAGGTATCAAAGTTCCTGTGGGAAAAGGTGTTTTTTTTCTGACTATAAGCTATGTAGTGAACAGAAAAAAATTAACTTTAATGTCCAAATTTATATGTGATAACTTGGAAGAACTAACTTTTCATGAAGTTTTAAGCTTGAGAGTTAAATGCTATTAGTTAGCTACCATGGAACTACAACATTGCAGTTCAACTTAGAAGCAACTACAAAATGTTAAATGTTTAATATCTTGTTGTGACATCTACTCTGAGAATTTCCTTTTAAACAAATAGCCTGATAAAGTTGATGCTCACGGCTATGGCAACTGTTTATGTATGATTGATTGTTATGTACCAACTCAAAAGTATCAACTCTGCACCTGCAGGTGTAGGGGTGTTAGGCCACTCACACAGACTGAGAAGTCTTACACCCTGTAACAGGTTGGGGTCAGATTGACCCCAGAGGAACACCAATGTGTGTGCAATATGTATTCAGCACTTTGGAAAAATATCATCATGACAATTTTATGCTTAATCAGTTGTCCCCAGCAATTTAGGACAAGTCATGAAAAATGAAGCAAAAAGAATAGAGTGATCTATTATTTTTTAATGATAAATACTGAACCCCAAAGTAAACTTGAGACTTCCAAAAGTTATTAGTGGTTGTTTTATGGCAGATAATTTATAAAACCTGACTAATGCAAATTAAGACTGACTTTAACTGCTGGCATGGCATTGGACTTTCACTCTAGCTTGAAGGACTAGAGGCAGACAGGTCCGTGACAGTTTAGAAAGAGTGATGGATTGAGATTGCTGCTCTGTATGAAAAAATAATCAATATTAGTTTAGCTGACCTGGAAATTTGGTGCAACGTCTGCCACAACTTCAGTTACTTTAGTTATCCAATCTACTTCTAACAAGTTGCTGATTTGATTATGTTTAGACTTATCAGTAGAGGGGAATAATATTTTGCCTTTTCCGTTTTGACTGTGATGTGGTCAAGTGCATTAGTCTAATTACATGGTTTGCAGTGTTGTTGACATGACTTCTGTGCAGTTTGGTGGAAGTTTAACCTGCTGTTATATTGTCTAATATCAATGAAAGTCTATCAGATGTGAGCCCCATTAGTCAGGAAGTAGAAGAAAGTGCATTCAGAGTTTGTGCATCCCTGTATGCATATATAACCTTGAGACAACACTACTGGGATATACCAACAAGATACTGGATGTAAAGCAGGCTCTCAGTTGCACAAGGTGGGTCTTCAGTGAGTATATTCCTGCAGAACCTCGTTCCACTGCTTGTGAGACAAACTAGCAGCTGTGATTGTTTATGTCTCAGCTGCAGTAGTGCACTGTGGGCTGTGAGTTGTTGCTTTGTTTCAAGTTACTGTCAGCATCTTAACTTTAGTATTGTCAAATTGTTTGATGATGTAAAAAACAAAATGTTTATTGGTTGAATGTAGAGAAGTTCCCCCCTTCGCTCCAAGCTTTTCCACCTCACAATCTGTGTTAAAAGATATGGTAAACACTGTCTTTCAGTTTACAACCTGTAAAATAAACTTGATTCCATGTATTTATTTCATGAAGTCATTATTATTTAGTTTTTGTCATTCAGTCTTCAAATTTTAGTACAGTTTTATTCATCAATAATTAATTTGAAATAGATTTTTAGACAATGCTAAATAATTTGCAGATGTTACACAGCTGTAGTTGCATCTCACGGCAGCATGATTCATTTTTACACATTCAAAATTCGTACACAGATGAAAGATCAATGAGTAATCGTGCCTAATAATTCTGATATCAGTTTCAGGCAAAAGATTGTGATTGTTATTTTTTCCATAATCAAGCAGCCCCTCTTAAGACTCAAACAAGGATGTCCAAAATAAAAATATAATTGGTTAACTGAAACACATGAAAATCTGCATTTATCTGTGCTTCTTGTATTAAAAAAATACAATGGCAATACTGTATGTTACCAAATGGACAGAAAGCTGCAAAGTCAGATATTTCCACAACCTTTTAGTCCAACATGTTTGCAGAGACTCAGTTCAAATATCCATACATCCATCTGTCTATACACTGATATATTTAGTCACTTTTCAGTCATCCTTTTATGTACAGTAGCCCTTCAGTTTTCTGAGCCTTTCTCATCCAGGCTTCAGCAGTAGTGTGGGCAGCTTGTAGCCACATTCAAGAACAGCTAGCTGTCATCAGATGCTGCCAAACCAAAACACTAGCAGCCACAGACCCTGTTCCCTCTCACCCTGTTACTACACCCCTATCAACTTCCCACACCAACATTAAACAAGCACACATGTTCTCGCTCCTTGGGTATTACTCTCAGAAACATTTTTTCATATCTTCCCACCCAGCTCTTTCTTTTATTCTGTCCACACCCGACATCTTTGATCTCCTGATTCGTTTACTTCTTGTGCTGTCTCTCAAGCGGATATCTCCCAAATGCACACATGGCAAGAAGGCCTTCATAAGGTAAACACAGAGTCAGAAGAGAGGCATTGTAGATTTATTAGGCTTTGATCCAGGGGTTTCATGTGTGACCAAATGTGTTTGTGTGTGTGTGTGTGTGTTGGGGGGGTCTAAACCTGGCAGGAGTAAGGGGATGGATCAGCAAGTTCAAGCGATGTGGGGCGAGAACATTCATTTCAGATGGCCCCGGCCGTGACAGAATTGTTCCTGCATGCTGTTTTCCATCCAGCACCGGTGTCAGGTTCGCAGGTTCCATGTGTTGTAAAGTCAGAGTGGTTTTGGCATTGGGGGGCCACACCAGCTCCTGTTCTGAGGGTGAACCCCTCCTGCATGATGCGTGGTGGACCACAGAGCAACCCAAAGACTGGAGAAAGGAGTGAAAGTGTTGACAACGCTGAAGCTAGAAACCTAAGCCAACCCTGACACTGATACTCAGTCTGCCACTTCATGTTCCCTTTCACAAATATCAGCCCCCTGTAGAACAGTCTGTCTTCCCCTTTTTCTCTTTGTCTGCTTCTCTTGAGCTAATTTTTATTTGCCTTAGTTTCGTGGTTTGAGTTCCAGTTCAACAAATACTGATATTTTCAGTTAGAGAGAAAGAAATAGTGAGATTTAGATTTACATGTGTGTAAAAGTCAGTACCTTGCACTAAGCATATTTTTCCTACATGTCATTTGCTTTAATTTTTGCCTCAGTAGTCATGCAACTTTGGTTTAATTATAGTGCTCATTTTTACTTTTACTGTGTTGGCATTGAGCTTAACTTGGCCGATTGCACCATCATAAAGCCATAATTATTATACAGATAGAATTTTTGCCTCCTTGTTAAGGAGAAGCCACACGCGAACAAACAGTACTATTGTTTATGGTATATGTTTTATGTTTTTATTTAACCTTTATTTTGAATTCAAATCTTTTTTATTGTTTTCAAATCAGAGCAGTAAACAATGAACAATGGTGTATCACGTCAGTTGTTCAGGTTTATAATACGACAGGCATTTAGTAAATGACCGATAGGAAAAGCGAAACAAAGTTACTAAAGGTCAAGCAAGATTGTAACAGATAATTACAGTAGTGATGAACATAATAATAATAAAAACTGATAACTGAATGCTCTGCACCCTTTTTGTTTTTACTTTACTGTTTTCCTTTATATATCCATGTGATGAGACTTTGCCATTTCCCTCTTGCTAAGGCCTCCTGGATTCAATCTCTGGCCCTTTCCCTATGCTCGGACATTCTTGGATCTTTTGTATTATTGACATGCACTGTATCTGTTCATTTTTTCATTTGTTAATGGACAAATGCTGGCTGTCTTGTCTGTTTGTTGTTGTTATTTTTCCTTTTTTTTCTTTTTATTAAGTAGTGTGTCATGTATGTGTCTGTGTATATTTAAAAAAACTTTGCATAAATAAAAATTACCAAAAAAGTTAAAATAAATAAATAAATAAATAAACAATAATAATAATAATAATAATAATAATGAATTGATTGACTGAAAAATAAGTTCAGGTACATAGAAATCATGGTCACATTTTCTTGACCATTATCCTTCTTTTCTTAAAAAAAAACAAGGAAAGGAGGAAGGAACAAGGAACAAGGAAAAAATTATGTAATGCCAGTTTCCAATCCTCCAACATACACATTAAAAATGGGCTTTTCGATGTCCTCTTCATATTTGAAAGAAACCTTGGCGTGTATTTTCTTCTAGGGAATATACAGACTAGACATGTAGAAAGACAGCCACTCAGGGCGACAGACAGATGGATTTGACATTCCAGTGTGAAAGAGAAAGATGACTCCACAGCCATCATTACATGCTCCTCATTCCTTCTCACACAGAATAATTGTCTCTAAGAGGGAAAGGAGACAGGTGGGCACATTGGTGTGACACCCTCAGAGGTTCATGCAGCGAACGGTGCATGAAGTCTTGTTCAAAACAGCAGGATAGAGAGATACAAGGCCAAACTGTGATGAAGACAGTGTATTCAACCAGCTGCAGTGGGTGCTGTTCTGTCACTGACATCCAGCTCTGAGTGGCTTGACAAATTTTCAGTGCTGGCGTATTTTTTTCATGGTGATGGTTGGGAAGGTGGGAATAGTGGCAGCTACCAATGTTTACTGGTGTTATAAACAGCTGATAAGAGACCGCCAAGCTTGGCACTTAGCTGCAGTAGCTGCAGGTTACTATTGTTCACAGTATCATAATCAGATAAGGTGTGAATTATAACTCCTCATGTTATGGTCTATGTGTTTGTGTGCCTCTGTGGATGTTTGTGTAGCCTGGATCAGTTTGATCAACCTAGGAGACGCAAATTCATGGTGGGTTATGAAAAGTTATGCTCGGTTACAGTTCTGTCTGGATTGTACGGAAAAGGATTAGGACCACTGTTCAAATAAAAAGTCAGAATTCTGACTTTAAACTCAGAGTTCTGTGGAAAAAAGTCAAAATCTCAGCATTCTGGCTTTTGTTCTCAGAATACTGACTTCGGTGTCACAGTCTCAGAATTCTGTAAAAAGGTTGGAATTCTCACTTTAAACTCAGAATTCTGACTTTATGCCAACACTATGTAGTTTTTCCACCCAAATTTCCACATCTCCTGCCAGGAGTAGGACAACACAGAAATGAGCCAGGGCCCCAGAGTGGCTCAATGTGGCTGATCGCCCGCATTTTACCGGAGGCCTGGCATGCCCTCTGCCCCCAGGTACCTCATGTACGGGAGGTGTTGGCCTTCCTCGCCTTTGCACTGGACTTTTTCGTGATAGTTTGTGTTGATCCGAAAAACTCACAGAGTTTACGGCCACGCAAACAAGAAGGTTAACACCTAAGAGTTGAGCCAGTGATTGAAAAGGAGGTCTATCTAAGACTCTTAAAGGCTTCCTGTGAGCACATATAGGATCTGCTAACAGTGCCGGTCAGTGGCAGCCATCTTTCCACTGACCGGCAATGGCTCTAGAAATATAATATTTCTAGAGCCATTGTGATGGTACTTCACCTTACAGCAGGGTTAAATGACACTTATGTCATGGTCTGATGGGGTCTACATTGCCTTCACTGGCACAATATAACTTTGGCGTGAATGGTTGGAACACTCACATACTAAAAAACAGCTAATTTTACTGCTTTACGGCATATGTCACTTCCCCCTCGAGGTGTAAGCTAAACATTTGGAAAAGGAGAAGATTAAGCAGTTTTTGAATTTTGAAAACAGATTTAATGAACAGAATTTAGTTCAAAGTTAATATACATTTATTCTCCTAATGGAAATATGGACCTCTGGCTCACACTCCTGCATAGTAGGTAGCAGTAATGCTCCTCTCTCAGAAAGAAGAAGAAGAAGAAGAAGGCTAAGTTACTGTCATGGTGGAAGCAGTGAAAAAATCCAAAGAAAAGAAAAGTTTTATGAGAGGAGATGAAAAAAAGAGAGAGTGAGAGAAACAAGCTAAATGCTTGAATGCATGATAAAAATTGGCCTGAGCTGAAAGATAAGTAGAGATGTCCTACCGATGCTGATTTTTCCCTGTTATTGTTGGACTTACATGATGATTTATACAAAAAGAAAACATGATTAGACTGTACCTTATCAGTCCACATGGTTTATTTTTCTTTCAGGATGTCCTGTTGGCTTGCTGCTCCTCCCTCTGTATGTCAACAAATGCGTGTACGACTGTGCAGTTACACTCAATGACCATAGAGGTCACTAGAGAGCTGAAAGCTGGAATTTGGAGCCTACCCCAGCCTATCAATGGGTGAGAGGTGGGATACACCCTGAAGTGGTTGCCAGCCAATCACAGGGTCACATAGAGAGACCAACAACCATTCACATTCACTCTCATACTTAGGGCCATTTATAGTCACCAATCAACCCAATGAGCATGTTTTGGTCTGGAGGAGGAAGAGAACCTGGAGAGAACCCACACATGCATGGGAAGAACATGCAGACTTCACACAGAAAGGCCCTGCCTGACCCGAGGATCGAACTGTCGACCTTCTTGCTGTGAGGCACATGCACTACCTGCTGTGCTACTGTGCCACCCTGATATTAGCATATAAGCTAAAAATCGTAATGATCATCATTCGAGAAAATTGTTGTCAGTAAGTGCAGACATTATAGGTCAAATACACTTCTTTGGCATTAGATCTGTGTAGTTTGAATCGGATTGAGCAAATGCAGCCAAGCTGAATTTTATTTTTTCATCCTCTTTATGTAAACTTTAAAGGGTTCCAAAAACTTACATTTTTGATTTTAGCACACCCATCTTAAGAATGAGTTATCTTTTTGTCATCATTTTTTATCCTTATTACTTTTATTTAATTATGTAAGTATTTAATTTTTTTGTTTCATTACGTTTTTTTTTTTCATTTTCATCCATTTAGTTTTATTCAACTTTTTTCACTACTACAAATGTAATATTGTCAGTGCTATCTTTTCAGTCCCTTTGTATATTTAGTACATGCATTGTTATGTCTTATGAAAGACAATAAAAATGCTGAAAAAATGTAAAAAGAAAAAAAAAGTTAATAAAATTAAAGTGTTTTTTGTTTCTAGTATTATTTAAAGAACAGATTTTCACAAACAATTTTAAACAAAAAAAACAACAATGTAAATGTAATTCAAAGAAATCCCCCTGTTTGCAGTACTGAATGCTCAATTTGAAAAAGACGGTCAATGTCAGGGTAACAGCTTATTCTCACAAGTCTGAGTTATTTACAAGATAAAAAAGGAATCAATATATTGTCATTTCTTCATACTAGTATGACTGCAAATATCAGTGAATTGAATATTTGCATCCTCAAGGTAAATGAAAGTTAGAAGGGGCGAGGGAATAAACATGAGGTAAGGCCGCCAAAAGGAATTTAGTGCTTTTAAAGTTTGTTAGTAAAAGCACTAAACTGGGGCCAAGAGTTAATGTTTAATAGAGAACAGCCTCTTGTTGTTTCTTATAGGTTTCCTTATTGCTGTACAACCCACAGCCAATGAAACCATCGAACATAGCACAAACACCCAGCATAACATTTACTTTTCTTATAATGACCTGTTGCTCTGTTAGCGTATAAGGGGATGTATTCAATACTATAGATTTCACCTCTGAATATCCGTAGCCTCCTGCGCTGCAACTCGTGCTAAAAACACGGTTATGAATCCTGTAGTACCTAAAATCTCTGATACAAACACTTGAGGGCGTCCATTATGTGACTGTACTCTCATGCTGTAGCACACAAGTGGATGAAACATTGGTCATTAATGTGCACCAGCGCTCTAAAATCCATACCCATAACAAAGGCAACCCCTGACGCACTCCATTAACCTCATTTTTTGCCTTCTCTCCCTTCAGACTCAGACAACAATATGACGTCTTTCTTACCATCTACACCACCTGATGAATTAAGACGAACTCTGTCACATTAGGCATACCACGACGGTATATCACTTTACAACAAGGTCAGCAGCTGTCTGAGTGCGAGCATGAGCTTTAAGAAATTAATGTAAACTGCTGATTTAAACAGTAATGCTTGTAAAAATTACCCCTAAATCAGACCTTTGACCACAGACAAATTAGCACATGAGAGATCTTAATGAATGAGGAAGCTGATCACTCATCCAGCTCAAGTTTGTGTTGTGGCACAGAGGAAGATAACTACACAACAGTTTGAACATTCTCCATCTCATCTTGTCCTCTCCTATTTAATGTGAAGTCGCTCCTTGTATGTCTGAGACTCCAATTTGATTAGCTAATGAGGCAGCGTCACACATGCACTTGTGGCTAATGATTTGCTGTCTCAGGTGCAGCGGGGGAAAGGCTTTCTAGCCTGTTTTGATTAATGTAGTTTCTGCCGTGATTACATGAGAATACATAGTAGGAGATCAATTACGATGTAAGGTTGTGATTTTAAAGCTTCACCTTTCGAACTGTTGAAGGGTAAGTCAAGAAAGGGCAACTTTGGTTACCACAAAGTTAATTTTGTTTTCAGTTGAGAAGGTCCAAACAACAAGTATCTATCTTTAATCAGAATATACACCTTTAAGCTCAAAATCAAACAGATAATCTAAATATAACCAACGATGGATAGGATTTCAGCCAATTAAAAGTTTTGTTTAATACAGTAAACTAATATAATTCTTTTAGTTGATTTATTTTAGATGCGACGTCATTTCTCAATTTCAACCCACATTTTTCGCCTTTTAAAAAAGCTCTAATATTTTCAGTGCATACTATTCATGAGTACAAGCAAAATACTTCAAATATTTTGTTTTGCAAACATCGCGATTGCAACACATCTCATCCAAAAAACTGAAATATTATCTTTCTCTGCAAAACATTCCCGCAATTCTTTTTAAACTGACTGTTAAACTGTTCCAATAAAATATGTTGGGTCTTATTTTGTTTAACTTTGTGTAGTTGTTGTTTAATTCTCAAGTGTTACCACTCACTTGCAAACAGAGTGCTGCCATCTTGTGAGCAAGGGGGACACAAAATAACTGTGACTGGTTTAAGACACTGACATGTTGATAGCTGCCCTCTGATTGGTCGGTAAACTCAACTGAGCATGCTCGAGTAATTGTGCATGCATGAAGAAAAGGGTGTTTCCGTATCCATTTGAAAAAAAATTGAATTTGTTGTGAAAATACTGAAAATTCATTGGTTAGAACTTTGAATAAAGGTGTTTTTGGAGTTGTATGTAAGGATTGGGCAAAATGTGGGTGCGCGTTATATTTGAGTGCAGTGTTTTTCAGGCAAAAATCATGAAATTATGGGGTGCATGTTATGATCGAGTGTGTGTTAATATTGCTAAATTGTGGTATTTTAACAGAAAGTACCAGTGATAATGAAAAAAGTATTTACAAAAATAAAGAAAACATAGGCAAAGGTAGCAGTCAGTAAAATCTTGGTTATTGATAATTAAGTTCATTTGACTCACTTTTGTCATACATTAATAATTAAGAAGACCTTTACATAAGCCATTGTAGCAAGTTTAATCTGTTAATCTTTTAATTTGTAAAGAAAAATAAAAATGATTTTTAGAAACTTTTCTTCAAATTATATCCAATTTTGCATGTTGTTATGCGCTTTGCCTGTGTCCATGGTGTCATAGTGGCAGAACAGACTAAGACATTTATTGGAAGGTTGTCTTTTTTTACTTTGATGGTTTAATAGTCTTTAGCTAACATTTCACTGGCTTCTTTCATTCATGTTTGTATACAAGTTTAAACAACTAACATAGCCTTTTCAAAGAACTTCAAATGAAAAAAACAAACCAAACTTAACTATTAAAAAATAATAGCTTCAATTTAATGAATACTCACAGCCTCCAAGTGACCCTATATAAGCATAATGCTCTTTTTTTTTTTTTTTTTTTTTACCATAATCTCCACAAACCTCAGTTTGCCCTGCTGGCAATATGTGGGGCTCTGTAACTTTAGGTATGCAGTGGTGAATTAATCAACATTATGTTTTTGGATTTATGGGAAAGACTGCTTGACTGCCTGGTTGGGAATCTTTTTCCCCACTTGCAGACTACTTCATATATCTGTGGAAAGATAATTTAATTACCTCCGCCAAGGTGGTTATGTTTTCGGGAGAGTTTGTTTGTCCTATCGTTCCGTCTGTCTGTGAACAAAATAACTCAAAAAGTAATGGATGGATTTGGATGAAATTTTCAGGAAATGTTCAGCATGGAAAAAGGAAGAACTGATTCGATTTTGGTGTTGATCCGGATCAGCGTCTGGCCGCCATGACGAGAAATGTGATTAACTACTGAACTAAAATAGATATCATTATGAATCCAATTGCTCATGGTATGTTTTCATGGTCAAGGAATCTAAATATTTTGATGAAATAAAGGTAGGAGTAATATTTATGGTGAAAATCACAATATGGGTGAGGACTGTGGCGCTGGCGGAGGTCTGCGCTCGTCGAGTGCTTTTCTAGCTCATTATTTGACAGCTAAAAAAATATTGTACTTGTTACGACTGCACTGTCTCACTAAGCTGCACTGAAAGACAGTGATACTGCACTGATAAAGTCTGTGGTAAGAGACAAAGAAATAACAGGGGCTTGGCTTTGAGGTCATTCAGCTCAGCAGTATCTTGCTCAAACCAATGATTATCTGAGATAGGAAGTCTCTCTCTCTTGTATCACTGTGTTAATCTGAGCTCTGGATTCAGCTGAGAGCAGGTTAAGCTCTCTGTCAGACAGGAGTCCCATTCACTGCTGCCACAATGACACTTTCCCTGATCTTAGTGCACACATGTTGTCCAGCACTTACACTTCCAAAATAATGTATGTTACAGTCTGATTCAGTCACATTCTTCTCTGCTGCCGACCATTTACCAAAGTACATATGTGTTATGTTCTTCCTCTTGTGGCTCAACAGACACACCGGCACAGACCTACCCTGGTACAGTAGCAGAACAGGAACAACAACCTATGGTGGAAGTAGGTTGGCGGGGGGAAGAACATGGTTTTACTGCTCTGACTAAAATAAAACAGGAGGACTTTGTGGTCCACACAGCAGTTGGAAAGACAAATATTATTTTCTTTACGAGGGAGAGAAGTCCGTGGACAGGGAGTATAAAATGCCTTAATGACAGAATGGCTGAAGTATTAAACCTTTTAACTTTGGCTGTGGGGTCCTGACCTGGTTGAGTGGGAGGTGAGAGAGGAGAAATGAAAACTGAACCGTTTGAAAGGGTAAACTCTAATTTAGACGTGAACACACACTCACATAGATGTGACAGCAAGTAAATATAGTGACACGCTCATAAACTCACTTTGCTGAGGAGATTGCTCAGTGAATCTTCATTGCTGAGAAATGCTGCAGCTTTATATGTTTGTTGAATACGACTCTAAAATCAAATTTAGCCAGATTAAGTTGAAAAAGCTATTGTTTTTACTTATGTCTCTGGTTTCCAAAACATGTGACCTTTTGTTTTATATCTTAAGGCAGTCCCAACTTATGGAAATCTTGCAGACATCTGGATTTCTCTTGACAATAAAAAACATTATATTTTCCTTTTATGTAGAGACAAAAATGTTACCAATTTAGTGGCAGTTGAAGCATTGCAACATTTATAAATCCATAGTCCTTTTTTTAGATGAAGCTTTGACGCACAGCCACAGTGGGGCACCATCAGCTCCTTAGATTTGTCCATATCCAGTCGACCTGAGATTTCCTTTTGCGTTCACACACTTTGAACTCAGTATGCTAATGTTGACATACCACACCAACAGCTCTCCGTCACGAGGCTCATTATCACTCTGCTTCCCCCTACAATGATCACCATCATTACTCCAGCACAGCCAACACGTTCACTCATGATGCTGGTCAGCATTTCAGACAGGGCTCAGATTCCAGGCGGGCTTTTCTCACATGTCCCTCGGGGGATGATGGAGGGAGAGAGACAGAGGAAGGGCTGGAGATGGGATGCAGGGGCAGATGAGCCTGCAGGCATGTCAAATATGTGAAGACTGAAATTCAAGCATAGACACCATTATGAATGGAGTTTGCTCGATAAGAATCCATGATTACCTTCTAGGCTGAGGAAGAGAGTGGTGCAATGATGGCAGATTTTTGTTGGCCAAATACAAGTCTATCTTCTCTTCTCTTGATTAAAAGCCAACAGCATTTTGCAGTCTTTTTTAAAATCCTTAAAATAAGCTATGTGGTGAAAAAAGTTCATAAAACGTCAGCGTTTTATTCATTATCATTTTTCTTATTTACAGACACAACGTTCATCATACTGAAGCATAAGTGAGATGAGCAAGAGTAAACAGCTATTGTCCGGCTACTAAGAACTACAACATGACATGACTAAGAAGTGGCTTCCAGTCTTTCAACTCGTGCCTCATGCTGTACCAGATGTTTGAGAGATTGACCTTTTGAATTGTGAAAGACTATTTTTAAAGACAATCAGAGAGTTATGACCAAGTAGAGCTGGAAAATATGGCCTTGGAAGATACTAATTTTTTCCATGCAAAACCTGATTTCTGCTTGTCTAAATCCATATTAAAAAGCTGTATTATTTTCACAACATGGAACTGTCATATCAGTATATGACCACTTAAAAAAAAATACAAAAAATCCTGTCAGATCCTGGCGTTCATTTGGCTGTTATCTGCTCCTCTGGCTGAGCTGAATTGTTTTCTTCTACTTTCTGAACTAATTTCCACGATCTGATGGGACAGACGCTACATGAGTAACAGCAAGAGTCCTACCTGCTACGTTCTCTGATTGGCTGGATGTCACATGGCCAGAAAATAATCAACACAGCAGCCTTTGTGCTTGAAGGAGCGGAGAGGCACAGAGGTGCCATCAGTGTGGGCGCTACTGCCGTGAAGCTCATCGAGATTATCAGCAGACTTTTCTAATGCTCAAACATCTCAAGCCACCACACTGGAGTTACAGAGTCATCACCACCATTCTGAGAGTCTTTGTTTTTTAATGACTGACCTGCCTTGTTAAAATTAATCGGAGTTCAGGGGAGTAACATGAGTAAAGTAGTAAGAAAAACACAATGATTTTAATTTTTTAAGTTTTCTTTCACAAAGAAAAGTAAATAAAGCAGTTCAGTCCTTCTATCCCACAGCCCTACATTCAATGTTTGTGGCCTTTTTGTTGTCCTTGGTGGCATTTTTATAGCAACTGTCTCTGTGTTCTGAAGTGGAGCAATTATAGTTGCATTTTATGTCCTAGACCAGTGGTTCCCAAACTTTTCACAGCCTGTACCCCTTCAGACACTTGACCTCCAGCCATGTACCCCCTACTCTCACACTTAAAGCAGCTGGAAAAGAAATGTGACTATAAGCCTGCTGCCCCTCCACCACCACCTCCCACATTTAACATGCATAACATACAAATAAAATCCCTTAAAGTTAATTATTTTTTGCATTAGGGCCATGTCAGCTGGATAAAATAATTTTGGTGAAGTCCAGATTAAAGTCTGAATTTCTTGATTAAAATTAAAATGACAACAATAATGTCAAAATAGAATTTTGTGATAAAAATCGAAATGTCGAGAACAAATTTGAAATGTCGAGAAAAAAGCAGACACGTCGAGAATAACGAGAAAATACGTTGTCAACTTTATTCTTGACTTCCACTTTTTTTTCCTGATATTTTAACTTGAATCTCATCGTTTGGACTTTTATGACGAAATTGTATTTTAACTTAATTGCTGACATTTTAACTTTTATCTCAAGATTTGACTTTATTCTCGTCATTTGGACTTCAATCTCAACCTTTCAAAGAAAATTTTTAACATCTAAAATGGCTTAAATACTCTTCCGGACTCACTAAATATATTTATTTACCAGGGCAACACCAGCTAACGTTTGGAAATAGAAATTTACATTTCTGGAACATATTCACTAATGAATTTGAAACTAAAAAGTGTAAACTCACCACAGCTTTATGAAGGATGTCTGTCGGAACTTTTGTTAAAGGAGACATATCATGCTGATGCATGATTTAATACTTACATATAATAAAATAAATTTGAAAACAAGACCTTACACCCCCTTAATTTTCAAAAAATGAGATATTGTATTTTTTCTGATATCCTAGAACGAGATTTGATGCCTCTGAAAATAAGTCTTTGCTAGATGTCCGCGAGATTTAAATCGTCGTGACCACACGAGGTACATTTCTTTTAATTGGAGTAATCTGATAAAACACTTCCTCCTCTGTGATGTCCGTTAGCCACAAAACCGTCACCGAGTAACACATTCGTCCAGCAGCAGTTTATAGATCCCTATAGCTCACATTCACTCATTCCCAGCTCTGGCCTGTAGGGGGACTCAATGCGCGGTCGCTGCTTTGAGCCTGCCGGAAAATACAGTAGAAGAAGAAGGACAAGCTGGCTCTACCCCCGATAGAACTGACCAATCAGAGCACAAAGGGCTGTGACGTTGCGAGGTAACTGTAGGTCATCCTGAGATCCTCGTGTTTCAACGAGAGCTTGATAATGGCCTAAAATGAGGATTTTGAGAATGCTATTGTGGGGCAATGAAGGAACTAAATGACTTGTACTGAGGGCAGAAATGCTTTACAGGCATCCTAGTCTGGCATAGTGAAAAGGAGAAACAAGCATTTTATGTCCCCTTTAATATAAGAATCTTAGATGATTTAGGACAGATTTTCTTCTCCGAGATGCCTCACAAATCCAGCCTCTCTGCCAGCACTTCAGGCCTTTATCAAATTTCTTTTACCTGACAGGTATTCACGTACCCCCTAGTTCACTTTGCGTACCCCTGGGGGTACACGTACCCCAGTTTGGAAAATCACTGTCCTAGACAAACACATTTAAATCTTTTATGAATGCTCTCATCATGGACCTTATTTCAGACCTCAACACAACTTGTTGGGTTGGTCACTGACATTTTCCTGAGTTTCATTTGTTAAAAGAATTACCATAAACTCGTTTATAAAACCCACTTTTTTGCTCTTAAATGAGGTCTAATTTTTCAGATGCCCATTATACACAAGCACAAGCAAAATATGTAAAATATTAAATCTAACATCGTGATTACCACACTTCTGATACAAAAAGCAGAAATATTCTTTCTCTCTGTAAAACCTCACCACCAAACCTTTGGACTTATTTTATAATGAACCGTTAAACTATTCTAATAATATATTTTAGGTCTAAGTTAGTATACCTTTGTGAAATGATTGTGCAAGCGTGATACCACCCAGGGTTAGCGCAGGACCCTGCCATCTTGTGAGAAAGTTGATGCAAAATAGCTGCGCTGTAATTGGTCGAACACATTGGCATGTTGATAGCTGCTCTCTGATAGGTCTGTACTCTACGATTGAGCATGCTCTGGGATAAATCAAATAACTACACATGTGGAGCAAAAGGTGTTTCTGGTTGAGAGAGAAAATCGTCTACTGTATTTGTTGTAAGAATACTGAAATTTCATTGATTAAAGCTTCGAATAACGGTAATGTTTGAGTTGAGAGAGTAAGGATTGGACAAAATGTGGGTGTATGTTATATATGAATACAGCATCTTTCCTGGAAAAAAGCATGAAAAAATGTTGTATTCCAGAAATTACGGTACATATATTTGTGCAGCTCTGGACATCTGCACCTTAATCAGTCACAGGGCGGAGACACACAGGTGGTGCTGGCATAGATGCAAATGCCAGTTACTGCATGTCCCTCAGAGTTCATTCAGAGATGTCCCAAAAATGCTAGAGTTAAGGAAACAGTCCTGTCACACGTGTTACTGACATTCGAATAAAAGACTGAATGGATCCTATTGCACAGGCTCTTCAGTGTGTGCTGCTGTGTCACTCTTTTGGGTGTGCACGTGTATGTGTCTGTCCCTCTCTGTTTCCAGCTGCAGCTCTCATGCTGGGGCCTCCTCCTGGTAGCCATTATGGGTGTGTTTGTGTGCATATGTGTGTATGTGAGTGTGTGTGTGTGCGAGTCTGGGTGGTCTAGTCCTGTCTCCCTCCCTCTAATAGTTTTATACTGTTCTGCCCTGGCGGTGCCCGAGGGCAGGGGCAGGCGGAGAGGAGGGGGCCAAGCTTGGGCGGCGGGTGTAAGCGGCCCTGTTGAGAAGAGCAGACGACAGGCCTAATAAAGCTTCACAGGGTCTAGGCCCATCGCTCTCAGCACTTCCTCCCCGCTGCCCTCTCTGCCCCCTCGGTCCGCCACTAACCCCCCCTCACCCTGCAGGCACATGTGGTCCGGTCCTAATGGGACCCAGCTGGACTCCCACCTTCCCTCTCTTACGGACCCCAGTGCTGCCTCTCTTTTTCTGTTCTCCTACATGCCTTTCAACGTTCAGGCCCAGATGGCACTCCTTCAGGCAGGATATTCACCGCTGGGGGATGTGTTTAATATTCTTCTCTTTTTTATTTTCCTCTTCCTCTCTTCTTCTTCTCCTGTCTTGTTGGGCGGCCGTGTGATGTGGCCAACTCAGGATTCAGACTCCCAGGGGCAGCAGTGCGACTGCATGAGGCTAAGAAATTGCGGTAAATGAAGCTGCCTTTTTTTGCAGCTTCCCCACACCAATGTCCAGACTCCCTCGTGTCCCACCACAGTCAGTCGTTCACACATCAGACTCCCCATGGCTGTTATAGTCAGTGCTCCTTTGTGGCAAGCTGGTGTGGGGAAACATTTTCCCAGGCCTACAGTGCGTCATCCCTCTGGAGTGGCAGCGCTGACAGGGTGGTGCCAACTGCCCATCTCTAACTTTTTATGGTGCAGGGGCAGAGCAAACTAACAAACTAGAGAATTATATGCAGCAACATTCTTACAGGGCTGCAGGGCACAAGTGTTTCTTAGAATTCTTGGTGGGAAGTCAAACATGTACACATGTGTGCATGCTGACATTCTATACATACAGATAGATACCATAGTATTCCCTGCAGCACGTGTGTCATGACAACACAGACAGAAGTTTATTGGAACTGCTCAGAGAATACAAGGCCTTTATGGTCAGTGGCTGCCCAGCTGAATAGACATTTACCCCTGATTCAGACTGATGTTAGAATAAAAAAAAGAAAACTTGATTTTGAGCCTGATTCAAACTTAACTGTGGTTTTTCAAGGACCTGCATGACGTTCAACTGCAGGAATATTTTTAGAGCTTCACTGACATTATTACCCCAATTATTGGCTTAAATGTCAAAACTGCCCTATCTTGTGATGTTAGGAATTGTTAGAATAAAAATTCCAGGATCTGGATACAGATCACCACCAAAATCGATTCACTTTATCATCATGCCATGACAAACAGTCTCATATAATTTGATCAAAATCAGTTGATTGCTGAACAGTTGACAAGACACTTAAACCCAAGTTACTCCCATTCCTCCGTGTAAAAGGGCGTGAAAGTGTTTGTTGATACTGATGGACAAATTACATCAGAACTTTAACCATCAGTGAGTGAACTTGAGATTGAATGTGTGTGAAGGGGTAAGTGTGTCCTGTGGCATAAGGATGATTTGAGTAGTCAAAAAGACCAGGAAGGTCTATATAAGCTCAAGTCCATTAACCATTTAACTTGAATTATGTGGCACACAATCAGAAAGACGAACCCTGGCAAAAAACCTTACCTCCTTGGCAGAGGTGAAGATGGAAGTTTACTGCAAAGACTCCCTTTTTTCTCTGTTAAACAACAAGTGCCTTGGCAGCCTTTTTTGTTTTCAGATTTTTAGTTGTTGAAAACTTTAAAAATGTCAAAGAGCAAAACAGTGTTAAAGCATCTTTTTCAGGCTCACATCAGTTCTGTGAGCACGTCCCCTCTGCAGTAAGAGTGCTTACACAGGGGGAGAGACTGCAGTTTACTATAACATCTTATCATTGTCAGCCTATAACTAGATGTTCACAGTGATGACTGGTTAAGGTCCCACTGTGTGGTCCCTCTCTGCTCCCTTAAGATGGTGTCACAGTGGCTCCCCTCCATGTCAGAAATGAGAGAGAGTTGGGTGCGGTGACACTGGGTTTGTGCTCTTGAATCCATTATCTCTGACCAAATCCGTCCCTATGATCATTGCCAGGAAAGTTGGTGAAGGCAAGAAGAAGTCCTTCTCCAAAATAACAATCAAAGACTGTAATCACACATGCCTGAAGAGGCTTGTTTGATTGGTTTTGTTACTCATGAATACAACAGTATTTAAAATACATGCATTGACCTTATTCTGAATTCCAAAGACAAACAGGTTAATAAAGATGCAGCTCGACAGGATACTACTGCAGTTCAGTCAAGTTTCAATCAAAGTAAGGGGCACCAATATGAGGGTCTGATGCTTTCAACTGGAATAAGGATGTGACCTGTCAGGACTCGCCATCTGCTTTTTTGCTGTTTTCATGACACAGTTTATTTTCAGTGCAAAACCAATACAGGCAAGTAAGTGTACCCAGCCCTTAGCATTAGGGCTGGGTTAAAAAATCGATTTAATCGATTTGAATCGATTTTCCTTTAACTGGTTCATGATCGATCCATAAAATCCAAAGATCGATCTTTTAACTTGGGTAGTTTTTTTCTTCTTTGGATGTGCAGAGAAGCAGCCTGTGTTATCAACCCAGTTAGTCTCGTGTGATCAGCGTGTAGCGTTGCTTTCTCCTGAACAATATCTCATGAGATGTTACTGTAAACAAAAATGGTGGAAGCACTATATGGGCACCACTTGCAAGTTTAAAAGCTGATGTTTGGATGAACAGTGTTTAAGATTTAACAAGTACAAAGGAAAATACGAGTTGGACAAAAAACAAGTAATATGCAGAATATGCATTAATGCATATCATTAAAATATGATTAATGTAACTGCTTTGGGGTTAGTTCTTCATGTTAAAACAATTTTTAATGATGTACCAGGTCAAAAGGTCACTTTTTAAATTTACAGCACTATTTTAACTAAGATATCCCAGATTGAATAAATATTGAATTGAATCGTAAATCAAATTGATTTGAGACCTTGTAATATCAAATCGAATCGATCCAAAAAATCTGAATCAATAACCAGCCCTACTTAGCATCCAGAGCAAAATAAAATGCCCTTGATTTCATCTGCTATACCTTAATGACCAGCAGTTTCAGTAAATAACTGTTCAACTTTTGTAACAACACTGCATTCCATTTTGACAAAGTGCTCTAAAACTGTTGCAAAGTGGAAAGACTCTATGAATCCATAACTGTATAAAGAAAAGGAGCTATAAAACAATAAAAATAACTAAATAATAATGAAAAAAGCCAACCTAATAATATGGTGAAGTAACTTGACTTGAATGTCATGGCACAGGGTGTTTTCATTTATTCAGCTGCAATGATATCATTGCAAGTTAAAAGTGATTGTGTATTTAAGAATAAAGTTTCAAGATCAACAGCCCCCTCTTACCCTCAAAACCAAGTCCATGATTTCACAAGCAACTTGTGTGTGTGAAAAAAATCACACAGAAATCTTTCCATCAGTCTCTGATCTTAGTTCTGTTGGCTCTGTTACTGATCCAGTGATTCAATAAGCTCCTGATTTTCATGAAGATGTTGTTTGTAAAAAGGTAATTTCATGTTTTGGTTGTTCTCGTGCTGTCAAAATAAAAGAATTTGCCTTTGCTGACAGATAAGCACTTTTATTGTGAGAATGACCCAGATGTCTTTGTTGTCAGTCATGGAGCTTTGCTATGCTAAAGTTTAGCAGAGAGTTTATGGACATATGAGCTTCTTTTTTTCTAACAGAGACATCGGTTTCAACTCACATTGGCGGTTAAAACATTTAACTTCTGCAGCCCTGATCAGGCTGTGTCTGTGTCAGCGCTTAAAGACAGACGACACGCTACAGAGTGAACACACTACATGATGTTGTTGTTTACAGACATCAAACTAACAGAGGAGTAAACAGGCTGTAAACACACATGCTGTTTAAGGGGTGGGTTGTTTATGTGAATGTGGGCATGTGTGTGTGTGTACTTCACTCTGCAGAGAAGTCCCTGTGCTGCTTGTATTAGTCAGTCACTTGGAAGCCAACAGTCACGTGGGATCACCATCTGCCTAATTTCTAGCCCAATATGATAATTGCATTTTTAAAAAGGACACTTATCATCCATATTGGTTTATTGCAACAACCCTAATGAAGCGCTCACGTCTGCTTGCTGCAAATGTTGATGGACATGGGGTTAGCTTCTTAATAAGCCACTACTTAAGCCCAATAGTTCTGAAACTTTCTTCTTGGGGCAGACAAAGAAACGTCCACTGTTCCTCCTGAAATGATGGAGACTGATGTGAGAACATTTAATACCTTCCTCCTCACTATAAAGGATAATATATGCCAAGAGAAGCAAAGGTTTAGGATGCGGAGGCAAAACAATTGCCTTTATTTGCATATTCCTGACATGGCTACTGTTTGATGACGTTGCTCTAACAAAGATAGGAAAGGAGTAAGATGTCTCACTCCACTGATACCACCGCAGAAAACAATTTAATGTCAATTACACCAAAAATATTGGATAACGTATTCGAAGACAATCCACTGATAAAGTATTTCATTAAGCTTCTATACTGTCAAATTTTGTTGACTATGTCGACAAATCATTGTGTCCAGCAAACCCTCTGTAGTTGAGTTTGTTTATCAGGAAATCCCTGACTGAACATTTACAGAAAGAGGAAAAAGTGAGTTTAGTTTCGGGAAGAGTCTGGGTTAAGGATCATCCCTCCACAATGCCCCTCCATTAAGCCTGTACACTGGCCTTCTCTGAGGTGGCTTTCTTTCCACAGGATTGAAACCATGACTCCTGCCCCCCGCCACCATCTCCACAGGTCCACATATCCTGCAGCAGAGGAGGCCCCAGAGTGTTTATGTGCAGCAGACGCCCAGGCTAAACAGGAAGGGACAGGAGACCGTCACAGGGGACTCAGTACACAAACCCACATCAGCAAGCCTTTTTTTGTGTGGGTCTAGTATGCCATCGCTTGTTTAAGTGAACATCACAAACTTTAGAGTTGGTTGAATGCCTGTAAATAGCCAGGTATAGACCTGAGCACAGTGGGTGGTTAACGTGTACGTCAGCGCACTGCAGTGGATTTGTTGACACCTGGAGCGTGTGTACGATTCATTCAGTGTTTGAGTTTGAGTGTTGAGATGTGCTGGAGCTGGTGTGCAGCAGTGCTCGTGACAACTCCTAGCAGACGCTACACTGTCCATGCAGGGCTTTATGTGAACTGTTCAGACAGAAAAATAAATACAGCCAGTAGAGGAGAGCAAAGGAAAGGGAGTCTGTTTGAAGTCAGGGAGCTGTGGAGAGACACATGAACCATCCTGCCCTAGAAACCTGAACGCAGCCTTGTTAAGGAGCGGCAATATGTGTTTGTGTGGCAGCAATAACACAGTTCCGAGACTTGGCTCTGTGTGTACACATAATCCTGCGTAACCCTACACACCTCTGCGATGATGTCAGATTAGCATTAAGCGTGAGGTTGGGCCTCTGTTTATATGTGTGTGAATCTAGTGTGTACTCAGTGCGGCAGGCGAGATGTCTGGTATTGTTTTTTGTGCAGTAAGAGAAATGTAAACAGCGGAAGGTAGTGGCTAAGGGAGAGTGGAAGAGCAGAGACGTTCCATGTGTGTGTTTGTGTGGATCGTGTGTGTGTATGGCGGAGGGATGGTGACATCAGCGGCTGGGCAGGGAGCGGGTAGAGGGGCTCTGGTCAGTGTGAAAGCTGAGGCTGTCACACAGACGTCGTCCAACCGCACGCCACGCTCACAGCAGAACACTCAGCCACTGGCAGGGGCCTGAAGACTTGCTGACGGTGGTCTGCCAAAACCTGTCAGCTTTATGGCAGCTAACATGTTTCAGTGCCGCAGTCTGGAAAGAGAAAAGTAACAGTCGCACCAAATGTTGGCATTGGATTTCTACATAAAAAGGTTTCCATCTCAACTTCATGGTAGCGCTGAAAGGAAATTGTGTGTACTTTTCTACGGTAAATTGAACATTTTATGGCCAATTAGATGGCGCTTGAACAGATTTTTTTTCTTGAGTAAATCCAATTTTTAACTGAAATAAAGTTGAAAAAAGACTTAAGAGTCATGGACGGCTGTGTGTAGCTTAGTCTAAAGGTAGAAAACGAGTCTGTGCTTCTAGGGAAAACAAGAGTTTCTGTGTGTGCGTGCCGTGTTTGACTCTGTGCAGGTATGCTCCTTGCTTGTCAATACATCCAAGGCTTAAGGAGAAGGTGGAAGTACTTATGCAATGTTCTTGTAAAGTAAAACACAATGGTTTTAAGCGCTCTGATATTTTTAAATTTTAAGGCAAATAATTTGGTCTGAATCATTATCAGAGCTACAAAGCAAAATCTGCATAGACAGTTAACACTATCAGATCTAATTTTAACACTTCTTAATATGGGTCCACACCACAGTGTTGTTTTCACTCTTTTTGGAGAGTTGATGCTTTAACTCTTATCAAGTGAAATTGTTGATTCTTGTCAGAGTTCAATTGTTAAACTTATAACATATCACCTGACAGTGTGACTTCTAATTGACTCTTAAAGTGGTGTTAGGATGCATTTTCAGAGTTTATTTTTAACAACTTTAACTCTGTATGAACACAGCAGGGAGTAAACAGTGCTACATCTATTTATTGTATATTAATAGGGAAAATGCAGTTTTCATGACATGGGTTTGTGGTTTCCACCGGTACTTGTCCAATAGCAGGAGACAGGTGAGATGATTGACTCTACAAGTGTCCCTTAGAGGTTTAAAATTCAAAGGGAAAAGTTCAGAATTTAAGATTCTCTATGACACCTGTCAATTTATATACAGAAAAAATCACTTGATTTAGACACAAAGTATTTTTCCACTGATAGTCATTTTTCAGGGACTTCATTCCATTGAAAATATTACTAACTCTTTTTTTTTTACCAACACTGATATTATAACTCTTCTCAATTTGCTGCGTTCTTTGTTTTCATGAATGTGTACACTAAGGATGTAAGTCACCAGTTTCAGCAAGATACCATAAATATGATAATGTTCTGGACAATACACCTTGAAGACTGACCCTGTACAATTAAGAGGCCTGTGACTTTTTTTTACGATGCTATGTACAGATTTCTGACAGTTGCAATTAAAATATGAAACAAAAGTTGTTTTGAAAATTGATGTCATTAATGCTTCTATTTTGTTGAAAAAAAATAGATCAAATTTATTTTAAACAGTATGGCAAGTAGAATTTAACTGTCCAGTGCCTTATAATTGCAGTTTAAATACATTAATGCTTTTTTAAAACATAAATAAGAAACCATGATCATGTTATAACATATGCATTATGTACCAAACATTTGTTTTTTAAGAGCATTTATCAGTCATGGTACTGTTACCTTTTATTTTTAATAAAATAAACTTGGTGTTCTACTAACCTTTGTATTGATTTGTTGCTTTTCTGCTACAAATCATGATATGATTTGTGGCAGAAAAAGCACCCTTTTCTCCTAATTTCTTATCTCTATTTGAATGCATAAAGTAATATTTGGACTGGATTAAGGGCATGGATAAGAGTATGAATGTCATTGTTAATTAACATTCACCATCTCTATCAACAAGAACTGTGACAAATCTGATAAGTAGTGTTGCATTTAGACCAGCAGTGTACATGTGGCCATGTGCCAGGCTAGTGTCAGCGTTGGCCATCGACCCAATGCAGCAATCTCAAATGCCCAGCTGTGTTTTTCCCTCAGTTTTAAAATCCGCAAATACCACATGTAAATGTGTCGAGTGCACATTTTGCATGCATATCAATATTTTGGGAGTAAAATTTCCCTCTTTTTATACAGGCGATCATATAGACTTCTGTGTAGGTGGTCATTTTTCTTCTTCAGAGCCAAGATTTTCTTTTCTGGGAGCACAAGTCAAGTAGGTTTTTCTGTACTTAAAGGGTAGCCCAGTGGAGGCTTATGAATACGAGAAAGCAACCATATCTGCCCAGGCGGCACTGCTCTGCAGCTGAACCAGTGGCCTGACTTTCACGGGTGAGGGCAGGTGTAACAAATATTCCCAAAAGAGTTCAGTGGAGTATCACTTTTACAGTAGTATTTTTGTTGGGACCACCAGAGTGGGACTGGCTCCAAATGCAGCCGGAGGAATGATGAAACTTCTCTTCGGCCAAGGCTCATCGGTTCTCTTTCTCTCTCAATCAGAGGAGGTGGCCCTTGCTTTTTTTGTAGTCTGCCTTTGATCCTCGTCTCTCCTCTCTCCCTACGATTCATCCCTCTGGCCCAGACAAAGACTCGCCTTCCAACAAACGCAGCCGCTGCCTTTCAGGGCCAAGCGTCAGGCTGTTGAGGGACAGAGACAACAGAAGAGGAGCATGGAGGACAGAGGAGAGAAGAAGAGGAGAGAGCATGCAGTTTCACCCACACCCGGAGGTCTTGGGCAGCCCCCCCTCAGCTCTCAGTACCCTACCTCCAGAAGACCGTATTCAGAGACTCACCTAATGAACACTCCTGCCCTCATTCAGTCCCACAATGGAGCCCTCTACTGCCATTGAGCCCGCTCACAATGGAGAACATCGCTCCAATTAAACCCCAGAGACAATGAGCCGGGTAGGTGAAGGGTGGAGGTTTGCGTGTAATATGTGTGTGCATGAGGGGTCGAGCTGGGGGGTCAGCAGGGTAATGAACAGGCCCAACCTAGCAGATCTCTTTGGAGGTCCGCTGAAGTGCTGTTGCCTCTGATGTGCTATTTGGATCAGTAAGAAGCAATTAGGTGCCCATTCCCAGCACGTCCAGCACTCTTATCCTCCCCCAGGCACATCCAGTTTGTTTTTTTGTGTGTGTCTGAAGGACAAATCTGAGGGTAAAAGGAAAGGCAATGACACCGAGCAGTCATGAGCCAGGGTTAGCCACCAGATCAGACTTGATTATAAAGAAGCAGGTGACTTCACTAGGGTTAACACCCTTCAGTTGGTTTGTCAATTAGTTGGTTGATGAGATCTTGTCTGACAAAAATCTCTATGGATCACCAGATGAAGGTGTTACTTTCATGAGAAAGAAATAATTCATCATTTACAGTATTACACCAACATCCTTCTCTCAGGGCAAAATCTGTATTAATAATACATACATACATATACATATTTAGGAATGATCATTTCATTAAACAGGTCTATCAATATGCACACCAGGTGGACTGTTTATATTTCTATGTAGTATATTTCAAGTCCATCTAAACAACATCCCTATGAAAGTGAATGGGAAGGGTAAAACTTTGTAAGGTTTGGCTTTTCAAATGTTGTACCCTGAAGTCATTTAATTAAAGAAAATGTCAAAAAGGAGAAAACATTTTGTAGTTGGTTCCTGAAAAATTAAAGCACCTATGTGTAGGAATTCAGTTGTGGCCTCTGATTAGAACAATACTATCACAAAACCCAAAGCTCTATCACCTCCTCATTTCCTGCCAGTTGCACCTGCAGATGGCTGAAGATCCTGGCAAATGTGTTATGTGAAACCAGCATTTTAACTGACTGTTAAGGGCCATTATTTTAATTTTCATGCAAAACTGTGGCTTTTCTTGTCCAGAGTGTACATTTTTGCTGTAAAACAGAACACAGTTGGCTAGATAATAGTGGGTGATTGCAAAACTTACATAGTGCTATATGCAGTTTACACATGTGTACTGAGAGAGTGGACTAGTCACCATTGTGTTTGTTAAACATCTTCTTGTTTTAGATTGAATTTAAACTGTTTTTAATGTAGATAAATAATATATTGATAAATTACCTAATCATCCAGACTTGACTGAAATATTGGATGTTATTCTTGTAGAGCATCTACTTACCCTTTAAAGTTAGTTAGCCATTCATGTTGCTGACTTATTTAGTTGAAATTATTACAATGTTTGTGTTTTTTAACTTTAATGCTTTTATTTTGATTACTATAACTACGTGTTCAGGAGTTTTGTATGGGCAGGGTTATGAAGAATTGCAGTTAAATACTGTGCAGTGTTTCTTTGTTCTTTCTTTTCTTGCACACAACTAATCAACTAGTCAATGTGTGGCGGTAATTTTAGTTGACAACAGCTGGGGACTTACTAGACTAGGTGATTTTGTAGCTGATTTATAATGAGATAACTGAAGAGAAAGAACACAGAAATAGGAAGCTACTACAGGGAAACAGCTAAAGTAGGAAGCTGTAAAAATAGTGGAAGAAAATACGATTGTATATAAAACAATTGAAATATTCCTGATTTTGCTGTAAAACAAAAATGCTGTTATATAGATGCTTTTTTTCTATGTGCAGAGGACATGAAGAGGAAACACACAGCAAAAGAGCACAAAACTGCACACATAAAAAAATGTCACAACGTGTCTTGAGCAAAGGGTCTACACAGGCTTCCATAATGTTGTACGTCTAATTATTGACACTGATGCTCAAAAGCAGAGTCTGCAGAGACATGACATTTGACAGAGGCAGGAAAGCCAACAAAGGCCAGAACAAAAGCAGGATCTGGGCCATGATAATGCTGCTCAGTGCAGATCCCACTCATGAATATGGCTGCTTTGGTGGTGGCAGAGGTGACGTTGTGAGCGGGTGTGTGTGATGCATGCTTATACTGTGTCTTACTGCATGTGTTTGCTTGTGTGCCAATGCAATTTGACCCACGTATAATGCATGCCATTACACATCTGCATCCTGACTGATGTGCATGTATTACTGAGAAGCCCACTGGCGTTTAGGCTTTTATATGTCTCTATTTGCATGTCTTGGTTCCCAATGGGGCTAAAAAGTCAATCAACGAGTCTGTCAGGGGAGTAGGACATACACCCAGCCCCAGGATCAATGCCCTTCACCCCTGGGACTTTTGCTTAGTCAGTATGGGAATCCAAACCCATGCAAAGCTGCTTAAATCCCTCACACTGCTCTGATGGCTGACTGCAGGGGACATCTTTGAGCTTGCACATGTGTGAAAGTGTTGTGTTGAGTCTACTTTGCTTTGCGTCCATATTGGTGTCCTGTAAAATTTCCTATTAGCAGTTTTATGTGGTTATGAAAAATGCTGAAATTAAAACTGTTATTGTTCTATGAACTAGAAAAGGCAAACTAGGCCACCAGCAGCAACACTGACTGCTGTGAATGAAGCTTATAAATGCGGCTGAAGGGTTTGTGTCAGGCGCTAACGTCGACTATGCGATTACATTGCACAGTGAAGAAGTGAATCTTAAATTCTGATTGGTTTAATCTGTTTTACACCAAAAAATTGCCATGCACAGAGCGCCAGTTCTCTTTTATATTAAATTTAGTCCCCAACATTGTGCCATGTTACTCAAAGAACACATACAGACCATTTTTTGATATATGTTAATGTTTAGATTCAAGATCTTTTATTCACTGATCTTGGGTTCTGTGGGTATTAAATGCACTGCAGTGCATGAGAATAGCACACTGTGTTAAATCAGACTGTCTCTTAGCTCTCTATCCAGTTATGATCTTTTAACTGAATTTTTCAGCAAAGCCCTGATTTTAATGGTAAAGAGATGCTGCTTGCATCTCCAACCTCAGCAATCTGAGCAACAGTGAATAGGAAGTGTTTGGAAATGGACAGTAGCTTTCAAAAGCAGGTGGTTGGACGATCAGTCTGTCAATCAAGTTTTTATACAAGCCCATCAGATAATGATAAGCAAATGTTTTAGCTCTGATAAGGAGGCATTGGTTATTCAGAAGCTTAATTTAAAAAACCCACTGACTTACTTAAATCACAACCTTTTAAATGAAAACATTTAAAAATATATTTTAATGACATGTATGAATAACAAAGAAAAGTACACAGCTCTTTACTCTTATTTAATTATTTAGGGTTACACTTGTACAGAAGTAACACAGCTTTCCAGCAACAACAGCTTCCATTCTGTGCCTGTGAGGCTTCTGTAAAACTTTCCTAACTTTATTCCGATCTCATCTGCCCCAATTTACTCGTGAGGTGACCTCCCAACCCTGGCCTGTCACTGCAGTGTTCCTTTCTTTATTACTGAGAGCCGTATTGTTTTCAAATGAAAAAGAACATAAATACTCTCCGATATTCTTGAGTCTCGTTCGAGTAGAACTGAGAGTTATAGTAAATCAAAGGCCAAGAAGAGGAGTCCCACCACTGTGACCGTTACCATGCTGTGTGTCTGTGTGTGAGAGATCTTTCTTTGTGTACGAGAGTGTGTTTTTCTTTGGCTGACTTTGCTTGTCTCTACTGAGTGTGGGAGTTTTCTCTTTCTTGAATCTCAGTGGTCTTCCCTGCTGGTGTTGCCACAGACCTCCATCTCTCTTCCTCCTCAGTTCCTGTGGCCTCCCAAGGCTTCCTCCAGCCGTCAAGACAGAAGACTGGTGAGGGACTAGGACGATAGTGAAGGGGGTGGAGGTTTTGAGGCGTAGGGTGGGTATCATGTTCTCCCTCTCTCTCCTACTACAGATTTATGGGGGCTCAGTCCTTCTCTAAATATTTGCCTTTCCCCCTGTACTGTGGGAGATTGATGGCCTTTGATGTGGGGGGGTTGATGGAGGATGGAGGTGCGGAGGCTCAGGGTGTTGGGATGGAGGACGGGAGGAGTGTATGGATAGGTAAAGATCAGATTTAGGGCCTCTTAGGGGCCCAGTGGTTCTGCTTCATAGTGTATGGTTACTTCATGTTAACCTTATGACTGAAGAGGCTTCATATGTATCAGTTCACTCCCAACAAAAACATGCTTTATACATCTTTACTGCTGGCCTTTGATGAAAACAACCAACCATTAACTTTGGTGTAAATGTTTCAAGGAACAAGATCTACCAATGACCTGTTTCCAAGAAGGATAGTGGCTGAAAAACCTGCTAATAAGAATCCTATCCAGAGTCAATCAGGAGTTACACAAACATCTGTTCTGAAGCTAGCTCTCAATCTCTCCCAGTCTGTTTTTGTAAATAATTGGTTTCAGATTCTTGAATCTATTTCCAGATCCAATAGCATTGCATCATCTAAAGTTAAATTTGTCAAAGTCTGTTTTCTTTCCGAATAAAACCCTCGCTTTCACTCCCCAAAGCCATTTGCACACTTTCTGAAGCAACAGCCAACTTCCCCCAGTCAATGATGTTTATGTGTGTGTAATTGTCATAACTGCAGAGCATAGTGCCTCCTTCCCTTCTCTGCGTACTGTTTAATAAATCCAAATAAATGTGATATGGACACACAGCCAAAGTAGTAACTGCACTGTGAAAGCAAATAAATGCATCTGTTATTAGAGCTTAAAGGAAAATAAATAAGTCATTTTAGCTATCATGATGGAAACACAAACTTTCTCCCCTCCTCTGTCTGCATACACACACTGTCTACCCACTCCACCCTACACATCTCCTTTTCCACTTTTCCAGTTAACAGCTCAGTGTCAGGGGTAAGTGCTGGGGCCCTTTGCACCCTGTTCAGTGGTAAACTTCCACCTCACATACACAATTTGCAAACACACTTACACAGACAATCATACTTACTAGGTACATTAAATCTCAGATTGTAACACAACCAGTTTTGCATATGTTGAAGCATAACTGCAGGGACACATAAGTTAAACAGAACTATAATTTAAAAACCACATGCACTATAAAGCATTGCTGTCCACACTTTTTAAATAGGTCACATACAAAAAAAAATGACAAGGTCACCCTAAAACCCCTTCAGTATATTAGACTTTTTAAACCCAATTCTATATAGTTTAAGACAGGAATATTTATTGACAATGCTTTATCCACATCACTCAGCTTTCCATTAGTCTTGAGCATATTGACCATTTGTATGAGATGTGATGTTACTTTTAGATATTTGCAAGTCATTTTGTGAGGCTTAAACTATCTTTTTCAGCAGAAGCACTTGTGGGCTAATGCTGGCAATCGTCAAGTAAACTTACAAGTATAAATGTTTACAACAGCAAGAAGGGTTTGCATGATGAGCATCTTAGACTGCAGGTTCACATACATTAGGTGCTTTTGTCCTCTGATCCCCAAAAACATCCTGAAATGTTTTTAGGAAGTCATCCTGGTATTTCATCCAATTTGACAACGTAAGCCCAACATTTATACACCTACACTCTGGGATGGTCATATGACTTCCAGTTCCCATTGAGGTCTCAACAATTCATATGAATGAATGCAAATGGCAAATAGAGCACTTTAACATCGTAGGTTACATCTACCCATTGACTTTAACAGTCATGAACTGACAGTCAAAATTTCAAAGTTAGTCAAATATCAGTAATAGCATCCTTTCCCTTTCAAACCTGTTTACACTCCACTGATTCAGCCATGGGAGTAACTTTTGGTTAAGTGTCCTGCCTAAGGGCAGATTGACTTGTTACAGTTGTAGCTGGGCATGAGCCCTCAACATCCAGATTGCTGGTAGAGCATAAGACCAAAGTGACAATACAATATGCTGTTGTGGCCTCTGTGTCACGAAAACGTCTTGTACGATCAATTTGCCAGATACAGAGGCCATGAGATGAGACATCACCGCGATACAGGGGCCACAATCTGGTACAGTATTGCTGAATAGGGGCTGTGATTTAATAGGCTATTGCAATATGGAGGCCAAAGTACAGTACGTTGTCGTGATTTCCAGTAACAGCTTCTTGACGAGGCAAACTATCAATCATTATAAAGGATTTTTGACTGGCCTATCAGATTCTAGGGTGCCAAGTTAGCCCAGGCCTCCACTGGATTGACCCCTCCATGCAACAGAGCATGAACACTGACGGTTCATTCATACATCTCCACTTCCAGACTCAAGGCTCAGAGAGCGCAGATCTCCGCTAAGCAGTTCAGTAATGGCAGTGGCTTTTCAGCTTCACATGGACAGCCTAGTCTCTGCTCATGTCCGCCCATGTCCACATGGATAGACATTATCAGCTTTATCACCATTCTTGTTCCAAAGTCGGACAAAATGTTTTGATCTACCAGGCCATTGTTAGCTGTTGTGTAACAGAAGTCCTCCTCTGGCATTGTAAGGGTAGCTGGGAAATGTAGTGACACAGGCTTGAAAAATGTTGATGTCATTTTGTAAATACACTATAATTCCCATATTGTTGTAAATTAATGGGATTTGCCATTCTGAACTGTAACGTTTTTTTGTGACATAAATCTGGATCGGATCAGTACCCAAATGTAATGGGTACCTACGCCTCTGGTACAACTTTCATGTACGAAAACAATCCAGCAGTTTTTGCATAATCTTGCTAACAGACAAACAGACAAACCCTGGCGAAAGCATATCTCCTTGGTGGAGGTAAAAAGCAAACTTCACAAAACTGCCACACTTTTTAGGAGTGATGGTGCTTGGAGCAGATTAGCAGGACATTCTTTGTAAATTAGACCTTAAAACGGAGAAAATGGCAAAGAAAATGGGTGCAAGTCATGATTCTTTTATGAGCTATAATTGGCTTATCATTAGTCATTTGTCAATCACAAATTCTAATGCGTGACAAATTTACATGATCTTTTTTAGAACTTGCTACAGGCCAGCTGAAAGTGGACTGTGGCTGCAATTGGCTCCCAGGCCATAGTTTGGATACCCCTGCTGCAAAGTGATGGGTTTTCTTTTACACATACACACACATACAGTTAGCTTACCTCTGTTTCCTATTTAGCCCCCTCCTCCCCAGGCAGCCATCGCTCCAGCACAGCGCTGTGCAAGTGACACAGAAGGGAAAGGGGAGGAACACAGAGGTCATTGGGATGACTAATGGTAGAATTCACAGGAAACTCCAGGAACATTCTTCCTCAAATTATGCTATTAGCTGCTTGGGGGAGCGAAGACAGGGAAACAGGGGGGATAGAGATGGAGAGAGAGAAAAAAACAGTCATGGATAGAATGTGTGTGTGGGGGCAAGAGGAGGGGTCAGGCCTTAAAACAACAGAAACAGAAAGAGAAAGGAACTTGTAGCCATTTGGCCTGCTGTTCTTTCGTGGAATTTGGTGCAGTGGCATTTACACGTTCGTAGTGATTTATCGCCACTGACCCCCCCACCACCACCACCACCACCGGCACCGCCACCACCACCAACCCCCTCCGTCTCTGTCAATACAGGCCTCTCACAGCCAGGAAAGGACTCTAAGCCTAAGGAGACAGTGGGCCTGGAATATTCTCCCTCTCCCCCTGCACCTGTTCCCTCAGTGGGGGGAAATGGGAGCCTGTAATTATATGTGAAAGGGACTCAGCCGGATAGCTGGTGTGATAGTGTCAATCCGCTAATGTAAGTATGGGGTAGGTTTATGGTCCTCCGAGGGGGAGCTCATTGAGGATTTGTTGCAACATTTTGCCACACACATTTGTATTTGTTTGAAGTGTAGACTCTCTGTAGTTGTGCAATTAGAGCTAAACGATATCAGAAAAAAATGAAACTGTAAAAGGTTTTTTGCCTGCCAGATATATAATGCATTTTTGGGGAGCCTTCATAAAAATGCTCAAACTAATATTTTACTTTTTTCTATAAATCTTAACCACAAATGAAAAATGTGAGAAATGAGAAATGTTTCTATACATAGCCTGGTGGTTTAAAGCTGTAAAATCAAACGATGTTACACTGCTGAGTGTGGGTGTGTTTGTTGTGGTTAACATAGATTTTGATGACAAAAACTATTCAAATGAATTTTAAATAAAGACACATACACTGGGTGTTTTGTAATGTAATTAAAAAGGTAGGAGTGATAAAACAATGTGACAATTCTTTTATGTGCAAGAAACACAAACCCTGACGTGAAACTCTGAAATGCTAGATATCAAATACATGCTTCTGGTATAACAACAGTTTAAAGTAGAAACTGCTTCAAGAAATGGCTTTGGTCTGAATAGTTAGTGAACTTTGTGCCTCGCACTGTATAGGAATTGCATTTTTTTGTTAATGTGGCTGCTTCAATTTCATTAAGGATCCGGTGTTAAGAATAGTTAGGGGTATGGCTGACATGCTAACAGTGTCTCGGGATGTCGGTATTTGTCAGTTGGCTCTTGATCTCACGTTAGTATAGATAACTTTTATGTGTTACAAACTCTCTGAATTAACTTGAGGACCAATTTTATGATTTAGTGCAAAATATAAAAAAACTTTAAATGATCATAAGACAGAATGCAAGACCAAAATAACACAACAGCAGTAAAGATTAAATGGGCAAAAATCAAAAATACCTGTATAAATCTAAGTACAATGGCAAACAGAAGAAAATAACAAGAAGACATTGAGTAGTAAGCAAGAGAAGAATTTTTGATTCAGTGCAAATGGGTGTAGGTGCTGAGTGCCTGGCAGCAGACATACTCAGGCTTCTGGGATCATTAGAAGGCCTGATCCACTTTGAATCCTCAAAACAATGGCTTTCTGAAGGTCTGGGATGTTACCATATTCTGTTGTCTTTTTAAAGGTGTACATCCTCCAGCTCTGATATTTTTTTTGATTGTAGTCACATCAGTGCTTTGAAAGAGAAAATTTCAACCAGTATGGTTTGTAGTTTTGACAATCTGCATAATTGTGTGACAGCCAATAAAGCAAACAAAGTAACAAGAATATACATTTATATTTTACTCAAGAAAATGTAGCACTTTATAATTCTTTTAGTAAACTGAGTGAGTTCTCCAAATAAAATGTAGTCAAAGTTCCAAGTATTTTGAATGCACTACCTGGTATATAAGATGTAATGAATTAAACCAGCCTTTTTTAAAGTTCACTATATCATAAAAAAATGCACCCAAAACATGAAACCAGAGGGGCGCTTTGTTCTTTTAGATTTTAAATGTACAGAGATAAAAGAGACCTTGTACACTATTTGGGTCATAGTTTTTTTTTGCAAAATTAAACTTCATTTTGCCAAAGCACTGAAGACTAAACAATGACAGTACTTTGTAAAATTATAATCAGTAACTTTCAGCCCTGCAGACATTTCAGAAAACTTTCCTGCTGTTGTCTGACTCCTGTATTGGCTTGTCTCCTGTAAAGAGTTGATGCTGATCACCTCGACTTATATTTGAAAGAGATACCAAAGTCAGCTCTCTGCAGTGAACTGTACAGAATATAGGCTGCATGTACAGGAAGATTTTGTACATTGGGGCTGTAAGTTCTCTGTTATCAACTGCAGTATTACAGACTGATGTGTCATAAAGCCCGTCCAATATTTACTCTGGATCAGCTTCTTGCTTAGTTCTTCTTTTGTGTAAAAGTTGTATATTGTTGCTTTAAAATCTTTGTTTAGCTTATTTAATAAAGTTTTACTATTTGTAATTAATCAGGAATGTTTGTATAGGAGTTTTTTAAAGGCTAAATATGTTCCTTTCCGTGTATTTAGTAAGCATGTATTTTATGTAATAAATGTAGTTTGTGGCGTGGCCCTTTTTAGCGATGTGGCATTAATATGGCTTAGTTGCCCCAGTTGCCCTGCTCTAGGGTTTAGACTAATGGAAAGGGGTTGGGTGTTTTACAGCTTGCCATCCCCACCACAGGCCAACAAAGGCACACACATTCATGTCTCTCTTTATGTAGGTTTTACATAATGAATTGGAATAGCAGCATCTCTTTACAGAAAGTATTTAGTTCCAGTGGAAAAAAAAAAACAACTTCACGGCTCCGAGCACTGTCAGATGATTTAATAAGTCGTAAATCTGTGTGAATTCTTCAGCTATAATGTTGGTTTCGCCTCAGGGTCAGGTTTCCCAGCTTGAGCATGACTTAAGTTGAAAATGGCTGCAGTGGGAATAAGTTCAGTAATTTAATACCAATTTTTTTGTCCTCCAGGTAGCAGCCTCTGATTTCAGCGGTCTAAGGAGGCTTGTGCTAACGATAGATGATCTGATGTCTTTGCTTGGGAGAGTAAAATGCAAACTGGAGGTTAAAGCAAAGACTTAAGTTTGTGTAGCTGCAGCTGTAGTAGCCATAGACTTAAAAAAGACTGTATTCTCCCACTCATCCATGAGGGACATGAGCAGACAGAAAAGGTTATTTCAGTTTTTCCAGGAAATGTGTATTGTGCATGTGTGTGTATCTGTGTCTCGACAGCAGTCAGTATATACAGGAAACCACAAAAGCTAACATTTATCTCCATAAAATGAGGGAAAGGGTTTGCTCCACCTGCCCGATACAGAGAAAATCACAAAGTACAGCGGTCAGACAAAATAACCAACAATTCTACAGCCACCACTAACTTTATAAACCATCTGACCCCATGTGTGTGTTTGTGTGTGTGTGTGATTGTAGAGCGACACTATGTGAGTCATTGCGAGGCTGCAGGTGATTGGTCAGGAAGTGGTTGCGTTATTATCTCTAATTGAGGGGTAATTGTGGAGCTGAGTGTACCGTACTGTATGTGTTGGTGTGTACGTGTATGTGAATGTGTGTGTGTGTCTTTGTATGTGTCTGTGTTTGTGTTTAGGTGTATGCAGAGTGGAAAATTACATCTAGAGTTTAGGCTGACTGTGATTAAAAACAAAACAGTGTAAACAGTGGGCTTTGGTGGGCAACAGTCAGAATGGTGGGATAATCTGTATCCTGTGTGTGTGTCTGTGTGTGTGTGTGTGTAGTGTGAGTGTGTTTTTGTGTATATTTGATAGTGAGCTGCCATTGTCAGCCTCTAGATTGTAGTGAAAAAAGTGTGCTCAGGCAGCCAACTTATTTATTGTGAACAACTGCGACCGCATAAAGTAACTGTAACTTGTTATTTTTCTTTGCCAAATGATTGATGTGCAAAGTAGATAAACAGACACACAATATTGGAGTAAAAATGATTTCACAATATTTTTTCCCATTAACTTTCCTGATATACGGCTTAGTGTTTAATCTGTATCACTTTGTATGTTTTAAGGAATTTTCCCATCAGCAGCCCCCTATTTTTAAAATCCAAAATGATATCCTTTTGCTCTGCTGAGTGTCTGTTGTTACAGTTTAGTCAGTTTGAAGGATAGGAAATGTCTTCTCTAAGGACATAAACTACATATATTTTCAAGATGCTATCATATATTGTCTAAGAAGCAAAATGTGCTGTTTTTGTGTCCACCAAACAGCAAAAAAACTGTCTGCATGCTGTGAGTCATGTGATTGTCAGTGCACATCCTGCAATGTGATTATTACATATATACATATAGCAGTTGAATTGTAAAAACAGTATACTATTCAGCCATACAAGAACATTTTAAATTTCACAAACCCTGCTGCCCCTCTCTCCTGCATGCAAAGATAAAAACTAGGATACAAAAGACTTTGCGAAAACGAGTATACTAATAGACACGCCACCCTGTGGGTGATAGGCAGCCTGCATGCCACTTGCACACCCTCCATCCTTCAATACAGCCCTACAGACAACCCAAAATTTTAAGAGATGAATGTAGATACTATTAAGAAAGAAAATCTTCCCATCACTAGGGGCATATGCAAAAAAATGAATGTAGATTTCAGTAATGTATAACTTAGTAAGTTGTAATGCTCCATAACTTTTAACGTTAAAATGATTGCAGTGTATGCTACTTAAACAAAAGGGAGTATTACTAGTTGTTTTAAATGCAGTGGTATAAATGCTGACATGATTACATCTTAGCTATTTATTTGCTCATGATAAGATAAGATAAGATAAGATAATCCTTTATTGATCCCCAGAGGGGAAATTCAGGTATTGCAGCAGTATAGGACAAAGAACAAGGGTAGTAGCATGCATTGTGTTCAAGAAAATTACACATATTTTAGGACAAAGCATGGGTGACATATAATAAACAAAACTAAAAAACAATGAGAAACAATGACCATCCAGTAGCAGCAACAGTATGAGCTATTTACAGTGTCGAGTAATGTCATTCGGTAACTTTGTTATGCAGTGCAATGCAGAGAAGGAGAAGTGACAGTGATATTAATATTAATGTGACAGTGTTAAGGGTAAAAGGGTAACGGAGATATATACAGTAATGATTTTAAATTGCAAGTCAAAAAAGTAATGTGTATCTTGAGTTGCAAAAATTTGATCCTCTGGCTTTGAGGACAGAATAATATAACCCTCATGGTTAGCAAAGCTGCCCATCCCTGACTTACGTAAATGCAATTGCAAAAGTTAATTAATTTTGGTTTATAATCACAGAAAGATGTTACAAGGGACACTCATTCTGCCCTGTAGACAAAGTTGTGAACATCAGGGCAAACAGTACTTACCCATTGTCTCAACCCTCCTCTGGACACTGGAGCCTATGCTTAAGCCTTGAGGAGTTTGGGCATTTACTTAGGCTTACGCAGGTCAAAGTTAACATTAATCTTGCCATTTCTCAAGGCTACAGAACACACACTGTCATATTTCCACTTGTTGCGGAGAATTAAATTAACAACACAGTCAGGCAGGGATTCTTTCCTCATAAACACTTTTTGCCCCTACTTGCCTTTTCACAAATTTCTGGGAACATGGTATTTTTCTCTTCTTCACGTTTTCTTTTCATCCACCAATCTTTTGAGCATCGAGACAAACTCTTACCTTACTGATACCAAGCTTCATATTACAGAACCACATAATGCGTTTTTGCATTTATACACACTTAAAAATGTTGGGTTAAAAACAACCCAATATGGGTTATTTTTTAACCCAACACTGGTTAAATATTGGACAGAACACATGCTGGGTTATTTTGACCCAACGAGTTGGGTTGGTTTCCTTTAACCAACAGTTGGGTTATTTGAACAACCCAGTTGGGTTGTTCAAATAATCCAACCACAGGCTCAATTTGACTACACTGTTGGGTTCTTTTTACTCAGTCAGTTGGGTTGTTCAAATAACCCAACGTTACCCACAAGAAGCTATCGTTAACGTTAACTACAAATGACCAAGAGTTCACAATCACTGCTTCACACGCTCATGCAAATGGTAAATGGACTTGAGCTTATATAGCTCTTTTCTAGTCTTTGACTACTCAAAGCTGCTTTACAGCGCAGGTCACACCTACCCATTCACACCCATTCACTCTCACATTCATTGATGGTTTTGAGTTTCTATGTTAGTTTTCCATCAGTATCTCTAACACATTCACACCCTTTCATGACCATTTACACGCCACTGACACAGCAGTGGGAGCAGCTTGGGGTTAAGTGTCTTGCCATGTGTCGCCCGGAGCTGGGCTTGAACCTGCAACCTCACGATCACTGACCAAGCGCACTATCCAACTGCGCCACCGACGCCCATGTCACGTGGAATTCGGATAGCCAACATACACGGTTACTACAGTGAGCTTTTTTTTTTTTAAATGTATATTTTTGGGCATTTTGTGCCTTTATTGATAGGAGAGAGACAGTGGATAGGCTTGTGAAAGGGGAAGAGAGAGTAGGGGAAGACACTCTGTAAACTGGTCACAGGCGGGATTCGAACCTGGACCGGTAGAAGCATGTACATGGGGTGCTAACCACTACGCCAAACCAGCACCCCAAACTACAGTGTGCTTTATATACATTTTATTGATATAAATTGAACATTGTGGTGAAAGAATAGTGCACACGTAGCAAACCTTGCTTGCATAGAGCTGAGTCTCTCAGGGTCTCAATCAGTATGCGATGCTGCTAGATGGCGGTACTGCACGTAGAAGCCCGTGAAGAGAAGCAGCTGAGGGGGGTGTCGAATGAGTGGAGGTAACCTGGGGGTAGCTGGTGTGTAGCGAGCGTCGCTGTGTAGCGAGCGTCAACCCAACATGTTGGGTAGTTCGAAATAACCCAACACATTATAATGAAAATTACAACCCAACAGCTAATAACTCAACTGCCAACTACAATAACCCAGCAATCTGGGTATTTAGATTACCCAATTTAATGAAAACAACCCAATTAAACTAACCAACAGTCTCAACCCAGCTGTTGGGTTGAAAAAATAACCCAACAATTTTTTGTGTGTATGCACTGTAGTGTGTTTAATATGTCTCCTCAATGTGATACAGCACTTTCATACACAAGACAATACCAAAAGTCAGCAGTATCAGAACTCCACCCACCACCACCCATCCAACTGACCAACCAACTTCAGGACATTGGCTTGCTGCAGAGCATAGATTGTCAACAAAGCTCAAAATCAGAACCACTTGAACAATAAATATACAGTACACAAAAGCATGTCAACCAGGATGTAAGAATGGGCATTGATAAGATTTTTAAATGCCATTGTTGTTAGCGATTCTGTTTAAAAATTGATTTCTTTATCAAGTCCCTTAAGAATCCTGTGGATTTTCTAAGTGGAACAAGTTGGCTCTACCAAGGTTTTTAGTGACATCAACTTCAGGCACAAATCATTCCAGATATTTAATGCTGTGCTGCATGTACCATATGTTTGCTTCTGCAAGTTGCTGGTCACAAAACTTTTCTTGAAATTCCACAGACACTGGATATGGCGCAGTTAACATCATTGATAAAAAATTAAGCCTCAATTTTGACCAAATTCGTCTGTTGTCTGTCGTAATCTCTTCCAAACACCTGTGCTAAGAGCATAAAGTCCTTGTTTTGGCAGGTACGCAGACTAGCTCTGTGCCAAAAAATCAAACAGCAGTATACTGTCACATATGCCAATTCATGTCTCAGTGCAGAATCTACAGAATCCATACTGCCCTGTATTAATAGTCGTTACTAGGCCTGTCAGGATAATCAATAAATAAATGTACTACATTATAAATAAAAACATCCTCGGTAAGATTACTGGCCTTGATAAATTGACACGTGCATGCATGTTTGTTTTCCTTCTCTCTTTCAACAAACAGGCTGGATGAGAATATGGCTCACTCCGTGCACCTGTCTCAACACTGGGGTGTGTTGGTTCTATTGCGGATTTAGCAGATTTATAGCGTAGTGAGCATCTGTCATTCATTCAATCTTTCTGGCAGAGCCTCACTATGTTATGAGGCACATCTGCACAGAAAGGTTGGTACTTTTCCCATACCAGCAGCATTATGGAAATATTTTGTCATGTTGTTTTAACCAGATATGAGTGTTTTTGTGATTTATCTATGTCAGAGACCAATTTTACAGTTTTTATTTTAGCAAAAGCATTGTAGTGCTATTGATTTTCAAAACAAAACTTTTAGTGCTGTTCAGTCTACTCTTTGAAACTTATGTTATTCCTTCCAAATAATTCAAGGGTTTAGGTTTCTTAAACCTGTTTACAGTCAGCAAAGATGTTTAATTAGGGAAATGTGTTGGCAAACTGACGATTTGTGCATTCCATTTACCTGGGGAGATAAAGAATAAGATAACCCTAACAACTTCTACTTAAAAATTAGTTGGGGACGGATCTGAATTTACCTCAATTGCAAGCTCCATTCAGTTTCATTATTGCCACTACAAACACCTTTATGGAGCTGTAAACTTTACAGAGAAGCACTTTGTTAGCCTAAACTGAGTTTAAACATATAACTGTGATTTGATTTTGCACTACAGTGTAGAAGTATTCCACTACAAGTACAATTCATGCAGTCAACATGCATCAGTTCTGTAATCAACAGTGTTTTTAGACACCAAGATTCAGAATGGTTGCGGGAAACACAAGCAGCCAAAACTGACCAATCACAAGATTGTTGACTGTCATGGTGTTCTCCCCCCTTTAACCACCAATATGTTTCCTCTCTGTATGATCCCATCTTCCTCTTACTACCTTGCTCTGGTTTGACCCCCCTCTTTCCCCAATCCAGATAGCTGTCTGTTCTCACCTACTCCAGGGGAGCAGGGATCTAATTGAGGGCAATCATTCAGATAAAAAGACCCCACTATGATGCTACTGCACTCGTGTGTGCGTATGTGCATGTTTGCGTGCACATATGTGTGTGTTTATTTTTGTATGTGTCTATGAGTGTACAAAGAGAGAAAAGGGTAAGGGGGTTGGTCCTCTCAGCTTCTGCACCTATCCACCCTCACCATCTCCTCTCCTCTCTTACTCTCTCCACCACCATTAAAATGCCATGGCGCTCTCTCGACCCGTCTGCCCCACTATCCCCCCAACGAGCCCTTTGTGTGGCATGGAGAAGAGGCACTGAGGGCCAGGGAGAGATAGAGAGAAAGAGAGAGGGAGGAAGAGAAATGAAAAAGAGGCCTGTTCCTGTTGTTGACTGGTTGTCTTCGACCTCTGGGTTCATGTCCTTAAACCTCAGAGAGCTGAGGTGCTTCCAAAAGCGCTCCACTTTTCACTCCTCTCTTGTCCTTTTAGCCCTCTTCATGACCATGCTGCCAGTGTGATGACCCCATCCCCATTCACACCTATATCAATGAACTGAGTATTTTATTTCTTTATTTTAAAATATATCTAAGAATAGTGTTCTTGATTGTATATGTCTTACATGTTACTCTGAATTTAGACTACAATAAATCCTCAATTGTAACTAACTAGCTGCTCAGGACTGGGGTAATGGCCTGTCACTTTAACTTGATTAATTCCATTCCATTGCATTTTCCATATGATGGCAATCTATTTTAAACTGGGAACCCTTTGTTTAACATGTGATGCTACTTTGCCAATCAGATTCTTAGAAAAGACTAGCTTGTGAGGCATTATTTAACATGAAAGAGCTACTGGATAGGAAAGCTGCAGAAACAGCGAAGCAGATGAATGGTCAGAAAGAAGTACACCTGTACTCTAATATTGGAAAACAGAATGTGAAGAAAAAGCATTTAAACAACATAAATGGGCTGTAAGAGGTCAACTTTTACTACACACCAAAGGTAGTTTGAAACAAGAGTGTCACCGTTTAAAATTGTTTCCAGAAAGATGACGGTGAAGTCAGGTCTGCTAACTAGTCTAAGGTAATTAAGCACTCAATACTTGTCAAAATTGTGCACTTTTTACATATCACAGGATTACTGACTCATAAAGTAACAATGTGAAGTTGCTCAGCATCTTGGTGAATTTGCTCAGCCTTATCAACTGCAGTGGTGGATAATAAAAAAAGTACATTTAGTCCCAGTTTTGTGCTTAGCTTTCCCAGGTATAGAGCTTTGCTTCTCCATTTGTCAGTGTTTGTAAAGATTGTCCATTTGCTTGAATAACTTTGTGCATTTTAAGCCCAGCTCAATTAAAATTAAGTTGCATTGATATCAAACAGAATCTATTTCCAACATCTGAATCAATAAAAATACTAATTTCAATTATTATTTGGGTGTTCTTTTGAATCAGCCACACACATAGTGTGTTTTTACCAACTTAGTAAAGAATAAAGTGGCTGGTAGATTTTTAATCCATTAGCAAGTGTGGCAGTCAAAATATGTAGTTTTCAACCTTGCAGGATACATTAAAGATTAATTTCCATATTTAAATTTTAAAAAGTACTGCCACTGATTCATTCTGTTGGGTTTATTTATTGTCCTTATTACAAGCATGCTTTATATTAGGCCTGGTGTCCTCTGCAATTTAGTAAATTAAGGAATCAGTTATCATTTACAGTGTGTTTTGCATTCTAATATATTGATATTGAAACATATATTCAGAGGAAACATGTAGGTTGATGTTTTAAACTTTTTAAAAAAAATAATACATACGCACAAAAGTAATTTTCCAAAAACAACCCAGGCTGTTTTTCTCTGCATCAAATTCTTCTTTGCTGTTTTAACATGTCTGTGCAAATCTATATAACATGCTTAATCTGCTTTAGAGGTTTTGTAAAATGGTCCCGTTTGTGAAAGAAACCCTCTGAAGTTTGCTACAATGACACTGTGCACCCATAAAATATGTGCAATGATTGCAAAGCCCTCCATGTGAAGAGCACCCAACCGTCCTCTCTTTCTCTTTCACTCTCTCTCACTCTCTCTCTCTCTCCCTCCTTTTATTTGCCCTGGTAAGCACCAGCGCTGCTGTCATTGTGGTGTGACTGGTGGTGTGACCCCCACAGAACAGGGGGACATGGTTGCGATGGTAGTAGTGGCGGGGAGATTTGGAGAGGGTAGATTTTAGGGGGCTCGGAGGCTAATAGGGTGGGACAGGCTACTGTCGAGTGATTCAACCCCACTTGGCACCACTCAGCTCCCCATAGTGTCCGTATCGCACTCAGGATTCTTCTCATTCCTCTGACGCTCCTTTTCAACTCACTTTCAATTTTATTCAAGATGTTTTATCAGCATGAGATCATGTTTTTCATCCGTCTCATTTGTTATGCTTTGTCTTCATCACTTCAGCAGCGTGACATGTAGATAATATAACTGACATCAACTTTGTCCTATTATTATTGATATTACCTTGAAACCTAGCTTTTATCCTGCATGGTTCATTAATGGCACAAGTCCTAAGCTGTTAATGTATATCTTACAGCCACAGGTTTAGATTGGTGTGTAAAATTACGACTGCACAAATAATCACATTTTAATCATCATATCAGTTTTGGCCATCCTGCAAACTTAGGAAAATGACCAAGAGTGACATTGTGTCATTTTGGATTTAAAAACCACTTGGGGAAAACTCTTGCATCATGTTGCTCAGCACCAGACAGTTTTCTGTGATCCCTCCTGGTACACAGTACATAAAGTGCTTTTACTTTGCTTGGCTTTTGCTTTATGCTGGTTGGAGGCCATGTAGGTGCCTCTATTATTTCACCAACACAGCAGCACAGAAGCTCTACAGAGCAGTGAAGGTAAAACTTGAAGAGAGGCTGGGCACAGCAGAGCGGGTTGCATTGACTAAAAATACAAGTCCCTAAGTTTTACTGCAGTTTTTAATTAAAATTTTAGTAACATGACAAATATGGTTTGATATTGTCCCTATATTTTTATTTCTTTTTTCTTTTTAGATGTAAATAAAAATTTGCAAACAATTAAAGTGTCCAATACCCATTGTTTAGTATGACAATGCTCAGCATTCATTCATTTATTCTCTGTATCAGCTATCCCTTTCGGGGTTGAAGCTGGACTAGAGCCTATCCCAGTTTGTCATTGGGCAAGAGGCAGGGTGCACCCTGAACTGGTCGCCAACTGATCACATGGAAACATAGAGAGACAGACAACCATTCACGCTCGCACTCATACCTAAGGGAAATTTAGAGTCACCAATTAATGAGCTTGTTTTTGAATGCAAACTTAACACAGAAAGGCCCTGCCTGACCCGGGAATCCAGTCGCTGACCTTCTTACTGTGAGGCACATGCACTACCTGCTGCCACCGTGCCGCCCCAATACTCAGCATATCATAAAATTTTAAGAATTGCGATAAAATCAATTCAGGGCTCAAGTGATGTGATAATACTGTATCTTGGAGCCACTGGTGTTTCTCTCTCTTTCTATTACCTGCCTTACAGCCCCATCAGCATTGAGACATTAAGTTCAACCTTAAGTTCAGACTTAAATCTTCTGCTCTCACTTTCTGCTCATGTCTCCCCTGGTACTCCAACCATGGCTGGGAGTTCAGAGGTCACCCTTTGACCCTCTTACTTTGTCTCTTCCTGTGCTCCATCAGAACCCCTTTTTATTTATTGTGAAGTTACTCCCCTGTGACTGTGTCAGCTTTATTTTTGGGGGTTTGTGCTTCGTTGTGTATAGGGGTGTGAAAGTGAGAGGAGCTGGCGTTGGGTGTAATATAAAACAGGAATGTTCAGTGTTTTGAGAAGAAGAAGCATTATTCTACATTTAGCTTCTTTCTACTTGGCACATGTAAGAGCTCATAAGTAGAGCTGAATAAAACTTCTGCAGTGACTCTAATGTGATTAGGACCTCTTGGCTTGTGTGCTCATTCTGTGGGCGGCTACTGTACTCATAGTGCGGTTTTGTGGGTGTGGGTGAGATCGGCATGATGGGCAATCCAGAAAGAAGACCCCTCTCCAGTATCAATTAAAGTCACCCGCTCTCTCTGCTAGTTTCTGTCACCCAGGTTTATCCAGCTCTCTACTGCTGCCAACACACTCACAGGGAAAACATTAACATAAGTAAGCCCTCTACTGACAACTCTCCCTCTCTATGTTCCTCTCACATCCCGCTTTTTCTCCATCTCATCTCGCCTTTTTCTCTCTTTTTACAATCTCTCCCGAGTTCTCTGCATCTCTCCCGGACTCTCCATCCTTCTCTTTCCGTCACTCCAGCAGGGAAAACATCATTGTGATGGAGAGAGGGACGACAACAATGAAGCGGCTGCAAATCACACTGATTGTTAGCGCTGGACCCGGTGGATGGGGAGAGGGCTAATGTAATTGTCCGGGCTCTTGTCGCTGTTGATACAGGCTCTTCAGAAGGCGGGGTGATTTAGCTAAAAGCTATCTCTGGGCCAAGTAATTAGACGTGCCATTCAGGGTGGCATTAGCACAGGCTGCTGCCACTATGTCCCCCTCACGATGTGAGAATAACACACACTCTCACACACAACTGGCTAAAGCCTCATCACACCACTCTGGCTGTTATTCAAATCATTAGCAGGGTGCATGGTGTTCTCAGCTGTGAGCAAGTGTGTGTGAATTTGTGTGTGTTTTTACATGATAGAGAAAATCCACACTGTTTTTGTGTATTTGCCTGCAGCTATATGTCATCATCACTATCAGCAGATTCTGACAGCTGACGCACGCCGTCTAAGATCGAGCTGAGGTAGCGCACACTTGACTCCCCCAAAGCATCCTGTGTTCCCCATCTCCCACTGTGACTCCATGCTCTCCCATTAAATCAATTAAAGCAATCCAACACTCAGCTCCAAACAGACGGGGCAGAGCGGAGCAGGCACTGTGCCCCCCTGTTCAGTGTCTACTTCAGTGGCATTCTAACCTAAAACCCAGGGGAATTGGGCTGAAGTGTGTTGGATTGTTTAGCTATACTCACTCCTAGATAATGTCTCCTGTAGAGGCCAGTTTTCATTTGAGGCCTTGAGATGAATAACAATATGTCCATTCTGATTTTTTTCAGAATTCTTTGGAGCATAAATGGCAAACACAACAGAACAGTTGCACCATATTTGGTGTAAGCTTTGTATTGGCTGTGTGTTACTGGTATTTTTTCTGCACAAACATTATTTTTATGTACTCGTATACAATACCATGTAACGGCATGATGATACAGTGTATTGCAATATATTTTGATACACTAAATAAGATGATATTTTGTAGTGTCTTTATAAATATGTCATATTTAGCCCCAAATCAGATTCACAACTGCAAGGTTTTGTGCAAAATCACTCATGTCCAGAACCACTTCTGTTCATCAAAACCCTCTAGTTTTCATATCCAGAGTGATGGTGCTCTATTTCTCCCTGTCTGAGATGCTCTGTTAGAGTTTCCGCCCCTGAGAGGCTCTGTGACCCTCAATAGCCCAGTTGGCTCTTACTGGTATTCAGGTCATCTCTGTGGGAACTGGTCAGTTTAGTACTGCTGTGCGCAATATTGCCAACAACTCTGCATTCATTTGAATGATTCTGCTCTACACAGGGCCTACTTCTCTGAGCAGAGGACTCAAACTGTTGATGAAACAATGGTCGGATGTCACAGTGGTAGGCCCATTTGGAGGGGCAGGGGATACGAGATGATTTAAGGCAGCAATATATTATAAGGAGAGAGAAGGAGAAGTCTTGATGCTGCAGACTTTTTGTCTAGTGCAGATTTGGAAATGCTCTATCACCTGGAGGAAACATGGGGATGCGCACCATCAGGAACCATCATCAGTTAAAAAAAAAAATCAAAGACATTTTTGGCCATATCAAAAACTTTGAACATGTTCTTTTACAATTGTTTACAAAGAGAAACCTGATCAAAGTAAGCATTTATAACATAATAATGACAAATACTTGCCAGAATTGTTTATTTTTGTTTGTCATGAAAAAAAGGTGAAAAATGTACTCAAAGGACAATTCCTGACACTTTTATTGACAAAAAGACCAACAGGCTGTTATAATTATGGCATTAAAAAGTGTTAAATGATTTGAAGTGTGTGTAAGAACTTTTAGCATTTTGAGCACATTTTAACAATACCGCGATATTACTGATAACCATGAACATTTTGGTCACAATAATCATGACATGAAATTTTGATACAGTTACTTCCCTTGATGTGATGCACTTGTGTATATATATCTATATATCTATATCTATCTACATATATATATATGAATATATGTATGTATATATATATATATATATATATATATATATATATATATATATATATATATATATATATATATATATATATATATATATATATATATATATATATATATAGATAGATAGATAGATAGATAGATATAGATATGTATGTATTTTGGTGTATATGTATGTCTTAATGTTTGCACATCGTTATGTTTTTAGCTTCTGTAAAGTGCACTGAGTTTGTATTTATATTATATGTGCTATAAAAAAAGGAACTTCATGGAACTGAAATTGAATTATTGGGAATTTTAGGATTTGATTGGTCTGAATACTTCTGCCATTACTGTCCACTCCAAACTCTCATGTAAACATGTTTTCCTCTGATGCTAGTCTGTAAAGATGTCACCCATGAAGACATTTATGTCCGTGGGTGTCTCAGGTGTCAACAGACAATAAAACAGTGACAACCACTTTGTAATTCTAACAGCCATAAAAAAGACTGGTAGCATTACTGGTGAGTTAACTTTAACCCACTAGCATCCGGATGGCCTTAGAGAAGTTTGTGCTTGAGTGAGGGCCAAATGGAAGGCACTAAAACTCCCTCCTAAAAATCATTCCCCCCTCTCTTTATTTTCCATCGTCCCCCTCCCTGCCGTCTCTCCTACTGCTCAGCTCTCTCTTTATGGGGACACCGGACTCCCTGACAGTTTGTTTTAAATTTGACCGTGCAGATGTTTCTGTGGGTGACTGACTTTTATAGTTTAGAAAAGATTATATCAGCTTTCCCTCAGATTGTGTTACTGTATTTAAAAATGGCTAGAGATTGAAGCAGGAGGGTGGATGGAGGGAGGGTGGGGAGTTATACTGTAGAGGAGGGGGGCGTTTGCTGTAGGTCTCTAAATCCCGGGTCTCCCTCTTGGACTTTCCAGCACCGACTGGACAAAGAGGATGGGGGATAAAGAAAAGAGATGGAAATCAGGGGGAAGGAGGTTAGAGTTCACAGCAGCCAGGTTTGGCTTATTGCGTTAGACACAGATTCTTTCTAATTTCAAAGGACAACACCAGCGTTAAATTTGAGGATATTAGTTTTTGATAGGCAGCCGGGGCAAAGCACACAGTGAGGAAACGGGTGGGGTGGACATGGGGAGGCCTACATTTTCCACAGTACAGACTAGGGTGTCCCCCAGGAAAATCATTTGAACTCTGACTAAATGCAAATAAATTGACTTTAGTCGACTAGTCTAATGCAACAAAGACTGAAAACAATCCAATTTATACTCTTTTATCTTATTTTCAGCATCAGCAGGTACACATGATAGCCGTTTGTAAAGTTAAGTGAGACTAATGGCAGCAGTGCCAGTGCTACTAGCTTTAAATCCTTCTAGAGGCTCCATGTCCACATATCTGTACTGAATGAGGTTACACACAGCTTTGGTTCAGTGATAAGCAGGTGAAAGTTTACACAGACAAAAAAAAACATATTTTCATGTACCTGGTCAAAATACTGCCCAACACCCTTTTCCTACAAGCAAGAGCTGTGTAATTCTTACCAAAACTTTAAGGTTGGAGTGGATAAAGACTATTTCAGCTGACATTGGGGGGACAGGTGGAGTAAACCCTGGACTGGTCACTCGCAGATGATTGAGCCACATAAAGAGGCAGACAAACATTCACACAAACACATTTACACTCGCAGGAAATTTAGAGTAACCTTGTTAGAATGTTTCTGGTATGTGGATGGAAACTGGAGTGCATAGAGAAAACTCATGCAGGCACAGGAAGAACATGCAACCTGCTGCTATGAGGCAATGCAATAACCAGCGTTGCTAACATGGTAAAATGTAAATTACAAATTTTTCATTCTCAGAACTTGAATCTAAATTATTGCACATGTTTCTTTCAATGCATAGCATTAAAGGAAATTGCTGCAATGATTGCTTGTTTATTATAATACCATGTACTTTGTACTTGGTCATGTTTAAGCCAGCAAAACACCAGCACAGTGGAATGTGTCATTTTGGCATCTGCATATCATCACTCTCACTATCACCACCACAATTTTTTCTCACGGTACATTTTCCTTCAGACTTTGCCTTTGTTAAGTGCTGGTAACTCCGGTATCTCAACATATCAGATAAATAGTATTAAATGTCCTGGACAGTTCAGAATAGTACAAGCAAATTTTTCACTAAGTGTTTACCTTAGCATACCATTTATCTGTAATCTTTATTATCAGACACTCTTCCCCTTCCCTATTGGTGTCATGATGAATCAATTAGGTCATTCATCCAAATGCTCAAAAAGGGCAAATCCCATCAGCTGCAACTTCTAACGTTTCCTTATGAAAATATGCAGAGAAGCAGCCATAACTGTAATTGAAAGATTAAAGAAATGGAAAGCAGCCATTTAGTCTGGCTCGTTCTGTGTGTCCAAGCAGTTTTAATGAGACATGAAGAAAGGGTGATGTGGAGGTTTTCTTCACAGGTTGGGCCTGTTTGTTTAATGGGGAGCTTGAGTTTCGTTCATTAAACCACAGGCTGCTGCTCCACTATAAGGCTGTAATGCATACGTGATTATCAGACTGTGTGGCAGGAGCACTTTTTAACTGAACTCTGAGTCCTGCTGCACAGACTGGCTCAGTGTTTGCCTGATGGTCTGATAAACCAGATTGATGACTGAACGATCAAAAGATGGTACACTTTACTTGACCCAGTTGCTATTCTGGGTCTTAATCATTAAGAGGGTAAGATAAAAATTAAAGTCTCAAGAATCAAAACCTAGCCAGCATTAGAGTTGGCCAGTTTGATATTAGGTTATCTCTTTCCATTTTAATTGATTGAAAATAAACATTACTCTGTTTATGAAGACATCAACATAAATAACCAAGAACAAAACTAATTAAATGATGACATGAGGAAAATATTTAACATTGCTGTATTTGACATGAAAATATAAAATCCCAGGCGTAAATCTACATACTTTTCAATGCATATCAAGAAAAAGACCATTTATTTTGAAAAAAAAATCTGAAGTGAACAAAGTTTCTGTGCTTGAGGATCTTTCTCTGGGCTTATGTTTATAAAGTATATTGGAAAAATGATATGGTTAACATGGAAGTGAGTTAGCTGTGGTTTTACCTGGGCGTAACAAGACATTGATAAATCGGTTACTGTTACCCATGGATGACGATATCAGTGTAATATAGACTGTAGTTGCCCTATCTATGACATGCACTTACATCAACTCACACTGATAGAAATGCAAACAAGATCATGAGTGCACACTGCTATTCATCAAAAATGCTCATGGCAGTATTGTCTTTTACAGCAGTGCTAACTCAATCTCTGTACAGCTCATAAAAACACTGAAATGCTTTGCTAGTTCAGGCTTGTTGTAACATAAAGTTTGGTTGACAACATTAAACCTCTTGGGCGAATTAAGCTGCTACAGCCCTGAATCTCTCATTTGTATGTTACTAGCTGATAGCACTGTTAGCACCTCTTTCTTATTATGAGGGTTAATGGAGGGGACAGGATGGATATCTATGAAGCTGAAAAGTTTCTGTGCTAATCCAAATGCTAAAGGGATTAGCACAGTTATCTCCCTCAGTATATTTTCAGTGTTATGTATCCAAAACAAAACTTTTAACATGTTAACAGCCTGTTTTCTCCCCAGGTGGTCATTGTACATAAGCAAAAACTGAAAAGCACCGTGGATGGTGAATAATGTCCCCACATTACTGCAGCCATGTCTGCCTTTATTGTTTATTGAAACCCTAGCATTCTCTGATTTGAGACTTGTTTGATAGTGGGGGAGACTTGTTTTTGATGATGTGAGGTTAAACAGTATTATGGCTGAATGAGTTAAAAGAATGCATTCATGGATCCCAGTCATATTTCTGAGGAACTGAACTCTCAAATCCTCAACCTGTGAAGGTAGCTCATGGAGGACGTCCAAAGGCAGCAGCACTTTAGCGCTCTGTCCGCTGAGTTAAATCACCAAACTGACTGTGTGACTGCTCTTTGTGAGTGGCTGTGCGGAGCTCAAAGTTAAAGCTCAATTGTTATGATTCAATAGTGCTCTATCACACAGAAGAGGCATGCTGCATCTCTATATACATTAACTCTATATTAAAAGCTGAATATGAGCTAATCAAATAAAAATGTGATGAATTTAAACAACATTTTTCTAACAGCCTCAGTTGGTGTAAAACTTGATACAGAATATTTTTTTCACCCCCCTAAAAATAATTAGACTTTTATTTTTACACTGAACTAGAACATTTTTTAAATAGGGATTATAAATGTGAACTATATCAAACAAACTTTTGATTAGCTCTTTGTAAGAATGAACTCTATCAACACAGCTTCTAGATACAGTAGGTACCCTTATTAGTGTCACCATATCACTGAGGTTTAATCCTTTAAGAGTAACGAGCCTGTTGGAAACCAAAAGACAAAACCAAAACTTATCCTGTTCTTATTCCTGAATCTGGAATATTTAGAATATTGTTGGTACCAAGACCAAACATAAACAAATCATCTTAATATAAGTCCAGGTTTAGGACTTCACATGCATAAAAAGTTAAAAAAGACAGCGTTATTAGAAACAATGTCCTTATAACATGGACCTGACATTTGGAAAACTTGATTGGCGCATATCAGACATTTCATTTGCATTTTACGAAAGCATTATGTGACACAAAACAAGTCTATCAAGAATTACACTGACGTATCTGATTCTTTTTCACCATGGCAATACATATTTTTTCAGCTTACAACAATCTTTCTCTACACTTCATATGATCTGCCACCTGTTTTCCAGTTTGTTTAGGGTTAATTTTAGCATTTACTTATAGTCCAAAATGCACCAAACTTATAATTATTTCAATTTTAGCTAAATATTTATCAAAATATCATAAAATGCAAGATAAAAATGGGAGATCTTATGTGTAGATTATGCACTGCAAAAGACAGACCATTGCAGAACTTCTTTTTTAATTTATGTTTCCAAAATTTTCAGGAGTGCCTCTTTGAAGAGTAACCAAAGTGTTTCTCAAAGTTAAAGAAAAGTTTTTTTTATTTAAGCTAGGCTTTCCACAGTTTGTCAGAATGAGTAACAAAGGACAACAATCCTTCTCCAGTAATAATTCAGCCACAGTGCTTAGTAGGTTTAATTACAGCTAAGTTTAATTGTCCATCAGTTCCAGTTTGTGGTTCTGGTGCATGTAGCAGCATCAAAACAGCTCCTTACGTACGAGCCAAATGAGAGGAAATTAGACCTAGCTCTTGTAATTTTCTAGCTGCTGTGGCGGCCCACCACGGCTGAAAGAGAACATGAAGGTAAGCTGAAGACAAGCTGTGGCTAACCTCCTGGCTCCTGAACTGACCTGCTGTCTGTCTGACTGACTGCTGGATGCTCTGACTCATCTGTGATGCTGAATCACCACTTCCTCTTTTTTTTATTCCTGTGCCTGTAAGGTATGATTGGTGATCCCTAAATGACAGCAGACTAACCTGTGGGCAAACATCATGCAGCTACATTCATTTTCTGATGTACTCGCACTATGTTGTTTGCCAACACCAAAAAAAAGGGAAAAAAGTACTTCTCCACCACACTGAATTGTCCTGAAAACAGTATAAATCAACAACAAACGATGATTTGGTCAAAGGTATTTTCATGCTTTGATACAATCAGCCCTCTGATTTAAAATTCTTGATCGCAGTGTTATCAGATTTTATCAAATGAATGATAAGGTATTGAATTAGTATTGAATTTGAATTGCCCTCTACAGGCCAAACCATCCATCCATCCATCCATCATCTGTACTGCTTCTGCTTCTTTTAGGGAGGTGCTGAAGTCTATTCCAGCTGACATATGAGGCAGAGCATACCCTGGACTGATCGCCAGTTGATCGCAGGCCCACATAGAGAGAGAGACAACCATTCATGCTCACACTCATTCCTAAGGACAATTAAGAGTCACCATTTAACCTAACAAGAAAGTTTTTGGCCTGTCGGTGAAAATCTACCCAAATACAGGAGAACATGCCATCTCCATACTTAACGACTGGCGTACACTGGAAATTAAACCAGAAATCTTCTTGTTGTGAGGCACATGCACTAACCTGCTGCACCATCATGCTGCCCAGGCTAATTCATCCATCTACAATAACGAGTCATACCTAAGAAAACATTTTTAAAATTATTTTCTAAATATCAGTTATAAATTTAGACCACCTTTTACACCCCTCTAAAAGTGACCTAATCAATCTCTTAACACACAGAAGCACATTATCACAGCCATGTTGTCCTATTTGTGACAAGCTCTTCTGATTACTTGCAATTTTTACCTCCCCCAAGAGGTAATGTTTTCACCAGGGTCTGTCTGTTAGCAAGATCACACAAAAACTACTGGATGGATTTACATGAAAGTGTACCACAGGTGTGGTTGGGCAATTTTGGTGCAGATCTGATCCAGATTGACGACCCCCAAAAATTGAAGTTTATAATGGCAAATCCCACTCATTTTTCCTCGGCTGCTGATAGGTTTGCCCCTCTGTATGTCATTATGGATACTGTAGTTTATTTGCAAATTGACGTCAATGGTTTTCAAGCCTACATCACTACATTCCCCAGCTTCCCTTACAATGCCAGTGGAGATGTTTTCCACATGGGCAGACAGGAGCAGGGACTCGGCCGTCCAATAGGAGGTCCAAAAGTCACTGCTGTAACTGAGCTGCTTGGTAGGGGTCTGCACTCTGAGTGCTTTTCTACTTTATATTGTGATGCGCAGATGCATCTGTTTATCAGTATCAGCTGACATTGGCCTTTTTTCCAAACACAAACTAGTGAATTATGGATGAAGAGAAATCAGTTGCATACTGCATGTTAATCTGTTGTGCCATATCAGTTTCATAAATCAAGCTTAGCTAATTGCTGATTCGAAGAAGACATTTCTTTTAAGGCAGAAGACATGGCCTGTAACACAAACCCTGTTTTTTAAGGTCAGACATGAGAAAAATGTTGATAACATTACACCAGAGATAGAAGTCAAAAACAGTTTCAATTGCTGTATGATGAAAAATTATTGCATTAAAACACAATATTTCTAATGAAAAAGTGTTTGCATGTTCTTCCTGTGCATGTAAAGGCTCTCTCCGGCCTCTCCTCCCACCAACCAAAATCATGCTTGTTATGATAATTGGGACTATAAATTGCCCTTGTGTATGTGTGAATGGTTGTTTGTCTCTCTATGTTGCTCTGTTATTGGCTGGTTACCAGTTCATGGTGTACCCTTGCCCAATGCCAGCTGGGATTTGATCCAGGCCCCCAACACCCCAGAGGCGATTAGCAACATAGATAATGGATAGATAATTGCATAATTGTTCAAATATAGATAAATATTGGTGGAATAACTTCTAAAAACAGCAATATACATTTTTGTCCTTCAAATTGCAAAAATACATCCCCCTGGCATTGAGGATAATTCAGATGAGGTCCTCATCGCCAAATTAGCTAATCCTTGATTTAAATATATATCATGTGAACCAAGTTTTAAGTTTGTTGAAAGGTAGCATTGCACCCATGATGGAACAACTCTCCAGAATGTATCTACCCACTGATAGTTTTGCTGTGGGACAAAAAAGACTTTTTGATTTATTTTTGACATATTTTCTGTAAGCCAAAACCACCAAAGTAAGTATCTAAAAGTATTATGCAGGAGTTAGTTGTGCCTTCGCCTCTTCACCTCTCTTCAACTGTCACTCCTTCAGAAAGCACAGATTGGTAGTTTGCAGTAATGTACATTCAGAACCCAATATGATTGTCTTGAAATAGATGAAAGGGCACCTCTGCCTTGAACTTTGAGTGGCTTCCATCTTTTTATCATCTCCCGTTGTGTTCACTCTTCTAGGCTACTCAGAGACGAGGAAGATGGCAGAGGAGACAAAGAGCCTGTACCTCCACCATCTCGCCTTCCCTTTGTAGCGCTCTCTCCATCGCTGTTAGTCACACATGATTATGCCCTGTCGACTGGCGACCAAGTGTTGCCATTTGCCTGTAATAGCATGACAATCAGTGTCAATCTGTGCCGAGCTGCAAATGTTGTTCACACTCTGGGCTTTGTGTTTTACATATAGTTAGCATACTTTGATGCAGCCTCATCTGCTCTCTGTTGATCCTCTTTATACATGCATTCAGTGTATAAGATGGCAGTGTACATACACTGTTAATAATCATCTACATTTTCCATATAAATACCCACTTGGGGCCTACATCCAAAGGGTAAACATTTGACTGTCTGCACTTGTCAAATCAGTTTCATTGTTGCTGTGAGTAGCTTTTACAATCGACACAAAAGATTCAGACGAGGTGTAAAGACTGAAAGAAAGGACTGATGGGAGATGGAAAAGCAAAAGCAGTTAGCGATCAACGTTCATCTCCCTTAAGGGTCTCTGCTTCACCTTTAATCTATGGAAATGTATGGAGCAGATGAAGTATAATTGTAAGGTGGACTTTGACCATTAGATTCTCTCGAGTGCCTGTTTCAGAAGTGGCCAGAAGGACACCAAGTTGTAATCACCGTGGGTTCACGCCACTGATGATGGGGAGGGAATTAATTTACCTCGGAGAAAAACAAATTAAGGCTCTACTCAGCCTGGCGCTCCGTCACACAATAGCATATATAAATATTTTATCTTGGGCGATCCAGGTTAGGAAAGGTTTAGTACATCTCCATTTTCAGAAGGGCCTGCTCTCCACGCCTTGGCCTCCGCTCCTCTCTGGGCTCTCCTCCTCCTGATGAGTGCCTGCTGTCCTCTCCTTCACCTCCCTTGTCTTCTCCCTCCTTTCACTTCTTCTTTAACCCCCTCTCCATCTTCCAGCAGTGACTCCTGTAGCTCATGCCCAGTATTCTTCCTCTGGCGCCCTCCTCCACTTGAACTCCTGTTGTCTGCGCTCTGCACTTTCCCTCCAGTTGTTAAACTCAAAAAGTCAAATATTCGTTCTTGCGTGGCTCCGACATCTTAATCCTCCCTGACACAGACGTATCACTTGTTGACAGACAGTGTAGAGTACACCGTGAAAAACAGGATTCAGCTGACACAGTTGAAAATGTCAGAGTGATTTATGGGCCAGTGTGTAAATCAAGTTTTGGGGGTAGCTCCATATTATAGAAACAACTCAGTTTTCCTATTTAAAATGGAGCAAGCGATCCTGCTGGATGTTTTGGATTGCAATAAATTTGCCCTGGCAAGAGAGTGGGGTTTGTTATTTTAGCTTCCATTTTCACTCACTTTCCAGTTAAACAATAAAAAATAAGAGTGTGTCATACTATATTATAGGAAATAGAATAATATTGTAAAATAACTTTCCACTGAACTAGCCCTTGCCAAGATTGCAGCTTGTAAAGAAATTCCAGCAGTTATGGGTCCCTTGAAAGTGTCTTGTAGCCCACAGCTGGATAGGCATGGTGTTTATCAAATTAATAATAAAAACTGCTTTGTTTATTTAAGAACAGAATCACTTTTTGTTTGTATTAGCAAAAGTTAGCCATGTGATTTACTGGTGACCTTTCTTGGGTGTTCCAGTGCATGCTTTACTCTAGTGGTACAGTTAAAGGTATTTGTCTTAGTGCTGGTTTACTGAATTGTTAAATTCACATTGCATCAGCAGTGCATATGAGCAAATTAGAGATTACTTTTAGTTTATCAGTTGGAGTCATACTCTTATTTCCTCAACTCTGTAATGATAGTTTTTGAAAATGTTGTTTTGCTCAGTCTTATGATTTGTAAGATTAAAGGAGGTTGGGATTATTTGTGAAATTCTGTATCTATAAAGGAAGCTGTGGTGGGTTACAGTTGAGATACACTGGAAATTTATATGTCCTTATATAGAACAATTCAACATTATATTATATAGATGAACAAGTTACTTTTAATGCTGATTGAAACTATTTTGCATCATACGTACTGCATGCTTTTCAGGGTGAAAAACATGAGAAAAACCTAATATTTAAATATGTTTTTCCCCCACAGTGTATAGTGTCATTAAAAATGGACAGTGAGTTTGTATATGATTCAGTGTAGGTGAATTCAATTGGAGTTATGCAATCATACAGTTTATTAGATACACATTTGTTTTTTTTTTTCCTTTGGCCTGTCCTTACATGAAAAATTGATGTGCAATATTGTTCATCAATATTGAAAAGATATGAAATGAATTGACTATTAAGGATCTGTGGTATTATCAGATTATTGTTACTGGCAAAAATATTGATGTCAGTATTGTTATCAGCAATGACTCAGGTAGTATAGACATATATGAAAACATTCAATATTGTGCATTCATAGCAATTGCACATTTTAAAAAATCATTGGCTGTTAGCAGATTATTCTCTTTTATTTCAACGACATTCAAAAGATATATATTTTTTACCACTAAATGGACACACTGTGTTAATTTACAGCTCCAAGCTACAAGGTGCTAGAAATGCAGGATATACACCTAAAATGGGTGCTTGAAAAGTGCTTGAATTAAAACCTTGAAAAGCAGTACAAATTTGATCAATTTAGACCTTGTGATGTGCTCATTGTATTATTTCCATACCCTTTCCCTCTAAAGTTTCTGTATGTGACAGTCTCTGTAAGTCACACCAGCTAAGCGGTGTTTTTATGCTGAAGCTGCTGTTGTTGTTTTTCCTGTCAACAAAGTGGGGCAATTAGAGACCCAGCAAGCCAGTAATGACTGTGGCGGAGGAGTGTGCGAGGGTCACGGTGACACCCGGTGTGAGAAGCAGCACGCGCCCCTGCTCTGTGTGTCCTGCCTCGCAGCAACGAGGCTCGGGCTCTAATGAAAGGGATTTAATGGATTTACAGCGGTGGAGGATTCCTGTGTGTCGGCATGCTCTTGGCTTGGCTGGCTGGAAACGTCAGTAATAATTAGTGAGCAGCCTCCACATTAACATGAAGCAGAGAGAGAAAAAACTCTACTTCTCTTCCAAACTCTTTTGTCATGGCAAACACAGATTTTGTATAAGGAAGAGAAAATTTGAAGTAAACATTAGAGTTCAAAAATATGTGTAACAGAAAATCATTCATTTATTACATGTTGTTTTTTTCTTTAAACATTGGAGTTGGCATATGAAGTAGTTTTTGGCATTAGTGGTCCAATTATATTCATAATTTTGTCTTCCAACAAACAGAACTACAGGATTTAACAAAAAAAGTGTGTGAAAAAAGTGTGAATATAGTGTGATGGGATCATATCCAAAAGCATTTCTATATGTGACAGATATGTTGGTGTTAGTTTCATTTTGATCAATAAAATTTGTCACTGCTACCTAAACATATCTAAACATGCTCTCAGTATTAATCCAGCAGCCCTCTGACAAAGTTAGGCTTGTGAAGAGTTTCAACCTGTCTTTAAGGCAGAACAAGTGCTCAAAATATTAGCATAACAGGCGTTAAATAAAAGGTGATTTGATAAAAACATGTAAAAATGTTATAAACAGCTGTGTTGTAAATTGGGTATCACAGTGTACAAAATCCTACCTAATCATACAATAATAGATTGTGTGTAACAGCTATGTAAACGTGCCATTAACCATGGTTTTATAAGAACATAAAGATAAAGAAATGAATAAAAACATTGCCTTCAGGAGATTGATTAGCTTTTGCTGGATCGATTTTTATTTGTTCTTTTATTGAATTGCAAACTGAAGGTCACATTCCCTTTTTTTATTTGCCACAACATTGTCCTTTACCTCCGTGAGGCTGGCTATATATCTAAAGGCTCAGTTCTCGGCTCTGGCTGCTTTAATACCTCTTCGATCGAACCTTTTGAGACTGAGCCACTCACCAGCTGTCACTGAGTCACAGTGTCCTCTGCTCTGTGAATCAATAGGTTCAGTCTGCTAATTCATTGTTAAATGTCCATTGATTAAGTGTCCTTAATCACGGAGCCGATAGAGAAACAGCCCGGTTCAGCTAAGACCCCCCAGTAAAATTACATTGAATAAAAGGAATTAAATGAATAGTCATGCAGACACATTATAAAACTGAATGGACTCGGGTCTTGGCCTCATCATGGAACTTTGACATGATGAAATATTATTGTTGCAGATGCACTGTGTTTTAAGTTAAATATCTTGCTGTATTTTAACTTTGTGGAGTTTTAATCAGAAACAACATTTTCCTCAGCAGAAGATTTTTATCCTCATTCCTTATTTTTGAAGGACTATTTTGGACTGAATTTTAAGTTGCTGTTTTTGCCCTCAAGACGAGAATGTTTTTGGTGTATTAATTCAAACATTTTGTCAAAATCATTCCTGGGACTCACTCGGCAAACCATTTGTTTAATGATAAAAAAAATAATGTTAAGTTAAAAGTATGAGTTCCAATAGAATAGCACATTTTTATTTTATTCTTCGTGTCATTTACTGTCTGTTAGCAGGTTGTAATAGCAGTGTTTAAAGCTCTCTGTGAGGATGTTGCAGTTTATTTTCCCAGTTTATCATTGGTTGTTTGTTTACATTGCATTTATGTTTATTCAAATCAATTTATAACCAGACAACCATACATGTTACAGAAATTAGCATGTAATGTACATAAAAGACTTGTCTTGTTTTTTTTCTTGAATATTTCAAAAGTCCATTAAAAATTAATCTCATGACTCTCAAAGTAACAGTAACAGGTACTTCAGAGGAGTTCAGTGGTGTTCTTTGCGCTATGTGTACAATATTATTGGTATGATTAAGTTATTGGTATAACTGCCTGTAGATACACATGTCAGGATATAATTGGTACAGAATTGGTAATGTAACTGCTTGATAAGTCCATTTACTGATACAGAAGTGGCTGATTGATGTGTTTAAGAACATATGACCACTATCACACATCTTGCTTTATGACTAACTCACATATGCACATAGCATTTGCATTATAAGCCCTGTCATCTGTGATATGTATTCCATATATTGGTTGTATATCAGCAGTACGAAAGAGGGCATCACAAAGATTTAATCTTATCATTCTATTATCACTAGATGTCTACATTTGAAAATACAACACAGTAGGGCTGAATAATGTTAGAAAAAGATCTAACTGCAATTTTCTAACAGTTATTACAAATTCAATTTGATACTTGATTTTCTTCAAATCAAGCTTCAATGCAATATTCACTCTGTTTACAGTATAGAAAGCAATAAGAAAATAAATGATGAAAAGCACGTAACACATTATTCATCATCTAATATTGATGATAAATAATCTGTTTTCATTATTGAAGGGATACTCCGACTTCTACTCCTAAACAGAGGCTTCGCAGTGTTGACCTGCTTACCCAACAGATTCTGGCTCAGTCAGTCAGGAGTGCTGCAAAACATTGCAGCTTTGGCAATCATTATTGTGCATCTCTAATTTTCAGCAAATCTGAAAATTAATCATACACAGCCAGTATATCACCTGTACTGTCACAGCAATGGGTCAGCTTTAGTGTTTGAAAAGTTGGAAAATATTTGCATATTTATTACCAGCAAAAGTCTTAGATTGTGCAGCCATAAAACAGATGGTATATCTGTAGATGTGGTTATTTGTTAATATAAGTCTGGAATTATCTGCATTGAGGGTATGGGGACAAATCCAGTACCATACATCACTATTCTGTCTAACTGTGCAGCAGTTATAATAGCTTAAAATCCAGGAAGTATTTTTTAACCACAACAAAAGTGTTAACTTAGAAAAACAGGGAATTTTGTCATTCTACATACTCGATTTATGGATTTACATTCACTGCTAACAAAAATGCCAAAATGTTATTACACTTGACCTTAATATATTGTCACCAAACCTCTTCTAGATATAAAAAATCTCCGTAAATTAAATAGCAGATGTTGTAAACTCATGAGCACTGAGACTTTACAGGTCAACATCTCTTTTCCCCTCTCAGCCTACTGCTCGTCCGCAGGGAAGACTTTTAGGACAAAAGAAACATTTAGTGTCTGCTTGTTTATTCCTGTGCTCACTCTGTATTTATTCACTCCTGTCACTCATCTTTTTTTCCCCTCTCTTCACCCTGTTTCTCTCACACACAGGCAGTGTGACGACGGCAGTGCAGCAGTGAGAGAGCGATCCTTGTGACCATCTTAAACCAATTATGCCGGCGCTGCAGCCACCCAGGAACTCAGTGACGGATGGGGATCTTGTATTTATAGCTGGGGTAATTGGCAACACTCGCACACACACTCATGCACAGTCATAACATGCACACACAACATGAGGCAGTACAAAGAAATAGACAGTTTGAAATGCATGGTGCAGGGTTTGTGTTACACTCAGGGACAGGCATCAGGCCTCACAGGCTGCAGATAAAGGTGCATGCTCCCTTGGTGCACGTTAAAGTGATGCAGCCAGTGCATGAAATCTTAGACCTTTGTCATTGGAAGACAAATATGGCTCAGGGATGACCAGAGAGGCATGTTTGTGTTTTCCACGGTCTAATCAGAGCTGATGTTTACAGCCCGTTCTGCTCTCAGGACAGAGGTTGTACATCTCAGCTATCTGTCTCGGCCTGTCAGCGCGTCAAACCTGCATGTGAAAACATATACAAAACACATCTGCCTCTTGTTAGCTGCCATAAATGGCTGCCATGTGGTCAGCTGATAAATAGGCCAGTCTATTTATTGGCACACAACAAATTGGCTACAAACACTGACAAGGAATAGGAAGAACTATAAATATTGCGACGTGATGAAATCTTTAAACGTGCTGCAGGTATTTTACGAGGGTCCCCACTCCTTTGCCTTTTTTATGTAGTTGGAGGTATTTCTTTTGACTGCTTTCTTCTTTCACACACTGCCTTGTTTAAGAGGTGGTGGTGGGGGGTACAATGGCACTCTCACACTGAGCAGGTCCGCAGCTGAGAGTGTGTTTGCAAGACTGGGCCGCACTAAAGCCGAGCAGATCCGCCACTTGAGAATGATAAAGAGCCCTGTTACACCCCAACTCTCAGAGAGACGTAACCAGAAATTCCTGAATGAATCGGCAACAGACAAGCCCTAAACCCCGTGTAATTACATATTTGGAGTTTATCAGGGTTTATGCGAAAATGCACAAGTTTCCCTTCCCTGGTGGTCCTTAAACACATCCATATGTTTCCATTTCTGCTCCTCCCTCTGCTCTCTCTCTCTCTTTCTCTGTGTCTCTCTCTCTCTGTCTCTCTCCGTTTAGCCTCCTCCTCTCATTTTCCCTGCATGAAAAATGTCCAGTGTGCCTAGATGGATGACTTGACCCGTTAGAGTGGTGTTTTCCTATTGTTAAGTTGTTGTTGACTCTCTCGGCTCACGAAGGGACAGATCCAGTTTGGTGTTTTGGAGCGTGTCAGGGCCATCAGAGCTCTTGGTGGAGCTGTGTGCAAACAGAGGAAGCCGCAGCCCGTCCACATCGCACAGACTGGAACACACACAAATCTGGGGAGGCCTTCTATCGTGTGTGGGCCAGTTTTCTTTTTTCCCTCTTCTGTCTGCCTCGCTCTCTCTTCTTCACTCTCTCCCTGCATGAGAAAACTGATCTGTTTTAAAACACGTGCTAAATATTACCATATTTACATTTTCCTGTTTCAAGCAGGCAGCAAAAGGGGGGAGTGTGTGGTGTGGATTTTTCTTTTCCCTTTTTTTAAGTGGAAAGGTCTCGGTCCAGGGTTAGGATATGTTTGAAACTTAAAACCTTTTTCATGCTTATTTGTTTTATGATTCTGCAGGGCACTGTGTTTACACTGAGAGTGCAACATCTGGATTAGATAATTTGTTGGGAATTAACCGAGTCCTGCATGCTTATCCACCTCATCTGATTACATCTGTTTGATGTTTGCTGCTTTTCTCTCTCAGCATTCATCATTTTGTAGCCGGCTTACCAACACTGCCTTATTGTTGAGCATTTTAATTTGGTATATTCTCAATCAAATGGAGGATTAATTTTGAACAGTGCTATCCTTGTATCTCATCAGCAGGTGTCTGTCATATTGATGCAGTCATAGAACAACTTGTGTTTTCATGACTACTTTTTCCACATTAAATCTTACTGGTTCTGTTTGACTGTGCAGTGATGCAGGAAGCTGCTGGGGTCACAGTGTCAGCAACAGTTACTTCTGTGGTCGTAGTTAATGTTGCATCAAAAGGAAACAGAGCCATAAAAAAGCTATGGCTCTTTTTGAGAATATGTTTGACTTTAATAAATTGCTTATTTAAAATTGAAGTACCATCAAGATCATCATATTAACCCTTTAACCACCAGCTGCACTGTTTGGCAGAGGTCATTAAATTTAGGGATAATTAATGTTTTAAAAATAGAACCAATCAAATCATTATTTGGTTCCATTAAAACTTCAGGGAATGGAGAAAACCACAAACAAACCAAAAAAACATATTTTCTTGGTGTGGGATTGAAAAGTTTTAAAAGCCAACAGTTGAATGTGTGATGACACAAAAATGCACAAATATTTGGTACAAAATCAACTAGAAAAGGCAGAAATGTCCATAAAAATGTGCATTTTTTTTTAAATAGATGGTAATTGAGTTCAACAAACACAATTATTTTTGATGAATAACAGGTTTTATATGTGTATATATCATCATATCAGTAAATAATTAAGTTAAGTATTTAAAATATCAATGATGGTAATAATAATGGAAGCTTTTAGCTTTTAAAACCTCTAAATCCCACAAGTAAAATATCATTTCTTTTGGTTTGTTTGCATTTTTTCTGTATCAATAAATGCTGACAAAAACTAACTATGACGAGTTACGTTTATTTAACAAATTAAATATTTCTGAATTTAATTACCTCTGCCTAACAGTTGAGGTACAGGGTAATCCTTGGATTTATCTTTTCTTCAACAATAAAATGTATTGATACACAACAATATCCCAAAACTGTTTGGTGCAATACTGCATTCATATTTATTGTGATACTTAATTCTTCAGTGATTTTTAAGAAACTTAGGACATTTGCTCTCTATTTTTGTCTATTTTTGTTATGGCTGCTTGTTAGTAGCAGACATTCAGTGATTCAACAGTTTTTCTGTCTTTTGATATCACTATTACTTCTGTCCCTGGGACACACCTTCAAGTTTAAAGTTTATAAATGCTGTAAAGAGCTTAATATTATTTAGAAACTTTCTTTTCTTGTGCATCTAACTTTGTGAGTTCTTGATGCTATGAAAGAGTGCAATTAAAAGAAGAGTCTTTAAGTTAAAACGTGACATGTTAATTGTACTACAACATATTTTTATTTATTGTATCAACACTCATGCATTTGGATGTGAATCACATTGACAGATTCTTTCCAAGACAAAGCCCTATACAGCAGAGTATCAAGGGATCACTCAGATATGCACTTTTTTTTTTTAATTATCGATTTAAAATTCAGAAAAATAATTTTCTACTAAAGATAGCCTTTGGGAAACAGGAATCTGTATCAGTCAAAATCTGTATAAGCAGGTCAGAATTAGGAAATAAAGGAATTTAAAATCAGCCAAAAGAGGACAATCTGTATATATTTATTGTCTCCTCTTTCTTTTACCCTTTTTGTTTTCCTCTGTTATCAGAGATGGATGACAGACTTGAATCAACAGAAGCCATTTTATGTAACTACCTATTGTTCAGGAACCTGGCTAAAATTACCTTGGCACATGATTCAGAAATCTTGAACTTAAACTCCAGACATCGCAGTGCAACTTAAATGATGTCAAAACAACAAAATTTCAACATATCACCTTAGTGCAGTAAAAAGATCTGGCCTGTGAGACAGTTTGTCTAATAAGTAGTGTCTTAACAATGGTTGCTGTAAGGTGGGCTCTTAGATAAGTGGAAGACAAATCAGAGAGGCAACAAAGCATCAAATGAAAAGTCTGAAGTGGATCTGCCACAGTCACTGTAAAGACTTCTATGAAGGTTGCACTCAACGCTTAAATGTGTTCTTTATCATACTTAACAATCACCTCTCCCCCTTTGTAACATAGTCTTCGTGAGTGTTTTTGAAGCTGCATCCTGAAACTTTAATACTTCAACCTGTCACTCAGTAGTACAGTTAAACAAAAGTTCAACAACCTTGAAACAGCCATTAGGGTTATTTGTGCTTGATGGTTCTTTCAGTTTCTTGGCTTTATTGCAAAGTGCTACAATGCAAAATGTTTACAATCATCGGTGAATCAGTTCAACATAAGAGTCTAGCATAGGTTTTATGTATCTAGTAGGGGCATGCTGATGTTACCATTGGTTTTGCTCAAATTAGCCTTTAGTAGAAACATCAGTCATACATTTGGATGAACAGATGTCAGTTGCAGATGTTCATCTGTTGTATCGCATCAATTTGATGTTATTAAGCAACTCTGACTGCTGTTTTAGAGAAGGATTTTTATTGAGGGAAAGAAATAAACTGTTTACAGACTGTTGTTTCCTTAAAACAGGATGAAGAAATGTTGGCACTGTGGGAGAAATACAGCAAAGCTGTTAAATACTTTGATAGCTGTTAAAGCTGCCATCGCTTTTTTTAAACATACCATTGTTGATCCTGATTTGCACAATACTGACATTTTGGTTTCATTCTCACTGCAGGATTCAATGCTTTATTGAGATTTTTACACTTACATTAGGGTTTTGTGTTTGCTTGTTTACAACAGACTATATAATATTGCATTACTTTTTAGATTCTTAAACTGCTTTCTTACAGCCAGGCTCACAACTTCTGCCAACATGTTGTGCCCTATTCAGCAAACAAATCATCATTATCATTATGTTTATTATTATTGTTGCTATTATTGGAGGAAAGGTGGAACAGCAGGGTAGTGGTTGGACTGTGTCATTCACGGCCTTTCTGTGTGGACTTTGCATATCTTCCCCATGCCCACGAGGATCTTCTCCAGGCACTTCAGATTCCTTCCACAGACCAAAAGTGTGCTCATTAGATGTGAATGGGAGTGTGAATCATTGTCCGTCACTCTATTTGGCCCTGTGATTGGCTGGCCACCAAATCTCAATCAAACCATATCACATTCCTCTTGTTCTTCTTTGTATTGCTTGGTCATTATGCATTTAACTTTTTGTGTAGTTGTATTATAAAAGATTAAAAATATGAAATAATGAGGACAAACACTTTCCAGGATTTTTTTTTTCAAAAGACAGCCAACAGAAACATGATCTGTCATTTATTTCTGATTTGTATCCAGACCACTGACTTCATCTGACTTGAACAATCCCCCCTGGTCTCCGTCGTCCTTTATCGGTGTTCTACGATCCATGACAAAGCTGCCTGCGGTCCCCTGGGTGATCAGGGCCGTCCCCTCTAATCTGGCTGAGCTGCTGGGATTCCGTCACTCCTGTTCGAACCACACAGAAAGATTAGTCAGACTCCACGTAGAGCAGATGTGTCCAACACTTGGTTTGTGTGTGTTTTATTGACTCTGGCCATCTGTTAATACAGTTGCTAGTTCCTCCTCTCGTGTTTGTTGATGCACACAGACAGGAGGCCGAGTGCCAGAAGAAACATTCAGTGAAGGAGAGATGAGAGATAGAGACACACAGACAGGGAGAGAGCAGAGGTGGAGGTAGGAGGGTAATATTTCACAAAAAGGCTGCTGGTTTAAGTGTTAACCTGCGACCTGCTGTATGCCTGCGTTAAGTACAGAAGCATTTGTTCTTGTTTTTAGATAGATGTAGCATTGAATCAGGGTAATGCTCATGCTGTGTGGGTTGATGAATGAGTCTCAGATGTTCAGGGCTTTCACAAAACAGTATGAGCTTAAATTCTTTCTCTCAGAGGAAAGTGAAAGATTGCTGCAGATATCTGAAATTCCTCCAGGAACCATTCCTTAGATTCCCACTCAACACTGAAGGCACATAAGGAGCAGTTGCTGTCAGCATTCCGATGACTGTCCAATTGTGTAAGTACATCTCTGCATGCTTTGTTGCATTGCAGGAATTTCTGGCCATGCATACGGATGATAATACCCAACAGTTGCAATCACTTGTGTGAGGTCGCTATCGTGTGTTTCCATGGTCTGATTTTCTGTCGCTTTTTGCAGTCTTCGCTTCCCATGGTGTCTTTTTCCTCTCCTTCTGTCTCAGATAGCATTTGTATGAATGCCTTGGAAGCCACAAAGCGTTGAAATGTTTTGCCTCACATTAATTACCCTCACCCCGACTAAAATGCAGAAAAGGTGAGATATATTACACTTTGAAGTCTGACCTCCACACTAAGCAAAAACTTGAGCTTGTTACCAAAATCTCAGGCAATATTTTCCTCTCGTCTGTACTTTTGAGAATGGCTGCCATCAGTGCATTCCTCCTCCTTCTGTGATGCTGGCTGTCAGTATCCGGAGTAAAAGAGAATTAAATTAATTTACGCAAGATACTGAGTAGCTTTTTGTTTACTTGTACTCTCTTGAAATGGTTTTGAATTAATGCTTTTACGTGAAAACCCCAACATTTGGTGGTGAAGCCACACTCTTGAAACCCCTCTTTATCACCAAAGAGTCAGCTTGAGTACAGAGAATAGAACTGCTCCTCAAGTTCTCAGAGTTATAGGATAAGGCAAACAACATTTCTGTGCAGGTTAACAAATCACGTTGACAAATATTTAGAATATTTTGTGTTTTATCTTTCATTTTGCATGTATGAGGAGAACCCATAGAGCAGAAACCTGTCTCACCTGAAAGTGATGAATGAACCAAGAGAAGACGAGAGATACTGTGGTGTTAGTGATAACTTGAAGAAGTCCAATATTTTTGACATGATCCTGTGAACATTTATTGTACAGATATCCATAGTGGTATTCAAAAGATATAAGCTTTTTTATGTTATGTTTTCATCATTGGGTTTAATAAAAAAAAATATACATATAACAGCTTTGGTTTGTAACTATTTGTGCCAATCTGCCCTTGTTAGAACGACTAATGTGAATTTGCATAAACAGAGGAAAATGTATCTGATATATGTATATATATATATATATATATATATATATATATATATATATATATATATATATATATATATATATATATATATATATTTTTTTTTTTTAATTTATTTATTTTACCTCCACCAAGGAGGTTATGTTTTCGGAAGACTTTGTTTGTTTGTCCGTCCGTCTGTGAACAAAATAACTCAAAAGTTATGGATGGATTTTGATGAAATTTTCAGAAAATGTTCAGCATGGGAAAAGGAAGAACCGATTCAATTTTGGTGTTGATCCAGATCAGTGTCTGGCTGCCATGATGAAAAATGGGATTTTTGTGAATAACTACTGAACTAAAACAGATATCACTGGAATAGCACTCGGAGAGCACAGACCTCCGCCAGCGCCACAGTCCTCAGCCATATTGTGATTTTCACCATAAATATTAGTCCTACCTTTATTTCATTGAAATGTTTAGATTTCTTGACCATGAAAACATACCATTAACAATTGGATTCATAATGATATCTATATTAGTTCAGTAGTTATTCACAGAAATCACATTTTTCGCCATGGCGGCCAGACGCTGATCTGGATCAACACCATAATCAAATCAGTTCTTCCTTTTCCCATGCTGAACATTTCCTGGAAATTTCATCAAGTCCATCCATCACATTTTGAGTTATTATGTTCACAGACCGACAGACGGACAGAAAGACAGACGGACAGACAGACAGACAGACAGACAAAGATATTGAGACCTGATATTGATATTTTAAATGGACTTGAGATGTATAGTGCTTTCAGGGTCTTTCTTTCTACTCGGTGCTTTTGGTCACATCTACCCTGTCACAAACAATTCACACTCACATTCACTCACTGATGGTTCTGAGTTTCTGAGTAAGTTGTCCACCAGTATTAACTAACACATCCATGCCCTTTCATACACATTTACACACCACCGACGCAGCAGTGAGAGCAACTGGGGTTATGAATCTTCCGAAAGGACACATTGACATTTGACACCAGGAGCTGGAGTCTCAGACTGAGCATCCACGGCTTCATAGCAGTAAAAACCGCTCATACATGCATGTAATGTCAAGACTGCAAGTTCAGCCACAATAATACACTACAAAAGACCTAACTCTCCTGGCTCTCATTCATTATGTAGGTTATTGCAAGTAGCAGCTTTAATTCTCAAAACATGCAGAATGAAGGCAAGACAGAGCTGGATAGGTTTGGCCCAATTTTTATCGGCATTTATCTCTCACTGAGTCATAATCCTGTTTTCAAATTAATCACTGCTGCACTGTCAAGTGAATTCACCATGCGTAACACAGATTTGTTTGAAAAGATTTCTTTCCTCAAGTGGTAGTGGGTAGTGTGACCCCAACAGGATGTGGGTCTGCCCTTCACAGCAGGGTGAGAGAGGGCTCAACTACTGTAACAGATATAGCAGAAGCACAAACTCAACACTGAATGCTGACACTAAAAGGGTGACAGGAACCCAAATAACTGTGGATCTTACTGAACACAGGGTAAATTACCTTGCAGATATTCAGTCGTAACCCCTTGTGCTTCTAAGAGGCTCATTAAAACATAAAAACTGACTTTGACACAATAAGTTATATGAAAAATTGTGTCCAATAGCAGATACAATGTCTTATGGGAAACCAAACTGAGCAGAGTCAAGTTGAGTGGGGCTGATACAATGGAGTAGAAAAGCTCAAACAGTATACAAGGTACATCCTGTACTTTACAAAGTTCACAAATATCCAGCCCTATTTAAATCAGAGCAAGCTGCAACTCTGGGTTATGTCATGTCATCAAATGTTATGTTTGATATAGATTTTTGGGCACATCTCTTTTTAAAAAAGAAGAAACTGTTTAACTCATTACATTACAGCTGTATTTGCAGCTTGAAACAGGATGTGTACTCAGAATACTTAGCATTGTGAGAACATTTTAATAGAAATACCTTTTACCTTACCTAGATTTCTAGACCACTTGTGCTTTAGTCGTATTTTATGGAAGTTTTTCTTGGGTACAATATTTTGGTGCCCCTCCCACCCCTGATTTGCCCACTGTATAGAGATTTGAAGGGTCTATGCTTTTTGATGCAGTTCCTGCTTTGAGGCAGTGATGTTACTTCCCTCTCTGTTGTGTAATGATGATGTGATTTCTGGACGAAGGCCTTACTCAGCCAGTCAAAACCCTCAGAACTCCATGTGAACCTGCTGAAAAAGGGAGGTGGGCGTCTGGCCTGGGTAAACACAGGGTGAGGGGGAGCCCAGGACACAGCCTGTTGGTCTCTAATGTGTAGGAAAAATGTCCAATAACTGTGCCTGTGGGGAGTGAACAGAGCCAAGGTTAGCCCTAACACAGGCGCACTGGGAGCAAGCATTGGAGTGAGGCTGGATCAGTTGCTCTGAGGGATGTATAGGTAACAAAAGGGATTTGAACCTGGGTTTTTCAAAAGGAAATCATTTTCCAGGGGGGCATTTCCCTTCTGCGAAGCAGCCAGATTTAATTCACTCTTAAGTCAACCTACCAGGTAGATTTTCTTGAAAATAAAAGTTAGAAATAACCATAAAATTGCTGTGCTAACCTTCAAGGAAGTACTTCAGGATTAAGTGTATGTTATCATTTAATGAATTGCAGGTTTAAGTTACACAGTAAACTGAGTAAACTGAGAGCAAATTGACCTCAACTCTACAAGGGAAACATTTGAGCTTTACATGGATATGCACTGCTACTTATGTATCCGCCATTCGTCCTGTACATTCAGCCCTCTGAAGAGGTATGGATATCACTCTCAGTGCTTTTTACCTCATTGACTCTCTTATTCTCCTTCAACTCTGACCGTTTAAGCACAGTCCAGGAGAGCAGCAGGGGATCGTGGGAGAAGAAAAAACTTGCAGACAGAGAAAGCCCTGTATTCAACTCAGAGCTAGAGGTGTTAACAGTAGTTGTGTCTATGAGGTTGATAGCATATTCCAGCCAGACATAGCTGGAATATTCAAAAGTATCTCACAGAGTAAAATGCATATCTTACTGCATGAAGTTTCTCATAGGACTGGGTTTATACAGTCAGAATAAGTGAGGTTAGTCCTTTCTGTGTTTGTTTTAACTAAGCAACACTGTCACATGTGACTGCAGGATTATACTAGTCAGGGTTACTGCAGATCCCCAGTAAGGCTTAACACTGTTTGGAAATCTGGGAGAGAGAGTAAGAAAACACATGCAAGAAAGGAGACACTGGTTAATCTTGAGTTCCAACTGCTGTCTCTGAAGACCACTGCCTCAGTACATTGAAACTGTTAGGTTAAGACGTAAAGAAATTGAATGGAAATTTTGTTTTAAGATGATAATGACAGGAAAGTGTGGCAAAAGCAAACAATGACTGGAGGTGACTTGAAAGACACACAGTAAGCTTATAACTTAGTGATATTGAGTCCTACGTGTAATCTGAAAAAGGTGCCTTATCCAGAGCAAAGATACATGTTTAATATTTTCTGTATTTTCTGAAGTCAACACAACCTGCTTAAAATTTAGAACACTCAAGCTCTCATGATGTATCCCCACTTATATATAGACCTTTTTATGTTTAACTTAATGATCATTTTTCCAGAGAAGCTATTTGTTAAAGATTTTTTTAAATGCTCTGGTGTATTCCACCCTGATTAAATGGTATGCCAAGTGTACGGAAGTCATCCACCCACCTCTTTGTCATTGTGTTTAAAAAAATAAACCCTTTCAAACATATTCTGCTTCACCTCTTGGCCCACCCTCTCTTCTCTGTACCCCAGTGCTAACCCACAACCTCCAGGAGGCAGTTAATGCTTTAATAGGCACTTAATTAGTTAATTGACCCCAGTGCTGTTGGGGAGGGGGCATAGAAACATGAGGCACAGGTGAGGGTGGAGAGGACTGGCCCCAAGGTGCTTCCTGTGTCACATCACCAGTGGAGGTACCCATCAGCCCCTTTGAACTGGGACACAAACACTGGAAACACTTTCATCGGGCCCATGTGTCATCACAGCCGGGTCCCATGTATATGTATGGGACCGTCTGAAAATATACAAAGTCCAATTTGCCCGGGACAGACCAACCTCAGGATAATGAATCACATGTGATGTGTATCTGATATGTAGCCTGAGTCATCACCAGATGTTTCAACAGGATTGTTTCCAGTTCTGGAGAGGAGGTGGATTTTCAAAAAGAGACCAACAAAAATGACTAAGAAAAGGAGTCAACAAACATTTCCAGTGAAAAGAGTTCATAAAAAAGCTTCTCTGAAAGGCTGTCTGTGCCTCTGGAAAGCACACAGAAGTGTTTGTTGTGTTGATAATTGGAAGTACACATGCTAAATGAAAGGAGTTTTGAGGTCAAGCTCAGAGGAGGAAGTAGCACCAGGCCCTCAGATAAAAGCTCACAGGTGGAAAAGTGCAGTTGTACACATGTAAGCAAGCTGTGCCGCCAGCTTGGTCTCATGTTCCTTTGTATGTGGAAAATGCAGCTCCAGCACATGATGTGTTTGTTCAGTCAAAGCATAGCCTGCTCTCTGGATCACATCCCCTGTCTCTTTCACTTTAAAGCACTCGTGAGCCTGTGTTCATATGAGAAACCGAACATGTATTGGGGCACATGTGACCTATTGGTTGTGTTTATGCCTCCATCTCCAGAGGCTACTGTCCTTGTTATGAGTTGCTTAGATTCATGTCAGGTTTGTGGCTCCCCTCCTGCTTGTCATTTCACGCAGTCTCATCCTCTTCTCACCTCCATAGCTATAATCACTGTTGTGTTTATCACATTCAAACTATGAAAATCTTAATTCACAGAAAATTATTTTGAAAACATTGATAAATTATAACAAAACGATTGAAAAAAGCAATGAACAGATAAAAGAACAAATCAACCACTAAAAAAAATCACAACCACTTACAAAAACAGAGCAAAATGAATAAGGGAATAAAACAAAAACAAACAATAAAAGACAACAAAAAAATTAAAAGTGCTTAGAACTACAAATGCAACGAATAACAACACCACAAAGCAAGAAACAGTAACAGAATAAAAGTGCAACAACAGAAGTCATAAACACACAAACAAAAACTCAAATCAATATAAAATACAACTACAAAGCAAGTAAAAAATAACAAATCACCATAAATAGAAAATAAAAGGAAAGAAGAAAAACCTGAAATAACACACATGTTAAGAAACAAAACAATACATCAAAAAGCAAAAGGAAATTAAAATGAAACAACAGAAAGGCACAACTGAAAATTGGAAACACAACAAACAAACTAAAACAATGACAAAAAAGGATTTTAAATGATTGTTGATTTATTTTTTTATTATTCTAATGTTTTTTGAGTAACTACCAATTTCTTTTGTATTTAATCATTGTGCTTCAGTTTATTTAACTTTGTGTTTTACTTAATTTATTGTATTTTGAAGGGGTTTTGTGTGTTTAGTTGGTACCATCAAACTATTTGTTGCACCAATTTTTTTGTTGATGCTATTTTTCATTGTTGTGTTTTTGACTTGACTTTGTTTCTGTGTGTGTGTTTCAGTGTTATCATACAGCTGTTTTAGTTGTTTTTCTTTTTTCTTTTTTTAATCCATATTTTGGGTGTTTCTAATTTGCTGTGTTCTTTTTTTTTGTACTTGCTGTTGTTTTTGGCTAGTTGGTGTGATTTTTTTAAAAGTTAAGTTGTGGTGTTTTTGTTTTGTTTTGTTTTGTTTTGTATATGCTTATTTATGGTTGTGTTTTTCACTTCTGGGCCACTGCAGTAACCTCATGTGCACACCCTACGACACCAACAGAGACCCACTTCAGGGACCCTTCAACAAGCATAGTGATTCAAATTTAAGGTTTGCTTTAAAAGAAAGTTCAGTACGATTTGAATGACGCGTTGGAGGCTTTCTCTGTGTGTGAGTCTGTGTGTGGGATACTGCGTTTGCCCTTGTGTGTTTGCACCCATGTGTGTGCATCAGAGAGGGACGCCCAGCAGGCAGTGTTGTTGTAGGTGAGGGTGAGGAGCCCCCTGATGGGCAGCTGTGGCAGAGAGGCCAGCTTTGATCAAAAGCCCAAGGAGAAGAAGAGGAGAGGAGGAGGGAGAGAGAGCAGCAGCGGGCCACATAGAGCCGAGAGGAGGTGAATGCTGAAAAACAGTGGACTGTGGATGACGGTGTCCGAAAGCTCACAGAAGGACCCTCCACCACAGAAGATACACCTGCTGTTCTGCTGCCAATATGCTGGGTTAGACAAACTTCCCTCAGTATAGACTTATATTTAACTTATGATTATAGAGGCAAATGTTGTGCCAGAAGTGTAATCAAAGCTCATTTTCACTGTGAATTCATTTATTTAAAAAACACTCCTCAGGATGCCAAATCAGACTCCGTATCTGCTTTAGATTTCCTTCTCCGTTCACATGAAAAAACAGAATCCATGCAGCAGTGTTTCCAAATAATTAAATCATGTATTTATGCAATAGGCTTTGGGCAGAGTATTGATTGTGGACAGATTGAGTTACGCTCAGATTCTGTGGGAAGTCCTGCAAAAGGAGACCACCTAACCAAGGGCATGTGTGCAAAAAGCTGTTTGGCCAGACAAATGTATTCAGATTAAAGTCATGTCGGTTAGGTCATGACGGCTGCACGTTTGCCTTCAGGGGGAGACGTATTTAATCAGGGCTTTCAGTTCTCTCTAGACACTTTCAGTCTGGCCTCTTAAAGTGAGCTTTAACAGGTTATGAATATGGAGGCAGAATTTATGTTAAAATATTTGGACTTGTAAGTTACTGAAAATACTTACACAGTGAAATAAAAAAACAGTAAATGTGGGTGTAGTCATTGCAAAAACTCCACAAACCCTGTGTTGATTCAAATATTTTACTACATTAAATTTTGGCCTGTTCTGAGAGTTTTTCAATAACTTTTGCCACAAAATGTGTGAGACTCTGCCAGCATGTAGAGGGCGAGAAAGTATGTTTCAAAATATATACAGATTTATAAAAGTGGTCTTTGAAACACATGGTCATATTGTCTTCAAACACGCCGTCTTTCTTTCTGTCAAGCACAACTAAAAACATCCCTCCAAATCCAGACTGTATGTGCCTTGACACGCTCCGTGAGAAAATTAAATTTGACAAAACTAATACCAGTGCAACATTTTAGTGCAGCTCAGCTCCAAAGTCAGATATTAAACATTTGTCAAATGATTACATGTGAGATCACAGGAGCTTAGAATGTTGCGGATCTTAGGTCTTTCTTTTACCACGTTGTTGTTATTTATTATTCTTATTTTTTATATATGTGTATATATATATATATATATAACGTCTTCTATTGTTGTTGTTGTTATTGTTACTGGTATTATAAGTTACTTTGTAATAGTCAAAGCAGTAGCAGTTTTGATGATTATGTGCAAGTACTTCTTCAATACACATATGATAATTATGTACATACCATTTTTCGTTTGTTTGCTCATAGCTTTGCAGTAAAGGTATTTGTAAACCTACTCTTTGAATGTTCTATAAAAAATAAAATGACAAAAAAAATTATTTTGATATAGACTACATTTATTTGTAAGCATAATGTTTTGTGTCATTGTAGGCATATTATGACTGTATTGTTTTTGTAGCTACATTATGCAAAAGGTAAGTTCAGCCTTTTATTTGGTTTCAACTGTGCATCAAAGAAATTAAAACCTATTTTTGATTATGGCAATAATAATAATATCAGTAGCAATGATAACAGTCAAATTATTATTATCATTATTGTTGTTTTAGTTTAAAACTGTATCCTTCAACGGTTTTAGCAATTTTTAAAGTTACACTGAAAATGCAATGTTTTTACCAATGATCTTCTCTGTGCAATAAATGTAGCCTACTTCATCAAAAAAGATGTTCTAATGTCTGCTTTAATCACCCAGCCCTTGATCATGATATTCTCCTTACTGCCAACTTAATTATTTTCATAGCCTTCTTTTGATCCGGATAATTATGTAATGGATTTTGTTATTTGGTGGCCCTGGAGACGCTCTGTGAACCGCGGTGCTGGACTGAATGAAAATGGAGGACATGTGTTTCAGCTTTGACGTGAGGCAGGTTACGTGCCGTTGTTTTCATGCTCGGTACAATGATGGACAATTGTTTTCTTAACCCCTTTATTCACCTGCGTAATGACGTTCCTCTGAGTTACAATAAACGACGTTAAAGTCAGGAAAAGGACGGGTAAGGGCTACATAAAAATCCGCCTGAATCCTGTCACTGCTGGACCTTGAAATGGGTGTTAAGCAGGCTACTGGCCTTTGTTGGCTGCAGATGATGAATGGATCCTTTTGCTGTGCGTCCTGGCAGCACGCGCACAGTGAAGGCAGTCTGAGGACAGCGATTTACCTGCGCGTGAAGAGGGGAAATGACCTCGGAGCCTTTACATAAGGAGAATTGATAGTGCGACTTTTTTTTCCTCTTCCTTATATGGGCCCCTTTGCGCGTGCGTGTGTGTGAGACGTGCTTTTCCAACTTGTTTTGTAGACAAACAGTAGCCTTTAGTTTGGAAGCTTTTGGCTGATAAGATCATTAAAATAAATAAAGTTGTTCTTATTTGGAAAAAAAATAGACAAAGGCTTTGTGCTACACAATAATGTAATGGTAATATAAGGTGACAGATATTAGATATATTTTAAGGTGCAAGATCTTAATTGTTGAGTTCCCACCCTGGGTTTATAACAAATATTGTTTGTCTGCCAGACTCATAGGGCTGGGAAATGTTTAGAGTTTTAAGTTTATTAATATGATTTCAAACAATACAGAGTAACAGTTTTATTCATATCAATGGTTAATTTTTAATTGTATTTAAATATGTTTAATTTAATTTTGTTTTTTGTGTGTATTGTTGTTTCTTGACTTGTGTTTTTATTCATGGCCTGCCCTTAGTGAACTCTTTCCTCATATCAAACTGTGGATACATTCCTTTTAGGAGTAATATCACTCTTCCAACCCCATTCAAACCATATCTCAAAATCTACTTTTTAATTATGTGAACTATGGATCAAATAAGTTAAACACTGTGAACAATCAAAAATGAATTTTGACTCAGTATTATGTAAGCACGGGCTAATAACTTTAAGGATGAATTTGTGTCCGAGGGTTTGTTTTTATTCATCTCTGATGCTCGAGCGGATGTGGACTCCTGTTATAATTACGGCTGCGTTCAGCTCCAAAGAGGAGGAATAATTTTAAAGCCTTCATCCCGTGTGTGTTTGCATGCATGCAACAAGGTTTTCTGTGGTTTCAGAGGAGGACTGACGCCATATGCCCCGTCTGTCCTGCATGATGCACGCTCGCCTTGTGGGGCAGACACATAAAAAGAAAAACAACAATTAGACATGAATGTGTGTGTCCAAACAAACCAGTCAAAGGGGCCGTGTGTTTGCAGGGAGATGATGGTGGGGGAAGATCCTCCCCTCTCTCTCTGTCTGAGGGCTGACCCCGTGTTTGAGTCCTGCAGGGAGAGGCCAAGTCACACAGATGGACTGCACTCTTTCTCCCCTCACTCTTTTATCAAACCCCTGTTCAATTCAGCTGAAACTCATTCAGCCCGAAAACTCAATTCAGTGCGACTCTGGTGCCCAGCTCCTGACTTAGATGGCTAGAAAAAGTAGGCTATGAATTCAAATGTAGACTTTTTTCTGCTTAACGAGTTCAAAATCTGTATAAGCGTCTCCACAAACAAAAAAACACACACACACAAACAGATAGACAAACAGCTGTCAGATAAGCCAATTAAATGACACTTAAGATTTTCATGCACGTGAAGTTGTGTTTTCTCTCCACAAATGTAATTACAAGGGCAAATAACCTTCATGCTGATGTAATAACATCTCACGGGCAAAATAAACATTACAAGTGATTTACTCAAGCAAATATGATGCAGAGATGATAATTAAAAATATGTTTTAAATAACAGTTTAGAGAGAGAATTATAAAATTATATCTACCTATCTGTCTGTCTGTCATCTATCCATCTATATAACTGAGAGAGGAGACAGAGAGAAATGTTGGTCACATTTTTTTTTAAAACTCTTAGAGTTTAGAAAATGCATTTTACTGATATCCTTAGATCCACTTTTTCAATAATGGGATGAAGTCTTTGTAAGCTTTACATTATTTGTCTCATGTTATATTTTATACCAATTTACTGCTTACTGTTGTAAATGATTGACTAATCACTCCAGCTGTTATACCTCTTGTACCACATAGAAAAATGTGCTCCAAGTGCTAAAAGGCTAGGAGCACATTTTAAAAAAAACAAACACTTCCTACCTTTACTTACATAGATTCATTGACTGTCACTTTTACTTCTGATTAAGTGGCCGTACTGTACTCTTCCCTTGTTCATTCTACAACAACAAACTTGAGTCTCTTATAGGTGCACTTGGCTTAGCCTGTATGGCCCTGCACTGTGCTCTGCTCTCCATCTGACACCAGATAGTCTTAGCATGAGCCCGCTGAAGATATAAAGCTCTAGAAGAGCATGAAGTCCTGAATAAGCAAAGAGGCAGAGCCATTGGGGCCCTAACTGTGCAGGGCCCCATACTTGCAGGCCTCAGGTAGCAAGGAAGAGGCTGTGCATGGGGCCTGCATGTGGGGCTCCCTGGCAGTAATAGGTTTGGGATGACTTAAACGATTTGTTGACTGGGACAATAAATCTGTTGTGTGTTTCTTGGCATGCTGAGGGGAGGATTACAAGTTGTCACACAAAGGAATGCAAATTGCAAGCCAAACTCTCATAGAGGCCTGTGGAGTAGCCAGCTATTTAGAGCATTTGTGTGGATCTGTGCGTCTCTCGCACTATTTTATCTTACTCTATTAGTCCTAATAACTGTGAAGGGCCTGAGAGTAGCCACTGTATTCATCTCAAATCAATGGCTTTCTCGCACCAGGCCTTATACACCTCCACATTGCATGCTATTGAGGGAGAGATGACCAGCGGGACAATTGGTGTGAAGTCTTTTTCAGGAGGACAAATGGACAGCTTGAATCTAAATGACATTTTCTATGCAGCCTCCCTAAAATACTTACTCTACATATTAACATGTTTTCATCTAAGGAGGTCAAAGGCAGGATATTATTCATAATTACAACATTAACGGTCTATATATTTGACTAAATACTATGCATGTGCAGATGCATAAGTTTAATATCAGTATCAGCACTTTTTACGAACACCCTCCATCAGTAAATGATAAAGAATAAACAGATGTCATCTGCAGATGTTAATGTGTGGCATCCATTCAATTTAAATCAGGCATCTGTTAGACCACACTTCTAATTCAAAAGAAAAAAAGATAGAAAAAAAAAAGTTTTTTAAGCAACTCTGAACTGTTTTCTTGATCAGATAAGGGAAACATGTTGTTGATGCAGGATTATAATATAAAAAGGACGCATGTATCTACAGTCAACTAACATGAGTTTGAACATCACATAAGTATCAGTCAAGATTTTTCAAAGTCAAGGCATCACTATTGAAATATCTTCCTTTCAGATGGAAGGGGTGAGTAAGGGATGGGAAAATGGCATTTCATGAGCAACATCTGGCCCCCCTTCCTCACTCGGGTACTATTAATATAGATTAAAAATACCAAATGCATTGCATCAAGAAAAGTTGAATTGTTTTTGCAATCATCTCTGATTTTGGTAGCCTATGTCTTTTGCTCTTGTTACCAACCTATTCCACATAACTGGTTGTAACTGCATCTGTTGACCTCTATTACTAAACACTATCAAATGACTTTTTGGAAAACAATAGAAATGCCAAATATACTATCATTACCAGTAAATATGTAGTGTAATCAATTAAAATGCTTCTTAACTTGCCTTTATTGATCTCATTTATTTAAACAATACTAAGAATTCAATTAGTCTTTCATGTAAAAAGTTGATCTGAATGCAAAGTGCCACTATAGATATTGTGTATTACATAATGTTAAAATTGTAAGTATTGTTGGCAATTACGATTGTCTTATGAAGTGTGCTCTTTTATTTGTATCATTTTGCTCCTGTGGCAGAGAGAAAAGCATTTATGTGCCACTCTTGGTAACCAACGTAGTCCTTGCTTGATTTAAATACATGGAAATAATGTATGCATAGTCTAGGTTACATTTAGTCAGATATGTCAGGTGGTTGTGGAAATAGACACTTAATTTTGGACATTAATGTTTATCTTTTTGTTTCCCTTATATCTTTAAAAATCAGAAGTGTATTAGGTCTTTTCTGTCTGGCTCCCAGTTAATCTCTCATGGATGTGACTGAAGCTCAGTTGGGTCTGTTTCCTGCAGAGAGAAGAGTTTTTCTTCATTTTTTTCGCCCCCTAGTGACTACAGTGTGAGCTACAGGCACAGCTCCCCAAAAGCAGCTCAGCTGCACCAGAAATAACAGCAGATTGACTGTGTTTGACAACTGCAGAGCAATCTGTATTTAGTATAGCTGAAATACTGTATGACTATGGGTGACGTGACAAAGTGCTCTGACATCATGGTAACAGATGTTTTGTTGTAACAGCAGGATGTAAATCTATATTAAGTTAGCAGGATTATTCCTCTCAAGTCTCAATTGCAACTGTTCTAAACTCCAGTACTCAAGCGGAGACACTTAACAGGGGCTGTCAGATTGAGCTGCAGCATGCAATAAGTCATTTCTCTGACATGAACTCCTAATAACATCTGCAATAATTCCCTCCATTAGATTAAGCACTGCAATTATTACCACGTTTCACTCTCAGACTGTGCATGAACTGAACACCAATCTACTCCAAACAACATTGACTGTAAGTTAATTCCTGGAAGTGTAATGAGGGATGGGGGGATTAAGGGAATACTGTGCACAGGTAAAACTACAGTAACTCTGATCAGAGTTTATTTACTTGAGTAGGAACAAAGTTACTGGTCTAAAATCTAACTTAGTCTAAACTAATAAGTATTTCATTTATAGTCAGTTGACAGGACAGGATTATCAGTGGGCTATAAATTCACAAGGGGTACCTCAGAGTTCAGTGTTGGGACCACTTCTATCTACTAGTTAGATTAATTGATATTTTAATTTTACTTTTTTCTGTTATGCTGTAATACATCTTTCATTCAAGTTTAACTTAACTAATCTTTTCACTCTCTAAGAATGTGATGTTGACATTGTATGTTACTCCTTTCTTGTTCTGATGCCCCTTTAGAAAGAGGTCTCTGATCTCAACTGGACTAGCCTGCCAAAATAAAGAATACAACTTAACTCAAATATAAATTATTGAGGAACAGGTTTTAAATGTAATTTTCTTTTGTTGTTCCTAGCAAAATATAAATGAAATATTAATCTCCATGTGAGATGTGCCCATCATTTTATCCATCATGAAAGAAAAGAAGGCCATTGTGAGGGCCTAAAATGGATGGCCATCAATGGGAAATATACAAAAAGTACTTAATATGAATGTATTTAGAATGTAGTTTAGGTCCCAGAGTGCAGAAAAGCATAAAAAGGGTTTTGCTGTCAAAAGAATTATCACCTGCCACCTTGCTGTGATTCAAGCCCTACAGGCCCACAATGTTGTTAAGCCAGATCTATTGCGAAACATTCAATTAAGAAAATTGTACATTTTTGTATTAAAAATCAATTAATCAAACTGAAGTCCAGATTCTGATTTTTAACCTATTGAGAGCATTTTTTATGTAAACGGTAGGCCTGGCCTCAAATCACATAACCCCATTTGCATGTGGAGATCTTTATTCATATTTTCTGTCAGACAATGAGCAAGCAATTTTTCAAGTCAATAGTTACTGTATACTTTTGTTATTCTGATACTGATATACCAAGCACCTCCGATAATGCATACACATTGTTTATGGGATCTATGTTTTTTATTCAACTAAAAGCACCAAAAGGAAATAAGTGGTCTACACTAGACCATCAGATCTGTAAGAGTTCAGTTTTCAGTCATGTTCCCCTTTTTTATATTTTGCACCATTTAAGACTCAGGTGACAGATTTTAAGGGGTGTTGACGATAATTCTATAAATGCAAAAGCATGACACAACAACATTAAACAAGCAGCCCTATGTTTCATTGATTTTTTTATTTTTATTAAATCAAACATAATCCAACTCAATTTTAAAAGTAACTTTAAACCCCTAGTGAGGAGTAGTAATGCATAAAATTGCATTTTTTTTCAGTTTTTTACAACTGATTGTCTCCACAGTCATATGACACAGAAAGTGATGCTGCCTGAGCACAGAGAAAGAGAGCAACGCTGCAACAGTACGGAGAATCCCATTGAGAAACATGAGAGTACTTGTTTGGTATCGATATTTTGGGAGAGTAATCAGAACCAAAAAAGTGCTTGTAAAAGTACTGATACTTTGATACTAGATATTGATGATCCCATTCTTACTTTGGGTGAATTTAAAATACTTTCACTCAGTTGATTTGGAGATAATGAATAAACCCACAGTTTCTAAAATGATTGAATTAAGTAACTCTACTGCCTCTTAGGTAAAGTAGACTTTCCACAGTCCATGATGACCTCCCTATACGTTAAGTATGTGAATTCTCTATAAACCTTATTTGTTCCCTAAAATTTAAAAAGAGGAATCATAGCCTACTTTGATTATACTTTTAATAGGTTCAGCCAGCATTATTTTAGGTTTTCATACGCAATGCTAAATCAAACAAACATAAACTCGGACTGTATTGGAAAAAAAACCGTGTATGCAGCTTATCTGGATATCCGTAATAATACGTCTATGCTACAGTGAGTCCATGTTATTCCACAGTGCCCTGAGACCTCAGTGCTGTGTTTTGTTCAGTGTTTAATCAGGACTGTTCCAGCTTTTAATTTGGTAAGCTGAAGCTGCTTCAGAGGCTGATCACCTGATTCCTGTAATGAGCGCTGATGGTTGAGTCAGTTTCATGTTTTGTCTGAATGGAGGCTTGTTTCAATTGGCAGTCAGTCTGGAACACATTTTTAATATGCACACACACATGCACCCACACACACACACACACGTTATCGGCGCCACTCAAAGACTCCACAATACTCTCCAGAAATCACATTGTTTTCAGCTGTTTTCTCAAGGTTACTGTACCTATCTATGCCCCCCTTTACCCAGCTCAGAGATGGTTTAATTAAAGAACAACATTTTCTTAGGGCAGCTGCACTCCTTACTGCGAGGAATGCCCTGATTTCAGTGCAGCGTCAGGAGGACAGAGAGGACAGACCGCATGCCGCTTACATTGGCTTACGCGGCCCGTGCTCACTCACTAGCTTTTTAATGGTGTGATTGTAAAACATCTTGTCACATGAGGGAGTTACAATGATGTTTTACAGCCCCCTGCTTTCAAAGATGAGCCATAATATTGCCCACCGTAACTTTTAAAACAGGCTCAGTGTGTGCAAAGACTTGCATAATGCCAAGGACCATTATTCTCAAATGCACTTCAAGGCGGAGTGTGTAAGTGTGTGTGTGTATGTTCTGATGTGTATCGCAAACCTAAATACAAGGCCGCTATATAGACACATGCTGCACACTGGAGTAAACACTCACGCGGGATGACTAAGGCCTAATCCCCACACAAAGACAAAATTGTGATCAGTTTCCAAAACCATCGTCATAAAGACGAAGGCATCTCAGAAAATGTGTGCATATATATGAATGCAATGATACGCATGAAAACACTGTAAAACACATGCCAGACCTCTAGGGGCGCTGTAACGATATGACAGAAACAAGCAGAAACAGACAATAAAACAGTGGGCATGCGCACTTGCAGCAAAAGTTGTAAACAGAGATTGTGATAGGGGTGGGCTTCTAAACGGCGCACCTCTCTCCCTCTATATCAACATGTTGCTGTTCCTGAACAAAAACCTATAAACCTGGTGTCAATATGGAAACAGAGCCAAAAGGGCAACCTAAGAGAGGGCTTTGTGAGCAGAAAGCCAAAGGTTATGGTCAACTGTAGTTTACACTTTATTTGTGCAGCGGAAGGTATTTTTGTTGTGATGTTGACATGGTTATATTTATATATTTTTTTTACATTGCTGCTTTTTTTATTTTGCACTTGTGATTTTTTTTCTTAAACGTGGAATAATTTCTTCGTTTTATACAGTTAAAAGTTTGTTCTATTGTTGTGGTTCATTAATAAAGAGCATTTTTATTGCCTAAAATCTTTGTGCTGTGTTTTACCATAATCATAATCAACCAACTCAAGGCAAAATTACAAAATTATTCAATGATCATTTCATTTCATGTAAAAAGTATCGGTATCGGTATTGGTATCGGCCCTGTATTTACTTGGTATCGGATCAATACCAAAATTCCCAGTATCGCCCACCCTAGATTGTGATAAAGTGATCATAAATTACCGTAATGTGTCCTTGATAATTGTTTGTTCAACTCGGTGGTGATTGATAAGAAGGAGATTTTGCTGCAACAGGGATAGTAGGGTCACGAGCTTCATCAGCACATATGCTTCACATACACCGCCATTGTTGTTGTCATTGCCGTGTGTGGTGCATGCGTGTCAATGAAGATATGAAACTATGATGTAAGCGTATCTGAAAACTTGCGGAGAGCCAGTAATCACGGAGCTGTGTGCACGGCATTTCAAAATTTTCCACTCTGGAACCTGGTTTCAAAAATGACCTTTTGCAGACCTCCAAAACGCCGCCTGCGTATGGATGATACGCAGATTCGGCAAAAAACGTATGCGTTTAGACCTTGGTTTGTCTTCGTGTAGATGGGGCATAAAGCATATATCAATAAAAATAGTAGAAACTTCGCAGAAAAGAGCTTGATCATCTAGACTGCAGAAATATTTTGGCTGTGATTTAGCTCTATGACAGATGAACACAACAATGTGTGGTCATGAATCATGAAACAATCAAATGAAGTAGAATTTGAGCTCTTCCAGCTTTGTTGTTTTAAAGCCCTTAGAATTGTTATTAATAGGTATTAAAGCAGGTCTGTGGTAAAAGGTCATCTCAAAAGATAAAATGTTGGTTTAAAGTTTGTTTGCATCTTTCGAAGAAGGTCGCAAACAAGTGGCTGACTAGGATGGTAAAGTTTGTCAGGGACACAGAACATCGTACCAACAAACATTTATTCTTAGTGGTGGTGATGTCAATGTTAGCACCTTACTGTTTTCTCTTAATCGCCTAACATTACCATTTTAAAGTCTTTAGTAACCATTGAAATATTATGACAAAAATTGTTCTTTAGTAAAGATTATTGCGTTAAGTTAATCCAAAAAACCCAGTCGAACAAAAACAGCAGCCTTTGGTCAACAGATGTTGCACAATGTTACATTAAAGATTGGCCTAAAAACAGTTATCTCTGCCCATAGACCCAGGGCCTGCATGAACAAACATATATTTTGAGATGACATTGTTCAACACTGTGATAAAAATATGGATTATGATAATTAAACAGAAAAGGAGAGTAAACGTAGTCTGTGACTTACTGTCCTAGCCGATGCTTTTCTCTCTGAAAATACTAAACTGGCACAAATAAATTGAGTAATTGTGGCGATTGTGCACAATTGTCATGATCATGATGAAACGTGCTTTGGTCGTAGTATATGCGATACTTGATCTGGATCGGCGTTGTATAGTCTTACATGAATGCCAGGGTCCAGACAGTTTGGAACTGTTCAAAACTGTTGTGGAGAATCATTGCTCTCAGTATCGTGGGTTGGAAGCCTAACGCAGACCTAAGGCAAACAGCATTAGCGTGGCATGTACGGGGCTCATTCAGACTGATCATGGCCCAATCCGTGGACTGACAAGGACTATCTGTTTGTGCCCCAACTGTGTTCCCTGTGACCCATTTAATGCATCACGATCGACGGGGCTCTATTGGGGATTATTTGATGCAAACTGGGCTCGAACAGGGCTGATGTCGTGTCAGCGGGATCGAAATCCATGGAACCCTTGTCATATCATTCTTACTCTCCGTTGGAAAGACATTCATTTCTGCTTTATCATGCTGATCACAACAGCCTTGCAAATCGTGTACAGTCGTGCACGACTGAGAAACGTGAATGTGTGACTGGGGCATTAACTTCAAAAATGTGTTTGTAATTTGTCGTCATAAATTCAGGCTGACATGATGTGTTTATTGCAGAAGCTCATATCATGATAACAATAAAACTGATTAATAGTGTAGCCTCATGCTCTTTAAGTCCTTTTTCTTTTGACATTTTTGGAGGGCAGAGCTAAGCTGAGGCTGACAATCCTTCAGACATGTTAATGTTAATTAGAGCTGGCCAGGACATTTTTTTGACATGGTTTCTACAACAGCTCTATGTCTCCGCCATTACTCGGGCTGTCACCATACATACAGTATGATTCTCTTGTTTCACTGATAGTTCAGTGAAGCATTGCACAACATTTCAGCTCTACAGTAAATATGCAATATACACTTGTAGGCTTAATTATTAGGTAGACCTGTTCACTGCTCATTAACACATAGCTATCAGCCAACCACGTGACAGCTACTCAGTGTATTCAGGAAGTTAGACATGGTCAAGTCAACCTGCTGAAGTTCAACCTGAACATCAGAATGAGGGAAAAGGAGTGAGTAATGTGTCTTTAAACATGGCATGATTGTCGGTGTCAGGCAGGCTGTTGTGAGCATTTCAAAGACTGCTGATCTGCTGATCTATGGGGATACTCATGCCAACCATGTCCTGGGTTGAGAGTGTTGCAGAAAAGAGATAATATCCAATGAGCACCTAGGTGGCAGATCTTTTGGTGAAAATGTCTTGTTGATGCCAGAGGTCAGAGGAAAATGGCCAGAGCTGTTCAAGATCATAGAAAGGCAGCAGCTCAAATAACCTCTCATTACAGCCAAAGTATAAATACTTTGGCTGTAATAAAAAAAGTATAAAATACCATTTAAATTAACTTTCAGAAATTAAATCAAACAAATAAACTGACCGTTGGTGTCTCTGAAGTCTCCTGTCTGTTCCTGCTCCTGCCTCTGCACATTTCCCTGCAGCTCCTACCTGCTGCCCTAATTAAGCAGCATGCTGCTCACCTGCTCCTGCTTCTCTCTCTCCCCCACTCTTCTCCCTTCTTTCTTTTGCTGCAGCACAAATGATCAAGGAGACCTTCAGGACCACCATATTTTAACCAAAATAAAGTAATCAATACTGAATTAAACAACATTAAATGTCTTATGTTCTGTTTGGCTTGACACTAACCTTGTCCATTCCTTTATGATCACAGTGTCTGTGTCATGATGCTGTTAGGTTTTACAGTGCATCAGTGGGCTACTTCCCACTGTGTGCCATATTATGCAGCTCAGATCCAGAGATCTCCACAGTTAGAAGATCTCACTTTAGTGGAGACCCTGTAAGATGTGATAGAACAGAAGATTTGCATCATGGACGTGCAGCTAACAAATCTGTGGCAACTGCATTATGTTACCATGTTGATATGGACCAAAGTTAAGGCAGTTCTGAAACCAAAATGGGGTCCAATCTGGCATAAGCAATGTGTGCCTAATTAAGTGGCCAGTAATTGTATAGCCAATATGTACAATGGCATAAGACGATGATTCATGGCCAGTAAATAACAATAGAAACAGTCCTATCTGCTGATACTGACATTGTGCCAATAATTCCTGTTAAAATGGAAATGTATTTCCTTTTAACCCTTTAACTTTAACAAAAATAGCCATGAAAAAGTCTTCTTTAATAAATTGGGGCACTAATGCAACATTTTGTATTTGTTTTTTTTTTACTCAACCCTTCAACTACCAGCTCAACTGTTTGGCAGAGGTCATCAATTATTTCAGGGACATTTAATGTTATAAAAAATGGAAAAAATCAAATCCTTGTTTGATCAGTTAACACTTAAGGGAACAAAGACAACTACAAACAAGCCAAAACCCAGAAATTTTCTTGCTGTGGGACTTAAAGGTTTTAAAAAGTTACAGTTATTAGGTGATGAATGAAAATGCACAAAAAAATTTAAAAAAAAAATCAAAGAAATGTTTGTGAAAACAATGGCAAAAATAACTTAATATATACTCTAGTGGGGCGCTGGTTTGGCGTAGTGGTTAGCACCCCATGTACATGCTTCTGCTGGTCCAGGATCGAATCCCGCCTGTGACCAGTTTGCAGAGTGTCTGCCCCTGCTCTCTCTCCCCCTTTCACAAGCCTATCCACCGTCTCTCTCCTGTCAATAAAGGCACAAAATGCCCAAAAAATATACATTACAAATATATATATATATATATATATATATATATATATATATATATATACATATATATATATACATACATACTCTAGTGAGTTTAACAAACACACACTTTTTTTTTTTTGATGAATAGCAGATTATATATAGATATATTCGTAAATGGTGAAGAAAACATTTAGAATGATAATGATGGTAATAATTTATCTTTTTAAATTCTACACATAGAAAATATTAGTTATGATGCTTTTGCAGTTATTTCTGTATGTTAAATCACTGACAGAAACAATGACCTGTTATGCTTTTTTACACTGTTTAATATTTCTGCATTTATTGTCCTCTGCCAAACAGTTGAGCAGGAAGCTAAAAGGTTAAATATTTAAAAATCATTGACTTCTGCCAAATGATTGAGCTGGGAGTTAAAGTCGAAGAAGTTCTTCCAATGTAAAAGTAAAAAGAGAACAAAAAATCAAGTTTTTGAATGTTATATTAATTTCATATGAGCAATTTTTGTTTTTTTATGAACATATTTATTATAATGCTAGGTTTACCTACTTGAGAAATTATCCTCTTTAATAAGACATTAATAAGACACTTTTTCTAGCATTATCTTTAACCCTCATGAACATAGCTGACTTTTTTAGGTTAAAGAAGTTTGATGCATTTATTAAAGAGAAACAGTTACTCAAAATGTGGTCTACCAAGCAGTTGACCTGGGAGTTAAAGGGTAAAGAATGGATCATATTGTTGAGTGCTTACTTTTTGGAGTTGAAGAAATAACAGGATATGAATTTTAAACCAGTTTGTCTTTCGGATTAAATGAACACTTTTACTTCATTAAATGCAATGCTGCATTGACAATGTTCTGTATAATGTAGGGTCATTCATCTGTACATGCCCCAAAGCATTAATGCAGTTAGTACTGTTGGTAGTGTGGTGGTCAACAACAGCAGTAGAGCTTAAATTCAGTTTAAAAATATCAGTTCTTGATAACTATTTTGTAATGTTCATGGGTGTAGTATAGAGCCTCAACTGATTTTATCTACTGATTGATTTACTGATATTTCTTTAGACATTTGGAGATGTAGTGTCAGGTTTATAACAAGGACAAAGCATCTGACATTTCAGATAGCACCAGCATTTCGATAATGATGAATACGATCCCCACTTCTATCTCTTGTCTCAAGTTTTTAATTAAATAAAAATTAAGACTTCAAACTCCTGCAAATCATTTATTGCATTAAACATTTATATCCTAAATGATAGAGCCCTGAGGATAACACATCATGCCTTTATGCGTATTGCCCACACAAAATCCTAAGTTCAATCACAATGGCTGGTTCCACTATAAATGTTTGAAAAATAGTTAAATGTATTGAGCAACTTTAAAAGAACTGGTTCTAGAAAGTAAAAGTTCATCTTAAAATTAGTGCTATCAGACGATTAAAAAAAAAATCGAATTAATTACCGGATTTATAATTAATTAATCTAATTAATTGCATTTTAATTTCATATCTGCTTAAAGTACCCAAATAAAGAATTTTAATTCTAGGATATTATTAAATTGCAGTGCAGGACTAATCAAATGAATACACTAAGAAGTGAAGATTTGTAAATCCACATTTTTATTGGTGACTAAATAAAACCAAAGTCAGGGCAACTTGTCCAGAAAATTCTAAGCTCAATCAGGCAACTCAAATTACACTTTAAGTGAGTTTCATAAATCAAATTCAAATGAAAAAAAAGGTCGAGGACATCCAACAAACCAATTAGGCCTGATGCATTATTAAAGAATTCAGTAAACATAGATAAATAAATTCAAAAATAAAATAAGAGTAAGTCTTAAATAGGCCATTCCTGTTGTCACCTGGGCTTTGTTTGGTTTGACTAGAGACGCATGTGTGAAGCGACGTGCCACTGCCATGTACGGGTCCTCCAGCTGGCCAATATCAAAATGGTTGTGTGCTATGATTAATCTTGCGATTAATTTTTATAACACATTAATTTACGGTGTAATTAATTAATCTAATTAATGCACTAAAGTGACAGCCCTACTTAAATTCTTATGATGTGTGAGTGACAGTTAATAATAACTCATCACCTGTACCTTACAGAAAAGACGGTCAAGGTCAACAGGCTGTTTGGAGGGAGAAACTGAGTCACCAGATCAGTTTCATGAATGATTCTCCGAGGACAAATCCAGCCTTGAATCTATGTCATTAATTTGCTTTCCATTATCTCCCCCCTTTCAGAGAACACTGGTGTTTGAATGCTGATTTGTTGGCCAGGTGAAGCCCCGTTGCCCACACCGTGTCTGAGGCCAGCTGAGAGGGCGCACCGATTAAACAAGATTTTTTTTCCTTAATCAACACGATCGTAACCCCTGCGGAACAAAGGCACCAATATCCATTTCCAAGGAAAAGGGTGAGTGCCCTCTCTCTCTGCCCCCCTCCTCCGCCCTCCTCGCCCCTCGCTGTACTGTACTTGTTACCCTGGTAACCCCATGGGCAGAATGCAGATCAGGGGAGCCAACGAAGCAGCCCCTTGTCTCCCCTTCACAATTCACCCTGATGACGACAAACACTTTTGTTCATGGAGAGGGCAGGTGGGAGTTACAATATGCTTCAAATCATTGCACCCTTTGCTCTCCTCATGTAACCCCCCCTCCCACCCTCCCCCTATCTTTCCTCGTCTTTTATTTCCATTCTTTTTCCTTACATTTCTGCAATTTCTCATCCTCTGTCCCTCCATTTTCTCTTTTTAAATGTCCCTCTCTCCTGGTTTTAGATCACCCATCCACTCAGAGCTGACATCTCACTCGCTCTCAGCAGATGTGGCGGTGGCTTGCAAGAGGTCAGTGTTATCTAAACAGACCTATTGGGCTATTTGCTATAGCACCCTCCATCAGGCAGGAAGCTCCAAGGATTCAGCCCATCACTTCAATCAGTCACAGTGGAATACAATGAATTTATAATGGCCGGAGCCGGGGCAGGGAATGAAACAAGACGAAAACTGAGAGGGAGAAAGAGAGGGACAAAGAAGAAGGACAAGATGAGGCTCGAAAGAGAGAGAGGGAGTTCAGCTGTTAATGAGAACTATGTGGGGGAGTGTGTTGTTTGTTGTCGTGTGAAACAAACAAGTGATTGTTGAAAGAGAATAGATGGACTGTGACTTTGTTTGACAGTAAACCCTTGAGTATATGTGTGTGAGAGGTTATATTCATTCATGTGTACTGTACAGAGTTTTGATTGGAGGGAGTGTATACATACAGTAGAGGTTCCATACAGCAGTTCACATACATTTATGTGTGTGTGCATGTACATGTTGGGCGCACTTGTGTGTTCATTGGCCTGTGTGCAAAGAGAAGTCGTAATCTTATCACCCCACAGAGGATAAGTACATGTGACAGTAGATATATACAAACTCTCGATCGATATCTTGATAGATAGTCAGATAATGACTCTTCGTGCTGATATGGACAATTGCTTCAATGTGTATATTTCTCTGGCTTGTTTGCAGATGCCTTGGCTGAGCGCCACCATCCACAACTCATGGTCCAAGAGCTGAGCGCGGTCCAGTCCAGCCCCCTCCACACTCCTTCCCTTCCTGCCCTTCACAGCCTCCAACCTTTGACCACATTAACCGCTGCAGTCAGACTCACCTCCCTGTCTTCTCTTATCACCTGGAATCAAACATTAAAAGAGGGAGGGAGCCAGAGTTACTCGTAAAGTCAAAGAAATATGGGCACTGTGGGGGAGAGACAGAGATAAAGACAGTGAGAGACAGGAAAAATTAAAACAGTTCTGAAAGGGTCAGTCCTGGCTATTAGTAACTTTTCATTTTGCTTTTTTTTTTCAGTTTTAAGGATTCAATATTCTGTTTAGTATTTTTACAGCTAGAAACACCACCTGGTGCACCTTAAGCACAGAAACAACTGCTGTAATGCATAGTTTACAGATATTCCCCTCAGTTTGATTAACTTACCTAACAGTGTGGAGTCTATCTACCAAACTCTCTATCACGATGTGGCCTGCAAGTCAAATCCTTTTTTTTTCTCACAAAACTTCATTTCTGATTTTTTCGCCCCTCCAAAATAAAAAAATAAATAAATAGATCAAGAATAAATCAAGTTTTGCCCTATTTCTTGAAATATGTCCAAAAAAAGGATCAAAATTTCCCACTTAGAATTGAATTACATGCTGTAATTTTATCATAAGTACATGAGTGACACTGAAAGCTGCAGTGCTTTATTTTAACATGACACTCTGACCTGTATTAAAAAAACAAACCAAAAAAATAGTATAAGCCTAATTATATGCTTGTGCAAAAAAGGCCCATCCATTTTGAAAACCATGACATTTTTCAGTGTTTCTATCTTTGAATATTGTCACAACTTACAAACAGTTCTTGTTTCAGTGATGGAAGGGAATGTGGGAAAAGGTTTTAACACAAAGAGTCTGGGGGAGGGGGGTCAAAACTAAAAATGGCCTCACAGTCAATACTAGAAATCTTTAATATATATCTTTATATAGTTGCTATCTGCATACATGTGTAATTTCAGACTTTTAACTTGATCTGCACAATACTTAAGCAATCCTTTCTTTACATTATAATTACAGGTACATGTCAAAAAATAAGAATATCATGAAAAAGTTCAATATTTTTTATCACTCATTTCAGAATTACCAAAATTTCAAGCAATACATGTTTGAAATGTTTTACTCTATCTGTAATGAATCTATATAATATATGGGTTTCACATTCTGAAATGAGTAATGAAAAATATTGAACTTTTTCATGATATTCTAATTTTTTGACATGTACCTGTACATTGAAAAAATGTTTCATTAAACCTGACATATTGCACTGGAAATATAAGAGAAATGGTGTGCACACACAAAAACTACAATAAAGTATTTTTGTTGAATGTAACTTATTTTCTTTTAGTGTCATACAGAGTCCTACCAGATAATTTAGAAGTCTTTAAATACTTGAATTAGATATTTTTCAAATTTGAGGTCATGGAATGTTTTAAAATGTCCTTATTATGACCATCATTTTGTGGGAGCACTTTGTTATGAACATGTCTGATACGAAATAAGCTTTCTCTGGTTACTTAATATGATTTCTTTAATTAACCGTTTTATGATTTTGATTTCTTAAACTATAAATTGTAGTATTACATTTTTTTACAGTTGGGTGTTTCAGCATTCACAAACTGCTAAAATTATACAGATATGCATTTCTAAGGAAATGTGGCTTAAGGATTCGGAAAGCTAGTGAACTAAGACATGCAATAAAAGGGTATCAGTCCCCACTTATTCTGAAAAGCATATTGCTACATGGTTTAGAAAAAGCATCATTTTTCCTTTGTGTGGGTCTTCAATGGACCTTAAATTTGATGCTGAAAAGACTGGTCATATATTTGGTACAGGAACATCACCAGTAGTCAAGACTGATCAAAAAGTTTGAAAAGAAGATAAATTTGATGGCATAGCCAGTGCAGAGAGACAGGATGAGGCAAGAAAACAAAAACAGCTACACACCATGTCACCAAGACCTGTGAGCCTTCGCTCTTCCTCCACATCTTTGGCTTCTCAAACGAGCAGGGAGGAGTTGAGCGTTGGGTAAACAGGCCGTTTTACGAGTACCATTCCACAATTACCCATTACCTTGACTGTCATGGGTTTTAAGAGCAGTCTGGCCTTGGAGTTACCTGGATACACCTGGAGGGGAGCGATAAAAGGAGACGGGGGGAGGGGGGGTAGATCCTTAGAGGAGTGGATGAGTTCCTATCAGAAGTCCTGCCCCCAAAATCTCCATCTGTCTGGCGCCCACCCACACCCTGACTATCTGTCTGTCTGTCTGTACGTCTGTCTGAGTTGGAGGGTGCTCCAATAAATCCAGGCGGTTTCATCAGCTATGCTTATGTATGTTGCTCGGCTCCTCCGTGTATACACACATACATAAATACACACAAGCATGCACACACACTTCAAGATCTCAGGCAGGTGGTTTGCTGATAGTGATGGGTAGGAAAATATTTGATGTCCCCAGCTCGGCCATTTAACATTCTCGCCCTGTGCTCTGACCTTAAAGACTGCGCATGCATGCATTCAGCATGAGAGGCTTTGTGTGTGCGTGTGTGTGCGTGTGTGTGTGTGTGTTTGAGTGTGTTTGAGTGTGTTTTGTGCTCTTGAGGCTTAGCGCAGTGCAGCTTTGTGTGTTTGTTCTCTTAGCTTTTAACACAAGTTAGCAGTTCAGACCCCTACCCCAACACCCCATTTGGACACACACACACCAATAAACCACACACACAAACACTGTCCTATTAGTAGGACTTATCAGATCCCATTTGACCTCCACCTTCTCCCTGACCTCTAGAAGGTTGAGGTCTCTGCCCCCTGGGAGAGGGTCAGCTTGGCGAAAGTGTGTGTGTTTGTGTGTGTGTGTGTGTGTGTGTGACAGGATGGGGGCGGCTCAGCTGTCTGAACTGTGTGCAAACACTGATGGTCAAACACATGGTCTCTTCCATGCCCGAGTATCCTCTCTTTTTGTCCTCCTTCTCAAATCTTCTCCATATGCAGGACTTCCGGTCACTTCGCCTGTTCTAATGTGTTGAATTGAGGATGTATGTGGTAACATAATAATACCCAGTGTTGCTTCAACTGATAAGATAAGGATATGCACACGTTTAATGGCAACCAACTTTTGAGTTATTACAACTGGATGTATTTTTTTTCAAACAAATACTTATAAGTATATTATGATGGCATTTTATCAAAATTTGCCCAATGGTAAATGTTTATCTTTCCTTTAATACATCACAGTGTAACCATATGTCAGCCTATTAATTATATTTTTATCCTGCCAATTTGAGCACACGTTTCAGTGTTGGAGTTACATTGCATTGAATTAGACTAATAAAGCTTCCACAGTTAGCAACCCAAAAGTATGGCATTTGGTTTGACACACAATGTTGAGCCTGTATACTGCAAAACCCTTATGTATACATTAATACAGATAGACTGCATAAAAAACTTAGTCAATAGTTGCTATAAAGTTGTGTTGTTGAGGTATGATTAGACATTTTTAAGGCACTCCTAGACTTCCTTTGTGGCATACCACTGTGCCTCACCACAACATTTGAGAACCACTGTAGTCGCTCCTTTCAAGGGCCATTAACACAAAAGTGCCAAAATGAAGCCCTGTCATTATTACATTTCTAATACTTTCACATTAAATCCATGAGGATTTAACTGTAACATCTGTGTCAATTCACAGTGCAATATGGGCATGCTCCCACATATACAAAAGGCAGATACACCTGATCACAGGTCCTGTCTGCCCTTGGGTCCATGTGCCCCTTCTCATTAAAGTTATGCCTCTGATACTACCTCTGGAGATGGGGCAAATGGTGGTTACCCCCACCCATTCCCACTCAGTGTGGAGGTGAAGTGTCACAAAGGCAAAAATATTATGGCTTGAAACTGCAGTGTGAATGGGACTGTTGACAGTGGGGGAAAATGATAATTTCCAACCTCACTAATGTGTAGAAAAACAAAAGACTGTTTGACTCATCACATACTGTTAGCTCTTTAAACAAAGCAGAAACATTAAACAATTAAATTTACGTATTTTTTGAGATGTTTAAATGCTTGTATTTGGTAGATAAACAGTGGACAGAGGTGCAACATGGAAAGAAGATATCAGTTACAATATGCGATAAGAGGACACAGCCCAATACAATCCCACAAACAAAGACAACAGCCTCTGTTCATGTATGACCATATCCACTACTGCCCCCTTTCAGTAATTTTGAAAAAACTTTTATTTTTGGTTGAACTCCAGTGGATAAATAGAGTCCTTTACGTGTCCAGAACTGTGTCAAAGTAAGTTAATTGAATGCAGTATTTCTGTTCTGTCACTCTAATCATAGCATCTTCAGACTGATCCAGGTGGCTTTAATCTTAAAGCCCAACTATATACTTGTTTCTGTTATATTAAAAATCAATACATCACTTTATATTTTTGCATCTGCCCCTGTGCACTTCACTTAGTTTCTGTGTGCATTAATTAAGCCATTTGAGCTTGGATAGAAAATGCTGGTATAAACTTCTATAATAGATTCTTAACAAGTATGTTTTATTGTAAGTCTTACCTCCACAATATTTAATCAGCTTTTTTCTACAAAATGCCTGATTTGATTTCACAAATCCAAATGTTTGTGCAGATACAGTCAATTTCGGTGGTTAATCTTGATTAATTTCAATGGGGCAAAAATAAAGCAGCAGCTGATAAGTTAGAGAGGCAGAGCTCATGAGTAAGGCACTCAGTTTTTCACACTCCTCCATCCAGGGTTCTACAGACAGGCTCCTCTATGAGAGGGAACAATAGCATTCTTAATCAGCGGACCTTTCCCTCTCGCCAGTTCCTGGGTCAACTGATGGCCCACAATGCTTTGTAGCGAGTGAACAGTATAAAATATATGTTTATGAAAAGGAGAATTAATCACAGTGGGTATCTTTGGATAAAGTCATATTTGTTGTTTTTTATACCCTTTCTCTGGCTCTGTGTATGAGGGCTTTCATGTGTCTGTAATTACCATATTTCATTAGCGTGTGGAGTGTCAACGCAGGAGCATCAAAGCAGTTGGCTCTTCGCATGTGCGGCCACCACCACCAGGGAAGTACACAACTATCTGTTTTTTTCCCAGAATAAATTCGTCCGAGCCTGTTTTTGAGTGCACTCTCTCCCTCAAGCTGCTGTCGATATCAAAGAGAACCCATTCCGCATGTGAAGTGCCCCTTGTGCAGAATAATAAAGCAGTGCATCATGGCAAAAAACTGTGAAACACAACACTCACCACCATCCCTCAATGCACACACGAGGGCATGCAGGCACATATACATGTGGTATTCCTCTCTCCTTTGGACCTACTTTACTCTCTATGTTTCATATTCACTACTATCTGTACACTCAATCCAAACTATTCACTTGTCTGTACATTAAAATATTGAAGCTGTAGAACAACAGGTTTCATATTCTAATTTTCAGCCATTGTGTATGCTTTTCACTGAAGCTTGAACATTACATTAAACCAAATGATTTAATAAGATGATATATTTCAGTGTATCCTGGTACTGTGTATACATACTCTGTGCACAATACAGTCCTTTTATTTAAGCCATGTATGCAAATGTTCTATAGTTTTGCTATAATGTTTATACTTGATTCAACTTTAAATGTGTGTTTTTATATAAAGCTCAAATTTCTATAACACTAGGAACTGTACTCAAAGAATTTATTGCCATTGACAGAAACAGTATCAATAATAAGATGGGGAGGCTGAGAGTCATATGCCTGAATGCATGCTGCCAACTGCCATTCAATAAAGTACAATAAAGTTTTTTCTCCTTTCTAATACTGTCTATTATTGTAAGAAGAAATGAGAAAGACTTCAAACACCAGGAATGAGGAACACTGAATGTAATGAATAATATATCTTTAAAAATAAGTCTCAGGAATTGCATTAACTGTAACACTTTGGTTATTGGTGACATTGATCAAATCAGTTACAAAATTGTTTGTTAATTCTTAACAGAAAGAAACGATTTGTAAGGATAAGATGTATTAAGTATTAATAGCAGTTTCAGTGCATGAGAATGAAAATTCAAGGAACATGTGCAAAGGGAGAGTCCATTTTAGGAGTCCATGGTGTTGCAAAATTTTGATACTCCTAAGAATGATCATCAGAGGGGACTCTCCTTTCCACTTTTTGTCTGAAAGAATTTCTTTCAATAATAGCTTGTATTTTTGGTATCTCAAAACATAAATTTAATCGTACAGTAGTTTGGTACATTTGGAATGGTCAAAACCTAGCTATTTAGTGACCTGCATTTAATTTTAACATTCATTTATGAATGGATGGATTTTAACAATTATGTTCTATACAAAATGAAAATACATTGAATACATATTTAACAATAGCAGTGACTTAATCGAGCGACAGCACATCTTAAGTTGGGTAAAACTTACCTGCTTTATGACTGTCTATGGTAAGTAGATTTGTTTTTTAGTGGTAAGAAAAAAAAACGTGTTACAATTTTAGTGAAATCATTAAAATATGATCCTGTCCACGTTCTTAAAGGGCATTCTTTAGTTTAAGTAATGACAAAAACATAAAAAAACAACATTTTTCTGTATCTGAAACATTGTAATAATTCAAGACTGGAAAAAGCTATGCCAGTTGATTGCCTGGTGTAGTTCATAGGGTGTGAACTCTGTCATTGATTTATTTATTTGTAATTTACTTTTGAACACAGAACCATCTTAGGATGAATGCGTACAAACACATTGAACATAGGTCATCTGCTGTAATTACTTCCTTTTTTTAGATTTCAATCACAGGAGGCACATTTACATATTGAATTGGGTTATGCAAAAACAAATGTACACACTGTAAAATGTCCCTTCATTAGAAGCAAAGCTTTCAATGCAGCATGGATGTGTCGCAGGTGAGGCACCAGACACTGACTTACCTTGGAGGCTTGCACCTGACCTGTGTTAAAGCTCTACAAGGCCACATGGTTCAATCCTACAGCTCAAAGCCGCACATCTTCAAGGGGACTGGGACAATGGGAGACAATAATGTCTCAACCAGCACAATCAGAGAGGAGCTTTGAGTTTGCAGGGCTCACCAAACAGCACTGCTCTGCCTCTCACTATCAGCAGGATTATCAGCCTGGAGAGGAGCTATCTGCCCCAAGCTAAACACACTTTTGTTTTCTTAAAGCTTTACTGCTTCCCTTGAGTAGATGCAGAATCAAAGCTCTTTGAAGGGGATGGTTGGAAACATTTTAGACAAAAACCTGTGCAGTTGAAGGAAAAGTCTGCAGGGAGAGATGTTTACCTCTTAAGTAGCTGTTCTTGAGAAATCTTTATATCAATACATTCATTATTTTTTGCTTTCTCTTTACAAGGACATGCTGCTTTTTACAAAATAACATTAAACATTTTTTTTTTTTACTGAGGAATGTATTGTGCCAGTACTCTGTTAGCTCATGTCGTATGACAGTCCAGTATGTTTTCAATTTTTCGATGGAGTTTTATGAAGCGAAAACATAAAAAGTGCAATGAGAAATATAAAATGCTTGGCATATATCACATACATTAGGTCAGTGCCCATTCATACAATTATGTGGTAACCCTGGTAACAGCAAAAATTGTTTTAACAATTAAGATAAAAAAAAAACTGTGGACATGACTCATGTATACATAAACCCATCTGACCATAACCGAGTTATTCTTTATATTCATAATCAAAGACAATAAGGGTAGTTTTCCCATGAGATAGATTTCATAAACTGATATTCTCACTCCTTTATTGTGGAGCATCGAGGTATAGCCAAAGTCAAGATTTGCTTTTCGTACAGGATGATAAAGGCTGCCAATAAATAATAAATTATATTATGGAAATTAGTTTTGAAAAACAGTGCAAAACTCAAGGGGGATTTTTGTTCTTTATGTTTCAAACAGGAGTTCTCTCCAAAATACCTTATAACTGCACATCATAAAATATGCAGATATTATCAAAACGGTCTCAGTAAAAAGTGGTTGATTTGAATAAAACAAATCACAAACTTCAATTTTTATTATGGTCAAAATAGATCATATTAAATCTTTGTAACTCAGTGTATGATTTCTACTCTAAAGTAAAGCTTTGTGCGAGTTCAGTCAAGTTTTAATACATTATATGGGTTCATTGATCATGTTTCTTTTTCTTTACATGTGGTAAAAAATATATATTGTCTGTATTCAAATAGAACCTTAATAAACAAATGTTTACAACAGTGATGTAGTGGTCCCTTGAGAAGTGGGTATACTCTAAATTTTCGCCTTTTTTTAAAGTAGTACAGAAAAAAAGACGGTTTTAGAACCAGTGACATGTAAGACTACTCTATTTACCCGAAAATCTGTCATTTCTACTTGTTCACTATTATAAAATTATCATTACTTAATTAGGAGCAGTTCGTAGTTACTACTGGTCACACAAGCAGAATGGATGAATGTAAAATGTATTTATCATGAGGCAAACATGGTGTTTCGGTTATTTTTTGAACATTTATTTGAATAAAATGCTTTAAATCTGAAGTTGACAATGCATTCTTGTTAATATTTAACCTTAAATAAAACACAAATCATTCTCTTCCAAACATCAAAACCATTCAGATAAACTTAAAAGTGCACTGTCTTAAAATTGAAATAAATTATTTAGTTTTCAACAGCTGAACAGAATCTTTCAACAAAATATGTTACAATGAACAAAAATTAAAAAAAATAGTTTAGATTTACATCATTTGTGTCATATAGTACAACTAGGGTGCTGACACTTACACCAGGACATGTGAATAAAATACAAAGGAAAATAAAGTACGCCCTCACACACACATACATACCCATACAAACAATTAGCGCCCATGATGGTGTCTACTCTCTAGTGCAGGGGTCGGTAGGTAAGTTTGGCCTTGGGCCAAAATTTTTCTGAGCAACTGAATGGTGGGCCAAAACATCACATCAATCAGATCTAATTTAAGAAGGTAATTTGTTTTAAATAAAGAAACTTTATTTCTCAGACTATTAGTGTGTTATTACTGCTTTAGCTCCACTGTGGCTGCGTTATAAAACTGCTTATAATAGTAACTTGGTGATGATAAAGCTGCTGTCTTTAATCAGTGAATTGTTACCCAGACTTAGAAGTGGGTATACCCAATGCTGACTGAAAAATAAGTGGGTATACTCCGTATACCAGCGTATACCTTCGGCTACACCACTGGCTTACAAGTTGCAGTACAGAAGCACATACTCAAGAGACCATCAAAAACCTAACAAAACAATTAGCAGGTCAGAAAACATGAACAATGATATAACAAAACAGCATAAGGATTGACTGAAGAAAGCTGACATGCAATTCTTAATGGACAAAAGTATCACGAAAGGCAGTTGAGATACTACACCAATGGAACTGTAGATTAAATATAAGACCGAGAATGATGCACGGTAAAATCATTTAAAAGTAATGTCAAAGTGTTAAGACAACATCATGTCATTTGGAAATGCATGAAGAGTTTAGACTCATATTTAGTAATTTTTTGATGTTATTATGTTTCAGTTCGCTCCATCTACATGAGTTGTGTGTTATGTTGAATATAGAAATTATGAAGAGTGGTCAGCTTTATAATTTAAACATATATATGATAACAAGCTCCTAATGTATTTGTAATAACCAAGACACTTCTTTAACAGTTGTTAAAAGACTCAATTGTGACTTATGTAGACATTTATCAGATGTTTTGTTGTTTGTTTTCATAAGAATAAACTACTGCTATTGAGAGTAATTAATGCTCAATAACTTTTCTTGTGGTACTACTGCCTTATAATATAAGACAGTAAATCTAATCAAAGGCAAAATTCATGTACAACAACTTACAACTAACTCTTTGTGAGAGTAATTTGGATTGTACGGAGGGAAAACGTTTTAGTTTGTGGACTGTCAGAACATGTAGAAAAAGGAACTCTGCACATTATTATATGTACCTGAAAGAAAAGACCCTTGAATTTTTGTTTTGTGGTTGTTATAAATGTAACTTTACACCCCATCCAAACTGATTCAGAATCAGTGCTTTCAGTGGAAGGTTTGGTATCATTAAGAACATGGTTAGGGTTTCTCACAGTTACACATCCAGGGCTCAAAAATGTCTTATGGTAAACATCCTTTATCCTTAACCACACAAATCTGCTGTGTGACTTTCACTTCATTCATGTCTGTCTACAATAAATGTTATATGCTGAGAGAAACAAATGCTTTGCTGTGAATGTGAATGTCGCCCGTTGTGTTGTGGTTGTTTGAGAACAAACTCCTTGGGTGTGTTATTGCTGCATGGGTGCGCAGCCCACAGCTCGACAATCAAAGCAACACACACTTGAGATGCTTTTAAGGGCTCCAGCTGCCTGAGATCGATGTTCACCTTGGCTGCTGTGACTTTATCGATCAGTGATGTGGCTACGGCACTGAAATGAGAAAACACTACAGCTCTTGTGTTTCTTTCACTATTGTGCACTTCAGCACATGTTTTCTATACAATGTAAAGGAGAAAATATAGAGTCTGTGGTAATAGAATGGGCCTCCAGGCCTGAGACCTTGGAGAAAAGTTGACAAATGATCCCTTTTCTTGCTGCTGTTTTGTTTCAGGGGCTTTCTGACAGTAGCATAGCATCTTCTCAGGACAAATACAGCAGTTTGATTTAATCTTTTAACCAGGGAGCATTTTAACTACTCTCTGGAGATGTGTCAAAAATCATAACTGAATATTTGTTAGCTCAGTTGATTAAAAGAGGAATACCTTAATACATGTATTTCATTTCTGTAAATAAATAGCTTATGGCTGTCACCAAACTAGAATGAAAAACAATCATATGATTTTAAAAAAACTGTTTGATGCTTTGGTGATTTAACAGAGGTACTTGACATACATTATTAGGAAATGTATAATATTTCTTTAAAATATAATCAACAGACTCCCAGGTTTTTAGCATATACAAACACAATCACAATGTTTCTGTAACTTGAGGTTGTCAGTGTTTTTCCCATTATAGTTAATATCAAATGCAACTATTTAGCATGAGATCAGAATTGGTAATGCATTAGCTGAGCAAATAAGTGCTGTATTGACACACTTGTAAAATCACTTGAACCATTAGGTAAGTTTTGGTTATACTTGACTCACTGGTCAGTTAAACGATGAAAATAACTTACTTTTAACTTACTTTTTTCTCTCAATATAAACAATGCCAACACATGGCACTCCTGAAGATTCATTATTTGTATTTATTATTTAAGCAGATGAAAAAAAAGCAACATTGAGATCACTGCATGTTGCATCCTTAGAAACATTTATAAAACTGAAATATAGGAATAAGACCACTTCTGTCCTCCACCAGCCACAACCACCTCTTGCTAAAGTAAGACATTTTTAAGGCATTCTGAGTAAAGAATTGTTATGCAAATAAAAAAAAAAAAAAAAAAAAAAAAAAAAACACTTGGATAAAAGTCTTAACAAGGCTCCTCACCAGGACCACAGGCTTCTCTTTATCATGCCATCATGTAGTTTATACATTTTTGAAGCTCATACTGATTTTCGAAGGAATTATCCATGAATATGGATATCCCAGTGATACTGTGCATCATACTTTTTACAAAAACATATACTGATACTATTTTTTTTTATTGTTACGTATCCAGTGTTGTTGCATTAGGCCTTGCATCTATTCTGTTTCAAATCAGCTCCAATTCAAAAATATTTATAATGTTGCATGACTTTATGTCTGACTTGAAATACTAACATATCCTCAAAATCCCATTTGTTTCCCAGCCCTACCTTTTGGTCCCCTTTCAGTCAAGTCAATGGGTCTTAATCCTATCCTCAAAATCCCATTTGTTTCCCAGCCCTACCTTTTGGTCCCCTTTCAGTCAAGTCAATGGGTCTTAATCCTGATCCAGCACAGTCTTCCTCAGGCCCGGTAAGCCTTAACCTTGGAGCTTTAACCCCCCACCAAAGGTTCAGGCCAACAGGGAAGCAGACTGGGGTGTTAGAGGTGTGCGGAGAAGCTGAGGACCTGCCACATTATATGCCTTAACATGACTGGCAAATCCAGCACGGTTAAACAAACTTAACCTTCATTTGTGAAACGGTGCAAATCAAAGGGCAAAAAACGACTTGTGCAAGTAATTACCACTGACAGGGGGGAGGAGGAGGAGGCAGCAGAGCAGAGGAAAGATGGAGGAGTGTGTGTGTGTGTGGGGGGGGTCTCAGGGACAGCAAGGCGTTAACAGGTTGAATGGGAGGAAATGGGAATCATTTAAGGTGAGGGCATTTTTAATTAGTTTGCTCAGAAATTGATTTTTCACTGTAATCTTTTATTTATATGCTGCAGGCAGCATGTCCCCGGCAGAGTGAGGGTCAGCTCTCAAAGCACCCTGTCAAGCCCCCCGCTCCTTCAAACAACACCCCAAAGTCCAGGGAAAATGGTATTCTAGCAAAGGCAAATATTGTCCTGTCTTGGCTTAAGGGGCGAAACAGCTGTTTGTTCTAAAGAAACTCTGGCTTTACTCTTTTTTTCTTAACCTTTTAACGGAGAATGTCATAGAATATGTCTACTTCTTGACTTAAAATGTATTAGTTAAATCTTAGACTGTTTAATCAACACTGTTTTCATGAAGGACTAAAGCAAAACCTTGGGATTTCTGATTGAAAAAATAAAATATCTGGCATTACTTTACTTTACTTTATTTTTTCTAAAATAATCTAAGGTCATATGGTTTAATTTTATATTTTATTTCACTGAACCAAAATTTGTCCCCTGGAGCAACTTCTTTCTTTTGAACATTGAATTCTTAACTTTATTTATTCAGGCTGCACCTTTAAAAAAAAATCAGAACATGAACAAAATTCTAAAACTGTTTTGCAACGTAATTTTGGAGGGTTTTATTAGCTTAACGTTATGCTTTGCCAAGGTTGCTTTATAGAGACATTTAATGAGAAACTATTGAAGTGTTACTTTGAAATGTTATATCTAACATCCTTTTAGTGAGTAAAGGAGCTGAACATTGTTCTGAACATTTTCTCTCATAAAGCCCAACAGAATTATAAATGTAACATCACACATGCTTTAACAACCCTCAAAGATATCACAAGATTGGTATGAAAATACAGCTGATATCTGAAATAGTTATCTCACAAGTCGAAAGAAAAACTTAACCACATTTAAAGTTTTGTTTTCATGGTTTCTCATGATCAACTCCTGGGTTAAAGTAATACTGAAAAACTTCGAAACTGGCAAATAAAACAAACATACAGCATTTTACTTTCCTACTTTATTTACTTCCTTAGTTGGACTAAATTGTTATAGAATCCAAATACTGGCTCTGACCTGTTTGGCAAATTTGAATCATATCATTGACCCCCTTTTTTGTGGCTCTTCAAGGTGTTACTTTAAGTTTATCATTGTTTAATTTTTAAACTTTGAAATGTGTCAGAAACGACTAAGTTCTAAAACTTGTTCCTTTGTGTCTTTGTCTCAGGCTCTGACTAACAAGCCTTCAACAGTTTCGCATAGCGTTCAGTAAGTCCATCAACAGCTGATGAGCACCACCTAGTGGTCAAAGAACTAACTGTACATTTTCATCATGCAGTTTTTAAGATAAAAGCAGTGAATTTAAAGTAAATGCAACAAAGATTGTTTTAACATTAAGGGACATATTCAAATTTATGTTTAACTCGCGGGTTTTCTCTTTCCGTCTGTTTTAACAACTCACCTTATGTTTCTCATGTTTCTGGGAGCTGGGAGGCAAACTACTACTTTGAGAAGGGAGCAACAATTGTTTTTTTTGTTTTTTTTTTTGCTTTTGCCTCCTTGATATTTTACACCTAACTCTTGAGCTGTAACCTTCTCCCTACCTTTAAATCTCGGTTTCCAGCCTGCATGCTTTTTCTCCTGAGAACAACTTTGGTTTTCTTTAAGAGTAATCAGGGATGAGGTAGGCTACTGGTTGGTGGAGTGGGTAGCAACCATGCACGTCCCATATGCATGCTTCTGCCGGTCTGGGTTCAAATCCAGCCTGTGACAAGTTTGCAGAGTGTCTTCCTCTACTCCCTCATCCCCTTTCACAAACCTATCCACTATCTCTCTCCTATCAATAAAGACACAAAAATGCCCCAAAATATATTTTAAACAAAGAATAACCAGAGATTCCTAAATGTTGTGCTTGGCACACTCATGTGCCTTTATAGCAGGTTTTGAAGTGGGAATCTATACTTCTATCAGCATTATCACAACTCAAAAAGCTTCAATTTAATGAGCTTTAAATTGACTCTACTGTAACCCTAAACAATAGTTACCACAGGGATTTAAATACATTTATGGCAGAACACTGATAAATCACACTTCATACATAATGAAGAATGAAAACAGTAAAAGTCAGTCTAGAGTAAAAGTGTGTTTAAAGTTTGTTAGATTAATCGAAACAATCTGCTGATTCAGCATTAAGAAAACCTACTTCATTGTGTAATTTTTGCATGTCATAAAATTATAAAATTGTTTGTGGTTCTGAAACAAAATGTGTAGTTTTGTGGTATGATCTTTCACCTTTCTCCTGTGTATCCTCCTACATGTTCGTTTGTGTACATTTAAGAATACTTTTTGAAACTGAACATTGATAACTGACATCCTAACTGAATCATTTAGGGTTTGGATCTTGCTTGTCTTTTCTTTGCTTACTCAAAAAAGAAATGTCTTTTTTTTTTTTTTTTTTTTTTTTTTTACTCTGACCCTATTTTGCTTTTATTATTTTGTGATTCAGTGTGTGATGACTTCTCAGTTGTGTTCTTATTTTGACTGTTATGTGGAGAAAAAGACCCAGGTTCAATTCTGAGCACAGATTTAAGTGTTCGATTGTTTTCTCTGTTGTTGTGACATAATATCTTAGGCTGTGTGAATTGAATGTGAAATCTGGGCTTAGTGTTTACAGTGGGAGAAAAAAAAGGTTTACAGAGACTGTCTCAGCAATGATTAAAAACAGTTATTGCAGGCAATGATGTTTCTGGAAGTTTTCTTCTTTTTTGTTTTGCTTTTCTTCCCTCTAAGTTTATATAAAATGCTTCACAACCCCATTCTCCAGTAACCTCCAAATGGATTAGGACCCCATATTGAAAAAACTGATTTGGCCTAAATGCTCTGATTTTAAAATGTCTGTCTAACACAGTTACAGATCAGGCATCAAATTAACATTGCAAAGTAATGACAAAGGGGCATTTCAATGTCAGACAAGATATAAACAATTGTGGAAGAAATGTTGAGCTGAATGGAGCCAGACAAAGACAGAAAATATTAAGTGTTTTCTTTCCTCTGTCTGTGAATTATCCTTTGTGTGCTTATTGTTCAGGTGATTGTATAACTAGTTGTTTTTAATTAAAATGCTTTCTCAGGTTTTGTAAGGATTACCTTGACATTTTCTGAGAAGCATGAAAGAACAAAACAATACTAACAATGTCAAACAAAAGTCCATGTTTCACGACACAGATGGACTTTCTAATTCTATCCTCAGCTCCAGCACAAAACCTCTAACAAACTTCTTCACCGTATTAGCCTTCAAACTTTTATTCTTGGACCAAGGTTAATTTGATCTATTAAACATTTACTTGGTGGAAATTTTTCTCTCTTTCTCAAGTTACAGATCTTTGATGCAACATTTGCTTTCATGGTCAGAGGAATGGGGCATGAAGCAGATGGTATTTTTAGTTTCATCCAGCAGGTGGTAGACTAAGACTGCCAGCACATTCTCTTCCTCTGCACAAAGTTTGAACAGAAGGACCATGTCCCTCTGAAAAATGTTTGAATTATGTTTTCTAGCAGTGATATGAGGGTTTTAAGTCAGGGTGTTTGGTTGCAGAGGGTCTTCCATTTTGGAGTCTGCATAGTCTCCCTGTGCATGTGTGGGCTTCCAACATCCCACAGTCCATACACATGCTTATGAGGTTAATTAGTGACTCTGGATTGCTTTTAGAAAAGAATGTGGGTGTGATTTGTTGTTCATCTTTATGTTTCAGCCCTGTAATTGGCTGTTGACTGGCTTCAAGTATCTATGTCTATTGTCTATAAAGGCTTAGATTAACCCTTGTTAATGATGGGAATTAATCAGTATGGCAACATCAGTATTCGGGGAAAAGTTATATTTCAGCATTATTAATGGGAACTTTTTGGATCCATAGCTATTTTTTACTATCTTATTAGTTCTATTGCACTGTGCAGTCATTTACACAAGAGTGTGCTAAACACACAAATGACTGTATGGAGTAAAACAATCTTTGGCAGAATTAGTGCACAGTTTTTTTTATTTTTGCTCTCCTAATAGCCAAGGTTTAACAGATTTATCATACGGGGGAAAAGTTTAGTTCTGTGAAATTTACATTTAGTTTAGATTTTTTTGTTGTTGTTGTTTTTGTCTCTATGACCAAACAGCGCCCTAACCCTAATCCTTGCAGATATCTATATTGCACCATTAAAGCAAGGGTGTTCTGAAAACTCAAGATGTCCTGAAAAAATATGTCTTTAATTTTATTCTGGTAAAAAAAAAAAGAAAATAATGGCCTGGAGCAAAAAGGGTTTCAGTATTTCCAAAAAAAAGTCAAATGTAGTGTTTCTCCATGGTCTGTCTGTTAGGAACAGTGGTCTACTTTCACTGGCCAGCAGAATTTCTGTTTCACTATAATGAAGTTTTATCTAAAAAATGATTTGCCGGTGTACACCATGTATGGGCCAACTATTAATGTGCACAGAGCAGCATGTCTTACACGCGTGTGTCAGTTTTAATACTAACAGTCAGTGAGCGAACACAGGTTGTCTTGTTTAGTATACATTTTTGCTCTAAAAGCTCCATGGAATCCAGGACTGTCATCCATGGTAAGAGGCATCTCCCGATTCATACAACCTCCCAGGACATTTGCCAGAAGAACAAGTCTGAGGTGCTGAGGAACCAGGATTCATCCACTAAAAGTCTGGAACCACCAGTTCGTTCAACCCATGCTTCACCAAAATACATCTGGACTCCAGTGGAGCCTCAGTTCGCAGGGCTCCAGATGCTGGATGCTGGGAACTGCTACAGTGCTGCACACCCCATCACCTCATGGACCCAGCTCCATACCCGCAGGTGAGCCCCAAGAGCCACCAACAACTCTGGTCATTGGTGACCATCATCAGGAATGTCTGCTTTGGCTCAGCAGTAACATGCTTTTTTCTAGGAGCTACTGGTGGTGACATCACTAGAAAGGCCATTGACGTACATGCCAATGAAACAGACATCACCAGAGTAATAATCCAGTGTCTAAAATGACATCTGTAGGCAGCAGTCTGAACTCTTGAAAACCGACTTTGTCCACTTGCTCCTAACGTTAAAATAATCTATTAACCAGATCCATGTGTTCGAGCCCATTCCCTCCTGTGGCCGTGACTGTGGCGCTGCACATCTAGCTGTTATCAGCGTGTGATGCTCATGGTGTCTCCTACATTAACAACTTTAATCTCTTTTGGAATCATAGTGGATTATTCAGAGATAATAGTGTCTATCCACACTGAGCAAAACTTCTGTCCAGAAATAGTATTTATGTTGTTTGCCACCCCTCCCCGTCAAACACAACAATACAGTGAACCACCCAGAGTACTTACAGGAACAAAGAAAACTGAACACATCACACCTGTGCTAAAATAATAAAAGTAACATTTGAGAGATTTGTCCAAATGTGGAATTATCAGTATATGTGTTACTGGGACAGAGTAAATGAAGATAGAAGTCAGAAAAATGTGAAAATTTCATCCTCACCTAAAGATTTCTACTGTGAATATCTTTGAAATGATGCACTTCCAGCTTGAGAACTCTATGAACGAATGGCAAAAAATGTGAACATTACTTCTGCCACATTTGAGTCTGATAAAGTGATGCAAAGCAAAGTTAGAGAGGTTTTATTACAGAGTGGTCAGGCAGAATCTTGGCACACTTTGGCTCATTATGGCACCATTAGTCCCATTTGTAATTTCTGATATACCTATCTTTATATTTCATGTTTGTGTCACATTTGGTGTTCATTACACCCATTTACAGCAGTTTTTCTTTTACCTTCTTCTGCTTATTTATGGCAGCTTTTGACCATTTTTGGAAAAAAAATATTTAAAAATCAAATGAGTAAATAAGTATTTTTTTTTTCATTTCTTTTTGGAAAAATCAACCAGAACTCTATACATTTTCCCATTCATAGAAATTCATACAAAGCAACCCAAGTTTGAATCACAGTGAAACAGATTCAGATATTTGATAATTCATTTGCTTGGTGCTGACATTGCATTTAGTGTATGTGAAAATGGCTTATATGCTTGTGTAGCTTAAATTTTCCTGTTTAATTTGATGTGCAACATGACTACATTTCTACATGAATAGTTCACTTTTTCTTATGTCTTTGTTGGAGTACCCAAAATTGGGTACTTTGGGGCTGAGCAGGTTAAGAAGGGTCTTCAAACACTGCTTTTCTCTCATGCTTTTGGCTGATATATATTTTTAATTCTTATTACTATTACTGTATTCTTTGTAATTGCATTTCCTTTTCCGTTTTCATCTTCTGTGAGCTTACACTTGTATGAAATGAGTTATTCAAATTAAACTGAATTGAAAATTGATTGAATTAATGTTAGCTGATGCTATGATAAAGAATGACGTGTTCTTGACTTTCCAAACACAGACCTGTCCATACTTATTCAGATTTATGTCCATGTAGCTGTATAAAGCAAATGATCCTCCATTATCACAATATGCAAAAAAAAACAAACTCTGTAAATATTTGCAACTCTATTTGCCCTCCAGCATCCTGTGCCTATCATGTGAATATTGTTGATTACAAAACAAGAAGTCACACAGTGGACACATGATCTTGAACCACTCTTTCATGTTTATTATTTCATTTATCTTCAAAAAGCAAGAAAATATACTCTTTTCTTCCAGAAATAATAAATATACAATTTCTTTATGAACAAAATGCACAATTTACAAAGGTGGCAACTGAAAGCTCCACCTGCTACACAACCCTGCTGGCTGTATGCATTCAACTCATCAATTACAGAGTTATTACTAGTATCTTCTATTCTTTTATTAATGTCAGTCTCATTTTATCTACTGTAATACAGTTTTAGTAGATTATTCCACCACACAAGCTCTTCAAGGTCACAGCTCTTCATTATGTGTTATTCTACAATAATACTTTTGTGAGGTTTGATAGTTCTCCTTTTTTGAGTCATCAGTCTGTTTGTTGTGTGTTTTATGCCTCAAAGCTTACTCCACACATTAATGTCAAGTTATAGACACTTATGGCAGACAGCAGCTTTTCCTTTCCTGTTGGGTAAGAGGGTCGTCCTGCTCTTGGACGTCTTTCCTGACTGAAAGGTGTTTCTTCCTTCTCTGCTTGTGCTGAAGGCCACTTCTTGATTTGTCAGGTGCCTTCCACTGCTCTGGCACAAAGGTGGAAGTGTCTTGAGTGTTTGTCAGTGAGATCCTGCCATCCTCTGGTCAGGAGGTGAACAGCATGTGTGAGAGCAGCCAGGCCAAAACACAGGACAGTGTAAGAGTGCTGTAGGCTGAAGTGGGTCGGGCTGAGCTGGGGTAGGGCTCAGTGGAGGATGTTGGACTGGGATGATGCTCAGTGGCAAAGACCTTCATCCGTCTGTTCTGCTCCTGATGGATCAGTGGAGGCTCCACAGTCACATAACCATTGATTATCCTCACATTAGGTAGTGGAGTTGTGCTGGAGAAAACAGAGATAACACAAGACACATATATGTCATTTTACTCAGTTTGTAGAATAAAACTGTGTATCACTGTCATTGTCTGATACCTTTTATGGAAACTCTCCACTAGTATCCGACCTTGGTCTTTACATCATTCTGTTTTGATGTTTGTTAGTATTTCAAGGCCTAATAAAGTGAATATATAGAGGTGTTTGAAAGAATGATTCATGTCAGAATTATAATTCTTGCTCTCTCAGATTCTGAATTGATTCAGAAAGACAAAAAATACATTTAAAAAGACATTTGTCTTCCTGTCCGCTACCAATCTGCTGCTTGCAACTCTGAGCCATGCAATGTGTTCCTATCTATAGTTTACATCGGGGTTTAACCATAAGTACTTGAGGTAGTCCAAGCAGAACCGATGCTGCTCTTCTCGATGCTATCTGTCATAATCTCCTTTGACTGATCTAGTGTGTTTCATAATGCATATCAATATAAGACATAAGAGTCTTTACGTCTCCTTAACCTCTGAGTCAGTCTACTCCTAAAGAAGTACACAACAGTCTGGACAGGCCTCTGTCAACACAGTCATAGCGAGGTGCAAGCTTGTACTAGCTGTTTACGCAACCAAAGTTAGCCTGTTAGCTCGCTACATCTATGATGTTCCCATATGGAGCTAGAAAGAAAAATCCACCCCCTCCCTCCTTTATTAGTCCAAATCATTCATGATCCTTCCTCCTATCTCAATCAGGGGAAAATATAACTGTCATCACATATTCTTAAGTTGTAACAGCAGACTCCAGCTGACCCAACAGTTATAACCTATTTGAGGATAGATGGTAGATGATAAATAGACTTGAGTGATCACAGCACTTTTTTTTGTCTCTTTAACTAATTGGGCATCATTAGCCATAGGGTGTTATCACAATGTTGTGTACTTGACTGAGTATGTATCACTTCATGTCATCCTCGATAACTGTATGTATACCAAAGTGGAGCAGAAGTAACAAATCGTAAAACAGCAACTAATGTAAAATAATAAATAAATAAATAAATAAATAAATAAATAAATAAATAAATAAATAAATAAATAAATAAATAAAGACAAAGAAGCAATGGTGAAAATACTGTCAGAGCATAATGAAATAGTTTATGATGTCCCAAGAAGAACTGGACTTGTATTTTTTCATTTTTTTCTTTGTCAATAGCAGTTTCTACTCTTGGGCACAATAGCTTGAATGTTTACTGTCTTTCAAAAACAAAAAAAAAGACCATCCTCTCAAGGACATGTTTCTTATCGGCTAAGTGCCTTGAATAAAAACAAAATGTTGGTCTAGATATAAAATAAAACATGATTAATATTATCTGGGTCATCTGTAATACTCTATGTCTACATCCAGTGGAAGAGTTTGAGCCATTATCTGAATATTCTTTACATTATAAAAGTTAACAAATCCAACATCAGCCCTTTTTTTTTTAGCATACACATATTAGATGAACACACCTTTTACTGTTTTAACATATAAATGAGGCAACCGCCTGTCTTCACACCCCACAACATAAAAGTTCTTTTCCTGTTGCTATCCCTCCACCTTTAAGGAAATGTATGCTCAAGCTGCCTGTTTGAAAATTTCCCCCATTTATGTCATTAGAGGATATGCCACCTTCCAGTAAGAGAAACACTCTCTACGCAAGATATTTGTTCAGCCTTTAGTGAGCTCCAGCTGAGCGAACATGTCTCTAATGGAATCACAGTTGACACTGGAGCACTCACATGTAGGCATTCACAATTCTGTTTCAAAATGTTTTTTATTAAGCGAGACACTTAAAAATACATTCTGAGGATATATGGGGCAGCTGTTAACTGGTGATCTTCAAACTGTAGGTGGTCTAAATCTAGCTGAAGGTTTGAATCTCACCTGTCCCCAATGCGAACCCACAGGTCGCTAAAAAGGCGAGGTTGCCCATGCCGGGCGCGGTGAGCTTTACGAGGACGTTTGTGTCGGCCAAATTCTTCCAGCTGGCTCAGGCTGTCAGGGAGCAACATGTGAGGTAGCTCCTCATCTCCAAGGCCAGGCATGTCCTCTGGTTCCTCCAGCTCAACCTCTGTCTCAGATGGCGTGGTCAGCCAGCTGGTGGTAGATGTTGCCGTTGTGTCTATCTCCTCACTGGACTCCACTGCTGGTTCTTCAGTTGGTACAGTCCTGAAACAGAAAGAGTGGAACTGAGTCAGTAAACCATCCATTCTGTCAAAGTTTTGTGTCTTCCCATTAAAGGCTTGAGATTAGTTATGGAGATATTTGCTGAAATTTTAGACTGATGGATGAAATAGAAGCTTTTAATGTGTCTCTGGGCTGATCACATGTTGAACTAAGAAACTGCTTACTTTTTCCAAGTTTTCAAACTGGCTGCAGTGGATATTATTGTTTGTGGTTTCTGACCACTCTGCTGCCTCCTACTTAAAACTCTTAACTTCAGTCATGGACATGAACACCGTGAAGGATGCCTCACCCCAAAAATGCTATATAAGCGGCAGAAATACCCAGCAAGCAGCATGAGAGGAAGTTGTAACTCTAAGGCCTTACTTTTTCATCTAAAATGACATCTGCCCAAAGCAGACCACCCAGAATTGCAGGCCTCTCCTCGAAAGCATTTTCTGTTTTCCCCTTTTTTCCATCCATTACTCATACTTTCTCCTCTCTTGTTCTTTTCCTGTCAATATGGCTTGCATGTGACTGTGTGTTTTAAGGTATAACATCCTCCTGTGTTCTGTTTCACTAATTAAGGCACTCTTAAGTTATAAAACAGGATCTCTGATGTTCATGTTCTCCTTTGAAATCATTTAACATACATAATTCGAAAAATAGTAGTGTGGATCCAAGCAATTTCCACTGCTAGCGCATAATTCCCTCTTTCTCTTTGGTCATCATAAATTCAGTGGTCTGCACTTCTACTTTAACAGGCCTGAAAACCATCCTGGTCAGGGTGCTGATAGTTGCGGGGCCTGTGGTCCAGCTACTGAGGAGCCAAACCCCACTGCATTCTGCTCTGTCTGCCATATTATCACTCCCAAAGACCTTTTGCCAATTGGTCCTGTTCTGGAGCTGACAGCTTTCACACACACCTCTCATTCAAGCATCTTTTGTTCAGGCATCTTTTTAACCCTAACCCATCCTGTCACGTCACTTGTGTTGGAGAGCTTGCAGAGTCTGTGTGCATGTACACATGTTAGTGTGTGGTCATGCGGTTGAGTGTGGGTGCAACATAAGCAAGTGTTTTGTGGCCACACTAAGTCGGTCCCCTTGTCAGCTGTAAACCAGAACCATTGGATAAAGCCCTGTCTGCTTCAGACAGGGTGTAGGGATATGGGGGGCTGCCATGGTTACAGCTTACATGATGTTTGTGAAAATTACATTTAAATTGATTGAGGAAGATGTTTTACTACTTCATAAAGGCTATGTTGACACGTAGGCGGTTAATTTTAAAAACAGAGGTTTGCTTCCTCTTGTATTTATTGTAACATTCTATTGAAGTGGCGGCCCACCACTAAACATTTCCTCCTACCTTTCCAAAATAACGACACAAAATACTGTAATCATAGAATTTACATAATTTTATGATACACATGTCTACAATTAACACATTCCTCTTTCCCAAAGATGGCAAAAGTTGAATCATATGAGTTTACAGTCAACACAAAACATATTCTGACAAAAACAGGCGCTACCCGAACATTTAGCTGTGTCACTCATTCCACGAAAGCAAGATCCTTAAAAGTTGTACTTTGTTGTAAAGGTGATTAAACAGTCTTTCCTCAATATATCATACAGTTCCAATTTGAATCATCAAAGGGGGGAAATAATTAACCAAAATAATGATTTCAAATGTTTTGTGAGGAGTATAGAATGAAATACATGTAGGCCTAATTTGGCATTTGCGAGTGCTATTGCCAATTTCAGCATTTGTTTTTATAAGGCTTGTTCCCAGACAGATAACTTCATATCCATCTAACACTATAAAATGGAATTAGATAGACTAGTCAAAATTCAATGAGCTTTCTTTAAAAGAGTCATAGTTTACAGTTTTATTCATCATAACATCACAGAAGGGACACAGTGCTAGCTTGCAGTGGAACGTGGCTAATCTTACTGTCAGCACTATTAGCACCATTAGGTCTTCTCCCCTTTCAGTTTTGGGGTTTTTGAAGCAGGGTTGTGGGAGGTACATGGCATGAGCCTGAAAGAGTGCCACAATGTCACAGCTCAGTTCTCTCTCTGCTCAGAAATCTCTCAGAGCTGTCACTTAATGCAATACATACCATGCTCCACATTGTGCTACGTACATATTTAACATGATTTTGGGAGAAAACAAGCCAAAAACAGTGTGGGGTCATCACAAACAGTTTGCTCACATCTGCTCAAATTCCCACGACCAGGCCTATTTTGAGAGTCCATGTCAATACTGATACGGCTTAGATTCAACTTATTCTCCATTTTTTGTCTCAGACTGAAACAAACCAAACCACCAGTTTTCCATTAAACACTAACTTTGCCACCTGTTTGATCCAATGTCCATTTAACTTTGTTTACATTTAGGTTAACGGGTATGTCAGGTACTAGGAAGCAGACATTAAGCATTGCTACAGTGTTATGGTGTGGGCTAAGCAGTTTTTCTAAATTTTGGCCTGTTTCATTACAAGAAATATCAAGACAGAATTTAAATGCTACCAAAATTTCATTACTCAAATTTCATTTAGTTGTCCATCCTGTCACTTTCCTAGTTTTAGAACAGTAGAGATATAGGTAAAAGTTATTGTTATGGTGAAGTAGGGCTGCCACTAGATGAGAATTTCACCTCATGATTATCATAGAAAGAAATATAGCACTTCGAAATTAATGTGAGAGTAACCTTGGAAAAAGTCAAATTAATCTACAACCTTTATTTTTCCTCTGCTTGGGCAACATTCTCTTAAAATTATACAAAGGGACTAAGAGAGACTATGAAGAAATGGACTAGAAAAAATATAATAACTTAGTGACCATGAACAGAGGCAACTAAATGACAGTGTGAAGTGATATGCCCTTAATATCAGAACACAGTGTTTTTTAGTATGCAGTTTTTCATGTACTCTTTTCTTTCTGCTGACAGTAATTATATTATTTTAAAACATCAACAGATTGTTTATTTAAAAATGCATTCCCAAGATGTAAAACCATGTCTTACCCTTAAAAACAAGCCAATGATTTCACAAACAGCTCTTTTGTACAAGAATCTCAGAAATGTTTTGTTCAACTTCAGATTCTGGTCTGTAGTATCTGCAACTGATTTAGTTGCTAATTTAACCAAGTGTTGTTATGCTGCTGTTTGAAAACAAATAATATCCGGTTTCGGTCATCAAATAAAAGCATTCAGCTATAAACCTTGGAGAGGTCTCTTGTGGTGACATTTTGCTTTGGTGGAAGTCATATGTTAATCATTGATGAAACTTTACATGCTAAAGCCAAGATGTGAGTTTGTAGCTAATTTTCAGTTTAGACTCACATCTAAGCTGTTTCTTTAACAGCTTAAATTGAGATATATTGACTATAGTGCTGGATCAGGCCAGTAGATTACAGCACATTGTCTGAATTGCAGCTTAAAGGCAGACAACAATGTTCTGTAGCAAACTCTAATTAATTGTTGCTTTTATACATAGACATCAAACTTAAAGATGAGAATGGTATGCTGTTAACAAAAGTGCTGTAAATGGGGTGAACACTGTGAAAGAAAGCTTATTTTTTTCCATTATAGAGCAGCTAGTCACATAGTATAGTATGCCTATTTCAGGCACAATATGGTTATTGCTTTTTTTCTTACAAGGTGGTTATCATCCTCACAATCATAATACAGCAGCCTTTGTATGAAGCAACAATATTAATGAAGTGCAACAGTGTATGTATAGGTGTGCAAATGGTCCAGTAAATCTAAAAAAATATAAAGCAAATCTCTTACAGGGCAGAGATCAGCAAACAGCGTGATTTTTCAAAACCAAAACATGATTTTCCTGTCTACACGTGAATACTGATCAGAGGTTTTGAAATTATTCACTCAAAAGGAGTTTTCCAGAAACTGTTTCCAGAGACCTAAAATGCTGTGTACATGTGCACAAAACCATTTTCGAAATTACCTGCATATGTACGGACAAGGCCAAAGACATTCCTTTTGTTTTGCCTCGAATTAAACTGTGATACCAAGGCTTTAGTTACTGTTTCATTGGCCCATTGATCGTCCTCCTTTGTGAGAGGAGAGCTGTGCTTTGCCAGGGGATGGGAGTGTACACACATAAGATATTGAGATTTTTTTTGTGTGGAAATGCTGTTATTGCCAACCGTCTGTGTGAGTCTAAGCCTACACAAATCCTTTTCCTTGAACTGACCCTACAAAGCCTGTTTGTGTTGATGGTAGTGCTGGTGGTGACTGAGAACAGGCAGAACCACAACTGGCAGCCCACCTTTTGCAGACAGGAAAGAGGGGGATGGAGGAAGGAAGGGAGGGAGCTAGGGAGGAAGGTGAGGGAGTTGATGAGGTATCAAAGGATTCTTGCATGGCTGAGGTTTATTTGTTGTAGAGTACAATTTGGACCAAATCTTTATTTCACTTCAATAAATCTAATGAGGTTAGCTTGACTCCAGAGAGAAAAGGATAGACTTTTAACTGGCTAAGTTGTTTCTTTCTTTTCTCTCTCTGTTGATGTATGTTCACATACATCCTCACGCCTGCCAAAATTTGATACTGCACAATGCTGTATTCCAAAAGGCCTTAATGACCAAGCATTGTTATTTATCTTTTGATTTATTTCACAAACTTCTCAACCTTCAATTCTTAACCCTGTGAGGTTGACCAATGATTGGCTCAGTAACATCATTTTTTCTGTGAATCTTAGCGAGGAACAAAATCAAAAAATAAGTGCTTGATTGTCTATTTCCCTTTCAGTATACTTACTCTGTAACTGGCTCCTGATGATCTGAATGCATGTGGATGATCTCGTATCCCTCTTGCCTCAAGATGTCCAACACACTGTGGTTTCCAAGGAAGTGTCCTAGCAGAAGACAAAACACCAAAGGTCATGACCCAAAGAGCAAACAGAGCTCAAACCAGAAGAAAGACGTATGTCAGCCTTTGGATAAATGGCATCAAATGTTCTAAATCAGTCATAGTTTCCCAACAATACATCTGAGAAACCATGCAAATTCTCTGACTTTAAATCTGACACCACAATCAAGCCAAAATCTTAATTTGTCATTTATAGCCTTGCCAAATGTTGGGATGGGTCTGGGTGGAGATGGGGTGTAGTTTAGGAAAGCTTGAGTAACTTGAAGAGCAGCCAGACTAAACTCTTAGTAACTGTAGTGCTACACTTACATATTGAGGGGCAATTGCCAGAGATTGGTTGCACATTTCGGGCTGAAGCAAAGAAGGGCCTGGATTTGAACACATCGTAGTGTCTGTGTAAAGAATAGATCAATCTAATTAGTTGAAGAGAAAAAATAAGTGAGTGTGAGTTTCTGCCAATTTGTTGACTGCCAAGGACAGCTGGTTCTCCATTTTCCCACCAAAGTTTATTGCAAACTGAGCTCAAGGCACCACAGGGTTCTTACAATTATTAGAGGGCATCAAGAGATTCCTTTTCTTGAGGGAAGAGATGTTTGTATTTTTAGGACTGGGGTGGATATAGTTAAATCAGGGATGGGCAACATTGGTATTGAAGAGGGCCAAATTAGATATATCCTCATTGTCAGGGGGGCTGATTGTTGCAATTTGTCTATCGAAATTACTCTTAATTCAACAAAAGCAACTTATTATATTTCACTGTAATAAGAAAATTTTCATCAACATTTATAAACATTTACATTTAACAAAAACACAAAAAGCTATTTGTTATGTAATGGGCTAAAGACTGGATCTAAGATTTAATGAAACTTACAAAACATCTGGTAATCAGGGTAGTTGCAGACATTTTTAGGTCTGTATTTAACAAACGCATAAGATTGAATTGCACAGAAATAACTAAGTCAAATGACAGCTCTATTGTCTTTGAAATTTCACTTATTTTAATTTATCACAGCAGATTTTTCAGGATTCCTATATGGGCATACATTCCTTGAATATTTTGAACTGGCCAGTGGGTTGCAATGAAGAGGAGGTGGTCAACCCTAGGTAAAAAATGTACACGTCTGAGTGAAAAACTGAGGCAAGAGTCATCATATGCAGAAAATAAAGGTTGGGAACCTTAAAAAACCTCTGAGGTACCCCAGTTTTTTAACATTTGTAAAAAAGAAAAAAGAAACACCACGCATAGCCTTAAAAGAAAGTTTTTATAAATTGGGCCTTCCAGGAAATCAAATGTTCACCTCATAAATGTCTTGAGAAAAAAGCATCATAGCAACATAATCATGATATTTAAGGAAAATTGGAAAAAATAATGCCAACCCACTTTAGTTTTATTTTTACTTTCTGGCAGTTAACCATCAGTGAGGGGAGAGTTTTAAACCCTTACTGTAAAAAGAAGACAAAGAAAAAGTATATAATTAATGAAGTGTGTAAAAATCGACCAGATTAAACCATAAAATAGAACATCTATCGCTCTTAGTCATAATTTTATTTTATTACTATACGACACAATTTAAAATTTACAAGTGCAATGCTTCCCTTCTCTCCCTTAGACAAGCCTCTGATTTGATTAACAACTCATGTGTATGCATGAAATCACAGTAATTGGAGTTGTGTTTAGCCACTTCTGAAAACAAATAACTGCCCTAAAAGCACTCATGATGTCAAATGAGGCCAATTTCTGTGGAAAATTTGTCAGAAGTCACATATTAATTATTGACAGATTTTGGCATGCCATAGTTACCACCAAGTATAAAGAGCTGTAGCACATTTGAATCATTTTGTAATTAAAACAAGCAAAACAGTAGATTATAAAAGCACTCTGCAGAGCAAAAATGCTCCATGTTGCTTTTATTTACAAACATCAAACCTGCAAAGGAGAGGACACATTTACCACATTGCTGTGCCGTGGTTTATATTTCTGCCAACACTGTGCTTTCTATTAGGTACGGGTAGTGTTGTACAGTCTTTTTTTTGTGTGTGTGTGTGAGGGGTAGGGGTGGGGGGGGTGCCTGTGTTTGTATGCGTGTGTGTGTCTGTGCTCCATGCTCAGCTGTTTGTGTCAGAGGACATATGACAAAGATAAGACAAAAACTACGCTGTCAGTTTTACAAATCAATAGTTACATAATATTCTCTTATAACTTTTTAAAGCTTGATATAAGTATGAGTTTTCTTTAACAAATAACTGCCAAAATGTTTATGTTTCTGCTAACATTGTTTTTCAAACCTGATAAAATTTTCAGGTTAGGTCAGAAACAGGCCACGGACCAATCAGTTAGATTCTGGAGCTAATCCAGGAGCAGGGTTTTTTAAAGGGATTTATAGACATTGTGAGATAGGGCTGTTTTCTACATTTTTGCTATTAACTCTACAACTTCTTGATGAATTTAGCTGACAATTTTAAGAGAACATTGGTCACTGCACATGTGATTACATTTTAGTGGTGATCCAATTCCAGATGTTTAAAATGTTTAAAATTCCTTAGCAGGGGTTTGTCCTGCTGAAGCAGTTCAATTTATTTAATTTAATTAAAAAAAAAAAAAAAAGATTTTGTCAAGCCTGGTATACGAGGATAGCCCTTTCCACAATATTAACTAAGGTTTAACACGTTGCTCTTCCTGTTTGTATGGTCCTTGCACACGCACACACACAAAGCAGGACCTGAGATCCACAATAAATGTGCTGGATTTTGCAGTATGTCCTCTTCTCAAGATGATATCTGGGTGTCAGAGGTGTAGGATACTATACATTTTGTGAATTACAGTCCTTCTCACTACAGACAGAAGATGCAGTATTGAGGAGAATCTGTAAGATAACAGGGCTTGTTCAGAAGTATGCTCACTCTTCATCTCCAGCACCCTCTTGTTGCTCTGTAATGACCCCATATTGCCAGCACTCAACCTTGTGCCTCCTCTCCACCCCTCTCCCACTTTCATTCACCACGTGTACGATTCCCTTACACTAACATCAAACATGTGGGCCTCAGCCCCACACTGATAAAAGCTTTTCTTTATTTCTCCCATCAGCCGATAATCCTGCATGTCACTCAGCCCAGCAATAAGCTATAATGTACCCTGACATCACCCACATTTTGCTCACACACATTAACAAACCTACACATGAAAACATTTGTGGACACAGGAATTCACACACACACCTCACCTCTCCTCTGAAGCTTATTAACGACACGTTGACAATATTCACTCCTGCTTGCTTTTTGTCAGGACCCTCTGCACCCACTCAGCTTCTCACCTCCTGGCCAATTTTATCATTATAATGTTCCTGATCATTCCAGAAAGTCAAAGAAAGAGGCACACCGTTTTACACTTTCTTGGCAGCACAGTTCAAAGGCAGTGCTGGGATAGGCTGTGGAGTGAAAGGAGGCTCCTAACAACAAAGTGTTGTCGGGCAAGATCAGATGGGATTACACAGCGGGGAGAGCGTGAGTTTTTGTCTGTGTCAAGGGTGTATGGGTTGGTGCACATTTGTGCATGTGTGTGTCCTTTTTTTCTATAATGGTGCAATCCAACGCAAGAGTAAGAAATAGTTAAACAATTCAGGAACTGCTACATGGATTTACACACTTTTAAAAGTTATTGATGACTCAGAGACAATCACCCTGACCACTTATCCAAGCTTTGGCCATCCTTATTCTGCTCAGTGGGTTGTGATGGCAGTCAGCCACTCATGTCCCAGTAATGTTTCCAGCTCCTCTATAATGTTTTTCAGACATCCTTTGACATCTTTTTTCTGAATGTGTCATAATGTGCATAACAATTGGCTGTTATTGGGGCAGCTATGGGCTAGGAGAGGTAGCATCAGCTATGTCATTGCCTGGAGCTTGCATGAACAGAGCCTGAGTCTGGTGAAGAAGCCGATGCTGTTCAGGCTGTGATGATGATGTGGTATAAAGATGAAACTAGGAATTGGTATTGGCATAGCAGGTAGAGGAGTTAGCTCAGAGGGGGGCAGGTCTAGGCGCCTCTGCTCATTCTCCAAACTTTTGAGCTGTTATGGGGCTAATTGGACCAAACATCTGAGATGGGAATTGCCCACATGACAACCCCAATAAATGTCCCACCTCTTGATGTCCATCAATCAACATAGTTGTGGGGGCTGAAAGAGGCCTTGTGGTAGGTTAAGTAGCAACAGTATTGTCACTGCCTTGAGTGTAAATGTATGAGGTCTGGGTTGAAAGTGAATATGCTGTGGCAGCAAAGGGCCTTGTGGTGGATTAAGAAAACCTATCCGCAGTGCATTTGGAAATAAGATAGGTCGTTAGACAGACATCATTCTTATTGGAAGTCAAGGCGAAAACTGCTCGTTGGTGTGAAAAAAAAGACCTCTTAAATAAACAATACATAAAAATTTCACTTAACAAATACCCACTGAGTTACCCACAGCAAATTCCTCCCTTCTCTAACATTCTTCTTTCTTTTCTTTCATCCCTTTCTCCTAAGAAGACACAGGGGCCAAAGTCAGCTCATTCACTGACTGCATGCTGACAGATTCAACCACCCTCATATCTGTGTCAAGAAACTATTTCATTAATTTCTGCAGGCGGAGAAGAACACCTTCTGTGTTCTGCAGGGTGTGAGGTCAAGCTGACTGCTCAATGTACTGACTTGATTTCCTCTCTAGTTCTGTTACACTTAACACATGCAGTACATGCACAGAGCATAATACATGTATAAATGTTTGTTTGATCAATGAAATTGAAGTGTTTCTTTTCTACCGGCCTACAACCGCATGCTGGACACACTTGCTGTAACTCTGACATTCTGTAAACATCCAATCTGCTGAGTATTTCTTTCAGTGCACCCAATTCTTTGTTTGCAGGATGCTGTAAACATGCACCCACTTCTTAAACAACCTGCTATTTACACAAACAAACAGGCCCACAATGCAAACACTTGTGTCTACAGCGTGTCACTTAGGGAAGACATGCATAAACTGTAAAAACCTGAAAACACTGTATACACACATGCCTCCTCAAACATACACAAACACACCGTCCAAGTTCCAAGCACAATTCTCTAATTTTGGTAAGCTCCATGTTTGAGCTTAGGCTGAGGGACTTAACAGTTCACAGTGAGTTGGCATAATTTGTCTAACCAACAAAAACCTTTTCTGAACTTCTTCTTTGAACATACAACCTGGGGAAGTGGATTGTTTGGTTCTGTTGTTTTTGTGGTTCAGTCTTGTGAATGTGCAAGTGGCTGAGCGCAGAGATTAAAGCACTTAGCATTGAGCTGGTTTGTGTGTTTGTGTGTGCATGGTTGGCAGGGCCAGTGTGTTTGCATTTTTAAAGAATCTTGACTAAACAGTGTGGGCTATCTGATGTACAGAGCATCAATAAACAGCTACATGAGATGACATGATAAGATTTGATGAAAGGCAATGTAATGGATTACAAATTGATGTAGGCCTGGGTAATTCCCACAACCTCACGTATCCTAGTGCAGAGGCCATATCCCGACACAAGTCTTTTTGGTAAGAACAAAGCTGCAAGGACAAGATTTAAAGGATCCTACAGCTTAGAACAGGTAGATGCCAGGTCTTGAGAGATCTTACAAGAAATGTAAAATCTAGAATGTGCACTGCATCATGGGGTTTGGCTTCTACTGCCACTTTGGATTTTTTTTTTTTTTTTTTTTGTGAACTGCATTACTTGTGATATTATCAAAGTTGAATTTCTTTTAAAACTTCTTTTGCACTATTTCAGACTATCTATTCTGCAAAATATGTAGGTACAATATATGATGTGATACTGTAGGATACAATAGATAACATGTTTTTACTACGTAAGGCACTGCAATATATGTTGTGATTTGGTTCAGTAGGTTTCACAAGGGCTGGCACTAGTACCTAATCTTATAAATGTTTTGGTTTGGTTTATTCACACAGTATTTAACCCATGAAGAAGGACAGACACAGTATGTAAGAATCAAAAACGAGATTCAAAAGAATCATGAATAATGCTGATTATACCTAAATGTTCCTGTATAAGTTTCAGTATTCATCGTTACATTCAATACAATTTGATACAGAAAGATATGGTGTATAAAATACTATACTATACGAGGAGCAAATAAAATACAGTAAAAAATACATCTAATATAATAGAATGTGAAAAAATACAGTATGATATGATATATTGCAATATCATTTGATACAATTAGATACAATAAATACTTATACTTTTTTTCTTTGAAGCACAATTACAGGGGCCATGCATCCTAATATATGGAAACGCTATTTTGAGAACCTCAAAAATTAACAGAGGCTCGGGATTTCTAGTGCCCTGCCTTGGTGGGGACACAAGGTTGTCAGGTATGATACAATACAAAAGAATTGTATGATATGACACCACATGATTTAACACCATACAATAACTAGAATAAAATAAGATATATTTTCAAAGAATTATAGGAAACAGAATTATACAGTACAACTCAAAGATAATGACATCAGAAGATTATAGATTTAGGAAACTACAATAGAATAAGAACATAAAGACACTATTACAGTTTCAGATAAGAGATATGATATAACCTTAATGCATGTTACAGTGCAACACATTGTAAAGTCTTTTTATTTGACCTGTTTCTGACTGTACAGTGCTTGTTGCATGAGGAGGATGTTTACTGTGCTTCTTCACTTCAAAACACGGTACTACGACTTAAGAAATCAGTCAGTGTTAAAGTAAATCTACAGTGTTTTATGCAAGGACTATGCAAAACAATATGAAGCTAGAAGTGCTCCTAGAGCACAAACTTCTCAGGCATTTCAAATATTGTTAGGCCAGTAATTTTTAAAAGCATGGAGAACTGCTCTATCTTGCACTGTTAACAAAGGCAATGTTAACAGAGCCTTTAAAAATAATTCCTGAATCTGTGTTTACATCACCACCAAAATTATTTTACTCTCTTATAAATCATCCTTGTCTGAGGTAACAACAATAAGCAATGCAATATAAAGACACAAAGAATATGCTATGATACATTAGTACAGTACCCTTGATTGTCCCCTTTGTAAAATTATTTAAAGACAAAATGAAAGATCAGTTGTCTTATGATCACTTGAATAGATGGAAGCTCACTGTGTTGGTTATACCACATACTGCAAAACATACTCCTGCTCTTAACAGAAAGTTACTCTAAGTGTTAATATTTGCTATGTTGTCATCAACTCAGTGCCTCTTTAAAGTATTTTGATATTTGTGTGGTAATATTAGGCATTTCTAAATCTAATAAACACAGGAAGTTGTAAGGACGTGTAATATGTGCTGTACTTTTCTGCTGCTTCTCCTCATTGGAACAAATAAACAACGAGAGTGTAGAAGACCTCAGGTAATTAATTGTTAGTACAAAAATGTTACTCCAAAGATTTAATTCAGTGTTCACACATTATTTTGATGTTCTCCAGCTGTGACTTGCTCCTCTGCTCCCATGCTGTGTTTTTATTGATGTGTTCAGGTCTTAACTCCCTCACACACTTACATAAGTTTAGGGAAAGAATGAGCCCCTGCTTAGGTACTGAAGCAGTCCAAAGGGATTTCAAGCATGGGACAGGGTGTGTTTATTTACTTACTTACTTTTAATTGAAACCACAATACTCCTCTAATCAAAGAAAGTTTATTGCCTAAATCCAACCATATGCTGGGCTGCTTTGTATTTCCCGAGTTAACCCCAAACACCCTCCATGCCTTTATTATTTCTTAAAAAAGGCAGAACATTAATGATTTCCTCAAAACAAATTACGGGCAGTTAATACAATAAACATATTTTTAGGGAGACTGTCCTGCATTTATGAGTTTCCTATTATTTGTATTCATTGTAACTGCTTTCCAATTACTAGAGTGTAGTCCATACCATCACTTATGGTAATGTGTTTAGTCTGCAGTGTAATCTGTGGCCACAGCTGAGGGAGCTGTAGAGAAACTTTCAGTGATGGGACTTCAAACCACCACCCGTGCATACCAAACCTTTAAATTTAAGTTAGCTGTCATTGCTGAAGTACAGCTGATATTCTCTTTGCGGAATATCATCCATGACTTTTTGCCATGCTCAAAACAATCACTTTGAAAATATAATGATATGCACCCTTTGATGATTTCTGTATTCCAATTTTACGAAATTGATATGGCTGCAAATGCCATGTTGATGATTTCAAAATACACATAACATATTGTATTATTAACAATGACAGCAACAAACTATAGGGGCAGTGGTGGCCAAGCTACAACACGTATTGTAGCTACTGTATGTCTCATGGAAGGCTGCAGCAGTCTAGGTTAGTTGTTGGCTGCATACATCACAACTGAAATGCAGCCCTCAGCCATTAACTGTATTCTCCATGGCACTCATACTTTTATATCAGTCTGACAGCTCTACCATTACAAAGTTTCATACAACACACGCATACAGTTCAAGTATCCATTTCTAAAACAAAACCAATGAAAATCACAGAGAGAGGTATACAACAATCAGCCATAACAACACATTATGACCACTGACAGATAAAGCGTGAATAAAACTGATTATTTAGTCATCATGGCACCTGTTGGGTTGTATTAGGCAGCAAGTGAAGATTTTGTCCTCTAAGTTAGTGAGTTGGAAGCAAAAAACATGGTCAAGCATACAGGTTTGAGTGAGTTTGACAAGGGCCAAGGTGTGATGGCTAGACAACTGGGTCAGAGCATCACCAAAACTGCAGCTCTTGTGGGATGTTTCCGGTCTAGAGTGGTCATTATCCATCAAAAGGGGTCCAGGGACAGTAGTGAACCAGTGACAGGGTCATGGTTGGCCAATGACCAGTCAGAGCAGCGGGCTGTCATAATGATATACCAGATCAGTACAGAATGAAGAATTATTTAAAAAAAGAGTGAAAGGTCTCATCGTAGACTCTATTCGAAAGCTAAAACATTAAAGCATTTATTTTATTTTTACTGACATCAGCAAGTCAGGTGCTGAAAATAAGTCATGCTATGAAATAAAATACTTCATCAACACAACAACAAAAAAAACAAATACAAAACACAATCTTGAATAGCAGATAGCAAGTACCAACATCAGCTTTACTTACCACAAAAACATGTGCAATCCATTGCAACAGCTAAAAGCTCAATTCAATTATAGCAGCTCCAACCTTCATCATTGATGTAACAGAAAACAAAAGCCCTCCTGTATTTTATTTGTAAAAACCTTAAGCCCTTAAAGCAAATCTGATGACAAAGGTACAAGAGAGCTGCTCTTACACCAGAGTTACACCATTTAATCCGCAACTGTCAGTTTGTTGTACAGACTACAGCTTTATGACATTAAGGAAAACCACATTTTGGCAAATTCAAGTGGACTCCTAAATGAGTAAAATATGAATATTGTTGTTTTATCAAAACACAAAAGAAAAGGAACAGAAGAGAGGACAGGAGGCTACTAAAATAAAGACAAAATAATATGAGATTTCTCATTTATCTACATCTCCTGGACTATGTACACAAAGCTTTTACTTAAATTTATAGTCAGTAAATACATGGACCTGACATGTTTTAACAGTTTTCTTAAAATCTGATATGATATCGCCCATAATCTTTGCACTACAATACCTGTTGTACCATGGCCTCTGTATCGTTGAAATACCAGCCATCATGCAAAGTGTTTACCCTCTTCTAACTCCTGAGTGCAGCGTAAATGACGCATTTACTCTGTTTTACTAACCTCTTCATCCTCATTTCCACTTGCAGTAGCAGCTTAATGCACTCCTCTGTCTCCCCCAGTCAGTCTGTGTTTACTGTTCCACCTCTTGTCTCAGGCCTATCTCTTTATCTGTCTAGCTTTTCAGACTCAATCATGACGTTTTAGAGCATCATGAACCTCTGTGTTCTGTCTTCATTGGATGTTGTGAATGGAGACAATGTGTGTGTGTTTAAGAGGAAGGGTTGCGGTCGCCAAGCTCAACTCCAGCCATGACAGCACCTCTTCACTCCCACCTATCCTTGGCCTGCATTTTCCTCCTACTATCTCCCCGGCCAATTTATCTCTGTCCATCACAATCTCAGTTTACCATGAATCTGTTGATGTCTCCTCTGTTTTTTCATCTTTCCCTCCCCTAATCTCTCTGGATGCCCTCCAGACTTTAAGTGTGGTTTTCTGGGACAAAAAAGGGGAAATAAACAAGTTAAAAGCAAGAAATTAGATGAAAAATGGCAAAAACAGGAAACAAATTGTTTCTGTTTTGCGCAAACAAATGTGTTTGCAATTACACTGCATAAACAGTGGATCAACTGATGCACATTTGTGGTCTAGATATAAATCCTGTTCAGCTTTAATCCCGACCACCTAATATAAAAACTGCAAGCAAAGCAAATGCAGTGAGAGAAAACAAGATGGAGTAGATCAATATAAATTCATTCTAGTAACTGTGACTGACAGGACTCTGCCAATGTGATACCAGAAAAGGATTCATCATAGAAGACTGTTGAGATGGAAGCTGTCTGAGTCTTTTGTAAAAATTAGGAGACAGTATGACCTCCCCAGTTTAAGTTCTTTTGTTGTTAGAACTAAGGTCAATTTTTAGAACCCCACTAGTACATGAAATTAGTCTACCAATCTGATCTGCATAACGCCATTCCAGCATCGTGGGAAAACTGCTTCATGAATGGCGTGCATCTTGGTTCATTTTGAAGACATTCATCAGGGGTTAGTGTCAGGTATGTTTTGTGATTGGACTCAATGAAGCAAGGTAAAAAAATGACACCACATATTGGAGATGCAGTGTGGTTTAACTTCTTTGTCTTTGTTACAACACCTGTGTTCAAGTCAGCATGAAACAGGGAGAAACCAGCAGACACAACAAATAAAGATGCCAAGCACTGAAGACAAGTAGTCCACATTTACACAACATGACCTCCCAAAATGAGTGTATTATCATTTTCATGCACAGGTCAGCATTTACCAACTTGAGCGTTGTTGTAGATATGCACATATTCTTTACCAGGTCAGAGCTAGTGTACACAAGTCTTCATTCAGTGTGGACTTGAGGTCCAGAGTTCATAATCTGTATGTGAGAAGAAGACTGATCATATGGTACTTAATATACATTCTCAAATTGAGAGTTATCGATACAGCATCTCAACATATTTTATATTAGACTTCACCTCTTAAGTCGTGAAATATAAATATTTATTTGAAAGAAGTTTAGCGGTAAAAGCTGTAAGTTAAAATTTTATTGAAATTTTCAAACAAAACTGTTGAAAGTCAACAAAAAAGAAAACTAAACATGCAGAGTGATGGCAGCACTATTTAAAATAGTCCGTAACAACATATTTAACAGTGTTTTATTATAGATTTTGGAACACAGGCACAAATTTGAGAAGTTTGGGATGAAATGAAAAGGGTGCTCCATTTTCCCTAATCAAGTTAAGCTTTATCAGTTTCATTTATACTGTTTTAAAATACTTTTATCATCTAGTCCATAAAAATGTATATTTATTATCAAAGTTTAAAGGGGCAATTAAAGCACATGTACGTTTATTAAAGGTTTTGATTAAACATATTAAGTGGGGACAGTAGGGGCAATAAGAGATGTGTTATGTCTTCACTCTAAACTTAAACAAAGCCAGGACTGTTGTTGGACACCCTAAACAAAAGTCTGGCTCCAGCCCTGCTTTTTGAACTGACACATACAGACCACATACTCTCTTAATTAGAAAAGCACTTAGAGAGCGCAGATCTCTGCCAAGCACCCCAGTTATGGCAGTGGCTTTTCCACAACCCCTGTAAAAGACACAATCCAGGATCACCATGCACACCTATTGGATGGCTAAGTCTCCACTAATGTCTGTAATAATATAATACAAAGAGGAACACTCCCATGTATGTTTTTTATGACTTTATATCCAACAGTAAAATATATTTAAAATGTGTTGGTAGTTACAATGCAAGCAAGTGATCAACTGAAACACATTTGCTGCAGAAGAAAACCCAACAAAGTTTTCAAGCAGACTGCCTTAACAAAAAAAAAACACTATCAAAGTAAAACACAAAGACAGTTGAATGAGAAAACAAGAGAAAGGAGGTCAGAATAGGGCAATACGGATGTGGATTTAATGAACAGGAAGATAAAAAGGACGCTGGAGTAAATGAAGGCAAAGCAGCATCGATGTGTGTGTGTGATTAATCAGGGGTAGAGAAGTACTGCATCATCATGTATCATCCACCCAGCAACAGTGCATGCTGGGTACTGTTGTCCGTGGTGGTCCAAACAAACACAATCTGTTGCCCCCAGTCATTGGAGAAAAAAAGACAGTCGAGGAGAAACAGAGCGCAAAAGAGAAGAAAAACATCCGGTAAAGCAAAAGAAAAAATAAAACCAACCCCTTCTCAAGGGCGTGTACCTTTTCAGCATGTTTAGAGCTGTGTACCAGTGCACACAGGCACACTGAGATGATGGGAAAAAACCCTCTTATCTCTGTGCTGGCTAATGTAAATGTAGGTGTCAAATGGGTGACGGATTGAAGGAAAACCTAACATGTAAGGTGTTGGACCACCATGAGCCACAAGAACAGCATCTGTGCATGAATCTGCTAGTCTCTGAACCATACTCTAAAGATCAACACTATTCTGTTATATAAACAAACTGTGTTTCATTGGTGTTAATGGAAACACTGCCAAACACCTTAGTCTGCAATCTCCTTATCTGGAGTGTGTCTCATTGAAGCTTAACAGCAGTGTCTTATGTAGGCCTGCCTTAGAGTTCTCAACATGCTGTAACAATCTGCAATGAGTATCAGAAAGAGCAATGCACAGTTAATGAAGAAAAACAGGAACCAAGGTGTGACAGAAAAAGATGAGAGATGCTGCAACCAATGACCCTCACAAATAACCACCTCAAAACCGGCAAAAATGATCATGCATTCTTTTCATATGTCCACAACACAAAAAAACAGACCACATGGTGGTACTCGTCTCAGAGGTATACAGTGAATGGTTGGTCTACCTATGATCCTAAATTTAATCAGCTGATTGAGAAGTCAGAATATATATTTGTTTTCAAACAAACAGAAATTTCTAAAAAACTTCTTGGCAGATCAAGTTCAAAAGTTCAAGTTCAAGTTCTTCAATCCTCTAACAATGTTAAATTACAGTATGGAAGTACACCCATGGACAATCATTTATCCTACGTGCAATTACTCAGTAAATGTGTATATAATCTTTATAGGATTTACTTTTAGTTTTGTTTCCAACCCCTTTGTATATTTTCATATTTTATATTTTTTATCTAATATAGGTAGAGTAATGTACATGCTGCTATTTTTTATACTTAAGTCTATTTTTATTCTATTAATGCTGTCCACTTTGCTGCTGTAACACTGTAAATTTCCCTGTTTGGGACAAATAAAGGTTTATTTTATTCTATTCTATTCTTTTCTATTCTAAAAGCAAAGAACCAAGATATTGAGTAAGAGATCATCACACATCTTACTTTGTCACTCAAAAGCTCTGTTCAGTTTGTTCTTGGGGTGAAGAAGAAGTTAAAAGATAAGTTTGGTTTCTACAGCTTTCACATTGTTTACAGAATGAAGCAGAACAATATACTCACTCAGAAGGCTTTCCTGATCCAAACAGTGCTTCGGGAGATATTTAGATCCAAAATCAGGCGGCAGACATCCGTATAATGGTAGCACATAGGGCATGTATAGCGCCGCTCCTAAAACTGCATTAATCGTCCAAAAACTCATTAGTTTCACCAATATGTCATCATGTTCTGCTCGCGCTACTCCTCCACGACAGTCCAAGGTCGCTCCACCCATGTTTTTGTGACTGTGCTGACCTCTGAACTGAAGACCTGTTTATGTTTGCCTCCGCGCATGTGCAGTACGGCTCATTGTTTCAGGGGTGACCGCCGGCTACACAACGACTTTCTTCTTCCAGTTTTGTGCAAAATGGACGAATATCTATCAGATGAAAATGTTGCGGAGGAGAACTTTGAATATGATGGGTGTCCTTTTTCAAGTTTTCCAGTTTCGAGCCAGAGTTTACAGATGAGCTCATCGAAAGGAGGACGCAGAGGCAAAGAGAAGAACAGCTGGCCAGACAGCAGTCTTCAGTTCAGAGGTCAGCACAGTCACAAAAACATGGGTGGAGCAACCCCGGACTGTCTTGGAGGAGTAGCACGAGTGGACCATGATGAAATATTGGTGAAACTAATGAGTTTTTGGATGATTAATGCAGTTTTAGGAGCGTCGCTATACATGCCCTGTGTGCTACCATTATATGGATGTCCGCCGCTCGATTTTGGATCTAAATATCTCCCGATCAGGAAAGCCTTCTGGGTGAGTATGTTGTTCTACTTTATTCTATAAACAATGTGAAAGCTGTAGAAACCGAACTTATCCTTTAAAAAATGAAAATCCTGGAAAGTGTTTTTGAGATATCAGGCAGGCAACATGATGACTGAAAACATTTGACTTATGAAATCCAAAATCCAATCAGTTCATCTTTTAGTAAGAAATCACAACTGTGTAATGTTTGACACGATCCCACAAAACATAGCTGGTTTTACTTGTGTGGTGCTAAACATTTATGAAGTTTGCATAAAATCCCCCCATAGCATTTTTGTGATATCTGTATTCAATTATGAAGAAACTCCACAACCTTGACCTCTAACATATAACCTTGAAAATCGAGTTATGTCATCCTTAATTATATTCCTTTTTTTTGAAACAAGTTATTAAATGACTGCTGTGAGTTGTCCCCTTTGTAGTAGTTGGTGAATATTTTTATTAGTGTACCTGTAATAGAGGAAAGCCTCTCTTTGACCAGCCATAAAAACAAACTACCTCAATCTTCTTAAAGAACATATGAGTAATGCAACAGAGATTTTAATAAGCTTAGCATCCCCGCACCATGCTGTGCAATTCCATCTTGAGTTTTACAACACTGGGATCCCTCTATAAATCTCACAGCGGCATCTGGATTACCAGAGCGGAGCTAAAGAAACAACTACCCACAGCTCCTCGAAATAGTTGAACTGCTGCCTTGAAAACAGAGCGAAGCTTTCACTTGATGTTTAAATCTGTGAAGACAGGATGGCTCTAAGTTTGTAATAAGAGAATAATCTGATTTTTCCCCCTCCAGCTCCAACATCTCTCAATGACTCTTCATCTCCATAATGACTTCATTTCCTATGCATGCATATCCACATCTGTCTGTCTGTCTGCCTCCACGCACCACGCTGAGGTGTTATGACTGACAGCTGTTAAGAGATATTGATGTCCAAGTTCTGACGGATGATTTGAGATCAAGAGAGTCAGACAGGGGATCAGATCAAGAGGCTGACGGCTGCATGTGGTGGGCCTGACACTGGTCCATGTGTGAAAAAGGCTGGAGGACGGGCTCAATGGTTTAGTGTTATAAGGTTTGAAGTGATTCACCAAGTTTAAATATTTAGACTGTGTGAGCTCACTGATGCAGTCTGAGGAGATCTGATGCTGGCTAAAGAGAAAGTGTAGAACGATGAGAAGTGTGCACGTCAGGGTGTGAAAACTCATGTTGGAATGCACTCCAGAATGCTCCACCATCACCAAATCTTTACACATTTAGAGTTTCAGTCATTCGTTTTACAACACTTTCTGATTAGGGTGACTGCCATAACTAATCACCCACCCAATTTAATTTCAGAAAGACCCTGCGTAATAAATAGATGTTAAGAAAACTCAAAACTCTCTGCTTGCTCTGCTCCTTTTGCTCTTCACGGTGACACACATCTTAGGGTGAGGGTCTTTCTTAGTGTGCCTCCTTCTTTGAATTATCTTGTTCTTTTGAGCCAAGACTTGCGAAAGGACTCAGCCAATCAGGGAGGAAGCCGGCTGAAAGAAGCAAGCAAATGTAGTCATGGTGATGAGAGTTAAGGTGAAGCGTTAATATTTGACAGACATCAGAAACAGGGAACCAATTATTGATTTGTGGCAAAACATGAGCGTCTATAAAGCATAACCCCATAACTAGAAAGCACTTGGAGAGCCGGACCTCCGCCAGCGCCACAGTCCTCAGGCATATTGTCATTTTGACCATAAATATTACTCCTACCTTTATTTAATCTAAATATTTAGATTCCTTGACCATGAAAACATACCATTAGCAACTGGATTCATAATGACATCTATTTTAGTTCAGTAGTTATTCACAGAAATCACATTTTTCGCCATGGCGGCCAGACGCTGATCCTGATCAACACCAAAATCGAATCAGTTCTTCCTTTGACCATGCTGAACATTTCCTGAAAATTTCATCCAAATCCATCTATTACTTTTTGAGTTATTTTGTTCACAGACGGACGGACGGACGGACGGACAAACTCTCCCGAAAACATAACCTCCTGGGCGGAGGTAATAAGAGGAGCTAGGCAAAAATATCAACCACCAAGGATGTTTAGATAATAAACCACTACCCTCATTTAGCTTAGCAAATTTCTCCAGACATTATACACCATGTCTGTTTACATTCGAGTTACATTTGATCAGGCAAGATTACAAACTGGAAGGTAGAGGCTGTTGGTGTTTCCCTATTTTCTGACTACTAAAGGATATAATATAAGAATAACAGGCATATGTGTCCTGCACATTATTAAGATGTTGATGACAGTAGACTTGATTTATCAGTTTGTCATTAAAACTTTTGGCTACAGTTTCTCCTGCTCTTGTGTTGACTTTGTCATATCTACTCTACCTACCTCTTGTTTATACTGCAGCCTACATCTGTTTTGTGTTAATTTTAGATTATGTGCACAGCCAATGAGCTGAATCAACACAAGAGACGGCAAGTATAACTCTAGCCTTTACTTCCTCTGAGGTTGACATGTAGAGGGGATCACTTAGTCCCTCCTGTGCACATGTACAATATTCATATTGATGGCAAACTTTAAAGGGCATACATTTCAAGCACTAACACATCACCCTGGCAGTGAGCTGAACGACAGATTATTGAGCAATACAAAGGCTTTAAAAACAAAGAGGAGAGGAAAACAAAGTGTAGCATTGTTTATGTTCATGTCGTCTATGGTCATTTATCATCTCTCCTTTGGAACAAGGTGGAGAAGAACTCCTTTCTCACACCCACGCACAGACAGACACACAAATGACTGAAGAAACTTTTGCATCCTCATGTCGCTCTGTCTCCTGGCGGCCTTTATCTCTCTCATCTCATTCTTCCACCATCGATTCATTTCCGGCCCTCCGCCCTTCAGATAAGGTTGCAGTTAAGATGGAGGCGCATTAAGTTTTCATGTGAGGGTTTAATCACAGATTTCCTCTCTGTACAAAAATAAAAACCTTAGTGTATGTCATCTTGTTTATGTCTTTCAAAGGCACGCATATTTTGCTCATGTGTCAGTGAGGTGTGTGTGTGTGTGTGCTGCTGGCATACATTACACAGATGACTGCCCAGCAGGCTTAAGCTCAGAGATAAAAGTAAGTGTGTAGGTATGTGATAGTAGCGCAGTGTAAGTACAATGTGAACGTGTTTCACATCAGTTGTTTCTCAGGCTCAGAGACCAGCTGGTTTTCATTCTCAACATCTAACCAGGATCTGATTTACACCTGGGACACCAGGTGAAGGCGATTAACTACCAAGTAGGAGACCTGCAGAGCCACAGGTCCAGAGAAAACTTCTCTATTCTACACTTCTCACAGTGTCAATGTCCAGTAATGTTTATAATTAAGAGACCAAAACCAGCAGGACTGAGGTATCCATGTTTATGAAATGTTTCATTAAGGTTATTGGCATTAAAAAAGGGCCATTGGATGTTCTTTGAGCTGCAAATGAGGTGTGCAATCTATAAACAAGCTAATGAGCTGTGCTGATTTAATTACAGTCAAGAATTAAACCACTGTAGCTAGGAACGGGAGACTTACAGCTCATTCCAGACAATAAACAAGACATTTTACCTCAGATTAGTACCAAACCTGCAGAATTCACTTGTTGCTACAGTATTTAAAATGCATGTTTGCTAACATACAATATTAGTAAGCTCTTTCAGTGGTTGGGAAATAAAAATATTTAACAGCCCCATGTCGTTGTTTTTGACTTTTTACATCATGTCTTAGGTGTCTATTGAGCAAGGATTTGATTTAAGTCGAATTGAAAAATTAAAAATTCTGTAAAGGATCAGGATCAGAGGCAGTTCCCTAAAAGAAAGCTCACAAAGCCTCAGTAAATCAAGGATAAGGAACCAGTCTTCTTGAGGTGTTTTCTTCCTGTGATACCTGCTTTCTGGTCTGTCTCTGACTTCACCAGTCTCAGAGAACTTGGTCCTACGTTTGGAAATGGGAACAGGACTGACACCAAAAATGATGTCACTCTGACACTCAGCTTGCTGTAAAGGTCACTAATCAGACTTTCCAACCATATTAAACACAATACCACTTGATTTTTTAAAAGGGGAGAAATAATCAATCAAATTAATATACAGTATTTATATATTTTTATATATATATATATATATATATATATATATATATATATATATATATATATATATATATATATATATATACATATATATATACATAATTTTTTTAGATAAAATTTTTCACATGTTGGACACTTACATTCCATCCTACCAAGCACTTTAAATTATTTTGTGACAAAGAAACATAATGCACACTTCTGGATGATAACACTCATGTTATAACAATCAGCTGTCAGAAGGAACTGATAAAGCCTATTTGACTCGATTGCTCTCACTCTCCTATCTACTGATGAGAAGATAAAATATGGCCCACAAAAACTACATGCAAGGTCTCTTCTTCACTCCATAACATACTCCTCCACGATGCAGATGGAAGGGCAGCATGCAGCTGAGGAAAGGGAGCTTGCCAGCATTGAGGGATGGCGTCAGTTTAATAAAAAGGAGACCGCAGCTGATAGAAAGGACAGATAGGACACACCAGAGAGATAGCAGCTTAAGATGGATAAAGTAGCAGACAAGACAGAGACAAGTATCAAGATGGAATTAGAGCTGAAGACAAGCTGGAGCGCAGGCACCAATTGGTAGACAGAAGAGCTGAGAGAAGCAGATAGCACAAAGAGAGGAAGAGACACAGAGACAAAGTCACATGTACACCAAGCAAGATCTCTCCCTCAGTCATCACCTCAATACCACTACACCACAAGAAACTGCAAAACATATGGACCCGCTCTGCTTGCACAATGGGCTATTATAAGCTGAGTATAAAAACCTATCTCTCAGAAAACAGATCCAAAGTGGCTCAGACTTCAAAACAAACAATCCTACATGTGTATTTTTGACAGCAACTACCTCTTTTGGTGATGAATATCTTTGCAGATCATATGACTTTATGTCCCAAACATACACAGAGACACGTGTGAGTGTGTGTGCCTGCGAAAGTGGTGTCTAGGCCGCGGCAGCGTCAGGAAATTCCATGGGATGTTTTCAATAAGGCCGGGTAGTGGCAGCCAGAGAACTGACAAATGAAAACCTGCTGAAGCACACCACGCAGCTCCAACAAAATGCTGCCAACCCTTGCAGCACTCTTCCCCTCCCCCTGCTGTGCGAACTTGTGTACAAAAATGACAGCAAGTGTTTATTTTCTGCATGTGATCTAGAGAGAGGATGACTCAGAAAGCATATTTTACCATACGAGGGATGGAAAAAAGTGCATCCAGGCTTTTGTCTGTTTACAACAGCATCAGAACAAGTGTTTAATGTGTATGTTTTTGTGTGCGAGCATGCTGCTGTCATCTGGTTTTGCTGTGTCACTCAGTCCAAGGGGAAATAGTGATGCGTTCACTTGGCCTCACAGCCAGTGCTAACGTCATACTACAGTTGGTGCCCATGATCCCTGTTACATAATACTGATAGTAATAGTAAACAGCAGTGACTACAAAGCAGGAGGAGAGACAACAAGGAGACAGAGGGATGGCAAAAAAGATGGAAAATCTAATGAGATTAGCATAGTTTAAATAGATATGCTGTATTTTCAGTAACTTTACTAACACAAAAAATTCTAACATTTTCAGTCATTTTGTGTCTTTCTACTGAGCTATAGACAGACATGGCACTGGGATCAACTTGCTACAGTGGTCCTATACCTTTAATCTGACCATAACGATATCATCTCGTCTGAAAGTCACCTGTTGACAGGGTTACTAATTACAGCACCACACCTAATGAGTACGATGATGAGAAGCTTATCAATTGTTTCTATTGATTACCTATGGGTATTTTACAAGTTCTTACTAAGGATGCACATTGGCATCAGTTCAACATTGGTATCATGTGACATTGGTGCTTTTTGGATGAACAGATATCAGTGTCAGATGTTTGTATTCTGCTATACCAATTTGATTCCAACATCTGACAAACCCAACTCCTGATTTAGAGAATGACTTTATGTAGCGAAAAAATGGCCCTTGGGACAAAGAGAAAAGTTTTGTGGGAAAATTATGCCAACATAAGTAATTATGGAAACATGGGCACCTGCACTGGTATTGGCCAAACTGTCGTCAGCCCTGAATTTTACAATCGCTACATCATAAGCTCTTATTTCTTAATTGTCTACTCCCACTTCAGGAAGTTGAGCGCTCTCATGTGCCACAGCTGTTCTCCAGTTACACTCATTGTGCAGAGTCAAATATACTTTCAAAAACACCTGAGCACAGGTGGAGGGCTGCATGAGCACAAAGTTTAACAGTGCAATATCTCAGGATGTTTTTTTTCTTTTCTTCACCACAGCGGTGATGGAAACAGAGGGCCTTTGAGTTAAGTCTGCGCAGTCAAGCTACAAGCATGGATATATGAGAATTTGGTCATTCTTTCAAAATAAAATATGTTTGGTCTCTGTTTTCAGGGCAAATGAAACTAATCTTCTTTATTCTTCTATGCTGGCCTGAGACCTGCGGCTCTTTGGTTTTGCTTCTACCAAGAGAGCACATTATGACAATAAAGACAAGGATTAATCGAAGCTATGATGATGTATTGCCAGACTTCAGTGAAGACCACTCACTTAATAAAACCTCAGCTGTTTAATATGTAAGCTTTTATGAATTACTGACCACATCAGAAACACTAAGGATGGCCTGTGTTGCTTCTGTGGACTATAAAATCTTGTCCAAAAGCAGACTGAATGAGTAATGCTTCTTTGTCGGTCTGTATTTTACTGCCTTGGATAATTCAATAATGCCTGCTGGAGCTCTTTTTTTCTGTAAGTTGTTTTAATAACCTGTTGGTGAAGTGAAGAAAATACGGAATGTCTGTAACAACATATTGGAGAAACAAGAGCAAAGAGAGAGAAAGAAAGCATTTGTGCAAGAACTGGAGGATATAGCGTGTACATTAAAGCACTTGTCCCACAGGAAGGTGTAAGTGTACAAAAAGAGGAAAGTGGGGAAGCTGGGAATTTCAATTTCTAAGCTAAGTAAAGATAGGTTTCCTGCCTGAACCACTTTGAAACATCTTATATACCTTGATTGCCATGCAAAGAAATAAACAAATAAAAAAACTCCTGGATATGTACTTTAACATCAGTAACTCTTCCTTAAACCCAAGTGCTACCTGGCCCTCTGTTCTGGATGTACAGTAATTCAGGCTGGAAGTGAGAGGTCTAAGGAAGAAGTGGCTCGAGTAACAGAAAGAAAGTAACAGGATAAACAGAAACAGGCACTTGACACAGACAGAATGTAAATAGACAAAACAGAGGATTATAGTAACAGGCCCGTCTGAACAGCAGAGCCAAGACCATCACAAGTCCCATGTTATTCAATTTTACAACCCACAAGTATAAGTACAACTACACACATTTTATGAATATAATTTTGAGTTCTCACAATAAAGATTGGATTTTATATGATCACATTATTGTACACCCACATATGGCAAGAGGAATACCTCTCATAAGTCTCCCACAGGCTGTATTTATTCTAAAATACGTCTGGACTATCTTAACCTTCACACCTCTGATCCTCTTTATGTTCCTTCAGAACTAGAACTATGTATGCGGGTAGATCGCAATCACACTGTGAGCATGACTCCTTTCCAAAGAAAGCCTGACCACTTCCACACTCACATTTTTTAATACATTGAAGAAAACACAGAGAAGTTTCTGTGAATCTCGGCCCTCCCTTAATATATCCTGGCATCACTGGATAATAAAATTTCATGGCTGGTTACAGCTGATGGGTAACCAGAACCAGCAGGGACAGTTACAGGACCATAAAATCATGAGCTAGTGTGCAAGAGACAGAAATAAAAGGAAAGAGAGTGAGCTTTGTTATTAAAGAATAAGGGAGCATTCATGACAGTTAAAGGGATCATTTACATAATATTTTTTATTTATTTCCTTTTTTCCAGCAAAACACATGAGAGCAGAGGCATCATGATTTCAGATTGTCCAACTGTACTTTCAAAAGTACTGACCAATACTCAGGACATTATATATCAAAAATGGCCTGAGGAATTTAGTCAAACACAAATGTCCAAGTTATTTCAAGGTTGGATTTCCTGGGAAATGGTTCAAGGGTCAAGATCAATGAACCTCATGTGAAATTTTTGTTTGTGAAATGTGATCTTGAGAACAAAGTACTGCAGGACTGCCACATAGAATTTTCTTCAAAATTTGTACAAATGTGCATTTTACCTGAAAAAAAAGTATTAAATTTAAGAGATCATAAATCAAAGGTCAAATTAAAGGAGCCTCTTGTTATCTTTCGCTTGTTAATGCCAAATTTCAAGAAAGCCAATGAGAATTTGCATCCACCTTTGCAAAATGTATACTCTTAGCTGAAAAGATACGGAGGCCATTATAGGTCAAAAGTCCAGGCCTCAAATCCATGGATTTAATTCTTGTTTACAAGCAAGCTGAAGAAGCTTTTTTTCCCCCAATTTTTTTCCCAAATGTCTTGGCAATTAATGAGATGACAAGCCTGGATTTAAAAGGTTAAGATCTTTGGATCTTATGTTTTGACCTTTCTTTGATTTCTTTTTTAATTCAAACTTTAAACTCCTTATTTAATATTTTAGTTGATAGTCTTTTGGGAAATGTGAACAAATTCATAAGAAATAAGCCAAAATCAGTTATTTTGAGTTGGACATTGAGAAATATTTTAGAATTTGTTATTTCATGCAGTAGAGATGCCTGTAATACAAAAGGTTTTAAAAGCGTCAAATATCTTTCATGTTCTTTAATTTGTTATTTTTGATGTATCTCTAATGCTGAAATGGAAGGCAATATCAGAATGTGTAATTAGTGAAATAATACTTAGTGCATGCTGATTTGAAATACAAAGTCATTTAAATCTTATTTAAACTTACAAAAATCTGGTAGCCTATCCATTAAAAGTTATGTCCACCTATTAGAGACCTTCTCTGGAACATAAATGTTTACTGTATAGTTTGCACACATATGCAAACAAGCAACGAATTCACATTTAAGTTTAAAACTATGTGTGTAAATATGAATGTGCGTGACCAGCATGCTACAACTGTAATGGTTCTTATCACTGCACACTAGCTGACAGTTCACTCACTCACAGCGCAGCAGCCTGGAGTTGACCTAAAAACATGTTCACCTCCAGTCTTCACAGACCAGGTCGACATCACAGGAAAGATAATATTTTAGCTGCCTTGCTGACGGGCAAACATTAAACAGAAGGCATGCTGGAAACTATAAGGCTGCTTTTAATGGTAACATGCAGGCCAAACCCACATTTCTTTTAGTTCACTGTAGTACCGCATAAAGAGAATTTGCAATCCATTACAAGGAGGTGTTAAAGATTAAAAAAAATAAAAATAATAGTAGACTATTACCATCATCTATTTATCATTAATGCCAAGAGCTGTGGTGTGTGAACTTTGTAAATCTAAGACACAACCTCATGTGTATCCTTCTCCAACATCCCCTTATTGACGACTGTTTTTTGTTTTATTACTATATTTTTATTACTAAAGGAAGCTATGTAACTGCCATTTGTTCATTTGTTTGTTTACTTTTTTTGTTTGTTAGTCCATCTGTGAAAAGGATAACTCAAAGCATTTGAACCACATTTTCCTGTGCCATTTAAATTTGCTGACATTGCGAGATAGGGCAGCTTTCAACACTGCGAGAACATTTTCAGGGATAAAAAATGGTACAAGGATGAAGTCCACATTTTGATACTAAAATCAGAAATACTTTGGTGGAGGTAAATGCTGTCGGAGTTTGCCTGTCTGTCTTATAACAGGAAAACTCAAAAAATAAGATTTAATTTGAAGAAAAAGGATACAATGCTGCACAGTGTTAAAATGTGATATAATTTTGAGTCATATCTTTCTGCTCCAATCCCAAGTAACTGATGCATCAAAATAAATGCTGCTTTATTTGTATATAAACACACTGAACTCTTTCAGCTGTGAGCAATGATTACTGTAACTGATCAATAGCATAAGGTAATACAAAACAAGCCTGAGGAGTTTGCTTTTCTAGTGCCACATGATTTTCATTGTTTAGTAAACAAAGGAAAGGAGTGCATGATCAGCATATTACAGAAATCAATCATTTCAATACTGTTGTATATCAGTGCCTAACATTTTGTATGTATTTGTGAGGGTGTGTTTGAGTGTGCTTAAAAATACACACAGCAGTGAGATGGTGCAACAGCCTTGTTCAAACAGCAAAGACATAGAAAGAGCAGAGGGGACTAAGGAGAAGGACAGGGATTAAGCATTAATCAGAAACTATGGCACTCACACTTGCAAGAACCCCTTCCCTCTCAACAGACCTACACCCTGGAGGGCACCACCACCCATTTTCAGATGCAATTGTACAAAGCTTTACAGCCACTCAGTAAACAGACACACATAAACCCACCCACCACCTGTTATTCTGTGGGCAAACACACTTACACGCATGATTTTGTTGATACTCACACACAATCTACACACTTACACGCTTCCCTCAGGACACACTGAGCCATTCAGGAAACATTAGCAGCATTAGCCAGGAATGCTAATTGAAACAAACAGCTCATGGTCTCTTCATTTCTGAGGTTGGAGCTGGCTGTAATTGAGACTTCTGTGTGTTATGTGGTTTTGGGTTTTGTGTTTGTGTGCATATGCATGTATAGACACACGGTTCTCCATGCCAGAGATCTGGGAATCATTCTGTATTATTATTGTCCTGCTTTTTCTCTAGTTTTTCTTTGGAAAGAGAGCAAATTGTTTAGCACAAACACATGTTAGTGTGGTCAAAAACAGTGTTTTAGACCAAGGCAAAGCTGATATCTCTTTTACTTCCAATTACATGTAAACACATGCTCTCACATTCAATCAGAATGTGTTTGAAAGACCTAATTTTAAGCTACAGAGAAAATCGCTTTGGACTTGCTGCCATCCATGATGATTTCTTCTCTTTATTGACATGGAGCTAAAATAGACATCCCTTTAGGCTTGATTCTGCTTTCAGCACAGACACTTGGACATAAACTGCCATGGACTCATGACTGGGAAATACTCTGATTATTGATGCTCCATCTGCCTCTCTCCGTGCCTCTGACCAATATTCTCACAAATGTTACAAAGTTTTAACTGAAGACAGATGCAAAGGCATGGGTTGTATATGAAAATTTTAAAAACTAGTCTTTAAAATGTCTTGAACTAATGACTGCAGTATATCCTGAAGGCCATCTTGTTGTCATCCATGCCCACATCTGTTAAAATTTTGGCATATGGCCTGCTTAGTAAAAAGCCAATATCTGGATATTTGACATCAATCTGGCTGTGCATGCACTCATAACTTCAATTGTCAAGCATAAAATGGGCTTTAAGCAACATGAGAAACATCAACTTTTGTGTACTGGTTAGAATAAACTGATCCAAAACTAAACTTTGCAGTTTCCAAGACACTCCTTACAGTTTTTCATTTCTGTGCAGTCTCATCCGAGTGGACTGTATGTTAATAAATGTGTTCACTCATTGCATTAAAACTGCATCTCCATTGATGATCAGAGCTTTTTCATGACTTACTGGGACTGTACTCAACAGAACTTTGTTTTTTATGCATATTTATGGCAAAAAGGAGAAAAGCTGTTAAAATATTCACAGCTGGCCTCTTATAAGCATTTTTGGCGTTGTTGTGTCAACTTAAATCCCATTGAGCCCAGCCTTTTTTTCACGAAGAATTGTTACTTGATGATTTTTTTTATATTACATCTACTTTCTAATTGAGCTGTGCAAATGCTAGCATTTAACATTTAGGCACCGCTGACCACCAAATAGCAAGAGCTTTGCCACAGTGGGATGCACAGTATCTGCCTTGTCATGCTGTACGACTTCCTCAACTCTTTGCCGATTTTAATGTTGCTTTGTTTCTTGCAAGCACCCCAACATGAATTGTCGTCGTACTGTGAGAGAAAGTCAGAAACCATGTGTTCACAAAACCATACCTTCTATTTCCTCCTTTGGTGTTGCACTGAACGTCATGGAAATTTCACAGTCAGGTACTGATAGTTATGCCTTACAATGAGGAGGCACTATCATAATACAGCAATGAAAAATAGCGCCCTAAGTACCAAAACCAAGTGAGCTCCAGCAAGGTTGGGCAGACCGCAAATGTGGAAGCACCTTTAGCTAATGAGGTCCATCCTTACATGCTGTGAGCAGTAAAGCTGCTTGCAATTCATACATATGGAGGAAAATGGCAATGAGCTAAGACATTAGCAGTGCCTTTACATCTTTTCTTTACATCCCTTCACAAACCCTTTGCCCTCTTACATAAACATGCCATAAAAGGTAGAGATGCAAAATATTACCAGAATACATCATTTTCCAGGAAAAATGGCATGAAGAACTGGTTAACTGGTATATTCCTGCCAATATTTACAGTGGGTATATTGCCCATATTGGTTGTAATATCAGTAGAATATATAAATTAGAACATGATGCTGTAATTTGTCATCACCAAATGTGTATGTTTCAAAACAATATTGTATCATTTTTCCATCTATTTTAACACAGATAGACTAATACAATGAATAGTATGGAATAGTAGAAACTCTGTCTTATAGACAAAAAATGTGTACATATTTGTTCTGGCATCATATATGCACATCTTTTACTGGCAAAAAATCCATGTGTATCTCTATTTAAAGGAAATGTTTGTATATATTTAATGATTTTTAGCAGATAAGCCATGTGAGATGCTGGTTAGGCTGTAATGTCAACTTAATTCAAAGTAAAACATGACCGCTAGCTTCTTAGCTTCTTGCTCAATTCAGCAACAGCTTCACTTCACAGTGACAAAGCCTCTTCAACAGGTCTTTAATGTGTCAGGACATGTGAGTGTCTACACCACCAAACCAAACCAGATGCAAGCATTCTGATCCACCACATGCAGTCTAAGTTATCGGACATCAAATCATCATTGGGATATCAGTTAGAGAAAACGGTCTGGTGTCTCATTTCTTAGATCTGATTTAATGCAGTGTGTAGATGTGGATTAAGACTCCCTTACCTGCACCAAAAGCAAAAAAGTACGTCTGGTTGGGGTTTCTCTGCAGCAAGGCAGACACGCGGCGAGCCATGCGCTCATTGCGTTTGTATATGAGCTCCTGGCGAAAGTAGCTGTCAATCTGCTGGGCTGTGGTGCGGTCATGAGCTGGCAGGGAGCTATTGATGAAGTGAGGCAGCTAGAGGAGAGAAAAAGTGGATAGTCAGCAGGGATTAAACAAGATTGTGGCCAAATTTGGTTGCAGAATAAAACACTGATAAACCATGGAAAGCTCTTATATCAAGCATAAGGAGAAATAACTTGTGTTACAGAAATGTACTGGGTAGAAAAAGAAAAAGAGTGGACTGTATGTTGGTGTTCATGACTAATTGGTAAAAGTGTGTGTGCCCATGTAAGTGTTAGACCTGGCAACTTGTATTTGTGTCATGACAGCCTCTGAAAAACCAGCCAAAGCCATTCTTGGCTCAACTTACTTTATAAATGAGACGTTAAGGATACAGGGGGAGTGGATGTCCCATAACTTTGTTTTCATGTACCCAAGTAGGTGTTAGACAAGTGCCTGTTTTCATGGACAAGTCCAGTATATCCACCAGTGTGAGTGTAAACCTTAACCTGCCTTTAATTGCTGTGTGATTTATCGAGAGCATTACTGATAGAAACAGACAACTCTGGCTCTGCTCCACTCCTGGCTCCTTCAGTACATTCAACAGGCTGTTAATCTGTGAGGATGAGCGAGGGTCTCAAGTGGGCTTGGCTGCAGGGTCTTAGCTTTCCAGCTTACACACATCTTTACACATCAACTTAATTTATGTTCCTTAAGTCCCTTCACTTCCTGAGAGAGTACCACTGTGCAGCTGTTATTCTGGTGCATTTCCTTGATTTAGATGTAGGAAAGAATTAAATAATGGAGATTGCTGAAATCCCTCCACACCAGAATACACTGATTTGGTCTGCTTGCTTTCCCTGGCATGATATTTGCAGTGAGTAAAAAAAATATGTCTCCTCTGAACAATTTGTTTTATTCCAGTGGCAAAGCTATCTTCCATGTGGTGCCTGTTTCGGCTACATGTCCATGAAATAATTATAAATATCATCTTCCTTTAGGGGCCCTTGGCCGGGCTATTGGTTTGTGCAACCCATGGACAGTTAAGTCCTAACACCCTGCACTCAATATCCCTTTTTATCTCAGGTTTGAGAACTCTGTTTGCTATGAAGCATGTTGTTTAATAGTTAGACACACAGCTCTTTAGGTCCATCTACATTTAACTACCCAAAAGGCGCACAAAGCCAGGATCAGACGGCAAAAAAGATGGATTATGTGCTTTAAATGCATTTTTGGGGGGGAGTAAAATGAATCAAACCAGTCTGCCAGCTCGCATAAGTCACCGTGGACTTGTCAGCTGGTGTTTGTTATTTTTGTGTGAGATTTCTTTGCTTGGTGTGAGCTCTGGCCAACTCTTTTAATTTCTCACCTTTAAAACAAACACCACACTCACAGGACTCTGTAAAAACTATATCAGTGCGAAGACAAAAGTTTCATTTCACTGAAGCATTCAAAAACATAAGAAATGATTAGAAAGACATTTATAAAGGGTAACCGTAGTAGGTAATAAAATTTCAAGACACACTGAAAGGATCTGCATTTGTTTAGAGATGTGAGCTTGTGGTGTGCACAAATTGGGTGGTGCATGTGAAAGAGCTTGGGCACAGACGCAAGTGCACTGTCTCTCATTTCTTTCTCCATTAAATCTTGATGTGAATTGACCATAGATGCACTAGTATTAAACTGTAAAGTCAGCATGCTTTTGTGCATCCTGAAGACAAGCAAAAAGTCAGTGGAGTGTATTTTCATGTTCATACGCTGTTTACACAACATGAGCTCTTGTTGTAAATTGTCAGCTCAAATGGCTTTGTTCAGGAGCATGGAGCTCTAATTTTAAGATAATGACAGATCACTGACACAAATTTTTGTAGTTTCAAAAAAACTTTAGTTATGTCATTAGGAATCAAATGGCATAGGTATTGGGCAAGTTAAGTTTATGTCAACACACTGTAAATTGTTCCTTTGTCTCTTTTTGTGTGTCTGTGCACATCTGCAGATATACAAAATCTGAAGTTGTTAATGTGAGAAGAACACACACATGGATAAATACAGCATCTGATGTCTGAAGATGAGCTACAAGTTCATACTGCAGTGAAACAGCTGCTATGGCGGCATAAATCAGGGGTGCATGTGTTGTGTATGTGTGTGTGTGGGGGGGGGGGGTAGTGTGTGGTGTTTGAATAGTGACTACATGGGGGATTAATGTGAACAAGGTGTTTCTTTTCAACTTCTAGCCATATTCTGTATCTGACACATGGTCTCTTATTTGGATTTTCATTTATATTGCTGGTGATGTGAATTAAGATGTGCTTTCTGATGTTATAAACTACTGTTGACATCACACACAAGATATATGGGAAAAAAAACTTTATTCAGTAGAGCCTTTTAAGCTCAAAGGTGAGATGCAATATAATGAAGCCCCGCTTTCACCTTTATCTGGACTCTCTACATCATGTCACTTAGGTCCGCCAATTCCAAACTAAAGCTGTAATCCATTAGGTATACTTAAATTAAAATTCAATCATGATTGTTTTTTGGATACTTAAAAAATATTTAAGAAGGAAAGTGTTGTAAAGGACTTGCTGATGGCTTGTTCAGAACGCTTTGTGAGTAGTTTACTAAAAGGGGTGGGGAAGCAGTGTCTCTTTCAAAGCACTTTTTAAATATGAGAAAATTCTCCATTTAACTAGAAAGATTTACTTCCATTAGTTAAATACATATTATGGGTTCAGAATTTGTCTGAAAAGACTCCTTAATTCAAATAAGGTAGTTAACAACAATGTAGGCAAACCAGAGCAGCAGCAGCGTGGCAAAGGGAGGTTTTAAGCCACCTACACACCGAATGTGGCTTTGCCACCTTGGCGACCACTCCCCATGTAAGGTAAATGCACAGGCGCGATACGACAGACGCGCTCTGGGCAACCACGTTGCTCCTCATTTGGTCACCATTGTTGAAAAGTTTGAACTCTTCAGGCGATGTCGCCTGTGACTGAGCAGCAACAATGTGTGTGTGTGTGTGTTGGACAGTGTCCATGACAGACTGTTTTGATTCTGGTTCACAGAGTAACAAGCCATGTCCATGTGGGAAACGTTAGTTCGTGAGGACATTAGTTCTGCCTGGATGGGACTGCAGAGAACTCACAGACGATGCTGCTGCGGGGCCATCAGCTGCAGCGTTTTGTGGTTGGTAGGTGAGTGAAAAGAATACAGTTGGTACTTTGTGCTGATCCTCCAACTTTAATTTGCTTTTGAGAAGTCTGACAGTAATAACATTTATGCAACAGCTGTCCTCCCCCAGTAGCTGAGCATAAGCATGAAATATACAATATGCAGAGCTTCAGGGAATTCTTTTTTATATTAGACTGCTTATTTTGTTGGCTGGTGATGCAGAGTGAGTGGGTGTGCTTGCTTGTGTTTCAAAGCTGCGGTCCTTTCTTTTTAAGGTTATGTGAGTATTTGGGACATGAAACTTTGTTCACTTTCATCAATGTTTCAGCAGAATTTTACTCGTACTGTATTTGCACTCAAGTGTTTATGACAATTAGATCAAACATAAAAATCGTGCACATTAGTTGTGTGTTGCAAATGATTCAGCTTTCCTGTGGAAATGAAAATATCTTCACAATTGAGGTACCACAGGCTTGGAATTGTAGATCCTAAAGTGTGTTAGACAAGTGTTTATGCCAGTTCATAAAAGAAATAGTTCAAAATTATTATTAAACCATATAAACTGTATAATGGCCTAATGTTTAAAAAAAAAAACATTTGAAGAGGTGTACTGGCATCTGCAGTTCCCAAGTGGTGTGGGGGTCACAGTCTTGTAATGGACTTGGTCAGGTGATCAAAAGGTTGATGGTTCAAGCCCATCTCCTTGGGCAAGACACTTCACTCCAAGTTGCTCCCACTGCTGCGTCAGTGGCGTATAAATTAGCATGAAAGCGTGTGAATGTGTTAGTTGATACTGATGGACAGCTGACATAGGTGTGATCTGAGGTGAAAAACTGTAATCAAACAGACCAGAAAAGTGCTTTATAAGCTTAAGTCCATTGACCCTTTACAGTATTTTTGTTTGAAATATGCTGAAAATATTCAACTTCTTGGTAATTAATGGACTTTTTCTATCTATAGGGCAATGTTTTGCAACTTATGAAGGCACATAATAAGCATAAAATACACAAAACTTATAGAAATACATCTTAGCATTTCATTGGTACATGTTACATATCATGCAAATAATTTGAAGGTACCTGACCATAGCATAACAATGTTAACCACATTTGTACTACTATGAAGACAGCTCAGGTCTCAGATGTTAAAGCTTAATAAAACCTCATTAGCTTTTATGTTATAAGCTAAAATTCTAGTTATTAGAGTGATTAGAAAAAGCTTCTCACACAGATAACTGTAGAGCCCTTGCACAGTCTCTCTCTGCCACTGAAGGATGAATGACCCAGTTTTATATGGGTTGACATGAGTTCATGACTCAGTGGTAAAATGAATCATTGTTGTATGAATAAGTTAAAGAGAGAAAGAGGTGAAGAAAGAGTTCTCCCTGTGATGATTGAGGCTAGGTTAAGTCTTGTATGATGACAGAAAAAGAGAGTCACACAGTCACAGAGGGGTCAGTATGGGAGTGCAGCAGCAAACACAGATAAGTTATCACAGAGACCACCATTAACTGCTCTGTCTCCAAACCTGCACAGGAAATGTGGATTGACAGTGAGATTGTTCTTTCCTTCCTCACTGCTGCATTTGCTCTGCACTCACTTTCTCTGGCTGTCTGTCCTGCCAGCAACAAACTTCATCCCTTTTTTTCCTCTGTGATAGGGCTTTTTATTGTTCTTTTCGCTCTGTCTTGGTGTTTCCTTTAAAATTCACATTTATCTCTTATTTTGATGAATCAACTCATCAAAATCACTGAAGTCTCACTGATTCAGCCCCTTACTGCTGTAAACCAGGCTCATTCTGAAACCTCATAATCATCAGAGGCCGATCAAAACCCTGGTGCATTCATGACGTGAGATTTAGAGTATTAACCTCAACAAGCCAGTTTTGCACCTTCTTTTTTTTCCTTAATATAACTTCCTGTATTACCCTTACCTTGTAATATTAATGCTTCCAAATACACAAATCAACCTTGTAACTGGGAAACGGTGGCTTGATATGTAATGTGTTATCATCAGTTTCTTCAACAACAGTTAATTAAACATCGAGCTTTTCATTTTAATATGGAATTGATAACATTGTTGTACTTTAAAAAAGACAAGTTTTATGTTTGTACACACTGAGGTTTTGGTTAGGATTCTGCTTTCTCATTGTAAGTGACTATCATGGCCCACAAACGCAATGCATTTGGAGCCCACCAGGGGGTCACAGCCTATACTTTTGAAAAGACTATGTTATTTATTATAAGTTTTTAAGAACAGGAATTTAAGTAATTCATTTACTTTTAAAGTCGACATTAGAAAATGCTTTTTTTTTGTTTGTTTGTTTTTTTTGCTTCATCCTAGAAGTTTGTCAAACTGATACAGCAAAGTATACAACCGTAATGGCCAGATTATATTTCAAAATGTATCATTATGCCCTTTTAGTTAGTTAGTTAGTTAGTTAGTTAGTTAGTTAGTTAGTTAGTTAAGTTTATTTGTCCCCGTAGGGAAATTAGGGTGTGGCAGGGATCACAGACATTTGGCAACAAAATCAGTAGATAACATGAAAATAGCAATGCATTCACAAAGAGGAGGAAAAAAAGCAAAGGAAGCCACGTGGTTAAGGACAGACAGGCTGGTCTAAACCGGCTAGAACTGTTCCTTATTGTTTTACTTGTCTGTCATACTTTTATCATTCAGTCTTTTCCTTTTCCTTAATCTGCTTTTTAAAATATTTTTCAATGTTTATTTTAATAGTTTTTGAGGAGCAAATCAATTTTATTTTATTTGTACGTTTGTTTAAACTAGAAACCAGTGCTGTCTTGAGTGCTTCAAATTGAAGTTATTGACTGGAAATGAATTAAGTGTTTAATATTATTCAATACTGTATATGCATTTTGTTTCTTTTTTACCGAAACATTGTGTTAGCCATCTATAATTTAATTACAATACATAATATAAACATGAGAACATGAAAACATTTGAGCAAATATCTGTGGGGGTGTTTAGCAAGAAAATGAAATAAAAAGTTTCTGGGGACATCTGGGGCCATGTTGAGTGGAGTGGAGTTATGAACCTTAAAACATTGAGAAGTTAATGATATGAAAGGGAATAAATGAAACCCCAAAAAGTAACTTAGTTCAAACAATAAATCTAAAGCCTCTCTGGTGTTTCAGTGTTGTGCTTTATTCTGGCATCCTGTCATAAACTTTAAGAAAATGGAATCATTAAAATACTGAAGGTGAAAATGTAGTTGATTAGTTCTTAATGAGAAGGCAACATCTTAAAAAAGGAGTGTATTCATAATTTTTTTTCAGGATTCCCTTAAGTTGTGAAAACTTTCTGTCAATATGCATCCCTGGTATAAATGCTGTGGAATCTCTGCTGTGGAGCAGTGGGCTGAGGTTAGGTGTGTTAGATTTAATGAGCCTTGAGCATCAGTGAAACAGGGTTGACACAGCATAATTGACTCCTGGGGAGAGCTTTTGAGTAAATCTGTATCCGATGGTGGAGATGGTATGAGAGCTACTACTTGCTATGTATGTCGGTATAATATACTGACTGGATTTCTGACAACAAGCAGAGCTGACAGAGGTCATCAGTGAAGTAGCAGGAGCTATGTTAGGTAACACAGAGTCAGAGGAGGTCATATAGTGTATTTATGGATACGCCCAGAGCTATTACAGTGGCAAACTATCAAGTAACTTGAAGCTGAGAGGGATTAAGATGGCAACAACCGGTTTGATGGAATTGATGTGCAAGCCTGAAAGTTTAAGGTGAGTGGCAAAGTGGCAGAAGAGTGGATATAAGAGTTTACCAACTCAAATGAAGAGTCCAACAGATTTTGGTTCTTGAATAAGTAAGTAAGTCATTCAATTTGTTTTTTCATGACGGGTGCTGCTGACCTCTTGGCCAGGTCACCCTTGTGAAAGAGATCTTTATCTCAATGTTTTTTGTTATGTGGTTAAATAAAGGTTAATAAAGTTTATATATTATTTCTGAATACATTTCCTTCCTTTTAATCTTCTCTTACATACTTCTTTCTCTTCAACAGTCCCATAGCTGTTAATGGAAATGGTCTTCATAGGTTTAAAACAGGCAGCAGGAGGTAAAATCTTAATTTATGTGTAAAAAAAAAAAAGAGGAAAAAAGGTACACTCTGTTGAGAGATTATTTAAATGTACTAAAAATGCAATGATGTATTTGCTTCTATTCCACTTTTTTTCTTCACTATTGGCTGAGGGTTATATTCAGCTTTTAAAATATGTGTATTTTCCGAATTTACACATTATTCAACCCAATAACTAAGGTTTTATTTCACTTTAAGTCCTTCTTTGTATAAATTTATATTTAAGATATACCATCTTTGAACAGCATCTAGCACTAGCACTTTATTATTCTGCATAGTTTTCCTGTGCATTTATTTCTCCTGGCTTGGCATGATGTAAAACTTTACTACACTGCAGTGCATTACATGATAGGGCAGTATATTAAAATTAGTTTATTATTGATGTCAGGCACAAACTTCTTATCATCAAAACTGCTACTTTTCAGGAAATTTAAAAAAAAAATCCCTAAATACTGAATGAATTTATATTTATTGTCCTGATAACATAACAGTTTTCTGTCTTTAATTTGGTTAAAACTTCATAAACCAAATTAACAGCAAGAATGATGACCATTTGGACAATTTTGTGGAAAAAAAAAGAAAAATCCTAAAAACTGGACATGGGGATGGTAACCAACAGTGATGATATGTTACATCTTTTATGTGGTATACATCAGTTCAGTTTAAACCTTTACAAATAAAATCCCACATTATCATTTGACCATCCGTCAAATTTCAGTAACTGTGTCCATTTATAATTGAATGAGGGGATGAACCTGAGAAGTGTCATGGTTGAAGATGATTGAGCTGAGGTCACCGCAGTTGTAGTGGGTAATGAGGTCCTCAGTGGTGTAGGAGCCCTGCAGGCTGCCTGCTCGGACGCCCTCATGCTGAAGCAGCGTCTGGTTCAAAGCAAACAGCACCTGCAAGGACAGGGAGAGACGCAGAGAGACAGGAAGGGTGCTATTAGTTTCTACATCCGTAAACTCAGATTTTCTCTGCTCAAGATGGATTTACCACAAAGAAAAAGAACTCGTGCCAGCGGTGCCAGTGTTGATCTTTGAAAATAGGCCTATAATGTCACTTGTGTATATAATGAAGCCATTATTCTGTGTCACTGCATTTTAAGTGTTTTTGCAGTGTTTCATTTCTTTCCGGATATTTTCCTACACTTTCCATACAGGCTGACCACAGGTAAAAGCAGACCACAAAATACATAGCAAAACTCTGAAGGCTTTCTGCTGGGCAAAAAAAAAGGAAAAACACTGGAGGAAAGTGAGAGCTGGAGTGAGAAAAAAAGAGAGTGAGACCCTTTAAAAAAGAGCCCTTCTTTCTCTCTCACCAGGCCAGGGCGCTGTAAATTTACAGCCCCCATTAAAATCAAAAGTAAACCCTCTTAAGAGAGAATTTATAGCACGCAGCCGCCAGCCAGCTCAAGGCCTCCACAGCTGTCCAAGACACCAGGGGTTAACTTCTCAGCTCCTGCCCCGATATCCCACATCACCTATGACTGGCCCACAACTACGACTGAGCAGTCAATCACTGCCAAGCTATCAGAGAAACCATTGGTGTCTTTTTTCTCTCTCAGCATACGGCAGAATTCACATCCCTCTGCATTGCACTTATCAGAAGCCTTGATTACAGTACACGTCTCATCTCATCATGTCTTCAATCCACACCTGACTTTTCCATTTCTTCAGTACTGTTAATCTAGAAACCTGACCACTGCCCTAGAAAATCCTGCCGGGAGAGCGTAAGCATCCAGGCCCTGATGATTTGTAGAGCAGCTTAAGGCCGATACAGCTGCACAACTGATTGAGCCCCATGTCAAAAGTGTGAGCCGTAACTCAAGCAATTAGGTTGGGTTTTTGCAATCATAAATGCCCATATCGTGCATTTTGAATGTTTCAACTCCAGGTAACCTTCTTCTGGGATAATCACACCCAAGCTCTAAGCTAAACCTTGTGACTCCCTCTACACTGTTTCTCTGAGGTCACAGTGTTTGCTAACCCATCTTGTGGGCTCATTCTGGCCTTTTTTCATAATATAAAGAGACAAGCCAACAGCATAAATGACTCTTAGTCTCTTTTTTTTCTTTCTATTGTTTCACTGTCCACCAGAATTTCTTTAAAGACAGTAATGTAAGGATATGCTCAAAAAGTAAACTAACAAAAAGCAAGGAATATGGACCCAAATGCATATCAACAAAAATGCTTTATTTTAACTGACTAAAAAAAGATCAAAAAGCAATAAACTAATCCTTTGTAAAAAGTCAAAGTCCAAAGCAAACTCCTACAAAGTATCAAATAAAAGCTGCTCAAACAAAGACAGAATACACTAGAAACCAAATACAACGCGCAAATCAAAGTCACTGAGAAAAGTTCAACAAAACACAGACAACTACCTACAAACACTGGAGAAACACTGGAGATGCTGAAGAAGTGGTAAAACATGGGAGACGAGTGCCCAACAAGCACATAGGGGAACACAGAGACTAAGGCCCCATCCACACGAAGACAAAACGCTTATCAGTTTCCAAAATGATCGCCATAAAGACGAAGGCGTCTCAGAAAATGTGTGCGTCTATATGAATGCACTCGATACGCATCAAAGCGCTGTAAAACACATGCCAGACCTCTAGGGCCGCTGTAACGATATGATGGAAACAAGCGGAAACAGACGAAAAAACAGTGGGCATGCACACTTGCGGCGAGAGTTGTAAACAGAGATTGTGATAAAGTGATCGTAAAGTGCCGTAATGTGTCCTTGATAATTGTTTGTTCAACTCGGTGGTGATTGAGATGGAGATTTTGCTGCAACAGGGACAGTAGGGTCACTAGCTTCATCAGCACATATGCTTCATGTACGCCGCCATTGTCATTGCCGCGTGTGGCGCATGTGTGTCGATGAAGATATGAAACTATGACGTAAGCGTATCTGAAAACTTGCGGAGAGCCAGTAATCACGGAGCTGCGTAAACGGCATTTCAAAATCTTTCCACTCTGGAACCTGGTTTCAAAAATGATCATTTACAGACCCCTAAAACGCCGTCTTTGTATGGATGATACACAGATTCGGCAAAAAACGTATGCGTTTAGACCTCAGTTTGGCTTCGTGTGGATTGGGCCTAAATCCACTGGGGAAACATATAGCACAGGTGAGACTATCACACAGGTGGAGAGAATCATCATCAGTGGTACAGAAAGGAGGGCAGGAAAACATTATATGAAACACAGGGATTTCAAAATAAAACAGGAAACATAAGATACAAGGGGAACAAGACAAAGAATACAAGGAATACCATACCAAATTCAACACAAACAAGCCATTTCATAACAGGTAAGTCTCCTGTGATTCCTGCATCAATTCTCAACTCTTTAAATCTTTTGTGTAATCAAGAATCTAGAAATGTAGCAAAAAAGTTCAATCCATATTCCAGTTTTTAGGTCACAGGTTTTAGTGTAGTTTGTGAGTATATTTTGGCATTCCTTTCTTGACATTTAAGTTAAACTTTGTAGGTTAAGCAAGAGGATATTGGGCGAGAGAAGAAATGATTTGAAAAGTAAACATTATGCCACTTAATCCCACATTTAAATGCTAAACTTTTCTCAGTGCTGGCAGCTCACAACTGTATATAATATGTAACTATAAATTCAAATAGCTGTAATCATTCAAGTCTTCACAACCAACAATTTTTTTAATTTACGAATAATTAAGGTTTTTGCCTTAATACCTACATCAGCCAAGGTCAAAGGAATTCTCTTTTTAGGCCATCTGAGAAAATGAATGTAAATTTTATGAGTCAGGCCGTTATAAATGCAGTAACTTAACAGATCTTCAAGGGTTTTCTTCAGACTTTGATTACATATTCACCTGGATGAAGGATGAACAGGTTTTGGGGGTCAACGGTCAAGGTTAAACTGTCTTGTGGTCATCACGGTCTTGTGACTAGGCTTTACTGCAAAACTTTGAAACATCCATGGCACTGGAATGAGGTGATGAGTCATTTATTAGAGGTCAAGGACATGAAGCACCTCGGTTTCCTTTTGCCTTTAAAGTGATATCTCTGGAAGGTTAAAAAGCATTTTCACTGCATTGTGCAAAAATGTCCACTTCATCTCAAGAATTAATAATATCAATAAACTCTATTTAAACTATAAGGTTCTTATTTAAAGGGCAAATGTTAGAAGTGAGAGGATGTTCTTTGTTTATATGCCCAGTTTTGTGAATGTAAAATCACAAGTATGCTTTAGGGGGATTTTTCTGTGGTCATAGAATCCACTCATATGCTTAAAGCTCATGATACCCCATCAAGTACTGATGTTTCTTTGTGCACTAGCGTAGTTATGTAATGATGTTATGACACAGAACTCATTTGCATCTTTAAGTCCCAACTTAAGCATGTTGTGATGTAACTTGTGGGCTGGATTTTTTTTTCCCATCACCCTGACTTACAAGCCCACAAAAAGCAAAGCTAATAAAGAAAGATGTTTTGCATGGAAGCATAATTTATGTAAAACTAATAATACAGCAATCCACAAGCTCCAATACCATGGCTGCAGAATTTAACCAATCAGTATTACTGAGGGAATTATTGAATCACTTATTTCTTCTTAACATGTTTCTTGGTGCCTATTTTACACCATGGTTAGTGCCTTTATGTCCCATACTTGAGGCAGATAATCCAGAAACTAGTCAAGACTGAATATGTGATCATTTGAGTCCTAAATAAAAAAAGACTTGTGAATTGTTGCATCTCATACCGTAACACTAGACACCCCAAACCCTGAATCTCCCCCGCTGTTTAAGAAATGACACCATACCTCGTTTCACTTTACATTCACATCTCAGGCATGTTTCTTTAATGGTTGGAAACTAGGAGTTAGGTGTGACTTCAGGTACAAAGACACTATATCTGCCTATTGGCTAACTAGCAACAATGGCTAAATCTGTCTCTGCATGTGTTAATTGTGTGCCAGTAAATTGCCACAGCTACAAGTCCTGACCTATCACGTCTCAAAAGTTTTTCCAAGAGAAACAGCAAAGCAGACCTTGGGCAGAGTCAGGGGACAGAGCTGGCAGCCCACGCACACCTGCCATGCTGTCTGTAACAGTTCCAGTGGTTTCCCTTTGCATGGCAAAGTGCACCAGACATGACAGGCAAGAGAGGTTAGTTCAGCTGATGAAGGAGGGAGAGTGTGTGGTTAAATGTGTTGTTAAGGGAGTTGTTATTTCAATATTGTCCGTCTCCTGGGACGAGAACATCTCTGCAGCTGTAACCATGGCGCCTAAGTTTGTGCCTGGCTGAATGAAAGAGCGTGTCAATCATCAGAGGAGAGGCAGGGGAAAAATCTAAACATTCCCCTTGTCTGTGCATGTGCATGAGTATGTGTGTGTATGTGCATGCATGTGTTGACTGACCGAGTGGGTGTTCTCATAGTGAAGTGGTCCTTTCACTCTGACAAGACTGGCTCTTTTGCAGCCAGGCTCTTTCAAAGTACCGTTGACACTTTTTACCACATAGTTTACTACTGCACTTTTCCCTTTTTACATTTCATCTAATGCGTGCGTGCAAAACCCTCATTGTAATTAAAGGCAAGCTTTACTAGAACAAAGCTGGAAGGAGCAGAACACATGGATTGTCTTGGAACCTGCGATCTGAGCAAAGCACTCCAAAAATTCATTAGTGAGTGTTGGAGGGAAAAGAACCGAGGAGGGTTGGGCACCAACGGGAGCAATGCACATAAAAAAACGTCAGAGATCTTTTGTGTTTCTTTTTCTGTCCTTTATCAAAATATGTGCTTACTTCAACAACTGACCCTGAAGTGCATTAAATCCTGGCTGCTTGCTAGCACAGTCATTGATAGCTTGTTCAAAGATTTTACTGGCCTGAGGCATGAGTAGGTGCTGATGACAAGGTGCTGGAACTGAGAGGGCCTACTCTGTCGACTACATCACTCCTTTATTTTGCCTCCTTAAATTTGAAATGGAGAATATGAGTGCTAAAGGGCTCAGAGCTGTGATTTTACAGAAGGAAATGTTGAATTGTGGTGGCCAAATACTTAACTGTGCTTGGTAAAAGATGACAAAAATAATACCAAGCACTACATTACACGAACATCTTCTGAAGCCCATCAGACTTAACCCTGAAAAACATATTCTTCTTGCAAATCCTAATTCTGCAATACTTTCTTCAAAAAGAAAATGGCATGGCTTAACAGCATCTTTTTAAGGGCAAAGGTGTGGTGGCTAAGAGTGTGGGTTGATGTGCTGAAAGAGCATTGTGACAGTCAACCTCTATAATGGATCTGACTGAATCTCTGCATGTAATGAATTTTATTTAATTAAAAAAATATATATATATCCCCACGGGGAAAAATGTGAGCAATGGAATACAAAAAATAAATGTATAGACATAATGAAAAAGTTACTCACACCTGAGCTTCAGCTGAGGCGCAGCTACCCTGAAAAAATATCTTCATGGACATGGTGGGGGGGATAAGACATTCCCACTCACTTCTTTATGCCCTTTTCATCAGCTAGAGCATCTTAAATGCCTTTCTACATCTGATTATTGCCATGATACCAGAACAGTCCTCTGCAGACTTACATAAAATATTTGGGTGTTAATTAGTGTAATATGTTCTTGTAAAACGCATCTATTCCGCCTTGCTTTAGGATATACACAGTATATGTTATACTTGGCACTGAACAACAACTAGTGTCGAGGAACCACCGTGATTGGTTGACCCAACATTTACCTGTACACTGCCACAGCTGACAGGTTCCTCTGGACTTAATAAAGTACTTTAAAAAGGAGAAGACATGCATGGATTGCATTTGCAATGTGTTTGTGTTTGTTTCATGTTTTTGTTTTTGTTTTGGACAAGCAAACAATATCATCTACAATTTTATCTTTAAGTAGTTGAGCTGCTGTTGCCTGCAAATTAAGTCTCCTTCAAAAGGGGACTATTGTGAGGAGAATTATAACCATTGAGTTCTGTTATAACAGTGGTTGGCTCCACATGTCATTTGCCTCTAAATATCAGCTAAAAGGCAAAAATAAACTGCAATAGTGAGGTTTGGTCGTTAAAGTAAAGTTACTACGCACCTTTCTGATACAGAATTTGAAGATAATACAACCTCTTCGATTTGGAACGTAACTGATTAATACAAAACCAAATTTGCATTTACATATATTTTTTATCTCGAAAAGATTGGGGGGGATTAGTACTTCTTCCACAACTTTTGTTTGTCTTTTTCTTAGTTGTACAAGGCAGAATTGTTTTTTTATTCACAAGTATGTTTGCACAAGTTATACAAAGGTCCCCAACTCTCTGGGGACAATATTTTTTTCATTATAAAGGGGTCAGGCTGACACAAGTGCTAGAGGATTAAATATTTTTCACATTTCTACAGAAAACTGCCAAGTCTTGCTCTAAGCTGTGGCTCAGTGGAGAGAGTGGATCATCTGACAAAACAAGGGTCACTGGCTTGATCCTACCTCCAATGTCGATGTGTCCTTGGGTAAGACCCCTTGGGTTTTCACCCCCACGTGTGTGTAAAGGGATAAAAAAGAGAGTAAATGTATTTAGCTTGAGCTGACCTTTGAAACATTTCCCAACAGCGTATGAATGTGGTGTAAAAGTGCTATGAGTTGTCAGATGATTGTAAAAGCACTATACAAAAGCTGAATTTAGCTTATTGTTTTTTTTTTGGAAAATGCACTAAAATGGCAGATATGTTTGCACACAAAGGGCACCACAAGCTGAGACCCATTATTATCATTTAACACAATATGACCTGTAATTTAACCCTAGGCATGTTAGAACAAACAGTGCTCTTGTAGGTTAGGCAGGTGTGCTCGGTAACATTTTAACAACTTATTCCTAAATAATTTGCTTCTCTTCCTTGTGCCCTTTAAATTTGCTGACCTGTACTTCCTTTTAGTCGGTGGTAAAGCTCCAAGAGGCTATACTTGTGTCCTTTCAACAGACAAAGAAAAAACTAAAATCACAGAAGAACAAAGCGGACAGATATGAGGATAACAAAAACAGGATTGTTGAAAGTTTGAAAGAATGGAGGGAAGAGAGAAAGGGCAAATAAAGCCTTCTTCTTAAACGTGAAGCATATGTTCAACAGATGGAGGTGATTCTTCTCTATGGCTGTGGTGCTTAGGTGTATTCACAATGTGTTGGCATGGACTTGGCATTGATTCTATGGATAGCCAGACAGTCAGGTGTATAAAAGCATGGCAGGAGATCTGAGTGCATTTGTTACTTTGCACACTTCCAACTTTGCACCATTTTACTTTTACTTTACTCTTTCAACATTGTCCATCCTTATGTCTCCAATAATCGAGTTGGCTGGAAGTACAATCAGATGGCCAACTTCAACAATTTTCACATAATGTCTCATTTCATGTGTGAGCACTTTGTCCGGAACAGGTAGGGGACAAGACTTTCTGTGATTATGTTTTTAATACTGTCATATTTTCCTGGCATTTCTGCAAGTTTAGGTTGTTTTTTCAAATTTTCCATCCATATGTCTGTCTTTGTAAAAGTAACAACATGTCAAAACAATGCAAACCACAAGTCAGAATGCTGTATCGTCGGATGACCGCCAGTATCAGGGAAATGTCTGCATATTGTGTGCACTCTTGGGTAGGTTAAATGGCGACAGATGAAAAACTCATAGATGCATTCCCTCATCCATGTCTCAGTGGCCAAACAATTTCCCCATTGTCTGCCTTTGCTAATTCAGAGGCTGCACAGTCCATCTCCTCATTTGCAGTGGATCTCTGTCTCTGCCTGTTGGGTGTCACAGCGGGGGCAGTCTATACTCCTCTGGGAGCCAGCTCATTTTGTGATGTCCTATTTCTAAAACTAACTTGTGGTCACTGAGTTCCTTCAGCAAATGATCTACAGTGCTCAGGTAATCTGCCCTTTTTTCTCCGTGTAGGGCCAACCTCGCTCGGCTTTGAGTTGCCTCTTTAAAGCATTTCACATAAGATGTTGTTGTATTTTAGCAACTTAATTTGATCCAATTTCAGGAGTTTTAATGTCATAATTTATCTCTGAAATTATGTTTCTTTGAAAATCCCATCTCATGTTAAACTACAACTTTTTGCACAAAAATTATGGAAAAGAAGAAAGAAGGGGGTCTTTTTTCTTGTTGCTGCCGTGTTTTTGGTAATTAAACATATCAGTTACCACCTACCAATTGATTCTGGGACTTATCTTAAAATCCAGACTCTACAAACCAAAGTGGAGGGCTGTCTTTCTTTGTCGTTATCTCCTGTCATCCAATCAGCCCTTGATAAGGAAAAAAGTCCAAACAGTCTCTTTCCCCTCCACTGCCCTCATCTCCCTGAGAGCCACTTGTGTTTCATCGCCCGGGAAAGAGAAGAGCCGGACCCCTGACCCAGGACACGCACTGCTGGGTTCCTCTGGGCCAAGCCAACTTCCCCTCCCTGGGCTCCATCTGCAGACCACAAGAGGGGATTAGGTTCACAGCACCCTAGGATGACTAAAAGGAAGGAGGCAGGGAGTTGAAATAACATCCAGGACAACCCAAGATAGCTTGCCCCTGATACAAAAAGAGCAGTCACTCAAAGGAGGATGGGAGAACTTTTCCACTTCGTGAAACTGCAAATGAATTTAAAAACACAAATCTACTCTGTTTCCCGTCAACCATTATTGTAGTATGACTTCAAGCTTGATGTGGTGGAGGAGGGTGGATTTAGAAGTTGATTTGTCTGACCGTTTCTTTACTCAAAAGCAATGTGATTCAGCTTTATTTACATCTAGTGACATTCACATTAATTCCATGAGGCCACAATATTTGTGTCAATTCAAGCTGCAATATGGTTTTGATGACAGAGCATGTGCCCCCGCATACACTCAAAGGTAAAGGCTCTCACTGAGAACACTCCTGTCTCCCATTGAGTCTGCATGCCACCTTCTCTCCAGTATCATGCCTCTGTTTCTACCTCTGGGGAAGTAACAAAGAGGGAGTCAACTTTTTTTCCCCCAATAACGCCTTCAGGTCATTCGCATTGGAGGGGAAACATTACAGAGGTGTAAATATTTTGCCTTCAATTGGCAGAATGAATTGGGCTCATGATTGCTCTGAAAAAACACCTTGAATACATTAGGGTGGACAGATGGTGACACAAGACAGCGCCAAAGTTGTCTGGATAGATCCACCTGATAGCTTCACTCGTCTCCTACAGTTTTATCAACAAGGTCCTCAGACTTTTACCCCCTTCAGAGGGGATCATGTGACCTTGAAGCAACATCCAAGCATGAAAATACCTCAAATGCAACCTACAAAACCCAGAGCAGGGCCAAAATAGTTTTACAACCCTCTGGCACCTTTTTGTGTTTTGTTTTCTGCCTTCACGGTGAGCAGCACTTTCAACCCATCCCATTTGGCATGAGCTGTAGCCAACCAAACTTGCTTTTGTCCAAATCTTGATCCCAGTTAATACCCACAATACATGCACACAGAACAACACACGCTAATAATTACAAACCCTACATTCCTAGGAGAGTTAAACATGTAAACAAACCACATTTTGCAGAGCTGAAACAAAGGAAAAATTCAAACCCTTTGCTGAATATGGTGCCTATTCAGAAAAACATCGCTTTTCCTTTGTCTTACCACCCTTCTTTTTGCTTTTACTGCCCATCAGTCTCCCATTCTGCCTGGTCCACCTCCTGTCTTAGTTTAGGAAATCCAGGGATTACTAGAAGGACAATCGAAGTGGCAGAGGCCTGCTGCTCCCAAGCTACCACAGAAAGCCTCTTTTTCTATTTCCTCCTCTTTCCTTCCGTCCTGTCTTATTTCCCCATGAAGCAGGGGGTGAGGGTCTAATGATAGATTTGATTAAAACTCTCAAAATACCCCAAATTTTCCTTTTCCTTTACCTAAGTTTGGTCTGTCCAACTTGCCTACTTCCCCATTTGCTTGTTTTGATTGATTATTGTCTGTCCTCCAATAAAAGCTCATCAGTACACACACATACTGCATATACCCTCCCCCCACACATCGTTTCTCCACTTAATAAGCGTCTCGTCTGAATGGGGGGCAGGTGGGTTCCCCTTCTACACTTGTCCACAAATATACCCCACTGTTTGACTTGGCAGTGCTGCTGCTTTGCAGTCATTCCACCTTTCCTGACCCCCCCAGAAAACAGAGAAAATAATAAAGTATCTCTTGATCCGGACTTAGAAAGCACACAGCTGGGTCCTCAGTGTGAATACCCACAAGGAGAGGATGTTGAGTATGACAGAGTCTGAGGAAAATTATAGGGGAAATTGTGCTAATTTTTGTTTTCTGTCAAAAGTTATGTCTGTTTAGCAAGAATATGTGCGTGTATAACATCATTTGCTCAACATGGCATAGCATAACAGACAAGAGTGGATAGAGATGACATGCAAATTTGAAAGGGGCATGGTATGACTTTTTGCAAAGAGAATCCGAATCACATTCCCTTTTCCATAGCAGTTCAAGGTCTTTCATGGTATGGTCGAACTATGTGATTTACTTACAATAGGGTTGTGGAGTTGGATGTAAAAGTTGATCATATCATCTTGTAGGCCAAGTTACAGCAGCATTTCATGATTATTGCCTAATCTGACGAAGAGACGTTGGGTAAAGATGAAAAAATAATTTAAACATTTTAAACAGTAGACAGACAAGCTTGGGCAGATCAATGCAAAGGCCCCAATATTGGCTAGACTCTTAATAATCTAAGTAACCACTGAGGAAAATAAAAATGTAATGAGCCTTATTGATCTATCAGAAACTTTATTTGGTTGCTGTCTAATTGTTTAGATATGAAGCACATTCAGCCCACAAAATCAACAGCTGGCCTTATGTGCCCATGTCCATAAAATCACATTCTTTTTCACATGACCATATTAATGGAACATTTTTACAGTTCTACCCCTGTTACAAAGCTCTTGCAAGGGTTCAGTCCGTCCTATGAACAAATCATTATACTTGGTCAGGCTGTAGCTGGGCACCCCTGTTAAACAGATTTGGATTCATCCCTGATGTTAAACAAACGTACTTGCAAGAGTGTCATGTTTGTCTTGCAAAGCAAAAGTCAGCTGTGTTAATGAGATATGAAGATGACAACAAGAAGAACAAGGACTCAACTTCCACTCAGGTAAAAGTCAAACAATGTCACAATCTTTCCCTCTTTGATGAGCAAGCACAGACAGCACTGAGCACTAATCTCTCTTTTACATTAAAGTCAGTTAGACATCTACATTATATGTTCTTACCCCTCCACCATTAATAAAAGCCAAAAATAACCCATTCAGATCATTGTAAAGGGATTTATTGGTAGAGACAATCCATACTTTTTTCGTTCTATGTAAGCAACATGCTGCACTCACGTTTCAACACCATTATCAAAGCTCAGTACATGCAAAACAGCTGTTTCTGCATAACAAATGTTTTAAAGAAATTGCTTTAAAAGAATAAAATAGAAATCAAGGGTTTTGAATAGGAAACAGATGTACCTTGCTAAGTCAAGAAGTTTTGCCATATTTGATGCCGTAGTGCTGCAGTAGAAGATGTGTAACTCAGTATGTATGTATCAAAGACAAAAACATCCCCTAGTAGGAATACACAAGTATACATAAGATTTGTTTTAGAACTAGATTGTTCAGACAACTACCTAAAATGAATGGCTGTGAGAACAAATCCATAATAACAAAAACTTTGTCATAACTACATTAGTGGACCTGGGATATAATTTAGGGGTATTTAAGTAGCTTCTTGTTACCATGACTAAATAAGTCGGCTAAAGCAGACACACAGATTATTTTCTGTTTTTGGAGATGATTACTACTTCATCATTCAAAATGTTAATAGTCAATGTTTAATCAATCTAAATATTAATTTTAGAATTGAAGTGGCTCTAAATCAGTGACTTAAAGGGTGCTATAATCATTGCAACTTTAATGATATGTTGAAGTTCTGTACTCACTTAAACTGTTGAGGTCTATGGAATGAGCTCCTCCAAATCATACATTTTTAGCTTTAATAGTCTGATCTGCTTTGTTTAAAGGCACAAATCTCATCAACCACCAGATCCATCAGACTCCTTTTTTGGTTTTAAGTAAAATTCCTTTGGCACTTGCAAAGACATTCACAAGACCAAGTCTCTTATCAACCTAATCTTCCATTAAACTCAAGTTCACTCTTTGACAACATCGCTCCTGTGATAATCCTATCATCATCTGTCTGCTTTACTTCAACTGGTTTTATGCCTCACCTATTTTGATATGTGATGCTATTCATACCAGATGAGCCGAGTCTTCTCCACGGCATGAAAAAAAGCATGGAAAAAAAGCATTTTGTTATTTTAAAAACGCCTCTCTGCCTTAAGCTTGTGCCTGACTGCTTTCTCTTATCTCCTCCACTATGCTTTGGTTGGACTAATGGTTCAGGACATAATAATTCATGAAGAATGATTTGACCTTTGTTCATGCAACCCACATCTGAGATCTAGCAGAAACACGAGGGCATCACTTAATCTTCTGCATGAACATAAATAGTATAATCGAGGAAAACCAGATACAGATTGAGAAAGTTTCCAAACAATCAGGAGAGCCAGGTGGATGATTTCTTTCTTTTTGAAGAGATAAATTCTTGCAGAGGTGTCCCTGTGTGCGTGCAAGTTGATTAGTTGATTAGTTGGTGCCAAGTCAAACTAATTCTGGCTAACTTCTAACTTTGGAACTAGATTTATGCAGCTTTATATAACACGTCTGCACCTGGAAGAAGATTGTGTGTCCCAAAGACCTTATTAGGGCATCTAACCAGAAACAAATAAAAATAAACAAAATCATAGACATTTTGACAAAACAAAAAGCTCTACAATACCAGTTTTACGTATGTAATTCAGGATGCAACACTCTACCACTCACACCACAACTCTTGCCTTAATCTGAACATGTTCAAGTGATTTTAAAGTCCCACAGACATTTCCAGAATAAAGTACTGGAATTCTTACTGGAACTGAGGCACATTCCCCCGATCAGTTTTTACGTGTGAGATTATAGTTAGAACCCATTTTTGCTGTTTCAAGTCCATCTTCCTTATACCAAATTAATTATGTTGAACTATTTATTTGTCCTTCATATGCAAATTGTGTTGTTTAGAGTCATTACTGTTGCCAAAAACCAATGGCAGCTAGTTCGCCAGTATCACACAGGTAGCTACAGCCAAGTAAAAAGAAGGCAAAGGCATTCCACAGTAAGCTATCCTACGAGTTAATCACGGACATATGCTAATTGTTTTTTCAGCTAAAGATAGCTATTTTAAGTCCTCTGAACTCACAACAGTCTTTTCACTGAGCATTTCTTTTTCAAACATACACAGGCTTATATGCACAAAAGGGATTTATTTAGCCCATCAATGCTTATTGCAGTCCTTAGCCAAACAGTGACATTAGCTTCAGTTGTGACAGTGGTTAGCTCATTAGCTCCATCTGTGACCAGCGTAAGTTTTTGCCTGAAAGACCACCATGAAAGAAGACAGTGATCCTACCACTTAAGTCAATAGCTCTAGCCTATTAGCTCTCGGTAGCAAATGAACATGAGCTCAAAAAGACTGTCTCAAAGAGATTTTTTAAAAGTACATCAGCGGTAATGGAATTGTAAAGGATTGCAAGTTAGACACACGTATGTTGCATATTTTCATTTGATTACAGCGACAATATGGTTAAAAAAGTAATAGTTTTAAGCAACTTTCCACCATGCAGTAAAACAAGTTAAATGAAACGGCAATGATAATTCCATCATAGTGGTTTATGGAGAGTCTTAGTCTGGACGACAACCTTTAGTCTTTATAAAGTGCCTTATGTTCTCAGTCTGGTCTTGACACTATCAAATGTAATGGATAGTCGCCATACAATAAGGGGGAAGAATACAAATGCTTGAATGTAATTAATCCAGCTGCGGTCTCTAGTTGGTGAGCTTGCAAGATCCCCAGTCTTTGAAAAAGACTAGTCTGAGACTGCAACATAAAAGAGGTGCTGACTCGTCTTCCGAAGGTCTTCTAATTTATGTGAGGTGTAAGGCAGATTACGTGTCTCAAAACAATAAAAAAGTGAAGTCAAAGACAAAATTAAGTGATTCTGCCTTAAAGAAAGCACCATTTTATTTGAGATTAACACAACTTTATTTGAAAGTTCCTGCACCCCAGTGAGAATCCAAGTCCTGATGTTCTTCTTTGCTGTATCTGACAGGTGGATTAGATTTCCCCCCTGCTGAGAACTGGACACTTTAGTAGCATAGTGTGTAATGCAGCAGAGTATAGCTATAAAACAGCATACTTTAATATCAAAGGGGTATGATTGAGGGGTTTTTATGTAGGAGTTAACATCTGCATGTCAAGCATATGTGTTTCAGTGTGTGTCAGAGCAAAAATAGACGGTAATGGAGGAGGAGAGAAAATATGTGGAATAAAATGAGAGACAGCATAGGAAGAATAAAAGAAGAAAGAAAAGTGGAAGAGACATAGCAGGGGGTGTAATGTAAGGAATGGGTCAAATGGAGACATAAAGGGCCAGATGTTTATGGTTAGAAAAAGAGGTACGGAAAAGAGGAGGGAGTAGACATATTGCCTCCTCCTCTCCCTCCTCTTCCTCCTCCTTCTTGTTCTTCTAAAAGGTCTGGAGCACAGCTGGCCACTTTTGTCCTTCACCATCTCCTTCGTTCATCCTCCCAAAGCCCCTCCATCCTCAGTCCTTCCCCCATCCATCCAAAAACAACTCCAAAACACCTCTTCATCTTCAACCAGTCCTTAAACCTTCAATCATCAGCCTTCCTCCTTTTCCCCCACCCAGGTTAGTGACAAATCTCTAGATTATACAGTGCAGCATCAGCCCTTCATCCCTCCTGCCCACCTTCTTTCTTTTTCTTTCACTCAATGGCGGCTCTCCTTCCACCACTGTCACTGATCTCTGTTTGTTTAGCTTTCATGTCCTTCCTCCTTCCTGTGCTGCGCTCGGTGCACACTCACTCTCTGTATGATCGTGCACTTGTAACTCAGTGGTGGTGTACATTTACATAGATGTGGATACTGGGTGTTTGCATTTCCGCATTTGTCTGTCTTCACCACAGAGTTTGTCCAAGTCACATAAAGCGATGAATGTCTAAGCACCCACAGAAAGGAGCAGCAGAAGGAGGAGGTCCAGGCTTCCTCTCCTTCCTGCACTCACAGCTCTGTCTGAGTCGATGCTGAAGCGAACATGCTGTAATCCCACACAAGCACACCATTTCACGGCAAATCAGGAGGAGAAATGTTCAATTTCATGCACGTTTATTCAGCCTGGAGAAAAACAGGGGGATGGAGAGCGCCTGATTCTATTTTACGCACCCACAAATAGATGGTACTTCTCCAAACAAGCAGAGTTAGAAATACTGAAAATTTGCATCCTCCTCTTTAATCAAAAGAAATTTCAAATTTTCTCAGAGATGAGAAAAAGCTGCCTCAGGTTAACAAATGTGCATGACCTTCCAGTCAGGTGTGCCAGGACTTAACAACGGTAGGATCACAAGAGACTTCTGATGTCTTTTACAGAAATGAAGCGCAGTTGTTCTAGTGGAAAAACACATTGCTGCAGCCTATAGTAATTTTTACCTGCATATGTTTTTGTGTGAGCCAAATTTTCTTTCAATACATTAAGCAAAAGATAAGTCCAATGCAAAGAAGCAGTATAAATCTTTTCATAACATGCTGTTTTACTTCTTGATTACTTTACAATTTTTACAATTCAAACAAAACACTAATTCATTTTACAAGTTTGTATGAATGTTAAATATGCAGTACTTTTGTGATTAGTGTATTTTTGCACTAATACTAATATTTAATTATACTCCATTGTAATGTAAGTTGCAGCAGTTGCCAATGCCTGAAGGGGCTTCCGGGGCCTTAGGCACCTCGGCAGCCTTACGTACTCGATAACACTTACAAATAAAAGACCTGCAGGCCCTGATGCTGCAGACCTGCTGTGTGTCAACAAGATTAGTGTAGAATACACTTATCAATGGTCTGGCCTCGGAGATCAACAAGGTGAAGCGTCCTTTCTCTGACTGCATTCTCTGAGAACAGGCATCATCACGACTGACTGGAAGAGGGGCATTGTTGTCCCTCTCTGCAAGGGAAAGAGTGATGTGAGACAGGGTAACAGTGACAGGAGGGTTACACTTTCTTCCATGCTGGGCAAAGTACTTGCACTGTTTCTTTTGAACAGGATTACCTGCTTCAGCCTTATGTGGCCTGCAGGTTTAACACCCAAGAGGTCTATAGGCCAAATCCTGGTGCTCTGGGTGCTCACAGTGCACTACTGGGAATTCAATAGAGAGTTACTTGCAGCCTATATTAACTCCTGAAAGACACTCAACTATCCTATGGGGGATTCTGGGGCTTCATGGGATCCCACATGTGCTCATACAGCAGATGTCTACCCTACATTCGGATACAGAGAGCCCTGAGTAGTGTGGTTTCTCCATCTCTGACTTCTTCCCAGTTAGTTCTGGGGTGAAGCAGGAGTGTGTCATGACCCCTACACTTTTCAGTGCTTACATGAACTGGATTATGGGGCGGGGAACAGGTACAACGACCTGTGGAATATCATTCAGTGAAGTTAGAATCACTTATCTGGTATCTGCTGATGATTATGGAAGCAAAGACCATAATCCAAATTAAAATGGATTAACAGAAATGCTTTTTCATTTTCAAAATAAAATGCATTTGTTGACTCATTTATAAAATACATTATAAATAAACTGGACTGCATTTTCACTTTCTACTTAAAGACTGGTCATCCTGTGACTTAATCACCTGCTGGTTATGGACTAAGCTCCTCTCTTACATGAAAGTAACAAGTGCCTTTGCTTAAACAGTAAGTTTTTGGTCAAACAAAAGGTCATTAGCCCTCTTACCAACCAACTGATAAGATGCTATAGGCAATACAATCCATAGATTCGATTGGAGCTTTGATCAACCAATAAAAGTTAATTCTTGATACATGGGTTGTTACACCCCATCAGAACTGGGCAGTGTTGGTATTTAAAAAACAACTACAACTTCAGCTGCTATTATATATGTCTTTTTTCTCTCTATGTATAAATGAAAAACAGGTGAGGAGAAGAAAGATTGTTCAAACAGGTTTTGTCTTGGAGTGGATGCTGAAGTCTTGGTACACTTGAACACTTCTTAATCCATGTCTAAAGTGTCTAATCAAACTCAGATATTTCACACTCACAGGCATACACACACACAAAGAAAGCCATGATCCACCATGATCCTCAAAGATAAAGACAGCCAGTAACCAGAGTGGGAGTGCAGCAGATGATGGTGACAAGGAAATATGCATGGGAAATAATACGATACCTGAGGAAGTTATTTGTGAAGTGTTTCACTGACTTGCCAGCACACTTGATCCACATGACAAAGAATAACCTTAAAATGACTTAACTCTAAAACAGCATTGTCAGTGAATTTTAAAAACATGTGTGCTCAGAAATGACCTGAAATGACTGAAATGGAGAACTACATAAATATCTCCAAATGTTGCATTCAGAGGTGTGGTGGAATTTTGGGGTAAGTCCTCCACGAGCTTTACTTATCATCAGTTTCATTCTAATGGAAACTCAGACTGATACCAACTAAACATTTTGTAAAGACCATTCATAATTAATACATGTTTGAAACATGACTTTTCTGCTCAAGTTGACAGCTCATTCATTTTTACTGATAGCCCACTGGATTTAAAAAATGGTCTATTTGCATTTAAGTATACAAAGTACAAATTTATGTTGAAAACTGCATCAAACAAGAAGAAGAAACTCTGCTATCTAACCCTGCCCGCTAACTTAGCGGCTAACGGCTAACGGTCATTAACTGTTGTTAGCTGCAGCTAAGTTAGCCGTTATGGCTAACATCCTTAAACTGTTGTTAACTATTGTTAGCCATTAGTCACTACATTAGCCGCTATGTATGCTACATTATAGGAGGCAACCCTGCTTGATGTGGATTGGTCTGTGATGAATGTGACGAGCCAAACAATTGTCCAATCCCAAGCTTGTGTTTTTTTGAACGTTCTGCCCCTGAAAACAAATTCAAAGGGCTCCTACCAAGATGGACTAGTGAAATATTTCTGTGGCAGATATATGGAGCTGTTCATCTGGCTTGTCAGGTTAGTAATCATGGTGAAAAGAGCTGAAGCTCCAAAGACAGACATGATTTCTGGGGGTTACTATGGGAAAATGGATATCCCTGGGCTTTCCAGAAAAAGCATGATGTCATGACAGAAGTGTTGGACATATTTGGAAGTGATGAAGAAAAGTCATTTTGTTGCATGTATGCATACCTACATGGAGAACAAAAAATAAAAACAGACCCCATTAGAAAGAAAAACAGAGAAACAAGGAAGAGCTTCAGGATTTAATGTATATAAAGCAGAGCATTTTGGAGAGCAGTCAGTGTTGACTGTTAACAGCCAAACGCACCTGTTTGCTACTGAATACACTTTGCTCAACCTTTAATAAACTTTGTTGCACCAGACTCCACCTGTCTCCTTGCTTTTTCATATGAAGCTAAAATTTTGAGTAAGAAAATTGCTACATTGACGACAAATTGATAACAAAAGGCTTTTTTTACAGCCCTTTGAAGCTGATTGAGCAAACTCATCTAATCTTTCTCAACTTTTCGAGACACAACATTACGTTCACACATCACATAGTCGGGGACTCTTAAAGACAAAGGTTTTTCTCCTCCATTTTCCATCTTTTTTGCATCATGTGTGGTATTACTACTTTAATTACTATTTGTACTTATTCTTATCTTACACATATACATGTATATGTGAGCGTGTTTGTGTGTGTACATTAGGATTTATATATGTAGGTATGTATGGAATGGAGTATGTATATGTTTAGTAAAAATATGTGTGTATATATATGTACATGTGTGTGTGTGTGAATATATATATATATATCTATATATATATATATATATATATATATATTTATATTTATATATATATATATAGATATATATATAGATATATACTGCATATATACTGCATATATGTATAGATATACTGCATATATACTGCATATATGTATATATATTTATACTGTATGTATATAAGTATATGTGTATATATATAGATATGTGTGTGTGTGTGTGTGTGTGTGTGTGTGTGTGTGTTTGTACAGAATAGATGTAGTTATTTATTTATTTACCTATTTATTTAACTTTACTTAATGAACCCTTGTCTGTCTTTTCCTTTTTGTCTCTGTGTGAATGTGACTAAAGCTATGTATTGATCCAGAAATGTCTGCCAGGTTGTTATTTTTTTTTAATTCATTTCTCTTTAAAACATATTTTGGAATTTGTTTTATGTGCAGCTTTAAATCAAAATTAGCTTAAAAAAGATTATAACTAAGGCCAGGTGTTCAACATAATTGTGCACCAGTGCACTAACCAAGGTCAAGACATGAACGAGCGAGTTTGGTACTGAAGAACTTGACTGGCCTGCACAGAGTCCCGACCTCAACCAGATAGAACACCTCCAGGATGAATTAGAGCAGAGACTGTGAGCCTGGCCTTTTTGTTCAACATGAGTGTCTGACCTCACAAACGCACTTCTGGAAGAATGATACAGAATTCACAAAAACCCACTCCTAAACCTTGTGGAAAGCCTTTCTGGAAGAGTTGAAGCTGTTATAGCAGCAAAAGGTCAGCCAAAATCATATTGAAGCCTATGTATTAAGAATGAGCTGTCACTCAAGTTCATATGTGTGTTAAAGCAGATGAGGGAATACTTTGTATGTGGGTAAAAAATTTACTTAGTTTTTGTATATCTCTCAGGAGGCTTCTCAATTGCTACTCTTAATTACTGTGGTTGAGAAATTTTGGCCTCAGCATACTGTGCTAAATTAACAAAACATGTTTGTACTGACAGCTGCAGCAAATATCTGACCTGACGGTGACATTAATCATATTTACGAGCGAGCCATGAATGAGTCTGTCTGCGTCATTAGAGCAACTAATCAATGTTGGAGAAGACAAAGTACATAAAGCTGTTGTTTGTGTATGAGTTACAGTAAAACGAGAAAAATCAAAACAGTGCTTGTGTGCATCATAGAGACAGAAAAACAGAGGAACAAACAGAAGCTCAGAGTGGGAGGTGGTAAAGGGGGAGAGAGCCCCATGATGAGACATGGGAAATAACTCCTCTATGCTGCTGATGGTTTGGAGTTGGTGGGCAGAGTCTTAGCATGTGTGTGGTGGAGTTACAGTAACACCAACCATAGATCAGCAGCTCTTCCCTTCGCTGGCCTTGAATAAGAGCCACGCTGGCTGTCACATCAGAGACAGGAAAATTTAACTACCCTCTTCAGACTCTCATTATTTCATAAATCTGCACTTCAGGCACACAATTTTGTTGATTTGAGCTCATGGCTTAGGGAATGCTTTTACAACCTGCTTAATATATTTACAACCTATAATCTACTTTTTTGTCTAAGAATGCATATGTGTAGAAGGGTTAGAAAGAAGACAGCTGTAGCTTACAGGGAGAAATTTGGGTTTAATTTTACATCCACTGAGGCGCTGTGTGCATGCCTGTGAGCTAACGTGGCACAGCAGAGCATCTTCGAGGATTTAAATCACACTCCGTCTGGTGCACATATGAAATTATTCCTGCATGATTCAGTGACACATTTTCCAATACCACTTTTATTTTCACCGTGTCACATTCTTGGCTTCCTGCTTCTGTCTTTTTATGGCTTTTGTAAGCAATAATCTTGAGATTTTAGCTTGTCTCATTGATTTGTAAGCACTTTGACTTTGGAAGTTCAAACCCCAATGAGTTTAGAGTACACACAAAATTAGATTAAATATTTAAATTCTGTTTATAGACTGAACTCCAACCTTGCAGTGCAGCTAGAATATGCCTGGTTCATTGTCTGTATGCAGGCAGATCCATCTTGCAAAGCCGAAGCGAAAAAGTTCGTGTAGATTCGAATTTATCCAGCTCATAGTTATCTAGAAGATTCAAAAACATAGCCTCAAAAAAGTTCAGTAATACAGATACATTTGGAGATATTAATTACATTTCTTTGCACATTTCTTTTTCTTTAGTTGTGAAATATTGGTGTGAGAAAAGCATTGACATAAGTTAAAGCCTTCCTCAGGTAGTGTGACTGCATCACAACTGTGTGTCACTGAAAATAATAAAAAAATGTCATTCAGAGAAGTGATTTAATCACATATTTGAATTGGCACAAGGTGAAGAATATTGTATTTCTAAAAGTGATGTCTCATCCTCAATCATACATGCATATAGAAGGATTAGTGTCAGAAAATATCAGTGTGGTAAGTTAAAATGTCAACAATTAAACTGAAACATATTTTGAGAGTAAGGTGGAAACAATGTTGATGAAAATGTTAAGATATCAAAGCAGACAGTCAAATTGTGAAAAACAATCCTAGTTTACTTTCCTGGAAATGCTGCCCAAAGGGTATTAAATTTTAGATTTTTACCTATACTCATTAAGCACAAACCCCAGCAGCAAATCTTGAACAACAAAATGGATTTCTTAACTGACATTTACATGCAAAGTTTGAATTAATAAAATACAAAATGCTCATTCAGTCTCAGTCAATGATTGCATAGGGTTCTCTTCTCTGTAAAATAGTGTGTGAGGCACTAGTCAACAATTCATGAACAATGTTGTTTTAAATGCAATCCCCAATAAATCTGAGATTTCAACCATTTACAGTCCATAACACCATCACAAAGTGTTAAAATCAGGAGAAATGTTTGTGATGTCAAAAATGTGCATTGAATGCCTGTATCTCTCTGGAAAAGCTGAATTAAAGGTACTATAAGGAGAATCTATTTGCGCCGACATTAAGACTCTGCTATCCATGAGCTCACGCGTCGACTGTCATAATGCTGCGTTCCAGTAACCTCGGAACTGGGAGTGACATCATCTCCGACGTATCGGCGTTCCAGTTGAAGTAGGAAAAAAAACATGCCCATCTACCAGGCTATTGTTAGCTGTTGTTAGCACGCCCTGCATTGTTGTATGAAGAATATGATTATCACTATGGCAGCATTTTTGTTAATATAAGTCTAACAATACTAAACAGCTGATCTAAACAACTGGAACGCACCAAGACATAACCCAAGCCAAAGCGTGTGTGTGTTGTGATGCTAATAAAAATGCAGCTCGGACCTTCCTCAGAACTCTGCATTGCTTTACAACTTTTGTTTTCAACAACTTACAGGATGCAAAGCGACGAGGTAATGTATGTCTTTCTAGTTACGTAGCGGCAGTTTTTGATGTGTGACAACAACCAATTTTTTGAATACTTAGAATCATAGTTTTGTAGCCGGCTATATATCGCTACTTACAGCCCGGTGCTCTAAGACGTGTAATATAAATAACAAAATAATATAAATTTGCTCTAGTTTTAATTGTCTTGTTCTTGTTGAGTATCCAGGCAAATCCAGCCCTGTGCGACCCGACCGGAAGGCTAAGGAATAGCATTTATAGATAACCTATTTTGATGCTATAAAACTCATCTTAAAGTGTGTATTTCGATCAGGCATATATCTAAAAGTGAGACTTTTTTGTAATTACTTAGAAACTCCTCAAAGTTCCTTTAAAACCTGGTTTCATTCTTTGAAAAATATTACAACATGGGCTTTGTAACATCAAAAGAAACCTATTGTCTAATAGTTTGCTGTTGCATCTAAAAATAAAAGGTAAAACTCTATAATATGACTTTAATAAAAGTATTTAATAATCACCATTTTTTATTTTTCATTCATACAAGTCTTACTACATGAAAGTCTTTTGGAGTGCTTCACTGTCTCTCTTTTTTCTGAGCCAGATGCTTACTCACACTTCCACATTTATCCTTCCTACAACCACACACAGCTCAGCCTCTCAGGGAAAGTGCTTGCGAGGAAGAAACCCAATATGATTAAGACTATGATTGCTGCCTCTAATAGTTTTAGCACCCATACCCTCTATTAAGAAAAACATTGGGTTTGGACAAGGGCTCAGCACAGCTCTCTGACAGAGCAGATTAGCCTGTGGGAAAGACTCTTAATTCAATGTTTCAAAGTGTGTGTGTGTTATTGTGTAAAGTAGGTGTAAGCTGTGTATGTGTGGCCAAATACATCTGTCTATGTGAGTGCTTCTCCCTGGATCTACTGTATGTGAGACCCTGTGTGTGTTTGGCCCAGACAGAGTCAGCCACGGTGAAGGGTTGTGGTCACCCTGAGCAACAGATCGCAGGATTGTGGCTTTAAATGAGCCACAAACTCCCAAGTAGGCCAGTTGGTTAGAGAGGAATGATACTAAGACAGGAGGAACACTGGATAAACATAATTACATCTTCTGCAGTTTGTCTTCACTGCAAGGTAAAATGATGAAGGATTGATGCTGGGGTTAGAATACACTTTTTTCTGTTATGATAATAACTGTGGCAGAAAAGACATCATAAAGCAATTAATTGTGGATTGACTTGACTGACTGTGGTACCTGTCTTTATGGCCAATGTGATGGTGTTAGAAGAAGGATGGAAGGTGATTCAAAGAAGGCTATATACAAAAACACAACACTTACTGCCCGACACTTTACTTTTGTGTCTTTTCAAACAATTTAGTGAGTAAAACACTGGCTTGGTGCTGAGATTTGTGACTATAATTGTTCACGCAGAGAACCATGCACCATGTGAAGGCGTCTCCCTAGCCAAAAATATTGGGAATATGAGGCTTGCCTAATTTGTACGTTCAAGATCTACATGACATATGGCTGTTTGGGGGACAACTCATACTAGACTTTGCAAAGGAAGGGTACAATACATAAATGATGTAGCAGCACAGAGGAAATGACATATTATCCACTGAGATCTCTCTAGCTCTAGATATAATGTGAGCCACCCTTCCTTTTATTTCTAGAAATATGGGCCAGGTCAAAAAGAACTGTGGGCCACAGTTGGCCACCGGGCTGTGTTTCAGCCCACTGTGTGCAGTTGTGAAGGATCACCATTAGTTAACATTGCAAACTTTGCTGCTCTAGGTTCAGTTTACTTCACACCAGAAATTTTGTGAAGACTTCATTAAGTAATTAAATACGATGGCAATTTCATCCTTTTACAGTTTTTTTTGATTGCTAACATGCATTGGTCGAAACTTAAGTCACATGTTCAAAACTCTTAACACAGTCTGCATTTCCATCATGCATCTCAGCTGAACAGTTAATCTCATCCCCAAAACGGTTTCCCACCAACAAAACACTTCGTACATCAACCACAACACTAGCAAACAGTCTCACTTTGGAAACTAACACTGTCACTCTTAGCACACGGAACTACAAAATACAATCAACAGAGAGCATAAATATAAAAGAACATAAATATAAATTTAATCTTTCAAATTTGAATGATTTCTTTTTAGATAAATCAGTATTTTATTATAAAATAAGATCTTTGCACTTTGAGTGTTCTAAATTGTAATATATTGAAACATGAATGAATCAGGAATGCAGCAATTTATTTCCAGAACATTTATTTTTTGGGACCTTACAAAAAACAAAACTTTTACTGTTAACAAAAAAAAATAAAAGCAGAGTCTCAGAATTCAGGTGGCAGAGCAGAAAACAAAAGATAAAACTCAAAAACCAACAATGTGTACTGTGGCCCTAATTTCATCAGAGACCACAGCTCTTGGTCTTCCTCTCCTTCCTCTTCCTCCTCTCCAACCTGAACCGGTGCTTTTTGATCCATATTTCCAAAGGAAAAACGATCAGAAGCCACTCCTTTTTATATGGTTCCTGATGAGGCCAAACACAGATCACCTGAATCGGTTTTCAGCTGACAACTGCACTCAGCTGTGTTTGGAACTACATGATCTTTTTATTTATTTTTATTGTCAATATTTTGAAATAATTTTCTACAGATTTCAATGTGGCTGCAGCAGAAATTCCCCATGTCTTTCCCCCATCACTGTGTTTTGATTCTGTTTTTAACCGTTTTGAACAAAGGCTGTTAGCATTTGAAAAATGTGCTGTAAAAGTTGAGTGTTTTGCAGGTGGCGAACTAGTAACTGAGAAAAGAGTTCATGAATTTTGGTGACTGTGGTCACTGAATGCATTTTGTGTGGAAGCAATGGAAAGTGATCCACAGTTTGGTCCACATGAACTGCTGTTTTGCAGACTGTGTTAAGAGTTTTGAACACGTGACTTCAGTTTCGACCAATGCATGTTAGCAATCGAAAAAAACTGTAATGCCTGATCATAAAACACATTTGATAGATGTGCTAAAACACTAAATTGTAGCCCCACTAAATCCAGATGCACATACACAGACACACTCAGAAGTTAATTTTGACCCCATTATCTGTCTGTTGATCAGTGCCTGAGACAAATTCCTGCTTAAAGTAACTCTGAGGTCACAGACAAACACAAATATACACACAGACACCCACCTCGTCTTAATGACCCAAGCTTCACCACAGAAGAAACTACTTCCCATCAAAGCTGCTCTGAGTTTTCATTTATTTACTTTTTATTGTTCAAGATGATAACCCTCTGAGCTGTAAAACAGATCCATGTTTTACCAAGCCTTTGTTCCAAAACTAATACTTGTGTTTTAACTAGACCCGAAAACAATCAGTCCTGCTCTGTATATTTATCTGTGTGCCGATGCTATTGTCTAAACACTAGCATTTTCCAACACCAAGCTTTCAGTTTCTCACCACACTCCCTGCTGGGCCAAAGCCTACCTTGATTAACACTTGGATTTTACTAGATCACTGGTGGTTTAGTACCAGCTACACATCATCCCTGACAGTAATTTAGTGTTGAAGTTGAGCCTGGGGTCCTTGTGTAGCTCAAAACGTCAGTGTCTAAAACAGACAGGCGCAGAGGGACATGCGGTCATTGAGTTGTACGTCTCTGAAAACAGTGTCTGTCAGAGTCCATTGACTAAAAATGGAGCCACTTCAAGCAGGGCCGCAGTTTGCACATGTGCGTGTCACTGTGAGTGTTTATGTGTTCTCCTGCATGCATGAGTGTGTGCCAGTGACCCGATCGTCAGTGTGTGGTTATGGGTGAGTAGCTGTGGTTTGAACGGACCCACAGAAACACACACACACTCACAGAGGGGATACTGACAGATGCCTTACACATTCAGAGGAAAAGAGGAGAGGGATTGTACTTTATGACTCCTCTAAATAAATACCCTGTCTGCCACAGCCATTGTTGTGAAAATACCATGAAGGAAGTCAATCTTAATCAAACTCATTCTCATAAACATGCAAACACACATAAACACATGCTGGATCAAAAAACTTTTTCTTAAATGCCGGCAGAGACAAAAGTTTGCTGTCCAGGGACATTATCTTTAGAAGAGCAGGGATGACCTTAAGAATGTTTACTCTGACAAAACAAAATCTCCGCTTCTCTTTTCTTTTTCCCAGGTCATCGTCCTGTTTTCTTCACCTCACTTTCTCTCCCTCTCCCTGCACCCCCAACCCCATCAACACCCTAACCTGGTTCATTTTGAGCTGGGCTTGCTGTGGCCATGGTGATGTGCAAAGAAGGTGGGTTAGTCAACAGCGAGCTCTTAACCCTTTCTACATTAAGATTATACTACAGCTGCTAGTGGTTGTATCTCTTTTGTGGCTACCTTTAGCTATGTTAGGTCTACTTGAAATAAAAGGTTAACTGCCAGAAAAATACTCTGAATGCTGCAGTCATTGTAAGCAATCTTAAACTTTTGGAAAGTCCCATCAGAAAATAAAGTGATCCATCATTTAAATGGTGTAGGATTCAGCAGTAAAAAGTGACCTTAGGTAAGTAAACAAGTAAGAAAACATCACATCATGATGATGATCAGCTCAGTCACATGACCAAACAGAACAATATCAGGATGTGTCCATTGTAGTAAAACAAAATGTGACATGCAAGATGTGTTTAAAAGAAACTTGGGTGGGCTATTCTGACAGTTCTTGGGCCAAAATTTGTCATAGGCTCCTCTAGATTGGTGTGGATGGCCTGGTTTAGCAGACCTGTATTATTGTTAGACTGACTGTAATTGCCCCTCAATTGAGCTATCACCTTATTGTGGCGGAGGTGTTTGTGCAGGACATAGCCCAAAAAATGAACAACGAATAAAGTTTAATCCTTGTTTTTGTTTGTCTGTCAATGGTGCTAATCGTTTCAAGGATTGATGATGTCAGTGACAATTTCAATCCTGATCCTTTTCTTCTGAAACCAGATGCTGCGATACCTCCCAGCTTGGGCTCAACAAAGTATCAATCTCTCTCTCTCTCGCCCTCTCTTTTAATCTATCTATGTATCTATCTATGTACGGATGTTCGTATGTATGTATGTATGTATGTATGTATGTATGTATGTATGTATGTATGTATGTATGTATGTATGTATGTATGTATCTACTGTATCTATCTACTGTATCTATCTATCTATTAGGGCTGGGTTTAAAAATCAATTTAATCAATTTTAATCGATTTCGCTTTAAATGGTCCATAATCGATCCATAAAATCCAAAGATCGATCTTTTAACTTGGGTAGTTTTTTCTTCATTGGATGAGAAGCAGCTTGTGGTATCAACCCAGCTAGTGTTGCATGATCTGCATTTAGCGCTGCTTTCCACTGAACAAAATCTCGTGAGATGTTATTGCAAGTAATCAAACAAACACGGCAGAAGCAAATAACTCTATATGGGCTCCATCGGCAAGTTTAAAGGCTGACGTATGGACGCATTTTCAGATTTTACAAGCACGAAGGAAAAGAGGAGTTGGACAGAAAACAAGTAATATGCAAAATACGCATTAATGTATATAATTAATATGGGATTAATGTAACTGCTTTGGGTCCATTTCTTAATGTAAAGTAATTTTAGTAATGCACCAGGTCAAAAGTCACTTTTTAAGTTTACAGTATTATTTTAACTGAGATATCCCAGACTGAATAAATATGGTATTGTATTGTGAATCGAATCAATTTGAGACCTGATAATATCAAATCGAATAGATTCAGAAAATCTGAATTGATACCCAGCCCTACTATCTATCTATCTATCTATCTATCTATCTATCTATCTATCTATCTATCTATCTATCTATCTATCTATCTATCTATCTATCTATCTATCCTTGCAAACAAGGAAAACCAAATTAGGAAGATTTTAGGGCAGTCTGCCTTACATATTCAGAATATTTTCAGGAGTCCATATGAGAAAACAGCTAACAAGAGAACAGGAGTTGATGAATCATTCTGGTGAAAAGAGAGCAAGGCAGGAGAAATATGAGGGAAAAATATAAACAGTTGAACTCTGAAGTTTCTTGATCTCAACAACAAACATCTCTTCAAAAGTGATTCATAATGACTCGAATGCCAGTAACTTTCGTACTAAAAATGATGTCTGGAAATTCAAACATTTCATTCTCAAATGGTATGACAAAATAATACAAACACGAGTACTGAATTTATGGTTGTAAATTCTGGACTTACATTAACGTATTGAATTGGAAATGCTTCAAATAGTTTGAGAGCATTAAGAGTTTGTTTTTGGGACTAATCACTTTGGAGAAACATGCATGAAAAGAGAAAGACTTCAGATGCAGGCCTTCCTGAAATTTGTAGAAATGGTCTGGATGTCATGTGAGAAAAGGACTACAGAGGAAAGAACTGCAAAGCATCTTAAGCGCAGTGTCCTGCAAGCTGAGAAAATGTCATCAAACTTCCTGCAGAATCCATATCCGCTAAAACTCTTTGTATTACTGTTCTGGATTTCCAATGTAGACACTTCTGGATTTTATTTCATGCTGTGTTCAAATGATTTTCTCCCCGAGGGTGTAAGTGAGTAGCAACTTGGAAGGCAGGTGAGGACAAGACTGAGGAGAGGAAGAAGTAATGCTATGCTTTTGGATCTGACTCTGCCGTTGTATTTGGGTGTGATGGCTTGTGTCAGTTAACATTCATGTGGTGTATTTCTCCGCCTGCTGCCACAATGGTAGACGAGGTGTCAGTGTGCGTGTGTGATTGTGTGTGTGAGTGTATATCATCACTGGCACTGTCAGTGTCAGGAGTCAGAGTGTCTGTAACAGTGAACAACGCAGACACACTAAGTCGCACACATAAATAGCACAGACACAGACACATGTTTATCATTGAGGGGATTGGTTGGATTCCTTTCATGTGAAAATGGCTGACGGTTCCCTCGCTCTCTGCATGACCCCTCGGCTGCCTTTATCTCCCTCCCTCTCACTTTCTCTTTAGTATGACCTCTTTACCTTTTCCCTCTCTTTCCTGTCTCGTCTCTCAACCCCTGTTTTTCATCATCATATCATCCTTATTTTCATTTACATATTTTTACCACATGAGCCAACATACAACAAATCATTCAACCACAAAAAAACATACAAATGAATAATATACATATCATTATATAGCATAGTATTCACATTAAAAAATAATACATAGACAGGACATTTTAGTTCATAGAAATATAATTGCATGTAAACAAAGCTACACACGAATAATTTTCATGTAAAGTCAAACAAACAAACAAAAAAACAATGACAGCAGGTCCACTCACAGAACTGGTGGGACCCCTCAAACACCTGGTTGGAGTCCTTTATGAAATATTAGGTAGTATAAATCCACGTGTTCTGAATTAGAAGCACTAGGGTCTGCCTCTGGCTAATATGTGCCCTTTGTGCCTGGCTTCAATCAACTTTAAAAGTTTGTTGAAAAGTTACTGTGGGGATCGAATGCCCTTTCCAGCTCCTTACTTTCTTCTCCATTGTGGTGAGGTAGTCCAATTTTTGTGCCAGCTCGAGAATGGCTATGCTGTCCAACATTAAAAAATGTTCACAAGGAAGGCTCCTAGCATTTTAAGCAAAGACATTTACTTTTGTACGAGCTGCGTTCTTAGGCAATGTTGAGAATTTAGGACAAGGGTTACATTTTTGTGATCAATGCTGAACTTCATGGTGGGCCATATATCATCATTTTAACAGACCCTTTCATGATGCTGGGCCCCAGAAAGCTTTCCCCTATAGCCTCCCTAGTGTGCAGCCTTGAGTGAAAGGGTTTTTTGGATCATGACAGAATTTAATTAAACATTTACTGACCTTCCCAAAAGCTTTGGGTCTATTTTTATCCATGTCCGTTACTGACCATCTCTGGGGTATGACAGAGGATACGGGTCATTTGGGCCTAAAAAAAGTATGTTTATAAAAAGTAAAGTTACAAAAATAAAGTTGTAATGTTACGAGAATAATATCATTAATTTATGAGAATGAAGGCCAAAAGTTCTGAGAACAAAGTCGAAAGTTATGAGAACAATCTCGTAAAGTTACAAGAATAAAGTCAAAAAGTTACAGGAATAAAGTGGAAAAGTTATGAGAATAACCTCATAAAGTTCTGAGAAAAAGTCATCAAGTCAGGAGAATAAAGTCATGAAGTTACGAGGAAAAAACGTATAAATTGATTACAATAAACTTGTTATTTTAGTCAGAGGCTATTAGAAGAGCAGCACTGGCCTGTATAAAAATGAGGAACGTCGAACATCTGGTGAAGTTATACATTAGCATAGGTTTCACAAATAAAGAAATACTTCCTCTTTTTCCGCGTAATCATCACATTATTGTAAGTATTAGGATCCTGAAAAGATACTTCAAGAAACTGGGGCTTTTCTGAAGAAAGAACCACACAGACTTGGAGGAAATTGTCTCCTTTTGGAAAGAGGAAATGTACACTCTTCTGGTACATCCTTTTAAAATAAAGTTTCTTTTTTATCTGTATTTCAAAAGATTTATTACTGTATTCTTGTAACTTTATGAGATTATTCTTGTAACTTTATGACTATATTCTTGTTCCTTTGAGAATACTGATGCAGTTATTCTCATAACTTTGAGATGATTTTTGTTACTTTTGGAACTTATTCTTGTAACTTGATTGTAACTTTGACTTTATTCATGTAACTATGACTTTATTCTCATAACTTCTGGATTTTTTTATTCTCATAACTTGATGTGATTATTCTTATAACTTTATGACTTTATTCTCATAACTTTCCTTGCTTAAAATGCTCTTTCTTCTCTTTTTTGTATGGCCCTAATCCTCCGTCATAACAGGAAACTCTAACCAAAGAAATAATGGTAACCTGGGGTCTTGAGAACAGTGACCACAGTTGTCTTTTTCTCCAGTCATTTTTTTACTTAAAGGTAATAATCCAGAAAGTTGGTCTACATTTTAAGGTTTGAAGTCTGTGCTGCCTCTTTTGACTTGATAAGTGGCCATAATGTCACAACCAACTGCTGTAACCTGACAATGAGCTACCTGGGTTTAAAATGATAGTCTGTGTGGCACTGTAAACACTAGATCACATTTTTTTTAAAAATTAGAGCAAGCAAAAATATCCATAATTCTGTCACAAACGTCTGTAATTTGCTCATCCACTCCAACAGTAGGTTGCTTCAACTGCCTTTATGGCTATTAATATACAACAGAGTATTTAAATGGGGGGAAAATTACCTAGTCATAAATAACCTGCTCTGGGTTGCACAAGCTACACAGATTCATATGTAGCTCGTTTTAATGTGAGTTTTAACTTGAGTCAACCTGAGTTTAATAGCTAATATATTTTCAACCATACAACAATAAAGAACTATTCAACTATGTGATATTAATGAATGTTTTGCTGCTCATTTTTACTGGTGTTATTTTACACTACTAGTATATTGAAGCTGGCCATACACTGTTAATGGTGCATCAGTTGTGGCTAAGTGTCAGTTCCTGCTGAATCATTTAGGACGCATGACCAACACACACAATGTATGTGCTCATCTAGCAAAATCCATGTTCACACCATATAAGTGAATTCAGGATGTTGACAAATGCCAACCAAGTCTCATACCCATATCAGCTGCTCCTTTTGTATGGGTCAAATGCACACACACAGAAAAAAAACACTGGACTCATGGCACACAGCTTCATCATCATGTTTGCTGTTACCATGATGATTTTAGACACTGACAGCACAAAAAAGGAGAATCAGCTTGTAGTTTCTCTCTGCCTGAGTGAAGGAAGTAAGATGACCAAAATACCAAATGACAGAAATCCATTCAGCAGGCCACTTATGCTTCCTTTTGATTAGTTATCTGCTGCAACATATCAGTATTTGGACCAGATACTTTTCGATTAAGATGAACATTTAGTCTGTGTTGTGAAACCAAACAAAGACATAACTTAAGTTATAACTTAGCTTGTTTCAATGTAGGATTTAGGCTTTACATTCTAACATTCAATCAGTCTGACCTGCACTGAAAGGTTAGGTGCAAGAGGCCACTGGAGAAGACAATCATATGTGTTCAATATCATTTATCGCTAACAAGGTTTAGTTACAAGATTCAACATCCTTGGAATGTCTGAGTGATGTCTATTTGGAGGAGCCAACTGCTGCTCATAACATTTGGCCATAGGCAAACACTCCTGATTGAAATGGTTGTGAAAGCGTGTGTCCTCTATTAAGCTCTGTGGTGACGATAGTTTGCACAACACATTCTGTCTTCAGAGATCAGCAATGGTAAAAGTTAACTGCAGTTGTAAAGTTTCAATATGAAGAGCAAAGTCACTATAAATATTTTGAACACAGTAAGTAGAATTTTAATACTGTGGAATTCAATAATATAGAAATTAACTAACATGTTTTCATCTAAGAACAAATATTACAGTGTCAAGTTACTAATAAGTAAATTAAGGCAAGGATTTTCATCAAGACCTATTCTTAGAGCTCAAAGTTTGAAAAATTACAATGCTAAATAAGCTGTATGACTGTCTCTTCTTTAGGGGTGCTGATAGACCACGGGCCTGTTGTTGTCCGTGTTGCTTGGTCTAGGTTTGAATCTTGCAAGAGCCTCATTCCTGCATGTCATTTCCCACTCTCTAATCCCACTTTTTGAGTCCAACCACCATCCTATGCTCTTAAATAAAGGCACAAAAAAAATCCTGCTGTAGTTTGAAATCTCAGACATTTTGGTGGCTTATTTTTGGAGATTTTATGCATCTTTGATGAGACTGGATAGATACTTGATATCTTCCCTACTGTCTCTTCTTTCACCACCCTTCAACCCATCTGCTTTCAATCCAAACCCTGTTGTTGCATCAGCAATGGAGAAAGGTGGAGACGGAGGAGAAACATCCTCAAGAAGATTACTGCTGACTGATCAATGCACATAAATAGTGTGTCTGTATCTCATCTTCATGTCTGTTTACGCGTGTGCATTCTTGCATAGATGTGAAAAAAATAAGTGAGTTATTAAACCTCAGCGGGGATGTTTTGCCTTCTCATAATAAATGCACACAGATATTTGGCACGGTCCGACACCGCCAACCTCCCCTTCCTTCCAAACTTCCCTCACACATACACACACAAAAGCAGTTCTCATTGGACAAGCTGTCAGTCCCTGTTAGGCTTGGCATTCTCGTTAGCACGCGGTTTGGATCCCCTTTCAGAGGAGCTGAACTCAGGACCTTTTCCCCTCAGCATACCAGAGCCAACCACCTTTCATTATATCACTGAATTTGCATTTAATCATTTGGTGAAATATTTGTGCTGCTGCGTGATATTTTACATTTCAAAGATTGTTCCTAGATGGCTCTGACAGACCGTTAGTTTTGGCTGATGAATTGGATTTAATCTTAGTGTGAAAAAAGATGTGTTTAAGTTTTAATCATGCTGAAGTCATTTGTCCTCTATAGATTCATTTGAGTTTTAGCCAAGGATAATTAAAAATGATCAATAAAATATTTTAACAAATTGTTCTTCCTCACAAAACTTTTTTCATGGCCAACATTCAAAATGAATACAATTAAATGTTGCCCATACTTGTGACAGAAGCAGATAGTTCAAAATGATCTTGCAGTGCAGTTGGATCAGCCAGATTCATTTTCTGTAACCAGTCAGATCCACCTTAAAGGTGTAGTCAGCGATGTGGGAGAAAACGAGTGGAGAGGTTGTTTACAAATGAATTTAGACCCGCCTCTCCCTTCATACCTCACTCCTGGCTCCACCCCCGAAAGCTGATGGATGTGCATCGTCATGGAAACGGCCATAGAAACTGCGTAGCTGACCAACTAAGCTAAGGTAACCCTGACTGGTCTGACAACTCGACTGACAATACTGATAACATCACAACAACAGTACAGATTAGACAATAAGATGAATGTCCGACGGCTGTTACTTTTATGTGAAGCACCACAAAGCTAATGTTGCTTACCTATCCAGCAGAAAGACGGCAACATCCGAGTCCGTTTTCAGGTCTTTCAATTGGTGGAGTTCCCTCCTCTGTCAGAAAGCAACAAAGGTCTTCGTTCTTTCATGGTCATAGCCCTTCTTTTTCACTTTCTGCTCCTCTGACCTTTTTCTTTTGGGCTGTTTTTCAGCCATTGCTACTGCACATATTGTATCTCTTTTTTACGCTAACTGCGCACGCTACACAACCTATGACTCTCCCTCCCCTCTCTGTCTGATCTTCGCACGAGTATCGATCACCCCCTGGATGTGGGGGGATGTACTCTGTTTTGCTAATTCGGCCCGAGCCCCAGTATTTACCTGCTGAAATTCAGAGTCAAGGCTGTGTATTGAAACCAGACTTTTTTTTCAACATGTTGTCAATGGTGATATCTTGTGAATGGAGAAGAGAAATACGGTGAATTTGACAAATAGTGCATTAGATTAGAAGATTAGAAGATCACTGACTACACCTTTTACTCCAAGCTAGAATGACTGAATTAGGTAGTACCAAATCAGCGTCCTTAAGGGAGTAAGAGGTGGGAGCTATGAGTGTGATGACATTAATGTCTGTAAAAATATATCTGCATGTATTAAGACTAACTTTGATGCTACTTGCTTCAGAGCACATCAGATGAAAAACCAATAACAACTCTGAAAGCATTGTCTGATGGAAACTGTATTTTTGCTCCTCTTCCATGTTTTTGCAAGAATTTCTGTACGGAATGTCTCATATTTGTACTTTACACTGCAGCAGTATCGCGTTCAGTTCAACATCCATTGGCCCATTGACATACGTGCATGATTGCACAATCGCCCAGTCAACTTCAGGATTTGTTTTGAAAGATTCTGCCCAACCCAAACACGTACTATGACTTGTTGCCTAGATGGACTGGTGTAATATATTCTGTATAGTATATGTTTAACTATCTATCTGGCATAACTCCATAAATCTAAAGGAATAATTCACAACCATAACCATGTCCTGTCCTTGAAGTTCACTTTGACGCCCTGAGGTTGCCACTTTTATGTGCCCCTTGGAAAACAAACATATTTCCATTTTTTTTTTTATTGTCGAGCCTCAATAATAATTTGATATTGAGAATCATGTTGTGTTATGCTGTTATATTTCTATTGCTGCATTTAAACACAAAGTAGTTTATCTTCTTGTCAACAGCCAGTAGACTAACAACTACAGGAATTAATAAAGTTGAATGAATTGCATCAATACTTCAATTAATTCAAAGCAGACAAATTTAAGTATTAGGATGTCTTGAAAAAATGACTTTTACACCTTTCAGATACTACCCTGAGAAGTTTTTTTTTTTACTGCAACCACCATCAATACTTTTTAGTTTTTTGGTAAAAAGATAACACAATGTATTTCAAACAAACCTTTTACCTATTTTCCATTTCACTGGGAGAACACCTTATCCATCTGGTTGACAAAAAAGTAAACCTAAATGTAGTCAGAGCTTTATATTTCCAAACAATCAATCCAGTTACTAATTGTTGATATTGTCATGGAAGAAATGCAGTCAATGGCCACATAATTATGGTAGATAATAATTATATTGCTTTTAGGCCCACCTCCATGCCTCCCTCAAAAGATCCTGTCTTTATGTAAACTTCCCCGGGATAAATCAAAGACCATCTGTGGGGGAGTAAAATCAAGCTTACCAAAACACATTTACCTTATGAATAACTTTCATTTTGAGTTTCAGTTACATTCTTTCCAAATGAGCCCCTGAAAACCCACTGCTGATTAGAAGACATTTATTTGTGTTTCTCTGGGAGAGAATGTGGAATAGAGTTGCTTTTTACAAGAGCCAGATCAGCAGGTCCTCCTGGGTGGGCAGTCCTGCCCCAAGTAAAAAAAAAACTCCCTGAGCCCAAAACCAGACATCCTTCAAATTGATTTCCTCCACAATCACTGCTGCAATGACAACTGCAACCAATCCAAGATAAGCCGTTGCTGTAAAAGAACAGAAAGGAAAATGCTCAAAGCGGGGGAGAACATCTGTTATTTAAACAGAAATTCCCGAAAATTTGTCCAAAATTTGGCTCCAAACCAGGGACAAGAAATTCCCTTTCCCCCCGTCTGTGACTTCCAAGCGCAGACAAAGTGAAGATGGATGGAATTCCTGGAAAGTTTCGAAGATTTTAACCATACTTTACACTACACTTTGAGCGCAGGGGAGGTGTGAGGAAATTCATCTGAAATGCCAAATGTGGTAGAGTGAAAGAGTTGAGAGGTTTATGGGGTACAGGGATTTAAGTGACATAGGGTTTTTGTGTCTCCTTTAGTGAAAACACCATTTGTTTAAGGGGTATTAACACAGTTTGTTACCTTGAATGCAAATTAGGGCCATTTCAGTTTTCTCTGGGTGGTTCAGCCTGCATTTTTTAAACTATTCAAAAATTAATGACCTGATACTTCATAAACTAGAAAAGCACTCTGAGAGCGCAGACCTCTGCCAGCACCACAGTCCTCTCCCATATTGTGATTTTTACCATAAATATTAGTCCTACTTTTATTTCATGTAAATATTTAGATTCCTTGACCATGAAAACATACCATTAGCAATTGGTTTCATAATGATATCTATTTTAGTTCAGTAGTTATTCACGAAAATGGCATTTTTCATCATGGCAGATCCAGACGGTGATCCGGATCAACACCAAAATTGAATCACTTCTTCCTTTTCCCATGCTGAACATTTCCTGAAAATTTCATCAAAATCCATCCATTACTGTTTGAGTTATTTCGTTCACAGACAGACAGACAGACAGACAGACAGACAAACAAACTCTCAAAACATAACCTCCTTGGCGGAGGTAACTAAGAAAACACTTCGTGAATTTATTGAATTTTCTTTATATCAGTGTAAAAAGAGACTGTGGAAATAAAGACATGCTTCAACTTCTCAACTGTCACACAAGCACACACTGCTGATTGGATGTTGCCGCACAGCCACACTCGACATCGCCTGAAAAGATCAACTTTTTTAACTTTGGCAACACACGACAAGCAAAGTTATCGCATCGTCGCAGCAGTCCCATCATGGGAGGGTCAGCCCCGCCCCATCACAGTTATACATTAACTTTGCATGGAGAGTGCTAGCCGAGGACGCTCAAGTTGCTTTTAACGTGTAGGCACCTTTACACTCACAGCAGCCATTTATTCCTGAATTTTGCGCAAATTCTTGCTATATTTGTTAATCCATTGCTAAAATCAGTGTTGAAGCCCTCAGGATGAAGACTCACTAGACAAATAAAATAGGTGGAAGAACAGTGCCCTACTGATTCTTGAAACATCTCTTGGTGAGACTATGCTGAATCTTGAAAAAATGCTGAAGGCAAAAGGGGTCCAACCTCGCACTAGCAAGGGAAACCCAATAACTTACCTGCTAGTGTAGATATGCTAGCTCTGGGTATTTCCAGCAATTAAGAAGAACTTGTTGTTAAATCTGGTTGTAGCTGTAAATATAATTCACTTTGCATGATGCATGTGACTGGAGGACACCAAAGCACACGATTGCCGGACTTTCTAACATGGAAGGATTCAATTTGGTAACAACTGACAAAATACCCATCAGTAATAATCATTAAAATCATCCAATCAGCTTTGGCTTTTGACCAATGGAAAAAACAGACATCATCAGCATTGTAAGCTTGCTGGTTTTAAAGCATTTTCATCCTCACTCAGAAGGTGTGGTAGTTTAGTTAGTCAGTGTCAATGAGTGACTCTCAGCCAAGGTGATCATAAAAACAAAGCTTAAGTTAATGGAAGTCTCTTGAATTTTGGTCAGGAAAAAAAGGTCACCCACCAATGCTGAGTTATGGTGAGTTATATGATAAGCCCCTCCTACTTAGATTTTGGTTATCTGTTGCAGCAAATAACCAAAATCTAAGATGAAAAGTGTTGCAGCCCTATCTAACACAGAGAGTTGATGCTTCAAAATTCAGTTAAACATATCACAGACATTCCATTCATCCAGTTGTTTAGATTTGATAAGGTCATACAGTAGAGTTCTCTGTACAGACTGTCTGTGTTGAAGGAGTAGTTTTTAATCCCTCTGTTTGTTTTCCTTCTCATCTTTCACCACCTCCCGTAACTTCTCTTGTTCTTTCTCTTTACCCTCACCATCACTCTCATCTTCCCATCCCAAGATTTCCACAGAGCTGTCCAGCTTTTGTTTGAGGCGGGGGCTGTCTTGTGTAAACAGCAGTGGGTTGTGGTCAGATAGTAAACTATATGTGGTTCACATGAGCCGACCGGTTTCTTACATCTGTGAAACTCCCATTACAAGCATGATAGAAATGGAGTCTTGTTCTCTATTGTTTTTCTCTCTTTTTTTAACATTTTGTCTGAAAGTTTACTTATTAAAATAGCTGAGTTTTTAGGAAATAAAGCCAATAACAATGATGAGTACTTTTTATGTTAATCCTTTTAGTCATCAGAGTTCACTGGCTTGGAAATAAGTTACAGGCTTGATCCATCTTATGTTAATTGCTTGGGATACAGCAAAAAACAAACAAAAAATGCATTAGATGCTGAGAAAGAAAGAACCCATTCACGCACATTTCGTGTATTTGCTGAAAAGGCACATTTTCTTCACTAATTTTATTAAAAGCCATGACCTTTTTAATTCTTGCATTAAGGGCCAACAGTTAACAACAGCATTTGTTAATAATAACAAAAAATAATTTAGGTAGCAGTCTAAATAAAAATATAAAAAATGCAATTTACAATTTAAGCAACCCAAAGTAGAATCAACTATCAAACTTTAAATATTGGAAGATTGATGCGTATATATATATATATATTGTGCTGTTTGGTATCGTTGTGTGTACCACACTGAACATGGACCACAGAAAGCTAAGAAGAGCGTTGTCACAGGAGATAAGAAAGATAATTATAGACAAGCATGTTGTAGGTAAAGGCTATAAGACCAATTCCAAGCAGCTTGATGTTCTTGCAACTACAGTGGCACAATTATTCAGAGGTTTAAGGTCAACTGGACTGTCGCCAGTCTCCCTGGACGTGACTGCAGGAGGAAAATGGATGACAAATTGAAGAGACAAACAATACAAATGGCAACCAAAGAGCCCCAGAACAACTACCAAAGAGATTAGAGGTGAAATCCAAGGTCAGCCAGTCAGTAATGGGAAATTGTTACAGGTGTATTTTGGTCACTTAGGTGAGAGATGTACTCACAGTTAACTACTGCACTGTATTTGTTGTGTGCGTTGCATGAGCACATCCCCCAAATGTAATGGTATGTCGGTGCGAGATCCAGGGTATGCATGACCAGCAGGATCAGTGTAAGGTCGAGAGGGACATAGCAGTACCCACACAGTACCAGGAACAACAATGTGATATGTTTCGAATGTTGACTTCGCAGAATAAACGGATATCACATTTACTGATGCCAAAACAAAAGTACAATGGTCAATTTGAAATAAATACATGTGCCAATGACCTTTTATTAAGAAAGGTATCCAAATGGGGGAGATAATGTTCGTGTAGAGCCAAAGGGAGTGATAATATGAACTCCAGATCTGGATTTTTTCTAATTGAAATTCTAAATTTATGCCAGACAAACAGAATCTTCAAAAAGTCAGGCATGGTAGGTATTAATGGAGTACAGGGTGGAGTGTAATCAGCATAAAATTTAAAATTTACACAGTGAAGTAGAGAAGACCTGAAGTATATCCTTGGGGGACCTCATAAGTAAGAGGTAGCACAAAAGGAAAAGGCATCTGCAAGCGTTGCTAAAGAAGATCTTTTTAGCAGATATGGAGAACTTCACGAAAGTTGAAAACACACACAATGTTGGGATGTGAGGATTTTGCCATTTGTGTTTTCAATCATTCTCACAGCATGATAAGCCAGATTATATGTAATCACTTTCCCAGAATCTGGCCAGAAGACAGAATAATGAACATAATTTGGTAATCATTCCACTCCTACACCTTCCTTACAGACCCATTTACAGGCTTACAAGGTTTCAGCATCAAAATCAGCCTAGAATACTCTTTGTTTTGCATCAGTCGTAGGAAAATGTAAATCATAACTACAGTGTAATTCAATCTTTTGAGAAAAAGGCCAAACAAATGCCAATTCAGAGCTGCCTCAAGCATACCAGTGCATTCTCAGAACATACAGCAGGGTGCAAATGTGTCTTGTTAGTTAATATTGTGTTGGACTTTTATTGTATTTGTACTGGACAGAATTTCCGACAGTATTTCAATCAAATTTGAGTGAGGGTGTTATCAGTAGCCAACATGACATCCTTCTTTAGATAAGAGCAATAAAGTGATTTCCACATAATTGATATTTCATTTGTGCAAGTTTCTGACAAAAACAACAAAATCTTAATGAAAGACTTGGACACAACCAAGAAAAATGAGAGACAAAGAGAAGACCACAGATTTATACACACACTCAGTAATGACAGAGCAGTTATTGTTCAGCAGATAACGGTCCCATGTTTTAGGCTATCAGTGTGGCAGTAGTGGTCATCTGGGATCTCATGTCCAAACATTGTTGTCATTCTCACCATTTCTCCATCCATCCCATCTATCAGCAGATGCCTTCAGCCATCCACTCACCCCACTAAATACCCAGGCTGTTAGCAGGCATTAAAAAGTCATTCACACTGCTCTCGAGTGCTTGGCTTGGCCGTCACCAGAGCCGACTACAGAGGCTTTGAGGTGGCCTGGCCTCTGTCTCTGTCTCTCTTTCGCTGGGTCTCTCATGCTTTCCCCTTTGCATTTGGCAAGCTGATAAAATAAACTTGTGTTTCCATTCCAATACTCGATCACTGTCCATGAGCTTTTCACAAAAATCAAGGCCTTTCAACTATCAACAATGGCATGCATGCCTGCTCCATCTGTGTCTGTCAGGCTTCTGTCAGCCCCGAGGCGTTGATGCTATTACCTGAGAGAGTCAACAGCAGAAAAGTCCACCAAAAACATTGGATTTGTTCATGCTGATCCAGGCCATGACTTGGCTCGTGCTGTACTTAGTCTATATTTTTCATATTATCAGATCCTGTGAAGTTTAAGCCTGCATTAAAAAGCTGAATCCACATTCAATATAGACCAGTGGTAAGGCGACAAACCATGACAGTCAACTTGCAAACAACATTGATGGATAGCATGAATGCGAACAAACAGAGTCCTCTGTTAAGTATTAGTAGTGTCATATTTGTTTCAAAATATATATTATATGTATATATATATATATATGTGTGTGTGTGTGTGTGTGTGTGTGTGTGTGTGTATATATGTATATATATATGTGTGTGTATGTATATATATATATATATATATAGAGAGAGAGAGAGAGAGATATATAGATATATATATATGTATATAATTGGTTTTTTTAATCAGACATTTATGTTACATATGAAGGAAGCTGAAAATGTAATAATGAACACTCTTAAGACAGTTTGTTTCATGGTGCCTTTATATTTTTCATTTCTTCTAAAATGGCCACTCAAATACAGGGCATTTTCATATCATTGAGGTAATTTTTTGTTGAGCAACGGCCGTCTGTATGTAATATTTACCAAAGCACATACTGTGGCTCCCTCTGCTCCTCACTTATTTAAAGTGAGAGCTGTTTTGGAGTGAGGGACACAGCACATACTATGTTCTAAGGAAAGGGAGTGTTCTCCTAATTTGCAACACATGACCAAGTTTATGGACATAATGAGCACAACATGTAAAAGCAAAGTGCTTGTTTAATCATTCTCATCTTGTTTTCATATCTGAGGGAAGCAGATTGCCAAGCTCTAAGAGCCAGATCAAATAACTCAAATTGGTTTACTCAGTATACAGCCCAAAATAACAACCCGCTAGAATAATCTGGCAGTTTCTTTAATTCATCATTCCTCTGCCCAACCCAGCTGAGAGCCTGTAATATATCCATTGTAAAAATGTGCATTCTGCATATACTATGAGCTTAGGTGGATAAACATTTCTAATAAGCTGTCTACAAGCAAAAGAGCTTTTAAAAAGCCAGAAGAAAACTGTTCTCACGTTGCTCTTCAACTGCTGTAACCCTACAATTAAGCACTGATTTGAAATGTATCTTCTGAAAAATACATTGAAGGTAAAATATGTAAACTCTTTTTGAAAGTAACAATATTAAAAAGAACCAGAGATAAGTACAAGGACAGTTTTGAAAGCAGCACAGAGTATTTCCGGACAGAACATTGGGTGGTTTATTATGGGATGGGGCTGGTTGCTGAAGGCAGGTGGTCTGGCACAGAACTGACAGGGGCATCAGAAAGCAATAACTCTGTCTGCTTACACACCGATTTGTTGCTGCCAAGTTAAACTCACATATCTGTTCCCAGAGCTAACCGTAGCTGGAAAGACTTGTGCATTTCAGCTTAATGTGACATCTTCTTTCTTCCCTGTGCGTTCAAAAGCGAATAAGAATACTTTCACAATGAAGCTCCTCCATGCCCAAAAAAGTTCTCACAGTAAGTGTGGAATCCTGGAACGAACAGTCAAGTAACTACTTTTTCAAATCGCTGGCTGACTGTCTCATTGTTTAGGCAGACGGTTAATCATGGTCTTCATCATAAAATGGACTAAGGCCTGGAAAACACTGAAAATGTCCAGCATATCCACCAACTGGCATCTACAGACTAAGAAGTACTATGTTTCCCACAAGACTTTGTGGTTTAGGTGGCCACCATAGCAATGGGCTCCTCCCAGATAGATAGATAGATAGATAGATAGATAGATAGATAGATAGATAGATAGATAGATAGATAGATAGATAGATAGATAGATAGATAGATAGATAGATAGATAGATAGATAGATAGATAGATAGATAGATAGATAGATAGATAGAACTATATCACAAATAACTGCTTTCATAATATGATAGATAAAAAGGTTCTAAAAAAGTTCTATTCATAAACTTTTCTGAGGAAATGTCTTATTTTAATAAACTAAAGTAGCAGGAAAACTTCGGCCTCTTCTGTTAAAGTTGCATAAGCAGACATCATCAACAAATGCTTTTATGTTGTTTTAAAGGGTTGCAGGAGTCTGCCACTATTTTTAAAGATTTATTTGATGCTTGTGTCTTATCAAATACAATTTTTAGTACTGTAAAAATACTCTATATACATCCAGGCACATAGCAACAACAGTTCAAATGTGAGTACCATTAGCAAAATATGTTTACCACAAAGAGCATCCTGTCTCGCCACCACAATCTTTTATGCACCTTAAGCACCCAAACATTCCTTTAAAGAATAGGCAGATATATCAGCTTGGCCAGCTTGCCCCACAAAGATGTTTCAAAGCATCATTCCATATGATGCTTTATGCCTAGAAACTGATACAAGACCTTCTCTGGTATGTATATACACTGATGACTTTGTTCACTGAGACAACTCCTGCAGGCTCCTATACTCTTGTATCCATACAGCAGCATTATCTACAACAAATGATTTGCAAGACAATCTTTGCCTGAAGAGGAATCATTTCTCTTCTCCACCAAAGGACTCTTAAATTTCCACTGCAGTACTTTACAAGTTGCAAAAAGGGAAGGGCTAGGACTGGAGACAGTGCTTTAGATCGAAGCTATAAACACACCTCTTTAGCCTAACTTATTGAATTGTGCCCTAACACACTATGATTCAATAAACACATAAAACGGACACTTGTATTGTTTTTATCTCAGATATTTTATATCATCTAATGGATCATTTTGCTTGTGTCATTGTTTTTGTGCTTTAGGTTGCTCTTGTATATGAAGGTGCTGTATCAAGACATCTTGCATTGCCTTAATTGTAGATTATTAGCATGAGACAGATTGCATGGTTTTAAAACAAATTTGTATACAAATAAAAAAAACTCAGTAAAAGAAGATTTCACATTCTTGTTAATTGGCAATGTAGTGCAAAGTACTTGGAGTGGTCAGAACACAAGAAAAGTGCTGAATAAGTACAGCACAATTTATATATTTGATATGGTGGTCAAGCATAGTAAGTCTCATGGGAAAAACACTGGGTTTGTGACCCATAATGCCCTCAAGAACTGCACCTTTGTAATATGTAAGTTAAGGAAATGCTATCTTATGTATAAGTAATAGTAATAAGTAGTACTAAGTAGGAATGCAAATTGGCATCACTTTAAGTTTGCTTTCCAAGAAACAGCCCTTATTACAAAAACCAGTCTTTTGAAAACCAATGTGAGATGAACAGAAGTCAGCTGCAGACGTTTAGCTACTGAGATCAATCACAGCTAAATGATGATTCAGAAACGATTATTTTTAATGGGCAGAGAGAACAAACTGTTGAACAAACTCTTACTGGTTGTCAGGATCAAACATGTGACAAAATATATTGGCATTATGGGAGAATAATGTATTATTGAGATGATTGAAAAAATACTGACTATTATTTAAACACCGGTATATTTTTCACAATTAGTGCATACCTGCAAGTAAAGTATTACAGTCCTGTTTCAGTCATTATTCAGAGAAAATGGGTAACTGTAACATTAAAAAAAATTAGCTCATAACATTCCCTGCATGCCCACAATGACAAATTTGTCAGCAACAATGTTAACTGACCCACCTGTTCACCATTAATACAGGTTTAACTCCATCAAACCATTTCCCACACAATCCCACATCTGTGATTCACACAACACACACATTCAACCTCTGCAGTCCCTCAGGCTGACATGTTTCCCCACTAATCTGTTTGCACAACTCTGGTGTGACCACAGGCCAATTACACATCGTCACATGATGCACACCGGGGTGAGAGAGAACGAAAGAGAAGAATGAGCGAGGAGCCACCCACTGAGAGTCTCTCTTTTGACTCACCCCTTTTATTTCCTCCCCCTAGATCCTCTGTGCTGTTCTTCTTACTCTCTCAATCCTTCACTCCCCCCCCTTCCCTGCTATCCATCTCCCCCTTGCTCAGTTTGCAGCTGTAATTACAGCTGCCCATCATTTAGAATCTCCCTAAACATCGGCACCCCTCAGAGACCACAGTCCCGCTACGACTCTGCAAGTAAATTTGATTTCTCATCTCATTTACATTCCATAAACTCTGCCATATGTTTGATATTATGCTTAAACTGTTCCAGTGGACGCCAGCAGAGTGTATGCCTTGGGAAAGGTAGAAAAGCTGTGTTGGAAAAACCTCCCTGCTGAGTGACAGGTGAAATTGGCCGTGATGAGAGCAAGCAGGAGAGGGAAAACTCTGAAAACCCAAAGAACTGGTGGAAGGGGAACTTCACAGCAGCATCCTTGATTTCTTGTTTTTGTTGTCTTTCTGTTTTGGCACAGTTAAACCTGCTGAGTGCCGAAAGTAAGAGGTTTTCCTGTGTTATTTTTACACTTTCCTTTTTCCAACAACACCAACATGAACTGTTTTATGTTCCTTTTCTCTCTTTCTATTCTTGCCTGAGCAGCTTCTTACCAATTCACTCTTGTCCCTGCTTATCCAATTCACTTTCTCATAATCCCTTTTTATGTATTTTTTCTTTCGTCCTTACTCTCGTGGAAAGGATTGACCAGGTCACACGTCAACTGAAGGGCAGCCAACTTTATCATACATTTTTTTCATTCATTTTATGTGCCAGATGGAGAGAAGTTTTCACATAGGACTCCTGAAGGTTCGCTAGATAGTTCAGTAAATTATTGTGACATTACATCAGCATAATTCCCATCACTGCCCTGATATATTGAACTTATTTCAAAGTTTTAAATAAATACCAATCCCTATCCATCCAGGTATTTGCTAAACCTCTTATCTGGTTAAACCAAATTTGTAGAGGCTAATTGAATCAGGCCAAGGAACTGAGAAAGTCATGTTCAACAGCAGTTCATACAGGGGTTACAGGAGCTTCAGCCAAAGGGATGGGGTCATCCAGAGGGCAGGGTTGAGGGCAACCAGCTCCCTCAGTCAATCCAGCTCAGAGAAAGCTCTGGGAACTCTTAATTTGAAAGGTGAAAGAGAGGCCCGAATGAGCAAATGCCTGAAATCCTCTGAGCTACTGTGGGTACACGGAAGTAGAAGACATTTATAGACCAGGAGGGCTTCAGTCAGTTTAAGCAGCTGCTGTGCCAGGACCATTTCTGAAATACAGACATTTGCTAGTTTTAATCTGGAATAACCTTTTTGAATATTTAGCTAGATACATGAATGTAGGGTGATGACTATACCCTCCATAAAGTTTCCGGTGTTCTGTAAATATGCAGGGAATGAACTGAAAAGAATGACTTAATGTGTGTTTCAGAACTCACTCCATGTTAATTTTCCATTTGTGGGGAGCAAGTTCCATTACCTATTTTAAGATGCGTGATCATTCCCACACTAATGTTTTGGCCAATGTAATCATCAGTATAAGTCAGGGCATACAGAACTAAGTTAGTGTCAGTTGGTCAACGCTGATATTTGTTGGGAACATCAAAAAATTTCACAGTTTCACTCAAAACATACAGTAAAAAATCTTTACCATTTTTACAGCAATGAAACATTCCTAGCTGTATGGTCTCACAGGGCTCAGCTTTTTTCCATGACAGCAAGAGATACTTTGTGCATGTTGAAAGTGGCCATAAATGTTTGATTTGCCATCAGCATTTTTTAAAGCTTTAAATTTGTGCAACACATTACATCTTCCCAAAAGACGTTACAGTAACACTTTGACAGTACTACCTCTCACATTAAGAAGATGCATGATCAAACTTGAACATTCTAGAAATTATAAAACATGATTCTGATGCTCCAATGTCTCCGGCACATTGTGTTTATCACATTTGTCCAAGGAAGGAAAGTTGCTCATGTAATTTGCAGAAAATGTGTAGGTAATTGATAAAATTTCAAAGGCTTCTTTATGTATAACGCGATTTTGTTCTGTTTGGAACCCTTTACAGTAATTGCTGGAGCAACTAAATTATGTTTAAGCACATTTATTACTGACACTGCTGCATACAAACATAAGAAAAAAAAAGCCTTGTTAACAGTGTTGGCTAGAATATAAAGGAGTGGACAGAGAACAGGTCTGCAATGGGCTGTTAAAAGCATCAACAAACTAAAACTTTTTCTCACATTGGTAGTTTGGGACAGTGTGACCTTCAAAGCTCATTGTTTTTGCTTTTAATTACGTCTTAAGCAATCTTTCCCTACAAAACTGTCCGTTCTGTACTAGAGAATCCCTTTTTAAGCTCTAGTAAGAGGCACTCGAGCCAGTCTCCCGCCTCCTTGTCTCTTGCTTTCCTGGCTGTCTTTGAAATATATTTTATTGTTTGTCTAAAAGGATCCATGGTGTGTCTCCATCTCTCTATCATCCTCCTTCACTTGTTGCCTGTTCCTCTCATGAGAGGTGGTCAAACATGAAGAAGTGTGTAACAGGAGTCACTCCTCCCAATCAGGAGGGGGGAGATAGGACGACTGCAGGAGTTATGTGCTCCCTAATAAAGTTTACGAGTGGCGCCTTGTTTCAAGAGCTCCAACTTACAGTTTTTCACATCAGTCAGGGAGTTTGCAACTAGCTTCAGGGCTCAGTCACTGTGACACAGAAAAAGGAAAAAAACGCCAGTTTCTCTGTGAGGCTAGCATTATGTTTGAACAAGCATGAAATCATTACTTTACAAGGCCAAGTACGAATTTCACAGCTTCCTTTCGATGACTAAGAGTAATTTAACACTGGCTCACCTGCTCCAAACTCGAGTCTTGAGTCTTATATTTTACTGACATTTAATTATGTCAGTGGCTGAAGCCTTTATAATGCTGGGAACTCTGATGATGGGAGTTAAGAGAATTTAAATAGCAGTCATTGCTTATATGTGTCACTCTCATAGCACTTGCAAAGTTGGAATAAAATGCTCTTGATTCAGCAGCAAGTCATTTAGTTATGAATAATTTTAAAACCAAAGCCAATATGAGGTTTAATATACAGTTCCAAGTGTGAATATGTATGACAGTAAAAACCTGTACACACACTCCTCTCAGTTTTGACCAGCTTAACAAACTTTAAAAATACAACAACTTCTAGAAGTTATGATGTTTTTACTAGCAGCCTTTTTCAGGTGAAAGCTGCAAGAGTGAAAATGAGCGTGAACACATGGGTCACTGGAGAGGAGGGGCACAGGGAGGTGAGAGGTGCAGGGGCCGGGTGTAAGCGGAGCTGGAGCGCTCCCCTGGGGTGTGTATAACGGTGACGGGGCAGAGGGGGCACAGAGGACTCATGGGTCACATTAAAAGCAGGTTCAGTGAAAGTGCTGCGCTAATGCTACCTAATCCTCGAAAAGCCTGGCTTGCACAACACACGCACGCACACATATACATTTGCACAGTTGTTCTCCACTGGCACCTATTTATGACTGCTGGCTGCTGGTGTGTGAGAGGTGTGTTATATGTGCAGCTGAAGTCATAGGCGGGACAGGACGCTGAGTTCATCCAGGACCACAAAGTGTCCGACATGGAAAGTTACATACCATGGTGTAATGACAGTCCTTTTTCCGTGTTCACTCATACAGACTTATATTGGCAAATGACATCAAATAGTTGATCAGGTGGTGCTACTGTTGTGTTTTCATTTCTTGTTGCTTGTATACACAAAGAGGCAATTTTTGGTGTTGAAAGATGAAGCCACTAAGAGTTGGTAAAAGCTACAAATCATCCATTGTCCTCTTCAGACTTGAGGTGAAAACCAAGCACTCCCTGAGAGATGCCTTTACTCAATTGTTGTCTTTCGAGCTGTCAGCGTTAAATTTCAAATTTTGAAAGAACAAAGTGGAAGGCACTGATAAGGGGATCTTTAAGCGTACAGACAAATGATTTTGTTGCCTCAAACTGGCTGAGATTCATTTTCAACATTTTTTACCCCAAAAGCCTAACTTAAATTAATCCTGACCTCCAAAAAATATTAAGAATGGTGCTATTGATTAAAAGCCTTGAAAAAAAATTGTACAAAGAAGATATCACAACATTTTTAAAAGGGGCTCTGTGTGATTGCAAATGTCCAATAATACCACAACTTAGTGGATATTTTTTTCATAATATTTAAAACCAAAAGTCATGATGAGCTAAAAGGTGTAACAGCATATGATATTCAGGAAAACTTTCATTATGTCAGTGGCAGGGTCAGATACCATTAATTTCACAATCGAACTATGCTTTCAGTGTGATCTTTTCCATTCTTGTTTACACTGTGAATTTTTCAGTCATATAGAGAGAATACAGTTCCAATCAAACTCAGTTGTTTTTCCTCTTTGTCATTCAAGTTTATCAAAATTTAAGGAGCAGAACATCTTGAATTTACTTTGTGGCAATTCCTTGGAAAAGAACAAGTAAAAGGGCCTAATTTTGTAATGTGGTGATGATAAGAAGGATATTGTGCAAGGCAGATAAATGAGGTTCAGCTGATACAGGCACCTGGCAACAAAATATTTGCATTTTTTCCCTTAACTACACTCAACAAAAAAATAAACGTGCAAACTCAAAAGGTTAAGTTAAATGACCTTTTCAAGAACATGCATAAAAATATTACATTTTTGTGAACACACTGCTTTGCTTAGCTCAAATCAAGCACACTAGTTTCAGTTGATCATGTTCAATCAGCGCGACCAGTACACAGCCACTTCTTACAGTTGGCACGATAAAAGGCCACCTAAAAATGTGGACTTTTGTCACCATGCCACAGTTGACGCAAAACATGAGTTTGCCACTGGCAAGATAAGTGCTGGTATGTCAGCTCCAGCACATTTTCATTCTGTTCATTCACACTGTTTCATTTATTTATTTTTTTGTTGAGTGCATTTAAATCATCTAGAAAGGCAAAAACAACATCTACTTCTGAAAAAAATCCCATCCAATGACCTGATGCATACAGAAGTGTAACAATCTTTAGATTTAGTCCTGTTAATATGTAATATTAAAACAGCTGGCCACCAAAGCTTCATCCGAAAGTTTTTTTTTTTTTCTTAAGCTAAAACATTCCATTGACAATTAGATTTGGAAGATAGCATCAAGAGGGAAGTTTGACCCTAAGCAGCTCACACATCACATGGCTGATCCATACCATGATCCTTGGTTATAGCAAGGGCTAACCTGGTTAAACAAAGGTTACAAAACAACGATGTCCCAAAAGACAACAACATTCCAGAGGGGCCAGAGGGTCTCTGAGGAAATCAGTCAGTCACATTCCTGTCTGTGATCAATCAGCCTCTGGTCTAGACAACCTGCGATTAACCTTAGCTTGCCTGGAAACTACCTGCCCTTCCTTTACAGAACACCAGCCCCCAGATCTGAACAATTTACAGCTTTGTGTCTTGAGATGAGAAATAAAGAAATAATTTTTGTGTGCGTCTATGAGACAATCATGCCTGCAGGAAAGCTCCCTTCATTTTAATGCTATTTCCTCTGCTGAGATGACACAATAATTATACAGAAAGGGAACACAGTTTAGGTGTGTGTGCATGCTTGTGTAGGTGTGTGCAGAACAGCCTTCATCCTCATTTGGAGGTAAGATGACTGCCGAGCGACGATAGATCTGTGGTTTGATTTGAGGCTGTGACAATTGATGCAGAAAGAACCATTCATTTTCTCCACCACGGGGAGACTGTGGGAGAAGGGAAGCAGAAGAGAATTTGGCACCTTGTACACCAAAGTATGGAAGAGCACTCTGACCTGACACACTTAACTGACTGTACTTCAGTCACAGTCAGGTCGGTGACAATGTGGTGGAGTCATTAGCTCAGGTCCCACAGGCACTGAACTTGGAACGAGAAGATGCTTTGACCTGGAGACAAAGCTGCAGGTTTATACAGGAGCAGAGAGATCATAGTTAATATAAGGTTATGGGGTTAGGTATTGTTATGGGTTTTTTCCATTACCTGTGTTATATTCATTCTTTTAATGCAGTGGCTGTGTTTGTGTTGAACAGCTCTGATTTGGTATTGTTTTTTTGTTGATTTTTTGGGAGGAAAAGGTGTTTAGACAATGTTTGGTTCTGTTGTAGCCCATGTAATAATGCCACTGTTATCTCATATGCTCATTTCTTAAAGGTAGAGGCACACTGAAATAGAACACGGAGAGAATTTAACACCTTTGGCTATGGCATTTTGTCACTATTAGCAAAATAAAGACCAAATTTATGTTGTGATCCAGCTCAGTGAGTATTAAGTGTTGATACTGGTACCACGCTGACACCAGGTTTCAGCACTCTTCCCTGGGCTCAGGACTGTGAAAGGCAAAAAATCCTTATTGGAGCTGAGGCAATGTATGTCTCTCTTTTTGAACCATTTGTCTAGTCAAAGCAAAAGGCTGTACACCACTTGGTCTTGAGGTTTCTGCCTCTTAAATTGAATCTCCTTTCTGATTCAAGGTTTTTGACAGAAACAAAAGGAAGACAAGCATTTTAACTATTTACAAACTTGATTTTGCCATTGTAAAAAGTAAGAGCTCAACTTATTTTGTCTAATTATCATATCAAAAACATGAACTTTTTCAATCAAAGATTAGACTCATCCCATTATCTCAACACTGGTGTTGCCCAGATCATTGGTTGATATTACATGTTTACTCGTAATGTTTTTGTTAGAAGGACCTGTTATCTCATCTCATTATAGAAAAACCATTTTTCTGATAATTTTCTGGGTAATTTGCAAAGCAAACCAATATGCTGGTCATTGTTATAAGCTATAATGCCATGGCCCACACAACCAAGATAAGGTGAGCCTATTCTGTATTTGTTTTGTGGTTTGCATCTGTGAGTATGTGTGATAAATGGTCTGAGATCTTAAATGAAACTGATTGAAAGTACAAAAGGTGTACTTGTTATCACAATAAAAATTAAATAAATGCAATGTAGACTCAAATGGGGTATTTATAATTAAATATGGATCACTTGTTTTGACTTTAAGTTAAAATGACAGTGGGTTAGGCCTGTGCTCAAAATATCGATACGGAAAATATCGTGATGCACTTCTTCAGGATACGTGTCTGATACAGATTCTACAGAATCGATATGGCCTCAGTGTTTAGATGGTTGTTGTAAATACACTTTGGTAATATGTGCAATGGCACAGTTCAAAGTAGAAACCAAGCTACATGACAAAACACATGTTCCAAATTTAAACTTAGGTCGATGATCTTTGGGGACCTGAATTAAAGTTCTTAAGTTGAAGAATTATTTAAAACATCATGCTTGTTCTTTGTCTTCTTGTAATAAAAACAAAAGTTGCTGGGAATTCTGTTTAAAGCACAGTCAGTGTTCACAATTTATGTGTATCGGGATACGTATCATATCGTGGCCTCAGTATCGGGATACGTATCCTATCATGGGGTTGCTGGAAATACCCAGCCCCCTACAGTGGGTGAGGGCATGATAAATCTTGGACTGGTGGACTAACCAGTCAATTACCAGGCAAGCATTAATCCACCATCATCATACTGTTAATGTAGATAGTAGCATGATCTCCCTATCCATGGTTGATAGATCTATAGTATCTATATTTAGTACCACATAGTCATGAAGTCCCTCTTGAAAATGGGATGTCACATCTCAAGAGGCCTTAAATACATTTATACTTAACGGAGACAAACATGGTAGGGGTGACCTTGTGGTCTGGGCTGCCATGAGTTCGTCACTACCATAAATTTGTACTCCTACAAAATGATCACCCCAACCATTCAGACATGAGGACCCTCCTGAAAACGAGATGTAGCATCTCAAGAGGCTAACCTCTAATAAATCAGACGACAGGTCTATGGTTCATAGATCTGTCACTAACTTTAGTTTGTACTTTTGTCCACTTGTCTCCTCTTACCTCCCTTCCTTTGCCCTCACACCCAACACAGCATCGTGTGGATTTGCTATTCATCATGAGACTGGGATCCACATTCAAGATTTCCTGGTGCTTAACAGAAGGTTTTTTCTTGCCGCCATGATGGAGGGGCTCATGATTGGCTATATGGATTCATGTTGGGTGTTGGATGTATATATTTGTATATATATGTATTATGTATATGTGTATTTTTAAACGTATATATGTATCTATGCATATATGTGTATCCATAAAATGAAAAGCTTTATGCTCTATTGTTAAGTGTCTTGAGATAACACTTGTTGTGAATTGGCGCTGTACAAATAAAGATTGATTGATTGATTGATCATGGTGCCATACTGGCCCTTTACCCTTCTCTAGTATGGGAACACACAAGAAACTGATAGGAAGGAATTGATAAGGGACTTGTTATTCACTTAAACAGTTATATTGATACTTAACAAGTGGGAACAGCTTCACAACTGAAGCAAGTTCTTGATCTCCATTGCTGTTCCTGATAGTTTTATGAAAGGCATGATGACTCAATTTTTCCAGCTTAAAACTCTTTTAAATTGTTGCTCTTTATTTAAGTGGAACATTCTTGCAGCAACACTGCACCAGGTTCTTGTTAGCTCCTGTTTGCTCTCCACTTTCAAACACAATCAGAGGTTGAGTTTATTTTTTTTCCACCTGCCATTTTTCCTTTCATATGAGATCTGTAAAAGAAATAACAAAATATGATTTGCTCAGCCATCAAGTGCACAGTGCCCCTGTTTTCTCAGCATCCACACCCAGCCTCTCTGCCTCCCTCTACATCGCCGTCAGCCTGCAGTTTTCTGGCCAGCACATAATTGTCTAAGTGCTTCTGGATGGCAGCAGGCTATTTGGTCATTAAGGGGGCCTATTAAGTCATTAGTGCAACAGTGGGACTGCCGTCTGCCTGCCGACAGCACCAGATGATCTGCCCTGATACGTGTTGCCTCACAGTTTTCCACATATTTGTGCAGGTAATTATAGCTTAGATGTGAAACACCCTCAGATGTCACAAGCTTAAAGAGGGGATACACGTTGCCAGCACACTTTAAAGGTGATCTACTCCTCCCCTTACCCTCCTCTTTTTCCACTCGGTGTGTGTGTTGATGTGCTTGTGTTTGTGCGTGCAAGATGAGCAGTGGGTTAGCAGTGGGACAGTCAGAGCCTGGGGACATGTCAGAGAGAAAGATAGGGAGCAGGGAGGAGGCAGAGTATATCCAAAAAGAGCAAGGAGGTCAGGGAGAAAAGAAGAGAAGACAAAGAGACGTTTTTTCCAACAGCCGAACTGCAGCCAACAGATCGCTTCAGACCCAAACTTACACACCCGACAGGGAATGTAAATATTTAGATACGGGCAAAGTTGGACATACTTAATTCCTTGCTTTAAAGATGTCCTGTTTAGGTGAACACGGTCCAAAGAACACAAAGCAAAGTCTTCAGCATGATTTGATACAACGCATGAGACTCTTATTTTGATTTGGTTCTGCTGTTACTTCCAGCAACCCTCACCTTGTCTTTAGGAGACATTCACTTTTCTCGGCTCATAACATTTGATTCACCAATTACCATAAATGCTCATTGAATTCCTAACATGCATGGCCAAAAACTACTAGGTCTGTACAGTGAGAAAAGTCTCCCCCTTTTCAGACTGTACAGTGTGTTACTTTATAGTTTTTAAGTCATTTTTAAATATGTCTCCTTGGGTCATATTCTTCCAGAAGTCTACTGTGAATCCAAAAACTATAGAAACATATGAATAAAATGGAATATATTAAAGAGTAAAAAGTTCATGATGGGTGGTAGCTAATTTGTGGGTCTTAACACAATTTATGTGCAGATCTCTGCCTCAGACAAGCAAGAGCTTCAATTTATGACCACTGTGTGTAAATTCTGTGGTTGCTATCCAAGCACTTCTCTGTTTAGACTTCCATGCATATAGTGCTTGTAAATCTGAAGTCAATACAGTTCTTTTTCGCCAGGAATAAGGACACCATTGTTAAATCGAGCAACATCTTCAGGACTAAAAGTTTCCCACTGCGGCCACAGTCGCAGTGTCAGCACATTAGAGAGCTTCCATCTTCCGTCTCCTCTGGCAGGGGGATGGTTCGTGAGGGGCAGTTGATTGAAATAGACACGTCAGGCTGTCACTGTGGCAGTAAACAGGAGTCCCTCCTGCAGAGAAGAAACCAGATTCTGTCACCTACCACCATCCCATTGCTTAAAACAGTCACTAGCTCCCCTCTGCAGACCAGAGATGACAACACAGAAGTACACCAGCAGTCAGCCACCTCTCTCAGCTGCGTTCTTTCTCTCTGTTTTCAACACACACACGTGCTGTTCAAAACAAGTCGCACTGCAAAACAGACTGAACTGATGGAAACTCAGCCTGGTAAGAGCTGGACCCAGCTTTCTATCAGATCGGGCGCAGCTTGCCTGCTCAGCAATGCCCAGACTGACCCCGGCAGACTGCCAGTCTCCTCACCGCTCTGGTGCTCCGCGACTCCACCACCACCTTCCTCCATGACCCCTGACCTCTGCCTAGGAGACAGGCGCCACCACCATGTTGCAATTTCTCTCCGACATGGACCAGTGGCCTTGGCTGCAATGTGACCCAGGGAAAATAAATAAGGGTGTTTATTTGGTGGGAGTAAGAGAGGCCTTGAGGTCGAGTCTTAAAAATTATCTTCTTTACCATCTTAAAATCATAGGTGATGACACAATGCCTATTTAAATAGTGATAATCAGCTGTTGAAACTATCCGATTATAAATACCTGTTCAGATACCACAGAAATAAAAATGGAAGTCCTGTTTACTGTCTTTAAATCTGAACTAAAGCATGGCAGGCATGCCTCAGTTAGCTGCCAGTCGATGGAGGTTTAGTGGAAGGCAAAGGAGAAGGGCTGGGTGGTTTTGTTTGCATGATTGTTAGAAAATATAGGTGTATGATAAGTAACAATATATGAGTTCACAGTGACCTTCACCGCAAACACACAAAATTAGTAGTATAATACAGCTCACCCTCAAGTCAGAAAGGACATTTATGCAAGTTGAAGGAAAGCTCAGTCGATGAATTAAGATATTTTGCTCACAAGCAAGTGCCAAACATGATCTCCTATAATCTCCAAAATCTATCACTTCTTTCTTGAGTCAGATTCTGTCTGAACTCAGTTTCTGCTCAATATATAGTACAGCTATAGCAGAGCCAGAACTACCTAATGTGTTGCCAGAGATTTTATACCTTTTACCAGGTTTCCCTTTATAAACAATTGTAAATGAACATGTGTATATTTTCTGAGATGGTTAAAAAATAAACTTAACTTATTTTATATAGACTCAATCATTTATGGTTGCCTACAGCATTTAATGTCCATGTAACAGCTTGTTATATTAGACCAAATCCAGGTGTGGTTTTTACTGATGACAGTCTCCAAAACATCTGTCCAGCTGAAGATAGAGCCCGAGCTTGCACTTCACACACATCCAAAAAGTGATATTTTTGCTCACAGTGCACTGCTACCTCCCCAGGTTAAACACAGCAAAAGAACAGGAAGAAACACTCCAGGATGATATAATGCTATTGTGCACAATATTTTTACATTATTTTTACACATTTTGCACTAGATCTTCCTTTGCTCTCTGGCTTTCCGCCCTCCCCCGTAACCAATCCAGTCTTTACCATAACTAGGGCTGGGTAACGATTCTGATTTTCTGGATTGATTCGATTCGATATTACCAGGTCTCAAATCAATTCACGATACAATAAGATAATTATTCAGTTAAAATTGTTTTTACATTAAGAAATGAACCCAAAGCAGTTACATTAATCTTATATTAATTATATACATTAATGCGTATTCTGCATATTACTTGTTTTCTGTTCAACTCCTCTTTTCCTTCGGGCTTGTAAAATCCGAAATACATCCATATGTCAGCCTTTAAACCGCCGGTGGTGCCCATATAGTGCTATTTGCTTCTGCCATGTTTGTTTGACTACTTGCAGTAACATCTCACGAGATTTTGTTCAGTGGAAAGCAGCGCTAAACGCAGATCACGCAATACTAGCTGGGTTGATACCACAGGCTGCTTCTCTGCACGTCCAATAAGAAAAAACTACCAAAGTTAAAAGATCAATATTTGGATTTTATGGATCGATTATGAACCATTTAAAATGAAATCGATTAAAATTGATTAAATCAAATTGATTTTTTAAACCCAGCCCTAACCATATTGTATATTAATGGAAAACTTGAGGAGTTTTGGTAGTTTGATTGACTCATTTTCTGTCACAGGTGACCATTTTGTGAACTATATTGATCTGTTTCAAAAGGAATGATGGACCAAGAAAGTAAAAATCAATAATGCTTACATATTTAAAAGTCCAAGTCCTACAAAATTTTGTTTATTTTTAATGTTTTCAAGGGGGGTTGGGGATGACAAGAACATGTCACCTTTCAATTAACTCTCAATTCACACAGAAATGCATTATGCCTTTTTTTTTAACTTCCTGGTGTTTATGATTTAAAAGCTACACAGCCACCACCTACATGTGTATTTTCTGCATCCCCTCCTTGCCCCTCCCATCGAACATTGTTTGGGCAGTCAGTCAGTGCAGAGCTCATTAACCCTCCTTAGCCTCTCCACCTCCTCAGATCAGAGCATTTAAAAAGGGGAGGGAAATAGAGCTGCATTTGATCCTCTCTAGAGACAAAACTTTATTTCAACTTAAATAAAATCCTTGCTCAGTAGACACTCGAGACATGATGCTCAAACGCACCAGGACCAGGACCCTTTAAGTCTACCATCTGAATACAGAAATTCACAAGTGCATGTCTAAAATGTAGCATGAAATATATATCCATTTATACATAATCTCACAGAGCCTTACTCTATATTGACTGCCCTTGTTACAGTGGAAAGAAAATATTTTGGTCATAACCATCAGTTAAATTCTTCCGTTACTGATCTCCAGCTACTGTTACAGCATGTAATAAGGCTGGGATGGTGTGGTGTTGTTGTCACAGGTCACAGAAATGAAGGAAAACAATGTTTTTTATTGTTCCTGTGTATAGTCCATCATATGACGGATACTGTAAAGCTTACATTTCATAACAACATTTTTCCCTCTGTATTTGTGGAATTCATGCAGTTCTTTCTCTTAAGCTTTTAGTTAAAATATGATGGTCAATGTTGAAATAAAATTGAAAACTTAGTAAGTCTTCAGGTGAACTAAATGCGATCAATAGATTGAGCCCATGTGATGCTGATAAGGCACTGAAAGGCAGCAATAACAGCTTTAACAAACGTGCACATATAGACTTTCTGTTAATAGCTTGACACAAAAGGAAAATTCCTGACAAGTCGTGATGGGAATTCATTTAGCTTATCTTATTTAGGGCAGATAAAGTGTGTATGAATAGCCAAAAGGATCTTCTCATGGAGCTGTACTGTAGCTTCATGGTAGCAGACTTTCCTTTCTCCCGTTGTTCCTTACAAAGACTTTGGTACTGACCAGCCCACCAAGCTGTCAGCCAAAGGACTAGAGAAGAACCATGCACCAGGAGCTGCCTTTGTTTCCAAAACCTCTAAACTGCCTCTCACAGGGACATCCACACCTCGCTGTGGTCTAACAACCATAGAGAGATATCAGATGGACAGAGTTCTTTTCAAACCACAATGGCCCAAAGATTGCTCTGCCTCCCTCAACCAAAATCAAGCAAAATTAAAAACCCCACACAGTCCCACAGAGCATGATCAACTGTAACTTTTTCCTACAACAAACTACTTCCTGTTAGCCTCAAGACCTTAACCAGTTTCTCTGGACAGAATGTTTACCCTCTACACTGGCACCACTGGGACCAGGTGGCTTTGAAAAACCTATAGTGATAAATGGGCTGTGTTCCCGAGCCTCATGAGGTGAGGTCAAAGCTGCAGGATGTTGTAGGCAACTGCTTTTATTTGGAACAAATAATATGTGTGCTGTCAGAGTTTGGATAGTTTCCCAACTTAGATTTTGCTCAAAGCTTTGTTCATGTTTCAGATTAGCTTTAGCCATGAGATGACCCACCTCAGTCTCCCTGCATTTTCAACCCCTACCCCGGTACACTTCTGCTCGCCCCAAATCAGGCTCTATCTCTGGTTCTCTCTCTTTCTGTCTCTCTCTTCTGTCCTCCACCCACACGTTTTCCCTTGGAGCCTTTCTCTTTCCATCCTTCTGACCTCATCCTATTTCCAGTCAAGTGTACAGGGAATTAATCAACCATTGTGTTCAGATTCAATCACTAATTATTATAATTGAGAATAATGGTTTCCATGTCAGTTTCAGTTCAGCTCTGAATTGCACTTGAACAGATGGAGCAAGGGGGCTGAGAGATTAAAAATCCAATGGTTCTTTAACTGTATGGAGTGAGATTCAACTTACCTATGGTCAAAATTTGACTGGCTCTTTATGGCTGTAAAAGTGTAATCTGAATTTGAACACCTGTCTTGTAAAAGTTTTGGAACAGCTTGTAAAGTCAGAGCTTTTTTTCTGCCTGGTCTTTTCATTTAAAGACAATGGTTTATGACTTTATAAGTTGAATAGAAGTTCTAAAGCGATATTACCACTTCTCTCTGAAGTTTACACCCTTCTGCTATTTATCTTTACAGCATATCATCGTAAAAGTTGGGCAATTTGGAGCAACTCTCAAGCCTGCCACACTTGGTACAGATCACTACTACGGTGAGTTTTAGAGAAACTATTTCATGGCTGGAAGATACTGGGCATATGAAGAAGGGATCAAGAAATCAACAAGTCTACAGGACATGACAAACTACTTGAATACAGAATCCCTCTTGCTGCACTCCTTTAATACTGAGCAGCAGAGTGTGCCACACTGGGCTTATTTCAAGGGGCAGTAAAGCTCTCAGGCATGTGCAGGGCATGCAGTGTGACTTTGACAGCGTAGTTAGGAGGTGCTGATGAAAGAGGAGAGGCTGGGAGCCCACTGCCTCTCAAATTAGCCCCTCCAACCTGTCACATGGAAGCTTAGGCCTCAAAAGATTCTGTTTCAATACCCAGCCTGAGTGCATGTATGGATGGAGCTTTGCCTTTTTACAGTACATCTTCGTGTGTGGTGTATCATGCATGCAGAGCATATATGAGCACATACTTAATGCAGATGAAAGGTTTTATCAGGACATAAATTAAAAGAGTGTAATAAAAGCTGATCAAAGGCATTCAGAGGACCTACCACCGCATGGATAATGATCTTGAGCTTAGATTATCTCCAAACAGATAACTCTTTAAATAGATAAATGCTCCTTTTTTTCCTCTCTCATTAAATAAATCAAAGATGGATATTTTCCTCATGACTTGCTCATCATGTAATTAAGTTTTTTTCTTAAAGTCTACAGTTTCAGTCCAAGCTTGAAATACCGCCAGACAGACAGTCTGCATTAATGAAAGAGAGATCTCTCTGCTCTTCTCACCTACTTTAATCTGTTCTGCATGTGCCGTGCTCAGCCTGACACCCTGTGTGCAGATTCAGCTGTTGAGCTTGTTTGTTTAGTGAGGTGGATGGACATCCATAACCGTAAAGCTGTCTCCTGAAGAAAGGTTTTAATCACTTTTTTTTTTCTTCCTCTATTGTCTTCCCCCTCCATTCTAGGACTGTTTTTCTCAGAGTGTGTGCAACACCAAAAAGCTGTGCACACACTCAACCTTTCCAAGGGTTTTAGAGCTCAACCTGCTGGACATAAAAGGCGCTTTACTACAAGCTGAAAGATAAAGGCCAAACAATCTTACATGAACTCATACTCCCTCTGTGCTTGGCTTGTTTTCACAGTGCATCCTACTGTGCTCGCACCAAGAAGGAAAAGAAGAAAACTAACAACTATCCAGAAGAGACGCAACAATTCTCAGTATACTATTGAGCTAATATTACAGCTACCATATGATACAGCACCTCTGTTTCAATTGAGAGCTTTCATACAATGTCAAACACATAGCATTCCTCTAGAGGTTAGTAATGCTTTTTTTGTGTTTACACTGTAGAAAAGTTGGCAGTCTCAGTTGCTATCCAGGTCAATATTCCATTCATTTGGATGACAGAGTCAATTGGATGTCCCATAGATTAAAAGAGAAGCTGAAATGATGCCTCTAAAAGCCATATCTAAGAGAGCAGCAAATAGTGGATTAATGCATTCACTCTCTTCTATGTCTGGGAGGGTGCTTTCACACCTGACACAATTGGTCAGGATCAAGAAGACTCTTTTGTAGAAAGTTTGGTTTGTTTGGAATGGTGTGAAAACTCACATGAATGGGGTTAGACCAAAGAACTAAACTTTGGTCGCAGAGCCAGATTTGCAGATTCCAAAGGTCCAAAGTTCAGTTCGCAGTTGGTGTGAAAGTAATCCACACCTAACAAGGCAAACAAACCCAAAAGGGAGTGAACTGTGGTTGGACTTGGCCCAGTATCACAATAAAAAAGCTAGCGCTCACTGACAATATAAAGCAGAGTGCGCTTAATGTCAGCAGTGCTTGCACCACTAGCCTCTGGTCCCCTTTAAAGGTTAACATCTGCAAATCTGCGCATTATATGGTCACACATCACTCCAGTCAAAAAGCAAGTGCCTCCTTATGCAGCCTAAATGCAGCTTTAGTTATATACTATGGCACAGAACAGGTTTGACCTAAACAATGTATTAACAGTTCATAATAAAAACAGTCCAGATGATAGGAACAGAGACCACAGCTACAGCCCAGTGTGGTGGGAGGCCAGGTTATACAACATTTGACAGGCTTTGGTCTGCCTGACTGGGCGCAGCGTGAAGGCAAATCAAGTGAAAAATGAAACAATGTTGCAAATTCCCCTGCGAACCGAACACAGTCCCCCAAATTTTAGGTATGAAAGCAATTTAAGTTACCAAAACAGTATTACCAACATACTTCTCCTCATCTTGACAGAAGTCTTTGTGTGAAGATCTACAATGGCTGCGATCCTGATAATAACAATTAATGCATATGAACAAAGTTTTTTTCACTAATAGTTTGACAATAAGGATTTTTGGCTCCTTTTTTGTTGCTGAGAGGAATTCTCCAAAAAACACTCTTTCTAAAAGAGAAGGTCTGGAAAATAAAAATCATCTTTGTGGAAGTGTAGGAAGACTTTGTCCTTAGCAAGTGTGAACCTTTTTTTAAATTTATGTTTAATTGTTGATTTTATATCATAAAATTGAAAAAAGAACTTCTTTGTTCTGGAATGGATTCCATAACTCATACAATGCATTATCTTAAAGCCCAGGACAGGGACAGGCCTGAATCCCACTGCTGATGACGGTTAATCTGCTTTGACACACACAGCTGGAAAGTCTGGGTTCAGTGCCTCTTCAAACAGAGGCTCATTTTCTGTCCCAAGCTTAAAAGACATTCATGTTTTGTTCATGACTCAAAAATAAAACGGTGCTATTAACTACTCCAAAAATTGTGGATGTGTAAATTCAGTGTGTTCAGGCAGAGAGGGGCACAAGTCACTTATTACAAGCTCAAGTCAGGTCTCCAGTCTTTGTCTTTGAGGCCAAATCCAGGCTCCCGTGGTTTAGATAGATGATTAAAAAATGGATAACACAGATGTTAAATACAGTTACTCAAATTTAGAGGAAAATAATGTGGCGTTATTTTCCATTGTAAGTGGTATTTAAGGAAAATGAACTAATAAGTTGTATATTAATACTACAAAAAAAGAAAATCTCTTGCCTACAGAGCAACTAGAAGTGATCCAAGAGCACAAACCTCAACCAAAGCATTTCTGACATTGTTTGCTGACTTCTTATCAAAAATCTGTAAAACTAAAATCCCACAATGTTAAAGCCATGTATCCTGCATCAGCATCAGGATTAAGATCACTATTATCAACATTAATCCTCCTTGTGCCATGATCACCATTCCCTTAAAAAAATAAATCAAAATCTGTACAGAACTTATTGAATTTTTAGGAAATATGTTGAAAACTGCTTTATCTTGAAAAGTTAACAAATCCTTTAAAAAATTGCCGGACCCACATTGGTTTTAGACCAACCAGAATTGAATCAATTCTTCCTCGAGCTATGACCAGCATCCCCTGAATATTTCATCATCTATTGTTTATCTTGTTGACAGACAGACTGACAGATGGACAAACAAACTTTTACCAGTAAGAACATAATGTCCTTGGTGGAGGCAAAAACCCAAAGTGTCTTTTGAGCAGTGGGCTAACTTAATTGTTGCATCATATGTGCTATGGGAGAGGCATGTGTCCTCTTACCTGAGAGAAGTTGAGCCCATTCAGGGGGTGGCACTGCTCCTCTACCCGCTCCACTGCTCCTGTAGTCTTCCCCATCCTCTCAGCCTCTTGAGCCAAATACAGATCCAGCACGGGCGTCCCCCTGGACCGAACATCCCACTCCGTCAACGAGTTCACCATCAGCATCACCCACACGGGCCGTTTCCTCTCCCAGTTCCCTGCAATGGCATTGAACAGATAGTCTGCGTACAAACCTCGTCCCCGTTGGTCTGGGGTCATCCAGTATGGCATCATGTGTTTGACATAGTCCAGGTGGCGTTTGAGGCGGCGGTACAGGTCTCGAGGAAGTAGCTTCTGCAGGTTCTCGCCATGGGGGAGCAGCTGGCAGCTGGTGAGCTTGGAGATGGTCAGAGGGTCTGTTAAGTCCAGCTCAAAGAAAACATTGTGACTGTTGTGGAAAGCCTGCTTGGATTTGTCAGGAATGAAGTCCCAGACTCGGGTGTATGGGACATGGATGGTACCAAATAAGTACGAGGGTGGGTGAGGAGGCGCTCTCTTGACCTTCCACAGGAAAGAGTTCATGTCACTTTGCTGCAATAGGAGAAGAGGGAGAAAAGAACAGAAACCCCCATGTCAGAAAATATCAACTTGTCTTTAAACTATAGCTGACACTCTCCTCCTCTGTTGTGGTTTACTGGCTTATATTCTCGGGTCAACATGTTAAAGATTGAAATACCATTTTAAGATGACAGCAGGGGGAAATACAAAGTTTAGTGAGCTCGGGGCTGTGCTGCGAGGGCTGCTGTGGTGCAGGCTGAGGGTTCATAGAGGGGCCTGCTGGGCTGTAAACAGACCCCTGTGTATTGTTGAGGTGCATACCTTGGTTGCCAAAGCCTCTTTAGGCCTGGGAAGCATTTTCTAGGCTGCAGTGCAAATATACTGCAGAGAAGCTCATAAAAGCAAAAAGCTGAAAGAAACCTGCTCACAGCCCCGACCTCATTGTGATACTTTTCTCTGTGATTTTTTCTTACACTGGAGCAGGGAGATTAATGCTGACAACCTTAAGTGCTGCTCAGTTTTTTTTGTCCTTTATAATTTATATGAAAGGAAGTGTTTGTCTAGCGTGGTTATCCTTAAATAAAACAATACCCCAATGAAAATCAAATCAAGCATGAGCAAAGCCATTTTGCATTAGAAAATATGTTTCTTGTTAAGAGCTCTGTAAACGTGTGGTGCATGTGCATAGACTTTGAGGCTGATATTATTCAAATATGAAAAAGAATTAACCTCCATAAACAATATCAGACTTCTGGCCTCTGAGCCACACTGTAATCAGACATCTGAGGAATAAAACCGAACACTATAAAATGAAGTTATTCTGAGAAAATGTTTATTTCTTAAAACTTCATCAAGCTGCATGGGTTCCAAAAATGCTGCACTGCCAAAATTGTCTTTTAAAACTGTTGAATTTGCTGCCAAAAAGTGAGCAAAGTCATCTCGTGGGATGTTCGTTCAGCTTAACAATTAACAAAGATGAAGGCGTTGTTTTTCTGTTATTTTTTAATTGTATCTGTGTATTTGTTCAGGCTTTAGACACATGAGTGCAAGCTTTGTCAAATTTCTGACAACCGGTGACATGAATAAATTAATTTCTTTATGTCTCCCGTTAACTGGCAACTACAAATTAAGGCCTTCCCATAAATGAAGACTTGGACAGTGAAAGTGTGGCTGTGTCCCGCTGGGAGTTGGGCTCCCCTCTGCTTGAAGCGTTGTGGACTTTCTCTGCAGAACTTTGACGCATTTTATGGGGGTAATTAGTCTTAACAGAAAGCAGAGGCCACTGTACTGACACATTACAAATCACATGAAGCAAGGGAGCTTTAAGCTTCAGACACCACATTCATTATCCATAAAGAAACAAAGGCCTGTGATCTCCTCCTCCTCGTATTGATGACTGGCCCATTGAAACAGCTTGATTTGTTGTGTTGGATTTGACGTCTGCAGTCGTGGTTTTGATTTATTTTTGTTTCATAATTATGTGAATGGTGCAATCACACTGATGGACAGTCATAAGAGATGCTTCTAGTGGGCAAAGGGGGGTAATTGCCCTGGACTATAGGGTCCAGAAATATGGCTAACATGGAGGTGCACTGAATATGAGATATTCCTTTCAGATTCAATGATTAAGTCTCATTTTCCAACTGTGCTACACACTGACAAACCTGCATCGTAGCATACACAAGGGGCTACTTCACAATTTCTCCCTGTTGTTGAGGTGATGCCAACTTACAGTATTTGTGTAATTAAGACATATTAAGGACTCCTGTTTGCCATTTAACATGTTCTAACAGAAAAATTGATTTCCCATATGGTTTTACTTAAATCTAAAATATTTTTGCGATTGATTTTGATTAATGTTACAAACATATTGTTTTCTATTTAATACCATGCTCTCTCTTTTTTACAGAAATTTTGCAGGCAAATTCAAGCACAATCTTCTCAGGCCTAAAGGTAATCAGATTTTGATTTCCATAATAAACATGGCCTTCTGCAATTATTAAAACAAGATTATAAAGATGGAATATTTGGGCTGAATTTTTTGCTTCTATTTTAAGTATTGAGAACCAGCATATTGAGAGTGTTTAATAATACTGTGATGCACAGACATAAAATACGTGAGTAAATGTGTTTGAGGATTAAAATATCAAGAAAAAAAAGAAATAAGGAATTATATATTTGAGCGTCCCTTCTGTCTAAGATTGAGACCTTAATTTTTACATATCTGTAAAATTAGCCAGTTAAAAGCACTCATTTAAAAAACATACAATTCTGTTACTTGAATATGACTGAAAATTTCAAGCAGGGAAATATGGCCTTAAAATAAGTTAACTTTAAAAGAGTATCCAGGTTATAAGCATGAGGTTTAGCCTACAGTTAAAGTGATCTCTAAGTGGTTTGAAAAGGAGAGAAGTTTTTAAGTAAACACTCAATGTCTGGGTTGTTTTTGTATCTGTTTAAGAAACAGACTACATTAATGCAGTTGTCTCTATGTGAAGTAAATAGGATCATCAGGGGGATATTGATTGTTCTACTGAATTGCCTTTCAACACAAAATTTGGCACTTTCACACTTGTATCAAAAGTTCACACATTTCTAATAGTTTCATGTAAAACTGATATGAGCAGTAAGCCTGATAACTTAAAGTCAGCAGGGTTGCTTTTATACAGTTTTGGAGTTTGCAAAGAAAAGAGACATTATTTTTCTGAGTCTCCGAAACTCACCAAAAATACTTTGAAATTTAGAATAAAGTTGTATTTCAACTCTTAATTTTCCAAAACCCAGATCTTTACATTTTAATTTATGTATTTTCCCAGGCCTCATGCCAAGCAACTCTTAAGATCAATTTTTGATAGAAGGCCATTCAGTATTTGTTTGTATTTGTTTGATTTAACAAGCCTACACTTTACTTGATTTGTTTTAGTTGAATGATTTTTAGAGGTGTTAAGTAGTTGAGAAAGCCATAAATTCTGACATAAATATAAACCACGAAAGTGATGATAAATTTGATTTTAATCTCCTGCTTTAAGATTTCATTGAGCATGTTTAATTAGAGTCCTTAACAACATCAAGATGTCGTATTTGTATTAAAAAATCTGCATCAAGTCTCCTAGCAAAAAGAGTCTCTGAGGATTATGAACAAGATTTCAAGCGTCCGAGACCGGACTCACCGACTTCGGTGGGTCGCACTGCCTCGGTCTGTCCGGCCGCTGTGCGCCCCAGGGTGCCGCTTGGTGCAGGAGAGCGCTCAAGAAGACCCAGCTGAACCCGGGCAGACAGACCATCGTGTAGAGGTGACAGGACTCTCCTGACTGTCAGCTCCTAGAGTGTCTCCTTCCCTCCTGTCTTCCTGCTCCGTGAGTCTTTGAAGTTTCTATTAGAAAAGTTACCGGTGGCCTCTTGGCTCACATGTGCTGCTCTGCTGGAGGACCATTCCGCCTCTGAGTTTTCCTCCCGACTCTCCCCGCGACTCAGTTTCCTTGTTCTCCCCTGACACTTTCCCGTCTTTCTGTCTGAATTTGGTGCAGTCCTCCACGGGCTGAAAACTCTTTGGAGAGTTTCCGCGCTGCGCTCCCAAACTTCGGAGCGTCTTACTGCGAGAGAGAGAGAGAGAGAGAGAGAGAGAGAGAGGTGGGACGATTTGAGTTTCCCCTCTATACCCAACCCGGGTACACTCAACACACTCGGCACACACACACGGCTTCTTTAAGGAGGAGGGAGCGCAGGTTCAGAGAGGGATGACAGGTTTGCGTGAGTAAAGCTGCTCAGGACCGAGCCAAAAAGAGTGAGGAGGCAATGAAAGTTAAGTTTCCTATAAAGTAGTGTTGTGAGGGTTTGGGCATTTGATCTGTCTGGATGATCTTATACTCAAGTAAGATTTTATATTGCACACAAAAAGCTAATGACTCATATTTATGGTTGCGTATAAGTTTCTATATAGTTTTATATGAAGGGACACATTTATGTGTAGATCCAAAGAGCACATGCACCATTTTTTAAAAAAAAAGTTAAATATTTCTTGATAAAGAGTATCTTTTAGATATTTTCACATATCTTTTTATTATGTTATCCTAAGACCTGTGATCAGGCCATTGTCATATATTTGTAAAGATCTTTAAAACTGTCTTGATAACACTCTCCCGACATGAAGGCCATGTCCTAAAGTTGATGGCCAAGGTCCATATCGCCCTGAGCTCCTTTCTCAAATATGGGACTGATCTCTTCATCTTTATTTCTAACTCTACCCACTGTATAGCTGTGGCATAAAGACATAAAACCCTGAACAAAATCTTAAACGAGAAATGTTCTGAGAACACAAAGCTCTGCCAACACATCTCCGACATTGCCATAATGTGAATAAATCATTTAAAAAAATCGTCACTTCCCTTAATCACTTCTTCTTTGTGACATGACTAACATTTCAGAACATTTAACCAAAATCTGTTCATAATTTTTCAGTTTACCCTGTTAAATGGTGACAAAAACAAAACCTTATTGGCAGCTTACAATACACCTTACAATGGAACAGGCTGAAGCCATATTCTTCCTTTCATCGATACACACATAGCATACATACATCCAAACCCAACATGAACACAGTATTGGGCCAACCCACAGGAAGGTGCATTGATAGGGGTCTTACGGTAACAGTGTTTAGCAGTTGGAAATCTTGAGCAGGACCAGTCTCATGTTGAACCGCCTCCACCAAAGCTGTGTTGGAGGTGTGGGTGAAGAAAGGGTAGTGGGAAGAGACAAAGGGAAGAACTGAAGGTAGTGACAGATCCATGGGCCAGTCATAGATTTGTTCTCATATTTGTCACCGTTGAATATAAACTTATTTGAGGTCAATCCTTCGAAATGTTGCATCTCATTTTCAAGAGTTTCTTCATGTCTGTGTGGTTGTAAAGATATTTAAAACGGAGGTATCGTCAATAAAAGCCACCGATAGACTCAATAATGGGATAAAACCATCAACAATTATAAGGTAGAAACTGCAACTGAACCACAGCACGTAGCTAAACTACAATAAAAATTAGTTAAAGGGACTGTGAGGAGAATCTGTTGCCGGCAACGTAAAAGACTCTGCTACCCATGAGCCCGCGGGCCGACTGTCGTAATGCTGCGTTCCAGTAACCTCATGATATCATCTCCGAGTTATCAGCGTTCCAGTTAAAATCGGAAAAGACCTGCCGATCTACCAGGCTATTGTTAGCTGTTGCTAGCACACCCTGCGTTGTTGTTCACAAATATCACATGAAGAATGTGATTATCACTATGGGAGCATTTTTGTAAATATAAGTCTAACAATATGATGTGTACAGCTGATCTAGAGCAACACACCCCAGTCAGAAGTGTAAAAAAATTGATTATTACTGGAGCTAAATAACTGTCCACACTGGTGGCGAGGTTTCACCGAGTTCCCAGGAGGAAATTCTAACTTTGAGGGACGTTCCAGTTGCAGTTTCCTACCCAGAGCTCAAAATTCCTACTTCTGACTACACCTGGAACGCATCGCAGACGTTTACAATCCACAGCGTGTGTTTGTTTTGAGGCTATGGATGCAATAAGGACCTTCATCAGAACTCTGTATCGCTTTAGAACTTCGTTTTTTCCAACAACTTACAGGATGCAAAGCGACGAGGTAATGTATCTCTTTCTGGATACGTAGCGGAAGTTTTTGATGTGTGACAACAAGCATTTTTTGGAAAACTTGTTATCGTAGTTGTAGCCGGCTATTTATCGCTATTTACAGCCCGGTGCTCTAAGACGTGTAATATAAATAATAAAATAATAAAAAAATTGCTCTAGTTTTAATTGTCTTGTTCCGGAAGTTGAGTATCCAGGCCAGTCCAGCCCTGTCCGACCCGAACGGAAGGCTAAGGAATAGCATTTATAGATAACCTATTTTGATGCTATAAAACTCATCTTAAAGTGTGTATTTCGATCAGGCATATAGGGAGACTTTTCTGTAATTATTTAGAAACTCCTCACAGTCTCTTTAAATTGGTCACCACAGTTCAAGACCGTTCACAAACTGTTTTGAGAAGCCCTGAAGCAGAGGGTGTTACAGGCAGACCAAAATTTACTGTCAAAGTGGATTTTTGGGTAAGAAACTTTCACCTTACAGCTCTTGTAGTTTTCAATTTGATAAAAAGGTTTTAAATTTTAGATTTATTCATGTGCATATCAAAGTAAATGTTTCATAATGTAAAAAAACAGCCACTCACATGAAAACAAAACCACAATGAAAGCTCAAGTGTATCATATTTCACTTCAGTCCTTGGGTATAACAAACTAAATTTAAATCTCAAAAGAAAAAAGACCTCACATTTCCTTGGAATCATCAGGCAAGAGAGTAAAATTGAATGACCTAAATTTACAGTATGTCAGGATGCATTCAAAGTCTAACAAAAAAACAAGACAGACCCAATTGCAGAACAAACAAAAAGGCTTCATTATAACTAAAAAGGCTCCAAAAAACCAAGAGCTAATCCTTTACAAAAACAGTCCAAAGCACAAAGACAAACTCTCTCATGAAGCCACAAATCAAAACTGCTAAAACAAAAAAGAAAACACTATTAACAAAACTCAATGTACAATATAAAATCACTACAAAAGTCCAACTGTAAAAGACGAACTACAAAAAGGAAAACACTGAAGACTTACTCAAGATGTGACATATTCAAGACCAATGACCCAACAAAGATAAAGGGAAACACAGAGACTAAATACACTGGGGACGCATCAAGCACAGGTGAGACACACAGGTGGAGGGAATCATAATCAGAGGCATACAGAAGGGAGGACAGAGAACACCAAATGGAAATGAGGGATTTCAAAATAAAATGGGAAACACAAGAGACAAGGGGAACAAGAAGTCAAAACACACACAAAAAACTAGCCATATCATAACAGTATATCATCATTTGGCTTCCATTGTCCATCCTACAATACTAGCCTTTCTAACTTTTTATTGCCTTAATATTCATCTTCATCATGTTGTGTTTCTTGCATAAATCCCACCACAAATCATTGATTGTAGTGGTAGTGATTTTTTAAATATAATCTTACAGCACACAGACCTTTGTGCCATCACACCTTAAAACAATCACATTGATTCAATGACTGCAGACTATTAGAGCCAGTTTAGATGAATTATGGTTTTGTCAGAGCTCATGAGACCATGGTACAGCAGGAGCTCTACATGCACACACAGTCTGACATGCACACAGACACACAGCAGTGCTCACTTGCAGGCTTCATCAATCAGGTCTTGACTATAACGCCTCTGTTGCTATATCTAAAAATGACGCAGAGGGGAGATCACTTTATCCCCCGCTATGCCTCCATATTTTTCACATTGAAGAGAAGAAGTTGTGAAAAAATGGTCTTGAAAAAGGTTGGGCTCCTTTTGTGTTATTTTAAAGAAAACTTGCCAAAAATGCAGTCAGACGCTCAGGTGGATTTGAAACACTGGCAGACCTTTGTTTCTCAGATTTCAACAGAGTCATTTAAGAGAAGTAAAAGAACAATATTTCATAAGTTGTCATATGTTTCCTCTTCAGGAGGATCGCATCGATCTCTGCCCTTCTCTGTTTGACAGCCCTGCGGCAAAAACATTAGAGTGCAGCTTGTGTTGCGGTGGAGGACCTGGGGCCTTACGCACGTGATTAATGGTGACAAATAAACAGGTCCAAGGAAGGAAAACTGTGAGAGGAGTTTTATTTATTTCCTTAGATTTGTTAGTGTCAGCGTGGAGCAGAGAGAAAGTTCTCTGCGAGGGCCGCCGTGTCAACGCTCCACTACTCTGCTGTGACCTCACTTATTGTCCAAGTGGCATACAGTGTGACAGAGTCAAGTAGTGGGAAATTTATCATGGAGACCCCTCAAGCAAGTGGCAGCGGGCCCCCCTCCCCGCAGACAGAGCTCGGACAAGCAGCCCTTTGTCCTGGAAACATGTTCTCCCCTCCTCTCCACTCCTCTTCTCACCACTCCGGGCTCACTTTTTTTGAACTGGGCAGCTTTGTTAGAGAGCCATGGTCCCTGAGCGCTCATTGTGTTTTCTGTTCAGATGAGGCAGATTGGGGTGTTTCTGCTGAGTCGCTTTGATCAGCTTGTCTTTTAACACAGTTTCAGGTTGTAAAACCGTGACACTTCTGCCCTTTGACATTTTGACTTCTTTTATTGGGCACGATTCATCACGCTTTTAGAATCTGAAAAGCTGGAAAGTCAATATTTCTTTTGTTTTATGCACCACTGAACACAGCTTCTGATGCATAAAAGAAAAAAACAAAAGAAGAACCACATTAATCTAATATAATCTTTTTATCCTTGCTGCTCTCTTTCTCCCCTTTGTGTCTCTCTTTCTAAGACAGGTGTGGGATTTCAGTTAGCAGTTTCATCTGCTCTAATGCGTCCACCTGTGGACTCAGGTACTTGCTCTAACCACACCTTGTGGAGGAGCTTTTCTCTTTGAAGGTGCTTTTCCAACATTCTTGGCCGGTTAGGAGGCGGCTTATGAGCGGCTGGCTGCAGGAGATTCCTGGACGGGGGCCAATGCTTACAGCATAGCACACATATAGCCGGAGCCGAAAGAAGACTTTAAAGTTAATGTTCTGTTAGCAGACTGCAGAAACGCACCAGTAGAATGCACATCTGGGAGGGCAAAAGAGAGAGAAAGAGAGTGTATGTGTTTTGAAAAGGTAAAGAAGTCCCTGCAATCAAAACTGGCAAAAATGTCAGAAATTAGCAAATAAATTTGTACAGGAAAGCAGAAACTTACACAGTGCTCTGACCTACATACAGATGTAGTTAATATAAGAATTAAACATAAAAACACAAACACAAAAGTGCCTCATGAGGTACACATAAAAACACACAATTTTAGGCTCGCACAAATGACCAAAGTAGGTAAGAACCTAAACAATATATCATGAGAAGATACCCAGCAAGCAAACTGCCCCGGACACATGAGACCAAACATGTCAAAAGACATAAACAATAAACAATACAACCAAAAATCAAAAAAGGGATATGGAGATATGAGACAGGATACAAGTTGGATACAATGATAAATAAAAGACAGAAAAAATCTGTGTAAGGGAAAAGTTCAAAAGAAAAGATGACATGTATACAACAACAGGGAATTGAAGGAGTCATCACCTGGGAAACACACTTTCCTCGTGCTTACATATATATTGTGGTTGGACCTCTGCTGAAACATGCTTGAAATTGTAAAGGTTAAAGTGGCTTAGGCTTTCTGTTGGCATCTTTGTTAAACTACTAGGTGGTGTATGGTAATTCATAGGATTTGAAAGGGGACTGTGCTTGGATAGTTGGTTTGAAAATGTGCGGATATGACACCTTTCCCTTACATTCCCTGAGCTAGGTGATGCTTTGGAGAGCCAAAACTACAGCTTTAATAAGGGGTGTGATTAGACATGGATGGTGGGACTTTATTCTGATACAGCCTATTCTGAGGGGTTTACACACTTGCAAGTATCCAATATCTGAGTGGATTTCGAGCCATTAAACTTCAAAAACAGGTTCTGGTGACACCTGGGACTATTCCTACCTTGTTGAAAAGGATTAAAATATGTGACCATTATGTCCTGACTTCAGAATGACTGCATGGTCTCAATATGAGGATCTGGGCAAGGGCTTCACCAGAGGCCCCACCAGCAGGGCCATATGACCATGCATAACTACTGTTACAACACTTTCACACATCTTTAGCTTAAATGACTACAACTTTCAAAGAGAACTCTATTTTACAGTTTACTAAATGTATTTTCAAAAGTTAAAATATCACAGCAATACATGAAACAAAATATAACAGCAGAGTTAAACACGTTAAATGAAAAGCAGAAAAATCTAAAAATGTTGTGGAAAAATATAAACTCTATCCCAATTCAAATAAAAGGACCAAAAAATGAACCACATGTACCACACACCTTTCAAGCCCTTTTTTCCTTATGCTCCGTTTGCGTCACTTTGGGCAAGTGCATGTTTTGGTTTTGAGGTTATTCCCACTGATAATACATTTGGCGTTACATTTGGCAGCCGTTTGCATTTCCCCACAAATTTTAGTATTTTGCATCTGGTACAATGGGCCTTTGTCGTTCAGTTGCTCATTTTTTTTGTCTTATATAGTCCAGCACATGGCTTTACTTTGTATTTTTTCATTGACCCATGGCAAAAACATACAGTTCTCTTAGTGACCAAAAGAGAAATCACACAGTTTTTTTTATTTAAGCTTGAACAGAATAAAGAAAATGAGAACTCACCAAATTCTGTTTTGATGATAACCAGTAACAGATCCCTGTTTACTAAAAGAAAGATTTTCCTATGAACATTGAACATTTCTTCTTTTATGTCATTAGGTTTAGATGTTTATTAAGAGAGGAAATTAACTTTTTTTTTATTTCAAGACCACATTTTAGTCATGGGCCCTCTGAATTGTTCTTGCTTTTCTCATCTTCACATCACCCCCACATCCACTGTGGTAGGCCGGCTCAGAGAGGCTTTCTTGAAGCCAAATCCATATATGCTTAAAAGTGAATAGTAATACCTTGAATTTATTTCCAAGTGCAAATTTTCTTCAATCATAGCATATAATTCTTTACTAAAGATATTTTTAGAAATTAGGGGATCCTCAAAACTCTGGATCCCTGAGCTGCTAAGATTTGTGCCTTCTCATCTTTGCAGCTGTGTGGCTGCAGATCTTTTTGACATTGTGCAGAAGTACTGCCACAAAACCTCAAAAACATTAACTCGCTGTTTCTGCCTCACAGTCACTGATCACTTAATAATAGAGATTCAACTGCTACAACTACTGCTGCACCACATGAAAGAAAATGTGGACTACATGTGAGGCTGAAAATGTGTTTGTTTGTTGTACACACAGGGACCCCTAGTGGTTGGAGGTAGAATTAAAATTCTGCAGGGACAAAGCAAGGAGGATAGAAAAACAGAAAAAAAAAATGCGAGAATGACATTGAGTTGGATAATATTGACTTCTTATCTATTATCTGGACTGATGATTCTACCCAAAACAAAAATCAAGCTTTATGAAAAATCTCTCACTAATGATGTCTTCTTGATACCATGGCACAAAAGAAGTCTCACACAGCAAATATTGAGATTTTGTCTTAACCCCACCCCCCTATTTATTCCAATTCATAATGTAAGATACAGGACAGACAATATAACAACACGACATCTGTCCCACCAGTTAGTCCAAAAGTCCACATGATGTGCATGCATGTGCGCCTCTTTTCAACAAAATAGGTGGTGCACCTCAGCTTAAGGAGGGAGTGCAAATTAAGAAGGGACAAAGCAAGTACCAAGCTGTAAGTCAACACAGATAAAAAAGAAGCAAAATGTGGACTGGCCTTTTTAACATAAAACACAAAGAAAACAATTAGCCCCACATCTAGAGTTCATTTTAAATGTCTGCACATATATCCATTTACATATAAATTCAGCACATACAAATAAGTATAATTATCATTTATTCTGCATCATTTAAAAAAGATGTATCCACTGGAGACTATTTGCCTATGTACAGCCTGTTTGGTTTTCTATTTAAAAAAATTGCAGACAAAAGCTGTGTTCGAAATTGCTCACTATCACGGATATAGTGCACTATATAGTGTGTTCGCCATTTTGTAGTGTTGTTCGAATTCTCAGCAGTTAATTTCATCCACTAAAAAGTGCGCTACAAAATACCCACAATGCACAGCAAATTTGAGTGTACATGCGATGTACACTATACCGTACTCCCGTATACCACAATGCAATGCGGTTGTGTTTTTCCATAGAAGAAGAAGAGAAGAAAGGCTGTTAGGCGCTGCTTTCATTCATAAATGTAAATAAACGTTAGAGTATCTTTAAAACGTTCATAGCGTAGCTTTTTAATGTCTTTTAGCGTCTGTAAACAGCTTCAAAATTTGCTACTTACGTGAATTTCGGCGCGTCCACTTCCGTCACAGGAATAACCGGCTCATCTGCTGACGCTACGACGTTTAGAAAATTTCAGTGTAGTGTCCGAAATGTCGTTTGGTCATTCTCTATATAGTCCACTATTTCATTTACACTACATAGGGAATAGTGAGTGAGTGAATGAGTGGACGATTTCGAACACAGCTAAACACCTACCAACTGTCTAAATTGAAAAAAATAAACAAAACAAAAAAAAAACATATGTGATGTTTCTCATATCGATGTTGTCAAATTTGTTTAAATTCTATTAAAAAAATACAGTGTTTAAAATATCAATTAAGTATCCATTACATTGATATGCACAAATATGTTTGGAACATTTGAAAAGTTGAAACTGTTTCAGACCACTGAACTCTCCTTGTCATTTTCACGCACCAAATGTTGCCATCGTCGGGCATTGCGCAGGAGTTTGCCTGCAACTTTTTGATTATCAAAACAATAAACTCTTAACTGTTGGATGTTTATGGACATTTCTTTTTCATCTTTAACCATTAACCACCTCTTCCTTGCACCTGACTGGTCAACTTACTGGTGGGAAACTGGTGGCTTACTCTGGTTGTTAGCTCATCAATCAAGAAGTTCAAAGGTTTGGGCTCGGCTCCGTCTGTTGCACGTCGTTATGTCCTTGGGTGAGACACTTAACTCCAAGTTGCTCCCACTAGTGTGCTAGCACCGTGGAAATGGAAATGAAAAGGCATGGATGTGTTAGTTAAAACTTGTAGACAACTTACATAGGAGAGCAGAACCATCAGTGACTGAATGTGAGAGTGAATAGGTGTAAATGGGTAGATGTGACCTTCAGTGTTAAAGTGATTTGACTTGCCATTGAGACTGGAAAAGCATTATATAAGTTCAAGTCCATTTACCGTTTATCTATCACCAAAGCATCCAAAGTGTAGATTAAACCAATAAATGTGTATATATATTTAAACACAAACACAATTTATCTAACACTAAACTGGCTCTGGAGACTAGTATAAATAAGTGGAAATATTGCTTGATTTTCACAAGTATAAATGTTCTTTGTATAATCAGAAGTGAAAGGCACTTCATTTTGATTGAGCATATAAAAAAGGAATATCTTAAGGTAAAATATTACTCTCAGTGATTCTTATAGTTAAATCTGTTTGATGAACACGGTGTCTTAAGTTTTATCAGTTCATTGAAAACTGCACTCATCAAGACACAACTGAGAAAATGTCTAACAGTGTTTTATTGCAGCATATGTTATTGTGAAAAAATACTGTAATTCATTTCATTTGAAATTATATCCAAACGATGGATGATCCGGTGGTTAGTATCTTTAGGCAGCGTCCCACTGTCCTGTCTGTCTCTGCTCTCACACACAAATACACTCTCACCAACTCCACCCGTCTCTTTCTCAGGTTCCAATATCCTCTGTCCTGCTTTGAAGATGTTGAGGAATAATATTGACATAGTCTCTGGTGAAATGTTATTGTGGTTTCTCTTTCCGGACGTCCTGGGGAAAAGGACAGGGGGAGAAGGTGATCCAGGAGGAGAGGCTTGATGTTAGGAGGTGGAAAATGTCAAACGACAAAACAATATCAGAAAGGGTTCCAAAATGGATCTGTTTCAGCCCAAACTCTTGAGATATCGAGATAAATGGTAAATGACCTAAATTATATCAACCATATGACTCTCTTCAGTACACACTGGAGAGGAACACAGTGATTTAAAACTGATGACAGGTTTGTGTTAGGATCTTTTCCTCATGATATCTGCAGCGTGTCAACACATGTTGCAGGCTCCCTGTGTATCTTCATCATTCAGAGAGAGAAGAGGCAGGCAGGGGATGATGGCAGGAAGAGATAAAGAGCCAGGGGTCTTGGCCGGAGTTGTTTCTTTAAAGAACTGTCTCGGATTACTTCTTTAAAACAAAGGTTTACCAGTGTTTTCGGTGCACTTTGGTTCAATAGCACATGTTTAAGTTAAATGAATCATTGTACTAATTAATTGAGTAAATAACTTCAGTTTAGTTTTACCATTTCATGCAGATAAATTAAGGGAGGGTCTGTGGGATTTCCCTGAAAAAATAAAACATCAGCTCCTTCAGTAAAAATCCTGCTCAATTGTCTCCTATGGTTCTCTACTGATGTGCGATGGTGTCTTTGTTTGTTCAGCCTGTATTTTGATGTTTTGGTTTCCTCTGGACGTTTTTTGAGCGGAGAGGAGGCAGGGATTCCTGCAGCAAAGTGTTATAAAGTGCACTAACAGCAAGCTTTGCATACTGGCAAAGATGGCAGACGCAACTGCGAAGAAAAGAAGATACAATCAGGCCGAAGCAAAGCGCCATGCAGACAAAGCTCGGTCTAAAACCAGAGTGAAACTAGGGTTGGCTTTCAGCCATTTCCAAGCTCTGAAGGACGATCTCTGGTTCGAACGTTCAGACGGAGACAGTAGAAACGAATGAAAACACTGCAGTGTGCATGCCAGTCCAGTAGATGATGTAGGTTTGCAGAGAAACAGAGCTGCTACAATACACGTACAAAGAAGAAAAACTTTTCACAAACAGCAATGGCGAGTGGACGCACAAAGATGCAGGAGTTTCTGGCCTGGACAACAAATCTGTATAGTTTTGTCTGGATAACAAGCATGGTAAGCAGCCCACACGTTACTGTTGTAGCTGTTGTTTTTCCTGGTATGCGCAGCCTTCATGTGAAAGAGTAATGCGCATGCGTCAACGTCCGGGTTTCACCCTGTATCCCGTCTACATGGAGCTGAAACGAATCTGTTTTCAAAACCTTCCGCCGTGGACCCTGGTTCCAAAATTTTTACCATTCTCATGTAAACAGGAGGCGAAAGCGCAATGAAAACTGTCCGTGTTTGGCTGAAGATGGAGTCATGTAAACACCAATCCCAGGTAGCTTCCTGCCGAAGGGGATGGGCACTGGCATCAGGTTGCAAGGAGTTTAGGGGGAGGGGCTTTGTTTGAATGTTGTGTTTGCAAACTATAAAGAGAAATCCTACAGATCCTACCTTTTAGCTGCTCTAATTTTACATGCATTGTGGTTCAAACTTCCTACCAATCTGCAGAGTATTCAGGCTGCAGTAGCCCAGTTTGTTTTCTTGTCTTTGCCTCTGCCAGCTCTGCCCCCCATCACCACTGCACTCTAGCATTAAACCCTCTGTCCATCCTCAGCAACCTCCTGCAGGCTGCAACAAGGGGTTTGAGATATTATTTCATCACCCCTTGAATTGTCCATACAAAATTTGCAAAGAGTGATAAGGTCAGAGCCTCAAGGTCTAACTCCGATTGTGTTCTGTTGCTTCTGTCTGTAATGGCAGGATTTTCTTGCAGTGCCTAAATGAAATTTCTACAAACTCTTGGTGTTATGATGTACTGCAAGCAGGCTTAAACTTCATTTAAAATTCTGAAGTCCTCTGTGAAAGTGTTACTAAACGTGTTTCACTGAAAGCAGAGCAACCAAAGGAGAGTGGAACCATAAATCAAAATAAAAAAGAATAGTCAAGCACTGCTGGAAATGAATTAAGGATTTTTTGTTGACTGTTATACCCTTTGGCCAATTATATTTGAGAAAGCTCTTGGAGTGTACTTCCAGCCTAATTGTCTAGTGAGCTTTTGATATTTACCTCTGCCAAGGAGGTTATGTTTTTGGGAGAGTTTGTTTGTCCGTCCGTCCGTCCATCCGTGAACAAAATAACTCAAAAAGTGATGGATGGATTTGGATAAAATTTTCAGAAAATGTTCAGCATGGGAAAAGGTAGAACTGATTCGATTTTGGTGTTGATCCGGATCAGCGTCTGGCCGCCATGATGAAAAATGTGATTTTGGTGAATAATTACTGAACTAAAATAGATGCCATTATGAATCCAAATGGTATGTTCTCATGGTCAAGGAATCTAAATATTTTGATGAAATAAAGGTAGGACTAATATTTATGGTGAAAATCACAATATGGGTGAGGACTGTGGCGCTGGCGGAGGTCTGCGCTCTCCGGGTGCTTTTCTAGCCTTGTGTATGTTTTATTGTCAATCATGTCTTATGCAGAATCAAGCTATTGACATTTTAATAGACAGAGACAAGAGAGATATTCCCTTTATTCTTAATCTTTGCAAAACAGAAATATGTATCCCAAAATTATTTTTAGAGGGGAAATAAATAAAATGTGGTGAAATGAAATCCTTCTAGTTGGAAAGTCATTGGGTGATTCTAAAACCTGGAAAAGATTCAAATCCTCATCTTCGCCATCGAAATGCAAATGTCATTTTATGGATGTAACATTGTACTGCCTTTGTTCTAAGGCCTACAGTAGCACATCCTTTCCCACACATTTATGTGATGATAAAAACTCTACTTTTCCTTTGATTCATATTCCACCTTGTAGATAATATTCCAACATATTACTACAGTCTCTGATGGCTCCTTTCCTAAGATGTTAGCCAAGCATTAGTTTTGACCATAATGTTTATTTAGGCTCTTTTTGCAAAAACCCACACATACTTACAGCCTTCCTTTCACAGAGGGACCCATCTTTTATTTGCTTTCTAAGGTTTATAATGTGCTCACATCAAAGCCTCTGCTGGCAAAGTCTCCCCCATGATGCATTGTGTTCTCTTGCTGATCACTGACATTGTGAGTAATTGTGTTATCCATATCAGTAACCCCCCTGCTATCTTCCCTCTCATTCTGCCCCATTTCTCCCCCTAAGAGCTAAAGCAGGGGGGTTTAGAAGAGTGAAAAGACCCTCCTGCTGTTGGGCAGATCTGCCTTTGGGTATTGAAATAAGAAACCAGAGAATTATGATGCCTCCCTGCTTGTCATTTCAAAAACCACACTGACTTTAGATCTCAGCTCTATTCATAACATGATATTATGGAAATACGATATAGATACTTAAAGTTCGTCTGTATAATACCTGTGATGTTCATTGTCAATGTCTTGTTTGTAGTGTATCCATGCAAGGGTTCAACAGAGGCTGCCAGAGCCAAATAAGGCCTCAGCATTGACAGTAAAAGCAGCATGTGTTATGATACTATTAAATCAAAGCCTCGGCTCTGCTTAGGTGTGCAGGAACCCCACATGAATTCCTGCCTGAAGAAGCAGATCAGCTCTTCAGAAAATCTGGATTTGGACTTGACCTTCTTTTGAAGACGGCCATCTGCTCTAATGAGGTTCTTTGAAGATTATGCCATTGTTCAAGGTGCTTTAATGCTGCATGTATTGTAAAATCAAAGCAGAGAGCTTTGCTTAGATCAGCACTGAGTTAAACCATCTGTGCCCAAGTTCACCAGCTTGATCACACTTCCTGATTTGGGACAGAATTTCTGCAGTATTTACAGTAAAGGTGTTGCACCATCCAAAACAGCTCCTTGATTGGCATTAGGCATAGCTTAAAGTGTTTACTATCAGTGGTAAAGTGTAAAGAACAAATATATATGTGAGTCAAAATCAAGTATAAACTTGAAATGTTGCAACACTTGGTGTCAGCAGTTCATCTATTTGAGGTTATTTTCCTCAGAAATATTGCTGACTGTTTTTGTAGACCCATCCTCGTTTTATCCTCCACTCACTGTTAATATTGTCATTTTACACTGGCTTCTGATTTAGGGTGTGGGAGACTAAAACAAGCAGCAGCCTCTGAGCTTGAAAAATAAAGCCAATGTAGAGGTGCCAAAAACTGCAGTTCCTTGTGTGTCTGCTTGAGGCTGGCTGCAGGAAACTGGGGAGTTCCTGCCGGGTTCATCCAATGGCTTCAGTCCAAGTGCTTGAAATATTCAATGCCTCATGAAAAAGGGGTAAGTCTTTTTCAACAACGGCTGTTTTTTTTATTTTACAAAGGGTTGCTGGAGTTGGCTGGTTTAGTGATACGATTGACACATTTCCAGGCCTGCAAGCTGTCTCTTTGGGTCAGATTACTTCAAGTCCTGCCTCAATTCTGCAGTTCTGCTGTCAGTAGGTTGATCCAAAGTTGACAGGTATCCTCTTTTGATAAACATCCCATGTTTGCATACAATGATTATGACCCAATTTCAATGCTCTTTCAAAAGAGTTTGAGAGTTCACTAAAGTTATTTTGAGTACTGTGGTGTTCAGAAACAATCATGCACAACTGCAGCTTTGTAAACACAAACCTGTCATTTCTGTGATAATATTTTAGCCATCCTTCAAGTTTTGACGAATGTTTAGCATTCACCTTATCATAGGACCAGTCCAAAACATGGCAATTGTTAAAAACAAAGAGAATAAACAGAAAGGGACTGATTGTGATATTACTGAAACACAATTTTGTCACAATTAGGTCAAAGTTGTATTAGTAAAAAAAAACACTGGCAGTGCCATCAAGTGCATGACAAACAACATTATTTGGGTTTTTCTTGGAAAAAGGGCATTTTGCCCTTTTAATTTCAGTGAATATTGAAGTTCCTTTTTAATGTGTTTACAGCTGAATTCCCTCAATTATTCTGAGCTCCACATCAGTAAATGTACAGTTTAACACCCAAATTGTTCTTAACTTGGTTTCCTGTATATTTATAGATCCATAATCTTGAAATTCTGTCCTTTGTTTACTGTTTATGATGATATATCTTTAAAATCTTCATATTCAAAATACTGTAATTGTCCATGAGATTTTTTGGGACTGTTAATACAAATGAGAAGTGATTAGATTTTGGTGGTGAACTATGATTTTCTTTCAAGGATTTGTTAACAGTGGAAGATAGGGCAGTTTTCAACTTTTCAACAGTAAATTGACAACGTTGAAAACATCTTGGTGAGGGTTTGTGCACGTCATGTCTCATTAAAAAGTACAGCTGTGTAACTTCTACAAAAGGAAAACATTTCCCAGCAAATTTAGGACCCCTTTATTTATTCCACTTTCAAATTCAAAACAGGCTTTAAATGTAGTCTTAGGACTTGACCACCAAACTTAGGACAGAGCTTGCACAGAGGATCTGCCAGAGGCCAAAGTAAAGATGGCTGCTCCTCTATATTTGTGTACTGCGTTTAAAGGTCTGACTAAAGAAAGCAAGGCCATGTGTGAGTCAGTGCAGCCTCTGCCTGCTTGGATGAAGATTGTTCAGTCAGAGTTTTTAAAGAAGCTCAAAGTTTGTTTATTCTGCATTAATTCAAGGGCTTATTCAGAGTATGTCTCATCTTTTACTGTGGTGTTTTTTTTTATCCAGACTGATGTGGCATGTGTCTGAGTGGGGGAGTCTTAGTCATGGGCCATTTTGAACTTTGCTTACCCACAGCTGTGAAGCCAGGTGTCTAAAATACCACACACTGCAAACCTGAATTTAGCAGCTTTTATGAAGGGATGTTTATGTTTAAATAAAAACCCCTCATGTGCCTCATTTTGACTTCAGACTACCACACTGCCCAATGGTTTAAAGTCTCAGAGCAATGCCTAAACCTTTCTGTCAAAGAGAGCCATATAAAGCCCTCATGAGTCCTTCGATATGTGTGATTAATAACACTGGACTTCAGCAGTGAGGTCAAAGCAGTAGAGGGCCGTGGGAGAGAGGGGGATGAATAATGCAGAAGCTCTTTTTCCCCCTTGAATATGCATGTAATGTTGTTTTGGTAACACAATATGACATCTCATGCTTCCTCTCCATCATCTGCTCTCTTCTTTCCCCCTAACATCTCCTGTTTGGTTTAGGAGATCTGTTTATTGTCATGATCAAGGCACTGCTCTGGAACATTCGCCTGCTCTGTTCTCTTTAACCCAGAGATTTAAGTTCATGTGTCTGTGAGGGATATGCATTTGTCTTAATACGGGACATAAAAGGAGGGAGCAGGAACTACACTCTTATGGTTGTACTCCTCCACATGGTTTGCAAATACTAAACATTGATGGGTCAAGAAGAGAGATTGGAGTGGTTAGGTAGTGTGATATGATCTGACTTAGGACAAATGTTGTGTTTTCAATGGTGGAGATCAGGGATGGGCAACATGGCCTACCAAGAGGGCCACATCAACAGTAACCTATTGTCAGAAGGCCAACTTTGTCAGCAGTTGAGGGGTATTAAAATGGACAAATATTTGCTATAAAGCTGTAAAACAAATTATGAATATTTAAACTTATATTTATCTGCAATACTTTATCCAGTGAGCTAAATGCAGGATTCAGGCCAGTTTCACCTACTTTCTTCATGAAAGTAAGAGAGCATTTCTTGGTTATGGTATATTTTACCGATGTCTTGATTTCTATTTTGATAAATGCAACAATTACAGAAAACTAAATCTATTTTCTTGAAAAAAATGCTTTTTTAGCTCTCATGGCAGATTTTCCCAGGTTTCCTCATGTATACATTTTGTTTTAATTATTTTGAACCTACAGGCAGGTTGAATTAGGGTAGCCAGAAGGCCAGCCCACATATACGAGTAACCAGGCCTTTGTATAGGTATATGTTCATTTACCGATTCAAGGTCACAGTGATCTTGACCAGTGACTTACAAAATCTATTCAGACTTTCTTCTTCCAGTTTTGTGCAAAATGGACTAATATCAATTGGATGAAGATGTTGTATTCATTCTCCCTTACAACATCTTCATCAGATAGATATTCGTCCATTTTGCACAGAACTGGAAGAAGAAAGTCGTTGTGTAGCCGGCGGTCTTCCCCTGAAACAATGAGCCGTACTGCGCGTGCGAGGAGGCAAACATAAACAAAGGGTTCATTTCAGAGGTCAGCACAGTCACTGGAGCGATGTCGTGGAGGAGTAGCGCGAGTGGACCATGATGAAATATTGGTGAAACTAATGAGTTTTTGGACAATTAATGCAGTTTTAGGAGAAGCGCTATACATGCCCCGTTTGCTACCATTATACGGATGTCCTCCGTTCAATTTTGGATCTAAATATCTCCTGAAGCACTGTTTGGATCAAGAAAGCCTTTTGGGTGAGTATATTGTTCTACTTCATTCTATAAACAACGTGAAAGCTGTAGAAACCGAACTCATCCTATAAACTTGTATTCTCCAAGGTAATTATTTCATTTTTTTAATCAGAGGTGACATAACGAATTCTAAAAATCATATTTTGGAAGCAGCACTCAAAAGAATGAATGGATTGACAGACCTAACAAGATAGTTCAGTTTTTTTTAAGTGGGGCTCAAGGCCCATGGCACTGATGAATATAAATTTCAATAAAATGGCTAGCTCTGGCCCTGTGGGGAGTTAGGTGCAGACACTAGCTGATTCATAGCCGTAAATGGTGCCAGCAAAAATCTCGTATTTACCGATTATTAGAATATGACTATCCAAAATAATATAATGCCATAACACTACAAAGAGACTCTTCAGCATTTCACATCTTGACAAAGCCCTTGTGTTTGGAACTATATTGTCATTCAAAAACCGGAAAGCGCACGAATGTCGTAACACAGCTGTTTTACTACGAACCGACATTGCCATCTACTGGCCTGGCATGCGCACTACAGCATTTGTCACAGATCCGTAGCGCTTTTGAAAACACAAAGGAAAAAACCTTGTCTTTTGGGTGACAACATCCTCCTATAAACCGGGCCTCGGTATCCACATTTTTTTCCATCCCTCTCGCTTCCTTTAACTCCATCTGCAAAAGCCCTTCCTCTGTGGACTCTGGTTCAGTAAGATATCTTTTCATGCCTAAGACTAATTGCATGACGTCATCAACTGAGTCAAAATTGTTGATTCAGTTTCAGCTTCAGTTGGTAAAAAGTTAGTGTTAGTCGCTTCTTCTAGAGAGCAACTTTAACAGCTGATGAGAAGAAAGCAGTTTTTGCTGGCAGACCGATACATGTAGATGACCCTTAACATATCCTTTGTTTTAAGGCTAATTTTCTTAGATTTCTAATCTTTTCCTTTTATTACGTTGGTAACATGATGCTTTGGAAAGAAACAAACAGGAAGTGAAGTGAAGAGACAGTCTGAAATCGGAGAATGCTGCATAAATATGAGTCATTCAGACATAAATAATAGTGATTTTCTGGTTAAGCACCCTTCTGTTTGGGGAACAAGGTTTGTACAGATTTTTTTCCTAGGTTTAACATTAATGAACCACTTCAAATGCTAAATTGTAGCTTGCTCAACTTTTTCATGTGTGTTGGCAGCAAGTTTTTGTATTTCTCATAACAGTTCAGTTAGTGAGTGTATTGTATTCACAAAATATAACTGAAATAACATAACAAAAGGCAAGGTTATATGTGAATATTTTAAAGAGCTAAATGATATATGTTTCAGTGTACATGTGGAGTAATATTTTGTTTTCTTTCATTTTTAGCTCTTATCGTGTTTACAGCATAGTGTTTTAGAACAGAATGGTTAAGAAAGTCCCTGAAACGGGTGCTGGTTTGGCGGAGTGGTTAGCAACCAGGCACCCCATGTACTTGCTTCTGCCGGTCCAGGTTCGAATCCCGCCTGTGACCAGTTTGCAGAGTGTCTTCCCCTGCTCTCTCACCCCCTTTCACAAGCCTATTCACTGTCTCTCTCCTGTCAATAAAGGCACAAAATGCCCAAAAAATACATTAAAAAAAAAAAAAAGAAAGTCCCTGAAAATACAAAAATGACAAATGAAACATCAGTGACAGAGCCAGACCATCTTTCAGCGAGGGGTTGCTTACATAACTCCTCGTCAAGAAAAAGTGAAATACTGTGAAGAATATCACAGTTTTTACAACCGAGTCAAGCTAATGTAGTTTATTTGTGTAGTCTTACCCCAAAACAGGGTGGTCACCAGGCTTTCTCTGGCACCCCTTACTGCTATGTATCAGTTAGCTTCCATACCTAGCGTGTTCCCCTCAGAGGAAGGGTTGGCCTGTTGCTTTAGTGGTATTTGAATTTATCAACTAACCAGTGTCATGGACCTCGAGCAACTCTGCCTCAAAAAACCTAAACTATCCCTTTAATCCAGGCAAAAAAAAAGCAGTGGTGATAGGGACCAGAGAGGATTTTTTTTTTTTTTTAAATAGCCGTAATAAAGGAAAAAATGTTGCCATGAAAAGCAAAGAAGGTTAGGAAGATGATTCAGAGTGCTAAATGACTTTGTATTGACATAACAGAGGCATAATTTATTGCTCTGAACACCATATTTCAAATGCCTAAAATAAATGGCTTTAAAATGAGGCCAAAGGATGAGGCAGAGGTCGTAGCTTTCAAGACCTGTCTCCATGAAAACAACTTGGCTGTGGAGCCTGATAAACACAAAGACACACATGGAAAAAACACAGGTACACCCACACTTTTCTAGTCTTGCCTGCTGCTACTCCTCGCTCGCATGTCCCGCTGTTCTCTGACAGGAAGCAGAGGGGCTGTCATCGGCCCCTGAGCCTGTCAAGAAGCAGGCCTCACTACCTCACAACACACACACGGACATAAACACAAATCCATCCATCCACACTGTTGAAACACGTCAAACAGAAAAGCTTCTTTGTTAAAATATACAAATGAATAGTAAGCCAGGAGACACACATTAAACAGCGTGCTTTTTAGGACCTAACAGACTTCACTGTTGTTTCACACACTAACAAAGAGCTGAAGCACATTAGACAGCATGACCCGTATGGCTGAATACACAAACACACACTCACACACATGCAGAGACAAATACACAAACAGTGGACCGGGAAGGGTCCAGAGACATAATTTTCTGCTTCTTCAGCTGATCCTGAACATGTGTCGAGGTTTAAACTGTAATCTACTGTAAGGGACTGAAAAAAGAAAATATACAGACTCCACCTCTGCTTTCATTTCTGGATTTATTCATGGTTACTGCCTCAAGCTCTGCTTGGCGTTAACCTCGACACTGCATGAGCCAGATTGTCAAAACATTGTCTTAGTCTTAAAACATTCATAAAGTTTCCTTTGTGATATATTATTTTCACACAGTCACACGGTCATTGTGGCCTTAGTTCAACTCATCAGTAATAACAATGACAACCTTCAGTGTTCACCTCACTCTGTAGAAGACAGCCTGAATGTGACAGAGTGCTGATGCTCAGGGGCAAGCCGGGGATTACTGGAAGCCCTAATGTCTTACTGGGGGGGCAGCAGGAGAGATACAGATGCTTAAATGCCAACTGTATCAGTAGTAGGGTTGCAAAATTCCAGCAGTTTTCAAAGTTGGAAACTTTTCAGTGAAATGAACTGGAATTTATGGGAATGAACAGGAACAAATCTGCAATTTACAAAACTGAATGTTGGCCTTTTACAGAAACGCATTTATTCACTGAATAAAGTTAGGGAAATATACTTTTGCATATCATTGACATAAACAATCAGATTTCATGCAGGTATACTTGACAATATCTACGCTATTCCTCAGTCACAAGCCAACAGGGGCCTAGTCTACGAAGCAAGTTCACCCTAGTGAGATAGCCTTGGAGCTACCTTGCTGGACTGAGCGCGGTAGTCGGCGGTCTTGCTAAACGGTCTTGCTAAACCGTCTGACAACGCTGGTTATCAACCTCATAAGTGGATCCAGCTTTGCAATGAGCATGTGCACGCATTTAAGGCGGAGCCCGCCGCATCTGACCAATGGCGAACATGGACCAGTCTGGAGCGTCAGAGCAGGCCGGAGAGCGAAGGACCGCATACTTCACACACGAGGAGCAGGAGGTGATCATGACAAAGTATGAAGAATTAAAACATGTAATAAACGTCAAAAGCAACACCGTCGCCGCTGCAAAAGCACGGAAGGAGTGCTGGCAGAAAATTGCTGACAGTATAGCGCAAAAAATCTTTTGTGCCATTATCATCCTGAAATAGCACTGTTCAGCATGCACTTTTACTGTAACATGCACCAGACATGTCTAATTCATTTCCAAGATGAATTCATTCATTTGTTCATTCCTATCTTGTTTACATTTTTTGTGTGATATGTAGCCCACATGAGCCCTACATGAATTCCTGTCACAATTTTAAGACGGGCAATAAAATATTGTCATGGAACAGAAGTGTTGGCACTGAAGATCTTGCTACGGTTATGACAGTTCTTCATTCCCTTTAACAACCTGTAGCAAGTGTCATGTACTGTGTTGTGACTCTAAATCTGAGTCTCATTTCAGCACCGATCAAAGTGTAGCAAAACACACTTGGGAACAGGTGGGCAACAAATACAAGAAAATCATTCAAAGTGGTAATTGAAGAAGATTTAATTTATTTTTGTACAGTATGATAAGACACAATGAAGATATTGAGTTAAGTAGGTTGTTCAATAAAATAATAAAAACTTAATTAAGTTTTACTTACAAATAAATCTGTTGAAATATAATGTAAGTTAACTGTATAATTTGCATGTCAAATTTCTCCTAAATGCATGAATATGACTTTCATCTGGATAAAAATGTATGAAATCCACTCACCAACATGAAATGTGGCCAATAGCTCTGTTTTATGAACAAAAGGAAAATCAAAATGGATATAAGAGGTTTTGGTCCATCAGTGACAATATGGGGAATATGCCTCATGGGGTATAGATCATTTTGGAGTATGTGCCACATCTATGTTACAGCATACTGATGGCAAGAAGAAAGTATAAAAATATGGAGATAATTGGTGGATGATGGAGTTTATACTTTGACAATGTCTTGTTTTGCTATTTAGGGTGTTAGGTTAAGACAATAAAAAACACAACATGCTGACATTTGAAAACATGATAAACTATCATGACAGCATATGACTGTGATTGTGTTATTCATTTAACCTCCAAAAAGCATCAGTTGTGTGTGAATACTTCATGATTAAAACATACACTGCACTCTTTTTAGAGCCCCTCAGCCAGCCCCCTAGGGCAGTTGTTGATTTATGGCCAAAGCCAAGCCAAGCACACCTCACCAGGTCGAAGCACGCCACCATGATTGAAAGTCACATCCAAGTCCATTTACTGGCCACTCACTCAACACAGTGCACACACCCTCAGATAACTGTGCTGTTATTTGATATCATGGAGACTCAAAGAAGTTGACAGAGCAACATTTAAAAGTAATATAAACCCATAGGTTACTCAGTTTACTGTTCTGGTTAAGTGGCATTGGAAATTTCATAAAAAACACATTCCTACGCTGATTACATTTGGCCCTCTGAAATTAGAGACAGATTAAGGTTTGTCTTATAAACAGTTCACTTTTGTTCATTTTTCAGCCTTGGTAGTGCTGATTTTTATCCCTCTGATCTGTTGTAATCTACATGAACTGTGTCGGCCTGACATGGCTACCCCTCTGAGGAGAAACTTAGTCAGTGTACTAAATTTTGAATTGTAAACAATTTTGGGCCAAATTCTTCATAAATCAAAATGTGGGGTTTATGAGGGTTAATGATAAAAAATAAAAGTCTTACAGCAAAACTATAAGTGAACGTTGTAATATATGTACCCTCTTAACTGCTGGAAATTTGGAAATTGCAGACAAACTCACAATGTATTATAAGAGACACAAATCCTTCCAAAGTAAATTGATCACATTACAGACTATTGGTAATAATTTGTACAATGTAAGATAGTAATATGATATTAACTGACTAAAAAATATTATAAAGTCATCAATCAATCAATAAACTTGACCTATAGAGCACTTTAAATTAGAGATGGAAATTGCTAAGATTTTGTCAATAACAATGCTGTTAACGATCCTGCCAATCGATCCAATTCTTTAACGATTCCCTTATCAATTGCTGCAGATTTTGCGAGTGGGCAAATGTTGGTCTGATTTTCAGTGGCAACAATGTCAAACATGTCACAGCATAGATATCTGCTTCTGCAAGTTGCTGGTGTTTCCACTCACTTAGGGTTGTGTAGTAGGTGCAATGAAAATTAAGCCACAATTCTGATGCTTCTGAACCTTGTCAGTGGAAGGTATTGATAAGGGAATTGATAAGCAAAAAGAATAATGATATCGATTCTTTGATGGAACTGTTAACGATTCTCAACTGGAATTGGTTTTCGATTCCCATCCCTATAATTCAAACAGCTTTTGAGCAAAATGCTGTACAGCAGGAAAACCTGGAATAGAACCCAAGAACATATGGAGCACATCAAATGATAAGATAAAGACATGGAAAAAATGTAAAGACAGATCAACAAAGGAGAACACTATTGTGTCTGGACAGAGTCATAGGCTCTCGTGCAACTAGAAGTTGGATTGAAAAGATTTTTTTACACTTAATTATGAGTGGCACCAGTAATTTTGCTCCAATACTGCATATTACAGTCAAGGACTCCAGCAAAGACAGAGAGAAGAATGTGTATAGATAACCTTTGTTTGATGTTGATCTACAGAAAACTAAATATTTTTTTACTATTCTGTCAGTGGGTGAGATGAGAATCAGTACTTCCAAATCTGAGTCCATGGTCCAAAACCAGAAAAGGGTGGAGTGGCCTCTCAATCTGTAGATAAGATCCTTCTCTTAGTGGGGGAGTTCAAGTACATCAGGGTCTTGTTCATAAATGAGGGAAGGATGGAGCGGGAGATCCACAGGTGGACCAGTACAGCATTTGATGCAGACTCTACACAGGTCTGTTGTGGTGAAGAGGGAGATGAGCCAAAAGGCGGAGCTCTCAATTTACTGCTCGATCTTCGGCCTATGGTCATGAGCTGTGGGTAGTGACTGAAAGAATGAGGTGAGATTACAGGAAGGGTGAGATGTTCGGTGGACACCGATGTGCTGATCTGCAAAGTGGATGATTGAGAGGAAGAGACCATTTAGTTTTTTAATCAACAAAGAAATTATTTCCCATGGAGATCTCCCAGGACTCTGGAGAGGGCAGTCTTGGCTTCTCTGTTTGGGCTGTTGCCTCGGTGACCTAAATTGGATAAGCGGAAGAAGACAGTACGGTATGATGTCCTGCAGATTTTTAAAAGGCATGTTGCAGCCTTAGAAATAATGAACTAGCATCCATTACAAAATTATAATTGTTTTTATTTTGGTAGCTCTACAGTGAACTATAACTTTAATCTCACATCAACATATTTCAGTATATTTTATTTGTATGTGTGATCTGTGTGTATTGTGCTGCAAGGCTTTCTGAGGCAAACAATTAAAATTTTGACTTTTAAGTTTGTTATTCTGACTTTTCATGTCACATCATGACCAAAGAACTATGTTTCATCATTATTCAAATGAAGTTGCATCTTTTTCTTCATTGGCAGACATGAGCTTTTCCAGCTCTCCTGTTGCATACCATGATGGTAGAACTGAAAGACAGATATAATTTTTTTTATTTTTGAAGGGTGTTTAACAGTCATAAATAAGATGGCTGGATTAGAAAAGCTACATGGCAAACTTTCAACTGAATTAATCATTCTAAAGAAAGACTTTGTGCATTAGGTTCCAAACCACTAGTTATGTTAAACATATTGTAGCCCTCATAAATTACATTGAACTTTTCATGACATCATTTTTAAAAATTCTGTTTTAAGACTTGTGTGATTAATCATTGCTGTGATGGTTGCTGATCAAATTTCAAACTTATTTCATCACTTAATTTTCTGCTTGAGGTGGAAGATTTGTTTTTCCCTAAGAAAAGAAGTTTGATTAATAGTATGAATGTCACAAACACAATAAAAAATGTTTTTTCATTGGTATCATGTATCATGTACAAGTTGTTTCTCGTGTTTGATATTTGTTTTATTTTCTGTTCTTGGTTCAACCACAAAATACTTATGCTGTAATGACAGCAAAATAATTTATAATACTTGTTAGCCAAGTTTTACCGCTGTAACTGCCCTTACTGTAGTTCTTACACAACCAGTAATTATACAGTTATTACATATAATTTGATATTATCTGAATGCTTTATATGAGTCAGATATAGGGAACCTTCTCTTCACTCTCTTCTGTTTCCTCTTCAGTGTGATGCACTGACATTAAACATTTCACATTAAAGACTGCTCACAGAGCTCAAACAAGTTTCGCCTTTTTTTGAAAGTGTTCCTCATTTTATGCTTTTATCATTTCACCGGACATGTCCGCATCCACCTTTGATTTTTGAAAACTGTGGATCCAGAGAGCAAATGAGCCAGAGAGTTGAACATTTGAGCTCTGATCCCACCATAAGCCAGCACAGAGACTCAATCGTTTAGTGGAAACATTTTCCAAACCAGACATCATTCATGGAAGTGAAGTGAAGAAATAGTCGATAAAAATGATTGAATTATCCTTAAGCTCCTGTATTTCTTGGCTTCCCTTGCTTCTTGGGACAAAGTGTGTGGGAGAGGAAAGGGAGATGGAGTGGAGGAGATAAATAGATAGTTTCTTTTGTTCTAAGATAATAGAGAGTGCGTTAAAATGGTGTATACTGGAAACAGCCTCTGATGAGTCTGCTGAAATTGGTGATCATGAAATAAAAGACAATTTTAGAGGAGGCAACGTAGTAGTACTGATTAAAGTAGTAAGCAAGTAAGCGGAAGAGGAGCTGAGATGGATCATCTGCTAAGGCCTTGTCCACATGGAGATGAAAACATCCCCGTAAACATGGCATCTTTCCAAGTGTCCTTTTACATGAAAATGTTGTAGTAGGCAATGCAATAGTATGAAATGCCAGTAAATGGCATTGTAACCCTGCGTTCACACCTAAAGCAATCTGAGCATCCTCGGCGTCCCGCTGCCATTCATTTTCAATGATTGTGGGCATCGAGGGATGATAAGTGCAGTGACGGGAACAAACGGCACAATGCGAGCAACTTGAGCGATGTAGAGCGTCGCAATACAAGCATTGTGTGCAATGACTTGAAGTTGAGAGAATTCAACTTTATGCAAATGAGCAGCAGTGCGGCAGAGGCAGCAGCCAATTGCGGGCCGATCTGGATTCCCACAAGGAAGATTTTGAGTGGGAAGATGAGAAAACAGTGGCGGAAAAACTTGTCATTGCTGTCTCCTGCTTCTCAAGTGCAATCCATGGTGAAAGAGTGAACTGATGTCCCATGTGTATCATATATACACTTTTTACCCCAAAATAACTGCCTGCTTTGTGCAAATATTCCATAAATAGGGGCTTGAGTCAAAAAAATCAAATAGGCTACTGTTAAAAGGTCAAAAGCCCATGCTTATGTCTGTTTATTTGTGTAATATTAGTGAAATTTATTTTCATAAATAAGCATGAAAACAAGAATGACAGTATATGGTCATCCAGCGCACATCTGATCCGCCTTGGTTGACACATCTGCTCCGCAGATTGAAAGCCCCATCCCTTTTGCTGCTCACACAACCCCTTCCTGTGAGTTCTGTGAGTTTTCAACTGTCAGGCGGTGCAATGTGAGCAACCAGAGTGTCGACAGGCGATTTTGTCACTTTTGGTGTGAATGCAGAGTAACGCTGCTGCAGACATACCATTAAACCAGAGAAGAAGACATGGAACATGCGCATGAAATCGGAATGATGCAAACAAACCAAACAAGATGTGGCATAGACTGTTCTCCATGTCCACTTGTTGCTTATAGTCATCCAGAGGAGTAGAAGATTTTGCTGTAAATGCCATAACAAGCTCAGCAGCTTCCTCTACACTATTCAGTCATTGATTTTATGGTTTTCAGCATTTGCACATGTGGATAATCAGAGAGGCAGGGGCTATGAGATCATTGTCAATCTACTTGCCAGACAATGACAATAAGTGCTGTCTTGTTCTGTATTTGTTTGTGATTGTCCATTGTTCTGTTTGTGTTCTGTGTGATGGTGTGCTTTGGCAACATGATATGGAAGGCTGTGGAAACAAATTTCCCTTTTCTGGGACAATAAAGGTTCATCTATCTATTTCTGAAAATGTGCACACCAAAAATAAACCCTTTGACTTTGTAAACGTTACTAAATGTTTTGATTTCTTTGATGAAAAAGAAGGACTTGGTGTAGTTGGTACAGTTTGTTTAACCTAAATGAGCTCATTAGCCATTGTCATGTGAGGGGGCTCTGTGGCCAATGGGTCAGCAGACCAGTCAGTCATTTGAATTTTCATGAAAGAAGACAGACAGACAGACAGACAGACTGACAGACAGAAAGATAGATAGACAGACAGACGGACGGACGGACGGACGGACAGACAGACAGACAGACAGACAGGCAGATAGACAGATAGACAGACAGATAGATAGATAGATAGATAGATAGATAGATAGATAGATAGATAGATAGATAGATAGATAGATAGATAGATAGATAGATAGATAGATAGATAGATAGATAGATAGATAGATAGATAGATAGATAGATAGATAGATGGATAGAAAGTTCTCTGTTTATTCGGCTTTATATGATATGTTTATGAAGATATGTTTCTAGGTATGAGTTAATATGGTATATAAATATATACATCCAAATATGTGTGTGTGTGTGTGTGTGTGTGTGTGTGTATGTGTCATCAGAAAATTAGAAAATAAACAATACCACAGTAAGATTGTGGTGGACTGTGGCCAAAGATGTCTCAGATGGGCTACAAAAGCTAATTTACAATAAATGAAACCATCTACGTTATTTAATTCACCTTTTGAACTAGGATCAAATACTTTATTACTTGTTATTCAAGACTCTCAGCTGAAAATACAGCCACTTGATTCAATCACATAACTTTTTATCACTGTCATTGTACTTTTGTATATTAAGTTATGATAAATTAAACTGGTGTCACAGTTTGATGGGGATGTCATTAAATATCTTGCAATCCCTTTGGAGACATTATTGTTACAAGTTAAGAGTTTGTGGAGTCACAAAGTGCAGAAATAATAACAACGTAATAATTACAAAATGCAAAAATACAAAACCAAATTGATAAATATGTTTATCAGGAAAAGGGTAGATAAGTTCATTCTAGTGACTGGCTAATGCTTGTTGTTCCAAAAGTCGACAGCAAGATCAGAGAAACATCTTTCAGCTTTTGTACAGCCAACAACTGAAACGCTATACAGCAAACACTAAAACGCAGTTCATTTATTAGCATAGGACAGTTTTAAAATATGATAAAGAACCTCTATGCTAATGTCTGTAACTGTTTTTGAATTTTGCTCCACTGTTTTTTCTTGCTTTATTGTCTTGCAATTACTGTTTTTATGTACTCTCTACGTCATTGGAAATGAGAGCATGCTCTCAATGGCAGATTAGATTAAAAAAAATTATAAGTACTTGACTTTTATTTCATAGTTATGGGAAGGCTTTGGTAGACCCCAGAGCATTTTAACTTTTAAATGGGCTGCAGGACACTAAAGTTTGGAAAAGTTAGATACAGAGAATAACATTTTGTGTACAAATGTACACAAATGTATAATTATAGGAGAAAGCTTTGTTTGTTGCAAATATCATGTCAAGTTTTTATGTGGTCATTCTTTGAAAAGGAGGTACAATTCAGGTGAAATGGACTTTGTTTAGTCCACTGGTAGTTGACAAAAGTTAGAGGAACAGAGATTTTTACAATTAGACATTTCATTTGAAGAACTGGATGTTTTCTGGACTACAGTGCTTCCTTGGAGAGAACTTTCTGTTCAGAACCTTGACACCTTCACAGACGAGTGCAACAGAAATGACTGAAGTAGAAGGGTTATAGGAATGAAGAAGTAATCTCTGTAATGAAAGCAATTCAGTGGTTTTGAATTACTGCACACCTAATCATTTTTATGCAAAGCAGTCACTCCTGCATCATCATCACATGGCTCAAACTGGCCTCAGACAAGAGTTCATGATTGTTTCTTAATGGTTTTGGTGGGAACAGCGTGTCACAGAGAATTGAAGAGAATTTGTGATTAGAAAAATGTCTCCAGCAACAAGAGTGTTTTTCGCAAGCTTCTAATGTGCTCTCAAGAGAGGCAAATTTGAATCCTGTCAGTGCAATTTAAATAAATGCTCTGTCAACACAGCAGAGCACAGGTGCTGGAAAATGGACAGCTGCTCATGAAAATGCTATTATACCAGATCAGTCACAAAGGGACTTGTGGGAGAGGGTGTGTGTTTCAATTTTTGACTGATTTACAGGCTTAGGGTTGTGCTACAATCTTTAACTTTATCTTATATACTTATTTGAATACAAGGACCAATAAAAGGTTTGAACAGGTTTAAGGCTAGAAAGCTTTCCCTGAAGCTCCTATGATTTATCAACCAATCAGTCATGATCTGCTCTTTTTTGGGATCCTTCCAGCCACCAGCAGACCTTCATACAACAGATGCCTATTGCATCTAACCTTTGTTTTTTAAAACATAGCATGTAACTATCACACCCGTGATAATAATGATGCCAATAACTGCTGGTTTTGATCAATATTGTGTCTCAAAATCGAGGGCACATGGACACATTACCTAACTCCTGAGCCTGTCTCCTTGCTGAGCCAAGCAAGCACCAGTCACTTCTAGCCCAACTTTAAGAATGCAGAATGCACGTATGATGCACAATTGTGGCCTCATTTGACAGTCATAGGGTTGCAGATCCCATCAACACTGAAAATCTGTCCTTTCATATTGTGAAATATATCATATTGAGAGAGTTAAGTCTTCATTTTGGTAGGCTTGTGACCAGACAAAAAGTCTAGTATGTTTGCTTAATTACCTGTCTCTCCTTTGGTCCGTTCCATCATGTCAGAGACTCAAACCATTAGGAGCACTTAGAGAAACAGAGTATTTTGTATGGTGACAGATACAGATGTAAACAAATTAAACAGCAAAACACAAGATGTATTTTTCAACATCCTTGTCTTTACAATTTGTCCAGAGGAGGGGCCGTCATGGACTAAATAATATTCCGTTTTTAAAAACTGTGTCCTCTGACCTCAGCATAGTGTGATGGAGGCTGGTACATGCCTTTAAGCATAAAATCTCCACAAATATTAACTTTAGCAGTGGTGGTAGGGGTTATTATTTGGTCTGTCTGTCTCTCCTTCCATTGGTACATTTGCCTGGAAGGATGTGTATAGGCCATTCTTGTTAAGAAAATGTGTTTTATTCTTCATACTTCACACAAATATCCACTTTGACTCATTTATGGCCTGGTTATACCCCGGGATCAGAAGTCATGGCTTCTGTTTTTCTTTACTTGTGAAAGAAAATTTGAACAAATCTACACATCACCTTAGCAGAAAACTGATGTCAAAAACCACCTGAGCACCTTCTCTCACACGTTACTCTGGCAGCTTCCTAATTTATCAGTTTTGATTTATTCTGGTAAATTATACAGCTTGTAAAACATATTTTTTGTGCTAAAGCTTTGTTGCTTAAAACAATTCAAGATGAAAAAAAACTTGAGAAATCTCTGAGTTAATACCCCCTTCCTAAAAATGACCTACACTAAGTGTAATCATTGCAAAATCAAAAAAACAGCCAACAGCTATACTTGGACGATTGAGTATGTTCCAGCCTGTGTCTGTGTAGTCAAAATTAAGTTTTCTGGCAAAAATGTAACATCTTTCAAGGTTTATATAAAACAAATCATTGTGAAATTGAGCTTCAGCAATGCACCTCTTCTCGGGAACAACCTTATTAAACCAATATGTTTGGCTTATGGCTTCAGTCATGGTCATCTTGGACAGTATTCTTTATAAAGTGTTGCTTGGGCTCCAAATGTCTTTCTCTGTATAAAAACATACTATGTATGTCCTCCTGTCATAATTTTTAATCTAAATTACCTTAGAATATCAAAGATCCTGTTATGTTGGGCAATTCTACAGCAGAGCACCAATTTTCATAAGTATATGTTTATAAAAACTTCACTAAATCTTGTCAGTATTCTTTTCAGTGTTTTCTCTCATCATTTCCATGCTGCTATGCTTAAATAGTGCACAAAACCCTGCTGAAGATTACTGCCTCAACACAGTAGTCCCTCTTTTTGACAGCCTAGCTAATAAAATGTACACTCCACAGAAACCAATGACATTAACTTTATAGACACCCTGTTTAAGAAAAAAACGAGATTCTGATTTCCTTGTTCGAACCACGTTGTATCTGTTTACATGAAAGAGGCAGGCTCAAGCCAGTCACTGCTAGGAGCTCCTAAGGTTTTCCTTCACTTTTGTAGCACTTTCATGTGTCTGTGTTTACACAATAAGTGGCTTCACTAAAGTCTCTCCTCTGAATGACTGGAAAGCCAGAGATCAGGATTATAGGATCACCAACCATATTCGACTTCCTCATCAAGCTAAGCTGCTCTCCCAGCTGTCAACCATTTACTAAAGAAACAATGTAGTGCAGTGATAGAGATTTAAATATGAAAATCATTTCTTTTTCCAGTGTTCAGTTTCCATCCATGACCGGACTTCAACCTCTGAGAAAACCTGGTCTGAGGCTCTGCTTTTTTAAGTCCTCTCATCTCATTAAATTGGTCCAATTATTACTTTGTTTCTCGCAATTCAAAACATGTTCCAACAGTTACATTGCTTCCTCATAGAGCTTAATCGATCTTTAACAGAGAGTTTCCCTGAACCTTTCACCCATTATTTTTCTCTGGCACACTGCACAGTTCACACACACGGACAGAGTGAAGCAGCATAATGAAACCATCGCTCTACTTGACACTAAAGGCTCACACACAGAAGGAGCTTACCGTCCTATAAATCTTTCTTATAGGCCTGGCTTTTTTGCTCTTTGCTGTTATTGCAGTAGGATCCAGATAAAATGCACCCTCTCTCTTACTCTCGTCTGTCTTGTTTTTTTCATGTTAAGCATGGAGGTCCAGCTGAGATTTGGCAAGAGATCTAAGAGAGAGGAGACAAAAACTTGCAACGCAGGGGTAGAAGGTTTGAAGTTGGTTGAGAGACTCCTAAAGTGTCCCCCTGGAGAGCTGACTCCCTTTAACCCATAAAACCGGAGACCGAGGATTCACTGTGTTAAGGATCAGCTGGCACACAGAAGAGGCGGTGATGCTCACACAGATATGCTTTGTGTATCTTAAAGGGATAGTTCTGATTTTCTTTAAGTGGGGTTGTGTGAGGTACATGGCGTGACTGAACGTGTGCCAGAGTGTCACAACTGAGATCTCTCTCCGATCACACATCTCAGGACAGACACTACACAGAACCCCCTTTATGAGGAAAGAAGGAATAAAGAAGTTCTAAGAAAGGGAAGGGAGGGAGGGGTGCATTAAGTGTGCAAAACAAAAGAGGGAAATGGTGAGTTAGAATTTAAAGGAACACAGGAAGAGGCATTGTTGAGGTGTGGTCCTGCTCCTGAAATTCTGCTTAAAGCTCCACTGCATTGCTGCACATGATGCCACCATGCCACGTAATTGAAATAATTGTGGGGAAAAAACAAGTCCCAAAAACAGTGTAGGGTCATCTCACACGACAGTTCGTTTATTTCTGTTAAATTTCATACTACAAAGCTGCTTTGATTTGGCATTATTTTAAGCCTGGTACAGCCTATGTAGAGAGCAAGAGAGGAGACAATCAAATACGGAAAGCCAGTAGGTAAATTTCATTCATACAGTGGCTTCTTAGAAACAACAGTGTGAAGGGCCTTGTAATAAAAGCAGTGATAGTAACAGACAGTTAAAGACAATAGTGAAAATACAGGCACAGAAAGATAATACAATGGGAATAGTCATCAACTGCTTCTTTAAAAAGTACACAGCCTTGTTAAACATAGTGGTTCATGAAACTACCAGGAAACTTTGATCAGATTACCACAAAGTGGTATTATACAATGGTACAATGACACTGAGGTGACTGTTTTGGTGTTATTGCCTTTTTACAGTTAGAAGTTAGAGGAAGTGCTGACAGCACATATTGGAGGTGTGTTTTGGTTTGACACTTGAGTTCACTGTGGGCAGATGAAAATGGAGGCATGTGGGACAGATACCACACGTGAGAAAAAGCCAAGAGACAGGCTATAATGGGAGACTGAGTAAACTAAGTGGGTTCTTCTGCACCTTCCTAACCTGAACAAGGCCCATACAATGCCCTGACAAGTTTTAGATGGTTTACACATTGACAATCATTCAGTGCAGCTTTTAACACAAGACATCTTATTTTGGCAGCCTAACTAAAATGATAAAGATCTCCAAGGGAAAAAACTCAATGGTCCCTTCCTCCCAGTCGTCCACTTGCTGTCCAGCTCATCAATGTCCACTCCTCCTCTGAGCTCCAGGCGGATGCCCTTCTGTTCTTGGTAAGACTGCAGTGCTGCATCCCTGTAGTGACGGACCAAACTATTGTTCTGCTGCTCCAGTTCTAGAGCTAAGCCTAAAGATCGAGCTGGAAGACCGGTCATCACATTTAGTGGAGCATATTAAGGAGAAACAGCTTTACATGCTTAAAATTTGCCCTCCAAACATGCATTTATTCTGACAAGCAGTTTGTACCAATTTGCAATATTTTCAGATTAAAAAGAAATGTACATTTTAGTTCTTATAAGATACCCAAATGGAACATATTAAAAAATAAAAATTTAAAAAAGTCAGACAGGAAAGAACAAAACCCTGAGGGACACCACAGGTCAGGTTTTATTTACCGATGGCTCATGAACCATAACTGAATTAGCATCTTTTGTTTAGTAATGTGCATGTTTTTTTAATTATTTGTGTTTTTGCGAGTATTTTTGTTTACTTAAAACATAATTAGCCTACTATGAACTGCATTACATTTTTTGTTGGCGTGTCTGAGTTATCTCAAATTTTCTTTGTCATCTTCCTTTTATGTTTTGTACTTGTGAAAATGGGGACAGAGAACAAGCACAGCATGAGAAGAAAAGCAACAAATAAAACTAACAAGATTTTTTGGGTAATTTATGTTCATCTGTCTGCAGCGTGAGTGTGAGATAGCATGCAGCACTCAGCGTTTGGCCAAGGACAACAAGAAGTTCTTTTTGGACAGAGCAGCCAGTCATGAATCAGGTGTGATACTTGCAAACCAGCTTCAGTTTGATGCCAAAGCAAACACTCAGAGAAGTGGAGCTGCTCTCCAGCTCTACCTTACTGTGTGGAAGTCATTACTGAGGTGTTGAAGTTGTCACTTTTCCTTTGCTGTTTGAGACATACTTATTTTCACTCACAAAGACGCACTTTATTTCACTGGAGATGTTGCCCTCCATACAGGCTTATGGAGATCTGAAACATGTTGGTCAATTGTCATGAGCATACGACAGAGGATTAGGGCCACAATAAAAGAAAAAAAAGTATGTTCAAGAAAATACAGTTACGAGAATAAAGTCGAAAGGTTACAGTAATCACCTCATAAAGTTCTTAGAATAAAGTCATTCAGTTACAAGAGGAAAAAAATTAATAAATCTATTCAAAGTAAGCTAGAAAACAAACTTTATTCAGAAAGGTCTCAGAAGAGCAGCCTTCCTATGCAGATGATGAAATTACTTCATCAACTTCTTGATTAAGGTATGCTAATATTGATCTAAAGTCTTGACAAATACCCTTAGTCTTAATGTCTTTATTCTTGTAACTATCCATCTTTGTCTTGTAACTTTTCAACTTCATTCTTGTAATTTTTTGACTTTATTCTTGTAACTTTGACATTAATCTCGTAAATCTGGCCTTTAGTTTGGTAACTTTATGAGATTATTCTCATAACTTTATTTTTTTTTTAACATGGCGCCAATCCTCCAACGTATAAGCATAATACAAAAAAAAACATTTTCAGAATCTTCAGCTCTGAATATAAGGTTGGGGACTTTTTATTGTCATCCAAAGCCACTTAAATTGACTGTTGTGGCCTTCTGTTCAAAATGAAATTGAAACTTTTAAGAGAATTAAATTTATGACCATAACCCCTAATAATCTATTTCTAAAGTACTCTGCTGTAATTACTGCTGATAAATTCAATTACAGAGATGAACTCACAGTACACTCCTAAAGAATCTCATCACAAGCAAAGCCTGATCACAGAAATGGCCCTTGTACTGAGATGGGTTCACGGTTTATTAAAAGATCAGGATTACAGACATCTTGTGAGAACTTCACATCAGCCACAGAGCTGAAACTCCTGGAGATATTGGAAACTGATGGCAGAAGTAATGATCCCCAATCCAAGGAAAGCAAAACAAAGTCTTTAAAATGAGACTTTTGCCAGCATTGCTGTGGAGTGATCATTGCTGGATGTTATTTCTGAGGAAAGACACAAATCCCAAACTAACCACAAGAAGTACAACTAAGATTATTCAAAGAGATTTTTTGACATATTGGTTTGATTTAGGTTTCTCTTTGCAATAAACCGTCATGATGGCCCTGAAACAGTCAGTGATGGCTCCTGAACTATGAGGTTAAAGGGTTAGAATCAGGAGGCTAAAATGAAACTTTTTGTAAAGACGTCTTCAAGAATCTGAACCAGCCCAGTCGCCACTTGGATCCCTCTGGACAACCGTGACCTGAATGATTGAAATCAAGAGACATTTTGTCTGCTTTCACTTGAACTACTGACCAGAGTGACCTGCGTTATTCATGGGTAAATACTGAATTGGCCCAATAATGAAACTACAGTAATCTAACCCCTCAGTGTTTCACTGCCACGACAGGAGCTGTGATTTAAAACTGTCAGGACTTCTATAATTTGTCTCTAGATGGCTTTACATGCACATGTATCTATAAGTAAATGTTCTGATTAATGACGGTGTATTTAAATGAGTCATATCTGACAGTTATTGGGCAAGAGCTAATGCAAGCTGGTGGGTTATGGGCGAGCAGCACCAGGGAGGCGTTTCCCTTCGCAGAGTGAACAGTGCATAACAGGCAGATCTACAGTCTCCATCAGGGGTGGCCGAGCAGACAGGGACGCTTTACAAGAGGAGGTGAGTGTTCGGTTTCAGACCCCCCCCCCCAACCCCCACCCCAACCTCCTTACTCTGTCTCCCACATCACCGTCCTTTATGTCCCAATATATACTTCCCTACCCCTTTCCCACCCCCATGCACTGGAGCTGAATCTATGGCCCGCTACGCTCTCAGACCCTTCACAGTCTGTTTCACTGCAGTAAATGTCACCCAGGTTACTCTCTCTCTCCACTTGTCACAGACAGCCCTTTATTTGCTGACCCTTTTAAAAAGATCCCATCTCACATTTCATGTTTATCTTATTTTTACTACGTGCAAGAGAAGCCTTTTCCGCCATCATTCACTCAATGAAACAACAACACTCATATTTCTGCTGTTAAGAATTACAAGTGTTATGTCCCATCCAGTGTCATGTTTTTCTTTCTGTATCCTCCTGTATTTTAGGCCACAAGCCATCTTATGTTGTCAATGTTGAAAAATCATCACTCAATAGTTAAGAAGATGTGTTGAGAAAAACTACACATCAGAAATGCTTACTTAATCTGAATTTAATACAGTACAGAGAGAAATCCTTTTTTATTATTTGTTCATTTTTGGGGCCTTTACTGATAGGAGAGAATGACAGTGGATAGGCCTGTGAAAGGGGGCAAGAGAGTAGAGGAAGATACTCTGCAAACTGGCCACAGACCGGATTCGAACCCAGGCCCCCAGAAGTATGCATATGGGATGTGCCTGGTTGCTAACCACTCCACCAAACCGGCACCCAGAGAGGAATCAATCTCGTAATATTTAGGACATTTTTGTGATTGCAGTCGTGTTACTTGCTTTTTTATATGAGACTAATACCACTTTCAGACTAAAATTAGCAAGTCAACATGGGTTTTTTTCAATGCAGGTTAACCTGGTAATGACTGCCTGGTGACTCCTTTCCCTCTGCCAGCAGAGTCAGTCTAATCGGCAGCAGACAAGCTAAGGGGCTTTATTTTTTCCTCTTGTGCATCAAGCTGATGTAATCACATTGATGATATCATCCGTGCACCAAAACACGTCCATGTAAACAATAGAAAGGAGCATGGAAGCTTTGGACAAGTTGGTCAGGTGTTTTCTGTACTTTGTACTTTTGTCCCTCTTTAAAAATGTTCAAACTCGATGTACAGACTCAGTGTAGACTGACTGACATTCAGGAGCTGATGATACAAAGGTGGATGGAATTTGACGCTGAGATGGAAAACAGTCACGTAAGTTACAGACGGAGGGGCGGTATTATGCCCTGGGCACATAACACCAACATCATGACGTAAATTAGCAGGTTCGCCCGGGTGTGGTGTTCCCACTGAAGCTGATCGGATAAAAACCTGTGTCACTTGCAGGGTCAGTCAACCCGGGTCAAAATACCGAATAGATCCTTTCAAACTGCCAACGGAGCTGATGGTTACTGGGTTTAGACAGGTTTTTTGGCCAGTCTGAAAGGGGTATTGGGAAAAGACATCTCAGTCCTCCAGACACATTCGCTGGCAATCAAATTGTTTGCGGAAGTCAATATGGGCCTCTCCGAATATTTCAGGTAGTGTATTCTTACATGCACTTCTTGACCTGTTGTTTATTTACACCCATCAAGTCCCCACTTCCTGAGTATTTGTGTATGATTTGTGCAGTGAGATGAGAAACCAAATCATTATCTGAAAGGCTAGCAGCACTCTAAGTCAGCTTTTCTCTTTCTTACATCATGAAACAAACTATAAATTGGACTAATGATGCTCAGTGTAGAAAACTGATCACGTGTGGTGACAATCTTAAAATGACCACTTATTTTAGTCAAAAGTGACATGCAAGTTATGATATTTTGCTTGTGAACAAGCTGTCTTTAAGAACTAAACCTTTATGTGAATAAATCTGAGTGAATGTTTTCCTTGTTTCTCATTTTAGTTCTTGTTTGATAGACATAAAAAACAACATTTTTCCAAACAAGATGTTGTAATTTGCAAGCAATACCATGACAATGTTGCACTACTGCACAAGAAAATCAACAACCTTAAGCTTTACTAACTCAAACATTACCACAATATTACAAAATGATTTAGAAATGAAAGAAAAGGAAACCACATCCCAGGCACCAGACCATATGAACCACAATAATATAAGCATTATTACCTATTACCACAAAGAAAATGTAAATGTAAAAAAGGGAGATAATTTACAGTTTTATAAGTGCTTTACAAGAGGAGTGTGTAAGAAAAAGTAGATCAAATTGCTCAAGATTCACATTTTAGCTAGGATTCAAGCACCCCTATTTTATTCATGCTTCATGTTGAGAAGTTCACTGTCTCATATCTTGTAAAAATAAGAAAGTAAAGACTATCAGGTCCTTAAACATTTAAGACACTTAACTTTACAGCTTTGTGTTCAGTAGGAATCTAGGCATAACGCCGTCAGACCATTAAACACTTAGGGTCTTGGTTTTGGACCGAACATGCTACATTCACACTTGTTCTATGATGTAAGGTCCACATTGAATGGAGGCTGTGAGAGGCCTGCTCTGACAGTGATGACAGCATGATTAATGCCCTTCTCGGTTCCCACTCACACACTAACCTCTCACAGCATGTCTAAGTGGTCCGAAGAAAAGCTGAAGAAAGCTGCCTACAGGGCCAACAAGAAGAGGCCAGTGTTCACATAAAGATAAGACACGCTTATAGCTTGAATTTGGCCTGAAGACTGAACTCTGCCAAGGGAAATACTAGGAAAGTTCAGGCAAGTTCAGTGTGATTCGTTCTAAGCTTATATCTGTACTACAGAATGGTTTACAGAAATTTACTCTTCACACTTTGTTATATTATGATGAGTGTTCTACGGTGGTCCAAGAAGGCAAACATCCTACAACAGCTCGACGCAGTTCAACAAGAGGAAAACACCTGTAAGAGTAAAAACTTGCTCCAAGTTTGCAACAAAAAATGCCCAAAACAAACAATTACAACAACAAAAATGCACCTGGCCTGGAGAGGGTTCTCCAGCAGGGGGAGAGAGTCAACCCAGTTGCTCCTAAATTAGAAGTGTTCCTGTATTTGAACCTTTACCTTGCCTTTGGATTGTTTTGGACTTTGTTACATTCCTGACTCACAGCACATTTCTGATCTAGCACATGTTTTCCTCTTATTGAACAGCACTGAACCATCATAGAACATTCGCCCTTGTCAGTTACCACAGTTTTCTGTTGCAATAAATAAAGCAACATGGAATTTGTGAAACACTAAAGGTGTACTCAGCGATCTTCTAATCTTCTAATCTAATGCAGTATTTGTGAAATTCACCATATTTCTCCTCTCCATCCACCAGATTTCCCCACTGACAGCATGTTGAAAAAAAAGTCCGGTCTCAATATACAGCCTTGACTCTGAATTTCAGCAGGTGAATAATGTGGCTCGGGCCGAGTTACCAAAACAAAGTAAACCCCCCCACATCCAGGGGGCGATCATACTCATGCGCAGATCAGACAGAGGGGGGAGGGGGAGTCGTGGTTGGCGTAGCGTGCGCAGTTAGCGTAAGAGAGAGATACAATAGTTGCGGTAGCAATGGCTGAAAACAGCCCAAAAGAAAAAGGTCAGAGGAGTGAAAAGTGAAAAAGAAGGACTATGACCATGAAAGAGCGAAGGTCAACTTTAGTGTTGCTTTCCGACAGTGGAGGGAACACCGCCAATTGAAAGACCTGAAAACGGACGCGGATGTCGCCGTCCATCTGCTGGATAGGTAAGCTAAGCAACATAAGCTTCGTGGTGCTTCACATAACAGTAACAGCCGTCAGGCATTCATCTTATTGTCTAATCTGCCAAAATGTACTGTTGTTGTGATGTTTTCAATAATGACAGTCGAGTTGTCTGACCAGTCGGGGTTTCCTTAGCTACGTCAGCTACGCAGTTTCTCCGGCCGTTTCCATGACGATGCACGTCCATCAGCTTTCGGGAGGCGGGTCTAAATTCGAATGTAAACAAACCCTCCACTCATTTTCTCCCAAATCGCTGACTCCACCTTTAAGCAGTGCTTCCCAAAGAAAGGATAAGAGCCCCCTGGTGGGCTGTGAAGAAACTGTTGGTTAGTAACAATGACAATTTTACGATTTCATTCAGCAGATACATTTGTCCAAGGCAATTTTCATCTGACTCTAAGTACAACACAAGCAAGAATCTCAACTGGATGGAACATCATTGGCATACCTGGCCAATAAAGCTGATTCTGAATCTGAAACAGTTTCAGATCTGATTCGACACAGGTGTCTCCATGGAGTGCTCGAGGCAGAAGCAACTGAAGGGCACTTTTCAAGTCACCTAAATAATACGATCACCACATGGACACATCTGATGTTCTTAGCTTAAGGCTATCCATAAGAGGACTTTACTGCCCATATACAGAAGCTGTGAGCATGTCTGAACTGATATAGGTAAGAGATGAACATTTTACTCCATCAGTCAGTCTTTTGTCTGAAGCGGCTGTAAGTAAGTCTCCAGTCCCCTCGTCTTTCTCTAGATATTTTATTTGGTGCATCTGAAGAACATCTAATGCCATTATTCGTCATATTCATGTCACTGACATTGAAACGTTTTCAAGCAGCAACATACTGAGTGTTAAAGGTGCTGTGAGGAGAATCTATTTCCGGCGACATAAAGACTCTGCTATCCATGAGCACACACGGTGACTGTCGTAAAGACGTGACCCAAGCCAAAGCGTGTGTTTGTTATGATGCTAATGAATGCAGCTCGGACCTTCCTCAGAACTCTGCATTGCTTTACAACTTCTTTTTTCAACAACCTACAGGATGCAAAGCGACAAGGTAATGTATCTCTTTCTAGTTATGTAGCGGTAGTTTTTGATGTGTGACAACAAGCAATTTTTGGAAAACTTAGTATCGTAGTTGTAGCCGGCTATTTATCGTTACTTACAGCCCGGTGTTCTAAGACGTGTCCGAATAACATAAATCTGCTCAAGTTTTAATTGTCTTATTCCCGAAGTTGAGTATCCAGTCCAGTCCAGGACTGTCTGACCCGACCACGAAGCTAAGGAATAGCAATTATAGATAACCTATTTTGATGCTATAAAACTCATCTTAAAGTGTGTATTTCAGAGCTAGGTCTAACACTTTCTAACACGTTCTGCCACTGTGGGCTACAGAGGAGAAGAGTCAGACTAAGTGCATTTGAGATCTCTAACAGATGAGTCTTCAACTTTCCTTTAAAACTAGATGAGGACTCTGCAATGTAGTTTGGTCATTCATCCCACCACTTCGGAACAATAAAGGAAAGAGTCTAGCTACTGAATTTGAGCCATGCTGAGATGGGAGCACCAGGTGTCTTTCCCCGGCAAAGTGTAGTGGGTAAGAGGTAGTTTAGACCTGGAGAACGGAGCCCAGGTAGGCAGGAGCCATTCTGGTAGAGCTTTGAATAAGATGCAAGCTTCAAATGGAAGCCAATAAAGAGAGAGAAACAGCGAAGTGCCATGCTGTCTTGGTCATCTGCAGAGGTTTAAATATGCATGCAAGTAGGCCAACTAATTCAGAGTTGCAGTTGCTAAAGGCTGTAAAAGGTTATTTGCAGTCAATAAAAACAATTAGTAAAATTGAAAGTGTGATTTAAATGCATTATAAAAATTATCAATAAATGTTTCTAGTCTCAGAAATGACACAAAATAACCAGAGGATTTATGAAGGTGCCAAGGAAGATAAACATAGCATTTTGTCATATTTGTAGTCCAACAAACATTCTTACATGGTGTTAATTAAGTAGTGACATTTTATTCACTACTTCACGTCGTTGCTCACTTCCTGTTTCTGAAATTTCTTGAAGATTTTAAAGACTTACAAGGTACTATTAAAGATTTTGTAGAGTTAAACATTCTGTTCCACAAGGTCATTTTTAGTCAGTACAGTTGAAAAACCAATCATTTACATTTAGTTGTGAAAATGAATACTTATAAAGATGTAAATACTTTTTGTCTCAAATCTTAATTTTTACAAATAGGTGAAAGATGGTTTGTTTAAAATGCTTTATTTGTTTACCAAAAAAACTCCATCATACGCCTTGTTTTGATTTACTTTCACCAGTCTAACATTTAGATGATGATCAGTTGTTTTATTAGCAGAAAATGTTATATAGTTATACAATATTACATACAAGCAGATCATCAGATAGTTTACAGAATGTAGAAAATGAACATAATACAGCAACCCAATCATGTGTCACAGCCCACAAAAGGTTGTGAAAAGGTCATGTGGATGATAGATTTTCCAACATGATGTTTCCATTCAAACAGGTTCAGTGTTAATTTAATTACACTTTAAAATTCAAGTTTCTTTTGGTTTTGAAGCATTTGCATTTCATTTACCACTGGATCATTCTCAAAAAAGTATTCACTTCAATTTCACTTTCCTTTTAACAAGTACTAAAAGTAAACAGGAAAAACGAACAAACCGTTTTTGATAAACAGCTTCTTCAATGTCTTTCTTACATTTTTGTACTTCCTGTTTCTGATATTCTTGTTTTAAGGTAAAGATTAAAGCATAAGCTCTTCTCACACAAATTACACATTGCAATTATATCAATAAAACAAAGCATGTTCCAGATACACCTGCGCGTTAACTTGTACCAACACTGACCTCCTGTGGTGCTGCATCATCCTCAGATACAGCAAAGCTAACTGGCTTGATATAGTCTCAAATCACGGTCCTAAGATGTAAACAACTTGCCTAAAACATTAAAACTGTAGCTGAAAACGCTTAAAATGCCACACGATATTTAAAATACCCTCTTTACAGATAAACACAAGGAAATATCCCGTTGTTCCCTGAAAAATGATCATATGAATGAAGATGCTTTTGCTTTTCCTTTGAAACAGCGTCAGTGTGAATGAGGCAATATGGCTGAGAGCTCCCCCCAGACCTAAGCAGGCATGACTAATCAATCACAGGTAGCAACTCTCAGAAAGGCTGAGCAGGTAGATCACTGCTGAACTCCTTTTGAAAGTAAAATTCATTATTCAGAGAACTTTTAATTAGAAAAAAAGTATTAAAGTGTTTTAAACCTTTAAGGGGGAATTCTGATTTTATCATTTAAGTCTTCTTTTTAACCATTTCTAACTTTAAATGAATTAAATATGACCCCTTTTTACAATGAAATCACAATTCCTGTGTCACTACAGTTGTTTGGTCTGCCACTGGAGAAATAAGCATGCTGTCTTTTTATGATTCTGTACTAATAATTTTCATCATCATGAATGGTCCTCCATGCTTTAGGACTGATCCATCCTTCAGGAGTCAAAGTAAGCCAGCAGATGCATCAATGCTAAGAGCTCCCTGTGAAACCTCTTTCATCCTCCTCGGCACCTTCATTTATCTACCATAGGCATCTATAAAGACTCCTGTGTTCAGAATAAAGAGCCTGTTTCAATCCTATATGCATGCCAGAGGCCAAATGGTAAGTCAGAGTAAAAGGAAACTCAGGCTGGCACATGGTCTCTGTGCCAGTCTGTGCCAATACAAGCTATCAGCCACATAGACAACAGCTCCATACTGCAGAGAGGATCTGCACAGTGCCAAGCCTGATGGCAAAATGAGGATCATTTAATGGAAACCATGGATTAAAAGTGCGTTTCTATGTTTTTCTTTCTCTGTTTAAAATTTCATGTCATCATGAAGTATGAAATCCCATAAAATCCAGCCAGAGTGTCAGAAATACTCCTTTTAGAGCCTTCCAGATGTCAACGCGTGAAAAGTTTCTCCAGTGTTTAAAATTGGATATGGGTGTTTTCCCTGAGTTTTATAACCATGAAGTTAATTATGCTACAATGTAAGCCTTTTCCCCTGGTAATTTTAACCTAACCCATTAATAATATATGTCACATTTTATGTTGCACTCCACTTGTCTAATGTATCACATTAGTTTCAAAGACGACTTAAAAGATCAGATTTCTATTTTAAAAACACTAAAACAGTACAATTTTTATTAATCATTTGAGGTAATGAGAATATAATAAGGCAACATGATGTATCGCATTGCATAAGAGTATGGTTGCCTAATTTCAATGTATTATTCATACCATAGTAAGAAATACCCAAACAAAGCTTTTTAGGCCCTGTAAAATATAGAGATGTGTAATACTAATGGCATTACATAGAAAGTGATAGCTAAAAAAATATAGGCAGATGAACTAGGGTGTAAAATATTTTTCTGTATAAAAACGTTAAAATGAAGGAACCCTGAGGAAGAGAATTGTTTTGCTGTTGTTGTTTCTATGATTTGCAAGCATTTTGTCATAAAGTATTTAAAAGAGCCACCTTGCAAACTTCATTTCCAACAAGGAAAAAAAATATTGTGAAAATATGAACCCCATATAAAGATTGCACAAGTTCAGACCATCTTAAATCACTCTATACCACCGTGGTTCCAAACTTGGGGTGTGAAAACAACCTTAAATATCAAAATTATATATTTTTACAAAAAATGTATTAACCGCTGAAATTGTATTCTTCAAAACTGAATGTCTACATCAGAGAAGAAATGCATACATCTCACAGTAACAAATGTTTTAATATCTATCCTTAAAATAGATTGTCATAAGATTATTGTATTTGTTGTTGGTTTAAAGGTTTATGCTATTCATCTTTATCAGGCTTTACACTGTCACACAAAGAGTTTATTATAACAGAATGAGCAGTAGGGTTTCCCTTCCTGCTCTTTAAAGACCCCCTGGCAGAGCTTCTTCAGACAGAAGGCACACACGAAGTGGTCAGGATGAAACTTGCGGTCCAGAGCAGAGATGCAGCGGCCTACGATGGGCTCGCCGCAGCTCCCACATAGAGTGCCCTGCCGAGAGTGAAAGTGCAGTGAGCAGAGGGGTCGACCATCCAGCTCCATGAAACAACCATCACTGAAGGGCTTCAGACAGTCCTGGGAGGAAACAAAGAAGAGCAGTGGTTAGGAGAGGTGAGACACTAGGGAAGAGAGGTGAATAATGAAAGAGATATGACAGTGTCAAATGTGGATGTGAATGTTTTTTGTTTGTTTGTTTGTTTTGGGTTTGTTTTTGTTAAAACTACCTACTCACCAAAAGCGACTTTGCAACCTGGGTGACCACTCTCCATGTAAAGTCAGTGTACAGTTGTGCTGGGGCAGAATTAACTTACCACATCAGCAAATCAGCTTTGTGTGGGTCTGTGATGCTACCCATGACAGACCGTTTTTATTTCAGTTCACAAGTGACAATGTCCATGTGGGAAATGTTGGTTAGTAAGTACATTATACTGCCTAGATTAGACCATAGAGAAGTCACAGGCAATGCAGCTGCAGGACCATCAGCTCCAGTTTTTTTTGTTTGGTAGGTGAGTGAATAGGATATATTTGAAATAATGTCAACTAAGATATGATTGCAGTGAAACTTGAGTGGACGTGATGTCAATGGCAATGGGGACCAAAATGAGGTATGTATGGACAGGCCATGCTACCTGCGTGGGTGACGGGATTTCAGTCGCAAGGTCATGTTCGGTGTGAACGCAGCTAATGGATTTTTTCAATACTGCTCAGCTGAACTACTTCTGCAAATCAAAGTTTGTCACAATACATGTCCCTCCGCATAGTGTGCCTTACAGCAAGAAGGTTGCTGGTTCGAACCCTGTGCCGGTCAAGGCCTTTCTGTGAGGAGTTTGCATTAGTTCTCACTGAGCACTTTGGTTTCCCCCCAAAGACCAAAAAACATGGTTTGGTTTACTGGTGACTCTAAATTGCCCTCAGGTTTGGGTGAGTTTGTGGATGATTGTCTGTCTCTCCACGTGACCCTGCAGTTAGCAAGCAACTGGCTCAGGGTGTATCTCGCCTCTCGCCCAGTGTCAGCTGGGATAAGCTGCAACCACTCTGCAACTCCAAAAGTGATTAGAGGTACAGATATTGCATTGATGTATGGATGTATGGATGGATGCCCCTCTGCTATAATTTCAAATAGAATTCTATCCAATCACCATACTACCAAGCCATCCAGCCATTCTGTGTCAATCGTCATTACACTTTCACTTCAAATCTTTACTAAGGGATGTTGCAAATGTAGCTGTGGTACAGTAAAGAAGTTTCTTTGGCTGCCATTTTTGTCCTAGCAGTCGAAGCACAGGTGTATATTTTATTGTAGCAATAACCATGTTCCATTTAAATATGTAAGGATGCCAGCAAGCAAAACACCTAAGTCCAGCATGGAACAGTCAATAAAGGAGGGGAATAACACTCATATTTAACAACACAGAAAATCCACCCTTAAACAGGCCTATTGCAGAGAAGAAGAATGACGGGGTTCGTGTGAATGTTTGATGACAGGACTGCATGATATTTAAAGAAAATACAGTGTGTTCGCATCGTTCAAGTGCAACGAAAAATACAAGCTTTGGCTCACTGTTAAATGTTTGTCTATAGTTCAGAGTGTTTGCTCAGTATCTTCCCCCTAAATCAATTTAAAAAACAGAAACTACCAAACAACACTAAAACTGACCATATTATTTTATAATCAGGCAGTAAATGGACAAAAAAAACAGAAAATTATACCTTTGTCATATACTGAAGAAACACAACTTGTTTTGTCTTTTTGGCGGCTTCAATCAACTTTGTTTTATTGCCTGGTATGGCTCTTACTCTGCTTGATAACTTTATTAAAAGACAAAGGATGCTAGTGGAGTCAACATACAAGCCTCATCAAATGACCCATTCCAGTATGTTAAAACTCCATTTTAACATTTGTCTTTTTCAGCTGTAGGAAGGAAATTTTTGAGTATTTTTCCATTTAACTGAAACTGGACTAACAGTTTTCATGTGTATGTGAAAAAACATTATTCCCACATACAACACTAGACATTTGTGTGTCAGTAAACTACTCAGCTTTCTTATACTTGTATCTATTTGTATTTTATTTGGTTATTTATAACAGGCCAGCATTTACTGTCCCACTCTATCTTTTATTTTTCACTTCTAAAAACCTCCCATGGACAGGTTTTGCAAATTAAAACACAACGTGGTATCTGCTCGACTAAACTCAGCTTTACTTGGTTGTTTTGGTTTTCTATCTGCAGTTTTGCTGAGTACCTGCTCAGTTTTTATATCGCCTCCAGCAGGGAACCAAGAAAACTGAGCCTTCCTTGTCGGCGCTGTAATGGTGCATGACTTCCATAACTTACCTCTACTCTGTTGGGCTGTGTTGTTAATCAAGTTTTAATCTCAATTACGCTAACTGCCTTCCACAATACTGAAAGTTCAAAATCATAATGTCAAACGCATAAACACTCAATATAAGCATATGGTGCCTGTTTTGAAATCAGGGAGTAATTGTGTTCCATAATTCTGATCATCATATTGATTAAAAATTATCGTGATTGTTGCCATTATCAATCAGACCTAACTGATAGTAAGTTTTTGACTGTTTGCAACTGCCTTTGGAAAAAAAAAAGATCAGTGGCCAGCTGCCTTATCACTTTTGTTTCCTCCTTTTTTGTTGTGAGGATGCTATGATAGTTACGCACAACTGCGCTATGGCAACCCTTCCTATATTAAATAGTTTCTAAAAGAAATGGAAAATAATGCAGGTAGTATCTAAACCATGCAAGGCAGAGTGGAGTTGAGCAGATATCACAAATGCAACACCACTAATCAGCATTTTGATATTAGGCATCAGTAATGCAGCATCAAGGTCTTGCACATTTTTAACTGTTAGAGCACTGATGTAACTGTATGTCCATGTCAAATAAATAATTGGATAAATACAATTAAAAAATAGAAAGCTGAATTTGTTACCTCTATCTTTGCAACCTGAGGTTAAGAGATAACTTTGCTTCATGTGACTGCAGTGGATGTGGCAACCACACGATCATTCTCTAAAGGCCTCTATCCAACAGGTACAATGTACATATGCTGAGAGAAGGCTCCATTTTTTACTTAATTTTACTCCTTTCAAATGTAACATTTTTGTCTGTTCTTTGCAACAAAAAAAGAATGTTTCATTGTGTCTGATGCAAACTTACAATAGTGATGAACTTTGAATTAATTATGCAGCCTCATTTCAGGTAACAGCAAGCCCTTCACAAAATCCTGCTGTAGTGCATCACAGAGAGAGTCCAGAAAGACCAAAGGTGCAAAATTTTATGAACTGCGTCATGTATTTTATTTGGCTGGAGTTGATTAAAAAGGCTTCGGCACTGTTGAGTATCCACTTCATCCTTTTTATGGTGTGTGTGACCCCCTGCAGCCTGGAGTTAGATACAGGTCAACAACTCTGCCCTGGCCGATAATGACTGCTTCATTTGAAACAACGTTTACTTAAAATCTGTAGTGGATGAGTTACTTTTGTGTTGGGGAGAATTTAAGTGCTGTTATGTCTTGGCTGAGTAGTAATAATGGGATGTCTGCCATGTTTTGTGTGATGCGGTCTGAGTTATTTATGAGATTTTGTGTTGTAAGTGTTCAGATCTATGTATTTAATGTGTTTCATGAACAGGTTTATGATCAGTCAAGAACAATTTTCTTTGAGGACCATAAAATATGGAAATTTCAGGCAGCAACCCTCTGTCAGTGGATGTCTTCTGAGAGCATTTTATGCATAACGATCACTTGTAGCTGCAGACTGAAGCGTTTTCCACCAGATGCTACATGCACCAGTAGTTTGGAAGAGAATGTAAAAGATACGCACACGGAGGACCATGGTTCTCTTGATTTATTTGCATCATTTCAACCGCAGCATATTCATCAGACATATGGTTCTCATTAGCTTTGTGGTCCAAATGTTACAAATAAAGCAAATGTGTGGGTATCTCTCTCATTCATTCCCAGGCTTGTGCATGAGCCAGAACTGTGTGTGTGTGTGGTCTGAGGTACAAGGACTCACTGCGCACACAAAGCACTCTTGGTGCCAGGTGCCATTGGCTGCAGTCAGGTAGTTCTCTCTCACTGACTCTCCACAGCCGGAACACTTTGGAGCAAAAAGATGATAGAAGTCCCTGGGACAATACGGCTTCCCATCCTTCTCTAGAAAACCTGGGACACATGAAGGGCAATGTTCCAGATCAGTGATCATAGAAATGTTTCCTTCTGTTTACTCAAGCTGCAGTGAAGAGAAACACATGCTTACGCCTCTCACCTTCAGATCCAAACAGACCTCCACAGTGTGTGCAGAAGAAGTGCTCCGGGTGCCAGGTCTTATCCAGAGCTGTTAAGATGTTCTGTCAAAGGAATCAGACACAGATATGTGAAACTGGAACACAATTTTCAGAAACAATTGGTAAGATCTCTCCCATTTCACATGTTCAGATGTCAGGAAAGAGGAAATGAAAGATGGGCTACATGACTTGGATAAGGGGAGAAGAAGTCACAGTTATTTCTGATAAATGGGTTTGATCTGCAGCATAAGACTGCAAAATCCAATTGGTGCTGTGCTTATTATGTGACATGTGAAGGGCAGCATAAAGTCTAATACTCTTAAATGTCATCATCTACTCTTTATAGAATTATGATAATTGTAGTATAAATAAAAATGATAATTTATCCTCCCATCTGCAGTCCGGGTGCAACCAGCATCTGCCAATCTCAGGCAGAGTTGAAAGAGGATCACAGAAAGCATTGAGTGCAATGTGCAGAAAAAAAGTGACTATCATAAATGGCTGCAAATAAAAGAGCATTTTAGTGATTTAAAAAATGTGCATGCCTCTTTTAATTTTGCAAGTCGCTGAGTTGGCATGCATGTCTAAGGTTGCCAACCACTCCTGTAACAATGGATTCTTGTGAAAAGATTATTACGATTACAGCTGATGTTGGGCACGAAGCAGGGTACATCTAGGACTGGTCACTAGCCAATCACATGGCCATACAGAGAAACAACTAACCATTCACACTCACACTAAAAGACAATTCAGTCATCTATGAACCTGATGAGCATGTTTGAGCATCTATCTATCTATCTATCTATCTATCTATCTATCTATCTATCTATCTATCTATCTATCTATCTATCTATCTATCTATCTATCTATCTATCGGGTACCCTGATGCATCAGATGCTTTGATCATGTGAAATTCAAAAAATGGAAACAGATTACTATTTACGCAATATGAAGTGCAGTTCTAGTTAAAGAGGGCCTCCCAGTTTAGAACAAAACGTGGTAGGCAGATAAGGTGGGTGGAGCTAAGAAGTCAAATCCATTTGACATGTAAGATTAAGGCCCCATCCACACGAAGCCAAACCGAGGTCTAAACGCATACATTTTTTGCCGAATCTGCATATCATCCATATGAAGACGGCGTTTTGGGGGTCTGTAAACAATCATCCACTCTAGAACCAGGTTCCAGAGTATAAAGACTTTGAAATGCCGTACATGCAGCTCCGTGATTACTGGTTCTCCGCAAGTTTTCAGATACGCTTATGTCATAGTTTCATATCTTCATTGACCCTGCATGCGCCACACGCGGCAACAACAACAATGGCGGCATACGTGAAGCATATGTGCTGATGAAGCTAGTGACCCTACTATCCCTGTTGCAGTAAAAGCTCCTTCTCAATCACCACAAGTTGAACAAACAACTAGAGAATTTGCATTTCCTTGCAGCAAATGCGTTGAAATGCTGAGTCTGAATGCTGGAACTGTGAAATGAAATTTCTAAAGCCAGTGCAAATAAAGCTGAAAATGTGACATAAGCAGTTGGAAACAGTAAAACAAAGCTTACAACTGGCTATGCTAAATAAAAATGTTAAAAGTTGTGAAAGTAAGCTAGAAACCGAATAAAGGTGAGCCAAATTTGCATAAGGCCGCTGATATGTTTGCCCACCCTGAAGGAGTTACAATTGTTAAAAGGGGTAAATGGATAAGACCTAAAATGACAAGGACTGTAATCAGTAGCAGAAGTTTTAATTATGTTCTGAAATAAGCATTCTAAAGAAAGAAATAGAGTATGGATACATTTCTGTTCGTGTACGTATGTGTGCATATGTGTGAATAAATGATTATGGTCATTGGTCTATATGTGCATTTGTGCATGTATATTTGCATGATGGATCTATGCATATATCAGAGTATGGGCATATGTAAATGAAAAGGTATCTTTCATTATGGGTATATTTCTGTTTTTTATGTGTATATGTCTGAAGAAAATGATGCAAATGTATATATGTATGCATCTGTAAAATGACTGAGTGACATTAATGTGTTAAAGCAAAAATGCAGTATGTAGGTGAAACTATGCCAAATGTGTAGAGCTCAGAAGTTGAAGCAGTTTTAGCAGGACTGTATAAATCTCCCATTTATTTAAGTATATTTAAGTATACCAAATCTGTAAAGCTTGAAAGATGAAGCAGGTTCAGCAGAACTGCATAAATGTCCAATTCATTTATGTGAAAAAAATCAAAGTATTTTTGTCTTTTAAAACTATCACAGTTAAGAATTTGAGAAAAAAACAGGAGACTTCTGTTCAACAATCTGATTTGCGCAATTTTTTTCTCTGAACATTGCGTGCAAGAGACCGTGCATTGTGTTTTAATTTGAAACTTCTGGTCACTCCACACGGTGACTTCCTGTGAATTTACGATGTTTGGAAGCGGCCGTGCTGTAAACAGACCTTTACTGGCATGGAGCTGTTAACATCCCCGCCTCGTGTCTCACCAAAACCTCCGCTGAATGTCTCCGTTTCACGGAGGCTTTGTACGTCAGCTGCGGGTCTGTTCCTCAGTGCTGAACCGAAGCCGCTAAGCTAAGCTGAGGGGAAAAAGCTGGGTACTTCTGGGTAAACGAAGGCTCGCTGTGCCAAAACCGTGATAGATATCAGAAAAGGGGTTGCACTGTGAGCATCCCAAGAACATGCTGAAGCTATGGATGTAATTTTTATGTCCATAAAGTAAAGAATGTTGACATAGTGGCGAGTTAAAAACAGGCTTCAAAGTGAAGCGCCCAGCTGTCCGGAGGTGAATTTTTGCATTACCGCAGATGAGAAGATTCTGACTCATACCGCAAAAGCTGAAGCTCACTGAGACAAAACGATGTCAGATTAAACTTTGAAGCGGATTTCACGTATAAGACGAGAAGGTTAGCGACGTTTTGATGCATAAATCATGTATGTGGAGGACAGTTTGACGAAGTTATAACAGGATAATTCTGCTGAGTCCGCGAGAATTTTTCTGTGTCTGTCCACTCTGAGATGACGTCACACTCGCTCTGAGGACATTGATTGCCTCAAAAGTTGGTGTTGCTTAAAAATTCATATTTAAAAAACCGTATAAGCCAGCAAAAAGCTGAAGATATGTAAAAATGGCTGAGAAGTTAGTGCAGCTTTTAAAGTACGAATGAAGTCTGTAGGTGAAAGCATGCCCAAGCTGTGGAGCTGCGGACATGTCCTATTGATTTCAATGTAAAAATACATGCCGAAATTATTTTTTACTGTAAAAAGTATAACTGTTAAAGCTGTGAAAAATACAAGCGCACTTCTCACGAACATGCTGCATATGTCAATTTTTTTCTGTGAAAATCTGTGCAAATTTGAAGCCTGTGAAAGGTGCTAAAGTCCCAGAACAAAATGTAACAAAATGGCGCTAGGGAGAACAATATGTTAAAATGCTGACTCAGCATTTCAACATAATGAAATGCTGACTCAGCATTTCAACATAAAAAATGCTGACTCAGCATTTCAACATAATTATCAAAGACACATTACGGCACTTTATGACCACTTTATCATAATCTCTGTTTACAACTTGCTGCAAGTGCGCATGCCCGCTGTTTTTCGTCTGTTTCCACTTGTTTCCATCATATCGTTACAGCGCCCCTAGAGGTCTGGCATGTGTTTTACAGCGTTTTGATGCGTATCGAGTGCATTCATATAGATGCACACATTTTCTGAGACACCTTCGTCTACGTGATGATCGTTTTGGAAACTGTTCAGCGTTTTGTCTTTGTTTGGATGGGGTCTTAGTTTGGCCAAACTTATGGTCTTGCATGAAGGGAGAATTGATTAATGGGTTATGGGTGGAGCTAGGAGGATTTAAAGGTGCAGTGTGTATAATGTGGCATTTTATACATCCACCGCATTTCGCCAAACAGAAGCAGTGAATATAGGAGATATATGTTTCTATTTGTATGTAAAGTCCGTCAAAATAGGAGTACAATCATCGCCATAAAACGTTTGTTTTATTTTATTCTGTTGGAAAAGTCTTTTTAAAAAAATTGCATTACTGCGGGCCGCTGTTTCGTGTAGGCCAACATATTGATCATGTTGTCTACGGGTGGTTTTTAGGGACAAAAAGAAAGAAACGCGATTCTGTCCGCCGGTTCTGAAATCTACCTGGAATGCAGCCGAAGAAGAGGAGAGGATGGCAGTGGATGCTTAGAAAGTTGTTACTCTGTCCTAGGGATTCAAACTGTGTGTATAAACGCACACAACATAAATTGTGTGCTGTGTTCAGGAACCTTTTTGGTCTTCACAGGATTCACGTTTTGGCTACCGTTAGATTCATTCTAGAATCTGAACGTCAGACGTCGCTAAAATGCCAAATTCTACATACTGAACCTTTAAAGTGCACATGATTACAGATAATGACCACAAGAAAGCCACACAAAATATGAAGAGTGCACAGAGACAGAGGTGTGGCTTCCAGTGGCAGTTGCAGTGTTTCAATAGTAACTATATGCATGTCTTGTCATGATGGCTCTGTCATGGTGACTACCATAACAAGACACAGACCATGACAAATATGACAGTCAAAGATTTTTCTGGTTTTGACAACTGTTAAACATATTTAACATAATGTCATCACTCAATTAAGAATATATATAAATATGTTTTGCTGGGAGTTTTCATTCATTTAGACATTTAACATTGTACCTACCTACCTTCTTATTATACCTTTAATAGAGTATTTTGATGGTAGGAAAAAATAATCATACACTAATAGAAATAACTTTCTTAAAAAAAAAAAAGAAAGAACTTTCTTACATGCATAATAGGCCCCTTGCAGTAAGCACAGCGAGGGGAGAAGAGGAGATGGTAGTCTTTGTCACAGTATGGTCGTCCATCTCTCTCAAAGAAGCCTGTTGTGCCCAGCTCCACCTGACACGCCACACACACAAAGTGCTCAGGGTGCCACACTTCACCCAATGCAGTGATCATCTGTGAAAAAGCATGACTTGCAGTTAGAACTAAGTCTGTCACAGGTTGACCATTAGCTCATACTACTCGATGTACCTTTCCTACGATGCATTTGTTGCAGGAGGCACAGTGACCCTTGGCTGTTGTGCGCACACCAATCTTCTCCAAATCGGAGCTCAGTCCACCAAGCAGCTCATCTATAGAGTCTGTTTTGCTGCTCGTGAATGAAGCCTTTGCTCCTGAACCTGCTGAGCTGATGTTGCTGTTTCCCTTTTTCTTTTGTGATTGTTTCTGTTGAAGAGGTGGAGGGGTCGTATCCTCTGGACTCTAAGACAACAGGAAAAATGGCAAATTGTAATTCAATGTTTTGGTCATGTATAAGATGGTTCCCAACTTGTTTTTCCTGAGAATTCCCCCAGCTGTATCATACATAGGATAGAATTACACACTTGGGACCAAAAGACCTGAAAACATGCATATTATAGCTTTATTATGATTCTAGTAAGTTTATAGGGTTGTTTTTAACTGCAGGGACTGGACTTATTACCAGAATAAGAACCTTATGAGGAACACCCCACATTTTGACTGCAGGGACCAGGGCCTATTTTTAGTTCTGGGGTTGATAATTTAACTATGAAGGAGACGAGAGGTTTGTAACGCTGAATGTCTCTGATTGGTTGAGTGCGAGTCGCCTTTGTTTGTTCTTTGCATTAACAGATGGGTGTTGACTTGGAAAGATTCACTGGCAAAATAGTATTTCACCATTTGATTGATTAATTGCTACTGAAAATAAGTTTGATATTATGAACCTTGACACTGAAGGAATTTTCAAAGCTAAATGATATTGGTTCAGTGCATGATATTATAAGAATCAGGGTGCTAACAAAGGTACAGTTTTGCAAATGACAGCTAAAAGATAACACTAAATCAAAGCATATATTTACTACATGTTTGATGATTTCGTATTTACTTTGGAAACTGCCAACTGACACAGAACATATATATAACTCTACATGTGTGTGTGTGTGTGTGTGTGTGTAAAGAGAGAGAGAGGGAGAGAATATTACTGATGCATTTTCCATTCTGCACACAAACAGTCAAGTATAGTGTGCCTAAAGAGAGCACAAATCTCCACCCACTATTTGGTCTGTCTCTTGACCTGGGTCCAAATTTAACCTTAGTTATTTAGAAGACGTGTTAAAATTATGCTATCATTCTTAAAGTGAGTCACTTATCGTTTCAAACAATTTGTGCCATATGTTAAATGTTTTCCAGAGTTTTTGATTTGCATGGCCAGGATGCTCATGGTCTTGGACATCCTCTCTGCCTTCATGAAAAACATTGTTCCTATCAAACACACATACACATGAGTTAATTTACCTAAAGATTCAGGAACATCCCAAATTTTTGGTGAAACTTCTTTTCAGTTTCACCAAAAAATGTAAGTTAATTTTAAGCTAATAAATTTTACCAAACCAAAGACACTTGCAGCTGGCAGTGAACTATAGGTGAAACGTTGGAAACAGCAGTTATGCATGAATATTCAACCTGTCATATAACCCTCACTGTGACTGCTGAGCATTTGCTTTTTCCTTATAAGTACAGTCTCAGTACTTAATAGCCATACATGAATGAAAATTTTCAAAGCATTTCTGACATTATTAATCTTTCATGAGGAAAAATGTTTCTTGCATATTGGATCAAGATATTGATCACCTTTCATCAAAACTGTCATCAAAATCTCTTATCTTGCACACAGACAGACAGAGGAACAGAAAAACAATAGCAAAAACTTAAGGGTAAAAACAGGCGACATCTGCAAGGTAGTCTAGGCAGACAGCTCAAGCTCCACTGATGTCACATCTTCCAGTCATTACTATTCAACCATTTAATAGACATCCTACTAAACAGTGAAGATTTAAGCTACAACACTTGTGTTGTATTGTCTCTGCTTTCCCTCTGCTAGCTCTGCTCAACATCAGAACTTAATTTTTGCCCTGTACCACCCCAGCAGGAGGAATAAGATACCCAACTAAAACTATGTTGGGCCTTTGTAATTAATACTTTAAAAAATCCAAACCTGAGTTTGAAGATAAAAAAAAAAAATTCCTGATATGTTTGATATGCTGTGTAATTTCTTAGACTTTAGGGAACTTTGCTCTTCTATGGTTATGTTGTGATTAGGGCCAGTGCTATTATTTAGTATTATAGACAAATACTTTGTTCACTGACTGATCAAACAGAAGTGTAAAAATTAATCTTTTACTTTTAATAATAAATGATTTACTGTGTAAAATTTTATCACAGAAAATGTGCTTTCACTTCATTACAATTTTCGTGTACTTCATACACGTTTGTTATCCCTGACATTGTAAGATATCAGCTATATATACTGCATTTTTTGTGAAATTTGATGTCAGTGTGATCAGTGGTTTAACTTTCTCATTTGATAGTTTCTTTATTGTCTTGTTAATCACATTGCTTGCTGTTTTTTTGCAAGCAACCCTGTACAGCCTGAAATGACAATCCTGTCATTTCATAATTGTCTAGAATTTAAATCAAATACCATGCCAAAATAATTATTCACAAAATACTGTCAAAGTATCAGTAAGCCATGATTTAATTTGCACTTTTGCGGGTCTTTAAAATGACTGTGTTGAAAAATATTGCTTCAGTTTAACACTTCATGTGTTGCCTTCACAATGCTGCCCTCTGCTGCTAAAAGTTATTAATGGCACTAATTTCTGAAGCATTCTTTATCTTTTTCTGCATTTCTCTAACATCAACACAAAGCTGCCTTTAAGGCCAAAAAATAACAATATAGTTCATATGCTATGTAAACAACAACATATATGAAAAATGATCAACATACACAACACATAAAAAATATATTCACAAAAATGTCCAAATATATACCTATACACAATCTCCTAAAGTTAAAAATAAAGCAGCTCAAGCTTTGAAAAATGTTTCAGTCAGCACTCAATACACATGCTTTAGTCATCGTCAATCTTGTGAATTAAAAGACATGATCCATCAGGTGTCTGTGTTTTAAAACTGAAGGGTCCTGAGAGTGCAGCCTCAAACTGCAGACGCATGCTTCTCCCACATCCACTGTTCTACCCAACGACTGAATTCTCAATTTATTTAGGCTTTGAATACATTGTAGTCATGCCTTAAATTGTACATATTTAATTAAATATTACTGTTTCATGTATTTAGAGGCATTATCATGCTGGCACTATACCTCCTCTGTCAGACTCAGCATATCCTGCAGGATGGAGTCAAGCTCCTTGGTGGGAGAGCCTGGGATCGGAGAAGCTGCCACAGGAGCAGGCAGGTCACTAAAAACCACACAGGAAGAAAAAGAAGGCACAGAATGGGTAACGTAAGTGCAGGGATTTTTTTTTTAAATTGAATCACACCAAAGTTTAGGTTTTACTAGATAATGATAACTAACTGAAACTGTGCTGTCTTTTTAGAAAAATGACTACATTATTGACAAATCATGTCAAATAATCCCTACAACTCCTTTTGAAACAAGCTTTGGATGAGCTTACTGACAGTAGAAGTTAAAAGTTTTGACCCTTAGACTAGGGGGCTTCCAAAGTTCTTGTTCTTTGACCCCTGAAATAATCAATCTTTTACACTACACTTACTTCAGCATAGATGTCACCAGTGGCAGCGATTACACTGTCATTAAACACGCTTAACTTAAAATATTTTTTAAATAATGGGTTTTTCTTCTTCTTCTTTTGTGGATTTTCTTGGCAGTTGGCAGGCAACGAGTTGGTGCATTACCGCCACCACCTGATGTGGAGTGTGGATCCTGATATTTACTCAATCTTAACAAAAAAGGGGAAAAAAGGAAAAAAACAAACAAACAAACAAACAAACAAAACAAAACAAAAAAAAACCTATATCCTTATCAGCGCATTTATTTCTTTTGAAATAATAATTTAAATTCCTTCCTTTCTGAACTTTGTCTCAAAATGTCAACACTAGACTTTTAATTCTTACAAGTTTCCTGACCAGTTTCCTTCTTTCTGCCTCATATTTCTCACACTCAAATAAAATATGTTCCACTGTTTCTAATTTTAAGCAACTGCATCTACCTGTTGCATGTTTCCCTATCTTAAATAATGTACTGTTCAACCCTGTGTGCCCAAATCTCATTCTTGATATTATCCTCTCTTCATTTCTGTTCCTCCCTGCTTTCTTCATTCCACCTTCCTTTCTTTTGTATTCTGTAATTCCACCTTCCTTTCCTCTCGTCCCCCCACTGCTTTTGCCACCTTTCCTTTATTCTCTGTTTGATAATATCCCTCACTCCTGTAAATAATGGGTTAAATAAAATAGATATCATAAATAATACATTATGTTTTGGTTTTTGGAAAGCGCCTCTTTGTCTGACAGCAAGGCATTTTAAGGAGAAGCTGCCTAAGATTTTCAACAGAGACATTTATTTCACAGAGACAAAAACTACAGCTGAAACTGCTACTACTACTACTACTAAAACAAATAAGATTAAGTAATGAAAAACTGAGCATACAGAGGACTAAATAAAAGAAAAAATCAGTACTGAAAATTATTAAAACTAAAATCAGTGATCAATTAAAACTTGTCACAAGTCGGTATGTTATGTTTGTGATCACTCGTGTTCAATAGAAAACTCAACCTCAGTGAAATACAAATAAATCAAATCTACAGCACATCCATACACTAACCAGGGTTTTGGGTATTCATATAAAACTAAGCAGTTTTACCTTAAGTAGTGATGAAAATTAAGAAACAGTTTCCAGTTTAGGGGGATTTTCAAAAGGTTTGTTGTGTCAGTTTTGATTGCCTTTGTGCTTAATAATCTCTCATCAGTGCCTTCCACTTTGTTCAGGATGGCTTATAAAGGCATTTTATTTGCTCTTGTGAGAGGCTGTCAGCACAACAACAACAACAACGGAGTCGAGGGGTTATCTTGGCATAAAGGTACTAGGAGCAGTTTAAATACCTTAAAATTCCTAGTATGTTGCTAACAGTGTGACATTACTGTCTGTGTGATTTCCAGTAGACCTGGAAATTTCAGAAACATGCTGACATTTGTTGATGCAGCGTGGTGTTTAATATCAGGGGTGCAATGTACTTAAATTTGCTGACACAGATACACTGAGTAAGAAAAGTTTTTCAACACAAAATCACATGAATTGATAGGAGATTCATTAAAGAATTGGATCAATACAAAATATTTATGTTAGTGGTAGTAATGCAATATTACATGTTCTCAACCCTACTAGATAGTAATGCTCCAAAATATGAAGCTCTTAAAGCTATAATGTACAATCTGGGTATTCTTTAAACAAACATTTAACAAGGTTAACCAAGGCCTCTGGCTTCACCTGTACACATTTGAGCGGACTGCATTTTTTCCCGTCCTGTTCAGTTCATCATAAATTGTACCTGGAACCTGTGGACATAAAACCAAAATAAAACCTCATTTTAATTCATGAAAGTGCAAACATATCAAGTTTATGTGATTGTCTAATTTGTTATAAGCACTTTGAATTAATAAATTAGTCTGTTAATTTCTCAGCTCTTTGAATTAGACAAATTAAAGATTGAGCTAAAGGAGTTGATATTTTAGACAATAATACTATGCCATATTATAGATTTTTTGGTTTAGTTGTTATGATAAGCATGCACAGTACTCAAAGACAAACTAAGCACACATCCATGGGTAATTATAGCAGTACAGGAGTCGCAGCAAAGCTTGCATGCAACTCTCAGGTTGATGTGAAAGTATCCAAAGTTTCCGAAAACAGGCTTGGTTCAGTGTTGAGTTCTCATCATCAACAGCAAAGAGGATTGTTGCTAACTTGGTGAATCTTTTAATGACATGGCTTTTAAAGTTAAACCCACACTCTTAAATAAAGCCCACATTCTTCAGCTCTGTGACTGCTTAAATGAGTTCAGCTTTTTTACTGACCATCAGTTAATTTGATTGTGTGACACTTTAATGGGAAAACAGACTAATTTAATTTGTTTAGTGTGGCTTCAAACAAACTTTTTTAGAGCTTTCATCAATTTGCCTGCAGCTGCTTCATGGGTTTGCCAAATACAAGGAAAACTGTGTTATCTGTGTGCATCTGAAATCCTTTGTCAGAGCATACAACAGGTACTTATTTTAAGAACTGAAAGAAATGGACATGAAGTAACGTCTTCTGGAATTCCTGTTAAAGTTTTGTAAAAGCAGACTTCGTGTAATTGAACACAACCACCTGTTAATAACCTCTGGATTTAAAACAAATTATGGAAGAGACATTCAGAGGAATAAAACAATTATTTATACTGCTGTGTGTCTTATTTTCCTTTTAAATTCAGAAACACTTTGCCCTCAACATTTACCTCTCCATCAGCTGGATTATTACTCCTCTTCACATCAACACTCTGTGAATGCTCTGAATCGAAGGCGAGCTCCTCTAACAGCAAATCTGTGACAGAACACAGACTCACTCATATTCAAATAAGTGCAAAAACATTTTTAAACACACTGATACACTTTCCATCTATTCAGGGTTAAACAAGAATAAATAGTATGCTCTAAATGATGTAATAGAAATGTTTCTGCTGGGTGAAAGTAAGCACAGTTACAGGTGAAATGTTCAGAAAAAGGTGCAGGCAGATTAAGCCTGATGTTGCTTCACATTCAGCTTCCTGAGGATGTGGTTTATGACACTACAGAAGTGAAACTTTAAAAAATGTTGCAAGAATCTGGTGACAAATTTGTCATAAAAATCTACTTTCTCTAACCATGTGTTTTCTTAGATACTACATCTAAAAACTGATTTATATATCTGTATCTTCATGTAATTTTTTGTGAATTCCCCCTCATTAGATGTTTTGAGCACAGATAGTCTTCCTGTAGGAGGATCGTCCAGCATACCATTATTTAAGAAAAGTCTTTTAAGGATAAAGTATCATAAATCAAGACATCAACAATATCTTTGCGATCATTTCTTTCAACCATAAAGATGCCAAGACATAGGTCATGTTCGTAACACAAAAGTTTGATATATGAAAGGGAGTGCATTCAAGCCATGAGGTGTCTCTTTTATTTCTTGAGAATCATATTGTGTTAATGAGTTCAACATTTGATAAAGAAAAGCATGTTTTTTTTGTTTGTTTTCTTGGTAGAAGAGATGTTTAGATTTCCTGTTTTGTTGCGTTACTCTACATATTTCAAAAATTAATTTAAAGCAGAGAAACTAAATAATATTAAAGCACATTAAACATACTGCTGACCAGTAAGGAATCAAAAAGGAAGTAAATGAATCAATCTACTGCATATGACTAAAAAACATATTCGTAAGATGTTAAACTTTTCTTGTCTGCTTTCACCGCAATTCTTCCTGGTTTTAATTTAAATCAGCATGGCTTCAGCTGAACATCAAATATCAGTATAAATCTAAAAAGTTGTTAATGAATAGTAATGTGAAATATGGCATCTGTCTTACCGAGTTCCTCCATGTTGTCTCCTGCTCTTACTGTGGGAGTCTGTTTTCTTTTTGCATCTGAGTAGTTACTTAGGCAACCAGTCTCATTTCTCATGTAGTCAAAACCATCACTTCCTCTTGAAGTTTTTTTTCATTAGTACAGAAGACCTCAAATGCACTGAAAATATTTTATTCTTAAGAACAAACAAACCACAAACTATTTTATCATTCAGGTGAGATGTTTATAACTTTGTTCTCAATGTAAGATTCAAAGTCATTCAAAGCAGTTTTTTATATTAAATTGATCAAAACAACTGGATTGTAATATACACCTTTGTCAACTTAAAGCGAAATCCTCCCCAAAAAATTTATAAAGAAGAGACTTTATAAAACTATTTCTGAGTTTGCGGTGGCGCAAAATTTGAAGACAGTCTCAGCATCTGTCTGTGACTAGTAGAAAACACATTTAGGGGGAGAGTGTGTCGCTATGACATACTAAACCCCACCTCATAAAGACTGAGCATCTTAAAGGGCATTGTCTTTAAGATAACACATTTTTCTGTGAGCTGAGAGTTAAAGGTGTCATGCTCTTCTGTTCCCCAGGCCCCTTCAAGCAGTTCTGAAGGCAAACAAATGTCATTTTACAGTATATGGCCCCTTAACACTAGAACTACTAAAGCAGTCATTTTGACTGCTTTCAAAATATGCAATGTCATAACTTTGATTGATTAATATCTACATACCCATAGGACCCTGACTTTTCCTAAATGTGGGTATATTTTCTTCTGAAATTGTTCCATCATTAAAATTCAAAAACACAAAAGAGTTGTGGGCATTACTACCTCGAACTACCATTGGCAGTCAAATTGACTGCATGTAATTTACAGCCTTGACAAGGAAGAACCAGAGCAGGTTCAGAGAGTAATGTCTCTTGGTGCTTGGAAGAAGGTTCATCTAGCTCAGGGAGTGACTTAGAAAAAAAAGATGACTGGAAACATCAAATTATACATTTGCTGACATCTCATATGCAAATTTTCAAGGTATGAAGTCTACAGTAGGAATCCTTATTCTCATACTGTAATGTAAGCTTGTATTAGTTTTATGTGTTGTTGAGAGCTTCTTAGTCTATATATAGACCAGTGGTTAACAACCTGTGGTCCAGGACCCACTGGTGGCCTGCAAAGGTGCTACACGTGACCTTCGAAATAATGACCTCAACCAATGAGGTTATGTTTTTGCCGGGGTCTGTCTGTTTCTCTGTTAGCAAGATTATGCAACTACTAAATAGATTTATATTAAAAAATGTACCAGGTGCTGATCAGATCCAGGTTGATGACACAAAACACTGAATTTTATAATGCCAAATCCCATTCATTTACATCATTATGGAATCTTACTTTATTTGCAAACTAACATGAATGTTTTTCAAGGCTATGCCACACTACATTTCCTGGCTTCCAGGAGGACTTCTGCTAACATAACGGCTAACAATTGCCTGTAGATTGGCACTTTTTTTCAAAGTTGGTAACTGAAATGGTGATAACTGGAAGATCACGTCTTTTACAATCCCCTCTCCCCCCTTCCGATGTAAATGGAATGCAGCATTCTCCACATGGAGAGATATGAGTGAACACTCAGCTGTCCAGTCAGAGGAGAAAAGCCACTGAGCTGAGCTGGTTGGCAGAGGTCTGCGCTCTCTGAGTGCTTTTCTAGTTTACATAATAGTTTGGTTTCTTATATATATAGCTTTTTGGTCAATCAAGTATGCCATTAATTGGAAATGATCTGATAAGAGGAGTATTCCATGAAATAAACTTTTAAGGCTTTACCGTTTTGCTGACAGGGCAACATCCTAAAACTTTAGCAGCAACTACTGTGCCAAACACAAGAGTATTTATGATGGTTAATCAGTTCTCTGTTACAGTCACAGTGTCTTAAGATAACATCAACCTATTTTGAAGACAGAAGGAATTTGATTGTATTTGAAACAGAAAAGGAATTCTGTCCAAGTTTGCAAGTGTAAGTTCAGAAGTTACGTTGGTGTCCATTAAATTAATGAAAATCTCATTCATTTTAATTTTTATTTTGTGTCCTGGTACAGTCTTAACCCTTTTCATCAAATAATTATTTGAAATTTTTATTGATTATCCAAATTATTTCAAAAAATCTCTGAGCAGTCAAAATGACTGCCATGGTAGTTCTAGTAGTGCCAGAATTCTGGTAGTCCGAGTGTTAAAGGGATATTTCAGTGTTTTCTGAAGTGGGGTTGTGTCAGGTGCTTGTCAATAGCCATTGAAGTCGCTGAAAGGGCTCCCCACAGTGCTGTACCTTTAAAAAAGAGCGCTGGGAGGTACAGTTTTTTCATGTCATTTACAAGTTTTACATAAAACAAGCCAGAAAACTATGCTGGGTCAAATTTATGATTGGGTGATAAAGTTTAGAGTGCTTGACTTTACCTCCAGGAAGTCCCTGTTTGACACTAATTTACAATGCAGCCATGGGCTTATTTACCATGCAGCAAATGGCTATGTGTTACTCTGCCTCAGGGGCGGCTGGCCCATAGTGGGCGATAGTGCATCGCCCTCCTTAATCCACGTGAAAAAAATGAAGAGAAAAGAGTTTATAGTGCCTTGATTGTTCCTGTCTAAGTCTTCATATTATTGTTTAATCAGCAGCCTGACTATCGCTGCGATGTCACTGTCCAACCAGCGGCCCCGCCCCCTTGGGGCGATTTCAGTCAGACTCGAAATCGCCCCAGGCGCTCTCATAGACTTACATGGAGAGACTCTTTTTTTCAAATTTTGGACCTCACAATGCATTTCTATGGGCTCAGGGAGGGCTTGCCCCAACGTGATAACGTCATACGCACTGATGCCTGCTCGGACCAGACGCACAGCGCGCGCATGCGAGAGAGATGATTCAAAGTTAACGTGAGTGATTTATCGGTGGATTATCAGTATTTTCGGAGTAAATAGTGTACAAGTATTGCAAATAATAGCATTAGTTTAACTCTGGGGTGTTTCCTTGTTGTTCTTTTGTCTAATTTTTGCCGTGTTTTGCCGTTTATTTGCCGTTTTTGCCGTGTATTCGCCATATTTTTACCGTGTTTTGCCGTATATTCACTGTTACGTGCACATGTTAACATACACACTAAAACCAAGGACGGGTATAAAAGCAAACTCCAGCTGAGGATCGATAAAAACTCCCTAAAAGAACAATAGAAGAGAGCATATTGAGAAATGACAGAGGGAGGAAGGGGGAAGCAGTGAACTGTGCAGAAAAATCCCTCCATGGATGTGAGGACAGCAAACTTGGACTCTGTCTTCATATGGACAGGAACTGCTTCAGGAACTTATTGTCAGTTAAAAACACCTGGACATGGTCTAATATAACAAACTGTAACATGGACACTAAATACAGTAGGCCAACAGAATGTTTGAGTGTATGCTAATATTTTTTTATCATCTCAAAAACGTTTGTATATGTTCATTTACAATTTTTATAGAGAAACCTGTTGAAAATTCATATCAGTTTTCTTTTCTTGTAATTACACACTTAGCATTTATTAGATAACTGCCAAATACTTGCCAGACTTGTTTACATTTATTTGTTATGAACATAGGGTGGATAAAATTTGTCGAAAGAACATTTCTACGGACATTTAAGACATTTTTTGACAAAGAAAGACCAGGCTGTTATAATTACAGTATTCAAAGAGTTATTTGGGACCTCCTAATAAGTAAGTGTGTACTGTGGAACCAAATGTATAGCATTTTAGACATTAACTTGATTTAGCTTTACAAAAATACTGTACAGTATGTACATGTTATGTCTGGTGTTGCCATCAACAGGGAAAACAAATCAAACAATGTAATTATAACTCTGTAAAGTAAGCTATCTGTTTTACAGTCAATTGTTCTGGACTGATCCGGAGGCTTTATCGATCACCAGCGACTTTATCTTTTTTAAAAACGACTAACGTTGTGTTTGAAGATTCTCTCCTGTCACTTTTTCATTTCACCAACGAGCAGCTGCAGAAGGGAGCTTCTCGCCCTGTCACTCACACTCACAGCCTGTCAAACAGTAGTCTCACGTAGCAGCTCCACCTGCTAGCAAGCTGCACATCATGGCAGAATTTACATTTAAATAAGTAAACAAATTTATGATGTAGGCCGGAAAAAAATGAGCTTCCCCTCCTCGAATGACCAGCAGCCGCCACTGATTAAGAGGCAGTTCTACACAGAATGATGCCTTGCCCAAGTCAAAAGTTTAACAAAGGAAAACTCCATTATCTACCAGAAGATGAAAGAATATGTCAATATCCTCAGAGAGCTGCTAATATTTATATATTACAGCCCAACAGAGCATACATACAGATGTTTGTATGCTTAGGGCCTCTGTACATTAAAGAAAACAAAACAGGGAAAACAAATCAAACAATGTAATTATAACACTGTAAAGTAAGCTATCTGACTTATATTATTATTAGCTATTGAAGGGGTGATTGTAGCCAGTACCACGTCTGTTGCCCCCCCCTGAAAAATTTTTCAGGAGCCGCCACTGCTCTGCCTGTTGATTCCACCTTTCAGCTGTTTGGCTCTACAGACTAAAGAAGACCCAACAGTTCAGAGAAAGGTAAAACTGACTCTAATAATAGTGACTTTGACTGTTATTATTATCCTTTCTGAACCAGAGTACACAGAAGAAAGAACTCGTCTGCACAAGATAAAGCAGGCAGAATCAATGTGCACAGGTGAAATAATACATATTCATTTACTGCGTTGTAGTGTCAAACACAGAGACTTTATTGAGAAAAATAAAGCACTATAAAATGTTTCTCCCTGTATTGAATTATACAGAAGAAGATTTTGAGACTTGTTCTTATGCATAAAATTCAGTTACTCAAAATAACTGTACCAGTGCCAACAGAAGTGTACCTTACTGGTTCTTCAGAAATACCGAACTATACCTTAAGTTGTGGTGATTTTTATGTACAGGTTCTGACGGCGTCAGATTATTCACTGAAAACACGACAAATTAAGCACCCAAGACAAAAAAGAATGTCCGTACAATTTTCTCAGACATGTTTGAATGGTATATTTATTGATAAAGTTGTCATATGGAAGTCAGGTCGCGTCGCACATTTCTGCTGCCTGCGTTTTCTCACACCACTTTGGGGTCAACCATAGGGTTTTCGCTATAGGGGCGTTTGTGGTTATTTTCCTTAAATAGAATGATCAAATTCAATTATAATATAATTTTTGATAGTTGACCGGTAAAAAAATTGTTCGACGAGATAAAATCAATGTTTCTCTAAACGTGTTTAGTAATCCAAACTGTGACTTGAATAATCAGTTTTAGAGCAGCACCCCTCCTCTTTCTTTTGGTTTCGTCCCTTACCGGAAGAACGAGTGTTTACGGCACAGTCTTGGCTACATGTTAGCGCTGTTGGTTGACAGGGAGATTTAATTTCTGCCTTTGGACCTTAAAAGAACGATTGGTAAATACTCCAGCACAATTTTGTACTGTACAGTCGTTGATATGGTTGTTTTGGGACAGAAGCGTCGCCAAAAACCGTAGCAATGACAAGCTGGCTAACGTGACACCGAAGGTTAGCCAGCTAGGTAACTACCAGCACCAGCTTGCTAACTTCTGTCACAGGGGTGGTTTGTCCTAAAGAGCCGAAAAGGTAAACAATGACTTAACTGTATAATTGACCAACGTGTTTATCTGTTCTTTTGACTAACAGAACCCTTCAGTGTTTCTTGTGCATGCTTAACGTCCCTCTGCCCCACTCATCGCCCTGCAGGTCCGGTACCTAGCGCGGCCATGGGTGCGGAGAGCAGCGCGGTGCGGGGCTGCACCCTGGAGGAGCCGCTCCTCACCCTGCCCTCCGGACCCACCATGTACTCGGCGATGCTTCAGGACGGGAAGCCTGCTTCCGTGTTTGTTCACAAGCGGGGCAATGAGGACAAAGTCAACAAAGCTGCTAAGGTAGTTCCACTGAAGTCTTGATAGTCGTTATAATGGGAGTATGAGCAGATGTCCTGTGTGTCCATCAAGGAGAGCAAACAGTCTGTGGAGTCACAAACAGTAAAACGAAACCATCTTCCACACAGGTGAAGGGTTCTCAGACCAGGTACAAGACGTCAGTACATTATAGGGATTATTAGAGGTTCATGTCAAAGGCTGTTCACTGTTAGTGCAATCTGCTCAGATGAATAACTTAAGGAGCTGTATTACTGATTTAAGAATATTTGAGTGTAAAACATTTTTCAGAAAAACTCAACGATACCTCAGTGTAGAGGTAAATTAATATATGTGAAACACATGGTACCCGTTTCCAAATATTCTACTGCAAAACGATATAATAGAAAAGAATCCAGGGATGCATCTCTTTATTTAAATTGAATTAAACCTTTGTTGCCAAAGTTACTTTGATCAGTACTACAAATTCCGATGGTGCCCCTTTTTATTCTATTTACCTGTGCGAGAATGTACCTGTTACCCCTTTTGGTAATAAAGTAAAGTGCTTGATCTGATCTGGGGTTTTTTCTTTTTGGTTTTTTTTTTGTCAATCTTGAGAGACAGTATTGGAAATAAAGAAATATACCACGATGCACAGATCCGTCTGTTTAACATTGGTCTCAGCTCCTTTCACCTTGTTTGTTCGATTGGCAGCATAGCTGATTTACACTGCGTTCTAACTGAATATGCATTGCCCTGCGTTGCATGTCTGTGTCCAGACTACATCTATCAAATATTTGTTTGATCCCTCATATCTGCCCTTATACGCTGTACATTAAACGTTTCATTGTACAGGTTGAGTAATGACATACAGTACTTCATACTGACAGGGAGTGGATTCAAAAGCTCAACAACACTGTGAGCCAGTTGAAGTTTCTCCCTCGATGTTGAAAGTGGAGCTTTTTCTTCACGAAAAAGATGAATTCTTTACTATGTGCGTCAAAGTAGAAAGATTAACAAGCTCTGCTCAGTGAGAAAATCAAAGGAGAATCCCTCCTGTGTCTCACTAATCTCCCTCTTTGTTTGCTCTTTGTCTGCATCGACTTGAGCAATGAGTGGTGGGCACAGAGACATGGCGTTGAGGCAAAAACATCATGCAGCTTCATGCTGCATCGCTTGCAGTCAGAGCGGACACTGATATGATTCCATGTAAAAAGCCTGATTTGTCCCTGCAGTCATCCATGTCATGTTCTGTTAGGAGAAAGAGGAGGAGAAGAAAGGAGTAGTACAAGAGTTACATCAAAATTAGATATGAAGAAGCATCTGTCCTGACCATTATAAAGTTCAAACATCTGTGCTCACATTGTCTCTAATCTTTCAGTTGGTGCATTGCTTTTCAAATGGATCTGTTTTGTTAGTATTCTCAACAATTATTTCAAACATCTTTATGGGCCCAGATTTTCACAAAGCTGCGTCACTACAGAATAACTAATACTTAAATAGAAATAATTAAAGATGTTTACCACTTAGGGATGTGTACCGAATTAGGTACTTTAAGAGGTACCGACCGAATTCTGTAGGTACTACCGAGTACCAACTCATGTAAAATCAAAAGGTGCCATGTTTAGGTAACTAAATGCATCCTTGTGACTGTGAGGGAGTGGAAGAAGCAGGCATACTATTTGGTAGAGTAGTTGAATTTCCATACCAGACTTAAACACAGCATGTTGTTCATGTTGAAGAAGTTTTGGGGACAACTACAGTGCTACAATACACACAGTTCAATGTTGTTTTGATATATATCTGTCAAATTTTATATATTGAGAAATAAATTTACATTGAAAAAAATTGAGATCTTAATATTAAACAAATTAATATTTATTACCCCATAAACACACACAAAAGTACCGAAAATTGGTACCGTTGAGTACCGATACCGATTCCCAGGTACCAGGCATCAGTATGGTATCGGTTCAATTGTGAAAGGTATCCATCCCTATTACCACTATACAATGTAAATAATTATCTTTTGTTGCTAAACACCACTGTGTACTCTACAGGTTTTTTAGATCTACTGACTGAAAAATGTTTCTGTGCTGTCTGTCCCAGCAGTCTGTATTTGAGATAAGTTGCTCTAAAGTTTAAACTCAGGATACAGTACAACTCATGGAGCTTTCCATCAACTGTAGGTTATAACAGGAAATCAACAATTTCTTTCATTTCCTGCAGCATCTTAAGACCTTGAGGCACCCCTGTCTGCTGCGTTTCCTCTCCTGCTCAGTGCAGGATGGTGGCATCCACCTGGTGACAGAGCGTGTGCAGCCCCTGGAGCTGCTGCTGGACAGCCTCTCCCCAGAGGAAATCTGTGCAGGAATCTATGACCTCCTGCAGGCTCTGGTCTTTCTGCACGAGAGGGTGAGCAATTAAGAAGCTAATAGTCCGAATGCAGTCAACTGAACAACTATCTTTCGGTGCTGAAAGTCAAACATTTTGGCCTGAAGGCAACTGCATTTCCAAGCTCAGTCCTGGAACATATAGTCTCTTTATCATTGTGACAAACAGGTGATTCAAGTTCTTTGCCTGTCTTTCTTAACCCTCAGGGCAAATCAAGCCACAATAATGTCTGCATCTCCTCAATATTTGTCAGTGAAGATGGGCATTGGAAGCTTGGAGGGATGGAGACTGTGTGCAAGTTCTCTGAAGCAACACCTGAGGTTAGGAACTGTTACCCCAGCCTGTAATTTGGGTGGATTTTAATCTGTGGTACATCTGATTGCAGAGCAGCTGTGTCATAGATGTAAAACACAATTGGGCATCGTTCTGTATTTTAATTTTACAAATCTGTTCAACTCCTCAGTTTCTTGCTGGTGTGCAGAATGTAAGAGAGGCCAGCTGCATTCCTCCAGAAGAACAGGTGAGCAGACCAAATACCGGAAGTTCAAAATAAGAAGGCGATATTTCCCCTTTATAAATACCTCATGAAACACGTTGTCGACAGGTGGAGGGTCTCAAAATGCTTCCTGACAAGAATGCTCACTCTCGGGACTGCTATTCATTTGGAGTAATGGTTGAAAGCCTCCTTTCCTTTCTGAATGGTTATGGTGAGTAGAGCTGTAGTCATGTGTTATTGATTTACTCCGTCATCATTATTGTCAAAAGACAAAATTGTACCTGAAGTTTTAACTCAATCAGACACCCACCCCTACTCTCCTCTGTTGTTTCAGTGTCACAGGAGCTGTCTGACAGCCTGAGGAAAACCCTGCAGGCAGGTCCCCTGAACTCTGACCTTCTGTGCCGACCTCCGCTCAGCTCTTTGTTGACTCATGACTTTTTTAGGTGAGTGAGGCTCATTCACTTTTTGGCTGTTATCTGTGTTAGTGATCTGTTTTTCAACAAATTCTTTTCTATTTTGTAAAACAGAAATGACTTTCTGGAAGTGATGAATTTTCTGAAGAGCCTGACCTTGAAGACAGAAGAAGAAAAGAACGAATTCTTTAAGTAAGAAACATCAGAGTTCATGTTTTGTCACTGGTGTCTAATGCTTCATTGTGACAGGAAAACTGTATTCAGACTCTGCAGAGTGTTATTATGCATGACATCAGTTAGTTGGGAGTAAAATTCATGTCTCACTGAAATTAAATATTTTTCTGTGGTTCATCTAATATACTATGTTACTACTTCTACAACTAATAATAATAATGATGATGTAAAAAAAATAATTATAACAATAATAGCAAGTATTTATTAACACCTTCGGCAGGACTCAAGGGCGCTTTACTGGAAGATTTATTAAAGCACAACACAGACAAACTGACACACCAAGAGATTTTTGCTTTAGTTAAGGATGGCTGTGTTTATCAGAGGCTGTAGGCTGTGGTGGGAAAATGGTAATAACAAAATCTAATTGCAACACTTTAGATAATACACCAGTGTGAAAGTGTACAACATGACAACAAAAACTAGAAAAGCACAGACCTCCGCCAGCACCACAGCTGTCTTTTTGTTGTTTTGACCATAAATATTTTTCCTACGTTTATTTCATCTAAATATTTAGATTCCTTGACCATGAAAACATACCATTAGCAATTGGATTCATAATGATATCTATTTTAGTTATGTAGTTATTCAGGAAAATCACTTTTTTCATCATGGCAGATTAGTGATCTGGATCAGTCCGAAAATCTAATCATTTGTTCCATTTGTTCCCAATCTGGACATTTCCTGAAAATTTCATCGATCGAATCCGTCCATAACGTTTTGAGTTATCTTGCAAAAAGAGACACAAACAAACTAACAAACACACAAACTAACTATCTAATAGGGGTGGGAGAAAAAATCAATTTGCAGTATCGGGATTTTTTGTTCAACCATTTTTAAATTGATTTTTTTTTTGTTGTTGTTCTAAAGTTGATTTTTTTTCCTCATTAAAATGCTTCATTTTAGTCTGTGTTAATTAGCCAATTTGAAATGCAATCCAGGCTTTTGAAGAGAGAGTATTAACAGCTGGTTAAGGTCTTTTGCTGAATAAATCCTAAAAACAGACTCACATGTGATGTGTATTTTTCCTGATATAGTCTGTAGACATCATCATTGTTCATCTTTTTCGCTGGTGTTAACTAAAGATTGCAAAAATCGCCATTTCGTAGAATCGCAACCTAAATCGAATCGGCACCTAAAAAAACGTGAAAAATCGAATCGTGAGAAAACCGTATTGTCCCAGCCCTACTATCTAACAAACAAGAAAACAAACAGACACTGGCAGTGACATAACCTCCTGGCGAAGGTAAGTGTTGCAGGACATGTCCAGGGAAGTTACCTTAAGCATGCAGGCAGGGACGATATTTCTGTAATCTGTACTCCCACCAGTTTGTTTGTCCCATACTCTTTGATTGTCAGGATTTGTATCATCTTACAAGCATCATGTCTTACTTCTTGACGTACTTAGAGGATTTCAGATTCAGTCTGTCCTGATGTTTATGTGCACAAGTGACATCATCTTTAAGAGGTTATGATAGGTGTGTTAATTAGATTCAGATTTTAGTTTGTGGAGGAGGCATTCAACATTAAGGAGCAATGTGTGTTTCCTTCCGCAGGTTTCTTCTGGACCGTGTCCAAAGTCTCCCTGAAGAGCTGGTAGCTGCACGCCTCGTCCCCAAACTCCTAAACTCGCTCGTTTTTGCAGAGCCCATGGCAGTCAAAAGCTTCCTGCCTCACCTTTTGAAGCCAAAGAAGGGTAAGATATCGTCCTGATGAACTATATCTCCTGCTGCTTCTAATAATAACTCAGATCCTTTAATCCTTTATTAAAGAAAAAGAAGCACACTTCAGCTGTCAGACACGGCTGCTTTGTGAAACCCAAAGTGGTTGTTTCTTATAATCCTCTTCTTTTCATTTTTATCCTTCTCTGTGGACAGACTCTAGCGTTGGCAGCAGTAGCTGTGAAGAATGCCTGCTCTCTGTGTCCCTTTACCGAAAACATGTGATTCCTCAGCTTCTCAAACTCTTCAAGGTCAATGAAGAACACGTTCGGATCGTTTTACTGGCTCACATCAATATCTACGCTGAGTTTTTTTCCCATGATGAACTCAAAAACCAGATCCTACCTCAGGTGCGTGCTGACATGATGCCAGATATACTCACGCCTTACCATCCACTTCCCTCTCAGTGACATGGTGTGTTTTTGTTTGTGTCTGCAGGTTTTGTTAGGAATGCGAGACACCAATGACTCTTTGGTTGCCATGACACTGCAGAGTCTGGCAGTGTTGGTACCCCTGTTGGGGGCTCAGGTGGTAGTTGGTGGAGAGAGAAGTAAGGTCTTTAAACGCACTACACCCAACTTCACCAGATCTACAGAAGTTACTCCTGAGAGTGAGTGTCATTGGTTTGTTATTAACACTGAGTAAATACATTTAGTTCCCTCTAAAGGCATCCAATGTAGTCACAGTAAATTAAACCTGATCATGTTCTAACACAGACAGTAAGCTTACTGAAAAAACATCTGCAGTGATTATCAAACATTTGTTTGCCTGTTTTAGTCCATTAGAAGTCGGCTGGATTTAAAGTGGTTTCCTTTAAGTTAATATTAACCTCAAGCTGTCCTAATGACAAATGATTTGCCTTTGTGTTTGTGGGTTGAAATTTTGTTCTTCATTTATTTAAATTGGACCCGTTAGTGTAATAAAAATAAAGTATGTATGCAGTTCCAGTGATATTTTATAAAAAGTGTTCTTGCTGTTAGAGTGTTTTTTTGGGTTGTGTTTAACTGAAAATGTGTTTGAATTATTTTTACACTACTGCTGGTTGGAGCGTCACATAGCACACTGTCAGCATACAGGTTAGACCGGTCCACAAACCAGTCCAGACGTTGAGAAGAAGGATACAGACATCTAAAACTTTGATAGTGTGACTAAGCATTGACAAGTTCTCCATCCCTTATGCACATGCATGCTGTGCTATGCCCACATCTCTTTCCCCAAATGTACTGTCATAAAATGAGTATTAAGCACCCTGGATTTTTACAGTTTAGTGAAATAACAATGTCAAAAAAATCAGCAACTAGGCTTGAAACAACTTGATCTACCTCTTTATTGATGGTCACTTGTTTTTACAGTGCAAAAAAATGTTTTATTTTTCCCAGCTGTCATCTCAACTCAAATTAGTTGATACATCTCTTTTATTGTAAAGATCTGCATTTTTATGCAATCAGATGTTGACAATTTTGAAACTACATTGAATTATATATGTTTATTTCTGGTGTTTACTTAATAACTGAAAGTAATGTCTTTGAATCAGATCTTCGTGGTATAAAAATGAATTTTTGCAGTTAAAGTAAACCCAGGTTTCACACCTGTTTTTGAGAGCTGCAGACAGAAGTGTAACAACCTGCTGACAGACAGCGAGTCATGTAGAGCAGTCAATCAGAAATTTCCACTTTTGATGAAGCATGCATTTTCAAATTAGAACCGTTTTTTGACTTACTTTTCTCTAAGAATTACCACCATGTTTGCATTGTACTTCTGACACATGCAGCCTGAGGTCTTTTGCGCCCTCCAGTGGTGTCCTCCAGTAACACACATCACATACATGCAAGTATTAAAAAGAAAAAAGCTCATGACGCAACAGTCACTAACGCGAATGCAGGGACAAATTGCAAGTATACCTCCAGCTTTGCAAATTGTATTGTGGGCCATCGTGCTGTAAATGTGTTCAGTTAGATGTGTTAAAGAAAAAATGAAGCATTGTAAACTCTTCTAATTTCTTAAAAAAGGAAATTTAAATCAGATGAGTTGGTTAATTTACGTGAAAAATTTATTCATCGCTGCTTGTAGCATCACATTGACATTTGTGTCTGTTAAATTATGTTGATAAAGCTCAACAGAAACATTCAGTAACTTAAAGCTATAAAATCTGCATGTCCAAACTAAAAGTATGAACCCACACCGAATGAACTGTGAGTTAATGGAGGATGAAAAGTGAGGTTTTGTTGACAGTCATGTCCCCTTTACTTTGTTTAGCTTCCCCTGTCCACATAGTTGGCGGCCCCCACCCTCAGATGGCCCAGCCTTTGAAGGGGTTGGATCTCTTCCCCAGGCCAACAGAGACTGAAGGCCTGGCCCTGGGGAACATGGGGAATTTAGCAGGGAGTAGAGAAACTTCAAGAAAGTACCCATCAGCACCAAAATCAGGTAAAATAAAACTAATAATTTAAAATCCAAGGTTGATGATTTTGTGCCTGAAGCTGAGTCCAGCTGTTGTTTCATATTTACAGATTTTGGTCATCAGCTGTCACTGCCTTTGAACGGTTTGCATCAGAGCAAACCGCTGGAGCCTCAGTCGTACAGCCCCAAGCAGGCCGACGAACTCGAACACCTCGCTGAAGACTGGCCTGACTGGAGCGAGCTGGAGCCGAGCGAGAGCAGGGACGGTCAGTCAGTCCAGATCCACATTCAGGCCTCAGAGAGGGAAGAACCCGTCAGCCGCAGACTGTCACTCTCTCACACTAACATGGAGGAGGAGCCGTGGGACGACTTTGAAGACCCTGACCCCGCGTCAGATCTATCCCCCACAGCCCCCTTGTCAGACCCTGTCATCCTAACACCACCCAGGGAGAGCCCAGCTCCACCAGTGAACCACACAGCCGAAGCACTGAGACTGGGTTCATCTAAAGCCCTCAAACTTACCTCAGCGCTGAGACAATCCACACAGAGCAAGACCACCTCCTCATGGGACGATGGCTGGGCCCAGGAGGGGATAGACTCACTTCCAGTAACAAACCCCAAATCTAAACCTGCAGTGCCGCCAAAGGACAATGGGACTGAAGGTTTGGGAGAGGAGTTTACTATCAGAGTGAAGAAGAAGGTGGAGAAGGATCCAGAGCTGGATCTGTTTGCAGACATGGTGCCGGACATCAAGCTGTCGTCTCCAGCTCTAATGCCACTACAAGACACTCTAGACGGTGTGAGTGGACTCTCAGCAGCCTCCTCAGAAAACGACACATCCCTGCTGCAGGCCGACCCTTCCATCGATACTCTAACACTCACTGCCAAGTTTGCAGCTGCCAGCCTGCCTGAGGTGAGTGTGTGTTTAGTGATGAGAGCTAAGATGGTAGAGCTGCAGTTTAGACGAGGCACACACAACAGGATCAGACATCCAGATCTGAGCACCCCCCCCCCCCCCCCCCTTTTTTTTTGATACTTCATTTCTTTATTGTTTTTGTTTTTTTGTGGTTCCAGCTCATATCAGCTTTTGTAGGTACTAAGTACAGTACTTTGTTTTTACTATTCATTGTATACTTTGGGATGATTTATATTGGGTAAAAATGATTAAGCAATATTTTCCCTCCTGCATTATATTTAGAATAACAGAATTATTTAAGGTCACATTCAGGATAAATGTTGTATGTTAATGGTGTATTAACAATAATCCTTTGGTAGATATTCACTAAGACAAATAAAATGAGTTCTTTTGAAATAATGCTTAGAGGAGACTAAGGGAAAAAACAGTTTAAAGTCTGTTTTGGCATGTTCATCACTGATTCTATACTTAGCACCGTCTGTTCTAAGTCTATTTTCAGTGCTGGTAACATGATGAGTCTGCACCGTGGTCTTCTGATGGTGATTTCTGACATTAAGAGCTGAACAAACTCATCAGAACACATGTCACAAAACAGAATTATTATTATTATTTTTTTTTAGAAATCTTTCAAAAATGTATTTAAAACTGAAGATGGTTTGTTGTTGGGCATGCATTTTTAACAGGAATGAGGAATTTGAAACCAAATTCACCTTTTTGTACCAAAATTCATGGCAGTTCACTGAGCTTCTCTGAGAAGTCAGGAATTGATCAAGCATCACACTCAACCACTAAAACATTTTTTTTGTTCAAGAATGCGAGTAAAAGAAACTGTTATTCATATTTTTGTCAATAAATGATGATGTGCTTTACTTTTTTTTTTTTTTTTTAAAGTGAACTTGAAACTTCATGGACAACAATAATGATATTTTAGCATTAAAATTTTAAGTTCTATTAAAGAGCTTCCACAAGTTAATTCACCAGCTTCTACTGGTGAATTAAAGAGACTGTGAGGAGTTTCTAAGTAATTACAAAAAAGTCTCACTGTCAGATATATGCCTGATCGAAATACACACTTATCGATGAGTTTTATAGCATCAAAATCTATAAATGCTATTCCTTAGCCTTCCGGTTGGGTCGGACAGAGCTGGACTGGCTTGGATACTCAACTTTGGGAACAAGACAATTAAAACTAGAGCAAATTTATATTATTCGGACACATCTTAGAGCATCGAACAAGAATATACTCACCCAGAAGGCTTTCCTGATCCAAACAGTGCTTCGGGAGATACTTAGATCCAAAATCGAGCAGCGGACACCGATATAATGGTAGCCCGTAGGGCATGGATGGCCGCTCCTAAAAACTGCATTAATCGTCCAAAAACTCATTAGTTTCACCAATATTCCATCATGATCCGTTCCAGATGCAGATGGTCCTCCATTGTAGCCTGTGTCTCTCCACACAGCGCTGTGTGGCTGTACTAACTCTGAACTGACGAGTTTGTTTACGTGCCCTTCGCGCATGCGCAGTACTCTCTGGAGCGTTGCCTTCGCTTCCTCCTTTCTAAGAGCTCCTTATCTGTAAACTCTGGCTCGAAACTGTAAGGACACCCATCATATTCTAAGTTCTCCTCCACAACATCTTTATCCGATAGATATTCATCCATTTTGCAGAAAACTGGAAGAAGACAGTCAATTTGTAGCTGCCGGTCTTCCCCTGAAACAATGAGCCGCACTGCGCATGCGCGAAGGGCACGTAAACAAACTAGTCAGTTCAGCTACACAGCGCTGTGTGGAGTGACACAGATTGCGATGGCGGATCATGATGGAATATTGGTGAAAAACATGAGTTTTTGGACGATTAATGCAGTTTTTAGGAGCGGCCATCCATGCCCTACGGGCTACCATTATATCGGTGCTCGATTTTGGATCTAAATATCTCCCGAAGCACTGTTTGGATCAGGAAGGCCTTCTGGGTGAGTATATTGTTGTTCTTCATTCTATAAACAATGTAAAAGCTGCAGGAACCGAACTTTTCCTTTAATAGTGCAGCGTGGCTTTAGGAGTGAGTGAAAGCACGGCTTGGTCTCGTCCTTATTACCTCTCTGATATTAAATCTGGAGAAAGACCAAAAGGTGGATGTTTCTGTGTCCCCAGGCAGAGCAAAATGTCTCACGGGTGTAAATATTGAGTTGTGAAAAAGGCTACAGTAAGGGTACAGGTTTTGTTCCTGAGATGCTTGCAAGCAGCAAAAAAATATACCGTGAAAAAGTAAAGGACACTTTGGGAAGTTACATAGCAGTGATTATCAACCGGTGGCTCCGTGGCCACATCAGGTGCCATGCAGCCCCTAGAATTCATCCAATTCAGAAAATGTTAGAATTAGAAACAAGAACGTTATTGTGGACCATCTTTTTCATTAAATTCCTACAGCTTCTATCCTTTAAACATTTAAGATTGAGTCTGATGGGTGCTGGTTTGACAGAGTGAGTAGCAGCCATGCATGTACCGTATATGGCGGCTCTTGTTTTGAAAAGGCTGCCTGAGGTCCATTTGCTGCTCATCTTTCCCCAACTCCCTCCCCCTGCCCAAGCCTATCTACTGCCCCTTCACTATCAGTAAAGGCTTAAAATGCAGCTAAGAACAGAAACGGTTAAATAAAAAATGACTGAGATGGATGTGTTAAACTAAAATCCACCTGTCAATCATTATGAATAAAGGTGCAACCAGAGGACGAGTGTGTTTGTGTCATATCTGATGATGGACAACATGACAGCCCCTCAAATACAGCACTAAAATGTAAAATATCATCTGTCTGCATTCACAGATATAGGCCAGCCAGGTAAAGTCAGAATATTTTTAGGGCTTTTGTGAATGTCTAAATGAAGTTTTTCTGGAAGTTGTGTACGTGTCCCACATTTGAGTTAGAGTTTAAGTCCCTCCCACCATAGTTACACGAGAAACTGTTATGTCTTGAGACCCTTTACATCATAGCATATCCTTAATGTTTCTGTTTCATAGTTATTTGTATAAATTATCACATTTCAACCTCCACTCAAGTTTTAAAGATCATAAGAGTTTCATGTGCCTGAAGCCTGGGCAGGTTTTCAGAGAAATCCAAGACCACAGCAGCAAATGCAAACTAAAACAGCTTTAACATGTCGTCCCTAATATTATATAACTTTTTGTTTTCATCATAAAGCAATATTTGCAGTCAGCCTCTTATCTCCGGCTGCATGTTAATGATTTGTAAGCTCAATAGAATAATCCAGTTTGACTCTGAAAAGAGACGAGGGAAATGAAACCACATTTATATAAGCTGTTTTTTTGACAGGATGTGCTGATTCATTTTTAGCTAGATACTTAAACTGAGGACATGCTAAAGAAGTGAACCATTAACATGATATTTGCTCAGAGATATAACTAAGGATGCACAATATTGGATTTTTGCTGATATGCCAATATTTGTTTGACTCATTATGGCCAGTATCGATACCAATTTTTCAGGTCAAGAGCACAAGCTCTGTGCCTAATACAGATGGACTAGTTTCTTTCAGTGTTACAGCATATTATCACATTAACAGATGTAAAAAAGAAAAATAGCTTCTGAGTCTTGCAAAAATGAAATCCTTGATATTTAAATGTACCCATGCTGTGATGAGAAGGTACATCAATTTTGAACATTTGTATAATTTGCCGATATTCCAGCTAATGTGTGGCCGATATATCAGCTGTAAATATCTGTAAAACTTTCAGTATCTACTGACACTATCAAACCAATATATTTTACTTATATTTCCTCATTTATTTTCATTTTTAGTTGTATTTATTTTATTTTCATTTTAATTTTTACTTTGTTTTAGTTAAATTAATGCTACTATCTATTCTAATGTCCTCATCTGATAATTCCCCTTCCCCCGAATTTCCCCTTGGGGATTAATAAAGTATTCCTGATTCTGAACTGATAATATCGTGTATCCTTGGATATAAGTTTTTACGTCACTGAGGAAGATTCTTTTCCTCACACATCAGCCACTGATGTTTTTCCCCTTCTCTCTGACAGACTGAAGCTGACGGCTGGGGAGATGGAGATGACCTGAACTGGGGTGATGAGAGCTCCTGGTGATCCACTCGAGGCTGAAAATCACGTTCAAACTCCCCCCGAGTTCAAACACCTGACTCCACCTCCTCCTGCAAGTCCTCATGTCACAGCATGATGCAGTAAAAATCAGTTATGGCCTCAGAGCGTTTCAAACCCAATGCTGACATTTATCATGGATCTGTTCATGGAGATGAGTTTCATTTTCTGTAGAAGGACCTTTTTGTGCTGATAAACTGAAGCCATTTTTATTTGTTTGCCAAACTGATTCTTTTCCCCTCATGACAAATGAAGATACAGTCAGAGGGAATCATCATCCAGTTTTCATCTGCTTCACCAGATTTTTTTTAATGTGCCAACTCCACTAATGGCATGATGCTCAAGGTTCTTCTTAGGCAAGACAGATTTGTCCATAATATGTCCGGGTTGATTAACAGGAAGCTTGCACTTTGAATGAATGTGAAATAGAAATCAACATAATTTATTAGCTTTTTTGGTTGCTGGAGAAAGTAAAGATTTTACCGTTAAAAATGAACTTGTGTGATTTTTTTGTTTTTATTGAGACTTGAGAGCAGGGGTGTCCAAACTTTCTGCATCGAGGGCCGCATAAAGAGGAAGACATGGACGTATGAGCCACTTACTTCGCCTCAGTTTTAGTGTATTTAAGTTAAAGTTTTAGGGTTTAGGGGTGGGTTATCGCCTGTCAAGGGCTATCGAGTAGCAGAGATGGGAGACACTGATGGCTCATCTTCACTGTCAGACACAAAACAAGAGTAAACTGCAAGAATGTTGGTGCTTGAAGATGAATACAGTAATATACTTTGTAATGAGACCTTGTACACTAAATATGGCAGGAATGTGTATAATTGATGGTATTTACTGCTGTAATCGAAATGTCTTTATTCATTCAAGCATTTCCAGGGCCAAATCAAAATGAGCAGTGGGCCACATTTGGCCCTCAGGTCATAGTTTGGACACCCCTGCTTAAGAGGTTATAATCATGATTTTCCAGGTTTAACGTTCCCTTCAGTATGTTTCGCTCTCCCTGCATGAACCAACAGAGTTGAGTCTCACTGTTTTGCCAGTCGTTTAAGACACTGGCTCAGGGTGGAAACCTCAGAGCAGACTGAAGAGAATGGAGATCCATTAAAAGCCACTAATCTGATGATTACCAGAGGAGACGTGTTAAACAATCACAGAGTGGACCTGTGCAGGAAATCTTGAAGTGAGGGGAGCTCCAACATCTCAGACAGAGAGAATAAAGGTGGATATGGGGTACTTGGTTTGTACACTGGTGTTTTTTCTTAACTGTCAACAAGCTCCAGCCCTCATCAAGATTGAATACGCCAATCAGAGATTAGGAAAAGTATCAAATAATCATTTCTTCTAACAGAGCAGCTGCTTAAACTTTAACAAGCAAAGAAGTTTGTATCTTCAAACCATAAAAAATTAGAAAAGCACTCGGAGACCTCCGCCAAGATACAGATCTGGATCACCACGCACTCCCATTTGGCGGCCGAGTCGCCGCTCATGTCCATGTGGAGAAATCGTCCACTGGCATTGCAAGGGAAAGCTGGGTAATGTAGTGACATAGGTTTGAAAAATGTTGAAGCAAGTTTGCAAATAAACAACACTTCCCATCATGACGTACAGGGGGCAAAACCCTCACAGCAGCTAGGGAGAGATGAATGAAGTTTATAATGGCAAATCCTCATGGTTTTTGTGACTTCAATCTGGATCAGATCCAGATGAAATTGACCATGGTGACAGTTTTATAATATTTATTGTGAACATTTTGAAGCGAATCTATCAAGTGATGTAGGAGATATATTTTTAAATATGGCCCAATGTTTACTTTGGGGATTTTTCACACATTTTGGGATTTTTTTTTGCAGATCTCCACCAACATGGAATGACTTCTTCCTTGGACCAAAACAGACCTCTGGTAAAATTTCCATGTAAATCCATCCAGTAGTTTTTGCCTAATCTTGATAACAGACAGACAGACAGACCCTGGTGAAAACAGAAGCTCCTTGGCAGAGGTAATGAGAGGGTTCTCCTGGTGACACAGTGCCAAACAAGAACAAGAAAAACTTCTTCAGATTCAAACAAGTTTAATATACAACATTTACAATGACTCACCACAGACATGTTTAAAAAAGTAAAAGGAACATTTCAATCAGCAGCACCAGGAACAGTTTTGGCAGCCCTGGACTGTTTAAATAGTTCTTCTGTATATGAAGTAAAAGAAAACAAAGTCAGGGGCTGTAAAACAAACTGGAGCAGTTAGGTTTGGTGTGAGGCTGCTCTGATGTTGGCTATGAGGCTCTGTAGCTCCTCTAGTCTGGACTCCAGAAACTCTGGAGGTGGAGCAGTGCTGTTGTGTTTCCTCTCCAGAAGAGCCTGCAGAGCCTTTAAGGCGCTCTCTGCTGTCTGGAGGTAACGGCTGTACTCCTCCTCAACATTGGTCTCCTGCCGAGCTCTCTTTGGACACGGCTAAGAGGAGGAAGAAAGAAAAGTTCATATTTCATTACATTTTGACAGAGTGAAAGGATGTTTGGACACTTAAATATCCCTAAATGACTGTTTTCATCTTTCCAGTATTTTGGCTTAAGTTTAATAGAAAAATTATCCTAAATATGGAATTAGACCATTTTATAACTGAACAGTCAGAAATTAGTCAAGCATAACATTCAACCACTAAAGCTAACTTTTATGTTCAGGAATTCAAGTAAAGGCCTAAAATCTGACATCTTATTTGAGAAGTGATAATGTATGTACACTCCCAATCAAAATCAAGTTATTTTTTTAGGGTTTGCCAGTTGACTTTTGTTCCATAACCCTCAGAATCTTTTAAGAAATTCAAAATGACTGTCTAACTCAGTCCAACGTCAGCCGCGATGGCGTGCTGTGAGAGGCTTTGTTTATGCAGCGCTACAATCTAACCACAATCACAGACAGAAAGCTTTTTTTCTCTTTGCCCGAGGAGGTGATGACTGTGAATATCTGACAGAAAATGACATGGAATCAACATTTTTCTGATCAACTGTCACACGTATGTTTGATTTTAATGAAGTTCCAGTGTTGCATTTTGAAGCTCTACTGTGAACCTTTTTAAAATCAAAAGAAAAAAAAAAGCAAATTTGTGCAATTTTCAAGCTGGTTGTAAGACTTTGACCTACACAAGCCCTATTCAATTAGCGTCCCAAAAGCAACCCTCGAGTGGCCCGAAATCAACGTCATTGACATTGAATGCAACATGTTCTCAAATGTTGCTGTTCAGCAAGTTAGTTTTAGTGCACTTTGAAATGTGACCAAAAGATGGAGTTTTTAATCTGCACTTTTTTTTAAGTTCGCAAACACCTGAATATGTGCTTGTATTTACCTGTCAAAATGTGTTGAAGTTATCCGTTTGAAGTGTTAAATTTAAAGAAACAGTATTTCTGCAGAAGGTTAGTTTAAGTACTGCTCTTTATTAAGTTTTGCCCTTTTGGATATGGCAATAAATTAATAAACACCTAGTGTGTTTGTTATATATTTGTTTCTTTTACGTGATTAAATATGCTCACTGCCAAAAATGTCCGGCCCAGCTCATGTCCCAAGTCTGAATATCTGGCCCAATTTCTAGTTGAATAGCCCTGTCTGAAAAAATGTTGTTTAAATAATAATACAAATGATAATAATTTTCCATTAAGCCTTAAATGTCAGATTGATTGTTTAACGGTAATGAGATTGGTAAGATGAGTAGTAAGCAATAACTTTGACCTGTACTGTGAATCAAAGGTAATTAGTATTTTAGCTCATTAATCTTTTCTTTATCAAAAACAAACTAAAAACTGAACTTTTCCAGAGTGTTTGGCAAGTATGATACTTTTGCAGTTTCAGCCTTTATTTATTTGAACTCATTTGAAACAGACTGCAGGCTGGAACACCTCTGCTGCAAAGCCTGGAGAGTGAAACAGTATCCTGACACACATTTGATCTTAAAGAAATATATCTCCTCCTGTTATCTGAAAGTTGCAGTGGGCCATACTGTAGTTTATTAAAAATGCAATTCATTGTTCAGCTCCACAATATAAACTCTATTTTCTCATCTTCTATCTGTTCGGCATCAATAATGTGTCTTAAACTCAAACATTAGCTCAGTTCTACATCATAAAGCTGGATGGTATGTTTGAATGTAAATTTATTTGTTTGGTAGGGATGGTGCAGTTTAACGTAGTTGCATCAACAAACATGAATCTGATGTGCTGCACACAGAGTTTATAGCAAATACTAATTTCCAACTCTTGTCCCCAGCTAGGCCTTAAAATAAATCATAAAATGTACAATATTTAACAACATGAAATAGCACAGAAGTTTGCAGAATATCAATAAAATACATGTTGTACTGAAGGTCATGCAAAGTCTGGAAGCTCATAGCTAAATACAGCAAAACTGAGCTCAAATTATTTTATTATTTATCTTTCTCACAATAAGTTGTATTTCTACAGTTTATTCAAGAATCTCCCATATCATTACTAAAGGGAGCCTGGTGACTCCACCATTAAATAACATCAAACCTAATAAAAATAAAACACAGAATTATTCTGTATACAAAAAGTCATTGTTTTATTACAGGCTCAAGCTTCTGTCATTTTTTCTCTTTGCCTACTGTGTCCTGTTTTCAGCATCTATAAACCATAAGACCTGATTGTACAGGCGGCTCTGAGAGTCACTTCCACCAGCTGCTGAAAACTGACAATGAACCAATATAAACTATATATTTATCAAACCATTCACTTCATAAACTACATGTTAACATCAAGAAGCTGGGCTTCCTTACACTTTGGTGTATCTCAATTATTAGGGCCAAAGTTCCTCTCAGGGGACACTAGGGGGTGCTGTCCCCCTGCGCAGCCGACAGACATGTTCTGTGTGTTTGTTCACAGTCTGAAAAGCTTCTTGTTTGGATTAAAGTTTGAATCCATGACACACTGACCTGTGGATCTGCAGCAGCTTGAGGAGCAACTCTCTTGGAAGCACTTTCTCTGTTGCTCTCCAGCCTCTCATTGTGTTGCTCTATCACAGCAGTCTGCAGCCTGAGCCTCTGCAGCCGAGTCTCCACATCCTCCTGAACATTTACAGTCTGCAGCAACACAAGAGAAGAGACTTAATATCCATCTGGTTTATGAAACACAGGTAATCAGTATCAGTCACATGCTGGCACCTCTTACCTTACTGAGATAGTTCACCACTTTGGTCTTCGTCTCTTCTTCAGTCAGACTCTGGGAAATGACCTCTTCATGGTTTGTCACCTAAGCACCAAAGACAAAGTTCGGTTTTTGATTGTTTGTGAACCACGGTGCGCTGCTGTAGAATGAAGGACACATCACTCATGCCATACCTCTGCAAAGTGAGAAAAGGCCTCCAGGGCGTGCTGATGACGCAGCCAGGACTTGTCTGCCAATAAAACTCCAAACAGGCTGCTCAGCCTTGGCAGGATCTGATTCTTTAGGAAATACAAGTTGATATTAAAAAGGCATAAAACCTCAGTTACAATGCTGCCTTCATAACTGAGATTACCAGACGTCCTATCCATTCTCTGGAAACAATAATCATTACTTCCTTTTAAAAATAAAACAACTCTTTTAGTTTCTGATATTTTTGAAGGGCCTTTTCTTTAAAGGTGCTATGAGGAGAATTTATCGCCGGCATAATGCTGCGTTCCTGTAACCTCGGAAATGGGAGTGACATCATCTCCCACTTATCAGCGTTCCAGTTGAAGTCAGAAAAAAACATGCCTAACTACCAGGCTATTGTTAGCTGTTGTTAGCACGCCCTGCGTTGTTGTATGCAGAATGTGATTATCACTATGGCAGCATTTTTGTAAATATAAATCTAACAATACTATGTATACAGCTGATCTAGAGCGACACACCCCAGTCAGAAGTGCAAATAAATTGATTATTACAGGAGCTAAATAACTGTTCACACTGGGGGCATCCATCTTCCATTGACACCTCGGGGTGGCGAGGTTTCACCGAGTTCCCAGTAGGAAATTCAGACTTCGGGGGACGTTCCAGTTTTAGTTTCCCACTCGGAGCTCAAAATTCCTACTTCTGACTACAACTTGAACGCACCGGAGACGTGAAGCCAAATGTTTTTGTTTGTAATGGTAAATGCAGCATGGATCTTTGTCGGAACTCTGTGTTGCTTTACAACTTCTTTTTCAACAACTTACAGGATGCAAAGTGACGAGGTAATGTATCTCTTTCTAGTTACATAGCGGTAGTTTTTGATGTGTGACAACAAGCAATGCGGGGAAAAGTTATTATCGTAGTTGTAGACGGCTATATATCGCTACTTACAGCCTGGCGCTCTCAGACGTGTAATATAAATAATAAAATAATGTAAATTTGCTCTAGTTTTAATTGTCTTGTTCCTGAAGTTGAGTATCCAGGCCAGTCCAGTCCTGTACGACCCGACCAGGAGGCTAAAGAATAGCATTTATAGATAACCTATTTAGATGCTATAAAACTCATCGATAAGTGTGTATTTCCATCAGGCATACATCTAAAAGTGAGACTTTTTTGTAATTACTTAAAAACTCCTCACAGTCTCTTTAAACAAGCATAGTGCATATCTTGCTGAACTGAGATTTTAACTGAAGGTGTCACACTTGTTTGCTAATTAAGCCCCTTAGAAATGAATGCACATCTCAAAATGGAGAAAAAATGAAAGTCCAACAGAAAACAGAGACCCTACATAAACACAACTGTGGAAACTAAATAGTAACAAGGTAAAATTGTCCTTTACTATCTGTTATTAAGTGCACAGAACTGAACTACCAAATGTGAGTGGCTGACACATCGGCCATGAGACAATGGCTTTCACACTTGAATGAGCTGCGTCACAGCTCCAGATATCCATTCCCAAACAAGGAAAGTTTCTCCGCAAACTGAGCTTTCATGCTGGAATGATCATATTTTCATCTTTTCTGTGACATATACCACTGCTGTGGACATACATACTTGCTGCATTAAGGTAAATACTGCTCTCTATTTTTCGTTTGCCTGTTTGTTTTAGCTGAGACAAGAAAGTTTTCATTTCTTCTTAAGCTTTTGAGAGGGGAGACACAGATGCTGGCAGTCTGAAAGCTCTAACTTGACAACATCCTTGCTGAAATTAAGGCATGCATGCACCCCCATTATCACGTAAGTAAAATGCATCGATTGCGAAACAGCCCTGAGACCGTTATTATGCTACGCCTTGTTTCCACTGAGTGGTCTGGTTTGGTTTGGTACAGTTCTGCGTGGTTTGGAGTAGTAAAGCCTGACAGTGACACAGTCACTTGAGTGTGGGGATGTGAGCTGGAAAGTGAAAGTCGCTCCTGCTCCGTAAATGTGACATCACAACAGCTCGGCACAGGCCTGTGGTCTGCAGTAGAGTGTGATTGTAAACAAAGAGCAAAAATGAAGGACTCTGTGGACTTTTGTTTTGTGCAGCCATTACAGCAACAGCAGTGAACTAATAACTCTTAAGGGCCCTCATTTCGTGGCGCAGCGCAGGGGGCGCAAGCCTGGCGCACCCCGCACAGTGTTAATTTCGTCCGGCGCACCGCCATGCGCTGCCAATTTGACAATTTGGTAGACCGCTCTTGAAGTCAGAGATGGGTGTGATGGCCAGGCTATTGTTAGTTGTTGTTAGCACGACCGCAGCAGGGGGAGGTGTCGACAGATTCAGGTTGCCGCAGTAACAATTTCGGGCCAAAAAAATGTGCGGAAGGTGCGCTGAAAGCTCACCAGATCCAACCTAGTCTATTCTCAGCGCAAGCGGAGCGCACCCTCCACAGCTGTAATTTGGTGACAGGCGCACATGTGCACAAGTCAACAAAGCCTCAGAGGCAGGTTTCCAGAGTGTCAGGCACATTTTAATGCAATAAACAATCACAGCAATCACTATTTAATATAACCGTCTGAACCAGCACATACATTTGTATCTATATTATATATATTATATATTATATCCCGTCACATCTGATGTCGGATTAAAGCCGTTTGTCATCATGTAAACTTAACCTGACGGCAGCTGGAAGTTTGATGCACATCTTACAAGTCAACAATAAACAGACTTAACATCTGATACTGAGTATATATCTGGCTTCTCTCATTTCATTAAATTCAAAGAAAAGAGGGAGAAAAAAGACGAAGAAAAAGGAGATAAAATAAATGTATGTCACTAAGGATTTAACTGTGATTTCCCATATTTCTGTTTAAGTCTTTATTTTTAACGTGATCTAAAAAGATGGAGTACATTATTGCAAGGAGGATGAGGCAGAGACACCGGGAGAGTATACAGCATATCACTAAAGGCTCTGCTATTTGGCAATGACAAACCAGGAGTGCAGGTGAATCACAAGTATTATGAATGGATAAGCCAGCTGCGGTGTAACTGTCTCTTAATTTTATACTCCTATAAATGACAAAGGAACAGATTACATCTGTCCTGGGAGCTGGCCCACACTGTGACGCGCTTCGTGGCCTCCGATGCACGCCCCGCTCTCCCTTCTCCTGCTGAAGGGACAGCGGCTCTGACCATCTCCGCTGCCGGGTCTTTCCAGCACGCTTTTTCCGCGGTGGCGGAGATCATTCAGACCAATCAGACGCTGCGCCTTGGCCGGAGCACGTTTAAAGGCAAGGAGAGGCAGTCATTTGATTGGTGAAGACAGCACTCAGCTGTGTTAAACCCACTCATGCCTTTTCTCCTACCTCTGGCACTTGCGCGGAGGGGCAGGCACGGAGGCGTGGATGCCCCTCCGCCAGTGCAGGGCAGGTGTGCCTGCGCTTGCGCCTGGTCTACGAAATTAGAGGCCTAAATCTTGAATCATCAGAATGTGGTACATGTCTTTGTTTCCCTGCTGTCACATGAGAGGTGATGACTTTTTAAGACTAATCAACAGAGTTCAGCACCTTTAGCTCCACCTCTCAGGGTACGCTTCGTTCGCCCAGCACCTCTTCAGAGGCGTGCCAAAAGTGTAACAGCACAGTTTGGTATATGGGTCAATACGTGCCGTACCAAGCCAAACTGAACCTGACCACTTGGTGAAAACACAGCTTTTTAACAAATGTTTCACCTGGCTTTCGAGGGGAAAATAGATTTTGCCCAGTGAAGAGAGAAACTCCAGAGCAGCCAGCAGCAGCTGATCTGCACAATTCTGAGACACCACCGCCTCTACACACAACAGAGCCTGGAAAACACACAAAAACAGGTCAAACAGAAGTGATCTTTAACAATGTCCCTGCTTGAGAAATATGCAGACTGTCCTCATACCTGCAGAATGACCTGATGTTCAGTGCTCTTCACCAAAACAGCTGATATGGAGAGCAGCAGCTGCAGGGTGTCCTGGAGCACAGGGTGGGTTTTTACCTGCAGTACGGCAGGAAACAGGAAAGTGTCTTATCAGCCTGTACGTGCATGAGTGTGTAAAAGTGTGTGGATGCGTTAGCTGGCACCAATGGATAACTCAGAAAAAACTTCAACCATGGGTGAGTGAATGAGAGTGAATGGGCGTAAATGAGTGGGCATGACCTGTTGTGTCTTTTAGTCGTCAAAAAGACTAGAAGGGGCACTAGGGGCACACGTCTGTTACTGGGAGAGTGTGTGTATCTTGCGCTCACCTGCTCTGGACTCATCCGTAACCAGAGCTGTGTGATGATCCTCCCTGCAGACGACACACTCTGCTCCTCGGGAGACAACTGACCTCCAACCACTGCAAAAAGGGACAACAGCGCCACGTTCTGGACAAAAAAAAGAACTTCTGTTAATATTTTTTGTCATTTCAAACATCCTATCTTCATTATTTATCTTCCTGATATAGACTGACAGCAATTAGCGAAGGTGGACTGAAGAGCAAATCATTTAATGCTATCATTAAATCAAACAAAATCTTTAACTTGTCCCGACATAGCAAACCAACAACAACAACACAACACTGTCTTGTACCCTAAGTTCTCAAACTGGGGCTCTGAGTTTGTCTAATACTGATTTGTATTCTTCAGCAAGGTTCTTGTACCGTATGGAAATGAGAAGTGCTTCATGAACAGACCCCTAACACCACTTTCATCCCAATGCACATCTGCAGACTTCCATCCAGGCTCTGTACATGCAAGCTTCAGGGAGTGACAATGCTGATGCTGCCTTACCTACAACGAGACCCCTCACCAGCCCCCTACCCAACTAGTGGACTGATAAGCAGCAAGCGCCAGGACATCACTGGCTGAGCTTTGCTCCAGGTTTGCCAAAAACTGATCTGTGCATATCAACTAAAATAATGTTTCCATATTTTAGTCAGAGTCTGTGGAGAAATCTGTGCATCAGGGTGTTTCTTGAATTGACAAAGAGCTGTCAAAGTACTTTTGTGGCATGACTAAATCCTACTTTAAACAACAGTAACACAAGTTTTAGATAACCAATTTATGGATATTAACTGTTTTTAGTTCAAAGACGAACAAATGCAGATAAACTTGGACAAATGGCCTTACATTACAAAAAGTCAGGATACACTTTTGTGCATTGAGCCTGTGTATTAGGGATGGGATGAAATATTGTTTGGCAATATATCGCGATACAGTACGTGACGAAATGCATCGAGTTTGAAAAATGGATCGCGAAATAAAGACGTCACTTCCGGTAAAAGCGCATGTGACCAGAAGTGACAACAACAAACATTAGCACCAACTCCCTCGCCTCCAAAAAGCCGAATGATGGAGTCAATAAGGTCGAAACTGAGGAAGCTCCCCCTGGATACAAGTCATCTGTCTGGCAGTAGTTTGGCTTTCTCACTAAAAAAGACAAAGACGGCGAAAACGAGCCTACCACTCATTAGCATACACTCTCTCTAACCCTAGAGAGGTTAGAGAGAGTTATTGTTTGTGTTTGGCCTGTTAGGACTTGTGTTTTCCTGTGTGCAACTCAAACAAAAACAAATAAGTTGTAATTACACAGTAATATTTTTCCTTTTTTGATATTGTACCGTGACGTATCGCATCGTGACCCGGGCATATCGAGGTGCAGCGTATCGTGAGTTTAAGTGTATCGTCCCATCCCTACTGTGTATAAAACCATGGTTTTTAAAATGATAAATGTAATTTTGTTGATAGATGTATAAAAAAGTACAAAAACATGTTTTCAATCATATTCATAATTAAAAGGGAAGAATCAATGTTAGTTTGCAACATGAGAAAGTGAGAGAAACTGATAAGGATTGAGTTTTCCATAAAGCCAATTGTATCATATTTGATACATACTTTTATAATACCTCTTTCTACTCAATATGATCAACAAATTACAAAAAACACATCTGAATACAATCAGACAAATGATAAAAATGTCCTCAAATGGATTATAAGTTGCCAAAAACATCTAATGTATCTAATGAGATATGAAATATCTATATGTTGAATTTTATGGACATTTAGATTGTTGTTGATTTTAGCAGAAAGTGAAACAAACATTTCAGCTCCCAAAAATTTTAATTTTCTGGCTATAATCTATGGTCTTGGGCCTTAAAGGGTTAAGAAAACTAACAAAAAATTACCTAATATCATGTATCAAAGAACCCTTTTTACTGCATTAATACAAATTAGATATTCACATTCAATAATTCACATATTCAGTTATTTATAAAGTTAATTCTCATTTATTAAAATAATATTTTCCATTAGAAAAAAATCCACATAGATATTCATGTTATCCCCAATATCTTGCTGTTAATTGTTCTTAGGATAAAAATGTTTTAATAAGTGTTTGACTTCCCATTCATTTATTCCCATTCCATGCCATTTATTCATTTACTTTATCAGAATATCAGATATTAAATTCCCAGATTTGTTGTTCAAAAATAGATTGATAAATCATAAAAACTCTGGGAACCCCACTCTTATATCATTTTTACTTTGACTCAATTGGTCTAAAAACAACACGCTTAATTTAGTGTGGAACATCAAGGATTATGCTGAGTAGTCTGAGAACCTTGTGAAAATCTTCATTTTTAGGTCAAGTGGAGGAGGGAGCAGACTCACCCGTGTTATTATTGGAGAAAATTTTGGCATATGCTTCTAAAAGATTTGTCACAATGGCGAAGCAGAGAGGTCACGTCAACAATGTTATCAGCAGCATCTGTTTTTAACCCTGGGAACAAACTTATCTCTCTAAGATCACGGCCTGTTGTTGTTCGTCACCTCTTCACTCACACTTGATTCCACAAGGACAAAAACTACACAAATGCCAAAACTTTGGCATTGATGATTTTTCAGCCAGAACTTTTGGCCATGGCACGAATCAAACTGAACGGTTTTAGTGAGGGGTAGAAAGAGCAGAGCAGATTACAGGAGTCACGAGGATGGGTGAACCTCTGCTACAGCTGATAACTGAAGTTTTTTCTCACCACTTTGTCCACCTGTCCGAGTTTGTAGCCTCCACTCTGCCAGTCAGTCACAGCTTTCTGAGTGAGGTCAACAATGTCCGTTTCTACTCGGTGACGAGCATCATGGGACAGAGCTCTGAGGAGGACGTGTCGCCACACCGGCAAGTTTTCTACCTCAGATGGTGGGACGTGCTGCACCAGCTCCATCTACAGCAAAAAAAAACAAAACAGTTACACTGCGTCACAATAATGATCTTGTAGATTTTTTAAAGAAAAACTTAACAAATGATCTGCATGAATCTCGATCACAAGAGAGGATGGCATGGACATGATATTTATGACAATTTAGAGAACATTGAAGGTTCCAAAAGGGAGGCTGCTCTGGTAGGGCAGCACTTTACTATTCATGTGTAACTTTCCACGTCCTTTGCATTTTTAGAAATTTTCAAAAACCTTTAAACAGTCGATCAATCTTTAAATGTACAATACCAAATCATAAGACTTAATAAAATAGGTTGAAACCATACCCTTCATTTTACAAATGTACTTTTTGACCTTTTTCTTCTTTAAAATCCATCCACTTATTTTTATTTCCTTTTAAACCCAACATGACTCCACCTTGAGTGCAGCACTTTGCCACAATTACCAACAGTTAAAGTGAAAAGAAAAAACCTCTTTTAAAGGGACTGTGAGGAGAATCTGTTACCGGCAACGTAAAGACTCTGCTACCCATGAGCCCGCGCAGCAATTGTCGTAATGCTGCGTTCCAGTAATCTCGGAAATGGGAGTGACATCATCTCAGAGTTATCAGCGTTCCAGTTAAAATCTGAAAAAACAAGCCGATCTACCAGGCTATTGTTAGCTTTATTTGAATGAGAATTTATTTAAATGATAGAGCACTTTGAGTCAAGGTCCACAGCAGCAGGTCGTGCAGGCTGGTTATCACAGATACAGTAATATGTGTGATATTTTCGGGATACTGTGTATTTTAATTTTCTGATTACTCTGAGTTGATATTAAGAACTGAGATGACAGTGGAAAGGGACTGAAAGGATGGATTGTGATGTATAATCTGGCCTTCACAATACAGACAACTGTCATTGTTAGGCAGCTTTTAAACTATGTTTTCTGTCTTTTTGGGAAATTACTTATCCTGCCTTCCCTTTGAAATATCACCTGACTGTAAAATGTACAGTAATAACAAAAATAAACATAACTTTTTTGTTTAGCACTTTAAAAACATAGGATTACAACACGCTTATAAAAGCCATCCTAATAAGAAGAAAAAAATGACAAAATAAAACAGAGATTGAATTGTTCTAAAAGTTTTAGGAACCACAATCAGATCTTGAGTTTGAAAAGTGGTCCATTTGCAAGGAGAACTTGTATTTTTTTGGTTGAAAATAATTTACAAGAAAACAAACTGGAAATTTAAAAGTGTATAAATTATGAAACATAAATAATACCAACCAGAGCCATTTACATAGTTTTATTATTGCAGTTAAGAGCCTAATAAAACCTTTATACCTTTTACTTAAACTGAGAAATAAGAAAAAATAGGGGATTTTAGACCAGAATCACATCATCACTGTTGTTTATGTTGTTGCAAATTTAGGCTATTCAGAAGGAAAAAAAACTACATGGATATTGTTTTTCCATCAAAAACTACAGTGCACTGGGAAGATGCAAGACCAAACGTATACATTTAACAAAAACAAGAATTACACGTGATTGAGTTAGCTTTTTTTAAATTCACAGCTTTATTATCTAAAAATAATTTAACTTAAAACATGAATAGATCCTTTTTTTTTTTTTTTAAAAGTGTCTAAGACAAATAGTCTTACACATTATGAAAGTAGTAACATAGGAACACCTTTTTATAATCATTGTATTATATTATTTCCAAACTAAATTAAAGAATGAGTCAAATTATCTTTCCAAAAATACAGTGTTCATAGGCATACGCTCTTCTTCAGTTCAGAGGTCGGCACAGTCACAAAGACATGTCTGGAGCGACACAGACTGTAATGGAGGAGTAGCGTGAGCGGACCATGATGGAATATTGGTGAAACTAATGAGTTTTTGGATGATTAATGCAGTTTTAGGAGCGACGCTGTATTCCCTATGTGCTATCATTATACGGATGTCCGCCGCTCGATTTTGGATCTAAATATCTCCCGAAGCACTGTTTGCATCAGGAAAGCCTTCTGGGTGAGCTGAAGAAACCAAACTTCTCCTTTAAATATCCTTCTGAGAATTCCCAGGCTTTCTCACCTGGTGGTTTGGCGTCATGAGGAAAACCATGCGTTTGAGCAGCAGGCCCAGGTGGAATGACTGATGGCACTCAGCTCTGCAAGCTTTCACCTAAAGGAGAAGTGGAAGGGCAGAGCAGAGGTGAGGAACAGTGTGAGAGCTGGTGTAAAGGCTCGAGGTAAGTAAAACACTGGGAAGTCAGAGTGAAAGACAAGCGCAGAGCTGGTGGTGGGTGGAATAATGCAGGATCAATCTGAAGATGCATCAGCCACACAGGTTATGGAAAGGTGTCCAAAAGGCCCAGCAACACTAATTGTCACCTCTGTTGGGGTGCCACAGAGAACAGGCCAGACCCCATACTACTCCATAACCCTACAGAGAGTGATGAAGGGGATTAAGAGCTATTTTGGGGAAAGCTTGGGACAAGGTCAAGAACATGGAGTGATAAATATCCTTGTGGCATCTATCAAAGTTTGAGCCAAGATGTCAAATAATAACTGTTCACTTTCCCTCATAAATTCTGTGTACTTTTTTGGAGTTTACACCTACCAGCTGAGCAATAAGGAGGACATGATGGAGGCAAAGTTCTGCTGTCCCATACCTGTGAGCAGAAAAGACAACATTACATACAATAAAAAAAACAAAAATAAGGTTTAAAGGCTTCAATCCAGACTACTGACTCAACAGACAGCTCTGTGCAGGACTCCATAGGGCTATATTACATTTAAAGAGGCTTACTTCAGTTCTTAATATACTGTAGCATGGCACACAGTCTAAGCTCGCCACGGACCACATTTCTTATAAATCTCACGTTTCACAGAAGAACACACTCACCGTGCAGTGAAACACCACACATCAGTTGCCAACAAAGCTGTTTGTGTATCAGCCTGCAGCAGAGCCTCAATCAAAGACCGCTCCTGAAAAAAGAATGATAAAAACAGAAGGAAGTCAAATTGACAAGATGAGGAAGAAGGCGTGCTGGACACAGAAAACACACAGGGCAAGCGGAAAGTTTGGCAGAAACAGAATTGAAAGTGAAAGAGTAACTTGTGCTGAATGAGGGGAAATCCTGGATTGAAAAATTAAACCATGTCTCAGTTTGGATTGGAGATTCATAATATACAAACAGCCAGACTCAAAGGGTCCGACTACAGTCCCGTTTCCATCTGGCTCAGTCTGAGAATATGTTTGGCTCTCAAATACTTAAATAGACAGTAGCATTTCAAACAAAGTATCTGCCAACATGCCTAGTCCTGTAACTTTCCCGTGTTAATTGTTATGATACCAGAAAAGGGAAATAATGAGGTCTAAATTATGGGAAATGTTGACTGGACAAATCTTCTATGGATTAAAAAATGTTTATTAGTAGAAAAATAGTTTTTCCGATAACATCCCAGCAGCTTGTGCTGAGCTACTCAAACCTTAAGATCCCATCTTATGCTTTTTTAGTTTATATGCCTTTAAGCATGTTTAACATTTCTGGCTGTAAAGGTAACTCACATTTGTATTTTCAATCATGCTGGTTGACTACAGAGGTTGACCAATGGTTGGGACTATGGTGAGCGTTGTTGCTGTCATTAGTTTTAAGAACCAGTTAAATTTATAACATGTCAGCAAATTCTCCTACAAATACTGACTCAACAAATTTTGCTTAATTTTGGAGCTGTCAGTCAAACAAACCCAACCACACTTAACAATCCAGTGAAGAAGTCTAACCAAGGGGTCTTCTAGATACATCTGTGTGTTACCAGGGCCTCTAAAGCCCAATGGCTCACAGTAGCAAAGGTCAATGCAGACAGTAGACGTTAGAACGAATGCAGAGCTGTTGACAATATAGCAATTAAAATTAGCAAGTTAAGCTGAGTTTCAGATTTGTCTGGATTTCTATCCAAATCTCTTTGACTATCTTAATTTCTTCCCTTACTACAAAAATTGTTTTTCCATGTCTGCTTGTTACAGAAGAAAAAATATAATGATGACTAAGCCTACAGCAGAAATCAGAACCAAAAGACATCATAAAGCAAATAAAAATAAGTCACATCCACAAAAGCTGCTTATAAGACTGGATTTTTGGTTTCCATGTCGACCTCACCAGCACAGGGAAGTATGCTGGAGGAAGAGCAGCCACACTGGCACACAGCTGCACACAGATGTGTTGATGTAGCGAGACCTTGACCTGGGCCTGACCCTTCATCATCACGCCTGGTAACATCACTGGAACCTGACGCTCAACATAGCATCGCCTGAAACTAGTGAACAAGGCCTGGAAGAGAGGAAACCTGGAGAGAGAGGGAGAAAATAAACCTTTGAAGACAATTTACATGACTGAACAAGCATGATCCCAAATATCTGCACTGTTTGTGCGTATTCCTCAAATCTGTCTTGTTGTGTCTTTGACACTCCAACAAACTAATCTTTCATAACCATCAATCATTACTTCCGCCAAGGAGGTTGTGTTATTACCGGCGTCTGTTTGTTTTTTTGTTTGTTTCTCTGTTAGCAACATAACGCATAAAGTTGTGCACAGATTTCAATGAAATTTTCAGGAAATGTCCGGATTGGGACAAGGAACAAATGATAGGATTTTGGGAGTGATCTGAATCATCATCTGGATCCAGGAATTGTTGAAAGGATTCTTTAACACTGTGAGATAGGACCATTTTCGGCATTTATGCATATTTGTATGTTTTCATGGACAATGAATCTAAGGCTGCGTTTACATGGCGCCGAAAACGCTCAAATCCGATAAGTTTTCATTGCGTACTGGCCTTGCGTCTACATGGAAACTCGTTGAAAACGGAAACTTCTGAAAACGGGCCCTAGGGTGGAAAGTTTCCAAAACGCTCTCCATGCAGCCCCTTGTAAACCCGCATCAGAGCGTTTCAGGGTGAAATGCTGGCGTCACCGCATGTGCAGTACTGTTTCAGATGAGGCTGCACGCATATACCAGGAACAACAACAGCTTCGGCCGTCCGCCGAGTATCGTGTGAGCCTCTTACCGTGCTCGGTTTGTTATCCATTCAAAACCATCCAGACAGATTTGTTGTCCAGAAAAGAAACTCCTGCATCTCTGCGTCTATTCACCATTGTTGTTTGTGAAAAGTTTTTCTTCTTCGTTCATGTGTTGTAGCAGCGCTGCCTCTCTGCAGACCTACACCGCCATCTACTGAACCGGCATGCACACTACAGCGGATTAAGTCATCTCCGAGCGTCGTCATCTGAACGCAGAAGAATTCTAAAATACAAAGGAAAAATCTTTGCGTCTATAAGTCGGGAGTTTCCACGTAAACGTAGCCTAAATGTTTTGACGAAATAAAGGTAGGACTAATATTTATGGTGAAAACCACAATAATGGGTGAGGACTGTGGTGCTGGCGGAGGTCTGCGCTCTCCGAGTGCTTTTCTAGTACGGGTGAGTATTGGCAAGAAACTCACGATACAATACGTATCACGATACTTTGGCAATGATACGACAGTATCACGATATATCACAATATCACAATATAGTGATGTACAGTGATATTCTACAGCAGGACTATTTAATTAGAAATTCAGTCGGGCCAGATTTTCAGACTTAAGAAATAAGCTGGGCCAGACATTTTTGGCAGACAATGAGCAAAGTTTATCACTTAAAAGAGACATAAATAGATAAAAGACACACTAGATGTATATTAACTTATTGCCACATCCAAAAGGGCATAAACTCCGTAAAGAGCAGCATTAAACTAAACTTCTGAAATACTGTTTCTTTAAGTTTAATAGTTCAAACAGATAATTACAACACGTTTTGACAGGTAAGTACAAGCACATATTAAGGTGCGTATGAACATAAAAAAGTGCAGATTAAAAACACCATCTTTTTGTCACATTTGAAAGTGCATTAAAAGTAACAGCAACCCTTCAGATTGTGTTGCATTCAATGTCTGTAATAATGTTGGATTTTTTTGCAAGACCTCATCAGTGTTTGTAAAAGTTTTTTTTGTTTTTCTAGCTGGACTAAGTTCCAATCACTTTGATTTTGGGCCACTCGAGGGTTGCTGTCGGGCCGCTAATTGAATAGGGATGTTCTACAGTTAACTAAGAAAAACTGGAGATAGTGTGTATGTAACTCACACAACAAAATTCAAAACTGAAAGTAAAAATACAGTCAAAACCATTTGATTGAAAACAACTTTTCCATTTTATTGTTTTTGGAATGTGTTAAATGCAGTGTTACATACATACACTTAACTTGAAAACATAGAGTGCATCAAGTCACTTAAACAAAGAAATGATTTGTGTCTTCCCTTTTAACAATGTACTGAAAGCATCCAAACCTGCAGTGCAGCTCAAACTGTAATTGAAGTGCTCTGAGTTACTGACAGCACAACAGTAAGTAAAAAAAATCAAATATTTCTTGTCACTGTCTGATCTGAATAGACAGCATGAAAAAAACCTGGGCATACATATTTATAAATTGTATTTTATTTCCAACTCTGCTAAAATATGAGTTTTTATTGTTTAAAAAAAAATTGATATCAAGATTTGAAATATTGATATTATATCAGAGGTCAAAATACCACAATACATTGCTGTATCTATATTTTTCCACACCTCTTTTTTTCTAGCTATTCTCTAAAAAAGTTGCGTAGTGCCTGGGCTCTGTTAGTTCTAAATTGGATACAAGATGTAAGACCCGTTTATCCATCTTGTCTTCTGTTCCGAAAATGTTATTGTCTTATGATGGTTTATTCCGTATGCTGAGTGAAATGTGGCTAGAAATCATTTAAAGACAATATTATGGACTTGGACCTGTTGGAAAGTTTCAAACTGAAGATCAATTAGATTCATTACCTTGGTGTGTCCTCTGAAAACTGACTGCCAGTGTACCAGAGCTGCAGCACCTCCTCTGGCTGAGAGTAAAGCTGCCCCAAAACATTAACCAGCAGGAGACAGTGAGGAAGCTCATGTTCAGGACTTAAACCTGCAGACAAATAACACGAGGCTCATTAGAGGACTGTGTGATGAACATTGACTGCACAAGTAAATGACACGTGTCCGCCATCAGAACTTTATCCCCCTAAGATGTGACAACATTCTCTTGAAAATTCAAGCATATTGGGGTGCTGGTTTGGCGGAGTGGTTAGCAACCAGGCACCCCAGGTACTTGCTTCTGCCGGTCCAGGTTCGAGTCCCGCCTGTGATCAGTTTGCAGAGTGTCTTCCCCTACTCTCTGACCCCCCTTCACAAGCCTATCCACTGTCTCTCTCCTATCAATAAAGGCACAAAAAATGCCAAAAATACATAAAAAAAAAACAAAACAAAATTCCAGCATATAAAAGCCAAAAAAGTAAGAAATCTTTGAGGTAAAAGAGTCACAAAGATGGAGAAACGGGAGATGTTTTGGACACACTGGTTCTGTGAAGTGTACCTTATAGAAAGGAGGAGTGGATTTACATAAAGCTAACATTCCATGTATTCTAAACACCATGGTTGACATAAAAAAACATACTGAGGTAGGGATGGGAATCGAAAACCAATTCCAGCTGAAAATCGTTAACAGCTCCATCAAAGAATCGATATCATTAATCTTTTTGCTTATCAATTCCCTTATCAATTCCATTCAATTGACAGGGTTCAGAAGCATCAGAATTGTAGCTTAATTTTCATTGCACCTACTTCACAACCTTAAGTGAGTGGAAACACCAGCAACTTGCAGAAGCAGTTATCTATGCTGTGACGTGTCTGACATTGTTGCCACTGAAAATCAGACCAACATTTGCCCACATGCAAAATCTGCAGGAATCGATAAGGGTATCGTTAAAGAATTGGATCGATTAGCAGGATCATTAACAGCATTGGTATTGAAAAAATCTTATCAATTCCCATCCCTATACTGAGGTCAATGATTTTTTTTTTCTTTTTTTAATGTTTTTTGGGCATTTTGTGCCTTTATTGATAGGAGAGAGACAGTGGATAGGCTTGTGAAGGGGGGTGAGAGAGTAAGGGAAGACACTCTGCAAACTGGTCACAGGCGGGATTCGGACCTGGACCGGCAGAAGCAAGTACATGGGGTGCCTGGTTGCTAACCACCCCGCCAAACCAGCACCCCAAGAGGTCAATGATTTAGACTTACGCAGTTCCTTCTGGAGAATGACTTCTGCAAAGGGCCTCAAAGGCAGCAGCTGAAGCAGCAGAGCGTCCATGGGCACGAGAGCGGCTGCATTCAGCTCCTCTGACAGAGCCAAAGGGAGGGTTGGAGCACACAAGCTGGGAGGAAATTTACTGGAATGCAAAATAAATTAATTCATAAATTAAAAATGGATCAAAAACACTTAAAGTGATTGATAGGCACAGCCAGATCAAGCTCACCTGACTATCTGAAGGTACAGTTGGTGAAAGCAGCTGCAAAACTTTGTCAGGAAAAATTTAAATTCCTGTTGAAATGGACAAATAGGATTGAGATAAAGTTCAACTATAAACGTAGAAAGTTATAAGGATGCCCTATTTTGATCACCTTTAAATAGTGAACCAATGTGTTGGCAAAGAATCTACACATCTTTGCAGTTTTCTGGAACAGCTTGTATTCTGGACTTTGGGGCATCTCCTGTAAAAACAATGAAACAAAGAGGTCACAAGGATCAAGTGCCCATCATTCACTGCATACACAAACTAAAAGCTTCCAGACTTTTGGGTTGCATTTCTTAATGAGGGGAAAATTCAAAGCACACTTTTAAAAACCACTAAAAACAAAACAATGTCCTGTTAATATTTATTTGAAAGAAGAGTGACGGTTTTCTTACCTGCAGACCAGCGTTTTTGATTTGTTCAGCCAGCTCGACACAGTTGTTGAAAGATGCTAACAGGTTGTCACACAGGCTGTTGCTGATGTCACCGTGATGTAAATGTTCTTCAACCAATGGCTGGTACTTCAGACTCTGTCTGAGCAGAGGAGGGACTATTTAAAGCAAGTTCAATGAGATACAAGACGAACATGTGACTGGTCTGCGATGACAAAGAATGGGACAGCACTGCATGGACAACTGTTAACATGGGTGATCCTTCCTTACTTGATGAGAAATTTCCAAGTGTTGGCATGAAGGGCTATGTCCAGGTTGGAGATAATAGAGCAGATATCCAGCAGGCTGTGAATAACTGTGCAGGATGAAAAACAGAGTCAGCTAAAGGTTATGCTAAAGGTTTTGACAGAAATGAATTAGTGCTTTCTAAAAGGTCACATCAGTAGAAAACAGACGGATGCTAAATTCCAATGATGGCGAACCTGTTACAATATCGGAGACCTCTTCTTCTGAGGCACTGCTGTCCAGGGAGATCCTGTCCAGCAGCTCCAGCAGACCCTTCTGAAGGGAGTACGCTTCTTTGAAGAGTCCCTGCAGCAAGTCAGCCACCAGAGACAGGCGACCACAGTAAACCACCTCACTTTCCTGACAACAAATAGAGATGCATCGCTTAAATCTATCGTCAGTGTTAGAGATTTGTACATTTCAAACAAACTGAATCCTTATATCCAATCCATTTATGAAAGTGTAGGCTGTTTGGAGCACATATGATGAAACTAGTAGAGAAAATACAAGATTAAAATGCATTAATAAGTTTCCTTTAGAAAGATCAGAACAGTAGCCTGATGTGCAATGACCCAACTTATCTCAGCAGTTTAGTTTTTCTTTAGGTCTTCTGAGCTGTTGCCATCCAAGATCACACCTCTGGATGTAAATCACTTGCATAAAAGAACCAGGACAAGAAAGGTGAAGCACTGCGTATCGTTTAAATGCAAGCATGGTTTTAGATTCTGTTGTCTTCTGTGTTAAAAATGTTCTCCAACTGATGACATGATTATCATTTCTTTCTTTCTCATGTTACAGACATTTTGGCAATAATTACAATGCAGGTGTGGTATGTTAAACTTGTGTTAAACTATGTAAAATACTGATTTGAAGATGTGAGATCACCATTTAACAGTAACTTAAGCCTGACAGATGAATATCTTATATAACAGAACATTCAAGTCAAATTGCTCCCCAAAGACAGGGAACGTGAGACAGACATAAACGAGCAGAAGTAAACTCTGTACTGCATAGTGTTCGAGGAAGAAACATTAACACAACCTACCATCCAAAATCCAAGGCCTCTCACAGTTAAAAAGACCATTTGTGGCATTTAATTAGAAAAAAGCCTTATTTTCTTTATCTGTAAAAGCCCTGATCATAACTGTTATGCAAAACAGACTGTAAATAAGCTTCACACAGATGCAGTGAGCTCAAAATAATCACTTTTGTGAACTAAACCAACCTTGCAGTGCTGAAAGGTTTCCCTCAGGACTTTCAGGATACAAGCTGGCAATGAGCGAATAGCCTCAAGGTCAGGAGCTTCCTCAAATGTGCCAATGTGACGAACACAAGATGACAGAGCATCAATTATCTGCATCATTGCCTGAAACAGACACGGCATTGTAAATTACTCATAAGCATTAACTTCGATAGATATTCTGAACTTGGGGATAAAACGGCGGAGAGTACCTGCAGAATATTCCTCAGTAAGGCGCACAGCTCAGTGTTCTGACTTGAAAGGCCCCCAACCTGATCCAAGATTTCTTTCATCATGCTGTCAAACATCGTGGCTGCCTGTAGATTTAATTATGATGGTAAAGACAGAGCACTAAAGTCATTGTGTGTGTTATACACAAGCTAATAATGTTAATGATAGAACAAATCCTACAGACATAGCAAACTTAGCGTACTGTGTACCTTTGGTAAAATCTTAGAGAAGCACTCCTCCTCCAGCTCAGACAAACCAATGTGAGGTAGGAACATGTCTGTAATGATCTTAAGAACACCTGCAGGAAAGTACAGGATGATTTACACAAATGGTTCTTTTTTATAAACATTAAGGTTTGGTTCAGAACAGGTTTCTGCAACGAACTGTAGATATTGGTGGTGTTCGCTCACTGACAAAAGTAGCACTGCCAAGAAGTCCAATAAGGAGGGGGGACACAAAGCACAACACTGGAGGACGTTCAGCAGTATTTTTTGTTCTTTTGAGGCATGACGCTGTTCTTAAAAACCACAGAACATTTAACACAGCATGTTTCTTATTACTGTTTTTCCAGAAAGAGAAAATATTTGAACCAGTCAACAGGTAGTTCTAAGTCTTGCTTCACTTTTTAAATAAATTAGGTGTTTGTACCCCGCCTGAATTGTGCCAAAACACTGGATTTGAGCCAACCTTTGACAATGAAAATAAAAATTACTGCATGCTGCTCTGAACCAAACAGTGGCTCACAACCTGGAGGAAACACAACTTCAAATCAACAGAACTATAAACTAAAAAAGCAGCTTGTAGCTACAACTTTTGCAACTTACGTATATGATCATCCCAACTCTCAGACTTGTGATGCAGGGAGTGCTAAGAGTCAAGGAAAAGCCACATCATTCAAGAAAATCAATTCAAGTTTCAATATGTCCAGCTATAGCATTGTCATTACAACATAGTGTTAAGAAAATCAAAATTACTTACTTAAATACTTTGACACAGTGGGATTTATGATCATTTGCATACAGCTCCATCACTAAAAATACTTTATCATGTATACAGTATATGCTCTTTTATGTGCTTTTCTAATCTTTGTGACTTTCTGGATGTCGCTGGTTTTCATATCATAAATTCTGAGTTAAGAACAGAGATAAGACGGACTGTTCTTCCCATGAAACACAAACTTTACCTGACACACCTGATGGATAGTTCAATGTACTATGCTTCTTTATTTGGGAATAGAAGGTGTTTATGAATGGGCAGGCTCTTTCCAAATACAGATCCTGCAGGTGACTGGAAAATTATTTTGCCAATCACATTCACTACTGGCAATAAGATAATGTAGACACAACGTAGGCTACTTTGTGAATTAAACTCTGCACAACGTGTCGGAAGTGGAGCAACTAGAGATAACTGTGTTGTGTCACAAATTTTTTTGCTTTTCATAAAGAAGTACAGTTCAGATCTAATTAAACTGTGACTGAAGCTGCTCACTTCTATGATAATCTCTGCATCAGCAGCCACCTCCTGTCAAGATGGCTCTGCCTGCCTACGGACAATAAATCAGGCGGATCCTTCTGCTCTACAAGGCTAACACAGACTGAGTCATGAGAGGATATGGTGAGTTCTGGCAGAACAGCCTTGAGCTGCTGGCGGCAGGTCTCCTGACTCCACTGCACCACCTCGTCCAGGAGGGAAGAGTTTGTCTGGGACATGATGACAGGAGTCACCACAGATCCGGATCACAGCTCTACAAACGACAGAGTCATACAGGTGTAACTCAAATAGTTATGTTATCTATTTCCTCTATGGTGTTAGACTGTCTGCCTTTAAGAGCACTGGCTAATGTTTGGCTAGTGTTAACATCCACGTTAGCATGAAGTCATTTTCTGCCATAATAATTCGTTTATCGTCTTACCATTGACACTGCTTCGTGTTTAATGTTGAGAGGCATAGTATCAAACAAGCGTCGCTAACATTATTTTTCTTAGCATTCACGAAACGTCTTAGTTTACCGCTGAACACTGAGATTCATTGAAGGAAAAGGCGACTGTCGATATTTTACTGCGGAAAGCATACCGCGCGCCACTGTTTCTGTAGGAAGTGACGTTGTGGAGGACGTAGTTAATCTGCTTGCTCTGGGATTGGTTTAAAATTTAGAGTCAAAAGCTTTCGACCAATAAGAGAACTGCATGGTTGTAAAGCGCTGAAAATAACAACGACATCGCTGCAAATACTCAAGACTTCATAAAGATGAAGTTCTGACAGTTTAAAATTAAATGACTGAAACTTGCGGTTTTTCAGACACATTTGTTCCAGGCACAACATGTTTATACCAAAGAAAAATAACCCTTATACATTTGTTTGTGTGCCCATTTTTAGTGTATTTCTATCTTGTGACATCTCAAAAAATATGAACAGAAGAATTGCTGTTGCAGTCGTTGATGGAGGATCTATTAAAAAATCACAAATACAAAATTACATTAACTATGAATGTGATGACAAAAGTAAAACACCTCCCACCAGCTTCAGCTCTGTCAACTGCAGAGCTCATATTTTTTGTTTAGCTCAAAGTTTAAGGCCGTTCAACTGAACTAATAAACAAAAAATGGTTAAGTGAATTTATAAATTCATTATTTTTGTAGTTCAAAGTTATAATGTACACAGCACATTTAAAACTGAGTTGAAATCTTAATGCCAGTAAAATGTGTGTGGGTGCAGAAGTTAATATAGAGTATTTTTGACTGAGTCAGATCCCTGGCAATCTAATCTCGGTAGAAAAAGAGTTAGTTACGCAACAGACTCAAAATTGGACATTGTTAAGCAATAGGTGTCACTGCAGTTTCTTTAACTCTGAAGTTGCTGAACTCAGCACCTGGAATTGACTTAGGTACTACCCAAGTATAGTGCTTATAAAAAGTCTTTGCATTGCCCCGAGATTTGCTGAATATCAGTGAAATTATGGCACTGAGTATCTTATACCGCTTTCACACTGAAATTAGCAGGTCAGCGCAGGTTTTTTCCAACGTGGGTTAACCTGCTAACGATCAGCAAGTGACTCCTTTCCCACTGCCAGCAGACCCGGATCTAATTGGCAGCAGATGAGCATCGTGGCTGTTTTTTCCCTCTGGTACATCAAGCTAGTGTCATCATGTTGATGATATCATCAGCGCAATGAGACAAGTCCATTTAAACAAGGGAAAGGAACATGGAAGCAGTGGACGCGGTGGTCAACACTTTTTCTGCACTTTGTACTTTTTTCCCTCTTAAAAATGTACAAACTCAGCGCAGACTGATAATCGAGCTGTAACGATACAAAGGCAGGTGGAGTTTGATGCTGAGATGGCAAAGAGTCACATAAGCTACAGACAGAGGGGGCGATATTATGTCGTGGGCACGTTACACCACATGTGGAGCTTTAAGCAGAGTTTCAGGAGGGGACCACACCTCAACCATGCCTCTTCCCGTGTTCCTATAAATTCTAACCATTCACTTCCCTCTTGTTTCGCACACTCGACACACCCCTCCCTCCCTCCCCTTATCTAAAACTTCCTTCTTTTTTCCTCAGGGCCTTAAAGAGGGGTTCGTTGTGCCCGGGAGCTACGACGAATTCCCTGTGAAGTTTCTCCAAACCGTCATACGCTTCACGTACCCACTATGTTGTTTGTTATCCACTGTACGCAATAAATAATTGTCAAATTCATCCTGTTGATGGTGTGGTCCTTACTCGTGAAGATGTGAATTAATGGATAGACCCGGGTGTGATGAATGAACAAAAACCTGTGTCGCTTGCAGGATCAGTCGACCCAGGTCGAAATGCCAATTAAACCCCTTCAAACTGCCAACAGGAGCCGATTATTACAGGGTTTAAACTTTTGGCCAGCCTGCAAAGGGTAATATTTATCTGTCTCTATGAACTGGAACATTCGTGGCCTCCCTGTATTTAAAAAAATGGAATAGGAGTGCATTAACAGTGTGCTTTCACCTTGTCCAACAGAAAAAAATATATATATTTTGATAAATATTCTACTTCCTCCTTTGTCCCACTCAGTTACAAGCTGAAACTCCTTTGGTATATTTCACATTAAAGTTGTCTCTGGATTATGAGGTGTAGACATTCATTCATTCAAATAAAGCAGATAAAGTGTGAAGTTTAAGATACAATTTTTAAAAAGCACAAAAAAACTCTCTTTAACCCTCTTTTATTGACAGCACCCCTAAGAGCAAATAAAGACATTCATGGCCGCGCCAGTTGTAGCAAAACCACTGCAAGCTCAGTGATGTACAGTGTTGTAACATTCATAAAACAACAAGTGAAAAATTAAAAAGTAAGTGCTCATATAAAGTAGCTTCATCTTGAATTTGTACATTCTTGTTTAGTGTGGTAATGATGATCCATGTTTTATGACTTGTTTCTAATTGTTACTGTCTCAAGAGTCTGTTAACTGGTGACTTTCAGCTGAGCAGCAGGTGTTGAACATGGACAATTTCAAAACATTTTTTCAGATTCACTTTAAATCTGTTTCTGATATGCATTATGAGACTCGTAAGCAAAAGGACATGTAATGTGTTAAACATCTACCTAACCATTAAAAGAACAGACCTATCCCTCTGAAGTCAGCAGTTATGCACTCTTTTGAAATCTTCACACTCTGTATTGCATCAGTATTTATTAAAAACATCCAATAAAGCTCTGTATTTAATTTCCTGAACATTTCCACAAAGTGTAGTAGCATACTTTTAATGCATTTGGGATTAATTTGCTACAAACTAAATGAAGACCTCTGTCCACTGTAATTTTGTCCATTTAGTTGATGCTTGATCCACTGAGCAAACAGAGTCAGCTGTAAAACTATTCCCTATGTTGCTAAGGGTTAGCCTTACCATTCAGAACAAATGGACCTGGCTGATTCTTTGATGAAATCCTCCAGGACCATCTTGCCAAACACCAATAGCCTACAACCTCACCGGCTAAATGCTTAACAGCCCAATCAGGGGAAAGAGGCAGGAACTGCAGACGTGACGAGAGTGGGAAATGACTGCATGTTTGAAAACAATGGCAACTTCTGAAGCAGACACTGTGAACGTTGCAATACCTGCAGTTTTATCAGAAATTGACTCTTATTTCTTCTATAAAATAGGTCCAAAGAATGTCACTTAAAGCTTTTCTCACTGGAAATGATGTTTCTGCTCTTCTCCCAACCGGTTTTGGGAAGAGTTTGATTTACCAACTAACTCCTCTGGTCGTGAAAAGGACTCTAACCCCATTGTGATAATCGTGTGTCTGCTGGATGCCCTCATGGTCGATCAAATCAGAGAGCAGGGAAGCTGGGAGTCATGGCGGGAAAACTGGGAGAGAATGCGGAAATACTCCACAGAAGATGCTGGTTAGTCTATGGTAGTCATGGTTACTCAACGATACCTGGCGAAGTATGCTGTCCTCAGAAGTTCACCGGGAGAACTTGGTGGAGATTGCTGTTGACAAGGTCCGTGTCACATATAAGTGGAAAAAGATACATCTGTGTGGTATAATTTTAGAATTAGGCAATAGTCCAATGATTGAAATGTAGTTTAGGCTAACGGCTAACAACATGGTCTAGTTGCTACATCACACTGTGGCCTGATGTGGATTGGCCCGTGATGAGTGCGACAGGTAGAATGATTGTCCAGTTACCAGCTACTGCTGTTTTTGAAGGTTCAGCCCCTGAAACATTTTCAAACAGTTCTTTCCAGGATGGAACAGTGAAAAACTTCCATGGCTGATATGGAACTGTCCATATGTGTGTCAGGTTAGGGTTAGCCAGTCACTAAAAGACAATTTGTTTCTGTTGTAATGCTATTTAAATAGTAAGAGAAAGCATCCAGTTGGTCATGGTTTCCATGATCTGTACTGACCGCAAACTATTGCTAGTCGACTTCATGCCACTAGTTAAGCCCCGCCCACAAAACACATCACCCTTGTGTACAAACGTGAAAATGTTCAGTGAGTTTCTCGTGTAATAAAAGATCTGTGATTGACTGGCGACTAGGCAAGGGTATGCCTCAACTCCTGCCAAGTGTTAGCGATAGGTAGGCTTTAGCCCCTCCTTCAACTCCAAAGGGTATAGAATGGTGGAGAAAATCGATGGATATTAAAAGACAAAAATTCTTTCCCTACTGCTACTGTATGGTAAAATACTGTAGTCCAAATATTTCCTGAACAAGAGTATGTCTTAGTCCCATTCATTTTAAAAGTCTTTTATCCTATTTATTCAGTATGGAAACATCAGACATCCATAGGCAGATCAGATGGATTTGAATTTCTTTAACTTTTGACTGAAAGGCAATGTAGATCAGTTGCGGGAAGGAGTGGACTATATCAGTCCCTCAGGGGCTGGAAATTCTTCAGCCTCTGGCCTGATAAAATCAGTCTCATTGTTTCACTGATCCAATCTTGGCCATAGAAGTAAGCCGTCACACTTTTGTTACACCTTTGTTTCCCAAAGGCATGGGGTGTTGGCAGCAGTCACTGAAGGAAGAGGCTAGTTCTCGTTAGGTTAACAGACGTCGACTGTTTATTTGTAGCACAGCTTTTCCAAGGTATCAAGGCAAGTCTGACTGACCTGATTTAGACGGTCATAGATTGGATTTCAGTGAAAAATAACTTGTTAATATAGATGTTGGAAAGATGAAAGTCCATTTTAAGTAATAGTTTGACAAAGACACTTATCTTTCATCTGCCTTGTCTATAATAAAATCAAAGTGAAGCATTGCGATATGTTTTATATTTATACAAAACATAACTACCAATGAATTAATTCATATAAAATCCGTTCTGAGAGCTACAGGTTTGGGACTAATGTTTGAATATGACTTCAAGTCTATCTTCTCAAAAGATCAGTTATGTTTGTGTAAAGTAATCATGGAAAACAGTGGCAAGACTCAGGAAAACTATGTCTTGGAGAGCAGGTCTCTTTAAACCTTTATAGGTGCAGGTTAAAGATGATGGAGAAAGACGAGGCAGGCTGTAGATGCTTTGACTGATAAACTTGCTGACCTGTGACTCCAACTTGATTGGTTGATTTGTTTGTTTCTGTGTCTGTAATTCTTTTATATCGGTACCTTGGTAAATGTGCAGCTGCCTGTCTTGGCCAGGACACTCTTGCAAATGAGATTTTTAATCTCACTGAAGCTCTCCTGATTAAATCAATCTCATAATAATAATATTGAACAAGTGTCTTTGTATTTAGTTTTAATTAGTATGACAAAGTTTTAATTCAGTATATGTGCTTTTAGGAGACTGAATTTCTTCCTCATTCGTAAAAAAATAGAGGTGTCTTGTCTTTGCAGAGGTCGCATTGTCAGCCAAAAATACGACCATCTTTTATTTTTGCTTTAACCTTGCTCACTTCGGGTCCTATAAACATTTTTATTACTAATAAAAAAATAATTTGATAGAATTTCATGATAATTCAAACAGTTTAGAGAGTTCCCCCATCCATTTTTCAACCACTGTTTATGAAAGCAAGAAAGCTTTATAAAAACAGGGTACACTTTAAATGTCAACATGCAGTCTGCACATTTGGTTGTTCACTGGGCTTCGAAGCTGATAAACATTTGATTAGACTCCATGGATCTGTTATATCAAGAAACTTCTTTCTGCAACAAAATCATTTAAATCTTCGGCACAAATTTCTCTTACTTTTTGTTTAATAAGTCTCTGAAGACTCTGTCAAACACTGTTCTTTTAGCAGTGGGGTGTCCAAACTTTTTCAATCGGGGGCCACATACACAAAATTGCATGGATAACTGGACCACATTATACCTCAGCTTCAGTGCATTAAGGTTCAGGATTTTGGGGTTAAATTTCAAGTGACCCTTACTGGCCCTGGTGATGAACAGACTAACCCCTGACCAGTGTAAGAAGGACATTTCTTGCATGAGCACAGCACCCTGTCCACTCATCTGCACATACAGACAAAAAAACAAGAGCAAACGTTATACATGTGTTGGTGCTTAAAAATTGGAGATATCACCGTATGCTTTTTAAGCCTTGATATGCAGCAGACAGTCGGACAAAAAGCCATGATCCATCTCTAAATATTCATTTAACAAGTAAAACCGTTATGATATAATGTAGGAAATATCTAAATGTAACTTTTGAAGCTTTCTACAGGCCAATTAAAAGTGGTTCCTGGGTCATAGTTTTGACACACTTGTTTTAACACATTATTTATCTTAAGGTAGACAACATTTAGGGCCCTGATTTCCTGGCGCAGTGCAGGGTGGCGGAGCCTGGCGCATCCAGCGCAGTGGTAGTTTCTTCCGGCACACTGCCATGCAATTTGGCAACTTGGTAGACTGCAGCGCAATTAAAGGTAAGGAGAGGCATTCATTTGATTGGTGAAGACTACACTCGGCTTTGTCAAACCCACTCACACCTTCTCTCCTCCCTCTCTGCCACTTGTACCACTGGGAGGGACAGAGGTGTGGGTGTGCCGAACTGCACCGTGCACAAAAATTGCAAACTGCCCTGGACACACTCCATTGGCGGGGTGCAGGTGCACCGCACCTTGCCTGATCTACAAAATAAGAGCCCATAGTTTCTGCCAACATGAACTCATTGACATCGTCAGGTCTGATTAAGGAGAATATATGCCCTTCCCTATGTGGGTTTAGTCCACTCCAATTGGTCAATGTATCTGCTCTGTGGTGATTGGTCAGTTCAGCTCTCTACATTCTTTCTGCCATCCTGGTTCTGGCTTGTCAGCCCAAGCCAATGGACTTAAAACTGCCAATAAAACAATTGCAGAGTGGTCGGTCTATTCTGAGGGCTGAGGCAATAAACATCTTTAGTCAGCTGGTGACACTGCAAAAAGGGGGAGATGTTGATCTGCTGTGATTCTGTAATTAATTAACTAGCACAGTTCTTTGCTGTGAAACCCCCATTGATGTGGACACCACACAGGTCATGGTTTAAAAACAAGATCTAAAGTATTACGGTCTTCCAAAATAATTTCTGTCACACCACCTTTTGAGAAAATTTGTGCATGAAAATGGAGATTTGAAACACTTTCACAATCTATGAAGACCAAAGTCTTACATTAAGCTTTTGTTAACTACCAAATAATAAACATTTAAATTAATAAAATTTACATATCAGTGATTCTATTGGTCACCTAATATGTCAAACTTACATTTTTCAGCCCAGTAATTTAGGTATGGTAAACTTGTTTGAAGTGTGTGAAGCTGATCAACACCTGCAACTCATTTCAACTTAACATGTGTAGTTATAAATTACATTATTACATTTAGCTATGTAAAAAAGCAACTTGATGATTTTATAGAAACTGCATGAAGTGGTTTCAGTTCTGTGGAACTCTAAAGAACACATGGGCAAAGCTAAACAAAGAATTAGCCCTTTCACCCTGGTCTTTTTCATGAGAAGTCTCATCAAATCAACAATAACATTTGTACTTTCCAAAAAGGGGTTAGGTGTTTCACAGTTTTAGTCGAGTCCCTCCTGCAATGACCTCCAAGTTTGCAGATAATAGAAAGGTTATCAGCATGCAGGAAGCTGGCCACAGATCAGATATGGAAGCTAGGAGGAAGATGCTGCTTTGTTTTACCCCCTTTGAGGTCACACTGTAATTGACTCAACATATTGTTAGTATGTGTCTGCTTTCGAGGTGGATGGAGCTCCTGTCTATTTTTTTGCCAGGAGCCACATCTGCCCGTAAAGTCTGTACATTAACCCGTAACACTTCCCCTATGTTTTCCATCCAGGAAAAGAGGGTGAGTCACAGGTGTAAAAAAGAATGCACGGCAGGAATGTACTCTGCTGCTGTAAAACACGACACAAGCCTGTTACAACTGAGAGAAGCTCGTGCTGGAAAATCCAGAGGAAGAGGATGTGGCTCCTGTTGTAAAAATACTGGATATAAATATAAATCATATCATACAAACACCTAGACTTAGATTACGGAAATATAGTAGCCATCAGGAGATGGGTCCACTGTGGCCATTAAGGGATAGACATGGTCAGCAACAATACTCAGTTATACTGTTAGGTTTATACAATGCTCAAGTGATAATAAGGGGCCCAAAATGTGCCAATAAAATATCCTCGGATCCATGTTTTGAGATTGCATACACCAATTCTGATTGTTCTTTACTGACATGAGTAGCACTTGGTGTGGCCCTCTAATGCTTTAACGTGTTTTCAGAAATTGCCTTCTGTCTACTTTTAATGCAGTGTGTTATTATTTAAGTTATTGTTGCTTTTCCATCATCTCCAACTACTCCAGCCACTGAGAGCTTGACGTTTCCTGTTTTTAGATAGATTGTGAGTTATCCGTTGTTTACACATTGTGTCGATCTTGTTTGTTAAAACTGCATGTTTTTTGTTTACTGTCTTGTGGAAAGTGTTGTTATTCTAATTTGTTTTTTTCTGTCTGATCACCTGCCGTAGGACAACGGATGAAATTTAGCTATTGTGCTAATTCCGGCTTATTTACAATGACGTGTATAACGAAATTGTTGATTGATGTGCACTGTCCTAATCAAATAAATAAATAAATAAATAAATTTATTTATCTCTTACCTTAACAAGGTATTTCAGTTCAGAGACCTGCTGCTTTCTAGATATTTTCTTCATCATACCATTAATTGTAACCCTGGAGATTGTTATAGCATGAAAATTTTAGAGAGGCAGCAGTTGCAGAAATACTCAGACTGACCCATCTTGCCCCGGCACTGTCACCTTCAATGTCAATTAAATCACCTTTCTTGCCTATTCTGATGTTTTTTTAAGGTTTAGTGGGTCTTCTAGGCCATGTCTGCATGCCTTACTGCACTGAGTTGCTGCAGTGTGGTTGGGTGATAAGCTACCTGTGCCAAAGTTAAATATGTGTATCTAATAAAGTGACCAGTGCTTGGATATCATCATAGCAGCATCTCACTAGATCATACATCGGTATCAACCCAGTCCAGAAAAGGCAGCATACAAGCGAATACAAGTAAATGTGAAAACTGCTTTTTTAAACTATTTAAAGAACAAACACTTTTCTGATAATGACCATCTATTCTGTTTTTCGTGATTTATTTAAACTAAGGTACCTGTCACTGAGACCAAAAATAAAGTCCCAAAAATCTCATTTAACAGCACCATAACTGGCAGTGTGTTTTCTTTTAGCTGTGAAATTATAAAATACTCTTTAATGACTGAAAAATTATATTACATTATGTATTACTATTTTTAATTTCACGCAAATGATTCCTGGATCCATCAAGAATACTGATGTATTATTTGCCTTGGAGGCAGGCCTTTTTTAAAGGTCAAATGAATACATGTGAATCAGCTCAGGGAGTGTTATCACCCTGTAAATATTTTTGATACGCTTAGTCAGTTTGTCAAACTTTTCCCTCCATCTCAAATAAATTGCGGCGTCTTATCTACAAACAGAATGGTCTTTAGTCACAGTTTTCCTTGAGGCCTATTAGATTAAAATGAACGCACAAGACCATGATCAGAAGTGAAAGTTCTTCTTATCTGCTTGATTTCGTTTAAACAAGAAACTTTCCCCTCAGAGTCACAGGATATGCAAGTATTTCCAACTGGCTCACCCCTTCCTGTGTGGACTTTACGCTTGGCACCTAGCCTTAAATTCTGATACAAAAAGGGAAATGAGAAAATAACCTGTTTTGATCCAGTGATTTTGTTACAAAGTTTGTACCACATTTTCACATTTGAGTCACCAAACAAAACTTAAAAGTGATTGAACCTGAAATCAAGCCAGAAAGTTTGAGAAAAGACAGCAGGTAAAGTGCTGAACAATGTATTTAAACTAATTTACATTTGTACAGAAGAATGAAATCAGTTTTATGGTATTCTTCTTATAAGGACTAATAAATAAAGGCAGACATATGAAACGTAATGCAGTTGATGCTCTATTTTTTCTCAGCAGACCAGGTGATCTCAAAGTCACTGAAGACGTTCTTCAACTTCTCCGCTGACACAGAATGGTCTGCTTTACCAAAGGCCTGGAAGTGAATGACAAATCATTTACTAGGTCACATTTCAACACTGTTATTTCATAATCCTCAGAGACACTTTTTTATCCAAAAAACTTACCGTGGATTCTCCAAACACTCTTAGTTTTTTGTCTTGCTTGTTGAGCTCAATCTTCCCTCCACCCAGACATTTACACTCCATCCCCAAAGCCTCCATAGCTGGGTTGACCTTCTCAAATATGTGATCTGTAATGATTAGAATTATTCTATCAACAAAACAATACACTACAGTTCAGAGACAGACAGGGCAGTGTCCAGATATTTTGACTGGGGGTGGTCTAACAGGGGCACTGACTGATACATCTGATTTTATTTTATTATTAACAATGCATGCACCTTGACTTTTATTATCATTATTATTATTATTATTATTATCTTTTTTTACTTATGTGTCTGTTTGTACTTTGCACGAAGAGCACCAGAGCAACTTCCTTGTAAGTATAAAAACCTACTTGGCAATAAAACTGATTCTGATTCTAAAGAGTGAGGGGCATCTGAGTACTCAGGGATGAAGAAAGTTTATATACTTGGTCTGCAAACAGTTAAGTATCAACTACATGTTACATTTCTGTGTATTTTTCTGAACACGGAAACTTTTAAAACCAGTGCAAAGCCTTTTCACCAAATTATTTAAGAACTTAAACACAAGGTCCAAAATCAAGGTCAGGCTTGATTATTTTGTCTGATCTTGATTCCCTGAGCCAAACCACATCACACTGACTTGACTGTCAGGCATGGCAGGCTTAGTGCTTGGACCAAACTGCACGTTACAATAGAGGCGATGGTGATACCAGAAAACTGGGCAACATCAAACACCAGACAGTCAAACTGTATTTACAGTATTTCACTTTTCAGTCAAGTAGTTCCCAAACTGTTTGTGCTGTGCCAAACTTTAACTAAGGACCATTTATCATGACCCCCACCTTCGCCACCCATTTGTCTTCACTAGTGTTACAATTTCATGTGATTCAGATGATGGTTTAATTTGATTCTGTATTACGATGCATAACAATTCAACACAGTGAGTGGTATCCGTTGATTTTCCAAACAACTGCACAAGGTCACTTTTAAGATAAAAGATACAAGCAGTCAGATATACATGAACTCCTTTTGTCAATCAGAAATGGTTTCTGGGATCAACTGCCACAAAAATGTCTTTTCATTGTATCCAAGTAAATACATTTTATAGGTCTAATCTTCACACACTTGACTTTTAACCTTGCCTTTGCAACAGCCGCATCCATCTTTTATTTAGCTGTTTGTTTTCAGAGACTGTTGTGTGCAGAGTGCCCTGTGCACTCAAGTTTTTGAAATGAAAGAGCAAATTGCAGGAACCAAGAAAAAAGGCAAACACACTGAACTTGTTGTCGAAAAGGTCAAAAAATATAAGCAAAGTCCTCAATCATACAAATGCATTCATGACAATCCAACATGATTTAGGCAATTTTTCCTGACAAATACTACTTTAAAGGTATCATTTTGAGTTTTACTCTTGATAGTGTTTGCAATTCAGTTGCCCGTTTTTTATATTTTACCATGAGAAAGATAATTCATATTTCAATAACTTACAGCACAAGTCTTTTTCACTCTGCATTTATGCAAAATCACATAATGAAGCACTAATCACCTTTCATCACACCTCTAAACACTTACAATGACCCTGCAAGAATGTACCATTTCTGTCGATTCACACGGAAGTAGGGCTGCCACGATTAGTCGACTAATCGTTGACTAGTCGACTATCAAAATAGTCGACGACTAATTCAGTAGTCGACTAGTCGTTTGTTTTTTTTAGGTGTGTTTTCTCACAAAACTGCTGCTGTACCTCTGCTGTCTTGTCTGCCTATCTGTCCTGTTTTCTGGTTATCACACCTGCAGGAATCAACCCAACACACCCCGAAACACACTCATGCATGTGGCGCATGAACAACTACACAGGCACCAAAGTTGCCAGGTCTGCTCATAATAAGCGATTTGGGCCACCAGCTGCATACTGGTGCAGTACGCTGCAGTTCATGCATGAAGTGACTAGTCGACTAATCGCAAAAGTAGTCGTTGACTAGTCGACTATCAAAATAGTCGTTTGTGGCAGCCCTACACGGAAGCACATGAGGGATCAACGAGGTGCATGCTTCACATCTACATATTCGTAGGCACATACAGCACATGCTCCCCTCTCACTCACATTACACCACTGATACAAACTTTGGTAATGGACACCAACTTGTTCCCCAATTCTGTCACTGCAACACTAACAGTGACGTAAAGTCACAGGGGCATAAATATAATGGCTTGAGATGGCAGCAGCTTTAGACACAGAACTTCACCTTACATTTACCACAAGAGAAACTCTCATAAGCCTCCTGAAAACAGACAAGTTAGGTGATTTTAACTGAGTGTTGTCAAAGTTTCATAATAACTGACCAAGATGGGATGGGTTTTAAGTTTCAAATGGGCATTGTGCCACACCTGGCCACCCATCTGGACACGCCCCTGATAAAAAAAACAACAGGCAAAGATTCTGCACAAATTGGAAGCTTAAACTACTTCTGTCTCTTCTGTATCTACTACAGCTCACATCTAGGATTATGTTACATATTATAGACTCAGATCATTCTGCCTCCTCTGTGCACCGTGGATCTACATTTGCAGTCTGCATGAACAAGAGCGTGCACTGTCGCAAAATCAGACAGTGCTAATGCAGTAACATTTTTAGTATTGCACCACTTTGAACGTGAACTCATGCTACACTCTGGCAGTCTGTCTGTACAGTAAGTTGAACTCCAGCCTTCTGTAAAACTTACTGTGATATTCTGCACTTTTTGTGCCTCGGACTATGTCTTTATGCGCATCGCCATCTTTAACTTTGACTCTGACCAGAATGTATTTGAAGGTTCCCTCAGGATCAATCTCCACGTCGGGGATTTTGGCCAGTGCGTCTGCCATTGGGGCTGTTGCTTTACTAAAGGAGCCGAGAGGGCCTTTCAGACCATTCAGGGATCTGCCGAGGAGAGACAACATGGAGAGAGCTCACTCGACTTTATTTGGACCAGGACGTTTGTGACCGTCTTAAAGGGACAGTAAACCGCGGCCATGACACCGTCAGTGCACGGACTGAACTCGCACGCTGTCGACCCCTTGTGGTATCTTAGGGGAACTGTGTAAATGTTATAATTTCTTAGTAAAAGGTGTGAAGAGTCCTCCCTTCCTTTCTCTGTGAAATAATTTCCTGAATATAAACTTCAGAAACACTCAAAAAGTTACTCCCGTCTCCTTCGACCTCAAAATTTCAGAGCCTTCCAATCTTTTTATATTTTTTAAATTCTTTTTATCGATCTACAGAGGGCCCTGAAACTACAAACACCCAGATGTTTGATTTGAGTGTTTGTCTTATCTCAACTCAAAATAATTCATCATACTTACTCATATTTCTAATTCATTATACAGTCCAGATGGATATCCATATATACAATCATGCATTTAATTACAAGTTAAACAAGTACATTTTGTTCTCCATAACGGTTTTAAATCCAGATTCTACAATTTCATTTAGCGGACGCTTTTGTCCAAAACGACGTACAACACAAGCAAGAATTCGGACTGCCATCTAGTGCCAGAAGAAGTGCCAGTTTTCTTTATATATATATATATATATATATATATATATATATATATATATATGCATGTATGTATGTATGTATATATATATATAGATATAGATATAGATATAGATATATATATATATATATAAATATATATATAAGGTTGCTGGTTCAAACTCGGTGTCTGTCAGGGCCTTTCTGAGTGGAGTTTGTATGTGGTCCCTGTGCATGTGTAGGTTCTCTCTTGACTCTCCAATTTCCTCCAGCAGACCACAAAAAAATGCTTATTAGCTTGACTGGTGACTCTAAAGTTCCCTTAGATATGAGCATGAGCTGGATGGTTGTGTGTCTCTCTGTGTGATCCTGCAATCAGCCAGCAGCCTCCTGCCCAATGTCCTCCCCTGTGACTAAAGGGATAAGCACGATAGATAATGAACAAGTGGATGGATCGAAACAGAAGATTTAACCAAATGAAACATAAAATTACAAAACATCGAACAACACAGGATCAAGAAAACAGTAACATAAACTTTGTCTCTTAATTTTGTCAGGCCTTTCCCAAACATTCAACCTTTTGTTTGTTTGTTTGTCTGTCAGACATGCCTTTATCAAGCCAATTACGAAAGTTTAAAGTAAGTCCTTTATTTTTGTTTATCAAGAAGTTTGATTTACGATGACTTTGTATTCCTGAAGGCTTAACTAAAATCTGTCTTTTGAAGTGCCATTTAATTGAGGATGATTGGAGTAATTTTACCAAATAAAAAATTGGTAATTATTTTCAAATTGCTGCTAACTGCTGCATATAACTTGAGCTACTTTGATAAGCTTTCTACAATAAATTATATACCACTTTATTTTTCTACTACATTTTTTAAGTTACTTTGCAAAGAAGTTAAAATTGTGTTTCATTTAATAAACTTCTCCCAAATGTATTTGTGTTTTCAATGCATTGTGAACATTAAAAGTTTGTGCGAAGACATGAATCATTCATATTTAAATGAATGTTTATGAATCATTTAATATTTAAAATCAATGTTATAAAATCTCAAATTAAGCACTGATTAATTGATCCCTTCTTATGAAAGTGCTGGTCTTGTTCTATATTTGAGTTAATAATTAAGTTCATATACTTAATCTTTAGGAAAGGGTGGAGGTGAAGAGGTGTCAAGCAACAGTGGACACTTTCCGGTGCAGCAGGTCAGGGAGGAAGGATATGAACTGTCACTTCTGGAAACACAGGCAGGCAGCAGGCGCCTCTGCTTCCTACCTCATACTTCCTTTCCCTAAACACTCATTAGACATACCAGTAAAGAGCTTGTTATATGCAGCTGCATTGTTTTATTTTGTCTCAAAGAGCAGATCCCTTGACGGGAGATGTCACTTCTGTGAAGAGCATGTTACAGCCTCAGACTGTCTGTCTGCACAGTATGTTACCAGTGAGTCATCATGCTGTGACAAAGCTCAGACTCTCAAATAGATTTTACTGACACAGCTTTAATGCTCATTATTTCTGCCAAACATAACACTCTCAGATCCTATTAGCATTAAAATAGCTGTCTCCAAATGACAGGAAAAAGGGGGCGAGTATCTAAACATTTCTCTGACACTCTCAGCGTTATCAGTTTCCAGAATTTCTCAACTTGTCTGACTGTAATTTCCTCCCTCCACATCTTTCACTTCAGACATGCAGCAGAGAGCTGCTGTGCTCCTTGCAGGAAACTTCTTATTTCACATAATGTGTTATTTGTTTTGTCTTTGCCACTCATGTGATAATTTGACAATTCTTTGGCCACATTAGTGCATTTTTTTGGGAAATGAACACACCATTGGATAAGCAGTGATGTAATTTAATTAACCGATGTTATGGTACCCAAAATTACTTTGTCAAATACTCCAGTACAATTCAAAGTGTGTGATATTTAATTCAAGGATTATAAAAAAGAAAGATGGTTTGAATGGGGCTGCAGCTGGCAGTGATTGCACCTCACAGCAAGAGGGTCACAGAATCAATTCTGTGGTTTTATAAGTCCTTGCTGTTTGGAGTTTACATGGACCACAGACCAAAAACATGCTTGTGTAATAGGCATAAATACTTAAAGAAAGACAACTCCTCAAAACATTCAAATATCTCTTTTTGAATATACTGCATTTACTTTGACCAAAATATATCTTCTAATGCCAAACATAATAATAAAACATTAACAATTAAAAGAAGAATGAAAAAAGGAAAGTTCCCAAGGACTCTGGTGGGACTGAACTGTAGAAGGGGGTGGGGGGATTTCCAGTGAAATGCCCAACTGTGATGAAAGCTTCCAGGAAACCCAGAGTGGGCCTGTCGAGCTCTATAAAAGCAGGATTCCTCAGGACATAAACCTCAGACATCACTCATCCTTGGATGTGTACTGAGATTGAAGAAATACCAAGTCTTCTGCAGGCTGTCACACAATTTACTCAATATGGTGAGTTAGATATGCAATTTTGAAGGCTCTTTATTTTCTGATCAGCTCTCTCATGTATTTATTAATTCATTTGTTCTTTTTCCAGGAATTCTGCATTGGATCACTTCAGACTCGTGGATCTAAGACCTCATGGATCAGCTTGACCTTTCTTTTCTCAAGTAAGTATCTTCTGTGAAAACATTTTCTGACCTCTTTATAATCCATTTGTGCAACCCTAATATCTTTTTCCTCTGCTTTCAGTGCTATGTTTGTGGACAAGTGTAGACTGCTGGTCCTACTTCTACTCCAATACCACCATGACATGGCAGAAAGCTCGACTGTGGTGCCAGAAAAGCTACACAGACATGGTGGCCATCCAGAACCAGGAGGAAATTGAATACCTTAACAGGTTGCTGCCCAAGAAATCCACCTACTACTGGATCGGCATCCGCAAGGTTAATAACGTGTGGACCTGGGTAGGAACAAACAAGGCCCTGACTAAAGAAGCAACCAACTGGGCAGATGGGGAGCCCAACAATGGAAAGAACGGGAAGATCCCTGGTCAGAATGAGGACTGTGTGGAGATGTACATTAAGAGAGATTTCCAATCAGGAAAGTGGAACGATGAGAGGTGCTCTAAGTTTAAGACGGCTCTTTGCTACACAGGTGAGCATATATAACCAAAAATTAACTTGTATGTTAGGCTGCTTATTCTTGTTTTATGGCACAATTCTATTTAGTTTCAGTTATAAATTCGGGGGAACAGGGATCATTTATTTTTTATCAAGATGACCACATGGCCATGGGAAATAAATGTAGGATACAGTCAACATACAGTTCATATTACTTTTTAAATACTTTATATTATGTTTGTATTATTTCTATATACTTGTGTTTGCTAACGGGGGGAAAATGTAAGACTTTATTTCAACTTATTAACAGCATAGGACAACATGCGATTGGATTGAACCCAGCTTTATATATGGAGCACATACATAGGAGCAATGTTACTTCTTGGGAAAAATGTAGTTTGTTTAACTTGATCAAAAGTTAGCAGGCCATATTTCTGCAGCAGCCATGTTCTTGTAACAACACACTCCGTTTTAATTTCTGACATGTGGTGCATAAACTATGGTATTGTGGATAATGGTGTGATACCTGGTAAATCAGGCAACTTGAGCTGCACAAACTACACTGATGTCAGCCGCCTGACAAAGATCTTATAATAGGCAGTCCACTTAAGCTGCAGTATTTCTGCTCTCTTCATCTGCTTTGCCAACTCTGCCCTGGATCAGTGCTGCACTATAGCTTTCAACCCTGGAAAGCTCAGATGACAGGTTTAAGTTGACATCTCATGAATCAAGTCTGCATGTAAAATAAAACTTCAGGGAGTGATGAGGTCAACCCCTCGACAAACACTTAAATCTAAAAAAGCTGGATGTTTATATTGCAAATATCCTGGAATATCATAGTTAGTCACAACATGGAAGTCATATCAGAGTTTCTCACTTTTTTGTTCACTGTCAGGATGCATTATTTTTTTATTTCCTTTCTTGTTGCTTTTCGAGATCATGACATAAATAAGTAAACTTACGGAGAAAACAGCCTTATTGTTGAAGAGAAACAGAATACAATTACATTCCTGTTTGTTCACCCAGGGCTTCCATAAAAGTTGATCAATAATGTTGTATTGTTTCCTCAGCTGCCTGTAAGAATGACTCGTGTCTCCATGGAGAATGTGTGGAAACCATCAACAGCCACAGGTGTGAATGCTATGAAGGTTTTTCTGGAGACAAGTGTGAACATGGTAAGAGAATATGGTTGTTTACAGTCCGTATGCTTTAATTCATTTGAACCAGAGCTTATATTAGTTTGCTTTCTGTGTTTGCAGTTGTGAAGTGTAACAAAGATGAGGTGACAGTCCCTGATAAAGGAAGTGTCAGCTGCACTCACAAGTATGAAGACTTTTCCTTTGACTCTTCATGCCAGTATTCCTGTGAGGAAGGATATCAGCTGAGTATGCCAAGAAACCTGACCTGCACAGCCTCAAGTCAGTGGTCGGAGCAGCCCCCTACTTGTGAATGTGAGTTTCACATGATATCCAAATGTTTGACTCAGAATGATCAAACTAGGATATTTCTTTTTTTTTCATCACAATGTCGTTGTAACATGTTCTCCTGTTGTTGTTCCACAGTGGTTCAGTGTCAGTCCCTGTCTCCTCCATTAAGTGGATCCATGCACTGCTCTGGTCCTCTGGGCTCCTCCAGCTACAAGTCCACCTGTGAGTTCACCTGCGATGAAGGCTATGAGCTCACTGGATCCTCCTCTAACACCCTGCAATGTGATGGGACAGGAAATTGGAATGACTCACAGCCAAACTGTGTTGGTACGTTCTTTTTGTGCCATTAATTTCACTACAGTGATTAACATTTTTGTAAGAACATTTATTTTCTACAGCTGATTCCTTTATTTTCTAAGATTATAAAGAAGCAAAAAGCAGACATAACTTAAATCAAGAGACCAAGTGCTTTACCATATATTTATAAGAAAAGTAGATAGAGACAAGAAAGACAGAAGAAACTCACACTGTGTTCATTTTATTGTCAAGGTTTGTACCGGGTTTATAATTCATAGCAGCCACAGTAGAATGGATTGGTCCTACGAACTGAGGCTCACCCGGTTGAGCAGCTGGAGCTAAGATGACTGATAAAGAAAGTCCTTTCCCTGCTCACATTTTTATTTATTATTTCTTTTATGTTTAAATACCATTAACACCTAAAATAGATGTTACCTGTAAATGTAAATGCAGTTATGACCAATCAAATCGAGGGATTCTTTATTGCCCAGGCTTATGAAAAACAGGGACTCAACTTTGACCAGTGTTAATGATAGTCATATAAGGTTTACGCCTCCCTTCTCTCATCCCCAATAACTGAGATTGTAATTTTTAGTAAACATTAAATTAATGCAGTTAAAACACTAGCCTGGTCTGATTGCCTTTAAAGAGTTTTTTTTCAACATAAAAAATTATTTCCTTTGACATAAGACACAAACAGCCCCATCCTCACTTTCTCTCCTAGTAAAAATCGATCTGTTCTGTATTGCAGCTGTTCAGTGTCCTGCACTAAGGCAGCTGGAGAACGGAGATGTCAGCTGTGGAGATGCCACAGATCAAAAGTTCAGCTATGGAGACACCTGCATCTTCAGCTGCGCACACGGATACCAAGTGGTCGGGCCGAGCCGGGTGACGTGCACATCATCAGCAAAGTGGAGTGAAGAGATGGCTCGCTGTGAAGGTGAGAGCAGTTTTGACCATAGATTTCATTTCCCCAATGCACCCCAAAACCCTTAGCAATGATTTGTACTTTGATCATTTTACTTTGTCAGACAGGGACTTTGTTGCAGGCCATATTTTGCTTACATCCAGCAATCATTAGTGGAGATAGAAACAGTAAATATATAAGACTTGTTTGTTAGTGTGCACAAAATGCCATCCTTTCCAGGTTAGTGCCCAGGTTGGGATATTGAAATCAGAACATTTTTGGTCACACCTCTATATCCAAAGTAACCTAATCCTGCAAAATCAGGGGTCATTTCTTTTTCCTCAATGCCCTTTTTTAATATGCTAACATTTCTTTTCTTCTTTTAGCCGTCACTTGCAGTAATCCTGAGGGAGACGCCCCGCTGATCACTAAATGCAACCAGCCTGTGGCCGATCTGAGACCAGACTCCACCTGCAGCTTCAGCTGTGAGGCAGGCTTTGAGCTGCAAGGAGCACAAACTATTAAGTGTTCTGAGAGCGGACAGTGGAGCACAGCCAGACCTACCTGCAAAAGTAAGGCAGAAAATTTTTGCATATACTGTATCTGTGCTTCAAATACCACACTGTCTTTAGTCTTTCTGTGTTATCAGGATATTCATGACATTTTACTTTTTTTTTTTTTTTTAGAAATAAGCTGTCCTGTTCCTGAGATTCCACAAAACAGCCAGATGAGCTGCAGCTTCTCTCTGTCTTCTTCTTTTTCTCCCCGGACACTTCATCCACATGGCATGGTCTGTACTTTTAGCTGTGAAGAAGGCTATGAGCTGCAGGGTGCTCCCAGCATGCAGTGTGCTCATCAAGGCCAATGGACCTCCTCACCACCTACCTGCACAGGTAGATTTGTGTAAACGTTTTACCTGCAGGTCTTTTTGATCACTCTTTATTTGTATGTTCAAGATCCAAATATTTCTTTTTTCTGTTTATACTTGCAGCAGTTAGATGCCCTGTCATCCAGTCTCCTAAAAACGGTCAAATCAACTGTTCCAACAGTGAGCAGGTCTTCAACACTCAGTGCTCCTTCACATGTGACCAAGGTTACTCTTTAGAGGGACATGACCTGCTGACCTGTGATCACCAGGCCAACTGGACTGGAGAGACACCCAGCTGCATAGGTAAAACTAAGAAAAGTAGGAAAAAACAGCAAGGACACTCTTCATTTTGAGTCAGAGTAAACTAAAACAGTGTTTTATGTTTCCACAGCTCCAGCAACTAAAATCAAAGCCATAGCTTCTGGTGTAGCAACAGGAGGAACTCTCCTATCTGGTGTGTCTCTGGCCATGTGGATCCTGAAGCGACTGAGGCAGAGGGCCAACAAGTTTGAGCTGAACAGGTTAGTTTAGCTTTTATTTGATTGTAAATCATTGATTTAACTTAAAAAAATATTTACTTATCTTATCATTTCTTTTTTTTTCTTACAGCAACTCTGAGATCGACCTTCCACCACAGACCTACAAAAACAGCATCGACAGCCTCATCTAGAACTTTGCAACAATACTCCTCATGCTTTATCGTTCTTTGACATCTTTGTGTGTACATTTTGAGCCATATTTGTGCTAACTACTGATGAACTTCATTAGTATAAAAATAGTCAACACAGAAAAGAAGGGAGTTTTTAGACTTTACATTTGATGTATTGAGAATGTTTTACTGACTGCTGTGACTGCTGTGTTTAGACATTTATGTCCTCCCGATGGGAGATTATTATTGAACACATTGTTCTTCAGCCTTATGAGGATGCTGGAAAGGTGATTCTGTCTTTGTCATGGTCATTACCATTTCATTACAGAATTGTGAATAACTTGATTATTTTAATTCTTATATTTATGTAATATTTATTCACAAGGTTGCATTTTATATGTTCATATATATTTCTGTATCTTTAAAACTGTATTTGATTTATGTTTATAATAAAAATCTAAAATTTTATTTGCTCCTAGATCTTTTCTTTTCATAAACCTCCCATGTTCTAACAAATTTTAACTGTTGATGTGAATGAACTTAATTTTCAGACTGGCGTGTGTCTGTTACACATGAACAATGCTCCTGCAGATCCATGAAAGGTGCCAAATGTCTTCAATTTAAATTTCTAACTTTAAGACCATAAAAAGTCATAGAGTCAATTTTATATGTTGCGAAAGGAAGTGAACTTTGAATTCCCATTAGTTGCTGTTCCTATGAAAAACATTTTGTGTAATTATAAGAGCTCAAGAAAACAAAATACAAACAATGTAATACCTCTAAATTAATCATTTTAAAGGTCTATTTGGGATCTCATTTCAGTCTCTTTCTTTGTCATAGGAGGACAATGCATCTCTATTATCATATTCATATTTAGCACTCTGACTTAAGTTAATTAAAATACCAATCTCACATTATCTAATCAGAATTTTAGTGTTTTTTTATGAGAAGAAACATTTCTTTCTGCAATGTAATTAATGTTTTTTCCCCCCAAGTTTAGGTCCTAAATGGTCCAAAGATGTATTTAACATCACTTGATCACAATATCTCTTGATAATGTGAAAAAAAAAAAAAACTTATTTCAGGGCTTAAAGAAAGATACATGTAACGTGCAGTATAAGGCTTGTGTACAGAAAAGCCATAACCACATCACAAAATTAAGTCTCAGGATGAAGGTTTGTCAAAGGACCTCTTTCACAATACATGTAATTTTGCCCACAGCCCAATTTTTTGTTTATTGTGTGGTGTTTGTAGTACACCCAGAGACTCCCAAGAATATACCTTTAGAAAATCCAAAAGTCATCCAGGGCCTGTACTATGACCTATTTTATGATCATTGCCATAGGTGTGAGCCAGGGTGCACACTTTACCCCAAAACTTACTCAAACACAAATAATAAATCATCAAATTGGGTCAAATCACCTTCACTGAAGTCTGGCGCATCTTTTGAAATCAAATGTAAAGCTAAGTATTACAATTGAAAGAAGTTATTGAATTTTAACTGGAAAAAAATAGTTTTTTTTAATGATTTTTTCAACAAATTCAATTCTTTAGAGATGTGTCTGACCAACTTACAGTTGCTGTACTCCTAAAATACTTACAAATTATTTGGCCACATATGTATTCTCAAAGTGGGAAAAAAATCATCAAATTCTGAGACCGGTAAAGTTGTTCAATTAACACATTGGGTTACTGTGGTAGAATCAGGATACTGTTCCATGTCTTGTATATCAGGGAACCTTTAAAGATTTGTTCAGAATTCATCCTTTAAGTATGATTTCTTTTAGAATTTGAATGCTAGATTCAAAACAAACATTTCACATGAAATGTTATTCATTTTAATATTGAACAGCCACAAAGGGCCTGTATATTATGCCTTTGTGATGAGATAATAATGAGCCATTGATACAAGTAAAAACAGATACAGTTTTGGATTGTTGTAATCAGATTGTATATATCTACAATGACAGCAATACATAAACATAACTTCTGTCAATTTCTGATTCTAGTACTTATATATACATGTAATCTGTTTTATGGCCTTCGTGTCTTTTTGCACAGCGACGGCTTGGACAATTTTAATTTTTTTAGACTGGAACTATATTGAGGGAAATGGGATCTGAGAAATCCATAAGATGTATGATTGGCTGGTTATTTCATAGAATGGAGTCTTTGAATTTGCTTGTGTATGGTTGGAGGGGTTTCTGATTTTGAAAATGTTTATAATATCCCAAATAACAGATTACAGATGCAACATGTGCACACATGCCAGAGGTTCTCTTTCCAGCAGGACAGAGACAATAATATGCCTTCACAGGATCATCTGATGCATTCTTGTCAAGTTGAATCCAAACATTGTATTTTATTTGAGATCTGTGACGAGGATGAATCTGTCCCCTAATGAGATCAGCATCATGCTGGTAAACCCAAATCTCAGAGTCACCATCATTTTTTTGATGCTCAGCAATGTAGCCAGGGGACTGTTTGATTTGGTATGTACCGCATGTTATGGTCTCAAGGTATTCCAGATCCACATGAGGGAACGAGATATCAGATGCTTCAAGCTTCTGCCATTCACTACGAGCTCTACGTGACATATTTGGGTCTTCTGCAACTCGCTTTGCCAAAACATTGTCTTTTTTTAAAAGTGAAAGCATACGCTGAGCCATCTTAGTATCTCGTTCCTCTCGATCTGGATCTGAAACATATATTGGTCCTCTGAAGGCATTGAGACATGCAGTTACTATGCGCACTAATTTGCCAATGACCTCAACGAAATAATTTGAGGTAAGTTGTTCCTTAAACAACAGCCACTTCTTTCAACGCCCGTGGTAGGACTCTACTATCCATCTTGTTTTGGTACAGCAATCACTATTGGCTGTTGAGGAATCCAATTGGGATTTACCAGTTGGTAAAAAATGACATTCTAGCATCATACCCCAACTTAGCAAGAAGATCTAAGGCATCCCTGAAACCGCGATCTACAATCATATTGTCATTTGCTTCTAACCAAGATTTCAATATTTCAATTTTTTCCATGATGAGCCGAGTTATTGTTGCATCATTTACGTTACCATGGTAGGGGCCAATAGTGTCTAAAACATATCCATCAGGCAGTACAACTGACATGAATTTTAGGTAATTTCGTTTTTTCTGTCCTCCGTAAGATGCCCTTTGAAACTGATGATCACTGCAATTGTTGAGGTAGATATATGTACCATCTAAGATAGGAGTGACCTGGTCACCATAAAAAGCTTAAGTAAAGACAGTGTTGTGTCTTTGCAACACTGATTTTTGATCACTAACCAGCTACCATCAGATCAAAGCTAACATTAGCATTTAGCTGGTTAGTGCAAATACATCCACATTTTTTTTTAAAATAAACCTTAATATGTTTTATGAATGTAAATATATATATATATATTGTTCACAATCATGCAAGTGTCTAAGATGAGGGCTAAATTCTTAGGGAAGCTTTGGTCTTATATCAGGTTAAATGTTCTTATTTTTAGAAAAATAAATATAAGCCCTCAGAATGTCCGCAGAATCTTAAGGCTCTCATATTTTGTCTTGATGTGGGTTCATATATTCCATTTTGATTAGAGCATGTTCATGATTGCTAATCTTCAAATAACTATAATAATAGGTTTTCACACTGAGTGCCCCTGATCCACCTCTGTTTATATTCTGTCTACGATGCTCTGTTGGAGCCCCTTTCACTTTGAGGCTCCTTTCCTTATATCGGCCTAATTCGCTTTAACGTGTTGACAGGTTTGCTCTAGATAACTGACCCCTTCTATCTGGTTGACTGCCCCACATATCAGAGAGCCCTTTTACATGACAATCATTGCTTTGGTTTGACAAAATAAAGTGTGAGCCTTGTCTTTTCAATGAATCATGATGAATTTATGAGCTATATTTTGTGCTTGGGGTGTCCCCGATGGTGACTTAAGTTATCCACATCATATCTTAGAAGTATCTTTAATCATTTTTTCCAAAATTGAAGGTTGATTTCTGCCAAGGTCAGACTACACGATTTATACCCAATGGTGGCCCAGCCCAACAGTCGTAGAGTTTTGGAAACAATCGGCCTCAGAAATTGGTATCATTATCTCATGCAGTGTGTCACAGCAACAATAACAGACCAGTCTGGGACACCTTGTGACAGTAAGTCTGAAATGTTTGCTTTCTGTCCTGGATTTCTTTACAAAGTCAAGACAAGGATGCCAACAGACTGAGTTTGATTCTTTGAGAGCCACGGGAGCATTTGTTAAAGGAACTGACACCAGGCTGTAAAAAGGAAATGTTGAAATGAAAAAGTAGAGGATTTGTCATCAAGGTAACATATGCACGCTACACAAACTGTACTATTCTATATCAAGTGTTGTTCAATGAAGCTGGTTTCAGTCATGTAGTCTGTCATGCTTTATGGCTCTGTTGTCACCTTATATATTGACTGTCTTAACTGATGAAAAAAATCACTTAATTTGACCTTTAATAATTTCCTTGTAATCAAACTTCTATATCAAGTTGGTCCTTGTGGCTGCGGCAATAGTATATGCATAATGGCTAATCCAAAAATGATCAGGCCATTTTTGTTGTCGCTGTGAGCACGTAGTTAGCAACCATTGTTTTGAAAACAACCAACAGTGATTAAGGTTCAAGAGGAGACAATATCAGATACATTTCATTACATTTCTATTAAAATCTTGTGCGTGTGTTAACCAGGAACCTAATTTTAGGCATTTATTGAAAACAGAATTCTAAATCCCATTTTGTTTCAGGCTTAAAAACCTAAAAGTGCTTAATGCTAACTCACTTTCTCATTTTAGACTCATTCCAGCACCCTGTTGGCCTTTATCAGAAAAAGATAACCAGCTCAGTTGTTTACATGACACTTGAGTATCACTCCAGTCATCAGAAAATGATCTCATAATTGCCGTGCATGTAAACAAACATCATTAGATGTTCTTGGGATGCTGAACTGCTTTTATGTACTACAAAGTAAACCTACCAATGTGATAGTGCTGATACCAATAATTAATACTGTTGATGTGCTGTGGGAGGACAGAAAGAATTAACATCCCTCTCATCAGACTGTTAATATGTGACCAATGCTTTATAAGTTGTTTTTAGAAATTCTAAGTTTTCTAAAACCCCTGCTGTGTCTCTCTCAAATTGTTTTCTTGAGGTCAAGTAAAGCTATTATTATCAATAAAGCATCAATAAAGTGCTGATTCTCTTTTTTGGTGCCAGTTATGTAAGTTGATGTTTTACATGGACAAAATACCAATGTTACCACAAGGGTTATCTAGTTTCCACCTTTGACATGTCCTGTCTTCGTTCTCATGTGTTTTGTGTTTCATTTTTCTGACAAATTACAATGAGTCAGAGAGGTATCGTGGCGTGAAATATGATTTGTGCCAAGGTATTTGGGAACAACTATTGTGTTCAAAATATCTGCAATTGTATGAAAATATCTTGACAGTGTAGCTTGGGAAAGATTAGTAAGCATGGTCATTTGATTCCATGAAAGGTTTGTTTTCAGTTTTGCCCAAAAGTAAAGAAGCAAATCTATTGCTCTGGAACTATCACTTGAACCTGAAACAAGATCAGATTCACACATGTCATACATGTTCTGAAATTGCACCAATGTCCAGCCAGTCCATGCATGGCAGTCAGAATCTGACAAGGTTTCAAACTTCAGTTTGGGTGATGTCTCATGTTTGGATACTTCATGTAGAATATATATAATATATATACTTCATATATAGAATATATGAAAAAAAATATAATTCAATTGAATGCACAATACTAAATTGAAGTTAACATCCATTTGCTGCAAATTGCATGAAATAAAACATTACCCTTGATATAAACAAGACATGGAACAGTATCCTGATTCTTCCACAGTAACTCAACCTGTTAATTGAACAACTTTACCGGTCTCAGAATTTGATGATTTTTTTTCCCACTCTGAGAATATATATGCGGACAAATAATTTGTAAGTATTTTAGTTGTACAGCAACTGTAAGTTGGTCAGACACATCTCTAAAGAATTGAATTTGTTGAAAAAATCATTAAAAAAACTATTTTTTTTCCAGTTAAAATTCAATAACTTCTTTCAATTGTAATACTTAGCTTTACATTTGATTTCAAAAGATGCACCAGACTTCAGTGAAGGTGATTTGACCCAGTTTGATGATTTATTATTTGTGTTTGAGTAAGTTTTGGGGTAAAGTGTGCACCTTGGCTCACACCTATGGCAATGATCATAAAATAGGTCATAGTACAGGCCCTGGATGACTTTTGGATTTTCTAAAGGTATATTCTTGGGAGTCTCTGGGTGTACTACAAATACCACACAATAAACAAAAAATTGGGCTGTGGGCAAAATTACATGTATTGTGAAAGAGGTCATTTCTGTCCAGAAATGATAATCCATTTAAATCATTTTGACTTTACATGTTGCTGGTATATCAAGGTATAAAGAGCAAAGGATGAGGCCTGCTTAATTTTAATAAGTTAAAGAATGTTAATTTGGTCAGTTAATTTCCCTCATTAAATGCCTTGGGATGAACTATTCCAATTTAGAAATAAACATATCTTAATTTACAACAGTTAAAAAAACATTTCTCACACTTGTCATATAATCTGCACACATCATTAACAATCAAAATCAGTAATACTGTGTGTTGTCTTGAAAAGACCTCATTTGAATATGTGAAGTATATATGTTTTCATATTTTTTTTAAATTACAATGACAAGACGTGAACTCCTGAAACAACACCAGCCTCATTTTTCAGAGGTATTTATGATTACTCAACAGGACATTGTGCTTTGTGTGTCTGTGAAAGTTTGTTTTCTCAGGGGTCCAAGTAGCCCGTCTGTCTCTGTGACCTCCATTACAGTGATCAGGATGAAGACGAGGGCTTACATAACAGTGAGATGCCAGGATGTAAAAGGTTAAAATTACTGCTGATTTGCTGATTTTACAGTTAGTCACCTTTCTTTTGTTTGATAAGACCCATCGTCATCTATGTAGGCTGTTTCAGCAGAACTGGATATAGAGCTGACCTCTCTGACTCACTGTAATTTGTCAGAAAAATGAAACACAAAACACATGAGGACGAAGACAGGACATGTCAAAGGTGGAAACTAGATAACCCTTGTGGTAACATTGGTATTTTGTCCATGTAAAACATCAACTTACATAACAGGCACCAAAAAAGAGAATCAGCACTTTATTGATGCTTTATTGATAATAATAGCTTTACTTGACCTCAAGAAAACAATTTGAGAGAGACACAGCAGTGGTTTTAGAAAACTTAGAATTTCTAAAAACAACTTATAAAGCATTGGTCACATATTAACAGTCTGATGAGAGGGATGTTAATTCTTTCTGTCCTCCCACAGCACATCAACAGTGTTAATAATCGTTATCAGCACTATCACATCGGTAGGTTTACTTTGTAGTACATAAAAGCAGTTCAGCATCCCAAGAACATCTAATGATGTTTGTTTACATGCACGGCAATTGTGAGATCATTTTCTGATGACTGGAGTGATACTCAAGTGTCATGTAAACAACTGAGCTGGTTATCTTTTTCTGATAAAGGCCAACAGGGTGCTGGAATGAGTCTAAAATGAGAAAGTGAGTTAGCATTAAGCACTTTTTGGTTTTTAAGCCTGAAACAAAATGGGATTTAGAATTCTGTTTTCAATAAATGCCTAAAATTAGGTTCCTGGTTAACACACGCACAAGATTTTAATAGAAATGTAATGAAATGTATCTGATATTGTCTCCTCTTGAACCTTAATCACTGTTGGTTGTTTTCAAAACAATGGTTGCTAACTACGTGCTCACAGTGATCATTGATCATTTTTGGATTAGCCATTATGCATATACTATTGCCGCAGCCACAAGGACCAACTTGATATAGAAGTTTGATTACAAGGAAATTATTAAAGGTCAAATTAAGTGATTTTTTTCATCAGTTAAGACAGTCAATATATAAGGTGACAACAGAGCCATAAAGCATGACAGACTACATGACTGAAACCAGCTTCATTGAACAACACTTGATATAGAATAGTACAGTTTGTGTAGCGTGCATATGTTACCTTGATGACAAATCCTCTACTTTTTCATTTCAACATTTCCTTTTTACAGCCTGGTGTCAGTTCCTTTAACAAATGCTCCCGTGGCTCTCAAAGAATCAAACTCAGTCTGTTGGCATCCTTGTCTTGACTTAATAAAGAAATCCAGGACAGAAAGCAAACATTTCAGACTTACTGTCACAAGGTGTCCCAGACTGGTCTGTTATTGTTGCTGTGACACACTGCATGAGATAATGATACCAATTTCTGAGGCCGATTGTTTCCAAAACTCTACGACTGTTGGGCTGGGCCACCACTGGGTATAAATCGTGTAGTCTGACCTTGGCAGTAATCAACCTTCAATTTTGGAAAAAAAGATTAAAGATACTTCTAAGATATGATGTGGATAACTTAAGTCACCATCGGGGACACCCCAAGCACAAAATATAGCTCATGAATTCATCATGATTTACTGAAAAGACAAGGCTCACACTTTATTTTGTCAAACCAAAGCAATGATTGTCATGTAAAAGGGCTCTCTGATATGTGGGGCAGTCAACCAGATAGAAGGGGTCAGTTATCTAGAGCAAACCTGTCAACACGTTAAAGCGAATTAGGCCGATATAAGGAAAGGAGCCTCAAAGTGAAAGGGGCTCCAACAGAGCATCGTAGACAGAATGTAAACAGAGGTGGATCAGGGGCACTCAGTGTGAAAACCTATTATTATAGTTATTTGAAGATTAGCAAATATGAACATGCTCTAATCAAAATGGAATATATGAACCCACATCAAGACAAAATATGAGAGCCTTAAGATTCTGCGGACATTCTGAGGGCTTAAATTTATTTTTCTAAAAATAAGAACATTTAACCTGATATTAGACCAAAGCTTCCCTAAGAATTTAGCCCTCATCTTAGACACTTGCATGATTGTGAACAATATATATATATATTTACATTCATAAAACATATTAAGGTTTATTTTTTTTTTTAAATGTGGATGTATTTGCACTAACCAGCTAAATGCTAATGTTAGCTTTGATCTGATGGTAGCTGGTTAGTGATCAAAAATCTGTCTTTCCATGAAATCTAGTCCACTGTCTCTCAGGGTTTTCAGTTATTATTCATTTCTAGCCACTTTTTTAGCAGAGGACAAGAGAAAAAAACAAACTGCCAAACACTATTCTGCTGATCATCAACTGATAGACTGGAGGCCACATTAGGGCCCCTGCAGCTCATTATCTGGCCCTTAAAATACTATAAAATTAGGATAATGAAGACAAGTTGTGTTGTGTTGTACAAGACAAGCATGCTGAAGTAAGTTTTAATTCACATGGACCAAGTTGTCTAACAGAGGAGCAAGTAGATAAGTGCCAAAGACCATAATGGACAACTTCAGTTAACATAATTTGGGCCAAATGTTCCTCCTTTTTCTATTTTAACTGTCATTGTGTTGTTAAAATTGCATTTGTTTTTATAATTTCTTCTGTTATTATCTCTATTTTGTCTTGGGGTATTGATAAGTGTTTGCATTAGTGTCCCAATGGAAGAGTAATTGCAGGTTTGGTAGTTGTCACCTGAGGGTTAGGATGCAACGAAACAAGCTAATTAGGCCTGAATATCTTTATCTTTTTTTATTTATTTAAATATCTGGACCCACATCATCTGCCAAATAAAAAGCTTGGCCTTAGACAAAAAGAGTTGATGATTCCTGCTCTGAGCTCATATGATGGACTGCCTAGAAAGTGACAGTATCATGAGAAAACAATATAAGTTAACCACCCTAAACATGACATCACAGGATCATGGCCTTTTTTTTCCTGAGTCATGGCCTTTTTCCTGACATTTTTTTTCCCCAATTTCCCTGCAGAAGTTCTTTTGTTTTCCCCAAGGGGACTTATACTGTTTAATTTCATCTAATCTAATCTTATTCTCTGTATTACCGTAATTCAAATCTGATTCTCATATGGCATCCATATTTAGAGATATTTTTCATGCTGGGTTGTTTAAACTACCCTGAAATCCAACTTTCCCAGAACAGATTGCATTTCCCAAAAGTTCTGTGCGAGTACAACAGGTCATGAAGTCAGTCTTTGGGTCATCTTTCATCACCTTCTTCCACCCTGTACAGTAAACATCCAGGTATTTTTAGAATGTAAGAATGAATAGCCTGAGAGGAATATAAGAGCACACATTGGGCTGTGCTTACTACAAACTCACTGGATCACTGTGGAATAACCATTTTAATGTCAATATAGAAAAGAGGTTTATCTCAGAGCCAGCTTTTTGTAAATCATTTACTTTTTGTCACATATTTTCACGATAGCATTTGTTTTATTTTGTGGTTTGATTATTTTTTCTTTGAACTAGAAACAGGTGCTAAGGATGAAATTGTTCTTTCTTCTCTTTCTTGGTGAGTATTTGTTTTTACCAAAATTATTTATTTTGTGAGATTGAGACCTTCTGCTTAATTCTAACAGATATTCATGACTCTTTTTATGTCATGTATTTAATCAGGCAGCTTCTTAGCAGACACTAGTGGTTGGACGTACCATCACTCTCAAACATCCATGAACTGGACCCAGGCCCGGAAGTGGTGTCGGACAAAGTACACAGACATGGTGGTCATCCAGAGCCAAGCTGAGAATGACTTTGTGGTCTCAAAGCTCAAAAACAGAACAAGATCTCCTTACTACTGGTTAGGAATCACGAAGACACACAAGAATGAAACCTGGACCTGGGTTGGAAATAACAGCACATGGATCGGTAATAACTCATGGGCAGCAAATGAACCCAACAACAACCACAGCACTGAATTTTGTGTTGAGATCTACACCAACTTCGGAGAAAACAGAGGGAAGTGGAACGATGAGAAGTGTGCAAATAAAAAATATGCAGTTTGTTACAAAGGTATGTGAAATGTTTAACAATGCTATAAATATAATATTTATTTGACAAAATTGAGCATGATGCAGTTGATAGCTAGAGAGGATTATAATCAGTATCAGCAGCCTTTTATATCAAATATATCTTTCATAGAATATTGTAATTGTTGTGGTATTTTAATCTATTTTCCTTTTTTTAGAGGAGCAGGGGTTTGATGTTGTGTATTTTCAACCATTATTGGTTTTCAGTTTTTTGAACTTCTTTAGTTTTCTTGTCCTTCCTTATTTGTTATCCTATTTATAGTTTGTTGTGTTTTGCTTGTGGTGTTTCTTTTTAGTTGTACTGTACTGTTGTTGTGCTTTTTTGTTGTTATACTTCTGTTTGTTTTTGTATTGAAATATCATTGGTTGTCCTTGTAATCTTTTTTGTAAACTTGACTGGTATTTTTTTGTGTTAGTTGGGTTTTCTTTAAGTTGTGTTTTTAAATATGCTGTGTTGTCTAGCTGGTTGTATTTTCTGTTTATGTTATATGTTGTTATGTTCTCCTATTTGTTGTCTCATTTTCCAAATTGTTTCCTTTTTTGTATCCGTTCATTTGTGGTTAGTAGTAGTTCTTAGATGTTGTTGGTTTTTCTGTCATTGTGTGTTTTTGGTTAAATTTGATGTATTATCTTTGTTTTGTGTTGTTTGTTATGGGTTTTATTTTCTTGTATTTTTGAGGTTCTTGTGCTTTGTGTTGTTTTATTTATGTTTTGCTGCATTTAAGGTGCCACCAAAGTTTAAAGTTTGCACAACTGACTTAAAATTTCAAGTTTTAGTTCCAAAATGAGCCACATTTTCCTGTGTGCTTATTAATTTTTTAAACATTTATCTTAAATGTTTTTTTTCATCATGAAATGAACAGATTGTCACTTTTACAGTAGCTAAGAAATACAGGGACTTGAAGCATTGAAAGCTGATATATTGGCTTTGGCATCAATTGTGGCTATAATGAGTTTGCCAACATCAGCCTTTCAAATATTGTCCAATATGGCAGATCCCTTTAAATATTCATTGTGCATACTGGACAACTATGAGAGTGGTGGAAATTTTTTAAACAATCTTTTTTCTGAACAGCCCAATGCAATGAGATGTCATGTGACAGAGGAATATGCCAGGAGACTATAGAAAACACAACCTGCCTCTGTGAAGAAGGTTTTAAAGGAGACCGGTGCCAAACAGGTGAGACATGAGTTTTTCTGACTTCAATTATTTTACATTTTTGTCACAGTTGACAGACATTTTCTGCAAAGGTGTGCATTTTTTCATAATGTGATCAATTAACGTTTTTTTTAATGGGAAAGAAAGTTTTACAAAACTAAAATGGCAAGAGAAATACTTCAAGATCATCCAAAGGAAATGATGTGAATTTGCTATCACAAGAGAAACTATTTCTGTTCCATGGACAAACATTCCAATCAGAATCAGAATCCGAATCATTTATTAATGGCCACACAACAGAGTTGGTGGAATTCGTCTTCGGTACAGCACTTCATGCTCAACATTCTCCAGTGTCAGTCACAGTACAGGAACAACAGAACGTTACAGGCACATTGCATTACAACACATACAGACATACACACATAAATACAGTGAGTCAGTTAGAGTCAAATGACTGATTTAATGTCCGTATGGCTGTGGGGAAAAAACTGTTTTTAAACCTGTCTGACTTTACATGCAAGGACCTGTAGCGCCTCCCAGAGGGCATGAGTGTGAACAAATGATGGGCAGGGTGTGTTGGGTCTGAGGTGATTTTTATTCCTGGCTGTGTGATGCGTCTTTGATACAGTGTGTCTATGGATGGGAGTGAGTGGCCAGTAATTTTGGATGATTTATGAATTATCCACTGTAGTTTTGTGCGTGAGTGACTGACACCATAAACTGTAAGAGAACTGGATGAAGCTATGTGACGTTAGCAGTTTGATTACAGGATGGATGTCTTGTAATGGATGCTGCCATCCTGTGTACCATATAAACCAAAACTTAACCAGCTCACAGACAGATACCTTAGGACTTAAGCCAGTCTGACCAATCACTACGCTGCATTTTTAAAACCGAAAATCCATAAAAAATCAAAACAAAAATGAACCCCAATACAGGGAGAGCAATTTTTTCAACAAGCCCGAGGAGATGTTGATACAAAAAATATCTTTTTCGCCACAAGCACTCATTTGGTTGTCAGCTCTCTACAGCCAGCCTCAAGTGAAAACTCTGGGTACTACAGGTTTTAGTACTTCTCCTTGGGCCTCCGTAGAGCGGTGCAGGGATAACGTGTACTTTTGTTGGCAAATATGGTGTTTTGTATCACGCTGGTTCTCTAAACTCTAAACGAAGTCCAACAACTCCAAACAAGCCCTCTATAGCCTATTGGATTTTTCACTGTGTTTTGGATCATTGCAAATAATAAGGCCTGTAGCAGACAAAAAATTATGATGCTTAGTCCTTGTAAGTGTTTAAGATTCAAAACCAGGTAACATCAAATGCACTTAATTTAAAGATATACATTTTTTAATAAATTATGAAGTGTATCATTAAAACTTTTTTAAAGCATGTATTCAAAAACTGTATTCTAAATGCCATCTACTTTGTGGGTTGGGAACCAGGAAGGGCTTAATGCAAAACTCACTTCCATGATTTTGAACCAATTTCTGCAGCACACTATTCTTGGCCCTGGACAGTGAGAAAAACATGTTTCAAAAAGGACTGATTGTGCTGTGAGCCATACTTGCAAAGCATTATTAGATTGCTCTTAGCATGAATCAGAGGATTCTTTCCCTTGTAATTTATCCAAGAAACAGAAACACTGATGTGTTGTAAAACATCTCAAGGATCGTCATTTTCTTGACCAGAGTCCTCAGTAATAAAAGAGAAGTAACACTGAAGGCAGACAAAGGAGACAGATCTCCATTCACCTTTAAATATCAAATGTAGCTTTTATTTATCATAGTGAATGACGCAAGTTTTTCACTCAAAGCATCTTTTCATTTTCTCCAACTGGACAGGAATCTGCAGTGTTGGGTTGAAGAACGTGTGGATATTCTTTCATTTAGTGAAAACAGGACATCTATGTCACAGCAGAGACCAGCCTGATGGCTCCTTTCACTTCTTCTTTTATACTTCCGCAGAGTGTTATCTGTATTGTTCACTGACCCGCACTTTGCTTCTGCAGAATAGAACTTTTACTTTATCTTTATTTGTCATGAATATTACAACCCTTGCTTCTGCTCCCTCCGTTTCCTGAGGTCAGACTAATAATCACATTGAGGACATCCATCAAAATAACTTGGCATAGATGTGCTTTAAATATTTTTTTTGGAACACAAGATGTTATCTTTGGTTCACTTTTGACCTGTTTGTGCCACTAGCTGTGGAGTGCCTCCCTCTGTCTCAGCCTGATAACGGATATCTAAGCTGCTCCGGAGGAAACCAGACGTTTAACTCCACCTGTCAATTTAAATGTCATTTCGGCTTCCTAATGATCGGACAACCTGCCATTACCTGCGGGGTCACCGGTGTCTGGAGCGGCCCAAGACCTTATTGTGAAAGTAATGGGTTTTTTTTTAGTGTCAATATTGGTGTAAATCTTTATCTGGTAGTATAAATTTGTGTGTTTTATTCTTTCAGGTTACAGACAGGCTCTGCTGGGGGTGGCTGGGTGTGGAGCCCTCTCTGCCCTCTGTTGCATCTGCTTGTGCTGGATGAAACATAGGAGGAGTCAGTATTTCTCTATATATAGTAAAAGTGATGCTGTTACAACAGACCTCTGTAGTAATCCTTTTTGTGTTAATTTCTCACAGGAAAGAAAGTTACCCAAGTAAGGTCAGTGTTGAAATGTGCTTCACACAGGCAGCTCCACCCTTTTAGCTACTGTACTGGAAAATATATTTTTGTTTTTGTTTTTAACAGAGCATACTGTTTCTGCAATTATTTTTCTGTTACTGTCACCATTTGTCACACTTTGCTTGTCCTTCACAGGCAGCCTGAAGAACTGTCCCATCCATCCAGTGAGGCATTGGCATAGATGAACGTATCCTGGAGCCTAACTTATATTTAATTACTAAATACTTACCAATATCAATTTGTACAAACACATCACCCAAATCCTACATTTACAGTACCTCCTTGAGATACCAAAATTATGAAATATGAGTGCATCAAGGGACAGGGCAAAACAAAGCATATCATAACAGACGCTTTGTTTTACCTTATTTTCCCCATGAGAACATCTCATCTTTATTAAATCTCAAGAAATTGGCCCAACCTTTTTATTACAAACCAGCTTTAAAATCTCAAGATGATAAAAAAATTAAGTCAAGACCTCAAGAAAGCAACACAAACTTAACTTTGCATCACAGAAAATGCATTAACATGTCACCCCTGGCTTAACCTAAACTTTTGGTAAACCATACTTTGAGTCATTGTTACCTCCGCCAAGGAGGTTATGTTTTCGGGAGAGTTTGTTTGTCTGTCTGTCTGTCTGCCTGTGAACAAAATGACTCAAAAAGTTATGGATGGATTTTGATGAAATTTCAGGACATGTTCAGCATGGAAAAAGAAGAAGCGATTCAATTTTGGTGTTGATCTGGATCACCGTCTGGATCCGCCATGACGAAAAATGCAATTTTTGTGAATAACTACTGAACTAAAATAGATATCATTATGAAACCAATTGCTAATGGTATGTTTTCATGGTCAAGGAATCTAAATATTTACATGAAATAAAGGTAGGACTAATATTTATGGTAAAAATTACAATATGGGAGAGGACTGTGGTGCTGGCGGAGGTCTGTGCTCTCCTAGTGCTTTTCCAGTTTCTTATTGTACTGAGTATAAACCTGATTAGATGTCCATAAATTACTAGAGATTTAACTGAACATGATATTTTTACGTGTAATGAACAGTGATTAAAGGGTAAAAAGAGCCGTACAAATGGTTGTCACATACAAAGCTTAAAAAATCTGGATTGCCAGTGATGTCACCACGAAATACTTCATCACATGAAAGATAAATCCCAAATAAAGTGGTAACTTTGTCACAGTTGTCTACCTATCAATGACAAATCAGAGCTTATTCAACTGGTATCAATAAGTGTGTGTAAATATTCGAAGAGCTGAAGAAAGTTGTCTATATTTCCAAAAGAACAGCTTTTCAAAGGTCCAGTGCCATGAAATATTAATTTTCTTTGCATTTACCTGAAAGATTTTGGAAAGCAAAAGAACATTACACCTTTTACTCAGTAGTTCACAGAGAAATTATTAGACATGGTCAAGACAACACGTCAGCACAGATTTCATATTTATTGAAACTCATAGGCTCCCCTCCCCCTCAGATCCAAGCATTTCCTAAGGGGAGTGGAAAGGAGCTTATCTGATCCTCTACAGGGACTAAATTTTCACAAGACACGGTGTAAACTGTCAAACACCAGGCCATGGGACTTTTTAGTATATTTTGTTTTGTAAAATCATTTTAAATCTAAATAATTTCATCTTAAACTCCAAGGACAACCACACAGGAGAGCTATTAATACATTATAAATATTTGCCATAAGGATACTGATTTTTGTTTTTAGAGCCCGAAATATTTTTACACAAAGCTTTTTTTGTTATGGTGTGGTAGGTAAAGTGTTACAATTAGAAGTATATGCAGATGTTATAGAAGAGCATTTGCACATTGCAGACTCTAGGAATTTTTTTCTCTTTAAGGGACACGTTTGGCCCACTGCAAAAAGTGTTACCCCAATTTTTGGACCCTTTCTCAGAATTTGGGAACCACTGTAATACATTTTATGGAAAGAGAATAAGTTCTCAAAGTATAATTTTAATATATAGAACACATCTGTGTACACCTTACCAACCCCACAAAGAAGACCCTCTCTCTCTCTGTTGCTTGGTCGACTTGTTAGAAAATATGTGCTCCATATCCCTGCTAATGATGTCATCAGGTGATATGCCAACTGCTTCAAGTGGGAGACACTCCTTGAGCTCCAGTGAAACAAATCTGTTTAGCCACAGTAAACATTTGAATACAATGCTTAAAAGCCAAAGCCTCCTCCACTTCTTGCAAGTTGGAGGTGGGTTGAGAGTTCACAGTAAAACTGTGTGATACCCTGAAATACAGGGGTTCATAGACCTGCTAAAATGCACTATTTTGAGAGGTTTTTGTTTCCAGCAAAAACTTAAAATTTTCATACTGGTGACATCTGAGATCTTTGTTTTCTTGTTGAATAGGAGTACAACAGGTAATCTTTGTGAGTTGTAGTTGTAAAATGTATGTATTTCTGGCAATATGTACAAATAAAGTAAAAAAATAATTCAAAATAAATTGGTATTCTTGAGTTCTTTTGTTCATGTGTACATAACTGGGCCTGTGAGAGTGTTTCTTGACTGATAGCATGAGCAGTGCCTTTCCTGTCAGGAAGTTACAGAGTAACAGATATTGCAAAATTGGTTATAGACTCATTCCTTGAAAGGCAATCAGAAGTTTTGCATCAGTCATCAGCACTGTAGAGTAAATACAGCAAAAAGAACAAGTGACAAAGGACCGATTATTTAGTAAGACAACTGACATTTCAGGGTAAGTTTTGTTCTTACAGCCATGCAGGATTAACACACTTTGCACCTATTTACTCACATGAACATAGACAAGTCATCCTCTGTGTTTATTTCAGATGCTTCAAGAATCCGTTGGTAGTAAACAAAGCCTGTATCACTTGGTGCTCATAGCTGTGCTCACAGTTCTTTCTCAAGGTAAGTCTGCTCTTTCCATCCACTATACTTTATTACCAGCTTTGCAGTTTTGTCTTATGCTTCATATCCTCTAACTTAGACCACAGCAGAAGAGGAACACATGCATGGACCTATGAGTACAGCATCAGTCCAACCCGCAGATGGCATGAGGCCCGTCAGTGGTGCCAGGAGCACTTCACAGACATGGTGTCCATTAGAACCCAGGAGGAAAATGACTACTTGAATAATCTGCTGCCATATAATTCAAAGTATTACTGGGTCGGTATTCAAAGAGAGAGAGGAGAGTGGATTTGGACTCATAACAACCAGAAAGTACCTCTGGAGGCCCAGAACTGGGCAGACAATGAGCCAGATAACATACCGACTAACAACTGTGTGGAGTTTTACGTGAAGAGAAATGAAGATGCTGGCAGGTGGAATAATGAGGGTTGTCAAAAGAAAAAGGGGACAATCTGCTTTACAGGTAAAAGACTAATTTGTCAATTGCACTTTCAAGTGGTGCTTAATTAATCATCTGGATTTTTTTGGCTTTCTCTTTATATTAATGTAGAGTCATGCAAACAGAATCTCTGCAGTGTTCATGCAGACTGTGTGGAGACAGTTGGGAACTTCACCTGCAAGTGCCATCCTGGTTTCACAGGGCCAAGCTGCCAAGAGGGTAAGAATACGGGACTACCACCTCTGAGCTGTGCTGTGTGCCTCTACAAGGTGGCACATAACGGTATAATCCATTAAGTGATTCAACAAGTGATCCTAAAACAATTCAAAACAAGTTCTCTGCAAAACATGTTAAAACTAAACAAAAACACCCTTTATAGAGTTTTGTTGTGTTTTTTGTTTTTTATTTAATAATGAAATGTGGTCAGGTTCTGACAAATGTGCGCCTGCAGTTGTCAGAATTTCTGCTAATATCTGTATGAGTAGTCCTAAAGTGAATGTGTTCGTTGGTACTGACAACTGACATAAATACTCCGACCATCTGTGAGAGTGAATGGGTATGACTGGGTGTTAAGCTGCTTTGTGTAGTCAAAGAGACTAGTAAAGGGCGATACAAGCTCAAGTCAATTTACAAATTTACAATAAACATCACCGAATTAGAGATTTGGGAAGAGAATTTAGCTTAGCTAGTTAAAGGTCTAAAACAAGTTTCTTTCCTTAAGAGTTTTGGGGTTTTGACATGCATGCTTTTGAGCTCTGAATTATGCTGTCAGAGCTCACATTATCTGAAAGGTGGAACAACAGAGGAAACAAAGAGTTTTTTTTCTCATGAAAGATCACTAAAACCATGCAATCTGTATCTGTCCCCCCCCCCAAGTCCAAGAATAGGTTGGTGTAAAGTTTGACACTAATCCTTTAAAGCAATCTTTAAATATTGTGAAGTTTTTAATTCAAGGTGACCTTGACTTTGTACCTCAAAGAAGTATGCTGTTTATTTTGAGCCACATTAAATATGTATACATATTTTGGAAGAAAATCCTTCAAAGCAAGCTTGAGAGGCATGGGATCACAATTACTCCTGACCCAATGTATGTACTTAGGCAGATCCATCTTTTCAAGCTCCCATCTGCAATAATTGTGAGCTGTCTAAAGCGGCATGTCCCAATCAGAGTCCTTTGGAGCATACAGAGATTAGCATAGATGCGACAATTTCAGTAGTAGCTTCATCAGATCTTGACCACATTTCTTCAATAAATGAAAAACAAACAACAGCACTGAAAGCAGTTCTCTATGGAACAGATATTTTTGCTCCACTTCTGACATGTTTGGTAAGAGTTTTTTTGACAAGGTGGTTTCATGTTCTGTCCTTCTCACTGCGGCAGTAGTGCCTACCTTCCACAACCTCTGATTGGCCTGGAATAAATGTAATTGACAGAATAATTGTCCAATTACCTGCTGAATCTGCTGTCACTAGGTTCTGCCCTCAAACACTTTCTACCACCGTGCCACAGTGGAGGAATAACATGGAATGCACCACAGCCATCCGTTTTCTTTTCACAAGAAGTTTAACACGTTTTTCTTTTCACTCTTCCCCAAAGCTATTGCATGCAAGTCCTTTCTGGATCCAGAACAGGGTTCTCGCTCCTGTGTCAATCCCTTCGGGTCAGATCGTTTCAACTCTTCCTGCCGTTTCCAGTGTAAACTCGGTTTCCAGTTGGCCGGAGTTCCCCAACTGCTCTGCCAAGCCAGCGGTGAATGGAACCACCCTGTTCCTCTTTGTCAAGGTGCTGCAGCTCTGTGCCAATAATAATGTCAAACTTTCATTCCAAATGCAAAGGTTACAAGGAAAACATTTCTCATTCTGTTTTAGTGAAACAGTGCCCAGCTTTCAACACGACCAACATCGTTGAAGGCAGTATGAACTGCAGCCATCCCATAGCACCATTCAGCTACAACTCCACCTGTGAGGTCAGGTGTAATGAAGGCTATGAGTATAAAGGACAGGACAAGATACACTGTGACCATAATGGCAAGTGGAGCGCCGGTGTCCCAGCATGCTCCGGTAAAGTGACTGATGTCAAATTACATCCTTAAAAAATATTTTAATTGCTTTTCAAGTAGTGAAAATGTGATACATTTCAATCTTTTTTCCTTTGTTATGATTGGAAAAACAACAGGTTTGTTACAATTCAAGTTACACATTTTATAGGAAAGTTTGCATGTTCGTCCCGTGCATGCGTGGGTTCTCTCCGGGCACTCCGGCTTCCTCCCACAGACCAAAAACATGCTCATTAGGTTAACTGGTGACTCTAAATTGCCCTTAGATATGAGTGTGAGCGTGAATGGTTGTTTGTCTCTCCGTGTGGCCCTGCAATCGACTGGCAACCGGTTCAGGGTGTACCCTGCCTCTCGCCGGGGAGATAGCTGAGATAGGCTCCAGCCCCCTGCAACTCCGAAAGGGATAGCCGGGTATAGAAAATGAATAAATGAATGAATGATTGATTGATAATTCCTGCAGTGGCTAAAGAGGGCATAAAGCCTACAATGGCTTGATGCAGTTCAGTTAGAGAGAGCAGAAACACAGAATAACCAAGTACAACAACAGATGCGCTCCAGGCCTAAATTTGGAGTGTCCATGTTTTTGAATCTTTACAGTAAATGCACTGTGCCAAGAGGAGAATGACAGAAAGGCTGTGTGACATAATCATGGTCCTGTTTTCATTTTATCATCAAAAATGTGAAATATAGAAACCTCACCTTAATGTTTGCATTGTATGATTTTTTTTCTGAGTCCTTCCCTCAAAAAGTTAAATTATTTACCCTAAGTAGATATTAAACCTGACTAAAGTTGAAATAATGTGTTGAGAAAAAATTTCAAATGTAAATATGATGATGAAATACAGTATTCAGAAAAAGTTAATGTTAAAAAATGGTCCCTTTGAAAAAAATAAAACCCCTCCCTCTCAATATATATTTTTCTTCTGCCTGGCCCGTACTGATCATGAGGCCTGATAAATTTCTGTCTCAATAACCAATACTATTGAAACACTATATTAATTTACAGAAATATTGTCTTTATATCTTGTATCAAAAATCTATGAATACATAAAAACAAATCACTTTCTCAGCTTTAAACACCTTTATCAATACTCATGTGATTCACAAATGTAAATAGACTGACCTGTTAGCTGACCTCAGTGTGATGTCATATCCTGTCTAGACAGATCACAGTCGAGCCAGCTCTATTTTATCACTTCACTCAACACTTATTTATTCTGATTCTGGAAAAACAACATTGTGATTTAGAGTTGAATGCTAGCTACTTTTTCCCTCGACTGTAAATGAGTCAGCATGCTTGTTCCCACCAGTGTGCCTCTCATGTTTTGAAAGGCTGACTAACACTCTGAGCACTATCTTGGGTTGAGTTGACTCTATGATTTGTATCATTCCCACTGCAGTGAAAAAGTGCCCCCCCATTTCATTCCCTGCTCCTGGCAACATGACATGTGTGGACACTTTGGGCCCATTCTCATTTGGCACACAGTGTAGCTTCACCTGCCAGGATGGCTACAACCTAACCAGGGATGACATGCTCACCTGTCTGGCTTCAGGAAAATGGAGCAGTCCAGCACCTGCATGCAAAGGTGGTTCACAAGAACAGTGTGAGATTTGTTTTAAGCCAAGACAAACAGATGAAAACATTTTTTTCTTCTTTGCAGTGGTGATGTGCAACACTCTAAAGGCTCCACCTAATGCCTCAATGCAATGCAAAGACCATCTAGGAGTGTTCAGCTATGGATCAACATGCAGGGTCAAATGCGAAGAAGGTTTTGATCTGATTGGTGCAAATATGACAGAATGTTCCTCACAGGGGAGCTGGAGTCACGAACTTCCTGTTTGCAGAGGTAGACCATGAGTCCTTTTCTTGTTCAGTCCCAAAAAGTTAAGAGTTTCCTGTTTAAGTTCATATTATATTTTCTTTTTCATTGTTCTCATCCACTAAAAAATGTCTCAATCTGAATGCTCCACCTCATGGCTCCTTGCTCTGCTCTGACCCATTTGGAGTTTTAGTTCTGATTCTAAACTCTGGAGAAAAGTTTATCCTTAATGGGACAGCAGATACAGAAAACCCCTCTCAGAGCAGGTGGACTACAGATAGCCATGAATAGGTAAAGCAATAATGATGCACGAGTGAGTAAGCCTTTGGCATGTCTGGTGCCCTTCTCCTGAAGTCTGGCTGATTTTTTTGTGTAGGTGTCAAAGCTACAGAGATTTCACATTTTTTCTACATTATAAAATACACCTGGAGATGCCCATGACGAAAAGTGATTGTTTTAATGTTTTTATGCATAAATGTGTGACCGGCCTGCCTAATTGCTCCATTAACCCTTCTTTCTAATATGATTGGCAGTAAAAAAAGGAAGGAAAGTAGACAATATCTTAAATTAGAACACAATATCAGCAAAACTTCTGCTGTTAGCTAGAAAACACAACAGCTAGCATTAGCTTTCTGTCCCTAGCCATGGTTGCCATTGTTGTAAAAGTTAAGTGAAGTTGAATTGAAAGAGTCGCTTTGAAGAGCCTATGGGCTATCCTGCTTTTTTTAGTTTTATTTGCCCTATGTGTTCAACATGTCTCAATATGGCACCTCCGTAAACCAGAGAAATACTGTAGGCTACTCATGGGCATCAAGACCTCTCCCTCCTCCTCTTTTTGCTACCCAAAACCTCTTATTCCCCTGGTCCCCCAATAGACCTTAAAGTTTGATGTCCTTCCATTGCTTTGTCTTTAGTTTAAGCCCATTGTCTCACCATAGAAAGCACATTATCGATCATAGACGTTAACATGAACATGATGCATAGCAGTGCTGACCCAGCTGGTAACCATAGAGTTGACCTGTAAACCAAACAGAACAGGTTTGATCCAGGTGGGAAAGGAACCTTAAAGGGACAGGGGTTTTAAAAGAAGTGTTGAAAATACAGCACTAGGGTATTTTGTATTAAAAAATATATAGTTTTAAAAAAAATAAAAATAAAAAATGTGATTGTGAACATATGCTGCGTTCCATTTACCTCGGAACTGGGAGCTGGGAAATGGGAGTGACGTCATCTTCGACTTATCTGCGTTCCAGTTGAAGTCGGAGGCTATTGTTAGCTGTTGTTAGCATGCCCTGTGTTGTTGTTCACAAATATCACATGAAGAATGTGATTATCACTATGGCAGCATTTTTGTAAATATAAGTCTAACACTACTATGTATACAGCTGATCTAGAGCAACACACACTAGTCAGAAGTGCAAATAAATTGATTATTAGAGGAGCTAAATAACTGTTCACACTGGGGGCTGCCATCTTTGATCGTCAACTTGGGGGTGGTGATGGTGCATTCCAGTTGTAGTTGGAGGTCGGAATTTCCCACTTCCGAGTAGGAAATTCTATCTGGAACGCCCCCCGAGGTCGGAATATCCTACTCGGAACTCGGGGAGACCTCACCACCCCCGAGTTGACGATCAAAGATGGCAGCCCCCAGTGTGAACAGTTATTTAGCTCCTCTAATAATCAATTTATTTGCACTTCTGACTAGTGTGTGTTGCTCTAGATCAGCTGTATACATAGTATTGTTAGACTTATATTTACAAAAATGCTGCCATAGTGATAATCACATATTCTTCATGTGAAGTTTGTGAACAACAACGCAGGTATGCTAACAACGGCTAACAATAGCCTGGTCGATCGGCATGTTTTTTTTCCGACTTCAACTGGAATGCACATAAGTCGGAGATGACGTCACTCCCATTTCCCAGCTCCCAGTTCCGAGGTAAATGGAACGCAGCATGAGGTCTCCCCGAGTTCCGAGTAGGATATTCCAACCTCGGGGGGGCGTTCCAGATAAAATTTCCTACTCGGAAGTGGGAAATTCCGACCTCCGACTACAACTGGAACGCACCAATACTCTGGAAGTCATCAAAATAGATAGGCTATACCTGCAGGCAAATCATAACCTTTTAAAATTATCCCCTTGGATTTTAATTCTGTAATTACACCTCTGAACAATGTTTTCAAAATAATGATGTATTGGTCAGAGTGAGTCAGTATATTTATAGACCTACCATTTGTAATTTTAGGCTTTATGTAGATGAGTATCAAAAAGTCGACATGTTAGGGTTTTTTTCAATCAAAGATTCATTTTGAGGTAGTTGTAGCCTCTCAAACTGTCAGGAAAAAGTTTTAGTTATGCTTTTCAGCGATGAAATCAAGACAGCCATAAACCACTCAAAAGATTTAGTAAAAGACCCTGTCAGTTTTCTTGCTCCACTCAAAGAGGATCATTTGTTCAGCTTGCTTCATTCTCTTTTAACCATAGCTCGCCCCTGCCCCCTGCTGGACAAATCCCCACAACATGGGAGGATGAACTGCAGCCATCCATTTTCAGCCTTCAGTTTTGGCTCCCTCTGTGACTTCGAGTGTAATAAGGGGTTCAGTCTCAGGGGAAAACAGTCTCTGACATGTAACCAGTCTGGTCACTGGAGTCAAGATCTACCCACCTGCAAGCGTGAGTGTCCAGGATGAGCTTAAATTCTCAAGCTTTAACTGGCTACACTGATTAAATGAGTACTATTTTTTCTTGTTATCATCCTCAGCTGTACAGTGTGAAGCTTTCCGTACCTTGCCGGGAATCCTTTCAATGAACTGCTCACATCCTTTGGGGGACTACAGCTTTGGCTCTCAGTGTCATTTCACATGTAGACCAAGACTTTCTTTGAATGGTTCAGAAGTGCTGTTTTGTTCCTCCTCTGGGCTCTGGAATGACAGCCTGCCTCAGTGCAAGGGTAAGCTTTCAAGTTACGTTTGTGTTACCATGTTTGGTACATTAATTTGGCATGTTAGCATGAATTAACTTGTTCCCATGTCCTGGTGTCTCACTGTTTACATCATTTCGCAGGTGTCTCTAAAGCAAGGATGAAAGTTGAAAAGAGAAAAAGAAAAATTTAGTCTCAGTAAAGGATCAGATACACCCCTTTTTCCCTCCTCTTTGGAAACGCTCTGATCTGAGGGGGCAGGGAGGCTATGATAATGAGGTCTGTGCTGATTGGCAGCCGAAAGGGTGCCTGATGGGCAGGGGGAAGGGGTTGAAGGCTGCATAACGAACTTTCAGAAGAGTCATGTCATCTACCTGTGACAAGTAGAAAAAGAATGTAGATGGGGATGCCGTATAGCAGGGATCATCAACCACATTTGTGCCAGCTTTTTTCTTGGCATATGCTATGGGGGCCAGAAAACAGCGATAATAATTAAAAAACAATTCAAATGAAATACTTTGGTCCACATGCAATATTATTTACCATCCCCATTCACCGGCCCCGAAGTACAAACAAGGGGTCTCAATTAGTTTTCGGTATTTAGAGACAAAATCTGGCATTAAAAGAACACATTTTAGCCAGCACATGTTCTCATTTTGGTAACACAGAAGATCATAAGGGCCTAAAAGAAAGAAAGAGAAGGAAAGAAAATTAAAGGCTGAACTTGTTTTAAAGTCTGAGAAAAAAAAGTCCAAATTCTGAGATTGAATTTAGAATTCTAAGAAATAATGTGGAGAAAAGGAAAGAATTATGTCATATTTTGTTTCAGAATTAAACATGTAATGCAAGAATTTAAGTTGATTTCTTTCAAATAGTTTGATTCTTAAATAGATAATCATAATACAAGGGGCCAGATGGAACGCTTTGAAGGGCCTGATGTGGCCCCCAGGCAGCCATTTGGTGATCACTGCTGTATATCTATGACATTATAACCCCCAGGAGGTAAAAAAAAAAAAAAAGAAAGAAAAAAAAATTAAAGGGCATTTTCTTCAAAGAGGCACAACACATTTCTCCGTGAACTGAGAGTTTAGAAAAAACATGTTCTGTTTTTCTGCTCCCCAAGTTTATTCAAACAACCTTAAAAACAAAGATAATTCATTTTTCAGAACATGGGACCTTTAAAATGTTTATGCAATAATTTGTGTTGATTACCTGTTTTCAACTACCTCCTCCCAGCATGAAGAAAAACCTCTTCTAAACAGTTTGTATAGTGCATGCCACCTAATATCGTCATTAGGAAAAATGTTGCAAGTTGATGACTACAAGTTTTTCAAACCCACACGCAAACATGAACAATGACCAATAGCACTATTAAATGAAAAATATCATTAAAGGAGACATATCATGCTGATGCATGATTTAATACTTACATATAATATAATAAATTTGAAAACAAGACCTTACACCCCCTTAATTTTCAAAAAATGAGATATTGTATTTTTTCTGATATCCTAGAACGAGATTTGTTACCTCTGAAAATAGGTAATTGTGAGATGACTGCGAGATTTCAAACGTCGTGACGACACAAGGTACATTTCTTTTTATTGGAGTAATCTGATAAAACACTTCCTCCTCTGTGATGTCCATTAGCCACAAAACCGTCACCGAGGAACACATCCACCAGCAGGGGTATATAGATCCCTAGCTCACACTCACTCATTACCTGCTCTGGCCTGTAGGGGGACTCAATACGCGGTCACTGCTTTGAGCCTGCCAAAAAATACAGTAGAAGAAGAAGGACAGGCTGGCTCAACCAACTGTATCTGTCTGCGGCTTGCAAGATGGAGGCGTGTCCTGTAGTGGGCGTGTCCTGTAGTGGGTTCTGTCGCGTAGTGGGCGTGTCGCGTAGTGGGCGTGTCGTGTAGTGACGTCACTACGTGACAGAACCCATTATACTGTTCTTAAAGAGATATGAGCCCGGGTAGCATTCAAAGTTTGAATGTTCTGTTCTGTTTCTACACTAAATACCGTTTTGCTTGTTGCCTTATAATGAATTGATTTAAAAGCATTGAAATGTTAATATTGTTTGACTCTGCCACGAAATAATAATAATAATTAAACAACTCGGGACAAGAATTAATGAGCTAAAATACATACATACATACATATATGTATATATACGTATGTATGTATATTTATATTCAAGGGGAAACTTAGATTTAGGCACTAAAAGAGTGATGGTTAGGTTAAGGGTTAGCAGATGGGTGACATTAGGTTTTATTTGTGTAAGTTATTATAACATTAAAAGGGGAAACTTAGATTTAGGCACTAAAAGAGTGATGGTTAGGTTAAGGGTTAGCAGATGGGTGACGTTAGGTTTTATTTGTGTAAGAGAAACCACAGACCAAACGTTCTTTTCCCTCTTATTTTTCGTCTTCTTCCTTTTTTTAAACTTTTAACAGTGTCTTGCGTGGTTTTCTGTGATTTCCGTCTTAGCTAGTGGGCGTGTCGTGTAGTCATTACGTCATTACGCGACACGCCCACTACATGACACGCCTCCGTCTTGCGGGCCGCAGACAGACCCTTCTCGGCTCAACCCCAACTGACCAATCAGAGCACGAAGGGCTGTGACGTTGCGAGGTAACTTTAGGTCAGCCTTGAGACCGAGTGTTTCAATGAGAGCTTCATAATGGCCTAAAATGAGGATTTTGAGAACGCTATTGTGGGGCAATGAAGGAACTAAATGACTTGTACTGAGGGCAGAAATGCTTTACAGGCATCCTAGTCTGGCATAGTGAAAAGGAGAAAAGCATATGTCTCCTTTAAATATGGAGATCTGAGGTTTGTGAAGTGCATAAGCAGCTTCAATGGAAGAAACATATCTTGGCATGTCATTATAGTAAAAGTAAACACTAGCATTCAGCCCGGAATGCCAAGACTACAACCATTTCTTGGAGTGTTGTGAATGTTATGCCATATAATATTGCATTAATTTAGATCTAAAATGACAACAATAGTGTGTTTATTTTAATAATAGAGCTTGTCAACTAAAACAACAGTCAATTAATATTAGCCTGTGTTATCACTGTTATTGTTATCATGTTTGTTACTCAGTGTTTTTCCATAGGACCATGTTATTACAGTAGGGAAATCATAAATATTTATTTGACATCATCAGGTGGGATGGGGGTCAGAGGGTTTCCCCCAAACATTTTTTAACTAAAATCTTTTCTTTCCCGCATTCTGATCACTTTTTATTCTTACGCACAGTTTCATAACAACCATGAGGTAGTCCTGTGATCTTTGAGGTGCTTTCTGAAATCTCTTATCATTGTTTTTAAGCTCATTTCATTTCAGTAATAATTAATTTTTGGTTTCATTTCAAGCTTGTTTTTTTTTTTAAATATGTCAGAGGAACATATAACAGTAATTCACAGGTTGTAGTTACTGAATGAGAGAGAGAGACTGCTCTTGCACACACAAGACGCACACTAAAAAAGAAGAAATAACCATCTGATTAAAAAACAATTTTTACAGATGGTGGTAAAATATGCAGACATAACATTAATTAATTACAGTTTAAGGCAAGAAAAATTAGCATTATTAGCATTATTGTCCTCAAAGTCCAGAGGGCCACTGATGAGGGACAAAGGAGCTGCAGGAGGCTCAGCTGACGACCCCTGGTCGAGATGAAAGATGAAAGCGATTGTTAAACAAGATCATCAAAATTTGAAAAAATTCTACCTACAAATAAACCTGTTAATTTTTTTTTCTTTTTTTTGCATGGATGTCTGCCTATGACAAAACAAAATGTTTATGTGTTTGAGTATGACACAACATGTTTAACCCACCCCCCAATTTCAGGTTGATTGTGAATAATTCCCATGGATAGTGTCAAACTTTAAGTATTTCCTAAGTCCGAAGAGTAACTTTCCATGGAAACTTTCTGAAAGGTTTCCAAAAAATAACCGGAAATGTTCCGCGCCTTTGCAACCCCAGGAGATATGTTTGGAAATATCTGACAAATCTGTTAGGTGACCTTCAACCCATTTAGATCCAAGACTGCCTCATAAACAAGTACTAAAACCGAAATAGTATTAAATGCAAATTTTACAAATCTTTTTTAAAATATAAATGCATTCATAAAGGTCTGAAAAATGCTAATATGTATGTTAAATAATATCATACGTTCTGAACCTCCGTAGGAAGAAGGCACCTGAAACAGGGGGTATAACCTGAACAGGTCACTGGTTGTCACGAGACAACAAGAGACAAGAGACAGAATCACAGTCATACCTAAGGAAAGTTTACAGTCCACCAACCAAATCAGCATGTTTTTGGTCTGTGGATGGATTCTGGAGTGCCTGGAGAAAACCCATTTAACCCTTTCATGCATGAATTTCTAAGTCACAAAGGAATACTTTTTAAATGTTTGTTTTTCACTTCCGAACAAGTTAAAAATCATATTCATTTCTTTCAGTGTTAGATTTTGAGGGAGTAATGCATCTGCCCACCACAGTGGATACCATGCATCAATGGTATAAAAAGTAAATTAGTGGAATTTAATAAAAATCCACAAACAAATGTCTTTGACAAGCATTAACTAAGAGTAAATAAAAAAAAGATCCATCTGAAGTATATCTATTATTGCTGATTTATCAAACTATTCTCTTGTGAATCACACCAAAATTTAAAATAAAAATAAACAAGTATGTGGAATCTTAATACAGACATAATGTCCAATTTGTCCTTTGCTGGATTTTTTGGATTTATGATGGAATATCTCAATATGGAAAAATGTGAAAAGACAATATTTATGAAACTTAAGACAAGGGTTTGGGAATTTACCACCTGGTTGTTGGACATGGTGCTGCAACCAAAAAAGTATACATTTATTCTAAATATATGTCCACTGTCGCGGATACCATGCATGAAAGGGTTAAGCACAGGAAGACCGAGCAAACTCCACACAGAAAGACCCCTGTCAGCACAGAGAATCAACGGTCTTTTTGCCACGCACAGGAATATTTCAATTACACAAAATATGTTACGACATTAAAGTTTATTTTTACACATTGAGGCAGTGCAACAAAAGAGGGAAAATCAATGAGGAGTTAAAAGAGGATTGCCAAAAACAAAACAACACTGAACCAAAATAAGGAAAAAGCAACTTAATTTTGTAATTACATTAATTTTTTTGTGTGTTCCAGAGGAGGGAATGCCCCTGGGAATTGCCCTGTTGATGTACACTGGGGTGGGTGCAGCTTCTGCTGTCATTCTTCTTGTCCTGATTGGGTTGGCTTTCTTGGTTGTAAGGCTAGCCAAGAAAAGAGGTAAGAAGGTATGTTGTGGTCTTGTGCAGTTAAATCTATAGCAGCATGATTTTGCTCTCATGTCATTTTTGTCTCTGATCTTTTCAGGAAATGCAGTTGTGTCCCACACACCAACATGGGGGTGCAGAGAGAATCCAGCATTTGAATTCTGAGCTTCTGAGACTCTTTGGCAACAACTGACATAAAATACTTCATCAAATTGTACTATTTACAATCACCCTATAGTCATAGAATACAAAAGGGTTACAGTAAGATTAAAACCTCACAAACAAAAATCAAAAAGCTTCATAATTCAGATCAGGATGAGCAACTTTGGCTAAAGGGGTCACATTAATTTTATTTTAACTACCAAAAGCAAAATTAATACAAATGAAACTCTTCATTAATCAGTTATAATTTTAACCAAATAAAAATAAACCTACAGGATCCAGAACTAACTTTCTGACTAATCAGTGGGCAGGTAGATAAAAACATTCACTGACCAAACAGAATTTCCATCCACCAAAAAATAAATAATTGTTGTGTTACATGCATATGTTTCAGTGCATTTAACTGAATAAACTCGGTTTGATGTTCCAAAGACTGAATCACTACAAAGGAAGAGGAAATTATAATGTGGTTAGGAAATGTATTTGCTCAGCATTTATTTATACACAACTGTTTAGATCCAAAGTTTTCCTGCCATGTGACGCAGAAACTTGAGATTTAGCTGCCTAATGGGAAATTTACATGCATATGGGAACTGCTGGAAGTTAATTTCAGAGTCTGTGTCGTTTTTCTTAAGAATATCTGACCAACATTTATTTTTTTAAACTTAATTATCTTTAAAAATAATGTTTTCAAGGCAGCAAAGTTTAAATTGTTTAACCCTCTGACTGGCATTGTAACCGTGCGGTTGACCTTTTGCTACCTTACCGCTGTTTTTAAAATTTTGAAAGCCCATCTTTGTTTGCTCTTCCTTATTCATCTGTCTGAATTCTGTTTGTAACACCAATATGTATCAACTGGCTGGCGCTGCCGTACATGAATATAGTTGTTTGAAAACCAGGAAAAATTTGAATTGTTTGAATCGTTGCTGCAAAGTTCTTCAAAAATCTAAAAGTAAGATCATACATCAGAGTAAAAAAATGTTTTCACATATGTCCAGATCCTGAAAAGTTGAGGAAGTAAATTTGGGTAATCTGAAATATAAAATCTGAATTGTTGCTAAATTAAGATGAAGGAGCACACTTTTACCAACAAATAATTTGTTGTAAATGCGAAGTTTTTTCTGCTTTTTTCTGCTTTGTTTGCAAATGAACGTTAATATACATTCAAAACAGTTTAACATAACACATTTAATGAAAATTATACAAGTGTAGCTCTCATTCCTGTTAGATAACAAAGAATTTGCCCATTTTTTAAAATTACAATGGAATTTATTTTTTCTTTCTCATTTTAGGGCAGATGTTGCTATGTTTCCTTCATGTTTGCCTGGAGTTAGAAAACAATTCTTATTTTCTAAGATAACTCTCACTGTTGTCTCAAAGGATACTAATAAACACATAATGTGCATACTACATACAGATATTTGTGTTCAGGTTTTTACTTTTGTCTGGTTTGTCCATAACATAATTGTCAATAAAGGATCAATAACAAATTGCCTCATGAAACGTAATTTTCGTTCTTTGGCCAACTCAGCTTATACACACAAAAACGCAAATGTTGGTATTCTTCTGTTAACGGTGATAGATATATAGAAACTTCATTGTCTGTCACAAGTGACAGAAATTCATCTTTGACAGGCTCCTTTACAAATTTAAAAGGGACATTACAAAACAATTGAGAAGAAAAGTAAATACAACACTAAAAAAAGCATCAATCAATTGACAGTCTCCCAACAGAGGGGGGTGTTACAGCAGCATGTGTCTGTTTCTGTTTGTTCAAGGTACTACTGGGGTTGAGTATGTGGTGACCCTGGCTTGCTGGTGCAGCTCAGTTTACTTGAACTTGACCTCCCCTCACAGCAGCTTATACAGTGAGGTCAATGGGTGAAGAGGTAGAAAACATTTGAGATTGCCAAACTGCCACAAAGTGTCATATTAGCACATTTAGTGGCCAGAAAGCTCTCATCACTGAGTGGCGAGGAGGTGATCTATTATCAGTGTCAACACAATGTGTCAGACTGGGCACAGATCCCACTCTGAGATACTATGGACGACCCACCCCAGCACAGCACTAAAGACTGAATTAAAATGGCAGAAGACATACCTAAAATGCCAAACAGAATCAATTTAAGAAACCAACATTGTTTAGCACATACTTGGGTTAAATTATTGTCTGAATCAGGTGTAAAGTTGGCTTTCTTTTTCTCATGGCAAAAGGAAACCCCCAGACAAACATGTGCTGCAAAAGGCTAATGGACTACCTTCAGCAAAGCGTGTGCATCTGTCTTGTCGCTGCAACAGCATGAAGCCAATTATAGTGGTTAAAAGACAGAGGGTTTGTGGCCTGTGGTTGGCATGAAGGGTGCAATAAATAACCGAACCGTTGACAGGGTACTGTTTGGCTACCGTCAGAATAATAATGAGGTTATTGCTACCCGCTGTGACCGTATGATCACGCTTTGATTATATTTTTCATGCCACCCATTGATGCTGGCAGCCATGTGTATGTGTGCCAAGACTCGAGAAGGGAAAAGACCCTGCAGGTGACCACCATGGCTTCTTCACAGATATTTAAGTCTGGTTTTCCCTCCTAAAGATACAAGGAAACACATTACTTTACTTCAGTCACCATAATAAAGAGCCTTTTTCCTTCTTAGATGCACACAAGCAGACACTTAGAGCAGATATAGACACAGATACAAGGGAGACTCAAAGAACTGAATATACTCTACTGCACACTTCTTGAGCTCTGGTTGGCAGTGGCATACCTTGGTGACAGACAATTAGATTGTTCCTGACCATTGACTTGCACTCTCTGCTCTGCGAGGTCTGATTTCATAGTGGGAAAGATGAGACGGGTCTAGGAGAGGGTTCACAGCCGGGGCAAGGAGGCACCGCATACAGTGGGGGCTTCATATCTCGGTGTCACCCCGGGCATTCTCCCCTGACACAGCTTTCAGCCCCTCCGTTGTCTTGAGGGTATTTCTCAACCCTCCCTCACCAGGATAGGTGCATTCCAGCTGGGCACAGAGCCTGGGTGGTCCCCCTCCTCGCCCCTCCTGTAGGAAGGAAAAGGCAGAAAAATGCAGCGAGGACCTTTGACCGTGAGGAGCACAATGTGAGCGTTGATGATGGCGGCGTGGATGCCATGCTTACCTGCCACTGACCCATACAGCTGTCACAGCCCGCCGTTTTACAATCTCATGATCCGCCCAACAGCCAAGGGGAAGATGTCTCGCTGACCTGTCACCTAGATCGGACCGATAAACACCGAGGATGGAGTGACCCGACTTTAACCCTCGGCATGAATAATCAACCTCAGCCTGATCAGCATTTTTGCTCAAAACTACTCACGTACCGCATCATAACCATTATTTATTGATCATTGAAGACTCACTCAAGATAATCGGCATACACACATTACAGGAATAAATACAAATTCACACTCGGACTGGTATTTACATTAGTCGATGCAAATATAATCTCACAACTAACATTCAAACATAGAGAGAGGTCAGAAAGTATCGTGCATAAACACTGTGGGATTGTAAAGCATAGGAGGCAGTAGTGTATTCATGTTAACGTGGAGGTGCACATGGTACGGTATATTGCACGGTATCACCAAGCACCCACGTCCGCTGGAGGCAATCTTGTAAAAACTTGTTCCTGTGCACAAATGGTCGGATAAATGATAACTGAGTTTGATCTTTGCCTCAGGAGGTAAAGTAAGAGTCCTGCATGGAGTAGAGGCGGTCAATAGGGGTGAGCAGAGAGGTGTCACCAAGAGACAGGCAGTCGGTATCAGCCACGTTACACAGAGGGTCTCGGTCCAGGTCACTGTACACACCCTTAAAACCTAGAAGAAACACAACATCAGTGAGTACTGGATATCTAGTGAAATACTTTAATCATTAGTCTGAAAGAGCACCTCGTGTACTCAATGGTGTTAGTCTTTGTCTTGTTTTTCTTTAGCCTTTATGCTTTTTTCTCCCATTTGACCTTTTTAGTTGGTTTGTTTTATGCCTTGTGGTGGTTCTCACTTTCCTGTTGTCTTCCTCTCTTTACGGTTTCACAGCACTTTGGTTAACAATTGTTTTAAAATGTGATACATTTTGATTTGATGTGACTTGTCTTACACAGGGCTATGCTTCTCATTCAAAATAAGACAAATGGGTCTGATTAATCCTTTAGAACTGCTTTGTTTATAACAGAACAGGTGCAAACACCCATAACACAGCATGCACCAATGACTTCACAGTTTGTGCAAAGGAGACGACTAAATGTTTCTGCAGCCTATTGTGAAACATGGAGTCTTAACTTTTTAATATTATTATTTGCCATTTCCCCTTATCTAAAATGTTTCTCAGTTTAGGCGCGGTCTAATTTGGTGTATTGTGTTGTAATGAAACCTTAAAAAGTAAAAAAAAATTATAAAAAAGCTCAAAAATGTATAAAATATTATCAGTAAATGTACTATTCTTTTGAGATAATGAGTAAAATGAGCTCATTAAAACAACTTAATTGGTTTTGTTAAATCAATTATTGCATTATTGCAATTTATAAAGCACATATAATACAACCTGAGGTTGACCAAAGTGTTAAACAGCCTAAAAAAACAACAAAACAGATGGAGTAAAAATAGAAATCATTAAAGAAATTCTGTAAAATCTGTAAGGATAAAAACATCTTTATTTTGCATGGAAGCCATGAGAAGAAGAGACTTTTTTTTACTTAAATAAACAATGCAAAATTTGTGAAGGGTATCAAACATTGGGTCTCTGCATTAAAATTAAATTTTTGCACTTTCAAACATAATCTAGTGAACAATGCAGTGATGTTTTTTATTAAATAATGCATTCAAGTATTTCATAACCAAACAAACACCCTGCATAGAAGCTTAAAGTTGATATCAAATTATTTTACCATATCAATATTCCTAGTAATAGTCTTAGTGATAACATCCATTTTGTTGATTAATACTTTAAGTATTTGATTCTAAATCTCCACTGTGGTTTAATAAAGGGATTTAATTACCATAGGGGTGCATGTGATCCCCTGGCATTTGAGGAGGGGTCAGGCCCTGTCTGAAGGGGTCCATGTCATAGTCCTGCTGCTCCAGTGCGGTGAGTCCCATCTTCGGTTGATGCTGCTGAATGTGAGTATAAGAGGACACCAGTCGCTCCATTTCAGAGGTCAGACTACCACGGGAGGGAGCTGTGGGACACCAGAGAGGATCATCAGCTTCAGAGGCCTGAGCCAACTTCTTAATGGTTTAACTATAAAGCAATTAGAGCTCCATTAATAATACTTTCAATTAAAAAAAAAGATCATGTAAAAATACATGAAGCAGTTTTAATTCAAACTTCAGATCATAGTGCTTATTAAAAGACTGTTGTGACACCTGTTTTATGAGATGAACATTCATGCTGCTCCTGAGTCTGCTGCTGCTCCTGCTGCTGCTGTTGCCTCCTTGCCAATTTCTTCATCTAAAACATACACAAAGTACACATACGACTAAAAATATGAAGCTTTTTTTCTGTCCCTCTGCCACCCAGGTGTAGGAGTGTGTTCGCTCGATTGCGAAGTATTAAAAGTTGGGTAAAGGACATCTTTCAGTGGAGAAGGGGAAACCACACATGCGCCCACTTTGTGAGGAAATATGGCTTTAATCTGCAGTGATCTCCAGTGAGATGTCATCAGTTTCCTGTATGAACAGATAACTGGGCTGATTTCTGCTCTGGCATACAAACACAGTGCAGACAGAGCCCTTTTATAACAAGGGCATATGACCGTGTGTGTATATGCATGTGTGTGTTTGTGTGCACTTTGAATTACTTTGGCTCTTTGGTTTTGGAACCAGACCTGCACCACCCGGACGCTCAGACCAGTCTCTGCTGCCAAGGTCTCCCTTACCTTGGATCAAGATACGGAGGGGAGGGAGGGGGGGTAAGAAAGGGGGAATGAAAAAATAAGAAACAGAGAAAGAGAGGTCATTTGAAGGTTGGAAAATCAGACAAGCCTTACAATCTATCTTAAAAAGGAGTTAAGAATGCAAACATACTGTATAAAAAACTAATATTTAATTCAGGCAATAACCAAAACTTAATTTAAAATGCTTACATTGGTTATTTGTCATGTGCTGCTAAAGTGCATGGCTAAATTCAGAATAACCGTTGATTAATCATTACTTTAAGGATCCAGAAAGAACTGCGTCTATGAAATTTTCAACCTGCTACACACTTTACTTTGCAGGTTTATCCAGTGTATTATCTGTATCTAGTATTTAAGTCAGTGGCCAGCAATTAAAAAATTAATATGTGTGACCTTCTTGAGCTTCTGTAATGATTTTTCAGAAACTAGGTCTCAACATCTTACTACAAGGAAGCTGGTGGGCCATTAGGCTAAACTAGTCTAGGTGTGATTGCCCTCCTTAGGAGTTAACAATATTGCACAACTTTAGTCGGACTAAAATGTTCTCATGCATCTCAACAGTCCAGCTTCAGCCAAAATGACACAACAGCCTAACTTTACAACTGCATGTAAACCTACTGACTGTTCACTGCAGTATAGGACAGCAGTGTGGTTACTTGGCCTCCCTGGACCTCCAGGTGAACACAGAAGTAAAATTCTACCTTTCTGCAAGGCTTGGATGAGACCTCAAAGGAGGCTTTGAATGTGCGTCTTTGTTGAGTCGTAAGAATCGTGCGTGGCCTTTTGGGACGTTTGCTGTCTAGATCTTCTGATCTCACTCGTCTGCCAGTAGTCCTCCCAGATTCTTCTTCCTCCTCCTCTTCGTCCTCTTCATCATCACTTTTACCTAGGCAACAGGGGATTGAAAATGATCAATACTTTGACAGATAAAAAGGAAAATATGTCAAATCATTATCATATATTCATACTTTGATTTGGATTACCTCTGCATCTGCTTTCTGACACTCTTGTGTGTATCTGAACATACAATAGTGCCATGATCATTTTAATTATAAACAAATGACATGTAAATTTCACCTTTGTCTTCTATACACATGAAAAGGGAAAGCCCTCTAGTGCCTAACATGTTAACATCTTTTTAATTTAGCTTGTGGGTCAGTATTGTTGGGTGTGTGAAGCCATGCCAGAATCTGTGCAAAACTGAGCATGCGAGAAATGAAAGGAGATCTAGAGGCACTGACCCCAGAAATATCTTATTTGTTTAAGTAGGTTCTGAGGATGATTCGGAGCCTGAGGTGGCAAATGTTACCTAAGAGGCCTGGCTCATACAAATGAAACTTGCATAGTATGGATGTTTGTTTATATAATAACAGAGTTAATTTTCTTGTATTGAGACATCTATTTGTTATTTCTTTACATGAAAAAAATATTAAGATATCCAACAGTTAGAGCCAGTCAGCTGAATATATTGACATAAGCATAATACTTTCTGCTCGGCCATTTGAGAGAGTCAACAAAAAGTAGCATTGAAGCACACACACTGTCCACAGCCTGTACCTGTGTCTGAGGAGGCCGGGCTGGTCGCACACCGGTGGTAGTCGTATCTGGCACACAGTAGCTGTCCCTCCCTGAGGACACAGCGGTCTCCAGTCTGAAGACGGCAGGAACAAACGCTGCAGGTGAAGCAGCGCAGGTGGAACACAGCAGCCCCTGCGCGCATCACCAGCTCTGCAGGAGAGATGGCCTCCGCACAGCCCCCACAGCGCACGGCAAACAGACTGCAGAGGGATGGAGAGGAGGGTGGGTGACCAGGGAGAAGAATTTTGTGAGCGGTCAGTAAATAACAGAGAGTGATGCTTTTGTTTGGCTCATTAGAGTGTGAGATACTTGAGGAGCCCCCACTCCTGAGTAAGAAGGGGCTCTAGGAGAAAAAAAAATCTCTTGGTTGAGTCGGGGAATGTTGCTGAGTCGAGCTGTCACTCAGAACAACTTCCAACCTGACTTCTCCCCTCTCCTCCTCCTTTTGTCCCCTGCCCGACCACGCAGACACATACCCTCAGCATGCCGGGTGTGCATCTTAGCGCCTGGCAACCAGGACTGGTGGGCTTAGCCCTCAGAGACTGTTGCCGTGGCTCCGGCTGCCGTGTCCGTGGCTGAACTCCTGGGGAGATAGGAGAAAAGCTCTCGGCGGGCCATGGCTCCAGGCAGAGGGGGGGAATCAGATGTCCCAGTGGGAGAGGCTGAGCCGTCGGTCCCATGAATTATCAGCGGAATTATCCCTAAGTCTGCTTAACCAGAGTGGGACAAAGACAGAGCCAGCTCTCGAGCAGCAGGACCATTGTCCGCTGGCTGACACCACCGCATTTTGGGGTCTGTCATGCAGGATGATGCGTCATCATTCTGGAGCTGGTGTTTGTCTCAGAGAGGACTGGGTCACCAGACCAGTCGGCCCAGATGCATGAGAAAGTGACAGGCTCGGTTTTCAGCTTTTTTTTATTTGCACATAAAACACTCCTGGCCAGTTAGGAGAGTTTACATATATTTCTGTTACACTCTGTTTGTACTAAAATGTATTAATTCCTTGCAATAAAAGCATATTCCAGATTGTTTTTTAACTGAAATCAAAATCACCTGAACAGTGTTAAGTTTGTTTTGATACTAATAAGCTCAGTTTCCCAGTTTTTACTCCTGACCCTCCAGTATTTTTTGTTTGGCAATCAGCTACATGAATTATTGCATTTTTTGAGGTAAAAAATATTATTTTTGCAAAATAATGATCGGTAATAGAATATTTTTCATAAATTGTATGCTAGTGTTTTTTTTACAATCATTCATTTTAACATGAACCTGTGTTGCATTTTGTTCCTGCCCTCTCATTTGACTCTTTTGTTTTATCCATTAAAGCACTTTGCCAACATTTGTTTTTAAAGGTGCTATATAAATAAAGTCATAATTACCTCCGCCAAGGAGGTTATGTTTTCGGGAGAGTTTGTTCGTCTGTCTGTCTGTCTGTCCGTCTGTCCGTCTGTCCGACTGTGAACAAAATAACTCAAAATTAATGGACGGATTTTGATGAAATTTTCAGGAAATGTTCAGCATGGGAAAACGAAGAACTGATTAGATTTTGGTGTTCATCCAGATCAGCGTCTGGCCGCCATGGCGAAAAATGTGATTTCTGTAAATAACTACTGAACTAAAATAGATGTCGTTATGAATCCAGTTGCTAATGGTATGTTTTCATGGTCAAGGAATCTAAATATTCGAAGAAATAAAGGTAGGACCAATATTTATGGTCAAAATCACAAAATGGGTAAGGACTGTGGCGCTGGCGGAGGTCTGCGATCTCCGAGTGCTTTGCTAGTTATGACATAAATTTCTACCAAAATGCAAATTAACACGTTTGTCAGTATAGCTTAAGCTGTCTGAACATCCAGATACAAGTTAGTGAGTACGATGTTCCAAATTACTGCAAGTGCATCCAAAAATACAACTTAAGTGTTTTAATATTATCATAATATCTACAAGTGTTACAGAGCACAAACCAAGGCATTTCCAAGATTGTTAGGAGTTATTTTTTTAAAAATGGAACACTGATTTAAATTGCATTGTTAACAGTTGCTTGAAAAAAATCCTGAATCCACATACAGATCCAGATCACCACTCAATTCAAATCACTTCTCCATATTCCATGAGAGTGTCTTCAAAATCAGTTGAGAAGTTAATGAGCTATAAGTCAAAATGTAGAAATTCGCCCTATCCCGCCAAAATGAAGAATCAAAGAAAATATTCCTGGATCCGCATCTCAATTGGGATCACTTAACCACTTCTGTCTTGTACAATGGCAAACACTTCCTGAAATTTTGATCTCAATCCATTCATCCATCCATCTGACACATTTCTTCAGCAGAATAGCACTGACCATAAAGAGAACCATGGCTTTGGGAACCCTGAAAACCTGTGGACCTGCTTTTTCCTCACTAAAAATCCACAGTCGCTAATAACAAAATGTTGGATTGACGAGCAGAATTTATAATAGTATTGGTATTAATCAAATCTTATCAAAGTACAGTACATCCCTAGTCATAACACGCCATTGATATCTGTCACACCAAACTGGGGATTTCAAAAAGATTCTTCTTAAATGGGTGCAACAATGACAAGTTAGACAAAGTGTGTTTTGTTTTCCTGACCCAACATGAACAAATGTGAACACTGGAGCAGATTTATGCCAAAAGACGTAATGCAAAAAAATCAGTGTCTGTGTCAGAACTGGTTTAGCTAAAATCATCATTCTAAACATCAGTATCACATCAGACCTGATTTTCTCAATTGGTGCATCACTGCTGTCAAATCTTTTATATAAAACCTCAACTTTAGAAAGTTAGTTCTCAAGAAAAGCAAACATTACGCTTTTATCTGTCACTCAATCCATGTTCATCTAAATATTTGGAAACCAGACCAAAGCTCTGTCTTAACACAGAACAAACACAGGTTAAGACATCCCTGTCAAAGGTAGGGGGAGCGTTGACTTTCTGAGGCCAAACATTGCTCAGACCTTTCAATGTTGCTGTGGGGTTGCTAAGGAGACCCTAAAGCTCCTTCCCAGCAGCTCAAGAGGGTCAGACGGCCTGCTTGACCCATTCAAGTTGTCTGCGCCACAGCCTCATTGGTATTTGCTTTCATACGTCCAACATACCGTCTGTGGTACGAAGATTCCTGTGGCAACACAAGATGCATCAACCCAACATTTTCAAAGACAGGAAATACGCAGAGCCTCTCTCTGTGATACAGCAGCGGTTCCCGTCTGAATGATGCTGATGCTGAATGACAGCGAGGAGGAAACCATAAGCACTAACGTTCCTGTGTTTCGAGAATCACTCCTCCATTATGCATCTTGTCCCGTTCGTCCTATTATACCAAGTATTTGAGAGTGTTGTTAATGCAAAGGTAAGAGTAGCTCTCGTACTTATGGAACAGCTGGAGGTGTTTAATATTTCAGAGTTTCCGTCGATGTGATTGGCGTTCAGAGCTCATGCAAAGAGAGCGGGAACACTCAGTCACGCTGGATTAAGTTTTGGCAATTATTGACATGATCAATAAGTCAGCAAAATCCTACACTCCTCCTAACAGGCACAAACACTGTTTAGGTTAAAGCACTTTGAGACACACACACACACATTTTTAGTCCTGAGAAAAGCCCTCCTCTCTCATTGTTCATGCTGCGACCTCACTGCTGACCTGAAGCAGTCTACAAACAGACTGCTGGACCAGTGGACAAGTACAGATCCTGTTTCTGGATCAGGTTAACTTGGATCATTCCTTGAACACACGCACTGACAGAGTGTGTATCAGATACAGATCTGCAGGTCAAGAGCACCTACAGTCAGGCTGCTGATCTGATGACCAGTCTGATGACCAGTCAACCTGTTCTCTGAACCGTTGAGTCAATCTGAACACAAGACACCTAAACATCACATCACAGACAGGAATCTGCATCTGCTTTATTAAATTACACCACAGAGCAGCGCGTTTACGCAACGTATGGTAATTATGCGGGTCAAGAAAACTAACTGTGAACTAAAGGGACAATGAAAATATGTAACAAAGATTTTTTTAGCAATATCTGAGACATTTTTTTTTATTGGCTCTAGTTTTTATTGGGACAGGACAACTTCAAACAGGCAGCAAACAGTATCAGGCATGTGTAGGCCGAGGTGATAAAACATTCCAAGCGTAAATTGTTTATTTGAAATGTTCTATTTTAAAGTTTTGAAGTCATGTTATTGCTTCTAATGTTAACCAGCCATCTCAAACTTACAGAGAAACATCCTGTTAAATTCTCATAATTACTCATATCACTGTATATTTTCATAGTAGTGGTGTGCGATATGACGATATAAAATCGTTAAGGATTATAATGTGGGGATGATCTCTTAAAGCAGAAAGATCGTCAGATCGTCTGTGTGGGCGCAGAGACTTTGACGTGCACCCGACTAACCAATCGTAGCACATTATGCGCAGTGCATGGAAGTATCTCCTGTTTGGTTACGTTGCATGAAGCCATGGCAGAAAGAGAAAAGGAGATAAAGCTTGAGGATGTATGAAAAATAATCTGTTCTAAAGCAGCTGTATTATTCACTCAGATTATAGACATTGCAGTTAGATAACATTTGTTCTAAATTGTTGCACTTTAAGAGATAATGTTGATATTGTTGTTCATTACCTTTTATGTTTACATTTATTGCACATTTAAAAAAAAACTGAACTATTTAAATGAAAACCTGTACAGAAAAATTCTTTGGCTTAAATGTGTCATTTTTTTTCTTTTACAGTTTTATACATTTTATATGTTAAACATGGGGGGGGGGGGGGAATGGTCAAACATGCAAATTAGTCTAGAAAAATCAACGTAAAAAGGAATCGTGATAAAATCGTGATCGTGATTTCATTTTTAAAAAATGGTGATATGATATTTTTGCCATATCACCCACCCCTATTTCATAGTAATTAGACTGAAACTTGCTCCTGGTACAATTGTCCCAAAGTGTTTCACCTGACACTGACTCTGTGGAGAGATCATGACCAATCAAATACAGAAATATTTCATTATCTTCTAATGGTGTTGTTTCGTCACGCAGAGAACAGGTTTAATACTATTATATTTCCTGAGCAGGAAATTACACACTTAATATTCAGCTTAAAAAATTTCCCAATACTCCGACTACATAGTGCTCATTTAAAGACAGATTTACAGCTCTTATTTTGACCCCAAAAAGGAGACTGAATTTAACTTTTCAAAAATGTTGTTGATAAATAACAGCAGTATTTTCTGTGTCTGTTATCTTTTTCATTGTAGCTGTTTATTTTAAAAGCATGCAAGAAATCCAGCCCAAAACTGGGTTTGAAGTGAGGTTTTACTTCCTCCTATTTCCCTGGAATCAAAGTGGGACCTTTAGTTAAATGCTTAGAGCCCCTGTATGCTGTGCATCTGCCAAATTCATGACTTGGTAATATATTAAATAGATATTAAATACAGTGCAAAAACGGAAAAATGCATATAAAAACCAGCTGTTCACTTCTAGACGTGTGTATTATTTCACTGTATTATCAATATTTAAAAAATGCATTTAGAGGTAAATACTGAAGAGTATCTGTGTCTTTCTTATGGATTGATAGGGACAAATAAGCAAAAAATATATTTAAATCACTAATTATCAAAAGTTTTTCCAAGCCTAAAAAGGATCTTCAGCCAGCCCAGGAGAAATGTACTGATGGACACAACTAATCCTTAGACAACCTTTTGTACAAGCCCTTAAAATGGGGTCAACGAGACATTGCAAACGGGTTCAACGGGTTAACAAGACATTAGCATTAATATCCAGAGTGTATAAAGAATCATTAGTAATTGAATTGAAAGAATTTTTACTAATGCAATTATAATAATTCTTGAAAAACATGGGTTGAAATGGAGGGGAAAAAAAATCCAGAAATATTAAAAAGAAGATACATATTGCCAGTTCTGTTCTGTTTGCTTTGTTTTTCGTTATTCCTGGTTTTGATTTTTTTTTTCTTTTGTCCAGCGTTTTCTTTGTTTGTTTGTCTGTTTAGTTTTGTTTTTGTTGAGGATTTACCTAAGTTATGAAGTTGAACTGGTGTATAACTTGTACAAAAATCTTTCTTGTTTGATTAACTCTTGTTTGTGTATATACCCCTTTACTTGTATTTCACATGGAAGTATAACTGTACACTTCACCTGTAATGCCAATGTTATTTAGATCAACATTATTTAGGTTTATCCTATGTACACCCCTAAAATTGCTAAATAAAAAGTAAAAAAAAAGAATCATTAGTAATTTAATCGAAAGAACACTTGAATGCTGAGTTATTGTTCATATATAGAGCAATTTCCTTCTTCTATTGCCTTCAGAGCTTCACTGCAAAGACTGATCTACATTTTACTGAATTGTCATTCTCATGGGTCCAAATTGTTTACAACTGAACTTCAAATCAGAGAATTTTTGTTTTTCCAAAAGCCTTTATGAAACTATTTGAGGTGCTGTTTTGTAAACTGCCTGAGATTAGGCTGATATTGTTAAGTAATAAAAATAGACAAAATGATTTCACAAAGTGAGGACATGGTGTTTGATTTGTGATTTCACTTTTATATGAAATGGTAACTCCCAAAGATTTTTTTGTTTCATTTTTTTGCCCACAAGTCTAAACTATGCCTCACAGTCTTAAATAATGTATGTCTAGTCATGAGACAGTTGGCCTTTTTACAGTCACATCTTTATTATAATATGAATTTATTGGTTAAGGCACTTCCTAAGCTGGCACTGCTGTCTTTCAAGTTCCTGTGAGCAGGTCAGACCTGGTGGTCTATCACCACACAGACACATGGGGAAAGCAGGCCAGCTTTAGTCTGAATCTCCGGCGTGTGGGAGGACACAAATGTTGTCACAGTGTGGAATAATTGTCACTTAAGAGCTGGCTTCACACTCTTCCTGGATCATAATGAAAGGGAGGGAGGAGAGCACAGTTTGCACTGAGACAAACACTGGCACAGCACTAAAAACCCTCATGGAGGACAAAAGTGGTGCTCATGTGTAATAAGGAGCCGTAACCACACACATGATGAGGCAGGGAGATGGTGGAGTTTGGAGGCAGAGCTCTGGCACCCGGCCTCCTGCTAATTGGTCAGGTCAGATAACTCACGGTCGGCTGGGCGTCGTCCCATCGCTCGACACGCAGGCTGCTGTGAGCCGAGCCATCCAGATGCCACAGCACATAACGCCAGGGCTCGTGGAGCGCTCTGTCCCCCAAAATAAGTTCACAACAGCAGTATTGTCTCTGTTGTTGGGCTGCAGCAGACCTTCTGACATATGGCTCTGCTCTCCTAATTACCTCTCAGGCCCCATCTTTCCTCTGTGATCTGGCCAAGTGCTATCATCTCACACCAAGCACTTTGATTCTTTAATGGAATCTGTTCAGCCTGTAGTTTCCCATTAAAATTCTTTTTAGCGATCTGCTAATCTGATGTAGCATATCAGACCTGAAAATTCACATTCCCAGCAATGTTCATTTTGTCTATGATAAATAGGATTAAAAATGGCAATCAATTTCCCTTTGCAAAAAATAGAAACAAAAAGTAAATCCATGCTAAAAAATCAGTAAAAATGAATGCACAAACTGCATGAGACTGCAACGTGAAGGTTTGACTGTACATTCAAAATAAATAATGGCAATCTATTATGATGAATAGATTTTTTAAGAATAAATACATATTTTTCAAGCAGTACATATCAAATAACAAATCCATACACTCATCTTTTTACCACAACAAAAGGGTCTCAATTAAGGTATTCATTTTACTAAAGAAGAAGAGAAAATCCCTACAAGTGCTTCAGTCAAGCTATGTCAGTATTTTCACCAATATATTGTTAATTAATATATTAACTAATACAGTTATATCAATTTTGCAATGGCTATTAAGTTGGCATTACTAAATATAACATCTTACAAAAAAGAATAACTAAAGTAAAATGATTTTTGTTGACTAAAACTAGGCTCAAGGACCTTCATATTTGTTTGTTGGATTGAAAAGAACTTTTGTGAGGAGCAATGGGACTTAAACTTTGCACAACCGCCAACACATGCTGGGCATGCTGGGGTTAGGTGAGATGTGCTGTGATTTGGACATTGCATTCTGATACTTTCAGAAAACTTAAAAAATATCATCCCCACCAAGAATATTATGATTTTGCCAGCTTTTGTCTGTTTGTCTGTCTGCCTGTCTGGCCAAGAGCAAGATACTCAAGAAAAACTCTCAATGGACTGTGATATAATTTTCAGGGAATGTTAATGTCATGGCACAAGGCATAAGTCTTTTGTTGGTGATCTGAGTACAGAGGCATATCCAGGATTTTTAGAAGTGTTTTGCTCACGTTGCAAGATATGGTAGGTTTCTAAATTTCTAACCTTCTCCTCATCCTCTCTCTTTATATCTCTTTGGCTCGTTTTGTTTGCTCTTGTACTCGTCTCTGGTTCTTGTCTTGTAGGCGGCCTGGAATCATTGGTGTGGACAGCCTACTGCTGTGGACCTACAAAGCTTCAATAACTACAATTGAAAATGTTTGGCCTTTCCTTTAGTCCCATTCCATTATCATTACAGTCCCTGATATAACTTCAGAGATCAACATAATTAAGTACATGGCTGTTCCTGCAAACAGCTCACGTATATTTGTATGAATGTGACAAACAATCACGGATGACCTGCGGCTGTGGACCTGCTTGACTCCAGATGCTTTATCACGCATTAATGATCAACAATAATTACATTATTTAATATAAATCCATACTTTAAGACCAGTTTAACCCAATTTAAATGCAGTGCTGCATGATGTTGCTACTTTAATCAACATCATTCCTCTTCATTCCTCCAGTTTGTGATCACAATAGATGTTGATGTTAAAAATATAATGATCTCTCAGTCTGTGGTTGTTATTGATTAAACCCCCATAATAAATGCATTTACAACTATACAGAAGTGAGAACCCTCTTGAAAATGAGATGCCATATCTCAAAGGGTTATCCTCAAATAAATGTATATTGAGCAGAGAACAGATTTATGACTGGGGCGTCCATTGGGTTTGTTGTCATAAATTCTTATTTAAGTCCCTTTGTCCCTGCCTGGATTGATGACTCTTTGGATGTATTTATATATGTTTATATGCATATTTTATATGCATATAAACATATATGTATATTTGTGTGTCCATAGAATAAAGAGTATGGCTTCAGCCTGCTCTATTGAAAAAGTACCATGAGATAACACTTGCTTGGAATTGTCACTATAAAAGATTGATTTTTTGACTGATTTTCAATAATAGCTCACCTAAGAATGTCAGAAAGGCTTTGGCAGAGGTTGCATTTTCTGAGCATTTCTACTTTAGTTTGATGGTTAAAGCTGCTACAGTGCAAAGTTTTGAAAGGGATTGGTTTTGATTAATTTATTGGATTTATTGGTCCGTCTGTATGGGAGCAAAATTTCTCAGAAATGTTTTCAACAGAAATTGAAAACATTTCTGGGAGTGTTGACCATGGCACAAGGGAAAAGAGCAAAGATATTGGTGGGGATCCATTTTTGATGCAGATCCAGGATCTTTTTTAAATGATTTGTTGATGCATTGTGGGATAAGGAAGTTTTAAACATTTTCCAGAATAACTCAGCAAACAATGTCAGAAATGCCTCGGCAGAGGTTTGTGCTCTCTGAACACTTCTAGACAGCGTAATGCATCACAATTTAAATGTGACAAATGTAACTCTAAAGCAGATAAATCACACTCATGTACACCAGCTCCACTGATCCATCACTTTGTAACCAGTCACGTTATAAGAGAGAATTCAATCTTAATTTTTGCAATTTTCGATTAAGTTATGTGCGTGCACTTTTGATTTTATCCTTACAGCCTTTTTGTTAAATAAGATGCCTCCAGATTTTTTCTTAAACACAGATCTCATGAACAGACTGAGCCTCAAACATCATTGAGGCGTAATTACCTCAGTGCTGACCTGATGTAGATTTTGGACACTTAGGTGCATTTTTTGGCACAGCGAGCATCTCTTAACTGTTCAGAAATAATGAGAGCCTCTAAAAGTGTGCAGTTTTGGCTTTGGCTCTTTAAGTGATTTGAGAGAAAGTTCTGGATACAGAGTATAGAGGATGAGGCAGTGGGCGGGCATGAGGGTGATGATGCGGGGGGTTTTGATGGGGGGGACTGCCTCGGCGATGAGACCATATGTTGTCCCCAGCTTGCAGTTGCCACGCCAATGGGCCTCCAAATTTTAACACATTTTGACAATGTGTCAGTTGAGCTCTACCCCTGGTTGTGTGTTGTGTGTGTATGTGTGACTGTGTTGTATTGTCTATGTATGAGCATGTGTGTGTGTGTGAATAGATGTCCACTACGCATTCTCACATTCCAGCTCCCTGGCCGCCCTTTTCTCCTACAGTCACCTTGTTCTCTGCTCGCCCTGTGCCAAGTTATTTGGAAGTCAACTTAAATCTTGTTGACAAAAGAAGCAGAGTATTTGTGCTCACAAGCACCCAACAGAAAACATTCACCTTCTTAGTATAAAAATCACCACAAGTACAGTGTTTGCATGAGTAAAAACAATAAAAATAGTCATGAAAATATCTACGGCATATTTAATGCTCTTGAAAAAGAATTCACTCCTAAACTCTCACTGTTTTCCTTTTTCTTTCACTATACACGCTAAGACAAGGTTAAGTCTGGATGAGAGTTCTGATGTAAAATGAGCATAAAAATACAAAATAGTTTTGGAACTTCTGATGCATCAAATATAATTTGAAAAAATAGGAAAGACAGAAAGATTGATTGAGTTATTGAATCTGTATTCAGCAGAGACCAATGCAATAAGGACAGATTAATGGTCTGTGAACCCACTGGTTTATCACTATAATACTTATCTTAGTCTGTATGTCTGCCTGGATGGACACATCTCTGGATGTATATATATATACTACCTGCCCTACTTAAAACTGCCTTGAGATAACACCTGAAATGATGCTATACAAATAAAGAATGATTGATTGAGTGATGATTGAAGTTCCTCACCTAAACATATAAAAAGAAAAGAATAGAAAAGTATATCTGCTATGCCAATGTATGGTCTTTTTTGTAACAGGGTAAATTGGTGAGTGCTATTACAGCCCAATGACAAGTCATACGGTTTCACAGCTCCAGAAATTCAAATTTAAATATGGTACCACTAAAGTAAAAGGTGTCTGAGACACCAAGAGCAGGGTAATTCTAAAAGATCCTTTTCTTTCCGGTTTAAATGTGTAATTTTTTAAAATCTCAGGTTCTTATTGGTGCATTAGTCAGTGTTTCTTGAACATTGTGGCAGGGCACAATGTAGTGCCTTCAGGCAAGTCTAGGTGTGCCTTTGGGATTTGTTTAACCATAAGTTATTACAACAACTACGGACAAACCAATAAAAAGTTGGGTTACTTGTTAAGTACATACATTTCCATTTACATATATGTATATTCTTTAATTTATAAAGATTCTTAAAACCATAAAGGGTACACTGTTTATCACAGTTAAAAGCGGGTGGAGGGAATTTATATATGTTCCTATCTCTTATTTAGTAATTCACCTAATTCCTACAATAGTTGAGCAATCGTGCTTAATGTGTTGCTGGGTTTTTAAGATCTAGTTGTGTTTCAGTTAAATTCTTTAACTAATTTTTAATAAAAAAGGAATCAGAGCTCATCAGATTTTATAAGGCAATGGCAGACGCAGATAAACATGTAGACTGATGAGATAATGTGACAAGTGTTTAAAAGGCTTTTTTTTTTTTTTTTTTTAAAGGAAAATGAATGTGGTGTGCTTTCAGGTGTTGGCTTGGTGTTACACATGCCTTTGCTTAATCATATTTGAAAACCTCTGCTTCAGGTAATGTAAACAACAGAGTTTGTTTAATTTTTTAAAAAAATGTATCAAGTTTAAAAATATTTGGAAACATCTACAGGACTTACAGCTAACTTTGAGCATCTTTAAGTCTATCTATTGTGTCTTTTTGTTTCATATTTCAGGGACTTAAATTCTGTTTTAGAAAATTTTTGATAGTTATAGGTATGTCCAATATGTTGTTTCATGTTACATGGGCTTCATAATTTGTTACAAGGGTTGTCAGTCTCTGCAAACAAATCCACCCACATGTACAAATAAAGTTGCCTGAACCGGAGTAAACAGAAAACACTAAGAATTAATTCCACTCCCTTTGATAATATAAGATTCATGTGTTTACTATTTCTGCTGTAAAATCAGTAAAAATCAAACAATAATGAAGAAGCTGAAGCCAGTACTCACTCAGCATAGTCCCTCCTGCAGTAAAGTTTTTGGTCCCGTAGAAAGCAGGAGCTGGTGAGCTGGTCACCGCACGCAGAGCAGCGCACACAGTCCTCGTGCCAGAGTCCATCAGAGACTCTGAGCAAAAATCTGTCTGAAATCAGCCTGTGGCATCCAGCACACACTGCCCTCTGATCCATATCTGAAACCAGGAAAATCCTTTAACACACTTTTCTGATTAGCAGGACTCAGGTACCTCCTGACCTTGAATGGACAAGCAGAGGGTAAAGGAGGGGCCACTGAAATAAACCTTTGAAAATATCAAGAACACAGTGAATTAAGAAAATAAGAAGGCATCACTGAAATATGCCAATACTACTTTTTTTTTTTTTTTTTTGCCAAAGGCACACCCAAGACCAAGCCAAGATGTCAAGGCACACCAAATTTCTAAAAATACAATAAAGGCCTCTCAAATATGTGAAACAGTATCATATCAGTCTGTGAATGTTTGTATTTACTAATGACTGATAAAAACTAAAAAGCATTTGCAGGAATCATATTAAAACTATTTAAACTCAGACGACTCATTTCAGACGACACAGTTATGAAATGGGTAAATTAACGACATAATTTACCCATTCATTTATTTAACTTTTTTTTTCTCAAGCTGACAGACAAAGGATTGGACATTTTGGTTTAATTTGATCAATAATGCAGACTGTCTTTGAGCGTGTTTCCCTCTGCAAAACTGAGTTGACAAGTGGTTTGATAAATTACTCAATGTCACAAGACCAGTGAGACTCGACAGCAGTATGTGATAGTTTTAAAAATCACAACTAACGGATTTGCAGAATATGGTCTTTTTCAATCAATATTTTCATCCAGTTAATTCTGTTGGTTGCAGGTTTCATGGGGATCTGTTAGAGTTACTGAATTTACAATTGATAGAGAAATTAAAGCACATGCAGTACTAATAAATACTGATAAATAAAAAAGAATACATTTATGAAAATGGAGGTAATTACGTTTTGACAAATGAAAAAATAAAAATGGAGAGAGCAATACAAAATAGCTTAATTGCAAAATGAAAAAGCCTCTAAATGTGCAGCTTGTTCATTAAGAAGTGAAGTAAAGACCTCACAAAACTTTTTTGACAATTTTTGACCAATACAAGTTCTAATAATTGACTATATGTTTCATGTGGAGTTTTTTTCAAGTTACCTAAATTTAAGTTTTATACAGAGATTAAAGCATATGAAGTGCACTGGAGGAATAGTTTTAGTTTTTACACAAGGCTGTACAAATGTCCAGTGCACACCTCCACCTGTGTGTTCTGCCACACTGTTAGAGAACCACTGCTGCACTGTGAGGAAAAAGTGGGTTGACTAAAAAAAAAGTTTGTCCATTAAAAGTGACTGTTAGAATGAAACGTCAAAATATAAAACCATAAGTGAAATTTGTCAGACACACTTGTATAAAATATTTATTAAAAATAATACAGTTATGAAAGTTGGTAAACCAAGTTTTCATAATTTATACTTTTTAAAAGCAGAAAGCAGGAGAAGGTTTGTTCATTTGGAAGTGAGGAAAAGACGTCAAAAATACTAGTTAACAATATGAGCTTGTTTGACAAACTTGAAACTGTAGAAGTTGTAAAAATAAAAAGTAAGCTACAAGTTTAAACTAAATTTCCTACAAATGTTTTAAATATTTTTTAAAATATTTTTTTACAGTTTTAAAATAAGATATTGCGTCATCAGACGTTCACAAAACGGTGTTATCCGAGGAAAATAAAAACTACATTAAGCCTACACGCTGACCAGACCAAAGGAAGGAAGGGAGGAAGGAAGGAAAATATCTTGTTGAGTTGTGTTTAAGTTCGCAACATTGCGAATAAATAAAATGAAGCAGCCTGTACCTGAAAAACTTTAGACGATGTGAAGTATCTTGGCTGTCCACTCCTGTTCCTCTCAGAGCATCTCGGTGCTAACTGCTGCTAATTCATGTCCGGAGCAAAGAGCACAGAGACCCTCTGAGTCTGTTATTGACTATTTATCCATCAATTATCCTGTTAGGAGTGAACGGGAAGACGAGAAAGTTCCTCCATGTGCAGGTGCCGGTGTTGCACCTCTCTCTCTCTCTCTCTCTCTCTCTCTCTCTCCCCCTCTCTCTCCATCTTCCAGTCTCTCTCAGTGTGTCCCTCTGCCCCCTCTCTATGAAACAGTATATTTTTGTCATCATGAATCGATCATGCTAAAAGACAGTGAAGTTCGTATGAGACAGTATGGTTGCCAACTACTGGGTTGAGACCCAAAGGTGGGTCTCAGAGCTGTTTTCAGGGGGTCTCAGAAAAGACTGGTGATTGACTATCTTAATTAACAAAGACTAGCTACATTTTACATTAATGCGTTTCCTTTAATTATGAATACATCTGTTTTTTATTAAGTCTTTTTTGGATAACTAATCATTTAAAATGCATATCTTAGAGAAAATTTGGACAAAAATAAAATGTAGCCTATGCTTGTGGTTTCTCATAGATAAAGCAATAGGCTACTTTAGTGCTTCTTGAAGCTGAAGTACAGTAGGTAAGAACCATCGCACAATAAAACTGCTGAATTACTTGTCAACACCATGCAAAGAAGATACATGTATCTGTACTGTCTTTCCGGAAAGTAAAGGGTACTTTAAAGCATGGTTCTCAAAAGTTGGGTCAACTATGCTGTGTAGAGGGTCCCCGATAAAAAAACTTTTGAGAAAGTGTAATGTTTGACAACCCTCTGAGCTTCAATAACATAAAATTTCTTCTCCAAAACTTAATTCAAAATGTTTTTTTTAAACTTAGACTTTTTATGTCTGGGGTGTCAAAGTTTTTTTTTTGGTTTGTTTGTTTGCAAGACAACACATTAATTGGAAAAATGAAATGTGTTCGTATATGTCCTGGGCTTCTCTCACTGCATCTGAAAACTGCAACGATTTTATCAAATAAAAGCAGAGATTAAAATGCCTACCACTTTTTGAAATATGTTTCTCATTTATAAGGTGGCGGTGGGTTCAGATGCAAAACTTACCCACTTCTAAAACTTTGGGGGATTTTTGTATGCATTAGAGTAAATAAAACATTAATGGAATAGTCTCTCCAGCAGTCCTAATCTCAAATTACAGTGGCCTTGAGGTGCAAAACACAGGGGAAAACACAAAAGTTATTCAGAAAGCATGACAAAAAAATACATACTGGCCAATACAAAACATCAGTTTTAAAAAGGCAACAAAAATTAAATGCAGAAAAGAAGATGATGAGAAAACCATAAAAAATCATAAAGCAACAAATTAAATGTTTAAAAATAATTAAAAACACAAACAGCAAAGTGTGTTCTTGATCCGTTGTTTTTCTTAAAATTCACATTTTTACATTTGATTTTGCTTTTTTTCAGATTTACCTCTTCTCTTTTGTATTTTCGTTTTATATTATTTTCAAACGGTGATATTTTCTGGTGTGTTGTTTTTTTCCTTTATTTGTTGATGTATGTTCTTACCCACTGTGTTTTGCACATCAGGGCCACCATAATAAAATCATTTTTATTGTTAAATTTCTTTCTTTATCGACAAATTTAGGCCCACTTCTTTGCAAGTAAATAACACATTGACAATTAGCCTGGCTGATACACTGCTCTGTAAGCAGTTTGTATTTTTCTCTGTTTATTTTTCTGTTATATATTTTTCTAAAGATGAAGCAGTTAAATGTCAGACAAGAGTAGATTTCAGGGCTAAGCTCTGCTTTACTGCTGCAACAGTCTGGTTGCAGCGTTAAAGCTCTGAGTGGTTGACTCTCTGTGGACACCATCTAGTGGCTAAAGCCTGGGACTAAACCAACATGATGGGTTCCTATTCACAAAGCCCGTACATTTTATTTGTCTTGTTTATCTTTCTTTAAATCAACATAAAAATAGATGTATGTGTGTTAAACAGCAGTGGAGAGTATTTCATTAGAAAACAGTCCTAAGAATGTGGCCATGGAAGTATATTTAAAAACTTCCCGTGAAATATTGAAACAAACTATTTCATGAAAAACATGAAGAGCTTCACTTTTTTGTGAAGCACAAAAAAAGTGAAGCACAAATCATTTCTTTGAAAGACTTGCACATAACTTAGACACAAAGTGGGGCTTCCTCTGCGATGGTTTGTGTTTAAATCATACATATTATCATGTATATTATAACTGTAAATAAAGTGACAGACAGCATATTTCAGATACATTTTTTAAATAACTTTATTCTGTAAGAATTCTCAAATGTGTTTTAAGAAATGCAAGAATGTTTTTCGTATTTATACAATTCCTCTGAATAAAATATGATTCTTTTTCAAATTGCATTGTGTTGCTCTTTATACGGAGACCTGAAATTATCTATTTACAACAGTAATCTGTTAATGATTCTATTAGGATTCATTTTGACACAATACTCCACCCTCCCCACAGCCTCAAAATACTTTTATACCATTTTAATTACAATGCTGTGCTAAGTACAAAATATGCTGTTTTGCAGGTTCAATCAAGTCTTCATTCCATCTTCATATCGCTGACAATGTGGGAGTATGTACAGGGGAAAGGGGGGACTGGTGTCATGTGATCTGATGAGGAGCCTCCAGCATCTCCATGAGGAAGGTGTCGATGGGCGTGTCTCCGATCAGCTTGAAGAAGAACAGATGCTCCAAACATTTGAGGCCGATGGAGCGCAGGGCGGGCAGGCGGAGCAGCAGTTTTGCAAACCTGAGGAGGAAAGACAGAATCAAGATAAAGGTGCTATCACTGTTTTTTAATTGCACCTATTACATGAACATTTAAAGGCATAAAAAAAGATACTTATTCACAGAGTTACATGTCCGTCCCATTGAAAGATTTTGTTTTTGGACACAAAATTAAAGATGAAGATTGATAAAGTGAAGTGAAGTGGTGATAAGCCTTGTTCTTTTGGTTTTTAGTTTCCCCTTCTTTTTTGTTTTCTTTGCACTTCATCCCTCAAAAATAATTTGTTGCACTTATCCCTACACTTTTTGGGAAGCATTTAGACACATTCATTTGGACATTTTCAATTCACAATCAGATATGGTATTAAGATTATAACAATACCTCTGACTGATTGATTAAACAATGTTTTCTAAAATACCTCATGGGTTTGTGCTGTTGTGTTATGTTAATTGTTTAAACGTGATACATTTCCTACCTGCCAGGTTGGTCTGGGTATTTCTGTTTTGTGTACGACTCCAATGAGGCGTAGACTTTTTCCCTCAGCCCCTCGACCTCTGGTGGGTTTGAAAGACCTTTCGCATCTGAAAGAAACATACTCAGGTAAGGCCAAATGCTGAGGCTCTGTCACTTTAAATCCAGAAGTAGTTAAAGTCACAATCTTTTCATGTTTTCATGGACCCATCCACCTGCACTGTTGGATAACTGTGGGTATATGACAGAGAGATAATAGTCTTTTTCTTGCCCCTGCCTGTATTGATACATAGAGCATTTCAATGCTATTGAACACATAAAAGAGTTTTACCCTAAAATGCATGGGCATTATAATTAAACCACTGTTATTATTAACTCAGGCAATATTTTCAACCCAGTGAGGATAAGCACACATCATGTCACTCTGTAAAGCAGAGAGTTCACTGGGACGAAAAAAGATGTGAAGAGCAGGGACTCAACTTTCACACGGGGCAAAATAAGTGAGACAGTTATTCAAGGTTTTATGACCAGAGTCTGCAGAGAGAGTAACATGTAGTTTATGTACTAGGTAACATTACTTACTGGGACGCACACAAAAAACAAAAGAAGAGACAGCAGGTGTTGCTATATGTCCCTGTTTGCTCCGATTACCTTTCATCTGAATTATGAGTAGGGTTGCTGTGTGGCCTCAATACTGTTGCAGTAAGCAGTGTGTTGTGTGCATGTGATTGAGGAAAAGCATATATATTCTCAAGTATACTTGCATGAAATCTGTATTTTCGTCAAGGTTATGCTAAAATATGTTTGCTCCTACTGTATTTAAAATCCCTGTTAGAGACCAAACTTCAATTTTTCATAAATTCCAGGTTTATTCCCATAAAATTCCTAAAAATTCTCTTTAATTCCCTTGGAACGTTACCCACTTTGAAAATAAACAGAATTTTGCAACCCTACTTCAGAGTAAACTACTCAGTTCAACTGGCAAACAAACACTCTTTCTCCTCTCTGCTACCAAAAATCAAAAACCTTAATATCATGAAAAGAGTATAGTATTTTAAATAGAAATTAAATTTCATAAATCCAGAAGGGATCCAAGTTTAACCATCACTACCATGAATTAAACAGGATCATTTTTTAGCATAGGGTCATAACTGCTGCATGTTTTTCTTTTTTTTTTTCCTTGTCTTTATGGGTTATGTCTGACTCAAGAGTAGTCTTCAGACTACCTCAAGGCTCTTTCTATTTGGTTGACTTAATATTTTAAGTAAAATGCAAAACTGAAATCCTGGTCTTGTTCCTGCTCCAGCAAACAGAAAAATCTGAAACCCATCTAAAACTCATCAGTGTCAGAAGCTGACCTGGGTTGAAGAGAACGATGGCTCGCAGACAACCGAGCTCTGTCTTGTCCATCTGCATGTCTTTCATTTTGGATACCAGTTCCGTCAGGACTCTGCAGGACGTAAAATAAATATCAGCAGAGTTTCAAAAACTTTGATCAATGTACATCGTACAATAATTAGCATTCAAAGAAATTATCAGCAGTCTGTCAGTTCAAAGACTATGCAAAGTTGTTACAAATGAAACCACAAAATGAATGTAAAATATTTTCATTGAGGCTTTGATTATAAAGAAATCATTTTCAAGCCAAGAACTTTGTCATTAAATCAGCTTTATATTTCCTTAAATTTTCATGTTACTTCCTCCCAGTATATCTCTCAAACATTAGTATGCTGCCAACTTTAAGAGGCCTGTAGATGATGATGCATTTAACTTATGTAGCTTTTGAATGCTTTTTACCTATCAAAGATGGAGCCCACTCCAGCACTGTGGGCACTGCTTCTGTGCACGTGGAGACCCGTCGCCAAAAGGATGCCATCTTTAACTGTGACTGAACGATGTGAGAATGAAGCAATGAGAAGCTCGTTCCAGCCTGGAGGAAAAACATAAACGTTGTGACCACTCAAGTCTTTTTTATATATAAAAATGATGTAAAATGCATGCCATGACTCTTCTGTCTGATTTGTTTGTGAAATACACTTTTAGTAGTACATGCTTCCCCGTGGTGTTGTCTCTGTCTAACTGGAGCCTGTGTGTGAAATGTCTCACCAGCAGAGGTCAGCATTGATGTGGCTGCACACTGCACTGTTGGGACTTTGCAAATAGTCCAGTTAAATTTGGTTTCACTGCTCCATTTTACTAGATGGCAAAAAGTATGTTGAGCAAATGTAAAAGACCCAAATAGACCATCTATGTGGGTGAGGAATTAAGAGATCTTGATGGATATTTAACACTGTAATGAAGTTCAAGAGTTGCTGAGAGGCCTGATTATCACTCTGATTTAAATTAATGTGTCTGTTTGTGCTTTCTGCATGCATTGTGTCATGTCTGTGTAAAAGTACCTGCTCGTAGTAGGATAACCTGGTCGTCAAGGGGAAGTTCAGAGAAGTGCGGGATTCTTTTGGCCCACTCCACCAAGGTGAAGAGCTGTTTGTCTGCTGCTTGGCAGATATTAGTGACAGGGTCATTTGTCTGCAAGGGAAAGGTGAGAAAGAAAGAAAAAACAGAGTCATTTAAGTGCGCAGGTACCCATTTAGATGGTAGTGAAACAGCAAAAAATGTTTCCACAAAAATGGGCAAAAAGAAAAACACAAGTAGACAAAGGACCTATTTTAAAGCTGTCAATGATTCAAATAAAAATTGCAATAACTGATGAACTCTGATATTTTGCTTTGTTTGATAACTTTTTATAGCATTTTTCGAATTGAATCATTTTGTAATTATTAAAAAAGTCCACTTCTGTTAAAGTGATATGACTTACAAGGTCTTTATGGTGACTGGAGTCACAGGGATGCTAAGAATTGATTCAAAAAATAGATCAGAAACCATAGATAGGATAGATAGGACTGACTACAATTTTTTAACATCAGTATTTTCTAACCTGGTAGTCATAGTTTCACAACACATTGGCTATGAAATCTTATTATCTCATATATTTTGTCAACACCATTTTTGTCCTGCCACCAATGACATCTTCTATCAATGACAGACTCAGTCTAATGTGAGCACAGAGCAGTACAAAATTACCAAATGTAAACAAACCAAATGGCAAAGCACAAGAAAGGTGACGTCGGTGCTTTGAGATGGTACTATAGCACTCATTCATAGTTTGTCAAGCTCCTAAAACAGCATCTCTGCCTCTGCTATGTAATAGAGGGACAACTGAGAGAGACTGAAAATATCTACTGAGAACCAGCAACCAAGTCTTGTTTCCATTTATCATCAGCTAGCACATCATTTCCCATTAAATTCTGCAGGATAAATAAATGTAGTTGAATATTAAATCAAGTACCGTAAAATATCAAATAAACGCCCGGTCCCAAATAAACCCAGGGTGTAGCATGACATTTTGACAAATAGACGCCCGTTCCAAATAAACGCCTGGTGTTATTTATTCACATTCTCCTCCCTCTGTATGTCAACAAATGCAGGTTGGTGTGAGGCGCTCTGTTTCATGACAGTGTAGTTACACTCAACGTCCACAAAGGGCACTAGAGCCCAGAAAGACAACGGCTGTGTCCGAAATGGCATACTAACGTACTACTCATACTAAGTGTGACGTCAAAATGAGTATGTAGTGCGTTCACACTGGATAGTATGAAAAGATTGAGTGTGCGAGAAATACCCGGATGTATACTATATCGGAAAAAAATTTAAGTATGCGAGGTGGGCATACTACTCACACTCAACCGCCCCATAATGCATTGCGAGCCCCATAATGCACTGCGAGCCCCATAATGCATTGCGCCATACACGACCGACCGGCATTCAGCTAAAAATCAGCCACTAGCAAACTTCCCATTTTCAAGATAAATGCGTCTTTTATGATCTCTTTTTAGTTCTTTAACGCTTTTGTAAATGGGCTCTTGTTTTAGAGCAAACCGGAAGTTTCGTCGATAGCACAATAGCGGCATAGCGGAAAGTCGGAAATGAAATTTGGATCCGGGCGTTTTATGGCTCAAATGACCACATTTTGGCATTCTACGTGGTGACTTTCTCGCCTAAAATGCTCTCTGAATTTTCAAATGTGGCGAATCAACAGAGATATTTGATAGTCTGGTGTGCTTCTGATTTTTTTCGTCAGAGGTTTGAAATGCATCATGGGAAACTTAGTAGTATACTACAGTGTGAACGGTTGGCATTCTAATCATACTTATAGTACATAGTATACAGTATATACACAATGGGTTTGTAGTTTGTAGTATGTTAGTATGCCATTTCGGACACAGCCAGAATCTTACATACTAGGGCTTTGAAAATTCAACGAAGAAGACGTTGCCACTGCCGCTGTTTGTTTTTTGTCCTTAACTAACGTCAGGGAGGTCAGTCACGTCAGTCACATCAGTTAGCGGTACGTTGCTGCTTATCTCCACGTCCCTGGTGCAGCGAAAAACAAAAAAGTACAACCTTAACTTAAATAGCAGTCATTCCTGATCCATATTCAGAGTGTTGAGAGAGTGCTGAGTTGAAGAAGGAAGACAAGAGTGTAACAACGGTACTGTAATCTTGCCTTGAAATGTACAGGTGTTATTCATACTTGTGTGTAAATAAATAAATAATTTTATTATATTTACCAGATTTTTTTCACTTTTTGCTAAGTAAAATTTTTGTGCCAAAGGAATTAAACACCTGTCCCAAATAGTTGCCTTGTCCTAAATAAACGCCTGGTCTGCTCAGTGATTGAAGCAAATAAACGCCCCGACTACTATTTGGTATTTTATGGTATGTTGTTTTTTGTCTTATTTTTAGTCCTGCCCCGTCTTCTAACAATATGTTGTTGTGTAGTCAGTCATGCCTGCAAGTCATGGCTCTGTGATCGTACAATCCAACACAGCAACCATCCCTACAGACAAAACAATCATTATTATGGGGCGTCCGTGGCTTAGTCCAGTAGTGTACATGTCACTGCTACGTCAGTGACATGTACATTTTTTTTTTTGAAAAAGCACCAATATGTTTGTTAATACTGATGGATAAATCACACAGAAGCTCACTCTGAGTCATCAAAAAAAAAAAAAAAACAGAAAAGTTCTATATAAGCTCAAGCCCATTTACCATTCACTATTTAGCAAGCTCTTTTAGCCAGTGCATCACCCCACCAAGGTGTAAAAGCAAACATTTCAGACACTCCTTTGTGTCCACCACCATCAGACTGTGCAGCAGCATTGGAGACTGCAGTCAGTGATGAACATTCTGGCTTCATGAATATTTAACTGTTGACTGTGCTTTAATTTCTGTCCTGCACCGAACCATTGTACCATAACATTCTGTGTTTCAAACCTCTTATCAGCCTGGATTAATCCATTCTGTTTCATGTCTAATGTCATACTGCTATTCTTTACATAACTCAATACGAGCAACCATATCCTGTCACTTCTATATATACCATCACTTGCTTTATGCCACTGCTATAATTGCAGAATATGTCACTTATTTTTCATGTCACTTACTTTGAAGTCCACTGCACAGAATATCTTATATTGTCCCCTATCTAAACCTGACTCCCTTGAATAATAACTGTGTTTTTTACTGCTGAGGCTTTAGTATTTAAAAGTATCTATTTTTTCTTAAATCTTACATTATCTATTTTTGCCTCTTTGCCCCGTACTGCTGTAACACTCAAATTTTCTCTGAAGAGCTCATTAAAGGATTGTCTTATCTTTTCTAATTTGGCAATGGGGACAGCCTCAGCCCAGAATACAATATCAAACATTGTTTTACATTAAAATATACGTACGAGCATGAACAAAATGAATTGCTTAAGCTGATTCCCTGCTTAATGAACATTTGTTTCAAGTCACTAAACTTGTTCTCATTTTCCTTTACAAACCGTTAAGGCACTGGAGACTTTTAAGAGACCTTTAAAGTAAATCTGAAGACATATCGCTTTAAAAAGCCCATCTCTGAGTCTACTGTCCCTTTATAATTAACTCAGTAATAGCTTACCTTGTTATGGTTTTAAACCCCTTTTTTGAATGATTTAATAGTGAGTTTTCAATTGTAATTATATTGTTAGTATCTTCTTATTATTTTATCACTACTTAATCATGCTCTGCTTTTACACTGTAGCACTTTAGAGTTTTGTTGCAAATGTAAAGAGTGTTCCAACATTTGTACTTCTATTATTACATTAAGAAAGTAATAAGTTTAAGAGTATTAAACACCATCTGCTATGTACCATCTGTTCAGATAAAAAAATACTTTTATTTTGCAATAAACTGAGCCACTGAGTATTCTATTTTTTTTTTTTTCTAATTAAGTGAGATATCCAAAACAGGCAGTGACCTAATTTTCCAAACTCTAAAAGTTAGAAGATGCAGGGGTGGGTAGTGTCCAGATGCCTACCCAGTAGAGTAACTTGAATACAGTGCGCTAAAGCAATATAGTGTCAGGCTTGTGCAGTTTAAGTCAACTTAATTTAAGTAAAATGTTAAATTGTGAAACAGTCATGTAGGTTTAGTATGCCATTGTCTGTTGTTACATTTTTGGCCAAAATGGCACTTAAGTACTACCTTAAGAAACTGTATTTTTACAATAGGTTTAAAAACGTTTGTGGTGGAATTAATGAATGAGTAATTATGTTTAATTATTGTAATTTCAATGTCAGTTAGTAATTGTGATTATGATTTCTGCTAGATTCAGCTGGCCTCACACAGAAGCAGTCGGTCTTTAAGCCAATGGTCTTGTTTCCCTAAAATGCTCTAAAAAAAGGCATCAAAACTAATGTCCTCACAGCCATCTAAAAAGTACTTGGGAGCTTCAAGCAGACTTTCACATTTTTTACCCACCACTGATCAGCCTTACATGATAAAAGAGCATATTTTTAGCAGACAGTGGTTCCCTGAGCTGTTAGAGGCTGCCTAAGCCTCAAGATAAAAAGAACACTGATGAATAGTTTATGACTTTAACCAAATAAAGCTCATCGTCTGTGTCTCTTACTGAGTTGCTGGGGCTTCCTTCACTGTATGTTTCTGTTTTGGGCTCCACGGCAAGCTCAGCATCCAGGATCTTGTCCACGGGCATGTCTTCATTGAAACTGCTAGTTGATTCCACCTCACTCTCCCCTCGCTCTTTGCCACGCTGCCTCTCTTCTTGCACAGCTAGATTACGCATGAACAAAATATATTAATATAAGGTCAACCAGAACAGGCTGTTGTGGGTAAGATGCCAGAAAAGCAACGACCAATGTCTTGGATCTACAGAGTGACATTCAGTTTACTGCATTACCATGCATTTTAAGATAATTTGCATGCAATGTCAATAGAGTTAATCCTAAATGTTACTTGTCTTTCACACATTTAGATCTTAATGAGAATTAAAAATTCAAATCATCATGATGTGTGATGCTTATCCCCAAAACATACATTTATCATTATGGTGATTAAGGTTTTAATCTATCAAGACACCTAGTCTGCAGCACATGCCAACTCCTCTCCTGAAGCACCGCTCACCTTCTCTCTTCATGCCCATGGCCAGGCACTTCTGGTAGCGACAGTACTGGCAGCGATTTCGCTGGCGCTTGTCAATCAGGCACTCCTTGTTGTCTCGACACGTGTAGGTAAGATCTTTCCGAACAGTCCTTTTGAAGAAGCCTTTGCATCCCTCACAGCTGTACACACCATAGTGCTTTCCTATGGAGACAGAGGACAGTAATGCTTTGAGATGGCAGTGTGCCTCCATTCTGTAGTTTATGAAGGGCTAATAGTGTAACATGACAAAGAATTATGAGCAGGTAAGTAGGGCTTGCAGAATGTCATTCATTTTTTATTATCATTTTGATTGGAAGCTCTTTAGCATTTAAGTTTACATACAGTGCATTTAAGTCAAAAGAATCATTTCAAATACCAGTGCAAGCTTGAAGGGACAATACAATAACTTAACATAAAAAATATCTGCATCCTTTTCTGATGGTCTTTTGACATCATCAGACAGTAACAGAATTGATCTCAGTCTGCTAAAATTCCTGGATGGGAGACTGACAAAAAGAACTGTGATATCTTAAATGCTTTTGTTACAATTTTTTTTATTCTTTTTGCTAAACTTTCTTGACCTCCTTCAAACTTACCTCAGCTGCAATGTTTCCTGTGTTGCTTCCTACATGCATAAGATGGCATAAAGATGACAATAACTTCTAATTTTTGTGCTGTTATTTTGAATGAGGAAGTTTAAATGGCAGAATGAAACCTGACCAAAACACCAGACGAGTAACTCTGAAACTAGCCTGTCTTTGTTCATATTCCACATCCTGTCAGTCATCTGTCTGCTCATGTGTGTGGTAAATGGGGGTGCAATTTTGTTGAGTCCATCCTCCCATTCTAACTTTACCTGAGGAGCGGTCCCCACATATGGAGCAGATGTGCTTTGACATTCCCCCTGGACTCGTACACTGGTAGTTGAGGTTTCCCAGGTTCTGTAGGCCCGGCGGAGGCTTGATGTCCTCTGAGCTGCTAACACTGTTCATAGAATTCATCTGAGGACAACAGGAAGACAGAGGAGAGAAGAACAGTCAGAACTTCAAGCTAAAGCTGACAGAACTGAGCTGAGGAGGAAGTAGAGGGGAAGCTCGGTTAAAATAGAGCAGGGTTGTCTCATGATATGCTCTCCCCCTTACTCTATTTTCTCATTTTGTCTTCCGCTTATTTCTTTTCTCTCCCCACCCACACGCTTTATTGTGAAAGTGTCTACGGGTGGGATCACATGCTTGGTTAAGGGGCGGAGCTTCTGGCTGAGGCCTGTCATACCGGTTTTTTAATGTTTGTTGACAGAGTAAGGCACGGGCGGGGGTCACGTGCTCGAAGGGTGCAGTTATTAGACAAAAGCAGAGGGGGGCGCCATAAATGCGTTGTTCAGACTTTGGGACAGCACACAAGTTTGCAAGGTCCTCAAAATCATGATGAGCTTCTGCAAAATGAACCACAGGTGGGGTTTCCATGTGGGATGTGGCGGTGCTTAAAGTTGTACAGTAAGTATGTTATGTCCAGTTTATACTGCACATATGGCAACACACGGTGGCTTTGTAAAAAAAAAAACCCTCTGTACTCACTGTATAGTGCACTGTCTGGTGAACACGCAACTTTGTAGAGGTGTCTGATATCTGGCCAAGCATTTTTTTATACTCTTTTGTAGTTAACTTGTGTGTCCCACAATGCACTGTAAAAAGTGAAGAACAACCAATTGCTACTCAAACTGGCAAAATATACCCCGATGACTTTCATATCAAAGCTGTACAAGCTCTCAGATGTACGAATGAGCTGACAATGTGACATTAAAACACATAAACAAAAAATAAGTTTTATAGAAATTTGGGGGCATTTTAACCAAAATGTAGTTGGTATCTAATTTTACATCCTTTTCTTGACCAATTGTGTGTTTTCCTTTGATGGTTGCAGGTATAAGACCACTGCCTGAATGCACAAATCAAGAACTAAATGTGTGGAATGTTTCACAGAATAAGACTTAAAAATAATATGTGCTAGGAACTCACATAACATTTTATGTAGTACCAGTTTTATTTTCAAGGAATTTGCAGTTATTTGGAATTTTTAACTAAATTCACTGCTTAAGTTAACTGTGCAACAATTATGACGGCATTGTCAGTGGCCAGTGTAGTGTAGTGTGCAGATGAGTGCATTACAAAGTCCAATATATCAACTAACCCTGCGCAGCAGAACCTGACTGATTATTTGTCTGTTCTCGGGCAGATAGATCTTGCAAAGCTTCAATCTGCAATGACAGTGAGCTGCCCAAAGCAGGACATTACAATCAAAGTCCTTGAGAGCAGGATGAGGTGGGAGCTACGAGTGATACAACAACAAATAACAGCATTGCAAAGTTCTCTATATAACGACATTTTCACTCCACTTCCGACATGTTTTGCAGAGAGTTTGTTTTACGATTTGGCTCATGTTTTGTGCTTGATGATGTCATCTTACTGGCCCATAATGACTGTGAAAGAAGGAACCTTTCTGGAAGATCCTGCAAATTCTAAAACACCTTCTATGGGCTCTTTCCCTGATTGACTGGCAAAATATATTGATCAACCAGGTGAACATTTAACTCTCTGTATAGGGAATTGGGATTAGGGAATAAGTGTGTGGTTTTGGACAAAACCTCTACATTTTAAATGGAAAAAAATGTGTTTTCAAAAAGGGGGTATGACTTTGATACATCACAGAGCACTGTAAAAGAAAAAAAAATCATCAACTTGTACAATTTAAGGATTAATTCACTTAGGGATACCCGAAAAATCATTTTTCTGGATGCTGCACCAGCCTTTCTGTTTCTAAATGTTAAGTGTGGGTGGGAGTTGAGAAATTTAGGGATTTTGCCCCTTTTTGATGAAACATGGAGGTTAAAATAACTGAACTATCAGTACAAGAGAAATACACTGTCAACTGAGCAACAAGTTCCCTGTCCTTAGACTACTTCATAAATCTCTGACTCTTATCTTCTTTGACCTTTTCCTACTTGTGAACACCAGACAAGATGCATTTGTGTTGCACTTTTTTGTTTGTTGATTTGCAACAACTGCACTCCAAAAGGAAACAACAACCATGACCTACTTATGGCCCAGCCGTCCTATATGTTTGATGCAACGTGACATAAAGGACGTTTCCTCCTACAGCCACCTCAGGCTCTTCCTATCACTTATTTACAACCCGCACTCCCATACAAGTCTCCTCCTATGGCAGACTGAATTCAAGTCTGTTTGACCATAGAGCAGAGGATGGAGTAACACAGACTTTAGATAGTCTGTCTCACCTCAGTACCACCTCCTCTTCTCCATACCCATAAGAAAAAAAACAGCACTGACATGAGCATTTGGCCCTCTTGTGCCTACTTGCACATGTGAACCCTGTGCTCTGTTCAATGCAGTTTTCACAAATAATTGATTTCACACATGGGGATGGAAAAATAAGTCTCATAGTGATTCCAAACAGTTGTTTGAACACACATTCAGCTTCAGACAGACAACACACTGCTGCAGAAAAAAGAGCTACAAGCACATTATATGGATTATTGATGTATCATACATTCTTTATATAACACATGCTGCGAGGAACAGACTGAATCATAAATTAAAGGTTTACTACTGCTTTTAATGGGCCAGACGAATGTCTCTTCTCCTCAGAGAAATACTGCAGTTTCTTAATCTTATTTTTCTAAAATATAATTATCCTGCTAATTTATTTATGGACTAACAGAATTCACTAAACGAGATTTATCTTTTATGGAAATTTTGGACAAAAATGCTGAAAAAAAATCCCCGGTTTTTAAGGTCTTAAATGTTGAAATGCACTGGTTTTCCTCCTTTCAGTAACCTTCAAACTTAACTGGTAACTTGCAGGAGCAGGCAATTTTGGTGACATATACCCCGTTTCAGTCTGGCAAAAAAATCTGTTTAAATCCAGTACAATTGGCTCCTGTTGGCAGTTTGAAAGGGTCTAATCAGCATTTTGACCCGGGTTTCCTGACCCTGAAAGTGAAGCGGGTTTAAATCGGCTTGTCTCCGCCCGGTTTCAGTGAGAGACCCGCTATGACCCGCTAATTTACGGATGACATTGGCATAACATGCCCGCAGCATAACATCACTCCCGCCCCCTCCATCTGTAACTTATGTGACTATTCCATCTGCCTTCGTATCATCATTGCGAGTTTGTACATTTTTAAAGAGGGACAAAAGTACAAAGCAAAGAATACCGTGTCCACGGTCTCTATGTTACTTTCCATTTTTAACATGGATGTGCTTTGTTGCACTGATGATGTCATCAACGTGATGACATCAGCTTGATGTGCCAGAGGAAAAAAACAGCCATGCTGCTGCCAATTAGACCTGGGTCTGTTGGCAGTGGGAAAGGAGTCATTTGCCGATTTTTTTGTGGTTTGATCTGCATTGAAAAAACCCACGTTGACCTGCTAACTTTAGTGTGAAAGTGGCACAAGAGGGCCATATGAAAATCATTTACACTGTCAGAGGGCCAAGTTGTTGAAACCTAACATTCAAAATTACTCAAAACTTAACAAAAGGCACAGCATATGCAGCTGCATTAAAAAAAATAATTGTCAACATTTGTAAACGTACATCGGAAACCAAATACAAATAGCAATCGGTAATTAAATGAGCTACACGCTGGATTAAAGCCAATTTCAAGTCATTTTGATGAAGTTACTAGAATCAACTAGTTGCTATAGAATATTCTACAGAGATAATCACAGCCAAATTAAGCTCTATATTCTATGATAGATCGCTATTATAACGTCACCATGGCAGATGTTGTTTGGCTATTTTCAAGTGCATACTTCTTTTGGTGTTGTGAACTGGCTTGCCATTCACATTAAGGTGGCCACCAGGTTACCACCAGGCCATTTCACAAGTGTATGAAGCTTAGAATATAGAGCTTTTGTCAGGTCACTTTTCACATATAGTAAAAAGAATCTATAAGAGTAACTTTGGTAACAAGTAAGACTTTGTTGATGCTGCCTCAGTGCTCTGGCTGTGGGTTGTTCCTATCTTGGGTTTTTGTTATGTTAGGGTCCTTAGGCAGGAGATACACTGTTAACTGTCAACTATACAGACACTGAGGCATGATGACCACCATGGGTCCTCTGCCTCAGTTCAGCATATGGTTGGTAGAAGTCCTCCAAAATTCATGAGATGCTACATACACGTGACAGGTAGGATGGAGCAAAACCATCAGAAATAAGTTTCAAGAATCAGTGTAATCTGTGACCACATTTAGGGTGTCTTTCAACTGGTTTTCATTCCTTCCAGTGTTAAAATTATGTTTATTTTTTTTAAATACATACAATGAGCATATTCTGACGCTGTAACAACAGAAGAAATCTTTTCTTATTTCCACCTGATGCTGATGTCATTTTTATGTCTAGCACTCAGGCTGTTTAACCCTATAATGCCTATTGTATTATATTTGATACATATTTTTATGATACCTCTATCAAATCAATATGATCAAGAAATTACTAACACACTAAATACAGTCAGATAAATTATAATAATGTCCTCAAATGGGTTATCAGTTGCCAAAAGCACCTAAAGTATCAAATGAGACCCAAAAAATATTTTTTTAGGATTTCAGTAGAAAGTGAAATAAACATTTCAGCTCCAAAAAATAAGGATTTTGTGTTTGAAATTTGTGTTTTCAGGCATTAAAGGTTTATTTTTTTTAATTTTTTAATTTTTTAATTTTTTTTTCCCTTGTCTGCATTATCTTTACAGCTGAGCACTGTGTCCGGTGGCGCACTGTGTCCGGTGGCATTAAAGGTTTAAATAGCTTTGTTCACTCATATAGGATGCACAACAGCACACCTCTACCTTGTCAGTGTAAAGTTCATGATAGGAAAGAGAGCTAAGGGACAACCTGTATTTTTTTTTTCATTATTCGTTTTTGCAGCACTACTTGGTGTGCTATTTCTGTACACTTCAGCAGACATATTACTCCAAGAAACAAGAAAAACACATGAACAGGATTAAAGACTCTCACATAGGGCTACATATATCTTATTTTTATACATAGGAATGTCTGGAGACTTTAATCATTTATGATTTTTCTTGATTTTTATGCTATGTTTCAGTGTTTCACTTGTCTATTTGATGCTTTTTTATGCTCTTGAATGTTTTAATGAAACATAACATGTTAATCTGAGCATTAACATCTTTTATACAGTGCTCTATATCTGCTTTTGTCGAAGGTACCAACTTAATTCCAGCATGAGGTATGTCATCACAGCTCTATAAGCCAGTATATACTCAAGGGCACCCATAATGTGAGCGAAAATGAACACAAATACAAGGTCAAGCAGCAGGCAAAACTCCATCCTTATGCTTTCTTTTTTTGTTTATTTTTCTGCATGTTTCAAAGCATTTTGTACACCTTTTTTTTCAAGTGCAGTACAGATGAATCCGTTATCAAAAAGGGCCTTGGATCCAACAATGAGTTTGTTCCGCTTTCAACAAAGTTTAACCTTTCAAATCCCAGTTAGCACTCTCTGAGTCTGGTACCATGGAAGCTCTTAATGCTAACATGGCCCTGTTTGCTTTCAGATCCTAGCATGCATCTTTTAAAGTGAATAAATAATAAAAAGAAACATCCATAAGACTGCTCTTTTATACCATTTGTCTCAGAGTACTATAATAAAGAGAGACAGCTAATGGAGCTGCGTTCTCTAAGTGGTCTCTGTGCTCTGATGATTGTCCACTCACACACATGAAGGGATTTACAGGAGGGAGATCCAGGCCAGTGCTGCAGGGCACAGCAGACAGTTCTATACATTAGTTCAATCACAGTATGGATCTGTGCCTTCAGGCTCCGTCAGGGCTGATACGATTGTATGTTCACTGTTACCGTCTTTTCACCGCTTGCCAGCAGCCACTGACCAAGCCACCATCAGGTCATTGTGTCATGTAGCATCTCATACTATTAACATGGGTGAACTGGAGTTCATGTGCGCTGCTGGGCTCATGGGGTGGAAATAATTCAATGTACCAGATATAGTATGTAGGATATAGGTTGTGTTTAATATAGCACCAGTGGATATATTTATATTTAATGCCATCTCTTTCTCTTATCAGGCCTATTATGCGTGATTGAAATTTATTTTTACTAATATAACGGGCAGATTCAACAGACTTAATAAAGAATAAATGACTTTTTGATGATATGGATGCTTTGCTGCATTTAGGTACAAACACGACAGCAAGAGAAAGTGACAGCAAGAGCCCTTCTAGTATGCCTCCAACAACAAGGAGGCAAAGAAGGAAGGAACAACAGTTTAAATAACCCAGACCTGGGCAATTAGGATAGTTCAAAAATATCTGATGTCAGTGGGGCCCTAATTCTGTGGTGCAGCGCAGGGTGGCGCAGGTTGTGCAGAGCCTGGCGCACCCCAAGCAGGGTTCATTTTGTCCAGCGCACTGCCGTGTGCAGCCAATTTGACTATTTGGTAGACCGTCTGCGCTAACATGGGTGTGACACCACACCAGGGGGAGGTGCCAACAGATTCAGGTTGGCGCAGTGACAGTTTCGTGCCAAAAAACTGTGCGGAAGGTGTGCTGAAAGCTCACCAGCTTCAACTTGGTCTATTCTCAAGTTGCACAGGTGGAGCACACCCTCCGCAGCTGTAATTTGGTGACAGGCGCACATGTGCACACACGTCACTAAACCCTCAGAGGTAGGTTTCCAGAGTGTCAGGCACATTTTAATGCAATAAACAATCACAGCAGTCACTATTTAATGTAACCGTCTGACCCAGCATATACATTTGTATCTATATTAATTGTCCCGTCACATCTGATGTTGGATTAAAGCCGTTTGTCATAATGGAAACTTAACCTGACAGCAGCTGGAAGTTTCCGAGTAATGATGCAGGGATGATGTGCACAGTATTTCTGTAGGCAACATAGAAGTTAGCATCAAGCTGGTTCTCTTGACTGCAAGTCTACATAAAGGCCTAAAGGATTTCTTACTGTGTTTTGAAACAATGCTGATAATACGCTATGGAACATATAAAAAAATAATCATTATGAGTCTTCCAGGTTCTGCTCTTAGTGATAATCTTAACAAACCAACCAACTTTTCACAACTTTTTAGCTCAAACATAATCAGTGATAGCAAAACATAACTGCCTACTATGAAACTACAACATGGCTGTTAAATTATGAAGTGACTACAATATTTCCAGATAAAAATTTAAACATATAATAATAATATTTAAAACCGCAACGTAAATGTGTAAGTAATATGGCAGAGCCCTTGTCCTTTGCTGTATTCATCCAGTTTAGTCCTTTAGTGAAAACAGGACAATGGGATACTTATTAAATGTCATTAGCATAAGAAGGTTTAACAAGCTGCTACACCAATAGTCAGAGACCAACTTTCCCTTTTTAGCAGAGGTCATACATGTCTTTTCAACAGAAAGATTCTAACTGGCTAAGACAGAAGTCTAACAGGCAACTAATGCTGACAAAAGTGTAAAAAGAGAGGAAGTTTGTTTAAATGAAGATAATAGTAAGAACTACCAAAGAAAATGGGGGCTTGCACTTGTTTCTTACTCTCCTCTCCCTCAGTAATCCATTAGAGTGGCTAATGGTCGCACTATGTCTTAAGTCCCCTCGCATGACAGCAGTAACACCGAATCCAGGGATGACCTTTAGGGCGAGAAGTTTAAAGGTCAGCAGAAGGGTAGGAGAGAGAGAGGGAGACCTGAGGCATGCCAGCCAAACACACTGGATACGGGCTAACCTCCAACCTCCTGTCTGCTGGACCAGATTCCAGGAATTAGAGGCACATGACCAACCAAAGAACACGATAGTTTAGTGCAGCCAGATCTTGCCAAAAGTAGTAACTTGACAGAGCATGAACCTTTGTGGAGCAAGTTTAGAGGTTTTGGAAAGTGCAGCAATGAGAATGAAGTCAAGTGTTGAAGATTTTTTAAGAAATTAAGCACAGAAAATAAGCATTGGAACAACTTTTCTGGTGTTTGCTCTATATTTTGCAAGACTTTTAAGATGTCACTTTGATGTGCTAAACACTGAAAACAGTTATGCTCTTATCATGAAAGTGCAAAGGTATCTTTTTGACAGGTATAAAACTGAAGTTTGGATTAAACATTTTTTCTGAGGAAAAGGCTTCAAAGTTAATATCAACAGCTCTCTGATGATCATAAATAAAAGCCTCACGTTTTCTCACCTGTGGACTGTTAAGTGGTCCGAAGTTCATGTTGGGTGTGGACGGCAGAGATACAGCTGGCGAGCCCAGAGAGGATGTGATGACAGGGTAGGGCGACGCCAGGCCATTCATTGGGGAGCCCAAGGTGGACATGGGGGACGGTAAGGGTCTGGAGGTGCTGATGACAGATGGGTGGCCCACCATGCCGCCCATGTGAGAGGGGTGAGTGTGAGCTGTGCTCATTGGCCCTGAAGAGTCTGAATGAGAAGAAAAAAGGAAGCTCAATAAGTAATAAAATCATTAAGATGATTGTTTCCACCAATCAAATAATTTGTTATGACCTTAGAACAGTCATTAAGTATAGCTTAAATGACTGCAACAAGCTCCGAACACGACACTGCAAAGTGACATGCATATTTAGAAATGTATGCAGGCATTAACAGGACTTAAGAAAATGCATTATCGAGTGAAGACCGGATGAAGAGGCTGCATGACAAGAACTTGGTACAACTAAAGTGGTACCTCTCTAAATATACAGCTCATGCAGTACTTGATCAGAGCTTGGACATTAACTAGAGACCCTCATTTTACATATTCAGTTACTACTGCCAAAACAACATAAAAGTAGCAGCAAATTATGCCAAAAACGATCCCATTTGAGAGCCAATTTTTATTTTCAATCTTCGTAGCCATCTTGTGAAGCCAAAATTGTACTGAATGAAGAGCTGACTGGGAGATGAGGGACTAACTCTTAAGTTGATCTAGGGGTGGGTGATATGGCAAAAATATATCATGATTTTTTAAAAATAAAATCACAATCACAATTTTATCACGATTCTTTTTTACTTTGATTTTTCTAGACTAATTTGCATGTTTGACCATTTTTTCCCTATGTTTTACATATAAAACATGTAAAACCTTAAAAGAAAAAAAAGGACAATTAAAGCCAAAGAAACTTTCTGAACATGTTTTAATTTAAATAGTGCAGTTTATATAAAAATGTGCAATAAATGTAAACATAAAAGGTAATGATCAACAATATCAACATTATCTCTTAAAGTGCAACAATTCAAAACAAATGTTATCTAACTGCAATGTCTATAATCTGAGTGAATAATACAGCTGCTTTAGAACAGATTTTTGTACAGACATCTTCAAGCTTTTATCTCCTTTTGTCTTTCCGCCATGGCTTCACGCTACATAACCAAACAGGAGATACTTCCATGCACTGCGCTTAATGTGCTACGATTGGCTAGTCGGACGCGCGTCAAAGTCTCTGTACACACACAGACGATCTGACGATCTTTCTGCTTTATGACGATATTAAATCGTTATAATCCTTAACGATTTAATATCGTCATATCACACACCCCTAAGTTGATCCCTAAAAAGAGTCAATGTGACCATCACCACTTTGTTTAATGTAGAAGACAGTGTTCCCCTGAGGTGTTAGGAACTTCCAGACACAAAAATTGCTGATGTAATTATCACACCCTAGTTACTGACCATTGACTATAGAAAGAATTGGACAAAGCCATGTGATATCTGATGTTTGATTATGAAAGGAGGAGTTGCAACACTTCTGAAGCCAATACATGCTGTCCCAGTGTAACTTTGAATCAACATACTGACCAACGGAGAGGCTGAGGTCATGATCGTCTGACCTATAGTGACACCCAGTGAACTTGTAGCAGTGACAGTTATTTCCCTGTCAGTTTGTTGAATCAGGTTATTATTGTGAATATAGACTGTGAAAACCATCCATGGAGTCAATGGATGTATTTTTATAGGCCATTACAAAAGTAAGCATCACAAGACATCATCCTTGATTTGGATCATTGCTGAGACTTTGCAAACAAAAAATTATAAAACTTTTTTTTTGTAATAATCTTGCAAACAAATGTAACATGGTTGTGTCAATAGAATTAATTATAAGTTATTAAAAAAATTGGGCCTGTCATCCTCATTAGCAGTTACTAAATTCTAAATTGACAACAATGCTTCAGAATTCAATGGTGGACAAAATAGGATGGATTTTATAGCTTTAGTTCCAAATGATTCAGTATTTGTTGCAATTCTAGCTTTTCTAAATCTAACAACAAACAAAAGAAATGAAATAAAAGGAAATTGCTTTTAAATTGGAGTCAGCTTCTAACATTTAAGTAAATTAGTTGCCCAAGAAAGTGCTTGCTCACACACAACACATGGTGAACAACTTCACACTACTGTGTCACTACACCCCAAAAGATTTATTTCCTAAATTGTATATCACTGTTTCAATTTCTTCAGGTTTTATTTAAAATAAATGAGGCAATACTGTTCAAGAGTTCTGATGGCATCTTAGCCTAATGCTGGTGTCCACAGTCACTTCACTTCTCAGCATATGACGGTTCGGTACGGTGCAGTGTTCATGGGATCTGTTGTTTACTCCCAATGTAGAGGCAAGAGAACTGTGTGCACTACTTGGAGTGACAGTGTATTGTCTCATATTGTATTATATCATATATAAATAGAATCAGTGCCATATTGTCTTGTCTAATCTCATATCAGGAAGAAGACGAGTGAGTTATGATTGCTAGAAGTCTCTGTATTGGTAAAACAGCACGACTGCAAACATTCAACCTGCTATCCAGTGCCCAAAACAGATGTTAACCTGTTAATGAATTGTGTTAACAAGACCTGTAGTTTGAATTGATGTGTGTTCACTCAAAGCATTATGGACTACTACTTGGTAACTACATGCCAGGTTCATAAGAAGTGGGGCCTAAACTCCCAGCAAAACAGCAAAAGGGTGGGCTAACATTTGACAGTAGCACTACTGAGATGTATAATGCCAGTGTTACTCAGCTTGTGTTTTACAGATGTCAAGATGTTTAAGTTGTTGTGGATGGGAGACTGGATTTCAGTTAAACAGTGCTTTATATAGTATATTGTCCATTTTTCAGGTAAAAATGTTAATAAATCAAGAAACTGTTAGGATAATAAGTCAAACCTTCAGGATGGTTGATCTCAACCAAATCAATATACTGTTTTCTTTTTTTTTGCTACTGAAACTGTTAGCATCTATGCTAACCCATGTATGAGCAGTCACTTCCTACTGTAATATCACTCATGGCTCCCACCTCTTCCTGCATTAGAGGACTCTGATTGGGTCATTACCACAGTGAGTACAGACATTGAATCAGGCAGAGCATAAATATCATGTCACAGTGATGATAGCCTATATTTCCTAATACTGATGTTAAACCACTGCATCTGTGCATAGGAAACCACTAGTTTGGCTCTAACATGGCTCCCTCTTCTATCTGTTAGTGCTGCTTTCTACACCTCATACAAACACTACTGTATTTGGGTACATGCACTGTATTTAGCAATTACTAAAACATGTTGTACAGTTGAAGCCAATGACATCTGAGTGCCACAAAGGGACAAACACTGGCTGGGGGAATTTTTAAAACACCATAATCCATCACCGTTGTTAACTTCTATTCACAAGGGATAAAAATAGACAAAGAATTTGTGAAAAGGCAATTATGAAATACATATGTACAGTGGGTGTAGTTTAAGTAAGGCTACACAGAGTGTTGCCAGCCTGACTTTGCACAGGGTGCTGACTTTGCTTTGCATCCATTGATGTAAACCGACAGGCTGGCATTTACATAGATGACCTACTTAGAAAAGCTGTCAGTCATCTGGGTAACTGGGTGTGGTGTGTAATTTCATGCATGTGCTGTGGCTGTGAGGACATTCATTCATCACCAACACATATAAGAAATACCAACATGTACATACAGTACGTCTGTGTAGGGACCAACATGTTCTTTGACATAATGACATAACGCTCTGATGCCACTGGCTGTCACAGCTTGTTCTCAGATAGACTCAAACGTTAAGCAGCCCCTCTCTGGGCTTATGGTAAGTCAATGAAATTAATATCATGGTGTTTAAGAGTAAAATGTCAATGTTGAGTGAAGTGACATTAAATGCACTTGGACATCTGAAATGGTGGGAAATCTCCAACATGCACAAACCCAAGCCCCTGTGGTGGAAAGCCCAGTGCAAACTATAACCTTTATAATGTAGAGCTGTTGACTGTGGTAAGCCAACCAATTACCACAAGAAGGCTGATAAAGAATAGCGCTGGATTAGGTTCACACAGTAAAATATGAACAAGCAATAAGGCAAAATATGACCACTTTGCAACAAATGACAAATATCATCCACAAATTCCACCTTTAAAGCTTGACAGTAATGATGCCCCTTTGCCCTTAAAACATCTTTATCACCAAAGAGTATGTGTTTAAACACTCTTCAAGAGAAAAGTGAGCCTATTCTGTGCAAAACAAGCCAACAAGTTTGCATAATTGCTAATAAGAATAAAGTTCTAATAACTGGCCAATTTTTTTACTGATTTCTAGCCCCAGACTATTCAGAAATTTCATCTCTGTCTAATTGCAGCTTTATGTCCCCTTTCTTAGTGTTCTAGAGGTATTTTTAAATGTTACAGCATCTTCATATAACCAATAAATTTCATAAAAACACCAATGATTTCCTCTTGAAACACATCTGAATGCAAATTCCTGTCGGCTTGTTTAAGATAATGATATGTAATCAAAGTCACTGTTCAATGTGTCTGTCGTATGTGCTATAGGCAGGTTTCTATTCTCTCTGGTGGTGTGTTTGGGACGAGCTATATCAAGAAAAACTAGTTTGACATCAACTTTACATATGTTTTCGTGAACACAGTTTTAACAGTAGATGGACTGATAAGAGGATGTGGTAAAATGCACCTATCATTCCTGTTTGCATGAAGTCCTGCCTTTATATACAAGCTTGTAACATTTCCTCAGTGTGACAGAAATGTTCTCCCGGGTTCCCTTCTTCTGACAAAAAAAACACAATAATCTTTAAATACTGTACATCTTTTATCCATTTAACAATTTCAGAAGAACCCTGAAACTATCCTCAATTTACCTGCATGAGCTGTATGTGTGAGCCCAAACAGCATCATTTTCCCCCCAGACTTCACTCTGAAGTTTACCTGCTGTTCATTATTAATGATTTGTATGTATTTTGGGCTTCTGTAACTCAAACTCCCCTCTGTAAAGCTCTTCCCAAACACTGAAACAGAACAGTTCTAAGGCCCTGTCCACACAGAGACAAAACAATTTTGTATTGAAAACTTCTTTGTAAACACAGCATCATCTCAAGAAATGTGTCCATCCACAAGAAAACACTGAAAACACTGTAGTAAATAAGCCAGGCCTGTAAGTGGCGCTGTAGCACTGCTGCAGACAGACACCAAAACCAGGAAAGAACACAAAGAGTGCGCACATTCATCATGAGAACTGTAAACAAACACTGGCGCAGACTGTTCTCCGTGTCCTCTTGTCGTTCACAGTGGTCAAGAGATGGAGCTATTACGTCATCATTTCTGAAGGTATGCACATTCGTTGTCTACATGGAAATGCAAGGTCAGTGTTTTCAAATTCATCCACTCTGGAACCTGTTTTCAAAAATATAAATTTCCAGACACCTGAAACGCTTTTTTCCATGTGGACAAAACACCCATACAATTAAAAACAGACCATTTTAACTTAAAGCTAGGGTTGGCGATTTGATTTAGATACACTTCTTGTAATACTGGTTAAAATGGTCTTTATGACCCGATGGTAATCAACTCATAATGTGTTCTTAAAACAGAGCGAAAAATATCAGCTATCTACAGCAGGAGTAAAACAGGGAAAACCCCAACCAATAATCATGCTGGGACACCTGTTTTTAAACCAATCAAATCCCGTCACCATTCTGCCCGCCTACTGCGCATGCATTTTCCCGGCGTGCACAGACTCAGTGCGCATAGCCGAGCTCATACGTATCAGAGTCCGCCGGGTAATGCTTACTTTTCAAGTTTTGTCTTTGAAAATAAGGGAAGCCCGCTGTGTGCCATCCCACAACCCCAACCAAGCTCCAGTATCCCTCACATTTTAAGACAGATGTACAAGAAATCTAAAATAAACTCTTTGTTTTTCTAAGTTTGTTCTGCTGCTCTAATCTCGCGATAGTTGCCACCCAGGCTACTGCAGGTGGATGTTCTCGTGAGACTTTTTCTTCTTCTTCGGTTTTACGGCGGTTGGCATCCATCATTTTGGAGCATTACCGCCTCATTCAGGCTAGAGACAGAGCTCAGTTTGGAGAGGCAGAGGAATGTTTTTATTATTATATCATCACACGGGAGATTTACGGGAGAATACTGATACAGGAGGACGACGGGAAAGAGGATAAAATACGGAAAATACGGTAGTTTTATGGCCAAAAGGGGAGATTTGACAGCTATGTGGAGAATGTCAGAGGAACTCCCTATACCCCAATCAACATCGGCTGTGAGTACTAACTAACTTTACATGTTTGTTTGGTGTTTTCTTACCGCTGACTGAGACATGACTTGGTGTAGTGTAAAACAAACACGTTGTGCTGAGGGGATGCCCTGAGGAGATGCTACTTTCAAATTCATGCTAGTTTTCCAAAATCGCCAACCCCAGCTTTAACAGTAAAAACACAGATATGCCCGAATTCACCTCTCTGTAGACAGGCCTCAATAGAGATACACATTCTCCTTTTCCCATCTTCACTGATTATTTCCTTTTTTGAAAGGAGGTATGTGGTCCACAAAAACTGTTGTCAATGTGGTGAATTTACCAAAGGGCAAACCAACTTTACTGTTTGATGGATTCATTTCTTACAACGAGGGAGAAGAGCTGTTACAATTGTATGTCCTGAACCACATAAAGATCAGCCACAGATTGCTTTGCATATAGCTTAACAGCCAGGAAATCTTTTTATCTCTCTCATTACACAATTTTTTTTCACAAATGTAAACACTTAACTGGTTTAAGCACAGGTTTATTGAGTAGATTCTGATGAACAAAAATAAAAGGCGAGGGGGTCTAAAAGAGACTGTCAGTTACACTATTATGGTCTTGAATCATTATTGAGCGGCGCAGGGATGATTTATTTTTGTGGACTAATGCTGAAGTTAGCATCATGCTGGTTCTTTCAACTACAGTCCCACTAAAAGTCTAAGGCATCTTTCACTGTGTTTTGGATCATGACTGATAATAAGATCTGAAAAATTATTAAACTTACATGCTCTGATCTTTTTGGTACTCTTATGAAACAAACTTTCCTTTCACATTGTTTTAATCTCAAAAATAATCAGTGAGAGTGAAAATCTATTAGTAAACTACTATTGAACTAGAGCATGGGGGTTCAACTTAGAAGCAACTGTAACATTTCCAATAGGGATGTAACGGTATGAAAATTTCATACCACAGTTATTGTGACCAAAATTATCACGGTTATCATTATTATCGCAGTATTGTTGCAGTGTGCTCAAAAAGTACTGTTACACAGTCTTGAAATCATTTAACCCCTTTAATATTCTTATTTTTACAGTTCTTTTTTCATTTTGTCAATAACTGTGTCAGGAAATGTCCTAGAAGTAAATTTTTTAAAACTTTTTTCATTAGAAAAACAATTCTGGCAAGTATTTGTCATTATTATGATATAAATGCTTAAACTGTGTGTAATCACAAGAAAAAAAAATGATTTGTACTTAAACAGGTTTCTCTTTAGAAACAATTGTAAATAGACATGTTCAAAGTTTTGAGATGGCCAAAAAAAATTTTTAACCTGTTTTACAAACACTCCCACATTTTAGTTGGGGGGTGTGAAAACTTGTAAGAGTCTGAGTGAGGCTCCAGGTGCTGGACTTTCAGAGGTCAAACAATGCAAACTGCTCCTCTGTCTGTGAGAGACGGCTGCTTCACCGAGGAGCAGACACACATAGTCCAGGCTTTTCCAGGTAAAGAGCAGCATCACCGTGAGTTGTTAAAACAGTGTGGTAATCAAACACGATATAACGGTAATTTTAACAGGACACGGGAATAATTACCGTGGGAAATTTTATTGCGGTTTACCATTTTACCGGTAACCGTTACATCCCTAATTTCCAATGTATGACATCTTATTTAAACCTCTTGTTAAAGAGTCTAATACCTGAGTGAACTGATGTTGATTGTCATGGTTGTGGCATTAATTATAGATCATTAAAAGTGAAAAGAAATGCTTGTCATTGGGTTCCAGACATTTTTATGGTCCTTGTTAGCAGTTTGTTATCAGTGTATTCCCATTCAAGCCCAAGGGTGTGTTGATCTAACTTTGAGGGATGGTTACAGGACTGCGTGATATTGCACAAAATGTGTGTACATTGGTAACTATTGATTTTATAACATTTTTTTACTGTTCATGCTAGAAGAATATGATGCCTTTTAAACCAGTTATTTATTTCGCTAAACTTTACAATACAGTTATATCAAATCAAATCAAATTCATTCACAGTGTGCAGCATTCAACGTTTTTGTTACTCATTTACATCAAATGACATCTACTGGGCAAAGAAAGTGACAATGACATGACAACCCTGCCTTTGTTGTGGAGGTACTATTAAAGTACTTTTATTGAAAAAAAGGGCCTGGAACCAAAATTGAGTATAAAGTTCATCTGCCAACACACAGAGGAAATGGCTTAAGCTATTGAGTAAAATACAATGCTCATTATGATCTTGCTTCATTCTGTTTTTGCACCTTTTAAAGTGTTAAAAGAGACTTGATGTGCTTCCTGTCCTGGTTGGTTGTTTTGCAATCGGTTCACTTTTGTGATATCCTAACCATTTCAACTCAACTAAGGACATGTAACTTTTTTTTGTTTTACAAACAATGCCTTGACTTTGGCGTGTTCTCTTTGTTCATGTTTAAAATTGTGCTCCATCTACATATCAAAACACAGACAGACATGCCTCAAGCCACTGTGTGCCATGTGCTTTTAGAAAGCCTGTGCATTGATATCAGTACAGGGCCTAAATACGTACAGTAACACTTAATCGAATAGCTTTATCTGGTTGGCTGGACTTCATTATCAGTTCACAGACAACAGCACTGGATTATTTTTTTCTACAAAGCAATACTTGGTAAATTACCATCATACCTCTGCAACCTACTTTATCTTAGCTCCAGTTGTTACCTGCTGTGATCCTCTAATTTGTAGCTCTTTAGTACTTTAAGCTCTTACAGATCTGGGAAGACTGCCATTTCTCAATACACCTTAGGCATGAATTAACCCCACAAAAGAGCGAAAATCAGATTCATGGGTGCCGCAGAGCAGGTTTAAGATGAAGACAAAGAATGGGGTAATAGAAAGATGAAGAAGTTTTTCTTGATAGGTAGCTGTCCATTTAAATGTCTGTTAAGAGCTGTTGTGAACTATTGAGCTATAATAGTGTTTTATGAGTTTCTGTAGCCAGGTAGCATTTGTAAACGAGATTATTTTAACGGAACTTCGTGGTAAAATAAAAATAAAATTTAAAAAATGGCTGTCAAAATAATCTACAATTCAGCTTAACTCCCATTTTGTCCTATCTGTCTCTTCTACAGCTTCAGTTCACTCAGTTTTGAAAAACAACCATTAGCACATGACTTTAAACATTTGACCTAAAACAAAATGCTCCCCCTGTCAAATCAGATTCAAGGAAAAAAGTCAATCTGCTTTTTTGCCCACAGGCAGCAGCTTTCATGGTAAGATGCATGTTGACAAAGATGTGTTTTTGTTGTCCTCTCTTCAGAGAATTAATCTCTTATGTTCACAAAAAGGCCTGCCATGTGCTTGGAGCTTTTCTTCAAGTGCGTTCAACTGACTTCTGTTTTGTAGACTTTTCAAAGAACAAATTACGACTTACTTCACTATAATTTAGAAATCATGCGCTCATATTTTACCTTTGGCAGAGAGTAACCTACATAAGTTGAATTTGTGGATCTGATAAGAATGACCTCTATTTTAAGAGGAATGGAGTCGAAGTCATGCAAGCTTTCACATTACAAGAAATTGTGAAACAGAGAGGAATGACAAATTGTCTGCCTGCAGCACTGTTGTTCCTATTTTTTGTGCTTGAAGACACTTTAAATCACACAACTGACCATTTACTCCCTCTCTGAATGCCAAGGAACAGATGTTGTGCAACTTCCTGTTTAGCACTGAGCCCTAGCCTCCGCCCCCTTTCTCACTCGCCCACTTTCTCCAGCATGAACTGATCCCTGGCAGGCAAATATGTATCTGGGCCTCCCTCTCGGCCCCACAGAGCTGACAAGATAGAAAAACAACTTAAAATAATAAACACTTGTATATTACTCTCTGTATTACAGTACGGCCCAATGATTACATTTCTGTGATGCAGGAGTGTTTTCCAGAGTTTTTTTTTCCTGAGAGCAGATTCATCTAAATAATGAGCTTATGTAATGGAGAAGCACTGTACGGCATGTACTGTGTCTGATTTTGTGCAATGACCCTTCTCTTTATGTGCATGACAAATTCCCTTTGGGGCTCGTAAAGATCTATTCTATTCTCAAAGTGCTGAGTAAGAGATTAAGTAGCAGGGCTATCGTCACTCCTCAGGACAGTTTGACAGTGTGCACTCAGAGACATCAAGACTGCACAGGTCAGGAAAAGACCAAGGCATGAAAAAGTTCATTATATGAAAATATGTCAAACAAATAAACATTTGGGAAGACAAGCAGCCCCTTGAAGACAATGATTCTGCAGTTTTGATACATTTTCAGTGACCAGAATGCTCTGGGGTGGGGCATGTTGGGACTTTTTTTCATTTGTCTGAAGATTTAGAGCTGGACAAACAAGCAAAACAACTAAAACTGACAATCAGTGTTTCTGAGATGAGGATTTACAGGATAACTTTGAAATTTAAATGTGTTGCAGAGTAAAGTAGTGTGATGTTATGCTAGACAGTATGATAGAATACATAACAATAAGAACCACACATTACACTAAAGTGTGATATATGATACAACATATTTTGATACTGTAAGGCACAATATGGCACACTACAATATGATACAAAATGATACAATCTGATGTGATTCAATGTGCTACAATACAATTTCCTCTCCTGCAGCAGAACTTGACAACTTGACTTGTCTGTTTTTAATGGATACAAACTATTATTATGATTACTATAATTGACAGTTAAGGACTTTAGAATGCCAATAAAAACCAGATCCACACCAGAGCATTCTTGGAAAATTGAATGGTGACAAAGAAAGACAAAATGTTTCTGCCTTAAATAACACAAAGCATCATGACACAAAACCAACTAGAAGTGCTCAGAGAGGACAAACCTTCACTAATGCATTTCTAATGCATCCACGGGCACACTGGACGTGAATTCGCAAAGACGCGCGTTGAGATTACATACGAAGTCAATGCAAAGATGCATTTGGACGCAGAGTCGCCCCGGGCGGGACGCGTTTGGCGCGGTGCATTTGGGGCATCAAGCGCCTCTACGCTGGAGTTGAAAATATTGAACTTTCGATGCAAATTCAACGCTGTGCCATGGCAGCCAATCAGCGATGACATTCCCCCCCCGACAGCATTGGTTTGATGACGTGTGACGCTCAGGCCACCTGCTCCGGCTCAAACCCTGCCAAAAGATGGAGGAGAGGTTGATCTGCATGTTTGCCATCATCCAGAGCTATACGATTCGACGTGTGTACTCTACAGAGACCGGAACAAAAAGGAGCAGGCTTGGGTGAAAGTCGATGAGGAGACAAGTCTTGAAGGTAAGTTCTGTAAATATTCGTTTCCAGCTGGATTTGCCTGCACGGGTCATCACTGAGTCCAACTGGCTCCGGCTCTCTACCCCACCTGCGCAGTGATGCGCATCGCTCCTCAGCTTGTCAAAATGGTCCAGCGTCCAGCCTCAGGCGTTACGCGCTACGCGCGTTTAAATTCGCCAATTTGCGTCCGGTGTGGCCGTAGCATTAGTCAAGTTATTAATAAGGACGTTATGATTTTGACAGTGTCTGTCCACCCATCTGTCTGTGAGCGAGACAACTCAAGTCTTCAAAAATGACATGTTAATATTCTACAATAAGGCAGTTTTCCCTCTCTACAAGTAATAGATACTCGGGTAACAACATCAGAAAAAACTTGGTGGAGCACTTCAATTATCTGACACACCAGATGGACCGTTTAAAATACTTCTCTAGTCCATCTGGGTCTCCAGAGCCCTCTCTTGCCAAAACATGTCAGAAGGGAAGCATAAATAATCGTTCTACAGAGAAGTTTGCAGTGTTGTTATTTCTTTTTCAGTTAGTACAGAAATCAAAATCTGATAGAGCTGCTGCTTAAGTTGTTAGCATCTATGCTAATGTCTGTGCAAGCAGTCGCTTTCCTGCTGTCATCTTGCCTGTAGCTTCCTTGTCGATTGAAGCTTGGCTAGACAGACCTGCATGATTACAGACATTGAACCAGGCTAATCCATATGCACTGCAAGGCAAGTGATTTTGGTTGAAAATGTGGAAAATGACCTTATCTCACTATGTTAACAAATCCTTTAAAAAATTCTGTATCTGCATCAACCACTAAAATCAAATGTCACTTATTCAAGCATTCCCTTGAATATTTTTCCTCATAACTTTTTTAATTACTAAGAAATATGTCAAAAACTACCCTCTCCCACAATGTTAAAAAATAACTTCTGGATCGGCATCTGTATTAAGATAACCACCAAAACCTAATAACTTCTTTATTGACCGACATTCTCTGTCAAGTTCATCAAAATCCACAGAGAACTGTTGGAATTCTTTTCCTCAAAGTTGGACAGAATGGCAAACAGACAGTAAAACAAACTAATGGACACTCATTGGTGTAGGTGAAATAGGATTAAGATAAAATAAGGTTCTAAGGTATAACAGTATCTTGATCTAGCAGTTCTGTGATTATTGATACACTGCAGAAAGATCATATGATGATACACAATGACATATAGTAATGTGAAAAATATTGAATGTCCCTAAGCTTATACTTATTCATGTCATTAGTACCACCATGCTGAACCATGCAGTAGAGGGAAGTCCAAACAGAGAATTGTATCACACAGGTCATTAAGACTTAATATTCTTCAAAATGTATTTTTCCTACTCCAAACGTTTGCAGTTAGAATAAAGGAAACTGTTCTTGCATAAAATAAAACACAAAATTATCAATATGGGCAATGCATACTCTCATACATGATGAAATGGCCTTTTACATATGACTTCTTTAGTATTTCTGCCATTATTGGAAAGGAAAGTCAAAGGGACAGAAAATGAAGAAAACAGAGTGGGGCAGGCACCAAATTACCACAAGTCAGAGTTAAGTCTGTAACCAATGTGTCCAGTGCTTTTCCAACTGAACTACAATAGCAGCCAAAAGATTGTCAAACATGCTTATTTGCTGTTTTGCCACTGAAATTCTATGGATATTGGACTATGGATGGGTCACATCTCCAAACAACCACAGTCCTGTTGACCTTGGTGAACTTGTTAAGGCTTTACATTTACTCAACTAAAAAAACAAAAGGACCAGACCAATCAATAAAGCATTTTGTCTTCAAAAACAATTCCAGTTCCAGTTTTAGTGAAGTTTCCCTACATCATAAATTTTGAGTTTCTATTCTGGATGTGTGAGAAAAATCCTTGGCTGACTTTATTTTGTCCTCACCTGAGAGTCATAATTGTCTCAGTACACTGGGGGGAACAACGGCACATGGGCAGTCAGCTGGTGGGATGCCTTACAGAGAACTGTGTTGACCGTGCTTCATAAAGGGAGTCTGTGTGTGTGTGTGTGTTTGTGTATGTCAGAAGGCCAACGTGTTCAGCAGAGGAAGCATAAATCGGCCCAGAGCGACTCAAGGAGCCTATCCTTGCATGACCCACCTCAACCGGCTGTTCCATCTCCATTCTATGTAAATCAGCTCAGCACAAAGGAGCCTCAGGAATGTACAGAACTTGCTCCATGCTGCACATGAGATATTGAAACAGATACCATGACAGGTACCTGGAGGGGTGGGATAGACAATATTGGGCTTGTAGGTTAAGTTCATTCTGATATAATGATCGTATACTGTGTCTGATACTGACTCTTACACTTATAGTCAGCTGAATGTAGAAATTGTTGTAGTGTTAAGCAAACACAACAGACCTACCTCAGTTTAAGATTTTTTTTCTTTTAATCCTCATTACTTAAACTTAAAGCTAGGGTCTACGATCTGAAAACCAGTTTGGCTGTTGAGACAGATTTAAAAAACCCCCTTCACTCACCCCTCCCTTCCATGTTCCAAGATCCCAACCCCAGCTCGTGTCGCCTCCTAACAATATATATATACATATATATTTCCTCCTTACTTCAGCCTTTTCCTCGAAACTTTTACATTTCCTTCCCTTCGATGTGGAGGGTAACAGAAGCGGCCTCCTGGTTTCGGTGCTGGTCTTCTCCGGCTCCATGACGCTTCAGTAGCTGTGCAGCTAGCTGCTCACCGGTACATGAGGGAGGTAGTGGGGAGGAGGCGTGACGGTGCGAAGCAGGGGAGACAGGGGATTGGATGGACTCACAGACCAATCCGAACCGCTGTTCCCCGCGCTTCCTTGGTCAACTATTATGCCACTTTGCAGCGGATATACTGAATGGATATTTTTCATTCTTTTTGGTCTTTATATTGCGTAGATCGGACCATAACGGCCTTATAAACGGTGTTATTAAGATGTACCAAGCTTCCAAATTGTAGACCATAGCTTTAACAGTGCTAAGGCTGAAACTTTAAGTGTAAACTGCAGATTGTTTAAACATAAACTTTTTTTAGAGCTTCAGAAATCTGAATGTTTAAATCAATTAATATCACATATTCCTTCCTTTAAATACATTTATTTTAGTCGAGCACTTTTAGAATATCAAATATGTCCATTCTATATCCATACCTCTTGTCCCTCTGGGGTTGCTGGAGGGCTGGAGCCTGTCCCTGCTGACATTGGGCCGGAGGCAGTGTACACCTTAGACTGCTTACAAGCCGATCACAGGGCCACACAAAAACACAGACAACTATTTAACACACCTTTACCTAAGGGCATTTCAGAGTGTCCAATTAACCACAAAGAGCAGGTTTCATTGGTTTTGGGAGGTGCCCATAGATATCCCCCTCATGCAAGGGGAGAACATCCAAACTTCATACCAACAGGCTCTGACTGACACAGGGATTGAACCAGCAACCATCCTGCTGTGAGACACATATACTACCAGTTGCACCACCGTGCTGCCACATCAAATATTTTCTGAAGCAAAGTCAGATTCAACTTTAATTCTTATTACATTAACATTGTGTGTCCTGGAGTGACTATAATGACTGAGCTGCCATGACAGACACAGCATGGTTATCGTAACTAAGACTAAGACTTAATCGGTGTAACATCAAAGACTGATGCCCAAGGAAGAAGAAACTGCTGCTCAATCTGAAGTTTTGTTTTTGTATGCTTTCATGCTGGCAGTGTGATGGACTGTGATAGTTCTCAGGCTGCTGTCTGTTCTCCAATTTACCCATATAAAGAGTAAGTCCATACCAGACCCCTTTTTCAGGGACCTTTGTAACCTCCCAACACCCCCAACTTTGGTTCTTGTTTTAAATTGATAACTCTAAAAATATTACATTTCATAAGTTGAATTTATTTAAAAGTAAACCAGCCTTTTGCCCAAAGACCAAACTAGAAAGCCTACCTTTGATGGCTTTTCTTCCCCATTATGAGAAACTCATCCACAAAAGCTAGAGTAAGTTTTGTTTTGTTGTTATGTTAACCAACCATGTGGAGTGCAATTCCTATGACCTGAATTCAAATTTTTAATAAGAGTTAAACAGCAGAGACAGTCACAGATGGCAACAGGCCAGTCACTGGTCCCCATCTCTTGTTGTTAGGTACAGTGCATTTCATTTTTTCATTTCATTTCACAAAGGTAGTAGGTAACAAATAACATCTTTCAATAAAACACACCACAAAGTGTTTAATAAACTGATCCATAAGGTTTTTACAGTTATGCTTAAAGCATTCGAAACTGCAGGTTCAGCTGTGTTTTTCTATTATTGATGATGTTTATTAATACCGAGTCTATGTATTAAAATTAAATGATTGTAGAATTAAGTAATTGCACATGTCATCTTTAGAAACAGACTGTCACAGTAATAATCCGCAGGTTTACAGGCATAGTTTTGTCAAGCTTTACTAATAGCTTAACTGGACAATTTAATTGTACTGAGGTACTATCCCTATGCAAATAATATGTACCAAAGAAAATATTGACATTAATTGAGGCATGTCCACATGAGCCAACAGTAAGTAGCACTATGTACCCTTCTTAGCTAGATACGACATATTTTCCTCTAATTTACCATGCCTGAAGTTTTACAAGCAGCAATGAGAAATTACAGTTCTGCACAAGGTTTATGCACTTTGTGCTTTACATTTTGCACAAAATATAAATGCTAAACGTGTAGTGCAATGTTTTTCATAGAAGCAGAAAAAACAATACTCCTGCCAACACTGCTGGGACTTTCCCGTTTGCAGAATCTGCCATACTCTTCGTGACACCCAGTCATCATAACGTGGCTCAGTGAAACTTGAAACTTGAAAGTGAAGCGAAAAATGAAGCATTACGATCCACCAGTCTCTCTTGATCTGCTTTATGTCACTGTAAGAACAAAAGTTCTTTCCATGGACCATTGCAAGTGGCAAAACAGCGTTCTATTGAAAGCAACCATGTCTGGGAAGTCATACACACGATGGAACCGACAACAGAGAGCATTTTATATCTGTACAATGACAATACATCGACCACCTAATAGTTAGCAGTGTCCACATCATAATTTAGACTTGGCTCAGCATTTAATATCATCCAAGTTGTTGCAAAGGCATATCATCTAACCTCAGAGAATTTAATTCAAGGTAATTCCAGTCTGATTATTACGAATTTTAAAGGTCCAGTTTTTTTAGACTGATACTGGAATTAGAGTTCTTCAAACTATATGAAAGCCTGCTGACTTACAGGCTTATTTAGGCTAAACATCAATAAAGTGTATGTATGAAAGTGTTTTTATTGGTAATGCTTATTCTACAATATAAAATATGAGTCATTAGTATGTTAAATATCATTATGAATGTGCTTTTTCCCTTCCTAAAAGATTATAGCCTATGACTTATCGTCAGAAACTGCCAACATCCACTCAGATTTTGTTCCAGCATTTTTTCCTGTCAGTCTCTGGTGAAATCTATACAGTGCAACAGAAACACAACATCTATCAGAGAGCAAACAAACACACACAGCAGTGAAGGACACCTTTGACCGCTGGCGCTGCAAATCAAAGGTCGCCTGTTGCCAAACTCCTGAACCAAGTTCAAAAGAGTTCCTATCTGCAGGAGCAGACAGATACACTGATCATGGACAAAAGGACTGCTGTTGTAAAAATAAACAACGATAATAACATTTTCACACAGGAAAATAGTTTTGATCTGACATTTAATCTGATTGTAGAAACTGAATCTTGATTCAGCCACAAAACTGATCTAATAGCCAATATCACAACTACGTAACCAGAAATAGGCCAATTTTAAAAAACACAAATACAACTTCATTATCATCATCATCATTAGACAGCTGATTTATACATTAGATTAGCACTAAAAGCAGCCAAACACATTTCACTCCAACCTCAATGACAGATAAATGCTCCAACCATAAATACAACTGTATCACTTCAATGAGACAATCAACAGGTTAGAAGAAACATCACGGAGCACAGAGCCTGTAAATCCCTCACTGTTAATTACTGGGTAGTGGCTGGATGGAGCACTCCTCTGTGTGGTAATTCAATAAGCTCATGGCCCACTAACTAATAATATCTTCTGTCTGGAGAGCTGAGCAGTGGGATCATACGGTGGCCAGTGAGGGATATGGGGCAGGGGCTGGGAGTGACAAATGGACTATTGAACGACAACACTCGCCTCAATATCAATGAGATTAGCCACTACGAAGACAGATCTTCAGCATGCGCATCGATCTGTTTAATACCTGCTTTGTGTGTCTCCTCTGTGTGTGTGTGTGTGTACCCAGGCTGCATGCTCTCTCGCTCACATGTGAGGCTGACAGTGCGACGACCATATGACCAAAAGCAGATCGCTTCCTAAAGTAATCAGACAGACAGCCTACGGAGCTCATTAGATACAGCGGACATGTAATTAAGAAATCTCCTGGTGGCCAATCCGCCTCAAGTACAACAGCGACAACACCTCCATTTAGACATACTGTACCAACCACATCCCTCATGAACACACAGTTGCCATCTCCTACATTCAAAAAAACAAAAGCAGATTTTTCAATGCATTTTAGCCCAAATCCTCAACCATTAAACATTCATTTCATCTCTAAATGAGGTTGATGTCTGATCAATTGTGTCAGTAAATCCTCTTATCCCCGGGTAAGTATCTGCGGCTCAGCAGGCCAGCTGTCAAGAAGGTGGGGAGCAGAGCGGGAGGTGGGGACAGAGCGAGGGATGGATAGATGGATGGCAGGGATGATGGGAGGACAGGGGAGCGTATGTCCCATTCTGAAAAGGCTTCCCTCCTCACATGATCCCACCACACACAAAGAGACACTATAACACACTGAAACACCATAATCGCTGGGTACATTAGATCATCCGCTGAGAAAAGCCCTTATATCTCCAGACACGGCTGTGGTTTAGAAATTAGTAATGGTTGTTATTGATGAGCAAAATAAAGTTTCTGTTAAATTCTCTGTCTGCCTTTTCCTGAGGAGCGACCAAATTTAATGTCATTAATAATATCCGTTAAAGGTCCTGTGTAGAGGTCTTTGACTTTGATGAAACACTGATTCTTTACAAGCTACAAAAGCAAAATAAGACTATTTGGAATAAAAGTGGTTGTTTTTTTAGATTGTTATTGTGAAAGCCTATAACTGCCAGGGGGTATAAGTCAGAAACAGTAACAGGTGGCATGTAGATGCCATCCTGTTTTACATTTTCCACAATACAGTAGGGTTGGGAAATGAAAACAAATTCCAAGTTGAGAATCGTTAACAGCTCCATCAAAGAATCAATATCATGAGTCTTTTTACTAGTCAATGCCCTTATCAATATCCTTACACTGACAGGGTTCACAGGTGGTCAGAATTGTGGCTTAATTTGTTTTACTAAATGTGCCTACTGCACAGCCTTAAGTGAGTGGAAACACCAGCAACTTGCAGAAGCAGTTATCTGTGCTGTGACGTGTGTTTGACATTGTTGCCACTGAATATCTACAGGCCAACATTTGCCCACACAGAAAATCTGCAGCACTCTATAAGGGAATCGTTAAGGAATTTGACCAATTATCAGGATTGTTAATAGCATTGATATTTACCAAATCTTATCAATTCCCATCCATACAATAAAGTTCACAGAATTTGTCAGTGAGAAATAGGTTAAATGGTTAGTTTGGGGAAATAGTGCTTACAATGAAAGCCCACTATTTTAGAACCCCTTTTCAATGTATCCCTTCCCCTTTTAGGCTTCTATATATTAAGATAGAACTGGTCCAAGAGCACAAATCTTCACCAGGGAGTTTCTGACACTGTAAGCCAAGTTATTAACAAAAAATATGGAAACTTCCCTATTGCAAAAATGTTAACAAATGATTTAAAAATGTCCTTGCTCTACTTCTCTACTTAGATCACCAACAAAAACATTACATATTTGGCAGAGGTTATTACTGTCTACTTGAACTGTATATTGTATATTATTAAATCTTTCAACTGACGTCACGCTCCTCTGAGACACTCCCCTGGTGAGCAAAGGATGCCTCTCTCTGCTTTACATATGGCAGTGGTGGTTTTCGACTGCATGCTTTAAGCTGGTCAATTTTCATTGCTTTATTGAAAGGCAGTTATTTTACAAATGAAGCCCTTAATTATACAAAATAGATTGTACTGCAGAGTCACTTGACAGAGAAAAAACTGGGATGCAAATAGTCTATAAATGCTTCACTGTGTCTGATCTGTGATCAGATAATTACTTCATTTACGTAATCACTTTTCTAACAACACTGACTGAAAGTGGTGTTTCTCATAATCCTCAACAGATATCATTAGCAATCTGCTGTCGGCTTATTACCCACTGTTTGGTTGAAAGGAATTTCTCACTCTTCACTTCCAACACAGCAGAGTTATTGATCCATTCACATCAAAATACATTAAATGCCCATAAATCTATAGATTTTCATCTTTGTGGTCGTGTACAGACATACTGATATTTTGGCCAACTTTTGTTGACATACTGGAAAACATCAAGCCACGACAAGTCAGGGAAAGCAGAACTGAGTGTAGCCAGTTGGATTGTTGGGGCCTGCCCACCTGTTGTAAGACTTGAGGCATTCATTTGGGGACAACCAATTTTCGTCCTCACAGCATCTTTAAGGCACAGTTCCCCTAAGAGTAACATGCTACCCATGTTGGTGAACATTTAAAATCTGACAACAATTAGTCAGGGGGCTATCAGGAAATGTCATACTTCACCAGCACAGCATTCTACTCAGGTTTTGATACATCAACCTGCATTGAACATAGCAACAATGACCCTGGCAGTACTGTAACCAAATGATGATTTCTCAGCATTGGTCAACACTAATGTATGAATGTGTCATATTAATAACTACATAAAGTTTTTCTTTGCCCTAATATTGAATAGATTTATGTTATTTTTAACTACATTTAAATTTACAGGTACCCTTAAGTGGTCTGGAAGGCATTCATGCTAGAAAAGAATCATTTTCATTATTTTTACTTTTAATTTGTCATAATCAATAATTTCAGAATCAAAGATGATGAACCTTCTTTACCTTTACTGCTGATTACAATGTCAGATATTACCGTCTAGCTAAGACACTGACATTGTGTGTAACACAAGCATTATCACATGGGCGCGGATGGTGACAAACATTACAAATGCCTTCTTATTTCTCTCATAAAAATCAACTCAAGATTTGTTTAGGCACCAGCACCATTTCAAAAGTATGCATGTAGAACCATTAAAAATATATATACCAATCACCAAGAAACCATAACTTCTTCACCAAAGCATAAAAATGTGTTCTAGAAAGAAGCTTGGCATTCCTCCCTTGTTAAAAGATTAAGAATAAAAGGCAAGCGGCTGTAAAAACATAACAGCAAGTGAACTTCTCTGACCCTAAATTCTGAACTGTGGTGAACTCTACTGTGAACTCGGCACAATTTCCCTGAAAAGCAGAAAAATTGACCCATCCTCTTTTCCTTTTAGAGATCATATCCCCTGGTCTCTTTTAGTAGCAAAGTTAATCAGAATAAATGTCAGTCAAGCTACTGAGAAATACTGTATGCCCCAGATAAGAGTTCTGTGCTTGCATCCACAAACATTTTAGATCTGCCAGAGGGATGCTTTTTACACAGAGGATCAATGTGGAGGCCAGGGATGAGACAGTGACCAGATAAAGACTGTTTTGTGAGTGATGAAATGAGCTTGGAACTTGAACAACAGGAGATAACACAAGTCTGCTTGCACAAACAGAACAGGCTGACCAAGCTCTACTGGACGACGAACAAACATGCAGACCGAAAGGCCCAAAGTTAACAAAAGCATCAGCGTTTCTGGTTCTGTATGACGGGCTAACTCAATATAGTTCCTGGAAGTATTCTTCTGTAGTTAGAGAGAGCTGGGTAAATGCTGTTAACACACACAAACACACACACAAACACACTCACACATACACACACACACACACCACACACAAACCTATTCAATCCATGCTGTGACCCTGTAAGCCTGACCACAGTGACCTGACCTCCGGACCTCTAGCCACATCCTAGAAAGACAGCCAGACTACAGAGCCAGCATTGGAGCTACAGTGGAGTGGAGGTTAGTTTAGGGGTGTGAGAAAAAATAAAACTTTGGTCTGTGAATTCATTAAAAAAAATTGGCTGAGGGGCACAAGACAGTTTTAAAGAAAAGGCACAAAGACATGCTAAGGTACAATGGGACATTTAAACTTGCAACTCATTGTGAGCTAATGAAACTGTTTTCTATTGTGATTTTCAGATTGTTTGTTTGCTTATTTGTGTTTCATTTTATTTCAAATACAGCTGGTGATATCGAACTGTGTCAAGTCTAGAGTACAGTTAGCCTTGTGCTCATGACCCAGAGGCTGTTGTCCTCGAAGCGTGCCGTCTTAGCTCAGGTCTTAACTTGCAGTCCTTTCTCTCATGTCATTCCCCACGCTCTGCCATTCTTTTTGAATTGATTTAAAAGCTAAAAAAGGACGAGTAGTCCAGCTAGTTTTAAAATGTTAATTTAAAAAAGTTGTGAGTACATTTGAAGAGAAATCTAACAAGTTCTTAGGCTACTGGCAGGTTCACAGCATGGACTTCTACACCAACAGGATGCTTTCTCTTGTAATATCAATACTTTATAAACATGAGTTAAGCTGTATTATAGTGACAAGCTAGCAATGTGGGAAATGTTTTGAGGCATACTCTTTTTCAGTTGAGGGGATCAACCATCCAAGTTAAAAAAAAGTTACAATGTATGAATACCTCAAAAACCCAGAGACAATAACAAAACAGGTGCGCAAATTAGAATGCAGGTAATTTTTGTTCATCAGTCATGTCGAGGACACTGAATAGAGAGATCATCCAATGTTTTTTGCTTAATAAGGACCGACATCATGCTAGGTGTAGTAATTAAATCTTAACTACTTAGATTTCTGACTCTAATTGAATGTATCTGTTGTTTCCATCATTACAAAAGTTCTTTAAAAATAAGGTTTGTTCATAATTGGGAGGTCAGAGATACACATCAGGCACAGTCCAATGAAAACCTAAACAAAGGCATTCTTGTTGTGAAGTTCTCCTGCTTTCTGTCACTTGGCTGGAAGTCATCAACACTCTAACTTTTGACACTAAAACAACCAGCAACAGCAAGGACATTAAATATATTTTCACCTGTCTTCAGTTTCCATCGTTTTGAATGTGTTTCTAACTTTAACTGTTGCTCTTGAAAATGTGTTATCCCCTTTAACTTGAGCTTATTCTGCACTTAAAAGTTGTATGCTAATTCAGAATTAGCATACAAATTTTCTTAGCATACAACTTTTCAAAGCAATCTCACTTCTAATATGACAGTTTAAAGCTACAAAAACTTAGACCTACCAATGGTCCTCTAGCATGTAGAAGCTAGCATACTTATATATAACACATCATCAGTTTTCCATATGCTGTCAACAATGTTTGTCACAGTGTAGCAGTCTAAAAACTTATGCTAGCAACAATGTCATCATAACTAAACAGTTATATTGTTAAAGACCCAAAACTGATAAACAGGTTTCTGGGAATTTTCAGGGAATGCTGGTCAAAGCAAAAGGAAGAAGTGATTCAAGAAGAAGTGATTCAATGTTGTTGGTGATCCAAATCCAGATGCAGATCAAAAAATGTTTGATAAGTTGTGAAAACTGCGAGACAGGGCAGTTTTTGATGACAATTTCAGGGACTGTTAGATATGGCACAATGCAGAATTGATTCAATTTTGGACAAATCCAAATCCATCCCCAGGATTTGTTATCAGTCCAAGAAAGTGCAAGATTCCACATTTTGGACAATATCAATGTCTTTTAGTTCTTTCATAAAACAGCAAAATTAGTTACCTTTCACATTGGTGAGTGGGTTTTCTAAACTTTAAACCAAACTGAAGTATAAAAACAAACTGTAATCAGGACAATACAATTTTAATTTATTCGGTAATCTAGCTTTTTATTTTTATGTTTTTACTATTTGGAAATTTTAGCTATTGTCAAATACCATGATCCAAGTTAAGGACTTATAGACTTTGTTAACCCTTGATGGAAACAACAGACTCAGAATCATTTAAAACATATGTTTAATTGATTTTCAGTATTTGCCTTAAAGAAGTTTGCTTTAATACAAAATGAGTGCATCACTGGGCCTCAGAATAAGTCTCAGCGTATTGATTTTCACAATTCGCTTTGTGATAAATGTTCTTGTGTTTAAGAGACAATGCCAGTAGGCTAAGCTAGATTTCTCTGCTATTCTCTGTCCTTATTTCAACCCATAGTAGTAAGTAAAACGATTATACAGTTTTCAAATAGGAAGAATAGCTTGTGTGTTTGAGTTACTTGAGTGTCACTTGTTGCTTAGAAAGACCATGAACAAAAATTGTAGACCTCTGGTACCTACAATTTACACATACACTCGAGTGAAGTGTGAGCCATTTCATATCTGGACTACAGTGTGTGAGAGTGTGAGTTCATGTCAACACTACCCACACCTCTTCAAACACAGGAAAGAGGAAAAGGAAAAGCAGCTCATCAGAGGGAGCGCTGATGGACGAATGCAGGGTGACAGAGAGCAGACACAGACAGAGAGAGAAAGCAGGATGGAGAGAGCTAATAGGAAGAGACAAGTGATGAGAGACAAACAGATAGCGAAGGACAGAGCAACAAGAGCTGGAAGTGTCCATTTGAGTGGAATGGCATCCCTGCTGACCACACTCGCTAGCTTTCAATTGTAAGTGCAGCAGTAAAGCCTTTTACCTGTCACAATTGGTTAAAACGAGCCCATGAATTTAAAGGTAAGAACTTGGCCGATGGGGGCCGCTAAGATCAGGAAATCTGGATTTAGAAGTTGCAGTCCAGGGGAAATTAAAGTTCTCCCTTGATGCACCACAGTGAGGATGATCCATAGGGAGGTTTCTCTGATAAACAGAAGTCACAGAGACAAATTTGCTTTGCTAGTTGCTGGAATCTCCTACTGGGAACATAACTTGTTTAAAGAGTGCACAGGGATTAGAGGTATTACCGAAATGCATCTGTGCAGAGCTAGCTTTTAGTCCCTGCTCCTCACTTTGTGGAAACACACAAGCCAACAGCAGTGCAAGCAGGCAACATCATCTGACAAAAACTGTCACTTTAGATTTCTCTATTTCCAAGCACACACACATGCACACACACGCACACATCAGTCAAGAGGAAACCCATCTACTCACAGTGGCCATAACCTATCTCTCTCCCAGGGCTGCCTCCAGTTGCAGGTGATGCCATGGGGTGCCACATGCCTACTGTACAAGTGTGGAGCTGGCAGGGCGCCAGTCACTCAGGACCAGGACTCAGAATCGAGCTCTGGCTCGATGACAAACTCAAAAATGATGCGGATGCTTGGATCAAAGCGCTTTTCAGGACGGATCAGGGACAGAAGGGCGGACGTGGAAAAGGGGTGGGGCTGGACGGGGTGGAGTTTGGTGTTAGTGCAGAGCGAAAGAGGCGGAGTTCCCCCAGCGATGGTTATAGGATTACCCAGATTATCCTTCCCCAGAGATCAATCCAACAGGAACTGTTTGCTGCCCGACTGCTGCGCAAATCAGCCGTCCTGCCACCCACTTGTCACGTGTCTCTATCTCTCTCCCTCTCTCTCTCTCTCTCTCTCACCCTTGGTGGGTAAAACTATCTGTGTAGGGACACCTGTTGTAGTGGCAGAACAGCATGTATGTAGCGGGGCAGTGGGGGTCTGGGTAAGGAGGGTGGTCAGGGGGGAAGGAGCACTCTAAAAGTATGGTACAAAGGAGCTGAGAAACAGACTTTAATATTCATGATACAAGTTTTACATATTGATAAATGATCTTGAATTGTTTTGAAGGTGCAAGTCCATTGCACCGTAAAAAGAGCATTTACAGAACAAATGTGCAACAGTTATGCTGAAAGCTGTCTGACATCAAGATAATCTATTTTAAAATGTTAAGTCTAAACTTAAGTTATTTATATATGAACAGTCAATCTGAAGTCAGCTCCTTTGAGAACTTGTTAAGACTCTTGTCAGACTTTTTAAGACCTCAGTTACATTAGCAAAAGAGTTATATGGACCAGCTGTCATACGTGGAAAATTGGCAATATTGGGTGATTTTTTTTTTTTCCTTCACAGTTGTATAATAGGGGTATTAGCATCACTTGGATTTTACTAGACTCACACAACTCACATGTAGAATCTGGGTTTTGTGACAAATATTATCACCCTGCCTTGCAGTTGATTTAGATGGGATGCCTGATACTGCATGATACCTTTGGGACAGGTTAATTTTGATTTTGATTTTGGTAAGCATAATATTATCACTCATCTGTGGCTACTGTGAGTCATGTGAATATATTTCAGTCAGAATTGCAGGATAATTAAGAAAAGAGAGCCCTGTTCAAGCAGAAATTAGTATACACATCAGCACAATATGCCACTGTCAAGTTACCACTTTACATTAACACTTTGTGCTGTTTTAAGTAAAAACACAAATAAAATTTAGTTGGGACATTACAGAAAATGTAATTGAAAACACAATGGGCCCGATCCTCAAAAGGATTGCACTGCTTTTGCGACAGCTAAACCTATGCAAATGACAGAAAAAAATAGCGTGCAATCCACAAAGCATAAGCAAAGGGTGAAATGCATGCAAACTGAACACAAACTGCACTGCAACTCCCCGCTGCAGCGGTCCAATCTGCATGCATGTAAATAGGGAATATTCATACATTCAGCGCAAAATTGCCCTCTTCCTATGCAAATGAGCCTCACTGCAAATACAACAAATCCACAAGGCCAGCACTAATTGCTATAGGCAGAGAAGCGGTGCTATTTAATGCCAGTGAGACCCGTGTATAAAATCTCAGTCGCTCACTCAAAATGATTGCAAATTGCACTGAATTGGTGGTAACTCTGGAGCAGAGCCTACATAAGGGCTGTCATGCCAGGACTCTCCCGTAATCATGGCAGCAGTGATTGTAGCCAGGCAAAGGCACCGTGGCAGGCGACATGGCAGACACGCACATTGCATTTGCATGGAAGATTTATTGGTGGAGAGTATCACTTTTTGATTTAAGTAACAATGACATCATTTGCAGATAGCGGTTGCCTGGCCGCATTATCCTTGTATTACTAGATGACATCATGGATGTCAGTAGCATAGTCTACTGTGTTTCTCTCTGCTACCATTACACCATTTTTAAGTAAGCATGAATAAATCCAAAATATTCAATATTCCAAAATATTTGTCTAAATATAGTCTGTTAAAAACCCTATGATCCCCTTGACCACTATTTTGTCATTTAAGTTGTATTTTCTGCATTCATTTTGCAATCAGAGGCGCAACGTGCTGCCAAACTGTGCAAATAATGACTGCTATATGTATATAAATAATGCTATAAACAGGAGGCAGGAGCAATCCATTCATTGTGGATCTGGTATCTGTTTTGTAAATGAAAACAAGCTGATTTGCAAATCCTATTCAACCTATTGTACAGTTCGACTAATTGAATTCACAACAAAGATAAAGTTGTTAATGTTCAGGTGGATAAATGTCATTGTTTGTTTTGCAGATGTTCACAAATTTTGACTTCCAAGCCTGCGACATGTTCCACAAAAGCTTGGACAGAGGCAACCAAAAACTTGGAAAAGTTGAGAAAGAAAGAGTACACGTGTGAGTAAACTGTCAAACAGTTTAGGGACAACATTTCATCAATCACAAGGAATTTAGGGATTTTTTCAACTCCAGGTCATAAGATCATCAAAACATTTGGAAAATTTTGAGAAATCTCTGAACATAAGCAGGTTACACATCACTTACATGGCGTTATATTGTACACTTTCCTTAACATCCTTTTTGCTAATTCGCAGTTGAATAAATTAACGTTGCCATTTCCTGGTCATAATTTTCAATGTTTAAAGCCAACATTTTAAGAAGTGTATTCTTTCATTAAAGGAGACATATCATGCTGATGCATGATTTAATACTTACATATAATAGAATAAATTTGAAAACAAGACCTTACACCCCCTTAATTTTCAAAAAATGAGATATTGTATTTTTTCTGATATCCTAGAACGAGATTTGATGCCTCTGAAAACAGGTCATTGCGAGATGTCCGCAAGATTTCAAACGTTGTGACGACACGAGGTACCTTTCTTTTTATTGGAGTAATCTGATAAAACACTTCCTCCTCTGTGATGTCCGTTAGCCACAAAACCGTCACCGAAGAACACATTCGTCCAGCAGGGGTACGTAGCTCCCTAGCTGACATTCACTCATTACCAGCTCTGGCCTGTAGGGGGACTCAATACGCAGTCACTGCAGTGAGCCTGCCGGAAAATACGGTAGAAGAAGAAGGACAAGCTGGCTCAGCCCCGATAGAATTGACCAATCACACCACAAAGGGCTGTAATGTTGCGAGATAACTTTAGGTTATCCTCAGATCCGAGTGTTTCAACAAGCGCTTCATAATGGCCTAAAATGAGGATATTGAGAACGCTATTTTGGGGCAATGAAGGAACTAAATGACTTGTACTGAGGGCAGAAATGCTTTACAGGCATCCTAGTCTGGCATAGTGAAAAGGAGAAACAAGCATGATATGTCCTCTTTAAGTAATGTTTATGAAAATAGAGAAAATAAAGGTTTTCCATTTAACTTGAAGGTAATTGTTAAAATAAGTTTTAAAGATCAGTTGGAAAGACTGATAAAAAGGCCAAATTTGATTCACAAATTATCTTTAATTCTCCATCAATGCCCAGAAAATTAATGCCAGGATGCACAGTAACTGTGTGGTCTCTCTGCACATTGTTAGTATGTTTGTGTGTTTTACAAGTGTTATAGCATTCCAGGAAGTCGGGAATTGTCTTTTTTTTCAGTGCTCTAGGATGGACAAGCAAACATGCAGCAAAGTGAAAACCCAGATGCAAACAAGGCCAAAAATATACCTTAAAGGCAAGGTGGAACAATACATGACAAACTCAACGTGGAAACTAAATAAACCACAAAGCCTGTGCAGGGATAGATTCAAGCTTTTGTTATGGACTTTATCTACCAGAGCAGTCTTTCAAAATCAAAGGCAGCTAAAAAATCAGCCTGCAGAATAAAAAAATCTGTTCAGTGAAACAACACAGGCAGCATGTGTTCTTGGCCATGGAGGCATGTCCAGAAAACAGCCTGAGCCAATAACAGTGAAACTGGCACAGATTTAATTTTGCAGCTGCCTCTTCTCATTCATCCAGCCAACCTATCAAATGTTAATCCAGTTCTACCCTTCAATCTTTTGAAGGACAATTGCAGTGAAAGATAGAAGTTAACAACTTGAGATGCCTCACCCCCCTGTGTGCATCTATTTTACTTACATGACTTAACAGAGTTTTCTTTTGCCATGCACCTGCACGAAGCTGGATCAAGTGTCCATACAGTGCTTGAAGGATTGCCACCAGTAACCCGATCTACGCGGTGACAGTAAACTGGCAAGACACTCTGTGGCTTGACACAAGACGAGGGGGGGGACTGAGAAGGAGACGACATACTTGCCTCTCTTTCAAACTTAAACAAATCCCTCAGGAAAAAGCTAAAATAATACAGTGCTTCTTGAATGAACGCTGTGTTAGAATAGTGTGTCATGGCCCACATAAAATGCGCCAAATTAACCCTGAGGGCCATAATTAGCATTCATAGATGTAACACTACGATGAAGTGGGAAGATGTTAATTGGCATCACTAAATTTAGTGACTGCTCTCAAACAAAAAACTTGACCTTTTGACAATCTCACACCCATTGTATAAGTATTGTGTTTCAAATACTGCGAAAAAGCAGGAGGACAACGTTGTGTATCACAGCTGGGTGAATGTACACAGACAACAAAAGCTAAGGGGGAAAAAGAAAAAAGCAGAAAAACAGCAACATGTGTCTGTCATATGGTTACACACTTACATGTGTGGGGTGTGAGACAGGAGTAGCACACTGAAATGTCACTTAAGGCTCTCAAAATAGCCAAGCAAAGTTTCCAGTAGTTCTTCATGTCTCTCGATGGAGAGATTTAATGAGGTCTAATGCATTCATTCTTAACCTGTGCTTACCAGTTGTTCCTCTTCCTGGCACAGAACTCAAACTTATGTAAACTAGGTCATTAAGTTTCCTTATTATTGCCACTTTTATATTATTTTTTTATTCTTCCTTGATTATTGTGGGTATTTAGTGTTATGAGACTAAATATCAGATCCTTAATACAGCAAAAATAGCAAACAATGTTTCTACAAAGTTTCAAAGCCCATAATTATACCATCAGTTGGGTTTTATTCTTCAGCATACTAAATGTCTCCAAATTTGTATTCTTCATTTAAAAGTGGTGGGTTGGGGTCTTCTAAATATCTTTAGGACAGCATATAGATATGGAGACTGTAGAAAATGGGACCATGCGGTGCAGTTTTAAGGCTTTAAATAACAACCCTGCAACATTTCAGCGTAATATGGAGATATGAAGAGGGGACAAAGTATTCCCCCCTGTTTTGCAAGAGCAAAACAGACCAGCCACTGGAGGAGCACGGTGCTGCATGGGTAAATGTACATGTTGACCAGTGCTGGTTAGCATCATTTTTAAACTAGCTTATGACTTGACAGGTTGACATACTTAGAAAAGTTGTTGATCAGAGTAATTGTATAAAAGTCTTCCATTTATAATCTTACACAATAAAAGACGTATGAAGCCTACTGTACATCTACCTTTCATTGGGGACTCAACCACCATTTGCGAGCTAAGTACGGCCCACAGCAGACTTTTAACTGAATATTTGATATGCTAACCTCAACAGCTCTACCTTATTCCAACATCCAATCCAATCCAATTTTGTTTGTTAAGCGCTTTAAAAAAACAACCATAGTTGAAACCAAGTGCTATACAGGAGGATAAATAAAATACGAGATAAAAGAATAGACATAAAACATAAGTAAAATGAATTTTCAAAGACAAGGAACAATTTAAAAGACACAAAACCAACTAAAATGAATTAGAAACGCAGAAGAAGCAATCAAAATAAAATTAAATTAAATAAAATAATAATAATAAAATCGCCAACTACCGTGCATCAAAAGCCAAGGAGAAAAGGTGGGTCTTAAAGGAAAAGTTCAGTTTCTACAGCTTTCACATTGTTTATAGAATGAAGCAGAACAATATACTCACCCAGAAGGCTTTCCTGATGCAAACAGTGCTTCGGGAGATATTTAGATCCAAAATCGAGCGGCGGACATCCATATAATGGTAGCACATAGGGCATACAGCGCCGCTCCTAAAACTGCATTAATCGTCCAAAAACTCATTCGTTTCCCCAATATTTCATCATGGTCCGCTCACGTTACTCCTCCATTACAGTCTGTGTCGACCCAGACATGTTTTTGTAACTGTGCTGACCTCTGAGCTGAAGAAGAAGAATGTATGCCTCCGCCCATGCGCAGTACTCTCTGGAGAGCTGCCTCCGCGTCCCCCTTTCGATGAGCTCCTCATCTGTATACTCTGGCTTGAAACTATAAGGACACCCATCATATTCAAAGTTCTTCTCCACATCTTCATCCGATAGATATTCATCCATTTTGCACAAAACTGGAAGAAGAAAGTCGTTGTGTAGCCGACTGTCTTCCCCTGAATCAATGAGCTGTACTGCGCAGGCGCGGAGCAAGCGCTCTTCTTCTTCAGTTCAGAGGTCAGTACAGTCACACAACATGTCTGGAGTGACACAGACTGTCTTGGAGGAGTAGCCCGAGCAGACCATGATGAAATATTGGGGAAACGAATGAGTTTTTGGACGATTAATGCAGTTATAGGAGCGGTGCTGTATGCCCTATGTGCTACCTTTATACGGATGTCTGGCGCTCAATTTTGGATCTAAATATCTCCCGAAGCACTGTTTGGATCAGGAAAACCTTCTGGGTGAGTATATTGTTCTGCTTCATTCTATAAACAATGTGAAAGCTGCAGAAACTGAACTTATTCTTTGAGGAGGGATTTAAAAACAGGCAGAGACGAGGCCTGTTTAATATTTTGAGGCAGCCCGTTCCAAAGTTTTGGGGCTGCAACAGCAAAAGCACGGTCCCCTCTGAGCCTCCGCTTGGTCATCATACAATGAATAGGCCAAGACACACAGAATTAAGTATAGGTTTCCATATTTAACAGTACTTAAAAGGCAATCTCCATAGTTCCAAAATGAAGCTGATGTGGACGTGCCACAAACTGCCGTTCCTTGAGTGTCCACTTAAGGCCAGCAGTAATCACCACAAGCCACGTACACTCCATGTTAAATAGCCTACATCAGATACATGCATCAATAGCAAATGTTTTAATGTTATCTGGATTTTTTTGCTCATCCATTTTGATTTCATTCAGAATTTGGAAGAATTAGTGTCACCAATTGTCAGGTGGCCTTGTCTCGCCTCAACTTATCTTCTTTATTACAAGTCTGATTGAAAACATCTAACACAAAAGAACCTTTCGTGTGATGACTCTGTTTTTTGATGACTCTTGGACTCCAATGCTACTAGTTTTGTTGTGTGTGCTTTCCTCCTGTGCTCCCTTGTTCACAGATTGGCCGTGGCTAAAAGGCAACCCAGATACTCACAGTCGCCATAACCTATTTCATTCCCAGGGCTGCCTCCAGTTGCAGGTGAAGCCATGGGGTGCCACATGCCTACTGTACAAGTGTGAAGCTGGCTGGGGCTCACTGTTAGTCTCACAACTGACTCACATTCACTGCAATCATGGGTGCTACTTATGCTCTGCTGCTTCTCATCTCGAGGACCAGGTGATTTCCGCAGCTCATTGTGGTACTGCTGGTTGACTCTACTGCTTTTGAGTTTTCTGATGTTTCTGGAAGATCATGCCTGTTTGTATCTTGTGTTTGTGCTGACTCTTTTGTCTTCTTCCTTTTCATTTAGCACCATCATCAGCCCCACTGGGTCACACTCCAAATCTCCACAATCACTCATCACTTCAGTCCCCACTCTAGTTGGATTCCCCATCACCCCATGGACCCTGGATCCCCCCTTCTTCCCCTTGGTTCCCCCACTATAAATATTCATTGTAACTCCCTTTGCTCAGTCTCAGTTTCTGCTTTTGGGTCCACATCTTGATAGCAGTGAATATTCTCTAACACCTTGGAAAATGCATTCATTGTTCCTATTGTACTTGCCCTTTATCCAAAATTCAATAAATTGGGATATATCCATGGTGAGATGATCTCCTCTCTGGCATCTTTTTTGCTGTATCTGTCAGCTTTGTGTGCAAACTCACACTACTGAGTTTACAACCTGCCTGCATGCAGCCACTTGATAATAGATTGGAGAAAAACAGAAACAGCTCTGATTCTTAAAGGATTTTGCTTTGTTCTTTTTTATGACATTGAAAAGAAAAGTGAAACGGGATTCACTAAATAGGTTTTGCATCAATAATAAAATAAAACAAATAGGGATGTATGGTATTATCTGCACAACATTAGTATTGGAAGATATCACCTTAAACCGTGGAATATCAATATCAGAAGATACAAAAATTATGGCTGTATGACCTGTATCACTGACAGAATGTATGAATATACATTAATGTCACCTCTTTATGACTGAATATGACCATTCAAAATAAACAGTTCACTTGTAAGATAGTATGTTGTTTTTCTTTCATCTATTTATTGCACAAATAAACTGTCCATTTCAGAACAGTAGAGACTTCATACTTTTGACAAAGAAATATAAGTACTGATATTGGTATCTGAATACATTAGTTTGGACATACTGGCCCATTGAATATTGGCAAAAGTCCAGTACCATGCATTACAAAGGTATTAAGCAAAGGCATTATAGAGCTGCTGTCCACAAATGATGTCAAAATCTATACACACCTTCATTTTCAAAAAGGGATCTTTACATCAACAGAGGCCTATAGGACTGTCATGATCACAGAGCCTTAACATTTAAATACTGTAATGAAAGTCAAACAATATTGATACCTGTTCCAAGATCAAGATGACAAAATAAGTTAAAGGTCATTGAAACTAGGAACTCTATTGTTTTCAGTTATAGGAGCATGTCTTTTGGCTTGCAAATGGCAGCAAGAACTGCTAACCTGCTAGCCTCGCTATTGGCCAGCTCATCCCTGTTCATTTCATCTCACTGCAAATAGCATAAAGGAATATTCAGCAAGTATTTATGCAGGTCCCCACAGACTGATGCACTTAGATCACTTATGTCATAGTTGAATAAACAATCCTTATCTTCACATCATTGATGGAAATACATGAAATGCACATAAACGGAGTCAATAAAAAGGAATCAAATGGCTCACGGCTGAAATTCTACCAGTCTGCTCCCATTTTTAAATGTTACCTTTTCCAGATCCTAAACATCTGAGCAGCTGACTGGTGTATCACTGCATTGGTGGCCATGGGACAAAAATGAAAAAACACTCTGTTAAACCCCGTGCTCAAGCACACTTCCACCTGTGCTCTGAATGTACCAGTAAGAAATACTGGACTGTGCACAATGCATATGACAGAAGGATGCTCGAGGCACACAAGAGAGATGAACTTCCTAATGAGGAAGGATTCAATTTAGAGATAAGGGGCAATAAAACACTCATCAATAATCCACAGACATCAGGTCAGCTCAGACTGATGACCAATGGCAAAGTAAATTCCATCAGCATCATATGCATGCCATTTTTACAGAATTTCATTCACACTCAGTAGGTATATCAGTTTATTTAGTTACCATGTCAGATAATGACTGTCAGTCAACCTTGTCCTAAATGTCATTGCAGAGCAGCAGATAAAAACAGAGTCCTCCTGAATGTCCCTTTATTGGGGTTAATACACTATCCCATGGCTCTCTCTGATCCTGCATAAGGTGAGTCATACTATGTACAACATACTGTATGTATTTGTTTGTACTTGACTCTGGTACAACAGGTTGGGGATAATTGTTTAACATTATCCATCCTGGAGAGTGATCTCATACATCCAGAAAGGCCGGTATTATCTGCAACTGGTAACTAGCACAGGCTGACACGTCTGAAGGATCGCTTTACCTCCAGACATGTCATCCCTGTCTACTAAAATTATCACGTTTTCAAAAATTAAACAGGGTATGCTCGGCCGTTGATGACTAACCTTGCAGTGAAGCCGCTCGGCTCACTAATCCGTCAGATCAATCTTGCCAAGCTCCAATCTGCAATGACTGCACTCAGCCTGTAGTGGCACGGCCTAATCAACGTCTTTTAGGGCGGGAGGAGGTGGGAGCTACAAGCGTGGTGACAGCAGGAAGTGACTGTTCATACAGCGACTAGCATGGATAATAGCTTCAGATGCAGTTTTATCAGATCTGGACTGCATTTTATTCATATAATAGAAAAAAAAAAACAAATAACACTGAAAGCACTTCTCCACAGAAAACATATTTTTGCTCCACTTCTCACATGTTTGGCAAGAGCTTGTGGCTCCTATTTGTACTTTACTCCAAGGCAGCAGCACTCACCTACTATGCTATCTGATGGGCCCGTAACAAATGTGATTGACAAAACAATCATCCAATCACCTGCCAGATATGCACTTAAAAGTTGCTGTCCTCACCAAAAAAAATTTAATGGGCTATAACCTGGATGGACAAGAGAAACAAATTCTGTTCAGCACTGAACTGTCTACATGGTGTTTCAGGTTAACTGATGACACAACACGAATGTCTTAAGACAACAAAGCTTTCAACAGTATTGTTCTGGATACATACTGTGAAAATGGCTGCAGGGAGCAGTTTCTTACTGACTCCATTAACTTTACATACATCAAAAATGTATCTGAATAACCTCATCTGCCACTAATGACATAGTTATCTTTTTAAGGACAACCTATATGCTCTCACAGTCTCTCTGTGGCTCAACAGTCCTCTACACTGGGGTAAGTGCTAAAATGTTTATTATTTGGTGTCATATTTAGCTGTGGTGCTTTGCTATGGATGAATTAATTAAAACAAACACTGAAATGCACAGATGCTAGACATTAAGAGAGATGTGTCAGACATGATGTCATATGTATAGCAAATTGAAGTGCATGAGTTACATCTATGTTGCTGCATAATTAGCAATGAAAATAGCTATTTACATCTCATAAGCTAACATTGCTGCAGCCTGTGGGCCTCTCAAGGTTCTCTGCTTGATTAAAGCTGGAATTAAATCAAGGCTTTGACCTTCTTCACTAATGACTAATTACTGGCAATTAGCCCAGAGAATGGCCTCCGTATGCCCCTTCTTTTCCTTCATCCTGTTCTCACAATTAGCACCCACTCACATGCAGCCAAGACTAGCAAGGTCTCTTTTTTTTTTACTTTTTCTACACTGGTGCATAAATAAAACACACTCAATCAATCATGCCCAGGAAAAAAACCCATTGTGTCTCTGTGTGCTAATGCAAGTGTCAGCAACAGCAGGTCTTAAGCTATAGAATTCTTGAGCAAATAGCTGCAGAGAGCCACACCCTCTCTACCTGTGTGGTTTATTTAGCTCTCAGGAGTGGGTGGGGAACCCTCTGTGTGCACAGATCAGCCATTAGAGAGCAGGTTAAACACCGCCTTATAGCACGACCCACATTCTTTAAGTCACATGAGATCACAGCCACATATTTTGCTCATAGGAAGTTGGCATATTTGCAGCTGAGAAGTTTGAGCACGAGAGTGTGTGACTTAGTGTGTGTTCCTCTCTGCTGTGACCGTGTGTGAACCAGGGGGTGAATCATTGACCCCTGGCAAGTGATGAGAGTTCACATCAACTAGGGTGACCCCTCTTACTTCAACCCCTCCCCCCACAGTCTCCCATTTACTTCCCCCTGATCCTGCTTCCTTCACTCTCTCATCTTCTTCTTTCTGCCTGCACTTCCCTAATCGGGGGCTAAAGATGTCCTCACCGTCAGAAAGTAAGTAGTCATCAGCATGTCTAGATTCACTTCCACTGACGGAAAATAAAAAATGCTGAGGGAGAGAAATGCTGATTCCACTTAAAAGCCCGCAGTGGGGCTGCATCAAGCTTGCTGAAACATAGCATGTATGGGGGAAACAGGCTGAGGGGATTGGGAGGGAAATTCACACATAATCACCACACATGATTTAAAGTATGTTTAAATCAAGTTGAGTTGAAGGCCTTATTTTCATTGCTTGGGATGTGAATGCAAAAATAAATCACAAATCATAGTTGTGGGCCAACACAGAGACAAAACAAGAACAAATCTTTCTTGTGATGATCTTGTGGTGAATGTGGCTCTACTCAAAAACAGCTCAGTGGCTTAACTTTGAATATTTCATCACATGAATAAAAGATAAGAACTATCCTCATGTAGGCTCAACAAATTCCCATAAAAAGACTTTACTGGCTGATTTTTTTTATAGGTTGTGATCACACAAAATTGACATATTCAGTTTTTGGGACTGTTTTGGACTGTTGAGAGCTGGGAAGGCTTCCAGGGCATAAGTGCAGGACCATAATGGGACAAGAAACATCTGCGTGAAACAAAAAATAATCATATTCTTTGAAATGAGCATCTTTTAAAGCCCAGTTCTTCTTAGGTGTTTGTTAAATCACTGCTTCTCAGCCTATTGACTTATTACCACTTCCGAAAGAGATATCTCAAGCCATATTTCCAAATACTTTCAACCAGTAAAATTCAAGTAATGAAAAAAACTGCAGTGTGGACCTTAGAACAAAACATCTGGTAAAAAAAAAAAAAGATATGGCAAAAAACATGTTTCTATGAACATCAAGATGCCCCTGGTTAATCCATGCACATTTTAGATATCAATAATCATAGGATGAAAAATCTTGTGAAGCAAGTAGATTTGCAATGTTCCATGTCTGTCTGGCAAATCCATATTGGCAAAACATCAAGTGGAAGCATTTATCAGACATTAAAATGACCAGATATATAAAATAGAGGTGGTAATAAAGGGCATGGTTTAGCTGTGCAAACATAACGTTACTACTACAGGTAGTAGTTAACTTCAGACCAATCACCTTTAGTTTTCTTTTTCTCTGCTATCCCCAAAACTACCCTTCCCCCTCAAAACATTTTCTATGGAATGCTGTTCAGATGTACTTCTGAAACACTCTCAAAAAAGTGAGTGAAACAGGCCCCTAGCGCCTTAGGTAACAGGCAATATGTCATTAGCTTGCTAAATGCTTAATGTTGACAACTTAACAACCAGCTGAGATTTACATACAGGTTAGGATAATAAATTATTTTCCCAATACAGGCCCAAAATCCTGGTCAATCACTCCATCTAAAGTGTGATGCAGCCATCTACTACTAGTACTCCCTCTGTAGCTCTGTATAATAGCTTCTGCCTCGCTGCCTGAAAGCCCTCAAACCTGCATGTATGCAAAGCGCACTGAATGAACGATTGCACTGGGACATGGCACTGTTTTGCTCTAAAGAACAGAAATTAAACTGTATTTCAACTATTCCAAGTTATGCACACATAACTTCTTAGCTGAAGCAGCAAGCCACAACATTCAATAGCACTGTTAACATGCTAGCACTACTAACTTTAGCATAAGCCATGCTCTACTCCGCAAACTAGCACCAAATTCAGCGCTTTTCCATTGTTGTATCTGCTCAACTTGGCTTGACTCTGCTTAGTTTGGATATTACATGCATCATTTTCCTTTACTATAGACAGTATTAGCACCTCTCAATGTAGGTGAGATTGGCAAAGTGTGACTGTGCAAAACTATGGCAGCATCCTCACAAAGATGTAGGCCTCTTTGGACATCTTTGTTACACTTGGGAGAAGAATTTTGTTCTACAGAGGGTTGAGAGTAGCAAAACAATATGCTATTTAAGAGAACAGTTTGGGAAGTCTTTCAGCATTAGGCCTTCTGAGCTGGCAAGGGAGCATGAGACATTTCTGAATCAATACCCGCAACTCTGCACTCTGACCATTCAGACGTCAGCGTTGCCTTCACTGGCAGTGATACAAGAACTGTGCCAGGCAAAAGGTACAATCCCTGATGGAAAAGCCAAAACAACTAAATTAAGTGGAGCCAAACTACATAGTGGAAAAGCCCCAATCGTTTACCCACTGGTACTGTGATTTATTGTTTATTAAGCAATTTTGACTGTTGTGTGTTTTATTAACTTTAACAATTACACATAAAGTTTGGGTTGTTTTGCAGACATCTTAAGAATAAGACAAATTACTGCTGTGAAATCAGCTTTGTTGTCTCAATAAAAAGGAAAATTGTTGAGATCCTGAGAAACCGAAATTAACTCATGATCTGTCATGATCTTTAATCATGATCTAGGGTTTCAGAGCTTTATGCCAGTTACACATCTGTGAGCCACAAAAGCAGCTCTGTGACCCACTTTTGAGTCAGAACCCACCAGTTGAGGACCACTGCCTTAAACCCTAAAATCCAAGAAGCAACATTCAGCAGTTTCGTAAGTGCTTATATACTGATATGAATATGAGAAGATCAACATAAGTGGATCATATCTGCTCTGATCTAATGCAGTCCTGATGTGCATAAATCTTCCAGCCTGATCAGAGAGAGTCTTTAAAGAAGGACATAAAAGCGTGTATGGCCCATGGGACTGCTGCTCTGTTACTTCTGTACACCGTGGGTTTCCTCTACATGCTCTCACATCCAGATGTCTCCTTCAGTCCCCCGAGAGCAACATTCATTATGGAAACAATTTCCAGCCCCTCAGAATGGTGCCGAGGTATCTGTGACAACATTAAGAGGCTGCACGATTTAGTCTTCAAAGAGTGGTTTTATTTGCTTCCTTGTAATGCCACATTATTACCCCCCACCCTCTTCAAGAAAAGACAGTGGTTTTAAAGCACATGTTTCTAGCACAGTGGTTTGACAATGAGTGTATCACCCAGGGAGGAAAAAAACATCACATGATAAATGATGCATATGGAGTGTGACTCAGTGGAGCTTAGTAGCCTCACTTTCCAGTTTTTGAAAGGGTTCAGTAACAAAAATGCAGGCTTGGTGGTTAGTTTTGCATTCTTTGTGCAGCATATGTACTGTATGTACTCCACATGTTGCAGTCTTACAAATCATATCTGCCTCTGTGCCAGCTAACAATCTTGACAGGAAAAGCTATCAGCAGGTTCAAGGGCAAAGTCAGCTGTCAGGGCAGGGTTCATCTTTACAGAGAAAATCACATCAAGCTGTCATTCAGAGGAGTGTGGCACAGCGCTGACCAGGGCGCCTACACCTCCCCTGTTTCACCTCAAAGTGCAAGTTTGTTTATCTGCACAAATCCGTCATCCCACCAGACCGTTTCATGCATTTCTCTCCGGACCCGACGACTATCCCAGACCAATAAATTGCGTTTCTGTCTCAAACAGTTTAGCAAGAGACGCGCGACAAGCGCCATAAATTACATAAGCGCAATTAAAGTGCCAACCTCTGACCTTGCCTGACCGGCACGACCACGATCACCTGACTTTTGCATTGGCCACAGCTTTCGTTTCCATTGGCACTGTTACAAAACGATTATTACCAAAGAGAGTCGCATAGCAGCCGGACTCGCAGCCTGAAGTGGGTTGTCAAAGTCCGCGGTTGTTTCGCGTACAGCTTCTCCACAGTCTGGAGAGAAGACGCCATGAAACAAACGCGCTCTTCTTTAAGTCCGAACAAAACACATGATTGCGGAGAGAAACACGGCAGACACTCTGAGCTCCGAATAAATGGTTCAGGCGTACTTACTGAGGTGTAAATACGGATCATTACTGTCCATACTGTGCGAGTTGTGGCGTCGATTTCCTACAGTCGGTGCTGCTCCGCATCCCAGCGCATTCCTCTCACAGCCCGACTCAACTCTGCAAGGCGGCTCTACACGGGGGCCCAGCGAGGGGGGGCGGCAAAAACAGGGCTTCTCCCAATGACAACAGTGGTCGATATCAAGCTCGAACACGACCGTGACGAAACAGCTCTCCAGCAACGACAAGGTGTTGCAACATTTCTACAGAGAAATGCAGCTTTAGTTGGAAAAAAAGGAAAATAAGACCTCCAGGAAACAAGACACTATGCTGCGTTTAATGACCGAACAGTATGTTTTCCATCAGGGCTCTTTACCCAGCATTTCACAAAATCGCCTACTTTCAGTGTTCACATTCTATCATGTAAATAAAGGAAGGAACCAACCAATGTCAGGACATTTCTTGCCAATGGATACAGATTTTAAAGTGACAGTGTAAAATGATGATGATAGGCTACTTAATTACACAGCAATTATTAAGAGAAAGGAGAGAGTGGTGATTTTAACATAGGCTACAACATGGTTTATCGAAATGACTCCGTCTAAAAAATACTTGTTAGTCCGACAAGTATCCTCAAATATAGGTCAACCAATAAACTTAACGATGTGGTGATGAGATATGATGATTACTGTCAATTAAAATCATAAAACTGTGTACTAAAATTATTCAGTTCCTCTCATTCAAGGCCATTTTGGGTGTTTGGCCAGTACCTGCATAAAAAAGTGATGACGCACTTTAAATATCTGCCATTTAATGCTGTCCTGTTGCAGCTAAACTTAAAAGAAAGAAACTTCAACCTCTTTATGTGCCACTTTAAAATGCATAACTGTCTCATGAGGACTCTAACACCAAACTCAATCATATGCACCTTTATTTTTCCAACATTTCCACTTGAAAACAGTGTTTATAATGTCCTGCCTGCTTTCTCTGAGGGGATCCCTCCTCTGTTTACCTATTAGCTCGAGTGAGAGTCCTGGTCTGGGTACCCCCCGGAGTCCCCCCACACCCCCCCTCAGAGCTCGGGGTCATGTAGGGGTGAGGCTCCCGGTACCTCAGGAGGTTATTCAGGAGTCAAGCCGCACTGGGGCATTCACGGTCCCTGGTCTGCGGAGCGGGCAGACGCTCCGTCAACGCCGGCCTGCTGACCACTCAGCGGGGCCATTGGGGCTGCCCCGCTAATGGGACAAGCACCCCCGGCTCCACCGTCCCTGTAACAGCGAGCCAATAAAAGAACACAGGAGGATGCTAACCAAGATGAATGGCGTTTTTTTCTCGGCTCATTCTGCACTAATCAGAGCTTTTCATTTGTTATGGCCTCACGCCAGCCCCTCCACCGCAGCCTCCATTAGAGCCGGATAACGTATAAATTCATTAAAGTCAGGGGGGGGGACATTAAAATGGCCATTTGTCAGGTCTCTCTTTGTGTGTTCCTAATGGTGGCACATGGTTCAAGGCATTGAGATGATTTTGGTAGGCTTTTTTCCTCTGTGGTGGATTAGGAAAGGAACGTGGGAACTGGGAAAATGTGTGTTTTTCCTGTGTTCAGAAATGATGGCCTCTGAGTAATTTAAACCCCTAAGTCTGACTATATACAGTATTTGACTGCTTCCGAATATACTACTCCTACTTCTGAATACACTCTATATATCTTAAAGTAGCGCTATCAACCTTTTTTTTTACCCAAGGTACACCAAAGATTAGGTTAAAAAAACAGAAAAAATAAAGAAAAACTGTATCATAACCTACAGGAGGGATTGGATACATGCGGCTCTTCCTCTTAATCATTGTGGTTATTTTAGAATAGTGGTAATTCTAATTCAATTGAAAACCTGCTATATAATTTTAAAAAATAAAAACTGACTGTGCCATTTGACATTATATACGTAACAACAGTGGTTTACAATTGAAGGGACTACTGTAGTGGTAAATACTGCAGGTTCTCAAGTGTCCTCTGGGACTCAGTGCAAATGCAAAACCTCACCCATTGTAAAAATGCTGCTTTTAACAGAACTGAACACACTCAGATTTTATGTGTTTGGTCTTGACTCTGCTGCACACTCTATGTAACACAAACTAAGTTTGGATGCCTGTCATACAACAATTTGTAACCATGGTCTCTCTACTCTAATACCACCCCACCCCTCTCCTAGAAGTCTGTTCAGCCTACAGCAGGCTCCAGTTGGAAGAACATGTCTAAGCATATCTGTGTGGCCACAGTGAACACTGGAGCGCTAAATTGGAAAGCTGAAGCTACATCCTCTTCAGGGCAGTATGATCAGAATTCATCAGTTTTACACTAAAACAGTCTGGTCTAATTGGGGATGAAACAGAGTCGGTTAGCATTCCATGGCTGAGTGGATTTTAGGCAAAAAAAAAAAAAACTTTAAAGAATATGCTGTGGGGAAATAATGGCTTTGTTCTGACTAGCCCATGTGGTTGTGTACACTCACTGTACATAGAGAAAAAAAATCTTTGGTAATAACTTTTCTATTTGGATTTAATTTAAGTTATATGTCAACAGTGTCTAAGCTACCACGGAGGGGCCAAATCCTTGGTACATTTTTAATCCACCCACAGCATGTTCCTAAATAAAATATAAATATGGCTTGCATTAGAACATGTCAATATGAAGTGAAATTAAATGTGCATAAATATGTCTGCTTTTGGCTTCCGCACCCTGGAAACTTTATGCCACAGTTTTTTTCCATGCAAGAACTCACTGGCAATCCACAAAAAAACATCCCTCCTCCCCCCTTCTGGGTCCTGGCCCACCAGTTGAAAACCACTGACTTAAGGCAACCCCCTCACACCACCACCTCTTAATTTAAAGTCAATGAAGCAACCCTTTGCTCTAATCCCTTTGTATACCACCATTCCCATTAAACAATGTTCTAAAGCCTAATCCCAAAACAAAGCCTGCAAACTTGGCCGACTTGCACTCAAGTAAGTCATTCACTTTCCAACTAAAGGCCAAGACATAATTGAGCACCACAGCAAAACCAACGTTTGAAGGAGACCAGGTATGCACAACATCTCTGCATTAACTCCCTCCCTCTTTTCTCAGTATCTCCTTTGCTGTCTATCTCAATCCTCCTCTGGCTTTAGGATGGAGCTCCTGGCTGCGTTGTCATGGGCAATGGCTCTCTCCATCTGCCTTCGCTGTCGCTGGCCAATCTCACTTTATCAGAGGACCCCCACCCGCCCCTGCTGGACCCTCCTCAGCATTCTGACACCCCCTGCCCCCCCTTGCCCCATACACAGGCTTGAGATGATAAGTGTTCTCCCTCTTTGTGTCAGCCAGGATAAGACAATGCCACGCAGCACTACAGAACATCATCCATCTCATTGGTCATCAATCTGGGACACAAAAGATGAAATGTGGCTCCAACACCCCTTTGCAAAGCTGCTTCTTCTTTAAGAACAAGAAGAAGAAGCTTGTCCTCCACCTCTCATGCTCCCTTTCACCCCTTGGTTAGTGGTTCACCAACAAATTCTTCTGCTTTCACTGCTTTATGGGAAGGAATAAAATTAAATGTGTGTCAAGTATTTTAAGTATTTCATCGGAAGGTCAGGGCACATTTGCAAAAAGACATTATTAAACATCTGTAGCCCTAAAAAAATCTGTTTTAATGCACATGAATCTTTTTTTCTTGATCTTTCTTTAAAAACCTTACTCTTAATGTGACACACTAATGACCTTTGTCAGATATAGTCTATTTTGTGTGGTCTTAAATACTAATTAAGCTCTGTGCCTCTAAATTATAATTATCTTCCTTTTGTTACCCCCCCTTGGGCCTAATTAGGTACAATGTCCGGTCATTAGTGTGGAGCTTTTTGTCTCCGGTCTTTGTCTCTAACAGTAGTGACTTGGTTTGATGTTCTCACTTTCCTGACACGCTGAGATTAATTTGTAGTTTTAAAAAAGGCCAGACAAAAAGTTAGAGTCGAAGATTTCTTTCCAAATCACGTGGTGTTCTCACAATCATTTTCAGGCAATCTGTAATGACACGGAGAAATAATTACAGCTTTGAGGCCTGCAAACCAACCCTTGACTTTACTTGAGTGCAGCTCCAACAGATATTAATCATAGTAGTTAGTTAAAGCACATAATTGGTTAAATAGCATAGCTGCCCAATTTAGTTTAAATGCTCTTTTTTGGTTCAAATTAAACGGTGCTGCCATTTTGTTTGTTTCTTTTTTTGGCAAACATCTTGCAGGATTATGCTGCAATAAGAAAATGATGTGTCTTTAAACTTCAGATAGAGGGGAAGTGTTGTCACTGAGTTAACCAGATATTGGTACCTCTCTTAAAGGTGGTTTGGTTTGCAGTAAGTTTGAAGGAGCGAGTTCCAGTCCGTTACTTCCTTAACAGAAGAAGCTGTCTGAGTGAAAGATGTTTTGCAAAATGAGTCATAACAGTGACAACTTGAAGCTGCTGTGGTGGACCTGCTGCAGCTCTAGTCTCTTTATCTCTTTGCAGAAAGGCCGCAGATCAAGTCAATGAGAAACTTTGGGTTTATGTTAGTTCCTGTATTCCTTGTAATAAGTGTCTCTCTATGTCAGCCCTTTATTTATTTTTTTTAATTCTTTTTTTGTGATGATGACAAAAAAAACTCTCTTTTAACAACAAAATATAAAGCTCACAAACATAGATAATTCAAGAAGCTACTGTCAGGGACCTTGTATTCAGTTACATGTCTGGCACTTACTCCATAGCAACTGTTTCGTGTATTTTAAACAAATAAATATATGAATATAATCAGTCTTGTTGATGGACTTACTGCTTTTTGTATATCAAGCTGTTGAGCTGTGTCTGTGTTGGTTGTGAGGGACCTTGGAGGAACTGCAAGTGGGCTAATTGCAATCAGTTAATTATCACTTAAGTTGATCTTTTGACATTTTGAAACAGGACTGTACATTTCTGTTACACTTTGTATTTAAATGTATACATAATTTACCCATTTTTCTTGGAGCTTACTTTCCAATTTAACTTGAAGTTCTCTAGTAAAACAGCAGGTTTTCAGATTTGTTCCTTTAACCAAACAAAACAAAGTACTGAAATAACCAAAGAGCAACAACAATAAAAACAAAAAATGCACCTTGTTCTTATTTGTACTAAATTAAGCAAGCTGTACTTCATACCTTAAACTTATACTTTCATGCCACTTGAAAGTTGTAGGAATGAAGTTGAAAGGAAAAATTGGCATCTGATAGCGTTAAAGTGGTTGTCCGTTAAACTGCACAAACTTGAAGTTGAATATTCTGCTTCAATAGCCACTTCAGTGGTTTGAATAATTTCAAAATCTGCTGATATGATTGTGGATCTTTAATGTTAACCTTCAGTTTCAAGCAGACTTACCGATTTCATCAGTAAAAAACGTGTATATTATTTTGGGATAGATAAATGTTACATAAAATTTCAGATAAATGTCGGTGTCAAAAAAGAGAAAAAGACAATCTGCCTGTTGAAACAGCTGTCATGCCTCAGACCAGGGGTGACACGTATTGTTACTCTTTCAACAGCAGCCACAACACTACCAAAGCCCCCTCCCCATATTATGCAAATGCTGGTTAAACTGTTGTGCCTACATATCAGGATAACCTGTTAATCTGCTGTCTGTGTCTGCGTCTGAGGGGCTTTACACACAATCAATATGATGAGCTCTGATCTGTCCAGACTAAAGACACCATCATCATAACCACACCACTCTAATCATACACCACTGCATTATCATCACCATTAGGGCATTTAATACATGTGCTCATTTTGAAGAGTGTTTCACATTCAGAAATATCATATACAGATATAGATTTTAGAAACGTGCACAGTCGCATGAGAGCTAACAAGCAGATTGTTTTCTTGCATCAGTTGATTAGGTTCAGTGTTGTCGGAGACTCCGGACAGATGGTTGACCTTAGTGTTGGTCTTTAACCTGCTGTAATAAGTTAATACAAACCGGGGGTTTGTTCTTTTAATATGAAGCTGAACCAATCAAGCAGGGAATCAACAAGACCACCTCAGGTTAATCTCAGTGAGACCTGAAATGCCCATGAGGGATTAAGCCCAGCTACTGGTTTTAAAGCACACAATGTCTCTTAATGCCATGCCTGTGCCATTTAAAAACCACAAACAAAGTCTGAGAATGTACCCGGTCAGAGAAGAGCTTTGTTCTGTTACAGAGTTAACAGAACAGTACATGATGTACGGATAAAACAACACCTGTCCATGAATTATTGGAATAAAAAAACTGTAGAAATGCTCACTCTCTGTTGTCCTCATGTTTGTTAAGTCCCCTCTGTGCCTGTCATGGGTATTTTGTATACACAGCATGCAGGATCTATGTGTCATCATCAGACACTGCAATTTATGTGAAAACACTCTGATACGTACAAGCACTGTAACAGGAAAGGAAACTGTAATTGTATTAAACTGACATTTGTAATGACTGATACAAGTGATTCATAAACTCCTTCACCTGCCGGATTAAAAAACACTGACTACATTACATTTCAAATGTAATAAGTCAAAGATTTTTCTGTTTGGTGCCTTTTACTCCATTTTAAATTATAAAGCCCAAATTTTGAGACTCATCGTCTTATTGTCTCTTGTATTTTTACGTTTTTAAAAATAAAAAAGTACATGTAGGTTGCTGTTAAAGTGATGTCAAGTGGTGGTTCTAATCTCATTTGCACATTTTTTCAGTTGTCCTGACCTCGATCTACACCACCATTAGTGGAAACAGTGCAAAACTATTGTGTAATGGTACAGCTAAATAACCCATTACTCAGTTTAAGTTTTTAGAAAAGTAGCTCTCTGTGTTTATACACATCAGTAAAGTGAACACGTTGGTCAAAAGTATTGATTATCTGAAGTTCAGTTTCTTCTCTTGGCAATGAAGAAGTTAACTGGTTTGTTATAGAATATATATAGCACATAGCACTCTAGACCTATATAATAACACTTGACCCTGTTTGAATTGTACATTTGACCTTGTTTACTTTGGAACTAAAGGTTTTGATAAGTAATCCTATTTTTGACCAAATAAATATATGTATGCTGTTAAACTGTCAAATTCAAAATGTGACCAACCCTTAGCCTTGCAGTCATCAAGAATGAATTATAGAGCCTGATTTCAGGCAAGATAAGACCTATTTAAAACTATATGAATAGAATAAAAAATAGAAAATGGCTCACCACTTTTCCTATGCTGCAATTTAAGCAAGCATTAAAAGTTTTTTTTTGCCCATTAAAATACATTTGTCCTTTGAAGTACGCCTTGTTTGTGGCAAAGGGTTCCTATAAAAGGTGGGAGCAGACATCACAAAACACTTTGAATTTTCCACCTTATTTTCCAAACTTACTCTCACTTATCCCTTGGTCCTAACCCTAACTAATAGATTTTCAACTTTAAGCCAATAATTAATTATTTTTCCACCCTTTTAAGATTTCTTTCTCACAAAGTAACATAAGTATCGGTAACCCCTTCTTAATTAATTGGATTATGATTAATAACAACAGGTCGTTAACACAAAGGCTTCACCCTTAATTAGTCTCTGTGAGTAGGCTTAGAGCGTCAGAGCCAGATGCTTACGCTCCCTGTCGTGACACTAAAGCTAAATTCACATCAGAATTGACGTGTCATGGTCACATAAGCCCTATGGAAGCATCAATCCATCCAATCATCACCAACAATCTGACCTCTGGGATGGCCAGCACTGTCCTCAGAACCATCTGTCTTCTAAGCAGCTCACTGTGATGGTACGGAAAGTTGGAGCAGACTTGACCGTGCTATGAAAACATCACATGTACAACACATGTAGATTTATTTATTTATTATTATTTTATTTTGTTTGTTTTTTATTTTATTATCGTTTATGTATATATATTTACTTTTTCATATGTATATATAATTTTGCTGTCTTGTATTAGGCTACTCTGCTCTTTATGTTGTTATGAATCTGAAGATCCCCTCGAAAACGAGATAACTTATCTCAAGGGGTTATTCCTCGCAATAAAGAACTGTTAAAAAAAAACAACCACACTACTTGTCAGAAGGTTTTTTAAAATAGAATAAAAAAGATTCACACACAGCATAGTGTCCTGTTAAGCAGCTGACCCCAGGTGGCAGATTAGAGAAAAAAATCCCTATTTTGCCATTAAATGTGCAATCATGATTGTCATATCAAGACTTTCTATTTAATCTGATTGTTTGATCTTAACAAATCAATTGTCCTTGATGATGCACTGATTTTAAAATAGCACAATTTTTATGTTATGACAATACCTGAAGTCAAATACAACATAAACATCCATGTTTTCCTAAGGACTCCTGTTATATTGTCCATAAAAAAAAAAAAAATTCATTGTCTCTTTTTTTCTGTTTTTGTTTCCCTTTATTCCAAACATAGAAAGACTTCATCACTAAAGTTTTGGTCAAAATGTTAATGGATCTTCATGTTAAATAAGCTGAGAACTACAGCAGCACAGGATATTACTCAATGTTGCAATTTTTTAATCAAAAGTGGAAGATGAGATGGTGGATGGCTTGTGAAAGAGGCCAGCTGAAGTGCATGGGATTCATCTGGTTGCTCACTACTCCACCCAAGTGCCCGCACACTCTGTTATTTTAACATGCCATTCAGACATCTGTTTAAATGTAAAATGCCAAGAAGAACTAATATCCTCTAACAAATGTTATAAAGGCTTATTTTTTTGTTTAAATATAATTTCATAACAATTTAGTGACTTGGGAGATGCCTAAAACGTTTAGATTTAACTTTCTTGCAAGGGAAACAGGATAAACACGTTGTTTTCTAACTTAAGGGTGAAGACATTATAAAACATCTATAGTAAAGTGTTACTGATATAATATGTTTTGGGCCCCTTCAATCTACCTCCCTGCAAGCCCCTTTTACAATCCCCACCCCTGTGTTGCCTTTGTCAATTTTGATTCTATCAGGAGTTTTTCTGTCATGTTTGCAGTTTACATGACTGCCATGATGTCTATTACAAAATCTGGCTGTTGAAATAACTAAATGATATTATAACTACTTCTCTTTGGCAGTGTCATGAACTCAGTGACTCCCACAGAAAGGTCAACTAACTGTTGCACTCTCTCTCAGTGGCTCTCACACTGGGGTCCACAGTGCTCTAGCTCCATCTAGTGGCCACCCCAGACAGCACAAGCCTAAGCTCTCCCGTTCGCCTGTCACTCCCTCGTCGGCACCCGTAGGCTTGCGGTAAAGTCAGACGTGTATCTCCGCAAGTGACGGGAAGTCGTTTCAACCAGCTGTAAGATGAACAGTCCTGTGTACCTGCCCGCATCGTGACCGTCAGAGACAGTTTACCGATGAATTTATCCGAGGATGTCAGCAGACTTATCTTTAGACTTCGAGACGCGTCCACAGCTTTCTGTGATGGAGACGGAGACGGAGCTGTCCATCGACCAGGGAGGAGAGTGGGGTGAGGACTGCTCTATGATGTTTCCAGAAGGTTTCACACCGGGCACACTTTGTACAATAACTCTGGCTTACTAGTGGAAGTCTAATATTTAAATGTAACCAGGGTTACAGTTTGTGTCGCGGCTGTTGTTTCGTGACTTTAACATCAGTCTGAGCTGTTTTTATGTCCCTGAATCTAAGCTAGCGTAGTTAGCATTAGCATGTGTTAGCTCTGAATGATGTAACGATGTATGTGCTGATGTAAAGTCAACAACAACACGATGGGCTGTCATAGTGAACCTCAGTGTGTCAGAGGAAGATAAACTGACGTGTCTTTATATGCGGATAAACCACAACTCCAAACATTGAATCAAAGATCGTTTGAGATAAACCAATGAATATTATACACTAGTTTCATTTCCCTAAAGCGGAACGACTGCTGTTCCTGCAATATAAAATGACAATAACAACATCAACAACGGCAAAAAAATATAAATAATCATCATTATCAATACAAGTACTATGATTACAGCAGTATTATCACAGCCACTTAATATACTGGTTGCGTTATTAAATCAAAGTATGAAAATGAAGCTCTGAAATTGTACAGCAATTATGCTTTCATTCAAATACTGTTGATATGACTGCATCTGACTCTTCTGAACTTATTTTCCGGATTTATTATCAATTTTGAAAAATCCTTCTTGACTATTTACAAGGGATGGGACGATACACTTAAACTCACGATACAATGCATCTCGATATGCCCGGATCACGATACGATACGTCACGATACAATATCAAAAAAGAAAAAATATTACTGTGTAATTACAACTTATTTGTTTTGTTTGAGTTGCACACAGGAAAACACAAGGCCTAACAGGTCAAACACAAGCAATAACACTCTCTCTAACCCTAGAGAGGTTAGAGAGAGTGTATGCTAATGAGTGGTAGGCTCGTTTTTCGCCCTCCGTCTTTTTTAAAGGGAAAGCCAAAATACTGCCAGACAGATGACAGTATCCAAATGGAGCGTCCTAAATTTCGACCTCATTTGACTCCATCATTAGGCTTTCTGGAGGCAAGGTAGTTGGTGCTAATGTTTGTTGTCGTCACTTCTGGTCACATGCGCTGTTAATGGATGTGACGTCTTTATTTCGCGATCCATTTTTTTCAAACTCGATGCATTTTGTCACGTTCTGTATCGCGATATATTGCCAAACGATATTTCATCCCATCCCTACTATTCACGCACATATGTTGGCTACAGGGTTTAAGCAGGGGTGAGTGATTTATGGTTTTTGCAGATATCCAATATAGCAATATTTCCAAAGTCATCTATGATGCAGTTATCAGTGTTTTTTTTTTTTCAGAACAGAAAGCGTTTACTTAAATGGTTAATTGACTGAATTTATATTGTGCTTTTCTTGTGTCTTTGACCACTGAAAGCATCTTTAACCCTCAGTCTCACATTCACTCACAGATGGTCCAAAGTTTGCATGTTAGTTATCCATCAGTACCCACTTACACTTTCACACCCTTTCATACCCAGGGTTAGGGTAAGGGTTAGACACAACACTGACGCAGCAGTGGGAGCAACTTGAGTTTAAGTGTTTTGCCCAAGGACACAATGCCATGTAACGGTGGGAGCTGTGCTTAAAACTGCAACCTTCTGATCACCATCAGTGTATCAGACTAAACCACCAACACCCCAGTTTACTTAACTAAAACCTGTTTCTTTTATGGCTATAGTCTATTTGTGTTAGAAACAGATGTAAAACAAGAAAACTATTGTTTCATTATGTAATAAATGAAAATTTTGATTATAAAAGTGGACACTCTGCCAACATTGCAGCCCACATTTGGGATATTTATGGCAAATTTGTACTGCAAAATTGGTAAGAACTTCAAATATCTTCATATCTGCTGATGCAGTTATATTGTGCATCCTCAGTTTTTATTGTCATGTCAACCATTGGTAAAATATATTTAGTAGAACTCCAAGCTGCTGAGAAAAGACATTTATCAGTTTATTTTGGAACATTTTTAAACACTAACAGCAAAATATACAGTTATGCAAAGTAAATAACTTTGACAGAAAAGCTTCAGTTAAAAAGGTAAATAATTAAATTAAGACCCCATGTTCCCCTTTTATAAAAGTGGAATTAAACTTGCTTAAAGTTTAGGCTTTAACAATATCAATGGAGTACACCATTAACCACAAAAGACACAGGGTTTCAACAACAAAGTATACAAGATACAAATTAACTTGCGGCTCCAACACAAAACCAAAACAAAACCATTTGCTGATGTATGAAGTAACTGATGATGTTGTATTCTTTGAGGTTGATATGCACCATCTCTGAACATCTGCCAGTCTGTGCATTGTAAACAGTCCTGTAGAGCTGGCCCAAATAGTTTTTAGCCACAATACACACTTTGTCACGGATAAGTTAATTGAAATTGGATTTTGTATCTCTAGATTTTTGCAAATCTAAGGTGCTTCATTTGTTGTTATCTCTCTCTTTCAGTTGTTTATTCACATATAGCAAAAGTCTATGTGCGTGTGAGAACCAGGATAATAAATGTGCCCTACTTTCACTGAAATTGTTCTTCTAGGAACCAAGAAACCTGATCTGGTAGTGTCTCTGTGGAGAACAAAACTCACAGAGGGAGTGTGACATTCATGCTCTGCTCTGAGCAACATCATTCATGTTAAACTCTATTGCTTTGATTTATTTCAGAGCTGAAACTCGACATTTCTGTCTTCTATTCCTTGATTTGGTTTGTTGTTTCATTTGTATGCTCTTGCTGTGATCCTTCCTAATTTAAAAATCTGGATGGGGTCATGTGATGGGGGCTGTTCATTTGTCTCACATTACTATTATGACATAACGTTTGTGTGTGATGCTGGAAAAGTTTAAGTTACAGTTGGGTCTCGGTTGTACAAGAGTCATGAAAACTGTATTAACACTTTTATTTTTGGTTTTGGTTTTCTGTGTAGTACCTTATTAAGTCTTTTTACTTTTGTTAAGTTGTTACATTTTTTGTTTTTACTTGATGGATGCATTTTAGTGTGAGAAAGTTGCAGTACTTTTTTCTTAGCTGTTAGCGCTGAAATACTTTATTTGTATGTCCATGGCTTGATGTGATGATGTTTCTCAGCTGAACAATACTGGGAAAATATGATTTGTGATACTTTTTCTTTTTCCAACACATGTTGCATTTTTAGATAACTTTGCAAATACATGTCCTACATTACATTCACTCATTGCAATTGCAGTGTCTAACAGGTTTATTGTCACGCCCTAATGCACATTAATTTCTTCATAACCACAGGCATGATTAATCTGTTGCTCATCTTTGCTTTTGACTGACAATTTTTCCTTTGTGCTGCATGCTTGTTATTACACAGACATAAGCCTGTTCGATGAGCTAGAACAACTGGGGGACCCAGATCTGCTGGAGGCCCTGGAGAATGCTGTTTATGTGAGTAACTCATCTTCTCAATATGCAAATGATTGATACTGAGACTGCCTGTTTCACTAGAAAAATCTGCAACAGGAAACCAAGATATTTAAAACATGTCAAACGTCACTTCAAAGTGCAAGAGCAAGAGGGGTAGGCGTGTCATTAACGGACATAGTTGTACAGTTTGGTTTTGCAAGGACACTGTTCTCAAGAAAAGAGACATGCAAAGGCGGACTGCAGAGCAGACAATTAAAGAAAGACTTATTTTTTGTTTGAGTCTTGACCACTTATAAGTTCACTACATTGCGTTCATCATTAAACAACTTAGCTAAAGAAAAAAATAAACAATTATGTACAGAACATTTTTACTGTGAACTGAAGACTGTGCTTGTTTCAAACTAGTTTGATTGTGAAGTTTATCCTGAAAAAATTGTTGTTGTTTTTTTCTCATAGACAAATGAGGGTCCAGACCTGGACTTTGATATAGACATCCCACTGTGGAATGAAGGTGACACAAGCAGCACCTGCACAGGTAAGACAGCAAAGTCAGCCAAACAACTAATTAGTAACATCTATTAATGTAAGAACAGTTATCTTGTCTTTTTGTATTACATTTAAAATGGCTAATTAGATGCACCAGCAGTGCTTGTTTGCCTCCATGTCCATTCCTTGGTCCTACATCCAAATGCTCCTCATATTATAAACTTTAAGAAGAAATAACAAGAAAATGTTTGACTCGTTTGCCAAAAAAATAATAGCCTCAGAGTCATAAAAGTCATAAAAAACGATCAACAGAAAAAACTATAAATTATTTGTTGATTTAAGGATGCTGATTTTGTACATAATAGGTTTGTCACTGTGTTATATTTTCACCATATAATTTTGTGGCTAAAATAATTATGAAAAGGTTCACCTGGTACAGTGGATCTTTGTGCACATAAACAGAAGAATTAATGATTGGGCTGACACCAGCCCCAAAGTCTCAATATGCAAGTTTTGGTGAATGAAGCCAGTATGTTTGGGTTAATCAGAGTTTAAGATTGAGCGTAACCCTGTTTGATTGTTCCTCAATGAACAGGAAATCTCTCTGTTTAACACTTTCGGCAAGAATACAAAAACCTTTTGAGACGTTTACTCTATCAAGATGTAGTTTACAGCATATTAAAGACTGTTGATCATTAATAGACAACAGTATAAGTTGCCACGTAATTTATGATTGTGTCAAGCCTGTAATCCTCTGAAAAAACGGCTACTCTGTCACTGCTCTTTAATTTCTCTTAAATACATATCAGGCCTTTAGACTTCAATGAAAATACCTCCACACATGAGCTGTCCTGAGTTCCTGTGCTGTGTGTTCATGCTGATCACTCCATCATTTCATATGTCCTGTATGAGAGCAGCCAAACATCATTTTGTGCTTGCTAAGACATGATGGTATATTATCAGACTACTTTGTCATTTCCACCAAACAGGAGTATGTCAAAGACAATGATTATTATATTGACAAAGGTGCCTACTGGCATGCCAGTGTATTCCTTTCGCCCACATAAGTAATAAAACACACAGGGACTTTAAAATCCGTCAGAAGTGAGTTCTCAGTTTAAGGGCAGCATTAATAATCTAAGAAGGGTAATTGAGTACAAATGGCACACAAAGATGTATTTTGCGTATTGTTTTGCTGGGGCAATGACCATTGGTATTTTACTTTTCATAGTACATTTTTTGGTTACATTGGGTACTCATTGTAGTGTATGACATCAGCTTCCTTAGTATCCAAACCGTAGTGCTGTTTGACAGTATAAACTAAGTGCACAATTAAGTGAGTATGGAGGAATTTTGGACAATGCTATAGAATATTGTTGCCACTCCACCTCAAACAGTACTGCTTTTTTAACATTAAAATGCCAAACAAATCAGAGTTCAAATAATAATAATAATAATAATAATAATAATAGTAATAATAATAATGATGATAAGAAGAGGAATGATAATAATCATGCATTTTATTTAAAAGTGCCTTTCACAACACTCAAGGACACTGTACAAGATTAGAAAATCAACAGTAAAATCAGCAATATAATCAACAATAAAATCATCAAAACACAATAGGTAACGCTAATATCAGAGGAAGAGGTGGTACATTATTGTTGAATGGAGCAAGCAGCCCTGAACAGGTGGGTTTTGAGTCTGGATTTGAAAGAGACAAGGAGTTCAGATTTTAAATTTCAGGTGGGAGAGAGTTCCAGAGCCTGGCAGCAGAGTAACTGGAGGCCCCATGCCGCTGAGGCAGGCAGTGGGCATGGTGAGGTGGGTGGAGGAGGAGGATCTGAGGGAGCGGGCTGGAGTGGCGACGTGGAGGAGACAGGACAGATAAGGAGGGACGAGGTTGTGGGTGGCTTTGTAGGTGTACAGGACAGTTTGGATTGTTTTCTATGCTTGACCAGGAGCCTGTGGAGGTGCTGTAGGATGGGGTGATATGATGGTGGGAGGGGGTTCTGGTGATGATGTGGGCAGCTGAGTTCTGGACCAGTAGACACGTTTTTGGAAGGACTAGCTTTACCTTTATTGCTTGTATGATGTTTGTATAGGAATATACTGCATCACTGTGACAAGTCTTTTGTTGTCAAAGCAATATATCCATTCATTCATCCATTATCTCTACCTTTTTGGGCAGTTGTAGTGGTATACTAAGCCCCAAGTTCATGTTTAAAACTATGACCTTATGTGACTTGTACTATCTTAACATGCTCTGTTGCTTAATGATTAATTTTCAAAGTTTGTATTTATGGGCATAAAGGTAAATGAATAAAAGATATAAAAGAGTATGAGCTGTCATCCTCTGTTGTTCTGGGGTTGTAAATCAAAAGCACCTTTGCTGATAAGCTGTCATATGCAACACCTTTGTCTTTGTCCTTGTGCTTCCAGATGGTGAGGTGAGCGTCGACTCTTTGTCACCCGCTCACACCCTGAGCTCCGTCCCCTCTCCCTGCTCTGTGGAAGCTCTGTCCCCTTACTCTGCACTTGTAAGTCTCTGTTTTCAACAGTTTGTCCTTTGTAGTGTTCTTGGCCTTAGAGCCTTATTTCTGGTGCACTTTTTTACCTTTGCAGTTTGTTTTGGAGATTTGCATGTGTCCCTCTTCTCATCCAGATGGTGACCAAACACCGACAGCTGTGATTAAAGACACTTTCATACACATTAGCAAAGGCCTTAAACACCTTGTCACACTGATAATTTGATGCCCATCTGAGCTTTGTCCCAGCCTTCGTTAAATAAAAGGTGCTGACAACTTTAGCCACATTAGCATAATTTGGCAGGCAGAGCAGTGTGCCATCACTGGCAACATGTCTTTTTACTTTCTGTAATAATCCAAGGACATTTTGTATTAAGTACTTTAAACATAGCATTGTGCATCTCTTCTGTTGTTCATTTATGAGCAGTGTTAATGAAATTAGTGAAAATGTACAAACACTTGGTAGCACAGATAATGCATTTGGGCTGCAGCCACACTACAAGTGGTGGCTTGGGTTAAGTTATTTTGTCTGTCTGTTTACTCTTTAAATTGTGACCTGAATTAGATTCCGCTGTGAACTAGTCAGTTTTTAGTGACCAAAATGTTCATCCAAGCTTCTCCAGAGCAGATGTTTAAGAGTATGAATGCCAGGCCTTCTCCATGGTCTCAAAGCAGAGGTTTGACTTGGCAGTTAAGCGGTACAAATGCTGAGCTGTGCTTAAGTCCCAGTGTTGTCTGCCTTCAGCTAACACAAGAAACCAGAGGGTTAATGTTTGAATTTGAAGCGATGAGTTTGTATGAGACTCTGCTCTCTGTCTTATTGACAGGTCAACAGAAAGTAGGCTAAAGCAAAAGCATGATTAATCTGTCTGAGCCAAGCTATGTCCCAGCCTATTACGCCATAGGCTCATACCAGTGCAGAGGTCTATACACATAACCTGACATGCACCGCCTACAGTACTGTAAGCACTGTCACTGCACAGCAGTGAGTGGCTGTATGTTTCTGAGTACCTCTCACATGTTATTTTCTGTAATAAAAATGAAATGGAATAGCTGTCAAAGAAAAACTAACATGTTATCTTCACTTATCAGTTTATCAAAAGTCTATTTTCTCATTTAGATCTCATTCTTCTTTTTTTATTATTATTATTTTTGGGGCATTTTGTGCCTTTATTGATAGGAGAGAATGACAGTGGATAGGCTTGTGAAAGGGGGGTAAAAGAGTAGGGGAGGACGCTCTGCAAACTGGCCACAGGCTGGATTTGAACCCGGACCGGCAGTAGCATGTACATGGGACGTGCATGGTTGCTAATCACTACGCCAAACCAGCACCCCCATTTAGATCTCATTCAATGGAAAAATAAGCGCTAATAAAATCCCTGTCCTTGCCTCAGCTAATTCACCAAAGTCCATCTTCTCTGATGTTTTTTTCTCTTTCCTTTGAAATATTTACTTGTGCTGCTCAGTATTTATCAGCGTAAAAAGCCATTTCTGTTGCCACGGTTTGAGGTATAAAAACTAGAAGAGAATGTCAAGACCCAAAAATTTGTGTTTTAGCGGAGAATTGCAGAGCAATGTGGACACACCAGTGCAAAAGGTACTAAGTAGATTCAATTTAGAGACATAAACCAGTCTGAGTAGTAATGGCCTGAAGGTGTTGCTATCCACTGTAATGGGCACAAAGAAACCTCCATTAAAAAAGTATTAAGAGTGCCATGTTAATCAATCATATTTGGATATTCTGATATTCATACATGACTGACTCTTTTAACTATAAACTTTTTTCACAAACGATCTGAACAGTCATTTTAGTATTTACAGATTGTCCATTTTGAATCTTTAAGAGCAGTTGATTTTTCACTATATTTTTACATGTTTTGTGTTGGTGCAGCACGCAAACAAATTTTACTTTAAATGGTCAAAACATTTCAAAATAAGACACTGGGTAAGATTATTGTTCAAAAGGGGAGCAGAATTTCCCAGGTGTTTGTCTAAAACTAGTTAAAGATATCGATAATAATAGTGACATACGAATGAGACATGATTAACCCTTTCATGCATGGTGCCCACAACAGTAAACAGATATTTGGAATAAATTTCATACCCTGTAGGTTGCAGTATCATATCCGACTACCAGGTGGTAAATTCCCAAAGCCTTGTCTTAAGTTTCATGAAGATATTAGCATTGCACATTTGTACCAAATCAAGATACTGCATCATAAATCTAAAACAGCTGACGAATTTTGGTAAAATGGCTGTTTAATTTTGTGCCTCTTAATTTAAATTTCGGTGTAATTTACAAGTGTAAATGTTGATTAAACAGCAACTGTACAGATACTTCAGATTTTGCTTTTTCTTTTATTGAGTCAAAGAAATGTCTGTCAAAGACGTGTTTGTGGATCTACATTAAGTTCCACTAAATTGCTTTTTATACCATGTATGCATGGAGTGAAAAAATGCATAAGTCCCTCAAAATATAACATTGGAAATAATACTATGATTTTTAACTTTTATGAAAGTAAAAACATTTTTTTTTACAGTTTTCCTTTGTGATTTAATAATTCATGCATGAAAAGGTTTAATGTAGTTTATGTTTTTAAGGACTGTTTTCATTGGCATTGTGTTGAGGCAACTGCATGAGACCAACATCATCCTACAGCATGTCAAATAAGGTGTTGCTTTTGAAGCCAAGAACTGTGCATTCACAAAAAAAATGTCCCCTCTCCGTCCAGGATGAGGCTTTGTCTCCACAGTCACAGCTCTCTCCCGTCTCAGTCTGCTCAGAGTCCAGTGTTTTTTCTGTGAACTCTCCTCCACCCAAAAAATGTGCAAAGAGGACCAACCAGGTCACACGAGGTGAGCTTTCTCTTTAGCTGTATCTATATTTGCGCACTCAGGACAAAGCAGGGGGATTTTTGAACCACACAAAAGGTTTCACAAAATCCAGCTTTGGTTCAGCCGTAAAAGGTTGTGTATGTTTACTCAGCAGAAAAGAGGACCAAGAGCACTTTAAGCTATCCTGTGTCTGTAAAGAAACTACTTTTCATAGTTTCTGTTTTTGTCATCTCTCACACTTCAGTCAAACAAGCTCAGCCAAACAAGAGGCCAATCCAGATTGGCCCGAGGGTTTCCATCCAGCCAAAGCCGCTGATTACAGCCGTGCCGCTGGCTCACACGGCAGCTCCCCTGCAGGCCAAGGCAATCATCATCCAGACCCAGCCCCTGCAGACAACGATGCTGCCTGTGGTCAAACCAGCTCCAGTCAACATCCAACCAGCACCCCCTCCAGGTCAGAGTGTGCTTTACATTCAGACTTATTTCCACAAATCAATGTTTAATCAGACCAGTGTGCTGAATTAAGCAGTGGATCAAACTATGGCTCTTATGTTAGACACTTAAACTAGGAGAAAAAATGATCCTCTTTGAAAATGTTTCAAAGATGATTTCTGATCCAGTCATTATGTCTCAATAGATTTTAAATGTCCTGTAGGCATCTTAGCCAGCAGATGGTGCTCAGGATTCACTCACAGATGTCTGTAGTCCTCACTGTTCCAACTAAGGATCACATCCATCCATTATCTACGCTACTTACCCCAATGTCAGCAGGGTCACAGGGGCTGGAGCCTATCCCCGCTGACATTGGGCAAGAGGCGGTTACACCCTGGACTGGTCTCCAGCCAATCACAGGGCCACATAGAGCGACAGACAACCATTCACACTTGCAGTCATACCTAAGGATAAATTGGACTCACAAACCAACCTCATGAGCATGTTTTGGTGTGCAGAGTGCCCAGAGAGAACCCACTCATGCGCAGGGAGAACATTTAAACTTTGCACAGAAAGACTATGTGAGGCATGCGCACTACCTGCTGCACCTCTGTGTCACAATTAAGGATTCCTGTTGGTTTAATTACAGTTTAGTGCAGGATGATATACACAGCAAATTACAGTATAATGCAATCAAGAGACATCAAACATTTCAAGGGACATAGAAAGACAAAGCAGTACATTTAAAAAACACCTAAAAAGCCCATAACTTAAGATAATTGCCTGAAATAACTTTTTAAATCATGTGAACACATGTAGTCAGCACTTCCTGCTCTTACTACATTTTTGTTTATTTCCATCTGATATCCCTGTCTGCCTATTTTCATCACAGTCATTTAAAAAAACATACAAATTGTGCAAGTATGAAAGCAATAAGAGATATTTTGGTAACTTGTAAAGCAGAAACCTGGAGGAAGCAAAGGAAGTGTGACATCCTAAAAGCAGGAACAGACATGATCAAGAAAATATTAAAACAGTAGTTTATCACAAAAAAGGTACCAGAATGATTTATATTTAGAATTTCAAATAAATTATCTAAAGGGTGTAAGCAATGTATAGTTGTCAGGGGTAACACTACTTCTAAGATTTGTTTCAAACTGTACAGTGTGACTGTAGAGCCTTTTTTTCCTGACCATACAGAGACAAAAACATTTTCTTATCAAATAATTCAAGATAGTATTTTTTCAGTTAATATGTATGATCACATGATACCACTGAAATGCTGTACTCTCTATCAGGCCTCTGAGCGGCGCTGTAATGCTGCTGCACACATAAGTCAAAACCAGAATAGACAACGTGGAGCATGCACATACATCACAAAGACAATGTTGTTCCATGCTTATTTCTGTTGTTTACATGGAGCTGATTTCATCGACCTGATGGCAGCAGCTTGACACACCAGAGCAAAAAAAAAAAAAAAAAAAACTGCCACGCAGCTTGTCTGCTGTCGATTAGACCTGAATCTGCTGGCAGTGGGAAAGGAGTCACTTACTGATTGTTAGCTGGTTATCCCGTGTTTAAAAAACCTGCTTCGACCCGCTAATTTTGCGTGAAAGTGGTTTAAATGGGTGTAAAGTAGGGCTGAACAATTAATTGCAAATTAGATTAAATCGCCATATGGCTTGTTGCAATTTTCAAATCACAGACAGTGCAATATTTTGAACCCAAAATGTGTTGAACATTTTGGCATTGTGATGTTTCTTGCAATTTCATGCCTATTTTAACCTTTTCTAACCCAGTTTTTGCAACTTTATACCAATCTTGCTCCCATTCATCTCTTTTTTTTGGCCACTGGCCGACCATGTTTGAAATTTTTACGTTTTTTTTTTAATTTTATCTCAATTTTGCTGCTATAATCAATTTTCCTTCGTCACTTTTGAATTTTTTTGCCTTTTTTTTTCTTTGCAGTTTCATACCTATTTTGCACCTTTTAACTTTTTTTCTGCTTTCGTGCCATTTTTTTTACCCAGTTTTTACAATTTTATACCTATTTTGCTTCTGTTCTTCACTTCTCCACTTTTTCTCAAATCTTTTATCCTTAGATTGATTTAATGTCATATTGGTTATACTATAAAACGATCTACTGCTTATGTTTGTTTAAGAATACATAAGATGAGGAACATTAAAACAATTGCAGAGTAAATCACAATTGCAACATTGGGGAAAAATATCACAGTTAGATTATTTTCTCAAATCGTTCAGCCCTGGTGTAGAGATTAGTAAATGGAAAGCCAGATTAACACACACTAAATGCAATCATCCAAGGTCACCCCTCTGCCCAGTTGCAGCAACAGAGTGTGGTGAACTAGCTCTGAACATGTTTGATTTTTCTTTTTGTAAATGAAAATAGATTAGATCCTTACGGTGCTTTTGAAATTAAACTATGAGAGGCATATCTTGACAGTTTTATTTCAGTGTCCCCATGAAATAAAGGATGGTTATTATAGGCGATACACTGTTCTGACAAATGCCGCTTACTTGTGTGAGATAAATTATTACTCAATCATAATTCCTTATGTCATTGTTGATATATAGCCAAATAATATGAAAAGGCTTCAATAACTTAACTGCAGGCATATTAAAAACAGTGCAAGTATGAGTTTCAGGATTTTTAGATAGTTGAAAGCTTGGATTCAGTATATGACCTTAAATGTCTTATAAATAAAGTCTTGTGGATTTATGTTTCCACAGCTTTAAATGTTTTTGCTCTAAAGTTGGGGTTACTTTTTTTATGATTTAGTCTGCCTAGTTTATACGTGTGGCCATTTCTGTGTGTTACATCAACAGCTTCTCAGCCAGTGTAAATATTTATGTCATTGTGTTGGACCCTAGTGGGTGGAGTGTCTGACCTCTCCAGTCTGGACTTGAATTTGAGCTTTACTTCCCTGTCGTTCTGGTAAATACATCCAAGTTTAGGAGCACAGATGGGGGTCAAGTCAAACCTGCTCAGTGTCAGACGTCTCATTGGTTAGGACTGCCACAGGCTTCACAGCTGAAGATTGAGTCCAGGCTGGAGGCTTGTGGTACGGTCTGTCTTGGGCTGTCAAATTATTCCAATGCACAAACACAATGACAGGTTTTTTCTCAAGGTGTTTAATTTCTTTTGACTTCCATCCTCATTAATTCTTCTCCCAGATGTAGAGGTTGTTGCACAGCACTCAACACTGGCACCATGTATTCATTAGTAACATTGTTATCCCTCCACAAAATGAGCCCAGGCAGCTTGTTTAGTATCAGCGGTGAAAGCGGCTGGGTCATTTTGAGGGATGGTTCCTGGCACACTCTGACTCTGAAGGCTGGGCCACCCTTCTGGAGGTTCCTACATTAACAGGACATTTATAAACTTGGACAGTACCATGGGGGCCTTTACTTGTGTCTTTCTTCTAGCTCATAATACATTTATGCACATACACGTGAGCACACGTGCATGTTTATGTGCGCCCATGGGCATAAAACTTGCACTTCTTTTGGTCTGGAATGTGGAAGTTCAAGAGCACAGGTCAAGTGGTAAACATCTTTTCCACCTGCACTTTAAAAAAGAGAGTCCTGTAAAGAAAAGGGGTCAGTGTAGATCACAGAGGTCAGGGGGGCATCTGCATAGGGAGCAGTAGCAGATTGATTCAAGTCGCACAGATGTGGGCAACTGGTGGCCCCTCCTCACTTAATGGGGCCCTTGAGTCGGATGTAAAGTCAATAGATTGTAAAGGAAATATGACGAAACCTGCCATGAAAGATCTCAACGATATAACATTAAAATGCATTTTAACATGACAGTAGAAATCCTTCTGCACCATCATTATATATTGTTCTAAAGTATTTAATATACATTGCAGTGTAAGGTTTATGACACAGCTGCCTCAAATTTAAAGCACTGATAATTCCAAAATTCAGATGGCAGTTTGGCTTGCTGTGCTTCTCCTGGGCATGGCTTTTGTGTTGTCTAGCATAATTTTTTTTAGGAAAGTAACCAGTAGCAAAAAAAAGCACAAGCACAAGCACGCACAAATCGCCAAGCGCTGAGTTTAAAATATGACATCAGATAGAAGTAGATTTTAGAGGTGGGAGAAAAAATTGATTCATATAAAGATCGGGATTTTTTGTTTGAGGATTTTTAAATGGATTTTTTTGTTCAAAAATCTTTTTTTTTTTTCCAAATTTAAATGCTTCATTTAAGTCTGTGTTAATAAGCCACTTTTAAATGCAGGTTTTTGAAGAGAGAGTATAAACAACTGGCTGAGATATTTTGCTGAATGAATCCTAAAATGGGCTCACATGTGATGTGTACTTTTTTCTGATATAGTCTGTAGGCAACATCATTGTTCATCTTTTTCACTGGTGTTAACAAAGCTATCTGAAGATTGCAAAAATCGGCGATATCGCAGAACCGCAATTTAAATCGAATTGGCACCTAAAAATGGTAAAAAAAAAATCACATCGGGAGAAAAGCGTATCATCCCAGCCCTAGTATATTTATTTTTAAGGTTATCTGATTTGATCACAATCTTATTATCAAATCAGTAGTTTTGTTTATGAAACCAAAAATATTTTTTTTTATAAATATAGGCCATTTTCATACTCTGACAACATTGTCTTTTATCAAAATCATGAGTAGATATTGGCTGTTTTCAAGAATTTTCTTTAATAAGATGAATTTTTTTTCAAGACTGATTAGTGTGTTAATAATTAATGATTATAGCTCGACCTATTTGACTTAAAACAATGTGGAGAAAAATTTAAATTCAAAATTTAAAGTTAACATTTTGAATTAATTTCCCTTTTAAAAAAATGCCTTGAAACAATTAGCTTGTAGATCTGTGTGTTGGATCTGTATTGTTAGAAATAGTAGAGTTTGATATCGACCGTAATGCATCTTATTTCTGACCTGGTTCTTTTCAAATTTAGACTGAAAATATATTTATGTAGGATGGCTTTAAATACCCAGTAGCATGGTGACACTTTAACTTTATGTTACTGTATTTTTTTGCTGTAATTGTTGTTATTGCTTTTTATTGTTTTTATTTATTCCTTTTTATTTACTATCTTTGGTTCACCTACAGGGTTGTTGTAAGGGGCTGTACAAATAAAGAACATGTACATTCAACGGGTTTCTAATGTGCATGCAGCACTGCCCCCCTTAGTGTTAAACTAACGTCTGCAATACACTACTGTATACTATAAAAGTTTCAATTAAACATTAACTGGAAAATAGTAAACAAACACATAATCACAGTTTCAGAAGCGTCAGCAGTCTTAACCTTAATTACTGTTAATTACGCAGTCTATATATGATAATAGCGGAGATGAGACCCTCAATTAAAATAAGCTGTTTGTGCCTCATTTTCAGGACGTCCCATAGTCCTGTCTCAGCCAAGCCAGGTGCTGCAGATCCAGACGCCACAGACCATCACCAGCAATGTGGTTGCCATGCCAGCGCTCAGCCAAGAGAGGCCCATCCCTGTCGCCGCTCCTTCAGTGGTCTCCGTCACGCTTCGATCCCCCTCCTCAGACGATGATGTGAGTCCCTTAATCACACGAGTCTCACTTTGTGGTGCACTGCTGGACTGCACTGAGGTATGAAAACCAATCAGGGGGAAGATGAGACGAGCCGTGTAAACAAGCAAAACCTCAAATCGCTCATCAAGTATGAAAACCTATCAGTCATTGTTTATTACTTTACATTCTTGGTTAAGTTTGGACCAAGTTTTGGTATAGATGTGTGTAAAAACAAGCAATTATGCAGCTCTGCTTTTAAAAGCCATGTTTTATACAGGCATTAAAAAATCCCCTTCCAATGGCAATTACTTATTATGTGTGTCATTATACTGTAGTTGATTATACACACAGGCACTGCCATTTCCACATATTTCTACTGAAGATGTCAAACACTCACAGAACAGTAAAAAAAGTGTTTTTCTTTTCTCCTCAGCAAGATCTTATTTTCATCTTCCTCCCTTTCTGAAAACAGAACAATATGGACGACAATCCAGCTTTATCCCCCCAGAAAAGAGAGAAAACGTCTATATTGTCTGTAAAACAACTCAGAGGTTTACGGATCATTCTCAAGCACTGGAAATAACCTAGAAAGCCTCCTTTTTCCAGCTGGGGCCTGTTTTTGGGTTTTATTAACAGGCCTGTTTGGTGTTCACGGGTAAAACACTTTTGGAAAATATGCATAATTTACTCTGTGAACTATGTGTTCATTTGCAAAGCCACAGTGGAGACATGCTGACCCATGGTATAGATGGGGGTGGAGGGTGGGGAATAATTCCAAGACTGATAAAGTTTTCGTGAAAAAAATTTTAAAAATTGAACTAATTAAAAGCAGAGGTTTCAAAGCATGCAAAAACAAAAAATAAAGGATGATTTTTTTTAAATGAATGAATAAATCAATAAATATGAACACTGACATGCATTGTCAAAAAAAAATTCACACAAAAAAGTAAATACTTGTATAAAATGAAGTTCACACCTTAATCCAAAACAGTTACAGCACTAAACACCGTGTAGATATATACTACAAAATACAACAGGACACTATACTTTGGTGTAGTTCATGATGTGCCACTGTTTTCTTGAACAGTATATGCATTCGTAATTCTGTATGTGTGTTGTTTCTGCAGTAAAATAAACAATGATCCTGATTAGTAACATAATCAACTTAAACATGTCCAACAGATAAAAATTGAATATCAGTCCCAACTCAAAGACTAGCATTCATTAACAACACACCACTCATATAATGGCTATGTATGTAACTAGTGAATTAGCATGTAATATGAAATGATAACAGATGCAAACTACTGCCAAGTATTCTGAGAGATGAACATCAACATCAACAGTAAGTAACTTAACTTAAAACAGAGTAACTTTCAGTCTTATGGACGCGCACTCTTGAGCGATCATCCCCTTTGATGTCTGACCACATGTGCAGGCAATGAGGCGTTCAAGGCCCACATCAGCGTAGGACATGACAGGAACGATGTGTTCAAAATGCAAAACAGAGTGGGACATTACATAATACAACTGTAAATTATGATCTTTGTACAGAATGTGTAGGTTGTAAACATTACATTTTGGTCAATTCAGTTCTGTTTTGATTCACCTTTGAGACTCTGGTTCAAACTTTTGTAAGTTGGGTTTGCACATGAGAGGTAACCTGACACACTATACTGACCGTTCAAAATATTCCACTAGTCCCTCTATAAGAGAGCCCATAGAAAGTGTTAGGGGAGGGCTGAACCTGTCAGAGGCATATATGGCAGGTGATTGGATTGATCATTCTGTCAATCAACATTTATCAAGGGTCAGTCAGATAATGAAGCAGGCTGGTGCTTCTTTGTAATAGAACGTGTGCCACAAGGCGAAGAAGTGTGTAGTGTTGTTATTTGTTTTTCATTTAATAAAGAAAGTTACTGTTAGCATCCATGCTAATTTCTATAAAAGCAGCCACTTCCTGCTGTGGTCTCACTCTTATATCCCACCTCCTCCTTCTCTGAAGGACTCTGATTGGGCCGTGCTGTTTTGGGCTGAGCAAAGATGTTGTAGACTGGAGCTTGGCATGATGGATCTGCATGATTACAGACATTAAATGAAGCTGGTCTAGCTGCTGTTCAAGGTTACATTCGAGGCATACCAACCTACATTTCAAGGGAAAATCCTCAGCAAGACTTTTTTTTTATATCTGCATGTTCATACTTACAACAGTGCCAGGGAAATAAGTACTATAGGTTAATGCTGGTCACAGTCAGCATTTCCAAGAAATCTGTTTTTTAGGGCCCTTTAAAATACATCATGCTTAGTTTTGGATTCTGAGAGCTTAGCAGACTGCTCACTTTGCCCCCCGATTAGTTACACTCACCGTGGAGACTCCATCTGTTTTTCTTTGGTTACACATTTAACAAGTAGGAGGTTGTTTACTGCGGGACTGAGTCTGTAAATACAGGTACGTACTTCAAGTTGAGTTGCCCAATGTTCCCAAACCTAATTAGTTTAAATGGATACCTGGTTGCACAAACAAATGACACATAGCTTATTGATGCCCTAGTAAAACATGTTTTTGGACACATATGGTTTTAATTAATAAGACTTTAGTTTTCTCACATCTGTTGACATGTTTTCCCCAAAAAACTGCAGAAAGGTAGCTCTCTAGAGCTGTTTTCACACTTACACTCCCAATGACTACTTTAAATTATGATTAAGTTCTTGTGTAAAAAAGAAAAAGAAAAAGAAAAGCCAGAGCTGCAACAACATCCTCTGACAGATGGGAGCAGGAGGAAGTCTGAGGAGGTAGAGCATAATGGTTTAAGGAAGAAGATAAAATCACAGTAAACAACCTCCTTTGCACGGACAAGGGAAGATAAATGATTAAGTGCCTTTTACAGCCTCCCAGAAATAAATAATCAATATATAATGAGAACTGTTAAAGTGCAAACTGTAAGAAAATAGAGGTATTGTACAATACTTTTTTAAATACTAGTGGAAAACATAGTTAAGTTGTATTGAAGTGTTTGGACAAATATGTGTTTGGAACAGTAAAATAGTAATATAGCAGAAATTTTTTAAAAATTATGATAAAGCCATTTTTTCAGTTGAGACATTGATCATTTAAATTGGGGCTTTCATATCCTATTAGGACTGCTACCTTCTGCATTTAAGGTGGTTGAAGCTGCTTTTGTTTGACTAAATTACTTCCTAAATTATTGTTTATGTTATTAACTTTATGTGCCTTCATGTAGCTTCATGCAGCAGTTGGGGCATAAGCCCACTCGCTCATTAGGTCACTGTGTTTTTTGGTTGAAATGTATACACTCAATCTGGATCCAGTCCAACATGAACTACCTCATTTTAATGTAGTTTTGGTATTCATTTTAATTAAACAAACCATTAACTTTAATTTCTGTGTTAAATATGAAATTAAGTGTGCAGAGAAGAAGTTAATTAACTTTTTATTTACATTGTTGAGTGTAATTATCCACTCTGAGTAAAGTTATTACACCATATGGACCATGCAGTGTGTGCAGAAACGGGTTGCTTTCTGTCTAAGGTGAAAAAAATGACGTTATTGTGAAGTGATTATTTGTTGCTCGTGTTCTCATAAAAGAGACGCATCTGTTTGGCTCTATTTGACAGGTTTGTGTTATGTAACTGTAGTTCAGACAGTATAAATGGTAGATATTGCTCCCCAGGAGGATGAAACAGGGTGGGTTATTTGGTGTGTTTAGTTCAGGGGTGATGTCAGGACAGCTGCAGTAAGCACAACTCACATGCACAAACACACAAATTGAACACACTCATTTTCAGTGTTATGCTCTTGTTTCTTTTAGATCTGTGTAATCAAAGCTGCACAGGAGGGTACGGGGTTTCAGGGATTATTATGACATAATTTTAATTGCATTAGAGACTGCCCCAGAGATTTAAAGTTAATAAAAACTCACTTAAAGTTGCTTTGTGGGGGCTGTAAGTTCGCGGGCTGAATAAACGCTCCCCATCTCCAGTGCGTGCTGTTCTCCTTTTGCTTGGGAGTGTCCAACGTTTTCCTAAAACCTGGGGCCACTTTGTTTGCCTGTGTTTCTGATTGTTTCATTTTGTAGCCTGAACAAACTGCAAATCTTTCCATGGCAAAGTCAGAAGGATGCCGTGACTCTCAGCAACTGCTCCTTTGTTTCAGGACTTAGTCCGCCAGCACAACAGTTCCTGACGCCATTGCTGTTGTGTGACCTTCAGCAAGTTGAGAAACATGTTCTGAATCTGTCTTCTGGCCTGCTCTGTCTTATTTTTGAGCGCTGGATTTCCACATCAGTGTTTTCCATGTGCCTCGTAGCTCACACTGACGTGGCAGAGGAATGCATCGTGTTCATAGGAGTTGTTTTGTTTTTTTTGATTGGGAGAACAATATGTCATGTTGTGGGATCTCCCTTAAATCATCTGCAGAGATTTCTGCTGTGACACTTTAAAAACTGCATCAAATGAAACCAATTTACAGGCAGAAGAATAACTTCTGTGCAGCCCTCAAATATAATCTCCGACCCTTGAAACAATAGCAGCCTGGACATATTGTGAGGTTGTGATTGTGATGCAATTCTTAAAACTCTGATCAAAAATGATGATGCTCTGCACAGATTTCTGCCAACTTGACTCACTTCATAATTCCACAAGGAGGTGCATATGACATAAATGAGGCTTAAGTGAATTACCAAATAAGAAAATTAGTTGAAAGTGGAGTCAAGGAGATAAAACAGTAGGATAATGCCATATATCACTAATATGAAGCTCAGAAATCAAATGCATCAGAGTTAGAACTCATCAGGGTGCTGATTTGGTGAAGCGTTAGGCCACTATGCATGTCCCATACATGCTTTGGCAGACCTGAGCATGGTTCCCAGCTGAAGCCCATTTGCTCAGTATCTTCCCCTGCTCTTTTTCAACCCACATTCACAAGCCTACCCACCGTCTCTTCATATAATAAGAGCTGTATTCGTTGTAACTCTTCAAAATATTGCAGGGATAGATACATTTTGATTTCTGCTGAATACCTTAATATACAGCAGGTAGTGCATGTGCCACAGCAATAAGGTACCCGATTCGATCCGCAGGTAGCACAGGGGCCTTTCTGTGTGAAGTTTGCATGTTCTTTCTGTGCATGCGTGGGTTCTCTCTGGGCAATCCGGCTTCCTCCCACAGACCAAAAACATGCTCATTAGATTAATTGGTGACTCTAAATTGCCCTTAGGTCTGAGTGCAAGAGTGAATGGTTATCTGTCTCTCTATGTTGTCCTGTAAACGACTGGCGACTGGTTCAGGATACCCCCCTCTTAATGAAAAGTATATATTATCTTTGTTGTATTAGATATAATGCATGAATATACAAAGTCTTTGCAGTGTTTCTTTAGCATCATAGTTATTCAGGAGCATGTTCCACTGCAGCACTACCCAAGTTTATGAGAATCACAAGACTAAAGGATCAGTAAGCCCTTAACTTGAGGGCCTTTCCCGGTGCAGTGCACATAACATTGAAGTGACCAAGCTCCGCTTAATGACTGCAAGGCTACCTTCTCTGTGGAGGTTTGTGTATTTGACTCACCACTTTTAAGCAAGTTTTCGCTTGCAATGAGAAGAAGAGTCCATTTAAAATGTAAAAATAAATTCCTGGACACCATCTAACTTGCACAATAATAGCTTTCGTCCTTGTCGATTATGTTTAAGCTTAAATAATAGGGTTTCACAAAAAACAGATTATACAAGACTCATATGTTTTTTTTCATAGTTTCATATTGTCCTAATTATAAGCAATAACCCAAAACACTGAAAAATCCATAAGCTTTAGTTGAGAAAACCAGCACTATGCCATCTCAATGCCCTGCTCCACACTTTTGCCCTGCTGTTCACACCCTGAGTCACAAAAACAGTGAATTTTATTGTGTTTAATTTTGCAGGTCTGCTTAAATTTATTTTGAAATGATCGATATTTTCCATCACTTTATCCTGGTTGTTAACCCAAACTCTAATTTCTACAATGGCTGTTGGCACCACCGAGAGGAAACTTTCCTACAATCATGGGGGGAAAAAATCAAGTCTTGAGAACGAATATTTTTGCCAGACTTCAAAAACAATGTCCAGGAATTTCCAAAACTCAGAACAAACATACCTCACAGCCAATTGGGAAGCTAAACAAGTCAGTAAAGTTTACTGAAGCCGTTGTAAGTATAAATATATGGGTGATTAAACTTTTTATTTTGAAGGGGGGAATAGGACTGTGCTTTTTTAACTTGACTTTGCAGGAGAAAAGGGTGTGTCTTATATTATATTTATTTAGAATAATAATAATTGTGTTGCCCTATCCGGGTGGTTCTGTAGTTATGCTAAATGAGCCCCTTAACTTCTTACTTAATGATAGCCTGTACAGAAATAGGTGTTAATTATAAGGATAAAGATAAATGTTGAAGAGATACCTTAGCATTTACAAAACTAAAGAAGAAACACAAGCTGTGATTCACTCCTCAATTTCAGTTGCTGTATATAGGTAGCTCTCCATAGTTAACATGATGTAGGGATAGTACTGGCAACTATGAGCTGCTGGTCATATTGGGCTCACTACAGCTATAGTAGTTAAACTACCAAGAGAGGTAAAACAAGCAAGCATGAGTTTTAATGTGTACTAATGCGGCTCTACATCTGTTAGAAAAAGACTGATACTTCATCTCTGAAGAGGTTCTCAGTTTGACTTTATATCTGTTTCTGTGGCCCACCAAGAAGCTTGTGAGCCATGTCACAATGTAAGTGTGTGTGTGTGTGTGTGTGTGTGTGTGTGTGTGTGTGGTGTTTGGCCCAGCTGCAGCTGTGTTACTTTATAACCTCTCTGTGGTTTGGCTGCAGAGCTCTGCTGGACTTGGTTGGTTGCGTAAAAGGCCTGTTAAAGATGGCATACTAGTGCCAGGTGTCACTACTACATGTTGTATACAGTGCGTCTGTGTATGTAAAGTTCTTGTTGTTCACAGTTGTGTATTTTGGACTGTAGCTGGCTCATATAAGCCGGGGTGTTTAACAGCTGCTAACGATTACATGCTTCAAGCAGGTGTTGTGCCGAATGAAGCTTTTGCGACAGCTGTAAACAGCCATCAGGGATTGGGTCACCGTAATGTAACGAGCTCCTATACAGCTCAGGATTTAGCTGTGTTTGTGTGTGTGTCAGAGTGTTTGTTTGAAGCTGAAAAACATTTTGGACTGGAACTGCAGGTCTGGACAAACCCACCCTCTTTACAAGGATAAAGAGGAAGGGACCCCAGAAAAGCTGGTTTCATTGCTGGGTGGAGTGGAACCCCATGCCCCAAATTCTAAAATGTGTGGTGCTTTCAAGCCTTTAGTTATTTTCATACTTAATTTCTTTAACTGCATTTTAAGCTGGGCACTTGATCACAATTAAGTTTGTTGTCATTAAGTGAGCATTCACAGTTAACACTAAGCAACAGTCCGACTTTTGTTTATTTCTTATAAGCAGTACAAGAAGAAAATCTCTGCTTAATCAGAAATGCCTGCTTCAGTCTTCATGTTCTTCTCTTTTTTGATTTACATCATCCATCATTGCTGATCATTTACAATATGAATGGGTGTGATGGCTATAGAAAATAGAGAGGACAAGTGTTTATAGTTGAGTGCCTCACTAAAGCTGCATTCACACAGACATTTTGGCCAACTTTAGCCAATGAAGAGTTAAAAGTCAAGCCACGTGCAAAATTAATGTCATTGGGTCAAGATTTTTTACAACACCTAATGGTTTAGGTACATCTAGAAAAACCATGCAAGCTCAAAAATATCAGGCATTGCAAAATATCCATTTCTTACTGAAGCTTCAGTAGAAACCAGCTAATGCAACAGGCTATAAAACAAATTTACTATCAGTATATTGATTTATCAGCCTGTGTTGAACACAGTATAAATGACCCTGGGAACATACTTACTTACAGTTAAATTTATCCTTAAATGTTCTACTCTAAGCTAAGCTGTAAACTATATTTAAGGTTGTTTAAAAAAACATATTAAATCTCCCTGAAAGGACATTACAATGTTACAGTTTCTCTTTAGACTCAAAATTTTGTCTCTTTAATCAACACATTTGCACGACAATGTAAACGTCACAGCTGTGTGACAAAGTGCAGCGGTCTGCAATAGTGTGCAATTGTAAACAAAGCGCAACAACGGAGGACCTCCAGCACTCCAGTATGCCATGGCGCATTTTTCATGAGGTCACTGTTTACATCAACAGCAGTGAACAAAAAAATCCAAATCCACAGCTGATTTGAACATGGTGAAGTTTGTACTTTGATTCAGTACAGTTGATTCAGAATTGATTTTTTTTGTGACCAGTCAACACACTGAAGGGCTTCTAGCTCCACATTTTAGGGGGTCAGTTTGGTACACCGAGCACCCTTTCAGAGGGGTGCCACAAAGTGAGAAGGCATGAGTCAGTTATTTGGGTACTATTTCTCCTTAGCCAACAGTGGAAACACCAGTAAATGCGTGCCATATCCCACCAAACTGAACCAGACTGCTTGGTTGAAACACAGTTTTGAATTAGGCTCTTGAGCTCATACACGGTAAGGGTAGCACACTATTTCAAGTCTTTTAAACACAAAACCAGTTTTAAATATCTACTATTTATTACGGTGTAACAAAATGGTCAACTCATGAAACGATACGAAATATGAAACAGGGCTCACGATATGACGCGATACAAAATAAAGATTATAGAAAATCCCCAACAGTAGGAAGTTGTGCAAAAATCTAATTTTCTTTATTTTCTTCCCAATGCATACATCCAAAAAATATTGCTGCATCAGTACAAAATAAATGCTCTTTGAAAAAAAAGAGTGTTTCCCCCTTATTTAGACTACAGTGCAAATATAAACATAAAATCTCAATAAAAAGTGCATTGTTGTTGTAACAAACTACATTCTTGAATGAAAAGGAAAACAAATAGCAGCCCTCAGAGCTGCAGTTATGACCTATAAATGTCTGAACTGTGAACTATAATATTTAGCCTATAACAGTGCATATACTTCTGATCTTCAGTTATGATCAAGTATGGTGCATGGCGACCCTTTGCATTTCTTATTTCGTGCTTTTATTTCGTGCATCTTTGATCTTATTTGGTCATTTTTTATTTTGCTCCCACTATTTATGTACATTATCAAGGCCAACATGGTATTTTCACAAATATTTTTTAAAGTTCTAATGGCTCTCAAAGTGTCCTTATTTTTTTAAAACTATAAATCGATATGTTGGACACCAGTCATTTTTGTCCTTGTATCATAAAAGTGGAAGGAACTTTTAGAACCTTTTTAAATTTCCATTCTTTTTTGATGAGGAAATATGTAAATGTTCTCAACTATATGCATTACAAGCAGACAAATGGACTCAAGTCATAGGGACCCGGACTCAAGTCAACTTGAGCCGCTAATGAGACGACTTGCAACTCGACTCGGATTTGGGAGGTAAAATCTCGAGACTCGACTCAGACTCGGGAGAAAATGTCTCCAGACTCGACCTGACTTGAGACAACATGATTCGGAAAATTGCTTTATATGAAGAGCCAGACAGAAGATATACGCCGCTCTTTCCTTTTAGGTTTACTTTACCGATGCTCCATTCACAGTACACTTGTCCGTCACCTATCATTGTCCCTCACATGACACAGTACTGCACACATATGTTATGCCACAGACCCACTTCTGTTACAGTAATGATCAGTGGGCAGGGTGCATGGGACGCGGGTTTCAAATTTGTAACCGCTATGTCTTCTGTGCCCAAAGTTATTTTCTTTGCACATAAAGAATTTCACTCAGATGGAAAACGCAGACATGCCAAGTGCATGACCTGCAACGATAAGCGAAAAAGAGGGCACAACATCGAACTTTATCCGCCACCTGAGGACACATGAGGCCAAGTAAGTGAAACCTGCAAATGTTAGCCAGGTAGCTAATGTTCCTGCCAAAGGTCAATATAAGGTCAATATTAGCCCGACCTGTGGTCAATATGAAGCTAGAAAAGCTAACATTAGTAAAGAGGGTGTACGTGTGTTGTATGTGTGGGAAGATAAGGTATCTCTCTTCAAGATAAAAATCTGAGTGCTTTTTGGGTGGACTGGGGAACAATGGTGAGTAACTTGACCCGTCATAGCCTGTGACTCGACTCGACTTGACTTTAGAAAACCTGTGACTCGACTCGACTCGACTCGACTTGCCCACAACAGAAAAAACTTGGGACTTGCTTGACACTCGGATCAAATGACTTGAGACTTGCTTGGAACTCGGATCGGAAGGACTTGGGCAATTGTCTGATTACAAGTCTCCAAAAAATGCAACGTAGCAGAGTGTGTGGTCCCAGATAGCGACTACAGAGCTTACTCTAGATTAGGTTGAAGTCCCATAAGCCAGCCCCGAGAACCACCCTATGATCTTACACCACAAATCCTCAAGCAACTTTTTATATGCTTTGATATATCGCATCCTTTCAAGATATCTGTTCATCCAACAATGGTGACCTTAAATCCGAAATATGTGCTGAGGGGAACAACATGCTCGGTCTCTTTTATGTGTCCCTTCGTGTTTTAACCACATCCCCTTCTTCAGCTGAAGTGTGGCACATAGCTGATTTAAATTGGAGATTTAAGAAAACTGAGAGCCTGAAGTGTGAATTGCCACACAAAACAGCCCTTAGAATTCAACATCACAGCTTCACAGTTATTTCACCTGTGGACCGTACACCACAGTCAAAGGTGTTTATGACCCGACTGTTAAATCAGGACACGTTTTCACCCGAGCTCATAAAAGCTTCCCTCCCATTTGGAAAGGTTAATGGTTCATCGCACACTTCCTCTTGGAGTAACCCTTTGGATGCTGAAAAGAAGACAGTAGCAGTGTAACAGGGAGCCATGCTGGAATCTAAGGGCTTTGTGCACCTTGTTTGTTTGTTTTATTCACTGACCCACATTAGTCAAGAGTCAGTTATCCCACCCATTCAAGTTGGGTTGATTAAAAAATGCTGCCCTACTTTTTCCCTCCTCCATTTTGGTGGGGATGCTGCGTTCCCCCTGCTCTCCACTCCCTGGTAACTGCTTCCATGCAGCGTTCCCAGGCTCGGTCTAGTGGCACGGCTCCCAGATCTGTGGCTGGGAGACCGAGGGGTTTCTCAGGAGACAGAACACAAATACAAGGATCCAAATAACTTAATCACCAGCGGGGTGATTAGGTCCAGAATCTCAGAAGGCTTACCCTGAGGGAGGGTGTTTGGAGAAGGGGTAACTGGGGACTGGTTAGTTAATGAAGGTGTTTAGATGATAGTCTCCGTGGATGATGTTAATCTTGAGTGGGTCACATCTGTATACTTGCTGTTTGGGCTTGTGTCACCTTTGACTTGGTGAAGGCACCCCAGTGGTTTTCTTTCTTGTAAACAAGCTGTAAAATTCCTCTGTCTTGTATGTTTATATCTAACAGTGTTTATTTGTTCTTGTATATTTTCGCGATCATTGTTTGTTGTTCCCTTAGGATTTACAATAACCTTTCTGTGGGATACAGCCTTGTAAACACCACTGTCATTTTTTGATGATTAGCTGAGTATTGTCTTTTTTTTAAATTCCATTTGGATAGAAAACTCACCCATGTAGTTGTAAAATTGGAAGACTTTAAGCTCATGCAAAGAAGTTTCGGCTTGTGTGTGGATTTTGGGGCCCCCTGTGGTCAAGATGGTACCATGCACCCTTGGTTGCTGCTCTTGTTTTGTGACAGGGTTTTATGCCACCATATTTTCAAACTTTGAAACATTTAAAGTAGGAGTGGGAGAAAAAAATCGATTCACCTAAGTATCGCGATTTTTTGTCTGCCGATTTTTAAATTGATTTTTTTGTTAAAAAAAATACCCCCCCCCCCCCCCCCCACACACACACACACACACTCTATAGGTGCTAAAGTCACAAAATTGCGGCAAGCGACATTGCTGAATAAAACAGGCCATAGCTGATAAAATAGTGCTGAATAGAGTTACTACTTTTCACCAGCAGATAGTGAACAGGTGACAGGTTTCTATTCAAAGTTTTGGCGTATATTTATTTTGAAACACACACACCAGACGAGGGACGCGAGTGTGGCTGCAGAGCGGAGCAGAGAGAGAGAGGAAAAGAGAGAGAGAGAGACACATACACAGAGTGAGAGAGAGCCAGTAAGAGTACTCACGATGCTGAGAGTACTTCGTCAAGTACTGGCTGACTCTGAATCTGAGGAGTATTTACTCTCTGAGGATGACGGTCAGTTGTCCAGTGAGGACGAAACTGGCGGCGCGTGTGACCCAAGCAGCACATGCGAGGCCGAGGCTTTGCTTCTTCATGGCCGGCGAGGGCTGAAAAAGGGACTGGCCTGGGATGCAGGGAAGCTCAAAACACCGTGAAAAGTGACGGTGTTAGCGAGAATGAGACCGCGGAGCTCTGGTCAGACGAGGGAGAAGCCGGGGAGTAAAAAGCACAGTCAAGGCAGCAGAGGCGTTCATGGTCGGACCGTAAATTACAGTGATGATGATGGGTGGGAAAACTAACCACCTTGAAGCTATAGCCTTTTTAAATTTTGATAGCAAAATGTAATATTTTCTTGAAAAAACTCTGGTGCCTAAAGGGATATTAAGCCACTTTTATATGCAATCCAGGCTTTTGAAGAGAGAGTATAAACCGCTGGTTAAAATATATTGCTGAATAAATCCTAAAAACTGACTTACATGTGATGTGTATTTTTCCTGATATAGTCTGGAGGCATCATCATTGTTCATCTTTTTCGCTGGTGTTAAAAAAGCTAACTAAAGATAGCAAAATCGACAATATCGTACAATCGCAATAAATCGAATCGGGAGAAAAGTGAATCGTCCCAGCCCTAATTTTAAGTCATGTCCTGGATATAGTTTCCTTCAAAATATGACGCAGCTTATTTTCACCTCGAAACAGACTTTAGATGTCCTGCCCTTCTAGTTTTTGATTGGTTAATGAGAGAGGAGTGCACGAAAAACGCTTTACTATATCCGTGTTGAAAGCACTGCCAGAGCGATAAACAGCTGCAGTGGACACAGGCCCTGCAGTATGAATTATCATTAAGGGAAGCAGGCAGAGACACAGTCAGAATTGTTTTAGTTCTCCCTATTACTTTACTGATTTGATCAAATTTGACATTAATTGGCAATATTCATGTTTTTCTAGCATTTAGGGCACATTTAAGAGCTTTGTGTCACACATTCACATGGGAGGTGCAAGTGAACTTCAATTGCATATCTTCACCAGATGTTTATTACTAATGCGTAGTGGGCACACACACAGCCAGCCTGGTATCCGTATATCCAAAATGGATTGACTCATGTAAATAATGTACTGTAACCAAACACACATGGACAAGTTTAAATGTCCGCCTTGGCTTAGTGTAATGTCCTGATCATTGCTGTAAAGCTCAACACAGCTGGTTATCGTCATATCTCCAAATGTTTCCAGTTATCACCTTCACATGCTTTCTCACGGCATATGGAAATAATAATAGAGCACCACTCACGTTCAGTAGCTTTTAAAAATATAAGATAATGCAAACAAGCCACAGTTATTCTGTGTTTAAATACAGTATGCACTCTTTGATTCATATTTAAATGTATTTTTTCTATGTAAGCAGATTGACATCACCAAACATCTACATTTAATTTTTAACAAAAAAAAAGTTGTCAAAAGATCATCCCTCTTGAGTGATTTTAAACTTTGCATCCACAAGTTAACACATTAGGCCCAACTACATTTACATCTACCTCCAAATCCCACCTGTTTATCCTAAAATCAGAGCAGACCTTAGTGCACAAGTGTTCTTGAGAAACTGACAGCCCTGACGGTAAAGACAGGAGGACAGTCTGATAACATAAGACCTCTGGCAGCTGCTGCTTCTGACATGTTGATATAAAACCATTTCTTTTGTGTTTTTAAAGTGTTTTGAGTGCGTTTGACAGCAATAGCAGTAATTTACTCTGACTATGACAGAGTATGTTTTTCTCACCTCCTGCTTGTATAATGCCCTGACGTTTAGACATGTCTCAGATGTGATGCACTCTATAAACACCTCACAGCTCACACACAGAACAGAGGTTTTGCATGTGACTTCTTGACCTCTCTGAGGATGTGGGTGTAAATATTTTTTGAGCGTATGCTTAATCCTCCGCACTTTACGGCTCTTTGGGCCAATGTTGAAACAGAGATTTGTTGCAGAGGTGCCATTAACCTTGTGACACAGCTGGAACATGTCCATTTATTATTTCATCAGTGCACCAGACGGAGACATCAGCGGGGTTTGTTTTCCACCGAAGAATAACAAACCTGACACAAGCTTTTATGCCTGTGTCCCCTCTTTTATTTACTTTCTCACTTTGTTGTTTGCCATCTTAATGTCTCTTTAAAGCCAAAATCCTCACTATGTAAACTTCTACTGCTTCCAGTGAGGAGATTTCTGTGTGTTGTACAGTGTGCCATGGACATCCTGTGTGAGCGAGCAGACATTAAAGCATCATGAAAGAGCACATGTTAGCACTTAAGTGTGACAACAGCAGTTGTATGGATAAGCCTTTAAAACAGTCTTATCTAAAATGGATTCAACCATCTGTTTTCACATGCTTTAGTGTATCTATGCCTGTTTCTCCCTCACATATTCCACTGTGACATGTTCAAGATGTTAAGATGGCATTTATTTGTTGGACATTTTTAACATACTGACCCAGAGAGCTTATGTAACCACAGCTGAACTAATAATCCACATCCCAACAGGTGATTCAGAAGGCCATTTTATTAAATAATTGCACACAGTAAACTTTGTCCTGTGAAAGTATGAGTTTACTGGCAGTACTCACACTAGCACTGCCCTATGTCATACGATCCACTGAAACACTACTATATATTTCGAAATGATTAAATTAATTACTTTTGTTTTGCTTATTGAGAGTGTGCCCTTGAATATCAGGTTGTACATTTGTGATTTGTATCAAAGGGGGCTCCCATCTGCTGTTACAGCTGGAAGTGCAAACCCCAAGCCAACCTTTGGTGAATTAAGGTTGGTGGTCTAACTTAGATGACAGCAGCTTATTAAAGGAGAAGTCTGAAAAGTACTGCTTCATGCCTCCTGCAAGCTGCAATAACTGCTAAATGTTGTTTGGTATTTATATATATTTATATATGTACAGTGCTTGAATAAATAGACCACCTGTCATAATAACACAAATAATGAGTTCCAAACTAAATTCCCCTTTGTAAGCCCAAACCTGAGCCGGCTCGCTGGACTTCTATAAAAAGTCAAAAAGCATGACATTAAACCTCCAAAAAAATTTCTGTTCAGCAGTGCAAGTCAACAACTATAATTTGACATCTGTTTTTGTTTTTGGTTTATTGTTAAACAGTACAAGTTTTAGAATCCATAGATAAATGTATTTTATTATGAACAATATCATTTTTGGTTTAAGAGATTATTTGCACTGGTATATTAGTTACTGCAGAAACACAGAAAATGACTGTGGTAATTAAGGACAGCGGTGTCAAATTAACACTACATAGGACATGAACATTGTCTTGAAATATCCTGATTTAAGTTTGAGGCTGTATCACCAACCCCTTAGTGTCATATGTTTTTCATGTCAGAGTTTAGCATTTATTTTCAGAGTTAGGTGATATTGACAAAAACTATCTCTTGGTACTTTTAGTGAGTTCATAATGGTGCAGCTGGCTGTGTTGGTGCCTTACAGTAAGGTTGCTGGTTTGTCTCCTTTAGACTTACTCAATGTGAGTTTGTTTATGTGAATGGTGCCTGTCTCTCTATGGTTCCCTGTGATTGGCCGGCAACCAGTCCTTGGTGCACCCAGCCTCTTGTCCAATGTCAACTGAGTGAGCTCTGATCTCCATGTGAACCCTTCAGGCTGAAGTGGTATAGATAATAGATGGATAGACATTTAGGCAGAATAGAAATATACTGTGGTCTTTTCAATGCTGAACTATGAATCCTGGTATGGTTTTGGTAAAATAAAAAAATAAACATACAAACAATAAAACCATGTTGAGGCCATTTTGATACCACCTGATTGTAAGAATGCATTACACACCAAATATTTATCAATTTTTTGTTTTTAATTGCCCGTCATCATAGACTGACTCCAACGCTGTCTGGGTTGCACGAAAACATTAGCTGCATTCATTATGATCTTGTAAAAATTTTCTGAACTGTGAATGCCATTTGTGTCTGTATTAATTCAGTGATTGGAGGTATGGAAAAGTGCATACATTTATTATTTTTAACCAGGAGAGAGGACTGTATAAATTTCTGTATATAACTATATAACTGTATAAATAAAAACTGTAAAAAATATAAGAGACGGCCTGTTTCATTTTCACCCGCATTTTCAAATTCTGTCAATGTATTTGGCCAATTTTGACAGTGTACCAGTTTGACCAGAAGTTATTGAATATTTTTTAACTGGCTTTGCAAATAATGCGTGTTAAGGACTTCAGTTTTTGCTGTTGCCTTACCAGAGATATATTACTATCACTTAATATTTGCCTATATTTTAAATGATCTTCAAATGAAAAAAATGACTGAAATGAGTATCCCCATTCCATTCATAGGACATCTGAATAAAAATGCCTTTTTGTCAATAAGCATTATACTCTTACTCTTCTAAGCGTTGCACCCAGCATCTCTTTCTTAAAATGAACGCATACCACATTTGGTGCAAAAAAAGTTGCCTTACCCTTCATATGGATCAAAAATAAGTGAAACATTTTAAAAACCCTGATGCTGTGCATTAGTTTAACTTTATTTCATTTCTGACATTGTTGTTTCAGTCAAAGCTATCCCAGAGGCAGCAGAGAATGATAAAGAACCGTGAGTCAGCGTCCCTGTCCAGGAAGAAGAAGAAAGAGTATCTGCTCTCTCTTGAAGCTCGCCTGAAGCTGGCGTTGTCCGAGAATGAGGCACTCAAGAGTGAGAATGGCAACCTGAAGAGGCAGCTGGAGGGTCTGCTGAGTGAGGTGAGAGGCCCCAGGAGCTCTGGTTTAAATTCAACAGATGCAGAAATGTCTCCACAGCAAGCATAAAAACCTTTTTCCAAATTCTGTGCCTGCAGAACAAAATACTAACTGTGACAGCCCCAAAGAGGAGAGCTGTGTGTCTCATGGTGGTGTTGGTGTTTCTCGCACTGAACGTCGGACCAATGAGGTGAGCATGTGATGCTGGTGTTTCTTTGTGTGTCTTCAAGTTTAATTTCGCTGGGATAAGTTTGTAACTTCATATAAAGCTCAGGCTACAGCAAGATTAACTGCAGCATGCAGCACAAGAGTTTGATTACAGGAGGAAGTTGGATGGGAAGCCCCATGACTCATCGTGGAGATTAAACCTCTGGTGAAATTACGCAAACCAATTTATTGAAAACAGTGAAGTACTTTTCCCTTTGGATCAGTATTTACAGACTTCACACACACTATTCAGCAGTGAACTAGCAAAGCTGCATAAAATGGAAGAGCTAACAAATGAAAGAAAATCAACAACCATCTGATAGTCTTTTGGAAACATTTTTGAGTAAAGTAGTTCATAAGGTAACAATACTGAAGTCAGCACATAGTTCTGCAGCAGTTCTTAATATACATGCTCCATGGTACAATACAAGCTTGTGACTTGTAGTATTTTGGGTTTCTCTCATAACAAATTTCCATGCATTACAACTCTCTTCATATTTGCACTGCTCGAGTTATGCCTGTGAGTCAAAGGGCAGGAACAGGGAAACTCCAGCCTGTGAGAAAGAGTGAGAAATCCTGATGTGTTTTTTTTTTATCTTCCTCTGGTAGTCTAAATGTCCACAATTAACCAAAATAGGACAAGATATCATCCATTACTCCAAAATGGCAAGCAGTGAGGAGTACAAAATGCATAATTTCTCAAAACACAAGGTCTGAGGACATTAGCATCATGCATTAAACAAAAATGTTTTATCTTTAGACAAAAAAAGTACAGACACCTCAGCAAACCAACCTTAATTAAATAAAGTGATTTTTTTCTACAAAATTAAATTGATATTACATGCTGTGAGGGACCAGAGGAATCAATTTAAATCATGGAAGTGTCATTTTTTTTGTTCTAAATACACCTATTAATTTACTCTTTAATTATAAAATACAGCAAGGGTGTGTCTAATTATATAATACAGCAAGGGTTTGTCGGAAAGATTTTATTTGTGCTCAAAAGTTAAACAGTTAAAATTGTTTAAAAAATGTTTAAAGGAGACATATCATGCTTGTTTCTCCTTTTCACTATGCCAGACTAGGATGCCTGTAAAGCATTTCTGCCCTCAGTACAAGTCATTTAGTTCCTTCATTGCCCCACAATAGCGTTCTCGAAATCCTCATTTTAGGCCATTATCAAGCTCTCATTGAAACACTCGGTTTCCAGGCTGACCTAAAGTTACCTTGCAACGTCACAGCCCTTTGTGCTCTGATTGGTCAGTTCTATCGGGGGTAGAGCCAGCCTGTCCTTCTTCTTCTACTGTATTTTCCGGCAGGCTCAAAGCAGCAACCACGTATTGAGTCCCCCTACAGGCCAGAGCTGGTAATGAGTGAGTGTGAGCTAGGGATCTATATACTGCTGCTTGGTGGATGTGTTCCTCGGTGACGGTTTTGTGGCTAACGGACATCACAGAGGAGGAAGTGTTTTATCAGATTACTCCAATAAAAAGAAATGTACCTCGTGTCGTCACGATGATTTAAATCTCGCGGACATCTCACAATCAGCCTGCGGGTGCCGGTTCTTTGCAGCGTAGCGGCTCGTAAAGCCCACTGTGACGATCGGCGAGCGCGTAAATACCCCTTCTCTGATGTGGGCTCACTCTCCCCGCCCCTGCCCCACTGAAGTTTACTGGCATCAACGCTGCACCTGCGGCTGCACACGACTTATCCACCTGGCCGTAGCCAGGTATGAGGTCAGCGAGGTCCGGACCTCACCTATTTTTTCCGAGTTTTTTGTCAAATATGCCCAACTGAATAAAACATAAACTCATAAAAACTTGAAACCTCTCTGTGAAACGTGCTTGTAAATTTTGAAAAACATCCGTGAGCTTTGTGTTGTTTGTACCTGTGTGCGTGTTGTGGTGAACAGCTGTTTGAACAGCTGATGCACGTACCCGCAAATGCGCCCTGTGACGCGCTTGGCAGCGGGCCAAACCCCATTCAAAAACTAGAGTGTTTTTATTATTAGCACTTTGTACACCACATCCCCGCCCATCTACACCTAGGTGACCACAAAATATTATTTTTTAGATAATTCGGCACTGGTTCGGCCTGTCAAATCATCTGATCAAAGCCAGTTTATTTACTTTTATCCACAGCGGAGGGCGCGCCATGCGCTTTTTTTTTGATGACACGTGCTTTGTTTTTAGCTCATATTAATTTTTATATTCCCATTCCACAGAGAACAAGTCACAGAGAGCAGGGTAAACATGTCCAAGAGATTAAAACAGAAGAATTTTATTGGTCTGCTGTTGTTAGGCAAACTGTTTTTGCCACCACGAAAAAAAAACCATAAACAAGCCGCACCGTAGTATAAGCCGCAGTGTTTGAAGTGTAGAAAAAAAGTAGCGGCTTATAGTCCGGAATTTACGGTATATGTAAGTATTAAATCATGCATCAGCATGATATGTCTCTTTTAAGTTAATAGATTGTCCTCCCTCACAACCCTGCTACTTCTATAAAATTTTCTTAAAATTTTAATCAATTGAATAACTATAGACTCACACACACAAAAAGCCTCTTACCCTCTACTTGCAACAGGAGATTTCAACTGCTTGATGCATACTTGAATCTTAAAAGCAAGAAGTAAATGACTTTAATCTCTGCTTATAGTAAAGAAAAGACAATTCATTATTTACTTTTAGGTTGTCTGAATTTTTGAAACAGCTTTTGTTTTAAAAGTATGCAACTCTTTAATTTTTTATAAGTAGTATCAAAATTGCCCATTGTATGAAAGCACAGGATTTCATAAAGGAATTCACAAATATCAAGCACCAAGAATATCTATTTTTGCTTATGTGGTGTCAAAAACAAAATTTTATATTGTTCGGTTTTTGCTAGTTTTACTGCAGATGTTGTGATGTCCTGTTACATTGCCTCATTAACCCTTACCTCTCTGCTTCTTAATTATTTTCTGTTGTGCGTTCCTTTGTGGTCATTTCTCTTCTGTTCTTTTTCTGTAAAGTATCTGGATTTAAACACTAAAATCAGTTTGTTTGTTTAGCCTTTATAAAGCCTCACAATGGATATGTAAACCCAAAGTTAAGTATAAAGTTCCAACAACAGGAATTTTCTTTATTGAACACTAAGAAATCTAATCATTGACAGTGGAGTCACAGCCCACATTGATTTTTTACATATATTTCACCTCTGACAAGGCAAACAGCCAATCACAATTTTGTATTCTGGATTGGCATCTGGCACTGAGAGCCAGAATCCTCAGTGGCTGTGGCCATCTACTCCAGACAAGCAGACACGCTGCCTCCCTCTCAGCGTTGCTTTAACCCCCAAGCCCCATGATTTTAGAAACACTACCTCCCCAAAAAGTAAAGCCTGACTTCAGGGCCATTGAGCCTGTAACTCTGCCTGTGCTTTGCCAATTGAGATGTATAAAGTATAGAATCATCCCCAGAGATTCCCTAAATGAGTCCAAAACTATCCTGTCTGTGGGGGTTTGTGTGTGAGTGATTGATTCACAGTCTTGTAGCTTTGGCCATGCTGGATCAGCTGTTCTGGCAGCTGTGTGATCCGACTTGCTCTTACTTGGTTCTGCAGTTTTGGGATACACAATATAAACCATCTACAAAATAATGAGCTGATAACATTCACATCAACTCAGTTTCTGATGTGTCCTATCTGTGTGATGTGCCATGTCTTGCTTATCATTACTTGGCTTGTATTGTGTCATTTGTACACTTCACTGCTCTGTTCAGTGTGATCCATTAAGCTCCTCAAGCTGACTCGTCAAACCACAACACATCCCCAGCATAAGGTGTATCATGCCTCAGCCTAGGGGTGGGCGATATGGCAAAATCATGATTTTTTAAAAATAAAATCACGATTCTTTTTTACTTTGATTTTTTCGAGACTACTTTGCATGTTTGACCATTTTTTTCCTATGTTTAACATATAAAATATGTAAAACCCTAAAAGAAAAAAAAAATGACAATTAAAGCCAAAGAAACTTTCTGAACAGGTTTTAATTTAAATAGTGCAGTTTTTATAACAAATGTGCAATAAATGTAAACATAAAAGGTACTGAACAACAATATCAACATTATCTCTTAAAGTACAACAGTTTAAAACAAATGTTATCTAACTGCAATGTCTATAATCTGAGTGAATAATAGAGCTGCTTTAGAACAGATTTTTGTTCAGACATCTTTAAGCTTTTATCTCCTTTTCTCTTCATGCTACATAACCAAACAGGAGATCCCACCATGCACTGCGCATAATGTGCTACGATTGGCTAGTCGGATGCGCATCAAAGTCTCTGCGCCCACACGGACGATCTGACGATCTTCCTGCTTTATGAGATCATCCCCACGTTATAATCCTTAACGGTTTAATATCATCATATCGCACACCCCTACCTCAGCCTAATGGATCTCCTCAAGCATGATCATAACAACATACCTTTGTTTCCTTCATCAAGTATCTGACAATTAGTTGTTCATCTTTGCCAAACGGCTCCTTTGTATATTTCCAGTTCCCTGTTATTGTTTCAGGAGTTTATACGACTTTGTGACTAATGGGTGAGAAAACCTCAAAATGCCCCGCTGTGTGGTGAGAAAGTAAACATTTATCCCATAGGAAAAAAAAAAACTAAAGTCATTTCAGGTCATTGAAAAAGAAGAAAATATTTGTTTCTGAAAGTTTTTTCTTATCAGCGCTCAGTCTGTTAACAAGGATGACATATCCTAACGAGTTATGTAAATCTACATCAGGGATACAAAGATCTCATTCCACCAAGTTACCAGATGGACAGATTGTGTAACTCCACAAACTCAAACCCCAAAAGTTAACACTGAATTGTCTTTTCTCATGTTTTAGAAATGATTGTTTTCCTCTGGGATAAACTGTCTCTACCAAGACGTCTGACCTTCTGGTTCTTGAAAGTCAGTGCTGGGAAGTTCTTTTTCTCATTGTTCTCAAGAGCTTAAAAGTCAAGAAGTTTTCGGACTCATGCTGTTTGAGTGTTCCTCACAGTAAAGCCACGGTGTGTCCGTCCCCATGTTCACATCTGTGTGTTGTGTGTAAGGGCTCTCCTTTGGAATGTAAAATACGCTCGCTTTGAGGTCGGATCCCTTTGAAATGAAATGCCACCCAGCGCAGTAATGCTGCTGAAAGAGACTGTATTTTTGCCCCACTATGCTTTGGGTTAAACAGTCAAGATCAGAGTTCAGATTCTGCTTGTTGCCAGAAACAGGGACCCCCTCCTGTGTGCAGGATGTGGCCCACTTGGAATTCAGTGGTCATTTCAGTCCAGTAACCAGTCTGTCTTCTTAGTTTTAGGCTTACATAAAAGGATCAATGTGCAGAATTTTTACATTGAAATGTCTAAATGAATTAAAAATGTATTCTACTTTGTGAATGAATAATAATATAACATTACCAATTAAAAAGCCAGAAAACTACTTGTTTTTTGTAGTTGGAATAATCAGTCAAATTGTGGTGCTCAATATGAAAAGATAAGACATTTTTATGGTTTCAATGAAAAATTAAAAGTAATGTAGAAAAAAAAACGATGACATGATACTATGACTGGATGCTGTTCTTTTTCTGTATTTCTTTAATTTGTTATGGTACTTTAAATAGAAACACCAGACAGTCAGTTTAATATACAGAATATATTTTTCAAGTCCATCAGGGCAACAGAAAGTGTTTTGGGAGGGCAGAATGTTTCGAAAATATATCCAGAGGGTGACTGCATGTTCGCTCTGTTAGACACATTCATTATGGGCCAATCAGATAATGGAGCAGACAGGCGCTGCTGCCACAGAGTAAAGTCCATTATATGAGCCAATGCCTACAGCAAACTCCTGCCAAAACCCACTGGGAGGGGGAAAAGAATATATTCAGTGGTGTAATGCAGTCAATGTTCTTTGCTCTTCATTTAATGAAGCAATTTTGTCAAGTTCTGATAAAAATGTTACCAAAGCAGGCAGCGCTTATGCTAATCTTGGTACGAGTGGCCATTGTTTACGTGCTCACAGCCGCTTGTGGTTTGAAGCTCCTGCCTCTTTCTCCTTAAAAGACGTTGATTGGTCAGTGCTTCTGCAGACCAAGCTCAATCATTCTGGCCTGGAACTTTGCAAAATGGATCTGCCTGATTACAGACATGGGTTCAGGCAGATCCAGCTGCACTGCAAGGTTATGCTTACTTGTGATTGATAACATTTACTTTCTACATCAGCTGCTTGTTCTATTGCCAAAGCTCTGCCCAAAATGTATATCTCAATCCCTTCATCCCTCTGGCTCCAACCCCTGTGAAGATTGCTTAAAAAGATACTGTTATGCTAAATAGAGATGCACTACTCAGCACTGCCCAACTTTGTGGAGCCCTTACTCAAATTTTTTAATTCAGGACATTTTTTCAACACAGTTGCTTGAATAAATTTGTTATTCTATTACAATAAACCTCTGTTTTGGTTTCATGAATGATTTTTTTTTTCATAATTAAGAGGAAAGATGTCCAAGGTGGACTTCCTGGCTCGTGATCTGCAGATGCTTTGGAAAGCTTAAACCAGGAAGTAACCATTTCAAAAACTTTTATTTCTCGAAGGGGAAAAATGTTAAGGATCAATCATATGCATTGGTTGAAAACTCATCTTTCATAATGATCCTAAGGATTTTCTGCGTTGCTAAAGAAAAGAGCCTGCACAGCCTTTCTGTGCAAACAACTTCAAATATATGGCACACATTCATGATATTTTGCTTCAACAAATGTTTCAGCATGTTTCCACCTTCATCATATAGCCCGAACAATGCAATGTTGGAGTCATATTATTATAAGTTAAGCCCAATTGAGTCCACTTGTCTTCTGTCCACCATGTTTATATCCTTGTTTTCTTTGGTGTCAGTATTGCCACTTGCCTCTCACAAGAGCTTTACATCAAGTTTTAGAAGGCACAAGCAATTACATGAGAGGACTTTGTAAGGGAGATGTCAAGCATAAAGGTAAATAATACTGATTATTTAAGGTATTTTAAAGAATTCCTCAAATTGAACTTGCCCTTGATTCCCATTCTACTATATCATTATTTAAAAATGCACCCATGACATGAAAATGGTGGTTAATTGTCTTATGTTGGCAGCCTTTATTGAATAGAGACCTCATGTCTAACAAGCTTTGAGCAGAGGTGGTCTTCAGAGCCTTCTGCCAGCAGAACAGATTGATGTGCTTGCTAACCTGCAAGTTAGTATCATCCTGTTTCCCTTGACAAGGCCTTTTTTGGCAAGTTTTTGGTTTATTGCTAAAAATGCTTGTTAATCTTCAAAATTTGATCAAATGTTAGGCACTATTATATAAAACTTGAAGAAGCATAGTATTACCTCACTAAAATTCACAAGTTGGGCATTCCAAGGTGCAATTATTTTCAAGAAAAAAATGTTAAACATCATATTTCAGACATGTAACACAAAAATCATCAAATTATTCCACTGTCTTTGTGACAAGGGATCCCAATGTGCAACATGCTTATAAACTCATTGGTCCACCACTCTATTAACAAACTGCATGTATCCAGATTTTAGCTTACTGTGCCTGTCTTGCGTCTTGTCAGTCTGTTTCAGGATGGAGTCAAACCTGATGTCCCCACCACACATCACAGCGGCAGACACCTGCTGGGTTTCTCCCCAGACCAAACAGAGATCGGTGTTGATCCTGATTCCCTGCCCCGTGGCCCCACTGTGATTGCAGACAGGTAATGATCTCGGTCCCCCTCTCTGCTAGACACATTTCACAACACAACGCCATGTAAGTGGACCAGGATGCACCTGTGTCAGGGGGCCCGGTTTAAACTGGTACAGCTCATTACCACACATGTAAACATGTCTGCCAGCCAGTCACAGACTCAGCCCAAATGTCTGCTTTTCAAACGCTGTTGTGCTTTTAGTAACAAGGTGGGAAATTGCAGTCCGGCCTCATTTGACATCCAGCTTAATAGAGCTAGTGCCAGTTTATTTTTCTAAAGGGTTAGATATTTTTCTTTCTATTTTAAATGCAGACCAAGCTCAGCAGTCACCGTTTGTAAACTGCATAAATAACATTCCTGCTTGGTACATTACCTGCACCCCCATCAGCTTAAAGTGATGTTTTGCAAAATGTTCAGAGGGGTCTAACATGTGCATGGCACTGCCAGTCTGTGTTCTGTCAGATCTCTGAGTAGGGTATGTCACATGTTAATGCAAACCATTCTGTGGGGGTATCAGGTTTCCCAGCAGCATTAAACCAGCACAGGCAGGAAGGAACACATTAGCCTTTACAAAAGGGGTGACAGCACCAGAGAGACAGGGAGGAGGGTGAGGAGGGGAGATATGCAACCTAATCTTGGGGTCCCGTTGAACAGGAAGGTGTGTGTACGGGAAGGTTAATACAGCCCCTCAGCTAGAGTTATAATCAAGGCCTCTATGGTCTGACATGTTGTCTCACTGAAACATTTCCAGAGTATTTAGAGACAGGAGCGTGAGGCGCAGTCGACGTGTCGGCTCTGATGAGGGGGGCCCTGTGGAGGTATTACGTCTGTAGCAGACGTTTAAGGTAACAAGTCCTCTGCAGGTGGTCACCGACAGTGTGGACAGTCTACATCATCACCTCGATCAGCGTAATCAGTCATTTACTCAGGTAGAGCAGCTCTAATTAAAGTCAATTTAATGCCTGAGGAGGAAGCCAATTCTTACATCACTGGGGTGGTTTAAGTTACTGGGAAACTTACTGAAGTTTAGGCCTGTCGCGATAACAAATTTTGCTGGACGATAATTGTAAAAAAAAATTTTTGCAGATAAACAGTATTATTCTCAATATTATGTTGAAACGTCATTTTTTCATTAATGTAATTATAATATTTGTCATAATAAAGTGAGTACACCGTAACAAAAGCAATAAACTTTTAATTTCTTAAGAGTATTTAACTGTAACTGGAAGGTCAAGAGCCTTCAAATAAAATAAATGAAACTAACAATATAATGCATTTAAAAAAAAGAGAGAGAGAGAAACCCATAAAAAATGAAATGGATGCTCTTTTGGGAAAAGTTGCATGTAAATAAAAATCATTATACTAAATAAAAAAAAAGACCCTGTCTCTGTGAAGAAAATAAAACTCCAATAAAAACACACACAACAATAAAAAAATAAATAAAATGGAGTTTACACAGTTCCTTTATTGTTTTTGACATGTATGTCCCCCCAGTCAATTCGTACTATCTGTTAAACGTTTGTAACATATTCCGAAATGCTGGCTTTTCAATCGTATTGAAGGGCTGCATTTCATTTGCAATGTAGCGAACAACATTGTCTGTGAACTCGCACCATTTCGCTCTGTTGCAATTATATTTCATTTGCTGACCAAATGCCTCACTAAGTCAAGGACGAAGGCTCCGCTGCACCTCGCCTTCTTCTTCACCACTACTTTCAAACAAATGCGACATATCGGCTCGTCGGTGTGCATGGGCTCACACCTTGTTCATTCTGATTAAAACCAAAATATTCCCACACTGGGGCTGTGGCAGCCAGCTTAGGAACCATCAGTTTTGCGTCTTCATTCATATTAGTTTTTGTTTCCTTGTTACTCATCATGACGCTCACTTCAGCTCTGTGTGTGTTAGCGCGAGCAGCCCCGCTCCACCCCCCAAAGATTGAATGAGTGAAAGATGCTCACCCCCCTAAATCCGCTATATATTCAACACCCCCAGGCGTTGAGAAAGATGGACAGAGTGAACCATCTTCTCATCCAGCCTGTTTGGTAGAGAGAGAGGAGGACGACAAACGGAAAGTTACGAATGTAACTATGGTTCTATGAATCCCGAATGACCGCCAGAGGCGGTGCTTAAAGCACTGAATATTCCCCTTGCATGCAGTCACGAAAACGTATACCAACATTGTCACTTGTGACCCCTGGATGACCCGAAGAAGCTATATCTTCCGGTGTCAATCCAGGGTACTTCTAGAATCTTCTCGCGAGCAAAGCGAGGATTCTGAGTGACAGAGAACTCTGGCGGTCATTAGGATTCATAGAACCATAGTTACATTCGTAACTTTCCGTTCTGTTTCATCCCTGCTGACCGCCAGAGGCTGATAACAAAGCACTGAATGACTCATACCAGAAAAGTCACGAGGAATCCAGCTTACCACCCATCAAAGAGTCGGTCAGAGGACTCGGTTGAAGGACCACAGCCAATGGATGGGGCGTGGCCACATTCACTCTGTAGAATCTGGAGAAAGTGGCCGGAGATGCCCATGAGGCCGCAGCACATATGTCCACCAGGGGCACTCCCTTCAGTGCAGCCCATGTCGTAGCCACACTCCTGGTAGAGTGGCACCTCACACCAGGTGGAAGGGGCGGCTTACTTGCCCGATAAGCATGGACAATGGCGTCAACAACCCAGTGGGACAAGCGCTGTTTGGAAACAGCACAACCCATACTAGCACCACCGTAACAGACAAAAACCTGGTCAGACCTCCGAAGACATGCAGTGGCTGCAGTGTAGACCTCCAGAGCCGCACGGACACAACAGTTCGGGCTCATCCTCCGTCTCCCCTGAAGGCGGGTCAAACCCGCGCCAGCTGAATAGGTTGGTTGAGGTGAGCAGGACAGCACTTTGGGGAGAAAAGCGGCATTGGGCCACAGGGCGACCCTGAACCATCTGAATTCCACCTTAGGCACGAGTTACTGACTGACAGGGCGTGCAGCTCACTGACACGCTTTGCAGAGAGAAATGGCCAGAAGGAAGCAGTCTTAAGTGTTATTCACCTCAGCCCTGCTTGTGCCAAGGGCTCAAATGGGGGCCGTCGTAGGGCACCTAGCACCAGGGGAAGATCCCATGGAGGGGCCCTCATGGACCTAGGGGGACGCAGCCTCTGCGCCACCTTCAAAAACAGGGACACCAGCCTGTGACCACCAATTGTGACGTTGTCAACTCTAGCGATGTCGACGATATCGCTGCCACATAAACCCTCAAAGTTGAAGGAGACCGGCCTTCATCCAGAAGGGACTGGAGGAAGTCCAAGACAGTTGGCACAGAACAGATTGTAGGGTCTACACCCCTACCAGCACACCAAGAGGAAAACAACTTCCATCTGTTTTCATACTGGAGGCAGTAGATGGTGCCCTCGCATTCAGTATAGTATACTGGACAGAGTTTGCACAGGCACTCAACAGCGCCTCGGGCCCTGCAGCGCCAAGCGCACTGTCCGGAGCCGGTGTGGACTGGGGTGCCAGATCCGCCCCGCCATCTGGGACAGGAGATCTGATCTGTCGGGAAGGCGCCACTGTGCGTCGCGACACAGACTGTGCAACAGTGGGAACCAACTCCTCCCTGGCCAAAAGGGAGCTATGAGCAAGACTCTGTGGCCCTCCTGAAGGACCCTCTGGAGCACATGCCGAATCAGGGGCATAGGAGGAAAGGCATACAGAAGGCAGTCCGGCCATGGATGAGCCAGCGCATCCTGGCCGAGTGGGCTGGTTGTCTCGGCCAAGGAGAACCACAGAGGACAGTGGGTCGATGCCTCTGAAGCGAAGAGGTCCACCTCTGCTCTGCCGAAGAGGCTCCATACAGTGCTCACCACCTCCGGGTGGAGGCGTCACTCCCCTGATGGAGGCTTGACGGAGAGAGAAGTCTGCTAGGCGGTTCTGCTCTCCTGGCAGATGCATCGCCCGCAGGCTGACAAGGCGGGGGGCCGCCCATGTGAGGAGCTCCCCCGCCTCTGCCAGCAGCTGTGCGGACCTGGTGCCCCCCTGATGGTTGATATGATAAACCACTGATGTGTTGTCTGACCGCTGGGACATGCTTGTCCCTCAGGTGCAGCAGGAAGTGCCTGAGAGCCAGGTGGACAGCACGAAGCTCCAGCACATTGATGTGTGTCCCCTGGTCCTCCAACGGCCACTGTCCACGGGCCGTCCTGCTCTGCCACACTGCACCCCATCCCAAGGGACATGCATCTGTAGTAACCGTCTCCCTGCGAGACGGAACAGAGCCCATCGGGACGCCTCCGAGCACATATGCCCTGTCCCTCCATGGAGCCAAGGCGTGAAGACACTGCCGTGAAACCCTTAGCTTCCTGCATTTGTGCCGCTGGGCATCCAAGTGAAAGCTGTTCAGCCACGCTGCAATGGGCGCAGTGACAGCAACCCCAGAGGAACTATCCCGAAATTGATGTTAGTTTGCCTAAGAGGCGAAGGAAAGACACATAGGTCAGCCAGCGACCCTCTTGGACTAGGGCAAGATGGCGGATGATATTGTCCCGCGGTGGATGGCCTCGCTGTCATTGTTACACTGTTCAGAGAAACACCAATGAAAGTTATGGCCTGGGATGGCACCAGGCAACTCTTTTCCACATTTACCTTGAGTCCGAGCTGAGCCACGTGGGACAGGAGCTCTGTGTCCCAGGGACACCTGGGCCCTGGAGGGGCGCAGACCAGCCAATCGTCCAGATATGGAAGAACCTTCAAGCCCTGAGCCTGTAGAGGTGCAAGTGCTGCCGCCACACACCTGGTGAAGACCCTTGGGCAGAGAGAGAGAGAGCCCGAAGGGCAGCACCCTGAACTGCCAGTGGCAGCCTCGGTAAAAAGCGAAGAAACCGCCTGTGTGCCCGGCGATTGGGATATGGAAGTAAGCATCCTTGAGGTCGATGGGCGTGAACCAGTCCCCTGTGCCACAGTGTGCAGGACTTCGCCGTGGTCAACATGTGGAGCGGCATGACCTTCAGAAAGCTGTTTAGTGCTCTGAGGTCCAGGATTGGACGAAACCCAGTCGATTTTGCCACAAGAAAATATGTCGAATAGAACCCTCCGGGGCATGCCAGAGGGTCCACTGGCTCGATGGCACCCTTGGCCAGGAGGGCAGCCAACTCCTGGTCCAAAGCGAGAGCCTTTGCCGGGTCTCTGATGGAGGTCATTATGGCCCGGCCAGATGAGGGGGGCAGCGGTGGAACTGAAGCCTGTATCCATGGGTCAGGGTGGCGACTACCCACGGATCCAGAGCATGAGCAGCCCACTGTTGGAGCTGCTGATGTGAAAAACATCCGACCGCCGGCCCCAAGGCCTCAATCTCTGGCCCCCCGGCCCCTTGGGGCCCTAGAGGGGGGACGGGCAGGCCCTGGAGCACGCAACTGCCTCGGGTGCAAGCGGGCAGTGTCCCAAAAGTCCCGGCGTGGTCTCTGGGTGGGATGCTGAACTCGAGAAGCGACTGGTGGAGTGGCCCGTCTGTGGTGTCTTGAGGAGGCGAAGACAGCCGAGGACCCCTTGACCCGGCTGACAGGGGCCCCTAACGGGAGGAGGCATCCGCCTAAGACCCGCAAGCTGCTGCCTGGTCTGCCCGGCCTGGATGGTCCGCTCCAATGCCTCCTGGGCTGCAGGGCCAAACACCTGCCCTGGTTCCACCGGCAGGCTGCAGCATTCTCCTGGCTGCCTCTGTCAAGTTAGATTGTGACAGCCAAGCCTGACGGCGAGCCTGAACCAAAATAGACATCAGTCGTCCAAGCTCCCTGGAAATCAAGCCAAACGCCTCCAGCGAGGCATCACAAAAGGTGTGAGCATCAGCAGTCACACTGCCGTCCTGCAGTGAGGCTGAAAGGGCCAACATCAAGTGAGATAGTGAATTCCCCATGCGTGCAGCACGTGCCCCCACATCATAAGCCCTAGTGATGAGGTCATCTGGGATCCGACACTGGGCTCTAGGGCACCTAGCATCCCTACGCAGAGCTTCGTCTGGGGCCACAATAAGCGAAGCGATAGCGGGCTCAACTGCTGGCATGCAATCCAGGCCAGCCACTGCTGCATCATGCATGGCCGCCAGGGTTCGCCCATCTGCAGAGAGTCGGGAGCAGGCCTTACTGTCCCTCCAACAGGTCTGCAACTCCTTTAGATAATCCACAGAGTGGGGAATAGCGAAGGCAGTAGAGGCCGGCCTGCGCCGGAAGAAGGCACTTGCAGGTGCTGCTTCTGCCTGTTGTGGAACTGAGGTGTTCAACCGCTCAAGGGCCAGGCGCATCACAGCACGCATGGAACCGTCCCCCATTTCAGACCCCGAAGTCTGAGCTGAGGAGCGGGAGCCTTGCTCCGATGGTGGGGATGTCTCACCCCCCGGAACTGCCTCGTACTCACAGAAGTGGCTAGCGGAAGCTGCCAGGGAGAGTGTATCCTCCTCAGGCAAAAGTGCTGGCATTGGAGGGGAGAGTGCCACATCAGCCACCAAGGGGGCACCAGGCTGGCGTTCAGCAAGCAAAGACCTCATCTGTGCCAGCTCAGCAGAAAGCCGCTCCACTTCAGATGACAGCCTGCCATGTCCAGATCTCGCCTTCTTTTTGGAGGGAGCGGTCGCTGCAGCCTCTGCACGCCGCTTGGGCGTGACCGATGGGCCAAAGGTGGCTGGTCCGAAGGAGGGAGGCCTGCACCAGCCGCTGGGCCTTCCACCCCTGCCAACCTGGCAGCCCTAACTGCCCGAGGCAGGTAGCTGCAGTCCATGCAGGGATTGCCCGAGAGCGCCTCCCGCAGATGTTCAGGGCCAAGGCATGTGGGGCACAGGTCGTGGCCATCTTCTGGCTGTAAAGAAAGCCCACAGGAAGTACACAGATGGGAGCCATCCATTGTGGCAACACCACGCCAACCAGGCACAGATCACTTCTTGGCCAACCTAAGCGCAGACACTACCCAACTGCCAGGTACAGGAACCATATGCTGGGGGAAGGGAGCACTTATGTTGCCTGTTCCAGCAGAGGCCACAAAGGAAACAAAAAACAAAAAGTAAATCGCCGCCCTGTGGGGGATCACTAAGGAGTCAACCACAGCGCTAATGCTATGGTCTTAACACGCAGGAACCGTATGCTGGGGGGAGGGAGCGCGTACGCTGCCTGTACCAGCAGAGGCCACAAAAGCAAACAAAAATCAATCACCGCACTGTGGGGGATCAATAAACAGCCACCAGGTGGCAGGAGCTACCCACAGCGCCAACGCTACGGTCCGACACGAAGGAACCGTATGCTGGGGGGAGGGAGCGCGAACGCTGCCTGTACCAGCAGAGGCCACAAAAGAAAACAAAAGTTAATCGCCGCACTGTGGGGGATTAATGAGAAGCTAACCACAGCGCTAACGCTACGGTCTAACAAGAAGGAACCGTATGCTGGGGGGAGGGAGCGCGAACGCTGCCTGTACCAGCAGAGGCCAACAAACAAACAAACCAAAAAAACCCACTACACCGTGGTCCCTAACCAGAGAGGGTTTAATAACACAAAATGGTAGCAGCTAACTCCCGTTTAGCAAACAAAGGAACCCTATGCTGCTGTGGACGGCGCGCACGCGGACCACTATAACAAAGGTCAGAGAACACCTGACTCTCAATAGGTGAAGATCACCAAAACCAAAAAATAATTCACGCTGGGCACCAGGCGCAACTACGCGACCCGTCAGCGAACACAAAGAAGCTACCAGGTGAGCTAATCGTCGGGGTGAGGCGGCGGGTATGCGGCCGAGACCAACGATCTTAGTAGTAAGGCAAATCTGCCGAAAACAAAGGGAAATATACTCACCTCATCCAGAGTGCATCGGCAGAACACATCCAACCATATGCCGGGGTGAGGCAGCGTGCATGCAGCCTTCACCAACAGAGGTTGACGATACACAGGTGAAGCTACCACCAAACACACTTCACCGAAGTGACGGATCACCGTCGCAGCTCCTGGAGGACGAACGTTGTTCGCTGCTCCGACACACAAGGTCACGGAGCTACCAGCGACGGGGTACAAGGTAGCCACCTTACTGAAGATTTTACACAGCGCTCAATGCAAACTGCGCGCGAGAAGAAAAAAAGGGAAGTACCCTGGATTGACACCGGAAGATATAGCTTCTTCGGGGTCATCCAGGGGTCACAAGTGACAATGTTGGTATACGTACTCGCACTGCGCATGCGCGAAGGGGAATATTCAGTGCTTTAAGCACCGCCTCTGGCGGTCAGCAGGGATGAAATAGAACACACATGCACGTGTCCATTTATTGAGGCCGGCAAACTTACCAAGGACGTTTTTATTAATCGTGCGATTAATTGATTTATTAATTATCATGACAGGCCTACTGAAGTTTAAGTATGGAGATCATTTGACCCATCCCTGTTGAAAGATTTTCAAAAATGTAATCTCAGACATCTCATTTTGTCCATCGTCAACTGCTAGTCTGTTAAAAGGATAACTGCTGTGAGACATAATGAGGTTGATAATTGAGCTTAATTACGTGTTATATGCACGAAATGTACAAAAATACAAAAACCTCACTTGTGTTATTCCTGAGAAACTAAAAAAGGAGCACATATACTTTGTTCCATTGCGCAAGTGTTTGTAAAACACACGTCATGGTATCAGTCCACTAAGTTGTTACTGTTGTTTTCATCTGTTAAAATACATAATTAAACTGAATGCAGTTTTCTCCACAGTTCTTTTGAACATGTTTACAATTAATATACGCAGGGCATACAGGAGCACCTCAATGTTATTCTTTTAGAATGTCTGCTCCTCCTCCACCCTGTAGTGAAATGATCAGTCTCAGACTTTGCCTCCTCAGCACACGACAAATGTTGAGCACTCTAATCAGTAAAACTCATTAGTCAGCAATAAAACTCAACACGTGGAAGCCATGCTGTTTTTGTTTATTCTGTTTTTTCTTCCTATGGCTCAGTCCAATTTAGATGTTTCACCTCCGACTGGTGGCAGGCGGCCATGTTGGCTCTCAGTCTGCATTCAGGGCATATTCTCACCATGTGGAAACTGCTTCAAACAGATTGTGACACAGATTTGAGGGCAACTGAAAAGTCTTAACATTTTTTCTTTCGAAAGTTGTCTCTCCACTCAACATGCTCTGTCTGTGTTGTAGCTCTGAGGACAAGGCCCTAATGGTGGTGAAGGATCATATCTTCATCCGACCTCCTCCACCCTGCCAACCTCCTGTTAACAGGACCAAGTGCTTAGAGTAAGTTTTGAAATGTGACATCTAATATATTCAATACCTGTTTTTATGCCAGTTTTCATTTTATATCAACAACTTGTAAAAAAAAAAAACAATGTTTGTGTGTTTTTGGGTCCATTAGAGTGTGACCAGACCGCAATGAAATTGTCAGGGAACAACATCTGTTTTGTTGAACTTGGATGTAGTTCAGGGTTCCTGCTGATTATTAAAGTACTAAATTTGATTTTTGTAATCTGAAGCCATTTAAAGTTTTGAAAACTCTTTTTTTCCACATGAGGATTTAAAAACTGCCACCTCATTGTTCCTTCTTGCTAGTGTCTGGCTGGACCCCCTTTTGCCTTCAGAACTGCTTTAATTCTTTAAGTTACTGGAAACATTGCTTAGAGATTTTAATAATAAATGTTTCAATGTTGTGAATCTGCCTTTGACACATCTCAAAAGTGCTCTATAGGATTGAGATCTGGTGACTCTGGAGGCCACTAGGGTACAGTAAACTCATTGTCATGTTAAAAAAAAAAACAGTTCCAGATGACTTGAGCTTTTGTGGCATGGTGCATTATGAGCCATCAGAAGATGATGAAAGTATCTCACACACCATTTCACCACCAACACCAGCCTGAGCTGTTTATACAAGGCAGGATGGATCCATGCTCTCATGTTAAAGTCCAGTTCTGACCCTGCAGTCAAAATGTTGAAGGAAAAATCCAGAGCTATCAGACCAGGCAACATGACAGGCAGCTGACTGGAGTGGCACCCAGTGTGGCCTTCTCTTTTTCAATATTTAAAGTTCTTTTCATATAGAAATGGTCCTCTGCATACTGAGGTTGCAGTGAGTGTTTTTATAAGTATGTATTGCCTTTTTTTCATCTCAAACCACTCACGCCATTCTTCTCTAACTTCTGCAATTAGCCAGATTTTTTCATTTAGAGAACTGCTTATCACTTTCCTGTTTTAGACCATTCTCTGTTAACCCTAGAGATGGTTGTTCATGAAAATCCCAGTAGATCAGCTGTTTCTAAAACACAAAACAGCCCATCTGGCACCAACAATCATGCCACATTGAAAGACACTTACACCACACATCTAAGTTATTGTGAATCTTAGTTTGAACTTTAGTGAGTGACCATGTGTGCATGCTTAAATGTACTAGGTTGCTGCCATGTGATTGGCTGATAAGATGTCCATCGTTGAGCAATTGCATGGTTGAGCCATATTAAGCAGCCTTAAACAGATCTCTCTTTGGAAGAGTGTTTCATTTTGATATGCTTTGATAGAATTAATAGGTAACACACTGACACTTGTAACTTTTTTAAGGAAAACAAATTCTTTGATAAGCACTTTAGCAGTTCTTAGAGTAAAAGCTTTACACTACTTTGATGTTGATTGCCATTATCATGCTGTCTTTCTTTTACTATTTAGATCAGAAGTGTTCAACATTTTCTGTCAGGGGCCAAAAATACATGCATGTCAAGGCAAGTTTGGTGTATCAAACTGTAGGCTTTGTGATGGCCAAGTGGCCCTGGTCGACCCTTTCTTCCACATGATTGGCCCAAGGTCAGGACAGCAATGATGCAGCCGAGAGGGTAGATGACTTTCAGGCATAAAACCTGAACAAACTGCACAAAGCCCTGACAAACTTAAATGGAGTACTGGTGCTTCAAGATGGCCAAAATGATATGCAAAGTATGTCTCAAACTCGATATAGTCGAAAATAGCACAGTTCTAACACAGATTTTAATTGATTTTTTTCCCTCTCAAACAAAAAAAACCTCTAAGTGACACAAAAATGACATGAATCAAGTTCTACCTTTCTGTTGTCAAAGTATATTCCTAAATCAGTCAGAATTTCCCTCTTAAAATTAAAGTGTGTGTCATGAAATGTTAATATGTAGTTCTAACGCAGGCAGGTTCGCCTACATAAACACGGAAAGCTGAGGGATTTTCTCAGCTTATTAACATGTTACTCTCTGATCAATATTTAATCTAATTTTTAAAAAATCAATACAAGCAATTAAAAGTGCTTGTGCAAAACCTGACAGGGCCACCATCATGAAAGCTGTAAAATTTCAGCATGTATTAATTTTTCAAACTTTGCAACAACTTACAATTTAAGTTAGTGAATAAAAAAAGTGATTTTTTTTTGTTTTTAAATCTTCTGCAGAAAATAATTCAAATTAATCAATATATTGACAGCCCTAGTTCTTCCATAATCCATTTGTCTTTATTCATTTGTTAAGTAAAAATTTTGAGTTCCAGTGCTGGCTATAATTAATTGTACCTTTGGAGTTTTACAGAGGGCCTCAGGCCATCACTTGGACGCCCCTGATTTAGACCCTCCATGGGCTTTGTTAAAACATTAGCTTGAGGTAAAACTGGAGGCAAACATAAATTCCCAACACAGGACACCCAGGAGTATAAAAGGCTGTCTTTTTATGTTGTTGGGTGCCAGATTAGAAGGCTAGTTTCCTCTTTTGCATCACCCTCAATATTGAAGTAAAAATAAAAATTGAATGTTGTTTGGCAGGTTGGCTCATGAGTTGAGGGGTTGGGTCCACCGCCATGAGGTGCAGCTGACCAAAACCAGACGCATGAGTAACAGCCACCACAAACCCACCAGGACCATTCTGGTAAGTTTCGCAAAACCTCAGACAAAACTTCTGATGGGCTGTGTGAAAATTAACTTGATGCTTGGTATTTACTCTTAAAAAAAACTCAGTTGTATGTATTACCGGAAATTACTCCATGATAGGTGTGTTTCTTGGCAAAGTTCTGCATCTCTTTTGCCTCTGCTTCACCTCTTCTTGTGCATTCTCTTTTTTTCTGCCTCCTTTTTTCTTTTTGGGCTGAGTTTAATCCATCAGCCCTGAGAAAGTAAACAGCACTAAGGGGGCAAGCTGTAGGATTAGTGTCCCCTGCTCTTTTTTCATCAGTTTTTCAAATCTAACCAAAAGCGATCCAGTCAGAACTGCCTGCTTTCACCTTTTCTGTGCTCTGCTGTTTTAATCTTTTGCACACATAACAATAACTGTAGTTTGCATCAAAGTGCTTGGATGGAGATAATGTTTATGTGTTTTACAATTATGTCAGTGGTTTATCCTACCCCTGCTGATTGTTAGTTGAAGTGAATTTATAAGATTGCCCACTAATTTTCTCCAATTTTTCCAAACAGAAAACAGAGAATAAGGATGCTCAGAATTCCCATATGGTGACTGTCCGATACACAGAAACTCCTGAGCAAAAGTGAGTAAAGAATTCTTGGAAAATGTCTTCGACAGAGTCTGCAATATGAACCTTTTTCCCCAGCCTAAATATTTTTCTATCAAGCAATTTTTCATTAAAATTAAAGCAGCATTCAGCTCCAGGGACAAACATGCTGTAATTAGCATACACCACTGACGTATTGTTCGGTAAACCATTACTGCTGTAATCTGGAGTGTTTATTGTCAGTGGCATCAAAGAAACAGATTATGTAAAGCAACTGTAGACATAACAAGCTGGTATGCTGCACTGCCTTCACATAATGTTAAACAGAGCTGAAATGGGAAACAAACTTTCTGGCTCTTACCATTTTTGGCTTTCGGATTTTTACAAACTGACTGATTTATGATGCTGTGATTTTAAAGCAATGATCTTTGCACACTGCTGCAGAGTTTTGGCAGTCAATAAGAACCTTTCCTGCTGGACTGGACTGTGAAGTCTAGATCACGCAGAAGGAATCAATATTTTTTTGGCTACCTGTGTTTTATTTTCCTTAGAGAGTATTTCTGAGGACGATGAAAAATCCACTGGACAGTAGAGGAGAAATCAGTTTCAGGAGCCTCTGGAGACATTAGTCATTGAAGTATAATACTGAATTGTTTCTAAAAACACACATATTCAGCATTATTTCCTTTCTGCTTTGTGGATTATATCTGGATTGACATATTGGCTATGGGGATTGTGCAAAGCCTTCAACCTCCACCCTGATTGACAAAACATTGATTTATGGTCAGAAGGAATCTGAAAAACTGTCTTAATGTTGATTAGTTAGTTTGTTTTTTTTTCCACATGTAGAGGTCTCCTAGCAAAATCCTTGCAAATTACACTTGATATGGTTTAAATGCAAAAAATACTTGTCCCTTGCCTATCCACATATGAAAAACCCTCCTCACTCTCTCTGCTGTTTCCTCTAACTTTGAAAGATGCTTAATCTTATCAAATATGTTCCTCTAAAGATGTCCAGGGGGATATGCCACCTCTGTGCCAGGTGTTTATTTGGCCCACAGTGGATACAAAAATACATGTTATGTCACTGAATTCACAGTAAACTTGAAATCTAACTGAAGTTGCATCTACTTTTTTAAAGGAACATGGTTAGGCTCTACTGATATGGATTAAGGCTAAAAGAGTTTGTTACATACAGAGATGAAGCATAGGGGTTTATAGGCATTTAATGAATTTTAAAGCCAAGAACCTTAAAATATGTCATGGACATTTGTTACCAGTGTGAACATGCTGAAGAGAAGGTAAATATGGGACCATTACTGGTCTTTTGATGAAAGGAAAAATGAAATGTTTGTTACAGTTATCGCCGAATCCAAGCTGCTTCCAATTGGTCTTTTGTCTCTTAAGCTTAAAAACAGTAAAGCGCACAGTAAACTTTTGACAACTTCTATGAATGTCTATGTTTAGTAATTGGATCCCAAGCTTATTGCACTTTTGCACATTGAATGTGCATTCACACTAATCATTTACAAACCATCTCTGGTGGCAGCCTGCTATCTGAGCTCACCAGCCCGCCTCCTATGCCGTAATAACCATTTCATTGTTTCTGTGGCTCTATGACTCAGTTTGTTAATATTGTTTTACCTCATCCATTAGCAGCATGTATCCGACAAAATTAGGTAGAAAAGCTGATAGGTACTTTACAGCTAGCATTTCTTCTTTACTTTCCCTAAAATACACCATGGGTATTATTATCTGCTAAAATCCATCATCGTGCATTGACATAAAAGGTACTTCTGCAGTCCACTGGAGTGAATAACTTGAAATATCTTGAAGTGGTTGGCATGCAGCAAAGCACTGCATTTTCACTGGTAGCAATGGCTCTTCAACAGCTTCTTCCCCCCATTTTGTCCAAGGGACTGATGATAAGCGCTCTGACACACTACAAAATTGTCTCCAGAACAGTTACTGCTTTTGAAAACTATCCCATTACTCATCGTGGATGTTATTGCAAGGTGTAAATGGAGTTAGAGAATCCATTCACTACTGTAAATAAGGAAGAGCAGAACACATAGGTACTCACTAAACTCACATTTCAACTAGCTTGAACAGTTGATGTATGACAGCAGTGGTTTCAGCTCATTTCTTTTCTTTACTGACTGATGACATTGCTATGACAAATGTTTGTAATGATGTTATGTATTTTAATTTAACTAATGCAACATAAATTATATGATAGGAATACAATGTCAGGATTGATTAAGAAGTTTTTTTCTCAAACTTGTCAGTTCTGTTGCATTTCTCCAGCAAAACCTGTGGTTTATCAGTGTTTTGTTACTTGCGGTAATGTCATTGTGAAACAAACATATAAAAAACGATGTATGTGTGTTTCTTGTCCCCTTGTTGCAGTGCTTTGAAGGTCATCTCATTTTTTGGCTCTTACTTCTTTCAACAGGAATCATGGCAACGAGCTGCTGGTTTACTACGCTCCTCGTCACACCTACGGTGACTTCTTTGACGAGATCAACCGCCGTGGGGACACCTTCTACGTCGTGTCTTTCCGCCGGGTAAGTTTCAACTCATCCAGTCTGTTATGTCCTTTTTACTGGGGGGGATATGATATTTTTCTCACTCAGTTTCTGAAAAGTGCCTAAAAGTTTTATTGAATTTATTTCACTTGTAAAATGATGTAAAATAATGTGCTATCTTAGGAGGTAACAACAGAGGCAGAAGGGATCAGCGACTAGCTCTTTATTTGTTTGTGGAGCTCACACTGTGATGTGCTCTGACCAGGAAATCTGACTGAACAAATAGCAGCACCAAATGTTATGATATTACACTGATATGAATATTGTAGTGTGAGATAATCGAGTAACTTGGTTACATTCCAAATGCAGATGTATACTGGGAAAAAGACGAGATTATAAAATTAGAACAGTTTTTTGAGTTCTAAGCTCTGATCAAGTTGAATCTGTCTCTCCTGTTTTTTATCCCAAATTTGAAAAGAAAAAGAGTCAAATAACAAACTCACTCTTGTCTAATAAATAATGATTAATCGACCTGTTCATCATCAGAGAGCAATGATTTCAGGGAAACTTTGAGGGTGGAGGAGGGGTGGAACACACACATCACTGGGTGTGACTACCTTTCTGGAGTCCAGCTTCCTTGGTCCACTTAAAATGATCAGGACCGTGTTTTCAGTCAAAGCCATATGTCAGTGTTAATCTACAAAGCCTTTTTTCAGTTGGCCATTTTGCTTTCCCTGCAGGAAACTCTGAACCTGTTTTTAATTTTCGCTGTTGATACGATTAATCCTGAACAAGATGTCCAACAGCAGCTCGGGGTTTGTTTCTTAGATTGATGTGTTTCCTATAAAAACACGTCTGGAGACGTCCCTTTGCTTTTAAATGTTAACAAACCAAAAAGAAAACACGTTTAAACTTCCTGAAACGTATGCTTCTCCCTCACTGTACCTAAAAGCTTTGCCAAGCTTGTGTTTCACTCTGCTCTTTATAGGATCTTTAGACCTTAAAGCCTTTGCATTACTCAGAGGGGTGGGACTTTTGAAAACAGCAGTCAAAGATCAGGACCTCTTGTCACTAAGACTCTCACAAAGACTTTGCGCTTGGTTGGCATGGTGATGGCAGGGACAATGACAACAATGGTGTGACTGCTGAGGGCCTCTCAGGTCTAATATCCATCCTTTAGCTCCTGACAGCTTTGTGCTGCAGAAGCAAAGAGAGGTTGTTCAAGTTTATCCACAAAACATAAAGATCATTTAGTGGGTATAAAACCTTTTTATCATTTATCTCTGAATCATTACACAGTTAAAAATATCATATTTCATACATTAGTTTGGAGTAGACATGGCAGTTACGTCACAGCAGTTGCACATGCATACAGCTTACAATAAAAAAGTGCAAATACATGTTAATACTGTGAATTTGTAAAATGTGTAAATTGGGTGTTAGTGTAGGAATGGGGAAAAAATGTTATGAATTACTGTCACCAAAGACACCTATGGTCTTAAATAGAAGCAAAAGTAGTTACATTTTTATAACATTTATTGATGATTAATTGAACTATTAGAAAGGAAGTTAATGCTCATCTAAGTTTAAAAGGATGTTTCACTGTCACTGTTTTGTTAATTATGTTTTTGATAGCCCTTGTTTAGTTAGGCTTTATTTTATAGCCTTCTCTCTTGTTTAGTCTTACACTCTCAGAAACAGCCATGTTAAGTTGTGACTTTCAGCATTACAGCAGCAAATTTTGATAACAATTGTCTCTTTGTTTAGGTTTTCTTTCAAACTAACTGATGTGTATTTCTGAAATCTGACCTTTTGATTATGTGGAAATGTAATATTATAAACATCTTAAGAATGATTAATGTCAGCAGTTCACACATGTACTTCAAACTGGCCCACTCAGTGTAATGTTTCTCTCTAATTCACAAAAGCAGCTGATAAATCTCATTAATCAGTGTCCTGAACATGCCTGCAAAGTAAACACTAATGAATTCCCTTTTTTGTACCTTGACTTTTTCTTTGTTATGAGTTATTATTTTTATGAGTTTCTTCACACTTGACTTGGAGACGTCTTTGTTCTCTATTCTGTTGTTTGCTTATTTTCCCCAACTGGTTCGTCTCAGCCCACAGAATCTATAACCTCTGCGTACAAACACAAAAAAATGTCCATTAAGTTTGATCTTGATCAGTAAAGACAATCTGTTTAAGTGTTACTTGTCACCTGAAATGCATTAGAGGACATATTTTCGTGCTCACACTAAGTTTGGACTTTTTATGTATTTTAGAAACAAACCATAGTTAAAAATAAAAAAAGAAAAAATGGAGCTGACAGGGCCACAACTGAAGCATGGGGGGATGTTCATCAGACTCTGCTGCTGCCATGCCAGGTCCCTCTTGAAAAAGAGATTTTAAAGCTCAATGAGACTTGTATCTGGTTAAATAAAGGATATAATAATAAACTGCCTTAAAAAATTTATTCAACAAAGATGAATAAAATCTTTGTGAGTCAAAATCAAATAATACTAGACAACTATAGGAGAATTGGCTGTTTATGCCCTGTAAATATTCCTTTTTAATACGTTTTTTTTTACAGGAATGCTTTGGAGCGAGACTCTATGATGATGTTTTTTTCTCTGTTGTTGTTGTAGTTCTTTTCCTCCGTTTGTTTCATGGCACACTCCAACCTCAGACTTCTACATTTAACTGTCTGGTTATGGAGAAGTGGATTATGAGTTGTTATAAACATTTAAGCACATTTATAAACAGTTGTCATGGTGATTCAAATCTTCTGCAGTCTTGGCTTAGGTCATACCAGATTAAATCAATCCAAGCATGAAGTAGTCCATTTCTTTTGCTTGAACTCATATTTGATTTGATGACTGCTGAAGTACGTTCACAATCACTCATGTTAAAAAAAACTTCTTTTTACGAACGGATGACCCCTGATCCCCCTGTACTCTCAGAGATGCTCAGTTAGAGCTCCTCTCTTTAAGCCCCTCCCCCATATGAGCTCACCCTCTGCCCAGATTGGTTTGCTGCTGGGCTCTGTGTTAGGTGGTCAGTTCAGTGCTGTTTGGCTGCTTGTTGTCAACGTTTCTGCATACATTCCCTAGTCTTTGCTTTGCAACGACCTGAGCATACTGAGCCAGTTGGGTGAAAGTGCTGCTGAAATGTTAATATGATGTCATACCGGTAGGTCGAATCAAGGGGGACAGGAGGCGAGCTGTTAATACATCTACTAGCACTGTATAGAGAACAGAACAGAAGTATGCCATCATGAAGAGGAAAGTTGAGACTCTCAAAAGCATAATACTGGCTCCTTAGGTTGACCCATCCCAGCACATAGCCTGACAGTAATGCCCTGCAAAGCTGCAAAACATTAGCTTAATGTTTGCTGTTATGGCTGATTCGATTTCATTTTGTTTTTAAACCCTGTCGCCTGCTTTAACAAAAGAAGGAGCTGTTGTAGATCAGGCTTAAAGTTTTAGAATACAACATGCAGAAGTCTGGGACTGAAATGATCTGTTTGTCTGTCTTACATTGCGAGTACAACCACTTGAGGTATTGGTAGCACTGGTTTTGCCTTGTGTTTGCAATACAACACAACTAGTGATGGCAATATAACAAAAGCCATCTTGTTGCAGAAGCAATTGATATCTCTGTACTGCCCCCGCCGGAGGCTGCAACTAACACTTATATCAACAAAAACGTCATCAGTTGTTTTTCCTGTCATTGTCAGGTAATAGTTGAATCCTCCCTAAAAAGTCACACTTGGTTGGCTCTCCTTCATGTTTTCTTTTAGGGCTAATATTTTCAGTGACCTCTTAACTTTCTTTTGTCAGCTTTATTCACTCAGTTTATTTGCTTGTATTTTGTTTCCTGGGTTTCAGTGTGTGTGTGTGTGTGTGTGTGTGTGTGTGTGTGTGTGTGTGTGTGTGTGTGTGGCTGTGTGTGGCTGACTGCTTTTGTTTTTTTTTCCCTTTTAGTCAGAATGATGTTATTACATGGCTGCCAAAGCTCTGAATTAAATTTGGAATTTGTTTAGATTTTAGAGCCAATCACCACCAAATGGTGACTTTTGTCCCCTTCTTCCTGAGATCGTTCAGCACGTTCGTCACAGCCTGATCTCGTCCTGGCCAGCAACTGAGGTCAGCCTCGACAGGAAGTTGCACGCCCAGCCTGGTCATGCTCGGCGTAAGACTGCTTTAAACCCTCATTGATACATGACCACCTGTGGCTTTGTTTAAGTGTGAAATGAGGTGATGGAAAACATAACAAGACCAGAATATGCCCTTCCTCCAGCGTCATTTTGTGGTTTTACTTCAGCTCTTTAGTTGTTTTAGCACCTGCAGCTTCATATAAATGTACATTAAGGTGACATTGTGGAAACACAGGCTGCTTTCACTGTAAAGACAGATCCAACAAACGTTTAGGAATACTCACCTGTTTTCATGGCAGCTGTCAGTGTGATGACCTTGTCAGCTCCCTGATGATGAACAATAATTTACATTAGAGGTTTTTCCTTTATGCCGGTCCCTACAGACAAGGAACCCTCTCCTTTATTTTGCTTTGTGTCATGCCTGATGCGGTATCTAAAGTGAAACAACATGCAACAATTTAACGATTTTTATTTTATTCTTTTTATGAATTTCTTTGTGTTAATAAAAATTGTACTTATTTGCCAGCACCACAAACTAAACTGGTTACATATGCAGTGGTGTTTCCCCCACGCTGGCCAAGTAGTCCTCCAGCCAGAGCTGCGGTCTGTCTCCAGACCTCATACCATACCCCTGCCTGTCATCGCCTCACTCCTTCATTTTTCATTTCACCATGTGATAGAGCACAACAGGTTTTAGTTCAGGGGCCTCAAACTCACACCAACTGGGGGCCACTTTTGATCCTGTTTTCTTGAAAGAGGCCCGCTCTGTTTTTTTATATACAGGAACAAAAGCACTACACTTCTGTAAAGTTCACTTTGTGGTTTCCAGTATTCACATTTCTCTAATTCTTAGCCGAAGTATGTCAAAAGCAAGTTGTAAACAATTCTGTAGATATTTCTTTTTTTCAACAATTTGTTTAAAGATGCTATGAAGAGTTTCTAAGTAATTACAAAAAAGTCTCACTTTTAGATATATGCCTGATCGAAATACACACTTTAAGATGAGTTTTATAGCATCAAAATAGGTTATCTATAAACGCTATTCCTCAGCTAAGTGGTCGGGTCGGACAGTCGGCTACAAAACTACGATACTAAGTTTTCCAAAAATTGCTTGTTGTCACACATCAAAAACTACCGCTACGTAACTAGAAAGAGATACATTACCTCGACGCTTTGCATCCTGTAAGTTGTTGAAAAAAGAAGTTGTATAGCAATGCAGAGTTACATTTATTAGCATCACAACAAACACACACTTTGGCTTGGGTCTTTTGGTGCGTTCCAGTTGTAGTCAAAAGTAGGAATTTCCGGGTTCCGAGTAGGAAACCGCAACTGGAACGTTCCCCGAGGTCAGAATTTCCTACTGGGAACTCGGTGAAACCTCGCCACCCCCGAGTTGACAATCGAAGATGGATGCTACCAGTGTGAACAGTTATTTAGCTCCTGTAATAATCTATTTTCACTTCTGACTGTGGTGTGTCGCTCTAGATCAGCTGTATACATCGTATTGTTAGACGTATGTCTACAAAAATGCTGCCATAGTGATAATCACATTCTTCATGTGATATTTGTGAACAACAACGCAGGGCGTGCTTACAACAGCTAACAATAACCTGGTAGATTGGCTTGTTTTTTTCCTACTTCAACTGGAACGCCGATAAGTCGGAGATGATGTCACTCCCATTTCCGAGGTTACTGGAACGCAGCATTACGACAGTCGCCGCGCGTGCTCATGGGTAGCAGAGTCTTAATGTCTTCGGAAATAGATTCTCCTCATAGCACCTTTAAATACTTGTATTTCCTTAGCTTATCAAAAATAACTTGACTTTAACTTGAGTAAGGACTTGAGTAATGGACTTGTGTCCATTTCATGTATAAATGCATAGGGTTTGGAATTTGTAATATATATTTTAATGATCCCAGTGCTATTATCAGTTCTGCTTGTGATCCAGTTCTGTGACGATTTCCTTATTATTGGAAAAGCAAACAGACTAATGCTATTGACTGGTTTTCAGCTCATATCACTCATTAAAGCACTCATATTAAAACAAACAGAGCATTGTTAGTCAGTCTCTGCGTTTCTAAAGCTAATCTGCTCGACACTTTGTGCAGATTGATCTTGAGTAAGCTTTTATATTTCTTCCTTTTTTATACCAATAAAAACTCAGCTTTGTAATAAGAGACTTTTTTTCACCTCTTCCAGGAGACTATGTTTTTTCCAGAGGTTTGTCAGTAAGTTAGTTTTTAACAGGATAACTCAGTAAGTTATGAATGTATTTGATGACAGATTAAGGGAACAGTGGTCATGGCACAAAGACTGACTGATTGAATTTTGGTGGTGAACTGAATACTATACTAATAATATTTTTTAAAAGATTCGTTAACATTGCAAGTAAGAGCAGTTTTCCACACTTTTGCTTACAGCTCAGTAACTTGTCAGTGGGTTTCAATGATATTTTCAGGAAATGTTGGTCATGGTGCAAGAAACAAGTGATTAGCTCTTGTGGTGATCCAATTTCAATTGTGGATCCAGGAATTTTCTCCAGGTTTTGTGTGAGGCAGGGAAGTTATCCCCAGTTTTGACAATAACTTGTTCAACTATTATAGAAATACCTTCACAGTGGTTTGTGTTCTTGGAGCACTGCTAGTTTAAACGTGGCTCATGTGTCTGAAACATCCTGCAGCAAAACGGTTCACAGCAGGTTGCTCTTTATGCATACTGAAATGTTGCAGAGGTTTTGCAAAAACAAGAGTTTTTTTTCAAATCAGTTAATATAAGACATCAGATCTGTTTGTATGACATGATGCTTGTCTTGAAATATTATTAAGTGAGTATTTTTAGTAAGGGAGAGGAAATGCATGGGATGGACAGAGAAACAGAGTGCAACTTCTTTTATTTATATTTTTATTTTTATTTTGTGCAAAACGTTACACGGCAGTTGTGATATAGTAGTGAACAAGAAACACAAAACATCAAGATGGGACAGTTACACGTTACAGTAATATGCTGGTAAAGTAAAATATCATGTTCTAAGGTGTTTGTTTGTGAAGGCATTAGTGTATGTGTGTGTGTATGTGTGTGTGTATGTGTGTGTGTGTGTGTGCAACTTCTTTTGTTAAGGCTACAATAACTTGGTATGAGGTTTATTGTACATAAAAGTGTAAAGTGTAATAAATAAAGAATATTAGGCTACTATGAGTGGCTGCTAACACATGATCATTAAAAATGTCCACATACATCCAAGTCAGTTAGGCCAGACAAAATATGAATTCACAAACCAGAATATGTAATATCCCTCACTGTACTCTCAGGAGCTTGGTCCACTGCATCATAAGTTATCCATTTTGCTTTTGTGGAAAATATTTTGCCAAAATTTTGCTGAAACAGCATTATGATTTATTTTCCCTTCCCTTCTCTCCCTGGCACCTTTCTTGTGTTAAATCCAGTAATGACGCTAGAGATTACATTCCTTTGAAACAGTTATATTTTCCTTGCATATAAGACAGGCAGTTCCTCTCAAGTCCACAAAAACGGCTGCACTTTTCATCTGCCTTGAAACTGTCTGTTATCTTCATTCATTTTTATTTCTGTATGGAAACAGCAGTATTATTAGCTGTGACGCAATGCAGCCAACTGTCTTCATGAAGCTGAGACTACCACTTAAAAACTTAATGCTGATGGGCATTTCCAGACACGTCATTAATGTAATATTTTTTCATTATGATGTTTTATGTGTACAGAGTTTGCTGCTGATATACAAGACTGTATGTGTTGTAGACTCAGGGTAAGCTCACTGGTTGTGGTGTCTGTTAAAATTGCATTGTAGATAATAAAGAAAGAAAAGCTTTGGTTTGATTTGGAAAGTTGATTGGCTTTCTTGTTTTCAAAATTTGCAAAAATGCCAACTCTGAATTTAAATGTTGGAGGTAAAGTGTCAAGGTTGCTTTGACCTCCAACTTAGGCCCCATCCACACGAAGACAAAACGCTGAACAGTTTCCAAAACGATCTTCATAAAGACAAAGGCGTCTCAGAAAATGTGTGTGTCTACATGAATTCACTCGATACGCATGAAGACACTGTAAAACACATGCCAGAGCTCGAGGGGCGCTGTAATGATATGACGGAAACAAGCGGAAACAGACAAAAAAAAAACAATGGGCATGCACACTCGCGGCAAAAGTTGGAAACAGAGATTGTGATAAAGTGATCATAAAGTGCCGTAATCTGTCCTCGATAATTGTTTGTTCAACTCGGTGGGGATTGAGAAGAAGGAGATTTTGCTGCAACAGGGATATTAGGGTCACTAGCTTCATCAGCACATATGCTTCACGTACGCCGCTTTGTTGTTGTCGTTGCCGTGTGTGGCACATGCGTGTCGATAAAGATATGAAACTATGACGTAAGTGTATCTGAAAAGTGGTGGAGAGCCAGTAATCACAGAACAGCATTTCAAAATCTTTCCACTCTGGAACCTGGTTTCAAAAATGATCATTTACAGACCCCCAAAACGCCGTCTTCGTATGGATGATACACAGATTCAGCAAAAAACATATGCGTTTAGACCTTGGTTTGTCTTCGTGTGGATGGGGCCTTAATGAAAGAAATGAAACCAACATGATGTCACAAATCCAGACTCAGAGCTTTGCTTGACCATGCTCATCCTAAATACTTTAACAGATGCAGACTTGGACATTACCCAGATGGTGAACTTTTAGGGGCTACACTGTGGTCAGAAAAAAAGGCAATAAAATATATTCCTGTATTCTCTTATGTTCTCATACACAACACATACATCCTCATCTTTCACCAACATGCTTTGCAAGTATAGTATACTCCTTCTCATCTTACCAGATAGCCCCTCTTCTTTGAAGCAAGCAGTCTTCTTCAACAACTACATAATCCATGTTATAGATGTGTCTAAGTAGACACTGCACTCTACTGTCTACTCATGGCGAGGAGAAAGCTGCTCAGCGTAAAAACTATATGTGTCCCAATGTCACAGTTCTGCAGCAGGCAGTCTCTATGGGACAATCCCTATAGACAGCATAACTGTGCCTTTATTCTTGCATAGTTATGCTTTTTAGATAGCAGTTTATCAGCAGTAAACCCTCAGAAAATGATGCTTATTTAACCTTTATGTAACCAGGTTAGTCCCATTGAGATCAGCAGATCTCTTTTCCAAGGGAGACCTGACCACGAATGGCAGCAAAACACAGTTTCATCAAATACTCACACAGACACAATAAGGGACAAAGAAGTGAGGAGAATGACAAAAAGCCATCATTTCAAACAGTGACATTCAGAACGTCTTTATTCCAGAGCTTTCATTGCAGATTTAAAGACATTCAGAGACACCAAGTTTTGCAGCTTAAAATCAGTCTGCAGACTATTCCATGCAGAAGGTGCAGAGAACCTAAAGGCCTTCTTTACCAATTCAGTTCGGACTCTGGGAACAACAAACTGTATAAAGCTCACTGATCTCACGCTATGTAATCCATCCTTCAAGATTAATAAGAAAGAAAGATAGTTGGGAATTTTACCAAGAATGGCTTTGTAGATGAACACATACCAGTGTCCAAATCAACATGCACTTAAAGAAGTCCAACTGACTTTTGAGTATAAGTGCAGCGATGAGTCAGAAATCCACAGTTTGTGATAAATCTCAGAGCTTCATGGCAAACACTGTCCAACATTTGAAGACTTTGAGCAGAGGCATTCATGTATAGAACATCACCGTAATCAAGAAGAGCTAAAAATGTGGTCTCAATCAGTCTCTTTTTAACGTTAAAGGAGAAACAGGACTTGTTTCTTTAATAAAAGCCAAGTAAAACCTTCAGCTTTCTAGCAGCATGCTGAACATGCTCTTTGAAAGACACATTTTCATCACGTAAAAACCCCAAATACTTCAAAGAAGATACAAGCTCAGTTTCTCGACCATCAATATTAACAATTTTCTCAGACAATGTTCCCATTGTTGCTGTTGAAGATGAAAACAACATGAGTTTAGTTTTCTCTACATTGAGAACAAGTTGCAGCTGCCTAAGCTGATCTTGGACTGGATCAAAAGCATGCTGAAGATTTACAAAAGCTAGTGCAGGTGTAGGTGCACAGCAATAATGCAAAAAATTGTGCAACTTTAAAAAAACTTCAGCTCAATCAGAGTGAGCTGCACATGTAAAGGCTTGTTGATGAAGTAGTGTGTCGCAGCTGTCATCCCAGAGTGCAGAAGTTCAGGATTATATTTACAGCAAGAAGCTGCAGGGAAATGTTGAAATGATGTCAACCAGAGTTTCAGTGTCAACATAACTTTGCACCTTGAGCAGTGTGTTTAACAGACGGAAGGTACAAGTGGACATCTCTCTTGTGCACATGGATGACAGTTGTAGATGCACTTAAATGGCTGTAAACCTGGTTCACCTTTAAAGTTTAGGTGGCCTGTAGCTTTAGCCTTAATAAGTGTTTCAGAAAAGACAAACCAAACAGAGGAGGGTCCGTCTGCCTTCATCTGATTTGATTTGACACTGTTGACATAACAGTTCCTCGAGTAGACGCATTACTAAACTGCAGTCATCCAAATGCTAATGACCCTAGAGTGACAGCATTAAACTAAGAATCCATTTCACTGTTACCATAAATGGGTGAGGCAAGAAAAGATGTCCAGTTGAAGATTTATCAGTCCCAAAGATGCTCATGGAAACATTTGCCTCATGCCAGGACCTTCAAACCTCCCTGATGGCCATTGCATCAGCGATAGTTTCAAATTGTTCATTCAAGGCCTCCAGCCGAGCTCCTCCTAAGAATCCGAAACTCTGCGCCAAATCTTGATCAAGAACCGGCAAACTGATAAACCTATCCTTTTCTGTCTTTTTTCTTTGTCTTGATTAATAACCTCTACTTTGTTTACAGGACCACCTTCTACTTCCTGCCACCAGCCACAACAAGGGAAGTCGGCCGAAGATGTCCGTGGTGTTGCCAGCCATGAACATAAACGGTATGAACTGCAGCACAAACACATCAGTCTGGTCATTCAACACAATGAAACAGATGAGAGGAGAGCTGGGAGCAGATTCAGAAACACGTCTCCCTGCAAGAATGCATTAAGTATTGAATAGTGCACTTGTAAGAAAAACCTTCTAGGACTGGAAGAGAGCACTTTAGCCTTTAAAGGTGATATTTATCCCTTTTTTTACCCAAGCAAAGATACAGTCTCCTAAAATCAACCCTCCTGGATTTATCCTGGATAAAAGATTTTTATAGGATTCCCCTGCCAAAGTGTTTCATTGACATCTGCTGACTTGTTTTAGAAAGTCTTTGCTCCTTCCCTCTGAGGTTTCTGTTTTGTACTTCAGTCTCTGATTATAGTCTCTTGTGCATTAAACGGTGCCTCTAAGTGTCTGTACAGCCTCTGAATCCACCACGCAGACTTAAAGGTCAAAGGATGCAGTTCATTTTACAGGTTGATGGTTTCCTCTTGCTTTTCTTTATTTTCTTCTTTTTGTCCGAACACTAATAAAATTATGTGTTAAAATTATCATTCTGTTTAAAAACCTCCTTTATGAGTAGCCTTGCAGAGCAGACAGACCTGCCTGATTCTGAAATCATGCATATCCGTCTTGCCAGCCTCCATTGTCCAACTGTTTCACTCAGCTAAATGCTTAACAGGCAAGAGCATGGATGTATTATAAGAACTGGATAGCGTGGCTCCGCCTTCTACCATGTAACTGATTTGAAACCATAATATCCCCCATCAGGGCGCCGCCATTGTGCAGCCAGTAGAGAATCTGGACCGTATTTCGGCGTAGTTGTCGTAAACTGTTGCAAAACTCCCCAGCATACGCCGTACACAATTGTGAAGCTGCCGTAAACCGCAGTTATTTTTTAAACTCTAATAACTGATGAAAAAGAAACTTTTCAGAAAAAAGAGGACTTAGAATAAACGCAGCCCAATAATACTTTCATATCACCACAGCATACGGGTGGGAGAAATGTTTCTACGAGGTGTATTAATTTTTTGAAGTTTCACTACGGCCCGTTCAGATGAATGGGGGAGACGGAGAGTTGACCTATACTGCAGCCAGTCACCAGGGGGAGCAGTTTTCGTGGCGGGTTCAATTTGAGCCCAGCGACATGGCGTCCATGTTTTTTACAGTCTATGGGCAGGAGCAGCAGACCTGACGACAACAGGAAGTGATTTTACAGGAAGCGAAGTCACTTCCTGATGTACAAATAATGGAGGCTAATGTCAATTAACCTGTGGTCATCATGGTTACTCAGTTATACTTGGCGAAATATGCTCTCTTCTTAAGTATACTTCATAGGGATTGTCTTTGACAAGGTTCATGTCACAAATAAATGTTAAATAACACATTTCTGTGGTATAATTTAATGTGAAACAATAGTTTTAAGGTAGTTAAGCTATCGGCTTACGGCTGGTAGCCGCAATGGCTAACAGCTTACAAGAGCAAACAACAGTTAATGGCTGTTAGCCGTAGCCGTAGCCGTAGCCGTAGCCGTAGCCTCAATGGCTAAAGGCCATTAACTGTTGTCTACCCATGTAAGCTGTTAGCTATAGTGGCTAATATTTAGCCGCTACTTATGTTACTTCATAGCATTGGTCTGTGATGAGTGTGATGATTCAAATGATCGTCCAATCACAAGCTGCTGTTGTTTTGAAGGTTCTGCCTCTGAAAACATTTTCGCAGGGCTCCTCCCCAGATGGATAAGTGAAATATTTGATATATGAAACTGTCCATCTAGCATGTCAGGATAACTAACAAAAGCATCACCATCTCTTTGTAAACTAAAGCGTAGCTGGCATTCCAGTTTGGTCAGATTGAAGAGCATGAATGTACGAGAACAGAGGACAGTGATCTCCAGCTAAATTTTCAGGGTATGTTCTGACTGCAATAAATTCTTCAAAGGGCCATTTTAAATGGGCTAATGTGTTAATGTAGTTTTCATGGCCCAGTTTTACAGACTTAGTCAGAATATATTTCAATGCTTTTTTGAACATTAAAAGCATTATAAAATCAATCATCAATCAATCATTTGATTTTCTTTTGTTCAGTTTAAAAATTAATTGTTCGTAACTAGCTATTTTGAGAAATCCACTTTTTTTTTTACCACATGTGAAATCTGGAATTAACACAAAGTTCACTAGACTATGCTAACACAGAATTGAAATCTCATTTAATGAGTTAGCAGAATTAGCTCTACTCTACATTTATCAAAACAAAGTTCAATAGATTGTTTAATGGATTGTTAACATTAAAATATCTGTAAAACACATCAGTTCATAAGTCACAAGATGTGAAGTTACTTCCTACTAAGTACATCTACAGACATCAACTCTGTAGCTCGGTCACCAGATATCATGTTTTTTTTTGATTGGTTTAACATCTTGGAGCCATTATCTGACTCAAAAACTAAAAGAATATTTAATAGCAATGATTGTCCCAAAAAATCTTTTCGTTTTTTTTCTACAAATTAAGGCTGTTTATATTTTTGTCAGTCACTGCTTAAACCAGATCATAAGTTGTGCAAGAAAAGGCATACACTTGCACATGTAATTCACTTAAGATGCTGTTAAAAATGTTTGCTCCAAGAATGCACACTTCAATCTCATGGGTTGTTCAAGCATTTTTTCCTCTTCTGTTTACTTCTCTGTACACTTACACCCCTTTTGTCATGATACTTATGACTTTTTTTTTTTTAAAAAAAAAGAACAGATGTTGAGTTGCTAATTTGAACAAATGTTATTGTTTGGCTTTTTTCTTTTATATTTTGAGTAACCACAGATCCTCTTAAGATTATAAAGCAAAGACATCTCTTATCTAAATTTCTTCTATCCTAATGGAGAGAACAAAAGCTGTCAGCAGCTTGTCAGAGTGGGTGGCTCTTGGCTTTGTGGGTGGGAGGTTTTCATCAGCCATTTGAGAAGCAATCACCCTTTTAATTTGGACGCATTTGGATGTATGACGTATGCCCTAGTATTGAGTATAATTTGGCTAAACCCTGGAGTTTCACTGGCTGATATGTTGCATTTTTTTCAGGCTAATTTGAGAAGTTGGGTTTTTTATGACTTAACCATAGCTTTATTCTTAAATGTGCTGGATTATCGATCAGCACAGTCAAATTCAGGCCATCGGATATTTCTGTGGAAAGAACTTCTCTCTAACCAAAGCTGCAGACTTAATTGTCAGGCAGATTGATTTTCATCAAGCCTGCAGGACAGAGAGCTGACAGGAAGTCGACTCAAGAGGGATCGTGTTTGTTCAAGGCGTGAGCAATTAGCAAGACAGCCTGTTGTTGTTGGCTGTTAACCGGGCACTTTTATCTGAAATCCTCTTTTTCTCCTGTTACCTCCCTCATCTTGTGATTTGATTAGCGTTTCAACCAGCTCAGCGAGGAGTGAGTCAGTGGAATCTGAGCCCCTTACTCAGCGGGGAAGACATGGCCGTTGGGAAATAACATTTTTTTTCTATGAGAGGGTGGTGTTAGAGATGAAGATTGATGAAGGTAAACATTGTTCTTGGTTGGTCTTGTCAGGGAGGAATGTTAGGGTCTGTACTCGTCAGATGGCCCATTGAAACAGCAGCAAAGAGTGAAATCCAAGACCTCTTTTTCAGCTAATTGTTGAAATGGCCAAACAATGGTGTCTTTCAAGTGGAGATATTAGGTCTTGAAGGACTCTTGTTAGCTCAAGGAAAAGGTCGTGCAGTTGTGTGATCTGTCATGGATGCAGGAAAACATGAAAATCTGGGCTCTTCCTGGTTAGGAGCGAAATTCTGCTTTGCATTCACAGTATTTCCTGGACTATGCAGTATCTTTAAGGCTTGGATCAAAACAAAGATTTGCATTAAGACAAGTTGAAGATTGCAGCCTCCTGAAATGGGCCACTCTCCCGAGTTTCTAAAAGCCTGTCAGTCAACACCAGTGGAATTAGGGGTTTATTGTTTCCAGACAGAGCTCGGTTTCCTCTTCAGCTGTCTGCTAATTACCTCTTTTCATCCTGACAAACTGGCTGCAGCCTACCAGTGTGACAAATAAACAGTATAAAATGCTCATACATGAACCATCATGACCCCAAGTGTTTTTTTTCACACACTGCACATAACACGACAATTTTGGAAGTTAGCTCTAATTCACTGTGTCACTGCTAAAATGGCACTTTTAAATTTGTGTAAGTAGCTCAAGGTAGCTTCACTTAGTTTGTATGAGGTGCTTTTTTTTCCATAACAATATGAACTTTTGATCGGGCCTCCTCAACGTAAGCATGGTGTCTCAGATGGGGTTTTCAGCAGTGAGACAAAACACTGTTGTAAAGTTCAGGAGAACTTGGGATGTTAAACAGCAACACAGAACTGACGACAGGCAGCATTTCATTCTCATGTCAGACACCTATAGTGACGATAGTGGTCATTAAGATCAAGATGTCCTGTTTTAGTGTGGGCTTGGCTCACTTGTACAGAAATGAGAGGCAATAAAGTTCAATCCCTGATGAAGAAATGAAATGAGTCAAGACAAGGTGAGCTAATTGATGCAAATGTGCAGGGAACACAGATATTGACAGAGGTTGACAAGGTATATGAAATTAGAATAGAATAGAATAGAATAGAATAGAATAGAATAGAATAGAATAGAATAGAATAGAATAGAATAGGGGTGCTGGTTTGGCGGAGTGGTTAGCAACCAGGCACCCCATGTATTTGCTTCTGCCGGTCCAGGTTCGAATCCCACCTGTGACCAGTTTGCAGAGTGTCTTCCCCTACTCTTTCACCCCTTTCACAAGCCTATCCACTGTCTCCCTCCTATCAATAAAGGCAAAAAATGCCCAAAAAATACATTTAAAAAAAAAAAGAATAGAATAAACCTTTTTTCATCCCACACTGGGAAATTTAGTGTTACAGCAGCAAAGTGGACAGCATTAATAGAATAAAACAAAGACTTAAGTATAAAAAATAGCAGCATGTACATTACGCCAGCCCCCCTCCTTTGCTCTTACCGCTCTTCACCGTTCCATCCACCCATGATAAATGAAAGCCGTCCAGTGTAGCAGCTGTGTCCGGTGTTAGCGTGGTTAGCCATGTCTGTAAACATCATGATGCTACACTCCCGATACTCTGACTGATACCGGGTCAGCACCGTTAGCTCATCCATCTTATTGGGGAGAGATCTCACATTCCCCATAATAACGGACAGGCGGACGGGTCTGTATCTTCTCCTCCTGGCTCGTCGACGGACTCCGGCATGGCACCTCCGTCTCCTTCTCTTCAGCTCGTGGGGCACGTTGGATCTTTCCTGGGGCAGCACCGCTGTGTTACACAGCTGATCCCTACCGTAAACAATAGGACCATGGCTCCTCACGGTATCCCCAAACACAGCGGGAAACGGCAAAAAATGCAGTAGAACCACCAGAATAAGCCCCAAAACACTGGTTTCCATTGTGACAGCTAAGGCAGTTAAATAAGTAGAGAAAAAAAACGTACAAAAAGTGGTTAGAAACCCAGGAAAGAACTCAAAAGTGCCGGAGCTGCAGTAACAGGCTGCCGCTCGAGCAGCGCTGGAAGCTGATTATAAATATAATCTTTCCTTTGAACAAAATGCCTTTAGACCGTGAGGAAACAAAACTCGGTTATTAGTGCAGATTGGTTTGAAAGGGCTCCTCAGTTTGAGAGAAAAAGCCAAAGACTTCTACTCTTTCAGGCCATGGGTCTGTCCTTCACAGCAGTCCCACAAACTGGGAGCTAAACTACTTTATTATAACCAGCAAAAGCACATACTCTGCATGGGTAAAGCAGATACTTCGAAAGGGCCGCACTGCTGCACAGGAATGCATGTTTTGGACTTTACTGAACATAATGTAAATAAATAAAGGACAGATTGAACTACTTTACCTCAGAGAAGACACACAAAACAGACTCAGGTTATATGCCAAAGTACCAATACCTTTGTTAAGAATTTCTACTGAAACATGAAAGTATTGTCTGAATGATGGTGATTGCTACATTTATCAGTGAACTAGGGATGTCACAATATGAAAATTTGGTATCACGGTTTTTGTGACCATAATGATCACGGTTATTATTATTCTCATGGTATTGTTGCAGTGTGCCCAAAATGTTCAAAAAGTACTTTCACACACAATTGAACCATTTAACCCTTTAAATATCATAATCACAACAGTTCTTTTGTCTTTTTTGTCAAGAAATGTCCTGTTAGTACATTTTTTTAACCCTTCTTTCAAGAGAAATAAAAGTAAACAATTCTAGCATGTATTTGTCATTATTATGTTAAATGCTTGAACAGTGTGTGATTGCAAGAAAAGAAAACAATGGATTTTTAAACAGGATTCTCTTTATAAACAATTGTAAATGAACATGTTCAAAGTTTTGAGATGACAAAAAATAATCTTAACCTACCTTACACACACTCACACATTTTTGTTTGCCTGCAGCATTAGTGTCCATGTTACAATGTTACAGCTCATTATTTAGACCATGTCCAGCCTATTTTTTTCTTTTTTAAACATGACGATAGTCCCTGAAGCAGTTAGCCCCCTTCATGACTTTCATCTGGTCTCCCCCTTCCATGGCAGATCTTCTAGACGTCTCCTTCTGCTCAAATTACGATTGATGAAATCCATAGAACACGAACTGTGACAGAAAAGGACGATCTACTACGAAATACGGCGAATGCACAGCAAAAGAACGGCACTCCAGAACGATACTAATGCTATTATTTACAAGATTTATACATTATTTAGACAGAGAATACTGATAAACTGCCTATAGTTCACTCAGATATGACTCACTGAATCTTCTCTCTCTCTCTCTTTATCTCATTTACTCGAGGAGTTATGGCAGTTTTAATCGCGCACGTCTTTTTCTTTCACCGCAGCTTCGTGTTAAGACAGGGCGACCATCTTTTATCAGTTTCCCCTCGGCATCCTTGTAAAATCCAAAATTCAACCAGACTTGAGAGTCTGATTCGAGGGGAAAAAAAATCCCCAATGTGCCTCTAACTTTCGCTCTCAGACTCAGAGGCCAAACAATGCAAACTGCGCATGTGCGTCTCCGTCAGGCTACTTCATCGAGGAATAGACACACATAGTTCCGGCTTTTCCAGTCAAAGAGCAGCATCACTGTGTGTTATTGACACAGTGTGGTGATCAAACACGGTTTAATGGTAAATTTAATAGGACACGGTAATGATTACCCTGGGAAATTTTACCGCGGTTTACCATTTTACTGGTAACCGTTACATCCCTACATTGAACTTATTCATAAAAAAATTCAATTTCCTGTGAGGGATTAATAAAGTATGTCTTCTTTTTCTACTCTTCACTTACTGAACTCCAGAGAGCCGATAGCCAGTGAAGACATATGATTTGCCTTTCTCTCCAAAACCAGCTGTTGATGACTCCACATACTGAATTGCATCAGCCAGTATGATTCAAGCTGCAGCGGTTCAGCTCATCCAGTTCTATCTGGTCTGAATTGGGCCTTAGAGAGGGGACTGACACCAGTTTTATGTTGGCACATAGTAGTAGCTTCAGTTTCAGATGCAGTTGTTGCTCATCGTGTTAATCCTCATTGACCTGACAGCAAAGATCACAGTCAGAAACAAAGCCAATAGATACTGACATATCAGAGGCTGGTGAATAATCCACGGGGTCTTCCCTCCTTAAGTTAATGTAAAAGCCCCATGTTTCACGCAGATGACAGCCAAGTAGCTTTTCTGATTCATGTTGAAACTTCTATATGATTAAGAGCAAATGTACATATACTGCTGGGCGTGACCCTTAGCAAAGCACAAACACCATCCTCTATCTGGAGCCTGATTGCTGCCACACAGTGAAGGATAATGCTTTCCAGCTTTTAGTCGCTGCTTTCCCTTTTTTGGAATGCCGACCTCCTCCAATCACTAACTGGTTTCATCTGGAGGAGGTGGATCGACTTTGTTAATCTCAAGTGAGCATTTGGTCTGTCTCGGTCAATAACTGAACATGGGAGATAGGGACTTTGATGTAAGCCGTGGTGTGTTTGTGTCTCGCTGTGCATCCACGGTTCAGAGGTTCTGTTAAAGTTACTCGACCTTGACGCTCCTGATCCTCACTGAAAACGTGAGCCGCTGAGCGACGGCCCCTCACAAGGACTGAAGGCAGCGTTTATTTAATGATCCTCAGAGTTTGAAAGTAGCTCAATCAAGTGGAAGTGACATGTTTTGGGGGAGAGGAATGCTTTTGGGATTACTTCATGAACAGGTGGATGTTGGAGTGTGCCGGACAAACTCCAGTCTATTTTTACTTCTCTAAGGTTGAACATGAGCTCTGACGTTAACAGGCAGCTCTCATTGGGGGCTCGATGTAGAGTTGAACACCAGGGTCAGATTTTCCCTCTCTTTACTAAATAAATAAACTCACAGGGCTCTGAACAGCAGTGCACTCTGAACAAACCAAATATTTAACCTTTGCCTGATTTACAGAATAAATTTCAGCTTGAGCACCAGTTACCTAATTCTCAGTTTAGTTTGTATACTGAGAAAAGATATAAGAGAATCCGCATACCAAAAAAATAGCTCCCTTGAACATTTTTTATTCAATCAATAGTGATGTTTCGAACCATACGGCTTTTCCTCAGACTTTACAAGGTGGTCAGTTAGTCGCCATTTAAATTTAGGTAGGTGTACACATGACCCAACTCAGCTGGAATTCATCAACAATCAACAGGTACCAAATAGATGGGAGGAAAGAAAACTTGTGTTTGTAATTGCTACAATTTTTTAAGTATACCATTTATGTAAGTAAACACACGTAACATAACATACAAACCCATATACACAAATACATCCACATACCAACATGCAAACACCTATACAAAGTACATACATGCACACATGTACTGTATATACATATACACAAATACAGAAATAAATATATGTAAAATGTATATAAAGTTTATAAACACATAAATACATTCCTACCTACATTGGCTATACAAACATGCAGACTAAGTAGTCAGCAGCAAATAAGATATAGACTTCTTAGATATTAATGTCCATATTTTATTATATATCTTTGTATCATAATAACCCCGCAGAGTAGCGAGTGTAAAAAAAATCACGATTATTTGTAAACTGAAGCAACCTATCAGCGAGGCTCTGCTTACACTTGTGCTGCCATATTGTCCATGTACATCAGTGCAGACTTAAAGATTTCACAAATACTCATGTGATTGCAATAACAGATTTACTGAGAGTCAATTTTTAAAAAACAGTTGTCCGAATCCCCAAATAGTGAGGCTAATTCTGAAGGTTTCATGACTTTTCCCAATTGCAACATCACAAGGCTGACTTTTTTGTTTAGTGCCAAGTCTTAATTGTTGCATGATCTGTAAAGTTACGCTTTCTTAGAAAGTCCAAAATTAACTCAAGCAAATCTTAAATGTTACATCAGATTGCATAGCATAGCACGCCTGCTGGCCTCACTGCATCTGTGAAAAATATAATTCATAATTGCTCTTCCTCTTCCCCTGTAAATTATACATAAGGTGCATTTTTTAGCAGGTGGAGCACAGGCATGTTGTGGTTTGTGTTGATGAGTGCTTGGCCCAAAAGCTCATAAATACCTTGCTCACTGTGAGCCAAACAAAATTTCTCCCTTTGTAACGGAAGTGAAAATAACTCCTTTTACTCATGACTGCTTCACTGTCTCCATTATGTAGATAATAAACAAGCTATTCTGGGTGAGAAAATTCAAAGGAACCAAGAAAACCCCCTGCTGTACCTCTTCAAAAGTTTGAATAAGATTCTGGGTCATAAGCCTGTTTTTGTAGCTAACACTGTTCCCTACAAGGTGTGACAGTTGCTCCTCTTTTTTTAAACTTTTCTTCAAGCAACATCAGAAAACAGTGCAAGTCAAATAAAACATATTTAACAACGGACACAAGATTTACAAGTCAGTTGAAATAGTGATTTTGTTTTATATCAAAATAAACCCCAGTCTTTAGTAGTTCTCTGTTTTAACTGAAACACAGCTGTCGGACCCTTAAAACCATGATTGTTTTGTTCGTGGCTGCCGGCTTGCTGTCAGAATGTCTTCCAACCCAGATGTGAAGATGGAACACTGAATAAATGATGTGTAACAAACAGATTACATCAGCAGCTTTTGTGCAATTTACACAACTTTTTGAACCAAAAAATGGAAATAAAGTTCTATTTAGGCTGAAGCATTGCATGATAGCATTTAGCACAGAAATATGGACATTAAACTCAGAGGAAATTTAAAGGCCCTTTAACATGGCCACACACTGTAAACACTAACCTGCTGATGCTGGGATCTAATGTTGAATGCAGAGCTCTGAACTCTGACCATTTGCTGAGCACTTTGTTAATTTAAAATCAGCCTGCTTCATGCATTTCTATTGGAGTAGACATTAAACCTCTGTCAGTGCAGTGGTGTCACCTGTGTACAGAAAGGATGGTCCTGGGTTAAATAGTCTGGTTTAACTGAATTTTCAATGACCTCTTGATAAAGGCAGGTATTTGTGTTACAGTTTTGATACAGCAGAACAAGTGTTAAAGGTAAAACAGTGCTCAAACACAAGTTTTAATAGCTTGATAGTTGAACTTTATTGTGGTCAAATTTAATTGCTGTTCATGAAACACTGGGTCACAAAGATGGACAGAAAACAGTGTTAAAGTTGGTTTGCAGTGTTGTTTGTATTAGTTGTGCTTGCTCTTCTGGCCTTTCATTCAACTTACATGTAAACGTCAAAATGCCAGCACTGGATCTGGTCACTCATGGCCTCATTCAAGGGGTACCCAAGATCAGATGCGGTTCTCAGTTGTCATTAAAATACTGAGCTGCTAGGTGCTACATTCAGGCTTCAGATATCTGCTGTATATTAAATGTAGTATTTTCAGTCTTGACTGCACATAGCTTGAATGCATTTTAGCCTGTTTTTCTCAGTGTTTGCTCAGCTGTGTTGGTGTCTGTGTGTCAGCATGCGAGGATGCGGAAACGCCCACCGTGAAGAGCCTAATCCATCTCAATGTGCTAAAGTTGGGACAAGATGTCACAATTTTCTCTGTGAGGACTGGCCTAAAAATGGGGAAGCACCCCTCTTCTGATGTGAGCAGGGCTGGAGACACTGTGGTTTAAGCTTAAGAACTCAGCTCTTAAGTCTCATGGGTCCAAAGCTTAAGGATCATTTAATTAATCCACCGATGCACAGACACATCCAAAATCTTGTAGGGAGAATGTAGGCTTACTTACCTTTTAACTGTGGCCTTGGAAAAACTCTAGGAACTTTACAATTGACTAACACACTGGCTTCTAAAGCAGGAAAAATCCTCCCCATCTACAATGAAATGGCTTTGTAAAGTACACGCAGACGTTGCTAAAGTCAAGTTGGTTAAAGTTGGATTCCCTTTTTTGGTACCGTAATGCCTTAAAAAAACTTTGAGATTCTACATCACCTGAAGTTTACAGTTACATTATGATGTGACGTGACATTCAAAGTCAGCTCAGAAAATTGACAATTGGCAAATAAATAACATTTCATCACAATTGTCATTGAAATTGTGCCAGTGCAAAAGAAAATGCTTATTTTCTGTTTCATTTCTGAAATGTGACGATTCTTTTTTTTTATCTTTAGGAGGTCAAAAAAATATCGAAGTGAGAAATCAAATTTATCTGACAATACTGAGATTTTATATATAGGCCAAGAACATGTAAAGGTGTTAAAAGGTTTTTTTTGTTCTGTTTTTATAAAATAGATATAGCACAAGAAAGTGCTTTTGAAAATGTTTTGTAGCTTTTGTCACAAACTTTATCAAGGGTATTTATTTATTTACTTATTTTGCAGGGGGCTCAGAATTAAGTCAAATATATATATATTTTTTTGGAATGAAGTATGACTTTTACATTTAAAATAACTCTTTACGCCAAACCAAAACACAACCCTGACAAGAAAAAATAAATTAAGTTGATATTGAACTCTGATCTTTTTTGAACCCCTAATGGTCATACAGAAGAGTGACCGGTCACTACCTGCATACAATTATACAATTTTTCTGCATCAAAAGTTCTGCCAAACATGATTATTTCCAATAAGATGCTTTCAGTGTTGTCTGATTAAGGTGCTTTGTACGTTAGCTGCAGGTGTCTGCATTACAGCTGAGGGAGAGGAATAAATTTGGTTAAACCTTTTTCTGTGCTCGTCATGGAGAACATCAGCCTGGCTTTGAAAATGTTGAACCTGCTAGCACATTGTCAAACCTTTGGTTCAAAAATGTTTTTCAAAATGTTTTCTAGGTACGTAAAATTCATTTTAGTCACTGAAATGCTCTTTTGTTGACCTATATCAGGTCTTCACATAATTCTTCAATCCTTTTGTTAAATAAACTTGATTTTTCAGATGGTGAATTCAGCGCTCAACTGTACAAACTTCAGACATGCACAACACACAAATGTAGTTAAAGAAACACCAAACTGTCATCAGTCAGAGAAAGACCTGCAAAGAGGCTAAATTGCCTCCTTTCTTGTATATACAGAAAAGCTCCCCTCATGAAACTGTCCTCAGACTTCATGCCAGCTAAAGTACTCCCAGGATGCACTCTCAGGTTACCTCAGATACTTCTTAGTCAGACTTGGGAGTTTTATCAGCACACAGCAGCTCAATGTGTCGCTGAAGCTCTCTGGAAGGTCTCCAGATGGCACAAGTAAAAGGGGGAAGGGGATCATGTAAGAGCAGGATGGTAGATTTGGCAGCTTCTTCAAAGGGCTGCTGTTTGAAGTTTGGCCTTGTGACTCTGTGTGTTTTTGTGTGTTTCCTGTTCAACTCTTCAGGCTCCTCCGGCAGTCGAGCAGAATGAAGACATTGTGTTTGTGAAAGATGGATTCAAACAGTCCTGTTATTAAATGTGAAACTCATTAGGACACAGTGTAGGATAATGGCCCACGGATTACTTTATGATTATTTGTAATTAATATAGACTGAAAAACAAATTCATTGTAGTATTAAAAGTTGCTCAAATGTAATAAGACGTAAATCATTTATAATTAATAGTTAAAAGTCTAAATCTGCATTCAAGCGCACAAGGTAACATGTTAGTGGATACTTTTGTGCCCCTATTTGACAAACCAGAGGGTTTCAAACAAACCATTCACAAGTTTGATTTAAACAGAGCCAAGACTGTCTTTTCTAAGTATAGTCTTGTTCAAAACACAGTTTGAATGCTGTGTTTACAGATGTTCATCTGTGACAGTCAAGATGTAAAAACACCCAGACACTATTACTGCAGTCTACATTCACAGAAAGTCCACTCCAACTGACATATTTCTTTAAACCTTTAGGACAGTTCATTTTTGACATATTTTCTGCAGTGTGTGTATATGAATCATTTGAAAACACAAAACTTGGTTATTTAAGCTCAGAATGTATTTTTATTTGATCATACTTGTTTGATATGTTTGCATATTGGAGGTAATCCTGCACAGCAGCTCGATTTTATTATTTAATGACTGTAATTAGGCAGATCCATTTTGCCAACCTCCAACCTAAGACGTTTGTGCTCAGCCCAAAGCGGGATGGACCAATCAATCAGATACTTTATTGTCATTGCACATTGTCCAAGAACACACAAAGACAGTTACATGCATGGGGGAGACAGGATCGTATAGACCGTCGGGTCGCCAGCAGAGCAGCGCCCGTTTTCTTAGATAGGAAACGGAACACATTGGAAGAGAGAGGAGAAAAAAGTCCGGCCTTACATTATGTCCTACAGAGCACAGTGTGGGATCAGAAAAAAACACCTCAGCATATGAGCAACATGCAAGACAATTTCAAACAAAAGATTCCAAGAGTCCTTGGAGAATCAGAGTCCTTTGGAGTAGGAAGAGGTGACAGAGATGCAGGAACTTAAAGACATTAGCATAGATGCTAACAGTTTCAGATTTAGATTTTGATCCCAGTTCTTTATCAAATGAAAAACAAATACAAACCTCTTTATAGTAAGGTTAGTTTCGCCCCACTTCCAACATGTTTTGACCTGAATTTGTTTTTGGTTTACCTTCTGTAATGCCCGCCTACTCTATTGTCTGATTGACTGACAGAATGATTGTCCAATCAGTTGTCGGATATGCTTCTCAAAGGTTCTGCGCTCTTTCTATGGGCTCTCTTTCTATTTGTGAAATATTTTGAATGGTCCATCTGGTGTGTCAGGTTATAATGGAGGTTTAATTCAAGCGACTGTGCAGGGTTGATTTTAGGGCCCACAGTGACATCTTTTTATTGAGTCTGCATTTCCTGGTGGAACTCGTGCCATTTGGCTCTCTTTAGGTTTATATCACAATTGTATGCCATTCTTATATTTTTCATGTGTACCTTTGAAAGTTTACATTTTTTAGTCCTTCAAAATGTTTCTCTAAATGTTTAGTTGCACAGTTGCAGATGAAAGAGCTCATAATTTGCCTTAACTCAGGTACATATCTTTGATTTCAGTGACGACAAGAGTATGTTCAGAATGTCTTGTAATAAATAACTCATTTCACTTTGAATGTAGTGAGTGCCCCTGAGTCACTTACAGTCTAAGTCCATCTGATATGCTCTGTTAGAACTTGACCGGTCAGCTCTGTGGTAATTGGTCAGTTTAATGCTGCTCAGCACCATGTTTGCAATAGCTCTGAATATATTCTACAGTCTCCTATCTGCACTGGGCTTGCTAGCTCGAGCTAATGAGCTAAAATTGGGAAAGACATGATATGATGTCATGCTGGTAGCTCTATTCAGGAGGGTCAGGGCACAGGCCATTTTAGGGAAGAGGTGAAAGTCCAGATACTATTACCTTGTCGTACTCTAAAATGAAGACTTGTAAAACACTTAAAGGCATATAAAATTAAAAAATGGTAACTTGTGATTTTTGAGTCCTGGCCACTTTAACATGCCCGACTTGGCAATGATGAAATTGCCTGACGCTAAAGCCCAAGTCCATCATACTAGCAGAAGGAAACCCCCTTATACTCCTTTTTTCTCAAGGCTTTCCCACTTTTTTGACTCAAGCAAGTGACTGTATTTCCACTATGTGATACCTATCTGTTGAATCTTTATTTATAGCAGGACTGAGTTAGCCAAGTGGTGGTTATGTCATAGTAGTTTATTTTCTTAACTGAAAAGAGTCCACAGACTTGACATTGCAATAATGGCAGGACCTTGAATAGTGAGGAGAAAAATGAATTGTGATCTCATCAAGCTAAATGTAGATACTCTGAGCATAATTTTTTCCAGCTCTGGCTCTTATGGAAGGCTAATTTGAGACAAACGTAGCGTGAGAATGAGCACAGCCCTCATCCTGAAGATGATTTCCAGAGATGTCTGCTGAAGTTTCTCTGCAGGTGCAAAAGAGGAAGCTCAGCAGGAGATGAAGTCATTCTCTGCGTTAAGGTTTTTTATCCATTTGATGATATGAACATGCGTGAAGTCTTCCTGCTGCAGAGAATGTCATTGCATTGTTAGCGTATCATCTGATAAGCTCTCTGCCTACAAAGTCAGCGTCTGATGAAATCTGAAGAGAGGCAGAAGAGACTGATGTCTTGCACAGGTGGTCGGAAAAAGGCTGCAGCTTTTATATAACTCTGAGGGCCTTGAGGGTATTTTAAAGACACCTACAGCGTCTTTTCTGGGTTATATATTAGTGCGCTGAACTGTGGGGTGGATGGCTTGTGCACTCCATATGGAGAGTTTTATTTGTTTACTCTTTGATGTAGGAAGGATTCAAAATATTAGGTTTTCCATTGTTGTAAATGCACAACAGATTCCCCCTTTTTTTGCTATGATGCCCTCTATTTGTAATGATTATAACAGATCTGTCTACATTTTAAGGCCTTTTGTACCAAAGTATGTGTCCATAACTGGTCTCTAACCTCCCAATTATGAGAAAAATCACTCCACTCCCTGTATTGCTTGCTTCGGCTTTCATAAAATGTATTTAACCAGTACTAAGTCATAGTCAGACATTGTTAAAGAAAGAGCTGGACAATTAATCACGTTTTTATTTTGTAATTACTATTATGCTTCCCACAATTGTAAAAATGTATAATGGAGATTAAACAGTTAATGTGCCATTTACCATGTTGTGCTTTTTTAAACATTTCTGCAAGTCCTTATATTTCAGTGATTCATTTTTTAACCTTTAACTGATTTTAAATGATGTGAATTTTATGACTGACCTGCCCTAGTTCTTGAAAATTCACACTGTTTAAAGCAGAGCTGAAACACTGACTTATTTGGTGTTCACTAAATTTTATGTTAAAAACTTCAATAAATATGTTCTGGGAACATCTGAGACCAACTTGTTGAAAAAAGAGTAAATGATGAGATGCTTTAGGTATTTCTAACCCCAGGCTGAGCAAAGTCAGGCTTGGGGAGACCACAAACCATGTTTGAAGTCCAAACCTTTTTCCAAATTCAAATTTCCCACGACAAAGCCGGGATAATTACTTTGTAGGTCAAACAAAGGCAGATCTTGATAAAAGCTTCAGTTCATCATCACAGTGTACACCATCTGTGGCACACTGCACAGCTTTCCTTTTTTTCAACACAAAATCCTGACTCATCACTGATCGAGCTCTGTCTTGCCAGAAGTTGATTTTATTTCTTTTCCCTCCCTGAACATAAGAGACTTAAAGGATCCTGACTTGTCTTTGGTGATTTCTCTCTTTATTTTTCTTTCTCTCACCCACACTTGAGCCAGAGTTTTGTCTTCTGTTCGCCTCTTTTAATGTGCACATCCAGCTCTTGTTTAGAGCTGTTTTGTTTATCTCCATGATGGAGAAATCCTGTGTGTGACTCACCTCTGGACCCCATCTGTTATCCTGCCTCCACCAGAATTCACTGTGGTTGTTCAAGCCCCCAACTGCCTCAAACAATACTCTTTTTAATGCTTCCAAAACACACTCGAATGCTCCCTTCATGTTAAAAGCAACAGTGTCTCCCACAGAAGTGGACTGTGCTTGAGCAGATGGGTATTGGTTCAGGAATAGGATGAGCTGATCTTGCCCAACCTCATTCCATATGTTTATTTTTCATGTATTTTTGGCCAAAGTCATGAGGTGTATCTTCTGGAAAGACTTTGAAATGGCCACATTACCTGCATTTTGATTTGCGTCACACCAAATTCCATGAAAGCATGTGAGTTCTGATTGGAAAGACTTGTAGCAAGGTATCATGCCAACTATAATCTTAATTTAGATTAATACTTTCATGACAAAAGTACGTCATAATCTGTGTTTAAAGTTACACAAAGCCCCAGGCCGAGGGGAAGTGTGATCCCCAGATATACTGCTGCACTATACTTCTGTCTTATTCATGAATCAGTGTGTGAAATTTACTTAATGCTAATATCATCTTTGCTAAATATTTTTCTGTGAGATATGTGCCTCTGCATTTATGTAGTGTTGTGTTACTCAAGACTGGTCTGGGTCTCTAGACCGGACTGGAGACCACATTTTAGGGTATTTTCACACCAACTATATTTAGTGCACACCAAAGAAGTTTTGGCCCAGGGTTTGGTACATTAGCATCAATGTGAATGCAACCACTGCAGTTTGGTGCGCACCAAATCAGCCAGTCCGAGATCTCCATGAAGGGGTGGTCTCGATCCACTCCATCTCCCTATACTTTGTGCCGTTTCACTGGTGTGAAACAAAGTGGTCCGAACCAATCTACTTTTGATGCCTTACTTCCTGTTAATCCCGTGGTTGAATGTTTTGCTTACTCAATTTTTCCAATTTGTTTATTCTGGTTGAGGATTACGATGATTTATGAGGGTCCAGAAGGTCGCTGATGCCGTCTCAAACACGATAAAAAAAACACACTTGAAGGAAAATGTAAAAGAGAGCGAAACGTATACATTGGTTGTCTGGTGTAGGAAATGGTTACCATGGTAGCCTCTTCTTCGTTCTCCTCCGTAGCAGGTTTGGCAACCAGTTATGTGCATATCGCCCCCTGCTGTTTCTAACTGAGTAAATACTCAAGTGGGCCCGGGCATGGTTCAATGTTGCAAGTGTGAATGCAAGCCAGCGGGGGAGGGGGAGGGGGGCGAAACAAGTGGGCTTAATGTGAAAACGCCCTTAAAGGTCTTGGTCTTGTCTCGGACTCAAGAGCATTTTTACTTGATCTTATCTCGGTCTCAGACTGGCCGGACTTGGGATTTTCCATCAAGACCGATCAAGACCAGCACTGTTCTACTGTTCCTCAACATCATTAATGTTAACAAGGGGGGGACAATTCACGCGTTATTTCCTCCTGTGATAACTGCAACCTTCCCGCTGTTGTGACTGTTCAACCTTGTCATGGTTTTGAAAATAGATTTTGATGATCTTGGTCTCGTCTCGGTCTCGGATTGTCTCGGTCTTGGTTTTGACTCAGTCTAGCCTCCAAAAGGTCTTGGTCTTGTCTTGGTCTCGGTGCATGCTGTTCTTGGGCAAGTCTTGGTCTCGGATAGAGTGATCTTGAGCACAACACTACATTTATGCCTTGTGTAGTGGCTAAACAAGCAGTCATTCATTTGAACCCTCAGATTGCTCCTCGTGTTAGTCAACTGCTGCACATTACCTCTCTGCTCTTTACTCTGACATTATACGCTGTGCGTCAGTCACCATGGTACTGCAGGGAAAAAAAAGCGGTGACCATGTCAGGACCATAACCCAAATCACACTGCAGACTAAAGTTTTGTTAGAGTTTTGCAAAGTGACATAAATACAGCCACACAAGACGGGCACTGAAGCATAGGTGAGCTATAGATCTGAGTTAGAAGCATGGAAGATGCTCTGGGATGAATCAGTGCATGATTTTTTTGGCAGGAAGCAGCTGCAGATGAATGTTAAAATGGCAGCGTATAGTTTTATATTTAACATAGGTAGCATAAATGTTAATAAATTCAAAGTATTAGTGGACTTCTCTCTTGTGTGGATGGAGATTTTAAGTCATGGAGGAAGTACTTGGGTGGGTAAATCTCCAAGGATAATCTTGTGCTGACAAAAGAAGAATAAAAATAACTATTAAAATGGAAATGGTTTGCAGTTTAGTGACGCATTTTGTCCGAAGTAAGGTTATGAAAAAGATTAAATGTTGCACTTTTTTAGTTATTCGCTCCAATGGTATGTGTTGAAGTTTATGAAACACATTTGCAAACCACTGCCTCATTTAAAATGGTTTGGAGCAATGCAGTGCAGATCATTTGGAACAGTGGGAAACTTTTTGAATATCCGGACCACAACTGTAATTGCTATGTCTTTTGATGTGCTGCAAACTTACGTCTCCCTTGTTGTCTTCCATTCCAGACAGCATCATAAGAGACAAAGACTACGAGGTGATGATGCAGATAGACTGTGAAGTAACGGACACGAGGATCCTCCACATCAGGTCCTCAACTATCCCACCTTTGCTGCGGGTCAACCACACAGACACTTTCTACCAGCACTCTCCTACTGATAACCAGGCCGCCCCTCCTGTCGGCGTGCTGATGGGGTCTGCTTAAAATCAGCCGCAGCAGTGGGACTCTTCAAAACTCCTCTGCACAACCCCCATGAAGACAAACAGAGCACAAAAGACCTCATCTAATTGTGTGTGTGTGTTTTGAATTTGGTGTACTGCCACTGACTTTCCGACTGTGATTGAATTTTTTTATAAAACTGCCATTAAAATACAGAGTTAGGTCAAATTTTCAACTTCAGTCATCCACATTCCTTATTAGGGCTAATATCCAGAGGTATTCTGTAATAGAGTCCTAGCAGATGGTTGCTCCTTGTGTGGCAACATTGCCTTCTCCCTGTAACCCCAGACGGCCTACATAAGGGTAATTGCTTAGCGGCAGGGTGCCGAGCATTGAACCCTGAGTCACCCCTTCATAACACAAATGCTTTTACCTAAGAGCGGCTCTTCTCAAGTCTGCTCTTTCACTTTTTTTCGGTTAATTTTGGGACAAGCTGCAAAGCCAGAGGAAAAACAGGAAATGAATAAGTATGATTCTTACAGTAAACTTGGACAGGTAATGAAAGAATAAAACATTGTTGCCAGAAAAGTTACTGTACATCTCAGTTTACCTTTCTAAATAAACAAAATTTGACCTGTGAAATGTCATCAGATTCAACAAAAGAGGTGTTCACTAAACTCAGGAAATCAGATATGTGCAAGCTGGTTGGTAAACTACTGTCTCGTTGGGATGTTTGTCCATGTTCAGGTGCTTAGTTTTTAAATTTTTATTAACAAAGAATATCTGCTTTTATTTTTGGATCTTTGCACTGTGGTTGTCAAATATGAAAGAATTATCCAGATACTTTATTTGTTTGTTATTTATGGTAATGCAGATTCCTGTGGTTCAAGGCAAAGGTTGATTTCTTTTGTCAATACTGTGTGCTTCAGATTTCACTTTCACTTTCAGTCTGGAGTTGCATCGTTGAAATTTTTGAGTAGTAGTAAGGAAACACGGAGTTGATGGTAGTTTGGACTGAATTAATAGCAACAGTATGGAGCTCTCCACCTTTAGTTAGTAGTTTCATAGTTGAAAGGTTAAGTGTACTGTAACCAAAACAGAGAATAGGGCCTGTCCTATTTCCACGGAGTGCCCTGATTGCCTGCTTCCAGCACTATGTCCCCTTGGCACTGGGCTACAGTGCTGTCCTGATGTGTGCACAGCTGTATGGTGCGAGTTCATACATCCACCCTCAGCTAAATGTAAGCCAGTTAGCCCTTTGGGCACCATTTGCTACTCTGGCAAAGGCAAGGAGTCAGAGGAGGGCTTTGGCAGATGAAGCTACAAAGAGAGAGCAATAAACTAAGATATTTAGGTGGAAATGTTTCATGTTGGATTTAGTTGCTTGCCTGACAGGGTATGTTTCTTTCAGCAATTTATCCTGAAATTGTATCACTTTAGAAAAAATCAGTTCAAATCCTGTCTCCATCAGTTGAGCTACAAAAGTTAGCCTCAGACTTGACCCCTCTTGTAATTCAAAGTTCTCAAAGTTCCTGAAATCTCCGTCCTTCGACCAAAATGCACTTGTGTTCGGTGCACTAAAGCCCATATTGAACATAATTTGTTGTCTAAAATTGCACTATGAATCCAGAATCTGGACAGATCAGCTCTGGCTTTGAATGCCTTATAAAATCTCTAGTCATTTGACTAAGAGCAATTAGGGGTAAAAAAATATATATATTATCTACATATATTGGACATCACCAGAATCAGTAGGTTTCTAGCTCATGGTGGAAGCATTTGTTTGTCCACATCTAAAAATTTTTATAGAACTATTCGGATGTTTTTTATGCTCAATAGATGTCCATAAATATGACTGAACACAAACCAGACTCTGTTTTTTTGCCAGACTATCTTTGAGTATATTTTCTCTCCCTCTGGTTTTAGAGAATATATTCTGTCCCTCACATTGTTTTTACTGCCCATAAACAGCTCTCTGGGACAAAGAAAGAGTCATGGTGAGGTTTTCTGTTTGTTTTTTTACTATGTGCATTCTCCAAAATAAACACTGGATTTTGTCAAGCTATAAATTTGTGTGAATCTTTTTGTCTGCATGTGGAAATATAATGGTTTAACTTTTTCCTCAGCTTCATCAGGGTGACCATTGTTGTAACTGGTATGTCCTTTTACAATGATTTACAGTGAAACATGATGGTACACTTCAGGGAAAACTCATCTTTTGGGTTCATATATTGATAAAGACATCCTTTATTCATCCCTCATGTGTAAATTCAGTTCTTTGCACTCTGTTGTTGAAATATGCTACACAAACACTGGCTGAAATACACATGCACATGTAAACAAGTCCTGTGATCATGCATTAATGAAGAGATGTCAGAGTGATGGCTTGCTGCTCTATTAATAATACATTTTATTTGTACAGCACTTTTCATTAAGAAAAGTCTCAAAGTGCTACAGAGTGTGTTCATAATTATAAGGACATATAAAAATCAAAACAGTAAGATCAATAAGATGATCTAGAGGTGCTTCTGAGCAGTTTTGTGGGGGGTTAAGTGCCTTGCTCAAGGGCACTTCAGCAGTGCCCAGGAAGTCAGCTGTCAACTCTCCAGCCACCAAACCAACTTTCAAACATGTTTCCCAACCCAAGTCCTCACAGTTCAGTCCGATGATTGCTGACTGCTTGGGTATGTTCATAATCACTTACATGAAAAGTTACAGTTTTCATATCCAGACAAGCCCTGATGGTGCTGTTTCCTCTGTCTGTGCTGCTCTGTTAGAGCTTCTGGTCCAAAATTAGCAGCAGCCAATACATAATGATGTCTTAAGGGCTTATAACAGACAATTGGACTTGAGTCATAGGGACTCGGACTCGAGCCGCTAATGAGACAACCTGCAACTCAACTCAGACTCGGGAGGTAAAAACTCAAGACTCGACTCGAACTCGGGAGAAGATGTCTCCAGACTTGATCTGACTTGAGATAACATGATTTGGAAAATTGCACGCACTCAGACTTTATATGAAGAGCCAGACAGGAGATATACGTCGCTCTTTCCTTTTAGGTTCACTTTATTGATGCTCCATTCACAGTCCACTTGTCCGTCACCTATTATTGTCCTGCACATGACACAGTACTACACAAATACGTTCCTACCACACACCCGCTTCTGCTACAGTGGTGACCAGTGGGTAGGGTGCGCGGGACGCGGGTTTTCAAATTGGCAACCGCTATGTCTTCTGTGCCCAAAGTTATTTTCTTTGCATAAAAAGAATTTCAATCAGATGGAAAACAAAGACACATCAAGTGCATGACCTGCAATGCTTCGATAAACGAAAAGAGGGCACATCGAACTTTATCCACCACCTGAGGACACATCAAGCCAAGTAAGTGAAACCTGCAAAGGTTAGCCAGGTAGCTAATGTTCCTGCCATAGGTCAATATGGCAGGAACGTTAGCCCGACCTGTGGTCTATATGAAGCTAGAAAAGCTAACATTAGTAAAGAGGGTGTACGTGTGTTGTATGTGTGAGAAGATAAGGTTTCCCTCTTCAAGATGAAAATCTGAGTCATTTGTGGGTGGACTGGGGAACAATGGTGGGTAACTTGACCCGTCATAACCTGTGACTCGACTCGACTCGACTTGACTTTACAAAACCTATGACTCGACTCAACTCGACTTGCCCACAACAGAAAAAACTTGGGACTTGCTTGAGACTTGGATCAAATGACTCGAGACTTGCTTGGGACTTGGATCGGAGGGACTTGGGCAATTGCCTGGCTTGTAATAATGATAAAAATTATATGTAACAAAGACGTATTACCACAAAAGACAACATTTAAGTCAGCATAGACTTTATTGTAGTTTTCTCAGAGCAGTCTGATATGGAGGAGTTAAGTGCTTTCACAATAAAAAGGTCAACAGCAATATCTGTGATATCACCTCTAAAAAGACCTCTGGTATGTGACATTGTGACAAAAATATAAAAATAATGTGTTTAAGACATAAAATGTTGTTTCTCAGAATCACTTGTGTTTCAGGAGTATGCTGAAAGAAAATGGTTCTGTCTTAAAAATTGTATTTGCTCTTAGAAGAAGCTTATCCTTTTTACATTCATTAACCAAATAGGCTTTTTTACAGTAACAATATATACAGTACAATGTGATGTGTTTACAGGAATCAGGCTCATTGCTGATTTATTGTACGTAAAGATTTGAAAATTTTCTAAGAGATCAAAACAATTTAGTCATTAACAATGAAGTATATTTATACATTTGACCTTCTACCGTCTCTGAAGGTCATGTGGACTGATCTACAATCCACTTAAACCACATTATCACTTTTAAAAACTACTACAGTTAGACCCTCACTAAGGGTCTACTAAGGCAAACTTAATATTGTATGTGACCTGGTGTCCGTTGTCCCATGCATATAAAACCCCCTCTTTGGGGTTGTAGTCTATTTGTGTGGTATGAGTGTAGTTGTTGGTGAAAGGCATTCTGGGAGTCATCTGAGTGTTTGTGTGTGTGTCAAAGGCGTATTCCAAGTTGGCATCCTTCTTGTTGTGGCTGTCAACAGCGTACAGGACACCGCACACGATAAAGCAGTTCCCATAGTGGTTTCTCCTGAGTCCTGTCCTCCATGTAGTCTCCCTCTGCATGCTAAGATCCGAAGGATTTAGTTGACTCAGAACGACCACCTCCTGCAAGAAACCCTCGTCATCAAGTGCCGGATAGATGATCCAAAGGCCACTCTCGTCTATGGCGAATTCAATGTCTGAGTGGCTGCGCCATTCCCAAGGCACAGAGGACTCCTCGAAGAGAGCGTCATGCAGCATGGTCCACGCAGCCACATAACGCAGCCGAAGGTCAAACTTGATGATGTCACGGGAAAAGGCCCGGTTGTAATAAAAAGCTCCATTGTAGACGACATGTCCTGTACCAATCCAGTTGTAAGGAAGCTTGTACGAGTTTGTAAACCGGCCTGGAAAGAATGAAGGTGACATAAAAATGAGAATCATCCAAGCAAAAGAGCTACAAGCTGTAATGTAGGAAAATCTTAATCTTACCTTCTTGAAAAACCTCCAGGTCTTTGAACTCAAGCAAGTTATTCCCATAATAGAAGTTAGTCACATAAATTTTGCCATTGTCAGACTTTGGATCCTTCATCCACGCTCCTTCGTTCCTGCCAAAGGTGTTGTGAGTCACTGGCTGTGAGATTGTTGCCAAAGTGTCCTTACACTCCCCTGAGAAAAAGTCAGAGAGCCCTGGGTGAGGATTAAGATGCATTCTAATGATATCCTGAACAAAGAGGCTGACAATTATTAGTGGCTTTTGTTTAATCAGCTCAAACATAGGGAAGGTGAGTTAAACACCAAAGAATGTAGAGTAGGATTCATGAAACTAAATTAATTCATGTTTTTCTTTGTATAGTTATGACACTCCGAGGATAAAAAGTGCTGATTTTGGCGTTAATAACTACTTTCATACCACCAGTAGACAAAGAAGCTGTTTTGTATAGATATCCAACAATTCTGTGGGAATACCAAAAGTTGACAATTAAAGATAACAACTGTGCCTGGATACTGGCAACTTTGGTTCTCTTTGGACTCCAGTTACCCAGCATTTTGCTTTATACACAATAAAGGCAATGCTGAGGACTACCCATAAACCAAAGACGAACTCCACATAAAGTGATGCTTTACAGTGATAATGCATGCAGGCCAACATACTGTACTCAGATGACTAACATGAAATCCAAAGAATGACAAACCTTTTATTAAATTTAGAAAATGTTGCGCATTTGACCAACAAAATGTGTAAAACAAAAGTAAGTCTTTGTCATTGGCTAATTGGTTTCTGATGCCTCAAACTAATTTTCAGTAGGCATAGTAACAACCAAAGAGGAAAGCTGACGCACCAGAGGGACTGTTTCACATATTTATGGAATATATTTCACATCCATTTTGGAAACATCCAATTAAGAGTGTTTGGAAAAGGAATATTTAAGAAAAAAAGTGTTTCGCCTGTCACAGTAATCACAGAGGCTTACAGTTACTTCATGCTTTTAGCATAACTTAACCATGCTCAGCTACTGCCTCTTTCTACTAAACGAGTGCTGAACATATGTTCTAGCCTGCAGGTTTGCACGATGATCAGCCTGATGACAAACAAGTAATCTGGAAAATCAAGCTGTTTTGCGAGGTTACCACAAAGAAGACTTCTAAGCCGAGAGCCTTCATGCAAAAAGTTAAGGCTCATCTGCCTGTAAGTTAGTTAGCTATTTCCCCCAAAACCTTACAGCGGGGATAACCAACTACATTTATATGAGGGACAGTCCTTGATATACACCATGGGAGCCAGATTCCCAAACGAAGCTGAATATACTGTGGGGCTGTCTGTGAAAGACAAGAACAGCTTAAACAGCATCATCAAAGTGTGCTCAAAAATGACTGGAGTTCACCAAAGGAACTTGGGCACAATCTGGGAGGAACATGAAGCTCAAAAAGCAAAGAGAAATATTAGTCAACCAGATCATGTTCTATCAAATGAATTTTCTCTTATGCCCTCAGGCAGACGTTATAATGTGCCCCAAAGGAAAAGTAATCGCTACTCAAAGTCCTTCATTCCCTCTGCTATTAAGCTCCTAAATACAGACTGCACCCACTTTAAATGACTATTTCTAGAGGATATTATTTATTTCTTTACTCATCTGCTTTTTGTGCTGTTTTTAAAGTTTTTACATTTTCTTGTTTTTTTTTCATCCCATTTGTTTATAACTTTACCTTTTCTATTTTTTATCTTTATCCTATCTTGTCTTATCCTGCTCTACGATTTACATACGTGGGGTACTTGTAATGTCCGACATCTCTATCCGTCCCATGCTTGCTTAAATAGGTTTCCTTGATGATTATTTATTCATTTATGTTGTTGACTGACTGTATGAATTCATATACACTGGGAAGCTACAAATGAATTGCCCCTTGTGGGATAGATAAAGTTGTCTGAATCTGAATATAAACAATCTGGTCAGGTTATTACTTGTGTTTTTTTTCATAATTTGATGCATTCATTCGTCTTAAAAAGTGAGATCAGTTTCTATCACCCATACTGATGCAGCTAGCCACATGGGGCATTTGTGTTTTCCTTGCTACTTCATCTAATGGGTGTCATGTTTCCTATCAAGGGGTTTGACCCAAATAAATGTATTCTCCTTGTTGAATATTGAATAACTCCTGATGAGTGGATTTCTGTATAACATAAAACATGAAGTTATTCCTAATTAAATGGTTTCAATCAGAACTGTTTTGGGGATGCATAAGTAGCTGTACAGTTTCAGTAATGAAAAGATCCCCCTAAAACCATGACAAATGTTCACCCTCAAATTTAACAGGTTTGATAATACTATGGGTGGCCAGACAGAATTCTTTGGAGGGCCTGATTTGTCCCCTGGGCTAACAGTTGACTATTTCTGCCTTATAGCAATAATGATATTTTTAAAACAATAAAATGTTACACTCAAAGCATGTCATAAAAGACAAGCCAATAAATCCAAAGCATTTTATAAACTCAGGCTGTATTTAATGTTTGTTTCAGCTGTAAAACGGGAAATTTTAACTGAATAATTGTTTGGACATTTACGGCATTTACAGCCTGCCTCGAGAGCACTATTGAGAAATAGTGATAACATGTCTGTTTGTGTTTTGATGTAATTTTCAACACCAGAGGATGTTAATAGAATTGCAATGTGCAAAAAATAACTGGCTTAAATTAGTTTTAGACTTTCAAATCCATGTTTATGATTGCTTGATGTTCAAAGAGGCACAGATCTAAGGACATTAGCATCTACTGCACAGCACTAACTGGTACTTTAGCATGCATGATAACAGGACAAAATCAGAGGGAAGACTAAACATGACGCCTGCATAACAATCACAAATTATAGCACGCTGACAGGAACATTAAAGTAGAATTATAGCCGTGTCTCATAAGTACAGCTTCACACTGCTGCTGGCACAGCTGCTGACCCCAAGTCTTATGTACTCGAGCTTCCTTTACACTTGATAATCATTATTTCTAAAATGGCAACATCTTATTTTCTGCTGGAGTGTTTGTTGAGGACATTTTTACGCCTCTGAAGAGGAAATGGCCAGGGCCGAAGACATCTTGTTTTTGGGTTGTTCCCATCTCTCCACAGGCCATCCTTGTAAACTAGATTTGTGAAGATGTTTGTCAACAGTTGAACAAATGTCATCTCTGACTCAAGGATGTTCTGATTGTATTTAAGAGGTCAAGGGCCACAGGGCTTTTCTTCTTTGTGAACAAGAATCACTACAACTTTGAGAGGGGTATTTTCACTCAGCTCAACTGTCCACTCTGACTCATGGGTCTGATTATTAGATCATCCTGGGGAACAGGGGATTTCCTTCAAACTTTTTGTAACAATATTTTACATAAAATAGTTAGACTTAAAAGGCCCTGGCACAAAGTTCAATATTACTGTGCCCAGTGATCATCCCTTGCTTATGAATGCAATATCTTAAACATGCTTTGAGGGATTTTCTTTAAACATAACATCAATGTATTCACTGATTTATGGATGAACTGGTGAGATTTTTAAAGTCAAGGTCATTTAGCGTCATGTTCATCCCTTGTATGTGGACACAATGTCCTGAGAATTTATTAGTTCATGCTGACTCATTGATAAATTGATACATTTTTTACATTAAATATTTTAAAAACTGCACCTACACAATTAAAGCAATCACAAAAAACAACCCCAGCCCCTTTCTTTTCTCACTGGTGTACTTTTGCTGTCTGGAATTAGTAAAATTTGCAAAATGATTTGCCTGCCAGGCTATTGTTTTATTTTATTTTTTTAAATAACTAAGTTTTGGGGTGTTAGTTAAACATGATGATGACATGAAGACATAATTCTAAATGTAAAATTGTCAAAGAAAGAGGCTCTGCTCACCAGGTTTCCTTGATGTAGAATCCTCCTGCCTTTTTATCCTTTCATCAAATTCTGGGTGCGCGTCCTCGCTTTCATCCTCATCCCAGCTGATCTTGTATTTCCGTTTGACTTGAGCACCCCGCTTAGTCGTAGTTGTAGTTGAAGTGGTTGTTGTTGTGGTTTTTGTGGTGGTAGTTGTAGCTAAAGAGGAGGTAGTCATAGGTGTGGTCACAGGCAGAGGTGTGTGTGAAGACCTGGTGGTCAGGCTCTGGGTGGTTGGAGGCAGATTCAGGCCCGCAGAGAGTATTGATTTGTCTCCCTGGTCTTGTGTTGTGGTTGCGGTCTGGGTGGAGGCAGCTGTTGTGGAGGCTGTTGTGGTCAGAGCAACTTGTGCTGTGGTGCTCACAGTGGATGTTGGGCTGGAAGTTAGAGCTTTTGAGGCTTGGTTGGTTGGAAATGTGCTTGATTGAGCTGCGGTCGTACTTGAACTAGTCTGAGTAATGGTTGTCTCTTCTACAGTTGAGTTTTCCATCATGTTGGGTGGTGCTGTGAGAGCTTGTGGTATTTGTTCTGTGGTTCCAGAGGCCTGGGATGTGTCTATTGTTGTTTTAGTCATCTTGGCAGTGAAGTTTTCAGGAATGCTGGTTGATTCAGTCTTCGCAGGAATGGCCAACTCTGTGGCCCCAGGAGAGACCCTCCGAGTGGTCAGAGGTGGAGTGTCTGTTGTTGTTGGACCAAACATGACTGATGTGTCGCTCTGCACATCTCTGAGCACATCCACTGATTTGATTTCCGTGTCACTAATGACGTCATTATCTAGGGCTGGCGCAGTTTCTCCTAGCTCTGATTGGCCAATATTCTTGGAGCCAGTCTTCTTCGGACGAGGCGATCTCGGCCCTGCCCTGGTCCTATGGCGAGGGGTTCGGTGTTGTAAAAGATTCTCCTCAATGAAGAGGTTGATTGGACCATCTCCACTAAATCCATGATATTCAAAGACTAGGGGCAAAAGAAAATATATGGTCAATTCTTTACAGTCAGGCAGTAGCTCCAATGAGAGTGTCCCTGTCTGCAAATGAGGTAGAAGGTACTTACTATTTATACATGATCATGAACTTTTGAAAACCTTTATATAAGCACAGAATAAGGACATTTATTTCTTTTAACCCATTTTATAAACAGAAGGGCCTATTCAAAGTTATTATATGAAAAAACCTGAGGTGTATCCTCATTCAGGATACTTTGAGGGGTTTAAGCTTGAGCCAGCACAAGGTATGGTACATGCACAGCTGACACCCGGTCCAAGTACCTTGATCGCGTTTTGATTTGGTTGAAAGGAGCTCCTACTCACCTTCGTGGAATTTTCCTGCATGTAAAACTGTCACTTTCAGTTTTCATCCATATTTGTCATTTGGAGATGTGTTCCTGTTACGCTGACCTGGATTGCACTGCCACCACATTGTCAATGTAGTGCTACAATGGCTGTTACAATCATCTTGCATGATAACTGAACACACATCAAGATTTGATGTTGTTTGCCATCACAAAATTTTGAATGGAGGAAATATCTTTATTTAAATAGCAACAAATAGTAGAAGCTGTAGGATCAAACTCATTTTGATTAAAATATCTGCACAGCTGGAAAGCAGCCCACTCAAACTTCTGACAGGACGCTTGGATAAGAACCGCGCTTTAGTACTTTTCTTTACAATTACCCCTGAAAATCAACTTGAGGTGGTTTTCTATCCAGACCTCTTATCCTATTTCATTCTAAGTTATGTGAAGGTTAATAAGGAGAAGAAGAGCTTACATGTTGAAGCAGAGTAGTGAGCTGGATGATCATATGGACTTACAGTTCTCTCCAGGTTCCCCGTCATCCGCCACCATAGGATCTGGCTCCGATTTATAAAATGTCATTCCTCTGATGATCATTCCATTGGGGCCTGTCTTTGACACCTGAGAAGGCTCCTTTTTAGCCACATTTTTCAGCGTCACCTGAGGTCTGACCTCAATGATCTGAGCAGAACCATCTGTCTTTAGAATGGATGGATTTTCCCCCATAAACTTCTCTTCATACTTTCCCTGTTAGTGGACAGAAAGAGTAGTGTTAAATGACAGTACCGAGGTTGATTCAGGACCACATCTATCATTCTAGTTTGGAAAATTTAAAGACTCCTTGGAGGTTTTTCAAACATATGTTGCCTTACTTCTAGGTCAGTTTGGTGCACATTATGACAATGTCTCAAGAAATAGCAAACAATAAAAAAAGGAACAAGTTTTAGCTTGATTTTTTTAGGTTCATCCAAAGATAAGCACAACTAAAATGTAGGTTAACCGGCTGATTATTGCCAATTTCAAATATTCAGCATTGGTCAGAGTTTTGCCAATGTTATGCCGATATATTCTTACTTTCTCTTAAAATAGTAAATGCTGCGCTGTTAGTCCAACAGATGGACCTCTGACTACATTAAATTCTCAGTCCCCTCCCCACCACTGTCTAATCAGTCATGTACCCCAGCCAGGCTACAACACAAGAGTGGGCTGAATGGAGCTGCCGACACGGATGTTTGTAACAATGTTGTGAAGTTAACAATGACTCAAAATGTCTCTCGTTTCAATTTAACTCTTTTTTCCATGTGTCATTACAAGCTTTGCTGCGTCGGTCATGCTCTTAAAATACATTACATTGGTAAAGCTGTGCTAACCTAGTTTAAGTTACTCCCTGTCTGTTTATGTAAACAATGCCGGCCAGTGACTACAGAAATAACATAAGTGCACAAATATTTGACTGTTCATCCCTCTATCAGCTGCGTGTTGAAGCATGTTTAATGAAGAGCTATTTCCTTACACTTATTACCTCGTGTTTACAATAAACAGAAGTGGTTCAGCCTGCATTAAAACCTACTTCTGAGTGCCCGAATGAGGACTCTGGTACTGAAAGGCAGATGTGACAAGACAGAGTTTGTAATTCATCTTTTATTTACATTTTATATAAGGTTATATATTTTAGTTTTAGGGATTCACTGCAGTTTTGCACACTATTTTGTTTTGTACTTTATGGTCGAAAGTTGCAGAGTAGAAAAATAATAGACTTGTGAAAAGAATGTTACCTTAGTGTTTTTGTTGTTTTTCTCCCACAATTATCTGCTTTCAACATTTTTAAAAGTTGTTCTACCTGTACTATAACCAAAAAAGAAGTACAAGACAAGATGTATTTCATAATATATAATTAATTTCCCAGAGATGTAACACTTTTCAGGCCACAAATGGTCTGAATTTAACCAATTCAGACAGTGCTCTTTCTCTTTTTCTTTTCGGTATGGTTGAATTACTGTATGACTTTAGGTATGTACTTTCTGTACCTAGTGAAACCACAGATCATAAAAATTCTCGAGGTTCATCATTTAAAAATGCACTGGACAATCTTGGAAAACAGAAATGTGCCATTGTTTTTATAGACAGTGTTACAATGTTTGATATATGAAAAGTAGAATTCTCCAGTGATGTGGGTCCAGAACTTCTCTGGTAACAGGTAACCATAGCTCTACTTTTTACTGGAATCATATTAAAGATAGGGCTGTCACTTTAGTGCATTAATTAGATTAATTCATTACACCGCAAATTAATGCGTTATGAAAATTAATCGCAAGATTAATCATAGCACACAGACATTTTAATATTGTCCAGCTGGAGGACCCGTACATGGCGGAGGGACGCCACTTCACACATGCGTCTCTAGTCAAACCAAACAAAGCGCAGGTGACAACAGGAATGGCATATTTAAGACTTAGTCTTATTTTATTTTTGAATTTATTTATCTATATTTACTGAATTCTTGAATAATGCATCAGGCCTAATTGTATTGCTGGATGTCCTCGACCTTTTTCTCATTTTGAATTTGATTTATGAAACACACTTAAAGTGTATTTTGAGTTGCCTGATTGAGCTTAGAATTTTCTGGACAAGTTGCCCTGACTTTGGTTTTATTTAGTCACCAATAAAAATGTGGATCTACAAATCTTCACTTCTTAATGCATTCATTTGATTAATCCTGCACTACAATTCTAAAATATCCTAGAATTCAAATTCTTTATTTGGGTACTTTAAGCAGATATGAGATTAAAATGTGATTAATTAGATTAATTAATTATAAATCCAGTGATTAATTAGATCAATTTTTTAATCGTCTGTCAGCACTAATTAAAGATTAACATTTTTCATTGTCACAAAAAATGTTTTATATGCTTACAGGAAAGGATTGAGATACAGTTTATATCCTGTATGAAATTCTGCCTTTGAAACGTCGGCGTATTTTTTTGGTCCATATCTTTCAAACCCACTTGCTCTGCTGCTGAGTGGCTGTAGTGAAGTATTTCATTTCCTGTCTCATCTTTCACCCTGTGATATCACTCTGAAACTCTCACACTAACCTCTGGGTTTTCATACACGGCAGCCCCTTTGACCTCATTGACACTCTTGCTCTCCTGATGCCGACTGGTTGGAGTGGTGGGTGGGCTCGCACTTGCAGTTGTAGCGGCCTGGATCTGAGGGCTCTCCTGTGGCCTCACCTCATCCGTGGTGTTGTTCAGAGATACAACCTTCATGCAAGAAAAGAGAAAAACACCGTATAAACAAGACTTTGTCTCTAAGAAAGTGTCGATGAAGAAGGTTGAGTAAAGTTTCTCCTGTCTTGCATTATTTAATACTTTTTATGCAGCATTAGGACATATGTAGACCTTACAACAGCACCCTTAAACTACTGAAGTATAACGGTCTTTTTCAAACTCTCATAGTCTTCAAATTTCTTTTTATTTAAAGGTTTCCCGCTAAAACCATTCCGGTGTAGTGGAGTCAGTCTCTCTTGCACTCTCCTCTCTGAATGATGTAACCAGTAATGAATAAATCTGGTCAAACATCTGTTTTATAGCTCTGACTGTTGAGACAAGTATGTGAAAACTGTCATCTCATGAAAACATCTGCACATTATAGCATTTTCAACTTCAGGTGGAAATTAAATGCAATATAATTTTCCAGTACCTTGGATCAAGCCACAAGTCTCTGTGAATCAACATATAATCATCCAGTTTATCGAGACATAAACCCACCACAGCGATGACATTTTTAAGGCCAGCAAATGTGAAGCAGCCAGGTGGGCTGCAGGTAACAGTGGTGGGGTTTTTGGAGTGTGATAAATAGGGCAGCAAAAGTGCTTCTTCTTATAACACTGACATCGTGAGTTTTGTTCTTTTTGTTTTCCAGTGATGAGCACACTTCAGGTTTACTCACACAGTGTAAGCAGACTGTTAGTCTTTTATCTGTCAGGACTTGAAACTGTCGGGTAAGTTGCTGCGCCAGTTTGGTTGGTAAAACTTCATGGTGTGTATGATTCACTCAAAGCTTTGTAACTTTCGATCAGTTCCAGGCAAAATACATTGTACAGTTTAAATGCCAAATCACCCACATTAAACCTCAGGCCTCACTGATCATTTAAGATGGTGTTATGGTTATTTTTCATTGATAACCACAGGAGGATACACGTAATTTGGTGCAAGTGTGAATTTAAAAAATAACATCATCTGCTATGAAGGGAACTAAAGTGTTCTGTGTTATCTGATTAATTACACTTAGCCTACTGAGGCCAGATACTGTCACATTCAAAACATTGTAAGTGTAAGTTTTTGTCCGTTGAAGAATATAAATGTCATACAATATGCTTTTAATATGCAGACAGGCTTCAAATGAAAAGTTTTGCACTATTTACCAGTAGATGGCCCCACTCTCTCGTTGAGGCTCTCAGTCCGACCGCCAGAGAATTTCATTTTCTTTAATAATGAATAATCACTTTGTACCTTGTGTAAAATCAAATAGGTGTAAAAGGTGTCTATTAAGCATGTGTACATGTAAAGTTAAGGCCTTTTTTAATTTCAGACATACAAATATCAGGGAAATAATAAACTATTTGAATACAAATTCTGATATATATTAGAGTAATCAGCAGGATGTAAGAAAATTATATTTGCCTCTGCCAAGGAGATTATGTTATTGCCGGCGTCTTGTTTGTTTGTTTCTCTGTTAGCAACATAACTCAAAAAGTTATGAACGGATGTCAATAAAATTTTGAGAAACTGTCCGGATTGGGACAAGGAAGAAATTATTTGATTTTTGGAGTGATCCGGATCCAGGATTTTTTTAAAGGATTCTTTAACCTTGCGAGATAGAACCATTTTTGGAATTTATGCATATTTGTATGTTTTCACGGTCAAGGAATCTAAATATTTAGATGAAATAAAGGTAAGACTATTTTTATGGTGAAAATCACAATACTGGTGAGAACTGTGGCGCTGGGGAGGTCTACACTCTCTGATTGCTTTTCTAGTACTTTATAAAATGTGAGAGATTTGTGTCCACTTTTGGGAATAAAGGACTTTGAATGATGTTTTACCTTTTAGCTAACACAGAAAAGCAATGCACCGGAGTATTTAATATACAGACAAAAGCAGTGGTGTTTCGTTAAAGCAGGTCAGTCTGCTCTTTCAAAGGTTCAGTGCCTGTAAAATTCCATGTGATGGAAAGCTTAGCACCTCTGCCAGGTCCGGCCCCCTATGGGGAAAAAACTGCCCTGGGAGTGTTATGTATTTGACCCACTAAAACCTGAAGCCCTCAACATCAACAACGCTGACATCAACTTGGATTTTAGTTTGATAAAAATCTTAAACTGAGCAATGAAAAAGGCGAGGGAGAGTAGAGTGTACCTTCTCAATGTTTTCCACACGACCCAGGAGCTTGGTGGTGACGGAATGCAGTTTAAGTAGATCCATGCCATAGAAGGAGCCCTCCAGCAGCTCCAGGATGGTGGACAGCTGCAGACATCAAGTGGATCACGTCAAAGAGGGAATTCAACACATGCCAAGAATAAAACTGCACTATAGCTCCTGCCCAGCCAAACCCTGATTCTGTGATTTTTAATCAAATGTGGGCCTTCCTCCTCTCCTGAATTTGATGGAAGATGACATCCAACAAAAAATCATCCAGGGATCCCTGGAAATAACCAGCCACCTGCAGGCTCTGGAGCACGTGGCTCTAGTATGATAAATGGGCCGGGTGGATCCTTCACCTTGACATTCTCTTTCCCAGCTTCCCTGAGTCTTTTCAGCCTGAACTCCCCCTCACATGGGTTGACTGCTGACGGAGGGGCGATGCAGGCGCACTTGCACTCTGGTCCAGATGTGATGGTCTCCACAGTGTAGAAGTCCTGCGCAGAGGCGCTCCCCTCCTCTATCCGCCTGCAGGCGCTCCTGCTCAGGGGTCTGACAACACATTTACAGCGACAGTCAGAGCCTTCCGAGAGGGCTTTCACTTTGTCATAATCACCCAGCAGCTACAAAGAGAAGAGGACGGTTGTTGTTTTTTCCACCAGATTCAATCAAAAGATTTATATGTATGGAGTTATGACAATGAACACATGCAAGAGAAAAGAAAGTCCTCCTACCTTAGAGAGGATGTTCTCCTGATTATCAGATTCCTCCTGTCTGTCATCGTGCTCTGCTCTGATCTCAAACTGTGACCCTGGGTCTTCACCCTCGGTCACTGGAGCTGCAGAGTCCAGTGCAAAAAGCGCACAGCACACAATGACAAAGCATAACTTACGCATGATGAATCAAACAATGCGCACATACACTAATACCGCTCTGATCTCAACAGGCACAGCCTGTCACTAAATGAATGAGCTGCCTAGAAACTGTCATAGTCTGTCCGAGACTCCAGGAAAAGACAGATGCATCCGTACGTATCCCCTGGCAGATCAGGCATCTAGACGTGGTGACATCTTCCTAGTTACAGAAATCCCGGGATGATGCAAAGAGCAGAGGCAGCGTGCAGACTGAGGGATCAGCCGGTTTGTGCAGCTGCTGCAGACTGACAGGAGGAGGACCTGAGCTCCCAGAAGGAGGAGCTGAACTGACCCAAAGGAATCACACATCATGTGCTGCAGAAGAAAAAAATGTCCCAAGAAAAAGTTACAGATAAAAGAAATCTTAGTTTCTTGTTGAATGACATAATGCCTGCAGACTGCAGTTTTCATGTTTGCGGTATGAAACGAGACAACCGGCTGTTGGATGTGTTCAGATTGACGGGATTCGGACGGCCCCAGCCTGGAGTTTGCCTCCCCCCAGCGGCCAAAAAAAAAATCAACTTACAAATTGTAGTCAACAGGTTCATATCAGTTAATGAACAAGTTTGATCAACCCAGCCTCCTAGTGGACTGAAGGTAGTATCACATACAGTATGTCCGGTAATTGACTTGTAACGTGAAAGAAGCAGTGATGACAAAATCATGTCACCTCTAATTTTACCTATCAAACATAAACCCCTCAATTCTTATGTAGGAGTTAACTCTTTGGCTTCAATACTAAGAAATACATTTTCATCTAATTATTTGTTGGTAAAATTATGTTTGTTCCTTTTCATTTAACAACATTTCAGCTTTTATTTTATACTCAATAGAAGCAGATATGTTGGTCAACCTACTGGTTGGCTTGCCCGTTGAGGGTTATCCTGGACATGAATGGATTTTTTTTCTGCAACAAATTTTAGATTCTTGAACATAAACATCAGGGAGCAAATTTTAGATATGTAGCAGTGGACCCAGTTTTCTGAGGAATCATAGATCAATTTTTAATCGTTAAATTGACTTCCTTCAACTAGATCATGATTGTTGGAGGATCTGGAAGTATGTGAAAAGATTTTTTTCTCACTTTAGATTAGATTTCACAGGAACAATGCTGCAATGATTCACTTCTGAGTTTTTCCAATTTTAAACAATTATACTGCTGTACAGCAGCGCCACCCAGTGGATGTATATTACTGTTACAAACACTATTCTGAGAGGTGAATTGGGAAAAACAGGAAAAAATGGGCTTTGAGAGTTTTTAATACAGTGTTATGGCTGCAAAAAGCCAACTGCACGGTTACAATGCCAGTCGTGGGGTTCAAGAGTGATAGGACCCCTTCTGTAAGCTGCGTCAGGAACAAGCTCAGGTGTGTTTAGTGCCTCTTCGCTTGAAATCTGAGAAACAGCTTTGTATGGGGGGTAAGAGAAGTCCTTTGAGTAACGCTGATTATGTGGATTAGGTGGAAGTCTAAATGCTCCTTGTATATTTGGATATAGTGAAGCTTTGTCCTGATGATCCCGGGAAGGCTCTGCTCTGTTTTCCCAAGGTTGAGGTAGGCTGTAAATTGGTTCTTTGCATATTGGCTGTAGGACTATTCTTTTTGCTAATACAGGAACTAAATCTGTAGGAAGTCCAGATCTTGTCCCAACTTCCTTCTCGATTCAGTGTGATCAGACTGATGACTGCCTTGGCATCTCTGAGGGTTCACAAGGAAGAACCACACCACAAGCACTATGCATTTGAAGATTCAATGAAGATTTAGGAGGATGTAGAATGAGGGCAGTGAATGTGTGACGTGAGATATTGTGAGTTAGACTGGTCTGGAAGGACATTGTGGAGCTCGGCAGAGGGAGACTCATACCCCTTTTCCACCAAGCTGGTTCCAGGGCTGGTTCGGAGCTAGAGCCAGACTTAGCACCAGTTCTTTGGTTTTCCACAGACTAAGCATCGGTTGCTGGCTCTCAAAACCGGTGCTTGGCAAGCACCAACTCTTTGCTGGGCCAGCAGAAAGAACCACGTTACGTCGGGGGCTACGCGCGTATACGTCAGGGAGTGGGGGCGGGATTATTGACCAACCAAAGGAGAGTAAAAACACAGAAGAGAGCCATTTTTAAAAAGACGAGTTTGGGGTAAGCAGTAAGAAGATAAGTTGGAAGATAACAACGGATAGTAAAACAAAACAGCAGTGGTCAGTGGAGGAGACGACCTTGCATAATCGTTGAGCAGCATTAACTTGCCGGATCGCCAAATTTTGCTCTCCAAGGAAGGCACGAAAAGCCAGCAGCAACACCTGAACCACAACATAGTCCTCCATCTTTGTTGTGGCGATAAAATTTGGCGCTAGTTGTTATGGGAAACTCTCGTGACGTATACAGACATATACATTGACGTGATGACGTAGCTCTCTGGCCGGCACCCGTTTGTGGAAAAGCAAACGGTTCTTAACCGGTTCTCACTTGAACCAACTGCGAACCGGCTCTAGCACCAGCACAAGCACCAGCCCTGGAACCAGCTTGGTGGAAAAGGGGTATCAGGATGGGAGCTCTGTCTCAGGCGTATCCTGCCAAACTGTTCTCGACCCCTCACCTAAAATGAAGCGAGCATGGAGCAGAGTGTTAAAAAATGAGTTAATGATTGAGACTATAGGGTTGGGGGTTGAAGAGTCATAAAGTGATGCCCTAGTAAGTTAGCTTATCAGCTGATTAAAAGGTATTAAAGGTCACCCACCCCTAACTAACTTAACTCAAACAGCTGGAAGTCAATGGGAAGTATTAGCCTGCCTCTGCCTACAGTCATCAGATAGTCTCCAGCAACTCTCAATGGTCCTGTGTGCTTGTTGTGACTTGTTTATCATGTTAGGTGACTTTTCCCTTTGGAAAAGTGAAGATGGTATCTTATTATCTTCTTTTACTCCTAAAAAGAGGCTTTGCTTTGTTGACCTACAACCTCAAGTGAACTTGTGCTGCAGAACACTGATCTACTGCAGGATACTCAAGCTTGATGTTGGGGATAATGAATGGACATTAAGACTGCATTTTTGTATTTTATTTGTAATTTAAGGCACATATAATCTATTTCAATATTTACAATTCAATGTCTCACTGTAGTTTGAAGCATGAATATATGTATTTAGACAATTGGTATTGTGTGTGACTTTTGGACCAACAGTCCTTGAGAATAACAGAAAAAAACATGTCCTTAAGTTATAAACCTTGTGTTTGATACTAAGAGACAAAGTCTTTTAACTCTTTAATATCCATAGGAGAACAAACAGGCCTTATATTAAATAAATTTTCAAATTTGATACAAATTGCAGAAATTGAATTAAAATGCAACATTTCAAATTTAAAGAGCCTCCAGCTGAGGAGAAATTCTTTCACAATTCCTCTATATTAACATTTGATCAAGTATCCAATAAAGCAAATATAATTTGTTTTCTCATGATAACTGTCCAAAGACATTCAATTATTTCTTCATGAATGCTGTTGATCTGAGGTCTTACTTTAGCTCAATGCCTTTCTTCGTGGCAAGCTTTATTTTCCTCTTGAGATCTTTGAGTGTTTGAAGTCCCAGAACAGCCAAAGTCACACAGTGAGAAATCTGGCAGAAAAGTTTTTGACTTTCTTTAAAATCATAAGTGATCACTCATGTCCTTCCACATCCATGAAGCTCCAGCTTCTGCTCGGCTGCCACAGGCAGGATGAGGTGAGATATTCTGCTCCACAAGCCGCCGTACTTGTCCAGGTCCATCTTGTCATAAGATACAGGATGGCTATCAGAGAGGAACTTCTTCTGCAGATGATCATCCACCATCTCCTCCACAGCACTCAAACGACTCTGCGCAGGGATGTCCTCCTCGTCTCCTAGCAGCACAGTGAAGATCAGAAAAGTCTTCTTGTAGGCAGCGTTCTCGTGGTCGCAGTAGCGGTAAAAAATAAGGGTGGAGCCTGGAGGCAGCTCCTCAAAGCGGTGAATGACAGCTACGGGTTTGTCTCCTTCAAAAGCTCCTTGTAAGTTCCTGTCTATGTCCAGTTTGACCAGGTCGCTGTCCTGGCTGGCTTTGCTGGCTCCATCAATCTGGAGGACGGAGGCGTTGAGGGCAGCAGAGAAGGCGAAGGCCAGACCTTGAGCCAAGCAGTGCAGCGTCTTCTCAGCTCGGAGGCCAGCAGTCAGGATCAAACTGACCGGCTCCGTGGGCTGAGCAGTCTGGAGATGCCTCAGCAGGTGGATCCTGCTCCTTTTCCAGAGTTCAGGGCGCTGGTTAGGGAACTGAGACATGACCTTTTCCATCTGCCGGAGGAAAATGTCTACCTGCTGCTCATCATTTTTCTGAGGCGGAGACTCAGGATTGAGGAACTTTTGCATCACCAAGGCCAGGACCACAAACAATAAACCGAAGATCAACAGGTATGTTCCATTTCCTGTAAACAGAGAGCACGTGTTTGCTTAACTAATAGTTCATTATGATTTACTAATAATGACTAGCTTTACCTACTTACTTTTTCTGACTGTTCTTCATATACAATAAGTATAATCAAGCCTTTCATATGTCTTTAAAATGACAATTATACAATATAGCTGTTAAATGATTCTATTTCAATTACATTTCATCAGACTTTAATCTTGTGTATTCTTTTTACCTTGAATTCAAAATCAATACTATAAAAAATCCGTATGAGCACGAAATAAACCTGAAGTTTCTCAATGAAGCCTTCAAATCAATGCCATAAAATGAAGTTGTAAATTTAATTGTATTGTTTTGATGAATACTACAATTAAAGGTGCTATGAGGAGAATCTATTACTGGCAACGTAAAGACTCTGCTACCCATGAGCACGTGCGGCGACTGTTGTAATGCTGCGTTCCAGTAACCTCAGAAATGGGAGTGACATCATCTCTGACTTTTCGGTGTTCCACTTGAAGTCGGAAAAAAAACATGCCGATCTATCAGGCTATTGTTAGCTGTTGTTCGCACGCCCTGTGTTGTTGTTAACAAATATCACATGAAGAATGTGATTATCGCGACACACCCCAGTCAGAAGTGCAAATAAATTGATTATTACAGGAGCTAAATAACTGTTCACACTGGGGGCATCCATCTTCGACTGTCAACTCGGGGATGGCGAGGTTTCACCGAGTTCCCAGTAGGAAATTCCGACTTCGGGGAACATTCCAGTTGCAGTTTCCTACTCGGAACCTGGAAATTCCTACTTCTGACTACAACTGGAACGCACGAAAAGACCAAAGCCAAAGCGTGTACTTGTTGTGATGCAGACCGGACCTTCCTCAGAACTTTGTTCAACATTTTACAGGATGCAAAGCGACGAGGTAATGTATCTCTTTCTAGTTACATAGTGGTAGTTTTTGACGTGTGACAACAAGCAATTTTTGGAAAACTTAGTATCGTAGTTTTGTAGCCGGCTATATATCGCTACTAACAGCCCAGTGCTCTAAGATGTGTCCGAATAATATAAATGTGCTCTAGTTTTAATTGTCTTGTTCCTGAAGTTGAAAATCCAGGCCAGTCCAGCTCTCTCCGACCTGACCACGAAAGCTAAGGAATAGCATTTATAGATAATCTATTTTGATGCTATAAAACTCATCTTAAAGTGTGTATTTCGATCAGGCATATATCTAAAAGTGAGACTTTTTTGTAATAACTTAGAAACTCCTCACAGTCTCTTTAAAAAATATAAAACCATGACCAAGAGTTAGGAGACAGCCTTAGTTTAAAATTATTTCATGTTATACGTAAAAGATATGCAGGAGTGCATGAACAGAATCCAACACTAACACTGAATGATCACTCTTAATGGGACAGCATTTGTAAACATTAAGACATAAATAACATTAACTGTGAATTAATTACCTCCAGAGTGAGCAGTCTTCAAAGAAATATCACCAACAGTTTGAACATCATTTTCTGCTTCAATATTTGCATTGTTTGTTTCTTTTGAGTCCTCAAAATCTACTTCCTTGGGTCCATGTTCTGTGTGAAAGTCCTCATCCCTCTGTGGACTTGTTGTTTCTTGTGCGGCCATTTCCCCTGAGAGGTCTCTACCTAATGAACAAATACAAAAAAAATTGTGACTGTCACGGAAACAAAAACTTTGTTGTTCAAGACTCAAATAATGAGAGGGATTCAACAGATCCTGTTAAGTGAGAGTTGCATTTTCAGCCCTGCCTAAAGTTGTAAAGATTAATTATACTGATGAAACATCAGTATTGTCTTTAAACATACTTAAAAAAATACTTACTCCTTTACTTCCCCAAAGTGTACTTTAAACCACCATCAATATACTGACAGGGGAAATATTGCTCAACAGACTCTGCACAAATGTCAACACTTTGTGGCACAAGGTTTGTTTGATTTATGGAAACACAGACTGGGGATAACGTAATTTCACAAAGCAGTGCTGCAAATAAAACAACCATTGACGTATTTGGGCTATTCCATCAGGTGGTAAAGCAGGCCGTTTGAGAATGAAACACAATGTGGGCTTATTTGGACAAAAAGCTGTAAACTTCCTTACGCAACTATAAAAATGAAACAAATATAAACTGAGAAAGTTATCCACATTAGGTTGGTCTTCCCAGATAACAGCAGTTTATTATAATTCTGGGCACACATGGAAGGTTCTGCTACGTTGCACAGTCGATGCATCAGACATTGTTATTTATGCAAATTATTAATGTTCTCCAAAGGTGAATTAAGTGTGTAAGGTTTTGCCAAGGACCAGCAGATCTACCTTATTTCTTTTCCCTTTAAACTTCAAAGTGTCTTCTAAAAAGTGGAATTCCTAAACTACAGTCTTTATGGTTTTTGCATGATAAGATGTATTTTGTGTGTCTAGCACTTTTTATCTCAAGCACTTTGTCCGGACTGTCTCACAGGACTATCCCACTAATATGTGGATTTTTTTTTTTTTAAGAAATGAGCAACACTGGAAACTACTGGCTCTTTGTGGGGATCACATGGTTGTATATTTGTCTCAAAGTATGGTCATTGGCCTTGCTGATTAACCTCAACTTCTCCATGTTCTTTTGAAAACAAGCAGCACATCTGAAGCCCTCAGCAAAAGCAGTTTATTGACTGTAATGTGGTTCATGCTCCTGTTGAGGGCGCTGTTACTTAACTTAAATATGAAGACAATCAAAATGTGAACAGGTCTGTATTTAGTTTTTGTCAGTGGGTATTTTATTATTGTCCTTGCCTGCAAAACACAAAAATGCTAAATGTGAGACTGACTAGAGGACTTGTCATTATGACAACAAAAAACACTCACTGGAAAGTTCGTCCACTTTCATGATGAGCTGCTCTTTTTCTTGTGCGTCTCTGTTGAAACGGCCATGTCTTTCATCATCAGGTTGTGGTGAGACACGGCTGTCTGTGTTTGTCATTGTGTTTTTATTTTCTGAAGAGGTCAACTGTTCTGCAGGAGGGGCCTTCTTCTTTTCAGCTGTGTCAGTGTCTGTTAGAAAAAAAAGATAATCAAAATTACAGTCTGATGCCAGAATTCGTTTTGGATGTTTAAATTTCCAAAAACACATTTTTTTCCAAATCCAAAATGTTTTACAGCCAGAGGAAACCATAAAAGCTGCCTTTTCTCAAATGGAAATTCTCAAGAGTTAATTTATAGCAAGTTTTTAGTAGCAGAGCTAACTACTTATTTATTCATTTATCTCAAACTTCAAAAAAAGAAACAAGAGGAAATAAAGAAATAACAAACAACAACCAAATCCAACAAGTAATATGTAAACCAAACTGTACTGTTACAGTACATCAACAAAATTAGGCATGTGGGTACAAACACATGCACAGCAACCAGTTTGAGAAGGAAAAGAAAGAAGCAAAAAAGCTTATCTATCCCTGCTATGATGTATACACCTTAAAAATATAAATTGAGTCTACTTTTGCGGTCTCTTTAATATGACATCCTTTGGAGAATTTAATGACAGATGCAGTGTGTGCATCCTTTCTCTTTACTTACATGATCGGTAGATTGATTTCATGCAGCTAATATTAGCCATTTTGATAGTGCATTTATGTAATAGTGCCAAAATGAAGCAACATCTTCTTAACGTTTTTGGATTTTAAGATTGATCCCAAAAATATTTAATATTTAGGTCACTTCACAGTTCGAGAAAGTGTGACATAGCATGTGTTTCATGTAAACATAAAGGCAGACACACGCACATGCAGTGCTGCTTTCCCCTGCTGAGTGTGCCCGCCAAACAAGTGTAATATAAAGAATTTAAAAGAATTCTAAATGTTCCTCAATATTTTTTTTCACATTATTAAGATTACCTTTATTACTGCAATGGACGGATACAATAAGGAAAACATGAAAAGGTAAAAAAAAAAAAAAAAAAAGAAGAGTGAATTGATTACCTCCAGAGTAATCAGTCTCCGGAGACGTCGCACCAATGGATTCAACATCACTCTCCGCTTCAGTATTTGTATTGGTTGTTTCTTTTGAGTCCTCTATATCTACTTCTTTGGGTGCATCTTTTCTGTGAAACTCCTCATCACTCTGTGGACTTGGTTCTTGTGTGGCCTCTTTCCCTGAGTGGTCTCCCCCTAATAAAAATAAATAAATAGAAAATGATGACTCTCACAGAAACACAAACATTGTTGTTCAAGAGTCAAATATTGAGAGGGATTCAACAGATCATATTAAGTGAGAGTTCCATTTCCAGCCTTGTCTAAGTTGTTTTAAATGATAATTATACTGATGAAACATCAATACTGTGTTTCAACACACTTAAAAAAACTTGGAGCTTACTCCTTCACTTCCCCAAATGTACTTTAAACACCATCAATATAATGACAGGGGGAAATATTACTCAATAGACTCTGCATTTGTTTATTTAGGAAAATGTCAACACTTTGTGGCTCAAGGTTTGTTTGATTTATGGAAACACAGACTGGGGCAACCTTAAAGTCCCATCTGCTTTAGGATAACATAATTTTCCAAAGCAGTGCTGCAAACAAAACAACCAACGACAGATGTGAGGTACTCCCATCAAGTGGCAGAGCATGTCATTTGAGAATGAGACACAATGTGGGCTTATTTGGACAAAAAGCTGTAAACTTTCTTTATTAACTATAAAAACAGTTTTTAAGATTTTATCAATGGGTACTTTTTAATTGCCCTGGTCTGCAAAAAAACATAAAAATACTAAAGAATGATGAGACTGACTAGAGGACTTGTCATTATGACTAAATAAAAATACTCACTGGAAAGTTCGTCCACTTTCATGATGAGCTGCTCTTTTTCTTGTGCGTCTCTGTTGAAACAGCCATGGCTTTCATCATCAGGTTGTGGTGAGACGCTGCTGTCTGTGTTTGTCATTGTGTTTTTATTTTCTGAAGAGGTCAACTGTTCTGCAGGAGGGGCCTTCTTCTTTTCAGCTGTGTCAGTGTCTGTTAGAAAAAATAATAATTGTTAAGATCCTTCATGCCTGCTGTTAGCCTTGCAGAGCAGACAGACCTGCCTGATTCTGAAATCCTGCAGGTCCGTCTTGCCAGCCTCCGTTGTCCAACGAATTCACTCGGCTGAATATTTAACGGCCCAATCAGGGAAGAGAAGCGGGAGCAGCAGAATGCGGACGTGATGTCAACCGGAAGTTGAGAACCAGAGGTTGAGAACGGACATGCCGGTTAGCCTATTTCCTCATGGCTACCTAGTGAAACTTTGCGAAATCTGCCCTCCTCAGAAGTTTACTTGTAGGGATTGTCTTTGAGGAGGTTCATGTCACATTTAAGTGTAAAAAAAATCATCTGTGTGGTAAAATTTAGTGTAAGACGATAGTAAAAGGCAGTTAGCTGTTAGCAGCTAAGTTAATGGCTATCTGTCATTAACTGTTGTTAGCTGTTAGCGGCTAAGTTAGCTGCTATGGCTAACATCCATGAACTGTTTTTAACTGTTGTTGGCGATTAGCCGCTACATTAGCCGCTATGTATGCTACACTATAGGAGGCAACCCTGCTTGATGTGGATTGGTCTGTGATGAATGTGACGAGCCAAACGATTATCCAATCACAAGCTTGTGTTTTTTTTTAACGTTCTGCCCCTGAAAACAAATTTAAGGGGCTCCTACCCAGATGGACTAGTGAAATATTTCTGTGGCAGATATATGGAGCTGTTCATCTGGCTTGTCAGGTTAGCCTGCTGTGACTCCACTGAGGATCAGCAGGCTCACATGTTCAGTCCTCATCCAGATGTGGATCCACTGTGACCTAATCAGGGGTCCAGAGAGAACTCCTGAGCCCACTGTTCGATCTGCTCAGCTGCTGACATGTGTGTCAAAAGTTAGTGTTATTTGATGCCATTTAGTTCATGAAATGCATTGTAGCCAATTTTGATAGTTAATAAAGTGTTAACTGAAAACTTTTCATCTCTAAAGTTTCTGATTACTTATTAAACATTACTGAGCATTGTTTTGTTGTTTAAAGGTAATAAATGAACTTTCTACTTTCTCCTTTTTCCATTTGACAACTTGTAAATAAACTCTTTCATTTGTACCCTCATCTTTGTCTGAGTGATTCCTCATCTTTAAATTGTTAATTAACTCCAGCTCTAAACAACTATCACACAATTAAAAAGAATAATCAAAGGTACAGTCTGAAGCTAGGATTCATTATTGATGATTACATTTCTTAGAATACATTTTATTCATATCTCAAACATTTTGAAGCCAGTGAAACCCTTTTATGCCACCCTTTATCTATCTATTTTTAGCTGTAGAGGTAAAATATCCAATGACTGACAAACAAGGCAAAGATACAGCAAAATGACTTTGAAGAAAGTGTGAATTGGAAATGTGTCTGCTGGTGTTCTCTGTAACTATGATGTTTGCATATCAAAAAACTGGTAAAAAATGAAAAGCTGACAGAGAAATAAACATGTGGCCATCATGTCATTTACTCACTTTCAGCACAAGCTGGCTCCAGGACTTCTCTGCTCTCACTTTTCATCTCGCCGTTTGTGCATGCAGACAGTGAGGCTGAATCTTGTTAAGAGAGGCAGGAACCAAATTGGATTAGTACACTGGACACAGAAATGACTTCGTAAACTACCCACAGTGCACATATTTAAATAGATACTGACCTCCCTTGTCTTGTTTACTTTCTGGATGCTTCTGGTTGTCATTCTGAGCAACAACAGTCTCCTCTTGTTTGTTTCCATCCCCTACGAAGACATGATCCTCCGCTGTGGATTGTGTTTCCACCTCACTGTCATCTAGAAAAGGTGAATGGAGACAATTTAATCTGTTGTTGTAATTCTGTAACACTTTTCAGAGTATACCTTTGGTTTGGAAGTGTTGACGTACCTGCTGTTTGCTGGTTGGGGATATCTGTAGGTTGCTCTGCCATATCTGAGGATGGAGATGCTTCAAGGAAGAAATCAGAAACTTTAAAAAACAAAACAAAACAAAAAAACAGATGACTTTTTCCTGCCTGAAACAGTCTAAATATGATGGGTGGGAATTGGAAGGCATCTGGCAATCAGATGCCCATTTTGATTCATAGCTGGCAATATGATACATCAATATATTTTACAAAACGACACAAAACAGTAACAGATACGGACAGTCACATGGCTAGATGTCTGTTGGGAGCAGCTGGGAGCTACACTAAAGCATACAAAACAAATGTCCTGAATTAGGCTGTAAAACACGGCAATTCATTGGCGTGGCAAAATGTCCTTACGCCCCGAAAAAACATACCGCTAGATCTGGCACACAAATCTTTCAAGACTTTTTAAAGACTTGAAACTTGCTGTTTAAAAATAACAGACAGTTTGTCTCATGGTTGGAAGAACTCAGTGATCAATAATTTTCTGCGTATGAGCTTTCTGTTAAAAACAGCCATAACATCCTGTTTTGTTTTTTTTTTGGTTTTGCAGATAAATAAGTTGGGCCCCAGAATCTGGGATGTGAGACTACATTGGCATGATAGGTATCTATATTTAGCAAATAATGACATAGAAGGTTGAAAGTCTGTATGAACACATAAAATGTCCTAGAATATTGACTGCCAATGTGTCGTCTGTTTATGTTGGCAGAAGAGACAAATGTAAATTTGCCTGCTTTATTTTTCACACTTCCTAAATTTTGTAGCTTATAATCAAGTCAATCAATCAGTCAAGCTTATTCAATCAGAGTATTCAAATCAATCATGCAGGGGATAAATGTAGTGTATTTAAATCACAAGTTTATCAAACTTAATCTTTAAATGTACTTAAAGTTACACAACTGCAAAGCCAAATTTCTAGTCTTTTTCAGGTAAAATACAAAAAGGAAAAAAACCCAGAACATTTCATATGCATTAAATCATAACCCCAAATTATGTTCTAATATTAAGATATGTAATTTTGCTCTTATCTACCTTGTCTAACTGTTAATCACCTTATTTTCATTTTTCATTTTATTGAATGTGCAAATTGTACTACACATTTTTTTAATTCATTGCCACAGCCGTTGTGATGGACGTCTTTGCTTTATGTTTTTTCTTTACAAAAACACAAAACAAAGCAACAACAAAAAAAAAACACCTGTTCCCCAAAGTTCCTAAGAACTAATTTGTGTTCAGGAAAATGTAAATATTTTTTTTGCTTCGTACATCAGCTGTGCCATTTTGAAATTAAATAACACATTAAATTTTAGAGCATATAAATAAAAATATTTAATTGGGTGGCAGTAGCTCAGCCCAGAGAGTTTTGGGATGGAGACTGAAGGGTGGCTGGTTCAAGCCCAGACTGAGCCATGTTTGGTAGTTGGTCTTGTAGCTCAAGAGGTGCCAGCTGACTTTCTGGTCACTGCTGAAGTGTCCTTAAGCAAGGCACT